>JAQSUU010000133.1:4812500-9612500 GCA_038087645.1 Saccharum hybrid cultivar R570
GTATTTCCTGTGTGTTTGATAGTCTGTTTCTATTGACCTTCTCTGCAGCTGGTAAGACAGACTACAGGGCCAGAATAAGGCTGATTAACCAGGATAAGAACAAGTACAATACACCCAAATACAGATTTGTTGTGAGATTTGTATCCTTTGATTCCTTTTTATCTTTGTTAATCTAGTTTCTTCCTATTACTATGGTACTTTGAGCTCTAGAGGCATGTATTGTATCCTCTTAACTAGATCTCCTAGACCAACAAGGACATCGCAGCACAAATCATCTCTGCTAGTATAGCGGGTGATATGGTTCTTGCTTCTGCCTACTCGCATGAGTTGCCACGATATGGTCTTGAAGTTGGTCTGACCAACTATGCAGCTGGTAATTTTTTTCTGGAAACAATCTGTAAATTGCATATTATACCTTGATGTATTTATATGTTCTCTAATTCAACTGCTTACACCCATCTTGTAGCCTACTGTACTGGCCTTCTGTTGGCTCGTCGTGTGCTCAAGATCCGTGGTTTGGATCAGGAGTATGAGGGCAATGTTGAGGTAAGATTTGGCCAAAGATTTAATCTTTTTTTTTTTTTGCTGATGTTGCATTGGTTGGGCATTTCTAATGTTTCTCTTTGTTCATTCATCAGGCCACTGGCGAGGACTTCTCTGTTGAGCCTGCTGATGAGAGGAGGCCTTTCCGTGCTCTCTTGGATGTTGGCCTTATCAGGACTACAACAGGGAACCGTGTCTTTGGTGCCCTCAAGGTATGTATATCTTCCTTCTGATATCATGATGTTATATTGGGGTGATTGTTTGTAGTTAGCTCATCAAGAATAATCATTTTTTTACATGAGCTTGCTGTATAAGTCATCTCTTATGGTGACCGAGCTTTTTAACATTTGTTGTATTTTGTTGCTGCAGGGAGCTTTGGATGGTGGCCTGGATATTCCTCACAGTGAGAAGCGATTTGCTGGTTTCAAGAAGGATGACAAGCAGCTGGATGCTGATATCCACCGCAAGTACATCTATGGTGGCCATGTTGCTGACTACATGAAGGTGAGTTGTGCTTGTTGCTTATCACACCACACATTTTTCTTTTCTTTTGTTCCCTTTTAAGTTTATTTCAGAAATTGTTGACCGTCCTACATCACGACAATATTAGACTAGAGGCTGACTAATTCTTTTGCTCTCTATGTCCCAGAACCTTGCTGAAGAGGAGCCAGAGAAGTATCAGGCTCACTTCAGTGAGTACATTAAGAAGGGAATTGAGGCTGAGGACATGGAAGCTCTGTACAAGAAGGTCCATGCTGCGATCCGTGCTGATCCTTCCGTGGTTAAGTCAACCAAGCAGCCACCAAAGGAGCACAAGAGGTATAGCTACCCTCCTTATTTTTTATGTCTATACACTATATATATATATGGTCACCATAATTCTATCATTTGCTCTGCCCTTACCTTCTGTGTGTTTCAGGTACAACTCCAAGAAGCTGACATACGAGCAGAGGAAGGCCAGCCTCGTTGAAAGGCTCAACCAACTCAACTCCTCCGGTGCTGCCGATGACGACGATGAGGATGACGAGTAAAGTTTAGTCCCATCGAAGTAGTGCTATCTTATGAGGCGATCAGTACTTGTGCTATGGCATTTATCCTTACCTGCAGTCCTGCACCAGGCATTTTTGTTTAAGTTTGGCGATGTGAACAAAGCTGTTTCTGCTAGTTTCGAGCTGGAGTTCTGGATATTTACACTCTTAATATTAAAATGCTGCCGTTTGGACATGTTTCTTCTGAGTTCTGCTATTCTTCTGGTTGCCTTCCTTCTTATGTGACGGTGGCATATCGTGACTTTATTATCAACCTAATGGTTGTATTTTTTATTTCATGGTTGATTAATTTGCTTATGTTACTAGAATGTCATGTTGGCGAGTTAGGTTTTGCAGGTGAAGCCAATCCATTAGGAATGGTGTTTTGCAGCGCTATTTCAAACTTTGTCCAGTGGGTGCCACATAATGTGAACAAAGAACCTGTTTCTGCGAGTTTGGAGGGGAATTCAGGTGACGCCTGATTAGTTTTTGGTGAAGTCAATGATGGAGTATCTTAATTACCACTGACATCTCCGAACGGCCAGTTCGTTATTAGTAATGAAAAGATGTTTATGTATTTTAGACACAGAACTTTTGCTATAGATTTAGACATACACTATGTCTAGTTATGACATAGTTATATAGTAAAAGAAATATATCAAGAAAGTCAAAAGCATCTTAAATTTGCAACGAACGAATAGCAGGGCTGTCTTATTAGTCCATCTGTGAGTAGATGAGTGATGGGTGAGCTGCTCGTGGCCAATTCTTATTCGATCTATTATTTAGCCTCGTTGTACAGCACCACTTTTATAGTATTTTTCAGCGAACGAATAGCAGGGCTGTCTTATTAGTCGATCTGGGTTAAGCTTTGTGTCTATGCCGGGTGAAGGAACCGGGTTTGTGTTTCAGAGGGCATTCTTTTTCGTACTAATGGAGTATAAAATATATAGAAAATGACCTCAATAATCTAGTTGCTAGGATAGAACTAGCCATATTTTAAGGGTGGAAGCCGCCAGCAGGCTTGATTCTCTCTAGTTGAGTAGCTGAAATCTATACCAGCAGTAGATTCATACAGCTATAGCATGCCAAGAAGGGCAGCCGAACAGGCCCATTTGAAATCCAGTACCACCGGCATCCACAATCTTCAACCTCATCTCAAGCTGCATGAGCTAAACCTATAGCTACTAATAGTTGGTAGTGTTTTTTCCCCCCTCAATACATAGAGCGTACTTCTACACAAAATAGGTACGTACACATCATGACGCGCATCATCCATGCCATTATTTCAAGCAAAACCGAATGGAAGGACATGGACGCAATGCATTGTCGCATTCAACAACCACGGGAATCATGCAAACTCCGGACCCACTATATGTGCTCTCCTGAGAGCCAGGTACTGTGAAAGCGGACATTTCCTGGAGGCCCTGGCATATCCTGCACTTGGCGATGGCAGTCAGGTCAGGATCTGGCAAGATCCATGGATATCCAATGGCGTTACCTGACAGCCAATAACACCAAGAAGGAACACTTACACGTGCCGCGGAACTCATGGATCCAAATACGGGCTTGTGGGATGATGAGCAATTGGTGCCAGAAGTGTTCTGGGAGGAAGATGTGCAGCACATCCTGGCGACATCAACAAACCCAGGACGCGAGGACACTCTGGCTTGGCATTTTGATCGGAGAGGTTTGTTTACGGTGAAATCGGCATACCATGTATTGGATGATGAGATAGAACGACTGCAAACTCGGCAACGGGTACAAAGCAGCTCTGACAGTTCTTCCATGGATCAACAGGTACCTTCAGGCGCAAACTGTGGAAATTATCGTGGTGTCCTCCCAAGGCGAAGCATTTCATGTGGCGTATGGCTCAAAATAGCCTGCATTTGAAGATGAATATTCAAAGATGGGGCGTGAAACTGGATACCAGATGTCCGGTTTGTAACCGTCTAGACGAGGATGGTGGACATTGTTTCCTCAAATGCAAATTTGTGAGAAGAAGATGCTGGCTCGAACTCCGCCTTGAGTCGGCCAGACAAAGGCTTTTGTTGAGGCCGTCGACAATGGAGTTTGCTCAGGAGGTGCTGCTACTGAAAGAAGACGAGCGTCTCAAAACTACGATTTTCCTATGGAAATGGTGGAGTGTGCGCAATAAAATGAAAAAGGGGGAGAGAGGGCAGTCGAGTAGAGAGATAGTTGGAGACGTCCTAAACATGATTGAGGACTTAGGAAGGAGGACAAACTAGTGCCGGGAAGGAGCAGTAAACCCATACAGCAGTGGAGAGGAGAGCCCCGCCTTTGGGCCAACTGGAGATCAATTCTGATGGAGCTTTCATTTAGGCGACAAAAGGCAGTGGCTGGGGTTTCATCATCAGAGATCACTGAGGGGATGCAATTGTGGCAAGGGTCGACGTCTGGGGGCGGTGCAGGACGTGCTCACAGCAAAGACAATGGCTTGTGTGAGGACGCTAGACATGGCGACTGATCAAGGGATACCGCGGATCCAGTTAGAGATGGACTCCTCTTCGCTGAAACAAGCTATTCTCTCGTCATCCGTGGACTTGGCTGCCAGTGGGATGTTGTCAAGAGATGTAGTGAAGCATGACCACTTCGTGTGTGTAGCGAGGTCATTTTAATTCCTAGAGTTTGTAACTCGCTGCGCATGGGTTTTCTCACTGTTTCTCTGAAGGCTAGCTGGTGATAGATGCTCAGTGAGCCCACCACCACCTGTTTCAGCAAGTTCTTCTCTGAATGCCTTTTGTTGTTGTTTTTCCCTTTTTACTCCAGTCCTCCTTTGCATAGCCTTTTAATCCCTCTTCTATTGGTACATGTTTGGTAGATCTGTTGGCGACCGTTTGAAAGGGAAAAAAGTAGAATAGGAGGAGATGGTGCAGGAGCGCGACCCCGCCCCCGGCGCCCGACGGGCTCTCCGCCGGGAGGCCCCCCACCGCTGCGCTAGGAGCCCTCCCCAACGGCCCACGACGAGCCACCAACCCCAAACCCCGGTGCGGCACCCCAACATGTTGCCCCGCCACCAGAAAGCACCCCGTCCCCCACCGCAACGGTCACCGCCGGCCATGGCGCCACCACTGGAGGAGCCACGTCCAGTCCTCGACCAACCAGGTACGCGCCCTGGCACAAGCTCCCATACCAGGCTCCCTTTTCCAGGACCTCCTCCTCCTGGATTTCCATGCGACCGCCTCCCCTTCCCTCTTCGGTTTTCCCCTCTCGTCGCCGGCGACCGTCTGGGTGACCCCACGCTCCCGGTGGACCTCAACCGGTTTCAAGTCGGGAACGCCCTATCCTTCCACCTAGCCACCCCCTATTAGGATTCTTGTTCGCCCTGTTGCTTGGTTTCTTTTCACCGCCGACGTCGCGAGCCCCTCCATCGCCGCCTTCATCTCCATCAACAGCCCATTTGGGCGGGGCAAGCTCGAGCTCTCCGTGCACTGCTCCCGATAACGCACGGTCTTCGAGGCAGAGCAGCTACGTCAGGCGGCTGAGCGGCGACGTCTGGAGGCTGCCTTAACTCTCCCAACCCCCGACGCCCCCGCTGACCACTCGAGTTTTCTCCTGGCAAAACCCGATGTGCCTACCAGCTCTCACTCCACTCACCCGCCCAGATGCCTACAGGGGAGAAAATCCGTTAGTGGATATGCTTACGTCGTCCAGCTCTCATCCGCTTCCAACCCCTCTCTCCCTCCTCTGCTCCCTTCTCCTCCCTCCGCCACGTCTCACGCCATGGCCGACACCGACATGACCAGGGTGGCCATCGAGCATAGCGCCGCCATTACTCAACACTCATGTGCCTCTAACTCCTCTCTCCCCCTCCTCTGCCCGCAATTACTCGGCTCTCATCTACCACTAAATCCTTTCTCCCTCCTCTGCCCTCCTCTCCTCCCCTTGCCACGTCTCATGTCGTGGCCGACACCGACTTGACCGGGGCGATCATCAAGCCCAACGCCACCATTACTTGGGCTGCCACCTCCTTCAAGGAGGCTCTCCTAACTCCGCCGCGCCCCGGCCTTCTTAAACCCCCACCTCCACCCTGATTTCGCATCCCTCCCTCCGCTTGCTTTCGTTGCTTCGCCTCCGACCACAACATCAAAGATTGCCGTGACCCAGTTCGGTGCAGGCGGTGTGGTGCCTCTGGCCACATGGATGTAACACCCCTGGTGTTATGAGCTCGCTTAGCGCCTTGGTTAAGGCCTAAAGGAATTAATAAACCAAGTTTTTGAAAAAAAACACATGAAATGGTAAACAAACCCTGCACGACTCACTTTTATGGTTGAGAGAAGTCAAATAAATATCTAAGTTAATTTACTCAGTGCGTGAAAGCGCTAATGAAAAATCCTAACTAAAGGATAAAATGAGTTGGGTTAATCGTTGGCACGAAAAATAATTTAATAAACAAATAAAATATATAGAGAGGTATATATATAAACTCACATATTTCGTTTGATAAGCATGTCGTTAAAGTAGTGTACAAACCTATTTCTTTCGAGCGTATCTCTATAGATAAGTATACGTTTAAACATACAATAAATATATGCATGAGTGTAGGAATATTAGTGATAAAGAAATAATGACGTATTTTTAACTACATAAGTATTTGTACATTTTGGTAAAAGAAAAATAAAGAAAGTGGCAAAGCACACGCACGCCACACACGTACAGAACGCACTCCTGGCCGTCTGCGCGTAAGCTGCTGCTGCCTGGCTGATCATGGCCGACGTGGTGCCGTCTCGGCCGCTCGTCCCACCACCTTGCCTTGCCTTGCTGCTTGTGCCGTGGAACCACTGAGTCCTATCTCCCTCTTCATCACACGTGAGCAAGTAGCAAGTACCAGCAGCAGCTCCCAACAGCAGAGCGAAGCACGCACAGGCGCACAACAACCGCATTAATCACATACAGATAGGGAGCAGCGTGCTACTTAGCGTGCGTGCCGACCGGCCACTGCCTTCGCTAGACGCCACCGCCCATCGTCCTACTACCACTGTGAGCGCAGCAACGCCATTCATGGCATGCCACCGAGCGTTGACACAGCTCTGCCATGGCCATGCCGAGGCGCGGGGCGCCCAGCTGAGCGGCTGAGCCTGCCAACCGAGCTTGTCTCTTACTACCTATAGAAGAGCCGCTGCTGACCTCTCCTCCACCACGCCAACCTCACTGAGCCGCCTAATTGTGCAGCCACCCCCCTCCTCGCTCATCTTCTTCCTCCTCTGTTCTTGCATGGAGACAGCCGAGCCTCGTCGATCCCCGACGCCTGGCCATCTCCTTCCGAATCCTTTGACGGTGAGCACCTAGAGACCTTCCTCCACCCTCCCCAAGCTATGCCTTGACTTCTCCCTGCATGTGCCGAGCTCTCCCGAGCTTCAGCTGTGCGTCCATGGAGGACCGAAGCTGAGGACGTTGAGCGCTTCGTGCTCTCGTCCGTAGCCCCTCTGTCTCCTCTGATATTTTTTTTCCCTTCGGCCTCGAGCTACCTAGCACCACCACCGCCGTGCCCTGCAGCACGCCACCGCAGCAGCCGCCTCCGTGCTGCTCGCCCTCTCTCTCGACCTCTCCCTCGCACTCGCTCGCTCTGCTGTCCGCCATGGCTGGTCAGGGCCTCGCCGTCGATCCCATGCCGTGGCACCATGCTCCCATCGCCGCTGCTGCCGTACAATCGCCACCAGGCCGCTGCACGCGCGGCCGGGCCACCTCGGTCATCTCTGGCCGAGCCGCACCGAGGTGCGGGTGGGTCAGGGCACCTCGGCCCTTGCCGGCCCCTCCTTCGCCGTCGACGGGCTCCCAGCCAGCCGAAATCGAGCCGGCCGGCCACTTCCTCTGCTTCCTACTCTTCTAAGAAAGAGGAAGAAGGGTATGGATCGAAATAGAAACTCTTTCTCGGGTCCTGACGCGAAACACTAGACTCACATGAATAGTATACGTAGTACTGCGGGTTGGTTAGGGAATAACTCGGGGTCTCTTTTGCAAAAGCTGCGTAGCGGGAGCGAAGCGGGCCTGCTGGGCGGGCCTGCTGCCGCGTGGCCACGCTACTCGCGGGCCGTTTCAACTGCTGGGCCGGGATGGCCGCCGCTGGTCTTTTCATTTTTCTTAAGCTTTTCTAATTAGTTTCTGAAGTAAATTTGTAAGATTAATATAAAATAGTGTAGGAGTCCTAAATTTGTGAAACCAAGTTCATTAGGTTTCTAAAATCATGATCTATCTAAAGGTGTAATTGGTTCACGTAGTTTCTTAATATTGTTAGCCTTGCTTTAATTAGTTTGAGACGCTTGAAATTATTAAATGTAAACTTGTAGTAATTTTTGTGGCAATACGGTGATAGTGTTGGCCTCAAAAACCTTACGGTAGCTTTATAATATTGTTGTCTACTCACTGTAGTTTCGATGGCTCTGTAATAATAGACTTGTTAGGGTAGCCGGTGAACCCTAATTGAAATACATGTGTTAAGCGGTAAAATGCTTAAGCAACAACTTGTGCTTCTTAACTAAAATATTTGTTGGAAAATAGCGCGTTGCTAGTAGCAGGGATATGGGGCTTAGTACGTTAGTCTCTACGCTAGTTCATTAGCCGGAGAGACGAAATCATATTCTAAATTGCGACTCTCGTGTTTATTTACGTCTCTGCATTTCATCCACGAATGTCATAATAGGAGCGTTGACGGGTCGCAGAGTCATCTGGAGCAGCAGAAAAGATGGCGCCTTGATGCTCGTGTCATCGTGATGGAATGCTAACTTGGTTATATCTTACCCAGGCAAACCCCGGTGCATAACCCCTATTATTCTGTACTTTATTTTATGCTTGTGCATTAAGTTTAAAGGAATTGAATGAAACCCACTTGCATATATATATATATATATATATATATATATATATATATATATATATATATATATATATATATATATATATATATATATATATACGAGTCTTACTAGTAAGATAGGATCGTGTAGTGTGCTATGTTATAGGATTCCGGTGAAGTCGAGTGATTACCTGTCACTCGCGAGAGATAGGAGATATATTCTTGATACTATTATCATGTTACTATCACATGGAATATAAATGTATATGGATAATTGGAGATCGGGCGGAACGGGTTGGATGGACTTGGACCTGTGAAAGGTCTTGATGGCTAGAGGGGGGGTGAATAGCCTTTTAAAATTTTCTACAAAGACAAGCTAAACAAGTTTATCAATATAACAAATAGCGAGATGCGAGTTTTGCTTAGCCTACTGGGTGTTTGCAAGCCACCTAACCAATTCACAATTCTAGTATTTGCACTCAACCGCACAAGTCAAACCGAGAAGGTAACTATAACTACAACTAGTAAGCTACACAAAGGAGCTACTATAGCAAAGCTAACTAGCTAGCAAAGATATCTGAGAAAGTAATACGGAGTTGAGTTAGGAGAGTTTCACCGAGGGGCGAAGTAATAAGCCAACCAATATGATCAACAATGAATACCAAGACAACCGAACACCGGGATCAATCAATCATAATATAAAAGTGATAACACAAAGATTTATCCCGAGGTTCACGTGCTTGCTAGCACGCTAGTCCCTGTTGTGTCCCTCTTCACCACGTGGTTCGGTGGCTAATCGGTCACACACCGAGCCTCTCAAAAGGCGCCATAAGAACCTACCAAATGGCAAAAGGTTGCAAATGACATGAGCAATTCACTAATGTTGCCTTTGGTGCTTCGCCGAGGTAGGCATAAACCCCTCATAATCACCGGAGGTGGCCAAGAACAATCACCAACTCTTGCCAACGCTTCCAAGCTGCTCCAAGCCGTCTAGGTGGCGGTAACCACCAATAGAAACAAGAATCCCGTACCAAATCAACCACCAAGTGCCAACTAGATACAATCTCACAATGCAAATGCACTTGGATCACTCAATCTCACTTCGAATATGCAAAGAAGCAAGAGAGATGAGTGGGAGGAGAGTTGCTTAGCTCAAAGTGCTCACAAGTATGTCAAATGTTCAAGAGATGGAGCCTTGAGCTGGCCAACGAGTATTTATAGACGTACCCCTTTGAATATAGCCGTTAGGAACTTGAAACAGGCAAAGTCGCGCTGACCGAACGCGCTGGTCAAACTAACCAGACGCGCCGATCGCACGGTGTCTACGCTCACGAAGCACCGACCGGACGCGCTGGTCGTGCGGACCGGACGCGCGAAGTATAACCGGACACGCTGGTCCCGTAACGGACCGGACGCGCTGGTCAAGCCTGAGCAGCGCACAACGAAACAACGACCAGACACGCTGCAGAACTGACCGAACGCCACAGTGCCAGCGTCTGGTTGGAGTCCAGTAAGCTCCCTGATCGACCGGACGCGGCCGATCGACTGTGACCGGACGCGCCTCCGTGTCCGATTAAAAAACCAAAACACGCGCAGACGCTGAACACTGACCGGACGCGTCCAGTCAAACAGAGACCGCGTCTGATCCAGCGTCCAGTCACCTCTGTGACCTCCGTTCGCCTCCGTTTCTTTTCTGACTTCCGGCGTAGTGGAAAATAGTCATTTCAACTCCTCAAAAACGCCTAAATCCTGCCTCGCAAGCTCGACAGGAGGGAGAGAGGACCATAAATTCTCTCTACCGCTCAAACTCCACCGCCTTCGCAAACGTGCTAACACCACCAAGTGATCTCGTCATGTGTGAGTGTGTTAGCATTTTCACAATCATTTTTCAAGGCGATATTAGTTCTATCCAAATGCATATGATTATGAAATGCACACCTAGAGGCACTTAGGAGTTTAATAGCCATGTCATTCTCCTCTTTATAGTATGGCTATCTATCCTATAATGTAACCACACCCACTAGGTGTCTTGGTTACTAAAACACAACCCTTAAGCATATACCTTTGTCTTGATCACGTAGGGTTGCGTCCAAATCCAAGTGTGACCATCATGATCACCATGTCTATCTTGCCACCAACCTTGGAATGTACTAATCCTCATATGCTACATACAACTTAGGCATAGGATTAGTACTTAGGCATTATCACTAATTACCAACACCAAACATGGGACTTTCAACCTGGTTAGGCAACAGAGCGGGGCTCTGGGTGCATTTGTTCCGCCTGTGTCAATTAAGGACCGTTCGTTGCATGGACCCTAGTCAAGTCACAGATTTATTATCCCGAGCATATACTTGCTTATGGGGGCGGGAAGACTTGTTTCTCTCTTGTCATGGGTTCTGGGTCTTTCCAGACTGGCTTTTTAGGGTGGTTCTATATATTGGGTTGAGGAGGTCTAAGCACCATACTGAGGCTGGGCCTGCAGTGTTGGGGGCTTAGAGTCCGAGCTTGGACGGGGACCTAGACCCCTTGACAGGAGTGGAACGGTGAAAGTCCCTAGTTTGGTTTTGGCTAATTGATGAAACCTAGGACTAACCTTTGTATCTAAGTGGATGATTTAGATAAAGGTGGTCATTGCATATGAGACATGACATTGACTCATGTGACCAAGATGATGAAGACCAAGATGAGGCTTGGCTCGATGGACCGGTTGTGAAGGTGAAGGGCAAGTCGAGGCTTCGAAGCGAAGGACCATGCGATGGTGAAGCTTGAGCAAGACTTAGCGCCGATGGACCGATGCAACGGTGAAGAGCAAGTGAAGTCAAGGTCGATGGATCGAGACGGTCATGTGATGATATGAAGTGGATCATATCATTTGGAGAAACAAAATGGGCTCAAGGCAAAGGTATAACCATAGGGCCATTTTGTTTTACACTCAAGACACCATAGAGGGTGTGAGTGGTTTAGGGTCGATAGCCGAACTATTAAGAGGGGAAGTCTTATCGGTCATTCGACGCACGGGTGCCACTAGGTGAATTCATGAAGTGCATTGCATGTAGGGCCTAGTGAGCTAATTGGAAAATCTTTGAAAATGATTGAGAAAATGCTAACACACAAGCACATGGAGATGTACACTTGATGGTGTTGGCACATTTGCAAAGGTGGCGTTGGTCACGCTGTGGTTTGCGGGTAGAGAGGGGTTTGGGTTCCTCTCTCCCTCCCGCCGAGCGTGCGAGCGCGGGATTCAGGCGATTTCGGGGAAATGAAATGCCTATTTTCCACTACGCCGAAAGTCGGAAAAGAAACGGAGGTGAACGGGGTCACTGAGGTGATCGGACGCTGCACCGGACGCTGCACCGGACGCTGCACCGGACGCGGTCACGGTGTGACCGGACGCGTCCGGTCAGTACAGCGCGGTTTCAGGCGCACGGGTGCTAGGGTTTGCTACCGGCGCGTCCGGTCACTCGCGGGACCGGCGCGTCCGGTCATGCACCCAGAAGGAACTGAGGTTCACAGAGGACCATCGGACGCGGGGCGCGTCCGGTCACACACGATCGGACGCGTCCGATCGTTGAAGGAGCTTACTGGACTCACACCGGACGCGGGCACTGTCGCGTCCGGTCATTGCGAAGAGCGCGTCCGGTCGTTGTTTCGCGGGCGCATGCTGTGTGACCGGCGCGTCCGGTCGTTCGAAGCAGCGCGTCCGGTCGATGGTTTGACCGTTGAGGGTCAGTGACCGTTGGAGGATCGGACGCGGTGGAGCGCGTCCGGTCGTTTTGAGAGGCGCGTCCGGTCATAGGGTTTGACCGTTGTCGCAGTGCCAGTTGGGGCATCGGACGCGGTGAGCGCGTCCGGTCAGTTATGACCGGAGCGTCCGGTCATCCCGACAGAACCCAGTAAAGTTGCAACGGCTCTATTTGTTTGGGGTGCTTATAAATACTCGTTGGCCGGCCCTTGGGGAGGTAGCTTGGCATTTCTAACACTCTTGTGCATCTTTTGAGCAAAAGCAACTCCTCCCACTCATCTCCCTTGCTTGATTGCAAATCAAAAGTGAGATTGAGTGATCCCAAAGTGCATTGCATAGCTTGAGGGCATCTAGTGGCACTTGTGGGTGGTTTAGCCGGTGGATTTCTTGTTACTCTTGGAGAGTACCGCTCCTAGCCGGCTTGGAGATTGTTGGAGGCGTTGGCAAGAGAAGGTGATTGTTCTTGGCCACCTCCGGTTGTTTGTAAGAGGTTCTTGTGCTTTCCTCGGCGGGACGCCAAAAGCAACTCTATTACATTGCGCGTGTCATTGAGTTACCTCACTTGAGAGTGGAGTCTTGCGGTGCCTTGCGGGGCGTGCCTTGAGGGGCAAGTGACTTGAGGGTCACACCGAGGAACCATCTAAGTGTTGGTCGACACAACCGGTGACGTAGCTTGTCGGTGCACAAGTGAACACCGGGTGAACAAAAATATTGTGTCTCTTGTCTCCCGGTGATTGGTCTACATATTGTGTTGTTGTCAATATTAATTGATTGTATATCATCTTGGTGATTGGCAACATCTTCACTCCACCGTCGGTATAAGATTCACAATCCTATCTCTTGCACTTATCTTTACTAGATTATCTTGTGTTGCTCTAGTAGTAGCTTGGCTAGTAGTGGTGTTAGCTTGTTCTCTAGTGTAAAATTAGTGACATAGCTCTTGTGTGAACTAGAGATCATAATCTACTAGACTTGTGGATAGGAGGCTTGCATCACAACCTTTGGCTAAGCAAAACTCGCTTTACGCCGTTTGTTATTCTAACAAGTTTGCTTAGTGGTGCTTGTAGAATTTTTTATAGGCTATTCACCCCCCCTCTAGCCATCTAGGACCTTTCAAGTGGTATCGGAGCCGTGGTCACCATTTTAATCAAGGCTTAACATCCTTCGGTGTGAAAAATGGCTCAAATTGTGTTCAATCATGTTGGGGGCAAGCCACCATTCTTTGATGGTGTTAGTTCTTTTGCTCATTGGAAGAGAAAGATGACAATGTACCTTGGTTCTTGTCGGTACCAACAGTACGGGGGTACCACAGCTATCGCCAAAACGCTGACAAAAACCGAAACCAGTAGAAAAGATAGCCCGCTCGACGGGGCGCCTCGACCGCGCCCCGGCTCCGACTCGTACGAGGCCCGCTCGACGGGGCGCCTCGACCGCGCCCCGGCTCCGACTCGTACGAGGCCCGCTCGACGGGGCGCCTCGACCGCGCCCCGGCTCCGACTCGTACGAGGCCCGCTCGACGGGGCGCCTCGACCGCGCCCCGGCTCCGACTCGTACGAGGCCCGCTCGACGGGGCGCCTCGACCGCGCTCCAGCTCCGACTCGTACGAGGCCCGCTCGACGGGGCGCCTCGACCGCGTCCCGGCTCCTCGACGCCCTTTCTTTACCTACCCAGGACAAAAGCCATAGCATTCAATGCGGTTACCTACTACCACCGACCGACATGGCTACGGCATGGCTACAACGCGGGAACAATACCCACGTCAAATCTCACTGTTTTACCGCCCATCCCGTGATGGGAGGTGAAAGCCGTCACTGTATCCACCATACCGCGCACTATTCACCATCAGTCGCCCTCGAGGGAGGATAAGACAAGGTCCGTCCCCCGCGATACCGGGGATTCGGCCTTATCCATCCGACCTCGACCCAGCCTCGACCCGGCCCCAACGCTCGACTTAGCTCGAAGGACGGTATGGCCTGGCACTCTGGGTCATTTCACCCTCTTGTCCCGTACCGCGTCAGGATATCCAGGGATGGCCGGCCATCCCGAAGCCACGTCGCTACAGTCAACTCAACAGGAATCGACGCCTCAAGCCTCCCCTCGACTTGGCCACCTCTCGCCCTATAAAAAGGCAGGCCAGGGCGAACCAGGGAGGGAGGAGGACGAACACGAAACATCACGGACAGACGAAACAACCAACCACCCGACCGAGCAACGAAAGCAAGAGATCAACATCTCAAGCAATCACCTTTCTCCTTTTTCTCTTTGAGACTTGGGCTCGACACCCTCTCTCGCCTGCTTGTAACCCCTACACGAGCACCCCGGTGCAAGGAAATACAAACCTCCCTTCCCCGCTGGACGTAGGGCCTTCTTTTGCCCGAACCAGGATAAACCCCCGTGTGTTCTCCTTGCATCACCATCCAGGAAAGAGTCACGCAGCATTTACTCGTTGGTTTAGGACCCCCTTAGTCCGAACACCGACAGTTGGCGCGCCAGGTAGGGGTACGCTGCGTGCAAACCTCGCTTTGTCGCCGTTCTTCCTGGATGGCTAACCCCGAACGCCCGATCCCGTTGGGTACGGTGATCTGGTTTGGGAGTTTGGAGTTCATGTCGCTCGGCTCTGGCTACGACATGGTCCTACTCCCACCCAGGCACCCAACCGACGAAGATTACGAGCTCTCCCAGCCCGGGGGAGCAGTCAACCGGCACCGTCGCTCCAGGCGGTCGCGGGCCGCCCGGCGACGGCGAGCCCAGCACAACTACCGTCTCTACCTGACGGAGGGCGATGGGATCCCCCGGTCCGGCACCCCCCAGACAGGTGCTCGCCCAGATCTCCCCTTGGAAGATTTGGGAGGGATGAGCCTGGTCGAGGGTCGCGTGCCAACGAGGAATCCCGCCGCTCCCCCGTCCGGTGAGACACCACTGTCCATAGCATCTATTTCACCGCGGGCAGTGACGTCCCCATTACCATTCCCGTTTGGACTAGATTCGGTCGCCCGGGTGTATGCATCCTCCGTGAGCACTCACATGAGCGCTTATGAGGAACTCCCCGGGCACCATCTACGCTCCACTCTGGACCTCGTTGCGTCCACGCCGGCTTCTGATTATCAGGACTCTACGGAGACACCGGAAACAGAACCCCGTGTGACTGCTTCTCCACGTCACCACCTCGGTGATGGTTGGCATCGGCCACACATTCCCCCATCATATTACTACTTTGGCGCACCTGACTCCGACTCGGCCGACGACACCTATGATCCGACTCGTGAGTGCTTCAACATCAACGTTGAAAGCACCTCGGAATCAGAGGACGAGGAGCCGGTCGAGGAAAGGCACACGCCCCCTCATGTCGAGCTTCCTGCCGAGCGAAACGAGCCTCGGTTCCTTGCGGATCAAGGAGCGCAGCTCGAACAGTTTCGCGAGTTGCAGGACCAGCTTGACGAGGAACGCGAAAACCTGGATCTCCTCCAGCAAACCCTCGAGCGTGAGCGTGCGGAACACGCATTTGGCGGAAGAGCTCGTGAGAGGGCTCGCGACGTCAACCGTCGCATCGACGAGGACCGGGCGGTCGACCCCCCGGTTTTCGCTCGAGCCAGCCAAAACGTTGTCGCCGCTGCCATGCTCCTGCGCAACATGCCCGAGCCGTCAAACCCTGACGCCCGTCGGGCTCGAGACGAAATCCGAGGACTCCTCGAGACTGCCGCCATGCAGCAGGCCGAGAGCTCTGCCTCGAGGCGGCGCGAAGCAGCCTCGGAGCGGACCCTCGAGCCTTCCCGACAGGAGAGAGAAGCCTCGGTTCATCCCGAGCCTGCCCGGCGAAACCGGGCAGCACCTGCCCCTGAGCCCATCGCCAACGACCGCGAGCCTCGAGACACCCGTGGCAACATCGTCGAGCGTCGCACACGCAAACACGGTGACGGTGTAGCTCGAGGCTACCACGTCCACAGGGGCGGACGCTACGACAGCTCGAAAGACCGTAGCCCTTCACCCGAACCTCCAGGCCCTCGGGTGTTCAGTAGGGCTATCCGTGAGACGGTGCCCCCTGCTCGGTTCCGTCCCCCCACGACTCTCACCAAGTATAACGGCGATACCAAACCCGAACTTTGGCTCGCCGATTTCCGCTTGGCGTGTCAGTTGGGCGGGGCCACCGATGACCGGGCCATCATTCGGCAACTCCCCCTGTTCCTCTCCGACACCGCCCGAGCCTGGCTCGAGGATCTCCCACCTTGGCAGATCCACGACTGGGACGATCTCGTGAGGGTGTTCGAGGGAAATTTTAAGGGGACCTACATGCGCCCCGGCAACTCGTGGGACCTCCGGAGCTGCAAGCAGAAACCAGATGAGTCCCTCCGGGACTACATCCGGCGCTTCTCCCGGCAGCGCACCGAGCTCCCCAACATCACCGACTCCGACGTGATTACGGCCTTCCTCTCCGGTACCACCTGTAAGGAGTTGGTCCGGGAGTTGGGCCGTAACACCCCGCTCACTGCCAACGGATTGATGGACATCGTCACCAACTTCGCCTCCGGCGAAGAGGCGGTTGGTGCGATCTTTGGCGGCGAGCCGGCAAGGGAGGAGCAGAAGGTCGACGATCCCGCGAGTTCCACCCGAGGCCCCAAGAGAAACAACCGCAAGAAGAAGAAAGGCCAGCAGGGCAAGCTCGAGGCCCCGGCCGACGAGCTCGTCGCTGCTACCGAGCACAAGAAACCTCGAGGCCCCCCCGGTGGGGGCGTCTTCGACAAAATGCTCAAAGAACCGTGTCCCTACCACAAGGGACTCACTAACCATAACCTCGAGGATTGTCACATGCTGCGCAGGTACTTCGGGGGTGCCGGCGCCAAGAAGGACGACAAGGGGGAGGACCCTAAGGGTGACGACAAGGACGGGGAATTTCCCGAGATCCGCGACTGCTACATGATCTACGGAGGACCCTCGACCTGCCTCTCCGCGCGTCAGCGCAAGCGAGAACGGCGCGAGGTCTTCTCCGTACAGTCGGCAGTACCCCGCTTCCTTGACTGGTCTGCGGTGGCCATCACTTTCGACCGTGATGACCACCCAGACTACGTCCCCAACCCGGGGGTCTATCCACTCGTCGTTGATCCCGTCATCGCCAACACATGCCTCACCAAAGTGCTCATGGACGGCGGAAGCAGCCTCAACATCATCTATTCTCAGACCCTCGACCTCTTGGGGGTCGACAGAGCGCGCCTCCAGCCTAGCGTCGGGGGCTTCCACGGAGTCGTGCCAGGGAAACGGGCGGAACCCCTCGGGCGGGTCGATCTGCCTGTTTGCTTTGGCACACCGGCCAACTTCCGAAAGGAAACTCTCACTTTCGAAGTGGTCGGATTCCGTGGAACGTACCACGCTATCCTGGGACGCCCATGCTACGCCAAGTTCATGGCGATCCCGAACTACACCTACCTCAAGCTCAAAATGCCTGGCCCAAACGGTGTCATCACTGTAGGGCCCTCGTTTGAACATGCCTACGAGTGCGACGTCGAGTGCGTCGAGCACGGCGAGGCTGTTTTTGGGTCAGCGATCTTGGCCGCAGACCTCGACGGTCTAGCCAATGCGATCCCCGACCCAAAACGCCATGCCGGCAGCTTCGAGTCCGCCGAAGACGTCAAGCTCGTACCCCTCGACCCCGCTGATCCCAAGGGGAGGGCGCTGAGCGTCAGCGCCACCCTCGATCCTAAATAGGAAGCAGTGCTCGTCGACTTTCTCCGCGCAAACGTCGACATCTTTGCGTGGAGTCCCTCGGATATGCCGGGCATACCCAGGGAAGTCGCCGAGCACGCCTTGGAGATCCGGGCCGGAGCCAAACCGGTGAAGCAACGCCTGCGCCGCTTCGACGAGGAGAAGCGCAGGATCATCGGCGAGGAGATACACAAACTGCTGGAGGCCGGGTTCATCAAGGAGGTTCATCATCCCGAGTGGCTAGCTAATCCTGTCTTAGTTAGAAAAAAGAGTGGGAAATGGAGGATGTGCGTAGACTATACTGGTTTAAATAAAGCATGTCCGAAAGTTCCCTTTCCTTTGCCACGCATTGATCAAATCGTTGATTCCACCGCGGGATGTGAAACTCTCTCTTTCTTAGATGCATATTCCGGTTACCACCAAATCAAAATGAAGGAGTCCGACCAGCTCGCGACTTCGTTCGTCACCCCATTCGGCATGTATTGCTACGTTACGATGCCCTTCGGTCTCCGGAACGCAGGGGCAACGTACCAGCGATGCATGCAACATGTTTTTGGGGAGCACTTTGGGTCGACCGTCGAGGCTTACGTCGATGACATCGTGGTCAAAACCCAACGTGCCGGCGACCTGGTCAGCGACCTCGACGTTGCATTCAAGTGCCTCAGAGCAAAAAACATCAAACTCAATCCAGAAAAATGTGTCTTCGGCGTCCCACGAGGTATGCTTTTAGGGTTTATCGTATCTAAACGTGGCATCGAGGCCAACCCTGAAAAAATCTCTGCAATCACCAAAATGGGCCCCATCCGAGATCTCAAGGGCATACAGAGAGTCACAGGTTGCTTGGCGGCACTCAGCCATTTCATTTCGTGCCTCGGCGAAAAAAGCACTCCCTCTGTACCGTCTCTTGAGGAAATCGGACCATTTTTCCTGGAACCTCGAGGCTGAGGAGGCTCTCACAAAACTGAAAGCCACCCTCTCTAGTTCACCGATCCTCGTCCCTCCGACCCCAGGGGAACCACTCCTACTCTACGTCGCAGCGACATCACAAGTTGTCAGTGCTGCCCTGGTTGTCGAACGGGCCGAGGAGGCACACACCTTGCTCGTCCAGAGGCCGGTCTATTTCGTTAGCGAGGTGCTCTCAGAAACAAAGTGTCGGTACCCACAGATCCAGAAACTGCTGTATGCTGTCATCTTGACACGGCGCAAGCTCCGACACTACTTCGAGGGTCACCCGGTTACTGTGGTTTCTTCTTTCCCCTTGGGAGAGATAGCCCAGAACCGGGAAGCCTCGGGTAGGATTGCCAAATGGGCGGTCGAGCTTATGGGCGAGGCATTGTCCTATGCGCCGCGAAAAGCTATCAAGTCACAGGCGTTAGCAGATTTTCTGGCCGAGTGGACTGACACACAACTCCCTCCTGCACAGCTCCAGGCGGAGCTGTGGACCATGTACTTCGATGGGTCATTAACGAAAATGGGAGCAGGCGCGGGCTTGCTCTTCATCTCACCCCTCGGGGTTCACATGCGCTACGTCATCCGGCTTCATTTCCCTGCGTCTAACAACGTCGCCGAATACGAGGCACTCGTCACGGGGTTGAGAATCGCCGTCGAGCTCGGGGTCCGACACCTCGACGTCCGAGGCGACTCTCAACTCGTGATTGATCAGGTGATGAAGAACTCAAGCTGCCGCGACCCCAAGATGGAGGCCTACTGCCAGGAAGTACGGCGCCTCGAGGACAAGTTTCACGGCCTCGAGCTCAACCACATCGCACGCAGGTATAATGAGGCCGCTGATGAATTGGCAAAAATCGCGTCCGGTCGAGCCACGGTTCCACCGGACGTCTTCGCGAAAGACCTTCAGCACCCATCCGTCGACCTCAGGCCAGACGGGGGGGTCGACGAGGCGTCGATCGACCTTCCACCTGAGGCAGAAGCCCCCTCGACCGGGGCTGAAGCCATGCAGGTGGAAAACTCGACGCCACCGCCTGACCTCGAGCCTGATTGGCGCGCCCCGTACCTCGACTACCTCATCCAGGGGGACCTCCCCTCGGATAGGACTGAGGCTCGACGGATCGCACGTCGGGCCAAAACTTTTGTGATCATGAGCGACAGCAGGGAGCTCTACCGTCGTAGCCCTACCGGTATCCTCCAACGTTGCATCACGAAAGAGCAAGGCAGAAATCTGCTCGGCGATCTTCACTCGGGGGCTTGCGGTCACCACGCTGCGCCTCGAACCCTTGTCGGAAACGCCTTTCGACAAGGATTCTATTGGCCGACCGCGGTCTCCGACGCTGTCAAGCTAGTACGCTCCTGCGAGGGTTGTCAGTACTATGCGAGACAGACTCATCTTCCGGCACATGCCCTACAGACTATCCCCATCACATGGCCGTTCGCCGTTTGGGGGCTCGACCTTGTCGGACCACTGAAAAGGACGACCGGCGGCTTCACCCACTTGCTCGTCGCAATCGACAAATTCTCCAAGTGGATCGAGGCCCGCCCTATCACCAGCATCAGGTCCGAACAAGCTGTACTCTTCTTCACTAACATTGTTCATCGCTTCGGGGTCCCCAACTGTATCATCACGGACAACGGCACCCAGTTCACTGGCAGGAAGTTTTTGGATTTCTGCGACAACCACCACATCCGTGTGCTCTGGTCGGCCGTAGCTCATCCAAAAACAAACGGGCAAGTGGAACGTGCCAACGGCATGGTTCTACAAGGCCTTAAGCCCAGAATCTTTGACAAACTAAACAAACATGGCAAAAGATGGGCTGCCGAGCTACCCTCGGTCCTGTGGAGCCTAAGAACAACGCCGAGTCGAGCCACGGGGTTCACTCCGTTCTTCTTAGTCTACGGGTCTGAGGCTATGCTACCAACCGATATAGAATACGGGTCCCCAAGATTGAAGGCATACAACGAAGTACACAACGACGCCACAAGACAGGACGCCCTCGACCAGCTCGAGGAAGCCCGAGATGTGGCTATGTTGCATTCTGCCAGGTACCAGCAGGGTCTCCGACGCTACCACGACAGATACGTCCGCAAGCGTGACCTCAACGTTGGTGACTTGGTGCTACGGCGGAACCAGAACACCAAGGGACGGCACAAGCTCACACCACCATGGGAAGGGCCATACATCATCGCAGAAGTACTAAAGCCGGGCACCTACAAGCTATCCAACGAGAAGGGCGAAATTCTCACCAACGCTTGGAACATCGAACAGCTACGTCGCTTCTTTCCTTAAAAAGCCTCGAGGCTCTGTATTTCCTTTTTCGTTAATAAAGAATACAGCGATGTTTAAAATTTCTCGTTTCGTAACAAGGAAGGATCGACCCTGCACTCCCAGAGTCGACCCTCCCTCGGGGGCTGGCAAGGGGGGAACCCCCGGTCCCCGAAAAACCGAAAAAGCTACGCTCTTTTTTAAATTTAAGAACCGTTTCTTAGATCGACTTCGCTGAAAGAGCACCCTAAGGTTCGAAAGGGCTCTCGAGCCTGGAGCATCACCTACGCCTCCGAGGCTACGGTACCTCCACTCGACCCTTACGCCTTTTAGAGGTACGCCTTCACGCTGAGAAGATCTAAACAACGGTTCCTAAAATTAAAAAAGAACATGCCCCCTGTCACTTAGATCAGGCTCTCACACGATTTACTAGGCCGCAACATCACCCTGAAGCTCGAGGGCAGTCGAGCCGCGAGATCACTTACGCCCCCGAGGCTACGGTACCTCCACTCGCTCCCTTACGCCAAAGGATGTAGCTGCGCGCTAGGTAAATCACGCGAGAACACGATCCGTGCGATAAAGGGAAGAAAAGCTCGAGTAAAACTAAATCAACCGCGAACCGGTTTATGTTTCGAGTCTTTTAGGCCTCCGCGGCCACCGCGATCAAAATTCGAAATACTAACTTATTACATGGGCCTTCATGCCCAGATTTGGCTCACAGGCCTTCGTCATCGGCAGGAGGAACCACCTCGGCTTCAAAAAGCGAGGCCAGACGACTCCCAGGCTCTTCGGCGGCTTCGATCAGCTCCACGCAGGCGTCCTCGTTCTCCTCGTCTGTCCGATCGGGGTCTGTGATGAAGCCCTCGGCAACGAGCCTCATATCAAACACAAACCCCGAACGGACGACGGCCAGCGCCCTCTTCACGCCGTGATGGAGGCCGTTCCGTATCTTCTCCCGGGCAAGGCGGCCCAGCGCCACCATCCGTCGGACGAAGGAGTTCCCCGGAACATCTTCCCCGGTGTCGGTGTCGGGCTCGACCCCTAGGCCATCACACACAGTGGTGATTGCGCCCTGGAGAAGTTGGGTCCTCCGGACCTCGGCTTCGAAGAGGCTCTGGAAGGAGTTGGCGCACGATTGGGCCTCTCGGTTCACTCTCTCCAGCTCTGAAACACGACAAACAAATTAGTGCCCAACGCGGGGCCTTCAACGTCGCGACTATAACAACCACACTTACCCTCGATGTGGGTCTGCAGGCCCACGACCTCGTCGCGGAGTCCCCCACATGTTCGCTCGAGCCCCAGGAAGGCGCTGTCCTTGTCACGGATGGCCGCCTTTAGCGCCTCGACCTCCTGCCGAGCAGACTCGAGAGCTGCGTCCTTCTTTTGGACGGCTCCCTGCAGCGTCGTGATCTCGGCATGGAAGGCGTCGCGCTGAAGGCCAACCTGGGAGACATCCTCTTCGAGCTCCTTCACCCGCGCAGACAAGGGCTCGAGGTCCCTGCGCGCCTGGGTAGCCTCCTCCCGAGCCTTGTCCAGGCTTGTGCGCATCACGGCCTCGGCCGCCCATGCCTGCGCCGCCTCTTCCTTCAATGTGGCGTATGCGACGCGCAGATCAGCCATCTCGGCGTTCCGATCGGATAACCATTTCTGGGCCTCCTCGACCAGAGCCCGTTGCTGGGACAGCGCGCCCCACACGCCACTCTCGTCCTGGATGAAGAGTGACTTGCGGCGGGAGTACTCCTTCAGCTCCTGAACGCAATTCGAAAAGGTCACAAATCCGAAGAAAAAACAGCCTATCAAGCAAGCCGACGGGTCGATCATACCTCGGTGGCATCCCCCATACTCCGCACAGCGCCAGACGCCACTCGAAGCAACCGGTCGAGGTGCTGGCGGACGCCCTCGAGGTACTCCCATCGGTGCACTTCGTCTTTGTCGCTAAGGACAAAGACGAGCTCGGCGTCGGGGTTCGTAGCGTCCCTGAACTCAAGGGACGGCCCCCCCCACTTCGGCAGCTCCGCCTCGACCCGCGCTATCGCCAGCGCGGCGATGTCGGGCCACGAGGAGGATGACCCGGCCGGGGCGTCTCCCGGTCCCGCGGAAGGACCGGCCTCGCCCGCGGTATCCGCCTCTCCAACGGCCGTCGAGACACCGGCCTGGTCCGCGACCTCACCCCCCTCGACCCCTATCGTTTGTTTTCCCTTGTCCAGGGAGATGTTGTCGAGGGGAGCGTGAGGGTGGGCACTTACGACCGCCGGCGCTACCGGAGCCAGCACCTCGACCGACGACGGCTCCGGTACCCTCGCCTCGACCGTCGGCACCGCCGGAGCCGGCGTCTCTTCTTCGGGTGCTCCGGACGGGGGCTCGACCGCCCCGACCTCCACCACGCCCGCTGGCTCTGCCGACGGGCCTTGTCGCGGCTGCGACCCCTTCGCCGGGACCGTCTCTTGCCCCGGCACCGACGCGACCTCCTCCTTGGTCACGTCAGCACCGTCGCGGACGGGTGCCTCGCTCGTCGCGACCGCAACGGCAGCCTCGGCCGTCCCCGACGGCCGGGGCCCCGCCTCGACCACGTCAAGCGCCGCCGCCTTTGCCGGTTCGGCCCCCTCGACGGCGGGCTCCGGGCCGGCAACCGCCGCGGCGTCGGCCGACCCTTGCTGATGTCGCAGGCGCCCTTTCGCTGCCTCGACCTGACGGACCCAGGCCGCGTCCTGCTCCGCCGTCCGGTTGAGGACAACGGCGCTGGCTCGCAGCGACTTCACAGGGGTAGGCACTATTGGCTCCGCCTTCCGCTTCAGCCTGCGAAGTGAGAAGAATTGTTAGCCGTCGGACTTTGGGAAAGGCAGGACAACCAAGTTGAGATACTTACCCGGAAATCGGCACCAAGTACCTCGACCCCGCGCGGCTCGAGCCTCCCGGGACGGCCGCTGGAGGCCCCGCGGCGGCCTCACCAGTAGGCCGAGCGCTCCTGGGAGCCCCGGCCAACACACCGCCCTGCGCCCTTTGTGCTCCCGAGGCCAGCTGGCCTCGGGTCCTTACTCCTACCGGCGCCGCCGCTGATGACGACGCCGGTACCACCATCTCCGCCCCTGCCGGAGCTTGCGAGGCCCCGGCTGGTGCGGACGTCCCCGACGACCCCTCTCGCCGGGTCCGGGGCAAAATGGCCCCTCCCCTCGAGGGGCCAGATCCCTTCTCCACCTTCTTCCCCTCGACCTCCTCGACCACGACGACCGAGGAGGACCTCCCCCCGATGGGCTCCAGCAGGGGGCGAATGTCGGGGAGATCCTCGAGCCTGGTCGCGATCTCATATCGCGACAGGGCATCTTCATCTTCATCGCTGCTGCCGTCGTCCTCCCCCGAGACTGTCTCGGAAGGCGACGGTGACAGGGGCACTCCGTCGATGGCTTGCTGGCGCCGGCGCTTCTTCAACGCCTCCGCCTTCTTGGCCTTGCGGATCGCCCGCTTCTTGGCCGTCTCCTTCGCCTGCTTCTTCTGGGAGGCATGCAGGCGTCGAGCCTCCCGGGCGGGCCGGTCCTCCGGGACTGGTGGGCGCGTCTCCCGCAACGCCGACAAATCCTACACACCGACCTCGACCACATCAGCGAAATCCACAGAAAAACAAGGAAGGCAACACCTCAGCCCCGGGATACGTACCACGGACTCGCACCCCTCGGTAGGCCTCATGGGAACCTGATTGGCTTCCTCCGCCTTGAAGTTCCCGACCATCCGGCGAGCCCGCCGGAGAACCTCCTCAAGGGTGAGGGATTCGTGGGACATCCGGGTGCCCTCCAGGTTCGCCTCCGGAGTCATCTGGTCCAGGCGGAGACGACGCTGGCACAACGGCATCACTCTACGGCGATGGAAACCCGCAGCCACCGCCGCAGCCGTCAGGCCCCGAAGGCGAAGCTGCTGCAGCGCCGCCAGCAGTGGATCCAAGCGCGTCTTCTCGGCCTCGGGCACTCCGTACGACCAATGCTCTTCTCGAGCAGTCAGCACGCGGCCGGTGTACCTCGGCAACTGATTTTCATCGTTGCGGAGGTAGAACCAACCCTCGTGCCACCCACTGTTCGAGGAGATGAGTCGGGCCGGGATGTATAGATCCGTCCGACCCGATCTCACCTGCAGCACGCAGCTCCCCACTCGGGCCGCGGACAGGACGCCTTTCTCCCCTGCCCTCTTGGCGAAGGGCTCGGCCTTGAAAAGGTGAAGCCACAAGTTCCACTGTGGCTCCACCCCAAGGTAGCCCTCGCAGACCGCCGCAAAGATGGCGGCCTGCGCTACGGCATTGGGAGAAAGGTGGTGAAGCTCCACCCGGTAGTAGTGGAGGAGCGCGCGCATGAAGACCGACGCCGGCACGCCGAACCCCCGCTCATGAAAGCTGACGAAGCTCACCACGTACCCTTCGGGGGGCACTGGCTCCTGGTGGGCGGGGGGCGGTGCCACCCACTCCGGCCGCGCCGAGTTCGTCCTCGGCCGCAACAGCCCGTTCTCGACCAACTCCTCCAACCTCCTCTCCGTCACCGAGGAGGCAGCCCAGTCGTCGGTGGGAAGGATCTGGCTTTTTCCTGCCATCGATGTCGTCGGGAGGGGATGGGAGAAAAGGATGCGGTGGCTACGGCAAGACGGGCGGAGAACGCGATGTGGCAGGGGATGGCTAGGGCAAAGGATTGCAGGGATGCAAGTAACCGGCGGGGAACGGAGACCCCAAGGCCTTCGCTTTATATGCTCGGACGGAAGCCCAACGGTCGCGCGAAAAGTAAGGAGCAGTTTCTCGCGATAAAACCGCTCGCCTAACCGTTTCCTTATATCTCGCAGGAACTGAGCACGTGGCCGCTCCCCACGTCGTAACCGTACGCCGATAACGCGCCGGTCTCGCCTCCCGAAAAAACGCGCCCGGACAACGAAATATCTCCAGGTATGTCTCAAATGGGTGCGAAACCCGCAATAAGTCTCGAGGGAGCGAAAGCTGGCCCTCGAACGGGGTTCGACAGCTGCCCTCGAGCAACAGAGTTAGGGACGACCCAGGGTGCGCCCGTACATGGCCAAGGGCTCGAGCCACGCTCTCGAGGCACCCCAGGACGTATTCGAGGCCGAAGGAGAAGGTTGTGGTAGGAATCCCTCCGGGGGAGGCATCGAGCCCTCGAATCCTGTCGAAGGGAATCGAGATCCACACGACCACTTCTTGGCATTTTTGAGGGCGCCTCCGGGCCACTAGCCGACCCCTAACGAATGGGGCATGGGTTCTCACTCGAATTCCCCCGCTAGCAGCTCACCGGAGATCGTCGTGACTCGGGCCCAAACGAGGGTAGTGCGACATTCTCCACCCCTCCTCCTTTTTTCGAAAAAGGAGCGTGAGGGTCACAAAAGACGGCTGGGACTCGGATCGACCTCGTGCGTGCGAGGCTCGGGGTCCCGACCGCAAAAATGGGTGCGAAGCCCGCAATAAGTCTCGAGGGAGCGAAAGCTGGCCCTCGAACAGGGTTCGACAGCTGCCCTCGAGCAACAGAGTTAGGGACGACCCAGGGTGCGCCCGTACATGGCCAAGGGCTCGAGCCACGCTCTCGAGGCACCCCAGGACGTATTCGAGGCCGAAGGAGAAGGTTGTGGTAGGAATCCCTCCGGGGGAGGCATCGAGCCCTCGAATCCTGTCGAAGGGAATCGAGATCCACACGACCACTTCTTGGCATTTTTGAGGGCGCCTCCGGGCCACTAGCCGACCCCTAACGAACGGGGCACGAGTTCTCACTCGAATTCCCCCGCTAGCAGCTCACCGGAGATCGTCGTGACTCGGGCCCAAACGAGGGTAGTGCGACATTCTCCACCCCTCCTCCTTTTTTCGAAAAAGGAGCGTGAGGGTCGCAAAAGACGGCTGGGACTCAGATCGACCTCGTGCGTGCGAGGCTCGGGGTCCCGACCGCAAAAATGGGTGCGAAGCCCGCAATAAGTCTCGAGGGAGCGAAAGCTGGCCCTCGAACAGGGTTCGACAGCTGCCCTCGAGCAACAGAGTTAGGGACGACCCAGGGTGCGCCCGTACATGGCCAAGGGCTCGAGCCACGCTCTCGAGGCACCCCAGGACGTATTCGAGGCCGAAGGAGAAGGTTGTGGTAGGAATCCCTCCGGGGGAGGCATCGAGCCCTCGAATCCTGTCGAAGGGAATCGAGATCCACACGACCACTCCTTGGCATTTTTGAGGGCGCCTCCGGGCCACTAGCCGACCCCTAACGAACAGGGCACGGGTTCTCACTCGAATTCCCCCGCTAGTAGCTCGCCAGAGATCGTCGTAACTCGGGCCCAAACGAGGGTAGTACGACATCCTACACCCCTCCTCCTTTTTTCGAAAAAGGAGCGCGAGGGTCGCACAGCAAAAGACGGCCGGGACCCTAATCGACCTCGCGTGCACGAAGCTCGGGGGCCTGACCGCAACAAAATGTCCCCCAATCGAACGCAAACAAGACCTCGGAGGAGTCTCCATACTCCACCGAGGCCTCGGGGGCTACACCCGGCGGGTGCGCTCGCGCGCCCCCACCGGAAAAATCACGACGCTACGACTCCAGTTCAGACTAACCTCTGGGAGAGTGATCACACACTCACCCAAAGGCTCGGGGGCTACTGTCGGTACCAACAGTACGGGGGTACCACAGCTATCGCCAAAACGCTGACAAAAACCGAAACCAGTAGAAAAGATAGCCCGCTCGACGGGGCGCCTCGACCGCGCCCCGGCTCCGACTCGTACGAGGCCCGCTCGACGGGGCGCCTCGACCGCGCCCCGGCTCCGACTCGTACGAGGCCCGCTCGACGGGGCGCCTCGACCGCGCCCCGGCTCCGACTCGTACGAGGCCCGCTCGACGGGGCGCCTCGACCGCGCTCCAGCTCCGACTCGTACGAGGCCCGCTCGACGGGGCGCCTCGACCGCGTCCTGGCTCCTCGACGCCCTTTCTTTACCTACCCAGGACAAAAGCCATAGCATTCAATGCGGTTACCTACTACCACCGACCGACATGGCTACGGCATGGCTACAACGCGGGAACAATACCCACGTCAAATCTCACTGTTTTACCGCCCATCCCGTGATGGGAGGTGAAAGCCGTCACTGTATCCACCATACCGCGCACTATTCACCATCAGTCGCCCTCGAGGGAGGATAAGACAAGGTCCGTCCCCCGCGATACCGGGGATTCGGCCTTATCCATCCGACCTCGACCCAGCCTCGACCCGGCCCCAACGCTCGACTTAGCTCGAAGGACGGTATGGCCTGGCACTCTGGGTCATTTCACCCTCTTGTCCCGTACCGCGTCAGGATATCCAGGGATGGCCGGCCATCCCGAAGCCACGTCGCTACAGTCAACTCAACAGGAATCGACGCCTCAAGCCTCCCCTCGACTTGGCCACCTCTCGCCCTATAAAAAGGCAGGCCAGGGCGAACCAGGGAGGGAGGAGGACGAACACGAAACATCACGGACAGACGAAACAACCAACCACCCGACCGAGCAACGAAAGCAAGAGATCAACATCTCAAGCAATCACCTTTCTCCTTTTTCTCTTTGAGACTTGGGCTCGACACCCTCTCTCGCCTGCTTGTAACCCCTACACGAGCACCCCGGTGCAAGGAAATACAAACCTCCCTTCCCCGCTGGACGTAGGGCCTTCTTTTGCCCGAACCAGGATAAACCCCCGTGTGTTCTCCTTGCATCACCATCCAGGAAAGAGTCACGCAGCATTTACTCGTTGGTTTAGGACCCCCTTAGTCCGAACACCGACAGTTCTATTCATGAGAGAGTATTGCAAGTCACCGAAAATGATTTTGCTATCATTGATCCCAATCATCTCACCGATGAAGATAGAGCAAATAGAACATGCAATAGAATGGCTCTCAATACACTCTATAATGGTATTGACACAAAAGTGTTTGAGGGCATCAAAGATTTGGAATTGGCTAGTGAAGTATGGACAAGGTTGAGTGAGACATATGAAGGCACTAAGGTTGTGAAGAGTGCCAAGCTATATGGGCTCAAGAGTGAGTTTGAGAACTTCAAGAAAAAGGATGATGAAACAATCATTGAAATGTTTCATAGATTGCAAGTGATAGTCAATGATCTCAAGAGCTTAGGGCACAAAACTCAAGATCAAGATTTTTGTCACAAGTTCTTATTGAGCTTACCTAGAAGATTCAAGATGTTGATCATGATGTTGCAAAGAGATAGGCTTGAAACAATGAAGCCTAATGATTTGCTTGGTGAAGTATTGACCTATGACAAATATGATCAAGATGTTGATGACAAGGAAAAGGTGGAAGATGAGAAGAAGAAGACCGTGGCATTCAAGGCCACCTCCTCCAAGGGCAAAGCTACCATCATTGAAGAAAAAGAAGACAACAATGAAGATGGGGAATTTGAAATTGATGATGAGGCACTTGCTCTTGTAGTCAAGAAGATGGGTCACATGTTCATCAAGAGAAGAGGCTTTAAGAAAAGAAATGAGCAACAAAGGAGGTGCTTCAATTGTGATAGCACCGAACATCTTCAAGCCGAATGTCCCTATGATAAGAAGAAGAACAACAAGAGGGGCAAGTTTGAGAAGAAAAAGAAAGAAGCCAAGATAACATTCAAGAAAGGCAAGAATGGAGTCTATGTGGCCACTTGGGAAAGTGATGATGAAGAAGAAGAAGAAGAATCATCCAACAAGGCTTTTGCTTCCATTGCTATCAACAAGAAGCCATCACTATTTGATTCATCCTCTTCATGCTTCATGGCTAAAGAAGCTAAGGTATTATATGATGAGAGTGATGATGAAAGTGAAATGGAATATGTTCATGATAGTGATAATGATAAATATGATAATGAAAATGATGATGATGATGAACCAACTAAAGAACAACTATATGACTTGTTGCAACAAACTAGAGACATAGCTATTGCCAAAAACAAGGAGTGCAAGAAGCTTTCAATGAAAGTAGCAATACTTGAGAAAGTTCTTGGTGAGCTTAAGACCACTCATGAGAGTCTAGTGGAAGACCATGAGGATCTTGGTAAGGCTCATTCCAAGCTTGAAAAGGCTCACTCATTGCTACTTGAGCAACAAGAAAAGAAGGAGGTTGTTGTATCATGTGATATAGGTGTTACATGTGATATGATTGATGAATCCTTTAATGAACCTATCATCATGTCAAATACTAACCCTTCTTGTAGCTCTTCATCCACCACCACCAACTCTACCTCTACTACTAGTGATGGTTTCACTTGTGATGCCTCACTAATGGTTGAGAATAAGACTCTCAAGAGAGAGGTGGATGAGCTCACTCACGCCCTAGGCAAGGCCTATGGTGGTGAGGCCCGCTTGCTTAAGTGCTTAGGTAGCCAAAGGTTCTCTCTTAACAAAGAGGGATTGGGCTACACCCCCAAGAAAGGCAAGTCGGCCTTTGCAACTCCAAAGCCTAGCTTTGTGAAGGGCAATGGTCGGTTTTGCAATAAATGTAAGCAAGTTGGGCACCTAGAGCATAATTGCAATAAAAAGAACCAAAGCAAGAACCTTGTTAATGCTATACCTTTTGATTCTTGCTATGTGCTTACCAAGGGTGTGAAGGGTGTACAAGCTAAGTTTGTTGGTACACCAATAGTGGGCCCAAAGAAGAAGGCTATTTGGGTACCAAAGAGCTTAGTTACTAACCTACAAGGACCCAAGCAAAAATGGGTACCTAAGCTTCATTGATTTGCTTGTAGGTCAATTACAAAGCCGGAGGAAGGCATTGGATTATTGATAGTGGGTGCACTCAACACATGACCGGTACATCAAGAATGTTTGATTCATTCAATGACAATGATAGTGGTGTTGATTCTATCACATTTGGCAATAACAAGAAAGGCAAGGTTATTGGCTTGGGCAAGATTGCAATATCAAATGACATGAGTATCTCAAATGTGTTGCTAGTTGAAAGTTTGGATTTCAATCTTCTATCCGTGGCACAAATATGTGATCTAGGCTACAAGTGCATCTTTGGGGTTGATGATGTGGAAGTTATTAGTGTGGATGGTTCAAATGTGGCATTCAAGGGCTTTAGATATGAGAATCTCTACCTAGTTGACTTCAATGCTAGAGAAACTTCTTTGACAACTTGCTTAGTCTCCAAATCAAGTATGGGTTGGCTTTGGCATAGAAGGCTTGGTCATGTTGGCATGAAACAATTGAAGAAGCTTACAACTCACAATCTTGTCAATGGTTTGAAAGATGTTGAATTTGAGAAGAATAAGCTTTGTAGTGCATGTCAAGCCGGAAAGCAAGTTGGAAGCTCACATCCAAAGAAGAGTACAATGAGCACATGCAAAGCATTTGAGTTGATGCACATGGATCTATTTGGACCAACAACATATACAAGCATAGGCGGCAACAAGTATGGCTTTGTCATAGTGGATGACTTCACAAGATTCACATGGGTATTCTTTCTTAGTGACAAAAGTGAAGTGTTTGACACCTTCAAGACATTTCTCACTAGAGTTCACAATGAGTTTGAGATTAGAATCAAGAAAGTGAGAAGTGACAATGGAAGTGAGTTCAAGAATACAAGAATTGAAGAACTTTGTGATCATTATGGTATTGGACATCAATTCTCGGCCAAGTACACTCCACAATCAAATGGCCTAGTTGAGAGGAAAAATAGAACATTGCTTGATATGGCTAGATCAATGCTTCATGAGTACAATGTGAGTCAATCATTTTGGGATGAAGCAATCAATACCGCTTGCTACTACATCAATAGACTATATTGTCATCCATTGCTAGAGAAGACCCCATATGAGTTACTTCATGGAAGAAAGCCCAATATTTCTTACTTTCGGGTGTTTGGTTGCAAATGCTATATCTTGAAAAAGGGCACTAGATTGGGGAAGTTTGACAAGAGATGTGATGAGGGGTTCCTACTTGGATATTCAACTACAAGCAAAGCTTATAGAGTTTGGAACAACTCAAGTGGCATTCTAGAAGAAGTCCATGATGTGCAATTTGATGAAACCAATGGGTCACAAGATGAAGAAGAGAATCTAGATGATGTTAGTGGAACTCTATTGGTGGAAGCAATGAAGAACATGGACATTGGGGACATTAGAGCAAAGCAAGTTATTGATATTCAAGATGATGATAAAGATCAAGTGCTCAATTCTCCATTCAAGCTAGCTAGTGACTCTCAAGTGCAAGTACAAGGTGCTAGTTCATCTCATCAAGATACATCAAGTGATCAACCAAGCTCAAGCAATCAAGTGCAAGTACTTCAACCACAACATATTGCAAGAGATCACCCCATTGATAGTGTTATTGGTGATATTAGAAGTGGTGTGCAAACAAGATCAAGATTGACTATGTTTTGTGAGCATGCATCATTTGTGTCAACCATAGAACCAAAGAAGATAGAAGAAGCTTTGAGGGATGCCGATTGGATCATGGCTATGCAAGAAGAGTTAAACAATTTCACAAGAAATGATGTTTGGGAATTAGTAGAAAGGCCAAACGACTACAATGTGATTGGAACCAAATGGGTGTTTAAAAACAAGCAAGATCAAGATGGCATTGTAGTGAGAAACAAAGCAAGACTAGTTGCTCAAGGTTACACTCAAGTTGAAGGTCTTGACTATGATGAAACATATGCTCCCGTGGCAAGATTGGAGGCAATAAGGATTCTATTGGCTTATGCTTGTGCACACAATATCAAACTATATCAAATGGATGTCAAAAGTGCATTTCTCAATGGGATCATCAATGAGTTAGTATTTGTTGAGCAACCGCCCGGATTTGAAGATGACAAGAAACCCAACCATGTCTATAAGTTGAAGAAGGCTTTATATGGCTTAAAGCAAGCACCTAGAGCATGGTATGAGAGGCTAAGGGATTTCCTTCTCTCTAAGGGATTCAAAATGGGCAAGGTTGATACTACTCTATTCACCAAGAAGATTGGAAATGATCTATTCATAGTGCAAATATATGTTGATGACATCATCTTTGGATCAACCGATCAAGCTTATTGTGAAGAATTTGGTGCTATGATGGCCAAAGAGTTTGAAATGTCTATGATTGGTGAACTTAGCTACTTCCTTGGTCTCCAAGTCAAGCAATTGAAGAATGGAACATTTGTGAGTCAAGGGAAATACATAAGGGACATGTTGAAGAAGTTTGGAATGCAAGATGCAAAGCCAATTTCAACTCCAATGGGCACAAATGGCAATTTGGATAGTGATCTTGATGGCAATATGGTGAATCAAAAGGAATATCGGTCTTTAATTGGAAGTCTACTCTATGTCACCGCATCAAGGCCGGATGTCATGTTTAGTGTTTGCATGTGTGCTAGATATCAAGCCTCACCTAGAGAGAGTCATCTCACGGCCGCAAAGAGAATATTGAGGTACTTGAAGCAAACAAGAGATGTTGGACTATGGTATCCCAAGGGGTCAAAGTTTGAATTGATTGGATATTCGGACTCCGACTATGGGGGTTGCAAGATCAATAGAAAGAGCACAAGTGGCACATGTCAATTACTTGGAAGATCACTCGTGTCATGGTCCTCAAAGAAACAAAATAGTGTGGCAATCTCTACCACCGAAGCCGAATATGTGAGTGCGGGGAGTTGTTGTGCACAATTGCTATGGATGACATCAACTTTGAAGGATTATGGTCTCAATTTCAAGAATGTGCCGTTGCTATGTGATAATGAGAGTGCAATCAAGATGATACAAAACCCGGTTCAACATGGAAGAACAAAGCATATTGACATAAGACACCATTTCATTAGAGATCATCAACAAAAGGGAGATATTGCCATTGAAAGTGTTGGCACCGATGATCAACTTGCCGATATTCTCACTAAGCCACTTGATGAAAAGAGGTTTTGCAAGCTAAGGAATGAATTGAACATTCTTGATTTCTCAAACATGAGTTGAATGCACCCCACCCACTTATTGACATGCCTCTCCTTCGACATTGCAAGGTAAAATTGATTGACATGTCTTTCATCCTATGCTAAGGACTTGCTAGAGCATGTAGACATATTAAGTGGTATGCATAAGCATTCATGATAAATCAAATGAATTTGATGGATATATGTTACCACTATTGCTTCTATGCTTATTTTGATCTAGTGGTGGCATATGACATGTTTGTGAGCTTGTAAACCTAGTGTTGAATCTAGAAGATTTGCTATAAGAGTTTAATTCAACATAGGCAAGATAACCCTTATTTTGAGGAGTGAAGAAGCTTGTCTTTGGTTCAAATCGAATTAAATATCTTTGGCAAGTATTCTAGGTTAAACCAAATTTGATAAATTTTTAAACCTTACCTATGGTATCGAATTAATTTCAAGCTACTCCATCAAACATTTTTCTTCTCTCCACAATTTGATCCCTTTTTGGGTAAGTTGTTGACAAAGGGGGAGAGAAAAAGATGATTCAACTTGATAAAGGGGTAAATAAAATTTATGATGAGAAAAAGATGATTCAACTTGATAAAGGGGTAAATAAAATTTGTTGATGCACACAAGTAGGGGGAGCAAGCTCATAAACAAAGTTGTTGCATTTGTTTGTGCATTCTCATATGACTTGCTCATTGCACATGTATTTAAATTCAATATACATGCTTGTGTGGTGCAATGCTAGTATAGAAATTGGATGATGAAATGATCTACCTAGCATGCATATGAATAGTTTACATGTGGTATCTAGACTTGCCTAAAGCTTTACAAGTGGTTAGCTTTATAAGTAGTCCAAGAACCCTTGCATATAATGTTGATCTCACGAGGTTCTTGAGTTTTGATGGATGTCTAGTTACTTCATGATGCTAAGGATGGTGTAAAAGGCAACTCCGATTGGTATCACGCTTCAAAGGTCCATTTCTTACACCTTAGCATCATTTTGGTAGAATTACTCTCCCAACACTTCTATCTATGCATATGTGCAAAGCTTTCAATCCAAACTCTATGCACATATGTAGGGGGAGCTAATGCTACCAAAACCGAGCTTGTGATAATTGTCCAAACTTTACTTATGAGCAAAATGATTGGACAAGTATGACAAGTTCAAAACTTTTATTATCAAAATCATCTTTGTGAGGGTTGTCATCAATTACCAAAAAGGGGGAGATTGAAAGTCCCTAGTTTGGTTTTGGCTAATTGATGAAACCTAGGACTAACCTTTGTATCTAAGTGGATGATTTAGATAAAGGTGGTCATTGCATATGAGACATGACATTGACTCATGTGACCAAGATGATGAAGACCAAGATGAGGCTTGGCTCGATGGACCGGTTGTGAAGGTGAAGGGCAAGTCGAGGCTTCGAAGCGAAGGACCATGCGATGGTGAAGCTTGAGCAAGACTTAGCGCCGATGGACCGATGCAACGGTGAAGAGCAAGTGAAGTCAAGGTCGATGGATCGAGACGGTCATGTGATGATATGAAGTGGATCATATCATTTGGAGAAACAAAATGGGCTCAAGGCAAAGGTATAACCATAGGGCCATTTTGTTTTACACTCAAGACACCATAGAGGGTGTGAGTGGTTTAGGGTCGATAGCCGAACTATTAAGAGGGGAAGTCTTATCGGTCATTCGACGCACGGGTGCCACTAGGTGAATTCATGAAGTGCATTGCATGTAGGGCCTAGTGAGCTAATTGGAAAATCTTTGAAAATGATTGAGAAAATGCTAACACACAAGCACATGGAGATGTACACTTGATGGTGTTGGCACATTTGCAAAGGTGGCGTTGGTCACGCTGTGGTTTGCGGGTAGAGAGGGGTTTGGGTTCCTCTCTCCCTCCCGCCGAGCGTGCGAGCGCGGGATTCAGGCGATTTCGGGGAAATGAAATGCCTATTTTCCACTACGCCGAAAGTCGGAAAAGAAACGGAGGTGAACGGGGTCACTGAGGTGATCGGACGCTGCACCGGACGCTGCACCGGACGCGGTCACGGTGTGACCGGACGCGTCCGGTCAGTACAGCGCGGTTTCAGGCGCACGGGTGCTAGGGTTTGCTACCGGCGCGTCCGGTCACTCGTGGGACCGGCGCGTCCGGTCATGCACCCAGAAGGAACTGAGGTTCACAGAGGACCATCGGACGCGGGGCGCGTCCGGTCACACACGATCGGACGCGTCCGATCGTTGAAGGAGCTTACTGGACTCACACCGGACGCGGGCACTGTCGCGTCCGGTCATTGCGAAGAGCGCGTCCGGTCGTTGTTTCGTGGGCGCATGCTGTGTGACCGGCGCGTCCGGTCGTTCGAAGCAGCGCGTCCGGTCGATGGTTTGACCGTTGAGGGTCAGTGACCGTTGGAGGATCGGACGCGGTGGAGCGCGTCCGGTCGTTTTGAGAGGCGCGTCCGGTCATAGGGTTTGACCGTTGTCGCAGTGCCAGTTGGGGCATCGGACGCGGTGAGCGCGTCCGGTCAGTTATGACCGGAGCGTCCGGTCATCCCGACAGAACCCAGTAAAGTTGCAACGGCTCTATTTGTTTGGGGTGCTTATAAATACTCGTTGGCCGGCCCTTGGGGAGGTAGCTTGGCATTTCTAACACTCTTGTGCATCTTTTGAGCAAAAGCAACTCCTCCCACTCATCTCCCTTGCTTGATTGCAAATCAAAAGTGAGATTGAGTGATCCCAAAGTGCATTGCATAGCTTGAGGGCATCTAGTGGCACTTGTGGGTGGTTTAGCCGGTGGATTTCTTGTTACTCTTGGAGAGTACCGCTCCTAGCCGGCTTGGAGATTGTTGGAGGCGTTGGCAAGAGAAGGTGATTGTTCTTGGCCACCTCCGGTTGTTTGTAAGAGGTTCTTGTGCTTTCCTCGGCGGGACGCCAAAAGCAACTCTATTACATTGCGCGTGTCATTGAGTTACCTCACTTGAGAGTGGAGTCTTGCGGTGCCTTGCGGGGTGTGCCTTGAGGGGCAAGTGACTTGAGGGTCACACCGAGGAACCATCTAAGTGTTGGTCGACACAACCGGTGACGTAGCTTGTCGGTGCACAAGTGAACACCGGGTGAACAAAAATATTGTGTCTCTTGTCTCCCGGTGATTGGTCTACATATTGTGTTGTTGTCAATATTAATTGATTGTATATCATCTTGGTGATTGGCAACATCTTCACTCCACCGTCGGTATAAGATTCACAATCCTATCTCTTGCACTTATCTTTACTAGATTATCTTGTGTTGCTCTAGTAGTAGCTTGGCTAGTAGTGGTGTTAGCTTGTTCTCTAGTGTAAAATTAGTGACATAGCTCTTGTGTGAACTAGAGATCATAATCTACTAGACTTGTGGATAGGAGGCTTGCATCACAACCTTTGGCTAAGCAAAACTCGCTTTACGCCGTTTGTTATTCTAACAAGTTTGCTTAGTGGTGCTTGTAGAATTTTTTATAGGCTATTCACCCCCCCTCTAGCCATCTAGGACCTTTCAAACGGGTTGGTCTTGCTTGTGCCCGGGGTACAAGCAAGGCATGTGTTTTCGTGGCACCCAACTAGGCACATTGATTCATGAATTGCCGTTTCTGCGTGACGATACGACTTGACTACGCTCTGGTATCATAGTAAGAACTAACAGTTGAAAGATGAAGAAATGGTTCATTTGCTCAACCCTGCTTGATTATAGACTAGGTGCTTACATAGAAGGTTGGATAAGAAATAAAATACGGCTATTAAAAGTAAGAAATTAAGGACACACTCTTAGTGCTGCTCCTCGCAAACAAGAAACCTACAAGCCAAAAAGCCTTGCATGATCCTTGGAGTCTTTTACTTCCTCCTGATGGGTAAGTCTTGCGGAGTACAATTGAGTACTCAGGGTTTGTTCTACCCTGTTGTAGGTGACAGGTGCTGATAAGCTGACACTTGTGTGTGGAAACCTCCTGGTGGGCTCAGCGAGGATTTACTTTGCGATGCGGAGTAGAGTTATTTATTAAAACTCTCACCAAAAGTTTTACAAGGAAAATACTATTAACCTATTATCATTTCATGCATATAAACATTCTTCATGTTAATGTTTAACTTATCATTAAATGATTTCATTTTCGCTGAACTCTGTTAACATTTTCTATTCTGTTGTTATAATCAAATAATAAATTACTCTGATGTTGTACTAAAAGTGATATAAGAATTGTCAAGGTTGTTGTAAGCTTTACTCTCTCATTTGTGATCCTGATGTATAAATATGGATCTTCGAGTTCTCCCTTGCGGTGTGCTCGACGGAATCGTATAGTTTAGTATTCTCCCTTGGGTACTTAGTGTCTAATGGAAGACGAGTGCTCTTGGGAGGGCATTAGATTAGACGGTTCTGCCATAATGGAGAGCCGCTGCCGCTCGACATCATGGCCGCCTCGCTGTGCCACCCCATGGCTTGCCTCATGATGCCCTTCCCGCGCGCTCCTTGTCCTCCCCTCGACCTTCGAGTTCCCCGCTCTCCCCTTCACCCTGCCTCCATCCACCCCACTCATCTCCATCTCCACTTCCTCGGCCTCTGCCTTCCACCCCTTTACCCGCTCTTCTAACTTCGGCTGCCGCCGGTGACCACTCCCACCCTCCCTCTCCCGTCCTGAGCTCCATGAGATTCATGTCTCCAGATCTCCCACCCAACCCACGGCTCTGGTTGACCTCTACGAGCTGCTGGCTGATCGCTCCGCCCTCCCTGCTCCCTCTCTGGTTTGCCACATGGCCACCAACACATCTAGGCGCCGCGAGGACTCCGACGAGTATGCCGACTTCATGCTCCCCTCCAGTGATGTCCCCAGTGAGTCCGAGGAGGAGGTCGACTCCGACGACTCGCTCTTTCGGGCCGCATCGTTAGACACCCTCGCCGGGGGCAACGACGAGCTCCTCTAGATGCCGGAGGAGGACATGGAGAGGGTGTGGAGGACCTCCTTCGTGTTCATCAACGATGATGGCCCCATCGCCACCTCTACTCCCTACATCCACTTCGTCCTCTTCGTAGTCGCTCCCAACACCCACTGCTAGCTCATCCCTTCCTCTCGCAGGCACATGCTCCACAAGTTTGACTCCAAGGCCGATCGGGACGTGGTGGCCAACCTCAGTCCCATCATCCATGATGGCGCCAGGCTCACCATCGAGCGCACCAAGGTGTCATCCAACCGCTTTGTCCTCGACCAACCCTGGCTGGTGGCCATCTCCGTGACTGAGTTCCCGGGCGAGCTCTAGCACCCGGAGGGCATCAAGGCCTGTAACACCCTGGGTGTTAAGCAAGCATTAACATGTCATTGCATTAGCATGAGCATCATCCTTAACCTAATTACATGCAAATCATGTTAGGAAACATTCACTTGAAACACATGAAACATTGTTTTGCATTTTAATGTGCTTTATCATTTCATGTGAGTGCTACAATTCTAATTCTTGTGCTTAGATTAGGGTAATGTGTAGCTAGTACTTTGCTGGTGTTATGCTCATGATTAGGTTAATTTTTGAGCCTAGGTTACTGTGCACAAAGTTTACAAATTCCACTCTTAAAATCAATTTCCAAAAAGGGGTAATTTCGATTGAATTTTATAGTTCAAAACTATTCAGAATTTAGGAAAAACTTGTACATAAAAAATGTTCTTCTCAAAATTCTCTACAACTTTCATGTTTTGAGTCTTTCATGAAAAAGCTTGTAACTTGTTCAAAAACGGTGTTTTGGGGCTGCTGGTTTTGAAAACAAAATTCAAAAAAAAGAAGAAGAGGCGCTTACCTGGGCCGCCCGCGCCACTTCTCGCCCCAGCCGTGAAGCCGGCCTGACCTCGTCGCGCACACCTGCCCGCTCTCGCACGGGAGCACGCGCTCCCGACCAGCCCCACACCGGACGCGCTCGTGGCTGCCACGCGGCCGACGTTCACTGGCGGCCATGGGTGGCGTCCGACCGCGCCACGCCCTTATGACCCCGGTCAGAAGGCCGTCTGGGGGCGCATCTTGCATTTTCGAATCGTCGGCTCGCTCTGCCCTTGCTCGCGCCGCAGCAGCGCAGCAGCCGCTCGCCCAACGCCACCGCGCCGCCATCGGCGAAATACGCCGTGCCGGCGCCACCTCCGTCCGATTCATCCTAGCACCAGCTCTGTCACGCTCTGGACCACCCCGTGCTCATGCTAGAAGCCACCGTAGCCCCCAGGTAAGACGCCTAGTCGGCCTCCTTCTTCCCCGACTTCGGCAGAGCGCCGCCGCTGCGGTTGCCGTAGCCACTCCACCTCGCGCCGTCATTCACTACACTGTCACGCGCACCAACACCACGTCACCATCCTCATCGTCATGCGCCACCTCGCTCGCTCCGCCATCACCGAAGCAGAGCTGGTCACGGCGAGCAGCGCCGCCACACCATGGCACACGGTGGCGGGCCAACTCCGGCTCACCGCTGGCCAAATCGACCACACCACCGCACTCGCCTCGTCAAGGCGAACATGGTAGGGTAGACGCTACCGTCGGTGAGCTCGCCGTCGGCGAGAACGCCGCGATCAGCGCCACCCCCCTGCCATGCGTGGCTGACGTGTGGGCCCTTTTGACCGTGGGGCCCCGCGTGACAGTCACTAGGAACAGTTTGGGGTGCACGGATCTGGGTGTATCTAGCGCTTAAATGCTGTTTTGGAACAGTCACTAGGAACAGTGTGGGCCCTTTTGTCCAGGAGCTGCCTGAGTGCCTGGACCACCGCCCGAGCATGTTTGAGAGAGGCAAGCCCCAGAGCATATCTCTCCTATGGTTTGCAAATTAATTATTTGTTGCGTCCTTTGTATTGGATGCATTAAGTATAGGCGTTGTTTGCAACCGTTGCTGCATTATATATTCCTTGTCTACTTTTGATATATATCCTATCCTTGTCACCTGCTAGGTCTAGGTGCGCAATAAATGCTTAGTCCTGCTTAGACCGGTAGAAATCAGGTGATTTCCTGTCACCTGCGAGCTTTAGGTGGTTACCTTGTTACTGTTAGCCATATGTTGATTATCATGGAATAAGTGTTGATAGAAATTAGAGACTGGATGGAGTCTTATGGGGTTTTGGACTATAGTGCCTCCATCTGTGTCGATTAAGGACCGACCGTTGTCGTCCCTCTTGTCATGTTGAACACATGCCCCACATTTAGCTGGAAGGATAAGTCGTTTCGACCACGAAGCCTAACACTTTTTGGGCCGGGATTGACCTAACGCACAATATTGGTGCTGAAGAGGGTGTGACAGGGGCACGAAGAGTGAGCCCAAGGGCAGGCAAGGCCTGAACATCCTGGCAGTCGGGAGGCCCCTAGGTATGATTGGTTATTATCGATCCCGCGACTGTACCTAGAAAGTGCCATGGTTACCTGTAACTCACGGGATCTATGAGTGGGGTTTGTGTGAGGAATAAATTCGCCAGCTAGTTAGAAATCGATTCAAATCGCCATCGCTCCTGTTTAGTGAGCACTTGACTTGAGCCATGTCATCTTAGTAATGGTTATGGAACATTGGAGTTGGACATGATGAATTATGATATTTGAAAGGCTACAATTGGACATGGTACTATTGTTATTGAAATGAATCAAATGCTGCTTAGCATAGCTGCTCATGTAGTAAACATGTTGTAATTATAAGCTATTGCTAAGAGATGGAAAAAGGTTCATTTATAGTACTTATGCTTTTCCGCAAAAGAGTCTAGCTAGCCCACTTAGATAAAGCTTATCATACTCCTTGGAGTCTATTTATTTTAGTTTATGACGGGTAAGTCTAGCTGAGTACATTCTCGTACTCAGGGTTCTATTTCCCTTGTTGTTGCAGATGGCCAATGTTCTACGAGTACTGCAGCACCTGTTTCTACCCTGTTTGGTGAAGCAGTCAGATCATGGGCATGATCTTCTCTAGTATCTTACCTTTGTTGCTTTTGTGGGACTATGATCATTATTTGGCACTGTATCTGAACTAAGTGTTCACGTGTGTGGTTTTAAAACTATTTGCTTCCGCTACTTATTTGAAGACATGGTATTGTAATAACTCTATTTGAACTCTGATGTATCAGACTATGTTTGGGACCTATGTATCATGTGAAATGTGACCGCTAAATGTCTATGATCTTGGCTGATGTGGAAAAGTTTGAAATCCTTCGAGATTTCATGAACTACTGGGTTTATATGAGCTCAAGTAGGCTTGATTATTCGCTTTGGTGGGTGATTATCCTACTTGGACTTATGTAAATTGGGCGGTTCTATTATAGCTGGCATAATTCTGGAAGATTGGGACCGTTGTTGAGATCGACACCGAGTGCATCCTCGACGGCGACTACTCCGCGCGGCGCGTTGTGGTCGCCAAGGTCAAGTCGAACAACATCGTCGAGGACAAGTGGATCGGGAACCCTGGCCAGGGGCTGTAGGGTCGCATCCTTGGCTCCTCCTTCACCATCTTCGTCCTTCGGGTCTAGCCCCAGGCGAAATAACTCGACGAGATGGGCAACCTCTGCCCATTCTTCTACGCCCGCCTGGTCCGCCAAATGGCAGCTACGCTACCCTGGCTTCTAAGGCCCGCACGTCACTTTCAGACCCATTCTCCACGGCGCTATTGTTGGGCCTCCTAGATAGCTTGGGGGAGCGCAGGCTTCTTCCTAGGTCTCAGCTACTACTACAATGGGTTTGAACTCAACCCCCACCCCCTATTCCTTCCCGTGTTCCTCTTCTCACCCTTTCCTCCGTCGCCGCTGACAGGCTTCCTAGTGCGGTTGCTCCTTCCCTCCTTGCCCTACCCTGGTATGAGAATGATGATGTTCTGCCTCCATCACCACCATCCCCGGCTGACAGCGACAAACCTCTGGCCAGGTGTGGACGGGGATGCCACCCTCGTCCGGTGGCCTCCCTAGTGCAACAGTGCTCGTCTTGCCAAGAAGGAGCACGAGACCTTCATTCCGGTGGCAACCACGGCCACCCACCTCAAGGCACTTCGTGAGGGCCTAGTCTGCTACTCCACCACACGAAAGAAGGAGGTCAAGGGGTGCAAGCTACTGAAGCGCAGGACCCCCCTCAGCGCGCTTGACATCAAGCGCCTGGCCAGAGCCGCGAGCATCGTCTGTTCTGGTGCCCAAGCGGTGGATGTGGTCGAGAGGAGCATCATCATCGCTCCATGATAGGGCTCCTGCAGGAGCCTCGACAGCCCTAGCTTTTGTGGATCACCAGGGCCACAGCTTGCTGCACCGTGCACCTCAACCCCAACTGAGTCATCGGAAGTGTCTTGCCTGTTAGCGTGCAGGACATTTTCTCCACCCGCTCCGGCTATGTCCGTAAGGTGGTTGCCTTTGTGTCTCCCCCATGGGGGTCCTCTCCTATCTTAGCTTCATGTTGTTGTAATCCCTTAGGTGTTGTAATCCTTCATCTATGAATCAGAACCACTTCATCTACACCGTCATATCCTGGAATGTCAGTCACCTGGGTCGCTAGGACAAGTGCGATGCTGTCCGGGACACCATCTCCATCTCTCACCCTCATATTGTTTGTTTGCAGGAGTCCAAACTTCACAGCATTGACATGCACAAATGCAAATCCTTCCTTCCCCCTTACCTCACCGGCTTTGACTTTCTCCCCGCTGATGGGTCTAGGGGGCATCCTCACTGCCTGGGACACTAGGGTTGTCACAGCGGGCGCCTCAACCCAGATCGCCTACTCCATCACCATCCCTTTCACCTCAACAACCTCCGCCTACTCCTCCATCACCAACATCTACGCCCTCTCGGACCATAGGGACACAGACGCCTTCCTAGCAGACCTCGGCGCCATGTCGCTCCCAAGTGACACAAACTGGCTTGTCATTGGGGACTTCAATCTCACCCGCGCCCCTGCAGACAAGAATAACACCAACTTCGATCAAAGGCTGGCAGCCAAGTTCAACTCGACGATTGATGGCCTCGTCCTGATTGAGCTCCCTCTCCTGGACCGACTGTACACTTGGTCTAACAAGCGAGCAACGCCCACCTTAGCCAGGCTCGACCACCCGTTCATCAACGGAGGGTTCACCCAACTCTTCCCCAACTCCAACCTTAACTCTTGCCTTGGCTCTACCTCCGACCATGTTCCTTTGATTCTCACCACACCCACCTCCATCCCTAAATACTTCTGCTTTCGCTTTGAAAACGCATGGCTCAAACACCCCACCTTCCTCCCCTCTCTTCTTCTGGTATGGTCTGGAGCTTTTGTGTCATCGAACGCGACTGGCGGTCTGGTGGGACGAATCAAGGCTCTTTGCCATGGCGCCAAGCCCTGGTCCAGGAAACACCGCGCCTGCCCCGATGACTATAACAATGCTTCCTTTATTGTGTTGCTCCTGGACATCCATGAGGAGTCCAGGGTGCTATCCACAGGTGAATGGCATCTGCGCGAGCTGTGCCATGACCGGCTTGCCTTGCTCATTGCCCAGCGGACCGCGTACTGGAAGCAGCGAGGGAAGTTTCGGGCCCTCCGGGAAGGCGAAGCCAACATGAAATTCTTCCACGCCAGGGCCTCCTGCAGGGCACGTCAGAATGCAATTCATGCCCTGGAGGTGGACGGCGTGCAACTGGTTAGCCACCACGACAAGATGTGAAAGGACCTTGATGTCGCCTAAAGGAGGGTGAATAGGCCTACAAAAATTTTAGCTCAAACAAAAGTTAAAACTAAGGGCAAACTGCCTCCCTTTGAGGGCGGCACTGCCTTCTTGCGACCGTGAGTCCAACACAGCCTAGACTTGGTGGAGATGTACTAGGGATATCCAGTGACGATCCTGCAAAATTTTAGCTCGAAGCTCCATCAGAACAGAGGGCGGCACTGCCACCCTTGCGCAGAAGGAACTTATCACAATTCAAAATATAACCAACAAAATTTAGATCAGGTAAATTTCCTGGCTTCCTACAAAAGTATTAGTCATAGAATATCAACTAGAAGCTGTAGATCGAGCACCACCAAGTAGATCAGGACCAAACCCTAGAATCACCACAAATACAAGGCAAAATACAAGAACACAAGTGAGGCACCGATTTATCTCGTGGTTCAGCTCACCACTATGGCTTGCCTACGTCCACGTTGTTGAGGTTTGCTACAAATGGCTAGGGCTTGCCCCAAGGCTTTCCTTTCCTTTGTTCTCAAATTAAGAGAGTGAACTTTTGAAGTGTGGAGTAACTTCACTAGATGATTGGGGTGATTACAAACCTCCCGGGGCTGCCACACAAGTTGGCAAGATCACGGGCGATGCTCTTGTCGGCTAGGAGCAAGCTCCAAGAGTAACAAACATAATCCACTGGCTTGAACGAGAACCAAGTGCTCTAGGAGATGAAAAACATTTGGGGCTGCTCTTTAATGTAGTTTGGAGGCTCAATCTCTCAAAGAATCAGAGAGGAATCAAAGGGAGAAGCTTGAGGAGCACCAATGGTGAGTGAGGGAGTGAGAGAGCTGCTCTAGTCACACCTGGAAGGGAATGGTCGAGAGATGACTATTGGAAGGGATGAGGAAGAGATTAAATACCCCCTCAGCCCAACAGTCACTTTAAGTGCGGCACTGCCTCCCTCACCAAACAACAAAGAATGGAAAACTGTTTTGCTGGCTATTTGGTGGATGGATAAGGAAGTCCTGGACAATATATGAGCACTTGGTCACACATTTAAGCTTGTGCATTATATCCCCCTTTATAGTATGACATTTTCTAAACTCAAAAACAAAACATGAAAGAATTTAACCTCCTTTGAGTTGGTTGCCGCTTTCTTTTGTGATTGGGGTTTCTACCATTGAATGGACTGTCCTCATTCTCAATATCACTTCATAAGAGCTTTACAATCTTCTTTGTTTCATCTCTTAGAGCAAACATACTTTGACCATGTGACTTGAACCATTTCCAAATATATGAGTTCACCTCATGGCTTTAAATCACTTTCACTAATGATTTGATCCTCAACACAATATGACTCCTCATAGCTTGATTAGTTCCTCGACTCAATGCAAGTACTCTCTTCTTCACCTTAGCCATGGTACCTCTATCCTCAAGCTGTCGCTTGCCTTCACCTTCACTTAGTCCCTCGAAGCCCTTTCCTTGCTATCTTCACCTTATCAAGCCATACTCAAGTCACAGCATATTAAGCATCCATTGAAAAACTATTTCTTCAATACTGTGATCCTTGCTTGAATATCTTCTAGATATGAATGTTAAGGTCAATCAAGCTCTAGTTTGACTCACATAGAGACATACATGGATTAACATCAATATGGTCAAGCCAATTCACAATTCCTTATATCCTCTTCATTTTAGCTTGACACTCCTAACACTTACTTCAATCTCTATCTTCATACTTCTAGCTTGATCAAATAAATGCAAAGTGATTTCCTAAATCTTTATCCATACAAGCAAACCAATGTAGAGAACATCCCATATTCATTATACATTGTCTCCATTGTCATTTCTCCTTTGCTTAACATTTCCTCACTGATGCACTCTTGATTCATTCTTCAACCTTGATCAAGCTAGTCCACTATCAAACTCTTCTTATTCATGCAAAGCAAGCTATTATAGAGACCAATCCAAAACCATCAAGTCATGTCTCATTTATCATATGCCAAATATGCTTGCTTTCACATAATGCTAAGATATCTTACAACATAGGAGCCATTTCATTAATTCCATTTGCATTATTGTCTTTTGCTTGAACTAGATTGTTTCCATAATCTTTCAATACAACAATACACAATTTGGCCTTTCATTTCAACACTATGTGAAATACCATCAAGTTTGCCTACTTGTTGAACCTTGGATATACTTGTTAAGACACAATCCATAAGTATATGCAATAGACTTAATCTTCCTGTTCAACACTTAGCAAACTTGTTAGACCTTTAATTATGTTGTCATTCAATTCACCAAAACCCACTAAAGGGCTAGATGCACTTTCAAGATGGTCGCGCTGACCGCTTACTACACCAACATCCTAGGCGGTGACGTGGCCATGACCTAGAGCTACAACCTCGACCAACTATATGCCAGTGCCTAGCGCACAGACTCGACGCCCCTCATCGCCCTGTTCTCAGAGCAAGAGGCGCTCCATGCGATGCGTGCCATGTTGGTGGACAGCGGGCCCCGCCCTGATGGCATTGGGCCTGGCTTCTACTCGATGACCTGGGATACCATCAAGGGCGACATCATGCTCTTCCTACAAGCTTTCCACCGTGGCGATGCCGATCTGCAGCGCATCAATAGAGCGGTCATCATCTTGATCCCCAAGACGGAGGCAGCCAAGTTGCCCGCCGCGTTCCGCCCGATGTCATTGCAAAACTGCCCCGTCAGGATCCTAACCAAACTCCTAACCTCTAGATTGCATCTGTAGATCGCCAAGCTCGTGGACACAGACTAGACCGGCTTCATCAAGGAGAGATCCATCGTCGAGAACTTCATCCTCGCCACAGAGCTTGTCCAGTGCTACCACAAACGCTGAGCGCCAACTCTAGTGATCAAGCTAGACTTCGTGAAGGCCTTTGATTTGGTGAACTGGGCGAGCCTACTCAAAATCCTGAAGGTGCGCGGCTTCCCCAGGAAGTGGTGTGACTGGATGCGCCAGCTCCTGGTCACGTTGTAAGGTCCTAGATGGCTAGAGGGGGGGTGAATAGCCTATTAAAAATTCTACACAAGCCACTAAGCAAACTTGTTAGAATAACAAACGGCGTAAAGCGAGTTTTGCTTAGCCAAGGGTTGTGATGCAAGCCTCCTATCCACAAGTCTAGTAGATTATGATCTCTAGTTCACACAAGAGCTATGTCACTATTTACACACTAGTGAGCAAGCTAACAACTACTAGTAAAGGCTACTACTAGAGCTACACAAGATAATCTAGTAAAAGTAAATGCAAGAGATAGGATTGTGTATCTTATACCAACGGTGGAGTGAAGATGTTGCCAATCACCAAGATGATATACAATCAATCAATATTGACAACAACACAATATGGAGACCAATCACCGGGAGACAAGAGACACAATATTTTTGTTCACCCGGTGTTCACTTGTGCACCGACAAGCTACGTCACCGGTTGTGTCGACCAACACTTAGATGGTTCCTCAGTGCGACTCTCAAGTCACTTGCCCCTCAAGGCACACCCCGCAAGGCACCGCAAGACACCACTCTCAAGTGAGGTAGCTCAATGACACACGCAATGTAATAGAGTTGCTTTTGGCATCCCGCCGAGGAAAGCACAAGAATCTCTTACAAACAACCGGAGGTGGCCAAGAACAATCACCTTCTCTTGCCAACGCCTCCAACAATCTCCAAGCCGGCTAGGAGCGGTACTCTCCAAGAGTAACAAGAAATCCACCGGCTAAACCACCCACAAGTGCCACTAGATGCCCTCAAGCTATGCAATGCACTTTGGGATCACTCAATCTCACTTTTGATTTGCAATCAAGCAAGAGAGATGAGTGGGAGGAGTAGCTCTAGCTCAAAGGATGCAAAAGAGTGTTAGAAATGCCAAGAGACCTCCCCAAGGGTCGGCCAACGAGTATTTATAAGCACCCCAAACAAATAGAGCCGTTGCCACTCCACTGACCGTTTTTTCGGGACGACCGGACGTGCCGGTCGAAACTGACCGGACGCGCTCAACCGCGTTTGGTCGCCCTGCGACGTCCACGTGTCCCTCAAATTTCGAATGCGACCGTTAGATCCTCCAACGGTCACTGCGCGCCAACGGTCAAACGCTATGACCGGATGCGCTGCTCAACCGACCGGACGCACCGGTCGCACAGCACCGCGCGCGCGAAGCAACGACCGGACGCGCTCCTCGCAACGACCGGACGCGCCGATCCGCACAGCACCCGCGCCCACGAAACAACGACCGGACGCGCTCCTCGCAACGACCGGACGCGACAGTGCCAGCGTCCGGTCGGAGTCCAGTAAGCTCCCTCGACGACCGGACACGTTCGATCGCGTGTGACCGGACGCGGCCCGCGTCCGATCGTCCTTGCGAACCGCAGTTCCTTCTGGGCACTTGACCGGACGCGCCGGTCCCGCGAGTGACCGGACGCGCCGGTTGCAAACCCTAGCCCGCGCGCCCGATACCGCGCTATACTGACCGGACGCGTCCGGTCACACCGTGACCGCGTCCGGTGCAGCGTCCGGTCACCTCAGTGACCCCGTTCGCCTCCGTTTCTTTTCTGACTTTCGGCGTAGTGGAAAATAGGCATTTCATTTCCCCGAAATCGCCTGAATCCCACGCTCACACGCTCGGCGGGAGGGAGAGAGGAACCCAAACCCCTCTCTACCCGCAAACCACAGCGCGACCAACGCCACCTTTGCAAATGTGCCAACACCATCAAGTGTACATCTCCATGTGCTTGTGTGTTAGCTTTTTCTCAATCATTTTCAAAGGTTTTCCAATTAGCTCACTAGGCCCTACATGCAATGCACTTCATGAATTCACCTAGTGGCACCCGTGCATCGAATAACCGATAAGACTTCCCCTCTTAATAGTTCGGCTATCGATCCTAAACCACTCACACCCTCTATGGTGTCTTGAGTGTAAAACAAAATGGCCCTATGGTTATACCTTTGCCTTGAGCCCATTTTGTTTCTCCAAATGATATGATCCACTTCATATCATCACATGACCATCTCGATCCATCGACCTTGACTTCACTTGCTCTTCACCGTTGCATCGGTCCGTCGGCGCTAAGTCTTGCTCAAGCTTCACCATCGCATGGTCCTTCGCTTCGAAGCCTCGACTTGCCCTTCACCTTCACAACCGATCCATCGAGCCAAGCCTCATCTTGGTCTTCACCATCTTGGTCATATGAGTCAATGTCATGTCTCATATGCAATGACCACCTTTATCTAAATCATCCACTTAGATACAAAGGTTAGTCCTAGGTTTCATCAATTAGCCAAAACCAAACTAGGGACTTTCAATCTCCCCCTTTTTGGTAATTGATGACAACCCTCACAAAGATGATCTTGATAATAAAAGTTTTGAACTTGTCATACTTGTCCAATCATTTTGCTCATAAGTAAAGTTTGGACAATTATCACAAGCTCGGTTTTGGTAGCATTAGCTCCCCCTACATATGTGCATAGAGTTTGGATTGAAAGCTTTGCACATATGCATGGATAGAAATGTTGGGAGAGTAATTCTACCAAAATGATGCTATGGTGTAAGAAATGGACCTTTGAAGCGTGATACCAATCGGAGTTGCCTTTTACACCATCCTTAGCATCATGAAGTAACTAGGCATCCATCAAAACTCAAGAACCCCGTGAGATCAACATTATATGTAAAGGTTCTTGGACCACTTGTAAAGCTAACCACTTGTAAAGCTTTAGGCAAGTCTAGATACCACATGTAAACTATTCCTATGCATGCTAGTAGATCATTTCATCATCCAATTTCTATACTAGCATTGCACCACACAAGCATGTATATTGAATTTAAATACATGTGCAATGAGCAAGTCATATGAGAATGCACAAACAAATGCAACAACTTTGTTTATGAGCTTGCTCCCCCTACTTGTGTGCATCAACAAATTTTATTTACCCCTTTATCAAGTTGAATCATCTTTTTCTCATCATAAATTTTATTTACCCCTTTATCAAGTTGAATCATCTTTTTCTCTCCCCCTTTGTCAACAACTTACCCAAAAAGGGGATCAAATTGTGGAGAGAAGGAAAAGTGTTTGATGGAGTAGATTGAAATTAATTCGATACCACATGTAAGGTTAAAAAATTTATCAAATTTGGTTTAACCTAGAATACTTGCCAAAGATATTTAATTCGATTTGAACCAAAGACAAGCTTCTTCACTCCTCAAAATAAGGGTTATCTTGCCTATGTTGAATTAAACACTTATAGCAAATCTTCTAGATTCAACACTAGGTTTACAAGCTCACAAACATGTCATATGCCACCACTAGATCAAAATAAGCATAGAAGCAATAGTGGTAACATATATCCATCAAATTCATTTGATTTATCATGAATGCTTATGCGTACCACTTATTATGTCTACATGCTCTATCAAGTCCTTAGCATAGGATGAAAGACATGTCAATCAATTTTACCTTGCAATGTCAAAGGAGAGGCATGTCAATAAGTGGGTGGGGTGCATTCAACTCATGTTTGAGAAATCAAGAATGTTCAATTCATTCCTTAGCTTGCAAAACCTCTTTTCATCAAGTGGCTTAGTGAGAATATCGGCAAGTTGATCATCGGTGCCAACACTTTCAATGGCAATATCTCCCTTTTGTTGATGATCTCTAATGAAATGATGTCTTATGTCAATATGCTTTGTTCTTCCATATTGAACCGGGTTTTGTATCATCTTGATTGCACTCTCATTATCACATAGCAACGACACATTCTTGAAGTTGAGGCCATAATCCTTCAAAGTTGATTTCATCCATAGCAATTGTGCACAACAACTCCCCGCACTCACATATTCGGCTTCGGCGGTAGAGATTGCCACACTATTTTGTTTCTTTGAGGACCATGACACAAGTGATCTTCCAAGTAATTGACATGTGCCACTTGTGCTTTTTCTATTGATCTTGCAACCCCCATAGTCAGAGTCCAAATATCGAATCAATTCAAACTTTGACCCCTTGGGATACCATAGTCCAACATTTCTTATTTGCTTCAAGTACCTCAATATTCTTTTTGCCGCCGTGAGATGACTTTCTCTAGGTGAGGCTTGATATCTAGCACACATGCAAACACTAAACATGACATCCGGTCTTGATACGGTGACATAGAGTAGACTTCCAATCAAAGACCGATATTCCTTTTGATTCACCATTTTGCCATCAAGATCACTATCCAAATTGCCATTTGTGCCCATTGGAGTTGAAATTGGCTTTGCATCTTGCATTCCAAACTTCTTCAACATGTCCCTTATGTATTTCCCTTGACTCACAAATGTCCCATTCTTCAATTGCTTGACTTGGAGACCAAGGAAGTAGCTAAGTTCACCAATCATAGACATTTCAAACTCTTTGGCCATCATAGCACCAAATTATTCACAATAAGCTTGATCGGTTGATCCAAAGATGATGTCATCAACATATATTTGCACTATGAATAGATCATTAACAATCTTCTTGGTGAATAGAGTAGTATCAACCTTGCCCATTTTGAATCCCTTAGAGAGAAGGAAATCCCTTAGCCTCTCATACCATGCTCTAGGTGCTTGCTTTAAGCCATATAAAGCCTTCTTCAACTTGTAGACATGGTTGGGTTTCTTGTCATCTTCAAATCCGGGCGGTTGCTCAACAAATACTAACTCATTGATGATCCCATTGAGAAATGCACTTTTGACATCCATTTGATATAGTTTGATGTTGTGTGCACAAGCATAAGCCAATAGAATCCTTATTGCCTCCAATCTTGCCACGGGAGCATATGTCTCATCATAGTCAAGACCTTCAACTTGAGTGTAACCTTGAGCAACTAGTCTTGCTTTGTTTCTCACTACAATGCCATCTTGATCTTGCTTGTTTTTAAACACCCACTTGGTTCCAATCATATTGTAGTCATTTGGCCTTTCTACCATCTCCCAAACATCATTTCTTGTGAAATTGTTAAGCTCTTCTTGCATAGCCATGATCCAATCGGCATCCCTCAAAGCTTCTTCTATCTTCTTTGGTTCTATGGTTGACACAAATGATGCATGCTCACAAAATATAGCCAATCTTGATCTTGTTTGCACACCACTTCTAATATCACCAATAACACTATCAATGGGGTGATCTCTTGCAACATGTTGTGGTTGGAGTACTTGCACTTGATTGCTTGAGCTTGGTTGATCACTTGATGTATCTCGATGAGAAGAACTAGCACCATAATTTTGCACTTGAGAGTCACTAACTAGCTTGAATGGTGAATTGAGCACTTGATCTTTATCATCATCTTGAATATCAATTACTTGCTTTGCTCTAATGTCTCCAATGTCCATGTTCTTCATTGCTTCCACCAATTGAGTTCCACCAACATCATCTAGATTCTCTTCTTTATCTTGTGACCCATTGGTTTCATCAAATTGCACATCATGGACTTCTTCTAGAATGCCACTTGAGTTGTTCCAAACTCTATAAGCTTTGCTTGTAGTTGAATAACCAAGTAGGAACCATTCATCACATCTTTTGTCAAACTTCCCCAATCTAGTGCCCTTCTTCAAGATATAGCATTTGCAACCAAACACCCTAAAGTAAGAAATATTGGGCTTTCTTCCATGAAGTAACTCATATGGGGTCTTCTCTAGCAATGGATGACAATATAATCTATTGATATAGTAGCAAGCGGTATTGATTGCTTCATCCCAAAATGATTGACTCACATTGTACTCATGAAGCATTGATCTAGCCATATCAAGCAATGTTCTATTCTTCCTCTCAACTAGGCCATTTGATTGTGGAGTGTACTTGGCCGAGAATTGATGTCCAATACCATAATGATCACAAAGTTCTTCAATTCTTGTATTCTTGAACTCACTTCCATTGTCACTTCTCACTTTCTTGATTCTAATCTCAAACTCATTGTGAACTCTAGTGAGAAATGTCTTGAAGGTGTCAAACACTTCACTTTTGTCACTAAGAAAGAATACCCATGTGAATCTTGTGAAGTCATCCACTATGACAAAGCCATACTTGTTGCCGCCTATGCTTGTATATGTTGTTGGTCCAAATAGATCCATGTGCATCAACTCAAATGCTTTGCATGTGCTCATTGTACTCTTCTTTGGATGTAAGCTTCCAACTTGCTTCCCGGCTTGACATGCACTACAAAGCTTATTCTTCTCAAATTCAACATCTTTCAAACCATTGACAAGATTGTGAGTTGTAAGCTTCTTCAATTGTTTCATGCCAACATGACCAAGCCTTCTATGCCAAAGCCAACCCATGCTTGATTTGGAGACTAAGCAAGTTGTCAAAGAAGTTTCTCTAGCATTGAAGTCAACTAGGTAGAGATTCTCATATCTAAAGCCCTTGAATGCCACATTTGAACCATCCACACTAATAACTTCCACATCATCAACCCCAAAGATGCATTTGTAGCCTAGATCACATATTTGTGCCACGGATAGAAGATTGAAATCCAAACTTTCAACTAGCAACACATTTGAGATACTCATGTCATTTGATATTGCAATCTTGCCCAAGCCAATAACCTTGCCTTTCTTGTTATTGCCAAATGTGATAGAATCAACACCACTATTATTGTCATTGATTGAGTCAAACATTCTTGATGTACCGGTCATGTATTGAGTGCACCCACTATCAATAATCCAATGCCTTCCTCCGGCTTTGTAATTGACCTACAAGCAAATCAATGAAGCTTAGGTACCCATTTTTGCTTGGGTCCTTGTAGGTTAGTAACTAAGCTCTTTGGTACCCAAATAGCCTTCTTCTTTGGGCCAACAATGGGTGTACCAATAAACTTAGCTTGCACACCCTTCACACCTTTGGTAAGCACATAGCAAGAATCAAAAGGTATAGCATTAATAAATTTCTTGCTTTGGTTCTTTTTATTACAATTATGCTCTAAGTGCCCAACTTGCTTGCATCTATTGCAAAACCGACCATTGCTCTTCACAAAACTAGGCTTTGGAGTTGCAAAGGCTGACTTGCCTTTCTTGGGGGTGTAGCCCAATCCCTCTTTGTTAAGAGAGAACCTTTGGCTACCCAAGCACTTAAGCAAGCAGGCCTCACCACCATAGGCCTTGCCTAGGGCGTGAGTGAGCTCATCCACCTCTCTCTTAAGAGTCTCATTCTCAACCATTAGTGAGGTATCACAAGTGAAACCATCACTAGTAGTAGAGGTATAGTTGGTGGTGGTGGATGAAGAGCTACAAGAAGGGTTAGCATTTGACATGATGATAGGTTCATTAAAGGATTCATCAATTATATCACATGTAACACCTATATCATATGATACAATAACCTCCTTCTTTTCTTGTTGCTCAAGTAGCAATGAGTGAGCCTTTTCAAGCTTGAAATGAGCCTTACCAAGATCCTCATGGTCTTCCACTAGACTCTCATGAGTGGTCTTAAGCTCACCAAGAACTTTCTCAAGTATTTCTACTTTCATTGAAAGCTTCTTGCACTCCTTGTTCTTGGCAATAGCTATGTCTCTAGTTTGTTGCAACAAGTCATATAGTTGTTCTTTAGTTGGTTCATCATCATCATCATTTTCATTATCATATTTATCATTATCACTATCATGAACATATTCCATTTCACTTTCATCATCACTTTCATCATATAATACCTTAGCTTCTTTGGCCATGAAGCATGAAGAGGATGAATCAAATAGTAAAGGCTTCTTGTTGATAGCAATGGAAGCAAAAGCCTTGTTGGATGATTCTTCTTCTTCTTCATCATCATCACTTTCCCAAGTGGCCACATATACTCCATTCTTGCCTTTCTTGAATGTTATCTTGGCTTCTTTCTTTTTCTTCTCAAACTTGCCCCTCTTGTTGTTTTTCTTCTTGTCATAGGGACAATCGACTTGAAGATGTTCGGTGCTATCACAATTGAAGCACTTCCTTTGTTGCTTATTGCCCTTGAAATTGTCATTTCTCTTTTTGAAGCCTCTTCTCTTAATGAACATGTGACCCATTTTCTTGACTACAAAAGCAAATGCCTCATCATCAATTTCATAATCTTCATCTTCATCATTGTCTTCTTCTTCTTCAATGATGGTAGCTTTGCCCTTGGAGGAGATGGCCTTGAATGCCACGGTCTTCTTCTTCTTTTCTTCCTCCTTCTCATCAACATCTTGATCATACTTGTCAAAGGTTAACACCTCTCCAAGCAAATCATTTGGCTTCATTGTTTTAAGCCCATCTCTTTGTAGCATCATGATCAACATCTTGAATCTTCTAGGTAAGCTCAACAAGAACTTATGGCAAAAATCTTGGTCTTGAGTCTTGTGCCCTAAGCTCTTGAGATCATTCACAATTACTTGCAATCTATGAAACATCTCTAATATTGTTTCTTCTTCTTTCATCTTGAAGTTCTCAAACTCACTCTTGAGCCCATATAGCTTGGCACTCTTTACAACCTTAGTGCCCTCATATGTTTCACTCAACCTTGTCCACACTTCATTTGCCAATTCCAAATCCTTGATGCCCTCAAATACTTTTGTATCAATATTATTGTAAAGTGTATTGAGAGCCGTTCTATTGCATGTTCTATTTGCTCTATCTTCATCGGTGAGATGATCGGGATCAATGATAGCAAAGTCATTCTCGGTGACTTGCAAAACTCTCTCATGAATAGAACCAAGGTACATTGTCATCTTTCTCTTCCAATGAGCAAAAGAACTAACACCATCAAAGAACGGTGGCTTGCCCCCAACATGATTGAACACAATTTGAGCCATTTTTCACACCGAAGGATGTTAAGCCTTGATTAAAATGGTGACCACGGCTCCAATACCACTTATAAGGTCCTAGATGGCTAGAGGGGGGGTGAATAGCCTATTAAAAATTCTACACAAGCCACTAAGCAAACTTGTTAGAATAACAAACGGCGTAAAGCGAGTTTTGCTTAGCCAAGGGTTGTGATGCAAGCCTCCTATCCACAAGTCTAGTAGATTATGATCTCTAGTTCACACAAGAGCTATGTCACTATTTACACACTAGTGAGCAAGCTAACAACTACTAGTAAAGGCTACTACTAGAGCTACACAAGATAATCTAGTAAAAGTAAATGCAAGAGATAGGATTGTGTATCTTATACCAACGATGGAGTGAAGATGTTGCCAATCACCAAGATGGTATACAATCAATCAATATTGACAACAACACAATATGGAGACCAATCACCGGGAGACAAGAGACACAATATTTTTGTTCACCCGGTGTTCACTTGTGCACCGACAAGCTACGTCACCGGTTGTGTCGACCAACACTTAGATGGTTCCTCGGTGCGACCCTCAAGTCACTTGCCCCTCAAGGCACGCCTCGCAAGGCACCGCAAGACACCACTCTCAAGTGAGGTAACTCAATGACACGCGCAATGTAATAGAGTTGCTTTTGGCATCCCGCCGAGGAAAGCACAAGAACCTCTTACAAACAACCGGAGGTGGCCAAGAACAATTACCTTCTCTTGCCAACGCCTCCAACAATCTCTAAGCCGGCTAGGAGTGGTACTCTCCAAGAGTAACAAGAAATCCACCGGCTAAACCACCCACAAGTGCCACTAGATGCCCTCAAGCTATGCAATGCACTTTGGGATCACTCAATCTCACTTTTGATTTGCAATCAAGCAAGAGAGATGAGTGGGAGGAGTAGCTCTAGCTCAAAGGATGCACAAGAGTGTTAGAAATGCCAAGAGACCTCCCCAAGGGTCGGCCAACGAGTATTTATAAGCACCCCAAACAAATAGAGCCGTTGCCACTCCACTGACCGTTTTTTCGGGACGACCAGACGCGCCGGTCGAAACTGACCGGACGCGCTCAACCGCGTCCGGTCGCCCTGCGACGTCCACGTGTCCCTCAAATTTCGAATGCGACCGTTAGATCCTCCAACGATCACTGCGCGCCAACGGTCAAACGCTATGACCGGACGCGCTGCTCAACCGACCGGACGCGCCGGTCGCACAGCACCGCGCGCGTGAAGCAACGACCGGACACGCTCCTCGCAACGACCGGACGCGCCGATCCGCACAGCACCCGCGCCCACGAAACAACGACCGGACGCGCTCCTCGCAACGACCGAACGCGACAGTGCCAGCGTCCGGTCGGAGTCCAGTAAGCTCCCTCGACGACCGGATGCGTCCGATCGCGTGTGACTGGACGCGCCCCGCGTCCGATCGTCCTTGCGAACCGCAGTTCCTTCTGGGCACTTGACCGGACGCGCCGGTCCCGCGAGTGACCGGACGCGCCGGTTGCAAACCCTAGCCCGCGCGCCCGATACCGCGCTGTACTGACCGGACGCGTCCGGTCACACCGTGACCGCGTCCGGTGCAGCGTCCGGTCACCTCAGTGACCCCGTTCGCCTCCGTTTCTTTTCTGACTTTCGGCGTAGTGGAAAATAGGCATTTCATTTCCCCGAAATCGCCTGAATCCCACGCTCACACGCTCGGCGGGAGGGAGAGAGGAACCCAAACCCCTCTCTACCCGCAAACCACAGCGCGACCAACGCCACCTTTGCAAATGTGCCAACACCATCAAGTGTATATCTCCATGTGCTTGTGTGTTAGCTTTTTCTCAATCATTTTCAAAGGTTTTCCAATTAGCTAACTAGGCCCTACATGCAATGCACTTCATGAATTCACCTAGTGGCACCCGTGCATCGAATAACCGATAAGACTTCCCCTCTTAATAGTTCGGCTATCGATCCTAAACCACTCACACCCTCTATGGTGTCTTGAGTGTAAAACAAAATGGCCCTATGGTTATACCTTTGCCTTGAGCCCATTTTGTTTCTCCAAATGATATGATCCACTTCATATCATCACATGATCGTCTCGATCCATCGACCTTGACTTCACTTGCTCTTCACCGTTGCATCGGTCCGTCGGCGCTAAGTCTTGCTCAAGCTTCACCATCGCATGGTCCTTCGCTTCGAAGCCTCGACTTGCCCTTCACCTTCACAACCGGTCCATCGAGCCAAGCCTCATCTTGGTCTTCACCATCTTGGTCATATGAGTCAATGTCATGTCTCATATGCAATGACCACCTTTATCTAAATCATCCACTTAGATACAAAGGTTAGTCCTAGGTTTCATCAATTAGCCAAAACCAAACTAGGGACTTTCACACATCCAAGTTGCTGGTGCTCCTGAATGGGGTTCCTAAACCATGGATAACCTGCAAGAGGGGGCTCAGGCAAGGGGACGCGCTGTCGCCATACCTCTTCTTGCTGGTCACGGACGTCCTCCAATCCATGATCAAAGCAGATGTGGTATAACAAAACCAACCAATTATACAAAATTAAGTAAGAAAATCACCCGTCAAAGCAGATAATTTAGCAAACTTAAGCCCATATAACCCGATAGTCTATAAAACCACGATGGATGTCAAACCAACCAACATACAAACCAAGATCGTACAAGTTTAGCAGCCACAGTCACATATTACATAAAGTTCACAACAACATTGAAACACATTAGAGTTTAAAACATAAATTTATTACAAACAAAGTTCATAATAAAGTAGCGGAAGCCAATAGTTTTAAAACCACACACGCACACATTTAGTTCAGATATAGTGTCTGGTGATAGTCATGTCCAACAAAAGCATCAGGTAAGACATACAGAGCGACCATGCCTTTGGTCCTAGTTGTCCCCTATCACAGGATACAGGCAGTTGATGCAATATCTATAGTACATCTGACCATCTGCAATAACAATGAGAACAACGCCCTGAGTACGAGAAGGTACTCAACTAGACTTACCCGTCTTAAATTAAAATAAAGTGACACCAAGGAGTATGCAAGGCTTTCTTTTTGTGGACTAGCTGACTCATTTGCTAAAAGCATACGTTGTCATAAATAGATCATTTTAAGTACTTTGCATCATATTTATCATAACCTATCAATCTAGGTAAACACCTATGCTATAACAATTACTTGATTAACCATTAACATCTAGTTATCAACTTAGATTTAGCATTTTCAACGCCATCCATATAACCATCCGTGTTTCATCATCATCACTACGATGCCGTAGCTCGAGTCAAGTGCTTACTATCCAGGAGCGATGGCAATTCGAATCGATTCCTAACCAGCTGGTGATTTATTCCTCACACAAACTGTAATAGAACTGACCAATTATACAAAATTAAGTAAGAAAATCACCCATCAGAGCAGACAATTTAGCAAACTTAAGCCTGTATAACCCGGTAGTCCGTGAAATCACGAAGGATTTCAAACCAACTCACATACCAGCCAAGATCGTAATAAGTTTAGCGGTCATCATCACATATTACATAAAAGTTCGCATCACAGATACATCAGAGTTTAAACATAGTTATTACAAACCGAGTTCAAATAGAAAGTAGCAGAAGCAATTTGTTCAAATCCACACACACTCACACGGAGTTTGAAGTACAATGTCAGCTGATGATCATCTCTAACAAAAGCATTAGATGAGACGTAAGGAATGACCATTGCCTATGGTCCTAAGCATCACCCATCGCAGGATAAAGGCAGTTGATACAGTAGTCGTAATACATCTGTCCATCTGCAACAAGTGAGAACAAAACCCTGAGTACGAGAAGGTACTCAGCTAGACTTACCTGACATGACCGAAAATAAAGTGACACCAAGGATTATGAAGGGCTTTATAGTGGTGTAGCTGACTCATTTGCAAAAAGGTATTTTTAGCATTTCAAGAACCTTTTCCAAAAGCATTATGTCAAGTTAATCATTATTAACCTGTCGACTACATTTGCACCTATACTAGAGCAAGCATGAGATTAAACAAGTAATGATAACCAATGATCATTAACAACTTCCATAATGTCATCCATTATAACTGTCCAAGTGTTCCATCAACATTACTACGATGAAGTAACTCAAGTCAAGTGTTCACTATCCAGTGAACGATGGCGATTCGAATCGATTATTAACCAGCTGATAATTTATTCCTTACACAAACCTCACTCACCCGCTAAAGTGAGGTATTGGTCACCGAGTCAACTATCTAGGAAAAATCTCGAGTTTGCTATGAACCACGTGTACATGGGGGTCGACCGACTGCCTTTCGGTCTTATCATCGTGCCCCCGTGTATTACCACACTTGCTCTAGTACAGCACGCTGAGGGCAATCCACTCGGCCCGAATAATCTCCCAGCTTCATGGTCGAAAGGTACGTTATTCGGTCAGCTAAATGTAAGGCATGCGTTCAACATGACCCGAGGCCCAACAACGGTCGGTCCTTAATCGACACAGACGGAAAGCACTATAGTCTAAAACTCTGTAAGTCTCCGTCCGGTCTCAACTTCAAATTAACACTTAGTTATACCATGACGACATAGTTATCCGAGTAGATCCAGGTAACCACCTATAGCTCGCAGGTGACAGGAAATCACCTGACTTCTACCGGTCTAAGCCAGCTAAGCATTGATTCGACTGCGGATACCAGGGTAACAAGGATATTGTATATGAAGGTAAATAAGGTATAATGCAGCAACGGTTGCAGACAACACCTGAACGTAATGCATTAATTAAATAATTACAAACCGAGGGAGAAAATGCTTTAGGGCTTGCCTCTCTCGAAGGAACTCGGGCGGTGATCGGGGCACTCCGGAAGCTTCTCAATGTCCTCTTCATCGGCTTCGAGCACCTCCTGAAGCTGCACTCGACCTGCTCCTCGGGCTCCTCGGGTACGACGACTGGATTCACTATTTGCGATCTTGTATGATGCAGGTGTGTAAGTGCTTATGCAAAAGGTGCATCGAATGAAATGCACATAATAAATATGCTTGCATGCAAGGTAGATGAGCATGATTTGCTTTAATGGGTAGAGTATAGTACAATTCTCATACAAGGTAGTCAACATCATCCAAGAACATGTACTACAAGTACATGTCATCTACTGCATTCTCTTCTACTACTAACATTCTAAGTCAACACATCCCGTTGAAATGCCTCAAAGATACACCAAAGCTTCACTAAGATTTAATTGACCCTAATTAACACTAGGTTTGAATAGCAACATCTATTTTGGTAGCATAGAAAAATCTTAGAAAATTACCATGGCATTGTACTACTCTAAGTAGACTACCATAAAATTTTCATGGCATTTGGATAAGTGGAATAGCCTACACAAAAATGACAAGCTAGGGCCTAAATATGAGCATAAAAATAGTTTATATTATGAAAAGTATCAAACAACAGATTTTATATTTTTTCTATGTTCTACTTAGTATATAAGCACTGTATAAAAATTATCACATGCATGTTTTATGCAAATTTTGCTCTCTAGCAAAAATAACAAAAATCAGCAAATAAAAGCACTTGAACGACACATCATAATTTTTCTACAGAACATGCATAACATATTTTTCATGTAAAGTACATCACTAAAGAAGATTAAAAAAATTGGCACCATATTTTTTTTAGCTTTCTATGATTTATTATGCATTTCTTAAGAAAACAGCTATTTCAATAATTAAATAAAGCTCCACAGAAAAGTATCACAAATTTAACATGCAATATTTTTAAACCATAGATCTAGTCATGAGGATCACAACAAAATTTATTTCACCAATTTTGGAGAAAAAATGAGTACACAAACATTTTCCCAACTATTTCTTTTCTCAAATAATAAAAGAAAAACAGAAAACAATTTCTTATTGTACTGGGCTGGCCCACGGGAACGGACTGGCCCATGGCCGCTTTTGGCCTCAGCAAGAAGGGTGGGATCGGGTGAGCTGGCCTGACTTGGCCTGCAGGCCCAAGGCCGAGCTCGGCCCAACAGAGCAGAGCCAAGGAGCGGCCACGCCACGCCACGCCGACGCTCATGGCGTCACGGCAGCGCGGGCAGCGGGCCGGCGGCCATTGTCGGCCACGACAGGGCACAGCGGGGTGCGCATGGGGTCTGTGAAAGGGAGGCGGACATGGGAAGGTGAACCAGAGAGAGAGAAGAGGAGCGGGGAAGCCCTGACCACGGCGAGGTTGAGTGCGGCGACTCCATGACCGGCGGCGGAGGAAACACCCAAGGCGGCTCTACCTGGCTCAACTGGTGAAGATGCCGCGAGCACCGGATGTCGGAGAGCGAGGCAGAGAGGTGTGCTCATGATTGTGGGCGGCGGTGGACCACCGGTAGCAAATTTCGTCGGCGGAGCGGAGCGCTGCTGTGGGCATGAAAATGGTCGAGTGCGCGCGCTCGTGGGGGCTACCGGGCGCCACCCGGCCGACGTCGCCAACATGTGACGTGGGCATGAAAACGGTCAGGCGTGTCCACGCGTGGGAGGAGGAAGGCGCGTGCGGCGTGGGCTTGGGCCGGGGAAGCAGCAACGGGCCGGGAGCGGGGAGCGCGGGCGCGGGGAGAAAAGCCGGGCCGACTTTGTCTAGCGGGCCAGATAGGAGGCGGCGGCCCATTAAGGTGAGAAAAAGGATTTTTCAAATTTCAAATTTCAAATAAATTTCAAATAACAGTTTTAATTCATATTTTGAGCAAGAAGATGACCTTTTTTGGAAATGGCCCAAAAATAAAAGTTACTTAGAATTTAATCCTCTACAAATTTGCTTTAGGGACCAACTAAAAATTCTGCCTAGATTTTGAATTGGAATACAAAAGCTAAATATGGAGGGTTTTGACCATTTTCAAGAATATTTTTAAAAGCATATTTTGCCAAAAGTTTGAATACAAACTTTGCTCCAAATTGCATGATAAATATTTGTAAGTGATTTGTATTTATAACCCAACATGTTCCATTGATCTAGCTACCATAATTAGGGCAAAAATAAACCTAACAAGTGTATGCAATATTCACATTTCATAGTAATGTTTCAACTCAAAGCTATACCCTACTTCACATGTGATTATGAATGCAAATGATGCATCATGTGTATGATTTGTAATGCTAAATGCATGCGTAACACCGGGGTGTTACACAAACCACACTCACCGATCAAGTAAGCTATAGATCACCAATGATACTATTCAGGTAAACGTCGCGGGACAAACTGGGGCCGCAGTACCCAGGGACCGCCCGACTGCCAGGAATCAGGCCTTGCCTGCCTTTGGGCTCACTCTTCGCGCCCCTGTCATACCCCCTTCAGCAGTAATGCCACTAGCTTCATGGACGAAAGGTACTTTATTCGGCTAGCTAAATATGAGGCATGCGTTTAACATGACAAGAGAGACGAGCAACGATCGATCCTCAACCGACACAGACGGAAAACTACGAATACCCCAGAACCCTGTCTAGTTGCCTCCAACTATTCCGTTCGGTCTCCAATTATCCATCAACACTTAGTTATTTTCAGGATATCATCCATTCCATAGCTAAAGTATTCCAGTAATCACCTATAATTGCAGGTGACAGGAAATCACCGATTGCTACATGTCTAAGTAGGGCTAAGCAGTTATTCGATCCTAAACCTAACAGGGTATAAGGATAAAACAATGTAGACAAGGCTAATATTAGATGCATCAACAGTTTCACTCAACTCCTATACTTAATGCAACAATATATAAAACTCACATATAATTGATTGCTTTTATAAAGTAGGAGAATTAGAATGCTCTGGGGCTTGCTGAAAGTCCCTAGTTTGGTTTTGGCTAATTGATGAAACCTAAGTACTAATCACATGTGCTTGAGTATTGATAGCAAAAGGTGATTGGTACACTCCTAAGTGATGGCAAGATGCATGTTGATCATGATGACTTGGTATCATACTTGGAGAAGAAGAGGAGATGGAGTGCAATCCTATGAAGCTCAAGGCAAAGGTATAGATAGGATTTGCTTTTGGTGATCAAGACACCATAGAGGGTGTGATCACACTTAGGATCGATAGCCGTACTATAAAGAGGGAATTTTCTGGGGCTTTTGATCACTTAAGTGCCACTAGATGAGGATTCATTTGCATATGCATTTAGATCTAGTGGACAGCTAACTTAACGCCTCGAAAATGATTGTGAAAATGCTAACACACATACACATGATGTTAGCACATTTGCGAAGACGGTGGAGTGTGAGCGATAGAGAGGGGTTTGGGTTTCTCTCTTCCTCCTGCTGAGTTTGCGAGGTGGGATTCGGCGTTTTTTATGAAAGTGAAACGGCTCTTTTTCTTTTGGGGGCTCCTATAAATACTTGTTGGCCGGCTCCTAGAGGTCTCTCTTGGACATTTTAGTATCCTAACATCCTCTTGAGCTGAGCATACTCCCTCCAACTCATCTCCCTTGCTTGATTGACAAATCAAAGTGAGTTTGAGTGATCTCAAGTGCATTTGCTTGTGAGTTTGCATCTAGTTGGCACTTGGGTGAGCATTGGCTGTAGGATTCTTGTTACTCCTGGTGGTTACCGCCACCTAGACGGCTTGGAGGCAGTAGAGGAGTTGTGGCAAGAGTGGTGTTTGTTCTTGGCCATCTCCTAGTGATTTGTGAGGGGTGTTGTGCCTTCCCCGGCGGAGCGTCAAAGGCAACTCTAGTAAATTGCTCATGTCATTGAGTTACCTCACTTGTGGTAGGTTCTTGCGGTGCTCTTGGGGAGCTTGGCTTTGGATTGCTAATTAGCCGTCGAACCACAAAGTGGTGGTCGACACAACGGGGACGTAGCGTGCTGGCAAGAACGTGAACCTCAGGAGAAAAATTGTGTGTCACATTTATGATTGATTTCTTGGTTTTCTCCTGGTGATTGGTCTTCATATTATTGTGATTGGTTCATTTCTTGACGCGACGGTATTAAGATCACATACCTCTCTTTTACATTCCGCAAACTTGTTGTAACAAGTTCTTTAATGTAATTAGTTTTGAGAGCTTGTATTATCTTTGCTAGTGTAGCTTGTCATCTAGTTGAGCTCTTTAGTGTAGCTAGCTTGTGAGGGCTCGTAGTGACTTAGCCCTTGATTGTTATAGTGATCATAGTTACTAGAATTGTTGGATAGGTGGCTTGCAACCCTTGTAAAGTTAGAGCAAAATTATATTTTGCCATTTGTTATACTAACATTTTGCTCTAGTGAGTTTATAGAATTTTAATAGGCTATTCACCCCCCCTCTAGCCATATTAGGACCTTTCACTTGCCTCGCTCGAACGAACTCGGACGGTGATCTGGACACTCTTGAAGTTCGTCAACGGCGTCCTCTTCGGCCTGCACCTCCTGTGCGGGCTCTTCTTGCTCGACTGCTACCGATTCCTCCTGTGATCTTGTTACGATGCATAGGTATAAGTGATTATGCAAGTGGTGCATTAGATGAGAGGGCATAAGATGATCATGATTGTATGCAATTTAGATGAAGAGGTTTAGATTTGTTAGACAGAGTAGATGTAAAACTCTTCTACTAGGTAGTCAACATCATCCAAAAACATGTACCATAAGTACATGTCATCTACTGTATTCTCTTCTACTACTAACTACCACCATGCACCTTAACTACCACAAGGCCACACACACAGGTGATACTTATGCTAACACCACAAGTGCTACCCTAGCATGTCAAGTCATACTAGCAAGTTAAGATGCTTCAAAGATACACAAAAACTACACAATTCAATTAATCATGCAATAAGAATCCTATTTTTATTTCACTTTAATCTAGGGCTACAACATCGACATATATTTCTGGTGTTCAGAAAAATCTAAGAAAATTACATTAGCTTCATCATGCAGTACATAATCTACCATAAAAAATTTCATTGCATTTGAATAAGTAAAACAGCATATACAAAAATGACAAGCTATGATGGATAAATGAGCATGAAAATACTTTTTACTATGAAAAGTATCGAACAACAGATTTAGTATTTTTTCCCATGATCTACATAGTCTACAATCACTGTATGAAAAGTTTCACATACATGTTTTATACACATTTTTAGCTCTAGCAATTTTACAAAAAATAGCAAATAAATGCACATAAATTAGATAGCCATATTTTTCTACAGAACATGCGACATATAATTTTCATTGAAAGTGCATCACATGACTAGATCAACAAAACAAGTTTCACATTTCTCTAACCTATATAGTATTTACTATGCATTTTCCAAGAAATCAGCATTTTAATCATTTAAATAAAGCTACATATAAAAATATCACAAAAATGACCTTTCATAATTTTATGAGATAGATCTAGTCACAAGAAGTCTAACAAAAGTGGTATCATCAAATTTGGAGCTATATTTTTTGAGTTATAAATTTTCAAAGCCTTTACATGATTTTCTGGAAATTATTTTCTCAGTTGTTGAAAAACCAGCCGACCAAAAATACTAGATCCACCCGGATCTACACCCAAATGTGCACCCCAGGGGCTGACAGTGGGTCCCCCGACCCCACCTGTCATCCCCACCGAGGGGGAGGAGGAACCTGTCGGTGAGATCTCGCCGCCGGCGAGGTCTCCGGTGGAATGACCACCACCAACACGATCCCCTCGGCGAGCCACGTCCAAAGAGCTCGGTAGCTGGGCCGGAGGACCTCCGGTGCAGGGTGGTCGGCGGCAATGGCGGCACGGTGTGCCATCGGGCGCATCATTCCCGGCCATGGAAAGGCACGGGGAGGCGCGCACGACGTTCACGGGTCAGGCGGAGACTGTGCGCGTGAGAGAAAGGAGAAAGAGGGGGCGGAGCAAGGTCGTCAGCGCGGACGTGCACGATGGCGAGCTCTGGCGAGCGGAGGCGGGAGTAATCGTGGTCGAATTGACCTCCTACCTTGCCGAACTGAGCGGAAGGGGGCACAGCGAGGAGGAACAGGGGGTGGCGGAGGCAAATGTGAGCTGGATTCAAGGCGAGACGCGGCTGCGAAGCTTCGCGGCGGCGCTAATGGCACGGTGGCGCCGCGGCTTGCTCTGCTGCCACTGCGGGCGAGTGGAGAGGGCGAAGCAAGGGAAAATGGCGAGTGAGGGAGAGAGCAGCGGCTCGGCCGGTCGGGTTAAGGCGAGGAGCGGGCTGCGGGGGCCACCCATACGCCGTCGACAGCGAGCGGCGGCCACGCGGCTGCCATCCCCTGCTCTCGGTCGGGCGAGCGCGGTCGAGGCGCGCTGGCGGGCGTGCGAGCGCACGCGGGGTAGGCCGGGCCGACTCGGCTGATGGGCCGAATAGGAGGGGCGCGGCCCACTAAGGAAAGAAAATTCATTTTCTTCTTGTTTTTGAAATAAACAGCCCCAATTTCTCCATTTTGAGCAATTAAAAAGCATTTTCACAAGTTGACACAAAAACAAAAATTGCTCTAAAATTGATGATCTTCAACTTTGCCAAAAAGAGCAAAGCCAAAATCCAAATAGATTTTGAATTAGAGATTTAAAACCAATTTTAAATCAAAACGCCATTTTCTAAGATTATTTTTAAAGCCAAATTTAAGAAAATTTTGAATACAAAACTTGCTCCAAATTGTTTGCTCAAACAAGCACATACAAGTCCTAACAAGCATCAACGAAATTTTAAATCTACTCAAACAACATCTTGCAACATGCATGTTTCGATAACCTGTTTCAAGTCTATACTTCATGTGATGCTTATGGATGCATAATGATGATTATGCTCATGATTTGCCAATGCTAATGCACGCTTAACACCTAGTGTGTTACACGCGGCGATCAAGCACCCGCTGACTGGCGGCACGGCCCCTGTGCTCAGTACGCCGACGACACCATCATCCTACTTCACGCCGACATGGAGAGTGCCTAGCACCTGAAGCTCGCCCTCGATAGCTTCTCTGCCAGCACTGGGCTGGTGATCAACTTCGGGAAGAGCACGACCACGCCTATGCATGTCCCCTCGCCGATTTGCAAGCCTACATGGACCTCCTGCAGTGCAGGGAGGGGAAGTTCCCCCAAACATACCTGGGGCTCCCCCTCTCCAATGTCAAGCTACCGATAGCGGCCTTCGCCCCGCTCATCGCCAAGGTGGACAGGTACCTCGCTAGTTGGAAAGCTCTCCTCCTAAGCACTGCCGGTAGGGTAGTGCTGATCAACGCCGTGCTGGGCGGCCTACCGACGTACGCCATGGGCGCCATGGTGCTGCCACCGGGAGTCGTCAAGGCGCTGGACGCGCACCGGCGTGCGTTCTTGTGGACGGGCACGGACATGGCCTCTGGTGTGCAGTGCCTCATTGCTCGGGAGGACGTCTGTAAGGACAAGGAAGACGGCGGGCTGGGGATCAAACGCATTGACACCCAGAACGCCTGCTTGCTGCTCAAGCTTCTTCACCGGCTTCACCATCCGGACGGCTCGGCCTGGGCCCTCTAGGCCACGGAGCACGTCAACCGGGTGGACTTGAGTGGCGCGCTCCACGGCACACATTGGGCGGCGCTCCGTGACCTGCTTCTGGCATACCAACACATCACCAAGGTCTCGGTCGGGGACGGGAGCAGCACGGAACTTCTGGAAGGACTGCTAGCTGGGCGACGCGCCATTGGCCGATCGGTTCCCGGCCCTCCACAGCCACTACGTCGCCCGCGCTACGGCAGTGTGCGACGTCGTGCGCGCGAACCTACACGGTCTGTTCTAGCGCCAGCTGACACCTCAAGCATTGGTGGAGCTTGATCAGCTCTCTAAGATGCTCCAGGAGGTCACGCTTGGCCTGGAACCGGACGAACGCTCCTGCTTCTTTGAGGATGCAGGGCACCGGCTGGTGTCGGGGCTCGTCTACAAAGCTTCGACGCATGGTGACCACGACTGCGCCTCCTACTCCTTTGTCTGGAAGAACTTTGCCCCACCGCGCGTCAAATTCTTCGGCTGGCTCCTCACGCAAAACAGGATCCACTGCCGAGAGGCCCTGGCCTGCAAGAACATCCTCGATGATGCAACCTGCGAGATTTGCAAGGCATCAGAGGAGTCGGCGGATCACATCCTCTCTGCATGTCCATTCATCCAAACCTTTTGGACAAGCATCGGCTCGTTCCCGGGCAACATCGCCAAGGTTAAGGAAATGTGGAACACACAGCCTCCCCCACACATCGCAAAGAAGGTCCTGCATCCCCTGCTCCTACTTCTATTTGGGAAATTTGGAAGCACCGGAACGATGTCGTCTTCCGCGGGCTGCCACCCGACGTCGCCCGCCTCACCTCGGCGTGCAAGGAGTCTATCAAGAACTGGAGCTGACGCATCCCGAGAAAAGAAGAAGCTATGGCTAACAGTTGGAGATTAGCACTCTCTATGTGATCTAAACGCCCCCCCCCCCCCCCCCCCCCACCCCACCCCAAAACATGTAATCCTCTGCTGTAACTGTGCAAGGCTCTGCTTTCCACCAACCGGGTTCCCCCAGTTATCTGTGGAATGGAAATACAGGTGGGCTGTTCCGAGTCCACCCCCCTCCCCACCGCCCAAACACCCCCCCCCCCCCCCCCCCCCCCACCCCAAAGCTGACCTCAAAAAAAATCGCTGCGCATGAACTTGCCGGTCTTGGTTCGAGTTGAGACCCTGGTGAGTCTTGTGTCTGGACTTTGGACAAACCCCCTCCCAGAGTTTGTTAAACAGTTGGTAGCTCGCGATGTTGTCGAGCCTATTGGTTCAATAACAAGGCCTCCGTAAAAAAAAGCTCAAAAAAAAAGAAAACGAGTTAGGTTTATTGTGGTAAAATCAGACCCCTTAACATTTGATTTAGCAAGGATGTTTATTTTTTGACTAATTATTTTTTTGACTAATCATTTTATTGGTTGGTGGCATGTCCATGGGCATATAAGGAGACACCTGCAATGACCTTCATATATCATCACTGTAACATTCTCCTTTGAATAATTTCTTAATCATACCAGGCTACTAGCAAGAGAACGGAAGGTTACACTTTGCTTGCACACAAAGCCTAGCTTTATCCCTACCTCCACGCCAGTTACAGTGGGAGGAGAGGCTGACTCGCAGAAACATCCTCTTTTCCTCCGCCCTTCTCCAAATCGATTTTACTTGCGCAGAAATGTTTTCAACCTTTGAATGCGACACCTTTAAAATGTTGGTAGATGCGACAAACAATCTGCTTGAATCAGCAGGATCCTCATCCTTTGATTATTTCCGTTATTTGACAAGGATGTGTTTTGTTAATATCACAACTGTATAATGGTACAGGCGTCATTTTGCCAACGCTCAACTTGTACAGAGTCCTAAACTACTGCAGCTTCTGCGCATGTGTTCTCTGATTATAGGCTACAACTAAATCTACAAAACTGGATGGTTGATGGTACAGCTCCAAGATCTGAGTTCCACTTGAGAAGCCCAAGCAGGCCAGGAACACGAAGCACAAGCAGAGCATCATGGACCCGAAGTAAATGTTCCTTTCTCACTGTGCTTGAGCGAACTTACAGGTCATCCTCCATCAGTTCATCAGGGAGATGTACTTTCTCCATTGCGGTCTGCCAAACATCAGACAAGCAAGTCAGAGTTATTCATCCCTCCGTTCCAAAATGTAGGCCATTTTAGTTTTTCCCTAAGTCAAACTTACCTAAGTATCACCAAGTTTATAGAAAAATGCACCAATGTCTACAATATCAATTTAGTTCATTAAATCCACCATGATATATTTCTTTATTTCATATTGTTAGATGTCAATATATTTCCAATAAACTTGGTCAAAGTTTGTTTTCCTGAAAACTTGGTCACAGCTATAGAAACTCGACTTAGGATGAATCAAAACAACCTATATTTTGGAACAGAGAGAGTCAATCGCAAATGGTGTCCATATAACATGAACAGTAGAATAGTGATAACAGATGAATTCCACTTAATGGCAATTTATAAGGTAACAGTTCAACTAGCAATGATTGCCTCACCACTGCACGAAGATACAAAGACAAATTAAAAACAGAAAAACAGGGTGGATAGCGGTAGGAGGGATATGGAAAATGAGATTGTGCTATACCTTAATTATAGCAAGATCAGCAGCAGGAGGTTTCAAATCCAGGGCAATGCCAAAGCAGAAAACAGCTTTGTCAAGGATATTGAGTTGCTTGTAAATCTTTCCCATCAGTGCATACATACTGCTCTCATGAGGTGCAATCTCCTTTAGCCGCTCCAACTCATCCAGAGCTTCTTGATACTTCTGAAGACCTAGAAGGATTAAGGCCTTCTGATACTTGGGCAGTGGATTCTTCTTATCAGCTGCTATAGCTTTCTCCATCATTTCCAATGCCTCCTCGTTCCTCTGACAAGTTTAAATCCAGACAGAAGGTTCATTTAATCATTGTCCAGTTAAGGTTTTGAAGGGGAAAACAGAAATAGAGAAGTACTCCATCCGATTCCATATGTAAGTAATTTTTAGACTACAACAACCTATATTTGGAATCAGAGGGAGTAGTCTATTGTTGTCGGTCAATGATACCAACCTTAAGAGAATGCAACGCCATCCCAAGATAGCACATGAGAACAGAAGAGCGAGGATTTATCTGAAATGCCCTTCTGAAATGATGCTCAGCAAACTCAAACTTTTCCTGGCGAAGATACACCACCCCAAGGCCATACCAGGCATTGTAGTGCCTTTCATCTACCTGCAGTGCACACCGGTAGAATTTGATACTATTCTCATAATCCTCCAATGCAGAATACCTACAGTTTAAAGGAATGGGGTTCAATTAGAAATTTTGAAATGATTGTCTCGAACATGAATTTTCAGGATGCAGTTTCAGATTTGCACCAGTTATAAGATCTGGAGCATGAAAATTGAAACATATAGAATATTTATGAGAGCCACAACATACTCATGACCACATAGAGTGTGAGCATATGCAAATCTTGAGTCAAGCTGTACCGAACGTTGAAAATTCTTCAAAGCAGTCTCATGATCTTTCCTCAAGGCAAAGCAATTGCCCACTGCACACCTGTTGCACATTCCATACAGATACATTAGAAAATGAAACATGAGGACCCAGCTTTCAGACTAAAGGCTTATGATTGTGGCCTAGACACATCTAGGTGTTTTGCACTGCAATGACACCAAGACTGCATCTAAATAGTCAAAACCAAGAACAATAACCTATCCCCATCAACACCTCCCCCCCCCCAACCCACACACAATGTGTTACAAGATGGATTTTAAAAATAAAATTGAAATACTGTGGCAAGAAAAGGGCCCAACATTTTTTTCACTCTTTCTGAGATAAAACTACATACCATGCTTGAGGAGATAGTCGATCAATGGAAATAAGCTCTTGAGCAAGGTAGCTTAGTCTCATTTCCTCATTCAGATGCTGCATAAGAGGCGTGTGAGCTTGGAGATAAATGTGCCAATAAATGTAGCCAAGCCCAATGCTCCAATTTCACTTACATAAAGAACAGTAGAATAGATGTCCATTCCATCGAGCGTACAAGGCGACAGTCGGTGTGCCAATTCAAAGTAACGATCAGCTTCCAAATAATCAACTAATTCGAAATATGCCTTACCAACCTGCATAGTCGACCAAAACAAAAATAAGCCACAAGCATTTGCTTGTCAAAAGAATTGAATTTACAGACCTTTCTTTACGTTCATATATGTAATACCTAATATATAAGAGACATTACATTTTTTCAAATAAAGGACTAAAATGTATGATATTGGCAATGTTTAAGGGACTCGTCACTTGCATTAACAAAGGTTGGTGCTTGAGTTTTAAGTTAACAAACTACCAATTCCAAATTGACTAAAAAAGCTGATAGAGAGCAATAGAAACTATAATCTTAAACTCCTAACGATTAGACACCATAGAACTCGTTACGTCATCGGGTTCACTAAAATTAATTTACAATTTCGGATACAAAGGAAGAAAACAAAGTTGCCTACAAAGTTTACATGTTAATTTGCTGGCAAAGATGTACTCCAGCAAGTAATGTCATCAGCAGTTCTTTCATTACAAGAATCAAAAGCATGTTTGGAATTCTCTAATCATCTTGCATTGACTTCACCTGGCATAGAACCCATCCAGTGTTAAACTGCGACTCAGGGAGTTTTCTGTAGACTTCCAATGCTTCCTGAACAATTAATAATGAAATCAGTTTAGTGGTATCACTGGGTACAAGGTCACCATCTTTAGCTAAACACCCTATATCATACCTGGCACTTAAACAAGCAAGAAAGCCTAAAACCTTCCCCGAGTGTTCGGAAAAATCCCAATATCTCCCTAATACCAAGTGCCAATTTGGAGTCTTGCAACAGAATTCGTTCAGCTTTATCTTGCTCAAAGGATCTTCCATCAGCTGTACTTACAGAAGATGAAGTTCCTGATATATTGTCTGTCCACATTTCATCAATGACTTCATATCTACTTCCTAGATTTAAAAAGAATCACCATTCATAAAGACGGTTGAGCAAAAAAAATGCTCATCCATACACTGACACCTAATGCAAAAGGTCAAAACTAAAAAAATACATTTTACCAAATAATATTGTATCAACGCTAAGGTGAAAGCGTTGGAGATAATCTACTCACAGGGCAATGGATACATTTAGTACTCTAAATGCCGGGGTTACCAAAATAGGGTTTTATTATGGTGAGAAAAAAAAACCTTGCTTCAGTATTTTATCCTAATAATGACGTAGTATTTAAAGTATGAATAAGAAGTTCATTTCTAAATCAGCATAAGGAGAAATCCCTATATTAAGACCATATATGAAAATACATTTGTTAGGCAGTTTCATGCTTGGTTATTAGCAAAGCAGTATCCTAAAAGTTCTACAACTTGGTATCATAACTGAAATTTCAAAAAGAAAAGAAAAAAAAGAAAAGAAATGACAACCATATATATGGCAGAAGAAACAACAAAACAATACTACTACCAAATATGATGACATAATTGTCTAATGTAAACTAATAATTGATAATGATATTAAGTAAAATATGCTAATACATCCTGATCACGGCAATATAAAAACACACCAACCAAATTTGCCTACATTTATTCTGAAATTTGATGAATCATCCACATTGAAATGATAATCACCTTCATCAAAATTTTCTGTAGCCCGTGGTTTTCCTTTCCTAACTTGCACGGAACGTATGGCTGTTGAACACAATTTTGATGGTGTGGACGAGTTTACTCGCAATTTACCTGACGAATAACCTGTACCATTCCCTCCAAATTGGGAGGTATTTGAATTTGAATTTGTTGCTGTATCTTTAAGTCTTTCACTTCTTCGAGGTATTGAAGTTGAATCACTATTAAACAACCTTCCGGAAACCTGAAAAATGTCATCAATTCTAATATCACCAACAGTGCGGAGCCAGAATGATGCATCAGGGTATTCCATATAAATATTAAATACAATTGTGCAATGTAAATATGCAATAATATATAGGACCATATAAATGCATAGCAAAGAGGATTTGGTGTGAATGTGGGAGCCTTTTTCTTTGTCTTTGTAGCTTTCTTCCATAATGCAAGGCAGGTATGCTAACACCTAACATATATTTTTGTTTCTTTAACCAAACACATACCCGCTGGCACCGCCCCTGTCACCATAAGAGAATATCAACAGAAAAGAGTACAGAGGAGGGTCTACAGACAGATCTCAAATCTACCAAACAATAAAACACATCCTTTTTCAATCGAACAAAACCAATAGGAAAAGAAAGACCTTCAATGTAAGTACAGATTAAATAGTTTTAATACCATTGTGTATTATATCACAAGATGAACAATACAAAAAAATAGACTTAGGACTATATCGATCATTTTCAGTGCCTTGTACTCCCTCCAGTAAAAAACAAATTATGCTTTTGACATCAGCACGGTCTCTAAAAAACACAAAAACACTTTTTTGTTACAAAATATTTATTAAACATAGCAAAAGTATCTTTTTATGAAACTGCATTTTGATCCAAATATATACTCGTATCATTTCCAAATATCTAAAGTTGATATGTAGAGAGCAATTTAACCAAATTTTAGAATGGTTGGCTTCAGGCAACCCCAAAACACCCACTATTTTTGTGTGCAACACTGCAGGTACAGAGAATGTTGCAAAAGAGTATGCAAACACAAGAATGACACAATGATCTAACCATTATGTAAACATCATCAAGACGAATGGTATTATAAGGCATTCTGAGTTTTTGAGACCATTGTTTGTTGCTGGTACACAAATGGCACACTAGTACTGAAGAATGAAGCTACTTGCAGCCAAACTTAAGTTTATGAACAACAAATACCATCATGTAACAGCAAACAAACTGAAAGACATGACTGATCCTGACACTATGTACTACTATTGTAATAGATGATAACAACGAATCCTGCACTATGAATCCTGATACAAGGGATCATCAATGTTAGTTTACTGAAACTTCAAGGGAATTCATATTTAAGACATTTCATGGTCGGGTATGAGCAAGTGGAAAATATCAACATGCCATAAAATAAAATAAACATAAACCAACACATATGTCACTCTGACATCCTTTTCAGATAAAAAGTCAGGGGAGAAATGTGAACTATAGTGATAGATAGGCCATTAAAAATCATGAGAAAACCATGGAGGTTCTAAAGATCAGGAAACAGGCAGGTACAGAAGTTACAAGTAGCGGCATCCAATGATAGCAATCAAATGTGAAAGACCCCAACCTTCTTGAGCCTTGCTTCATCCATGTATTTCCTTCTAAGTGGCTGGTTTACTCCATTAGCTTTCTGCTTCGTGGGAGCATCGCCACTTATTGTATTCTGATAAGCATGGACATTCCTAAAGAGTGGTGGCGGCATGATACTAGAAGTCTGCATAATTAAATTAAGTAAAATGGAACTCAGCCGACAGTAAAATAATATCATAACTGAAGAAATTAAGTTGTCAAGAACAACTGATTAAAAATTGTGTAAAACATTTCAACATTTAAGACACAATATAGTTCCCTCAGTGCAATAGAAAACCAACTACTATGAACAATAATTATGATCGAGCAAGCAACAGTGCCACACAGCTCTATATCATCAGAATGTTGTTCACGAGACACAGAAGATAGATATTTCCTAAGGGCGTACTCGGTGTTGAAAGCTCCCACACAAGGTGGGATCTTGGGAAGGGAATTCTAGGCAGCCATTACTTTGCTTATTTTGCAAGGAGGCCGATTGGAATCCACAACGTCCAGAAACAAGTGGAGACTCTACCACTGCGCCAGACCCACCCTTCTACTCCCTCCATTCCAAATTACAAGTCATTCTGGACTAGACATAGTGTATATGTTGATGCATAGCAAAAGCTATGCACATAGAAAAGTCAACGACTTACATTTTGGAATGGAGGGAGTACTTTATTGCAAGGAAAAATGTTTTTCTTTAGAAAAAGGTAAATGGGTCAGGATAGATGAACAAAACAAGAAAATTCTGGGGTCAGGACAATTCTTGAAGGTCTAAAACAAGCCATCTGAGCCAGTGTCAAATAATTGGAAACATAAGAGACATCAAGGTCTAAAACAAGCCATCTGAGAGAGTGTCAAATAACTGGAAACATAAGAGACACCAAGATACCAGTGCTTTTTAACATGGTTCTACCAACCGCTGATTACATTTAGTCTCCTATTAGGTGCACATTGGCAGAAAATCTTAAGTGAAGAATCAAACATGTTGTACTGACCTGTGCTGCAGTTGGTGATGGGGTGTCAAACTGTGCTACATTAGAGGTTGAACTGTTCTGCACATGCAATGCAGTTGGTCTTACATGAGGATAGCCAGATACTTCTGCTATGTTGTTAGCATGAAGCTGTTTGATTTGCTTAGGACTAATATCCCCAAGACTTGCAGAGACCCTGGATGATAGAACTCGATTTTCATTGGCGAAGTTCGACTTCACCAGAGTGGGCGTGGATGTGTGTTCCTGCTGGAGACGTAGAGCAGTCGATTCACTAAAACACTCATCAGTATCTTCAGCAATACCTATAAGATGAAGACACATTTTTAATGTATGTTTATGGCTTCAAACTTTAAGTGAGGATGACTCCTTGCAAGCAAAACGCTAAGGCTTAATGAACCACAGTGTAACTTCTACGGTAAGGCAAAAGGAAATACTGCACACCAGGAATGAGCTAGTAACAATGAACACCAAGCTAATTGATGATGATTGAAATCCATCCGGATAGAGAATTTATCGCAGTAATGCTCAAGTGCTCTGATTTTACAGGAACAAACATATTTCTACATGTTAACATAGAAGACAGCAATATATGAGGAATGTCTATGAAGGCCATATTCAAATCCACTAGATGTGGCATATTCAGGAACGCACATTCTGCAAAATCACCATTTCATTTCTATTTCTACACCTTCAAAAGTTAAGATATGAGGCAATACTTCATGCAACTAGTTCTAATACTCCCTCCGCCCTTGATTCAGGGGCGTATTGGCTTGGGAAAAAGTTTTTGAATTCACAGGCGCCTAAGCCGTTGGGTGCATCGGGAGCTGGCGCTCACGTCCTGTATTCCTGTGCAGAGTAACTGCGACGCCTCGCTTCCAGAGTATCAGCTGCATGCATGCATGCAACTTGCTCTCCCTTCCTAACTGCGTTCCCTATTTTATTCCGACCGCACGCTGCAACTCTATCTTGCGTACTCAGCCATGAAAGAAAAGGCACCGGCCATGGACGAAGTGCCTCTCTCGCCGGCAAAGGGCTCGGCCGCCTCGCCGGCGAAGGGCGAAGCTGCTTCGCCGGTGCTCATTCGTGGTCTCGACTGGGCGCCGGGCTCCGAGGAAGAGAGCGAGCGCGTTACCATCGATCGTGAGGAGGGCGAATCCGTCGCGGCATCAGGATTCCATGCTCTCGCTGTGGTCTCATACACAGTGAGTATGAGATCACATCATGGATCTATGGCTTCAAGGAGTTTGACTGCAAGGTAATTTTCCCTAACATCGATGATCTAAAGATGGACGGCGATACTGTATTGCTCCCTGCACACATATGGATGGCCGAGAATGATGCTGATATTCTAGATTCAACCAGTGTAGGCGAACAGCAAGAGTAGTTGTTTTTGCGAGCGCGAATGCTTTGCATGCAGCCATGCAGGGAGTCACCGTCAGCATGGGATACGAAGGGATTTTGCGGCGTTTGCGGCTGGAGGTTACGGCAATTAAGTTTTCCTTGGTCTCGGTGAAAAATGCTATTACGCCTCTAAATCAAGGACGGAGGGAGTATATCAGAATTAGTGTAGACCTACCACAGAACTTCATATATGGGTGTAAAATGAACCAACCTAATATACACAATTCCTCATATGCCGCCCATAAAAGAGGATCTAGAGTCAACGCTTGTGTAAATTGTTCAGCTGCAGCTGAAATTCTGCCTGTGCACCTGCACACAGTTGAGATAAATATATAGAATCTGAAAAAAATTATAATATGCAGCATCATGCATTCAGTTAAGCCATGAACAATAAACCTGTAAATCACTCCAAGGAGGTAGTGTCCTGTTGCTCCACTTGGAACCTGCAGAAGGATGAAACCAATACTAGAAACAGGCTAACCCAATACAGGAAATAAAGCAAAGAAAGATGTGATTGATTTTATTTTCTCACTATCTACTTCACTGTAGAATCAGTGAGCAACCTCAGCTGAACATCATGCCCCAGGAGAAAAACAAATGAAAAGAGAGAGAGAAAGTTTCAAGCCAATCCATGCGGTGCAAGCATGTACCTTGTAATACTAATGCTTCTCTCGTATAACATAAAACAACCAGAATTTCTAACAATAAAGGGGAACGAACATACATACGGCTTTGTCCTTGGCAACAAATTTGGTACGAAACACCGCAAGCAAAATAAAGCAACCAGGCCTAGTATTATTTTGAAGGAACCAGGAAATGTTCTCACTGAATTAGCTATGGAATTTAGTTCACAAACCAACAAGCACGTCAAGCACCGCCCTTTATTCAATACTGGAACCCCATAAGGAAACTAACTATTGTTATCAGTATTTTATTTTCAAACTAATGCAGTGCTGCCAAGTCCCATTGGAATATTGTGCTGTTAATATAGTTTATTAATGATCGAAAAATACTTTGCTGCTATAATACCACCACACTGCCTTCTACACAAAAAACAGAATCACCCACGTTTTCACACACCAATTTCTTGTACAAAGGCCAATGGATAAGATATTTACATAAACAAATCATTTTAAAATATGATGTATACCTCCATGTTTGGTTCATTGACTGGACATAGAGTTTCTTCTGCTTCACGCAAGAGGTTCATACGAAAGCATGATGTAGCAAACAAGTACCGGGACTCCGGCAGCTTCTTCCCTTCATATCACATCAGAAACAAAATCTATAAACCATCCAAACTACTCTCATATAATATCTGTGTTACATGGTGAGCATATGCTATTACCTTTCAAAATGTGGTATGCAGCATATGGCTGATTGTTGTGGAGGTAGCAGGTCGCTAACAATTGCACATTGGTCTGTGCAGAGGAGGTAGAGCAAGAACATTTAGTGCACACTGCTATGTTGCAAATGGATTTAATTTTTTTAAAAAAAACTAAATAAGATTTTTCGTGAGCAAGAATTACTAATTGAAAAGAAGTCCTTATAATAGTAAATCAGGCACAGGATTCAGGTTAATCAGTGAGGTAACATCGGCTAAGAAATTGAAAGCGTACACATGAAGCACTAAACACGCATTCACGTTGTGTTGATCTTCATCCCACATGAAGACCCATGAACCACATCGAGAACCCAAATAAAAGTTTAAACCCAAAACCACGCATTCAAGTTGCGTTGATCTTCATCCCACATGAAGACCCATGAACCACATCAAGAACCCGAATTAAAATTAAAACCCACACTCTCAAGTAATTATAAGGGTAAGAAAAGAAAAAGGGGTGAGCATGTCCTGTAAGAACATAGGATTCAAGCAACTGAATACCTTAGAATGGGCTACAAATATTGTAACCCCGAGATTATGATAAGGAAAAGAACCTGGGCATAACACGTCACTAATCACTAGCCCATTATGCACTAACATCAGTAGAGCTTCTACCTGTGAAATTGCCTCAAAAATTTAGGCAGAAAATCACCCTCTCCAGTCAAATTCACTATGAACCCTAGATGAAACGCGCAAGATACTCCAGTTCAAATTCACTATGACCCCTACAACAGCTACAGGGAGTCGTTCTAATTCGAGCCTAGATAAACCATAGACCCAAATCTCACCACTCTACTCCTAATGCAACCCTAGCCACTTCAAAAAAAAACCACAAAATGCTACTAAATCGAACTGAACAGCGGAGGTGAGCCCCCCGCGCTCAAATCACTGCCCCACGCCCGATCCGACCCCCAGACGTACCATTCCCACACGCAACCACACCGAATCGAGCCGCACTAGTCCCGTTGAGGAGCAGGGAGAGAAGGGGGCTACCTCGGAGGGGAACTGCGCGCAGAGGCGCTCGCAGAGGAATACGGCGTTGCGGTGCATGAAGAGGCGGAGGCTGCTGTGGACGCGGTCCACCATTAGGGTTTCCATCTCCGCCCGGCGGCGGCGGCGGCGGCGAGCGCGGGCGGGCGGGCGAGAGCGAGGGGAAGTGTTGTGCGGTGGCCGAAGCGCAGGCGGCAGGCGCAGCAGTGGGAGGGTCCGGTCGTTTGAATCAGCCGTTTGAATCCAGGAGGCTCTTGGTTTTGGGTGCGATGCGATTTGACATTTGAGGGATTCGAACGACTGCTGTGCCCGTGCGTATGCCGGCGGCGTGTGAGTTGGCACAGCGCTACGGGTACAGAAGAAGCGTGTAGAGGAGTCATGTGCGACAGGTAGCCGACAAGTGGGCCGTAGTCTTCGGCTCCGAATATGTGAACGTTGGATAGGATCAGAAAGGGGGTCGGGAGGTGGTGCTCTCCGAGATTGAATATGCAGGAGGGGGAGGCAGAGTTGACGCGGAGGTCGTGCGAGTGGAGAGCGGCGGGTAGGGAAGAAAACGAAAAGGTAATCTCCGATTTCCGGAAATCGTTTTCGAGTTTTTTTTATTTTTAGGTCTAAACGGAAACGGTAACGGTAATTGAAAAAATAAAAACAATAATGGTAAAAATAATTAAAAATGAAAGCAAAAATAATTTTCCCTCTTTCGATCATTTTTGAAGATTCACGTATTTAACCGGTAATTTACCGTGATAATTACCGATTCAAAGGCATTTAATTAATGAATCATAATTTATTTATAGACTAATAAGGCAAATATTTTTTTGGAAATGAACCCATCTACACACAAGCACATAAGGCAAATATTTTTTTAAAAAGGAACTATCTATACGGAAGTATTTCATTTGTATAACAAGAAGGCAATCAGCCAATCACCCAATCACTTGCTGCACCCGTAACTCTAGCCACGAACGCGAACGGACTCAGCCGGCGATCGAGTGCCTGCACTTAAAATGGTGTGAACTGTGTGGTTTCAGTTTGTGATCTTGTCAATTGTGGCTTTATTTATCATTATTGAAAGCCCAAGTTTGGTTTTGGTAATTAATGACACCAAGTTGCTAATGCCATGTGTTAAGTGTTTTAAAGTTAGGCATAAGCAACACATGTGATGAAGGTATATGTGGCAAGGAGTGATGGCCACAAGATCACAAAGAGATGGTGCATGGACATGAAATGATGATCATGGTGGAGATGCACATAAAAGGAAGGACATGATGATCAAGTGAAAGAGAAGGATCTAAGAGCGCAAGGCAAAGGTATAACCATAGGGTTTTTCTTTTGCCGATCTAAGATGAGTAGAGAAGTGATTGACCGGGTTTAGGATACATAGCCGACTATCAAGAGGGGCAATCACAGTTAGCTCGGGAATCAAGTGTCACTAGATCATTTCTTGAGCATATGCATTAGGATCTAGTAAAGAGCTAACATAACACCTTGGAAAACGTTTGTGAAATGCTAACACACATGCACATGGTGGTGTTAGCACATTTGTGAAGGCTATGGAGTTTGAGCGGTAGAGAAGGGTTTGGGTGAAGGGTCGAGATGGCGGACTAGAGGGGGTGAATAGTCCTTTCTAAAACTTAAACGCGTTGGCTAACCAAAACAAATGCGGAATTAAACTTATTGGTCTAGCCAAGACTATACCCCTCTATCTAAGTTCTCTAGCACCTTGCAAAGATCCTAATTAAGCAACTAAGGTGCTAAGCTTATTAAGAGCTCACCTACTCAATTCTAGAGCAAGGTCACACAAACCTATGCACTAGTACTTTGTCAACCGAGGGAGCTCCTACACAACTAGTGAAGCAAAAGCACAAAGCTCCTAAACTCACTAGCAAAGCTCAATAACAAGGCAACTAATGCCAAATTAGAGAGCGCAAGTCACTTAGCTACACAAACTAAGCAATGTGACTAACAAGGTTACACAAACTAAATTAGTCACGCAAGGGGAAGCTTCTAGCTACACAAGCAAGAAGACAACTAGCAAGCTACACAAGCAAACTAGTTAAGAGAGCAACTACACAAGCACAAGTATATATGAAAGTAAATACAAGCTTGTGTTGTACGAAGGCAAACCACCGAGAAGATGAAGAACAATGTTGACGCGGTGATTTTTCTCCCGAGGTTCACTTGGTTGCCACCAAGCTACGTCCCCGTTGTGTCGACCAACACTTCGTGGTTCGGCGGCTAATCGGTCACACACCGAGCCTCTCAAAAGGCACCGCAAGAACCCACCATAAAGTGTGGTAGCTCAATGACACGCTCAACTAGAGTTGCTCTTCGCGATCCCCACGGGGTGAGCACAATCCCCCTCACAAAGCTTCTCCGGAGCCTCGCACAATCTTCTTGCGAGCTTCGACGGAGCCACAAGCCACCAAGCCGTCTAGGAGGTGGCAACCTCCAAGAGTAACAAGCACCACCGGCTTGCAACACGATCACCTAGTGCCACACGATGCAATCTCTCAAAGCAACGCACTAGAATCGCTCTCTCACTCGATCCGATGAACACTATCAAGTATGAGTGAGTTAGAGGGCTCCCAAGCACTACCACACAAGTCACAAAGACTATAGTATGCTCAGCTACCGGCCACAGCCGGCCAAGGCATCTATTTATAACCCCACAGTCAAATAGAGCCGTTACCCCTTCACTGGGCAGATTTTGGGACGACCGGACGCGCCGGTCATAACTGACCGGACGCGCTTCACCGCGTCTGGTCGCCCTGCGACGTCCACGTGTCCCTCGAATTCAAATGCGACCGTTAGATCCTCCAACGGTCACTGACCCCAACGGTCAAAACAACGACCGGACGTGCCCCAGGCAACGACCGGACGCGCCGGTCCCGATGACCGGACGCGCCTGTCGAACGACCGGACGCGCCGATCGCACTGACCCACGCGCCCGCGACGCAACGACCGGACGCGCTCCTTGCGATGACCGGACGCGACAGTGCCCGCGTCCGGTTAGAGTCCAGTAAGCTCCTTCAACGATCGGACGCGTCCGATCATGTGTGACCGGACGCGCCTCGCGTCCGATCGTACTCAGTTTCCTCTGGACACCTGACCGGACGCGCCGGTCCCGCGAGTGACCGGACGCGCCGGTTGCAAACCCTAGCACCCGCGCCTGCGCTGTACTGACCGGACGCGTCCGGTCATACCATGATCGCGTCCGGTGCAGCGTCCGGTCACCTCTGTGACCTCCGTTCGCCTCCGTTTCTTTTTCGACTTCCGGCGCAAGAGAAAATAGGCATTTCACTTCTCCAAAAAGCGCCGAATCCCGCCTCGCAAGCTCGGCGGGAGGGAGAGAGGAACCCAAACCCCTCTCTACCGCTTGAACTCCACCGCCTTCGCAAATGTGCCAACACCAACAAGTGACCACCACCTTGTGCACGTGTGTTAGCATTTTCATAATCATTTTACCGAAGGAGTTAACCACTCAACTTACCACGCCACTCGATCCTAGCAACGATGCATAGTTAGATCACACGAGTGGCACTAGATGACCGATATGCAAACAAGTTTGCCCCTCTTGATAGTACGGACATCTATCCTAAACCCGGTCATAAACTTCTCTACACACCTATGACCGGTGAAATGGAAATGCCCTAGGTTATACCTTTGCCTTGTGCATTCCACTCCATCTCCTCCGTCGTTGATGCAACACATGCACCAACCATATTACAAATAATATGATTCACTTCATATCATCACGTGACCGTATTGGTTCATCGATCTTGACCTCACTTGCTCTTTACCGTTGCCTCGGTCCTTCGGCGCCAAGCCATCACACAACTTGCCCTTCACCCTAGCAACCGGTCCATCAGGCCAAGCCTCATCTTGATCTTCTCCACCTTGGTCACATGACTCCATGTCATGTCTCATATGCAATGAGCTCCTTCATGACACCATCACCTGTGGACTAATCTCCTGTGTATCTCACATAACCACATATTAGTCCACCTAAGTTGTCACTCAATTACCAAAACCAAACAAGGACCTTTCATTGGGTTCTTCCCTCCCTCCCACCGAGCTTGCGAGGCGGGATTCAACGCTTTTTGGGGAAGTGAAACGCCTATTTTCTACTGCGCCGGGAGTCGTAAAAGAAACGGAGGCGAACGGAGGTCACTGTGGTGACCGGACGCTGCGCTGGACGCGGTCACGGTATGACCGGACGCGTCCGGTCAGTTCAATCCGGTCAGCGCACCTAGGGTTAATGACCGGACGCTAGTCTGGCCTGACCAGCGCGTCCGGTTAGTTCACCTGTGCGCAAAAGTAGAGTGAGCGACCGGCGTGTCCGGTCCTTCACGGAACCGACGCGTCCGGTCAGGCGTCCAGAGAGGCAGAGAGCAGCGAAGTGGTGATCGGACGCGCGGCGCGTCCGGTCACGTGCGATCGGACGCGTCCGGTCGTGATGGGAGCTTACTGGACTCTGATCGGACGCCAGGTGAGGCGCGTCCGGTCATACGCTAGGGCGCGTCCGGTCATACGCTAGAGCGCGTCCGGTCATAGCAACGGTAACTTCTGATGCGCACTGTTCATGCTTGTCCTGTAGTGACCGGACGCGTCCGGTCACCCTGACCGGAGCGTCCGGTCTTCCCGTTTTGAACTGTGTCGTTCCTAACAGCTAGCTGCGTACCCCTTCGCTATAAATAGAAGTTGGCCACGGTTTGAGGGTAACTCTTGCACATTTTGAGACTTAGAGACATACTTTGAGCTAGAGAACAACCCCTCCACTCATCTCTTTGCATAGTTGCACATCTTGAGTGAGATTGAGTGAGATTCAAGTGCATTGCTTGAGAGTTGCATTCTAGAGGCACTTGATCTTCGAGTTGCTGCGGATTTCTTGTTACTCTTCCGTGTTTTCCGACACGGTAGACGGCTTGGAGCAGCGGAGGTGATTGAGCTCACAATTGGAGATTGTTGGAGCCTTCACCAAGTGTTATAAGGGGTTCTTGATCCTTCCCCGCGGGAGTTCGCAAATTGGATACTCTAGTGGAGCTCGTGGCTTGGAGGATCCCTATCTTTGTGTGCGGTTGTGCGGCGCCCGCCGAGGGCTCGACTCTTGATAGTCGATTAGCTCGTGAACCGACAAGTGGGTGTATTGCCACAACGGGGAGTAGCTTACCGGGAAGCAAGTGAACCTCGGGATAAATTCTTGTGTCATTCTCTTCTCGAGGACTTCTCTTGTGTGATTATTTGATTGGTACTTCTCATCTCTACACGGCGGTATAATCACTCAAAGCTCTTCTCTTGTATTACTTCTTGTTTCTAGCTTGTAGTTATTGTTATGCTTAGTGAATAGCTTTGTTATAGACTTGTGTAGGTGGCTTGCTTAATTAGTTAGAGCTAGTGCATTTGCTTCGCCACCTTTCGTACTAACATGTGGTTAAGTAATTCTTGTAGAAGTTTTAATTAGGCTATTCACCCCCATCTAGCCTATTTGGACCTTACAAGTGGTATCGGAGCCGAGGCACCGTTTATTTTAGGCTTAACAACCTACGGTGAAAAAGAAATGGCTCAATTAAGCTTGCACATCAACAACACCAAGAAGACATCTTACTTTGATGGCACAAATTATGCATGTTGGAAGGTTAAGATGACCACACACCTAAAGTCAATCAATAGAGAAGTGTGAAAGGTCACCGAAACAAAATTTGAGGTTGCTAATCTGAAAGCACCTACACCGGTGGAAGAGAAGAAGCTCCAATGCAATGACATTGCTATTAGTGCTCTTCATGAGGCATTAGATGACAAGACATTTGAGCAAGTAAAGAATATAGAGATTGCTCATGATGTTTGGGCCAAGCTAGAAGAAACATTTGAGGGCACCGAAGGCACAAAGACCGCTAAAGTATATATCTTGCAAGAAAAATTTTCAAGCTTCAAGATGCAAGATGAGAGTGTACCGGAGATGTTTCATAGGTTGCAAGTCATTGTCAATGAGCTCAAGGCACTTGGTGAGGAGGTCAAGGATAATCAATTATCTATGAAGATCTTGAGAAGTCTACCCAAGAGATTTAATGCATTGATCACCGTGCTAGTGAGGACTACATTGAAGGATTCAACTCCTCAACAAATATTCCAAGAAGTGATGACCGATGATTCATATAGAGAAGATGATGAGAAGGATGAGTTGGTCAAGAAGAAGAAGAAGGAAAATAAGAAGAAGGAGAGCTCTTATAAGAAGAAGAATGATTCTCATGTTGCTACATGGGATAGTGATGATTCCTCAAGTGATGATGAGGATGACAACAAGAGCAAGAAGAAGGGACATGCTAGCATTGCCATCCAAGAAAAGGTCTCCTTCTTCGACACTCCATCGTGCTTCATGGCTAAGGCCGCTAAGATATCATCCGACGATGAGAGTGATCATGATAATGCTAGTGATAGTGATAGTGATGAAGAAGAATTCACTAAAGATGAACTAATCACTATGCTAGAAGATTGCACTCAATATTTTAAAGAATCTAGAAAGGAGTGCAAGGGCTTGTTTAAGGAAAAGAAAAACCTTACGCAAGAACTTGATGAGCTTAGGGCATCTTATGAGAGTCTAAAGGTAGACCATAAGAAGCTTCATAAGTCTCAAACCAAGCTTGAAGAAGCTCATTCCTCTCTAGTTGAAAAATGTGAAAACATGCAAATTAATGTTGAGAAAGCTAAAACTTGCAACATAGGCATATCATGTGATATAATTGATGAATCTTTTCATAAGCCTATTGTTGTTGCTCCCACTAACCCCTCATGTAGCGCATCTACATCATCTTCATCTAGTAGTGATGGTTACACTTGTTATTCCACACTAATAGTTGAGAATGAAAATCTCAAGAAGGAGGTAAAAGAGCTCAATCACACTTTAGCTAAGGCTTATGGTGGTGAGGACCGTTTGCTTATGTGCTTGGGTAGCCAAAGGGCTTCTCTCTATAAAGAGGGATTGGGCTATAACCCCAAGAAAGGCAAGGCCGCTTTTGCTCCTCACAAGACTCGTTTTGTGAAGAACAATGGTAGCTATTGCAAAAGTTGCAAGCAAGTTGGTCACATAGAGCAACAATGCATGAACAAGAAATCCAATGCAAATGTATCCTCAATTAAGTTTGATTCTTTCTATATGCTTACCAAGGGTACTAATGGTGTTCATGCTAAGTTCATTGGTACACTATGGATGGGCTCAAAGAAGAAAGCTATTTGGGTACCAAAGAGCTTGGTCACTAACCTTGGAGGACCAAAACAAGTTTGGGTACCTAAAAAGAATTGATCTTGTCTTGTAGGTCAATTACAAAGCCGGAGGAAGGCATTGGGTGCTTGATAGTGGGTGCACTCAACATATGACCGGAGATTCTTGTATATTCAAATCAATTGATACAAGTCAAAATGGTGGTTTTGATGCTATCGCTTTCGGCAACAACAAGAAAGGCAAGGTCAAGGGGCTTGGTAAAATTGCTATCTCAAATGATATGAGCATATCTAATGTGTTGCTAGTTGAGAGCTTGGATTTCAATCTTTTATCGGTGGCACAACTTTGTGATCTTGGCTTCAAGTGCATATTTGGTAGTGATGATGTTGAAGTCATAAGTGTTGATGGATCAAATTTGATATTCAAAGGATTTAGACATGGTAGCTTATACTTGGTTGACTTCAATGATAGTGAGACACAATTGACATCATGCTTGCTTAGTAAATCTAGTATGGGATGGTTGTGGCATAGAAGGCTTGGTCATGTTGGAATGAAACAATTGAACAAACTTTTGAAGCATGACTTAGTTAGAGGCATGAAGGATGTCACCTTTGAGAAGGATAAACCATGTAGTGCTTGTCAAGCCGCCAAACAAGTTAGAAATACATATCCTAGTAAGAGTGAAATGAGCACATCAAAGGGATTTGAGCTATTGCACATGGACTTGTTTTGGCCAATAACATACACTAGCATTGGTGGTAACAAGTATGGTTTTGTTATTATTGATGACTAAACTAGATATACTTGGGTGTTTTTTCTCTATGACAAGAGTGATGTTTATGATCTATTCAAGTCTTTTGTTAAGAGGGTGTAAAATGACTTTGAGACTACCATTAAGAAGATTAGAAGTGACAATGGTAGTGAGTTTAAGAACACAAGAATTGAAGATTTATGTGATGATCTTGGTATTGGACATCAATTCTCTCCAACCTACACTCCTCAATCCAATGGTGTAGTTGAAAGGAAAAATAGAACTTTGATTGACATGGCTAGATCAATGCTTAGTGAATACAATGTGAGTCATTCATTTTGGAGTGAAGCTATCAACACAGCTTGCTATTGTAACAACCGTCTCTATTGCCATGGGAAGCTTGGGAAGACACCATATGAGCTATTGAATGGAAGAAAGCCCAACATTGCATACTTTAGAGTGTTTGGTTGCAAATACTATATTCTCAAGAAAGGCACTAGACTGAGCAAGTTTGAAAAGAAATATGATGAAGGATTCTTACTTGGTTATTCTACCACAAGCAAAGCATATAGAGTTTAGAATCTTACAAATGGCACCTTGGAAGAAGTTCATGATATTGAGTTTGATGAAACCCAATGATCTCAAAATGAAGCTTAAAACCTTGATGATGTGAGAGGAGATCAATTGTCAACTACAATGAAGAACATGGACATTGGTGATATAAGGCCGATGCAAGTTGATGATGATTGTGACATACATCTGATTAATCAAGATGTGCAAATGGATACAAATCAAGCAAGCTCTAGTGGTTCTCATGATGAAGCTCAAGTTCAAGGTCAAACAAGTGGAAGCAATCAACTCCTAATACTCCAACCTACTAGCATTGTAAGAGATCATCCGTTGGATCAAATCATTGGTGGAATTCAAAGTGGTGTTCAAACTAAATCAAGACTAGCATCCTTTTGTGAGCACTACTCATTTGTGTCACTTGAAGAACCTAAGAAATTAGAAGATGCTTTGAAGGATTCCGATTGGGTAAATGTCATGCATGAAGAACTAAACAACTTTGCTAGAAATCAAGTTTGGAAACTTGTTGAGAGGCCAAAGAACTACAATGTGATTGGTACTAAATGTGTCTTTAGAAACAAACAAGATCAAGATGGCATGGTTGTGAGGAACAAAGCAAGATTAGTAGCACAAGGATACACTCAAGTTGAGGGTCTTGATTTTGGAGAGACATATGCACCCGTTGTAAGATTGGAAGCTATTAGAATCTTATTAGCATATGCTTGTGCACACAATATCAAGCTCTATCAAATGGATGTCAAAAGTGCATTTCTCAATGGCTACATCAACGAAGAAGTTTATGTCGAGCAACCTCCCGGTTTTGAAAATGACAAGAAGCCCGACCATGTTTACAAGCTAAAGAAGGCATTGTATGGTTTGAAGCAAGCACCTAGAGCATGGTATGAGAGGTTGAGGGACTTTCTCCTCTCTAAAGGGTTCAAGATGGGAAAGGTTGACACCACTCTCTTCACCAAGAAGCTAGGAAATGACTTGTTTGTGTTGCAAATCTATGTGGATGGCATTATCTTTGGATCAACCAACCAAGACTTTTGTGAAGAGTTTGGAAATATAATGGCTAATGAGTTTGAAATGTCTATGATTGGAGAGCTTAGTTACTTCCTTGGACTTCAAATCAAGCAAATGAAGAATGGCACATTTGTAAGTCAAGGCTAGTACATCAAGGACATGATCAAGAAGTTTGGATTGCAAGATGCTAAACAAATGAGTACTCCAATGGACACTAATGATCAATTGGGTATTGATGCTAGTGGCAACATGGTAGATCAAAAGCAATACCGGTCTATGATTGGAAGTTTGCTCTATGTCACCGCTTCTAGGCTGGATGTGATGTTTAGCGTGTGCAAGTGTGCAAGATATCAAGCTTCACCCAGAGAAAGACACTTGAAAGCAACTAAGAGGATATTGAGATATCTTAAGGGCACTCATGATGTTGGATTATGATTTCCAAAGGGGTCTAATTTTGAATTGATTGGATATTCGGACTCCGACTATGGTGGTTATAAGATTGATAGAATGAGCACAAGTAGCACTTATCAATTGCTAGGAAGGTCTCTTATTTCATGGTCATCAAAGAAACAAAATAGTGTTGCACTATCTACCGCCGAGGCTGAATACATTAGTGCTGGTAGTTGTTGTGCACAATTGCTTTGGATGAAGGCAACCTTGAATGATTTTGGAATCAAGTTCAAGAATGTACCGTTGTTTTGTGACAATGAAAGTGCTATCAAGATGACTCAAAATCCGGTTCAACATTCAAGAACGAAGCATATTGACATAAGACATCACTTCATTAGAGACCATCAATAAAAGGGTAATATTAGCATTGAGAGCATTGGCACCGAAGATCAACTAGCCGACATCTTTACAAAGCCACTTGATGAGAAAAGGTTTTACAAGTTGAAAAATGAATTGAACATACTTGACTTCTCCAACTTAAAATAAGTGCACCCCCACATTCTTATATGACATGCCTCTCCTCCGACATAGCAAGGTAAAGTTGTTTGACATATCATTCATACTTTGCTAAGGACATGGTTAGAACATATAGACATATTTGCATGATTAATAGGCTCATTCATGAAAATCAAATGAGTTTGATATATGTATGGTACCACTATTGCTTCTATGATTGTTTGATCTAGTGGTAGCATATGACATGTTTGTGGGCTTGCAAACCTAGTGTTGAATCTAGTAAATGAGCTCATGATGTGTAATTCAACATGGTCAAGATAACCCTTATACTTTATGAGGTGTGAAAAAGCTTGTCCTTGGATCAAACCGAATTACATATTCTAGGCAAGTGATCTAGATTGAACCATAATTTGGACTCCCTCATATTGATTGACTTATCTCTCACTAAAATTGGCATCTTTTTTGTGATTGTTGACAAAGGGGGAGAGAAAAGTCACAAAGATATTGCAAAGAGAGAATAAGATATAATAAGGGGGAGAGAAAAGTCACAAAGATAAAAAAGTTAAGTTACAAAGGGGGAGAAAGGGATCAATTAAAATTGAGCACACAAGTAGGGGGAGCAAGCTCATGAATTATTTGTTGCATTTGGGTGTGCATTAACATGATGAATTGTTGCATTGCAAATTTAATTTCGATATTCATGATTGAATGGTGTTTGCTAGAAATAGAACTTGAATGATGATTTGTTGAGAGTAGCTTTACAAGCGGTATCTAGACACCTTTGCTTATAATGTTGATCTCACGGGGTATTTTAGTGTTTGTGATCTTTACAAGTGATGTATTACAAGTGGTGTCTAGCTACATCGATGCTAAGGATGGTATATAAAGGCAACTCCGATTGGTATCACGCTTTAAATGTCCATTCTATATACCTTAGCATCAATTTGATAGTAGTAACTCTCCCAAAATTCAAATCCATACATATGTGCATAATTGAATCAAACTCATGGAAGCACATATGTAGGGGGAGCTAATACTATCGAAATTGAAAATTGATTTCATTTCATATCTTTGTGATGGCTGTCTTCAATTACCAAAAAGGGGGAGATTGAAAGCCCAAGTTTGGTTTTGGTAATTAATGACACCAAGTTGCTAATGCCATGTGTTAAGTGTTTTAAAGTTAGGCATAAGCAACACATGTGATGAAGGTATATGTGGCAAGGAGTGATGGCCATAAGATCACAAAGAGATGGTGCATGGACATGAAATGATGATCATGGTGGAGATACACATAAAAGGAAGGACATGATGATCAAGTGGAAGAGAAGGATCTAAGAGCGCAAGGCAAAGGTATAACCATAGGGTTTTCCTTTTGTCGGTCTAAGATGAGTAGAGAAGTGATTGACCGGGTTTAGGATACATAGCCGACTATCAAGAGGGGCAATCACAGTTAGCTCGGGAATCAAGTGTCACTAGATCATTGTCTTGAGCATATGCATTAGGATCTAGTAAAGAGCTAACATAACACCTTGGAAAACGTTTGTGAAATGCTAACACACATTCACATGGTGGTTTTCACATGGTGGTGTTAGCACATTTGTGAAGGCGGTGGAGTTTGAGCGGTAGAGAAGGGTTTGGGTTCTTCCCTCCCTCCCACCGAGCTTGCGAGGCAGGATTCGGTGCTTTTTGGGGAAGTGAAACGCCTATTTTCTACTGCGCCGGAAGTCATAAAAGAAACGGAGGCGAATGGAGGTCACTGTGGTGACCGGACGCTGCACCGGACGCGGTCACGGTATGACCGGACGCGTCCAGTCAGTTCAATCCGGTCAGCGTGCCTAGGGTTAATGACCGGACGCTAGTCTGGCCTGACCAGCGCGTCCGGTCAGTTCACCTGTGCGCAAAAGTAGAGTGAGTGACCGGCGCGTCCGGTCCTTCACGAAACCGACGCGTCCGGTCAGGTGTCCAGAGAGGCAGAGAGCAGCGAAGTGATGATCGGACGCGCGGTGCGTCCGGTCACGTGCGATCGGACGCGTCCGGTCATGATGGGAGCTTACTGGACTCTGACCGGACGCCAGGTGAGGCGCGTCCGGTCATACGCTAGGGCACGTCCGGTCATACGCTAGAGCGCGTCCGGTCATAGCAACGGTAACTTCTGACATGCACTGTTCACGCTTGTCCTGTAGTGACCGGACGCGTCCGGTCACCCTGACCGGAGCGTCCGGTCATCCCGTTTTGAACTGCGTCGTTCCTAATGGCTAGTTGCGTACCCCTTCGCTATAAATAGAAGTTGGCCAGGGTTTGAGGGTAACTCTTGCACATTTTGAGACTTAGAGACATACTTTGAGCTAGAGAACAACCCCTCCACTCATCTCTTTGCATAGTTGCACATCTTGAGTGAGATTGAGTGAGATTCAAGTGCATTGCTTGAGAGTTGCATTCTAGAGGCACTTGATCTTCGAGTTGCTGCGGATTTATTGTTACTCTTCTGTGTTTCCTGACACGGTAGACGGCTTGGAGCAGCGGAGGTGATTGAGCTCACAATTGGAGATTGTTGGAGCCTTCACCAAGTGTTGTAAGGGGTTCTTGATCCTTCCTCGCAGGAGTTCGCAAATTAGATACTCTAGTGGAGCTCATGGCTTGGAGGATCCCCATCTTGTGTGCGGTTGTGCGGCGCCCGCCGAGGGCTCGACTCTTGATAGTCGATTAGCTCGTGAACCGACAAGTGGGTGTATCGTCACAATGGGGAGTAGCTTGCCGGGAAGCAAGTGAACCTCGGGATAAATTCTTGTGTCATTCTCTTCTCGAGGACTTCTCTTGTGTGATTATTTGATTGGTACTTCTCATCTCTACACGGCGGTATAATCACTCAAAGCTCTTCTCTTGTATTACTTCTTGTTTGTAGCTTGTAGTTATTGTTGTGCTTAGTGAATAGCTTTGTTATAGACTTGTGTAGGTGGCTTGCTTAATTAGTTAGAGCTAGTGCATTTGCTTCGCCACCTTTTGTACTAACGTGTGGTTAAGTAATTCTTGTAGAAGTTTTAATTAGGCTATTCACCCCCCTCTAACCTATTTGGACCTTACAATTATCATATGAGATAGGTCGAGCTATATGGATCTTCTCATGTTCTACGATTTGTCATATTTATCGTTTTTTAGGATATCGTTCTCATGGATTTCGATCATTATCGCTGTATTTTCTGATCGACTACTATCATTTTCGAAATTACTAGAATATCGGTGTCGTATTCGTTTTCGACAATATCGTATAGATTTCGTTTTCGAGAAAAAACTGTGAAAATGAAAGTGATTTGACCTCCTATCGATCGTTTTCATCCCTAGCGGCGGGCACTCGACGGCAGCAAAAAGCAGAGTTGACGGCCAACGGCGGCGGTCGGTGGCTGAGGGCCTATTTGGACTGCGGCAAAAAATTCATGTTCATGTGTTTTTCCGTTGAAATTGAACCAATTTCTATGAAATTCCCGCGTTTCAAGCAAGCCCTGAAAAGAGTCGGTAGTTAAACTTACGTTTGGTGGGTGTTATTAGCGCCCTGACGTTCGGAGCCGTCTAAATAAAATATCAGATGCCTCTAGTCCTTCGCGTGGGAGGCCGCGCCACATGTGAAAGAAAGCCCACACCATCTGTTTTTGTGCGCCCCACCATGTGGACCCCACTCTACTATTTAGCCTGACCACCGCGCCTGCACGCAAGAACCCATGTGGATCCTAGTCACTTGCCCTCACTTGTGTATGCTACGCCGCGGATACATCTGCTGGCCTCAGGCGCCCGCCCGGTGACCTACGGTGGAGCTCCAGCAGCTGCAGAAGGCGGCTGCGGTAGGTGGGGTCCTATTGCAATATGTGTAACACCTGATCTACTTTTACAATATTCAGATGAAACACTTGCAACATACATCTAAAACAGCTAAACACTTGCAACATACGTCTGAAACACTTGCAAAAATACTAAAAAAACTTGAAAACACGTGTGTAACCATTGCAAACATATGCAGACATTTTAGATAAAACACTTGCAATATACATATGAAAACACCTAAAACACTTGCATATATATGCAATATCCAGATCTACTTTTGTAATATCCAAATGAAATAGCTGCAACATACATCTGAAACATTTGGAATATTTGAAACATACGTGTATAGCCATTGCAACATGTGCAACATCCCGATCTACTTTTGCAACATCAATATAAAACACTTGCAACATACCTCTTAAACATTTAAAATAGTTGAAACATATGTTTGCAACATGCGTTTTCAGCACAATGTCACCTTGCTGTTAGGATGAATGGAGGCTCGTCGACTCGTAGAGCTCGACGATGGCACGGAGATCAATTATGACACGGAGGGGGGGGGTTATACCGGGTGGGCAAGTGCAGTGCCCGCGGCGAGCGACCTGCACGCTGGAGAAGGCTACGGTGAGTGAGCCGGAGCGAGAGCATTACCGTATTTATTGTGCACTCTACCGAATGGAAGAAATGTTCTGGAGCGATGACTAGGAGATTCGAATCCGTAGATCGCAAAAACTAGGAAGAGTATTTGCAAGGATATTTAGAAGAGAGCTATGTATGCACAAATGCTTTACCTTGGTGCCCCACACTCTCACAGCCACGAGGAGTAAGACATGTCATCCATCCTCTAATCTTACTCATTCCCTGAAATTATTCCTCTCTGTGGTTTGAATCGTGGATATGATGATCGGTCATCAATTACCATGCAAGTGACCAATCAAAAAGCACAAGTGCAACCATTTTGTTAGAATCTTGCAGTATGAAAGGCCGGTAAAGTAACACGTGATGCAGAGACATTTGTCTTTTATTTGCAATGCTGAAAAGTCAAGCTGAAAAGTATTATTTGCTGATTTACTGTGAGAGAAAAACACTATTCCTTCGCTGAAAAAGTATGGCTAAAAATACAAGCGAACATGGCGGTTCATCATCTGCCTGTTCCTGATGCCCCGTTCTGCCCAACCGAAGTCCAGCTGCTCCAAGCAACGGCGGAAGATATATCGTGATGGTAGCCAAAAAGACAAGCAGTGAACCTCCAGAGATAATGGAAGTCTGGAATACTGGAACTCATCATCCATCTCTCAACGCCCTCTGATAGTTCGTCATCGCTCACAACCGTCTGATACGGATCCGACGGAGTCAATGTCTTATGTACCTATACAAGTAAAAATAGCGTGTTTCATTCAAAAAACAAAAAGTTAAAATAACATGTATGAAAGCATCTAGGCCCCGAAGTTTGGTTTCGGCAATTGATGACAACGCTTTATTACCATGACTAACGTGTGTTTTGCAGAAACTTTGGTAAGTTAGGTCATGGAGGTTTTAACTGCTTTGGGCACCATGGTATTCATGCCCCTTGATGGAAATCATTTCGGTTTTCAAAAGAGTGATGTCAAGATTAAGGACGGTTAGTTCTAGATGTCGAGGTGTTGAGATACATTTGGAATAGTCGTTAGGATCTTCGTTTTTCTCTTTTGGCCGTACTATGAAGGGGGGCATGAGCGGGTAGCTTGACCTAGGCGAGTCCTACGTTTAGGTGTGGTGCACACTTGTTAAACTTGGCGCTAGGCAGCTCTAGAATGGCTCAAAGTTCAGTTGAAAGCAACTTGGTTCAAGTTGTGACGCGTTTCGGAGAGTTTCGGGTCGTTTTCCCATGACCGGACGCGGTCCTCGGCATGACCGGACACGTCCGGTCAGTACAGTTCCGCGGCTAGGGTTTCAGCTCTGACGACCAGACACGGTCCTCGCGAGGACCAGACGCGGTGGTTAGGAGTCGACACGTGTCACTTGAGGAAAACACACGATCGGACGCGACCTGGGTGTGATCGGCGCGTCCGGTCATAGTCCAGTAAGGTCCAGAGACGATCAGACGCGTCCGGTCATCACCGATCGGACGCGGTCGCGCGTCCGGTGCGAGTACAGTATGCTTCCTGCACGATCGGACGCGTCCGGTCACCCCTGACCGGTGCGTCCGGTCACTCAGTTGTTTTTCGGATTTCGACCGTTACGAGCGACCGGCGCGTCCGGTCAGTTCAACCGGCGCGTCCGGTCAGCCCATGTTTTGCTGAGTCAGCAGGTAACGGTTAGTTTTGTCTGTGGGGTGTATAAATACATCCCCACCACCTCTTTTAGAGGTCTCTTGCTCATTTGATCAACTGAGAAACACCTTTGGAGTGCAAGGGAGTGCAAGAGCACTAGTGAGGATAGAGATTTGAGAATCAAAGCTTGAGAGTTCCTCACTAGCGATTAGAGAGTAGCAAGTGTGCATCCACCTTCTCATTTGGGCTCGTAGTGGTCAAGTGAGAGTTCTAGCTTATTACTCTTGGTGATCGCCATCACCTAGACGGCGTGGTGGTGATTGGGAGCTTGGTGATCATCCGGCGGAGCTTGTGGATGACCCAACTCATCTTGTGAGCGGTTTTGGGTGATTCACTGCGACGGAGTGTCGAAGAATCAACCCGTAGAGAGCACTTGATCCTTGCGCGGATCAAGGGGGAGCTACACCCTTGCGCGGGTGCTCCAACGAGGACTAGTGGGGAGTGGCGACTCTCCGATACCTCAGAAAAACATCGCCGTGTTCCTTGCCCCTTTACATTCAAGCATTTATATTCTCGTATTTACTTTCTTTGCTTGTTTTACCTTCCTAGACTTGCCATGCTAGACTAGGATTAGAAACTAGGGTGCAAAACTTTGTATCGGTAGACTCTCTAGGAACACAAGTAGACACTAGGGGTGAATTCCAGCTTGTAGGTTTTAATTCTTGCATTTAATTTTTAGAGAAGCCCAATTCACCCCCCCTCTTGGGCATCTTGATCCTTTCAATTGGAATCGGAGCTGTGTTGCTCCTCTTTTAGGCTTTACCGCCTAGAGCAAGATGTCTAACGGGGAAGGACCACCTCCCACCTTTGAGGGGGATGATTTTCCATATTGGAAAATCCGCATGGAGGCGTATCTCGAAGCCATAGATGTTGGGTGTCTTAGAGCCACAACCGAAGGGCTTCCCGCTATCAAGGATCCCGCAAACCCCATTGGTGATGAGGAGAAGTACGACCGGTGGAATGCAAAGGCCAAAAATGCACTCTACCGGGGCTTAGGCAAAGATATCTTCAATCGTGTGCGTAATGCAAATAACGCTCATGAATTGTGGGAAAATCTTTGTGCTCTCCATGAGGGAACTAAGAGTGAGCGTGAGGAACGCTATCACATAGCTTTAAAGAAAATTAATTCTTTTGAGATGCTTCCCAAAGAAAGTGCTAATGACATGTACACTCGCTTGAATGTTCTTGTAGAGGACCTCAATGCTCTTGGGCTCACTAAAATGAGCCAATCGGATGTTGCAAGGAAGATCTTGAGCGTGCTTCCCGTTGAGAAGTATGGTCACATTGTCACCGTGCTTCACCAAAGTGATCTTTCCACCGCAACACCGACTTAAGTATTAGAGAAAATCAATGCTCATGAGATGTACATGCATATCACTCCGAAAGAGGGCTCATCATCTTCCAAGAAGAAAGACTTGGCCTTCAAAGCTAGTCATGACAAGAAGAAGAAGAAGGGCCAAGCCATGTTGGTGCAAGAAAGCTCAAGTGAAAGTGATGTTGATGATGAATCACTTGCACTCATGGTGAGAAAGACCACCAAGATGCTAAAGAAGCTCAACAAGAGTGGCATCAAGTTCGATGGCAAGAAGAAGAAATTGTTCACAAGTAGCAAGAGAAAGCCAATCTCGGAGATGGATTGCTACAATTGTGGTGAACTTGGCCACCTAGCTCATCAATGCCCTAGACCACCAAAAGACAAGTACAAGAACAAGAACAAGGGCAAGAAAAATCATTCAAGTGATGAAGAAGAAGAAAAGAAAAAGAACAAGCCATACAAGAAGAAGGATGGCAAGAAGAAGGAGTTCCACAAGAAGAAGAAGGGAGGAAAGGCATACATTGTTGGTGATTGGCTCACCGACATTGAATCATCTTGTGAGTCCTTCGAAGATGAGAGCGATGATGAGAAAGAGAAGGTTGCCGCATTTGTGATGGGGCCATCATCTTCACCAATATCTTCATCACCACCTTCACCGCCTCCTTCACCATCATCGTCCACTACTCACCTATGCCTTATGGCCAAGGGTGAACGAAAGGTACAAAACCATAATAGTGATGATAATGATGATAGTGATAGTGATGATGAATATGACGCACCTTCTTATGATGAACTTGTAAAATTGCTAAACAAATACACTAAAATCATAAGAAGGACTAGAAATGAAAATGATGATCTTCAAAATGAAAATGAATCACTCTCATCCAAGCTTGAAAATATTCAAAAGACTAGTGGTGAGCTTAGAGTTCAAAATGAAGTGATGTCTTCCACTCTGAAGGAGCTCAAAACCTCTAATAAAGAGCTTAAAGATCAACATAATAAACTTGAGAAGAAGCATGATGAGCTCATCACTAGCCATAATTCTCTAAAGGACAAATACACCACATTAAAAATTGACTATGATAGTCTTGTGGTTGCTAATGAACTTGCTCTTGAGACACATGATGCTACTAACTATGTTGTTAAGTGTGATATAGCTACATCATGTGATGATTTGATTATTGAAAGCATTGAGCAAGGTTCTAGTAGCAAAGGAAAGAGTGTGGTTGAGTCAAGCAACTATGATGATTATGCCAAGATAAAGTGTGAGAATGAGAAGCTAAAAGGTTTGATGGCTCTTGAGAAGCAACCAACAAATGAGTCACTCATTGAAGAAAACAAAAAGCTCAAGTAAGAAAAAGAGCATCTCAAGACCGGTCTAAGCAAGTTCACAAGAGGCCAACATTTGCAAAGTGAGCTCCTCATGAACACCGTAATGAAGATGGATAGAAGTGGTATTTGGTACTTGGCAAATCAAGAGAAGAAAGCAAAAGCTCAACAACAATAAAGCAAGTCAAAGCCCAAACCAAAGAGATGTGTTGAGTGTGGTCAAGAAGGTCACTTTGCTCATGAATGCAAAACTCCACCACCACAACCCTTGCCCAAGCATGCTAGACCTTTTGCCTTCAATGCTCATTATATGCTAAGAAAAGATTCAAATGGAAAGATGAAAGTCATGTTTTTGGGTCCCCCAAACAAGAATAGGCCAAAGAAAATATGGGTTGCCAAGTCACTAGTGGAGAAAGTCAAGGGCCCCTCTCAAGTTTGGGTCCCTAAACAAAAAGCTTGATCTCTTGTGTGTAGGTGAACTACAAGATCGGTGGATCTCATTGGGTTATTGATAGTGGTTGCACTCAACATATGACCGGTGATCCTCGTATGTTCACCACCATTGAAGCAAATGGAATATGTCAAGAGAAGATCACATTTGGGGATAATTCAAAGAGCAAAGTCAAGGGTATAGGCAAGATTGCAATATCACATGATCACTCACTCTCAAATGTGCTCTATGTTGCTTCATTGAGTTTCAACTTGTTATCCGTTGGGCAACTTTGTGACCTTGGCTTCCAATGCTTGTTCACACCAAATGAAGTGGAAGTTTCAAAGATAGATGACAAGCAAGTGATATTCAAAGGCTTTAGATACAACAATCTTTATCTCGTTGACTTTACCTCCGAAGATGCAAATTTGATGACATGTTTGTTCACCAAGACCTCACTTGGTTGGCTTTGGCATAGGAGGCTTGCTTATGTTGGAATGAACACTCTCAACAAGCTATTGAAGAAAGAACTAGTGAGAGGATTGAAGGATGTGAAGTTTGAAAAGGACAAACCTTGTAGTGCATGTCAAGCGGGCAAACAAGTAGCAAACACTCATCCAACCAAAGCTTTCATGTCAACTTCAAGAGTGCTAGAACTTCTACACATGAATTTGTTTGGGCCTACAACATACAAGAGCTTGGGTGGTAATCTCTATTGTCTTGTAATAGTGGATGACTACTCAAGGTATACATGGACTTTCTTCCTTCATGACAAATCCGAAGTGGCAAATTGCTTCAAGAAGTTTGCAAAGAGAGCTCAAAATGAATTTGAAGTCAAGATAAAGAAGATTAGAAGTGACAATGGCAAAGAGTTTGACAACACCAACATTGAAGCTTATTGTGATGAAATTGGAATCAAGCATGAGGTCTCTTCAACCTACACTCCTCAACAAAATGGTGTAGTTGAGAGAAAGAACCGAACTTTGATCACCCTTGCAAGAACAATGCTAGATGAGTACAACACTCCGGAGAAGTTGTGGGCCGAGGCAATCAACACCGCATGCTATGCTTCAAATCGCCTCTTCCTACAAAAGTTTCTTGGCAACACCCCCTATGAGTTGCTTAATGGGAAGAAGCCGGACGTCTCTTTCTTCCGGGTGTTTGGTTGCAAATGTTACATCTACAAGAAGCGTCAACACCTAGGGAAGTTTCAAAGACGTTGTGATATTGGTTTTCTTGTTGGTTACTCATCAAAGTCCAAAGCATATAGAGTATTTAACCATGCCACCGGTTTGGTTGAAGAAACATATGATGTGGAATTTGATGAATCTAACGGCTCCCAAGGAGCAATTGAGAATTGTGATGATGTAGGTGATGAACCCTTGAGGGAGGCCATGAAGAACATGCCGGTGGGAGACATCAAGCCAAAAGATGATGATGACGATGTACAAATTGTTGATCCACCATCTTCATCACGTGTGCCTCAAGATGATGACAAGAATGAGAGAGTTGAAAATGAAGACACTTATGTGTCTCATGAACAAGCCGAGGGACAAGCTCAAGATGTTGATGCTCCCCATTCACCTCCTCAAGTGGTTGATAGAAGAAATTCACCACTACTTCAAGCACATCTACAAGATCTCATCATAGGGAGTCCTACAAAGGGAGTAATGACTCGATCTCAAAAGCTAGCTTCTTTTGTTGAACATCACTCTTTTGTCTCTTGCGTTGAACCTAAGAATGTAGAAGAAGCTCTTCAAGATCCGGATTGGGTGAATGCAATGCATGAAGAATTGAACAACTTCACCCGCAATCAAGTATGGACACTTGAAGAGCATCCTAAAGGTGCAAGAGTCATTGGAACCAAGTGGGTGTTCCGAAACAAGCAAGATGACCAAGGCATAGTGGTGAGGAACAAGACAAGACTAGTTGCAAAGGGGTTCTCTCAAGTTGAAGGTCTTGATTTTGGAGAGACCTTTGCACCCGTTGCAAGACTTGAAGCCATTCGTATCCTCCTTGCATATGCATCACATCATGATATGAAACTATATCAAATGGATGTGAAAAGTGCATTCTTAAATGGCTTTATAAATGAACTAGTCTATGTTAATCAACCTCCCGGGTTTGAAGACCCTAGATATCCTAATCATGTTTATAGGTTGTCCAAGGCGTTATATGGGCTCAAGCAAGCCCCTAGAGCGTGGTATGAGCGCCTCCGGGACTTCCTTATTGAGAAGGGCTTCACCATTAGGAAGGTCGACACCACACTATTCACCAAGAAGTTTAATGGGGAGATCTTTATTTGTCAAGTATATGTTGATGATATCATCTTCGGATCAACAAATGAAGATTATTGTAAGGAATTTGGTGAATTGATGTCGAAGGAGTTCGAGATGTCAATGATTGGTGAGATCACATTCTTCCTTGGATTTCAAGTAAAGCAAATGAGAGAAGGGATTTTCATCTCTCAAGAAAAGTATACCAAGGATCTTCTCAAAAGATTCAAGATGGAAGAATACAAACCAATCAAGACCCCAATGCCATCAAATGGACATCTCGACCTAGATGAGGGAGGTAAACCGGTTGATCAAACTCTCTACCGTTCTATGATTGGTAGCTTGTTGTACCTTACCGCATCTAGGCCCGATATCATGTTTAGTGTGTGCATGTGTGCCCGCTTTCAAGCGTGCCCTAAAGAACCTCACTTAAGTGCCGTAAAAAGAATCCTAAGATATCTTAAGCTCACCCCAAGCATTGGTCTTTGGTATCCCAAAGGAGCTAGATTTCAACTAGTTGGCTATTCCGATTCGGACTATGCCGGTTGCAAAATTGATAGAAAAAGCACATCCGGAGGGTGCCATTTGCTTGGAAGATCTTTAGTATCTTGGTCATCTAAAAAGCAAAATAGTGTGGCTTTGTCCACCGCCGAGGCGGAATACATTGCCGCGGGGGCTTGTTGTGCACAAATCTTATATATGAAACAAACCCTCCTAGACTATGGAATTGTTCTTGAAAAGGTGCCACTTTTATGTGATAATGAAAGTGTCGTTAAAATTGCTAACAATCCGGTACAAAACTCTCGCACCAAGCACATTGATATCCGCCATCACTTTCTAAGAGATCACGTTGCTAAAAATGACATATCACTAGAAGGTGTAAGAAGTGAAAATCAATTAGCGGATATCTTCACTAAACCTTTGGATGAAGCAACCTTTTGTAGGTTAAGAAGTGAACTCAATGTGCTTGATTCTAGCAACTTTAAAAAATGAGCGTGTGTTGTCCCTTCCATTGCATTGTATAATATGCCATGTTTATTTTATCGCAATGCTTTTAGGGCTTGGCTAACACGGTTACGATAACCCTTCTTTAGAGGAGTGAAGAAGCCTAACCGTGGATCAAACTTGACAAGCATTCTAGCTTTACCTTCTTGTATTGCATTGCATTTGCATGGTTGTTTGTTTGGCATTTCTTTTCGGTTTCGCTTTGAGCAACCTCTGTGTTCGTCCATGGGTAGAGAGAGCATTTTGACGCTCCAAATGGAACATAAACTCTATTGCATGGCCATACGTTGCTCCTTGGGTGTTTATTGCCTATTTTCTTAAAAATAATACTAGCCTAAGGCAATCTATTTTGAAAAATTTGAGGGTTTGAGTGAGGTCACTCATATCGTGTTCCAATTGGTGTTTATTTGTGTCTTTTTTATTTGGAACCTGATTGGGAGAAGTCGCGTCGTAGTTCAGAACAAAGAAGGGCGAAGAACAGTGACCGGACGCTGGACCGGACGCTGCACCGGACGCAGTGATGCTTCACCACTGCGTCCGGTCCCGGCGTCCACCAGCGCGTCCGGTCATCCAGAAGACCAACTCCAGATCTAATGATCGGACGCTGCACCGGACGCGCCTCTGCTGACCACCGCGTCCGGTCCCGGTTACCACCACCGCGTTCGGTCATTCGCGATGAATTCCCGAGCTCCCCTCGACCGGACTCTGACAGCGTCCGGTCAGTCCTCACCGGACGCGTCCGGTCACTCCAGGAGCTTACTGGAGTGTGACCGGACGCTGTACCACCGCGTCCGGTCATAACGACCACCGCGTCCGGTCATCACGCGTCGAGCGGATCTCGCCCCTTTTAACCGTACGTTTGGATCTCATACTCTTTACAATCTTGCCATCGCTCTCGCTCGTGAGTCCGCCGCCGCCGCGCCATCTCCTCCGTCGCAGCCGCCGCCGCGCCATCTCCTCCATCACAGCCTCCGCCGTGCCATCTCCTCCGTCGCAGCCGCCGCCACGCCATCTCCTCCGTCGCAGCCGCCGCCGCGCCTCCGCCGCAGCTACTGCCCGTGCCTCCGCCGCAGCCGCTGCTCGCGCCTCCGCCACAGCCACTGCCCGAGCCGCCACCGCAGCTGCTGCTAGCGCCGCCACCGCTGCGAGCGTTCTCCTCCGGCGATCTCCCCTGCGCCCTAGCCTCGTGTCGCGAACCGTTCGCCATACACGATCTTCAAAACCCCAGCAAAGATCCAAAATCCTAACCCTAGGTTGCTAGGTTTTCATCTTCGAATCCTCGCGATCGTCTCCGTCTCCGCAAGGATTTCGATCGTTGTCTTCGGGTAACCCTAATACGTCGAGATCGTCTTCCGGTCATCGGATCATCGCTCGCTGAGGTAGCTTCGCGTTTCGATTCACATCGTATCTCATATGCTTGCTATCTCTAGGGTTTCGTACCTTTTAGTTATATATGTGCTTATAGTAGATCTCTCTATTCCGTCGTTGCAGCGAGTATGTCCGTGTGTTAGGGTGAGATCAGTTTGCTGAATCCGAGGCCAAGCCTGTGGATATGGATTGAGGCCAAGCCTCTCGAGTGACAGTTCACCATCTTACAGAGGTTCTCGGTCAGTTTGTCAGCATGGTGCGTTGTAAGAACGCCGGTGGTGCACCTGGTGACGGGGACGACAGTCCTCCTCGTCGGTCTGAGATTGCACGTGGGAAGCGTGTCAAGATCTTGGCCAGAAAGAAGAAGAAGACACTTACAGAGGCAGAGATTGCTCAGGCCGTGGCAGATGCAGCAGAGCAGGCAGAGAGAGGTGGCAGGAGCAGTGGCATACGCATAGGCGAGCGTCGCTTTCATCTAGAAGGTCGACAGCTCGGCACAGAGGCCACTGAGGGTACTGAGGATACTGGAGCTACAGAGGGTATGTTAGTTGATCCACCTCTAGAGGCCACAGAGGCTCCAGAGGCCACAGAGGCTCTAGAAGCTACAGAGGATACAGAGGAGCAGCCAGCTCAGTCTCCACCACGTCGCCGCTCCACACGCGCACGTACTCAGGTGACCCCTAGGCCAGAGGGCCAGCGTCGTGGAGCACGTCCTCCTCCCAGAGCTAGAGGTTCACCCCCCGTCGAGCACTTTGACTTGAGGGGTGCTACAGCACGTCAGGTGCAGGGGTTGAGGTTCGTGGAGGTCAGTCGGTGGTTTCCACCTGTGAGGGATCCCAGAGCTTCAGAAGGCTTCTATACCCCACTTCAGGAGGATTTCTACAGGGCTCTAGTTGACAGCAGTATTGCTTTCCGACCACAGAGGATCTGTCGACTTGAGTCACTGGTTGAGGTTGTGGGAGAATAGCTACGTCCGCACCTGTCCTTTCTGCCAGGCTTGTCAGATCTTCTTGGACGGACAGGTGCATACTGCGGCACATGGGTCAGAGAGTTTTATGCTTCACTATGGATTGATCCTGCCCATGATTTCATTCACTTTGCATTCCGAGGCCGCGATCACCGTCTATACAACACCAGAGTGCAGGAGATTCTCAGACTCCCAGCTTCCAACACGAAGATACATCAGCTGTGTTTTGGTCAGACTCCTCCACCGAGACGCCCTCACGGCGGGGCAGTGCCACCTACAGACTTGGTTCGACCCTGCTTCCGTGAGCCTTTTGGCGAAGGGTCTCGTCGCACGCCTGCCAGTTTGACACCACTTGCCAGAGTTCTGTATGCTATAGTCAGACGCACTCTACTTCTCCGACTTGGCTACAGAGAGGGACTGACTCGGATGCAGCTATGGGTTGTTCACCATCTCCTCTCACAGACACAGTTTGACATTTGGGATCTCATACTTAGTGAGATGGAGGACACCATAGCTGAGGGCTTCAAGGGTAATCGTCAGCTGCCCTATGCACACTGGATCTGCTTCATCATTAGATCATCCATTCAGCTACCAGCAGAGATCCGAGCTGAGATATCAGATACTACTACTGCTTTCCCTGAGTATGATATCCGTCAGCTTTGGGCTTCAGTCACTAGAGATCAGGCCCCAGTGCCAGGACAGCGTGTGCGACCTGAGGTTCCTGAGACAGCGGCTGAGCAGGACGCCACAGTTGATGAGCTTGTAGAGGCAGAGCTTGCCGATCTTGACGCTCAGCCTGCTGATCTTCCTGAGGATGTGACATCTGACAGCACTGATGAGGACTACCAGCCCATCCCCAGGTACCGGTCTCCTCGGTCTCACGACCACGAGGCCGGTGGCTCTGGTTCAGCCTCCCGCACAGACCCAGCCATGGTGGCTATACTTGAGAGGTTGACCCAGGCATAGGAGCAGCAGCAACAACAGATACAGCGACAGGCTCAGGACACAGCTGCAGCACTTGCACAGATTCAGGCTCGTCAGGACGAGTTTCAGCGTCAGCAGCTTGAGATCTAGAGGCAGCAGGTTGAAATGCAGCGACAGCAGTATGAGATTCAACGATAGAGTGCAGCTAGTCAGCAGTAGTACTTGGATCTCCTGCGCCACCTAGTCACTGTTGGGGTTCCTCCGCCTGCTTCTGTCCTGACTTCTGCTTTACAATCCAGTGATCCATCAAGTCACGGACAACCGAGCTACCAGTTCACATCTCCACAGCAGCAGGTTCACCAGTCATTCTAGTCCCCGAGCTTCACGCCTATTCACACGGGGTTTACACCTTCAGACCAGCCTCGCCCTCACCTCCTGATAGGCACACCCTTCGGTGATTACAGGGCTACCTACAGCGAGTTGACTGGTCAGCCGACGCCCTCGCACACTACCTTTGCTACTTCTTCAGGGTTGTCAGCTTCAGAGGCAGCTATCCCTCTAGTGACAGGGACCGGTACTTCAGAGACTCTTCCTTCATCAGTTGCCTCGACAGATCCTCCTGCTATTGGCTCGCTACAGGCTCAGGTCACTCAGACAGATCCTCTTATTGCTACTACGTCAGTACCTGTTCCTGCCGCTCAGACCCAGACCGCTTCACAGCCTCGTGTCTCTTCAGAGGGTCAGCCAGATAGCTCAGATTCCGAGGGAGATTCTTTACACTTCACGATTACTCCGCGCACCTCGGCACCCGACACGACTCCGTCTGTCCCCCCGTCAGATCCTTAGATTAGTTTTTTGGCGCTTGATGCCAAAGGGGGAGAGAGAGTAGTTTCAGGGGGAGTTTTGAGAGAGGTTTTTTGTTTTTTTCTTGTGTGCTACTTTCATGCATCATGTTTACTTTTCAGTCATTGCATTCGTGTGGCATGTTGTCATGTGATAAACCTTGAGTCTTAATGTTTTATCCAGTCGCAGTATTAACACATGTCACCGTTTTTATTTATAGCTCTAAGGTTGTGCTTCCGTGCCTTACTCCGATTTCTTATGAGCTATATCTGTATGTGTACTAACGTTCTTTGTCTTATCTTATGAGTACACTCTTTTGGCTTGGGGCACATAAGCAATTCCTAACCCCTTGTGCTTATTGCTTGTTGCTTATGTGAACCATGCATGCTTGGAAACCTCAACTCGAATCTTTTATATCTTAGTGTTGTCATCAATCACCAAAAAGGGGGAGATTGAAAGCATCTAGGCCCCGAAGTTTGGTTTCGGCAATTGATGACAACGCTTTATTACCATGACTAACGTGTGTTTTGCAGAAACTTTGGTAAGTTAGGTCATGGAGGTTTTAACTGCTTTGGGCACCATGGTATTCATGCCCCTTGATGGAAATCGTTTCGGTTTTCAAAAGAGTGACGTCAAGATTAAGGACGGTTAGTTCCAGATGTCGAGGTGTTGAGATACATTTGGAATAGTCGTTAGGATCTTCGTTTTTCTCTTTTGGCCGTACTATGAAGGGGGGCATGAGCGGGTAGCTTGACCTAGGCGAGTCCTACGTTTAGGTGTGGTGCACACTTGTTAAACTTGGCGCTAGGCAGCTCTAGAATGGCTCAAAGTTCAGTTGAAAGCAACTTGGTTCAAGTTGTGACGCGTTTCGGAGAGTTTCGGGTCGTTTTCCCATGACCAGACGCGGTCCTCGGCATGACCGGACGCGTCCGGTCAGTACAGTTCCACGGCTAGGGTTTCAGCTCTGACGACCGGACGCGGTCCTCGCGAGGACCGGACGCGGTGGTCAGGACTCGACACGTGTCACTTGAGGAAAACACACGATCGGACGCGACCTGGGTGTGATCGGCGCGTCCGGTCATAGTCCAGTAAGGTCCAGAGACGACCGGACGTGTCCGGTCATCACCGATCGAACGCGGTCACGCGTCCGGTGCGAGTACAGTATGCTTCCTACACGATCGGATGCGTCCGGTCACCCCTGACCGGTGCGTCCGGTCACTCAGTTGTTTTTCGGATTTCGATCGTTACGAGCGACCGGCGCGTCCGGTCAGTTCAACCGGCGCGTCCGGTCAGCCCGTGTTTTGCTGAGTCAGCAGGTAACGGTTAGTTTTGTCTATGGGGTGTATAAATACATCCCCACCACCTCTTTTAGAGGTCTCTTGCTCATTTGATCAACTGAGAAACACCTTTGGAGTGCAAGGGAGTGCAAGAGCACTAGTGAGGATAGAGATTTGAGAATCAAAGCTTGAGAGTTCCTCACTAGTGATTAGAGAGTAGCAAGTGTGCATCCACCTTCTCATTTGGGCTCGTAGTGGTCAAGTGAGAGTTCTAGCTTGTTACTCTTGGTGATCGCCATCACCTAGACGGCGTGGTGGTGATTGGGAGCTTGGTGATCATCCGGCGGAGCTTGTGGATGACCCAACTCATCTTGTGAGCGGTTTTGGGTGATTCACCGCGACGGAGTGTCGAAGAATCAACCCGTAAAGAGCACTTGATCCTTGCGCGGATCAAGGGGGAGCTACACCCTTGCGCGGGTGCTCCAACGAGGACTAGTGGGGAGTGGCGACTCTCCGATACCTCAGAAAAACATCGCCGTGTTCCTTGCCCCTTTACATTCAAGCATTTATATTCTCGTATTTACTTTCTTTGCTTGTTTTACCTTCCTAGACTTGCCATGCTAGACTAGGATTGGAAACTAGGGTGCAAAACTTTGTATCGGTAGACTCTCTAGGAACACAAGTAGACACTAGGGGTGAATTCCGGCTTGTAGGTTTTAATTCTTGCATTTAATTTTTAGAGAAGCCCAATTCACCCCCCCCCCCTCTTGGGCATCTTGATCCTTTCAATGTACAAGCACCATGCGAGTCTAGTTATGAAACAAACTAAAATACAAAGGCTTACATGGTCCACTGCTGTGCTCTCCATGAACCAGTGCATGTATGAGTTAGAGCAGATTGTTAAATCAGGGTGCTAACTGCTAAGTCTGATCCTAAAATAACGTGATTTTTTGTAAATCTTTTAAGTGTCTTATATACCCATTATACGAGTTACAGTCATATCCAGACACAATATTTTATGGAGTTTGATTCACATAAGAATTGCTAAAATGTATTGACATTATAGTTGAATAAAATTATATATTCCATTGCAAGTTGCAATGCACAAGCATATTTGGGATGTAATTAAGGGTGTGTTTGTTTACCTAGACGTCCCCTAGATGCAGGCCCAGGCGGTGCAGCGTGGGTTGTTTGTTTGCCTAGAGGGGATTTGGGCCCAGCCGGCACGCTACTTAAAGCATCCCAGAGCCAGGCCCCGGGGAAACGCCCACCCCCTCCGTTTCTCCAGAGCCCGGCGGGATCATTTCGGCCATTCTCAGGCTCGCTCTCTCGTCTCGCTCGTGACGCGGATATTTCCACCCACTTCACCACCTCCCCGCTAGGGTTCACCTCCCTTATAACGGCGGCTGCAGCTCACTCTTCTCCTCTCCTCCCCGCTCCTCACTCCCTCCTGCTCTCCACTCTCGGTGTGGTTGCCTCGTCCTCCCTCGTTCGGCGGTGCATGGTGGCAGCGCGGTCATAGACGGGGCTCACGAGGCTCATGTCGGCTGCACCTCCTCTGTCTCACCGACGCACGGGTGGTGGTGGTCCTCATCGTCTTCTTCTTCCTTGAGACGAGCGAGTGGTGCTGCGGGTGGTTGTGTTTGTTTGCTTGGACCTGGGCCTGTGGTGGACGCTGCTTCGTCTTCCCTAAGCCATCGCCTGCTTCCTCTCTAAATCTGCTTCCTCCTCAAGCCGCCGGCTTCTTCCTCCTCTCTGTCCCCAGAGTAAGGTGAAATCTTGAAATGTTGGTTACATTTGGCCCGATTTCGGCAGTCAAAGTGCTCATAATATTGTGAAGTATTTACACTTGACCTGATTCGGCGGTCAAAATGCTCATAGCGTTGTTTCTGTGGGATTCATGGTTCGCTCGTGGCAGATCTGTGAGTTATTAGGCCCAATCCATGATGTTTTCATGTTTTTGTTTCGTTGTAATGCTATATATGAGCTAGGGTTTACTATTTATCATGGTCTGAGATTGGGATCCTACTATTGCTGGTTTATTTTTGGTTGATCTGTGAGTTATTAGTCCCAATCCATGATAGTTCCATGTTCTTGTTGCACTGTGATGATACTTATGAGCTAGGGTTAACTGTTAGACATAGTTTGAAATTAGGATGTGTCTGTTGCTGGTTTATTTGTGGTCGATGATGTTGAGGTGGAGCCTCTAGGAGGCTGTGCTATGCACATTGCAGCCAAGGCCATGAAGCCCTAGGTGTCCACCTATTTTAGTGAGGAGGAGGTCCTCATCATGACAACATGACAGATGCAGTGAACAATGTAGTCAATACCCTTAGAGAGACTGGCCCTACTCATGTGGATGTTGACTTGTATCATGTTGTGATGGACATGCCTGACTTTAGTGAGGAAGCCCTCATTGTTGCCTTCTCCTACCTGCTGGACAACAAAGCCCAGGCCACTGCCTATGTGAAGATGGTTGACAGTCACAGGGTTCTGTGGCTAAGGACCTTCCTTGCCAAGCACTACTACATGTAGATGCTCTAGGGCTTGCCCTAGACTTGGAGGGAAGCAGTTGCAGATTATATATGCAGTCCTCCACCCTCCACCACTTTTCTTAACTGACTTTAGGAGACTTTTGCTCTTTATGTTCTAACTGTGCAGCACTGACGGCCTAACACACTACTTTTGGATTTGTGGTTCTTTTATGATTGAGGAGGTGGGTAACTATAGCTGGCATGTAATGGGAACTAATGTGGGGATGCTCCATGGACCCCTGGCTGTTGAACTATTGAACCATTCGGTGGCTACATGCCATCTAATTTGTAATATAATCAGTTGGACCTAATGTTTTTGCTGGTTTTCTTACTGGTTTCCTGATTCTGTTGTTTGAGGCTGATAATGACACAATTTTGTATAGAGATGGCACTGCTTATGATCAGTTGTATGTGGTTCTCATGGTTGTCATTAAACCGTGAGATACATCCATACCCAAACAACAGCTCTTTCTATTCTTTGTTGATGGCTCGGGTTAGATGTGTCTCATGATTCCATAACTGTCATGAACTTGGTTATTTTGACTTTGATGGCTCTCATGGCTGTCATCAAAACATGTGAGACATCCATACCCAAGCAACTTCTCTGTCACTGATGCTCTGATGGCTTGGGTTGGACGTCTCTCATGCTTCCATGGCTATCATGATCTTGGTTTTCTACTGTCTACATTTGGCTTCTCTAGGCAAACAAACACGTCCTCCTCTGTTTTGTTCTATTTGCTACTTTAGCAGTGCCACCAGTGACCGTTATCAGAATGTATTGAATCATGATATCGTCTGAGGACACATACTTTTTCTTGCCTATGATGCAATCGATGAATAGCTAAGGCATTTCTATAGCTGCCTGTGATGTCTACTGCACACGTACCATGTGTATTCCAACGGTTTGTTCCTTGAGTTTATCTACCACTTTAATTGGACTGGATAACCTTATTGAACAAACCAATGGCTTGCATCTAGAACCATCTTGGACTGAGGCTTTCTTGCTTGTGAACCACAGAACAATGTGTGCTTGGTACATTGTTTTCAAGGGGAAGCAACTTGGTGTGTACACCCGCTGGGCTCAGTGCAGTGAGCATGTACAGGGATATCGAGGAGTTGTGCATAAGAAGTACAGCTCTTATGAGCAAGCCATGGCTGCTTTCAACTCAACTATCAACTCAATGTCTTCCTCTAAACCTTCTTCTTCTTTAACTATTACTGAAAGTAGAGAAACAACGTCTCTAATGAGTTACAAAAATGTGATCATACTTGTAACACCTCTGGTGTTATGGAGACTAAACATTTGCCATGTCATCATATTGCATTGCAAAGCATCCATGATTAAGTCAACTATGATGTGCATCAACTAAAACAAGTTTACAATTCCTAGGTTGGATGTGCTTCTGAGATGTGTGACTCGAATAGAAAACCCTAATTTCGAATGTACAACTTTGGTATTTAGAGTTTTTGAAGTTTCAATATAAAATTTAAAGTAATTTCTAAATTACCAAATTCTAGAAAAGTGTCCCCTTTTGATTTCAAATTCAAATTTCAAAATCCAGTTCGAATTTGAAAAAGTGTTCAACATGAAACTTGTAGAGCTTGAAATTCTGAAGATTTCATATCTTGGGAATTGTTTAAGTTGCTACATGTTTTTTAAAGTAATTTTAAAAAACAGTTTGAAATTTAAAGTTTGGGGTGTGCTATAGTGACTGATGAATAGGAGGCAGGCAGTAGACGGCATTGAAAGTCCCTAGTTTGGTTTTGGCTAATTGATGAAACCTAGGACTAACTTTTGTATCTAAGTGGATGATTTAGATAAAGGTGGTCATTGAATATGAGACATGACATTAACTCATGTGACCAAGATGATGAAGACCGAGATGATGCTTGGCTCGATGGACCGGTTGTGAAGGTGAAGGGCAAGTCGAGGCTTCGAAGCGAAGGACCATGCGATGGTGAAGCTTGAGCAAGACTTGGCGCCGACGGACAGATGCAACGGTGAAGAGCAAGTGAAGTCAAGGTCGATGGATCGAGACGGTCATGTGATGATATGAAGTGGATCATATCTTTTAGAAAAACAAAATGGGCTCAAGGCAAAGATATAACCATAAGGCCATTTTGTTTTGCACTCAAAACACCATAGAGGGTGTGAGTGGTTTAGGATCGATAGCTGAACTATTAAGAGGGGAAGTCTTATCGGTTATTCGACACACGGGTGCCACTAGGTGAATTCATGAAGTGCATTGCATGTAGGGCCTAGTGAGCTAACTGGAAAACCTTCAAAAATGATTATGAAAATGCTAACACACGTGCACAAGGTGGTGATCACTTGTTGGTGTTGGCACATTTACGAAGGCGATAAAGTTTGAACGATAGAGAGGGTTTGGGTCCCTCTCTCCCTCCGCCGAGCAATCTCAGCGGGATTTAGGCGTTTTCGAGGAGTTGAAATGCCTATTTTTCACTACGCCGGAAGTCGGAGAAGAAACAGAGGCGAACGGAGGTCACAGTGGTGACCGGACGCTGAATCGGACGCGGTCTCGGTTTGACCGTACGCGTTCGGTCAGTTCATCACGGCAGTCAGGCGCGCGGGTGTTAGGGTTTCGCACCGGCGCGTCCGATCACTTGTGAGACCGGCGCGTCTGGTCAGGCGCCCAGAGGGAACTACAGAACGCAAGGTCAATCGGACGTGATGCGCGTCTGGTCACGATCGACCTGACACGTCCGGTCGCGATGGGACCTTACTAGACTCAAACCGGACGTCGAGTGTAGCGCATCCGGTCGGTTGAGTGTCGTGTCCGGTCGTTGCGTTTGACCGTTGGAGGATCGGGTGGCCGTGTTTGAATCTAGAGAGAACACATGGACGGTGCAGGGCGATCGAACACGGTTGAGTGTGTCCGGTCAGGTTCGACCGGCGCGTCCGGTCGTCCCGAAAAACGCCTAGTGAAGGGGTACAACGACTCTATTCGTTTGGGATGCTTATAAATACTTGTTGGTCAGCCCTTGGGGAGGTCTCTTGACATTTCTAACACTCTTGTGCATCCTTTGAGCTAGAGCTTCTCCCTCCCACTCTCTCTCTCTCTTGCTTGATTGCAAATCAAAAGTGAGATTGAGTGATCCCAAAAGTGCATTGTATAGCTTGAGGGTATCTAGTGGCACTTGTGGGTAGTTTAGCCGATGGATTTCTTGTTACTCTTGGAGAGTACCGCTCCTAGCTGGCTTGGAGATTGTTGGAGGCGTTGGCAAGAGAAGGAGATTGTTCTTGGCCACCTCCGGTTGATTGTAAGAGGTTCTTGTGCTTTCCTCGGTGGAGCGCTAAAAGCAACTCTAGTGGATTGCGCGTGTCATTGAGTTATCTCACTTGAGAGTGGTGTCTTGCGGTGCCTTGCGGGGCATGCCTTGAGGGGCAAGTGACTTGAGGGTCACACCGAGAAACCATCTAAGTGTTGGTCGACACAACCGGTGACGTAGCTTGTCGGTGCACAAGTGAACACCGGGTGAACAAAAATATTGTGTCTCTTATCTCCCGGTGATTGGTCTTCATATTGTGTTGTTGTCAATATTGATTGATTGTATATCATCTTGGTGATTGGCAACATCTTCACTCCACCGTCGGTATAAGATTCATAATCCTCTCTCTTGATTTATTTTACTAGATTATCTTGTGTAGCTCTAGTGGTAGCCTTTGCTAGTAGTTGTTAGCTTGCTCACTAGTGTAAGTTTAGTGACATAGCCCTTGTGTGAACTAGAGATCATAATCTACTAGACTTGTGGATAGGAGGCTTGCATCACAACCGTAGGCTAAGCAAAACTCGCTTTATGCCGTTTGTTATTCTAACAAGTTTGCTTAGTGGCTTATGTAGGATTTTTTATAGGCTATTCACCCCCCCTCTAGCCATCTAGGACCTTACAAGTGGTATCAGAGCCGTGGTCACCATTTTAATCAAGGCTTAACATCCTTCGGTGTGAAAAATGGCTCAAATTGTGTTCAATCATGTTGGGGGCAAGCCACCGTTCTCTGATGGTGTTAGTTCTTTTGCTCATTGAAAGAGAAAAATGACAATGTACCTTGGTTCTATTCATGAGAGAGTATTGCAAGTCACCGAGAATGATTTTGCTATCATTGATCCCGATCATCTCACCGATGAAGATAGAGCAAATAGAACATGTAATAGAATGACTATCAATACACTTTACAATGGTATTGACACAAAAGTATTTGAGGGCATCAAGGATTTAGAATTGGCAAATGAAGTATGGACAAGGTTAAGTGAAACATATGAGGGTACTAAGGTTGTGAAGAGTGCCAAGCTATATGGGCTCAAGAGTGAGTTTAAGAACTTCAAGATGAAAGAAGAAGAAACAATCTTAGAGATGTTTCATAGATTACAAGTTATTGTGAATGATCTCAAGAGCTTAGGGCACAAGACACAAGACCAAGATTTTTGCCACAAGTTCTTGTTGAGCTTACCAAGAAGATTTAAAATGTTGATCATGATGCTACAAAGAGATGGGCTTGATGCAATGAAGCCCAATGATTTGCTTAGAGAGGTATTGACCTTTCACAAGTATGATCAAGATGTTGATGAGAAGAAGGAGGAAGAAAAAAAGAAGACCGTGGCATTCAAGGCCACCTCCTCCAAGGGTAAAGCTTCAATTCAAGAAGAAGATGACAATGAAGAAGATGAAGAATTGGAAATTAATGATGAGGCACTTGCTCTAGTTGTCAAGAATATTGGCAAGATGTTTATCAAAAGAAGAGGCTTTAAAAAGAGAAATGACAATTTCAAGAGCAATGAGCAACAAAGAAAGTGCTTTAATTGTGATAGCACTAAACATCTTCAAGCCGAACGTCCCTATGACAACAAGAAGAAGAACAAGAGGGGCAAGTTTGAGAAGAAAAAGAGAGAAGCCAAGATGACTTTCAAGAAGGGCAAGAATGGAGCCTATGTGGTCACTTGGGAAAGTGATGATGAAGAAGAAGAAGAAGAATCATCCAACAAGGCTTTTGCTTCCATTGCTATCAACAAGAAGCCCTTACTATTTGGTTCATCCTCTTCATGCTTCATGGCCAAAGAAACTAAGGTATTATATAATGAGAGTGATGATAAAAGTGAAATGGAATATGTTCATGATAGTGATAATGATAATGATAATGATTATGATAATGAAAATGATGATGATGAACCAACTAAAGAATAACTATATGACTTGATGCAACAAACTAGAGACATAGCTATTGCCAAGGACAAGGAGTGTAAGAAGCTTTCAATGAAAGTAGCAATACTTGAGAAAGTTCTTAGTGAGCTTAAGACCACTCATGAGAGTCTAGTGGAAGACCATGAGGATCTTAGTAAGGCTCATTCCAAGCTTGAAAAAGCTCACTCATTGCTACTTGAGCAACAAGCAAAGGAGGTTGTTGTATCATGTGATATATGTGTTACATGTGATATAATTGATGAATCCTCTTATGAACCTATCATCACGTCAAATGCTAACCCTTCTTGTAGCTCTTCATCCACCACTACCGACTCTACCTCCACTACTAGTGATGGTTTCACTTATGATGCCTCACTAATGGTTGAGAATGAGACTCTCAAGAGAGAGGTGGATGAGCTCACTCACGCCCTAGACAAGGCCTATGGTGGTGAGGCCCGCTTGCTTAAGTGCTTGGGTAGCCAAAGGTTCTCTCTTAATAAAGAGGGTTTGGGCTACACCCCCAATAAAGGCAAGTTGGCCTTTGCCACTCTAAAACCTAGCTTTGTGAAGGGCAATGGTTAGTTTTGCAAAAGATGCAAGCAAGTTGGGCACCTAGAGCATAATTGCAATAAAAAGAACCAAAGCAAGAAACTTGTGTTATACCTTTTGATTCTTGCTATATGCTTACCAAGAGTGTGAAGGGTGTGCAAGTTAAGTTTATTGGTACACCCATTGTTGGCCCAAAGAAGAAGGCTATTTGGGTACCAAAGAGCTTAGTTACTAACCTATAAGGACCCAAGCAAAAATGGGTACCTAAGCTTTATTGATTTGCTTGTAGGTCAATTATAAAGCCAGAGGAAGACATTGGATTATTGATAGTGGGTGCACTCAACACATGACCGGTATATCAAGAATGTTTAACTCAATCAATGACAATGATAGTGGTGTTGATTCTATCACATTTGGCAATAACAAGAAATGCAAGATTATTGGATTGGGCAAGATTGCAATATCAAATGACATGAGTATCTCCAATGTGTTGCTAGTTGAAAGCTTGGATTTCAATCTTCTATCCGTGGCACAAATATGTGATCTTGGTTACAAATGTATCTTTGGGGTTGATGATGTGGAAGTCATTAGTATGGATGGTTCAAATGTGGCATTCAAGGGCTTTAGATATGAGAATCTCTACCTAGTTGACTTCAATTCTAGATAAACTTCTTTGACAACTTGCTTAATCTCTAAATCAAGCATGGGTTGGCTTTGGCATAGAAGGCTTGGTCATGTTGGCACGAAACAATTGAAGAAGCTTATAACTCACAATCTTGTCAATGGTTTGAAAGATGTTGAATTTGAGAAGAATAAGCTTTGTAGTGCATGTCAAGCCGGGAAGCAAGTTGGAAGCTCACATCCAAAGAAGAGTACAATGAACACATGTAAAGCATTTGATTTGATGCACATGGATCTATTTGGCCCAACAACATACTCAAGCATAGGTGGTAATAAGTATGGTTTTGTCATAGTGGATGACTTCACAAGATTCACATGGGTATTCTTTCTTAGTGACAAAAGTGAAGTGTTTGACATCTTCAAGACCTTTCTCACTAGAGTTCACAATGAGTTTGAGATTAGAATCAAGAAAGTGAGAAGTAACAATGAAAGTGAGTTCAACGACCTGTTCGTTTCACTGGTTTATTGTGCTGAAAGCACTGTTCGCTGGTTTGTTGTGAGAGAAAAACACTGCTGGATGGCTGCTGATTCTGCTGATAAGTCCAAACGAACAGGGCGCAAGAATATAAGAATTGAAGAACTTTGTGATCACTATGGTATTGGACATTAATTCTCGGCCAAGTACACTCTATAATCAAATGGCCTAGTTGAGAGAAAGAATAGAACATTGCTTGATATGGCTAGATCAATGCTTCATGAGTACAATGTGAGTCAATTATTTTGGGATGAAGCAATCAATACCGCTTGCTACTACATCAATAGAATATATTGTCATCCATTGCTAGAGAAGACCCCATATGAGCTACTTCATGGAAGAAAGCCAAATAATTCTTACTTTAGAGTGTTTGGTTGCAAATGCTATATCTTGAAGAAGGGCACTAGATTGGGAAAGTTTGACAAGAGATGTGATGAGGGGTTCCTACTTGGTTATTTAACTACAAGCAAAGCTTATAGAGTTTGAAACAATTCAAGTGGCATTCTAGAAGAAGCCCATGATGTGCAATTTGATGAAACCAATGGGTCACAAGATGAAGAAGAGAATCTAGATGATGTTAGTGGAACTCAATTGGTGGAAGCAATGAAGAACATGGATATTGGGGATATTAGAGCAAAGCAAGTAATTGATATTCAATATGATGATAAAGATCAAGTGCTTAATTCTCCATTCAAGCTAGCTAGTGACTCTCAAGTGCAAGATCATGGTGCTAGTTCTTCTCATCGAGATACATCAAGTGATCAACCAAGCTCAAGCAATCAAGTACAGGTACCCCAACCACAACATGTTATAAGAGATCACCCTATTGATAGTGTTATTGGTGATATTAGAAGTGGTGTGCAAACAAAATCAAGATTGACTATGTTTTGTGAGCATGCATCATTTGTGTCAACTATAGAACCAAAGAAAATAAAAGAAGCTTTGAGAGATGCCGATTGGATCATGGCTATGCAAGAAGAGCTCAATAATTTCACAAGAAATGATGTTTGGGAATTGGTAGAAAGGCCAAATGACTATAATATGATTGGAACCAAGTGGGTGTTTAAAAACAAGCAAGATCAAGATGGCATTGTGGTGAGAAATAAAGCAAGACTAGTTGCTCAAGGTTACACTCAAGTAGAAGGTCTTGATTATGATGAGACATATGCTCCCGTGGCAAGATTGGAGGCAATAAGGATTCTATTGACTTATGCTTGTGCACACAACATCAAACTATATCAAATGGATGTCAAAAGTGCATTTCTCAATGGAATCATCAATGAGTTAGTCTTTGTTGAGCAACCTCCTGGATTTGAAGATGACAAGAAACCCAACCATGTGTACAATTTGAAGAAGGCTTTATATGGCTTAAAGCAAGCACCTAGAGCATGGTATGAGAGGCTAAGGGATTTTCTTCTCTCTAAGGGATTCAAGATGGGCAAGGTTGATACAACTCTATTCACCAAGAAGATTGGGAATGATCTATTCATAGTGCAAATATATGTTGATGACATCATCTTTGGATCAACCGATCAAGCTTATTATGAAGAATTTGGTGTTATAATGGCCAAAGAGTTTGAAATGTCTATGATTGGTGAACTTAGCTACTTCCTTGGTCTCCAAGTCAAACAATTGAAGAATGAGACATTTGTGAGTCAAGGGAAATACATAAGGGACATGTTGAAGAAGTTTGGAATGCAAGATGCAAAGCCAATTTCAACTCCAATAAGTACAAATGGCAATTTGGATAGTGATTTTGATGGCAAAATGGTGAATCAAAAGGAATATTGGTCTTTGATTGGAAGTCTACTCTATGTCACCGCATCAAGGCCGGATGTCATGTTTAGTGTTTGTATGTGTGCTAAATATCAAGCCTCACCTAGAGAGAGTCATCTCACGGCCATAAAGAGAATATTGAGGTACTTGAAGCAAACAAGAGATGTTGGACTATGGTATCCTAAGGGGTCAAAGTTTGAATTGATTGGATATTCGGACTCCGACTATGGGGGTTGCAAGATTAATAGAAAGAGCACAAGTGGCACATGTCAATTACTTAGAAGATCACTTGTATCATGGTCCTCAAAGAAACAAAATAGTGTGGCAATCTCCACCGCCGAAGCCGAATATGTGAGTGCGGGGAGTTGTTTTGCACAATTGCTATGGATGGAATCAACTTTGAAGGATTATGGCCTCAACTTCAAGAGTGTGCCATTGCTATGTGATAATGAAAGTGCAATCAAGATGACACAAAACCCGGCTCAACATGGAAGAACAAAGCATATTGACATAAGGCATCATTTCATTAGAGATCATCAACAAAAGGGAGATATTGCCATTGAAAGTGTTAGCACCGATGATCAACTTGCCGATATTCTCACCAAGCCACTTGATGAAAAGAGGTTTTGCAAGCTAAGGAATGAGTTGAACATTCTCGATTTCTCAAACATGAGTTGAATGCACCCCACCCACTTATTGACATGTCTCTCCTTCGACATTGCAAGGTGAAGTTGATTGACATGTCATTCATCCTATGTTAAGGACTTATTAGAGCATGTAGACATAATAAGTGGTATGCATGAGCATTCATGATAAATCAAATGAATTTGATGGATATATGTTACCACTATTGCTTATATGCTTATTTTTGATCTAGTGGTGGTATATGACATGTTTGTGAGCTTGCAAACCTAGTGTTGAATCTAGAAGATTTGTCATACGTGTTTAATTCAACTTAGGCAAGATAACCCTTATTATGAGGTGTGAAGAAGCTTGTCTTTGGTTCAAATCGAATTAAATATCATTGGCAAGTGTTCTAGGTTGAACCAAATTTGATAAATTTTAACCTACTCCATAAAACATTATTTTTCTCTCCACAATTTGATCCCATTTTTGGGTAAGTTGTTGACAAAGGGGGAGAGAAAAAGATGATTCAACATGATAAAGGGGCAAATAAAATTTTGATGCACACAAGTAGGGGGAGCAAGCTCATAAACAAAGTTGTTGCATTTGTTTGTGCATTCTCATATGACTTGCTCATTGCACATGTATTTAAATTCAATATACATGCTTGTGTGGTGCAATGCTAGTATAGAACTTGAATGATGAAATGATCTACTAGCATGCATAGGAATAGTTTACTTGTGGTATCTAGACGTGCCTAAAGCGTTACAAGTGGTCTAAGAACCTTTAAATATAATGTTGATCTCACGGGGTTCTTGAGTTTTGATGGATGTCTAGTTACTTCATGATGCTAAGGATGGTGTAAAAGGTAACTCCGATTGGTATCACGCTTTAAAGGTCCATTTCTTACATCTTAGCATTATTTTGGTAGAATTACTCTCTCAACACTTCTATCCATGCATATGTGCAAAGCTTTCAATCTAAACTCTATGCACATATGTAGGGAGAGCTAATGCTACCAAAACCAAGCTTGTGATAATTGTCTAAACTTTACTTATGAGCAAAATGATTGGACAAGTATGACAAGTTCAAAACTTTTATTATCAAAATCATCTTTGTGAGGGTTGTCATCAATTACCAAAAAGAGGGAGATTGAAAGTCCCTAGTTTGGTTTTGGCTAATTGATGAAACCTAGGACTAACCTTTGTATCTAAGTGGATGATTTAGATAAAGGTGGTCATTGAATATGAGACATGACATTAACTCATGTGACCAACATGATGAAGACCGAGATGATGCTTGGCTCGATGGACCGGTTGTGAAGGTGAAGGGCAAGTCGAGGCTTCGAAGCGAAGGACCATGCGATGGTGAAGCTTGAGCAAGACTTGGCGCCGACGGACCGATGCAACGGTAAAGAGCAAGTGAAGTCAAGGTCGATGGATCGAGACGATCATGTGATGATATGAAGTGGATCATATCTTTTGGAAAAACAAAATGGGCTCAAGGTAAAGGTATAACCATAAGGCCATTTTGTTTTGCACTCAAGACACCATAGAGGGTGTGAGTGGTTTAGGATCGATAGCCAAACTATTAAGAGGGGAAGTCTTATCGGTTATTCGACACACGGGTGCCACTAGGTGAATTCATGAAGTGCATTGCATGTAGGGCCTAGTGAGCTAACTGGAAAACCTTCGAAAATGATTATGAAAATGCTAACACACGTGCACAAGGTGGTGATCACTTGTTGGTGCTAACACACGTCCCTGTCTCCCTCCCGCCGAGCAAGCTCGGTGGGATTCAGGCGTTTTCGAGGAGTTGAAATGCCTATTTTTCACTACGCCAGAAGTCGGAGAAGAAACGGAGGCGAACGGAGGTCACAGTGGTGACCGGACGCTGAACCGGACGTAGTCTCGGTTTGACCGGACGTGTCCGGACAGTTCATCACGGCAGTCAGGCGCGCGGGTGTTAGGGTTTCGCACTGGCGCGTCCGGTCACTCGTGGGACCAGTGCGTCCGGTCAGGCGCCTAGAGGGAACTGCAGAACGCAAGGTTAATCAGACGCGGTGCGCGTCCGATCACGATGGGACCTTATTGGACTCAAACCGGACATCGAGTGTAGTGCGTCCGGTCGGTTGAGCGGCGCGTCCGGTCGTTGCGTTTGACCGTTGGCGCACAGTGACCATTGGAGGATCGGGCGGCCGTGTTTGAATCTAGAGAGAACACGTGGATGGTGCAGGGCGATCGGACGCGGTTGAGCGCGTCCGGTTAGGTTCGACCGGCGCGTCCGGTCGTCCCGAAAAATGCCCAGTGAAGAGGTACAACGGCTCTATTCATTTAGGATGCTTATAAATACTTGTTGGCCGGCCCTTGGGGAGGTATCTTGACATTTCTAACACTCTTGTATATCCTTTGAGCTAGAGCTTCTCCCTCCCACTCTCTCTTGCTTGATTGCAAATCAAAAGTGAGATTGAGTGATACCAAAAGTGCATTGCATAGCTTGAGGGCATCTAGTGGCACTTGTAGGTAGTTTAGCCGGTGGATTTCTTGTTACTCTTGGAGAGTACCGCTCCTAGCCGGCTTGGAGATTGTTAGAGACGTTGGCAAGAGAAGGAGATTGTTCTTGACCACATCCGATTGATTGTAAGAGGTTCTTGTGCTTTTCTCGGCGGAGCGCCAAAAGCAACTCTAGTGGATTGTGCGTGTCATTGAGTTACCTCACTTGAGAGTGGTGTCTTGTGGTGCCTTGCGGGGCGTGCCTTCAGGGGAAAGTGACTTGAGGGTCACACCGAGAAACCATCTAAGTGTTGGTCGACACAACCGGTGACGTAGCTTGTCGGTGCACAAGTGAACACCGGGTGAACAAAAATATTGTCTCTTGTCTCCCGGTGATTGGTCTTCATATTGTGTTGTTGTAAATATTGATTGATTGTATATCATCTTGGTGATTGGCAACATCTTCACTCCATCGTCGGTATAAGATTCACAATCCTCTCTCTTGATTTACATTTACTAGATTATCTTGTGTAGCTCTAGTGGTAGCCTTTGCTAGTAGTTGTTAGCTTGCTCACTAGTGTAAGTTTAGTGACATAGCCCTTGTGTGAACTAGAGATCATAATCTACTAGACTTGTGGATAGGAGGCTTGCATCACAACCGTAAGCTAAGCAAAACTCGCTTTACGCCATTTGTTATTCTAACAAGTTTGCTTAGTGGCTTGTGTAGGATTTTTTATAGGCTATTCACCCCCCTCTAGCCATCTAGGACCTTAGAGGCATGGGCGCCGGTGAGCCGCCGTGGTCTTCGGCCATCTTCTAGGCGCGCCGTAGTCGCCAGCTACTGCTTCGCGTGGCGTCACCGTGTTGCTCGGCCACCGCTATAAAGCCTTCCACAGCCGGCATCGTTTCCTTTTTCTTCCTCTGCTCCCTCACCGTCGTCTTCGTTCTCTCGGCCGTCGGTGCACACCACCGCCACCGCTTCACCTCAGGCCGTGTTCTCTCACTCTGTTGTTCACAACAACGTTGTGCGTCGAGTGCATCCCTTCGCGTGTAGCCTAGCTGCCTGAGCCGAGCGCGCGCGGTCATCTTCCTCTGTGCCATTCACCGCGCCACCGCAAGCCCGCCACAGTGGCCAGCCACACCCGTTGCCTCTCCGCGTTTGCCAGTTGCACTGCTACGTTCGTGGTGAGATACTCTTGCTCCCGATGCCCTCAATTTAGATGTTGCCGGTTTGTGTCGTCGGGGCACCGTGCGCCGCGGCCACGGTGCCACCATGGTCGGGTGGGGCTCCCTCTATGGCGTCTACCGGCAGGTGGTATGTTCGAGGGAGTGCTCAGGGTAGCTTGACCGGAGCTCCGTCGTCGGGGTTGTGGCCACCGGCCGGTCGTCGTGCCGCCGTGGTCGGGCCGCAGGAAGAGGAGAGCCGGAGTGAGGATAGGGATGACAGGTAGGACCGCCTTGTCAGCGAGAGAGGGAGAGCACGCCTGCGAGCGGGCCGCGCGGCCTGGCGTTGCTAGGCCGAGCGAGCGAGCGAGCGAGCACGAGTGAGCGCGCGTTGCTGGGCCTTGCGTGTTGCTAGGCCGAGCAAGGGAGAAGAAGAGGGAGTCGGCCCGCGCTACCGATTTTGTTTTTCTTTTTCAAAAATGTGAATAGTGATAGTTTTTGTTTATTTCAATGGAATTTTTGTAGAGCTCCAAAATTATTGAAAATTTTTGTGTAAGCTTTTCAGAGTGTAAACTATCTAGGAAAAATATTAAATGCCAATTTTGATTACTTTTTGTAAGTTATTTAATTAGCTCAATTAAATGTTAAATGCAATTTCTAGGAATTTTAGTAATTAAAATATTAATCCAAAAATCATGAAATTTGTTTTGACACTATTTTAGACCATGATCAATCTATAGAAAAAGTTTGAGCTCAATTAGATGAAGTTTAATTTATTCTTAATTTCTACCTTAATTATTTAAGTAATTAACTAAATGTTAAATGGATAAATTTAAGTGTTGTGTGCTCTTTTTGATTGAGTGATGATCTTGGATCATTAACCCTTAATTATCCTTGGCACCTTAATTACTTGGTTGAGCTCATGATTAACATGTTCTTTAAGAAGTAATAATGTTGCTTAATGTAATTGCGGTTGGTTAGTGAGTTCTGTTGGTTTGCAACTGTACCGCGAAGGAAAGTTATACTCAAGTTGTTAATCATGGCATATCATCATCAGGTATCATGTTTATCATCGCATTATGTTGAAGCATGTCATATTCTCGTATAGTTTTCGCTTTCGAGGAGGTAGACTTTGTTGAGCAAGCTTCCGGAGAAGAGCTATCGTCAGTGGGTTCTGGACCGGACATCGGAGTTGTTGAGCCTGAACCAGTCGTCTCGTTTGAGCAAGGCAAGCCCCGGTGCATTTAAACATTTCCTTGAGTTTTACAAATCTTTATCACTGGTACTATGATTTATTGCATTAAGTAATTAGGAATTGAGTGATAACCTAATTGTTGCATTGTCATCCTTGATTATTGCAATATCACCATTGGTACCTGTTTTATTGAAAAATGCGTAGTATGCTTCGCTATGCTTAATGAGTTAGGCTTTTAAATGAAATGCTTATTTGGCCATGATGGCATTCTTGAGGAATAATGGTATATAAAAATAAAACTAAAGATCAGGCGGGTGGTTTGACCACTGCTAACTTGCATTGAGAAAGGAGTCTCAATGTAGTATTTCCGTCTTGTCAGTTAAGGACCGTTCGATGTAGTCCTGTTTATGTTTCGAGACTTTGCAACTAGCCTCATGCCTTGGGTAAGCCTAAGATATTAGTGATTCCATTTCTAGAACGTCCAACCTCGCACTGAGAGTGGAGAGATGGCGAGAGTAGCGTGTACCCTTAGGGCTAGAATTGGGCCATGTTCGAGGGGTACTGTACTCTCGGGTGGCGATGGACACGTTCTGGTCTTGGAAGATCTAAATGAGGGTTGGCATATGCAAGATTTGGGTCTACATATGTTGTGAGGTTAGAGATCCCCAGCTGGGTATAATCGGTTCGAATCATCATTGCTCTTCGGTTATGGAGACTCGATCGCCTGTCCTGCATTGTATTAAGAATTAGAATTTGAAGAAAGAATAAAGAAGAATATTGATGAGAATTACTTTGATCTAGATTAGGATCACTTAGAATTGGTTAATGAACCACCAATGATAAAAAAAATAAAAGGTTGAAAGTAAGGACTTACTCTAGTAAGCTTTTCCGTAAAAATCATTTTAATTCTTGAATACCCGTACCTTGATTCCCTAAAGCTAGCATGCCCTTGGAGTCTTTTTCTTGATCGGGTAAGTCTTGTTGAGTACTCTCCATACTCAGGGTTTGTTAAACCCTTATTGCAGGTGCGGTGCATGAGCAAGTCTGCTTTAAGCCTTGCTGCATGACCGTTGTCGTTGAAGAAAGTGACGACGAGTAGGCTATGTGGCCTCTGGGCAAGGCACCTCATTTTGGTGTTGTAATAAAGTTACTACGGATACTCCACTACTACTGGTTTATAATAATGCTACTTATGGTTTGAGGTTTGAAACTGTGGTTTGTAAACTTAAGTTATGTAAGACGTCTGCTCTTTTACTCTCATGGTATTTTGAATAAATTGTTGTAATATTACAATACTCCTGTAATTAGATCCTGTTTGGAGGAAAGCAGGTCTTTTAGGTTATGAGGTACATAAGTATGACTGTCAGAGATCATTATGACAATGACAAGTACATGTGGGCCATCATAATTTAGGAGGTTTTGTGACAATACTCTTCCTTTGTGCTTTGGTTGCTGTGATGTGGATGAGGCTAAACAGATGCAATAGCTGTTAGAGTATTTGTTATTGGATGCTTCAATTATTTAGTACTTGTAATATGTGATTTAGCATGTTGTACTGTCATTGAATTTGTGTAAATTGTCATCTAATTAGTACTGCTAAACTACATTGCCATGGTTATTTGCTCAAATGTTGCAACAACTGCTCTATTACCTTGTGTATGAAAACTATGATCTTGAGCTGCATCGTTGAAAGGTATTGATGGCTAGAGGGGGGTGAATAACCTTTTAAATTTTTCTACAAAGACAAGCTAAATAAGTTTATCAATATAACAAATAGCGAGATGCGAGTTTTGCTTAGCCTACGGGGTGTTTGCAAGCCACCTAACCAATTCACAATTCTAATATTTGCACTCAACCGCACAAGTCAAACCGAGAAGGTAACTACAACTACAACTAGCAAGCTACACAAAGGAGCTACTATAGCAAAGCTAACTAGCTAGCAAATATAACTAAGAAAGTAATGCGGAGTTGAGTTGGGAGAGTTTCACCGAGGGGCGAAGTAATGAGCCAACCAATATGATCAACAATGAATACCAAGACAACCGAACACCAGGAACAATCAATCACAATATGAAAGTGACAACACGAAGATTTATCCTGAGATTTACGTGCTTGCCGGCACGCTAGTTCCCGTTGTGTCCCTCTTCACCACGTGGTTCGGTGGCTAATCGGTCACACACCGAGCCTCTCAAAAAGCGCCACAAGAACCTACCAAATAGCAAAAGGTTACAAATGACACGAGCAATTCACTAACATTGCCTTTGGCGCTTCGTCGAGGTAGGCACAAACCCCTCACAATCACCGAAGGTGGCCAAGAACAATCACCAACTCTTGCCAACGCCTCTAAGCTGCTCCAAGCTGTCTAGGTGGCGGCAACCACCAAGAGAAACAAGAATCCCGCAGCAAATCAACCACCAAGTGCCAACTAGATACAATCTCACGATGCAAATGCACTTGGATCACTCAATCTCACTTCGAATATGCAAAGAAGCAAGAGAGATAAGTGGGAGGAGAGTTTCTTAGCTCAAAGTGCTCACAAGTATGTCAAATGTTCAAGAGAGAGAGCCTTGAGCCGACCAATGAGTATTTATAGACGTACCCCTTCGAATATAGCCATTATAAACTTAAAACAACCGAAGTTGCGCTGACCGGACACGCTGGTCAAACTGACAGGACGCGCCGATCGCACAGTGCCTACGCTTGCGAAACACCGACCGGACGCGCTGGTCGTGCGGACCGGACGCGCGAAGTACGACCGGACGCGCTGGTCCCGTAACGGACCAGACGCGCTGGTCGCGCGGATCGGACGCGCGAAGTACGACCGGACGCGCTGGTCCCATAACGGACAAGACGCGCTGGTCAAGCCTGAGCAGCGCACAACGAAATAGCGATCGGACGCGTTGCAGAACTGACCGGACGCCACAGTGCCAGCGTCCGGTTGGAGTCCAGTAAGCTCCCTGAACGACCGGACACGTCCGATCGACTGTGACCGGACGCGCCACCGCGTCCGATTAAAAACAGAAACACGCGCAGATGCTGAACACTGACCGGACGCGTCCGGTCAAACAGAGACCGCGTCCGGTCCAGCGTCCCGTCACCTCTGTGACCTTCGTTCGCCTCTGTTTCTTTTTCGACTTCCGGCGTAGTGAAAAAAAGTCATTTCAACTCCTCGAAAACGTCTGAATCCCACCTCGCAAGCTCGGCGGGAGGGAGAGAGGACCCCAAACCCTCTCTACCGCTCAAACTCCACCGCCTTCACAAACGTGCTAACACCACCAAGTGATCTCATCAAGTGTGAGTGTGTTAGCATTTTCATAATCATTTTTCGAGGTGATATTAGTTCTATCCAAATGCATATGATTATGAAATGCACACCTAGAGGCACTTAAGAGTTCAATAGCCGCGTCATTCGCCTCTTTATAGTACGACTATCTAACCTATAATGTAACCACACCCACTAAGTGTCTTGGTTACTAAAACACAACCCTTAAGCATATACCTTTGCCTTGATCACGTAGGGTTGCGTCCAAATCCAAGTGTGGCCATCATGATCACCATGTCCATCTTGCCACCAACATTGGAATGTACTAATCCTCATATGCTACATACAACTTAGACATAGAATTAGTACTTAGACATTATCACTAATTACTAACACCAAACATAGGACTTTCAATCGCGAACTGTCCAGGCAACCAAACACCATCCTAACCGGACACTTGGGAAGTGGTTGGGATCATTGGCAGCTGGACTAGGCAAACAAACACAATCCCGCATGGACCTGGCCCAGTTGGAAAAAATCACCAACCAAGGTGTTGTTGCACCTGTTGGGCCTGGCTGGGCTGGTACATGCAGGCTAGCGACGTCCAGATAAACAAACACGCCCTGAGAGACCCAGCACTTGGACTACGGGACTGTTTAGAACCACTTATATGAGAATTTAATCTAATCATGAATTCCTAAAAGATGCGATATGAAGTGTATGAATGAAAAATCTAATTGTTTGATAGTCTTTGATTATCGCTCGTAAGGACATCCGCGATGGATGACTCATAAGCTAGCTCTAAGCATTTTTTTATATATTTTAACAGAAAAAAGAAAAGTTCGCTCTTGATCGAAAGTTAGGCTCATACACATTCTAAGATCATATAAGAGTGTCGTGTAAGGTTATTCATATTATGAGTTATATGCTAAAAGTTAGCACTGTTATGGAAGTTGGAGTTGGTAACTAGATTATACACTGTAGGTGCCTTAATATGCTCAGAGTGTAAAATGATATATATACCCCTATATAAAGGTTAATGGCTTATGATAATGATGATGATTTTTGTTAGTTAAATCTATTTTGTTATATATTACTAAAGAAGTAATTATATTGGCATCTTTTTTTTCTTGTCTCTCACTCTCGCTTGTGCGCGGAACCACCGCCGCTCCTGGGAATCAGGCAAGCGGGCAGCGGACGAAAAAAGCTTGCGGTGGAGGAAACGCGAGTGAGCGGCTGCGGTACCCAGAACGCCGGGTGCAGTGTAAGTTTGGGTGGCGTCTTATAGCAAGACTAATAATACCGCTGGGCTGTAAGTTTTCTTTACCGTCTTCACTCATTTTTTTTTTTGTTTTTATTTATGCCTAAGTCGGTAGAGTCCACTTCTCTCTTCTCTTCTCTCTTCTCCGCTCAAAATTTAGCTGCGTTACAGACTGCTAATATATACAATACTTGTTTGATTATTTTCATCTAGAGTCCGATAACAATCGGTTCCAAACCGGGCCGCGGCTTCCTTTTCCTCTCCTGTTCACGCCAGCGTGCGCTCTCTCTCCGACCGGGCGACTGCCGCCGCCGCCGCCGCCGCCCTACGCCAGGCCCAGGTCTTCGCCGGCGACGAGCACCCACCAGGTATGCGCACCCCTTCTCTCTCCCTTCCTTGCTCGCGAAATCGAGCACCCGAACCCTAACTATCTGGCTATCTGTTTTAGAATTTATCTGGCTATCTGTATTCGGACCTGATCTAATTACAATTGTATACATGCCTACTAACTTAGGATATTTGTTTTCCAATATAGTTTCATGCCCTTTACTGGGCGCCCCACTGTTTTTCGAGTTCCGCCTGGTTCATTGCGTAGCATGTGTAATACTTCGCTTGTTTTTGCTCCAGATTTCTGGTGAGAAATTTCACTTTGAGGATGGTTCAGCTCTTTTTGCAAGTGCCGGCAGAATGTGGTAGTGTTAATACAATTGCCATGGAAGAGAGGAGATCTCTTTGTCGCAATGTTGAGTCCATAATCAAGTCAGTTACAAAATCAGCAGGCAGGTATGAAGCTCGGTTGTGGCTCTGCGCCACTGTCTCATTGGTCCATTCGCTCAGTCACCGTGGCCAGAGGGACCTGTTTCTTGATCTCTTAGAGATGAAGAATTCCAGGCGTGATGTTGCTGCTCGCTTGCTGCGGATGATTTTCGATAAGAAACCCAAAATGGTCGGGTCTATTCTAGCAAGAAAAAGCCATATACTGGAGTTCTTCCGAGGTAATTTTCCTAAGAGCTCAAAACTATTTGTATTTCTATCTGTTACTCAAATACATCTTGTTTTGCTTTATTTATATGCCCAAATAAATTGCTTATTTGAAACATGTTTGCCAAAAATATGTATAAAATAGGTCCCTAACTCAATAGTCTCAATTTGAACTTGTGCTGGCTGTAAGGACTATTATGTTGTAAATGGCATACCATTTACCCTATTTCAGTGTCTCTCATGTAAATTTGCTAACATAGTATTATGGAAATTAGTAACACACTGCTGTGTACAAGGAGACTGAAATGGTGTTTCAGTGACAACTATATCATATTCGTCTCTCAGCCTATTTTTAATTGCCTCTAGGTACGGCCTACTTCTCTGAATGTGGTGTAGGCGTGTAGTGCTGGAGCTTGTCATGAAACTTCTTGCCATTATTTGCATATGCCTATGTTATGCCTGCTTACTTAAGTCCCCAGCAAAATCAATAGGGCGCTTTTGTCCTAAGCATGCTTCGGTGCCCCTTTGTCCTCACTGCTTTAGTAGTCCCTCAGTCAAGCTAAGTAATTAGGTGTGATATTTTATATTCCCCGTTGAACTGTTACCATGTAGCAGGAATTGGTTGAGATGCTATTTTTGGGTCCGTTTTCATTGCTTACAATTTACACATGCCCCTATTACTTTCCGCAGGAAACCCAAAGAGGATAATGCAGTGGTTTGGCCACTTTGCTGTTACTGGGGAATCCACACATAAAAAGGGAGCTAAGGCACTTTCTCAGTTTGCATTTGTAAATCGTGACATGTGCTGGGAAGAACTTGAGTGGAAAGGCAAGCATGGGCAATCTCCGGCTGTAGTTGCTACCAAGCCTCACTATTTTCGTGATCTTGATGTCCTCCAGACAGTGGAGAATTTCTTGGAGTATGTCCCAGATTTCTGGTCTTCTGATGAGCTTGCTAATTCTATTAAAGATGGTGAAATACTGCAAATTGATGCAGAATATTTTGTAGAGCAATTTTTATACTTGATGTATGAGGAGAATTCCAAAGATGCATGGCATGTGGTTGAAGATTTTTTGATGGACGAGCAGTTCTCCTCTCTTTGCCAGCATCTTCTAATCCATCTGGATGAGCAAAGGCTTCTTGATTTCTTAAAATCTTTAGGCAAGCTCATCAATCCTACTTTGCAGTGCAAGGAATTGACATTCCCATGTTGTTGGCTTGAGGTTCTTTTATCAGGACATTGTGATCACATATCTCTTGATGATCTTATCTTGTTGAACTGTGTCATTGCCAAGGGTAAACAACTTTGGCGGCTCATGAAAGATGAAGAACAACATGAAGAATTGGGGCAAATGGAAGAGCTTTTAAAGGGCGTAAATCATTTGACTGATGCTGATCATTTTGCTCTCATGAAGGAACTTGTGGGGACAGAATTACCTGATGCACTTAGGTGGATAGGCATTCAGTCCTGGGTAATTTTCTGTGATTTGTCGAAAGAATGCAAATCAGGAGATTCTTGTGAATCTTTGTTCTCTCGTAACAAAATAGAATTTCGCAAGGCTGATGTTTACTCATTGGTTCAGAATGATGGGTTCTCAATTTCACATATGCTTGATACTGATGATGAGGATCTCACTGGAAGCAGCCATAAAAGGAGAAAGGGAAATAGGAGGAGAAAGCGGCATAGGTATGAGTCTGATGAGGACAAGCTTGATGAACTGCTTGAACTTGGATCATCTGATGGAAAGAACGATGTTGAGTCACAACGTGGAAACTGGCGCCTTTCAACTGATGGCTTGTCTGCTTCTTGGGACATTGTATGTACCTTCTTTCTTGCTTAATACTAGTTGTCGCCAAAGTTATTGAATTACTCTTCTTAACTTTTATTCGTTTATTATGGTTCCCATGCAGGCAGACATACCAGATCACCTTTCTACTTATTATTTCACAGTTTGGGTAAAGTGGGCTTGCTTTAGATGATTCTCCTCACAGTATGTGTAGCATGTCAATGTCAATCCGGGTACCTTTTCAGCAACAAAGTCTATGAGCATGGAGCTCAGGCAGGCATATTTCTGCATCAAATCTACAATATTTTGGTGATGGGTTCTGATGGTAAGCGTTAACTTTTTGTGCTTTGATGTTACGTACCATGAATTCATTTCCTATGCAGAGCTTTGAAGTTCTATTGTCATGTGCACCCTAGAATTAGGTTTATGAGACTGTCATTTGTACTTTTTGTGTAACTTTTTTTTTACTGTCATGCTACAACTTTAAACAATTGATTTGTTTGATTTACTTCTGCCACATTTATGAATGTCCTTGCAGATTCATTCTGGGATTGCTGAACGCTGCATGATATCCAGGACAACTCTCTTTAGTTGGGCTTGCTGAAGGTTGACACCTATTGAAGAATTTTGGCTGCTTAGACGTTGAATATGGTCCAGGCATTTCCTTGAAACCCATTTGGACTTTGGAGTTAGTTGCTAAGATCACAGGTGTTGACTATGCTAAGCAAAAATGAGTCTGTAATTGTGTTGTCCAGTGCTAGCTACATTTTAACGACTACACCTGTTGTACATGGATATGTACCAGATTGTTGCTGTGAATTTGACAACCTTAAAGGAATTCTTAGACACTTCCAGCTATGCATTGTACTCGGTTCCTCAATGAGCTGGGAATCTGCACTGCCTGCAGTTTCTGGGAGTTTGGGAATTCTCCTAATTCATGTATCAGGATAAACATGGCGGGTGTCAACAATTCGTGACATGCTGCCAGCGACAGGTAGCATATGGTTCAAAATTTCTTACAACCCTTTTGTGTACATGAAAAATCCTGCCTCAAGAAGGCAAGATGCAATTTTTGATTTAGCAAATTACAAGTGCAATTTATGACATTGAGAGCTAAAGCCAACACCATTTAAAATATTGTACGTCAAAGCCTGAAGAAACATTTAGAACAGTGGCACCCGACAGCTACATATTTTGTATATACAATTATACATTGACCATGTATCCAACCTTCAAGGTTACATAAAACCTATAAGAGCAACCACAATGTTGCAGAAAAGTAGTCCATGAGCATTAGAATATTGTCTACCAGCTAGCTGAAACATTGTAAATGTGGTCTATAGAGCAATCCATAGTCCTATGAGTTACCCATAAGGAATAAACAAATAATTCTTCTCTCTGCTCACTCTCTCTACCTTGCCTCTCTCATATGGACTACTCAGACCATATACATTGTGGCAACAACAATAACTATAGCCCATTGATGCAAAACTGTCCATATGGACTAACCAGACCACATATATTGTGGTTGCTCTAAAAGATTGAAAAGATATAATTCATGAGGGAAAATTCTCGTTCAAGTGTAGAAATGATTTAATATCGAGGGATCAATTTCCCTGGATCAGTTTTATGTGATATTAAAGTAATACCTATAAATTTTCAGGTTGAAAAGGTACGATTCTCTTTGAAGTGTACAAATGACTGTATATAGCAGGGATCAATGGAACACAAATTTCAGTGCAGGGCAGCAGTACCAAACTTCAGAACAGGGTGATTTAGAGCAGGACGAGACACAAATGGAGGCATATAATTCTCCAAACCATAGTGTCGGTACCAACAGTACGGGGGTACCCGCACCTATCGCCAAAAAACTAACACGACCGAAACCGCAATAAAAGATAGCCCGCCTCGACCGCGTACCCAGTCAGTCTCGTACGAGGCCCGCTCGACGGGGCGCCTCGACCGCGCCCCGGCTCCGACTCGTACGAGGCCCGCTCGACGGGGCGCCTCGACCGCGCCCCATCCCGTGCCACAAGGTACTTCGACAGCGCTTTGACCCGCGCGAGGCTCGACCGCCCGCTGGGGAGAACTCCGACTCGCGTGAGCCCGGACCGAGCACCTCGACACCTTTTCTTTGCCTACCCCAGGACAAAAGCCATAGCATTCAATGCGGTTACCTACTACCACCTACCGGCATGGCTGCGGCCAGGATCGACGTGGGAACAATACCCGTGTCAGATCTCACTGTTTTACCGCTCATCCCGTGATGGGAGGTGAAACCCGTCACTATACCCACCTTACCGCGCACTGTTCACCATCAATCACCCTCGAGGGAGGATAAGACAAGGGCCGTTCTCCGCGATATCGGGGATTCGGCCTTATCCATCCGGCCTCGACCCGGTCTCGACCCAGCCCCGACGCTCGACTTAGTTCAAAGGACGGTATGGCATGGCGCTCTGGGTCATTTCGTCATCTTGTCTCCCACAACGTCAGGGTGTCCAGGGATGGCCGGCCATTCCCAAGGCACGTCACTACAGTCAACTCAACAGGAATCGACAAAACATCACCTCAAGGCTCCCCGTCGTCTTGGCCTCCCCTCACCCTATAAAAGGGCAGACCAGGGTTCAACGGGGGGGACGAAGACGGAACGAAAAACACAAAATAGAAGATCGACATCTCAAGCAACCGCCTTTTTCCTCTTTTCTCTTTGAGACTTGGGCTCGACACCCTCTCTCGCATGCTTGTAACCCCTACACGAGCACCTCGGTGCAAGAAAATACAAACATCTCCCCCCGCTGGACGTAGGGCCTTCTTTTGCCCGAACCAGGATAAACCCCCGTGTGTTCTCCTTGCATCACCATCCAGGAAAGAGACACGCAGCATTTACTCGTTGGTTTAGGACCCCCTCGGGTCCGAACACCGACAGTTGGCGCGCCAGGTAGGGGATCGCTGCGTGAAAACGTCGCTTTCTCGCCTTTCTTCCTGGATGGCTAACCCTGAACGCCCTATCCCGTCGGCCACGGTGGTCTGGTTCGGGAGTTTGGAGTTCATGTCGCTCGGCTCTGGCTACGACATGGTCCTACTTCCGCCCAGACACCCAACCGACGAGGACTACGAGCTCTCCTAGCCCGGGGGAGCAATCCACCGGCACCATCGCTCCAGGCGGGCGCGGGTCGCCCGACGACGACGAGCCCGGTACAGCCACCGTCTTCACCCCGCGGAGGGCGATGGGGTCCCCCGGTACAGCACCCCCAGCCAGGCGCCAGCCTAGATCTCCTTTTGGAAGGTTTGGGAAGGACGAGCTTGGCTGAGGGTGACATGCCGACGAAAAATCCCGCCGCTCCCCCGTCCGGTGAGACACCACTGTCCAGAGCATCCATTTCAGCACGGGCAGCGACATCTTCATCACCATTCCCGTTTGGGCTAGACTCGGTTGCCCGGGTGTATGCATCCTCCGTGAGCACTCGCATGAGTGCTTATGAGGAACTCCCCGGGCACCATCTATGCTCCACTCTGGACCTCGTAGCATCCACACCGGCTTCTGATTATCGGGACTCTACGGAGACACCGAAAACAGAGCCCCGTGTGACTGCTTCTTTACGTCGCCGCCTCAGTGACGATTGGCAACGGCCACACGTCCCCCCATCATATTACTACTTTGGCGCTCCTGACTCTGACTCGGCTGACGACACCTATGATCCGACCCGCGAGTGCTTCAACATCGACGTTGAAAGCACTTCGGAATCAGAGGACGAAGAGCCAGTCGAAGGAAGGCACACGCCACCTCATGTCGAGCTTCCTGCCGAGCGAGACGAGCCTCAGTTCCTTGCGGATCAAGGAGCGCAGCTCGAACAGATTCGCGAGTTACAGGACAGGCTTGACGAGGAACGGGAAAACCTGGATCTACTCCAACAAACCCTCGAGCGTGAGCGTGCGGAACACGCACTTGGCGGGAGAGCTCGCGAGAGAGCTCGCGACATCAACCGTCGCATCGACGAGGATCGGGCGGACGACCCCCCGGTTTTCGCCCGAGCCAGCCAGAACGTCGTCGCCGCCGCCATGCTCCTCCGCAACATGCCCGAGCCATCAAACCCCGACGCCCGTCGGGCTCGAGATGAAATCCGAGAACTCCTTGAGACCGCCGCCATGCAGCAGGCCGAGAGCTCTGCCTCGAGGCGACGCGAGGCAGCCTCGGAGCGGATCCTCGAGCCTTCCCGACAGGAGAGAGAAGCCTCGGTTCACCCCCGAGCCTGCCCGGCGAAACCGGGTAGCACCGGCCCCTGAGCCCACCGGCAACGACCGCGAGCCTCGAGACACCCGTGGCAACATCGTCGAGCGCCGCACGCACAAGCACGGTGACGGTGTGGCTCGAGGCTACCACGTCCACAGGGGCGGACGCTACGACAGCTCGGAAGATCGTAGCCCTTCACCCGAGCCCCCGGGTCCTCGGGTCTTCAGTAAGGCAATCCGTGAGACGGTGCCCCCGGCTCGGTTCCGCCCCCCCCACGACTCTCACCAAGTACAACGGCGAAACCAAACCCGAACTTTGGCTCGCCGATTTCCGCTTGGCGTGTCAGTTGGGCGGGGCCACCGACGACCGGGTCATCATTCGACAACTCCCCCTGTTCCTCTCCGACACCGCCCGAGCCTGGCTCGAGGATCTCCCACCTCGGCAGATCCACGACTGGGACGATCTCGTGAGGGTGTTCGAGGGAAATTTCAAGGGGACCTACATGCGCCCCGGCAACTCGTGGGACCTCCGGAGCTGCAAGCAGAAACCAGATGAATCCCTCCGAGACTACCTCTGACGCTTCTCCCGGCAGCGTACCGAGCTCCCCAACATCACCGACTCCGACGTAATTACGGCCTTCCTCTCCGGCACCACTTGTAAGGAGTTGGTCCGAGAATTGGGCCGTAACACCCCACTCACTGCCAACGGATTGATGGACATCGTCACCAACTTCGCCGCCGGCGAGGAGGCGGTTGGTGCAATCTTTGGCGGCGACTCGGAAAGGGGGGAGCAGAAGGTCGACGATCCCGCGAGTTCCACCCGAGGCCCCAAGAGGAACAACCGCAAGAAGAAGAAAGGCCAGCAGGGCAAGCTCGAGGCCCCGGCCGACGAGCTCGTCGCTGCTACCGAGCACAAGAAACCTCGAGGCCACCATGGGAAGGGCCGTACATCATCGCAGAAGTACTAAAGCCGGGCACCTACAAGCTATCCAACGAGAAGGGCGAAATCCTCACCAACGCTTGGAACATTGAACAGCTACGTCGCTTCTTTCCTTAAAAAGCCTCGAGGCTCTGTATTTTCTTTTTCGTCAATAAAGAATACAGCGATGTTCAAACTTTCGTTTCGTAATGAGGAAGGATCGACCCTGCACTCCCAGAGTCGACCCTCCCTCGGGGGCTGCAAGGGGGAACCCCCGGCCCTCGAAAAAACTTATGCTCTTTTTTAAAATTTAAGAACTGCTTCTTAGATCGACTTCGCTGAAAGAGCACCCTAAGGTTCGAGAGGGCTCTCGAGTCTGGAGCATCACCTATGCCTCCGAGGCTACGGTACCTCCACTCACCCCTTACACCTTTTAGAGGTACGCCTTCACGATAGGAAGATCTAAACAACGGTTCCTAAATTTAAAAAAGAACATACCCCCTGTCGCTTAGATCAGGCTCTCACACGATTTACAAGGCCGCAACATCACCCTGAAGCTCGAGGGCAGTTGAGCCACGAGACCACTTACGCCTCCGAGGCTACGGTACCTCCACTCGCTCCCTTACGCCAAAGGGTGCAGCTGCGTGCTAAGTAAATCACGCGAGAACACGGTCCGAGCGATAAAGGGAAGAAAAGCTCGAGTAAAACTAAATCAACCACGAACCGGTTTATGTTTCGAGTTTTTAAGGCCTCCGCGGCCGCCACGACCAAAATTCGAAATACTAACTCATTACATGGGCCTTCATGCCCAGATTTGGCTCACAGGCCCTCGTCGTCGGCAGGCGGAACCACCTCGGCTTCAAAAAGCGAGGCCAGACGGCTCCCAGGCTCTTCGACGGCTTCAATCAGCTCCACGCAAGCATCCTCGTTCTCCTCGTCTGTCCGATCCGGGTCTGTGATGAAACCCTCGGCGACGAGCTTCATGTCAAACACAAACCCTGAACGGATGACGGCCAACGCCCTCTTCATGCCATGATGGAGGCCGTCCCGTATCTTCTCCTGGGCAAGGCGGCCCCGCGCCACCATCCGGCAGACGAAGGAGTTCCCCGGAACATCTTCCCCGGTGTCGGCGTCGGGCTCGACCCCCAGACCATCACACACGGTGGTGATCGCGCCTTGGAGAAGTTGGGTCCTCTGGATCTCGGCTTCGAGGAGGCTCTGGAAGGAGTTGGCAGAAGATTGGGCCTCTCGATTCTCTCTCTCCAGCTCTGAAACACGACAAACAAATTAATACCCAACGCGGGGCTGTAACACCCCTGGGTGTTAAGCATGCATTATCATTCAAAGCATAAGCATTCAACATCATTGCATGATTAGCATTATTTGAATTGTAGCTCTTTCAAATTTAATTTGAAAAACAAATAAATGGGAACCCTAAGTTTGATATAAGTGTTAAAAAGTTGGTGAACTTTTGAGAAGTAGCAATTTTAAATAATCTAGAATAAATCAACTTGATTATTGGAGCAAAATTTTGAATTCAAGTTTTCCTCAAATTCTGTTTTAAAAATATTCTAAGTAAATGAGTTTTTGATTTTAAATTAGCTTTAAATCTCAAATTCAAAATCTATTGAGAATTTTGAAAAGTGCTCTATATGAAAGTTGTAGAGAATAAAATTTTGAACAACTTTTATTTTGGGCCAAATTTCTGAAAACCTCTTTTTCATCTCCAAATTCAATTTTGAAACAAAGAATTAAATCTGAAAATATTTTGAAAAAGAAAAATCAGATTTTCGCCTTCGTGGGCTTCGGCTTCCCTTTCGGCCCAGCGTCGCTGGCGGCCCGGCCCGCGCCTGCGTCTTCTCCCTCCCGCTCCCGCGCGCGCACGCCCGCGCGTGGCGTCGTGGCGCCGCGGCAGCGTTCGGCCGCCGCGTGGCCGCACGCCGTCGGAGTCACGCGACACGCGCCCTGTGGCCCCCGCAGCGTCCACGCCCGCTTACCCCCCTCCGCGCGCTCGTTCTCCTCGCTTGCTCCCTCCATTCTCCCTCGCCCGCCTGCCGCAGCAGCAGCAGAGCTCCGCCTCGCCATCGCCGGCTCCCGAGCTCCGCAACCGCCTTAGCCGCCGCTCCGGCTCACCGCCTCCGCCTCCGTCTTCGCCCTCGCTGCGCCTTTCCGTGGTGCATCCGGTGCTCGCCACAGCCCGCTAGGATTCGGTCTCCACCCGCGGTAATGGCTCGCCGGAGTTCCGGTCGAGCTCACCAGAGTGACCCGCTCCGTGGGCCGCACCCCTCCACGCCACTTCTCGTCCACTTCTCAAGCGCACGAGCACCGCACTTGCACCACGATTCTTGCTGACCTTACCGCGCAGCTCCTCTCGGTCGGAGCTGGCCGGTCGACGGCGTCCCGCGCCGCCGAGCCGCCATGCTCGCCGACGAGCTCGATGCCGAGCTCGTCTGGCCACCCACTAGGCACCACTGGGTTCGCGTCAGTGAGAGGAACACGATGGTGCCCTCCCCGTCGTCGGAGGACTCGCCGGCGGCGAGATCCCGGCGGTCCGCACCGCCTCTGGCCGGCTACGGCTGACGGATGGGCCCGTCTGACCCATGGGTCCCACCTGTCTGTCTCAGCGTTTCGGTTCCGGGTGTCACAGCGGTGTGCACGTAGCGTTTAAAGCCGGTTTTGATTTTCGGTTTTAAAGAAATTGATTTCCAGAAAATCTGAAAAAGGCTTCTAAAAATTGTATCTCAAGATTTATAGCTCCAAAAATCATGAAACAAATTGTGAAATGTTCCTTTTGAATAGATCTACAGTTTAAAAATATCTCATGTGATTTTTGTGACACTTTACTGTGCAATTCTATTTAATTGTTATATATGCTGTTATCTTAGAAAAAGTGTAGTAAATAAAATAATAAAGGGAAAAATGTGATTCTTGTTACATTAGTCTTTATTAGTGATGTACTTTCTAGGAAAAATGCCAGTGAAGCATGTTCTGTGGAAAAATGTTGAAGTGTAGTTCAAATGCTTTTAATTGGTAATATCTGTTATTTTTACTATAGAGCAAAATTTGTATACAACATACATCTGATAATTTTTGTAGTATGTTGGTTTACTGTTAGTAACCTAAGAAAATTGTGAAATCTGTTGTTTGACACTTTTCTAGTATAAAATAAATTCATGCTCACAATTAGGCTATAGCTTGTTTATTTTGTACAGGCAGTTTTACTTGTGCAATTCTCATGAAAATTTAGTGGTAGGTTAGTTAGGGTAAGAGTAGTCTACTGTAATTTTTGTAGATTTTTATCTACACCAGAGATAGGTGTTGTTGTGTAACCCTAGCTAAATAGGGAATAAAAGATTATTCTTTATGAGAAATTGAGAGAAATAAAATATGTTTGGTGTATCTTTGAAGCATCATGATGCCTTGCTGATGTTATGGATGAGTTAGGTTGGTAAGCTTTGGTAGCTTAGGTTCACTTGTATGTGTAGATGGTAGGCTAACTAATAGAAGGATAAGGTGTATGTTTTAGGTTACATGTTCTTGGATGACGTTGACTAACTTGTAGAAGAAATAATTATATTCAAACTGCTCATTCCATGTGCTCATCTGCATCTCATGTCATCAAAGCACTCCACCGCAATTCGACGCATTCTTCACATGTTTCCTTATGCACTTGCATCATACAGGATCGCAGGAGGAGTTGCAGGCAGCAGTTCCGGAGGAGCAGGCTTGGACGGATCAGCAGGAACCCCAGGCACAGGAGGTGCCCGAGGAGGAAGAGTCAGGCGAGGATCTGCCAGAGTGCGTCGATCACCACCCTAGTTCGTTCGAAAGAGGCAAGCCCCGGAGCATTTTAAGCCTCCTAAATTTATAAAAAGTTATTCCTTATTACATGAGTTATAGTTATATATTGTTGCACTAAGTTATAGGAGTTGAATGAAACCGTTGTTGCATTATTACCTTGGCCACCGGATTATCTTTTACCCTGTTAGGTCAGGATCGAGTAAATTGCTTAGTCATGCTTAGACCGGTAGAAGTCGGGTGATTTCCTGTCACCTGCGAGTTATAGGTGGATACCAGGTTATGGTTAGCTGTAATTGTGATCATGAAAAGTAACCAAGTGTTGATGGATAAACGGAGACCGGGCGGAGTCTTATAGGGTTTTGGACTATAGTGATTCCGTCTGTGTCAGTTAAGGACCGATCGTTGCTCGTCCCTCTTGTCATGTTGAACGCATGCCTCACATTTAGCTGGCCAAATAAAGTACCTTTCGACCGCGAAGCTAGTAACACTTTTTGAGCCGGGATAAACTCGGGTTGGCAGACTGGTGTGGAAGGGGGTAACGGGGACGCGAAGAGTGAGCCCAAGGTGCGTCCTGGCAGTCGGGCGGTCCCTGGGTAGTGCAATCCATGATTGTTATCCCGCGGCTTCTCGGAAAGTGTCATTGGTGATCTACGCGACCCTGACGGGGGAAGCATGGTTTGTGTGAGGAATAAATCTCCAGCTGGATAGGAATTCGATTCGAATCGCCGTCGCTCCCGGTTAGTGAGCACTTGACTCGAGCTATGGCATCGTAGTTTTAATGATGGAACACGGATGGTTATGGGGATAATGTTGGAAAGGCCAAATCTGAGATGGTAATCCTTGATGTTAATGGTTAATCAAGTGTTTGTTTTAGTCATAGGTGCTCATTTAGCATGAATAGGTTGTCCTAAAAATGATGCTAAAGACACTTATCCTTAGTCATTCATAACAACTTGTGCTTTTCTCAAAGGAGTCAAGCCAATCCACTATGTAAAGCCTTGCATGCTCCTTGGTGTCATGTTATTTCTAGTTTATGACGGGTAAGTCTAGCTGAGTACATTCTCGTACTCAGGGCGTTGTTCCCATTGTTGTTGCAGATGGTCAGATGTACTACGGGTACTGCTCCAACTGTCTGTATCCGGCGATGGGTGACAACTAGGACCTTGGGCAAGGGTCTTTCTGTTTGTCTTATCTACTGCTTTTGTGGACCATGACTATCGACTGGCACTGTAACTGAACTAAGTGTGTGTGCGTAAAATTATTTGCTTCCGCTACTTTATGTTGAACTATGTTGTAATAACTTTTATTTCCGAACTCCGATGTATCTTACCTTTATGATCAGATTTATGTATCGTGTGAATTGTGGCTGCTAAATCAGTACGATCTTGGTTGTATGTTAGTGGTTTGGAAATCCTTCGTGATTTCACGGAATCTCGGGTTATACGGGCTTAAGTTTGTTAAATTAACCGCCTCGGTGGAAGATTTTCTTACTTAATTTCGTATAATTACGTTGATCCGTTACAGCTGGCATCGGAGCATGGTTTAGCATGCTACTGTTCACATGAGTATTTAAAAATAAAACTGTGTTTTCAAATAAGCTTTTGAACTTAAAAGTGTGCCAGTGGTCATATCCTTTATGCCCGATAAGGACTCTAGGTGGCTTAATTAAGTACTAACTTGGGGGTTTGCATCATATTTTAAATTTCGTCGCTCATACGGCGTGCTATGGTATGAGTGCCATTCACTTGAGTGGTAATGTATGGATCCTTTACCTCTACGCCTTGGTAAGTGAGAGTTGTGAGTGCATGGTCGGATACACTGCCGATCTAGGGGAGTGCTTATGTGATACCAAAATACTTACGTGTCATGCGTATGTTCGTATGAGGGTATCCAAATTGTGGGGAATTCCGTCATGCAGTGACGATGCCGTCAGTAGGACGACGATTCGGGTAGTTGTTATCGTTATACTCGTATCTGGGGATGCGTGTAGAGCGAGTAACTTACTTTACTGCTTTCTGCATGTTTTCATACTGTGAGGTTTGGGCTGAAGTGATTTCTTTTCTGCAGGTACATAACAACGCTTTCGAGTAGTACGTGTTAGTTACGTTACAAGAGATCGTTGTATGCCACCGTTTATTCCGTTAGTAGTCATTAGTTTTCTAAGTTTGTGAGGACGTACTGAACGTGCATGCATCATGTGTGCATTTCATTCATGGCACTGTTCCTCCCCTTATAAGTTGATTATCTCATTTCGATAAAAATGCCAACTTAAAAATCTATTCTCACCACGGTAATAAAATTTTTGCTACAGATGGCACGTACCAAGCAGACCGCTCGCAAGTCCACCGGCAGAGCTCCCCGTCATCAGCTTGCTCCGTGCACTCGCCAGCGTCACACTTTTCTTGGAGAGTTTGGGATGCCTACACTCTTGTGGAGAGTGCTCAGCTATGTAGGCTATCATGATGGGATGGAGCCCCGCTACTTTTGGTCAAATGAGCGGTTGGGTGAAGGACTTTTGGTGACTGTGGAAGCAGTAGTTCGTCCCCGAGGTGATGGTTCTGAGTGGACCGGTTGGCGTTTTGAGTCAACTGGCAGGACCCCTGAAGAAGCCGCTGAGAGGGCAGCCTTTGGAATCCTGAGAGATATCATGGATCGCTTTCCTCAGGAGTTGGCAGCAACTATAGTGGGAGTCTTTCCGAGGGGCAACCCCTCCACTGACTCGTGGCAGCAAGCAAGGGGCAGATCTCTGGAGATTAGCGCAGCAGAGGCACAGAACAGTGACAACCCCGCTATGAGTGCCATGTTCGCAGTGATGAGGGCCTTCGATGGAGTGGAAGGTAGTCTGAGACGTGTTTCTAGTGCTCTTGGTCAGGCTCGCGATGACCGCCGTCAGCTTCAGAGAGATCACGACGCCGAGATTGAGAGGCTCACTGCTGAGATGGCTCAGTTGACTCGTCAGAGAGATCAGGCCACTCAGAGGACTGTGATTTTTGAGGGAGATGTACGTGCCCTGAGAGAGCAGCTTGGGCAACTGACCACCACCCACAGGAATGCTGAGAGCATGTTGGCTCATGTGCTCCATCAGAGGAATGAAGCCTGGTCCGCAGAGAATGTGTTGAGAGCTAGACAGTTTGAGCTCGAGCAGCGGCTGGCTGATGCCGAAGAGTACAATGATAACTTGCATGAAGAGGTCCATCGGCTGAACAATCAGCTTAACCCTTATGACCTTCCTGGCGCAGCAGAGATGGATTTGGATACAGATGAAGATCCTGAAGAGCCCGTGGCGCCAGCTGAGGAGCACGACGACGCTGCAGTTGGCGACAACGCCAACGTCTCGGACCTAGATAGCGATCACGATGAGTAGGCTAGTAGTTGTTGCACTAGCTACTAGGTTCCGTTTGCATGATCTTTTGCTTGTTGGCACTTTGGACATGTAATAATGAGTAGAAAGACTAAAGCTTGATGTAAGGTTGGAAAGCTTGGATGTGTTTGTGGCGGTATCCGAACGTCAAAAGTCCAGTGTATGTATGCTGGCAACTTGGTTGTAATGGACGCGATGTGTGTGCTTTAAGTAATATAATTAGTGATGTTGTGTTAATTGGAATGACTTATTGTGCCCCTGTTTTATTGTATGAATTTATTCTCTACAGTGAATTCAGTTCGGCATGATTTTTCAGTCGGTCGCAATTCCTACAACATCACCTAATAATTATTATTGCTGAAACATGCAGATGCCGAACACTCGTCGTACCGTGTATGGTACCGCTGAGGCTGGTGGCAGTGCAGCTGCTAATGATGATCGGGATCCACCACCGCCTCCTCCACCTTACACTGCGGAACAGTTTTTCGCCCAATTCCTGGGAAGCCAACGAAACATGGAGAGCATGCAACAGAATATGGAAGCGGCGCTGCGCAGTATCGCAGATAATACCCGTCGGGGGATAAACCCGGGAGGTCACGAAGCAAATCCGTACAGCAGTTTCAAGGACTTCATGGATACTCGTCCACCGATCTTCAAGGAAGCCGCAGAACCTTTAGATGCAGAAGAGTGGATTAATACGATGGAAGATAAGTTTCGTGTCTTAAGAATGACTGAAGTGTTGAAGACTGAGTACACAGCTCATCAGCTTCAAGGTCCGGCAGGAATGTGGTGGAAGCATCACCGCACCACTTTTCCTCCCCATGCCCATATCTCTTGGAGGGAGTTCACTGAAGCCTTCCGTGGAACATACATTCCACCTGGTCTGACCGAGATGAAGCTTGGGGAATTCCTGGCATTAAATCAAGGCACGAAGACTGTGACTCAATACCTGCATGCCTTTAATAACCTGAGCCGTTATGCTCCGGACATGGTGGATACTGATGCCAAGAAGATCGCTAGTTTCAAGAGAGGCCTGAGTCCCAAGATGATGAAACATGTGGGTACAAACATGAGGACTAGTTTCAATGACTTCGTTAGCGACTGTTTGAAGCAAGAGAAGAACAACCATGTGTATGCTGCTTCCAAGATCCGTAAGAGGGCTTTCGAGTCGGGTTCGTCTCAGTCCAGGACCCCAGTAGCCAACCGCCCAGCTTATCGATCGCCTGCCCCAGGTGCAAGGTTTAGGCCACCGCAAAGGAAGAATCAGAATGCGCAGCCACCCCAGAGGAACCAGAAGCCGTTCAAGATGGCATTGCCTCAAGCAAAGGCAGGACAAGGCAGTTCATCTGGAACTGTGGCTCAGGTGAAGGGACCGTGCTTCAACTGCAACCAACCTGGACACTTTGCAAAGTATTGTCCCTACCCTAAGAAACAGCAAACGCAGTATCAAGCTCGTGTGCACCACACCACTGTGGATGACATCCCTGAGGGAGAACCGGTGACAGCTGGTATGTTTTCTATCAACAATCATCCTGCAGTAGTTTTGTTTGATTCCGGATCATCTCATTCCTTTGTAAGTCAAGCATTCGTTAAGAGACATGAGCAAAAGATAGTTGAATTGGAATGTGCATATAAAATCAGTTCAGCTGGGGCTGATCTGTTGACTAATCAGATTGTTCAGGGAGTAACCCTAAATATATCGAACCGGCAATATAAGCTTAACCTGATAGTCATGCCAGGGTTAGTTTTGGATGTGATCATGGGTATGAACTGGATGAATCAAATGGGAGTTGTAATTGATGTTGGAGGAAGGAGTATCTCTCTTAAGGAACCCAGTGGGGAAGGCACCTTTCGGGTGGTCCTACCTCGGAGGGTAGACCTAGCTAGCACATCTTGTGCGATACAAACTACTCTGCTGGTCCAGATTCCAGTGGTCTGTGAGTTTCCAGATGTGTTTCCAGAGGAGTTACCTGGACTTCCACCAGACCGAGAGGTTGAGTTTGCCATTGAGTTAATTCCAGGAACAGCACCGATTTCAAGAAGGCCTTATCGGATGCCTCCCAATGAGTTAGCAGAATTGAAAAAGCAACTTCAGGATTTGCTAAGGAAAGGGTTGATTCGTCCCAGCTCGTCCGAATGGGGATGCCCCGCTCTGTTTGTGAAAAAGAAGAAGGATAACTCCTTACGCATGTGCGTGGATTATCGGCCACTGAATGCAGTGACAATTAAAAACAAGTATCCTCTTCCTCGGATTGATATCTTGTTTGACCAATTGTCCAAAGCCAAAGTGTTCTCTAAAATAGATCTGAGATCAGGGTACCACCAGATAAAAATTAGGCCGCAAGATGTGCCTAAGACTGCGTTCTCTACCAGATATGGTTTGTACGAGTATCTTGTCATGTCCTTCGGATTGACAAATGCTCCTGCATACTTTATGTACCTGATGAATTCGGTTTTCATGCCCGAGTTGGACAAGTTTGTGATAGTGTTCATTGATGACATACTGATATACTCAGAAAATGAAGAAGAACATGCGGAACACCTCAGGATAGTCTTGACTAGACTCAGAGAACATCGACTGTATGCTAAGTTCAGCAAGTGTGAGTTCTGGCTTAGGACAGTTCCTTTTCTCGGCCACGTGTTGTCTGAAAATGGCATTTCTGTCGACCCCAGAAAGGTACAAGAGGTTATGAACTGGAAGTCACCAATTTCAGTTAACGAAGTTCGCAGTTTCCTTGGTTTAGCCGGTTACTACCGTCGCTTCATACCAGATTTCTCGAAGATTGCCAAACCAATGACAAGCCTGTTACAGAAGGATCATAAGTTTGTATGGACAGAGGAGTGCGAAGCAGCCTTCTGCACCTTGCGGAAGTTGTTGACCACTGCTCCTGTTCTGGCCCAACCAGATATAGAAAAGCCGTTTGATGTTTTCTGTGACGCATCCAAGAATGGGTTAGGATGTGTGCTAATGCAAAATGGAAAAGTCGTTGCTTACGCCTCACGGCAATTGAGGAAGCATGAAGTTAACTATCCTACACATGATTTAGAGCTTGCAGCAGTGGTGCATGCTCTAAAGATTTGGAGGCACTACCTGTTAGGTAATGTGTGTAATATCTTCACAGATCATAAGAGTCTCAAATACATCTTTACCCAATCTGAGTTGAACATGCGACAGAGGAGATGGTTAGAGTTGATAAAGGACTATAATCTGAACGTGCACTATCACCCTGGAAAGGCTAATGTAGTAGCAGATGCACTGAGCAGAAAATCCCATGCTATTGATGTGCAACCGTTGTTTGAAGAAGGGTTCAATTTGTTACATCCTGCTGTGTTGCATAATATTCAGATCAGTTGTACTCTGGAAAGCCAGATCTTTGATGGTCAGAAAACAGATAAGGGAATCTTTCATATCAAAGAAAGGATGAAGAGAGAACCCACCAAACACTTTCGATTGGATGACCAAGGAGTGTTATAGTTCAAGGATCGCCTGGTAGTACCTAAGGATAGAGAGCTTAAGAACAAGTTGATGGATGAGGCCCATCGTTCTAAGTTATCTATTCACCCCGGAAGTAGTAAAATGTACCAAGATTTGCGACCCTGTTATTGGTGGACTAAGATGAAAAAGGAAATGGCAGCATACGTTGCTCGTTGCGACATGTGTTGTAGAGTTAAAGCTCTTCACATGAGACCTGCAGGACTTCTGCAACCTTTGTCGGTACCCGATTGGAAGTGGGATGATATAAGTATGGACTTTATCACTGGTCTCCCCACCACACAAAAGGGCCATGATTCTATTTGGGTAATAGTAGATCGTCTCACCAAGACAGCTCACTTTCTGCCCGTTAAGACGACATTCCGACCACCTCAATATGCAGAGAAGTACATTGCCGAGATTGTCCGATTGCACGGGATACCAAAAACGATTGTGTCCGATCGTGGTTCACAGTTTACCTCTCACTTTTGGGAACATCTGCATCAAGGTTTGGGTACTAGTTTGATTCGTAGCACGGCTTACCACCCACAGACTGATGGGCAAACAGAAAGAGTTAATGCGGTACTAGAAGATATGCTTAGAGCTTGTGTACTATCATCCAGAGGCTCATGGGAATCCTGGTTACCGTTGGCAGAATTCGCTTACAACAACAGTTACCAAGAGAGTATCAAGATGGCACCTTTTGAAGCTTTGTATGGCAGGAAGTGCAGGACACCGTTAAATTGGGTAGAGCCTGGAGAAAGAAGGTTTTATGGAATTGATTTTGTAGATGAGGCAGAGAAAAAGGTCCGTGTTATCCAACAAAACATGCAAGCTGCACAGTCTCGTCAGAAGAGTTATGCAGACAAGAGAAGAAGAACATTGGATTTCCAAGTGGGTGACTATGTCTATTTGAAGGTTACCCCAATGAAGAAGAAACGGTTCGGAATCAAGAAGAAACTGTCTGCAAGATATATAGGACCATACCAGATCGTAGAGAAAAAGGGTCCCGTGGCGTACAAGTTGCAGTTACCAGAAGAGATGAGTTCGATATTTCCCGTTTTTCACGTATCCCAACTGAAGAAGTGTCTGCGTGTTCCAGAGGAGAGGATAGAACCTCAGGGTATTCGGATCAAGGCAGACTTGGAGTATCGCGAGCAACCGGTTCGAGTCCTGGATACTAAGGACCGAGTCACTCGAAATAAAGTGGTCACAACCTACAAGATTCAATGGAGCCACCATGATGAGAGCGATGCTTCTTGGGAAACGGGAGAATATCTTCAAACCGCGTATAAAGCTTTTTACGATAAGTGGTTCGTAACTCAAAATCTCGGGACGAGATTCTTATAAGGGGGGAGGGCTGTAACACCCCTGGGTGTTAAGCATGCATTATCATTCAAAGCATAAGCATTCAACATCATTGCATGATTAGCATTATTTGAATTGTAGCTCTTTCAAATTTAATTTGAAAAACAAATAAATGGGAACCCTAAGTTTGATATAAGTGTTAAAAAGTTGGTGAACTTTTGAGAAGTAGCAATTTTAAATAATCTAGAATAAATCAACTTGATTATTGGAGCAAAATTTTGAATTCAAGTTTTCCTCAAATTCTGTTTTAAAAATATTCTAAGTAAATGAGTTTTTGATTTTAAATTAGCTTTAAATCTCAAATTCAAAATCTATTGAGAATTTTGAAAAGTGCTCTATATGAAAGTTGTAGAGAATAAAATTTTGAACAACTTTTATTTTGGGCCAAATTTCTGAAAACCTCTTTTTCATCTCCAAATTCAATTTTGAAACAAAGAATTAAATCTGAAAATATTTTGAAAAAGAAAAATCAGATTTTCGCCTTCGTGGGCTTCGGCTTCCCTTTCGGCCCAGCGTCGCTGGCGGCCCGGCCCGCGCCTGCGTCTTCTCCCTCCCGCTCCCGCGCGCGCACGCCCGCGCGTGGCGTCGTGGCGCCGCGGCAGCGTTCGGCCGCCGCGTGGCCGCACGCCGTCGGAGTCACGCGACACGCGCCCTGTGGCCCCCGCAGCGTCCGCGCCCGCTTACCCCCCTCCGCGCGCTCGTTCTCCTCGCTTGCTCCCTCCATTCTCCCTCGCCCGCCCGCCGCAGCAGCAGCAGAGCTCCGCCTCGCCATCGCCGGCTCCCGAGCTCCGCAACCGCCTTAGCCGCCGCTCCGGCTCACCGCCTCCGCCTCCGTCTTCGCCCTCGCTGCGCCTTTCCGTGGTGCATCCGGTGCTCGCCACAGCCCGCTAGGATTCGGTCTCCACCCGCGGTAATGGCTCGCCGGAGTTCCGGTCGAGCTCACCAGAGTGACCCGCTCCGTGGGCCGCACCCCTCCACGCCACTTCTCGTCCACTTCTCAAGCGCACGAGCACCGCACTTGCACCACGATTCTTGCTGACCTTACCGCGCAGCTCCTCTCGGTCGGAGCTGGCCGGTCGACGGCGTCCCGCGCCGCCGAGCCGCCATGCTCGCCGACGAGCTCGATGCCGAGCTCGTCTGGCCACCCACTAGGCACCACTGGGTTCGCGTCAGTGAGAGGAACACGATGGTGCCCTCCCCGTCGTCGGAGGACTCGCCGGCGGCGAGATCCCGGCGGTCCGCACCGCCTCTGGCCGGCTACGGCTGACGGATGGGCCCGTCTGACCCATGGGTCCCACCTGTCTGTCTCAGCGTTTCGGTTCCGGGTGTCACAGCGGTGTGCACGTAGCGTTTAAAGTCGGTTTTGATTTTCGGTTTTAAAGAAATTGATTTCCAGAAAATCTGAAAAAGGCTTCTAAAAATTGTATCTCAAGATTTATAGCTCCAAAAATCATGAAACAAATTGTGAAATGTTCCTTTTGAATAGATCTACAGTTTAAAAATATCTCATGTGATTTTTGTGACACTTTACTGTGCAATTCTATTTAATTGTTATATATGCTGTTATCTTAGAAAAAGTGTAGTAAATAAAATAATAAAGGGAAAAATGTGATTCTTGTTACATTAGTCTTTATTAGTGATGTACTTTCTAGGAAAAATGCCAGTGAAGCATGTTCTGTGGAAAAATGTTGAAGTGTAGTTCAAATGCTTTTAATTGGTAATATCTGTTATTTTTACTATAGAGCAAAATTTGTATACAACATACATCTGATAATTTTTGTAGTATGTTGGTTTACTGTTAGTAACCTAAGAAAATTGTGAAATCTGTTGTTTGACACTTTTCTAGTATAAAATAAATTCATGCTCACAATTAGGCTATAGCTTGTTTATTTTGTACAGGCAGTTTTACTTGTGCAATTCTCATGAAAATTTAGTGGTAGGTTAGTTAGGGTAAGAGTAGTCTACTGTAATTTTTGTAGATTTTTATCTACACCAGAGATAGGTGTTGTTGTGTAACCCTAGCTAAATAGGGAATAAAAGATTATTCTTTATGAGAAATTGAGAGAAATAAAATATGTTTGGTGTATCTTTGAAGCATCATGATGCCTTGCTGATGTTATGGATGAGTTAGGTTGGTAAGCTTTGGTAGCTTAGGTTCACTTGTATGTGTAGATGGTAGGCTAACTAATAGAAGGATAAGGTGTATGTTTTAGGTTACATGTTCTTGGATGACGTTGACTAACTTGTAGAAGAAATAATTATATTCAAACTGCTCATTCCATGTGCTCATCTGCATCTCATGTCATCAAAGCACTCCACCGCAATTCGATGCATTCTTCGCATGTTTCCTTATGCACTTGCATCATACAGGATCGCAGGAGGAGTTGCAGGCAGCAGTTCCGGAGGAGCAGGCTTGGACGGATCAGCAGGAACCCCAGGCACAGGAGGTGCCCGAGGAGGAAGAGTCAGGCGAGGATCTGCCAGAGTGCGTCGATCACCACCCTAGTTCGTTCGAAAGAGGCAAGCCCCGGAGCATTTTAAGCCTCCTAAATTTATAAAAAGTTATTCCTTATTACATGAGTTATAGTTATATATTGTTGCACTAAGTTATAGGAGTTGAATGAAACCGTTGTTGCATTATTACCTTGGCCACCGGATTATCTTTTACCCTGTTAGGTCAGGATCGAGTAAATTGCTTAGCCATGCTTAGACCGGTAGAAGTCGGGTGATTTCCTGTCACCTGCGAGTTATAGGTGGATACCAGGTTATGGTTAGCTGTAATTGTGATCATGAAAAGTAACCAAGTGTTGATGGATAAACGGAGACCGGGTGGAGTCTTATAGGGTTTTGGACTATAGTGATTCCGTCTGTGTCAGTTAAGGACCGATCGTTGCTCGTCCCTCTTGTCATGTTGAACGCATGCCTCACATTTAGCTGGCCGAATAAAGTACCTTTCGACCGCGAAGCTAGTAACACTTTTTGAGCCGGGATAAACTCGGGTTGGCAGACTGGTGTGGAAGGGGGTAACGGGGACGCGAAGAGTGAGCCCAAGGTGCGTCCTGGCAGTCGGGCGGTCCCTGGGTAGTGCAATCCATGATTGTTATCCCGCGGCTTCTCGGAAAGTGTCATTGGTGATCTACGCGACCCTGACGGGGGAAGCATGGTTTGTGTGAGGAATAAATCTCCAGCTGGATAGGAATTCGATTCGAATCGCCGTCGCTCCCGGTTAGTGAGCACTTGACTCGAGCTATGGCATCGTAGTTTTAATGATGGAACACGGATGGTTATGGGGATAATGTTGGAAAGGCCAAATCTGAGATGGTAATCCTTGATGTTAATGGTTAATCAAGTGTTTGTTTTAGTCATAGGTGCTCATTTAGCATGAATAGGTTGTCCTAAAAATGATGCTAAAGACACTTATCCTTAGTCATTCATAACAACTTGTGCTTTTCTCAAAGGAGTCAAGCCAATCCACTATGTAAAGCCTTGCATGCTCCTTGGTGTCATGTTATTTCTAGTTTATGACGGGTAAGTCTAGCTGAGTACATTCTCGTACTCAGGGCGTTGTTCCCATTGTTGTTGCAGATGGTCAGATGTACTACGGGTACTGCTCCAACTGTCTGTATCCGGCGATGGGTGACAACTAGGACCTTGGGCAAGGGTCTTTCTGTTTGTCTTATCTACTGCTTTTGTGGACCATGACTATCGACTGGCACTGTAACTGAACTAAGTGTGTGTGCGTAAAATTATTTGCTTCCGCTACTTTATGTTGAACTATGTTGTAATAACTTTTATTTCCGAACTCCGATGTATCTTACCTTTATGATCAGATTTATGTATCGTGTGAATTGTGGCTGCTAAATCAGTACGATCTTGGTTGTATGTTAGTGGTTTGGAAATCCTTCGTGATTTCACGGAATCTCGGGTTATACGGGCTTAAGTTTGTTAAATTAACCGCCTCGGTGGAAGATTTTCTTACTTAATTTCGTATAATTACGTTGATCCGTTACAGGGGCCTTCAACGTCGTGGCCGTAACAATCACACTTACCCTCGATGTGGGTCTGCAGGCCCATGACCTCGTCGCGAAGCCCCCCGCAAGTTCGCTCGAGCCCCAGGAAGGCGCTGTCCTTATCACTGATGGCTGCCTTTAGCGCCTCGATCTCCTGCCGAGCAGACTCGAGAGCTGCGTCCTTCTCTTGGACGGCTCCCTTCAGCGTCGTGACCTCGACGTTGAGGGTGTCACGCTGAAGGCTAACCTAGGAGACATCCTCCTCGAGCTCCTTCACCCGCATGGACAGGGGCTCGAGATCCCTGTGGGCCTAGGCAGCCTCCTCCCGAGCCTTGTCCATGCCAGTGTGCATCACGGCCTCGGCCGCCCAAGCCTGCGTCGCTTCTTCTTTCACCACCGCGGCGTCGACTGACCCCTAGGCCTTAACTTTATATGCCCAGGCGGAAGCCCAACGGCCGCGCGAGGAGGTAGGAACAGTTTCCCGTATTAAATGCGCTCACCTAACCGTTTCCTTACATCTCGCAGGAGTCGGGCACGTGGCCGTCCCCCACGTCGTGACCACACGCCACGTCGCCCACTACCGCGCCGATCTCGCCTCCCCAAAAGACGCGCCCGGCTAACGAACGAGGGAGGAATCCACGGACGAATATCCCCAGGTATGTGGAAAATGGGCCCAAAGCCCGCAATAAGTCTCGAGGGAGCGAAAGCTGGCTCTCGAACAGGGTTCGACAGCTGCCCTCAAGCAACAGAGTTAGGGACGACCCAGGGTGCGCCCGTACATGGCCAAGGGCTCGAGCCACGCTCTCGAGGCACCCCAGGACGTATTCGAGGCCGAAGGAGAAGGTCATCGTAGGAATCCCTCCGGGGGAGGCATCGAGCCCTCGAATCCTGTCGAAGGGAATCGAGATCCACACGACCACTTCTTGGCATCTTTGAGGGCGCCTCCGGGCCACTAGCCGACCCCTAACGAACGGGGCACGGGCTCTCACTCGAATTCCCCCGCTAGCAGCTCACCGGAGATCGTCGGAACTCGCGCCCAAACGAGGGTAGTACGACATTCTCCACCCCTCCTCTTTTTTTTAGAAAAGGAGCGTGAGGGTCGCAAAAGACGACCGGGACTTTGATCGACCTCGTGCGCGCGAGGCTCGGGGTCCCGACCGCAGAAACGGGCCCCGAGCCCGGAATAAGCCTCGAGGGAGCGAAAGCTGGCCCTCGAACAGGGTTCGACAGCTGCCCTCGAGCAACAGAGTTAGGGACGACCCAGGGTGCGCCCGTACATGGCCAAGGGCTCGAGCCACGCTCTCGAGGCACCCTAGGACGTATTCGAGGCCGAAGGAGAAGGTCGTCGTAGGAATCCCTCCGGGGGAGGCATCGAGCCCTCGAATCCTGTCGAAGGGAATCGAGATCCACACGACCACTTCTTGGCATCTTTGAGGGCGCCTCCGGGCCACTAGCCGACCCCTAACGAACGGGGCACGGGCTCTCACTTGAATTTCCCCGCTAGCAGCTCACCGGAGATCGTCGGAACTCGCGCCCAAACGAGGGTAGTACGGCGTTCTCCATCCCTCCTCCTTTTTCGAAAAAGGAGCGTGAGGGTCGCGTAGCAAAAGACGGCCGGGACTCTGATCGACCTCGCGCGCGCGAGGCTCGGGGGCTTGACCACAACGAATCGTTCCCCAATCAAACGCGTACAAGACCTCGGAGGAGTGTCAATACTCCACCGAGGCCTCGGGGGCTACACCCGGCGGGTGCGCTCGCGCGCCCCCGCCGGAAAAAATCACGGCGCTACGACTCCAATTCTGACCAACCTCTGGGAGAGTGATCACACACTCACCCAAAGGCTCGGGGGCTACTGTCGGTACCAACAGTACGGGGGTACCCGCACCTATCGCCAAAAAACTAACACGACCGAAACCGCAATAAAAGATAGTCCGCCTCGACCGCGTACCTAGTCAGTCTCGTACGAGGCCCGCTCGACGGGGCGCCTCGACCGCGCCCCGGCTCCGACTCGTACGAGGCCCGCTCGACGGGGCGCCTCGACCGCGCCCCATCCCGTGCCGCAAGGTACTTCGACAGCGCTCCGACCCGCGCGAGGCTCGACCGCCCGCTGGGGAAAACTCCAACTCGCGTGAGCCCGGACCGAGCACCTCGACACCTTTTCTTTGCCTACCCCAGGATAAAAGTCATAGCATTCAATGCGGTTACCTACTACCACCTACCGGCATGGCTGCGGCCAGGATCGACGTGGGAACAATACCCGTGTCAGATCTCACTGTTTTACCACCCATCCCGTGATGGAAGGTGAAACCCGTCACTATACCCACCTTACCGCGCACTGTTCACCATCAATCACCCTCGAGGGAGGATAAGACAAGGCCCGTTCTTCGCGATATCGAGGATTCGGCCTTATCCATCCGGCCTCGACCCGGCCTCGACCCAGCCCCGACGCTCGACTTAGTTCAAAGGACGGTATAGCATGGCGCTCTGGGTCATTTCGCCATCTTGTCTCCCACAACGTCAGGGTGTCCAGGGATGGCCGGCCATTCCCAAGACACGTCGCTACAGTCAACTCAACAGGAATCGACAAAACATCACCTCAAGGCTCCCCGTCGTCTTGGCCTCCCCTCACCCTATAAAAGGGCAGGCCAGGGTTCAACGGGGGGGGGACGAAGACGGAACGAAAAACACAAAACAGAAGATCGACATCTCAAGCAACCGCCTTTTTCCTCTTTTCTCTTTGAGACTTGGGCTCGACACCCTCTCTCGCATGCTTGTAACCCCTACACGAGCACCTCGGTGCAAGGAAATACAAACATCTCCCCCCGCTGGACGTAGGGCCTTCTTTTGCCCGAACCAGGATAAACCCCCGTGTGTTCTCCTTGCATCACCATCCAGGAAAGAGACACGCAGCATTTACTCGTTGGTTTAGGACCCCCTCGGGTCCGAACACCGACACATAGATTAACAAAAAATGATTCATCAAGAGGGGGAAATGGGGGAAATTGGTGGTACCCCCAGCTACTGGACAGATCGAGACAGCTACATTTACAACTGATCAAGTCCACCAAAAGGACGAGAAATGGAGGTTTGGCTACAGTGCAGGGAATGTAACTCAGAAGCACTGAATCCTGATGAAGGTGTATATTCATCAAAACTTGAATTCTTCATCTATATCAGATAAGGTATCTGGTGGATCATATACAATCATATCTGGGAAAAGCTCAAGAAAATCCTGCTTTATCTTCTCCCTCAGTTCAGGGTATGGAACCAACCCTTTCAGGATAACACGGAACGGCAACGATAGAGGAGGGTCGGGGGAGCTCCTCATGTCCTCGTAGATTTCCATTGCAAGATCAATCAAACCAGCATCACAGAAGGCTCTCACAATGTCGCCATAAGTGTGCTGATCAAATAGCACGTCTTCAGACTTGAGATCTGCCCAGACCTGCCTTGTCTCATTAATTTTCTTGTTCCTCGCTAGCATGTATAGCATGTCTCGATAGAGGTACATGTCAGGGCGGTACCAGATTTCTTTCCGCACAACACCATATATCTGTAACAGAAAATCAACACTTAATCATCCAGATTACCATGCTAAACTTCAAAAATAACTGTTTGTTGCACACTGAATGCTATGCTCCAGGAACATCAAACTTTGGAAACACCTAAAAATGGTGATAGCATAGGAGCATCTCCAAGCTGGGCACACTCCTGAGTAGAATGGGGGAAAATAAATTGAGGATTAGCACTCATTAGTCATTCCATTGAAATAGAGGATTTCCACTTATTTTCCTGGTGCACTATACAAGTAGTCATTTTGGCCCTTGAACCCCATTACATGTCTTTTTCAGTTATTTTGGGCCCCAGTAAAAGACTGCCATAAGAGGTGAAAGATAACTAAGAGATTTCTTTACATGATTATGTGCTACTTATCTGAGAACTAAGAATTCAATCCGGCCATCAACTCATATTGAAATTTCCTGAGTTGCCCCATATAAATGTGCCTAGCCTCATCTCTAGTAAATTGGTCTCACAAGCATTTAGGTCATAAACCTTGTCTAAAAACATGGCTAATTATATTTGAATAAGACAATTAACAAGCCTGTCAACTCTCACGATCATTGGGCCATGAGTATAATTTATTTAAGCAGCATGTGTATTTCAAGTGGGGCTTAAACCTAAAAGATAATGGACAGGTGAAAAACAGAAATGTAATAAACGGCAAAATGAAAAATCATAGAATGCACCACAGAAGAGAGGCAAAGCTCATTTTCAGCGTAATGGTTGGCAAATCCTCAACAGGCACTCAAGTATCTGGCACATCCTTACATTCTCCAATTAAAACAGCCTAATATATCCCCACCCCAAAAGGGAACATAATAAGGAATTAAATGTGTTTTTTTCTTGAACTACACAGGAGAGCGTGTATCATTTCATTAAGAAGAATAAAAAGATACAAAGGGAGGGAAGTAAGAAACCCCTCCCAGGCACCCCCACGGGGTTTAGTCAATACAAAACTCTAGAAAATAAACTAGGGAAACACAACCAGCAGCCTCAAACAACCAAGGACCTTGGGATCCAGGACCAGCGACCTAGCAAGGAACTCGTGTAAGGTCGAGGCTACCGCCATACACCATAGATTACTCTCATTAGCCACAGATTAAAGCAGCAGTGACAAATGTGTTTCAACATCAATCTCCAGGACATATTATCTGTTAAGTAAAGAAAGTAACTCCTACACAGTAGCATACTCCACAGTAAAATCCTATCCCATACTCTTATAAAGCTAAACCCCACTAGATATTTCTCTCAACATGCAAGCTATCCACATCAACAATCCACTAGAACTTGCAATTATAGCCAACTAGCACATGTAATTATGATGGTTATCTCTTCATCCACTAACATGCATTTAGTTGTCCACATAGATGTGTCAAACCATTCACAAAAATCAATTTAAGATAGTTTCATTCATATAACTATAAATATAAATAGTCTAAATTATCTGGAATCCCCGCAGCAACGCGCGGGGTATTCTCCTAGTTATGTAAGACATCCAAGGCTAAGACACAAATTCTAGAGGACCCTCCATCATAATCCACCTATACTTGATGGACCAATGACATTCAAGGAGAGGTAGAAATCAGGCAACTGTTGCATGGATGTAGTAAAAAGAGGCAAGACTGGAAGCAGGAAAGGAATTTTCACTGAACACGAGTGGATAGAAATTAACAATCCACATGCCAGAACCATGATAATCAAACATCCTTCACTACTGTTATTACCACTGGTGCTACATTACTGTTTTTATATTTATTTAACTTTGCTTCATCATTCTCTTGTTGGGTTTCATCTCTAGCCTACGCCTATGTACACCAACTTAAGCCCTGTTTGGATCCCTATAGATAGAAGTTATCTGCTAATAATTATCTCTTTTGGAACCAAACGGGTATAGATAATAGACTAGCTAATTCTTAGTTGGACCTTTAGATAACAACTATCCGACTAGCTAGACCAAATCAGGTAATGAGTTATTAGCCAGCTAACTATTATCAGATAATGAATCCAAACAGGGCCTTACTTGGGACTAAAGGCCTTGTTGTTGCATAGCCAGCGGGGCTCACTTGGATCTTATCACTAGCCTACACCTTTTGTTGGGTTTCATCTCTAGCTATGTTTTCCTCGAGGGGCAGGGTTGGGTACATAGGCCCCTATGCACCCAAACTAGCTACTAACTAGTCATGTGTTATACTAACTAGTTATGTTCTACTCTTATGTAGCCTATGCTCTTGTTGTAATGTACTTGAGGTGCCAAAGAACGTAAATAAATTCTGAGTTATTGGACTATGCAATTGCTTAAAATTAAACCCCAGCAGGTTCACAGTTTGTAACCGATCAAACTATTTATGCTATAGGAATTTTTCAGTACAATCAGAAGTGTGTTAAGCAAGCTATTAAGAAAAATATTTGAACTGCTTATTTGGGCACCAAAGATCTAAAGATCAATCCTGCTTTAAGCTAGCACAGAGGACAACACAATTTGAGTAGAACAAAGCTATTTAATACTCACACATGACAACACACTTCAGTATGCTTAAGAAGAGCAGAGGAAATAAAGAAGTCCAAACAGTGTCAACTAGGTTCCAACTTCTAAACTCAGGTAGCTCAAGTGGCGATAATGCATTACAATTTAACTGTTAGTCACTATTTAGTCCTCCGAAAAAGTAAAAGGCACATAGATACAGCATTAAAATCCCCGGTCTATGATTCTAGTAAGGCAAGTCATTCTTAAATTCTGTGCCAGTTAATAGTGCTCCTGGTCCAGATGGTTTTGGGCCAGCCGTTCTATACCTGCACCGTGGACCTTGATCGCATCAATCGGGCTCACATTGTTCTCCTGCCCAAATGTTCTACAGCCACGACACCTCAAGATTATAGGCCAGTTTCCTTGCAGAACTGTCCAGTCAAGATAATTACTAAGATTCTCACCACGAGGCTGCAGCGTCACATTCAACAGCTCATTGACATTGACCAGACTGGCTTCATCAAGGGGCGTTCTATTTCTGAGAATTTTGTATATGCTACTGAACTTGTTCAGCACTGCCACAAGAAAAAGTTTCCAACGGTGGTCCTCAAACTTGACTTTGCCAAAGCTTTTGACTCAGTATGTTGGGACAGCCTCCTCAAAATACTGTCTGCTAGGGGCTTTCCGGATCTTTGGCTCAAGTGGATGCAGCTGATCTTCAACTCCTCTCATTCAGCTGTGATGATAAATGGCTGTCCTGGAAATTGGATTCGGTGTCGACGTGGTCTCAGGCAAGGGGATGCCTTGTCTCCCTACCTGTTCCTTCTAGTGGCTGATGTTTTACAAAGGATGATTAAGTGTGATGGATCTATTCGCCATCCTGCTACTGACACTGCCTGCCCTGTCCTTCAGTATGCCGATGATACCTTGCTACTGGTAAGAGCAGAAGTCACCGACATTCGTCGCCTAAAGGCTGTGCTTAATAAATTTGCCTCTGCAACTGGTCTTAAGATTAATTACAACAAGAGCACCCTGGTGCCAATGCATGTGCCCCCAGCCAAGCTACAACGCATTGTTCGACTTCTACAATGTCAGCAGGGTACCTTTCCTCAGGTCTACTTGGGTCTGCCTCTGTCCAATGTTAAACTAAACCTATCAGCTTTCACTCCTATGATTGCAAAGGTGGATAAACGCCTGTCTGGATGGCAGGCTGCACTGCTTAATCACCAAGGAAGACTGGTGCTTGTTAATTCGGTACTGGATGGCCTAGTCACTTATATGATGCAAGCTCTAGCACTACCGCCGGGGGTGATTGATCTTATTGACAGCAGAAGACGTGCTTTTCTCTGGTCTGGCAAGGACAAGACTAGTGGTGCCAAATGTCTTGTTAACTGGGAGGATGTCCAGCGGCCCAAGTCTCAGGGCGGTCTAGGTGTCAAGAATTTGGCTGCACAAAATGCTTGCCTCTTGCTCAAACTTTTACACCGCCTACATCACCCTGGTCACTCTGCATGGGCTACTTGGGCGAGAGCAAATAAAAATCTGGTTACCATGAATGACAATGGTGATGGGAACCATTGGTCTGCTCTTCGTGCTCTGCTCCCGGCCTACAGAACAATAACTAAGGTACAGATTGGCAATGGTGACTCTACAGCCTTCTGGTGGGATTGCTGGTTAGAGGGGACTGCCCTCGCACTGAAGTATCCATGCCTTCTATCCCACTGCACTCAACCGGATGTCAGTGTCTCGGTTGCGCTTCAACATGGCCTCTCTACTCTACTTGTCCCCAGGTTGTCCCCCCAAGCCGAAGCTGAGCTTGCAACCGTCAATTCTCAGATCGCGAGCATCACTCTTTCGACCCAACCGGACAGCCGTTCCTCCAGGTTCATAGATGCTCTCAACAATCTCAAAACTTCAGCACTGTATCAGGCTGCCAATGATGGTGATGCTCCAGCCAATGGCCCACGGTTTGTCTGGCTAAACAAGGCACCTCCTAGAGTGCGGTTCTTTGGGTGGCTGCTCATCAACAACCGTATACAGTGCCGTGCAAATCTCTTCATAAAAAATATTCTTGATGATGATGTCTGTGAGCTATGTGGAGCAGCTGCAGAAACGGCCGACCACCTCATTTTCCGCTGCCAGGTCGCCTCTCAACTTTGGAGCCATGTTGGCTGGGATGAGAATCAGCTTCCCCACGTAACTAATCTCTGGGAGTTTGAACGGCCTCAACATATCCCATCCAGACACTTTTCTATGATGATACTTCTGTGTTGTTGGCAAATATGGAACCATCGACATGATGTCGTCTTCAGACAACTACAACCTTCGCTTCCCCGGCTACTTCACGCATGTAAAGAGGCATGTCGCCTCTGGAGTTGTCGCCTCCGCCCTCAAGATCGCGTCTATACCGATTTCTGGTGTAATCTTTTTGTAATGAATTAATTTCACCCTTTTGCAGCCATATGGCATTGTAAACACTAGGTGCATGGCACCCTCCATCCACCGGCTATGCCGGAATCAATGGAAAATCATTCAGGTGGGGTTCTCCCCCTCCGGGGAGGTCTTCAAAAAAAAAATATCAACGACTTTTTAGTTTTTCTAGACATGGGCATGAGTTCTCCCAAATGACTAAAACTCTAAAAGAGATGAAAAATGCACAGCCAAAGACCAGGGCAGTGGATGGAGACTTACAACAGGAAAAACCCTCCTAATCCAACTTGCTCTGTTTTATTAATCCTATTTTCCGCTTCTCGATATGTCAAAACTGGTTTTTGAAAACAGCGCATCAGAAGTTCAGACTACCATTTGCTACTCCAATACGAACGCAGCTTAACAATCGACTGCACTACTGGTTTTTCAGATTCGACCGATTGGGATCCCCATTTTGCAATTCAAGGTTCAAAACCACGCAGCAAACCACCTTGCACACCGTTCCTTTCAAGTAAATCGATTCTTCTGCACTACAAGAATCAGTAACGAGAATGTAGTCGTGAACTGAACAGTAGAGCACGCAGGTTTTATTGGGATAGGAGTGTAAAACCTTCATTGAGAGGATGACATGGTCCTGGCGGAGGAGCTCGGCGAGGACGGCGAGGAGGTCGGTGCGGAGGAGCCGCGACACGTGCGAACGCATGAACTGCTCCAGGCGCGGGTGGCCCCCCGCCGGGGGCAGCGCCGCTAGCCGCTTGAGCTGCGCCACCGCCATGAGGCCCTCCTTGCCCATCTCCTTCTTCCGCCGCCATATCGACAGGCTCGGGCTCGACGCTGCAGACGAAGAGCACAGCCTCTGGTGGAGGTCTACATCGGGGGCGGACCGGAGCAGGGTTTGGAGGAGGCGGCGGTGATGGCGGCGCGGAAGGAGACGGGATAGCATTTGGGAGTAAGGGACCGACCGGGATTTGGGCCGTTGGTGGGCAGGCATATTCAACAACAAAATGTAATCTGCGATGTTTTGGTGATGGATTCTGAAGGTAAGTGTTTTCTTCCTGACTTCCTGTGGTTTGCTGTTATATACCGTGAATTCATTTCCTGTGCAAAGCTTTGAAGTTCTATAAAGTTCTATTGTTATGCGTAATGTACAGTCTGTGGGTTCGTGAGACTGGTGCTTGTGCCTTTGGGCCATCTTTTTTTTTTTACTATCATTTTACAACCCTAAACACATTTGTTCTATTTACTTCTGACGCACTTGCCAAATGTCCTTGCAGATTCATTCTGGGATTGCTGAACGGTGAACGCTACATGAGATCCAGGATAAACAGTTTGTTCGCTTGAGATTATCAGTCAAATCAGTCAGCCAGCCAGCAGTGTTTTTCTTTCACAAAAAACCAACCAGCAGTACTTTCAGCCAGCCACATCAGTCCAAACTCTCTTTGCTGTAGGTTGACACCAAATGTGGGTTGGTGAGAATGTTTTGTCAAAGAGAAGTTGACTACGCAAAACAAAAACGATCAGTAACTGTACTGTACTGTGCTGTACTGTGGAAGTGACTTTTTTCGCCCATAGATTTCAACTGCACCTGTTGTACATATAATCTAGTGGAAGGTGCGCGCCCTCGTGCGCGTCGGTGGGCACACGAAAGTTTTTGAAGACGGCCAAAATGTGTTGGGATACAGATTGAGATGAGTAATTATAGAGGTAAATATATGCTAAAATTGTATATTTATATATACACGATGGTGCATAGGTATATATTACATCCGGATTTTGACACGAGGCTACTAATTTTCATCTTTTGGAACAAAGCTTGAGCAGCGAAGAGAACAAAAATAGACACGCGCTAACAGCATATCAAATTGAGGATGCAAAGAATAATAGAATACTAAGCAGGTGGAACATACAGGCGTTTATCGGACAACCAGAATCTTATCAAGATAGAGCAGCCAGCTAGCAATAGAACCCCCTTACTCGAATCCGTAGCAGAAACCTGTAAATGTTTTGAAATATCAGAAACCATGTTGTCCTAAAGTGCTTTGTAAGCCGTCAATGGCAACCGAAGAATAATCGAGTAGCAACACAATGGAGGTGGCTATAAATAGAGAAAACAACACAATGTCATTCATACGTAGGGAGATAGAAATTGAGTAAATCGTAGAAACGAAATTTGTAACTTGTCCACTTATATGACCATTTATAACCTGTCGACATATATGAATTTCTAAGAATCCATGGTATGTGCTAAAAATCATCAAACTGGAACAATATGTTCCTGACGGTTCTAAGTATTTGTAGGAATTTATCCATATATGTTTTAGGATTTGCTTTATCTGTGAATTAACCAAGAACATGAAATGGGCAGATTCCTTTTTGAGCTGTTTAATTTTCTCAGCAATGATCTGAACTCTAAGGTGTAGATCAGCGTAGTCACAAGAAGGGGAGGTCACGTGTCACCCATACAATTCCTCTATTTTTACACTACAACTAATAGCTTGTAAAGAACATTTAGGTGATGTTGTGGCTTCCTACACATTACCTTACCTGTTAATATTTTTTTTTTTACTCATGCTCAGCCCATGTTCCAGGCCTACAGTTATATGCACCATCAATATATGAAGTACTATTCCATCAAGTTGAAAGAACTCTAAACATGTATAACTGTAAAAAAGAAATTTTCAGAACAAGGTTATGGCAGAGCGTACCAAAAAAAAACATGCGCTTTCTCTAGCATTTAGATCATTTAGATCTCGATATTTGTTCTCCTCGTGCTTTTCTTCGTCCAAAGATTATTTCGTAGATGATCTCTGTTCAAATAAACAATGCAGCCATCTTCAGCAATGTATTGACCATTTATAACTTGTCAATTTATATGAATTTATAAGAACCCATGGTAGGTGCTAAAAATCATAAAACTGGGATAATATGTTCCTGGCAGTTCCAAATATTTCTAGAAATTTACACATAATATGTTTCTGATAGTTCCAAAAGAATTGTAGAAATTTTCACATAATATTCAGAAAATATTGAAATCACCAAGAAAAATCTAAAATTAAGTAGGAAATGAAGAGACACAATGTAGCATTATGGAGAGGTTCTTAAGTTTTTTTTTTCTAAGATCATGGAAACAGAGTCCATTACCTTCTATTCGTTACCACTGGCCATGAACTGTGAAAATGGATAGGAATCGAAGCTATCGCGCATTTCCACAAAAATATTTTCACGCGCACATGTAAATAATGGCAAGAAGTTTCATGACAAGCTCCAGCACCGCAGACCTACAGCACATTCAGAGATGAGGTCGTACCTAGAGACAATTTAAAATAGGTTGAGAGACCAATATGATGTAGCTGACACTGGAACACCATTCCAGTTTCCTTCCTGTACATAGCAGTGTGCTACTAATTTCCAAAATATTATGTTAGCAAATTACATGACAAACATATTAAAATAGGGTGAACGGTATACCATTTACAACATAATAGTCCTTACAGCCAGCAAAGTTCAAATTGAGACTATTGAATTAGGGACCTATTTTATACAGTTTTTTAGCAAACACGTTAAAGCCTGAAAATGCAATCTATTAGATTAAATAGAAGCAAATTGAAATGCACTGGCAGACTAAAGAAAAAACTGTGCAAAGAGGGATTCTTAAGTACAACCTGCTTGGAAATTACATACAATAGTTAAGATCCTGCATTATTACCTATAAAGAATATGATAAAATATTAAAATGCAGTTCCCAGAGGTAAAATTTAGAAGGCAGCTAAAATAGCTACAATCTACAATGCAAATTGGGAACTGGCAAGATTAATTCATAGGAACTGTGACCGAACTACCTTTCCTTCCATGCTTGCCTCGTTATACATCTGCTGCTTGTCATGCACATTGGACGTTCTACCGCAGGTGGCTGTCCTTGCCATCTACAAATTATAGATTGATCAGACAACACATTACCTCAATCAAGAATCTAAAAAACAATGTCCATCATCAAAATAGTTGCTGCTAGGTGAAGAGTATCATACCGTACCTTGCTTGTACTTCAGGAATTGATTGGTAGAGGTAAAAAATAGAACAAAAGATTCAAGGTTATCATGGCCTGAGCTGTGATGGTTAATTTTATCTAATGTATGAGTGCCATGCTCGCAAAAAAAGTATGAGTTCCATGTAAAAAAAATCTCATTTTCCCTATGGGAATGAGGTAAAAATTTTAAACAACAACGTGAAACTCGGTGGCCTGCCATCCCGTCTGAGTTTCATACGATACTTTGGGGGACAGGAGAGGCTAAACTATTAGCTCCAAGCAAGCGATTTTTACATAACTTTCAAGGACAGAACTACAGCAAAACGAAATAACTAATGTGGTCCACAGGTGACCTTCATGTATTTGGTGAATATTAATGTTGGCTGCTTTGTGTGTATGCTTACTTGTAGATGGGAAAAATACTACCAAGAAGTGAAAGAAGAGAGAAAGATCTGTGAACACCCATGGCACTTGGCAGGTTTAGAGAGGAGCAAGTATGAGACTGGTCCAACAAGCACTGGGAATGTATCATTGCGAAGCTGCATGAGTGGCAAAAAAAGAAGGTCTGCAGGCATTATTTTTCATAAAATAAATTAGCGTGCCCCTTCCTTTACAGGTTGAAAATCACCAACATATAAGAAAAAAAGACTACTGCAGGGGATCCTATCATATTGCTATTAAACTTACATACACAGTAGAATGTGTGAAGCTGCAATCGAACAGAGTGTGGGCGCTGCACAGACCCAAAGGGCGGTCCTATAAATGTTAGACACGATCCATTATAGAAGGAAATGCAACTATGAGACTCTAAACCCTGGAGTACTCCAGAAAGCACATGATGGAGTACTCAAAGGGGAAAGAAAAGAAAACACCTTCAACTGAATGGGATGGAAGGAACAGGCGCAACACAGTAGAGGTAGATAGCCGATGTAAACCACCCTATCAATTACTATGAAAGAAACGGACTATCAATTAGCCTGAAACAAACAGACACACGATTTGGGGGAATTTTTCCACAGGAAACCAAGAAAAAATTAGAGTGAAAGTTTTTTTTGTCAAAGGAAGCTTGTTGGGGTTGTTTATTTTGTCCCTGTAATTTCTGGTAAACAAGGATGTGTTCAAAAAGAGAGAGCAGAGGCCAGCTTTAGCCACACTTGCAATGGAGATCAATCATCGACTATAAACAGGACAGGACCAAGGATACATACACTTGCGTTTGAGATCAATCATCAACCACAAAGGATAGCTATTGAGATCAATCATCAATTGTAAACAGTTCATGACAAAGGAAATAACCATAGCTGGGAGGTAGGCTGCAAAACAAGCAAACTTACCTGAGCAGCAGAATATGTGAAGCGGCAATGGAACAGAGTCTCGGCGCTGAACCCATGCAGAAGATGACCCTATAAATTTGGAATCAATAGATTAAATAGCACATATGAACACATCTTAGTTGCTAAGATGCAAACAGAGAGTCAATAAGGTGACTCATAGAACACTCCCCATCAGTTGAATCATATATTCATATACTGGCAAAGGATGAAGAGCGTGCAATTTCGCAGGCATTAGTTGAAAGCGGCATTAGTTGACAGACAAATAATTTCGCAGGCAACCAAAGCAGCATTAGTATGCACAAAAAAATAGCAGCCATGTAACAAAGGTTCTGAACATAGCTGAATCTTATCCCAGAAGGATGCATGAATACACGAACCTCTTGTCGACTGGCCATGCTTGACAGAGCGTACCAAATCAGGAACCTGCAATAAACAAATCGAGGTACGTCTAAAAAATACGAAGGCACAAAATTGAAATATAGCCATAGGAGCACCTCATCTGGCTGTACATGCCCGAGGGAGAGAGAGAGAAAGGAGCCGGGGGCGGGTTCGGCGTGCCAGAGAGAGAGAGAGAGGAGTCGGGGGCAGGTTCGGCGCTGGGCGCTCCCGACCTAGGGTTTGCTGTAGCACAAGAACGGACGCGGGCTAGAGAAGGATGCGGCGCCGGGGGCAGCCACGCTGGCGGCCGGCCACCGGCAGGGCCCGGTGAAGCTGCGCCATGACCGGGGACAGTCACCGCCGGCGGCGACACGCGGTGCAGCGGTAGAGGCCGGGGAGCGGTGACACAGCCCGGCAGCGCGGTGAGGCGGCGGCGCTTGGCAGGCCGGCACGTGGGGAGGTGGAGGAGGAGGACGAGGGCTGCCGCAGCCGCGCCGTGCCGCTGGCGCCGGTGGCCGCCCTGGCCGCGTGTCGGGAGAGATGAGGAGAGGGAGGGAGCGGACGAGAGAGAGAGAGAGCGAGGAAGGTGAAGGAGAAGCAGAAGTTTAGGTAAGGGAAATCAGAAGCTGGGTATTATATTCGTTTCGCTGGATTCTGAGAAGAAGCCGTAGAAGGTAAATAAGAGCGTGAAAAAATCAAAGAAGCCGGAGAGGACGACGGGAAGCTGATCTGAACGATAATCGGCTTCAAGAGATTTGGGCCATCGATTCGAAGATCCGACGGACGAAAAAAAATTAGAGTGACGTGGCGGCTGCTTCCTTTGGAGGAGCTGTCGCTCCTTTTACAGGTTAAATTTACCAGATTGTTGCTATGAATTTGACAACCTTACATGAACTGCTACAAGCTTCCAGTTATGAACTGTATTTTGTTACTCGCTTCCAGCTATGAACCGCGTTCTGGTTTGGAAATTTGCATTGCCTGGGTTTCCTGGGAGTTCGGCTGTTCTCTCCTAATCGGTTAATCCATGTATCATGACAGGCATGGTGGATGATAAGTTTCTTATCTCTATTATTATTAGTACTTGAAAATTCTACCTCAAGATACAATTTTGATTTAGCGAATTACGTTACATGTGCAATATATATGACATGGAGCCCTGAGGCCAACACCATTTTGAATATTGCACATCAAATTCTACCTCCAGCTACAGATTTTGTGTATGCATTGACCATATCCGACCTTCAAGGTTACATAAAGCTTATAAATTTCCAGGCTGAAAAGACGCCGGTTCTCTTTCAAGTGCATATACAAATGATTGAATATCCCAGGGATAAATGTGCCTGGATCTATAGGTGCTCACGCGAGCACCTTCTGCTATCATAATTGCCCAAGAGATGCGGCCATGGCGCTTTATCGCAGCCATGGAATGCTCTGCTGCAATTACTGCATCTTAGGCTGTATAATGAGACGCAGGCACCTCAAATTCATCGAACTGTGACATGACCTCTACAGTTGAATTGGCAAGCACTGAAATCATGTCAAGGGAAGCAGGATCAGCGAATACACGAACACGGATTGAGCCGCAAGTGATGCAAGATTAGATGTTTTTATTGAGCCAACTTACCAAGGGGATCATATGTTGGCAAGGTGATGTACCGTGGGCAGTGCTTGCTTTTTGATACACTTCCAATCGTCAAAGAAGTAGTAAGACAATCACGAGGCTGAAAACATAAACTGAGATGAGCATTGCCTTGCAATATGCGTCATTTGAAATTTGGAAATAATATAAGTATCCAATTTGGGGGACACAACCGTTCAGAGAAATATTCAAAAGTGAAATTTATGCAACACATATTGACCAGAAGCTAGTAGAGAGCAGCTTGCAAGTTCAAACGCCACAAAACAGTAACCAAACAGGGCACTGGACTTCGGTATTGTTATCAAGTTTTGTTTCCATAGGACTCAGAGCGATCGTTCAGCATATATACATAGGACGCAAAATTCTTCAGAAACATTCAAATTTTTTAGCAAATCAAATTTCGGTCCTGTAGGAACAATATTAACAGATATGCTTTGGTGGTAATCTGTCTACACAACAGTCATTGGTTCTACTCATGGCTGTAATATTTTATAGCAACAAATTGTAGGGAGTTGTTCAAGGGGGCAAAATGGGAAACTTACCTTCAATTCTTTGTCGAAGCATAACCTAAGTTCTTGGACTGAACCACTCTTGCAAACAATTTGTGGTGATCCCCCAAAAGCATGTTTGATGGTATCGATGACATCGCTCAGCGCATATTCCTTACCATTTGAAACCTGTATCCCTCCACTTGACAGCATTTCCTGCAACCCACGCAATCCAAATTTACAATAGAGAAAGGAGAAAGTTCCAAGCTGCTATTCTGGTTGTAGGCATTACTTTCCAAAACCATGCTGGTAACGTGAAGGTACTTTAGGCTAGCTAAGAAACCAATGCTATGGTGTGGGTATTGGGTAATCTGTCAAAGACCCAGGCACTAACCGTAACGTTATACTTGAAGTAGAGGTCAAGGGCAATGGTGAAATACTGTAGTTCATCCTGAACCACAGGGGCAGAGCAAGTTCCATGCTTCTCTGAAAAATGAAACTTGATGTTAAGGTTATGCAGTCATGCAATTCTCAGAAACGTCTGCGCAATCAAAGTTGAGCATAATGCCAGACTCTACTTTGCAAGCAAAAGTGTGTCATAGTTCATAAGGGAAAGAACATTACCCCACTGAATATGAGCAACAGGCGAATCGAGCAGAAAACGTCATCCCGTAAGACAACATGCAAAGGAAACAGCAAAGAGGTTGAAACTGAGGCATACTTTCGGAGTTCAATATTATAGCATAATGGACGAATCTAGTTCTGAATTCGGGTGTTGCTACTGCACCTCGTGAGCCCAGAAGAGTCCCTTGCCGCTGAAGCAAGTTCCAGATTTGGAGCAGTAGAGGGACGGCCAGTACTTGTCAAGCACCTCCTTCAGTGGCAATATCTACACCACCAGATGATGGCACCAAACCATCGATCAGCACGGTTGTTGAGAACTCATCCACAGAATCAAACGCGACAAGAGGACCAGACGGAAGCACAAACAACGCCCTGTGAGGCTGTGGCTGAGCAGTCACCTTGTCCATGTCGAATTGGGTGCGGCGGCAGCACGACGGCCAGGTCCCGTCGTCGTAGTCCGGCCATAGCCCGTCTACTCGAGCGGCAACAGTCGCGAAATTGAGACCAAACCGATCACGAATTCACCTGACGGAACATACATATACAAAAAAGAAATCGAACGAGAACGGATCGAGCACTTACGGATCGTGAACGTCTGGAGCGGCTCCGAGCTGCAGGCGGGGCAGGAGAAAGAAAAAGAACGGCGTGAGGTCTCGCATCAATCAACCCAAACGAAATCGGATAGCAGGAAACTGATCTATGGTGCGAGCAGCGAGCTCTCGGCGTCTGGACGAGAGGATAAGATGGGGGAGGGGAGCCACTGGACGTGGCAGGGGCCGGCGGCTCGGCGCGGCGCACGTACCGGCAGCAGCCGTTGGTGGCGCAGCAGTGGCGGGTGGAGGCGCAGATGGTGCCGGGCCACTGCAGGGAGAGCGCGAAGTAGTCGAACTCCCGCTGCGGCTTGCTGCCCAGTGGCGCGCGGGCGGAGCCCAGGTCGGCCAGACCCGCGGCGACCAGCACCCACACCGCCAGCACGCACGCCGTCGTCATCGCCTCCCTCTCCTCCTCTGCCTCCGGCAGCTCAGCTCAGTACAACAACTCTGCGGGGCGACGAGGCCAAAAGGCAGATGGGGCTGTATCAATAGTGGTGGGGGCACGGAAACGGCCGTGTCCCTGCAAGCGGGGCCCTGCGTCGCCGTATCCCCCCCCCCCCCCCCCCCCCCCCCCCCCCCCCCAATTAGCCGCTGAGACCAGAAGAAAATGGTTTGGTTGCGTAGCGCGATTATCTTGATGGAATGGAATTGCAGGGCATATATCCTTGGCCTCGCCCTCGCACGCACATGGGTTTGATACGGAATATCCCTGGCCATTAACACCGGCGATAACCGGTTGCGATGCGACGAAGCAACCAGCCGCAAACGAGATGCGTGTAGCGATCAAGTCTACGATAAGATCAGAACTTCAAAAGTGACACGCAAATCATACAGGAGCAACGCGAGCAGCCTCACCACCTCTCCTGGAGAAAACGTCTGGGACACTCACTTCAGATAAATGTGTATTCATTCACATTCACATTCACATTGCATTCCCAAATCCCAGTGGCCAATCATTTGAGACTGTGAATGAAAGAATTGTACAGGACCATACAGGGCCGGTAATTCTGCAAGCACGCCGTGGCGGTGGCGTCACCCTCTATTGACTATTACTCATTTCAGAACCTGGAGTCCTGGACGCTGCTCAGAGTAGCTCGCCATTGGCTTGGAAGCTTGGTCAACTGTTACTGATCCCCTCCGTGGCATTGGCCATCACTGCAATCGCAATCACAGTGTCCGATCAGAGTAGTGCAGCCATGACAAATCTGGACCGGAACTCTCTTCCCGTCTGCACTGATTCCACACAACGACAGTAGTACAAGATAGAAGGGCCCACTCACCAGAGGGTTTATACGACGGGAACGTGACGTAGCGAGGGCAGTAGCTTCTGCTGTTTGGTGCAGTGCCAGTCTCAAGCGTGCAGTCACGAGGCTGCCAAGAGATGCAAGTCAACAATGTTACAGGGCTCGGAGCAATCATGTCTCTATCTCGACAATCATGTCAAGTCTAGGTTTCTCTTATTTGTAATGGTCCTTTCTTAGCTATTCCAGAAATTAGAGCCTACTCCACTCCTAATAAAAGCTGAGCGCTTATTATACTCATCATATATAGCAGCATGAGTTTTGTTTTTAGACGAACCTGTGGCATAAGTTTAGTTTCCTGCTCAAACTGATTTGGCTGATTCAAAGATTCAGAAACTGACATGACTTATAGAAACTACCTACCTGATAATCCTTGTGGAAGCAGAGCCTGAGTTCTTGAACTGATCCGTTCTTACAGACAAGTGATGGCATTGCCCCGAATGCATATTCAATGACAGCAACAATATGGCCAACGGCGTATTTTCTGCCGCTTCTAGGCCAGATATGTGCTTTCCTCAGGGCTTTCTGTAAGACAAGAGCAGGAGCTAGAGTAACGTACCGACAAAATTCTATAGTCTCTCATGACTTGTGCAATAAGTATATTGTGCTCAGAGATCAGAGATGTAGTGATGACTGACCGTAACATTGTATTTGCTGTAGAGATACAGTGCTGTGGAGAAGTAGTCATATTCATCCTGTATTTCAGGGTAACCACAAGTCCCGTGAGTTTCTGCCAAAGGAGAGAAAATGGGGTATCGTTAAAATTAGAGGCAGATCTGCAAGGAAACTACATCCTCTGGCCTCTGCTACACAGCAAAACATAACCAGATTTCTTAAGACAATTAAGAGGTAATAGAACAGAACATTATTTGTGCCAACAAGTTCAGAAACTGCATACCCCACTGAAGAAGATCCGGTAAACCATCAGCACATGCACACAAAACAAAAGAAACCATGGGGTCAGCACTTAGCAATTAGCATAAGCATTGTTCCCTGTAACCAAATCTCAAAAATCCTCACTCACCTCATGCACCCAAAATGGCCCCCTTCCACCAAAGCAGGTTGAAGAAGAACCGCAGTACAAGGACGGCCAGTACCTCTCGAGTATTGGCATCAACATTAATATCTGAGACATGGCAAAATCAATCACACTGACATCACATAATTGCAGTGGTTCAAACATCACATTCTGAAGAAAATTTGCGAAGCTGGAACCTTATTTATGTTGAATTTGGTTGGTCTGCAGCACGATGGCCAGCCCCCATAGTTGTACTGTGGCCAGAGACCATCTGTTCAGACAGAACAAAGATCATGAAATGGCTATCAGCAGTACTTGGATGCAACTGCCTTAGCCTATCAATTACTTTGGGGCTGAAGTGCAACTGCGCAATGCATAAACTTGGCATCGTTTACAGTTGCAATGGAACACCAATGCATTTCATTTCAGTGTCAAGAAGTTCAACAGCAGTTTATGTATGATGGCAACCAAATCAGCTGGTTGAAACAACAAATCAGGCAGGTAAAGTATTTGGAGGCTGCTCACTGTTCCTGCTCAGAAATTCATAATTTCTACCATTTCCAAGTCAACAACAACAGATCAATAATTGGTGTGTGAATTTATTTAGTCATGTTTTAAGGCGCCAATTTCATTATAAGAGATTTTTTTTGTACTCCTGACTGGCTGCCTCCTTACCAGTATGAATTTAAAAGCTTGGAAAATCATGTGCTATTCATGTATCCAGTAGCTGTATTTTCTTCAGCAACAACAACAACAACATAGCTGTATTTTCTTCAGCATTAAAAAAAATCAAACTCATAGGTCATAAACAATGCATCCAGTGCAGTATCAATGTATCATAGACAATGCATCCAGTTCAGCATCCAAATGCGGAAAAAATGCAAGTGATTTGTGTGGGCTTACGAATCGTGAACCATTTGAGAGGCTTCGATCTGCAGAGAAATTAAACCAAATGAGCTCGCTCAATCGAGTTCCAGCGGTGACAATGCGAAGATAATAGTAGAGGACAAGCGAGACGGTACCGGCAGCAGCCATTGGTGTCGCAGCAGTTGCTGGTCTCGCGGCAGATGGTGCCCGGCCACTGCAGCGCCAGTACATAGTAGTCAAACCCAACCCACCGCCGCTTCTTGCTGCCACCTCCCGCGGCCGGCGACGAGGACGACGCCGAGGCGGACGGCGGGAGCAGCGCGCCGGGGAGCAGCACGGCGAGGCAGAGGAGCGCGAGCGGGAGGAGGAAACGCTTCTTCCCGCCGCGCCGGGGCCGCCGCGTCTCCATCAACCCCGCGCCGCCGTTGCTTGCCGAATGCGATTTTTGGCGTGCGCGTGTTTGGATAGATCTGGTAATCCAGTCTATATCCTTCTGCTAATCCATCAGCAGCTGCAAGTTTCCAATTTGAAATGGTGGGGACGGAGTAGCTTGGAGAACATGCCATATATGAGCAGTGAGGTAACTGATTCCATTAATTTATTAATAGCAATCTAAAGAAGATCACCCCTCCATGGGAAGATCAGCTTTTGCTTGCGGATGGATGGATGGCTTGTTGTGCTCGTGAAGCATAACCAAGCTACGACAGCTACAAATGTTGATTGGAACTCCATTTGTATCATCTTTTGGGTTGCCCTTTCCTCTTGCCTCCTCCCATGGAGGATGCAAATGTTGGAATTGCATATTTGCCAGCCAAGTTATACCATAGCGACATGCTGGTGGCACCATGGCTGGAAGCCACAGACATTTAACTGAATTTCCATTTTATCTGTTTTATCTGTTTGGGAACAAAATGATCTTAAGTTTACCCAAATATATAAAATATACTAATATTTATGATACATAATCTATTAGATTAATCACTAAATATATTTATAAAAAAATCATTGAGGTATAAATGTTGATACTAGGAATTTCTATAAACATTTTCAAACTTAATAAAGTTTGGCTTATTCCATACCTAGAAGTATCTTTTAAAAAATACTTCATTTATTCAAAACTATAAGTCTCTTTGAGTTTTTTTTATATAGATTTGCTATATATCTAGACATACATTATATCTAGATACATAGAAAAAATTGATGTAAAAAAGTCAAAGCGACGACTTATAATTTGGAACGATGGAGTACTATTAAAAATAGTTTTAGAAAATCATAAAAGAATTAAATAAAAAACATGTGCAGGCAAAAACAAAGACTGCTATACGGCCCGAGTTGGTGTTTGCCCTTGCGGCCCAGTGTGTAACTTTTTCTTTTTATATTAGAGGACCCCAGTGTGTAACTAAAGAAGTAAAATTCAATCAAATGGAATTAAGAGGCCAATAAAGAAAGATCGATAATGCTTGGCCACAGGCGTCTGTGTTGTTCGAATGCGGCTCATCCTCGTCTACTCATCCGCTCTCTCAAAAAACACATTCCACCACGCTTATCCGCTCATCCGCCCGTCTCGGCGTGAGTGCGTGGACGCACATCCGCCCGCCCCACTCTGCCATGCCATGCCCCTTCCCCCACCGCATGCTCGTCAGCTGCCGCGCTGTGCCCTTCCCCCATCGCCTCGTGCCCCATCGTCGGTCGTGCTGCGCCTCGTCCCAGTCACCTGTGCCGCTTGCTCCCTCGTCGTCTGCCCATTCCCCATTGCCGTCGCATGTCGTTGACCCCACCATGGCTGTTAGGGCGCACATGCCATGGCGCCTCAAGTCTTCCCCGACCGAGCCAAGGGCACCCACAAGTGCGCCCGGTGCTGGTGGTGCTCTCGCGCCGTGGCTTGCTAGCGGCTCCCACCCTGACGCCCAGAATCGGCCGGCCCCGACCTCCCCCTCCCTATGTTGTTTCAAATGTATGTTGCAATTGTTTCATCTCAATGTTGCAAAAGGAGATCGGAGGATATTGTAAGTGTTTGTTCAAAATGTTTCATCTATTTCCATATGTATGTTGCAATCGTTTTTTATCTGGATGTCGCATATGTTTTACACATATGTTGCAACAATATGTTCCAAATGTTTCAGTCTTATGTTGCAGCAAGTGGTTTCATGTTGCAAGTTACAAGTGTTTTATTTGGATGTTTCATTCATGCGTTTCACACACATGTGTGCAAGCACATGTTTCAAATGTTTCATCTATTTTCAGACGTATGTGACATTCAAATATTTTTCATATTGCAAGTGTTTTATGTTGTTCGGCCATAGGCGAGCCGAGGGCCGGCGGCGCTAGGGGCCGGCGAACGGGGTGCGCTGGGGCGTGCTCGTCCTCGGCCACTCATCTCGGCTCCCGAGTGCCGTCCATGCAGAGAGAGGGAGAGATGAGGGGGAAGGGAAGGACCGGCGGACATAGAGACGGGGCGAAGTGCGCGCATGGGACGGGGCGAAGGCGGGCTACAACGCTAGCCACGCCGAAAGAAAGATACAGCCCAATAAGAGTTTGTTTCCGAACAGTTCATTTTTCATTCAATTCAACCGGCCTGTTCGCTGGATGGTTTTTGGCTAGCTGATTCTGACTGATGCTGATTTGTTGTGAGAGGAAAAATATTGTTGAATAAGCGCTGATCAGCGCAAGCGAATAGGGTGAACGTGTATTGCAAGGGAATAATTCATTTCTCGACACACATTGGTCGAAGTTTCAACCCATGACTGCTGTGGCGTCAAAGTCATCCTCAACATCGGTTTTCCTTGTGCCTCAGTCGCCCATGCATGGTGGGTTACTGGTCGAGGGTTGTCCGGGTTCAGTGATTGCTGGTCGGTAAGATTAGAGAGAGGGTCTTTGACTAGGTTTATCGGTCAGCGGTGGTGACAGTTTCCCTTCGTTCTTCGACGCGCGGTCGTCTCCTTTCACATTGCCTGACCCCCAACTGCAACTGTCCTGAACGTGACACAGACCCCTGCAGCTGTAGCGGCGGATACGTACCACCCAAAGGCCAAAGCTAGGCCGCCGCAGGCCAACCTATCAGAGCTAGCTCCATGGATTATAACACTCCTCCGACCTGGGCCGCGGTCGCCGGGCTCGCTCTGCTGGCGATCTGCTCGTACCTGGCCGCCGTGCGCCGCAGCCGCAGCGGGAGACGGTACCCGCCCGTGGTGGGCACGGTGTTCCACAAGCTCTACCACTTCCGGCGCCTGCACGACTACCTCACGGACCTGTCCCGCGGGCGCAAGACCTTCCGCCTGCTCGCGCCCGGCCGGCGGCTCATATACACGTGCGACCCGGCGGTGGTGGAGCACATCCTCCGGGCCAACTTCGGCAACTACGGCAAGGGCGCGTTCAGCCACGACAACACGAGCGACCTGCTCGGCGACGGCATCTTCGCCGTCGATGGCGACAGGTGGAGGCAGCAGAGGAAGATCGCCAGCCACGAGTTCGCCACGAGCGCCATGCGTGACTTCAGCGGCGCCGTCTTCAGGGCGAACGCCGCCAGGCTCGCGGCCGTTGTCGCTGTCAACGCCGCGTCGAAGCAGCCCATGTAGTTCCAGGCAAGCGCCGTGAAGTCGACGCTGGATCTCGTCACTGAACAATTAATATCATTTTACCATTTTTTTAAAAAAAGAATCTTGTCCTTGAATTGGCTGGCTCGTTTGTTTGTTCAGGGCCTCCTGCAGAAAGCGGCGATGAACACCATCTTGGTCGTCACCTTCGGTTCGGACCTCGACGCGCTGGGCGCAGCGGGTTCAGGCGGCGGTGGCGGCGACGAGGGGAGCCGCTTCGCCGCGGCGGTGGACGACGCGAGCGAGTTCACCCTGCTCCGCTACGTCAACCCGTTCTGGAAGGCGATGCGGCTGCTCAATGTGGGCCCGGAGGCCGCGCTCAGGGAGCGGGTGAAGGCCGTCGACGAGTTCGTGTACGAGCGCATCCGCGCCAGGTCCGAGGAGCTCAGGGCGGCAGCGCGGCAAGGGGACCTCCTCGTGGCGAGGCGAGACATGCTGTCCAGGTTCATCGAGGCAGCCACCATCACCACCATCGGAGGTGACGGCGCTGCCACTGCAGGTGCAGGGACGGCGGCGGCGGCGGTGGACCACAAGTACCTGAGAGACATCGTGCTGAGCATCGTGATCGCCGGCAAGGACACCAGCGTGGAGGCGCTCGCCTCGTTCTTTTACATGGCGTGCAAACACCCGCGGGTCCAGGAGAGGGTCTTCCGGGAGGCCACCGCCGGCCCCGCCGGCGAGACCGCGTCGTCGGTGGACGAGTTCGCTCGGAGCCTCACCGACGAGGCGCTGGGCAAGATGCACTACCTGCACGCTGCCCTGACGGAAACGCTCAGGCTCTACCCTGCGCTTCCCTTGGTGAGGAATCAGGATCAGATGGAGCAGATTGATTAGTTGCCACATTTCGTTGTTTGTTAGTTATGTGATCATCCATCGATTGAATTCATTTCATGTTTCATCAGAACAACAAGGAGTGCTTCTCGGACGATGTGCTGCCGGGCGGCTTCAGCGTCGGCAAGGGAGACGTCGTGTTCTATGTCCCGTACGCCATGGGGCGAATGGAGTACCTGTGGGGTAACGACGCCGAGGTCTTCCGGCCCGAGCGCTGGCTCGACGACAACGGCGAGTTTCAGCAGGAAAGCCCGTTCAAGTTCACAGCTTTTCAGGTAGGTGACCCACACGTGCTGCAGTCTATTTATACAGTGACGTGACGACACACTCTCTGAGAGTAAAGATGTGCATGCAGCCCGTGGGCCAAAGGCCCGGTCCAAAGCACGGTTATTTGGCCCGACCCGAGAACGGCACGACCCGAACCCTGACCGGGCCCGTGCCGGCCCAAAGCCTGTAGCAGGCCGGGCTTGGGCTGAGGCCTCGGCCCGCCGGGCGGCACGGCCCGGCCCATTTTACAAAGGTCGGCCCGGTGGAGGCCCAGCAACTGGAGGGGCTATATAAGCCCCCCGCCCCGGCGGACCCCCTCCTCACTCGGTCACTCCGCCCGCGCCCGCAGCCGTTCGCCCGCCACGCCACCCTCGCCTCTGAGCTCTGAAACCCTAACCCTAATCCCCACCTCGCCTCGCCGGTCGCCGCCCACCGTCGACCACCTCCCAGGCTACCGCTGCCGTCGCCCACCTCCCAGGCTACCGCTGCCGACGCCGGATGTTGAGATCTCCTCTTCTCTGATCTCTCCCCCCTCCTCGTCTCACTCTGACCGGATCTTGGGATCTCCTTTTGTCTCCCCCCTCTTCTCCGTCTCGTCTTCGTCTTCTTTTCCATTTCTCCGGCGCCGGGCTCCGTCTCCATGCAGGCAAGTACCTCTAACCCTAACCCTAACCCTAGATGTAGTAGGCAATCACACGAACCCTAATCCATTTCTCGGTGTTTTTGGTTCGCAGGTCACCGGTGTGTAGCTGGTGCCGCAGGAGGCGTTGAGGGACGGTGCCGGTTGGGTGGGTGCCATCTGCCATGGCTGGCTCTGAGTTCGGTGATGGTGACGATGGTCCAACCATCAACGACGAGCTCAGGGCCATAGGGCAGATCCCCGATGACGAAGACGACATGGGAGATGCTGCTCATCTCTTGTTCGGTAGGAGTGCTGCTCCGACCAACCGAGACGATGCAGCGGCTAGTGCTGCGGCCACCAGCGATGCAGCATCTCTGGCTTCGTCCACCACTAGTAAGCGCCGATCCCCTGTCTGGGCTAACTTTGATGAAATCATAGAGACAGTGGACGGTGAGGTACGTGTTGTTGCTATTTGTAAGCTCTGTAAATCTCGTTTGTCTGGTAAATCTGCTAATGGCACTGGTCATTTGAAAAGACATATGCTCTCATGCAAGAAGAAAACAGAACAGGCTAATTTGGTTCAAACTAGGCTTGCTTTGAATCCTGATGGGTCTTATAGGAACTGGGAATATAGGCCTGATGTTGCTAGAGCTGAGCTTTGCCGTTTGATTGCTAGATTAGATCTGTCTTTCAATGAAAAACTGCATCACCTAAAAAATGAAGTAATGCCTGGTGTGTCTTCTGTTTGTTTGACATCTGATATCTGGTCTGACAATGCTAAGGAAGATTATATCACTGTTGTTGCTCACTACATTACTTCTGAGTGGGAACTTAAGAAAGCTGTTGTTGGCTTTAAACTGATTGAAGTGACTCATAGTGGTATTAACATTGCTGAAATTATTGCTGGTGTGCTTGGAGATTGGGGCCTACTTGACAAAGTTTTCTCTGTTAGCCTTGATAATGCATCTGCTAATACATCTGCTATGCTTACTTTGAGTCCTCTGCTTGCTGGTTACTTGGGTTATGATATTGATCCATTGAATCCTAGTAAAAAGATCTATCATGTTGTGCATCAGAGATGTGATTGCCATATACTTAATTTGATTGTTAAATCTGGTTTGAAAAAGGCTTAAACCACACATAGAGGTTTCTAGGTCTGCAATTAACTTTCTGAATTCATCTAACCATCGCATTGCACAATTCAAAAACTACTGCATTGCTAAGGGTGTGAGGCCTCGTAAATTTGCTTTGGATATGGATGTTAGATGGAACTCAACCTACCTTATGCTAAAACATCTCATGCCATATTTATGGAGGATCAGTTTTTTCTGGTCCTTCAAGTGCATCTGCAGGATCTATTGTGTCTCCTGGTCTCTCTGAGCTCACTGTTTACCTTGACAGTGACAATGTTGTGGCATATGATGATGACTTTGATATCCTCAATTGGTGGCGTGAGCATAAACTAACCTATCCAGTTCTCTGTACCTTGGCTAAAGATATTATGACTGTTCCTGTATCAACTACTTCTTCGGAGTCTACCTTTAGTCTTACTGGCAGGATTATTGAGGAGCGGCGACGGCGATTGGGCGCGGACAGCGTGGAGATGCTAATCTGTGTCAAAGACTGGGAGCTAGGTGAATCCGGTGGACAGCACACTGTGGAGGACAAAGAGCTAGAAGAATACTTCAAAGAGCAGTACCTTGATGATGAAGCTGGTGGATCATCTACTGCTGGTGATGGTTGACTGCTGAGAGCTGAGAGCCTGAGAGGCTGTGAGTGCGACTTTAGTTGTGAGTTGAGACATTTGAGCTAGCTGGTTTGTAATAACTTTGAACAATTTGAACATTTTAATTTATTGAGCTGGCCGTACTCTTTTCCTTTCTAGGGTTTTATCTCACGAGGTGTGAGTTTTACCTAGAAAGGTTTTTAATGAGGCGGCATTGCACAAACAGCTCAAATCTTTTGTCATCTGGTGTTTCTGTGATTGTTGAATATGAATATGTGAACCTGTGATTGTTTGAAGTTTGAACCTGTGATTGCGCTGTTTGAAATATGGTGTTTACTGTGTAACGGGCTACGGGCTAGCCTGATGGACCAGCGGACCGCAGGTTCAACGGGCTGGCATGGCCCGATATTCGGCCCACGGACCGTGCCTGGGCCGTCCACCAGGCACGGTGAACTGTTCAGGCACGGCCGGTGGCCCGGCGGGCCAAAAGGGCCCGAGCCCGATCGGGCCGTACCTGGCCCGGACTCGTGCCGTGCCGTGCCGTGCTGACCCGTTGCTCATCTTTATCCGAGAGTTGCCCCTCGTCAAATTTATTACAGGCCGGTCCGAGGATATGCCTGGGGAAGGAATTCGCGTACAGGCAGATGAAGGTGCTGGCGGCCGTGCTGCTCCGCTTCTTCGTGTTCAGCCTGCGGGACGAGGAGGCCAGCGTCAACTACAGGGCCACCATCACGCTCCTCATTGAACACGGCCTCCATCTGACGGCAACGCCGAGATGAGTGACAGTTTGTCAGTTTCTTATACGGAAACATTAAGGCATCCACAATGTATAGCATCGTTGACATTTATTTATGAAGTGATGAGACTTCTGCTGTTAACAAATTGGTCCAATGTTTAAAACCAGAAATTGAACCTATAACTGTGACCACGCTACTAAAAGAACTCAGCGGCAACATTGCAACGTAAAGAAGTGAGCAGTGAAGAAATACTTGTTTATTTTATATATAGGACCAGGTTAACTTCTCTATTGATAGCAATGCCGAGATGATTGACAATTTTTTATATTGCATATTTTTAGAATGGGGCGTTTGATTTGTGGAATGAAGTAGTCTGTTATCATCTCACTTTTTAGTTTGTAAAATGAAATAAGTTGGTCTGTCACCATTTTGGTCCTCATATATAATCCTCCATCGCCTCTGCTCATCCCTTCGTCAATCGTTAGCACAATGATAATAAGAAATGAGAAAACACAAATCCAAATACTTCGTATACCTTGTACTTTTCATTTAGAAACAGATCTTAAAAAAAACTCGATCCGCGGGGTATGAAAGCCCCGAGCCTTGTACTTAAGAAGAAAAACTTTCTCAAGGCCTTGTTCACTTCCCATCCCAACCTAAAAATATTTCCTCTTCCACCCATCACATCAAATCTTTCGACGCATGCATGGAGCATTAAATGTATGTAAAAAAGATAACTAATTACATAGTTTGTCTGTAAATGTCGGGACGAATCTTTTGAGCCTAGTTAGTCCATGATTGGACAAATTTTATCAAATAACAACGAAAGATGCTACAGTAACATTTCAACTACTTTTCGCGAAGTGAACACACCCCAAGTAGATCGATAAAAACCTGGCTCTAAACTCCTGTCCATACACAGCGGTATCGTAGTTTCCATAAGATTGAGCTGATCTTACGGGGGGTGTTTGAGACTGTTCTGCTCCACGTTTTTCAGCTTCACTTCATGTTTTTTTAGCTAAATGATTTCAGCTCCACGAACTTTGTTCGAGGAAAAAGACGAAGCTGATGCTCCACAAACTCCACTCAACCTGTGCTTTGGCGTGGATATTTTGCGCCTCTGCCCAGCGAAACGCACCTTGTGGGGCTCAAACCCGAGCCGCAAGATGCGACGCGGTCAACCACTCGGTCTAGCGTATGCTTACTTAGAGCATCCCCAGCAGTATTACCTAAAACAGACTACCTATTTCTCTGCTTAGGTAGCCACTTATTCTCAGAATACCTATTTTTTGCTCTTGTCTCCAGCAGTACTACCTAAAACAGACTACCTATTTTATTTTCTCATAAATACATATTACCCCTCTATTATCTTCATTTCTCCTCTATAATTTAACCAATAGTACATAATGTTTATTCAGAACTAGTACAAAATGTTTAATCTTTTATTGAAATAAATATACTTGACATGAACAAAGTGAGCAGCTTTCAAGTTATATAGGTAGCAAAGTCAATTTGGACAGGACAGGCAACACCACAACAACAACTGAGATCGATAGCAGCCTGAATACCTAATGTTTAATCTGAACTTTAATAAAACACAATCAGCAACCTGAACACCACAACAAAGCTAACTAGATCAAGGAGTATTCTGCACTAACCCAACTCCACCAATGCAGGGCACGTGCTACCAATCAAGAGGAGAATACAATCATCATATTGTCCAGAAAAAACACAATTAGTTCCTCACCCACTTCTACACAAGAGTGTTGGAACAGGTCTGGGACGGTTTATTTCCATCCTCTGAAAAGCAAAATGCAACTCGAAGCACACGTACTGGACAGATTGGTGTACTGACTATGGCAACTGCAAGTTTCTACAGGAGGCAGGGTTCATTCGCTCTCGATTAAATAAACTACGGCATGATTAAATAAAAGCTCAAATAGATGCATCGCCACTCAATCCATCATCTCCTGCAGTATGACTACCACCACTGGAACCACCCAAGCTTTGGGAGAACTCAGCCATCTTCATTGCTGTGATTTGAGCCCTCATTGTCAAGACATAATTCTTTTGGTCTCCATCTAAAGTGTTGACATCACAAAATATTATCTTTTGCTCTTGTTCCCACATCAATCGTTTCTCATCAACAGATATCCTACGCTCCTGCATTGTTTTGGCCTCTTGCCACCTTAACTCCTTCATCTTCCTTTCCTCCTTCTTCTCAACAAGTAATTCTTGAACAACATTTTTGTATGAACCATCATCTCCTCTCTTGTTCTTAAGCTGTTCCTTTGCACGCTTCCTTCCCGTAGGTCTCTATGCTTGTGACGGTTGAGCTGAATCAGGAGTTTGTGGACTCCCCATACCTTCGGCATCATCAACATTGATTGGATTGGAAGATGTGGTATTGCTTGTCTTCTGTCTCTTGGCATTGCTAGCCTTCTTCTTGTCCCTTGGATTCAATGCCTGGAATTTCTTGCATTTTCTCACTTGGAGCCAGCAATGAAGAAAAGGAAATCATTTCTTCTTTCCACCTGAGTAAAGGTGCTCGCAACCACTACATCCATTATGAAAGTCAATGAGTAAACAAGTATGCACAGCTTGTAGTATATATGTTGCTGCTACAAAAATTAAAAAGAAGATCGACCATGGTATAGGATGTCAATCTGTCTCCAGAACCGCAAAAGAAGTGAAACAAATTAGCATATCTAATGAAGTCAAGAGAAAATTAAAAAGAAGAGAGACCATGGTATAGGATGTCTGGTTAACAGTAAAGCTAAAACAAAATGTAGATATAATGGTATTGAATCAACATCAAGTGTACGGTACGACTAACTAGGTAACTCCAATAACATAATATTCAAGAGCCAGGCGAAGCATCGTAAGGTTATGCATATAATGGCAACATTTTCTGTAACTGATAGGTTTTAGCAAACGTTGAATGAACTGATTCTAGTAGAAATCCTTTACCTAAGTGTACTAATAATCACTAATGACTAATGAATATGATAGGTTGGTTACAGTACTAAAAACAAAAATCCATATTGCAGCAGCAACAACTTGGAATTGAAAGTATATATTAGAAATTGAAATGAACAAATCAACATAAGCTTACAAGCTCTTGATGTGGTACTCCACTCGGGTGCTGACGCTCCACATCCTCATACAATGCTTGAAATTTCATGCACTCCCTCTGAATCGTGCCCCATCTATGCTCCAATGAACATGCATTCCTATCGGACTCAAAGGTCTTGTGCGCATGGAAATGTTCAGTGATTCTTGACCAATATGCCTTGCCCCGCTGCTCATTGCTAATAATTGGATCAGAGCTGATGTTCTCCCAAGATTTACAAAGTTGGATATCTTCATCTGGCGTATAATTGCTACTTCTCTTTTGGGTTTTCGCTTGAGTGGATTCAACAAGTGTGGATTGAACATTAGCGGCATCCAGCACGAGCTCTGTGTACGTGCCTTCGAAATCCATTGGAAGCTAATTCAAAGAGGCAAAGCAAACTAATTCACACACAAATTTGGAAACATGCCATGAACATAGAGGACTCAAGAGGAGGAGGCGGTACCGAGCTGGAGTCGTCCATCGGCGCGGATCAGGCACGAGGAAGGCCGATGATGGAGGAGCTAGGTCGCCGGCGGAGCTAGGGCCCTGCACCGGTCCAGCGGTGGAGGAGTTAGGTCAACAACGAAGGGCGCCGCATGGGGAAGACCGGTCCGCGCGCGATGAAGGCCGGCGATGGTCGAGGCAAAGGCGCGCGAGGGAGCAAGGCCGGAGCCGGGAAAGAGCAGGGGCGCGAGGGAGCAAGGGCGGCGGTGGACTTTGGGGCAGGGTCGTCGCCTCCAGATCCGGCGGAGGGCGCCGCATGGGGAGGAAGGCCCGCGGCCCGCGCCGCGCGGGGTGCTCCGACGTGCTCAGGTGGCGGCGCTGGTCATCCTCCCCGTGCTGGATGAAGCGCACGACGACGACTGGTCTGGCGGCGTGGAGGAAGAGTGTGGCGTCGGGCTCGCTCGTGCGGTGAAAGAAGAGTCGTGCATCAGGCGGGTGGGGAGAAAGGGCGAACGAGAATTTAGGTGCCCCTCTGTTGGCCCAACGGGAATAGGTAGAGGAGGAGAAAATTTGTTGGGCCAACACATTTAGGTAGACACATAGGTAGCCTGTTGTACTATGATTTTTAGCCTTCACTACCCAGATTTAGGATAGGTAGCCTGTTTAGGTGCCCTGTTGGAGATGCTCTTAGCGTCGATCTATAGCTTGTGGCCCCTAAAAGGTAGTGCAATTGTGCAAATAATCCCAACGAGACACTAATCCAGGTTAGCAGCCAGACCCCTGGATTTTGAGAAGGCTGGCGGTCATCAAATTGATTGGGGACAGGTTATTGGATCTTTATTTTTTGAACCGGGGATTTTCCCTCGTTACTGTGTCGAGTTTTTTGTTGCGACGAAAGAGAATTATATTATATGATAGCTGGGTACATCAACACATTACAAGCACTCTGGATTACAAAATAGTACCCATGCTGTGAATAGCACAACTCAAACCCTGACCTGTTAGATACTTTGCAGTATGGATGACCGCATAGGCAAACACTCGGCAAATGGCCTGAGAACAAATGCCCAACGAACAACGACCAACATTCCTGTAGGCGAAATTGAGGAACTTCTTCTTTCTGGTGTCTTCCTTCTTCTCCTTCCTGGTGTCTTCCTTCTTCTCCTTCTTTCTGCCACCAAAGAGTAAGAAAGATTGATCTGAAAATTATTCTCCCTAGTCCTTCATCGTGGCCAAATCTAACCACAACAAAACAGAGAAGAGACCGAGAAAATTATTCCATGGCGGCGACATCATCTCCGCCTTGATGCCACCGTCCGAAAACAAAAGTTTCAATGTCGTCATGTCGATAAAGATGATGACGCCGACGTTGTGGCTCTTATCTTTAACGGAGCCGCCATGGAGAAAACGATTCCACTCTTCTCCTTCACCGTCGACAGAGATGAGGAGAATGAGGAAATAAAACTCCAGTACCAAGTAATTTGACATGGAGAGACACTAACCCTAATGACTTGATCTACTAGAAAAAAAACTTATTAAAAATAATGGATCCCCACTCTCTACAGCCTCCGACGAGATGCCGGAGATATCGGAGGAGAAGGGAGGGGACCAGCGGTGGTGGACATTACCGTGTCGAGTTGAGAGAGCAAGCAGCGCTTGGCGTTGGCAGTGGAAGCGGACGCGAGCGCGGGCGCAAGGTGACGCGGAACGCGCTACTGCGCGACTTTGCGGGCTGCGCCCGAGGCAAGTGAGGCCCATTCATCAGGCCCTTGAACGGTTAAACCCTAGAGAGAAAGGAAAGAAGGGACGGGGGGAAGCAGGTGACCGGCGCCGCCCTTTGCTCGACCCCCTGGGCTCTCCCGCGCCGCCGGCTCCGGCCATCGTTCCAGCTTGACATGGCTGCGACGGCACCGGCCTTCACGGGCAACCTGAAGGTGAGTTCTTGAAAGATCCCCATCCGCCATCGCCCGGTTCGGGTCACTTTGCCGGTTCCGGCGCGCTGCGGGCGCGGCATCAACACCACCCATGGCCACCAACCCCATCCCCAAGCGCCGTCGCAGGTCCCTGCGCGGGCGCAGGAGGGGGGTGGGGGCGCGGCATGGATGATTTGCCGGCGAGCTGTGCTGATTCGGGGCCCCGGCGTCTGTGGCATTCAGCCCTCCATTTTGCGCTTAGTAGTAGATTCAGTTCTCTGCAGTCAATAGCTCAAACACTCCTGTACATGGATCTTGGGTTAACGTGACTGCGAATGTTATGATTTTATTGGGCATCCTTTTAGTGGATTGAATTGATTGTAGCTTGAACTTTTGATCCTGATTATCTACCATTTTATCTCCCCTGGTTGTGGTGTTCTATGTTTGTCTGAATAAACTATTGGCATTTTATCTCTCCTGAGAGATGAAATGAGACATAGTAGATTTATGCGTATATTATTTCAACATGTTTAGTAATGTGCTGACATTATATGCAGAAATCAAGTACCTTTTCTATTTATTTTGTCAACGAAGTGAGCAAAAAACAACGGTGTGTTATGTGTGGCCATGTTGCATGAGCGAAGAAGCATGCATTTCTGTTTCGCTTGAAAAGAAAATAGTTCTGCAACTAAAATCTCAAGTAACCAAAATGCTATTTCTGAATCTGCAGTTCTGCACCATGTTGATGTCAAGTACTAGTACTGATGGTTGTTTTTCTTGATATTTGTAGAAAGCACTTGCAGGTCTGAGAAGAATCAATTTAGATGGGTTGCGATGGCGTGTATTTGATGCTAAGGGTCAGGTTAGGATTATTTTTTCTAGTTTGAGTTGCAAGGATCAATTTACCATAAAAAGGATATGTTGTGAGGTAAATTGTCTATGTGATAGGTGCTTGGACGGTTGGCTTCCCAAATAGCTGTTGTGCTTCAAGGCAAGGATAAACCGACCTATGCACCACATGTGGAAAATGGAGACATGTGCATTGTACTTAATGCAAAGGATATCAGTGTTACAGGAAGGAAAATGACAGATAAGATTTACTACTGGCATACAGGGTTAGTAAATCCCAGCAAAAAAGTTGTTGATTACATTATTTTTGAGATTTTTGTTAACTTTCTCTTGTTATGTGTTTATCCCCAAATAGGTATGTTGGCCATTTGAAGGAAAGGAGGCTCAAGGACCAGATGGAGAAAGACCCAACTGAAGTGATTCGCAAAGCTGTGCTGCGCATGCTTCCCCGCAACAGACTGCGTGATGTAAGTGAAACTTCATTTCTCTTTCATTCTGCATTTGAGGCTTAGACATGAGCTCTCTTTTTTTAGGTTGAATAACTGGATTTTAATGCTAGCTTTATTTGCTGTTTCTAACATTGTAATGAATACTGTATCTATCCTCTTGATATGTATTACTAGGATCATGCCCTGCATTGCAATGGGAACAAAATAATATCATGATAATTTAAATAAACATAAGTCTCTAATACATATGTATGGCTGAAGTTTGCTTACGTTCACAATTTCAGCTGGTTTTGGAGCCCCTGTATGTCTTGCTTATTCGCAAAAACCAATGAAGCTCAGTTAGTCTCTGTAAAAATCAATATTGTAAGAGCATCTCCAGCAGTCCCCCAATTCCCATCCCCAATGAGAAAAACCTGTATTTTGAGGGATTTGAGAGCTCCAGCAGATCCCCATTCCAGCCCCCAATGAGAAAAAAAATTCTCAGTCCTTCAAAATCCATCCTCCAACCCCTCAAAGATGAGGGAAACCTCCCTCCCCCCAATACCTGAGATTTTTGGCGCGAGCTCCAACTACCGCAAGTTCCTTCCCGCCTCCGGTGAGCTGTCGTTGCTCCCGGCAGCCTCCAGTCGCGCCGTAGACGGCGGGGGTGCTCCAGCTCGCGCCGGGGATGGTAGAGGTGCTCCAGCTCGTGTCGGTGTCGGTGGGGATGCTCCAGCACGCGTCGGGGATGGTGGGGGTGCTCCAGCTCGCATCGGGGATGGTGGAGGTGCTGCTCGCGTCGATGGAGGGTGGAAGTGCTCCGAATTCGCGCCAGTGGAGGTGGAGGTTGCCGAGGTCACGCCGGTTGGATCTGCCAGGCCTGACGGGAGGAAGGGCAGCTCTGAGCAGGTCGCCGCGCGCCACCAGGCCCAAAGCCGCTGGCGGCTCCTCCATTGCGGCAGCGTCAGGGGAGAGAAAGATGCGGCGGGTTCTCTCGGTGCGGAGAGAACGAGGAGGCGACGGGGAAGAGAGTCGCGGTGGGAGAAGAACCGATCGGGGAAAAAAATATGTTTTTGGCTGACAAGATGGGACCCATCTGTATTGGGGTTGTGTTTTTGGTGATCTGCTGGAGCACTTCCCCCAATACTCTAAAAAGTAGTATTGGGCCATCCCCATTATCAACTTATTGGGGCAGATGGATTGGGTGACTGCTGGAGATGCTCTAAGAATGAACATTTGGAACACTTTCTGAGTAAAATTTTAGCCTACGGTGGCAAAGAGACAATATTCTTCACTGCCAAGCCATAGTAGTTCTTCCTTCCTGGTTTGACCCGCAATGTTCGAAATGCTATTTCAGTACAATTTCTATGCATAAAGCCATAGAGTTTGATACCATCAAGAGAAAATTATCCATTTCCAGTTCATTAACCAAGGCACCTCTATCATTAAGTAAACGGGCTACGATAATCCAGTAGCATTATTCAATATATCTATTATAGGACCTCTATCATTTTGAACTGAATATATCAAACAGTAAATATCAGTTGTCTTCCTGGCATTGAAGGACCAAAATGTTTTTTATACATCAATTTTATAGAACTACAATGAAATATCCAGTTCATCACCATTGCTTAGAGGTCTGGTAATAGCATACATCTTCTTTCAAGAGATTGTGGAGTTCAGCACAGTAATCCTTAAGCCTCCTAATGTCTGAACTATCATCATCAAGCCTCCTTATGCCTGAACTATCAACAATTGCCAGAATCTCATACAGGTCACATAGAGCGTCGAGCTTCCAAATCTTCCTTCTCCACTTTGACATAGAACTACTTGATACCCTCAAGGGTGAGCTCATCTCTCTTGACAAGAATCCGAACAGGTTTCTTCATAAACTTGTGGGTAATCTCAAGGGCCTCAGGGGGCATGGTAGCTGAGAACACACCGACCTGAATCTTCGATGGAAGAAGCTGGAAGATATCATAGATCTGCAAAGGGCACATGTAAGTTGAAGCCAAGCATCTTATAAGCTATCAAAAGATAGCTGCAAAGGGCGCATGTCAGTTGAAGGCAAGCAGCTTATAAGGAGGAAAGAACAGTTCAAAGCTGGTTCAGGAACATTAGGTGACATATCAGCAAGTTCCGCCACAAAATGAAATTAGCTTTATATGCACGCCGATACTAAATTTGACCTATGCATATCACAATCCTACTAATCACCAAAATATGGATTAGTTTAGTTGTGACCTGCAGTTTCTTTTAGCTTAAATCTGGGACACATATTGGAACTGGTCTGATCCAGCCTTGGAGTACCAAGGGAGTCTAAGCTGCAAAAAATATGGATTCCCAATCTTAGATAGGAGGAAACATTTTGGGGTGTGGGGGGTGAGGAGCTTTTGTTTTCTTTTACTACAGAAGTACCAATTTGCGCGTGTGTCCTGGTGTTAGTTTCTGCAGAGAACGGACATTGAACTTAACAGTGCAAAATTTATTATTGCTCACTGGGCCATGAAATTCCAACCTACTTTGTCGCTAATGGATTATTTCATGAATCAATTGCTGCTAGAGAAGTTTAATTTGCCTGTACTCTGTCGCGAATGGATTATTTACCTTTCTCCTTTGCATTGCTAGGCTTAGCCAATCTGCCTAATGACCTGTCAAAATTTGTTAATGCCATGTTGTGAACACTGGTTAACAAAATATTTGGAGATTTTCAGCTAGAACTATATATATCGATGGAGAACTGTTGGAGTATATGTCTAAGGCCCATGTGGCTAGGCCCATGAGGCCCATGTATGCTACTCTATATAGCTACCCTTCTAGGGTTAGCCTAATCAATCTAGTCCATTCATTCCAACATGGTATCAACCCTGACCATGGGCTATGGAAAGAAGGCCATGGTGCCCCCCCGGTGGGCCACCACCACGGCCTCCCCCACGACCCCCACCGCCCCCACCGCGTCGGCGACGACTGCCACGACCCCCCACCTCCGCTAGGCCCGGAGGGAGGAGGACCAAGAAGGGACGACGGTGGTGGAGCAGACGGACGAGGGGGAGCAGACGGGCACGGCGGAGTAGCAGCCAGGGCCGTCGAGGAAGACAAGGACCCCTGGGCGGCGGTGGACCCCGGCTGAAGGCCCTGAGTGAGCTCCTCCATGACGAGGTCGTCACGGACCTGCAGGAAGGTGGGGAAGGGCCGCTGACGGGTGATCCACGTCCGGAGATGGGCGTAGTGGTCGCTGAGCCCGCGGAGGACGTTGAGGACGAGGATGCGATCCTCCACGGGCCAGCCCAGGTCACCGAGGGAATCTGCCATGGTCTTCATCTTCCGGCAGAACTCGCCAACGGCAAGGTCCCCCTGGACGAAGGTGCGGAAGCTCGCGTCGAGTCGCAGAGCCCGGGCCTCAACATTGCCTAGAAACTGGCCCTCGAGTGCCAGCCAGGCCTGGCGAGCGTAGGTGGTGGTGCGGACGAGGTCGTGGAGGTCGACGGAGATCGTGCCGAGGATCGAGGAAAGCACGATGCTGTCCAGACGCTGCCACGACGGAGTCTGGACCATGGGCGTTGGCTCGTCGAGGACGTGGTCGTCGAGGGCGTAGCGGCGAAGAGTAAGGACCACCAGATCCCTCCAACGGGCGTACGAGGGCGACTCGGGGTCGAGAACGACTGGGACGAGTAGCCGGATGTTCTGGACACCGCCCGCCTAGTAGTGAAGCTGCGAGACGAGGGGATCGGTCGGGTCGTGACGGAGAGCCGTAGTGGTGGAGGGGAGGTGTCCCGTCGAGCCAGAGGAGGTGGCCCCCCCTCGTCGTGGGCGAGAAGTTGCTCCGCCTCGGCGATCTGACGGGCCAGAGTGTCGGCGGCGTCCCGCTCCCGTTGCCACAAGAGGGCATCCGCACGGACTCGCTCCTGACCCGCTGCGGCCGCGACACGGGCGGAAACGAGTGCGGCGGTGAGGGCGGAGACGGGCCTAGGGGTGGAGAGGACTGCCGAAGACGTGGCGGGGAGGGTTCCGCAGCCCATGGCCGCCCCCTGCAGGGGGGATGCCGCACCATCCCCCCAGGCAGGACAAGGCCGACTGCAGCAACAGTAGCAGCAGCGTTGGCGGCGGCGACTTCCTCTGGAAAGTCGGGCCCGACGGCGTCGGCGACATCGGCCGCTGCGGGAGCCCCATCGGATGCGAGGGCGAGTGCTAGGCGCGTCGTGGGGCCTGTCGGAGACGCGACAGTAGGTTGCCAGGCCGCGACAGACAGAGGCGCGGGGGCCGCCGGCGCCCAGATGCGGCCCGCGTCCGCGGCAGTGGTAGCGGCCGGCGGTGACCAGGCGTGGCCCGCGGCCGCGCCAGAGGTGGCAGCGGCGGCCTGCGGCGCCAGAGGTGGCGGCGCGTGGTCCACGCCCGCGCCAGAGGCGACGGCGGCCAGCGGCTGCAGAGGAGGCGGCGCAGCTGGTGCTCCGCCTCCAGGCATCTCCACTACACCGCCGTGGGCTACTTCCCCCGGTACCCCGCCCGGGCCTGCCGGTTGGGATCAGGCGTGTCCTTGGCATGGTCGTTCAGCACCATGGGCTTGACACCTCCTGTCGGACCTGAGTGGATTGCCGACTCGGGTGCCACCTACCACACCACCCCTAACCCTGGTATACTTTCTTCTGTCCATTCTCCTTCTACTTCTCTCCCCTCGTCCATTATGGTCGCAAATGGTTCGTGTCTTCCTGTCACCTCTGTGGGTACCGCCGGTGCCCATGAGTCCTTTCGTCTTCCTGATGTTCTTGTTGCACCCTCTATGGTTCACAACCTTCTTTCTATTTATCGTTTTACAGCTGATAACTCGTGTTCTGTGGAGTTTGAATCTTCTGGTCTTACTGTGAAGGATTTGGCTACTCGGCGTCCTCTGCTCCGATGTGACAGTACGGGGCCTCTTTACACCCTCCGCTTTCCGGCGTCTGCCTCGCCATCTTCGCTTTTGTCAGCTGCCTTCGCCACCACCTCTTCTACTACTTGGCACCGGCGCCTCGGCCATCCTGGACGTGATGCCCTGATGCAGCTTAGTCATAGCTCAGACATTCGTTGTACTCGAGCTCATGATGAGCATTTGTGTCATGCGTGCTAAATGGGCCGTCATGTTCGTCTTCCTTTTTCTAGTTCTTCACATGCGGCTCGCATTTTTGATCTTGTACATTGCGACCTATGGACGTCTCCTGTATTCAGCATTTCTGGCTATAAGTACTATCTGGTGGTGGTTGATTTTTCTCACTACTCGTGGACTTTTTCCTTACGTGCCAAGTCTGAGACATTCCCCGCGCTTCACCATTTCTTCGCTTGGGTTTCCACTCAGTTCGGCCTCACCATCAAGGCCGTCCAGTGCGACAATGGCCGTGAGTTCGATAACTCCACTTCCCGGGCCTTCATCCTCTCTCGCGGTGTCCAGTTGCGCATGTCTTGCCCGTACACCTCTCAGAACGGCAAGGCGGAGTGCATGATTCGCACTACCAATGACATCGTCCGTACCCTCCTTCTCTAGGCTTCACTCCCCGCTCGTTTATGGGCAGAGAGCCTGCACACCTCCACCTATCTCCTTAACCGCCTTCCTTCCGCTGCTTGCCCGGCTCCCACGCCGCACCACGCTCTTTTCGGTACCCCTCCGAGGTATGACCACCTTCGAGTCTTCGGGTGTGCGTGTTACCCTAACACCACGGCCACTGCTCCGCACAAGTTGGCTCCCCGATTCACTCTCTGTGTCTTCCTTGGGTACTCCTCGGACCACAAGGGGTACCGCTGCTATGACCTCACCTCTCGTCGCGTCCTCATCTCACGCCATGTCGTGTTCGATGAGTCTGTCTTCCCCTTTTCCACCACCACCACCCCTTCCACCTTCGGGCTTGACCTCTCCTCTTTACCCACTGATGCGGTGGTCGAGCCACCTTTGCCTTTGTTTCCTGCAGGTTCGACGGCCCCGTGCCCCAGCTCGCCATCGGTTGGTGCCTCCACCGACCCTGCTCCTCGTTCGAGCCTGGACGGGGACCCTTCCGGGCCGGCCCCTGTCATTCCGACTGACGGGGGTCCCCGCCCGTCACCTCCGCCTACGACTGCGCGCTTCGCCCGGTCGATCCTCGTGTACCAGCGCCGAGCCCGGCCTGCGCCGGCACCTTCGCCGCCGCCGGTGGTCCCTCCTTCGCCGGCGTCTTCCTCTCCGCCAGGGACACCGGGGCCGTCGCCGCAGCCCCAAACTGCTCGCGTCGAGCCCCCGGTGTATCACCCGCCGCTCCTTCACCGCCACCCGCGTCATGTTCATCCTATGGTGACACGACACGCGGCTAGAACCCTGCAGCCCCGGGCTCTTGCGGCGATGCCCGTTGACTCGCAGGTCTCTCCCGTACCCTCTTCCGTTCGCGAGGCCTTGATGGACCCTCACTGGCGCCACGCGATGGAAGAGGAGTACGCGGCTCTCTTCGCCAACCGGACCTGGGATCTGGTGCCACGGCCACCAGGCTCCAACGTCGTCACCGGCAAGTGGATCTGGACACACAAGCGCCGGGCTGATGGCACTCTCGAGAGGTACAAGGCTCGTTGGGTTCTCAGGGGTTTCACTCAGCGGCCTGGTGTTGACTATGATGAGACTTTCAATCCAGTGGTGAAGCCGGCTACAGTCCGCACGGTGCTATCCCTCGCCCTCATTCGTTCTTGGCCAGTGCATCAGCTGGATGTCAAGAATGCCTTCCTGCATGGTCTTCTCACTGAGACAGTTTACTGTAGTCAGCCGGCCGGGTTTGTTGACTCCTCATATCCTGACATGGTCTGCAGGCTCAACAGATCTCTCTACGGCCTCAAGCAGGCCCTCAGGGCATGGAACCATCGCTTTGCTGCCTTTCTGCGATCACTGGGGTTTGTGGAGGCCAAGTCCGATACGTCACTGTTCATCTTCCACCATGGAGCTAAGACTGCGTATCTACTGCTCTATGTTGATGACATTGTCCTCACCGCCTCCAGTGAGTCACTACTTCGACGCATCATCACCTCTCTACAACAGGAATTTGCTATGAAGGATCTGGGTGTGCCCCACCACTTCCTTGGGGTCACTGGTGCGCCTTATCCTGCTGGACTTCTTCTTCACCAGAGGCAATACACTCTTGACATCCTTGAGCGAGCTGGGATGACCGATTGCAACCCCTGCTCCACTCCAGTTGACACGCAAGGCAAGCTGTCTGAGGCCGAGGGGAACCCGGTGTCTGATCCCACCGCGTACCGGAGTCTTGCTGGTGCTCTCCAGTACCTCACCTTCACTCGGCCGGACATCACTTATGCGGTTCAGCAGCTGTGCCTTCATATGTATGATCCGCGGGAGCCTCACCTCACTGCCCTCAAGCGCCTCCTCCGCTACCTCCGAGGCACTGTGGGCTACGGCCTGCTCCTTTATTGGCGGTCCTCCTCCACCGACATGGTTGTCTACACTGACGCTGACTGGACCGGATGTCCGGACACTCGGCGCTCCACCTCCGGCTACGCTGTCTTCTTGGGCGGCAACCTGGTGACCTGGTCGTCCAAGCGTCAGCAGGTGGCCTCCCGCTCCAGTGCCGAGGCAGAGTACCGCGCCGTGGCCAATGGCGCGGCCGAGGCCTCTTGGCTCCGCCAGCTCCTGGCCGAGCTCCATAACCCCCTTCTCCGGGGCACCCTTGTCTGCTGCGACAACGTCAGTGCCGTCTACCTCTCCACCAACCCCGTGCAGCACCAGCGGACGAAGCATGTGGAGATTGACCTTCACTTCGTCCGTGATCGGGTTGCCATCGGCGAGGTGCGAGTCCTACATGTACCTACGACGTCCCAGTTCGCAGACATCTTCACCAAGGACCTCCCATCGTCGTCCTTCACCACCTTTCGCTCTAGCCTCAACATCACCAGTGGCTAGTTGTGTATGTGGGGGGCTCGTATGTATTTTCTTTTTCTGGTATACAGTCTGACTCCGCTGCGTCGGTAGCTCAGACTGCGGGGGGTATTGGAGTATATGTCTAAGGCCCATGTGGCTAGGCCCATGAGGCTCATGTATGCTACTCTATATAGCTACCTTTCTAGGGTTAGTCTAATCAATCTAGTCCATTCTTTCCAACAAGAACTTTTGTAGTATTTCATTATCTGATCATATTTTCCTTGGTACTGTTACACGTGATTGAGATGTTATATTAATTTGCAATATTGTGTTTGTGTACTGATGGCCTGGCCTGTATATTTCATAACAATTGTGTTGACCGAGGTTTCAAAACATCGTATTGATCGAGGAATCATGCCTTTTTTCTTGTCACGTTAAATGTGCTTGGTGTTTGACATATACGGAGTACTGCTCTTGTCCTCCAGGATAGGGATCGCAAGCTGAGGATATTTTCTGGGAATGAGCATCCATTCCATGATCGCCCTCTTGAACCTTTTGTGATGCCGCCACGGCAAGTACGCGAGATGCGCCCCCGTGCAAGGCGCGCAATGTTAAGGGCCCAGAAGAAAGAGCAGGCAAACAGAGTCAAGGAGGAAGAAGATGCTAAGAAAGCCGCAGCTGAGGTCACTGCATAGGCTCCTGATGTGAATTTGCATGCTGCAAATTTACTAGATGCTGTTTTAGGATTATCTTTTTTTTTTTTTTGCTTGATACCCTTTCGAGTGGAATAGGCACCAGAAGCTGGGAACATGCCAACCTCGTTCTAAATCACCTTGGTATTTGTATTACAATTTGTAACCTGTCACAGCTGCTTTCTGTAAGTGAATAAGACCCTCAGAATTTTTGAACTCCTGATCTCGAGAGTGCATCCGGAAACGAAGGGAAATATCCACAGAAGCTATACCTTGATGTAAGCTTGTTAATTTACAGTGACATCATCTGGAATGAAGCTGATTGACTCATCAGATTGGTTGTTACACTTCCTGAAAGTCCGAACTGAAAAAACTTGTCCTTGTATTCCGATTTCCTTTCAAAATTAGGGTGTGTTTAGTTACCTATTTCACTTAAAAAAATTTTGTGTTTTGGTCTATTATTTTACAGAATGGAACTAAACATCATGTAAAATTTTTGGCAAAAAGGTATCCATTCTCCATTTTAGATTGAGGCCAAAAAGCCCTCACCCGTCCCATGAAAAATTTAGCATTTTCGATGGAACTAAACACACCAATGAAAATTTTGGCATTTTGCATTTCATCATTCCAAAGTAGTTGGTATTTTGTATTTTGCATTCCATGGGGAACTAAACACAACCTTAGTTCCCCATTTCACTCAAAAAATTTTGGGTTTTGGCCCATCATTTTGCAGAATGGAACTAAACACCATGCAAATTTTTTGGCAAAAAGGTATTCATTCTCTATTTTATATTTTGGTCTCAAGAGGCCAAAAAGCAAAAAAGCTCTCACCCACCCCATGAAAATTTTGGCGTTTTTGATGGAACTAAATACACTCATAAAAATTTTGGTATTTTACATTTCATCATTCTAAAGTAATTGGCATTTTTCATTTTGCATTCCACGGAGAACTAAACATAGCCTTCCTTTTTTTTTAGGGAATTTCAAAATTAATAGGCAGAATTAACCTTTCGGACTAATAAAGGTTATAGTGGCCCAACGAAATAGAAATAGTTAGGCCCAGCCCAGAAGGCCTTAAAGAAACCTCCTCCACGACTGCTCCGCCTCCACCACGGGTCCACGAGGCACGCAACACAACAATTACAACACACCTCGCCGCCGCTGCCGAGGACGACGGCGATGATGTGGCGTTCGCGAGCTCGTGCGCTGCTCCTACTCCGCTCAACCATTCCCCGGTCACCGCCGCCACCTCCACCACCATATCCTACTCCAACCCTAACCCGACTCCCACCTCCCCGCCCTCTCTCCCGCTTCCTCTCCTCCTCCCCGGATCCCATCCCCGATGCCTCTTCCTCCGCTGCCACGGATCCCTTCCCTGAAGCCTTCTCCTCCCCGACCGAGGCCTCCCAAGATAATGCTACTGAGGCCGGGGAGGACAACCTGAGCTCGATGTGGGAGGAAGCTGGGGACGCCGACGATATCTTCGCCTCCCCCGGCGGCGCCGATGCCGTAGCCGACGATGAGGAGGTCGCCCGCGTGTGTGCCGCCGTCGAGTTCACTCCCGAGGACGAGATCGCGTCCACCCTGGCCGACATGATCGTGGACTTCAACGAGCCGCTCCTCGCCGCAGTCCTCCTTGCTGCCGAGCAATGCTCCTGTAAGAAGCTGATTTCCCTGTTCAACTATGCCGCGAAGAATAACCCCGCTGCCAAGAGCCTCTCGAATCTTGAGATCCTCGTGAGCAAGGTAGCTGATTCTGATGAGATAGACAAGACAGACACTTATTTGCTTTGGGATTCGATTAAGGAAATTGGCTCTGTGCCAGGATCAGTGAGTACACCGTTGTTGAATGAAATGATCGCCATATTTTGGAAGCTTGAGAAGTCGAAGGCAGCGCTGGAGGTGTTTTCCAAGTTCCATGAGTTTAGTTGCACTCCGGACAGTGACAGCTATTATCTTGTGATTGAAGCGGCACGAAAGAAGTCCATGTTCCGCTCTGCTTGTGAAATTTGTGAGAAGATGATTGGATCTGCCTGCTTCCCTAATGGTGAGAAGGTTGGCAGGATTTTGACTTACCTTTGTGAGGGGAAGAAGGTGAAGACGGCACACTCATTATACCTTGCAGCGAAGGAAAAAAAGATTCAGATCCCAAAATCAGTCTTGGATTTCCTTGTTGGTGCTTCGGCAAGGAATGATGAGACGATTGATACTGCTCTAGAGCTGCTGGAAGAGTACCAAGGGGAGTCGCTTAAGCATGCAGGCAAGTCCTTTGCCACGGTTGTACATGCTTTGTGTAGGGTAAACAAAATGGAGGATGCAAATAATTTGTTGACGAGGATGGTGCAGCTTGAAGAGTACCAAGGCGGATCTCTTAAGAATGCAGGCAAGACATTTGCCACAGTTATATATGGTTTGTGTAGGAAAAAGAAGTTGGAGGATGCAAAAACATTGTTGATGAGGATGGTAAATGTTGGCCCAGCTCCTGGTAATGCAGTGTTTAATTTTGTCATCACTGCATTGTCGAAACAGGGAGAAATGGAGGATGCAAAAGGTTTGATGAGAGTGATGGAGAGCCAAGGGATCAGCCCTGATATCTATACTTACAGTGTGCTCATGAGTGGCTACACAAAAGGAGGGATGATTGATGAAGCCCATGGTCTACTTCGTGAAGCTAAGAAAATTCATCCGAAGCTAAACAAGGTTGCTTATCACATACTTATCCGTGGATACTGCAAGATGGAGGACTTTGAGAAGGCCATTGAGTGCCTAAAGGAGATGAGGAAAGATGGGTTGCTGCCAAATGTGGATGAGTATGACAAACTGATTCAGTCATTGTGTCTCAAGGCTATGGACTGGAGAAGAGCTGAGAAACTCCTGGAGGAAATGGAGGATAGTGGTTTATGCCTAAGGGGTATAAGTTGCAGCCTCATAGCTGCGGTCAAGGAGTTGGAAGGAGAGGAAATGCAGTCAAAGGCGAGCCAAGAAGCATAGTTTCTCTAGGACACTTGAATCCATACATCGGCTAATTAATTTTTGGGTAGCGCCTTTCTTTTTGAGCTTTTCATCTCTGGTGAGCTGGCAAGAAACATCACCTCTGTACCTGTGTTTGTTTGTTGTTATTTACTACAATAATTTTGCATTTATATTTAAATGCTAGACTGACAAAGAAGAATATTTAGTTTTGGTCTGGAGCTTCAGTTTATTTACAATATGAGGTTTTCCATATGTCATTATACATGAATTTATTTTCATGTCTTGCTTAAGAACACAAAATATTTTGGCTACCAATGGAATTCAAGTTAGGGAAATATTCTTTCACATATTTGGTGATTTAGGATGATTTCATCAATTGTTTAGTACACTTATCACATCTATTGTTACTCCCTCCGTTCTGATATATGAGGCGTGCGCTGGTTTTTGAGAATGGCCATTTTACCAGGCGCAACACCGTAGCATGCATTGCAATTAAATAGCATGCAGCACTTACCAAGCGCCTTGATAGGCAAGGCGCTCTTTTCACTGCATGCATGCAAAATTGATTCACTATTCCATCTAACCGTTCCTCCTCCATTCGCTGCATGCATGCAAAAAATTGATGACGACTTCAACAAACAAAGGGTCATGGCACCACCGGCTAGGAAAGGGTAGCTGGATTAAATAGTTCTTGGTATCTGAAATACTTGTGTTGGCGCCTCATAAAACGGAATTGAGTGAGTATTTCTTAGGGCTTTTGAGTTGCAATCAACATTTTCAATATAATTTGCTGGCTTTTACAAAAACCGATTGCATGACTGAAACTTTCTGTTCATCGGTGACTTCTTTTAGACAATTCCGTTAAGCATTTGTTGCACTTCTATTTGTATAACTTGAACATAGAGCTCGACCTGTGCATCATGAAAATAATTGGTTCCTACCAGTTCTGTTTTCTATCGAGTTAGCTCTGTGTCCTATCTGTTACTTTTATTTTTATCAGGGAGTCATTCAAGGTTCTTACTAGTTACTACTGCCAGTGGCTGATGGTAACTGAAATCTCAAACTGATCCGATCCTCTTAGGCCAGTTTCAATGGGAGTTTCATAGAGTTTCATGGGCATTAAATATGTTTACATGGCACTGTATTTAAGAAAAGAGACGGATAAAAGTTTCATGGGAGGAGAGAGTTTCATGGGGATGAAACTCTTCTGCACTGTTTCCAACATATGAGAGTGTTGGAAACTGGGACATAAAATTTCCACTGAGACTAGCCTTATAATCAGGCTCTTTAACCCCACTTAGGATCAAATGCTTTGTACTATAGGATAAGTCTATTTATTAAAACCAGGCAAGTTTTGCTGTTTAAGCTGAATCATAGTTATTGGTTGCAAATATTCATAATGAGCTCTGTGCCAAGACTAGACCACATAGACATAGTGATTAACATATACTCCTTCCATCCCAAATTATGGGTCGATTTGGCTTGTATCTAGGTGCGCAGATATAAGCCAAAACAACCTATAATTTGGAACGGAAAAGTAGAACTAGTAGTTTGATTGTTCGTGGTCCTTGATTTCACCTGTTTTAATATTTTAATTGCGCATTGTGTTAGGCGATTTATCCACCAGTGGCACTATGTGTTGATTCACTAATTCAGTATCTTATATGTTAAAGCAAAAGGTCACGGCATGATACTATCAATTTTCATAAGTTTAGATTACTTCATGTATAAGCTATACCTTTAGTTCTTGCATTTGTTTGATCCTCTTCGAATCACTGTATTTGTGTTTTTTATATACTTTTGCTTTTCATGTCCTAACTAATTCGTTCCAGATTACAGACTGGCCTCTTACTCTACCTGCACCATTGCATTGCCTAATGTTATATTCTAGTCATCTGTCAGAAAACGTTATTTTTTTTTGGTTTGCTGCACTGTGTGATGGCAACTAGGAAGCCAATAAGATGGGGGCAAGCGGTCACGGTTTATTTGTGCATGGTCAATTTTCCACTAGCACATAGAGCACTGGAAAAAATATCAGGACAGAACCTCAATTTATCTCCTTTTTTTGTATTCACAATCTCAACTAAATTTTTTCATGAGATCTGTCACCATCAAGTCGAATAATTGTGAAAGTGCTTTCATTTACAGAGTAAATTTTGTACCATTGTAGCTGTGGCACCAGTTCTTTTTGTTTACTGTCGTTGATGTTAATTTTTAGCTTATCATCGTTTTACTCCGTGATCCACGTTGAGGATTTTGAAACCACTTGTCACAATCGAAATTTGGCCGGCTAACATATCGGAGCCGTTCGGCTGTGCTGATAAGCCGGCTGAAAAACACTGTGGGCTGATTTGTTGTGAGAGAAAAATACTGTTCCGGCTGAAAAAAATAAGCTAAAAAAGACGGATTATAAGCCGAATGAACAGGGCCATCGTGCCTAATACAAATTTTATCTGTTTTTTCGTTTCAATGATTCAATCCTTGTCAGTTGTCACTACCATATAAAATCACAATCTGTTGAATGCATAATTGAGCACTGACTCAGCTGTTCTTGATCTTCAAAAGAAAAGAAAAAAAATCTACTATACTGATGTTCTTGCTGTCGATTGATATCGCAAAGCGGCGGCCCCCCACTGGTACGGTGGAAGCAAAGCACAACTCACAGAAAAGATTGATAATGCATTCAGTTCGCATTGCACCAAAACCACGTCACCGATTCTTCCAACCATAGATGCCGCACATGATGATGATCAAAACACGATCCTTGTAGTTGTACATGCAAGCGACATCTATTCTATCTTCTGTTTGTTATTTGGTGCCACTAACCAAAGGATCCTCGGGAGGTTTGCTCCAGTTTCTTTTGTCGCTGTTGTGCCGTCCTTCCACTATTTTCTATGGGTTTGGCATCATAAACGGGCGGTGACAAATCATATGTTCATTTTCTACTCGAACTTTGAAGTAGTGCTCTCATTCTTTCGATTTTCTTGACTTCAGAATAAGTAAAGTAGCTGTAAATAGAAAACAACAGTAATAATAGGTAAATTATCGTCAGCATTCTGTTTCAACTTTCAAATTTGAACTTCGGTAAAATCCCTATGTTTGAAGAAATGCCCGTTTCAGAAACCGAATCCAAATCTCCACCTGCATGACAAGTAGGGCCAATCCCACTCTGGAAGAATGGAACGGACGAACGAACTGCCACACTGGACACAGCGCTCTCGGATCTGCCTCGCCGGCTCGCCCCATGCTCTCGTCACTCTCCATTGGCCGACAGGGACGACACGCCGGCGTGGCTGCGCACGTGTTCTCACCCTGCGCTCTCGCCGGCCGGGGCAACTGGCGATGGCGAGCGAGTGTCTCTGCCGCTTCCTCTCGGAGTAGACGTCAGGCCCCATTTATTAATTCAACTCGCCCCAACCCCACAAGCCCACGCTTCCGAATTCACCAACTCCTCCACGCCGCGTCGAGATCGCTCACGCCTTCGCTTCCAGTTCCAGTAACTCCACCACTCAGCCCACCCGCCGGAGCAATGGGGAGCACGGGGCGCGAGCCGGAGGTGACCCGCGCCGACTTCCCCGATGGCTTCGTCTTCGGCGTCGCCACCTCCGCGTACCAGGTTGGTACCCCGCCGCCGCCGTTCCCATCTCATCCCGCGCCGCCGCCTTCGCTTGGCGTCTGTCCCGCCGAGTGCTTGCGCCTTGCCTACGCCTGAAGAGTGAAGACTGCGCGCCAGCTAGTGCACGCGATGGCCTGCTCGGGGGCTCTAGTTCTGAGATTTGAATTGGTGTGTGGGACTGTGGGTTCCACCGCTTGGTCTCTGCTTTTTACTGTAGTTCCGAGCTCTGACGCCGTCTTTGCGTTTTAAGCTCGTTCCGCTTGATGATTGGCGCTTTAGCTTGAGTTTGGATGGGTGTATGGAGTTGATGCAGCTTGGTTTCGATGGATGTATGGAATTGATTCAGCTTGTCCCAGACGTGCAGAGGCTGTGTCTAGGAACAGGTGCGGATCACGGACTAGCATTCCGTGTATAGGTCACTAGGACTTCTCCCTCAAATTAGTCTCTCCTGTGTTTATATTAGCGTCCCTGCTTCGGGTTAATTTCAAATGCAACTTCTGATGAATTTTTGCTGTGTCTCTGGATGGGAGAGTACCAAAGATAGATGGAGTGCAAGTTGAAAGAGTGGACCCAACAAAGGATTCCCCATCCATTCATTGCATTAACTAATAATGAAAGTAGTTTATTCATATGCCAGTACTGCCTTGTGCTGTCCATAAAATAAGTAACAACTCTTGTTGCTCTAGGGTTCACTGGGCAAATAGTGGACGACAGGTGAACGGTGGTGCCCAGTTAGGAGGTAAAGAGTGCGGTATAGTTGCTGTTAACATCCCCAACTGCAGGGTGTAGAGTTGGAGAGTGATGGAAGAATAAGAGTTTAGGTGTAGAGTCGGGTTGCATAAATCTCAAGGTGGACTATTAGTTGATCCAAAGATGCATAGTCTTTCTGGGACAAAATTGTGCTTGTGCCTAGAGCCCTACACACTAGAAAGACACAGAATGTAAATATAGACACACAATGAAAATATAGATAGGAAACCACCCTCTTTTCTCTTCCTTTCTCTCTAAAACTGGCAGTTACGTTGTTTGAGTTCTTTCCTCTGTAGATTGAGGGAGCAAGAAGGGAGGGAGGCAAAGGAGACAGCATATGGGATGTATTTACAGATGACAAAGGTTTGCTTATCTGGTTCCTTTATAATCTCTTTTTTTAGGAGATTCCTTTATGATCTTGAAATACATTTATTTAACCATTTGTGTTCAAATGCTTGCTTTTTCAGAACGTGTCTTAGATAGAAGCAATGCAGAAATTGCAGTTGATCACTATCATCGATACAAGGTATTGTCTACCGTCCCTATAAAAGAGAAAAAGAATCAACAGAAAAAGAGGGGCAGGGCGGAGGGGCACGATCTTCTTCGTAATAGGGTAATTATCAACGAATTGAAATGTTTGCTATAAACTTTCAGGAAGACATTGAGCTCATGGCAAGTCTAGGTTTTAGTGCGTACAGATTTTCAATATCTTGGGCGCGTATATTTCCTGGTATGCTAAACTTAACAGATAGAAGATTCATTTATAACTGCACGTGACATGGACCACGATATAAATATCTGCATTTTCTGTTGCATTATCAATGCTAACACAGATGGCTTGGGGGAAAAGGTCAATGAGCAAGGAGTCGCCTTCTATAATGACCTCATCAACTTTATGATTTCGAAAGGTACCATATGTTTTACTGATTAACTTTAAAGGTTACAGCACTTATAGTTGTTAACCATTCGACTGTCTGACAATAGGTATTGAGCCTTACGCAACTCTGTATCATTGGGATCTTCCAAACAATCTTCAGAAGACCCTGGGGGGCTGGATTTCTGACAATATTGTGTAAGCCACTGCAGGCAGTGTGCAGTATGATTAACAATTTTTCTTGACGCTTAAATGGATGATTACATATGAGATTCTTTTTGAGACAACTTTTTATTTCAAAAGTGGTTGCAGCTTGGTTTGCTGTAGTTTATATGAGTTTCTCACCATAAAAAATATCCCAGGGAGTACTTTGCATTGTATGCAGAGGCTTGCTTTGCAAATTTTGGAGACAGAGTAAAGCATTGGATAACAATCAATGAACCGCTCCAAACTGCAATCAATGGTTATGGGATTGGAATTTTTGCACCTGGAGGATGCCAAGGTGAAACTGCTAGATGTTACTTAGCCGCTCATCACCAAATCTTGGCTCATGCTGCTGCTGTTGATGTTTATAGAAGAAAATTCAAGGTCCGTTTTAGTTCTTATATGAATTGCCTTGAGGTCCTTATTTGGGGAGTGTAAATCCTGGTCCTGGCATTCTGGCTCCTGAAAGCAGCTGGTTGGTTCTATTAGTTATTTGTTAGTATGGGTTCCTTTTTACTCTCTCTTTTTTTGGACCCTCCCACGTTTCTGTATCTCCTGTATCATGCTTACACACTAATTTCCTTGTATATAATGAGAATTGGAAGTTTGCAAACGTACTGCAATTCATTTTATTTCCTACCAGTTTTGTATTTGGTACGCTCATCATCATTTCATTAGCTTTCTGGCAGTATATTTTGTTCGTCTGATGGTTTTACATGTTACAAAAATAGGCTGCACAAGGTGGTGAAGTAGGGTTGGTTGTTGATTGTGAATGGGCAGAGCCATTTTCTGAAAATGTGGAAGACCAAATTGCTGCACAACGGAGGGTTGACTTTCAACTTGGATGGTATGTTGCTATTCATATTATTAATGTCACATGGGCATTTCTTCCAACATTGTTTAGCTTTCACACTAGTTTTTTCCCTAAATAAGGCATAGATTTTTTTTTCACAGAATGTACACATTTATGTAGTATAACATGCCCGCATTTATTTGGTTTTGTGTTCCTAGGATGGTGTGATATCCGCTGAGTATTTTCCCTTTACTTAAAGGTACCTAGACCCAATATATTTTGGTGATTACCCTGAAAGCATGCGTCAGCGACTGGGCAGTGATCTTCCAACCTTCTCAGAGAAAGATAAAGAGTTCATCAGGAACAAAATTGATTTTGTTGGACTAAATCATTATACTTCGAGACTCATTGCTCATCACCAAAATCCAGATGATGTTTATTTCTACCAAGTGCAACAAATGGAGAGAATAGGTATGGTACTTCAGCTATCAAGGAAAGACAAAAAAAAGTGTATTATTTAGACACCAGAAGCGTTCAAGAATGTTTCCTTTCACAAGGAGTGGGGACGGGCAGAGAAGGGGAGGGTCATTTGGTCAAACCCTAAAAAATTACCAACTTCAATAACTTTTAAATTCTCTAGTTTGAAAACATGTAAGTTATATGTGTAGAGTTGTATTGAAAGTATTTGCAAAATATCACAAATTTGAAGGATTTTAACTTTTGAAGAATATTCTAGAAGAAATTAGTGGTTGAGAATGTGCATCGGAGACAGTGGAAAGTATTTGACTGGAGGGAGTAATAAATAATTTGATGAAATTCACTTTCGCCAACTTCTAAGTATGTTTGTCTAAAGGGTTTTGACGATTCTACCGAGTAGATGGTTTGCACTGAATATTTTCCCCTGAAACATTGCGAGGGATGTAAGGTGAATGACTTCATCCCAACTCCAGAAAGATGGGTTAAAAATTGGGCATTTCAGTAGAATGGGGAGAGAGACCCTGGTGGAGATTACAATCCTGGAAGTTAGGTGATTTCAGCAACAACATCTAATCAGCTCTAGCTATCTGTACAAAGAGAAAGAGTGTTATTGCTAATTGGGTCAAATGTTCTAGGAACACTGGAAAATCGATGTTGGTGTATGTGGCTGAACTACTATGTTTGCAGTCTTCCTTAGTCCTTGGATCAACTTTAGATTCACTCGAGATCATGCCTGCAAATTGGTATTATCATTATTCTGACATTTATTCTTTTGGCAGAAAAATGGAATAGTGGTGAAAAAATTGGTGAAAGGGTCAGAACTCAGCACTGAACTTATTTCTCCACGTGTAAATTATCTGGTTCTCTCCTAACTTACTATCTCAAATTTGTGCAGGCTGCATCTGAATGGCTTTTCATAGTTCCTTGGGGCCTTCGTAAAGTACTTAATTATATAGCGAAGAAATACAATAATCCAGCAATTTATGTTACTGAAAATGGTAAGGCTTCCATACTTCCCAAAATCAAAGTGAAACAACGTGGGATATCTAGTACTGGTGGCATGATACGGAATATATGAGAGCAAATGTCTCGGGAATTGATTGATAGATTGACAAGAATAGAGTACAATATATATAGGCAAGGATCATTAGGACTTATAGAAACATCCTAATCAATGGTGATCCTTGCCTTATCTAGTCAACTACCTATCTTAACCCCTAAGGCACCAGCCGTACAGGCCTGGTACAGGGCCCAAAGGCCAGCCCATCTGAGTGCCTATTCTAACACGCCCCCACAGTCGAATCGTCAGCCACTCTGCACGTTTAGACTGGACCTAAACTCTGTAAACACTGGAGTAGGTAGCCCTTTGATGAAGATGTCTGCATATTGTGATGAGGTGGGGACATGCAGAACATGAAGATCACCAATGGCGACTCGCTCCCGTACGAAGTGAAGGTCGATCTCAATGTGCTTGGTTCGCTGATGCTGAATCGGATTGGAGGTCATGTAGACAACACTGATGTTATCGCAATACAATAGTGTGGCGCGCCGAAGAGGAGTGTGTAGCTCTAGGAGAAGCTGGCGCAGCCAGGTGGCCTCTGCAACTCCATTGGCCACCGCGCGATACTCGGCTTCAGCACTTGATCTTGACACTGTGTTCTGATGCTTCGAGGACCAAGAAACGAGGTTGTTGCCAAGGAACACAGCATAGCCCGAGGTGGACTTGCGAGTGTCCGGACAACCAACCCAATCAGCATCGGTATAGACAACAAGATCAGTCGAAGCAGATGGTCGCAGCAGGAGGCCAAGGTCGAGAGTGCTCCGAACATAGCGAAGAATCCGCTTCAGGGCAGCAAGATGAGGTTCACGAGGGTCGTGCATGTGAAGACAGATCTGCTGAACAACATATGCAATGTCTGGGTGAGAGAAGGTCAAGTACTGAAGAGCTCCAGCAAGACTGCGAAAGTCTGTAGCATCAGACACAGGGGTCCCCTCAGCTGCAGCAACCTTCGGATTGGTGTCAACTGGAGTAGAGCACGACTTGCACTCTGCCATCCTGGCGCGGTCCAGCATATACAGTTGCTGTGAGAGTAGAAGTCCATCACCACTTCGCTGACACATGCATGCCAAGGAAGTGATGTAATTCACCAAGGTCTTTCATGACGAACTCTCGCTGAAGCGCAGAGATGATCCGTCATAGGAGATCTGGTGAAGAAGCTGTGAGGACAATGTCATCGACATAGAGCAACATATAGGCTGTGTCGGATCCACGCTGGTACACGAAGAGTGAGGTGTCAGACTTGGCTTCCACAAACCCAATCAACAGCAGAAATGTGGCCATCCGACTGTACCAAGCACGAAGAGTCTGATTGAGACCATACAACGATTTCTTCAGGAGGCAGACAAAATCCGGATGAGCAGGATCTTCGAACCTGGATGGCTGCTGGCAGTACACTGTCTCAGTGAGAGTGCCGTGAAGAAAGGCGTTCTTCACATCGGCGAGAGAGCGCCAGAGAGAGCACCGTGCGAACAGTAGCAGCCTTCACCACAGGACTGAATGTCTCATCAAAATCCACACCAGGTCGCTGAGTAAAGCCACGAAGAATCCAGCGTGCCTTATACCGCTCGAGGGAGCCATCTGACTGAAGCTTGTGCTTGAAGATACACTTGCTAGTGACAACGTTGGCCTGGGGCGGGCGGGGCACGAGATCCTAGGTGTGATTCTGCAGTAGAGCACTATGTTCGTCTTCCATAGCCACTCGCCAATTGGGGTCAGCAAGGGCGCTACGAAAGGTCTTTGGCACTAGAGAGAGGCGCGGCATGGTAGGCTGCGGGCATCCGATAACCGCTCTTCGAACGCGTACCCATAACGTGCTGGTTGACCATCGGAGGAACAGCGACCGCCCCCTTGGGCAGCATGGCGGCTGGTGCAGGCGCCGAGGAAGCAGCCAAGGTGCCCGGGGCAGGAGCAGTCAAGTCGGACGGTGAAGGCGCAACAGATGGTTGTCGAGGCCGGCGTGTGTAGTGGTACGTGAAGTCACGGTCTGGACGGAAAGGCGGGAACCCGGGCGGGGGCCCGCGGGGCGCGGCGGCGGGGAGCCCGTTGACGGTGCCAAAGACGTTGAGCTGGCACGCAGCGCGGGAGGGACTTACAACACACCTCCTGGCGTGCCGGACAGCTCCTGTGCCGCGCGTGGCGCGGTAGGGGTCCCCGATACAGCGCAGGTAGGATGTAGAGCGCGGGTGTCGAGGGATCATCAGCATCCTCGGAGGGCAGCAAGAGTGCCCCAGGCACGGTCGCAGAGGGACCGGTAGGGGCGTTGGAGACGTCGGGGGTTGTAAGGTCCAAATAGGCTAGAGGGGGGGTAAATAGCCTAATTAAAACTTTTACAAGAATTACTTAACCACAAGTTAGTACGAAAGGTGGCGAAGCAAATGCACTAGCTCTAACTAATTAAGCAAGCCACCTACACAAGTCTAGTACAAGGCTATTCACTAAACACAACAACAACTACAAGCTAGAAACAAGAAGTAATACAAGAGAAGAGCTTCGAGTGATTATACCGCCGTGAAGAGAAGAGAAATACCAATCAATCAATCATACAAGAGAAATCCTCGGGAAGAGAATGACACAAGAATTTATCCCGAGGTTCACTTGCTTCCCGGCAAGCTACTCCCCGTTGTGGCGATACACCCACTTGTCGGTTCACGAGCTAATCGACTATCAAGAGTCGAGCCCTCGGCGGGCGCCGCACAACCGCACACAAGATGGGGATCCTCCAAGCCACGAGCTTCACTAGAGTATCCAATTCGCGAACTCCCGCGGGGAAGGATCAAGAACCCCTTACAACACTTGGTGAAGGCTCCAACAATCTCCAATTGGGAGCTCGATCACCTCCGCTGCTCCAAACCGTCTACCGTGTCGGGAAACACGGAAGAGTAACAAGAAATCCGCAGCAACTCGAAGATCAAGTGCTTCTAGAATGCAACTCTCAAGCAATGCACTTGAATCTCACTCAATCTCACTCAAGATGTGCAACTATGCAAAGAGATGAGTGGAAGGGTTGTTCTCTAGCTCAAAGTATGTCTCTAGTTCTCAAAATGTGCAAGAGATGCCCTCAAACCCCGACCAACCTCTATTTATAGCGTACCCCTTCGAATATAGCCGTTAGGAACTTTAACCAGCCGAAGTCGTGCTGACCGGACGCGCTGGTCAAACTGACCGGACGCGCCGGTCGCGCACCGGCTAAAATCTGAAACAACGACCGGACGCGCTGGTCGTACTGACCGGACGCGCCGGGTGTGACCGGACGCACTGGTCCCGCAACTGACCGGACGCGCTGGTCAACTTGAGTAGCGCACAACTAAACAACGACCGGACGCGCCTCTCGTAATGACCGGACGCGACAGTGCCCGTGTCCGGTTAGAGTCCAGTAAGCTCCCTGGATGACCGGACGCGTCCGGTCGTCAGTGACCGGACGCGCTGCGCGTCCGATCATCGAACTAAAAACCGCGCAGACGCTGAACACTGACCGGACGCGTCCGGTCATACCGTGACCGCGTCCGGTGCAGCGTCCGGTCACCACAGTGACCTCCGTTCGCCTCCGTTTCTTTTCCGACTTCCGGCGCAACAGAAAATAGACATTTTATTTCTCCAAAAAGCGCCGAATCCCGCCTCGCAAGCTCGGCGGGAGGGAGAGAGGAGCCCAAACCCCTCTCTACCGCCTGAACTCCACCGCCTTTGCAGATGTGCTAACACCACCAAGTGTACACCACCATGTGCATGTGTGTTAGCATTTCACAATCATTTTCCAAGGCGTTATGTTAGTTCTTTTACTAGATCCTAATGCATATGCTCAAGACAATGATCTAGTGGCACTTGATTCCCGAGCTAACCGTGATTGCCCCTCTTGATAGTCGGCTATGTATCCTAAACCCGGTCAATCACTTCTCTACTCATCTTAGACCGGCAAAAGAAAAACCCCTATGGTTATTCCTTTGCCTTGCGCTTTTAGATCCTTCTCTTTTCACTTGATCATCATGTCCTTCCTTTTATGTGCATCTCCACCATGATCATCATTTCATGTCCATGCACCATCTCTTTGTGATCTTGTGGCCACCACTCCTTGCCACATACACCTTCATCACATGTGTTGCTTATGCCTAACTCAATACACTTAACACAAGGCATTAGCAACTTGGTGTCATTAATTACCAAAACCAAACTTGGGCTTTCAGGGGTGCTGGGTGAAGTTCCTGTAGGAGAAAACTTATGCAACGGTCCAATAGGAGCGGGCACATCATCAATAGTATCATTGTTAAGGAACTCAAGGTCTGCCGGAGCAGTAGAACCATGGCGCTCGGCAAAAGGGAAAGCCGTTTCATCAAAAATGACGTGCCGGGAGATGATGACTCTATTGGTTGAGAGGTCAAGGCAGCTGTACCCTTTGTGATGAGCAGAATAGCCTAGGAAAATGCACAGGACAGACCTAGGGGCGAGTTTATGAGGTGCAGTGGCAGACATGTTGGGATAACATTTGCAACCGAAGACCCGTAGGTGATCATATGCTGGTGGCTTGCCGAACAGGGCAAGGTGAGGTGTGGAGAATTGAAGAGTCTTGGTGGGCAAGATGTTAAGGAGGACAGTCGCCATAGAAAGGGCCTCCACCCAATAGGAGGGAGGCATGGATGCCTGAAAGAGTAGTGAGCGAGCAACATTATTGATGGTGCGAATAATGCGTTCAACTTTACTGTTCTGAGGCGAGGTGTAGGGGCAGGACATACGAAGATGGAAGCCCTGGGTGAGGAAAAAGTGGCGGGTGTTGGAGTTGTCAAACTCCTTCCCGTTGTCGCACTGGACAGCCTTGATGCGGGCGCCAAACTGGGTGTTGGCGTAGGCGACGAAGTGAGCAAGCGTGCTGAAAGTGTCAGATTTAAGTCGTAATGGAAAAGTCCACAAATAATGAGTGCAATCATCAAGTATGACCAGGTAATATTTATAGCCTGAAATGCTGACAACTGGAGATGTCCACAAATCACAATGTATGAGATCAAACTTGCTAGATGCACGAGAGGTAGACACAGGAAAGGGCAAACGAACATGACACCCTAGTTGACAAGCATGACATAAATCTGAGCAATCCTGAATATGACATGAAACACTAGACGTGAGCTTGGACGTCTCATGACCGGGGTGGCCGAGGCGCCGATGCCACAGCGGTGAGGAAGCCTGGGCGACAAGGGAGTGGGCTGGTGGCAGACGCGGTGGATACAGCGACCCGGAGCTATTGCACCTAACGATCTCTTTCCGAGATGGAAGAACCTTCACAGAACAACCAGTGAGGTCAAACTCAACAAAGCAATTATTGTCGATAGTAAACTGACAAACAGATATAAGATTCTTAATAATTTGTGGCGAAACAAGGACATTATTAAGACGTAAATTGGAGGATAACTCTGTAGAGCCAGTGGCAGTAACAGGGAGAAAAGAGTCATTACCCACAACAATAGATGAAGGGTTAGGGTACCGCGGGAAGGAAATGTGTGACAGGGAGGAGGATTGATAAGTCATATGCGAAGTAGCACCTGAGTCGAAGTACCACTCATTGGAAGCAGGAGGGGTCAACGACGTCGTGCTGAAAGCAGAGGCGAGGGCCGTCGGATCTCAGGAGGGAAGGCCAGCCACAGGGTTGTAATATCCCGGGGCGACCCACTGTCCAGAGCCATCCGGAGCAGGGAGGGCAGCGGCCTGCTGGTGGGCAGCAACGAGCGCCTGCTGCTGCTGCGCCTGCAAGTGAGGGGGCACCGGGATGGGTGCCAGCGGTGGACGAGGACCCCCTGGCCACATCTGGATGGTTCCTGTCCACGGGTTGAAGACGCTGGGCCATTGCCGACCCCCGGCCGGCTGCTGCTGCTGGTGCGTGCCAGGAGGGGGGCGGGACCCTGCACCGAGGAGCTGCCCCCGCTGTTGCCTTTGCCGTTGCCGCCGCGCTTGCTGCGGTGGCTGTTGGGAGGCTTGGAGCCCCCTCCAGCGCCCCCGGAGGCCGGGCGAGGGGACGCAAGAGTTGAGGAGGGAGTGGTGGAGGCGGCGAGTGCAGCTGCTGGGGCATCCTTGCGGTTCTCCATGGTGAGTTCCTCGAGGATGAGGTCGTCGCGGGCCTCCAGGAAGGAGGGGAAGGGTCGGGCGCGACGAAGAAGTGTCCCAACGTGGCTGAAGCGTTCGTTGAGGCCGCGGATGACATTGAGGACGAGGGTGTGATCGGTGATGACCTCACCAAGAGCGGTGAGATCATCGGCCATCTTCTTCAGCTTGCGGCAATAGTCGGTGACGGAGAGGAGAGGTCGCCTTGGACGAAGTTGCGAAACTGCATCTCCAGGTGGATGGAGCGAGCCTCCCGGTTGCCGAGGAATTGCGACTCGACGGCGAGCCAGGCGTGCCGAGCGGTGGAGCCTTGGGCGGAGATGATCTCGGCAAGATCGTCGGTGAGTGTGGCGACGATCCAGGACTTGACGACGCAGTCCATCCGAGCCCAATCAGGAGAGGGCAGGGCTGGAGGGTCCTCGTGAATGTGGCCCTGAAGAGTGAACTTGCCAAGGATGAGGAGAAACTGATCGCGCTAGCGGTTCAAGTTACCGGAATCAACGTCGAGGATGGTGGTGACGTGGTTCCGGATATTGCTGATGGCGACGGCCTAGGCGTGAAGCAGGAGGGCGACGGCTTCGTGATGTAGCATGGCGGCGCGAAGATCAGAAGGCGACGCAGGGCCGCCTCCAGGCGCTGTGCCACCTCCAGGATCCGCACCAGAGGATTCTGGCGCGAGGGCCGCAGCAGCAGCCGTGCGCTGAGCAGCGGCGTCGCACTCCTTGGCGGCGGCTGCGGCTTCCGCATTGGCCTGGAGGGCGTGCGCGAGGGCAGCGTCATGGGCGTCCTTGCGTTCCTGCTCGAGGCGCTGGGCATTGGCGGCGGCCTCATTGGCCTTCTCCTGGGCGAGTCGCTGGGAGATGTCAGCCTCCTGGGAGTCAGTCAGAGTAGCAGCGGCAGAGGAGGCATCGTCGCCAGGCATGGTGGCTGCGCTAGGGAAGGCGCGGGTGTAGGGTCGAGATGGCGGACTAGAGGGGGGGTGAATAGTCCTTTCTAAAATTAATCGCGTCTGCAAACCGAAACAAATGCGGAATTAAAACTATCGGTCTAGCCAAGACTACACCCCTCTATCTAAGTTCACAAGCACCTCACAAAGATCCTAATTATATAACTAAGGTGCTTTCCTTAGCAAGAGCTCTCCTAAACAATTCTATAGCAAGGTCACACAAACCTATGCACTAGTACTTTAGCAAAGCCGGGGAGCTCCTACACAATTCTAGTAAGCAAAAGCACGAAGCCACCTATGCTCACTAGCAAAGCTCAATAGCAAGGCAACTAATGCCAAACTAGAGAGCGTAAATTACTTAGCTGCACAAACTAAGCAATATGACTAACAAGGTTACACAAACCAAATTAGCCACGCAACGGGAGCTACTTCTATGCTACACAAGCAAGAAGGTAACTAGCTAACTACACAAGCAAACTAGTTACAAGAGCAACTACACAAGCACAAGTATATGAATGTAAATACAAGCTTGTGAATCGAAAGCAAACCACCAAGAAGATGTACACAATGTTGACACGGCGGTTTTTCACCGAGGTTCACTTGGTTGCCACCAAGCTAGTCCCCGTTGTGGCGATACACCCACTTGATGGATCACGAGCTAATTGACTATCAAGAGTCAAACCCTCAGCGGGTGCCGCACATCCACTCTCAAGATGGGGATCCTCCAAGCCACGAGCTTTACTAGAGTTGCTCTTCGCGATCCCCGCGGGGTGAGCACAATCCCCCTAACAAATCCTCCTCCGGAGCCACGCACAATCTCCACGCGTGCTTCAACGGAGTCGCAAGCCACCAAGCCGTCTAGGAGGTGGCAACCTCCAAGAGTAACAAGCACCACCGGCTTGCAACACGATCACCTAGTGCCACTCGATGCAATCCTCTCGATGCAACGCACTAGAATCGCTCTCTCACTCGATCCGATGAACACTATCAAGCATGAGTGAGTTAGAGGGCTTCCAAGCACTACCACATAAGCCACCAAGGCCAAAGTGTGCTCAGCTCACGGCCACAGCTGGCCAAGGCATCTATTTATAACCCCACGGTCAAATAGAGCCGTTACCCCTTCACTGGGCAAAACTCGGGACGACCGGACGCGCCGGTCGTAACTGACCGGACGCGCTCAACCGCGTCCGGTCGCCCTGCGACGTCCACGTGTCCCTCAAATTTCAAATGCGACCGTTAGATCCTCCAACGGTCACTGCGCCAACGGTCAAACCCTATGACCGGACGCGCTTCTCAACCGACCGGACGCGCCGGTCCTGATGACCGGACGCGCCGATCGCACTAACCCACGCGCCCGCGACGCAACGACCGGACGCGCTCCTTGCGATGACCGGACGCGACAGTGCCTGCGTCCGGTTAGAGTCCAGTAAGCTCCTTCAACGATCGGACGCGTCCGATCATGTGTGACCGGACGCGCCCCGCGTCCGATCGTCCTCTGTGAACCTCAGTTCCTTCTGGGCGCATGACCGGACGCGCCGGTCCCGCGAGTGACCGGACGCGCCGGTTGCAAACCCTAGCACCCGCGCCTGCGCTGTACTGACCGGACGCGTCCGGTCATACCGAGACCGCGTCCGGTGCAGCGTCCGGTCACCTCAGTGACCCGTTCGCCTCCGTTTCTTTTCCGACTTTCGGCGTAGTGGAAAATAGGCTTTTCAACTCCTCAAAAACGTCTGAATCCCGCGCTCGCAAAGCTCGGCGGGAGGGAGAGAGGAACCCAAACCCTCTCTACCACTCAAACTCCACTGCCTTCGTAAATGTGCCAACACCAACAAGTGATTACCACCTTGTGCACGTGTGTTAGCATTTTCATAATCATTTTACTGAAGGAGTTAACCACTCAACTTGCCACGCCACTCGATCCTAGCAACGATGCATAGTTAGATCACACGAGTGGCACTAGATGACCGATATGCAAACAAGTTTGCCCCTCTTGATAGTACGGCCATCTATCCTAAACCCGGTCATAAACTTCTCTACACACCTATGACCGGTGAAATGGAAATGCCCTAGGTTATACCTTTGCCTTGCGCATTCCACTCCATCTCCTCCGACGTTGATGCAACACATGCACCAACCATATCACAAATGATATGATCCACTTCATATCATCATGTGACCTTGGTCCATCGATCTTGACCTCACTTGCTCTTCACCGTTGCGTCGGTCCATCAGCGCCAAGTCTTGCTCAAGCTTCACCGCCTAGCGGTCCATCGCTCCAAAGCCTCTGACTTGCCCTTCACACTTGCAACCGGTCCATCAAGCCAAGCCTCATCTTGATCTTTACCACCTTGGTCACATGACTCCATGTCATGTCTCATATGCAATGAGCTCCTTCATGACACAATCATCTGTGGACTAATTCCCTGTGTATCTCACATAACCACATATTAGTCCACCTAAGTTGTCACTCAATTACCAAAACCAAACAAGGACATTTCAATCTCCCCCTTTTTGGTAATTGATGACAACTCTACAAAGATATGGAAATTAAGTTCTTTTGGACTTTATGCCACTTATCCAACATTTAAGCTCTATGTTAGGATTTGGATAAGCACCATAAAATCTGACTTGGTAGTGATAACTCTCCCTACATATGTGCTCAAGTGGTTTGATTTCAAGCTTGCACATATGCATAAATATGAAATTTGTGGGAGGGTTAGCACTACTAAGTGATGCTAAGGTGTATAGAATAAACCTTTGTAGTTTGATACCATTTGATAGCTCTATATCATTTGAAAATCACAAGTTTGCCATCATCCTTAGCATCATGAATAGCTAGACATCAAAAATACTAGAAACCCCGTGAGATCAACATTATAAGCAAGGTTCTAGTACCACGTGTAGAAATACAAGTCTAGCTATCATCCTATGCATGCTAGTTATCATATCATCATTCAAGTTCTATAACTAGCATACAACACACAAGCATGCATATTAAATATAAAACTTATGCAATGCAAGCAAACACATGAATATGCATATATCAAATGCAACCAAACAAAGTTCATGAGCTTGCTCCCCCTACTTGTGTGCTTCTCTTGTCCAAGAATTTTGATCCTTCTCTTTTCTTCATTGTTGCTCCCTCTTTATCCATTTCCATGTCCAAACCCCATCTTCTCATGATGTCCCCAAACCCCTCTCTTGGTGTATTGACATATCTTTGTTCCAACTTCTCCCCCTTTGTCATCAATTTACATAAAGGGTGTATTTCGCATTGATACAAAGGCTTGCATTGGGGTAGATGGTTGAGACTTGAATATTGCGTTGTTGATGGACATCACCGCACATGTTGGAATGACATTACTTGTATGTTGCTCTTGAGATACCACTAAGGATCTTTGACCTTGATACCATTAGGTGGGGCTCCTCCCCCTATGTCATAGCATGGGTCATTCACTTGATAATCTTGAGCTCTTGTGTGTGAGGGAACTTTCTTCATTTGATGATCACTTAAAGTTGAGGATCACTTGTGGAACCACGGTCTTGTATAAATGATATCATGTGTAGAAATACCACGAATAAATGTGTGATACCAATTTGAAGAATCCTCTATCATGGAACCACTTGTAGGATTTGTCAATATGATCTTTTCTTGAACATTTGCTATCTTTATGAGTACCACTTGTAGGATATCACTTGTAGATCATGATCTAGACACCACTTGTAAATACCAATTGAAGAAATATTTTGAGTCTAGATACCATTTAAAACACCCTAGATATCCATTTGCATTGTTGTCTGTGCTTGTACCCATATCATTGTCATGAGCTTCTAGTATGACTTGAACTAAGTTGATTTGCCTAAGATTCTAAGTCCGGTTTGATCCAATGACAAGCTTCTTCACTTCTCATACTAAGGGTTATCTTGCCAATGTTGTACTTGTCACTTGTTAGCAATCCAAACTAGATCAAGTACTTGGGTTCACTAGCTCATGAACAAATTCATACACATACCACTAGATCATTTAAATAATTCAAGCAATAGTGGTAGGCTATGAATTTAAATATTTCATTTGTTATGCATGATCCTAGTAAGCATGTACTATATGCACTAATCGCATACTAGTAAGGGATGAAATGATCATACACATTACAATGATACCTTTGTTATATTGGAGTAGAGGATAGTCACATAGATTCCAATTCATTACTCCAATAGCAATGTGAAGTCCAATTTATAAGCTTGGTGAAGACCAATCATTATAGAGAAATCCATTCTTCACCCATATGAAATGAGAACCACTAATAATCAAGTGTATTATCTCTTGTTGTGGTTGGCTTGCTTTTTCTCTTTGATCAATGCTTGCATGAGAGAAGTACTTATGATACCAATTTTATAACCATGACTAGCTCTCTTTTGGGTGTTGCTTGCTTTTCTTGATCAACCCTATTGATTGCTTCAATTAAGCATCTCAAATGTCCCTTGAATTCATCACTTCCATGTTAGCCTTCCAAGCCGGTGCTCGGTTTACCCACCCATGGGCGGCAAGCCCCCTCAGCAGGGAGAAGTGACCTCTCTCCAAAGAACCATCCTTGACACTTACTTGAATTGCCTTTGATTGATTGATCTATGGACTTAACATTATGAGTATCCTTGAATTATTCTTTAAGTCCTTTTCTTTCTACCAAATGATCTCCAATTATTACTAGAACTTGAACCTCATCTTTATCTTGAGTTTGATCTTCATTTTCAAATTTGAGTACCAAATTTGTACACTAAGTACATTCCACAATCAATGCCCTTGTACTCATTCCTTGTCATGCTTATAGATCAATTCAAAACCAAACTTAGGTGCCTCAAACACTTATAAATATGTTTCCAACTTGAGGACCTTTCACTTAAGGTGACTCTAGATCAATCCAATAATTATCACTTTTCTGGCAGATTCTGTACCCTTCAAGGAATAATTCATATCTCCCAATATACAGATCCAAATGCCATAAAATTTGGTGGAGATGTGATTCACTAAGTCATCTAGCAGCTGTAAAAATTTGAGATTCATTTGACATCTAGATTGCTACCAGATTTCAAATCTTCGACCACTGCTACATGCTGAAAACTGCTGCACTATAGCTGACAAGATGTACTCCAAAGCCGAAGCATCTCTTATCCAATTCTCATGAAATTTGTACAGCATCTTATAACATAAGTCTAGAGCATGTATGCCAAATTTCAAGCCAATCCAATATGATTTAGTCACTCAAACTCAGACTTAATCTCACCTAGCTCAGATTTTCAACTTTGGACAGATTTCAATACATTGAGCAATACTTCATCAAATATGAATCAAACTTGAAACTAACTTGTTTGAATACTTTCACAAGACATATATCCATCCAATCCACTTACTAAATGTCATCTCATGAATTTATTCAACACAAATCAATTCAAACTTGATTACTTAGGCATTTAATCCATTCAAACATCTCATAGCAAGCAACATTGCATATATATCCAATTCAATCAACTCATATGCACCCAAGTGAAATGATCAACAAGAGATATACCTTGGTTAGCTCATGATCATCCAATAGCAAGCTTTTAACTTGAATATTTGCAAGCCATGAAATATATCCAATAAATCACCACAATCTTGAATGTTGCACTTGTATGTTGTAGTATTTGGACTCCACTTATTTTGACTTGGCATTGGGATAGAATATGCACTAAGCTTTAAAACTTGATTCAACATATGATGACCAATATGAATCCAAATGAATCAAGCCTCCAATGCCGATGGTACCTACAAACAATCATCCACTTTTTGATGGTACCCAAACAAGTTTGGGTCCTCTCAAGTTAGGTGCAACATACTTAGGCAAAGCCTTAGTATGGGTAGCGGGATGTTTTGCAATTCCAACCAATGAGGTATCATTGCCATCCTTTCTAAGCATGTTAGTATCATTAATTGAACTATACTTAGAAGTGTTACCTAGGGGACATGAATGTGCCATGTGTCCCCTTTCCCGGCATGAATAGCATCTTCTCTTTGGTTGAGCCTTTTCTTGCTTGCTCATGTGATGCTCTTCATTGCCTTGCCTCTCATGAGTTGCTTGAGCATTCTTCTCAAGCTTGGTAGGACACCCCGAGGCAAAGTGTCCCATATCTTCACACTTGAAGCACTTGATGTGAGCCAAATCTCTCTTCTTATCTTCAATCTTGCTCATCATCTTGGCATCTTGGATTTGCATTGGATGCCTTCCTCTTCCACCCCTTCTTGTTTTCTTCTTCTTCTTCAAGTCACCATCATCATCCTTGTGGTTGATCTTGACTTGAGATTGGGGTGTGGTTTCTTGCTCAACTTGTGGCTTTGGTTGAGGCTCTTTTTATTGCTTCACTAGTTTCTTGCTTGGGCACATTGAGGTGTAGTGACCCCATGTATGGCACTTGAAGCACTTGTGTTTGAGCCTTTCTTCTTCTTTCTTCAACTTGAGCTTCTCTAAGTTGGGGCATGTTTGGTGAAGATGACCCACTTCATGGCATCGGTAGCACATGAAATGAGAGAGCTTCTCTCGAGCTAGCTTCATCATCTTCCTTTTCCTTTTCTTTTCCCCTTTGGTCATATTCTTCTTGCTCTTGTTGAAACCAAGGCCACTCTTGTCACCAAAGTTTCTTTGAGTTTTCAACATATGCTCAAAGGTGACTTTTGAGTTGTAGCACCTCTCTAACTTGTTGCTCAATTTCTTCACTTCACTTTTGAGCTCATTGTTCTCCTTTAAAATGTTAGTCTCACAAGACATAGAAGTAGAACAAGCATATATATGTGAAGAACATGGCATATCTAATAAGTCATCATAAGAGGTGGATACATGCTTTCTCCCTACATCACATGGGTTAGTCACATTTTGCAATTGATCATTTGATCCATGTGATGAGCTCTCATTAATTTTAATTTTCTTTAATAACATCTTAAAGAGAGAAGCATGTTCTTGTACCAAATTATCATGAGCAACACTTAGTTCCTCATGAGCCAATTTTAGCTCCTCATGTGAACAAGTAGTAACATAAAGGAAATGCTTTTGTTGTTCACATGTGGTTTTTAGAAATGAGTTTTCATTTTCCAATTTCATGGTTTTAGTTTTCTCATTTTCTAAAGACATGTTCATGCTAGCAAGTCTACTAACAAGCTCATCATATGAATCAACATGATCAATCACATTATCATTTGATACCTTTGTGTCACCTAGTGACATGAAGCAATGTGATGTAGTGGATGGGCTTGTAGTAGCATCATCAAGGCCCGAGCATGAACCAACGTTGTCACCATCAAGTGTGCTTGGGGTAGAAACATCACTTGCAACACTTGATGCATCATCACTATTCTTGTCAAGTGAACTTGTGGTAGATCGATCATCATCATCACTTGACCATGAGGTGGAGCAATCCTCCACAACCATCGTGTTGTGGTCATGCTCAACATCATCATGTGCAACCTCCTTGGGCTTGACATCATCGTCATCATCGGTGATAGCTCCATACTTTTCATTGAGATAGGCCCATATCTCATGAGCGGATTTGAGGTCCATGATCTTACCAAAGATGCTATCATCCAAAGATCTATACATGATGTTAGTAGCTTGGATGTCAAGATCTAGGCATTTCTCTTGTGCTTGAGTTATATTATCTTCATCCAACACATGAGAAAAGCCTACATCTACCATCCACCACATTTGAGGGCAAATAAACTTAAAATTGCATATCATCCAATTTTTCCACCGTGCAAAGTGTGTGCCATCAAACATGTGAGGACAATCAACATCTAGTCCATATTCCGCCATCCTCTCGGGTCGGTGAAGACCACAAATGAGAGACCGGGCTCTGATACCAATTGTAGGGTCGAGATGGCGGACTAGAGGGGGGGGTGAATAGTCCTTTCTAAAATTAATCGCGTCTGCAAACCGAAACAAATGCGGAATTAAAACTATCGGTCTAGCCAAGACTACACCCCTCTATCTAAGTTCACAAGCACCTCACAAAGATCCTAATTATATAACTAAGGTGCTTTCCTTAGCAAGAGCTCTCCTAAACAATTCTATAGCAAGGTCACACAAACCTATGCACTAGTACTTTAGCAAAGCCGGGGAGCTCCTACACAATTCTAGTAAGCAAAAGCACGAAGCCACCTATGCTCACTAGCAAAGCTCAATAGCAAGGCAACTAATGCCAAACTAGAGAGCGTAAATTACTTAGCTGCACAAACTAAGCAATATGACTAACAAGGTTACACAAACCAAATTAGCCACGCAACGGGAGCTACTTCTATGCTACACAAGCAAGAAGGTAACTAGCTAACTACACAAGCAAACTAGTTACAAGAGCAACTACACAAGCACAAGTATATGAATGTAAATACAAGCTTGTGAATCGAAAGCAAACCACCAAGAAGATGTACACAATGTTGACACGGCGGTTTTTCACCGAGGTTCACTTGGTTGCCACCAAGCTAGTCCCCGTTGTGGCGATACACCCACTTGATGGATCACGAGCTAATTGACTATCAAGAGTCAAACCCTCAGCGGGTGCCGCACATCCACTCTCAAGATGGGGATCCTCCAAGCCACGAGCTTTACTAGAGTTGCTCTTCGCGATCCCCGCGGGGTGAGCACAATCCCCCTAACAAATCCTCCTCCGGAGCCACGCACAATCTCCACGCGTGCTTCAACGGAGTCGCAAGCCACCAAGCCGTCTAGGAGGTGGCAACCTCCAAGAGTAACAAGCACCACCGGCTTGCAACACGATCACCTAGTGCCACTCGATGCAATCCTCTCGATGCAACGCACTAGAATCGCTCTCTCACTCGATCCGATGAACACTATCAAGCATGAGTGAGTTAGAGGGCTTCCAAGCACTACCACATAAGCCACCAAGGCCAAAGTGTGCTCAGCTCACGGCCACAGCTGGCCAAGGCATCTATTTATAACCCCACGGTCAAATAGAGCCGTTACCCCTTCACTGGGCAAAACTCGGGACGACCGGACGCGCCGGTCGTAACTGACCGGACGCGCTCAACCGCGTCCGGTCGCCCTGCGACGTCCACGTGTCCCTCAAATTTCAAATGCGACCGTTAGATCCTCCAACGGTCACTGCGCCAACGGTCAAACCCTATGACCGGACGCGCTTCTCAACCGACCGGACGCGCCGGTCCCGATGACCGGACGCGCCTGTCGAACGACCGGACGCGCCGATCGCACTAACCCACGCGCCCGCGACGCAACGACCGGACGCGCTCCTTGCGATGACCGGACGCGACAGTGCCTGCGTCCGGTTAGAGTCCAGTAAGCTCCTTCAACGATCGGACGCGTCCGATCATGTGTGACCGGACGCGCCCCGCGTCCGATCGTCCTCTGTGAACCTCAGTTCCTTCTGGGCGCATGACCGGACGCGCCGGTCCCGCGAGTGACCGGACGCGCCGGTTGCAAACCCTAGCACCCGCGCCTGCGCTGTACTGACCGGACGCGTCCGGTCATACCGAGACCGCGTCCGGTGCAGCGTCCGGTCACCTCAGTGACCCGTTCGCCTCCGTTTCTTTTCCGACTTTCGGCGTAGTGGAAAATAGGCTTTTCAACTCCTCAAAAACGTCTGAATCCCGCGCTCGCAAAGCTCGGCGGGAGGGAGAGAGGAACCCAAACCCTCTCTACCACTCAAACTCCACTGCCTTCGTAAATGTGCCAACACCAACAAGTGATTACCACCTTGTGCACGTGTGTTAGCATTTTCATAATCATTTTACTGAAGGAGTTAACCACTCAACTTGCCACGCCACTCGATCCTAGCAACGATGCATAGTTAGATCACACGAGTGGCACTAGATGACCGATATGCAAACAAGTTTGCCCCTCTTGATAGTACGGCCATCTATCCTAAACCCGGTCATAAACTTCTCTACACACCTATGACCGGTGAAATGGAAATGCCCTAGGTTATACCTTTGCCTTGCGCATTCCACTCCATCTCCTCCGACGTTGATGCAACACATGCACCAACCATATCACAAATGATATGATCCACTTCATATCATCATGTGACCTTGGTCCATCGATCTTGACCTCACTTGCTCTTCACCGTTGCGTCGGTCCATCAGCGCCAAGTCTTGCTCAAGCTTCACCGCCTAGCGGTCCATCGCTCCAAAGCCTCTGACTTGCCCTTCACACTTGCAACCGGTCCATCAAGCCAAGCCTCATCTTGATCTTTACCACCTTGGTCACATGACTCCATGTCATGTCTCATATGCAATGAGCTCCTTCATGACACAATTATCTGTGGACTAATTCCCTGTGTATCTCACATAACCACATATTAGTCCACCTAAGTTGTCACTCAATTACCAAAACCAAACAAGGACATTTCAGCGGGCGCGCGGGGGAGGTCGCTGCGCGGCGAGGTGCCGGCGCGCAGGGGAGGGCGCTGCGCGGCGAGGTGCCGGCGCGCGGGGAAAGGCAGCGGAAAAGTAGGATCTAAAGGCGTGATACCATGAGAGCAAATGTCTCGGGAATTGATTGATAGATTGACAGGAATACAGAGTACAATATATATAGGCAAGGATCATTAGGATTTATAGAAACATCCTAATCAATGGTGATCCTTGCCTTATCTAGTCAACTACCTATCTTAACCCCTAAGGCACCAGCCGTACAGGCCTGGTACAGGGCCCAAAGGCCAGCCCATCTGGTCGCCTATTCTAACAATATATTATGACAGGAAATTGTACAAATATGTAGCGACTCAAATCTTGAATTGCTGAAGTCAATGCCATTCCTTTGCATGAATCAAGGTTGAAGATAGAAATATTTTGTGCCCTATAATTTATTCTTTCCTATTTCAATTTCCTGTAGATAAGATACACTTACAAATATAGCATATGAATTGACTTGTTTAGTATTTTAGTGGAGACTGAAGTAGTAAAAGAACAAGAGCTTAAACTGTGAACAACTGCTGCACCACTTAATATATTATTGAATATGCAAGCCCAAGATGCAAGGTTGTAGGTTGTTTGTACTGTCTTATTTGTTATATTTGGAAATAGAGTTTCAACTCTGTCCTATTTTGTATTCTAACTGAACTGCTTAATACAAATTTACAGATATCTGCATATTTGAAAACTTTCATGTTATCCTGCAAAAATTTGGACGGTGCCAAATGTGTGGTTTTGACAGCTACCTGTTCAGTATATTAAATGGACAATATTATTAGAGATAAACTATGGTGTGAATTCAAAACTTCGGAAATCTAACAAGTGAATTGTACCGTTGAAACACACCGTTTGTTATTGCAATACAGATGGTGAAAGTTTTGCTTGCACAAGTAATAGTGTTTAGTGCTATTTGCATGTGATTTTTTTTTATCATGTGAATAAAATACAGTGTGTGGATTATGATGTGCTTACCTAGTTTCTTTCCTGCAGGCATGGATGAGGAAGATGATCAATCCGCAACGCTTGACCAGGTCCTAAATGACACGACGAGAGTCGGTTACTTCAAAGGATACCTCAATTCAGTTGCACAAGCAATCAAGTAAGCTTTATTTTGCTGCCCATCCCATAGCTAAGAGCCTTGAGCCAAAATATGGCCCTTTTTTTTAGAACATGAGACGCAATATGACTGACACAACTACTGATCATTCGTTGCAGGGACGGAGCTGATGTCCGTGGGTACTTTGCGTGGTCATTCCTGGACAACTTTGAGTGGGCTATGGGCTACACCAAGAGGTTTGGCATAGTTTATGTCGATTACAAGAATGGGCTGTCCAGGCATCCGAAAGCATCGGCCCTGTGGTTCTCGCACTTCCTGAAGGGCGAGGCTGCCGAAAACAAAGATGACAAAAACTGAGCGAACAGCCCACAGCAAGTACAGAACATTGCACATATACACACACTACACGTTCCTCCTGTTGTTTTATCTTACAGTGACCACCGGTGTATGTATGTATTCATCGTAATAGTCTCAGATGTGGTACCTGCCTATATACCTAGTCTGTCATTGATCCAACACTAGCTGAAATGTATTCTCCGGGAATCAGAACCTCAGCACCAATAAGCTTTGAATTCATGCTAGACGGCACTGTGGTTACAGATAGCTCACACTTGTCTTCTGAACACCCATGCATTCGGTATTATTACTGTGCTGTCATTGTTGTACTATTCAAGTAAGGTTGTATTGCCATTACCGATTCAGATGTTCGTTTGTATTGAGCTGGAGTTTTCATTAGGGTTGGGGCACTTTTAAACAGTTTTAGGGTTCAGGTCCCTTTATCTTTTGCTGGGGGTGGTAGGGCGTGTCCTGTCATTGTTGTAGGACAAAGTGGCATGTGACCATTGCTCCCCCATGAAACAAGGGGTGGTGAAAGCATGGAAGCTACTGCCCACTTCCCTTTCTTCTCATCAGGGGCCTATCGCTGCAGCTGTAGGGTTCGCGTGCATGCGTGATGCCCCCTCTTTATTCCTTGTTGCGTCAAGATGCCGAGCAATGGTGTTCTCGCTTTCAGGTGGTTGGTTTGGTTACACGCTTTGCTCCCATCCCATCCCATGGGTGCCGTTGGCATCCCGTGCTGTGGATGTGATGCAGCGCCAGAACAGGAATCAGGCCGTTGAGAGGGGTTCTTCATCAGGCTTTCGGAGAAGAGAGACGTCCTAGGCCTACTGTGCTCCGCCCTTGGCCCTTGGCCCTTTGCCTTTGGCATTCTTCTTCTTCCTTGCATTGGGTGCCCCGTGCCAGCTGCTGCAAGCAATCCCTACGGCCAGGTTTCGGTCCTTTTCGCCTACTTGTTTCGTGCTGCCAGTGCCAATTGTGTGACATCAAGATCTGGCCCGCCAGAGACCGTACCACATGTTGCAACAACACACGCGAAGCCCGGTTCGGTTCAAAACTTCAAATGTGTTGACATAACAGGCATCAGGAAGGAACGTGCCAGTTCATTCACCGTGGCATTGCCCGGGTTCGACTCTTTGAAACCTTTTCGGGCTCTCTGAGCAGGCTTTTAGATCTGCTTCTGAATTGCATGGGTTGTTTCCGAACACGCACGCAGAATTTATCCTCTGTATGGATGAATGAACGAATATGTACATGTACCGATCTAGAGCGGCAGTAGTAGAATCAAGCTGTCCATACCCTTTAATGATAATGATAACGTAAATAAACAAGGGCTACTCCTGCAACTTTATCACGGCTGGATGGAACGTTGGCAAAAGCCACGGGGATCTTTGCGAAAAGAAAGCAAAGGCACGGAGCGTAAAGCCGGCTGATTCGCGGGCATCTCTCCCTCACGTGACGGCGTGCGTGCTGTGGCTACTGCCTAGAGACCCTAGACTGCTAGACTGCTGATGGAGAACGGAGCGGGAGCGGCTCCTAGTAGTAGCCATGATCAGAAGACGCCAGGTGGGGGTGCTTCTGTTTCCCCAAGCCGAAGCGAATCTGCCTTGCTTTCCATGCCTGTCAAAGGCAAAGCGGCCAGATCAAGCATTGGATTCCGCTTGCAGGGTGAATGGGTGCGAGACTCTTTCCTTCGCCTGTCCTGTGCCAGGGCTCAAATGGCAAGGTTTGGTGCACGTCACAAGCTTATTCAGTTCTTTGCCGGGCGTGCTGGGTAGTCCTGATTAAGAAAAACAAGTTTGTTAGCGAGCTAATTCGTCGGGAATTGACTGAAATATGTCTTGGGGGGAACTTGAAACTTGAAAGGGCACCCTGATGATGGCCATAGGGAGAGAGATCATCAATGAGGCCAGGAGGAGCTTGCATGTGCAACTCACGAGACTACGATGGAAAGGAATGCCGGGAGCCAAAGGTTGGGCGTGGGTGATTGCAATTGCAAGATTGGGTAGTGAGTGGTTCAGGTGCTAATGTAGATGGTCCTACCCCTACAGTCTGCTATGGTGGTCATTCAGCAATCATCACCTATCATGCATGTATTCATTCGTGCTCCATCTTTCACTCGTGCTCTCATCCCAGATGTATAATTAGAATCTTGCTACCCCATCTTTTGTCTACCTTCCACATCTCCAACCACCACCACAAACCTAGTATTACTATTGGAATTCCTTTCTTCTCATAATCAAAACTAAAATAATTATCATAGTTCCTAATCATAGTATTTTCGATCCACCCACCTGCATTAGCAGCCAAAACGATCCATGTGTTTTGGAGGCTGTTGGATTCCTTGGATCATCTAGGGTAGATCTAGCAGGGAGTTCTCTTTACATTTGGGATAATCGACATGGATACATATCCAACAGAGAGATCCGGAGAGTGAGAGAGGGAAGAAGGGGAAGACGGACCATCGGGCTTGGCGGAGCTGCTGGCGTCGGTGAAGGAGAGGCGACGGTGGCGCGGACGTTGGGGTCGATGCAACGGCGACGATGGACTTCCCGTCACCTACAGAGGCCACAGGCCAAGGGAGCCCCCAAAAGAAAACAACTTTAATTGGCCTTGGAGGCCAATGATTGAGGCCATCAGAGTTACCCAAGCGAGAGAACGGAGACAAGAGACCCCATGTGGGGCTGCGGATCTTGCAAGAGGGGAGCAAGGAAAGAGGAGAAGAGTTTGGTAGGAAAGGGCGACCAGGCCAAGCCATGCCGCAACGTTTTGTGGGCGTGCATCCAAGACCCGAACCACAGCTTGGTTGTCACCCTCACATGGAGAATGGGGACCCAACGATGGCACCCACCCGAACCACCACCCGCTTGGTTTCTTCCTCCCATGCTCTCCAGGCCATCGAAACATCTGCCATCTGGTTTTGACCAGGCACTTGTTGGTTCTTCTGATGTCCCAACTGGAAGCCTGCTGCAGCTTTACCACATTCATCCATGGTCTGAGGTTTCACCTCTTGGCTCCTGGGGCACTGCACTTCTTACAGTGTCTGAACTTTACAGGATGCTCCTGTAATTGGAAAGATTCTTCTGCTGCAGATAAAGGGTAATTGTCAGGCAAACTGGTAGTGGTATGCATGGGGTATATATGGTGTGTATGGACCATTTGTGCAATTGGAAAGATGTTGACAAAAATAATTTCAAAAAGAATATGATGACAAAAACACAGTTGATGGATGGTACAGGTTGATGTTTTCTTCCTTGGTACTGCCAGAGTTTAATGGGTTTTGTTTTCTTTTCAAGTACAGCAGAGAGAGTTCAGCTACCTTCGACCTTCTAGCTCTGCAGATTTTTTTTTTTTTTGGAATTGTTAACTTCACTCTTCTGTCATTCTGTGAGACGGATAAATCTACATCTTGTTAACTGCTTCATGTCATGTACAGACTGAACTGAAGACTGAAATTAAGCTGCATACATATATGAACTGCTTATTTCCTCTTCTGATCTAGACTTTATCCCTTCTTATATATAGAAATAAATATTTGCAAAAATATTGTACATTCTATAATCTACAGGTACAAAAGGTGAAAAAAAGGACAGCCCGCTACCATTTGAATCCCTCTGCCCCCTGGTGGTGTTCTACCGACGGTCCGCGAAAAATTATATTGGCAGACTACCAGTGATCATGGTGATGACACTGAAGCAGCTGAACTCTCATCGTCAGAGAATCCAGCTCTCAAAGCATGAAGCCGTGGGAACAATTGTGGCATCATTGGGTTAACCGGCACTGGGAAATGGCGCACAGAGCTGGCAATGGTACGGTCATTGATCCTGCTCACTTCCTTGCAGACCTGATCAAGAACCGTTAGGAAATCCCTTACGACCATGAAGATCCTGAAAGGGTGAGCCTCCTCCTTTGCGGAATCACCATGGAAGTACTCGGTGATTTCCTTCACGAGCGACAGTGCCACACTCTCCTGACACTGAACCCTGATGATCTCGTCGTCTGCCTTCTTCAAGAACTTCTGCATTCTGTCATGGAACTGCCACGCATCATCCCTTGACTTCAACTCTTCGTTCAATCGCAGTACCTCAGTGATCTTGTCTATTCCTCCAGCAAGTTTGGTAACGTAGCTGCTAAGCACGTCGGAATCCATGGCAGCTGCCTTCTTGACATTGCTGAGCTCGTTGGCAAGGCCAGCCACTACCTGGAGGCCTAGCTTCTTGCACTCAAGCTCTTCTCGTAGAGGATTTGCTTGGGTTCTTGGAGTTGTTTGGGTGCTGGCAGACATACGGGAGCCCTCTGTTCGTATGATCTCCTGTACGACGAAGTGCAGAAGGGTCGTGTGTCCATCGGTGCCTTTGACATCAACCAATTTGAGTAGAGTGTCAAGCTTGAACGCGTGTGCATCCCCACGGTTTGTGCCAACATTCATCCTGTTGCCAGTCTTCAGAACTGCTTCAAGTAGCTTAAGAAATAGCCTGCTGCTTCTAAGCTCATCACAAGCAGCCTGCGAGTAAGAAAGAAAAGGAATTAGGTTGAGGAAACATACTGAAAAGGCTAAAAATTTCAGCTATGTCTATTACATATAGGGAGAAGATGAAATGGTGCTAATGAAATGGCGATGGCATAGACATAATGCTCACCTCAAGGGTCTCAAAAGACTTCTTTAGGTAATTGACCTCTGAATCAAAGTTCGATATGTAAAGCATTGCATCAACTCTTTTGAAGGCAAAAGGCACATCAAGCACTGCCTTGAGGAACTTCTCAGCTGGATTAAGCTTAATTGGAGAAGTCTCCTCTTTGAATTCTTTCAGTTTAATCTCCTCTTCCTTGGTAGGAGCCATCTTCAGCAAGGTCTCCAGTAATTCTGCTCCAAAGTTCTCCGTGTTACCTGAAGGACAGGCATGGTAAATCGGTTAACACATTAGTGAAGCCCATGGAGTGGAAAATGTAGAGCAACTATTACATCTTCAGCAATATAAAAAAAATAATTCTAGCCCAAAAACTCCAAGTTCTGCACTAATACAACAGGCTTGCAGTGATTTCCACAAAAAGTCATGATAAATGACTGAAAAATGGAAGTTCCTATTGTGAGCAACTATGAATAGAGCATAAAGAGGAATGAGAACAAAATCAATTTCTCCAACATTCTTCACAGGCTCACTGCAGATATAACTCTCTGTACCTATTCAGCAGACCTGAAGCAACCAGTGATTTTCAGCATAAATGGACCAGCTATTCCAGCAACGACTCTCAACGGCTCTATGCTGGCATTCACTTCATTCACACGAACTTAGGCCTGGTTTAGATATCCAAATTCACCCCAAATTTCACTATGCAAAAAGAAGATTTCCCATCACATCGAAATGCCGGTATATGTATGGAGTGCTAAATATAGATGAAATCAAAAACTAATTGCACAGTTTTGTTGTACTTTGTGAGACGAACATTTCGAGCCTAATTAGTCAAAATTTGGACAATTTTTACCACATAAAAACAAAATTACTACAGTGCGCATTTATTGAGCACGGTAGCAATTCGGTGCCCCGAATCGGGCATCTAAACGAGGCGTTATTAAAAGCCCAACCATACTGTACGGACAAGCATGGCTGCAGTCCAGTCACAAGCTAAATATAGTCAAACACGACTCACACAACTCACGAGCAAAACTAATCCTATGCGATCGAAACATCTGTGAACACCAATGTAGCATGTATGCAGAGAATCAAAATGGCTGAATTCTAGGAAGTAGTGTCAGCGAGGATCTTGTTCACCTTCACAGAGCGCGTCGCAGACCTCTTCCTTGGTTACATTCAGCGCGCGCAGCAAGATGGCAATGTTCTGCGCCTTCTTCGGATCTAGGACCTTGTTCTCGGCCTTGGGCGTCGGCAGCACCGGCCTCCTCGTCGCCTCCTTGGCCGGCGCATTGGCTGGATTGCAAATGAACAGCGTCTCGATCATCTCCTCGTTCACCCTGCAAGAATTCAGTCAAACTCCTCAAGACACCGACCACGAACAACTGAAACATCTGAAAAAGATGGAAATTTTGCAGAGTTCTCACTGGAATGAACTGGACTTGAGCTGATCCCACACCATGACGCGGTCGGAGCTGGCCCGGACCTTGTCCCAGTGCAGCGGCTTCAGCTTCGGCCGTGGCGTCGTGTCCTCGGACTTGTCGCCTTGGTCCGAACTCTCGGGCAGCCGGCTTGGGAACGCGTCGGTGGATGCAGGGACGCTCCTGAAGTTTGCAGCTTGGGGTGGCGGCGACAGTGCCGGCGAACGGGTTTCTTTGGACGTGTCGGGCTTCCGGACACGGCTCTCCCAGTAGCCCACCGGCGGCGGCGGTGGCGGAGGAGGTGGCGGCGGCCCTGCAGCCGGAGGTGGCCGTGGCGGGTGTGAGCTCGTCGGTAGGAATGGTGGCTGGGCGAATGGGTTCCTTTCGATGGTGTCGGTGCTGGATCTGAGAGCCGATTTGTCGTTTAGTGGAGAGCACGGTGGTGATGGGGACGGTGGTTTCCGGCGAGGAGGTGGCGGTGGTGGCAGTGTCGGTGCGAAGGGAGGAGGCGGGGGCGGGGTCGGAGGAACCGGCGGGAGGACGACGACGCGCGCGCTTTCCGATCTTGACTTGACGGAGCGGCGGCCGGACTCGCCTGGGCTGGAGAAGGCGGGCGGCGAGGCGGGGGCGGGGGACAGCGTCGCCCCCGGCGAAGATGGGTACGAAGGCGTGCTCAGGACCGACCCAGGGGACGGAGTCCTGGAGCGGTCCCGGGCTTCAAGGGCCGCCTGTACTGCCGTCGCCAGAGTCCTGCGCGAGCTGGAGGTGGTCTTCGTTGATGAGCCCCGCGGCGAGTAGAATTCTTCTTCTCCGGACGACGGGGAGCCCCCACCGGGGCTCCTCGACGGCGCAGGCGCGCACTGCCGCGCCAGCGGCGGAAGTGGGCGGAGCTCGGGCGATCCGCCCGAGCTCCGGGACTCCTCGTCGCCGGACGACGTCGTGTCGCTGCTCCTCTCGTCCGCTCTGCTCGCCAGTGTCCCCACGTAGAGGAACTCGGCAGAGGTAGCCGGGGCCGGCGCGGCCCCGCCGCCGCCGCCGCCGCTGCCACCGAACTCGTCGCGCGCGAAGAGGCTCGTCCTTTCCGGGTGCAAGAACTTGGTGTCCCCGCCACCGACACACCCGCCTCCTCCGCCACGCGCCGCATTGCTCCGGCGGTGCGAGAAGAAGAAGGCGACGGACAGCCCGAGCACGGCCACCGTGAGCAGCGGCAGCAGTATGGCCGGGACGAGCTTGGAGGCCTTCTTGGACCCGTGCGAGCTGCCGGCCGGAGGCGTGGCGCCGCTGGAGCCGGTGTTGGGGAGCACCAGAGCAGGGTACGTCGGCTGGTCCTGCCCCGTCGGCATCGGAGGCGGCGGCGTCACCGGCATCGCGGGAAAGAACGGCGGCGGCGCCCACGGCTGCCCGGGCTGATCCGGGACGAAGAAGGGCTGGTGGAGCTGCCTCCTCGCGGTGGCGAGAGCGTCGGGGCCGTTGCCTCCATCGACGCAGCAAGTGGCGAGCAAGATGGGTAACAGCAGGTGCAAGAATTTCCGGGGAGATGGCATTGCGATGGAAGAAGAAGAAGAAGAAGCAAGTAGAAGAGCAAGCAGCAGCAAAAGCTGCGTGCGTATGGTGTGGTGTGTGTGATGGACAGATCTTGGAGGAGAGAGACAGAGAGAGGAGCGAGGAAAGGAGAGGAAGGGAGGTGAGGTGTTGTAGCGTGGATACACGACCTCTTTCTCTCTGCGCTCTGCCTCTTCTCTTCGCTCTGCCTCTCCTCGTCTTCTACCCTTCTTGGTGTGCGCCTTTTATTTTATTTCGCTTTTGTTTAGTAGATTATTTTTTGTGCGCTTAGTGCAAAAGGCATGTGGGTTGGCCACTAGTGCTGGTTTAGTTTTTGTGAACTGTATTGTAAGAACGGTGGTGGTTGAAGCTTGCCTGGTTTGTTCTCATTCCTTGGCCATTTTCTCGGCTGCTCAAATAAACTAATGGAAGGTTGTTGAAGAAGGGTGCAAGAGAGCAAAGCGGAGGTGTGCAAGAACAAGCACGAGTAAAATATTGGGGCACTAGGTTTTATGTATTTGCTATTCGAGCATTATATGAAAGTGGGGGCACCATATAGATCTTGCTCATTTTTTATGGAGTTGTTATACGTCAAGCTACAAAATCAGTCCCACATTTTTTTTTTGTAAAACTCGACGTATACTCATAAAATCATGTAAAAGCCCTCTTTTGGTTTATTGTGTGCATACGAAGGAACTATAATCTCGCTTTCTCGGTGATGATGAAAGGTCAAATGTGGAAAATAAATGGCATCGAGCAAAGGCAACACCTTATGCTGTAGTGATAGATATAATCTCTTCTATCACGAATAAGTCACATTTTGAGATTGGCCTAAATCAATAGCTTGAAACTTTTTTCACGTATATAAGTCTGAATGTTACGGGTAAATTTATCTTGAAACAAAATATTTTTCATATATATTAAGTTTGAACGCTTGGAAGTGATGCGAGTAAATCTATCTCGAAACATAGGTTCATTGAAGTAGAACCTTTTTTTTTCATATCTTATTGACGCATTTATGGGACAAGGTTAGGAAAGGCCAATGGTAGGCTAAAATTAATTTGTCCCATTTATGGCAAGAATAGGAATGAAGAAGATGATCAAGGGGGACCGTTGGATATATGCATCCAATCCAAAGTCGCAAAAATCCAGCCTCCTAGCTAAGGAGTATTTTTTATCTAAAACACGTGAATAATAAATGAATAAATATGGTGATTACTCCCACCGTTCACAAAAGAATGCAATTATGACGGTCAAACTAGCTTATATTTGATCAAATTTGTAGTAGATAGTAATAGCATTTATGCCTACAAAGAAATTTATTATAAAAATATATATTCAATAACTAATCTAATGATACTTATTTTTGTATTATGAATATGGGTACCTTTTTATATAAATTTAGTCAAAGTTCAAACTTTTTAACACCTGGGAAAAACGAGAATTGGTTGCATTCTTTTGTGGATGGAGAAAGTACTTGTTTATGAATGTAAGATGATCGCAAATGTTGGTTTTTCTAGAGTTAGTTAGCACAACCTTGCTTAGTTCTCGAGTTAGCGATTTTTATTATTAGTGTTATTACGGACGACAGACAGGAGTTGTTCTTCTGGAAAGCATGAAGCAACACCAACAGTGTGGGTGAGAGGTAGCCTGCCTGATGTCGCATGTCGGAGAGCGAGACGAGCGTCGACATTGCCCCCAAACATTCGTGTTACATTACAGAACTCTGAGGCGTTTTGGCCATGTTAGTTGTCATTGCCCCCAAAGGCCGAAACCTCCGAGACAATAGATTGCTAATACTGCTTGATCAAACTAGTCGCTCGTCGAAAACCTTCGATACTGAAGCAGTAGGTAGCGAGAGCCATGCATGAATGAACCAAATCAGCAGCATATATGCCTGGCGCGGCGCACACACGACGAAGCCGACGAGTTTGACTGCCCTTGATGAGCCCGTGAGTCCATAGGCAAGCAAACAAAGCATGCTTCGTTCGGTACCACGTCGGTCGGTCCGTCGTCTCTCTGCGTGTGCATGCGGGCAGGCAGAGGCTCGTATCTATCTGTTTGTTTGTGTTTTTAACAGTTTCACTCGGTTGTGACGCGGACGTGTTGCGGGAGGGAGGGAGCCGGGAGCCGGAGGGAGCGCGCGAGAGCACGTACGACGTACGTGCGCCACCGACCGACGCGCAAGTGGCATCGCGTCCGTGGCGGCTACACACGCGCGCGTGCCACTTGTGCTATACATATATCTGAACGGCTGCCGGGTGCGGATACTCTTGCCAGCGTCGGCGGCACGCGCGCATGGTTTCTACTACTTTCGACGATGCCGCCCGCAGTACGGTTCCGACGGCGTCCAGCGCCCAAGCCAACAACGTGGAAAGCCGGAAAGGCCGCGGCCGGGGGGGTGGGCGCTGTGTGGCGTGTCCGCCTGTGGTGGGAGGGCGGTGCCGCGGTGGCCTGCTCCCGCGCGAGCGCGATGGAGCTCACCCATACCACCTGCCTCGCGACGCGAGGCCGTCCCTCCTCCCGCCTTTTTGCCCCCGCTGGATTTGGCCCTGGGCGGCTGGGGTGTGGGGTCTGAGGAACCTTTTGGAAAGCTGCACGAGGGCGGCGTGCAGTGGGATGCATGGGACTTGCTGCACGTCGGTCGGAGTCTGACCGAGACGACTGACTGCCTGGAGGCCATGCATTCCGAATCATCGGACTACTACCACTGTGCAACGCCAGCGATCGTAGCGCAGCACACTTTGCTTGCTCCAGGCGATCCTCGCCGCCTCTCTCCGCGTTGCCATGCAAGCACCCACGCACGTACGCACACATACTGTACGCGTTTGCATTCCTGCTGCAGGGCCCAGGGGTGGTAGCATTAGCATCCCTCCGCCGACTGATGGATGGATATACGTACTGATGTGTGGCTGCACTGCACGCGTACGTATAAGTGAGTGGTCACGTACGTACTCCTCGCGTCTCGTCTACGTGGTCCTCCCGATCGTCTGTGCTGGACGCAACCCTACCCGTACCTGTGCATATCAGGTACCGTGATGGTATACGTGCCGGTCAAAGTGTTTCATATTTAACTAAGCTTCTACTAAATAGTATTCACATTTATAACTCTAAATCAATTTATTATGAAAATACATTTCGTAATTAATCTAATGATATTTATTTGATATTATAACTATTTATATTTTTTTTATCTACATTTAGTTAAACTTGGTATACTAAAAACACGATACTCATCTAGAATTTTATTTTTTTACGGAGAGAGTGGTACTGTTTGTCTGTATCCGTACACCTACCCCTACCGGTCTACTACAACCGAGCGTGGCGTGTAGCCCGGAATCAAGGATCTTCAGTGCTGTAACCTGTAAACTACTGTACGTAGTTCCAGACAAAACTGAGCTAGTAGCAGTAGTTAGCTAGCTGGTGTCCCACAAATGCATCAGCTTAAATATATAGTATCATACTCCCTCCGTCCCTAAAAATATGTAATTGTAAGATTGTGCACGGAAACCAAGGACAGAGTAAAATTACAAAAATGCCCCTGTATTTGACTCAAAACAAGCTACTGCTAGAGCGTTCTGGAAGAACGAGAGGAGACAGCAGGCCGCCCGTGCCTGGGGCTGTGGCCCTTGCGGCAGCTGTGTTTTTTTTTCTCCATTCCACTTTTAAAAGCTGATGTTGGTCAGGATCACATATTTTTTGAGACAAATTTTGAACGCTAGGATTCTATGTTTTTAGGGACGGAGGAAGTATTATAGTGATGAAAATGGTACGGATATTTTCCGTCCGTATTTGAGACCGAATCCGTTTAGAGGGATTCAGATCTCTTCGTATCTGAGTCCAGATATTCAACATCTGATACCGTATCTGTATCAAATACTCAGATACGAATATTTATGATGTTCATATCTAATTGTACACTACACGCTTGCTATATGATGTTAATATTCAATCGTATCCTATCCGGCATGGTTGATACTATCCGTATTCGAATCCGAATCCGAACAAAAATATAAAAACAAATATAATATTAATGATATTCGTCCGTATCCGATCCGTTTTCATCGCTACTCATATAGCAAGCGCGTCATGTTAGCTTTGTTATCTTTTATTCCCCGGAAAATAAGCTGTGCCAATAATCGCACGACCAGTAGTGTACTGCCGTGAGCAGACAGTGTCCGAGCATGGCGCACGTCAAGCTGTAGCCATCGGTAGATCTCCGATCGGTAATGCTAGCTTCTACTCGAACGTCTGCAGGGTCGGACGCGCCCGTCATCTTATCCGCCCGCCGCTTGACCTTACTTCGCTGCTCGCGTCTTTCTTCCTCGCGGCTCCTTCACTCTCTCGCTCTCATGCGTTGCCGCCCCTCCCTTCATCCTTGACCCTGACGCCGCGACGCGCCCTCCCTCCCTCCCTCCGTGCCCCCACGACCTCCATGCCACCGAGAAAGGAGGGCGACGACGGAGGCTTTCCGGCGAGCCGCCCCTCCCTCCTTCCCTACCTCCCTCCCTCGCTCTACGACCTCCATGCCACCGGAGAGGAGCGCGACGGTGGCGGCTTCCGGCGAGGTAGGTGGGTCCTTTTCTGGATCTGAGCCGTCCCCCTCCCCCTCATCCTCCTCCTCTGGATCTGAGCTCTCATCCTCCTCCTCCTCCTCCTCCCTCTAGATCTAAGGGACGCGGTGGTGGCTAGGGTTCCGGCGAGCTCTCGGGGGTCAGATCTCGTCGTGTTGTAACAGTTTTTTTTGGATGTTGCAGTACGTTTCAGTTGATGTTGCAGTAGTACTGCTTGAGATGTTGCAGTATGTTTTAGTTAATCTCATGTTACAATAGTTGTTCCATGTTGTTGCAGCAGTTTGTTCGGTGTTGTTGCAATAATATGTTCATAGTGTTTCAGTCGCTCCATCCTAATGTTTCAGCTGTTGTTCTTTGTTGTTGCAATAATATGTTATTGGTGTTTCAACTTCTTTCATCCCAATGTTGCAGCTGTTGTCCCTTTTGTTGTTGCAATATATATTTTCATGGTGTTTCAACTGCTTCAACCTATTGTTGCAACAGTTTGTTCGGTGTTGTTGTAATAATATGTTCATGGTATTTCAGCTACTTCATCCTAATGTTGCAGCGGCAAGCGGGGGCGAGCTAGGGGCGGGTTGTGGGGGCGAGCTGGCTGCGGGTGTGGGGACGGGCTGCAGAGGGGTCCTGAGGGCGCGCGCGTCGCGAGCGGCAAGCGCGGGGGAAACGAGCAGACGAGAAACGGAGGGAGCAGCGTGCGGGATGTGGGGGGCGAGCGGATTCCGTTGTATTCCCGAGCGAGGCAGGCGGTGAAGAAGCGAGTGGCTGGGGCGGGGGGGTCAGGCGGTGAAGAAAGCGAGTGGGCTGGGGACGGGGGTCGGGCGGTGAAGAAGAAGTGGAATCGCCTGGGGGCAGGTGCGTTTCCTCGGTGCAATGCGTCCGCGACACCGTCCGATGGATGAGTTTCCATCGGACGTCCGGGCGCCAGCAATACTTCTACTTGAACGTCCGGAGCATCGGACGCGCGTCACAAAATCATTCGACCGCCCGTCCGCCTGTCGTCTTATCCGCCCGCCGCTTCACTTCACTTCGCTCCTTGCGCCTCTCTTCCTCGCGGCTCCTCCACTCTCTCGCTCTCATGCGTTGCCGCCCCTCCCTCCATCCTTGACCTTGACGCCGCGACGGTGGTGGCTTCTGGCGAGCGCCCCCTCCCTCTCTTCCTTCCTCCCTCCCTCCATCCCTCCGTGCCCCCCACGACCTCCATGCCACTAAGAGAGGAGGGCGACGACGGAGGGTTTCCGACGAGCCGCCCCTCCCTCCTTCCCTGCCTCCCTTCCTCGCTTCTGCGACCTCCATGCCACCGGAGAGGAGCGCGACGGCAGTGGCTTCCGGCGAGATATGTGGGTCCTTTTCTGGATCTGAGCCATCCCCCCCTCCTCCTCCTCCTCCTCTTCCCTCTGGATCTAAGGGATGCGGCGGTGGCTAGGGTTCCGGTAAGCTCTCGGGGTCAGATCTCGTCGTGTTAACGGGTTTATTTGGATGTTGCAGTACGTTTCAGTTGATGTTGCAGTAGTGCTGCTTGAGATGTTGCAGTATGTTTCAGTTGCTTCAATCTCATGTTGCAGTAGTTGTTCCATATTGTTGCAGCAGTTTGTTCGGTGTTGTTCCAATAATATGTTCATGGTGTTTCAGCTGCTTCATCCTAATGTTTCAGCTGTTGTTCTTTGTTGTTGCAATAATATGTTCTTGGTGTTTCAACTTCTTTCATCCCAATGTTGCAGCCGTTGTCCCTTTTTGTTGTTGCAATATATATGTTCATGGTGTTTCAACTGCCGCAACCTATTGTTATAGCAGTTTGTTCGGTGTTGTTGCAATAACATGTTTATGGTGTTTCAGCGGCTTCATCCTAATGTTGCAGCAGCAAGCAGGGGCGGGCTGTGGGGGCGAGCTAGCGGCGGGTGTGGGGACGGGCTGCGGGGGGCGAGTCGGGGGCGCGCGCGTCGCGAGCGGAAAGCGTTGGGGAAACGAGCAGACAAGAGAAACGGAGGGAGCAGCGTGCGGGATGCGGGGGGCGAGCGGGTGCCGTTGTATTCCCGGGCGAGGCAGGCGGTGAAGAATAAGTGAGAGGCTGGGGCGGGGGGGGGGGTGGTCAGGCGGTGAAGAAGAAGCGAGTGGATTGGGGGCGGGGGTCGGGCGGTGAAGAAGAAGTGAAATCGGCTGGGGCGGGCGGATTTGCGGGTGTGTTTTCTCGGTGCGACGCGTCTGTGGCACCGTCCGATGGATGAGTTTCCATCGGACGTCCGGGCGCAAACAACGCCCATCTCCGTTTAACTTGGTACTGTATGTAGCAGTAGCAGGCAGGTACCTATGCTATGCTGCATCGAGCTCATTGGCGAGACAAGTAAAGTAGTACGTAGCTGCTCAACTACTATCACTGACTATAACTGCTGTATAAGTACACTAGCCGACTGTAACAGTATTACTGTGTCACGTCGTCCCCATGTCACGCTTTAAGAAAGCCTGCATTGTTATAGTAGTAATAGTACGTCATTTGGGACGCCGTCCGTGGCTCACCGTCGCGTCGTCCGCTCGAGGGAACGAGCCATCAGCTGACCAAGACGAGAGGTGATGCAGCAGCGCCACCAGCCACCAGCCACGGCACGCACGTCGTCTCTCCGTCTCTGCCATTCGATATCGATCCGCTGCGCGCGTGCGAATCGTCCCGACACCTGACCTACCCGTGGGGCGAGGGGGTAATTAGGGCAATGTATAGTATAGCGACACGCATTTACGCAGTCGCAGCCCGCGGTACCGGAGCACTGGAACACTTGTGGCGTGCCGTCCTTAATTAAGCTGTCCAGAAGAGGCAGATTAGGTTAGGACTAACACAGAAATGAGAAATGGAGAGCGATGAAGATGACGTATCTCTACTCGTCCTAGTCTCCTAGAGTAGAGCAGACCGCTGCTACTCGTTGTCGTTGGGCGTTGGCATCTTTTTTGTTGTTGTTGTTGCTGCTGCTGCTTTCAGGGGCGGATCCAAAGGGGGGGCTGGGGGGGCTCCAGCCCCCCCTAATTTCTTGATTTCAATGCTAATTACTGTAGCAAAAACTTGATTTCACCGTTAAATCTTCGTGCAAATCAACATCTCTGTTGTTTTAGCCCCCCCTTATCCCGCATCCCACATCCGCCACTGGCTGCTTTGTTATTAAAAACACTTTGAGGAGGACTGTCTGTAACGACCGTTGGAGCTTTGCCGTTGCCCGTTGGTCGTCTTTCTCGGTGACATGTGGGGCCAGAGATGAAGCCGTGCGGTGAAACTCCTGCTGCCTCTACGGGGCTTTCTGAACGAGCGATTCTACCCGTTTGATTTGCCCGTTGCAGTGCAGAAACGATCGGATCGGCGAATCCGGGGTCATGGGTATCTGGACACGTACTGGAGCAGAGGCGCAGAGCCAACGTGCCCCCAGGACGTTCAGCGAACGTTCCATCTCCCCTGCGGCATGCCTGCCCCTGTCGGATCACAGTCACAGTAGTTTAACGCGTTAATCCAGGAGAGTCACAGACTCACAGTAGCAAAAGCAGAAGCGAGCGATCACTGACCTGACGGGGACAGTAGTATCTTTTGTTTTTGTCCGGGCTTTGGCCTTGACGTCATTAGCAGATCCAAGTGGGTCGGCAGATTAACTAATCGCGCCCACCACCTTGAGATTGGTAAACTAGTGTAACAGTTATGTGGGTCTGTGTCAGACGAGGACGACGACGAGGACTCGGACTCGTAAACCGCATGCATCGGGTAAACGTGGACGGATGCCGTGCCCAGCTCGGCAGCAGCAGGCGCGCTCCACGTGGTGTTTCTGAGACCGTGTTCCGTGACCGTCCACCTCGTGAAGTCGTGAGTGAAGCTTGGAGGGACTGTATGTGATCTCCGCCTAGAGCTTCAGTTCGTTCTACATCAGTTGTCCCCATGACGAAAAGCTAGAAAAATTAGGCTGTGTTTCCCACTCAAAAAATTTTCACCCCATCACATCGAATGTTCGGACACATGTATGAGTACTAAATGTAGACAAAAAAAAAACTAATTGCACAGTTTGATTAGAAACCACGAGACGAATCTGTTAAGCCTAATTAATTCATGATTAGCCTTAAGTGCTACAGTAACACACATGTGCAAATGATGGCTTAATTAGGCTTAATAAATTCGTCTCGCGGTTTCCAGACGAGTTATGTAATTAGTTTTTTAATTAGTATCAAATACCCCCGTATGACACCCGATATGACACCCAAAACTTTTTCTTTCACAAACTAAACAATAATAATTTATTCATCGGGCATCGGCTTCTCGACATGAAGCTTCACTACTGGAGTTCCTGGAACTGGCATGGCTTGTAAATGCTCTCATCCCTCTCCTGTTTAAGCTTCACTCTAGGCATGCCGTGGGTTTCGTTTGATTTCCTACGCTACGCGCGCACCACGTTCTGTGATGTATGCACACTAGCTAGTGCCATGGCATCTCCCTGGACGCTCCGTGGTCCGTGGGGGGCAAAATGCACCGTGGTCTTGTTCGTTCTTCCAGCATCCAATCCAACCAACAATCCATCCATCCGTCAACAGTCGACAGCGGATAGATACGGTAGCAGCCGGAGCGGGCATCGGGCGGGCATGCTGCCGGCGTCTGCTGCTTCTGCCCAGGGCCAGGTCAAAAGCCCTGTACTGGTACTCTCGCCGGTCGGTCACTCGGTTCGGTTGTTGGCACGCGGACAGCGTGCTCCCCCCGGGGCCGCGAATTTTTTTTTTATTTTTAACACTTTTTAAAAATTATTTTTAATTTTAGCACCGAATTTTTTTTATACCTAATACTTTTGGCCGCTCCCCACACGAGGGAGCGGCATTTCAACATTGCCGCTTTCCACGTGGAGGAGCGGTAATGATACTGACGTAGCACTGGTGGCACGTGGACACGGCGCTGCCGCTCCCCATATCAAGGAGCGGTAGGGGGGCGGCAAAGCAACGGTTCCTTTTTTTCCTGCTCTCGCGTTGATGTCTCACGATTCATTGTTCGGCCCATCCACCGTGCCCGCGCCCGCAACCCCCCCCCCCCGGCCGTCCGCGCGCCCTTGCGCGCCCTCCCCCACGACCACGCCGGGAGAGCAGCGAGCAGCGCCCCCCCCCCCCCCCCCCCCCCGGCACACGGAGAGCAACGCCCCTCGCCCCGCCCCACCGGCGGAGAGCAACGCGCCCGAGCGAGGGCGCCGAGAGCCCCCTCCCCCCGCACTTCGGCCCCGATAGCAGTCCCCCGCGTCCGAGCTAAGGTAATCCTGTTTTCCTTTTTTTTTGAATTTTTGATGTATTTTGATTGTTAGTTAGATTAGTTTGTGTAGTGAGTATTATTAGTATAAATAGTTAGTTTAGTTGGTATCATTAGTAAAGTGAGCATAGTTAGTATAGATATTATAAATAGTTATTTTAGTTATTATCATTAGTAAAGTTAGTATAGTTAGTATAGGTATTATAAATAGTTAGAATAGTTAGTATGTTTAGTTTAGATTAGTGAAGTTAGTATAGATGGTATAAATAGTTACTTTAGTTAGTTTAGTTAGTATAGTATAGTTAATGAACTTAGTATAGTTAGTTTGTTTGGATGACTTGATGAAGTTTGTTCGAATGGTTTTCAGATGGATTGTTGTGTCCGAGTTTATTTCGGAGGAATTGTTAGGAAGGAAGATGGTGAGTTTGAGGATCTGGAAGAGGAGTTGGAATGGTTTGATGAACCGCCGAGCTTCAATGACCTTTGTGTGCGTTTGAACACGAAGTTTGGCGGTGATTTCACAATCAAGGGGAGATTTAACAGTGGGAATACTCGGGCAAAATATGTCCTGATGCCTTTGCGCGACCCTGCTCATTGGTCCCGCTACACTAGGGTCCTCGCAGGCTCGAACTCACCCATTGTTGAGGTGGTTGTGGAGAATGGGTACATGTTAGAGGATGATCATCATGACGATGTTGGAGGTGACGAAGAAGTAGTTCCATTCACATCCAGTCAGTTGTATATGTATGGTCAGTTGACGCAGGAGTAGTTGCATTCACATCCAGACGGTTGTATAAGCAACGACTTCGATTTGAGGGAGTTCGAACGTGAAGAGCAGGAGTAGGCGGAAGAGAACTGGTTCGGTCATGATGACAACGACGACGACGACGATGATAGAGCTGCCCATGCGACGCCGGTTCATGCTACAACGTCCGATGTTCCACTTTCGGTGCTTCATGCCATGCCGACTCAGGGCAGGCTGGTCCATGATTTGCCAGAGGGTGGTGCGCCGTATTTTGATTCGTGAGGTAGGATCAGTGAAGCACAACATTATATTGCACCGCCTTCTTACACAGAGGCAGAACTCATGCAACTCAGCCACGACGGTGTACCTTTAAGTGGTGGTCTGAACTACAGGGATGTTAGCATGGTACATATGGCAGTTTGTGACACAGGTCTGCAGATGTGTGCAGAATCACTATATAACCATGAGCATATAATCCTTTAGAAGGGCATGATATTCAATACAATGTCAGAGATGAAGCTCTTTCTTCAGGATTATGCTGTGTACCACCATAGGCCATACTTGGTGACTCATTTCGACAAGAACTTGAGGTACCACATTACCTACAAAGCAGATTTTCCATGCCAGTGGAGGCTTACTGCAAGGAAGAAAGCGAGTGATGGCAAATGGAGGATAAGTAAATTGGTCCAACCCTATTTATGATTGGATAACAAGGGGAAGGAATATCATCCACAACTCACTGCACATTACCTTGCCAGTCGTATATTGGGGCTCGTTGATAAGGACAATGACGCCTCGGTGTCTTATTTACAGCAGTCCATATATGAGCTTGTAAAGTATCATGTGAAGTATGGCAAGGCTTGGCGTGCAAAGCAAATTGCACAGGCGATCCGATGGGGTAGTTGGGAGGAGGCGTACAACCAGGTTCCCTGAATACTATCTGCAATGAATTACTACAACCATGGCATGAAATGGTTTGTGGACACCGGTGGGATGTCTTTGCAGAACTCGGTGAGGCATGTGGTACACCGTGGTTTCTGGTCGTTTGCTCAGACGGAGCATGCTTTCCAGTTCTGTAGGCCAGCGGTCTTTGTTGATGACACTTTCTTGACGGGAAAGTACAGGGGCACTTTGATGATGGCTGCAGCTGTTGATCCGGAGGACCAGATAGTACCAATAGCTTTTGCTTTGGCAGAGGGAGAGAACAATTCGTCGTGGTCATGGTTCATGCGTCTTCTACGTATCCAAGTGCTTAGGGCATCACGCACTATATGTTTGATCTCGGACCGACACGTAGGGATTCTCCACGCCGCCGGTGAAAATATCGAAGGGTTCCTACCTTTAGTGCATAGATGGTGCATGCGTCATTTTGCAGCTAATTTCTGATGGCGTCAGAGGAAGAAGGAGATTAGTGACATGGTTATGGCTCTATGTTTTGTGTGTACAGAGTACCGGTTCAAGGAGAAAATGAGAGAACTAGACAAAGTGATGAACCAAGCCGCCAAGACATGGCTACAGGACCAGATGGAACAGAAGAAAAAAGTGGGCACTAGCATACGACGAGGGTGGATTCAGGTACGACAGCAGATTGGCGAGCCATACGGACCTCACAGGCATATCTACAGTGTACGGGGGTTGGGTGGCACAAGCATGGGCGGGAAGCGTTACAGTGGGAGGAACTACCGTGTCGGTTTAGACAAAGTTGAGTGCAGTTGCAACGTCCCTCAGATCATGCATGCCCCTTGCTCTCATATGATCACACCCTGCAACATGCGCGGATATGACTACTTGGCTTTGCCATATATGTCTCCTTTGTACCTCCGTTCGAACACCGTTCGGGTATGGGAGAAGAGTTTCGAGCCTTACCTCGACCCGTCACAGTGGCCCTCATATCATGGACCTGACTACGCGCCCAATCTGGCCCTGTAGAAGTTGGGTAAGGGTAGAAGGAAGAAAAAGCATCTCAAGGGGGATATGGATGCTATAAAAGGGTACGGCGATGACGTGTACGGAGGGGAGACTTTAACGAGACACGTGGCAGGAATTTGTGCTCGGTTTACAAGTAACCGGGTCACAAGGTTAGCAGGCATAGAAGACCTGGACAACAGGTCTGTCCATATTAGTTTGTCAAGATAACCTAGTATACATGTTCTTATTTGTACCGTTATATTTTGTTGTAACATATGTTGTTATTCCTATTGTCTAAATGTATGTTGCAATATTCAGTTATTAATATTATTTGCACTAACTCTTTTTTCGAATCTGAAATAGGATGGAGGAAGCTCATCCTCCGAAGTGGCACCCGCTCTACCCCCTCCTTGACTACGACTATGACAAGGACCACAGGGCGGCTCACATGGAGTACGGGCCTATGGACGAGCAGCTGCCCCTTCTGAATCCGTGCGCACACACCTGGCAGCTCAGGTGGGACGAGCGTTATGCGCCGTACATACGACGTGCCGGTTTCCTCGAGCTTGTCTGCGTGGTCTGGGAAGGTCTTCCGCCCCTAAAGCCCACACTTCTTAGTGCAGCTGTGGATAGGTAACTTATTTTGTCCCTAACACAGGTGTTGTAGAATGATATTTGAAGTATGTAACATTTTTTCCCTAACACAGGTGGAGGTCGGGACCCACACTTTCCATCTTTCTTGCGGCAAGATGACCGTGACCCTAGAGGACGTGAAGCCAATACTTTGCCTTCGCATTGGTGGCAGTTGTGTGACTGATGTAGTGGACAGCGACGGTTGGAGGCAGAAGGTGTACGAGTTCTGTGGCCACTACCCAGATGACAATGAGAAAACTAAGAAGCATAAGTAAGCTACTTAATTGCTTCTCGTTGCTTTCATTGCAGCCTTTGTTTCAAATTGATGGCCTCTAATTGTCTTTGCAAATTTTAGAAAAACTTTTGGTGTCACGTCATAGTGGCTCATAGGGCGCTTCGATAACCTGGATACACATGCTGGGCCGGGTACCGTAGAGACTTACACTCGGGTGTGGCTGTGGCACTTCCTTGGTATATTCTTGTTCCCCGACGTGTCGGGCAACGTCGTCAACTGGATCTTCATGGACGTACTACGTCAGCTGTGGGAGAACATCGCCCGGTTTAGTTGGGACAGCGTGGTCCTAGCGTGGATGTATAGGCAGCCGTGTGCTGCTTGCCGTCGTGGATCGGGCTCCTGTCGCTTGGTGGTTGCTCGTACCTGCTGCAGATCTGGATCTGGTACCGGTGGCCTGTTGGGCGGCCCAGAATGGCCAGTTTGCCCGTAAGTAATTCACTACGAAACTAATTACATTAGCATTACATACGAAACTTTATTTAATAAATAACTAATTTATTTTTGTGTACAATGCAGGATTGGGAGCCCGAGGATACAATGCCTATAGCCTTGTGGGTTTGGAGCGGGGCAGAGCAGGTCACAGGGAATGCAGAGCACAAGTACATGGACTACACCGACTTGATTGATGTGCTAACACACATACAGGTACGTTGGTGTCTTTGATTTGAATGGTAATGGTTTATCTTGTCAATGTTAAAGACTAATTAAATTGCCATTTGCTAGGTGTATTGGCAACCCTATGACGATCCCCAGCTGCGAGGCCACTTGAGTCCGAAGTGTTGGCAAGAGAACGACGAGTTTCGGTCCGACGTCCCGCTCGTTTTCTTCCACGTGGTTGAGATGCACTATCCCATCAGGGTTTGCGGGCAGTTTGGCAAACGTACAGGTGTGCCACCACCTCTTTACTCCACGGGCAAGGAGCTGCATAGGTTGGTTCGCAAAATTATATTTATGTATCAACTAATTTGGCATAAGTACGCTATTGCATTTATGTGCACTAACACCGTCTGAACTTGTTGCAGTGTGGACCGCAGGCTGAGGATGAAGCAGAAGGACTGGCGTGAGATACATGCATAATACATCGAGAGGTGGGAGAGAAGGGAGAAGCAACCGCTACAGGATGGCCCACCACACGACCCACACGCCTTCAACGAGTACCTACGGTGGCTTCACAGGTCGATCCATGTGCAGGTGTGGCAGGCGTATAAGGGGGGAGAATATCCCGCCGACTCCGAGGATGACGTCGTCGCCGATGAATACGAAGAGGTGACTATGCACGAGATGCAGCCACAGAGAGCCCCCTTCAGAAATACGTGGTAAGATCCTGAGTCCGTGCACTTTGGGTGGGTTGTATTCTAGTTTTAGTAAATTTTAACATCAAGGTGAAACCTTGTTTATGTACACAGGCCAGACAATTGTCAATGATGTCCAACGAAGCAGCGTTTCAACTACACGATTGCAGGAACAAAGGGCGAGACGCGCTCGAGACATTTGTGCACGTAAGCAACACATTGAAAATATCCTATAATTTTGTATGAGTCAAAAGGTTATTGAAAGCCCAAGTTTGGTTTTGGTAATTAATGACACCAAGTTGCTAATGCCATGTGTTGAGTGTTTTGAGTTAGGCATAAGCAACACATGTGATGAAGGTGGACGTGGCAAGGAGTGGTGGCCACAAGATCACAAAGAGATGGTGCATGTACATGAAATGTTGATCATGGTGGAGATGCACTTAAAGTGGTGGACTTGATGATCAAGTGAAGGAGAAGGATCTAAGAGCGCAAGGCAAAGGTATAACCATAGGGTTTTTCCTTTTGCCGGTCTAAGTTGAGTAGAGAAGTGATTGACCGGGTTTAGGATACATAGCCGACTATCAAGAGGGGCAATCACGGTTAGCTCGGGAATCAAGTGCCACTAGATCAGTGTCTTGAGCATATGCATTTAGGATCTAGTAAAGAGCTAACATAACGCCTTGGAAAATGTTTGTGAAAAATGCTAACACACGAGCACAAGGTGGTGATCATTTGTTGGTGTTAGCACTTTTGCGAAGGCGGTGGAGTTTAAGCGGTAGAGAGGGGTTTGGGTTCCTCTCTCCCTCCCGCCGAGCTTGCGAGGCGGGATTCGGCGCCTTTTGGAGAAGTGAAACGCCTATTTTCTATTGCGCCGAAAGTCGGAAAAGAAACGGAGGCGAACGGAGGTCACTGCGTGCACCGGACGCGGCACCGGACGCTGCACCGGACGCGGTCACTGTGCGACCAGCGCGTCCGGTCAGGCGATCAGCGGTTCACGAGGACCACCGGACGCGGTGCGCGTCCGGTCACAGGTCACCGGACGCGTCCGGTGGTCCAGGGAGCTTACTGGACTCCCACCGGACGCGGGCACTGTGGCGTCCGGTGGGTTCTTCAGCGCGTCCGGTGGATGTTTCGCGGTGCGCGGTTCGGTGTTGACCGGCGCGTCCGGTGGGTCACGGGACCGGCGCGTCCGGTCGTCACCAGCGCGTCCGGTGGCTCGGTCGGGCGCGTCCGGTCTACGGTAACGGCTAGTTCTGACGCACACTATTCACGTCTGTCGCGTAGTGACCGGACGCGTCCGGTCACCCTGACCGGAGCGTCCGGTGCTCGCGATTTCAACTGCGTCGTTTCTAACGGCTAGCTGCGTACCCCTTCGTTATAAATAGATGGTGGACGGGTTTTGAGGGGAACTCTTGCACATTTTGAGACCTAGAGACATACTTTGAGCTAGAGAACAACCCCTCCACTCATCTCTTTGATTGATTGCACATCTTGAGTGAGATTGAGTGAGATTCAAGTGCATTGCTTGAGAGTTGCATTCTAGAGGCACTTGATCTTCGAGTTGCTGCGGATTTCTTGTTACTCTTCCGTGTTTCCCGACACGGTAGACGGCTTGGAGCAGCGGAGGTGATTGAGCTCGCAATTGGAGATTGTTGGAGCCTTCACCAAGTGTTGTAAGGGGTTCTTGATCCTTCCCCGCGGGAGTTCGCGAATTGGATACTCTAGTGGAGCTCGTGGCTTGGAGGATCCCCATCTTGTGTGCGGTTGTGCGGCGCCCGCCGAGGGCTCAACTCTTGATAGTTGATTAGCTCGCGAACCGACAAGTGGGTGCATCGCCACAACGAGGAGTAGCTTGCCGGGAAGCAAGTGAACCTCGGTAAAAATCTTGTGTCATCTCTTTGCCGAGGACTTCTCTTGTGTGATTGATTGATTGGTACTTCTCTTCTCTACACGGCGGTATAATCACTCGAAGCTCTTCTCTCGTGTTACATCTTGTTTCTAGCTTGTTGTTGTTGTGTTTAGTGAATAGCCTTGTACTAGACTTGTGTAGGTGGCTTGCTTTTTTAGTTAAGTGCTAGTGCTTTTAGCTCCGCCACCTTTTATACTAACTTGTGGTTAAGTAATTTGTGTAGAAGTTTTTATTAGGCTATTCACCCCCCCCCCCTCTAGCCTATTTGGACCTTACAAGTGGTATCGGAGCCGAGGCACCGTTTATTTGAGGCTTAACAACCTACGGTGAAGAAGATATGGCTCAATTAAGTTTGCACATCAACAACACCAAGAAGGCACCTCACTTTGATGGCACAAATTATGCATATTGGAAAGTTAAGATGACCGCACACCTCAAGTCAATCAATAGAGAAGTGTGGAAGGTCACCGAAACAAAATTTGAGGTTGCTAATCCGGAAGCACCTACACCGGCGGAAGAAAAGAAGCTCCAATGCAATGATGTTGCCATTAGTGCTCTTCATGAGGCATTAGATGACAAGACATTTGAGCAAGTGAAGAACATAGAAGTTGCACATGATGCTTGGGCCAAGTTAGAAGAAACATTTGAGGGCACCGAAGGCACAAAGACCGCCAAGGCATATATTTTGCAAGAAAAGTTTTCTAGTTTCAAGATGCAAGAAGATGAGAGTGTTCCGGAAATGTTTCATAGATTGCAAGTCATTGTGAATGAGCTCAAGGCACTTGGTGAGGAGGTCAAGGACAACCAATTCTCTATGAAGTTCTTGAGAAGCTTGCCCAAGAGATTTGATACATTGATCACCGTGCTAGTGAGGACCACATTGAAGGATTCAACTCCTCAACAAATATTTCAAGAGGTGATGACCGATGACTCATATAGAGAAGATGATGAGAAGGATGAGTTGGTCAAGAAGAAGAAGAAGGAAAATGAGAAGAAAGATGATGAAAAGAAGAAGAGTGTGGCATTCAAAGCCACCACATCCAAGGGCAAATCCAAGATTGAATCATCAAGTGAAGAAAACTCAAGCTCTTGTGATAGTGATGACATTGATGAGAAGATGGCTCTCTTTGTCAAGCAATTTGGCAAATTCATGAAGAAGAAAGGCTATCGTGCAAGGAGGAGGAAGAACACATCTAAGAAGAATGAGTATACCATGAGATGCTTTAGATGCCATAGCAAGGACCATCTCATTGCAAAGTGTCCTTATGATAGTGATGATGAAGATGCTATCAAGAAGGAGAGAAAGAAGCAAAAGAAGAAGCAAGAAAAGAAAGAGAGCTCTCATAAGAAGAAGAATGATTCTCATGTTGCTACATGGGATAGTGATGATTCCTCAAGTGATGATGAGGATGACTACAAGAGCAAGAAGAAGGGACATGCTAGCATTGCTATCCAAGAGAAGGTCTCCCTCTTCGACACTCCATCATGCTTCATGGCTAAGGCCACTAAGGTATCATCCGATAATGAGAGTGATCGTGATAATGCTAATGATAGTGATAGTGATAGTGATGAAGAAGAATTCACTAAAGATGAACTAATCACTATGCTAGAAGATTGTACTCAACATTATAAAGAATCTAGAAAGGAATGCAAGGGCTTGCTTAAGGAAAAGAAAAATCTTATGCAAGAACTTGATGAGCTTAGGGCATCTTATGAGAGTCTAAAGGAAGACCATAAGAAGCTTCAAAAGTCTCACATTAAGCTTGAAGAAGCTCATTCCTCTCTAGTTGAAAAATGTGAAAACATGCCAACTAATGTTGAGAAAGCTAAAATTTGCAACATAGGCATATCTTGTGATATAATTGATGAATCTTGTCATAAGCCTATTGTTGTTACTCCCACTAACCCTTCATGTAGCTCATCTACATCATCCTCATCTAGTAGTGACGGTTTCACTTATGATTCCACACTAATAGTTGAGAATGAAAATCTCAAGAAGGAGGTAAAAGAGCTCAATCACACCTTAGCTAAGGCTTATGGTGGTGAGGACCGCTTGCTTATGTGCTTGGGTAGCCAAAGAGCTTCTCTCTACAAAGAGGGATTGGGCTATAACCCCAAGAAAGGCAAGGCCGCTTTTGCTCCTCACAAGACTCGTTTTGTGAAGAACAATGGTAGCTATTGCAAAAGTTGCAAGCAAGTTGGTCACATAGAGCGACATTGCATGAACAAGAAATCCAATGCTAATGTATCCTCAACTAAGTTTGATTCTTTCTATATACTTACCAAGGGTACAAATGGTGTTCATGCTAAGTTCATTGGTGCACCATGGATGGGCTCAAAGAAGAAAGCCATTTGGGTACCAAAGAGCTTGGTCACTAACCTTGGAGGACCCAAACAAGTTTGGGTACCTAAAAAGAATTGATCTTATCTTGTAGGTCAATTACAAAGCCGGAGGAAGGCATTGGGTGCTTGATAGTGGGTGCACTCAACATATGACCGGGGATTCATGTATGTTCAAATCAATTGATACAAGTCAAAATGGTGGTTTTGATGCTATCACTTTTGGTAACAACAAGAAAGGCAAGGTCAAGGGGCTTGGTAAAATTGCTATCTCTAATGACATGAGCATATCAAATGTATTGCTAGTTGAGAGCTTGGATTTCAATCTTTTGTCGGTGGCACAACTTTGTGATCTTGGCTTCAAGTGCATATTTGGTAGTGATGATGTTGAAGTCATAAGTATTGATGGATCAAATTTGATATTCAAAGGATTTAGACATGGTAGTTTATACTTGGTTGACTTCAATGATAGTGAGACCCAATTGACATCATGCTTGCTTAGCAAATCTAGTATGGGTTGGTTATGGCATAGAAGGCTTGGTCATGTTGGAATGAAACAATTGAACAAACTTTTGAGGCATGACTTAGTTAGAGGCTTGAAGGATGTAACCTTTGAGAAGGATAAACCTTGTAGTGCTTGTCAAGCCGGCAAACAAGTTGGAAATAAACATCCTAGTAAGAGTGAAATGAGCACATCAAAGGCATTTGAGTTATTACACATGGACTTGTTTGGGCCAACAACATACACTAGCATTGGTGGCAACAAGTATGGTTTTGTGATAGTGGATGACTACACTAGATACACTTGGGTGTTCTTTCTTTATGACAAGAGTGATGTACATGATATATTCAAGTCTTTTGTCAAGAGGGTGCAAAATGAGTTTGAGACTACCATCAAGAAGATTAGAAGTGACAATGGTAGTGAGTTCAAGAACACAAGAATTGAAGATTTATGTGATGATCTTGGTATTGGACATCAATTCTCTCCAACATACACTCCTCAATCAAATGGTGTAGTTGAAAGAAAGAATAGAACTTTGATTGACATGGCTAGATCAATGCTTAGTGAATACAATGTGAGTCATTCATTTTGGAGTGAAGCTATCAACACGGCTTGCTATTGTAGCAACCGACTCTATTGCCATGGAAAGCTTGGAAAGACACCATATGAGCTATTGAATGGAAGAAAGCCCAACATTGCATACTTTAGAGTGTTTGGTTGCAAATGCTATATTCTCAAGAAAGGCACTAGATTGAGCAAGTTTGAAAAGAAATGTGATGAAGGGTTCTTACTTGGTTATTCTACCACAAGCAAAGCCTATAGAGTTTGGAATCTCACAAATGGCACCTTGGAAGAAGTTCATGATGTTGAGTTTGATGAAACCCAAGGATCTCAAAATGAAGCTCAAAACCTTGATGATGTGAGAGGATATCAATTGTCAAATGCAATGAAGAATATGGACATTGGTGACATAAGGCCGAGGCAAGTTGATGATGATGATATTCATGTGATCAACCAAAGTGTGCAAATTGATACAAATCAAGCAAGCTCTAGTGGTTCTCATGATGAAGTGCAAGATCAAGGTCAAGCTAGTGGAAGCAATCAACTCCCAATACTCCAACCTACTAGTATTGCAAGAGATCATCCATTGGATCAAATCATTGGTGGAATTCAAAGTGGTGTTCAAACTAGATCAAGATTAGCATCTTTTTGTGAGCACTACTCATTCGTGTCACTTGAAGAACCTAAGAAAATAGAAGATGCTTTGAAAGATTCCAATTGGGTAAATGCCATGCATGAAGAGCTAAACAACTTTGCTAGAAATCAAGTTTGGGAACTTGTTGAGAGGCCAAAGAACTACAATGTGATTGGTACTAAGTGGGTCTTTAAAAATAAGCAAGATCAAGATGGCATGGTTGTGAGGAACAAAGCAAGATTAGTAGCACAAGGATACACTCAAGTTGAGGGTCTTGACTTTGGAGAAACATATGCACCGGTTGCAAGATTGGAGGCTATTAGAATCTTATTAGCATATGCTTGTGCACACAACATCAAGCTCTATCAAATGGATGTCAAGAGTGCATTTCTAAATGGCTACATCAACGAAGAAGTTTATGTTGAGCAACCTCCCGGTTTTGAAGATGACAAGAAGCCCAACCATGTTTACAAGCTCAAGAAGGCATTATATGGTTTGAAACAAGCACCTAGAGCATGGTATGAGAGATTGAGGGACTTTCTTCTCTCTAAAGGGTTCAAGATGGGAAAGGTTGACACCACTCTCTTCACCAAGAAAATTGGAAATGACTTGTTTGTGTTGCAAATCTATGTGGATGACATTATCTTTGGATCAACCAATCAAGATTTTTGTGAAGAATTTGGAAATATGATGGCAAATGAGTTTGAGATGTCTATGATTGGAGAGCTTAGTTACTTCCTTGGACTTCAAATCAAGCAAATGAAGAATGACACTTTTGTAAGTCAAGGCAAGTACATCAAGGACATGATCAAGAAGTTTGGATTGCAAGATGCTAAGTCAATGAGTACACCAATGGGCACAAATGATCAATTGGGTATTGATGCAAGTGGCAACATGGTCGATCAAAAGCAATACCGGTCTATGATTGGAAGTTTGCTCTATGTCACCGCTTCTAGGCCGGATGTGATGTTTAGTGTGTGCAAGTGTGCAAGATATCAAGCTTCACCTAGAGAAAGTCACTTGAAAGCAACCAAGAGGATATTGAGATATCTTAAGGGCACTCATGATGTTGGATTATGGTTTCCAAAGGGGTCAAGTTTTAAGTTGATTGGATATTCGGACTCCGACTATGGTGGATGCAAGATTGATAGAATGAGCACAAGTGGCACTTGTCAATTGCTTGGAAGGTCTCTTGTTTCATGGTCATCAAAGAAACAAAATAGTGTTGCACTATCTACCGCCGAGGCCGAATACATTAGTGCCGGTAGTTGTTGTGCACAATTGCTTTGGATGAAGGCCACCTTGAATGACTTTGGAATCAAGTTCAAGAATGTGCCATTGTTTTGTGACAATGAAAGTGCTATCAAGATGACTCAAAATCCGGTTCAACATTCAAGAACAAAGCACATTGACATAAGGCATCACTTCATAAGAGACCATCAACAAAAGGGTGATATTAGCATTGAGAGCATTGGCACCGAAGATCAACTAGCCGACATATTCACAAAGCCACTTGATGAGAAGAGATTTTACAAGTTGAAGAATGAATTGAACATACTTGATTTCTCCAACTTGAAATGAGTGCACCCCCACATTATTATATGACATGCTTCTCCTCCGATATAGCAAGGTAAAGTTGTTTGACATATCATCCATACTTTCCTAAGGACATGGTTAGAACATATAGACATATTTGCATGACAAATAGGCTCATTCATGAAAATCAAATGATTTTAATGTATATATGGTACCACTATTGCTTCTATGTTTGATTGATCTAGTGGTAGCATATGACATGTTTGTGGGCTTGCAAACCTAGTGTTGAATCTAGAAAATGAGCTCATGATGTGTAATTCAACGTGGTCAAGATAACCCTTATACTTTATGAGGTGTGAAGAAGCTTGTCCTTGGATCAAACCGAATTACATATTCTAGCAAGTGATCTAGATTGAACCATAATTTGGACTCCCTCATATTGATTGACTTAACTCTCACTGAAATTGGCACCTTTTTGGTGATTGTTGACAAAGGGGGAGAGAAAAATCACAAAGATAGAAAAGTCACAAAGGGGGAGAAAGATATAATAAGAGGGGAGAGAAAAGTCACAAAGAGAAAAAGTTACTAATGGGGAGAGAAAGCATAAGATAAGACTTTGGAAAGGAATCAATTAAATTTGAGCACACAAGTAGGGGGAGCAAGCTCATGAACTATTTGTTGCATTTGTATGCGCATTAACATGATGAATTGTTGCATAGCAAAGCTTAAATTCTTATTCATGTTTGTTTGGTGATTGCTAGAATTAGAACTTGAATGATGATTTGTTAAGAGTAGCTTTTTAAGTGGTATCTAGACACCTTTGCTTATAATGTTGATCTCACGGGGTATTTTAGTGTTTGTGATCTTTACAAGTGAGGTATTACAAGTGGTGTCTAGCTACATCGATGCTAAGGATGGTATATAAAGGCAACTCCGATTGGTATCACGCTTCAAAGGTCCATTCTATATACCTTAGCATCAATTTGATAGTAGTAACTCTCCCAAAATTTCAAATCCATACATATGTGCATAATTGAACCAAACTCATGGAAGCACATATGTAGGGGGAGCTAATACTATCGAAATTGAAAATTGATTTCATTTCATATCTTTGTGATGGTTGTCATCAATTACCAAAAAGGGGGAGATTGAAAGCCCAAGTTTGGTTTTGGTAATTAATGACACCAAGTTGCTAATGCCATGTGTTGAGTGTTTTGAGTTAGGCATAAGCAACACATGTGATGAAGGTGGACGTGGCAAGGAGTGGTGGCCACAAGATCACAAAGAGATGGTGCATGTACATGAAATGTTGATCATGGTGGAGATGCACTTAAAGTGGTGGACTTGATGATCAAGTGAAGGAGAAGGATCTAAGAGCGCAAGGCAAAGGTATAACCATAGGGTTTTTCCTTTTGCCGGTCTAAGTTGAGTAGAGAAGTGATTGACCGGGTTTAGGATACATAGCCGACTATCAAGAGGGGCAATCACGGTTAGCTCGGGAATCAAGTGCCACTAGATCAGTGTCTTGAGCATATGCATTTAGGATCTAGTAAAGAGCTAACATAACGCCTTGGAAAATGTTTGTGAAAAATGCTAACACACGAGCACAAGGTGGTGATCATTTGTTGGTGTTAGCACTTTTGCGAAGGCGGTGGAGTTTAAGCGGTAGAGAGGGGTTTGGGTTCCTCTCTCCCTCCCGCCGAGCTTGCGAGGCGGGATTCGGCGCCTTTTGGAGAAGTGAAACGCCTATTTTCTATTGCGCCGAAAGTCGGAAAAGAAACGGAGGCGAACGGAGGTCACTGCGTGCACCGGACGCGGCACCGGACGCTGCACCGGACGCGGTCACTGTGCGACCAGCGCGTCCGGTCAGGCGATCAGCGGTTCACGAGGACCACCGGACGCGGTGCGCGTCCGGTCACAGGTCACCGGACGCGTCCGGTGGTCCAGGGAGCTTACTGGACTCCCACCGGACGCGGGCACTGTGGCGTCCGGTGGGTTCTTCAGCGCGTCCGGTGGATGTTTCGCGGTGCGCGGTTCGGTGTTGACCGGCGCGTCCGGTGGGTCACGGGACCGGCGCGTCCGGTCGTCACCAGCGCGTCCGGTGGCTCGGTCGGGCGCGTCCGGTCTACGGTAACGGCTAGTTCTGACGCACACTATTCACGTCTGTCGCGTAGTGACCGGACGCGTCCGGTCACCCTGACCGGAGCGTCCGGTGCTCGCGATTTCAACTGCGTCGTTTCTAACGGCTAGCTGCGTACCCCTTCGTTATAAATAGATGGTGGACGGGTTTTGAGGGGAACTCTTGCACATTTTGAGACCTAGAGACATACTTTGAGCTAGAGAACAACCCCTCCACTCATCTCTTTGATTGATTGCACATCTTGAGTGAGATTGAGTGAGATTCAAGTGCATTGCTTGAGAGTTGCATTCTAGAGGCACTTGATCTTCGAGTTGCTGCGGATTTCTTGTTACTCTTCCGTGTTTCCCGACACGGTAGACGGCTTGGAGCAGCGGAGGTGATTGAGCTCGCAATTGGAGATTGTTGGAGCCTTCACCAAGTGTTGTAAGGGGTTCTTGATCCTTCCCCGCGGGAGTTCGCGAATTGGATACTCTAGTGGAGCTCGTGGCTTGGAGGATCCCCATCTTGTGTGCGGTTGTGCGGCGCCCGCCGAGGGCTCAACTCTTGATAGTTGATTAGCTCGCGAACCGACAAGTGGGTGCATCGCCACAACGAGGAGTAGCTTGCCGGGAAGCAAGTGAACCTCGGTAAAAATCTTGTGTCATCTCTTTGCCGAGGACTTCTCTTGTGTGATTGATTGATTGGTACTTCTCTTCTCTACACGGCGGTATAATCACTCGAAGCTCTTCTCTCGTGTTACATCTTGTTTCTAGCTTGTTGTTGTTGTGTTTAGTGAATAGCCTTGTACTAGACTTGTGTAGGTGGCTTGCTTTTTTAGTTAAGTGCTAGTGCTTTTAGCTCCGCCACCTTTTATACTAACTTGTGGTTAAGTAATTTGTGTAGAAGTTTTTATTAGGCTATTCACCCCCCCCCCTCTAGCCTATTTGGACCTTACAGTTATCCTAAATAATATGAGTCCACACATGTGTTTGCATAAAATGAGCAAGAGTTTGAGGAAGCTAGCCCAGAAGTTGAGCTGCATGGACACTCTGTGGGAGCCGCCAGCAAACCCTCCGCGTTCCCAGAGCATATCTTTGGCTTCTTTGAGGACACCTACGGGCTCTTCGGACCCCGTGAAAGGGTCCACCTCTGGCGCGCGTACACCACCACACCACCCCAACAAGGCCCTAGTTGAGGTAGAGGACGACGACGACGATGACTTAGAGTCATCCGACGAGGACGAGGCACCGAGCTTCGGCATACCCCAGCACAGGCACCCTACGCAGCAGGGCCCTTCCCACCTCAGTCCTTTCCAGCAGGGCTTCTTCCAGCAGGGTCCTTTCCAGCATGGCTTCTCCCAGCCAGGCCCGTACTCGCAAGGCTCTATCCACCTCGGTCCTTTCCAGCAGGGCAACTTCTAGCACGTACCTTTCCAGCAAAGCCCCTACCAGTACAACCCGAACTAGTCCAGCTCGTACCAGCACACCTCGTACCAGCACACCCCGTACCAGCCCAACCCATACCAGCACATCCCGGTGGACCCTTCCCAGCACCAGGAGATTAGCATGTCGCAGCTCTTTGATGCCCCGTTGAGAACCCAAGGAGACGAACAGGTAAAACTAAATAAGCAAATTTTCTTATTTGCCTAGCCCATGTTATATAAGAATGCCACAATCTAACACCGATTTGTATTTTATCTGAGCAGGGGCTGACCTATGTGCAGGGGACGAGCCATGCGCAGGGCCAAGGACGGCAACACCATCATCGGGACCACACGGACGTTGGCTACACCCCCAACGTGGTGCCTACCAATCCGAAGAGACGGAGGCGTCCGAGGGAGCCTTACACTCCTAGGACATAAAGTGCATGTAAGCATAGCAAATATATAAGGATAACATTTTGACGATAAAAAATGATCTATGTGTTACTTACCAATGTCATATATACTGCAGGTTCACTTGTTCATTTTCATGGCAGGATAAAGTTGGAGACCCTTTGTTGCACTATATGTCACCATTTATGTGTCCTAGCAGTGTGTCGAAATAATTTGCAACTTCATGTATTTGGAACTAATGGATTTGAGTTTGTAATGTGATGTTTTATGTGTTCTAGTGAACTTGTAATGTGCAACTTCATGTGATGAGCCTTTTATTTCCATGATCCTTATGTTCTCCTCATCAAACGGGACTTCGATGCAATACTACTGATGTGGAATGTTCTCTCAGCTTACATTCTACTTTTCAAGCTCACTGGAGCATTCGACGACGTGTAATAGTGTTTTATGGCTGCCGCTCCCTAGCTGGGGGAGAGACAACTTTGTTGCTCCCTGCCTGGGGCTGTGTTTCCTTCTGCTCCGTGCTTTGATCGGTAACCTCGACCACATGTACTTTTTTATAATACTAGGACATGTTGGAAAGTGACATGTTGGAAATAAAACACTTGCACGATTGAGGGAAACAGTAGCCAAATGGTACACACTTATTACAAGGTTCAACAGTTCCACTACTACTTGCTCCAACATGAACACAGTTCAAACTCAAACATTGATATTAGCGAACTAAACAATGGCATGTTGCAAACTAAACCTAGCATGCCTAATAATGGTCCCACATATTAAACTGAGTTGCGCCTTTCCCATAGTAACCCACATTGACGGTGGCGGTGGCGGCGGAGAAGGAGGCCTGTGCTTCTTATGGTATGGGCACAGACAGTATGGATTATTGCATAGTGGCTCATCTACATTGTTGATGCTGTCGTCCTCCGACTTGTCCCTGTTACCACTTTCAGGATCATACTCTAGATCAAAGATGCGTCCCTGTAGATATGTGATGTATTGTTGATGGGGATAGATAGGAGGAGGATCGACCCGTTGAGTGAACCCACAGATATCTAGGCAGCTTGAATCTTGAAAACGCATCTACCAATAAGTACTTTTACAAACCAAATGTAAATCTGAAAAAATAAGAGCTAAAAGGAAATACAAATCCTCACGGGCATATGAAGAAACGACGGTCTCCACCGTCACAGTCGTTGTACATCTACACGACGCAATCCTCACCGTGGCGGCATTTTGGCAAATCTTCCGTGCGGTTGTCGTATGATCTCAGAGGTCTCTCGCGGGTGAAGTCACTCTTGCTCTCCAAAGAAAATTGTTCTATAGGTTTCTCAAAAGAATTAGGACCCAGAGAACCCTCCCACACAATCGGAGGTCCCTTCCTCACTCTCTTTCCTCTACATCTGCTCGACGAACCTCCGCCCGACATTTGAACTACAACTAAACAAGAAAATAACTTGTGTGATGGCCGGGAGGGGGGAGAGGGGGGCACGGCGCTAAAATGACGAATGGCCAGAGCTCAAGAGGGGAAGAGAAGAAAATGCGCCCTACGCTTGCCGCTCCTTGATCTGAGGAGCGACAATGATGCTGACGTGGCAGTGGCGAAAAGCGGGCACGGGGATGCCGCTCCTCCAGACCCGTGCCCGCTTTTCGCCACTGCCACGTCAGCATCATTGCCGCTCCTCTACGTGGGGAGCGGCAAAGTTGAAATGCCGCTCCCTCGTGTGGGGAGCGGCCAAAAGTGTTAGGTATAAAAAAAAGTTTCGGTGCTAAAATTAAAAATAGTTTTTTAAAAGTGTTAAAAATAAAAAAAATCGGGTCCAGAGGGAGAAGACCGATCGAGAGAAGAGGAAGAAGACACAACAGTACACTGCACGCCCCCTAATACTCCTACGTGAGAAGGAGAACGTACTGCTACGTACTAGTGGTACCAACAAGTGGGCACCGGGGGACGGGCCCGGCAGAGCGGCGCTCGCGCAGGTGAGGAGCGGAGGACCGACCCCGCAATCTACTGCAGGCGTCTCCGCGTGATTTCCCTCCGTCCGCTCGCTTTCACCTCCGCATCAGGCGTCGCACGTAAAGCACGCACAGGCGCGGTGAGCCAGTGACCCCCACCCGCCCCGGCGACCCGGGGTGCCGGGTGCGAGAAAGAGGGGCGGCACACCGGACGCCGGTCGGTGACCGCTGGTGGGCTTTGGTGCTCTGTGCCTCTGACAATGTAGAAATACAATGCAGCATGTACATGCTCAGCATTGCTTATCTGGACCGTTCAAATGTGCTTTAAAATTCGTGCGGCTGCACTTTCCTCCACTAATTCACACTTTTCCCCACTGTTTCTCACTCCCTCTTCATTGTTTTCACACATCTCAATGCATATTAACGGTGTAGATAAGCAATGCTCAACGTGTAGACAAAAAAAAACTGCTGTTCCTGACAATGGGGACTCTTTGCCTGAAACCGAGGCATCCCATGGATTTCTGTGACGACGTCCTTACTAATCGATCTCGGTCTCCTCCCACAGTGCTGACTGCGTTGGTCTGCTGCAGTAGGCTGTACGTAGGGTATGGGCGCACGGGGCCCAGCAAGGGAGATTCGGCGGTTGGCGGGTTCACAACGGAAGTGCAGGGTTCATTCCTGACTTCTGACTCTACCCCGTTGCGTTGCGTGCATGTTGAGCTTTGTTTCGTCGGGATTTGGAAAACAGACAGACAAAGCAGCCAAATGGCCAATGCACAACAGTAGTACGTACCAGCGGGCAAGCCGGTTTGCGTCGTGCTAGAATATGCAGCGCAGCACATACGGTACTCGTACACTCATACTCCCTGGACCGCCGACAACAGCAGGTTCAACGACCTCCGACGAAAAAATAAAATGTAACTCTAGTCCGGTCAAAATTAAAGGATCATACAGCCTGTTTGCCTGAGATTATTAGCCAAATCAACCAGTCAGTCAGCAATGTTTTTCTCTCACAAAAAACTAGCCGACAGTACTTTCAGCTAACCAAATCAGCCCAAGCAAACAGGCTGATAATCCAGATTAGGTTTATAAAAATAAAAAATACCATTCCCACTTCCCGAAATGTCACATACTTTCAACTTTGCAAATATATATAAGAAAATATTAATATTCATGGAATACAATTAGAATCGTCAAATAGATTGTTGAATATATTTGCATAATAAACTTATTTGGAGATATATAAAAATATTTGATAATATTTTTTCATAAACCTAAGTTTGACTAGCATGAATTGAATCTTATAACGACATTTTTTATGGGAAGGAGGGAGTATATGACTCAAAATAGGACTATGAAAATATATTCCATAAAGACTGACAACTTTAATGATGCTTATTTAGTATAATCTATTATTTTTCAATATAATTATGCATTTATCCTATATTTTAGATACGTGGTTTTTATGTTATTCGGGCAGTACATAATTGTTTGATTATAGAAAAAAAATTATAACTGTCTTCGCGTGAGTTGTCATTGTAATTGTATTAGTTTATTGTTTGAGATTGTTGCCTAAAACATAGGCACCTGAAATATAATAACTCTAATAAATTTAACTAGCAAAAGTGTCCGTGCGTTGCAACGGGATGTACATATTGCGCGGTCACCTGACTAACTTACAACTTATATTTATTAATAAACTTGTCATGTGTTCCAATTCATCTTGGATTTGGACTCCTTGTCATGCCTCGACGGACGCTAGCCACCTTAATTTGCATGAACATAAGGGGATTATAGATTTATCTAATATAAATCGGGTTGTATGTTCATATTTGTTTTGGGATCATACTCTGCCCCGCATTGTGGCTAGCTAGATATGTTGCTCTAACTTATATAGACTTGTGAGAGAGGCCGATAAAATGCTCTATTAATATATGGCAACAAAAACACCTAAGTGAACATTCATTCTTGATCCTTAACTCTTAAGTTTTATCCCTATATTGTGGTTGGTGACAAGTTTATTTAGGTTTTCTTAGCTAGGTACTCTAGAATACATGTTTACATGTTGCTAACCATGTTTATATGAGAAACAGAAGGGTGCAATTAGTTATTTAATTAATGCAACTAATTAGTTAGTTAGTTAATTTAGGTACTTCGTTTATTAAATATAGTTTTTGTAACATAAATATTTTTCATTGACATAGTGACATTGGCAGTTTTTCCAGCTCGTTGGTCTTGCATGATTGCTAGCGTGACCAGGTATGCTAAGAGCTAGTACCGTCTTAGCCTTTCAACGTGTTCTTTTTCGAGAGTTAACATAATGTTATGTGTTAGGGCAGTCTCAATTGGATATTAATGGTAATTTCTATCCCTATTAATTATCTTGCCAGCTAATAAAAAAGATGATGTGGCAGTCTAGTCCATGAAGAAAGAGAAGGAAATATGATGAAACGGTTTCTTCCTAGAGAAACGACGTCGACTCGTCGAACGAGGCAGCAAGAAACCACGATTTTTGCATTGAGGAGAAACGAGTGGTTTCTTCCGGTGGAGCCCACGATGGGACTGCTTGCCATCGTCCGTGAAGCCGTCGTGCAGCAGGTTGCCGAGCTCGCCGTCGCGCAAGCCGCCGCTGCTGTGTCCGCCGCGCCGCCGTGAGCAGGCTGCCGCACAAGCCGCGCCGCCGTGCAGCAGGCCGCCGCTGCCGCGCTCGCAAGCTGCAAGCTGCGCCGCTGTGAAGGCTCGCCGCCGCTGCTGTGTCCGCCGCGCTCGCCGTTGCGCAGGCTGCCGCTGCTGTGCAGGCCAGCCGCGAGGCTCCTCCGCTGGTACGGTCGCGCGTGCAGCCTACGTGCAGGCTCCCGTGACTGGTGAACACGAGCTCACGCCCGTGGCCAGGAGGAAGACCATGGACAAAAACAAAAAGGGGTAACATTTATTAATAGGGAAAGAAACTTGCACTGTGTGAGAAGATTTCTAGAGATAATTTCTTGTGGATGTGGCTGCTATGAAAAACGTGCGTAGTTTCGAACACTGGACTGCCTTTACGATAGGAAATGCGCGCGCCATGTTTCTCGAGGGGTGAGCGGATGTGTCAATTAATCAGCAAGTGCATGTTTCCCAGCGCATTAGCTTCACCGGTCCGTACACAGGCCGCTCCAGTGCTCCCCCTCCGATTCCGTTTGCACGGCCCCCTGCGTAAGCGTAACCCGTCAGCACAGTCACAATGAAATCGGCATAGGCACATCGTCGCTCCTGGCCATGTGGTGCACACAGCTCATCTCATTTGCGAATCGAAAAAAACAGGTCTTAGCTATAACCAGTAGACATCCCTTCTCTCACATCTCTCTTATCTCCTCTACCATCTCAGATCTCTATTCCAGTACCACTGTACCAGTGATGTGGCGACCATGGCTCCTATCTTCACGCACAACGGGCTTAGGTGAGCTGGCACGTGTTGGACTGGACCTCTGGGAGCGGCCCGGCTAGGCTCTGCCAAACAGGCAGCATGTGAGGTGGGAGCACGGAGAGAGCGACGCAACGAGCCCTGTGCGCGCGTAGCACGGTGCAGCCCACCGATGATCGATGTGCGCGGTTGTGCTTGCGGAGTCGACGTGAAGCACGGTGTCTAGCAACTGGATCTGCAACGGCGCGTTGAATTGAATTGCCGACCGACACATGCGTGTGCGGCTCATCACCGTTGACGCTCCTGTCTTCCACGTTGCCGACTCCAGAACATGGTGATGCGCTCTTGGGTCCGGCATTGATCGATCGAGTTGGGTCACGCTAGTTGGCTGCCTGAGCACGCCAGGTGAGCAAGTGACTCGTGCGCAATCGCGGCTTGCAATTGAGAGGCCTCAGTTCGTACACATGGTTTTTTGCGGAAGAGACTCACGGGCAAATTTGCAACCACGTCTCCAACCGCTTCCTCATCGCCGTCACGTCTCTCCAATCGCCGCGCCCCGACACCATGGGGGAAGGGCGGCCGCCTTGGCACCTGTGAGTGCGGGTGCCCAACTCCGGCCCGCTGCCTCTACGACATCAACTTTGCCACGCAGCTCTTTGACGGCCGCCTTGGCAAGTTGGAGCTATCAACCACCACCGTCGATCTCTCCGTTGTTTCCACCAACTTCTTCGCGTACGTGGACGCGTTGACATATATGCGGTTTGGGTGCTCGGGGCTTGCCCGTGATGTACGTGTTATATTTGAAGTCTTGTTGGGATAGGATAGGATTTTTTGGGGTATAAAGATATAGAATAGAATTGATCTGATGATCCTCTCGTCTTATTTGATAACTGATCCTCTCGTCTTGAGATAAAATACTGTATATATATAGGAATATACATAAGAAGAGGAAGGACATCGAGTTGGTTTCTGTTTATTACCGTGTCATGTGTACACTCCAAGTTCTGATCGAGCATATATTTCCAAAGAAAAAACGGAAAAGATATGTACCTTAGCTGAGAGCTTTCGTCAGACATCCGCTCTGGGTTGGATCTCCGTCCGTACGGACGGGAGTTTCCGAGCGCTTATCTATTTTATTTTTTGTCCCTTAATTAATGCCGGTGACCAATTATTTTCTAACTTTGCATCTTCGGCTGTGTTTAGTTCCACCAAAAACGTACTGTTCCAAAAAAAAAAGATTCTCCGTCACATCAAACTTGCGATACATGCATGGAGTACTAAATGTAGATGAAATTAAAAACTAATTGTACAGTTTGGTTGTACTTTACGAGACGAACGTTTTGAACCTAATTAGTCAACGGTTGGACACTATTTACCAAATAAAGCCAAAACGTGCTACAGTACTTTTTCACCCTTTTCAGGAGAACTAAACACACCCTTCTATTGTGTCAGATCTTTTTATTCACATTGGTGTTCTGTTCGGTCGAGCGTTTGCCCAGTTAATTTTCTTTTCTTTATATATCTGTGTTGTGTTCGGTTTTCTGTTGACTTTGGAAGTGGTATTTTTATCCGATTTCTCATTCCAATATCCTCATAAAGTATTTAGAAAGAGCTGGAATTAGACTCCGTGCCGCGCTAGACAATAGCTGTTCTACTGTGGCAGAATCTCCTAATCTAATGCCCTCCCAAGAGTACTTGTCTTCCATTCGACACTAAGTACCCAAGGGAGAACACTAAATTAAGTAATTCCGTCGAGCACACCGCAAGGGAGAACTCGAAGATCCACATTTTTACATCAGGATCACAAATGAGAAAGTAAAGCTTACAACATCAGAGTAATTTACTAGGTAGATATAACAGCGGAATATAAAACATTATCAGAGTTCAGCGGAAATGAAACCATTTAATAACAAGTTAAACATTAACACGAAGACGTTTAAATGCATGAAATGATAACAGATTGATGGTATTTTCCTTGTAAAACTTTTAGTGAGAGTTTTAAGAAATAAACTCTACTCCGCATCGTAAAGGAAATCCTCGCTGAGCCCACCAGGAGGTTTTCACACACAAGTGTCAGCTTATAAGCACCTGTCACCTGCAACAGGGTAGAACAAACCCTGAGTACTCAATTGTACTCCGCAAGACTTACCCGTCAGGAAGAAGTAAAAAGACTCCAAGGATTATGCAAGGCTTTCTGGCTTGTGGGTTCTTATTTGCGAGAAGCAACGCTAAGAGTGTGTCCTTAATTTCTTACTTTTAATAGCCGCATTTCATTTCTTGTCCAACCTTCTATGTAAGCACCTAGGCTATAATTAAGCAAGGTTGAGCAAAAGAAACCATTTCTTCATCTTTCAACTGCTAGTTCTTACTATGATGCCAGAGCGTAGTCAAGCCGTACCGTCACGCAGAAACGGCGATTCGTGAATCAATATGCCCAGCTGGGTGCCCTGAAAACACACGCCTCGCTTGTACCCCGGGCACAAGCAAGACCAACCCGTTCTACTCCTGTCGAGAGGTCCAGGTCCCCATCCAAGCTCGGACTCTAAGCCCCCAACACTGCAGGCCCGGCCTCAGTATGGTGCTTAGACCTCCTCAACCCAATATATATATAACCACCATAGAAAGCCGGTCCGAAAAGAGCCGGAACCCATGACAAGAGAGTAACAAGTCTTCACGCTCCCATAAGCAAGTATATGCTCGGGACAATAAAACTGTGACTTGACCAGGGTCCATGCAACGAACGGTCCTTAATTGACACAGACGGAACAAATGCAACCAGAGCCCCGCTCTGTTGCCCAACCAGGTCCAAGTCCATCCACCCGTTCCGCCCGGTCTCCAATTATCCATATACATTTATGTTCCATGAGATAGCAACATGATAATAGTAACAATAAGATATTTCTATCTCTCGCGAGCGACAGGAAATCACTAGACTTCTACCGGAGTCCTGTAGCATAGCAATCTACACGATCCTGTCATACTAGTAAGATTCATGGGATCAGGATATATATATATATATATATATATATATATATATATATATATATATATATATATATATATATATATATATATATATATATGCAAGTGGGTTTCATTCAACTCCTTTAAACTTAATGCACAAGCATAAAATAAAGTGCAGAATAATAGAGGTTATGCACCGGGGCTTGCCTGGGTAAGAATTAACCAAGTTAGCATTCCAACACGAAGACACGATCATCAAGGCACCATCTTTTTCTGCCTCCGGGTGACTCCATGATCCAACATCGGTGTTCCTATATAACACTCTGGTGTTACGCAAGCATTTGCATTGCAATCATGAGCACAATATGTCATGGCATTCATAATCATATGTGCTTAGAGTATACCTTTAGTAAAATAAAAGTGTGGAAACTAGTATTGCTTAACATGTTGTGATAATGTGATAATGATATTTATCAAATTTGTGCAACTATAAATTTCATATCACTTAGAATGATAAGGAAAGTTTTTGGAGCCATGAAATCACTCAAAGTTTTGTCAAAGATTTGTTTAAAAATGTTATTTGAAAATATTCAAAAATCCTCTCTAAATTAGCTTTTATTCTAAAAATCAAAATCTATCAAGATTTGGACTTTGGTCCTAAAAGCAAAGTTGTAGAGAATTAAATTCTAAGCAACTTTTATTTTTGGGTCATTTTCAGAAAAGGTCCTTTTCTTGCTCAAAATGAGATTTGAAAGCTATTATTTGAATTTATTTGAAAATAATAATTTGAAAAACCAATTTCTCACCTAACCGGGCCGCCGCCTCGCTTTCGGCCCGCTGGCCGAAACGGCCTGCGCCACCCCACGCGCGTGCGCCGCAGCCACCGCCTCGGCCCGGCCCACGTCCGCTCGGCCTCCTCCTCCTCTCCCGCTCGCGCGCGCTCGCTGGCGCCCCGCGGCAGACTGCGCTCGCCGCGTGGCGACCGCATGCCGGCGATGCCCCCGCGTGGCCGCCCGTGGCCCCGCGCGATCCGCCTCAAATCTCCGCGCGCATCCGGTCTCCATCCTACTCGCCACTCGCTCGCTCCCTCTTTCCCTTCCTCCGGAGAAACCGAGCGGGAGCGCCGCTCACCACAGCCATCCTCGCCTTCACCACCGTGTTCCGACACCGGTGGACCACCACCGTTCGATTGGTCGTGCACGAAGCTCCGCCACCTTCTCCTCTCCTCCGAACGGACCTCCATTTGCCTTGCTCGCCTACAGTAAGGCTCAATCGAGCTCTTCCCGCCGCGCCACCACGACGGGGCCGCCGAGCTCGCGCTCCGCCCACCGTCTTCCTCGCTCCCTCTCCATCCCCCTGAGCTTCTCTCTCGAGTTTGCTACCTCCTCGCGAACATGGTGCACGCGCTCGCTGGTCGGGTCGTGGCCGGAGATGGCCGTTGGCTGTCGGCCACCGCCACGCCGTCGCGGCTCCGAACGCCGACGAGGACGCCCTGTTTTTTCCCCCCGTCGGTCGTCGCTGGGCCACGCCCTGTGGGCCACGCCTCCGAGCGGGCCTGCTCGCTTTTCCCCCGCGCGCGTGAACCAGGCCGAGAACGGCCATGGGCCGGTTTACTTCCCCGGGCCGGCCCAGTTTTAAAAATGAAAAATCATTTTCTGTTTTCTTTTATTATTCATAATAAAAGATGTTGTGGAAAATGTTTTTGTATTCATTTGAGCTCCAAAAATTGTGAAATAAATTTCTATGAACTCATTGGAACCAGATGTACAATATAAAAATATTGCATGTCATTTTTGGGATACTTTTCTATAGGATTTTAATTAATCATGTATATTGCTGATATCTTGTAAAATGGCTAGTAAATTCTATATGTATCAGAAAAATATGATTTCAAGTTTGTTAATCTTCATATATCATGTACTTCCTAGGAAAAATATGTTTCATGCATGTGCTGTGGAAAAATTTTGAGGTGTAGTTCAAGTGCCTTTAATGGCTGATTTTTGTTATTTTTGCTAGAGAGCAAACTTTGTATAAAACATGCATGTGATAATTTTTGTACAGTCATAGTATTCTATGAAGAACCTAGGAAAAATATTAATTTTGTTGTTTGACACTTTTCATAGTACAAAGTAATTTCATGCTCGTTTTTATGCTATAGCTTGTCATTTTTGTATAGGATAGTTTACTTATCCAAATGCCATGAAATTTTTATGATAGCCTGTTTAGGGTAGTATTATGCTACTGTAATTTTCTCAGATTTTTAGGAGCATCAGAAATATATGTTACTATTCAAACCTATTGTTATTTAGAGTTTAAGCAAGTGTTGCTTTAAGTATGATTAAGAAATTAGTAAAGCTTTAGTGTATCTTTGAAGCATTTCATAAGGTATGTTAACATAATAATAGTAGAAGAGAATGCAGTAGATGACATGTGCTTGTAGTATATAGTTTCTTGGATGATGTTGACTACCTGGCATTTCAACATATCCATTGCATTCATCTCCTTCGATGCATGTTTGCATAATCACTTACGCGCATTGCATCATACAGGATCGCAAACCGAGAACCCAGTCGTCATACCCGAGGAGCTAGAGGAGCAGCTCGAGGTGCAGCAGCAGGAGGTGACAGAAGCCGAAGAGGAGGTCGGTGAAGATCTCCCGGAGTGCCCCGATCACCGTCCGAGCTCCTTCGAGAGAGGCAAGCCCCGGAGCATTTCTCTCCCGGTTTGCAAATAATTTATTATTAACTTTACTTAATCTGATGCATTACGTTTAGGAGTTGTTTACAAACGTTGCTGCATTATACCTTGCTTACCTTTGTTATACTATATCCTTGTTACCCTGGTATCCGCAGTCGAGTCAATGCTTAGCTTGCTTAGACCGATAGAAGTCGGATGATTTCCTGTCACCTGCGAGCTATAGGTGGTTACCTGGATCTGTTTGGATGACTATGAAGTCATGGTATAACTAAGTGTGAAATGAATTTGAGACCGGGCGGAAACTTACAGGGTTTCGGACTGTAGTGTTTTTCGTCTGTGTCGATTAAGGACCGTCCGTTGTTGTCCCTCGGGTCATGTTGAACGCATGCCTCACATTTAGCTGGCCGGATAAAGTACCTTCCGACCGCGAAACTGGGAGATTATTCGGGTCGAGTGGATTGCCCGCAACGCACTGTACCGGAGTAGTAGTGGCAGGATACGGGGCGCGATGATAAGGCCAAAGAGCAGTCGGGCGGCCCCCGGGTACAAGTGGTTCCTGGCAAGCTCATGACTTTACCTGAATGGTTGACTCGGCGACCAACACCTCACTTTAGCGGGTGAGTGAGGTTTGTGTGAGGAATAACTTACCAGCTGGTTAATAATCGATTCGAATCGCCATCGTTCACTGGATAGTGAACACTTGACTTGAGCTACTTTATCGTAGTAATATTAATGGAACACTTGGACAGTTATATGAAATATGACATAATGGAAGTTGTTAGTGATCATCGGTTATCATTACCTGTTTAATTACATGTTACTCTAGTACAGGTGCAAATGTAGTTGATAGGTTAATAAAGATTTAACTTGATGCAAAGCTTTTGTAAAGATTTTCTAAATACTAAAAATGCCTTTTTGCAAATGAGTCAGCTATCCCACCAGAAAGCCTATCATGATTCCTTGGTGTCTTTTATTTCTGGTTTATGACGGGTAAGTCTAGGTGAGTACCTTCTCGTACTCAGGGCTTTGTTCCCACTTGTTGCAGATGGGCAGATGTATTACGGTTATTTTATCAACTGCCTCTATCCTGCGATGGGCGAAGCATAGGACCATGGGCAATGGTCATTCACTACTTCTCGCCTGATGCTTTTGCTGGAGATGATCACAAGCTGGCACTTTATTTCAAAATGTTGTGTGTGTGCGTAATTTGAACTACCGCTTCCGCTACTTTTATTCGAAGCTGGTTTGTAATAACTATGTTTAAACTCCGATGTATTTTATGCCACGAACATTTATGTAACTTATGATGGTGACCGCTAAACTTAGTACGATCTTGGCTGTTATGTGAAATGGTTTGAAATCCGTCGAGATTTCACGGACTACCGGGTTATACGGACTTAAGTTTGTTAAATTGTCCTCCCGTTGGATGATTTTCCTACTTAATCTCGTATAATTGGGCGGTTCTGTTACAGCTGGTATCGGAGCATGGTTTAGCGTGATTAATGTTCATAAGTGTATTTAAAACAAAATTCTATTTAAAAAGTGTGATTTTAAAACTAAATGTGTGCCAGTGGTCATATCCTGTATGCCCAGTTAAGGACTCTAGGTGGCTACTTAAGTACTAACTTGGGGTTCTTGCACCATATTTCTCTTTCGTTGCTCATACGGCGTGCTATTGTATGAGTGCCACTTAATTGAGTGGTAATGTATGGATCAGTTACCTCTACGCTTTGGTAAGTGTGAGCTGTGAGAGCATGATCGGATACACCGCCGATCTAGGGAGAGTGCTTATATGATTCTAGAAAAATTACATGTTTTACACATGTTTTTATGAAAGTATCGCATGTGTTGGTGTTCCGTCCGTTGAGGCGATGCCGTCAATAGGACAATGTGTTTGGGTAGATACTACCGTTGTACACGCATCTGAGGATTCGTGTAGAGCGTGTAGGTAGATTTACTGCTTTCATGCATTCATGGGGAATGGGCTGAAATGAATTTTCTATAGGTACATAACAGCGTTTATCGTGTAGATTGAATTAGTTACGTATATGAGAGATCGTTTGTATGCCACCGAATTCATCGTTAGATGTCTTTATTTTTCTAAGTTTGTGAGAACGTAAGACTCGCGCATGCATCATATTGCATGTGCATTTCATCCGTAACCTGCATTCCTCCCCTTATAAAAGGATTATCCCAGTTTGATAAAAGTGACATCAACTTAAAATATGTCTTACCGGGTAATTTAAAACTTGTGCTACAGATGGCCCGCACGAAGAAGACTGCCTGTAAGTCCACTCACGGAAGAGCACCCCGTCACCAAATGGCCCCGCGGGAGCGCCGCAGCACGGACACTTTTCTAAGTGAGTTTAGTATGTCCACCTTGTTTTGGAGAGTGCTCCATAATGTAGGGTACCCAGAGGGTCAAGAGCCGGTATACTCTTGGAGTGAGAGCCAGTTAGCTGAGGATGAACTTGCAATAGTGGAGCACCGTCCCTGCCCTTGGTGATGCGCCAGAATGGGATGGTTGGCATTTGGAGTTTGAAGGACGCACTCCAGTTGAGGGTGCAGAGGGCACAGCCTTTCACGTCATCCGAGACATAATGAGCAGGTTTCCTAATGAGTTGGCAGGAGCTTTGGCCGGTACTTTCCCGAGAGATGATCCTCGTGATGCCATTTGGGTGCAACCGCAAGGAAGTGCCCTGGTTAGAGGCCCAAGTGAAGGACGGGCTAGCGACAACCACACCATGAGTGCCATGTATACAGCCATCAGAGCATACCAGGGTCTTGAGAATACCTATTGGACCTTGACTGGTCTGAGAGGTGATGACCGGCTTGAAGCAAGGAAGCAGAAGAAGAAGCAAGCACGTGCTATAGCTAGCTTGCAGGAGCAGTTGGCTGACATGAGCTTACAGCGAGACCGGGCTCTCAAGAGAGGTGAAAGTGCTATGCAGCGGGTGCAGACGTTGACCCAGGCCAACAGAAATGCAGATCACATGATGGGACAGCTAGTGCAGGAAATGAATGAAGCCTGGAACGAGAGGGGCCTTCTGAGGCAAAGGGTCGAGGAGCTAGAAGGGTATAATGCCAACTTGCATGAAGAGTTTCATGCCCTCTACAACGGGATAGGCCCGTATGCTCCTCCGGACGCCGCCCAGATGGACGTCGACGATGACGCCGCTACTGATGGTAGCGATGGTGACGCCTCCGACCTCGATGATGGCCCCAAGGAGTAGACTAGTTGCCTTGCGTTAGTGATAGGCTCTGTCGCGATGGCCTTCTTTTGGTTTCCATGTATCGTGTTGTATCATGTTCGATCTTGAGACTGGCGATCTTTTGGATCTTGTATGCGATGCTCGAAAGCATAAAAGTCCAGTGTATGTATGCTGGCAACGTGGTTGTATGGAACGCGATGTTGCATTCGAAGTAATTTGATTAGTGATGTTGTTTTAATTGGAATGTGATTATTGTGCCTCTGTTTTATTGCATGACTTGTTCTCTCCAATAAATTCAGTATGGCATAATTGTTCATTCGGATACAATTACTACCACTTCGCTCAATTATTACTTGTTGCTGAAATATGCAGATGGCAAACACTCGCCGTGCCACGTATGAGGCCGCTGAAACTGGTGGCAACGGTGCAGGGGCTGGTGGGGCTGGTGCAAACAACGTCAACCACCAGGAGCCACAGCCAGAGCCACAATTGCCCCCTCCTCCACCGCTCACTGCAGAGGTTTTCTTCGCACAGTTCCTTGGAAGCCAGCGCAACGCCGAGCAGTCACAAAAGAATATGGAAGATTTTCTGCGTACCATCGCTGGAAATGTTCAGAGAGGAAATAATCAAGGTGGTGGCCATGGAGTGAACCAGTACAGCAATTTCAAGGATTTCATGGATACTAGGCCACCTATTTTTAAGGAAGCAGCCGAGCCACTTGACGCTAAAGAATGGATCAACACTATGGAAGATAAGTTCCGTGTGTTGAGACTGACAGAAGTTCTGAAATCAGAATATGCTGCACATCAGCTACAGGGACCGGCAGGGATGTGGTGGAAGCATCACCGCACCACCTTTCCTCCCAATGCCCAGATTACTTGGAGAGAATTCACTGAAGCGTTTAAGGGAGCTTATATTCCCCCAGGGTTGGTTGAGATGAAGCTCGGAGAGTTCTTGGCCTTAAATCAGGGTACCAAGACCGTGACACAGTATCTGCATGCATTTAACAACTTGTGCCGTTATGCTCCAGACATGGTCGACACAGATGCAAAGAGAATTGCTAGTTTCAAGAGAGGGTTAAGTCCGAAGATGATGAAGCATGTGGGTACCAATACCCGCGCCAGGTTCAATGATTTTGTCAGTGATTGTTTGAAACAAGAAAAGAACAACAACGCCTACACTGCATCCAAGAATCACAAGAGGGTGTTTGAGTCAGGACCATCTCAGTCCAGAGTTGTCACTGCAAATCGTCTTTCTTATCGTCCGTCCGCACCTGGTGCAAGGTTCAGGCCTCCCCAGCATAAAACTCAGAACTACAAGGGACCACAGAAGCCGTACAAGATGGCCGTGCCGCCAGCAAAGATCACCGCGGCTGCAGAACAGAGCAACTCTAAGGGAGCTATAGGATATGCTGGTATAGTGAAGGATCCCTGGTACAATTGTGGTCAGCCCGGCCACTTTTCAAAGTTCTGCCCTTATCCGCCTAGAAAGAAGCAACAGACTTACACTGCCCGTGTACACCATACCACCGTTGATGAGATTCCTGAGGGAGAACCTGTAACTACCGGTAAGTTTCTTGTTAACCATCACCCTGCAGTTGTTCTATTTGATTCTGGATCCTCGCATTCTTTTATGAGTCAAGCATTTGCACGGAAGCATGAACAACTATGCACAGATTTGAGTTATGGTTATCGTATAAGTTCAGTAGGGGCTGATGTGTTAACCAATAAGATGGTTAGAGGGGCAACCCTTGAGTTAGATAGTCGGAAGTTTCGAGTGAACCTGATAGTTATGCCGGGACTAGTTTTGGATGTAATAATAGGAATGAATTGGATGAAGAACTGGGGGGCAGTCATAGATACAAGCAGTCGGTTGCTTACCCTTAAGGATCCGCAGGCAGAGGGTACTTTTCAGGTACCATTGCCCAAAAGAACAGACCTTGTGAGTGTGACCTGTGCCATGGAAGTTGTTCATATCCACCAGATCCTGGTAGTGTGTGAGTTCCCAGATATGTTTCCAGAAGAGTTACCTGGCCTTCCTCCAGATAGAGATGTTGAGTTTGGAATCGAGTTGATCCCCGGAACAGCTCCTATTTCGAGGAGACCCTATCGGATGCCTCCAAATGAGTTAGCTGAGCTGAAGAAGCAACTGGAAGAATTGCTAAAGAAGGGGTTTATCCGACCGAGTAAGTCTGAATGGGGATGTCCTGCCTTGTTCGTGAAGAAAAAGAAAGAGGGTACTCTAAGAATGTGTGTGGATTATCAACCTCTTAATGTTGTAACTATCAAGAATAAATATCCTTTGCCTCATATCGACGTTTTGTTTGATCAGATGGCTAAAGCTAGAGTGTTCTCCAAGATAGACCTAAGATCAGGGTATCATCAGATAAAGATCAGGCCATAAGATATCCCGAAAACCGCCTTTTCTACCAGATACGGGTTGTACGAGTATCTTGTTATGTCTTTTGGCTTAACAAATGCTCCTGCATATTTTATGTATCTGATGAATACGGTTTTCATGCCAGAGTTGGACAAGTTTGTAGTTGTCTTCATTGATGACATTCTAGTATACTCTGAGAATGAGAAAGATCATGAAGAGCATCTGAGAATTGTCTTGACTAGACTGAGAGATCATAAATTGTATGCTAAGTTCAGCAAATGTGAATTTTGGTTGAAGAAAGTTCCTTTCCTTGGTCATATTCTATCTGAGAATGGAGTTTCAGTACATCCGAGCAAAGTGCAAGAGGTTATGGATTGGAAAACTCCAACCACAGTGCCAGAAGTCAGGAGTTTCCTAGGGTTAGCTGGTTACTATCGCCGCTTTATCCCAGACTTCTCGAAGATTGCTAAGCCGATGATAAGTCTATTACAGAAAGATCACAAGTTTGTGTGGACAGAGGAGTGTGAGACAGCTTTCCACACCTTGCGGAAACTGTTGACCACTACTCCAGTTCTTGCACAGCCAGACATCGAGAAACCTTTTGATGTGTTCTATGACGCATCAAAAATAGGATTAGGTTGTGTTCTGATGCAAGAAGGAAGAGTCATTGCTTATGCCTCCCGTCAGCTGAGAAAACATGAAATCAATTATCCAACACATGATCTTGAGTTTGCCGCCGTGGTGCATGCCTTAAAGATTTGGAGACACTATTTACTTGGTAATATGTGCAATATTTTCACCGATCACAAGAGTCTCAAGTACATTTTCACCCAACCAGAATTGAACATGAGACAGCGAAGATGGTTAGAACTAATTAAAGATTACAATTTGAATGTACAGTATCACCCTGGGAAAGCCAATGTGGTAGCCGATGCTTTGAGTAGAAAGTCGCATTGTCTGAATATGCAACCCTTACTCGAAGATGGTTTTAATCTAATGCACCCCGCAGTGTTACATAGTATTCAGATCAGTTGCACCTTGGAAAGTAAGATAATAGAAGGTCAGAAAGCAGACAAAGGGATATTCCACCTCAAAAAGAAAATTAAAGAAGAACCCTCAAAACATTTCAGAGTGGACGAGCATGACGTGTTGTGGTTCGACAACCGTCTTGTTGTTCCAAAGGATAGAGAGCTGAAGAATAAAATTATGGATGAAGCTCATCACTCTAAGTTATCCATTCATCCTGGCAGTAGTAAAATGTATCAAGAACTGAGACCTCGCTTTTGGTGGACAAAGATGATGAAGGAAATTGCAGCCTATGTGGCCAGATGTGACACATGTTGTCGAGTGAAAGCTATTCACATGAAACCTGCCGGATTATTGCAACCTTTGTCAGTACCTAGTTGGAAGTGAGATGATATAAGTATGGATTTCATCACAGGTTTGCCCACTACTCAGAAAGGCCATGATTCAATTTGGGTAATCGTGGATCGTCTTACCAAGACCACCCACTTTTTGCATGTCAAGACAGTTTATAGACCACCTCAATATGTAGAGAAGTATAGTGCGGAGATTGTGAGATTGCATGGCATACCAAAGACTATAGTGTCTGACAGAGGGTCACAGTTCACTGCTCACTTTTGGGAGCATTTGCACAAAGGTTTGGGGACTAGTCTGATTCGTAGCACTACCTATCATCCTCAAACAGATGGTCAGACTAAAAGAGTTAATGCTGTTTTAGAAGATATGTTAAGAGCTTGTGTGTTGTCTTCCAGAGGTTCATGGGAGTCGTGGTTACCTCTAGCAGAATTCACGTATAAAAATAGCTATCAAGAAAGTATCAAAATGGCACCTTTTGAGGATTTGTATGGACGAAAGTGTAGAACACCTTTAAACTGGATTGAACCAGGGGAAAGAAGGTATTATGGTATTGACTTCGTGGAAGAAGCCGAAAAGAAAGTTCATATCATTCAGCAAAATATGAGAGCAGCTCAGTCACGTCAGAAAAGTTATGCGGATAAGAGAAGGAGACCACTTGTGTTTGAAGTTGGTGACTATGTTTATCTGAAAGTCACGCCAATGAAGAAGAAGCGGTTTGGAATACGCAGAAAGCTTGCCGCCAGATTTGTAGGACCCTACAAAATCTTGGAAAGAAAGGGTCCAGTGGCTTACAAATTGAAATTACCAGAATCAATGGATGCTATATTCCCAGTCTTTCACATATCACATCTCAAGAAATGTTTGCGCGTCCCAGAGGAAATAATTGAACCTCGAGACATAAAACTTAAGTCAGATCTGGTGTATCGTGAGCAGCCAATTCGAGTTTTGGATTCCAAAGAAAGGGCTACTCGAAACAGTGTGGTGAAAACATATAAGATACAATGGAGTCATCATGATGAGGGAGATGCATCTTGGGAAACGGGTGAATACCTACAAAAAGCATACGAAGATTTTTATAATAAATGGTTCGTAACCCAAATCTCGGGACGAGATTTTTATAAGGGGGGAGGGCTGTAACACTCCGGTGTTACGCAAGCATTTGCATTGCAATCATGAGCACAACATGTCATGGCATTCATAATCATATGTGCTTAGAGAGTACCTTTACTAAAATAAAAGTGTGGAAACTAGTATTGCTTAACATGTTGTGATAATGCGATAATGACATTTATCAAATTTGTGCAACTATAAATTTCATATCACTTAGAATGATAAGGAAAGTTTTTGGAGCCATGAAATCACTCAAAGTTTTGTCAAAGATTTGTTTAAAAATGTTATTTGAAAATATTCAAAAATCCTCTCTAAATTAGCTTTTATTCTAAAAATCAAAATCTATCAAGATTTGGACTTTGGTCTTAAAAGCAAAGTTGTAGAGAATTAAATTCTAAGCAACTTTTATTTTTGGGTCATTTTCAGAAAAGGTCCTTTTCTTGCTCAAAATGAGATTTGAAAGCTATTATTTGAATTTATTTGAAAATAATAATTTGAAAAACCAATTTCTCACCTAACCGGGCCGCCGCCTCGCTTTTCGCCCGCTGGCCGAAACGGCCCGCGCCACCCCGCGCGCGCGCGCCGTAGCCGCCGCCTCGGCCCGGCCCGCGTCCTCTCGGCCTCCTCCTCCTCTCCCGCTCGCGCGCGCTCGCTAGCGCCCCACGGCAGACTGCGCTCGCCGCGTGGCGACCGCATGCCGGCGACGCCCCCACGTGGCCGCCCGTGGCCCCGTGCGATCCGCCTCAAATCTCCACGCGCATCCGGTCTCCATCCCACTCGCCACTCGCTCGCTCCCTCTTTCCCTTCCTCCGGAGAAACCGAGCGGGAGCGCCGCTCACCACAGCCATCCTCGCCTTCACCACCGTGTTCCGACACCGGTGGACCACCACCGTTCGATTGGTCGTGCGCGAAGCTCCGCCACCTTCTCTTCTCCTCCGAACGGACCTCCATTTGCCTTGCTCGCCTACGGTAAGGCTCAATCGAGCTCTTCCCGCCATGCCACCACGACGGGGCCGCCGAGCTCGCGCTCCGCCCACCGTCTTCCTCGCTCCCTCTCCATCCCCCTGAGCTTCTCTCTCGAGTTCGCTACCTCCTCGCGAACACGGCGCACGCGCTCGCTGGTTGGGTCGTGGCCGGAGATGGCCGTTGGCCGTCGGCCACCGCCACGCCGTCGCGGCTCCGAACGCCGACGAGGACGCCCTGTTTTTTCCCCTCCTCCCGTCGGTCGTCGCTGGGCCACACCCTGTGGGCCGCGCCTCCGAGCGGGCCTGCTCGCTTTTCCCCCGCACGCGTGAACCAGGCTGAGAACGGCCACGGGCCGGTTTACTTCCCCGGGCCGGCCCAGTTTTAAAAATGAAAAATCATTTTCTGTTTTCTTTTATTATCTATAATAAAAGATGTTGTGGAAAATGTTTTGTATTCATTTGAGCTCCAAAAATTGTGAAATAAATTTCTATGAACTCATTGGAACCAGATCTACAGTATAAAAATATTGCATGTCATTTTTGGGATACTTTTCTGTAGGATTTTAATTAATCATGTATATTGCTGATATCTTGTAAAATGGCTAGTAAATCCTATATGTATCAGAAAAATATGATTTCAAGTTTGTTAATCTTCATATATCATGTACTTCCTAGGAAAAATATGTTTCATGCATGTGCTGTGGAAAAATTTTGAGGTGTAGTTCAAGTGCCTTTAATGGCTGATTTTTGTTATTTTTGCTAGAGAGCAAACTTTGTATAAAACATGCATGTGATAATTTTTGTACAGTCATAGTATGCTATGAAGAACCTAGGAAAAATATTAATTCTGTTGTTTGACACTTTTCATAGTAAAAAGTAATTTCATGCTCGTTTTATGCTATAGCTTGTCATTTTTGTATTGGATAGTTTACTTATCCAAATGCCATGAAATTTTTATAATAGCTTGTTTAGGGTAGTATTATGCTACTGTAATTTTCTCAGATTTTTAGGAGCATCAGAAATATATGTTACTATTCAAACCTATTGTTATTTAGAGTTTAAGCAAGTGTTGCTTTAAGTATGATTAAGAAATTAGTAAAGCTTTGGTGTATCTTTGAAGCATTTCATAAGGTATGTTAACTTAACATAATAATAGTAGAAGAGAATGCAGTAGATGACATGTGCTTGTAGTATATAGTTTCTTGGATGATGTTGACTACCTGGCATTTCAACATATCCATTGCATTCATCTCCTTCGATGCACGTTTGCATAATCACTTACGCGCATTGCATCATACAGGATCGCAAACCGAGAACTCAGTCATCATACCCGAGGAGCTAGAGGAGCAGCTCGAGGTGCAGCAGCATGAGGTGACAGAAGCCGAAGAGGAGGTCAGTGAAGATCTCCCGGAGTGCCCCGATCACCGTCCGAGCTCCTTCGAGAGAGACAAGCCCCGGAGCATTTCTCTCCCGGTTTGCAAATAATTTATTATTAACTTTACTTAATTTGATGCATTACGTTTAGGAGTTGTTTGCAAACGTTGCTGCATTATACCTTGCTTACCTTTGTTATACTATATCCTTGTTACCCTGGTATCCGTAGTCGAGTTAATGCTTAGCTTGCTTAGACCGGTAGAAGTCGGGTGATTTTCTGTCACCTGCGAGCTATAGGTGGTTACCTGGATCTGTTTGGATGACTATGAAGTCATGGTATAACTAAGTGTGAAATGAATTTGAGACCGGGCGGAAACTTGCAGGGTTTTGGACTGTAGTGTTTTCCGTCTGTGTCGATTAAGGACCGTCCGTTGTTGTCACTCGGGTCATGTTGAACGCATGCCTCACATTTAGCTGGCCGGATAAAGTACCTTCCGACCGCGAAACTGAGAGATTATTCGGGCCGAGTGGATTGCCCGCAACGCACTGTACCGGAGCAGTAGTGGCAGGATACGGGGGCGCGATGATAAGGCCAAAGAGTAGTCGGGCGGCCCCCGGGTACAAGTGGTTCCTGGCAAGCTCGCGACTTTACCTGAATGGTTGACTCGGCGACCAACACCTCACTTTAGCGGGTGAGTGAGGTTTGTGTGAGGAATAACTTACCAGCTGGTTAATAATCGATTCGAATCGCCATCGTTCACTGGATAGTGAACACTTGACTTGAGCTACTTCATCGTAGTAATATTGATGGAACACTTGGACAGTTATATGAAATATGACATAATGGAAGTTGTTAGTGATCATCGGTTATCATTACCTGTTTAATTATATGTTACTCTAGTACAGGTGCAAATGTAGTTGACAGGTTAATAAAGATTTAACTTGATGCAAAGCTTTTGTAAAGATTTTCTAAATACTAAAAATGTCTTTTTGCAAATGAGTCAGCTATCCTACCAGAAAGCCTATCATGATTCCTTGGTGTCTTTTATTTCTGGTTTATGACGGGTAAGTCTAGCTGAGTACCTTCTCGTACTCAGGGCTTTGTTCTCACTTGTTGCAGATGGACAGATGTATTACGGTTATTATATCAACTGTCTCTATCCTGCGATGGGCGAAGCATAGGACGATGGGCAATGGTCATTCACTACTTCTCGCCTGATGCTTTTGCTGGAGATGATCACAAGCTGGCACTTTATTTCAAAATGTTGTGTGTGTGCGTAATTTGAACTACCGCTTCCGCTACTTTTATTCGAACCTGGTTTGTAATAACTATGTTTAAACTCCGATGTATTTTATGCCGCGAACATTTATGTAACTTATGATGGTGACCGCTAAACTTAGTACGATCTTGGCTGTTATGTGAAATGGTTTGAAATCCGTCGAGATTTCACGGACTACCGAGTTATACGGGCTTAAGTTTGTTAAATTGTCCTCTCGTTGGATGATTTTCCTACTTAATCTCGTATAATTGGGCGGTTCTGTTACATCCTATACGATATACGTGAATGCAACGTGGAATGTAAATAATTAACGATAATCGCAACTCATAGATAAGATTTTCGTCTCTCACGTGAACTAGCTTAATGGCTAACGTACTAAGTCGCATATCTATGCTTCTAGCAATGCGCTAAACCCCGACAAGTATTTTAATTACTAAAATTCAAGATGTTGCTTTATCCACTTCATTGATTTAATAAATACTCGAACTAGGACCTATAAGCTACCTTAGCAATTTAATTATTCAGCGGCTACCCTCTTACAGTGAGCGTATAAAGATACTTGGGGTCTACTGTAAAATTGCTAGAGCTAATGCCATCACCGATTATTCACAAAAATTCCTATAGTTCATGTTTGATAATTTTAACGTTTCGAAGTACTTGGAGCAAGAGTAAAAATAGTTTGGGACTATGTGGACCAATTAAACCTTTATCTAGATCAGGATTTTAGGAAGCTAATAAAATTGGTTTCACAATTTTTGGGACTTCTACACAATTCTATTTTGATTTAGCAAGTTTGCTTAGAAGCTAAATTAGAAAATTACTTTATAAAACGGAAAAAAAACTGGCGATACTGGTTCAGCCCAGCAATCCCATGCGGCTCGCGCGGACACACGATTGCACCCGGCGCCGCGGCCCAGCTACGGCCCGAGGCGGGGAGCCCTGCGCGCTCGCGCCTTTTCGCAAAAGAGGACTCAAGGTTTTAAGAAATCGCACCGAACCAAAGTTTACTATTTCCGCAGACTTACGTTTTTCATCGCCGACCTCGAACTATGCTTTCTTGACAACGGGACAGTCCCTGACGCCCCTGCCCATGGCGGCGTGGCTCCGGCCGGCGCTGCGCGGCCACGCCGGCCACCCGGGGGACGAAATAGGCGCACAAAATGGGCCAACGAGCAACGCGAAGCCAAGACGAAACCCTAGGCGGCGGTTTTAAAGCCAAACACTGACCCTATCGTGCTGCTCACAAAGGCGGCCAACCACCGTGGCGGCGCCCGCTCCGGCAAACCTCGGGGCTAGTGAAGCGATAACGGTCGCGAATGAGCCGAAGTAGCTTACCACGGAGACATCCGTGCAACCGGTTAGGGCGGAGGGAGGCCGAGGTGGCCTGCCCACGTGCGAGCTGATGAAGGCAGCGGTGCTCAGGGCGGACACCGACGTGTCAGCTCACAACCGGCGGCACCTCGGGTGAAGATAAGGCAAGCACCGACACAAGAGCATCACGATTAGTCTAAGTCCGACTTGAATTGAAAAGAGGCCAAGCGTATCGACTTACCCACGAACGGGCCTAACTGAGGCGGCGAGATGACCGGCGGCGGCCGAACACCAAAATTAGCGCGGCGTAGGGCTCAGACGAGGCTCGATGTGGATGGGGCGGCTGTCTAACTCCCTACGCTCCGCACTGACGCGAGGAAATGGACAACGAAGTCTTGGCTAAACGAATCACAGGCGGAGGCGGGGTGCTCTGCCATGGTCATGTCACTGAGAGTCCCACGGACGAGGCCGAGCGGTTAAAGCGAGGCGACTTCGTCTTGCAGTGGTAACCCGCGGATGTGCTCGCAGCTGACCCGTCAGGGGAGGCTTGGCGCGACGCGCACGAAAAGACGCGGTCAGCCCCAAGCAGTGCCCTTCACTGGTGGCTAGCGGAACACTCGGGGTAGGGCGGCACGCAACAATGCTGTGCCCGAGTCAGCGACTAGGCATGGAGACAGCAACGCACCCCAAAGCTCGACGTAGCAAGCGGATCAACGGAGGAACGAGCGCCACGACGGCCGCACAGCGGTAACCGCAGCCTCGCCTCGGCGTGGCCGGGCCTGACAGAGAGCATGGCGAGACGAGAGGCATGCTGTGGCCTCGGCCTGGCAGGCGACACACGCACGCGTGCTGTCCCGCAGGGGAAACACCGCGACCGGCCAAGGCCGAGCCCGACGCCCGCTGTGCAAGCGCGTGCGGTGACCGTGCCCAAGGGGCCGAACAGTCAAACCGGTGATAAGCATGCTTTTCAAAGTGGCCCAAAACCACTCGCTGACTCGAAGAAGGCCTAACTACCTCCACTGGCCCTGCACCATACCACCAGTTATCAAGCAAGGCAAAAGTGGTGACCAGAGAGCACATGGGGAGGAAGATGCAAGAATGCCAACACGAGCTCGTCACGCTAAACGCCAGTTCACGCACCAGCACCGAATCGTGGTCCACATCGCGTTCTGAGAAGGTTCGGGCAATTCTTACGAGAGCAAAACGACACCCAACGCAACTATGACCTACACCAAACTCCAGCACTCGCTTTGATGCAACCAAACGCACAAAAACATGAAGTTAGTGTTTAAACATTTTTGTTAGAATTCGAATGCCAAAATGACCTTGTCTCCTGCCGGTTCCAACTTGACGAGATCTTGAGTTGAGTAGAACCGAATTTCGAATTCAATTTTTGAGCTTGCAACATATTAGTTAACCACAGTTATTTTTCCCACGATAAAAGTTGCATTTTTATCTACCCAACTTGCTCGTAAATTTTTACTTAAGCACTACACGCACGCCATACCTTATTTTTATTTAAAAATTTATTTTTCATGTCCATTAATTCAAACAACTTAAATCTCATTAGCATGATCTCCCGTAGAACCAATTAAGCGACAACATTTGTTTATCATTTATGTGAAGTAAAAAAAATAAACCCGAGAAGTGGTTTACTTAATTTCTTTTGATCTTAGTCGAGATGCTAAGCAAGCTCGTAACACTAGGGGTGTTACATCTACCTCATATGAACACGGGTTGTTATATACAAGTCTGGACGGAAAAAAAACTCTGCATCGTGCGGTAGTTGGAGGGAGGTGGACCCAAAAAAATAGATGGATGAAAAAAATAGCCTAAAATTTTGCCTTTTTAGTGTTACTAACAAATATGTCCATGCGTTGCAACGGTATCGTAATTCATTATATTGCAGGCGGCACGAACATGGTTGTACGCCAAAGCTGCATGCGAGACACTACGGCCACAGCGAGGTGGCTTGAACCTGTAGCCACGACACCACGTGCGCATTGTGTCACTGACCATGGCAAGGCAACCTAGCCTATTAGCGTGACGGCCATGGTGCGGAAACTGTGGCCGACACTACACTGCGGCACAACACTCATGCGAAAGACCAGAAGTGGCCATGGCAATATGCACGTAGTGTCTTCAGGCAGCCTGGGCCAGAACAATCGCGAGCGATTTTAACTCGAATGTAAATAAAGAAAGCGAAGTAAAATAAAGGACGTAACTCTTATCCTTTTCTATTTGATTATTAAGAGTTTAATTTAGAGTACTCAGGATCAGGAATCTATTTAGATTAGGATTCCTACTCTATATTGGTCTAGAGTTCTATTTAGAGAGGAATCTATTTAGATTGAGATTCCTACTTCCATATTCGTCTAGACTCGAGCGATTCTAACTCGTATGTAAATAAAGAAAGCGGAGCAAAATAAAGAACGTAACTCTTATTTTTTTCTATTTGATTATTATAAGAGTTCTATTTAGAGTACTCAGGATCTGATGAATCTATTTAGATTAGGATTCCTACTCCATATTGGTCTAGACGCGAGCTATTCTAACTCGTATAAATACGAGTTATATATATAAGTCTAGACAAAATAAACTCTCCATCATCCAGTAGTTAAAGGGAGACGGACCAAATAAATGGATGGACGAAAAAAAAAGAGCCTAAAATTTTGTCTCTTTATTCATAGGTATAGATATAGATATAGATTAGGTTTAGGTAGGTATAGATATGGATTCATCACTTAGCATTATTCTTAATTCCACGAGCGATTATTATATCGCGGCACTTTCTGGGCCAGCTTTTGCAGTATCTTTTTTTTTTGGCCCCACTATGCTTGCTGACCACAAAATATTCCGATCCGTTTTGTCAAAAAATATATGTATATTCCGAATCGGATCCTTTCCATAGTTGTGGTCTGGTGGATGCATGCATGGAGTCATCAGAGCACGTGTGACCGACGCGTCGTCGCGCGCGCCGGTCACTGCGGCTGCGTCAGTGTACTTGTCCGCGGGCGACACCAAGAAATTGAAGTTGAGGCGCGCGGACGGGAGCGGTAGTCGTGCGCGCGTACGTAGTTGGCGCCGACCGCCGAGGCACGGGCGGCGAGCCGGAGGACTGATAATCTGATATGATCGGCCTCCACGGTCCCTTCCAACGGCGGCGCGCAGCAGCGCCCAGCGGCCGCCGCCCGGCCAGCCCAACACGTGGGAGGCGCTAATTTGTTCGTACGTGGTGGAGCCGCAGTTTCATCTTTCGCGCTCTCTGCGCAGGTGCGCGATCTTATAGTCGTGCTAGCACAGCGATCGATCGTCATTCACTGGATCCCTGCATGTGTCTCATATGTACAGTAGTACATGGTCCTCGGTGCTGCAGCTGCACGCACAGAACGGTACGGTGTCTCTATCTCATCAATAATACATTACTCCTGCATCATGTGTACTTCCTCCGTCCCATAATAATAGTCGTTCTAGGACCAGACACCAATACCAAGACCGATGGCAAAAGACCTGCATGCCCCTACTTCATGACTTCCTCCGTTCCAGCACATCTTCTCTCCTGCGGTTCCTCTTCTAGATCTAGAGACACCGTCGAAGAGCTGGAGTGGGCAAATGCGGCGGGCGGGCCGCCCTTAGAGACCTCGGCGACCGCCCCACGACCTCCACGCTCGGACACCACGGCAAGCAGGCCACTTCCCCGCTGGCGCGCAGGACGCACAGCCCTCGGCGACCGCGTGCCCACGACCGCCATGCTCAGATGCCCGGGCAAGCAAGCCTCTTCCCCATCGGCGCACGGGCCGCGCCGCCCTCGGCGACCGCCCCACGACCTCTATGCTCGAACGCCCGGGCAACCGCACCACTTCCCGCAGTCGTGCAGTCCGTGCTCGCCCTCGCCGACCTTTGCGACTGCCCCACGACCTCCGCGCCATCCCACCCACAGTCGGATCCTTCCTCGTCGGCCCCATCCTCGTTGAGGTGCTATAGACGAGGAAAGGGACAGTGGAGAAGAGGGAGAGTGATGATGGAGGCGGCGATGGGAGGGAGAGGTGTGGTGGAGGAAAACTCGAGTGAATGAAAGGGATAAGGCTGCAGGGGATGGGAGGGAGAGGTGCGGTGAAGGGATAAGTATGCAGACTGCAGGCTACTAGGCTAGTGGATGGTGGGTCCGGGAGTTTAAAACGACGATCTCTAAGGGATAGAATTTGAATAGTAGAACGACTATTATTGTGGGGACATAGAGAGTATGGCAGTATCCATACCTCTGGCGTACTCGCGTGGCGTATGCACGTACGCCAGAATCAAGGATCTCCTGTATATACACTGCCTGTAGTAGTATCAATAAACGTCGATGTATCATGTACGCTACCTGCATGTCCCACAAAGCAGGCATCAGCCTACTGGTGCGTGATCCTTTTCACGTATTGAAACTAGCACAGACGGCGGCGGCGACCTCTGCTTGAGGCACGACGACTTTTTATCGGGTGGTGTTTGGTTAGCATCTTACTCGCGTACTAATCACATGATGAATGCATGTATCCCCCTGCACTTATTAGTGTAGAAAACTGCCCGTGGTTTTTGACGCCGTCAGATCAGTGTCATATGATGGATCATCGATCAGGCAGTAGTAGTACTCAACCGGCACGCGTACTATGCCTGGACACCTCAACTACCGGAATCAACTGCCGGGTTAGCTTTCGCCGTCATCCGTGCTTGTGCTCTCCCGGTAGTGATATGTGGGCCCAGACAACGGTGTAATTCTCCTGGGACGACGCTTCGTCTGTCCCTCCTTGACCACCAGGAGCACCCACACAAACGAATGAAACCTTCATCTTCATGGACATGCATGGTTTATGTTAGCCGCTGCCACGTCGGCTGCTGCTCGGTGATCACAGCTAGTCGGGGTGGAGTGGACTAGGAGACGACGGAAAACTCCATTTGCCTGATCTCGTTTCCGTACGGGGGATATCCTTTTGCTGACGACGCGCGCGTCCACTGGTTGCATGGGGGAAATTAAAGCCGGTGGTGGATCGGAGCGTTTTTGTCTGGTTCACTTGACGTCATCTCGGTGGGTTGATCAGTCATCAGTGGCCAGTGGGTGGTGGGGGCGATTAACTAACCCCTCCTTCTTTTTCGCCGGCCATGAGATTATTTGTATAAACTACTGTGCCTAAATATCTGTCGTTTACGTTTTTTAATAAACAACTTTAACTAAATATATATTAAAAATAATAATATATATAGTGCATAATTAGTATCGCCGGAAAGATCTTTGAATCGGTTTTTTTATAAATTTATTTGGAGATATAAATGTTACACGTATTTTTTATAAATCGAGTTAAACTTATGATAAGCATACCGATGACGACATATATAAAGGGACTAAGGGAGCACTCGTCGTGAACAAATTAATCCTCTGCATTTCTGCAGTAACTAGTCTACGTGTGGACTGTGCAGTGTCAGACGGTAAACTTGCAGGCTGCAGGTAAACAATGGGGCGTGGACGGATGCCGTACGTACGTGGTCTCAACTCAAGGGCGGCACAGTTCCATACATACATGACTCCGTGGCTCTGTACGTGCCATGGAGTAGGAGTACTATGATATGCAAATCAGGCTATGTTTAGTTCGAGAATTTTTTTCTTGGGCTACCGTAGCATTTTCGTTTGCATTTGTCAATTAGTGTCCAATCATGAACTAATTAGGTTCAAAAGATTCGTCTCGTGGTTTTCTACCAAACTATGTAATTGGTTTTTTTTCATCTACATTTAATACTCCATGCATGTGTCCAAACATTCGATGTGACGGGAAATCTTAAAAATTTTTAAAACTAAACATGGCCTCAATGTCCTCTAAGGATGATGGTACAGTACGTATCTTGAATTCATCAATTTCCTAACAAGACGTTTGACGTCTGATGTGTGCGCACCATCGCTCTCGAGGTCGACGAGACTCCGTAGCCCAGCGTAGTCGCGTTTAATTATTAGCTTGATTTGACCAGGCAGCACGTATCCATCTTGTTTGAAGAATACACGCACTGACACACAGCAGTAGTAGTAGGTATCAGTGCTGTAGCAGGTTGAATCGAATTCGAAGCCTCTACTTCATCTACAAAAGATGGATACGTGCTGCCCGATCAAAGCCTCCCAAGTCCCAACCCAATTGAAGTGCTCCAACACAAACGAAACCTTCATCTTCATGGACAGGACATGGTTCATGCTAGCTGCTGCCACGTCGGCTGCTGCTTTAGTGATCACAGCTAGTAGGGGTGCAGTGGAAGGGGAGACGACGGAAAACTACATTTGCCTGAGCTCATTTCTGTACGAGTGAGATTTGGCTTATGCTGATGCTTATGCTAAAATATTGCGAGAGAAAAACACAGTTCGTTCATTGAAAAGTACCGCTGAAGTAGCGGTGCAGAACAGGGCGGATATCGAGCCCATTCGCTCTGCTGAAAAGTCATGACTGAAAGTACTGTTCGCTGATTTGTTGTGAGAGAAAAACACTGTTTTTGCTGAAAAAAACATGCTGAAAAGTATAGATCATAAGATAAGATAAGATAAGCTAACATGACTTCGTTTTTGTCTGGTTCACTTGACGTCATCTCGGTGGATTGATCAGTCATCACTCATCAGTGGGCGAGTGGGTGGTGGGGCGGATTAACTAACCGCTCTTTTTTTCCCGGCCTTGAGATTATATTATTGGTGTAAACTACTCTTCGGGAACAAATTAATCCTCTTCGCTTACTTCTGCAGTAACTAGTCTACGTGTGACTGTGCAGTGTCAGAGAGTAAACTGAACTACTGTAGGCTGCAGGTAAACGATACGGCGTGGACGGATGCCGTACGTACGTGGTCTTAAGGTCCGGCACGGTTCCATACATGACTCCGTGGCTCTGTACGTGCCCTGCCCTGGAGTACTCCATGGTACAGTACGTACTATATCTTGAATTCAATTTCCCAAGACGTTTGACGTCTGATGTGTGCGCACCATCGCCCTCGAGTAGTTTGATTTCATCAGGCAGCACACGTATCCATCTTGAAGAATAAACACACTGACACACAGCAGTACAGTAGGTATCAGTGTGCTGTAGCAGGTTGAATCGATGGAATCGAATCACCACCGTACCGGCAGGCATATGTACGTCACGCTGAAAAGATGTTCAGCCCCCAACAGTTCCAAAAAATTTTATAATTTTTTTTAAAATTCTCGTCACGTCGAATGTTGGGCACATGCATAAAGTATTAAATATAGATAAAAAATAAAATTAATTACAAAGTTTAGCCATAATTCACGAGACGAATCTTTTAAGCCTAATTAATCTATGATTAAACACTAATTGCTAAATAACAATGATAAGTGCTACAGTAATATTTTAAAAAAAAATTCGCCGTCTAAACACAACCCCAATTGAAGTGCTCCGACCCATCGCCACCCCACTCGGTTGTTGTTGCCTCGCAGTCGCCACGCCCCCGCCGCAGGCGTGTCCCTTGTAATTCCAGCCCGGTTCCCACGCCCACGGTGTGTCCGTGCGTGACGCTGCCGTTGCTAAATTCGGTAGATGTGGAACCCAACACGGAGAAGCGGAAGACTTCTCCTCCTGTAGTACTAGTCCTGTCGCAGAGATTTGAATGTTGGAATGTGACCAAGGTGAATATGTTAACTTAGCACACAAAAGTAATAATTGTACCAAAAATAATGCCTAATATAAATTAGGTAAAATTCGTGCCATGATAACTCGAACTCTTTTTTTTTGGAATTGGCCACGGACCCACGGTGTTATAAATAAGAGAGAGCTCAACCAAAACAAGTAGCCACGTATATCAAACCAAGAATCGATCTATTAGACTCTAGAGGATCTTGGAAGCATGATGTCCACGGCCAGGTGCTGCTGCTGCAGATTGACTTTGTGTTCTTTATCAACCAAACGAGGAGCATCGGTCTGAAGAAGATGACTAAGACTCTACTTCATCTATACCAATGGCGTCACAAGGCTTTGGTGAGACACGTGTACTAAGTCAATTCCGTATTACATCTAATTACTACTGGTCATGTCTTAGGGCATTCCCAATGGTTCTCAAATAGCTGGTCTAGAAAGAATTCCACTGGCTATCAAGGAGAGATCTTTCAGAAACACCTCTCTCACAGCTCACATAACTCTCCACTGCGGTGTTTATTTTTTATTATTTTTTGCGGACGCCCTTAGACCCTAGAACAATGCGAGGGAGGAGAGGACCGGGTATTTGACTCCACCTCTCGTTGCGTGCATCGTCAACTACGTACGTCTCGGTGACTGAGGAAGCTCCAATCAGCGAGAAGAAAGCAAGATGTGTAGAGTACGATGAGCAGCCCCAACGCGCTACAGTAGCAGCAGCGACGGAGCTGCCACGTAGGAGCAGGAGCAGCCACCCATGGCCCATTCATGACAGTAGTCAGCACCGTAATCAATGAGGATGCAAATACCGATGGTACGGTAGGACAAGACGGCAAAGGGAGTTGCTGCTGCGCGCGCTGACAGCAGAATCTGCTTCGGAACCTTTCCGTGCCAGCTTTTTTCATTCGGAGTGCCAAATTTACCGTAGCATTTCGTTCCCTCCGTATCGGATCTGGAAGTCGTTTAGAACACCGATACGGTCTCCAAAACACAACTTTGCCTATTGTTTTTATAAAAAATATTTATGAAAAAGTGATATATGTATAGTTTTATGAAAGTATTTTTCAAGACAAATCTATTCATATAATTTTTACATTTGCAAACTCAAGGACTTAAAAGTTATTGATAATTTATATTCCCAATGTTTGACCCAAACCTTGTTCAAAAAGACTTCTAAATCCGATACGGAGGGAGTATTTGATAATAATTGTCCAACCGTTGACTAATTAGGCTCAAAACGTTCGTCTCGCAAAGTACAACCAAACTATGCAATTAGTTTTTGATTTCATATGCATTTAGCACTCCATGCATGTATCGCAAGTTTGATGTAACGGAGAATCTTCTTTTTGCATAGTGCATTTTTCAGGAACTAAACACAGCCGCAGACCTCAGCCTTTGGCTCTGCTGTCTTCTGGTGGCCCCCCTCCACGTCCACGGCTCCACAAAGGACTCTGCTTTTCGCCGTAGTGGATGGATGGCCATGGCCGTGACGTCGACCGCCGAACCGAAACCCATCTCCTCCAGCAGCTCCGGTCTCCTCTCTCTCCTCTCTCCTCCAGCCTGCAACTCCACCTCCACTCCCCCGTTGCTTCGTAAGCAAATAAAGTAGTGGTAGTTGCAGGAACACAAAAGGAAGGAAGGAAAGCGGCAGTTAGCAGCGTAGCAATGTAAAGCGTTCCCGTTCCCGTCAGATCCCTGTGTTTCATTGGGTGGGTCAGTTAACCGCTGCGGATTATATATAGGTTTATTATCATTTATGCTAGTGTCCATGCATCCACGCCCCCTGCTGTTTCTCGGTCGTTTTCAGGGCAGCGACTCACGAAAACGCCGTGCAGATAGCCCATCGCCCATCACTTTGCACTGCCTGGCTCTGGCTCATCAGCCGGCCCCCACGATCGAGCGACGAGCATGACAGAAAGGCAAATGGCATGTCAGCTTGAACGGCGCTGGGGGGACTGGGAATGTTGGGGAAAATCGACCATAGATCGGCTCGCTTTTGACGGCAGCATGCATAGCGATTTGCCGATTAGCAAAGCGGCAGGCCCTTTTGGCTACATTCCATGAATGGACCGTGAGTGATCTCTACCAGTGCCACCAAACAAGCTAGTTTCGCCGCCTAAATGGAAAAAGCTTAAGCCGCTAATCTCAGACCAATATAATAGTGCAGTCGTTGATCTTGGATATGATATTGGAAGGCCACCGTCAGAGGAAGAGCTTGGCTGCTTCGGAGCTGGGGCCTCAGATTCATTCATTCACTCACTCTCACTCACCGTTGTGTCATGTCCTGCTTCAGAGCTGGGGCTTCTTTCTAATCATCATCCTGAGAAGCCATGCCCACGCATGATTGGGGAATTCATGAGGAGAATGCCCCAGTACTGAGTGAGCAGACGAGTAGTAGCAGACAGCAGCAGCTACCCCGGCAACAAGGCAGTACAGGCAGCACATGGCATGTGAGCATTATGCGCCGAATAGAACGGCAGGGCGCAGGGTACACGCGCCAGCCTCACGAATTCCGCTTTTCCGCATGGAATCGAATCATATACTACGTCCTTCAAGTACCGGAGTACATTCTTGCGAATAACCAGATTAAAATAAAGAAGGTGGGGGCATCGAGATTCGTTCGTTGCGATTACAAAAATGCGACTGGCACCTTTTTTCCCCATCTTCACTGCGAAACGCAATCGGTTGCTTATGAACGTTCAGAGATCAGGAGTTCCAGAGCCAGCCAACTCTGCAGATACACTATTACTACAAGTAGCTGCGGAACAAAAGAACCTAAGGGCCTATTTGGTTCCACTCACTAAAGTTTAGCGACTCCTCTAAAGTTTAGTGGTCTATGTTTGGTTCCACTCACTAAAGCAGCTATCACATGTACATTTTAGCCACTTTTAGTTACCCCTTGGTTACTAAAGCCACTAAATTTTAGTGGCCACTGAGCTTAGTGAGGGTGTTTGGCATTTTAGTTACTAAAATTGACTAGGAGGGGTGCACCCGTGGCCTAGACACAGGCATTACCACTACAGTGAAAACCAACGCCACCGACACCTGGATGTGCCGAGGCCGCTCACGGTCAGGTTCAGACTTCATCAGAGCCAGATTTGCCAATCCCTTGTCCTGGTGCAGGCCTTGGCACTCGACTGTAGTCCACAGAACAGCAAAGGCACCAGGAGCATTTTACTCGGCAGTCGTCAGATCCGGGAGTGGCAGGAACAGCTGCACGAGCAACCACAGTGCACCGTCCGATAGATGAGACGCGAGCTGTTTTCGGGTGGCATACACCGTGCGGCACAGAAATGCTTTCGACGACGGCAGCCGTGATAAGATGATCCGAAAGCGGCACTGTGGTCGCCGAATAATTCCGGCACCGACTTCCTCTGCGCACCGTCGTGTTGGTCACTTTCCTGCCCTCCTTTTGTCGAGCCATCGCCGTCCAAGGTGACATGATCTTGCTACTCGTCATCCTCCACGATTTTTTCGAGCTTTTTTTTTTCTGGGTTCCTTTTTGCTCGTTTCTTTTTTGAGCCATCTGGCTGTAATGAAAACAAATTAGACTGCTACCTGCCACTTTCATTGCGACAGATACGGATCCAAAGTCTCTTTACAATGCCCTTACTCAGGCCTGTCAGGTACCGCTTATATGGCCAAAATAAACTGAAACAACAGCCAAACAATATGCTTTTTTTACAACGCTTATTCCCACTTATTTTGTATATAAAAAAAACAGAAGCTAAATCAGACCAGCTTATTTTGAACGTGCTTTTACTTCATTTGTGCAGCTTATCAGCAAAACGCTTCATGTTCAAAAAAAAAAAAAAAAAAAAAAGCAAAACGCTTCCAAGATAAGCTGTACCAATCAGAGCCCTCATCAGACGAACATCACAACCTGTTTTCCCAATCAGCAATCGCAAGAATCCTGGCCCATTTAATCTTTTCAGCCCGAAGAAATGGTTCACAAGAAAGGTCGCTTGAATAACTGAGTTAAAACTGTCAATCCTGACATAATCAACAGGTACATCATCTCGGGTTGTTAACGTATACAATTCCTACGGGCTTGCTTAGCCAAGCGAAGACAAACTTAGGGGAGCCAACGCTATCAGATTACATGGCAGGCTTTACAAGTGTCACTAAATCATATATACAGTGAATAGCCGACGGTACAACATAACAACCATCCTACTCAAACCCTAGCAACAACGGATCAGCGCAGGAGATGCTACAGAGGGGAGGATAACTTATAACAACAAAAATGGATTTGATGGAGGGGTAAAAGGGCGGGATACAATGGTAAGACGTATGGTATGTATCGCGCCAGGGTAAGCTGAGTATGATGATCTAGAATTCTGACATCAGCAGCTTTGGACCTGGCTTTATGCTCACATAGTCGTAGGGGTTTGGTTGATCCACGCTGATGTAGTCCTTTGTCGTCAGCACCTGTGGATGAAACAGAGTACAAATTAGTGATCATGAGGGAAGCTTGGCACTGAACCGCAAAACTGCGGGAGGAATTGGCATACCAAGGTCTCAAAGAACATTCTCGATGCTTCCTTCCGGGTCTTCCCGCGCACCAGATGGTCAATGGCGACACTCTTCCTCCCCAGACCAGAGTCTTCATCAAATAAAGTCTTGAGATATCTTGCAACACCCCTGAACAGCCATGTGTAGAGACCATTAAAATATTGAGCAAGGCACTGAACATTTTGAACAAACGAAATATCGCTTAGCTGTACCTGGTGCGAGAAGACCAACCGCTGTTGTCAAGAGACTGAAATTCACTAGGATTTGGCTCGTCATCATTGGCGTCGTCGAAGTCCCCATCATCATCATAGTTCAGAAAATCTGGAACAACACAAGGTCAGACAGTGTACTAGCCTACTAGGTCTGTCACAGGCTCACAGCACAGGACCAACAAAGACTAGTACACGCTGGTTGGGGAAATATTTGATGTAATCAACCCAAGATGTAATTACTGTGTGCAGATTTGATTGTGTATAAGTGGAAATAAAGGTCCTAGGTGCCACTTGGAATCTCCTACTCTCCTTACATGTAAGGCATACACATACATTAGAGCACATCAGAATGGATAAACTACCTGTATCAACACCATGAATTGCACTCCCAAAATCCTGTAAACCAAACCGGACACCGATTATTATATGGCCTTAATGTAACTGAACAAAACGTGCAACGAATTCTGCAGCAAGATATTGGAATGAAAGGCCAGGAAAAGCATGCTGTAGTAAGCAATTAGAAGATTCTTATAGCATTTGCAAATTTTGAATATGCGTAAATGGACTCACATTGCATTCCTTCAGTTCATAGTCATTCACCATATCCAGATCCATAAGAGAACCCATGTTGTTTTCTTGGAAGCCAGAATTATCTCCCATAGCAGACACAGCATTTTCATCCTCCGTTGGTCGAGGAAAACCAGAGGAATCTTGATTATATCCCACCGCATTTTCATCCTCCGTTGGTCGAGGAAAACCAGAGGCATCTTGATTATATTCCACCCCAGTAATCTCAGAAGCAGGGACCTCATTACTCTCAAAAATATTAGCATGGCTATGAACAAAATGATTGAACTCCCCTGTCATGTCGTCCCCTGGGAGAGCACAAGCTTGGCCAGAGTTATCTAGAGCCACATCTTGACTAGAAACGTTTGCATCAGTACTCTGCAAATCAGATGGAACATCTTGAAGACGGTCACTATACAGTGTATCTACTTGAGCATGCTCTCTGTCAGCAAGTGCCACTTCTTTCTCATTATCTATAAAAGGTTCAGTCACCCCTGGAAACAGAGTGCCGATAACAAAATCATTAGAAGCACCGTTAACCTGGTTGTCAGGAGGAATTTGCAAACCAAAAGCAGGTGTAGCGTCACATGCATCATTTGCACCTGACAGCAAGGCATCTGATTGAATCCCATCTGGTATGTGAAGTGGGTCATTAATAGTAGCAGCACCAAACCCAGCAATATTGCTATCTTCTGGAATGGTTTCAGGCATGTCGAATTGACCTTGTAGTTCCATGCTCTGAACAGCAGGGCGTACAATAGCCTCATATGTCCGATTGTGTAATTCATTTAGCTCCTCGGATAGGCCTAGTAGAGATACAAAAATCAGCCTCATCGCTCAAGATGCTTCCAACTTCCATTTTTTCTAACTTAGATATGTCACGGTGTACAGAAAAACAAAGACATCACAAGAAACTTACAGGAAAAGATAGGCTCGTGGAATATATCATCTTCCAGTGAACCTTTCTCAATCATCCATATTTCGGAACGAGTGCATGGAGCCTTTTTACGAATGCGCCGTATATCCTCGGTATTGATCAACTGTTGCCGTATAGTACTGGAGAAGGAAAGAGATGGTCAGCAAGTAGACTCATGCCAGAAGTTATTTCGGAAAGCATTCATTAATTGTGTGCAGAGACGCATTCAGCAGGCACATATAGAAAATGAAACCAAACAGTAGAATGTCAGACCAGGAAATATCCCGATCAAAATTTCAAGCAAAACTGCATCATATTCTCCCTAGCATGATCAAAATTTCAAGCAAAACTGCTTCTACAAACAAGATTGTTGTGATGGCACAAGAAAACATACAGAATAAACATGGAATAATGTCCAAACCTTAACGAGCACTAGAGACATGCATAAGAATCTGGTTCAGGTTGGCATTACAACCACATGACAAGAACTAAGTAAAGGGACTATGGAGATAGGGATTTCATATCCGGTCAGGATAAAAAAGAGGCAGTAAGAATTCAGCAAAGCATAAGTTTAGAAAAACAGGCAGTTGCCTGTTCATAATAAAAAAAAACATTTGAAAGTTATAAAGCAAATACATACTCAGCATGCAGGACCATGGCATCATCTATTTGCACTTTTCTCTTGAGTGTACCCATCTTCGACCCGAACCTCGGGCGTTTCAGGGATGATTCCCTCGGTGGTAGTGGTGTTGAATCAAGTGTGAACCCAGGGGTCCTTCTACCGACTAATGCAAGGTCAAGTAATTAGGTAAACACACTAAATCCAGGCGACAGAAATGCAGTGTACAAGTTATACGTACCTAAAATAGATGCCAGTATATCATCATCATGAGGAACAAAATCATTGGTTCTTTTAACATGTGGTCGGCTAGACAACCTTTCAGTGGTCTCACTCTCTAAAGCTGGTAAGCTATCTTCCAGGTGTCTTTTTCTGCTCGTAAGGCTGCCTATTATGTTACTTCCATCAGATTCAGCTGTTCCTTTTTCAGCAGTTGTCTGCCCCAAGTCAATTGCATGATTGAATTCGGCATCCGGAGCTGACAGCATTTTCTCAGGCTCAGCAAATTCTGAAGTTGATAGTTCATTCAGTCTATCATTAGATGCCACTACTTGTTGCATTGCTTGGGCTTCATGTTGAAAATCTGCACTTGGTGCAATTGTACCTAAATAAAAATAGTAGAAAAGTTACATGATCTCTAACCCTTCCAGTGACCATGGCATGGGCAAAATAAAAACAAAGGATATCAACTGATTACCTTGTGCATCAATTAATGGCCCATTAATCTGTACTGGGTTCTCCACCGCAGATGGTTCAGTAGAACCATCGACACATCGCTCTGAATCATTTACAGCCAAAGGTACATCTTCAATGGTTGCATTGACAGTTACCGTTTCAACAGATGCAGCTATACCATCAGAACCAACCAGCTCATCAGCAGTAGCTTCCAAGTGTGATGCTTGACCCTGGGATGGTAAACCCTCACTTGTGTGCTGTTGCACCAATGCATGTGTGTCCTGCACAACAGAAGACTCAACTTGCACAGGCTTCGCAAATTCAAGTTCTGTCATCTCAGCACCCACAACATCACTGGCATTTCCTGTAGCTGAATGGAGAAAATCTGAGGCTGGAACAGGAGTGTCAGCCTTTGCAGTTTCATCATTGGTAGATGGTGATGCTTTTCTCTGTGGGCTCAGAACAGGACTTTCATGGACTCTGGAAGGAACTGTCTCTTCCATTAAACCAGGTGTAGCTGGGGCCTGAGCGCTAATGAACTCTGGTGATGCAGGTTCATCACATGTAAATGGGCTAGGTTGATAGTATGAAGCTGATGGCCCTGCAATACCCTCATTATGCAATAATATATCATTCAAATCAGGAGTCTGTACATTGTAAGGAGTCTGTACATTGTAACCAGTCCAGTTAGGGATACTGTTTCCTCCTAGGCCATCTGCATTCAGTAGACCTAGCTTTCCATGACTAGAAGGCCCACCGTCCATGTTGCTGTATCCTTCAGCTGTTATGTCTGTACTTTTGTTATCATCAATGTCCATATCGGTAGAAGGGACTGATGGCCGACCTTGAATAATAATGCTGAAGGCACAAAGAAAGATAGAACCAGTGTAACTTCAGCGAAACATGATTAAAAGGGCAACGATGCTGATGGCACTTAATCCCAATGCCCAGGTGAGCAGCACCTGCTCCCCTTCCCTCTCCTCCTCCCCTGCACTAAGGAAGAAGAAGAGCCGAGCTCTTCTTCAGCACACACACTCTACACGGTTTCAGTTCCTGAAACCTGAAGACACAAGAGATGGTGGCAAGAGCTGCCCATTGCATTGCATTTCATTGGTTTATATACATCCTACATGTACCAACTATGGTACTTGTCTACCTACTCCTAGTACATGGTATACATCACCTTCTACCAACTATGGATGATGCGATACTACCAACTATAGTACTAGGGATGGCCTATTGCCATACTTGCTGCAGTTTTCAGGCCTGGACAGCAGAGCTGACCATGCCCTTGGCCTGGAAGAGGAGAAGGAAAGGAGGATGAGCAGATTAAGTCTAACAATCTTCCCCTAATCCTGCTGTCCTTACTTGACCTCAATCATGCCAATCATCCCCCTCAGCTCCTGGAACCGAAGCCGACCAAGTGACTTGGTGAGGATGTCAGCGAGCTGCCGTCTGGTGTCGACGAACTCGATGACGAGCTGCCCTCCATCGACGCAATCACGAAGAAAGTGAAACTTCACATCTATGTGCTTGCTTCTGTCGTGGAGAACTGGATTCTTTGCCAACGCAATTGCTGGCTGGTTGTCCACTTTGAGTGCCGGCGGCTGGACCTGGGCTCCGGTGAGCTCTGCCAGCAGCCGCCGCAGCCAGACCACCTGGCATGCCGCCGTGGCTGCTGCGACATATTCCACCTCACATGTCGACAGCGCCACCATCTTTTGCTTCAAGGATTGCCAGGCAATCGGCGACGATCCGAGGAAGACGAGGACGCCCGAAGTGCTCCGCCGCCCATCAACGTCGCCGGCCATGTCCGCATCGCTGAAGACCGTTAGTGCTGCTTCTTCCGAGGCCTTAGGTGGTGCTTCGCTGAACACAGAGAGTTGGATGCCCCCGCGCTTGGGGAAGGCGATGCCCAGCTCCGCCGTGCCCTGGACATAGCGGAGCAGCCGCTTGACCGCCGCCCAATGGTCCTCCCTTGGGTCCTCCATGAACCGGCTCACGTAGCCCACCGCGAACGCGATGTCCGGCCGCGTGTGCGTGAGCCAGCGCAGCCCGCCGACGACGCTCCAGTAGAGAGTGGCGTCCACCTTCGCCGCGGTGCTCTGCTTCGAGAGCTTGATGCGTTCCTCCATTGGCGTGGCTACCGCCTTGCAGCCCGCCATGCCCGCCTGCTCGAGCAACTTCAGCGCGTAGGCACGCTGCCCCAGCCTGATGACGTCCTTCCCCTGCCTCACCTCGATGCCGAGGTAATAGGACAGAGCGCCGAGGTCGCTCATCCGGAAACGCGCCGCCATTTCTTCCTTGAAGCGTCCAATGTCTTCTGCTCGAGCTCCAGTGACGATGAGATCGTCGACGTACACCCCGACGATGAGGTGCTCCTTCCCCCGTCGGCGGGTGTACAAGGCGTGCTCTGTGGCGCACCGAGCGAACCCAAGCTCCGCCATGGTGGCATCGAGCTTGGCGTTCCAGGCCCACGGGGCTTGACGCAGGCCGTAGAGCGCCTTGCGCAGCCGCAAGACCTTCCGCTCCGTTCCCTTGACGACGAAACCCGGCGGCTGCTTGACGAAGACGGTCTCGGCTAGGTCCCCATTGAGGAATGCCGACTTGACGTCGAGATGGTGGACCGGCCAATCCTTAGCCGCCGCAAGCGCGAGCAAGAGCCTGACCGACTCCATGCGAGCGACCGGCGCGAACACCTCCTTGAAGTCCACTCCTTCACGCTGGACGAAACCGCGGGCGACGAGCCGCGCCTTGTGCTTCACCACGGCGCCACGCTCGTCCTGCTTCACCTTGAACACCCATTTGAGCCCGATCGGTCGGCATGCCGCCGGCGGATCGACCAGCTCCCAGGTGTGGTTGTCCTCGATCGCCTTCAATTCTTCAAGCATTGCCTTCCGCCATGCCGCATCGCGCTCCGCGACGACAAACGTGGCTGGCTCTTCTGCGCTCATGAGAAGCAGAGTCTGGTCGGCGTCGTCGAGCATCCGCGCCGCCAGCCCTGGCACCGTCGCCTCGCCGACCACATTGTCCACCCGCCGGAATCTGACGTCCTCCCCTTCATGGAAAGCATCCACGAAATCTGAGACATCAGATGGTGGGGATGCGTACTCGATTGTGGCCTCTGCCGCCGACGTTCCTAGTTCGGGCGAAGCAGGGGATTGCTCCCCAATTGGCCCAGGCGAGCTCAAATGGCCCGCCCCGCCTGGGCTGAGTGGCTCCACCTCTGCAGCCGCCGGCTGCTCTGCTTCCGCCACCGTAGGCTCTGGCGCCTGCGCTTCCCCGGCCACCGGCGGCTCCACCGCCTCACCATGGCCGCGGATCACCAAGTGCTCCAAAACAAACGTGTTGCAGAGTCCGCCACCGCCTTGGCCTTCCGCTGCTTCTGGCCCGTCCCAGCTCCATGCCGCAGCCTCATCGAAGACCACGTCCCGGGACACCACCACCTTGACGCCGACCGGATCGTACAGGCGATATGCCTTCGATCCGCCCTCATAGCCGAGGAACACCATGCGCGTGCTTCTGTCCTCCAGCTTGCCGAGGCCTGGCTTGGTGGCCTTCACATGCCCGATGCAACCGAAGGTGCGCAGGTACGAGACGTTGGGCTTGCGCTCGTGCCACGCCTCGTATGGCGTCATCCCCTTCAGCGCCTTCGTTGGCGATCGGTTGAGGATGTAGACGGCCGTCGTGACCGCCTCACCCCAGAACGCAGCCGGCATCCCCTTGGCCTTCATCATCGACCTAGCCATCCCGACGATGGTTTGGTTCCGGCGTTCTACCACGCCGTTTTGCTGTGGCGAGTAGGGCGCGGTGAGATGGCGCCCCACCCCCTCATCGGCGCAGTACTCAGTGAATTCCGTTGCCGTGAACTCGCCGCCACGATCCGTCCGCAACACCCGAAGCCGCTTCCCCGACTCTGCCTTTGCACGCTGCTTGAAGGTTTTGATGGCGTCCGCCGCGTCGCCCTTGCTGGTCAGCAGTTGCAGCCACATGTAGCGGCTGCAGTCGTCCACCAGCAGGAGGAAGTATTTCCTCCCGCCATGGGTCGCCGGTGTAATTGGCCCGCAGAGGCCCCCGTGGACCAGCTCGAGCTGCCCCGCCGCTCGGTGCTTCGCCGCCTTGGGGAAGGGCAGCCTCCTCTGCTTTCCGGCGAGGCAGCTGTCGCACAACTCCCCTGCGTGCTCGATGCGTGGCATGCCGGTCACCATCTTCCCCAGCCGGCCCAGAGCTTCGAAGCTCAGATGGCCAAAACGGCCATGCCAGAGCCAAGGTTCCTCTGCGTACGCCGCCGCGAGGCACACCGGTTGCTCTACCTTCAAATCGAGAAGATAGAGGCGATTACGGGACCTCGATACCTTAGCTGGAGTCGGCCGTCTTGGTCCCTGATGCGCAGCACCCCATTGCGTATCAACACCTCCGCACCGTGCTCATCGAGCTGTCCTAGGCTGACGATGCTCGATCGGAGCTCCGGGATGTAGTAGACGTCCGTGAGCGCACGGTGCTCACCGTTCTTGCACCGGAAGAGCACGGTGCCGCGCCCTCGGATCTGCACCTGGGAGCCATCGTCGAACCTGACGCTCCCGGCGTGCTTCTCGTCCAGCTCGGAGAAGGCGGCGCGGCAACCCGTCATGTGGTTGCTCGCCCCGGAGTCGAGGTACCACCTCGGCTCCGACTCGTCTCCGGCAGCTCCCAGATGGACCTGCGCACGCGGCTCATCAAGGTGAACGACCGGCGGCGCAGACCTCTGCTCCACCTCCGCCGCCACTGCTTCGCCGCTCTCCACGCAGAACACCCCCATCAGGAGCGCTTGCTCACCGTCGCTGTCGTCCCGGGCAAGGTGCGCCGCCTCCTTTCCTGGCTTCTTGCTTGGGCACTCCCGTGCCCAGTGCCCGACCTCGCCGCACTTACGGCAAGCATTGGGGTCAGAGAATTTCTTCTTGCCTCTCTTCTCCACCGGCGCCTTGCCACGCTGCTTTCCTCCGTTGCCGCCGCCACGGTCACCACCACCACGACTGGAGCATTCCCCGGTCTTGCGCTTCTCCTTCATCCGCGCCGACCACTCCTCCGTCAGCAGCAGCTTGGGCTTCTCCTTCTCAGTTGGCGCGCGATCCTCCACCGCGCGGAGCCGCCCGGTGACGTCCTCGAGCGACAATGTGGACAAGTCCAGCATCGTCTCGATGGACAAGGCAAGATGCGCGTATTTGGCCGGCACGACGCGCGGCAGCTTGGCCACGACATCCTCGTCGTCGACCGGCTTGCCGTAGGTGGCCAGCTGACTCGCGATCGACTGCAGCCGAAGCGCGAAGTCCTCCACGGCCTCTCCGGGCTTGAATCGAAGGTCGTCGAACTCGCGGCGCAGCTGCTGCGCCTTTGCCTTCTTGGCTCGGTCCGAGCCGAGGCGGAAAGACGCGAGCATGTCCCACGCCTCCTTCGCCGTGTTCTTCGACCTGATGGCCTCATGGAACTCGGACGGCGTGGACGCCTTGAGCGCCTCGATGACGCCCACCTCCGCATCCTCACCGGCATTGCCGGTCTCCACCGCCGCCCACCGCCGCCGCGCGCGCAGCTTCCAATTCATGTGGACAGCCCACTCGCCGTAGTTGGTGCGGGTGAGCATCGGCCAGGTGTTGGACCCGCCGACCTCCCTCACCGTGCGCACCTCCACGGCAGGCTGGGATGCCGAGGCCAGCTGCTTCTCCTTGGCCGCTGCTGCAGCTTCCACCGCAGCCGCCTCTGCACCCACCCCTGCGCCCGCTGCAGCCGTGTCCATCACCGGCGACTACGCCCAGCGACTTGTACGGCTCCGATACCACTTGATGGCACTTAATCCCAATGCCCAGGTGAGCAGCACCTGCTCCAATTCCCTCTCCTCCTCCCCTGCACTAAGGAAGAAGAAGAGATGGTGGCAAGAGCTGCCCATTGCATTGCATTTCATTGGTTTATATACATCCTACATGTACCAACTATGGTACTTGTCTACCTACTCCTAGTACATGGTATACATCACCTTCTACCAACTATGGATGATGCAATACTACCAACTATAGTACTAGGGATGGCCTATTGCCATACTTGCTGCAGTTTTCAGGGCTGGACAGCAGAGCTGACCATGCCCTTGGCCTGGAAGAGGAGAAGGAAAGGAGGATCAGCAGATTAAGTCTAACAGATGCAACATCACCTAATTTGAAATGTTATGAAAAAAAAAGGATTTCAAAATACAAGTTACTACACACAGATAACTGGTCTTCTGACAATATCATTGAACTTCACAATCCTAGTTTTGCAGCATAAATAAACTAATAATCATTCCTGGAGAACCAGGAAGTCAAAACTTTGGATGTAAAAAAAGATACAGATTGTTACACCCAGACAAGTTAAATCAAATGTCCAAGAGAAATTAAGAAAGACAAAATTCAAAAGAAAAAGGAGGCGACTTTACCCATCATCAGACTCAAGATGAATTGAGTGGTCCTTGTTCAGAATTAATTCCTGACAACAGATAATCTAATCAGCTCTTAGTCAGAAAGTTTTAATGCTGGTATCATAAAGTCAGGCCGCTCTTCTATGTAAAAAAGATAAACTATCAAGACAGATGGTACTTTTTCGTTTATTCTAATTTACAACATACAAAAACCAGAAATTACCTCAACTTCAATAAATTGTTATGTCCACTATTAGATGGACCAGAGTACCATCATGCAATCAGAGCATAACATAGAGGAAAAACTATTCGAAGAGTAAAAATGGAGAAAAGTAATATAAATACCTCCTCCAAGTCCAAGCCAATATGAGATGAACTGCCATCACCAAATCTTTCTGCACATTTAATACTTTGCCATGGTTAAAATGTTATTAAAGAAATGAAGTCAGACAAGATGAGGACAGAGACAGGACCAACCATCTAGGCCAAACTGGGATGTTGAATACCCTGTTTTTTCTGGGTTGTCTTGCAAAGTGATCTGTTCTTTTGTGCTCACATGATGATCAGTGTCGCTGGACCATAGCGGAAAGTGTTCAGAAAAAAAAACTGAACAAAGCATTCTTAAATAGTGAAGTTGTTAAACAGAGGCTGTGGCTTTACCCTTGAAACGCAGCTTCTGGCAGTTCAAAATCATCAAGATCAAATGTCTCAGGCAGAGTTATAGAGTGATATGGAGCAGTTGACTCCTCAGGAGGTAGATCAACAGCAGTGGACCTGAAAGCTTGTTTTATCTTCAGCAAAGCTTCGCTGCAGTCATGGAATAGGTAGTTGACCTTCCGAGAATAGATTCTGACCACGCCTAACATAAGATGACTTGATAACCGAAGTGCGATTGGAACGTCAGGGAATATGATGGAATCTGCAGGAATAGCGACCACAGATTTTCAGCTCAGAATTATACAAAATGTACAATGCAGAATTGTTAGGTCAAAAAGCGAATAATATCATTAAATTTTACACGATGTCATATCAATTGTACTGGATGGCAGATTTGCCCCATCCAGACTGGCAGCTTGTAATGTAAAAAATGCTCCATTGGCTCCTTGAAGAAAGAAAATGTGAAGTATCAAGTGTTCTAAGCTTTAAGCACGCTGTAAAGAAATCTTTCCTTGTATATGACCTTCTAGATGGTCAAGTATCTAGAGATATTAATTAAACGTGTGCATCTTCATTTCCATTTATTAGATACACTTGCAACAAGTATTCATGTCTCTGCTAGCACTGCGGCCACATGCCCAGTGATGCTATTTTTAAACAAGAAATACTCCAGATATGACCAACACCTCGTGCAGCCAGGCATATATCAATTTAGAGGGTTGGATGGTATCCCACGCTATCATAATGGCAGCCACATGGCGTTTCTCAGATGAAATAGCTAAGAGAACATCAGTTTATGCAAGGTGCAAAAAGATTGCACAACACAATATAATATGACATGGTAATTTTAATGTATTGTATTGGCTGCCTGCCTTGAAATTGTTACTACCCTAACCCAACATAATATGACAAGTGGTCAGGCCTACCAGAATAACAGGGCACATAACCAAAACGAAGTCTTTCTGAACGGAGAGTTAGATGGATACATGTATTCATTCCTCATAAAAGAGAATAGTATCAATTTCACCGCATCATAATACAACAAATCAGGACTACCTACCAAGTAATCATTTTCTGTAAGTATTTTTTTCACGAGGCATAACCCATGGCATTGGACTTCAGGCTGGTAGTTGTCCGTACTCACCTAATTTAGAGATCTCCCTAATATATGACATGCGAGGCTGAAATTCTCTTAAAATCTTCTTCTACATAAGGAACTTGAGTATGCATTGCTTTCTGTGATACATGTTTGCAACTTTGTATGTTTTCTATAAAGCATGGATGATATTGCCAGGTGGTAGCGATATCAATTTATGCATGGTCTGAAAAAACATAATATGGCATATAGTAAAAGGAATAATGTCATTGTCAACATTGGCTGCCTCAAAACTATTATAACCCTAGCTTAACAGGCCAACTCAATAAGAGAATATTGGGGCAAATAGCGAAACAAGTCTTTTTTTCCCTTGAGGCATGTGCAGCACAGAGATCAATGGATATATTCCATCAGCCACTAAAAAGAACTATTTTTCAATATTACATTGCAGCTCAATGGACAGAGCTCAGCATTTGTGCGAAAGAGGAATTACAAAATTACATCATAGAGCCTTCATGTATCACATGCATCAAGGGGTGCTCCTGATAAATATTATGTGTAAGTGAAATGCATAAAATGTAAGAAAGACACCCAAACAGCATCAGCATAGCATTAAATCAGATGCTGCACCAATCTACTGAACTGTGCTTCTCCAAATCCAGAGTAGAGTGATTGAATTATTCAACTCAACCAAGATTCAAGAATCAAGCCGCTTGATGATGGATAATAGCATCAAGAACTAAAAGCACTCCCAGTCCTCCTAATATGGAAGTGACAAACGGACGATCACATAAAAGGAAAAAGAAAGGAGGGAAAAAGGTCACACACTACTAGTACAACTAGACTAACGAATTATTATCCAAAGGTTAAAAAACAAACACAGTGATCAAGCCAGAATAATGAGTTCTCTCCACATGTCACATAGACGACAAAGGGTGCTAGAATTATATTGTTGCAATAAGTTTTACCTAGGAATTACTCCCAATAGGGCGAAATTAATGCAAAAAATCTGTAGTATTCCCAAAGCAGACACCCCTTCGGCTCAGCAACAACCAATGTAACTGAGCAAAAAAGCCATCGGTGCTTTTTAACCCTAGCAGGCAATAGAACAGCAAAAAGAAACAGCTACATGCACCAAGGTAATATCGTGCCAAATCTACCGAGTAATGATTTTCTACAGCGATGTCGATGATGCACCACAAACTAAACAAAAAAGAATGGACAGCTCATTGACAGCTCAAAAAAGGTTATCTTTTTACGCCTCTGGTAGCAACAGGTAGAAGCTACCTAACCCTGGACATAGCTAGAAGGGCTAAAATTCTTCTATTAGGCCAGTCTCAGTGGAGATTTCATGTCACTGTTTCCAACACATTCAGATTTTGGAAACAGTGTAGAAGAGTTTCATCCCCATGAAACTCTCTCTACAACCATGAAACTCTTATCATCTCTCTCTTCATTAATATGGTGCCACATCAGCATAATTAATGCCCATGAAACTCTAATGAAACCACATTGAGACTGGCCTTACAGTTACATAAACATTTCGATTCAGACAGGTTCCACAGCTCGCTTTGTTCTTTTGCTTGTCTGAACATCAAGTTTTCTTGGCTGGAGGTAGTAGTACGGACGCTATAGCCATGGGGACAGACAGAGAAACCATAAATGAGCTAAATTTAGCATTTTTTTGGTCCAGTAAAGCTACAACACTAACGAGCATTAGCAAAACAACACTTCACCATCCTACGGGTCAGGTCACAGCACGTACAGACCTAATAGTAGAGTGCTAACCCTAGATTAAAATCAAATTGTTGAAAGCGTAAGCAAGGCACCCACCTACTGAGACGCCGATGTCCGTGTCCGCGACCTGGTTCTTGCGCAGCTTCCGCTCCAAGTGCGCGGCGATCCATATGGTCCCGAGGGGGCCCTTCTTGGCCAAGATGAACTGCGAGTAGAACATCTCCGGCTCCCCTCCTTACGCTGAGCAGGGGCGAACCCAGAAAAAAAAAGTCAATTTTTGCAAATACAATCGAGGCTAACTGGCAAAAGACATGTGTACACTTGAAATTAGATCAGATCCGAGTAGAAATGACAGATAGAGTAAGTTAGGGTTTGGGCGCTCGGTTTCGCGCAGCAAGAAGGAAAGAGAAGGGGCGGGCCTACCTGGAGGGTGCTCGTCGCCGGCGAACGGCACGGCGAAGACCTGGCGTCGAGCGGACTGCGGTGGTCGCTCAAGCGTCGCCAGGAACGAGGGGTAGTGAGCGCGAACGCGGGGGGTGAAGGGGAGAAGAAAAAGCAGGGGAGAAGACACTCCCGAAGAAATTTGCCTGTGACAGGAGCGGGCTTTGCTTGGACACCTGTTGCCTGCTTTGGCTGTGAGGAGCTGCTGCAAACCGAAGACAAAAGTGGCACACGTTTCGTGTTCTCACCCCTATGGTTGTACGGAATCCGTTTCCAGCCCAGGCGCTGCACTCCTGAGGATATGTGTGTAAGGAATTAGAGATAGGAGTATATACGACAGTTGTTGGGGATGAGATGTAAAATTGGCAAATACCTCCTCGAGCTGACTGTCTGCGTGTGACAGTGATGAAGTGACCGTGCGGAGAAAATGTCACGTGGCTGTAACCTGTAAGTATATGTGTGGGCCTACTCCCTCCGTACACTAATTTTATATAAAAATATTAATATTTATGGTATATAATTAATATTAACGGAAGATAGTTAATCTATTTTTATAATAAATTTATTTACATAGATAAATGTTGCACATATTTTATATAAATCTAGCCAAACTTATGGCACAGAAATAAAAAACGACGGTTATTCAGGGACAGAGAGAGTACGTACTTACGTCATCTACAGGCCTATACTCTGAGACCAACTACGTGTTTAAAAAAACGATTACTCCCTCGGAATCATTATCTCGCATTTGAGAACTCGACAGTCGATCTCAACTTTAACTTGTAACACCTCGGGTGTTATAGTGGCTAATTAATCTGCCATGTTATCATATTGCACCGTAAAACATCCCTGATTATGTCAACCATGTTATGCATTAACTAAAATGAGTTTACCTTTTTAGGTTGGATGTACTTCTCAGTGGTGTGACTCGAACCGAAAACCCTAATTTTGAATGTCACCGCAAATGCTTAGTTTATGCCCTGCGTAATTTTGAGGTATGTGACTGTGTTACACACTAGTGTCAAGTGTAGGGTATGAACTCAAGTACAACACGTAAAATGAAGCTCCAAGTTTGAGTTTGAATTGGAATCCAAAACTTGTCTCGAGTTTTCTGATTCGAATTTGAATTCAAATTTGAAAGCTATTAAAAGATTTCAAAAGTTAAAATTGGTCAACCAAGAGTGACATTTGGTCAACTATGTGATACTTGATCCAACGATACACTTGGGTGATGGTTTGATCACTAATAATCACCAATTAAAGTAGCAACAAGTTTCAATTTGAAATTCTTCCGAAAACCCTAAAATCAAAAACCCTATTTTTACCCCTTTTGAAATAATTCAAAATCTAAGTAAAATTTGGGAAAAAGTTTAAAACCAAGTTTGTAGATCTTTTCAAGGGCTAAAACTTTGGTGTTTTGAGTTTTCAAAGTTTTAGTGTAAAATGTAGAGCAATTTTGAAAAGAAGCAAATTTCAAATTTGACCCCTTTTTATCCCTAAACTCAAATTTAAAAATGGAGGCAGAATTTGAAAATGGTTTGAATAGCAAAGTTGTAGGTCTTAGCTAGATGTACAACTTTGGTGTTTGGAGTTTTTGAAGTTTCAATATAAAATTGAAAGTAATTTCTAAATTACCAAATTTCTAAAAAGTGTCCCCTTTTGATTTTAAATTCAAATTTCAAAATCGAGTTTGATTTTGGAAAAGTGTTCAATACAAAACTTGTAGAGCTTAAAATTCTAAAGATTTCATGCTTTGGGAGTTTTTCAAGTTGCTACATGATTTTGAGAGTATTTTGACAAAAACAGTTTGAATTGGATAATTGGGGGAGCTACAGTACCCGACGAATCACCGCCGGGCACCGAGCGGCATGGGCACCGGCGAGCCGCCGGGCCGCTTCCAGGTCGTTCTCGCGAGCGCTTGGTCGCCACCTCAATCGCGCGCGCCTTCTAGCTTCGTTGGTGACCCCTATAAAGAGCCGAGCACGCCGCCATTCTTTTTCTTTTTCTTCTCTATTTTCGGTCGTCGCCACCGCTTAGCTTCGCCGCTCGCCGCTGCCGCCGTTGAGCCGCCATCAACCACGCAAACCGCATCAACACGTTCGCCTCGCCCTCACCTTGTAACAGAACCGACCAATTATACGAAATTAAGTAAGAAAATCATCCATCAAGCAGACGATTTAGCAAACTTAAGCCCGTATAACCCGGTAGTCCGTGAAATCACGACAGATTTCAAACCAACTTACATACTAGCCAAGATCGTAATAAGTTTAGCGGTCACCATCACAAATTACATAAAAGTTCACATCGTAGATACATCGAAGTTTAAACATAGTTATTACAAATCAAGTTCAAATAAAAGTAGCGAAAGTATTTAGTTCAAACCACACACACTCACACAGAGTTCGAAATAAAGTGTCAACTGCTGATCATCTCCAACAAAAGTATCAGACGAGAAGTAGGGAATAACCACTGCCCATGGTTCTAAGCTTCACCCATCGCAGGATAAAGACAGTTGATACAGTAGCCGTAATACATCTGCCCATCTGCAACAAGTGGGAACAAAGCCCTGAGTACGAGAAGGTACTCAGCTAGACTTACCTGACGTAACAAAAATAAATTGACACCAAGGATCATTTGCAAAAAGACATTTGCAAAAAGACACCAAAGTACTTAGCCCTGAGTACGAGAAGGTACTCATTTGCAAAAAGACATTTTTAGTAATTAAAGAATCTTTTCCATACACTTTTATAGCAAGTTAAATCTTTATTAACCTGTCAACTACATTTGCACATGTACTAGAGTAACATGTAATTAAACAGGTAAGGATAACCAATGATCATTAACAACTTTCATCATGTCATATTTCATGTAACTGTCCAAGTGTTCCATTAATATTACTATGATGAAGTAACTCAAGTCAAGTATTCACTATCCAGTGAACGATGGCGATTCGAATCGATTATTAACCAACTGGTAATTTATTCCTCACACAAACCTCACTCACCCGCTAAAGTGAGATATTAGTCACCGAGTCAACTATTCAGGTAAGTCTCGAGTTTGCTAGGAACCACATGTACCTGGGGGCCGCCCGACTGCTCTTTGGCCTTATCATCGCGCCCCCGTGTCCTACCACACCTGCTTCGGTACAGTGCGTTGCGGGCAATCCACTCGGCCCGAATAATCTACTAGCTTCGTGGTCGAAAGGTACATTATTCGGCCAGCTAAATGTAAGGCATGCGTTCAACATGACTCGAGGTCCAACAACGGTCGGTCCTTAATTGACACAGACGAAAAACACTACAGTACAAAACCCTGCAAGTCTCCGTCCGGTTTCAATTTCACATTAACACTTAGTTATTCTAAGATGACATACTTTTTCAAGCAGATCCAGGTAACCACCTATAGCTCGCAGGTGATAGAAAATCACCCGACTTCTACCGGTCTAAGCAAGCTAAGCATTTCTTTACTACGAATAACAAGGTAACAAGGATATGGTAGAACATGGTAAACAAGGTATAATACAACAACGGTTGCAAACAACTCCTAAACGTAATGCATCAGTTAAAGTAAAGCATTAATCAAATATTTGCAAACCAGGAGAGAAATGCTCCGGGGCTTACCTCTTTCGAAAGAGCTCGGGCGGTGGTCAGGACACTCTGGAAGATCCTCACCGATCTCCTCGTTGGCTTCGGGCACCTCCTGCTCTTGCACCTCGGGCTGCCCTTCCGGCTCCTCGGGAACTGCTACCGGAGTTACTTCTTTCGATCCTGTATGATAAAAATGTATAAGTGCTCATGCCTAGGTGCATTACAGAGATGACATGTAATGATCACGATGAATGAGATGTAGATGAATAGGTTTACTTTATTGCATAAAGTAGGAATACAACTCTTCTACAAGGTAGTCCACATCATCCAAGAATATGTACTCGTATACTACTACAAACATTCTCTACCATGCCAAGTCACCCCAAAAATCTAAAATGCTTCAAAGATACACCAAAGCAAACCTTATCAAATAATCTTGCATTAACAAGGTTAATTAAACCCTAGTTGACACTATGTTTGAATAGCAACACTTCTTTTAGTAGCATAGAAATATCTGATAAAATTACAGTATCTTACTAGCATCTAATCTAGCATGCCACAAAAATTTCATTACATTTGGAGTACTAGAACTGTCTACACAAAAATAACAATCTAAGACCTAAAAATGAGCATAAAAATACTTTATACTATGAAAGTATCAAACAACAGATTTAGCATTTTTCCTATATTCTACACAATAAACAATCACTATAGAAAAATTATTATATGCATGTTTTATTTATATTTTCCTCTCTATAAAAAATAACAATTATTAACAATAATAAGCACTTGTACTACACATAAAATTTTTTCTACGGAACATGCATGGAACATATTTTTCCTAGAAATTACATTACCCAAAAAGATTAACAAAATTGAAACCATATTTTTCTGAGCTTTCGATGATTTATTACATATTTATCATGAAAACAACAATTTTAGTGATAAATTAAAAACCCTACAAAGAAGTATTTCAAACTTGACATGCAATATTTTTACATCATAGATCTGGTCCTAAAAAGTCTACCAAAATTTGTTTCAAAATTTTTGTAGCCAAAATGGTTACACAACCATTTTCCAAAGCATTTATTTCCCTAAATAATAAAAGAAAAACGAAAAACAATTCTTCTTATTGCTAACGGGCCGGCCCAGTGAAACCAACCGGCCTGATACGGCTTTCGGTCTGGGCGCACGCGCACGGGAGAAAATGAGCCGGCCCGGCTGGGCCTACGACCCAAGGTCGTTCGGTCCGCGAGGCCAAAAGGGGGGGCGTGGTCACGACGGCGACCCTAGCGCGGCGGCCGCGCGGGCAGCAGGCCGACGACCGTTGCCGGCCATGATCGGGCATGACGAGGTGCGCACCGGGTCCGCGAGAGGAAGGCGAACGTGGCAAGGTAACTCTCAAGGGACAAGAAACAGCGGGGACGCCCTTCCCATGGTGAAGTCGAGCGCGACGGCGCCATGACCGACGGTGGCAACACGGCTCAAATCGAACCTACCTAGCTCGAATGGTGAAATCAAGGCGAGCACGACGTGTCGGAGATGGAGGCGGAGCGACGTGCACGCGATGGAGGGCGGCGGTGGACCACCGATGGCCAATTTTGCCGGCGGAGGTGGCGGTGGCGAGGCGGGCTCGAGCGGTGCTCGGTGCGGGGCGGAGAAGACGACAGCATGAGAGAAAGAATGGAGAGGGCAGAGCAGGAAGTGGAGCGTCTGCGGCTCGAAATGGCGAGGCGCGCGCTCGTGGGGGCCACAGACGGCCAGGTGTCGCCGGCGAGCGGCGTGTGCCGGCCACGGGGCGAGCAGCTCCTGCCGCGGCTGGGACGTGGCGCGGGCGCGCGGGCGGGTGAGGCGGACGCGGCGCGCGGAGCTGGGCCGAGCCTATTCACGAGTAGGCCGGGAAGGGAGGCGGCGGCCCAAAAAGGTGAGGAAACGGTTTTCTATTTTTTATTTTCTAGAATTTTTTCAAATAAATTCAATTAACAGTTTTAAAATCCTATTTTGAGCAAGAAGATGACTTTTTCTGAAAATGACCCAAAAATAAAAGTTCCTTAGAATTTAATTCTCTATAACTTTTATTAAGGGACCAACTCCAAATTCCCAACAGATTTTGAATTGGAGAGTAAAAGCTAAATATGGAGGGTTTTTGATCATTTTCCAATATTATTTTTAAAAGCAAATTTTGACAAAACTTTGGTTACCAAAGTTGCTCCAAAAATTGTACTAACTAGTTCTAGGCGATTTAAAATTATAGCCACACATGTTTTAGTAGCCTAACTAGTATAATTTGGGTGAAACAATTCTAAACCATTATATGCAACAATCATGTTCCACAGAAATGCTTTTAACTCAAGATGCACTCTGCTTCACATGTGATTATGAATGTAATGATGTATCATGCGTATGATTTGCAATGCTAAATGCTTGCGTAACACCGGGGTGTTACACACCTCTTGGTCCAACTGCTCTAGCCTTTTTTCCACCCAAATCGCCGCACCACCATTTCCTTTCTCAACTCCGGCGACTGAGCGCCACTGAGTCGCCTCCCGTGGCCAGCCACCTCCACCGCCGCTCCGAGCTTCCTGTTTGCTCCACTGCAATCGTGGTGAGCTACTGATACTTCCCATGCCCTTTATTTTAACCGCTACTAGCTGGTATCGCCGGGACGACGGGCACCGCGACCACCGTGCCGCCATGGCCGATGGGGTGCTACCTCCGAGGGGTTAGCGGTCGAGAGAAGGGTTCAGTAAGGTTCGTGGGGTGGTGTAGATCGTTTTGGTCAAGTTGGTTGGGTCACCGACGGGGTGATCGCCGGCCGGCCGTCATGCGGGGATGGCCGGGTTGCGGGAGAGAGCGAGAGAGCGGGAGGAGGGAGATGACAGGCGGGGCCGAGATGTCAGCGAGAGAGAGAGAGCGAGCGAGCGCGCGGGCGCGGCTGGGCTGGCCTGCTGGGCCGCGCGTGTTGCTGGGCCACGCGGGCGCGGGCGAGTGCGGGCGCGAGCGCGCGGGCAGGCCGCGCGGTTGGGCCGAGCCGGAGGGAGAAAGGAGGAGTCGGCTCGAGATGAGAATTTTGTTTTTCTTTTTCAAAAATGTGAATAGTAATAGTATTTGTTTATTTCACTAGAATTTTTGTGGAGCTCCAAAAATAATGAAAATTTTTGTGTAAGCTTTTCAAGGTGTAAACTAATTAGAAAAAATATTAAATGCCAATTTTGATTACTTTTTGCAAGTTATTTAATTACCTCAATTAAATATTAAATGCAACTTCGAGGAATTATAGTAATTAAAATATTAATCCACAAATCATGAAATTTTTTGTAACACTATTTTAGACCATGATTAATCTATAGAAAAATTTAAGCTCAAATAAATGAAGTTTTATTTATTATTAATTATGCCCTAATTAATTAAGTGTTTAAATAAATGTTAAATTGATAACTTTAAGTGTTGTGTGCCCTTTTGATTGAGTGGTGACCTTGGGTCACTAATTTCTTGGTGATCTTTGGTGCCTTAATTACTTATTTGAGCTCGTTAGTAATATGTTCAGTAAAAAACATTAGTGTTGCTTAAGTTATCGCTATTAGTTAGTAGGTTTTACTGTTTTGCGACTGTACCGCGAAGGAAAGTTGTACTCAAGTCGTTAACCGTGGCATTTCATCATCAAGCATCATGTTTATCACTGTATCATGTTAAAACATGTTATATGCTCGTGTAGTTCCCGCTTTCGAAGAAGTCGATGTTGGCGAGCAAGTCTCCGGAGAAGAGCTGTCTTCGGTGGGTTCCGGACCGGAAGTCGGAGTTTTTTAGCCCGAGTTAGTCATCTCGTCAGAGCAAGGCAAGCCCTGGTGCATTTAAACCCTACCTTGAGTTTTATAAATCTTTATTATTTATATTATGGTTTACTGCATTAAGTAACTAGGAGTTGAGTGATAACCCAATTGTTGCATTATCATCCTTGGTTATTGCGATATCATCCTTGATGCCTGTTTTATTATAAAATGCGTAGTATGCTTCGCTATGCTTAACGAGTTAAGCTTTTAAATGAAATGTTTACATTGCCATAACGGCATACTTGATGAATATTGAAATATGAGAATGAACTTGAAAGATCGGACGGGTGGTTTAGCCACTGCTAACTTGCATTGGGAAAGGAGTCTCAATGTAGTGTTTTCGCCTTATCAGTTAAGGACCGTACGTTGTTGGCCCTCGAGTCATGGAGTTTTTATTAGTACTAGCCATGTACCCATGTTGGGTAAGCCTTACTTCGGCTATTCCATTACAAGAATGTCTAACCTCGCACTGGGAGTGGAGAGATGACGAGAGTAGCGTGTACCCTCGGGGCTAGAATTGGGCCGGGTTTGAGGAGTAATGTGCTCTCAGGTAGCGATGGACACGTTCTGGTTTTGGGTTAATCGGTAAGAGTTGATATATGCAAGATTCGGTTCTACATATGTCATGTGGTTAGGAAGCCCCAGCTAGGTAAATCAAGCGGTTTGAATCGTCGTTACTCCACGAGAAAGGAGTCTTGGTCTTGCACCAACATCGTAGTTAAGAACTGGAATTGAAAAAAAGAATGAGAAAGATCTTGATGAGAATTACTTTGATCTAGATTAGGATCACTTAGAATTGGTTAATGAACCATCAATGGTAAAAATAAAATATTGAAGGTAAGAACTTACTTTAATAAGCTTTTCAGCAAAAGAAATTTGATTCTTAATACCCGTACCTTGATTCTCTAAAGCTAGCATGCCTTTGGAGTCTTTTCCTTAGTCGGGTAAGTCTTGTTGAGTACTCCCGTACTCAGGGTTTGTTAAACCTCTTGTTGCAGGTGCGGTTCATGAACAAGTCTGCTTTGAGCCTTGTTGCATGACCGTTGTGGCTGAAGAAAGTGACGATAAATAGGCTGTGTGGCCTCTGGGCAAGGCACTTCGTTTGTGTGTTTGTAATAAAGTTACTACTAATACTTACCTACTACTGGTTTGTAATAATACTACTTAAGGTTTGAAATTTGGAAATTATGGTTTGTATACTTAAGTTATTGTAAGACTTCTGCTACTTTACTCTGATGGTATTTTGAATAAACTATTGTAATATTACAATACTCCTGTGATTAGATCCTATTCGGAGGATAGCAGACCTTTTATGTTATGAGGAACATAAGTACGGCTGTCAGAGGTCATTATGACGATGACATGTACATGTGGGTCATCATAATTAGGAGGTTCTGTGACATAACTTTTTTTTAAAAAAAATAGTATCAATGTTTATATCTCTAAATAATTTTACTATAAAAAATATATATGATGGTGTTGACGAACAAAAACATACCAACAGAGAGACTGGGCTTCACTAATAACTTCCTGACATCAAGGAGGTGCAAGAGAATATTTGGCATGACCGCATGACAAGAATCAAGGCGCAAACGAAGAAATAGCAATTTTAGGCTCTTCCCTGCCCGAGGTGTTGTCGGGTTGCCAAAGTACTTGGCCCCGAGAAAACTGGCTTAGCCAGTTTGTTGATTATTTCGGGTCTGATTTGTTTCTAAATCGGTTTTGGATCTATCTTCGACATGAGAAACCAGAAGATTGCATTTTGGACATGTTTTCTACTGGGGCAAGACTATTCCCCGCTATATAAAGGAGATGATCATGGTCAATTGAGGAATCCGACTTCCAATTGTCAAAAAAATAGATCTACTACCATTTTCCCCTAACCTTCTCTCTACCTTAGTGTTTATCACATCTTTTGATGAGATTTGGCGGTGTTCTAGATGCCCTTGCCGACCTTAGGATAACCTCACTGTGGCTCCCCCCCCAATAGGTCTTCCTAATAGGTATTTAGGAGTCTACCAGGCGAAGAAATGGCATCGAATCCAACCGACTTGTTGGTCGGTTTTGCTAATTTACTATATCCTTGATACGATCAAGGTCGTGTGCGACCTCGAGCGTGCTAGCCCTTGCTGGTGTGTAACCCAAATCTGTGTCAACGCAATTTTTGGTGACTTTGATGGGGAAGAAGAAATCTACAAGCAACATGTCGGACGATGATAAGCCCAAGGATAAGGGTGATCACACGGATGCCTTCAACCAAGGGTACATCAACAATCGAACGTCAATCACAGAGCTTCCTAAGAATCTTCATCAAAAGATTGAGGCTAAGTTCTTTAGCGATCTACAAACGTTCCTTGCAAGTTGCATCAAGGACGGACGAGGCAAGGCTACTCGATACGGTGATCCCATCTTCGGTGACCCAGAGGCCTCTACATCCGCTACATCAGAGGTAAAAGTTAATGAAGAGGTAGATGATCTTTACCATACTTATGTTGATTATGCTAAGATGTTACAAGATAATAGGACGATTACCGATAATAGTCTTATGATTGTAGTTAATATGATCATGTCACGCTTTGATAGGCTTGAGGGTAAGACGACCGATTATGTTGATGCATTTGCTGACGAATCGCCTTCTAAACAACCTCAATATGTCATGCCTTATAATTTTGTGCACTAAAAGAATTTCCTCGCATACAAAATGCTCCTATAGGAGATCATGCACATCCCATGTTGTCATACCACACGCAGCAAGGTCCATCAATGGAGATGAGAGGGCTTGCTTCAGAACAGTTGAGTCGACTTCCGGTTGGATCCTCGAGATGCCATAGCTAGCTACCGAGAAAAGAGTCACTGAGCACGCCATTGTCTCAGTTGTAAGCACATTAGGCGCAACTAGTAGATGCCCCGCCACTGCTACAATAACATGCCTAAGGTGATAGCTAAAGATAAACCCTCATGCGCCTGTCCAAGTTTCACTGATGAAAGCCCCGTCATTGTTGATCTTCAGCAAAGCGGCTAGAGGAGGCTTCCATCTTTGTTGTATGTTGGCTATCTTTCCCAGCACCTGCATCTCCTTCCGGCCAAGCTCACACATCAAGCGCATGACCTCTCCTGTTATTTCATCTCGTGACAAGCCCATCTCTCCCCTGTTCAGCTTGTTTTGGACACTCCACCACTCCCAAACAAAGAGAATAGTTTTCGGGCATTCTTCCTCCTTCAAGTTCAGTATCTCTTGTAGGACCTCCCACGCCGCCGGCTGTGATAACAGTTTTAGACAAAACATGCTCTAGTTGTAAATCAAGCCAACAATGTTTCACATACTTACATTTGAGGAAAACAATGGCCACCATCCTTATTTAGTCGCATACACACTGGACATCTGGTGTCCAAATCTGTTCCCAAGCGTTGGATATTCATTCTTAGAGGCAGGCTGTTTCACACAAATCTCCACATGAACTGCTTCACCTTCGGAAGGCAAGGTAATTTCCACAATCTTCTCCATATTGTCCCATTTCGATCAACACCACTAGCCCTGCTGCAATTTCCACCATGCCTCACCTTGAGCCGATCCTTTTCATCATCTAGGACATGATAAGCCGATTTAACAGAAAAACACCACGCCAATCAAAATGCCATGCTAATGAGTCCTCATTTCCAGGGTTAGTGGGTGTAGCCAAGATATACTTTGCACCTTCGTCCCAAAACACATCTCTAACAAGCTCTTCATCCCATGTTCCTATCTCAGGTACTAGTAATTACTGAACCCAGGTCAATATAGTTTGTCGTCATGAGTTATTGGTCTCCGAACCTGTCGACGAAATATGATCGGCAATCTACCGAGGGGTATACCCATGATGGTAGATTGATCAGTGGAGGTGCGCGTAATTAGGAACTGGATGGTAACAGAGACACAAGACACAAGATTTATACAGGTTCAGGCCGCCAGCGTGACGTAAAAACCCTACGTCCTGTGCTCTGTTATTTTGTATTGATTGGGTATGTGATCTGGTCCTCGATGACCTATCGACTAGGGGACCCCTACCCCTTTTAATATACTCTGAAGTGACAGGGTTACAAGTAAAGTATCCTATTTGGTACAATATATTATTGTAGCCTTGCGGTGCACGCTGACCAGCGTCGTGCACCGCACGACTTCATCTTGTGGGCTGGGCCACCTTTGATGGTACGACCCATGTACAACCCTGTAGGTATATGGGGTTATACCTCCATAGCTAGTCCCCGAGCGTCTTGTATCCAATAAGCAACGCCGTCTTGAGCTTGTCCAGGCTATCCAACATGCGTTCGAGCTATTGAACACGAAGTCCGAGCTGTTGAGGCAGATGTTTGAGCAGTTTAACAGGGTCGCTAAATCCAGACTTGCTCAAGGCTGAGGTTTGCCAGAATGATGCAAGGGGCTCAAGATAAAATTTGAAAAATCTTAAACGGTTTAGTGTACACACTGAAGTGACAACTGCGATGGCGCCGACAATGTAGTTATCAGAAAAGAACCGGTACATGCACTGCAAGGTGCAGTGTACACACTATAGTCCCTGAGCCTGTTGGAAGACGAAGAACAAATCTTGTAGCAGGGTCAAAGGAAATAAGCCTAAAATATACACCATTCATTATCCATAGATCTTCCCAAATCTAAATATTACTGCCATCTCCCACTCTCCAAATCAGCCCTTTATTCAAGGCCTGAATGTGGGCGTCGACAAGGGCGGATCTAGGGGGCCTGGGCTGCAGCCCTAGTCATGGGCTAAAATTTGAGGGAGTAAGTTTCAGCCGCCCAACCCAACAGCCCACACCACTGGGCCAGCCCAACAGGCCTCCATAGGCCAACCATTCTCTGTTCCCAAACCCTACCTCTAGGTCCAAACCGCACCAGGACTGGGCGTGTTGGGAGAGGTGGCCCAGCGGCTCGGCTGCGCCCTTAGGCTGCAACTTCCGTGTTTGGGGCTGCTAGGCTGCTCCTAAGCCTGGGCGGTGGGATGCAAAAGGGGCGCCTCCGCCTAGCCTTGTGGAAATGAAGCTAGGGTTCGTTTTCTAGGGCTTGGCTACGAGCGGCGTGTGGCAGGCGATTTGGCACGACAGCGGGTGGCTCTGGTGGGCTCGCGTGGGAAGGCGAAAAGTTTCGTGAGTCCTCCCCACCGGCGAAAACTTTCGCCTTTATAAGCGTCCATTGCCCTCCGCTGCGTCTCCTTCCTCATCTTCGTGTCTTTCGTCTCCTTCCCTCTACCCACATGAGAGACTAGTGGCGGTGGAGAGTGGTGTCCATCACGGCGGTTTCGTTCCCCAGTGGCTTCCTCTCTATTCCCTCGGCTTGGATCTGCTTCGACAAGGCGCCGCTCCGTCGACCACGGGTACTCCATGGAGCTCGCCATCTTCTTCTATCTTCTTCTGTTGGTGAGGTGTTGCGGTTGGTGTTCCCCGGCCAAATCTGCTTCCTCTCCGTCCAGATCTGCTTCCTCTGCCACGTTGGATCTTCTTCTTGTACTAGCTGCGCCGCTTCTTTGCTCCGACGACCACCCAAGGTGAAATCAACCCCAATCCCTAGTCTCTCTTCATGGCAATGATGCTGGGGTTTGTTATCCTAGTTGTAGTTCAATGTTTGTTCTTGTTTTCTTAGTAGAAGCTATTGTTTGATAATGGATCAGAGTTTCAGTTGCTATTGATTTCATGCTCGTTGTTATAGTATCTTGTTATGTCTGATTATGGCGTCTATGTTTAATCTACATTTTGCACCGATGTAAGGTCTTGATGGCTAGAGGGGGGTGAATAGCCTTTTAAAATTTTCTACAAAGACAAGCTAAACAAGTTTATCAATATAACAAATAGCGAGATGCGAGTTTTGCTTAGCCTATGGGGTGTTTTCAAGCCACCTAACCAATTCACAATTCTAGTATATTTACACTCAACCGCACAAGTCAAACCGCACAACTTAGCTACAACTAAAGCTAACTAGCTACACGAGCTAAGCGCTACACTAACAAGCTAGCAAGGTAACTAAGAAATTAATACAAGAGAGAGTTAGTAGGGTATCACTGAGGGGCGAAGTATTAAGCCAACCAATCAATATGATCAAGAGATGAATTCCACAATACACAACCACCGAGATCGATTAATCACAATAAGAATGATGACACGAAGATTTATCCCGAGGTTCACGTGCTTGCCGGCACGCTAGTCCCCGTTGTGTCCCTCTTCACCACGTGGTTTGGTGGCTAATCGGTCACACACCGAGCCTCTCAAAAGGTACCACAAGAACCTACCAAATGACAAAATGTTGCAAATAACACGAGCAATCCACTAACGTTGCCTTTGGCACTTCACCGAGGTAGGCACAAACCCCTCACAATCACCGGAGGTGGCCAAGAACAATCACTAACTCTTGCCAACGCCTCCAAGCTGCTCCAAGCCGTCTAGGTGGCGGCAACCACCAAGAGAAATAAGAATCCCGCAACAAATCAACCACCAAGTGTCAACTAGATGCAATCTCACAATACAAATGCACTTAGATCACTCAATCTCACTTCGAATATACAAAGAAGCAAGAGAGATGAGTGGGAGGGGAGTTGCTTAGCTCAAAGTGCTCATAAGTATGTCAAAGAGTGCAAGAGGGTGAGCCTTGAGCCAGCCAACAGGTATTTATAAGCCCACAATCGAATAGAGCCGTTAGAAACCTTACTGGGCAATTTTTAGGGACGACAGACGCTGTACAGTAGCATCTGTCGCCGAACCGATAGACGCAGCACAATAGCGTCCATCGCTCCTACGACCGCCATGTGTTCGACCGTTTGAAGTTCACCGTGTTCGCGCCCACTACGTCAGACGCGTACGTCGCGATCGTCAGACGCTGCCTTCGCGCCGACAGACGCGGTCCAGAAATGCCTTTCGCGTGCTGGACTGTCAGACACGTCCGATGACGCGCCGACAAACGCGTCTGTCGCGTTACACCGCGCCGCGCCTAAGTCACCCGAGCATCAACGCACAACAGACGCGGCAACAGTGCCATGCACGGCTGAAAGTCCTATGTTTGGTGTTGGTAATTAGTGATAATGCCTAAGTACTAATCCTATGCCTAAGTTGTATGTAGCATATGAGGATTCAGACATTTTCGAGGAGTTGAAATGACTTTTTTCCACTACGCCAGAAGTCAGAAAAGAAACGGAGGCGAACGGAGGTCATAGAGGTGACCGAACGCTGGACCGGATGCGGTCTCTGTTTGACCGGACGCGTCCGGTCAGTGTTCAGCGTCTGCGCGTGTTTCTGTTTTTGATCGGACGTGGTGGCGCTGTGGCATTCGGTCAGTTCTGCAGCGCATCCGATCACTGTTTCATTGTACGCAGTCTCTACTTGACCAGCACGTCCGGTCCATTATGGGACCAGCGCGTCCGGTCGATCCCAGCGCGTTCGGTCCACACAACGAGCGCGTCCGGTCGGTGCTTCGTGGCATAGCCGTTGTGCGATCAGCGCGTCCGATCAGTTTGACCAGCGCGTCCGGTCAGCGCGACTCCGGTTGTTTCAAGTTTCTAATGGCTCTATTCGAAGGGGTACGTCTCTAAATACTAGTTGGCCGGCTCAAAGCTCCATCTCTTGAACATTTTACATACTTGTGAGCACTTTGAGCTAAGCAACTCCCCTCCCACTCATCTCTCTTGCTTCTTTGCATATTCGAAGTGAGATTGAGTGATCCAAGTGCATTTGCATTGTGAGATTGCATCTAGTTGGCACTTGGTGGTTGATTTGCTGCGGGATTCTTGTTTCTCTTGGTGGTTGCCGCCACCTAGACAGCTTAGAGCAGCTGGAAGACGTTGGCAAGAGTTGGTGATTGTTCTTGGCCACCTCCGGTGATTGTGAGGGATTTGTGCCTACCTTGGCGAAGCGCCAAAGGCAACGTTAGTGAATTGCTCGTGTCATTTGCAACCTTTTGCCATTTGGTAGGTTTTTTTGGCGGCTTTTGAGAGGCTCGGTGTGTGACCGATTAGCCACCGAACCACGTGGTGAAGAGGGACACAACGGGGACCAGCGTGCTGGCAAGCACGTGAACCTTGGGATAAATCTTCGTGTTATTACTTTCATATTGTGATTGAATGATCTCGATATTCGGTTGTCTTGGTATTCATTGTTGATCATATTGGTTGGCTCATTACTTCACCCCTCGGTGAAACTCTCCCAACTCAACTCCGCATTACTTTCTTAGTTATCTTTGCTAGCTAGTTAGCTTTGCTTTAGTAGCTCCTCTGTGTAGCTTGCTAGTTGTAGTTGTAGTTACCTTATAGGTTTGACTTGTGCGGTTGAGTGCAAATACTAGAATTGTGAATTGGTTAGGTGGCTTGCAAATACCCCATAGGCTAAGCAAAACTCGCATCTCGCTATTTGTTATATTGATAAACTTGTTTAGCTTGTCTTTGTAGAAAATTTTAAAAAGGCTATTCACCTCCCTCTAGCCATCAAGACCTTTCAAGTGGTATCGAAGCCGTGGTCACCGTTTGTAAGGCTTAACAACCTCGGTGTAAGGTGGCTCAAGTTATGTTCAATCATATTAATGGCAAGCCTTCATTCTTTGATGGTGTCTCTTCCTTTGATCATTAGAAAAGGAAGATGAAGCAATATCTAGGCAATATACATGAGAAGGTTTGGAATGTGACCAAAGAAGGATACATCATTCTTGATGAGGAAAATCTCACTCCAAATGACCGCATCAACAAACAATGCAACACGGCGGCACTTGACACAATCTACCGTGCCATTGATGTCAAACTATATATGCTCAAGGATAAGTTCTCCACTTTCAAGATGAAGGATGATAAATCCATCCCGGAGATGTTCTATAGGCTCCAAGTTATTGTCAATGATCTCAAGGGGCTTGGGGAGAAGGTTGAGGACAAGGACTTCTCACACAAGTTCTTGATGTGTTTACCCAAGAAGTTTGCTACCTTGAGAAGAATGATCTTTAGAGAGGGATTGGACAAAGTTAAACCAACCGATGTGCTTGGAGATATCATGACCGATGCCTAATACAATGATGATAGAGATGAGGTAGAAGAGAAGAAGGAGACCAAGGTCAAGTAAGAGAAGCCCATTGCATTCAAGGCTTCATCTTCTAAGGGCAAGAACAAGGTGAAGAGTGATGATGATGATCCATTCGATGATGAGACCATGGCCCTCCTTGTACACAAAATGGGAAGATTCATTAAGAAGAAAGGATATGGGGCAAGGAAGAGGAAAGACACTATAAAGACAAAGACCCTTTGCTATAATTGCAATAGCTCCGATCACATAGTGACGGATTGCCCCTATGAAGATAAGAGATTTCATAATGGAGACTTGAAGCTCAAAAAGAACAAGAAGGATAAGAAAGAGAAGAAGAAGAAAGCAAAGAAGAGCTTCACATTCAACAAGAAGAAGAAAGATGGTGGTTATGTGGTCACTTGGGATAGTGACAACTCCGATAGTGATGATGATGAAAGCTCTAGTGATGATGAGAGGACCACTCGGTGAGCCATTGCAAGCATCGCCCTCTCCAACAAGCCATCCATCTTCGACACTACATCGACATGCCTTATGACCAAGCCTACCAAGGTAAAATATGATGATAGTGATGATGATTCTTGTGCTAGTGATGGTTGTAAGAGTGATGATGAGGAGGATGAGGACTACTCCAAGGATGATCTATTAGGCATAATAGATCAAATGAGCAAGGGCTACAAGAGGACCACCAAGAAATATAAAATCTTGGAACAAGAGCTTATTACCAAGAGCAATGAAAATGATTCCTTGATGGAGGAACTTGTTGCTCTCAAAAAGAGTAAGGAGTGCAAAGGAATTGAACAAGAGCTCAAAGCTCTTAGGAAATCTTTTGAAGAGCTAGAGGCCTCTTGTGAGTGTCTAAAGGAAGACCACGAGGATCTTGAAATTGCTCACACTAGGCTTAAGGAAGCCCACTCCACTCTACTTGAGCTCATCAAGGAAAAGGACCTCAAGTTGGAGAAGTTCATGAAGGAAGCTAAGGAGGAGCAAGAGATTATCACTTGTGACATTGGACTAACATGTGATATTATTGATGATTCTTTATTTGTTGGTCCTACTAATGCTTTATGTAGCTCATCATCATCCACCACGACCAACTATATCTCTACTACTAGTGATTCATCACTTGTGGTTGAGAATGAGACTCAAGAGAGAGGTGGATGATCTCACCCGTGCATTAGGCAATGCCTATGGTGGGGATACCCGCTTGCTAAAATGCTTGGGTAGCCAAAGGTTCTCTCTTAATAAAGAGGGTTTGGGCTATACTCCCAAGAAGGGCAAGGCGGCCTTTGCTGTAACACCCCAGGTGTTTAGCTCCTTAATTGCATTGCATTTCATAAGCATTAACATTCATCATCTCATTCATGAGTGTGAGCATCATTCATTCATGCATGAGCTTATAATATGTGAAACATGCTTTTGAAACATTGCAACATGTGTTTATATTTCATGTGAATTATGAAGTGAGTCCACCCAAGTGTCACATGTGCAACTTTCTTTTGGGACATGCTAACCACTTTAGTGTAACATGATTAGCAAGTGCTATGCAACACACTCATGCAACATGTGCAACATGAGCTTGCAACATTTTGGTGGAATTGTTATTTTGCTTGTTTTAAAGTATGTGACATTAGAAATTTTGTGTAACCAATGTGTAGAGTGGCTAATTAGGTCTTAAAACACCTTAATTACATTTAGGGTAAGTAGTGGAGCAATGTTCATGTTGATCAAAATTACCAAATTGCCCTTCCAAATGTTGTTGACCAAGTTTGGAACCCTAGAGTGATCTGGTTTGCTCAATTAAAAAGTCCAGCTTAGAAATCTTGCATGGAGAAGCAACCTTAAGTAAAGTTGTAGAGAATTTCATGAGGAACAAAAGTTCTAATATGGCCATCTCATGAAAATGACCAGAACATGCTCAAAAATGGCCCACAAGTCAGCTTGAGTGGTGATCAACACTTAGAAAAATTCTAAGTCTGGAAATTAGACTTTTCAGTTTCACTGTACCTCACTTTAGCAACTTGTAACTCACAAACTAGGCCAAACCAGTCCTTGAGCCAATTGACAAAATTGTTGTCCACACATAGCTCTACAACATTGTCAATATCACCATCACCTAGTTCTAAATGGTTTAGGAGATATGGTGTCTAGAAAATCGGGTTTCAGTCGGCTTAGTGACTGAAACTAAGTTTCAGTTTCAAGGGTCACCACTTTGGAGCCTTGTAGTTTCAAATCCAGGCCGAACCAGTCCAAACTCCAATTGACAAACTTGTAGTCCTCATGTAGCTCTACAAAATTGGTGTAATCATCTTTGACTAATTTGAACCGGTTTGGGAGATAATCATTGTTAAACTTGGCTTATCAGTCGGTTGATGCGGGGTTTGAATTCAGTCGGTCAGACATCCGAGTGAGCTGTCCGACCGGGGCAGACCGTTGCCGCCGCGTGTCCTCCACGCGCCGCGCGTGACCTGGCGCCTTGGCCAGCTGCCGAGCGCATAGAAGGGCGCCTCTGCTGTCGTCCCGGCCTTACCCATCCATTTCCCCCCTCCTTTCCTCTCTCGTCGGCAGAGCGGAGAAACCGAGCCGCCATTGCCGCCACCCACTCCGACGTGCTCGCAAGCGCTCGCCACCGCATCACCACTGGCCAAACTGCGTCTCTCGCTCCGCCTTGAAGCCTGCTACCTCACCGTCCACTCCTCGCAGCCAATCGCGCTTTGGTAGGGTCACATTTTCGTTTTCCTCCGCCGCGGTACCTCGCCGGAGTTCCTCCGCGTGACGGCTCTCCGTGGCCAGAGGTCTCTAGGCGTCTCTGTCGCACACTTGTAGGTGCGTTAGGGTCGAGGTAGAATGGGGATGCTCATCGGGGGTTAGGGTTGGGATGTCAGGCTCACCGGCGGCGAGATTTCGCCACCAACGTGCCGGTGGTCCGCCATGCCCGACGGCGAGCACCTTACCATGGCTCTGTCGCCCCGTTCTTGCCACCAACCGATGTAGTTCGATGACGTGGTCATGCTCATACGTCCAATTTCATCGGCCGGCTCACCGACGGCGAGCTCCGGCGACCGCAGCTCCGCCCTCCGCCTCTCTCTCTCTGACCGGTGGGGCCACCTGGTCAGTCGCACGCGCACGCGGGCGGGAGCCGTAGCAGGCCGCGCACGGGAGCAGGCCACGCCGCGAGTTTTTGGGCCGCGTCTTTCCCGGGCCGGCCCAGTAGCAAATCTGAATTATTTCATTTCCTTTTTATTCTGTCACAGTTTGAGATAATGTTTGGAAAATGTAGATCTAGGGTTTCACTTACTCAAAAATCATGAGATAAATTTTGTTATGATCTACATGATGTGTAGTATTTTAGAAAAATATAAATCGGGTATGTGATGTTTGTTTTCTGGGATATTTAAATAGGTCTTTGAAATGTGTTTTAAATCACATGCAAACTTGTTTAAATTATATCTTAAGTTTCAGTGTTCCAAAAAATATGAAATTTTGTGAGTAGGCTAATGGATACTTGCTCTAGCTTTGGTAAAAATTTGGGCAGTAGTGCTTAAGTACTTTTCAAGTTATAATGCTATCTTGTTATTCTAGGAAATATTAAATGAATTTTTGTAATTTTTCTACATGTGCAATGTTCATATAAATTTTTGAAGAATGTCTTGGTACCCTAGACTGTCCAAGAAAATTAAGAAATCTGTTGTTTGACACTTTTTACTATGCTTTGTTATTTATACAAAAATCAGCCTTTTGAGCTTGTAAATTTTGTTCAGAGAGTTCCTGTGAATAAATTGAGTTCAAATTTTTACAGTAGCCTCTTTTTGGGTCAGAGAGTCTCCTGTAATTTTTGTAGAATTGTAGGAGTAGTTTACATATATGTTTGAAATTCCACTTAATTACTTAAGTAAATTAAGAAATGGGTTTAAATAAATATTCTAGGTGGGCACACCTTACTTTCTGGTGTTTTTGTGACATTTGTGAACTTGTAGTAGTATTAGTTTGGTCTTAGAGAATGTTTGCCACATCAATAAATATTTAATCTTTGCAATTTTAGGTTTTCTGGATAGCTGATAGTATTCTAGGTTTGACCTTGGATAAAGGTGGTTGCTGGAAAACTTGTAAATACCAAAGTTGTAGTAAAATTTGTAAATGAGCTTGTGTCAAAATTTGGGAGCATTTGGCTTAGTAGTTTGGGAGTTATTGCTGTTTAAAGTGCCAGTCCAGAATTGACTGCTCTCTGTTTAGAGAGAACAGATTCTGGAACTTTGGAATTTCGATGAGGTAAACTTTGGAATTGAGTGTTGTGATCTGAAAACATTTTGTGGTATATTTCTGAAGCTTTCCAGATTGTCTTAGATCATATCTTTTGGAGTTGGGATTCTCCAGTTATGTTAGAATCTTTGAGCTGCTGTCCAGAATGTCTTACTGTGGTAACCTAAATAATGTCACTCTTGTGTTTGTTAGGTGTTAGGGCCTTAACCGAAGATGAACAACTATATCTTAGGTTGGGTAGATTAGGTAAGTACTTCTCCACCGGAGAAGAGATTTGCGCGTACTGATAAAGTAACTTGATTAGATTATTATTTTATTTCTGAAATGCATTTCATTCCGAGCATACTATACCTTTTATTATGCATCCATGAGATTTATTATGCACTCATGCAATAGGTGTTCCGGAGGGGGTAACTCTCCTCGAATTCGAGCCGGTGATTCCGAAGGAAGTCCAGGACCAGCCGGAGCAGCTAGAGGAACCAGCCGGCGACGAAGCTCCTGCCGAAGATCTACCTGAGTATCCTGATCACCGGCCTTCGACCTTTCTGAAAGGCAAGCCCCGGTGCATGCTGAACCTACTGTTTTATAAATTAATCTTGAGTACTTTTAATTGCTTACTGCATTAAGTTGTAGGAGTTATATGAAAACACTTGTTGCATTATACCTGTCCTTGTCCAGATATCGTACTTAATCCTATATTAGGTTTAGGCGCGTGTCAATGCTTAGCCCTGCTTAGTTCGGTAGAAGTCGGGTGATTTCCGGTCATCCGCGAGATGTAGGAAGGAGTCACGAGTGGCTTTATGGCTATCGTGGATGGAACCATGCTTAAAAATGAAATTGAGACCGGGCGGGAGTTCGATAGTACAGCCGCAAGACACTTCACGTCTTGGGTGTGGAGCTATGCCCGTCTGAGTCGTTTAAGGACCGATTCGCTGTACGTCCTTGAGTCATGTTGAACGCAGTCTAACACTTAGTTGGCCGGATAAGCCGTTCCGACCGTGAAGCCGAGTAATGTGGTTCAGGCCGGGAATCGAATGGTAGGTTGCTTCTTGGAGGAGAGAAAGGATGTGCTTGGGGACATTGGCGTGAGACCAAGGGGGGGTTAGAGTCCCTATCACCTGGCAGAGTGTCGCCCTTGGGGTCGCGACATTATTCGGACCCGCGATTCCTGAATCATATGAAACGGTGGCCTGTGCGACCCTGGCAGGGGTCTGCACGGTGAGTGTTAGAAATACCCCTCCAGCTGGATAGGAATTCGATTCGAATCGCCGTCGCTCCCGGTTAGTGAGCACTTGACTTGAGCAGCGGCAACGTAGATCTCATTAAATAAACTGGTGGTTAAGGGAATGATACAATGTTGCCACAATTCATACCTGCTCTGGATATAATGATGATAATTGTTTGATTATAATCAAGTGCATGTTTAGTACAGGTGCTAAGATAGATGACAGGTAATTGCTAAAAATAACTGCTAGTACAGGTTATAAGAGTCTCAATTACTTATGCCTTTATGCAAAAATGTGATGTCAGCTAGCCTCTTGTGAAAGCCTTGCATAATCCTTGGTGTCATCTTATTTCTGGTTTTCGACGGGTAAGTCTAGCTGAGTACATTCCAGTACTCAGGGTTTATTCCCTCCTGTTGCAGATGATATGCTCTATCAAGGCTTCTGCAAAACTTGTCTCCACCCTGCGGGTGAAGAAGACTAGGTCACTTGGGCGTGATCATCTTTTATGTACTTTCCTCATGCTTTTGTGGGTTGTTGATCAACAAGACTGGTAGTAGTTAAACAACTGGTGTGTGTTATGCTTCCGCTACTTTATAAACTTGATTTGTAATAATTGCGACTCCGTGTGTGTGTAAACTTATTTCGGAACTACTTGTGAAATGTAACGTATGATGTTGTATGTTGAATGATGCGATCCTGATTGTAAGCGAGTTGGTTTGAAATCCTTCGTGGTTTCGATTGACTACCGGGATTATATGGGCTCAAGTTCGAAAATTTGAGCGCTTCGGTGCTTGTTTTTGTACTTGTGCTCTTATAATTTGGTCGGTTCTGTTACATTTGCTACTCCAAAGCCTCGCTTTGTGAAGAGCAATGGTCGTTATTGCAATAGATGCAAGCAAGTTGGACATCTAGAGATTAATTGTAATAAAATAAATAAGAACAACAACAAGTTTCATGCTAAAATGGATTGCATTTCTTTTGATTTTTGTTATGTGCTTACCAAGGGTGAGAAGGGTGTGCAAGCTAAGTTTGTTGGTACACCAATTATGGGTCTAAAGAAGAAGGTCATTTGGGTACCAAAGAACTTAGTCACTAACCTCTAAGGACCCAAACAAGTATGGGTACCTAAGAAACATTAATTTGTTTTGTAGGTCAATTACAAGGCCGGAGGAAGGCATTGGGTGCTTAATAGTGGGTGCTCTCAACATATGACCAATGATTCAAGAATGTTCAACTCTCTCAAATCAAATGATAGTGACATTGATAGTATCACTTTTGGTGACAATAGCAAGGGTGATGTAAAGGCTCTTGGAAGGATTGCAATATCAAATGATCATAGCATTTCTAATGTACTCTTAGTTGAAAAGTTGAACTTCAATCTTCTCTCGGTTGCTCAATTGTGTGATCTTGGTTTCAAGTGCATATTTGGTGTTGATGATGTGGAGATAGTTAGTGTTGATGGCTCTAACTTGGTCTTCAAAGGCTTTAGATATGATAATCTATACTTGGTTGATTTCAATGCTAGTGACACTCAACTTTCAACATGCTTGCTCACCAAATCAAGTATAGGTTGGTTATGGCATAGAAGACTTGGTCATGTTGGCATGAAGCAATTGAACAAGTTAGTGAAGCATGACTTAGTTAGAGGCTTGAAGGATGTCACATTTAAGAAGGATAAGCTATGTAGTGCATGTCAAGCCGAAAAGCAAGTAGGCAACACTCATCCATTGAAAAGCATTATGAGTACTTCCAAGTCATTTGAATTGTTGCACATGGATCTATTTGGGCCAACTACATACACAAGCGTCGGTGGCAACAAGTATAGTTTTGTGATTGTGGATGATTTTACTAGATATACATGGGTATTCTTTCTTGTGGATAAAAGTGATGTTTTTGACATATTCAATAAGTTCATCAAGAGAGTACAAAATGAGTTTGAGACCACAATCAAGAAAGTGAGAAGTGACAATGGAAGTGAGTTTCGAAACATAAGAGTTGATGAGCTATGTGATGAGCTTGGAATCAAACATCAATTCTTGGACAAGTATACACCTCAATTAAATGGCTTAGTTGAGAGGAAGAATAGAACCTTAATTGATATGGCAAGATCAATGTTGAATGAGTATAATGTGAGTCATTCATTTTAGGCTGAAGCAATCAACACGGCTTGCTTCTATAGCAACCGCCTCTATTGCCACAAGTTTTTAGAGAAGACACCATATGAGATCTTAAATGGAAGAAAGCCCAACATTGCATACTTTCGGGTATTTGGTTGCAAATGCTATATCTTGAAGAAAGGCACTAGATTGAGCAAGTTTGAGAAGAAATGTGATGAAGGATTCTTACTTGGTTACTCAACTACTAGCAAAGGTTATAGAGTTTGGAATTTGGCTAGTGGACAACTTAAAGAAGTACATGATATTGAGTTTGATGAAACAAATGGCTCTCAAGATGAAGAAGAAAACTTGGATGATGTGAAAGGAACTCATTTGAGTAATGCTATAAAGGGAATGGATATTGGTGATATTATACCAAAGCAAGTGATTGATGTGGATGACAACAAAGATCAAGTGCTCCAAAGTCCAATCACTCAAGCTAGTGGTTCTCTAATGCAAAATCAGGCTAGTACATCATCTCAAGTGCAACAAGATCAACAAGTGGCTAGTTCATCATCTCCAACTCATGATCAACATCAACATTCAAGCAATCAAGTCTAAGTGCTTCAACCAACTAACATTACAAGAGACCATCCATTGGATTCCATCATTGGTGACATACAAAGGGGAGTTCAAACTAGATCAAGATTGACATCATTTTGTGCTCACTCTTCTTTTGTGTCAATGGAAGAACCCAAGGACATTAATAGAGCATTGAGATATCCGGATTGGGTAAATGCAATGCATGAAGAGCTCAACAACTTTAAAAGAAATGAAGTATGGGAATTAGTTGAGAGGCCTAAGGATCACAATGTCATTGAAACAAGATGGGTCTTTCGCAACAAGCAAGATCAAGATGGGATAGTAGTAAGGAACAAAGCAAGACTAGTGGCTCAAGGTTACACACAAATAGAGGGTCTTGACTTTGGTGAAACTTATGCCCCGGTTGCAAGATTGGAAGCAATTAGGATCTTACTTGCCTATGCTTGTGCTCATAATATCAAGCTATATCAAATAGATATGAAGAGTGCATTTCTCAATGGGTACATCCAAGAGGAGGTGTATGTGGAGCAACCTCTCGGTTTTGAAGATGATAAGAAACCCAATCATGTATACAAGTTAAGAAAGACTTTGTATGGATTAAAACAAGCACCTAGAGCATGGTATGAAAGATTGATAGACTTCTTGCTATCCAAAGGATTTGTCATGGGCAAAGTTGATACTACTCTCTTTACCAAGAAGATTGAGAAAGACTTATTTGTGTTGCAAATATATGTTGATGATATCATCTTTGGTTCAACCAATCAAGATTATTGTGATGAGTTTGGAAAAATGATGGCAAAGGAATTTGAAATGTCAATGATTGGTGAACTTAGTTTTTTTCTTGGACTTCAAATTAAACAAATGAAGGAAGGAACATTTGTAAGCCAAACCAAATACATAAAGGACATGCTAAAGAAGTTTGGTATGGAAGATACAAAAGGAATCACTACTTCAATGAGCACTAATGGAAGCTTGGATAGTGACAAGAATGGCAACATGGTGGATCAAAAGCTATATAGATCAATGATTGGTAGCCTACTCTATGTGACAGCATCAAGGCCCGATGTAATGTTTAGTGTATGCATGTGTGCAAGATTTCAAGCCTCACCAAGAGAAAGTCATTTGAAGGCAATAAAGAGAATATTAAGGTACTTAAAGCATACACAAGATATTGGATTATGGTATCCCAAAGGTGCAAGCTTTGAGCTAGTTGGATATTCAGATTCCGACTATGCCGGTGACAAAGTGGAGAGAAAGAGCACTTCCAGGACTTGTCAATTGTTGGGAAGATCACTTGTTTCATGGTCATCCAAGAAGCAAAATAGTATTACACTATTTACCGCTGAGGCTGAATACATCGCCGCGGGTAGTTGTTGTGCACAAATCTTGTGGATGAAGGCAACATTGAAGGATTTTGAAATCAATTTCAAGAATGTGCCATTGCTATGTGACAATGAAAGTGCCATGAAGCTAACCAACAATCCGGTTCAACATCAAAGAACAAAGCATATTGATATTCGCCATCACTTCATTAGAGATCATCAATAAAAGGGTGACATTGCTATTGAGAGTGTAGGCACAGAAGATCAATTAGCCGATCTATTCACCAAGCCACTTGATGAGAAGAAACTTCACAAGCTAAAGAATGAGTTGAACATACTTGACTTCTCCAACATGAGTTAATGCACCCCATATATGACATGCCTCTCCTTCGAGCCCCAAGGTATAATTGGTTGACATGTCATACATTCTATTCTAAGGACTTGTTTAGTGCATCTAGTCATAATTTACATGTTCTAGGCTCATTCATGAAAATCAAATGATTTTGAAGTTTATATGGTGCCACTATTGTTTCCATGACTTGTATGATCTAGTGGTAGCATATAACTTGTTTAAGTAGCTTGTGATCCTAAGTGTTTAATCTAGAAAACTTGTCTAAATATTTGCTTCAACATGGTGCATGATAACCCTTCTAGTGAGGTGTTAAGAAGCTTGCCCTTGGATCAAACCGAAGCATTTTATTTATGCAAGCAATCTAGGTTGAATCACAAACTTGATCCTCACCCCATAATTCAACATGATAATCTATCTAAAATTGGTCCCTTGTGGTCATTGGTGCCAAAGGGGGAGAAAATGTTATTCACAAAGATAGATTCTAAAGGGGAAGAAAACCTAAAGGGGATAATTGATAAAAGAAGGGGATCAACTAAAATTTCGAGCACACAAGTAGGGGGGAGCAAGCTCTTAAACATGAATGTTGCATTTCTATGTGCACTTCATATGTATGATGCATAGTTATGTATTTCTTTTTCTCCGATACTTTGCTTGTGTGGTGACTTGCTAGTATAATTTGAATGGTATATTGAGGTACTAGCATGAATAGGAAGTAGTTAGATTTTTCTTGCTTCATGTTTTTCAAAGTGGTACTAGAGCCTTGCTTATAATGTTGATCTCACGAGGTTTCTAGTTATGTTTGTGCTTTTCAAGTGGTATCTAACTACACAAGGTGCTAAGATGGTGTTTATCGCTACTCCGATGGTATCACGCTTCAAAGGTCTATAATCTAAAATACTTAGCACCTATTGGTAGTCAATGCTCCTAATCTTTCCTATCTAACATGTATGCTTCCAAAATCCAAACATATAGCATACATGTAGGGGGAGCCATTGCTATCAATTTGAATTCATGATCACATGTCCATAATTCTTACACATGGTAATATACTTGGACAATGTGACATGGGTTCAATCAAAATTTTATCATAATATCTTTGTGAAAGGTTTGTCACCAATTACCAACAAGGGGGAGATTGAAAGTCCTATGTTTGGTGTTGGTAACTAGTGACAGTACCTAAGTACTAATCCTATGCCTAAATTGTATGTAGCATATGAGGATTAGTACATTTCAAGGTTGGTGGCAAGATGGACATGGTGATCATGATGGCCACACTTGGATTTGGACGCAACCCTACGTGATCAAGGCAAATGTATTTGCTTAAGGGTTATGTTTTAGTAACCAAGACACCTAGTGGGTGTGGTTACATTATAGGATAGATAGCTGTACTATAAAGAGGGGAATGACGCGACTATTGAACTCCTAAGTGCCTCTAGGTGTGCATTTCATAATCATATGCATCTGGATAGAACTAATATCGCCTCAAAAAATGATTGTGAAAATGCTAACACACTCGCACATGACGTGATCACTTGGTGGTGTTAGCACATTTGCGATGGCATTGGAGTTTGAGTGGTAGAGAGGGTTTGGGGTCCTCTCTCCCTCCCGCCGAGCTTGCGAGGCGGGATTCAGGCATTTTTGAGGAGTTGAAATGACTTTTTTCCACTACGCCGGAAGTCGGAAAAGAAACGGAGGCGAACGGAGGTCACAGAGGTGACCGAACGCTGGACCGGACGCGGTCTCTGTTTGACCGGACACGTTCGGTCAGTGTTCAGTGTCTGCGCGTGTTTCTGTTTTTGATCGGACGCGATGGCGCGTCCGGTCACTATCGACCGGACACGTCCGGTCGTTCAGGGAGCTTACTGGACTCCAACCGGACGCTGGCACTGTGGCGTCCGGTTAGTTCTGCAGCGCGTCCGATCGCTATTTCGTTGTACGCAGTCTCTGCTTGACTAGCGCGTCCGGTCCGTTACGGGACCAGCGCGTCCGGTCCACGCAACGAGCGCGTCCGGTCGGTGCTTCGCGGTATAGCCATTGTGCGATCGGCGCGTCCGGTCAGTTTGACTAGCGCGTCCGGTCAGTGCGACTTCGGCTGTTTCAAGTTTCTAACAGCTCTATTCGAAGGGGTACGTCTCTAAATACTCGTTGGCCGGCTCAAAGCTCCATCTCTTGAACATTTGACATACTTGTGAGCACTTTGAGCTAAGCAACTCCCCTCCCACTCATCTCTCTTGCTTCTTTGCATATTCAAAGTGAGATTGAGTGATCCAAGTGCATTTGCATTGTGAGATTGCATCTAGTTGGCACTTGGTGGTTGATTTGCTGCGGGATTCTTGTTTCTCTTGGTGGTTGTCGCCACCTAGACGACTTGGAGCAGCTTGGAGGCGTTGGCAAGAGTTGGTGATTGTTCTTGGCCACCTCCGGTGATTGTGAGGGGTTTGTGCCTACCTCGGCGAAGCACTAAAGGCAACGTTAGTGAATTGCTCGTGACATTTGCAACCTTTTGCCATTTGGTAGGTTCTTGTGGCACCTTTTGAGAGGCTCGGTGTGTGACCGATTAGCCACCGAACTATGTGGTGAAGAGGGACACAACGGGAACTAGCATGCCGACGAGCACATGAACCTCGGGATAAATCTTCGTGTTATCACTTTCATATTGTGATTGATTGATTCCGGTGTTCGGTTGTCTTGGTATTCATTATTGATCATATTGGTTGGCTCATTACTTCACCCCTCGGTGAAACTCTCCCAACTCAACTCCGTATTACTTTCTTAGTTATCTTTGCTAGCTAGTTAGCTTTGCTTTAGTAGCTCCTTTGTGTAGCTTGCTAGTTGTAGTTGTAGTTACCTTATAGGTTTGACTTGTGCGGTTGAGTGCAAATACTAGAATTGTGAATTGGTTAGGTGGCTTGCAAACACCCCGTAGGTTAAGCAAAACTCACATCTCTCTATTTGTTATATTGATAAACTTGGTTAGCTTGTCTTTGTAGAAAATTTTAAAAAGGCTATTCACCCCCCCTCTAGCCATCAAGACCTTTCAACGGCATCTGTCATGATCATGACCCCGCGTCTGACGGCTTGCTCACGCCCGCGCCAAAACCCTACACTAGGATATGGTGACAAACGCTGCATAGTAGCGTCTAATGCTCAGGGCAGCAGCGTCTGTTGCCCATATCTCGGCGATTTTGTGACATTTGCTCGATCCGTTTGATTCACCCTTTCACATATGAGCTAGACTAAGTATGTGTATCACTTTAGCACATGTTTTAGCTCGTGAAACATCATGTGACATTGCTCCAAATCTCGACATCGGCGTAAAGGAAAATAGGTGTTTCAATTCCTCGAAAATGCTTGAATCCTGCCTCGCAAGCTCGGTGGGAGGGAGAGAGGACCCCAAACCCTCTCTACCGCTCAAACACCATCGCCAACGCAAATGTGCTAACACCACTAAGGTTTCATCGTCACGTGCAAGTGTGTTAGCATTTTCACAATCATTTTTTGAGGCGTTATTAGTTCTATCCAAATGCATATGATTATGAAATGCACATCTAAAGGCACTTAGGAGTTCAATAGCCGCGTCATTCCCCTCTTTATAGTATGGCTATCTATCCTATAATGTAACCACACCCACTAGATGTCTTGGTTACTAAATCACAACCCTTAAGCATATACCTTTGCCTTGATCACGTAGGGTTGCATCCAAATCCAAGTGTGGCCATCATGATCACCATGTCCATCTTGTCACCAACCTTGGAATGTACTAATCCTCATATGCTATATACAACTTAGGCATAGGATTAGTACTTAGGCATTGTCACTAATTACCAACACCAAACATAGAGCTTTCAACCGGCTGCATTTCATGGCTGTGATGGTTATCTGTTTTTTTTTTGCGGTCGATGATGTTGTCCTAGGCACTTGGTAGGCATGTTTTTACATGCAGCCGTGCTAAATCTTCTTCTTTAATCATTGTACAATCATGTTGAGGCCAGGTAGGGTATGATGATCTGAGTTCCTATTTTATTGTTATATGCATGTAGATAGATCCCTCTGATAGACATGAGATGATGTCTAAACAAGCAGCAGCCATGGTTATAGTCATGGTTTCCTTTGTCACCACTAGGCTTAAAAGGAAAATGTCTGAACCTAAAACTGAACCTAACCCTCTACTGTATGCACTTAGAAATGAAGCTAAGCAGCACAAGCAACATACCCTAAATGTTATCTATAACTCTACCGATGGAGAGTGCCTTTTCATGCTTAGGATGACTAGAGCTCCCTTTTTTGCTTTATGCAATCTTTTAGAGAGAGGAGCCTTGTATGTGAAAGGGAAGGGTGCACAATAGATGAGCAAGTTGCAATGTTCCTTCATGTTGTAGGCCACAACCAAAGGTTTAGAGTTGTCCACCAGTCATTTAGGAGGTCCATAGAGACAGTCCACAAACACTTCCATCAAGTCTTGTATGTTGTTGGTGAACTTAGGAATGAAATGATCAAGCCTCCTAGCAATGCCATTCACCCAAAGGTACTTGGAAGTCATGGATGGAATCCATATTTCAAGGTAATTGTAAAGCACATGTTCCTGTATTTGGTAGATGTACATATTCACATGTACTGCCATCTCACTTGCATGGTTTCTAGGAATGCATTGTTGCCATTGATGGCACACATGTGTTGGCAAGGGTGCCTAGACACATACAAGCTGCTTTCAAGGGTAGGAAACACAACCCCACATAGAATGTCATGGCTGCTGTGGACTTTGACCTCAAGTTCACTTTTGTCCTTGCTGGCTGGGAGGGTTCTGCCCATGATGCACTAATCCTGGCTAATGCCATTGAGAGGGATGATGGGTTCATCACTAACTTGTAAATTCTATTCCGGAGGCCATTCCGTTTTGGCTATTGGAATGGAACATTCCAGTATCGGGCCATACCGGTATACCATTCTAGACTTTATAATAATAATAATAATAATAATAATAATAATAATAATAATAATAATAATAATATGTGAATAAACTTATACATAAATGTACATATAAATATATTATGACTTAACTTCTGGTGTAATTAACATTTTACCAAACTAAAATATCATTCAACAAGTTCATAAGACCTTATTCCAAAGTTTAAACTCCAAAGTTCATACATGAAAAAATATAATACATGTAGCCACGGCCGGTGTTGACCGGTATTGACCGACATTAACCGGTATTTGACCTGGTACAGGATTGAGGCTCTTCTGTACCAGAATGGAATTTACAACTATGGTTCACTGTCCCACCAAGTAACTGCACCACCTAGCCAATACACTTATGTCCTTGCACTTGGCACACGGACTTATAGTAGATGTCCACCAATTGTAGGTAAATTCTACATAGTTGATGCTGGGTATGCATGCCGAAGTGGCTTCCTACCCTCCTACAGGGGGGTCAGGTACCACTTGATAGAGTATGGGAACATAAACCACCCAACCAATGCAAAGGAGCTTTTCAACCTAAGGCACTCATCACTAAGGGTCACTGTGGAGAGGGCTTTTGGTGCTTTAAAGAACAGGTTTCATATCCTAGACAACTGTGGGATATTGATATGGCTTACATTTGAACTGTTGGTTTTTTTGTTTTGATTGGTGGTAACTGTGGAAAATATGTAAGGTCTATAATGCAAACAACATACTTATGAGATGGCTGCCTTGTTTATTTGGTTCTTCATATTTTCCATCACTGCCATGGAACCCTATGTGTGCCCATCTATTCACCTAGCAACAACAATTTGTTTATTATGCTGATGGCAGTGAATGGATGTGTGCAACAGGGTTCGATGGCAGTCATGACCTTGGATTTCCACCTGTTTGGTTCTTCTAGATTTGCACTTGTTGTTCTACTGATTTATTATTTGTATGGCAGTCACCAATGATAGAACAAAAATGATATACACCACCACACTCTAAAGCTGAGGCCAATTTTTTTTATAATGCCTATGATGTCATAGTTATTCCTCTGAACCTGATGATGTTGGTCATTCATTACAATTGACTGAGGCTAAACACTCTTTTCATCTGACAGACATGGCAGGTTACTATGTGGTTTTCCAGGGGAAAAAACCTGGGATTTACCTCAGTTGGCATAAGTGCAGTAAATAAGTCATTGGGGTAAGAAATTCTATACACAAGAAGAATGCCATCTATGAGTAAGCTGTAGCAGCTTATCATACAGCATTGAGAGATTTCAATGCTCCCGTGCCAGCAGCACATCCCCTGCTCCCCTGACCTATCCCATGTCGATGTTTTACAAGGTATTCCACTAGCTGATGGTAAGGCTGTTGGTTGAAAAATTGTGTTAATCATCTCACTTGTTGTTTTGTTGTTTAGGATATGGATGGGAGTGACCAACATTGGACACCACTGCTGCCCCTCTTAAGATCTGGTATTTGGTATTAGGCCGATGATGACAACCTCTTTTGCTGATGGTATTAGGCCGATGCTAACAACCTTGAAAAGTTAATTATGTTTTTCCTAATCAATGACTGTAATCTGTTGATCTCCTTTGCAAACTTCGGTTGATGCTACATGTTCTCTGTTCTTACTGTCATTTTAAACTTGTAATTACTTGGAGCTAGCTCTGGTTGTATCTGATGTACTAATGATGTCTGAGGCATATTAGTGACTTACTTAATTTATATTAGCTGCTATTATTGCATTGGAACTGAATTACGTATTGAAAAGAACCTATGCTTATTGCTTTGCATTCTTCTTCCTTGCTGTTAGCCGGGCTGCCACTGTCCCACGCCAAACACAATCTGAGTTTGGCAGTTGGTGGTAGTTAGGCTTTAGCCGGGCTCCCAACTGTGAATCAAACATCGTCTCTATTTGGCCCTGTTCTCATTGGTACAGAAACCAAACAAAGAGGTTACTCTCCTTGGGTCGGAGCTTGGCTGGGCTGGGACAGGCCACAAGGCCTGGCCGGCCACATACACGTTACCAAACAGACCCCAGGAGCCGCGCCCCTCCCGTACTCCCCCATCCATGTTCGCGTTGCGATTGCGACGCCCGATTCCTCGATCGGTGCTTCGCCAGAAGCGGACGGGCCCATATGTCTCCCAGGCGAACTGACCTGCAGTGCAACTTGTTTCACACGTGGCCGTGTGGAGCGGTGGACCCAACACCTGTCGGACAGCCGAATCGTTTTCTGAGCGGCGAACGAACGAAACTAGGGCTGTGTTTAGTTCCTGAATTCGGGAGTGACAAATTTACTGTAGCGATACTGTAGTATTCGTTTGTATTTGGTAATAATTGTCTAACCGTTGACTAATTAGGCTCAAAACGTTCGTCTCGTAAAGTACAATCAAACTGTGTAATTAGTTTTTAATTTCGTCTATACTTAGTACTTCATACATACCACAAGTTTGATATGACGGGAATCTTCTCTTTGCATAGTGCCAAATTCAGGAAGTTTGATGAAAAACACAGCCGGAATTGGGAGTCAGAGTCGTATACTGCGTGGCCGGTCATTAAAAAAAGTACGGCCGGCACTCAGGACTCGCGCGTGTATATATACCCAATCTGCTCGATTCGTCTGTCCAGCCTCCGTATCCTCGCCGATCTATTTCGCGGCGATCCGTCGATCTCGATCTGTTCACCGGCTCACGAGCTAGGAGGGCTCCGCACATGCTCGATCTCCATGTCAGGCCTTGCCTCCGTTCCTTCCATCTGGGCGTCAGTAGACGACCGTCGAGCCGCCGCCGCCGACGCGTCAGATGAAGACCTCGCGTACCACCAGATGGAGGCCGCGTGCTCCTCGCCAACGCCGAACCAGACAGGAACACCCCCTGACATTGCTTCCATCTGGGCCTGGGCGTCGTCGGTAGGCGCCCGTCAAGACGTCGCGTACCACCAGATGGAGGCCGCTTGCTCCTCGCCGACGCCGAACCGGACAAGAAGAACACCCCCTAACAGGCCCCTCCCTCGAATTTCGTGAAAATCGCCCTCCGGGTACGAGAAAGCTAGCTAGCTTCTTCTTCTTCCTTAGCAATGTTTACGGTGTACGGAGTATTTGTCTTTTAATTGAACTCTGCACCGTGCCGTTGTCACTTCTAATGTCTTTGTTATGCTTTTGCAGTCTTTTATGACGTTCTCGGGCATCATAGCCACGGCTTCTCCTTTTGTATACGGATTTGCGTACCACGATCCTGCGTTCCAGCAAAACCCCTTCCTGATGATATTGTTTGCTAGTATTGGACTCATGCTGATAGCAGCTGGTTTTGTATTAACATCTGACGATTGCCTGGCTGACGACGTATATTTTTAACCACTACCGGTGTCAGGGGAGAGACCGATGTGTATTATCTAATGGCATAATAGTCAATTTGGTCCCTCAATTATTACTCGAGGTTCAGTTTTGTCTCTGAACTTTCAAAACGGTCGTTTTAGCCTTCAAACTGTACTTTTAAGGTCAACTGCATCCTGAAACTACGAAGAGGATCGTTTTAGTCCTCGAGCTTTGCGTTTTGGGCTCAATTTTATTTATAAACTATCAGAGTGTATTTTATTCTTTAAACTTTTATTTTCAACTCAACTTTGTCTACGTTCTACGTGGAACGCTGCACTGTTGCACCTTGTTAGCTCTAACACCACCAGCGATTGGAGATAAAAAAAATAATATTCATCCAAACACTCTTTCGTGGCCATTAATAATTCCAAGCTGTTATTTTTATTACCCTTGTAATGGTACCATTTATATATATCCGACTAAACGATATTTGTGGGAGCAATTACAGTTGCATCGAACACTATTTATTCTTTAAGAATACATGGATATATTGAAACAATAGCAGATCTCTAATTTTGATAATTTATGGATGAAATTGTGTCTAAATATAAAATTTTCTTTTTAAATATACAAAATTGAGTTGAAAATAAAAGGTAAATGCACTTTGATAGTTTATGAATGAAATTGAGACCAAAATACAAAATTTAGGACTGAAATGATCATCTTCATAGTTGTAGGATAAAATTGAACCTAAAACTAAAGTTTGAGGACCTAAATAGCTGTTTTAAAAATTTAGGGATAAAATTGAGCCTCGAGTAATATTTGAGGGACCAAAATAGTTATTGTGCCTTATCTAATTATCTAATATCTCTACATAGTTCATACCCACCGAGCAATAAATTCTCCTAAAACTCAACCCTCGTGCTGCCACGTCATCCTATTTGCCACCAGTTTGATCTACCTACTGCTGCCATCTCTTCAGCTTCCCATCGATTGCAACCCACTAAGGGGTTGTTTAGAGCATCTCCAAGAGTTCCTCAAATCAACTTGCCATCCCACAATTTTTGGCAAAACAAGAAAAATCCTTCTCCAATGGCTTGGCAAATGGACTTGGCAAAGTTGGCAACTTGCCATCCAACCGGTCCGCACGCGCATATTTGCGCGCTGGGCTTCACTTGCCATCGCGTTTTCTGCCGCCGCCAACTCCTCTCCCGCGCGCGCGAGGAAACTTCACCGTGGCCCCAGGACTCGAATCGATCAGATCTCGACGGAGTCGCCCAGCGCCCTCCGCCCGTCCTCGCTGCGGAAGCCGAGCGCCGCCGAGCTCTCCACGCCGAGGCCGCCCGGGCGCTGCCGCCGCAGCACCGAGTCGCCGAATTCAAGGGGCTCGACACCGCCGCCGTCGTGCTCGCCTGTGACCTCACCACGGCAACCTCCGGGATGCTGTCGAGGAACACGGAGCACCGCGCAGCCCATCACCATCCTACCTCCTTGCCCCGCCTCGTCTTGCTCCACCCGCCGCCGCAGCGTATCCCGCCGCCGCTTCACTGCTGTCCCACCACACCGCCCCGCTCTGCTCCGTTCGCTTCACCCCGCGCCTCTACACCACCGCCTCCGCCCTGGCCCGCGCTCACCGTGACCCCAGGCAGCACCGCCGCTGCTGCTCTGGAGCCAAGCACCGCCAGAACCACCCCGCATCGCCGCCATGTCCTGCGCCTCCACCTGCTCTCTCTCTCTCCCTTCCCCTTCCCCTCTCTGCTACTCGCTCCACTCACGATGACGAGGAAAGGACAGGGATGACCGACGGACTGAAGCGAAGGCATCCGAGGCCATCCACTCCTAGGCCACGTTGGCTACTCCAATCAGAAGACGCCACATCACCTCCCTCTCCCTCTTTTCTCTAGTGCACTTGGTTCACGTGAAATACAGGGAGAAAGGCAGCCAGTTCATCGATCGGTGCATGAACCAGTTCACGCGCGGAGCTGCGTTGTGCGACCAGGCGAGAAGTCGCGACGCACGGCCAGGCGAAGAGACGGCGAAAAACAGTTGATCCGTTGGTTGGATGTGGGCCTACTTTTCTAATTTTACCAAACCTAAATAGCAAACTATTGGAGATACAATCTTTTTTCACTTGTTATATGTTTTAGCCACTTGCCAAATGACAAGATTTGCCAAGTGAAATTTGACAAACTCTTGGAGATGCTCTTAGATCCTCTCCTAAAATTTTTCACCCATCACACCGGATGTTTGGACACATACATAGAGTATTAAATATAGACGAAAAAATAACTAATTACACAGATTGCGATAAATTTGCGAGACGAATTTTTTAAGTCTAATTAATCCATGATCTGACAACGTCGTGCTACAGTAAACAAATGCTAATGATGGATTAATTGGGCTTAATAAATTCGTCTCGCGGTTTCCAGGCGAGTTATGTAATTATTTTTTTATTAGTATCCGAACACTCTTTCTGACATACCATGAAACATCCGATGCGACACCCTAAAAATTTTCACACCAGAAACTATACAGCCCCTAAGCAATAAATTCTCCTAAAAGGCTAAAACTCAACCCTCATGCTGCCACGTCATCCTATTTGCCGCCAGTTTCATCTACCTACTGCTGCCATCTCTTCAGCTTCCCATCAATTGCACACCAAATGCGAACAGGCAGAGCCGCACAGGTTATTGCCATTTGCCACATCCATTCATCTACCACAACAACTAATGCACCACATTTTCGTTCCTGCAGCATGCCTGAGGACGTGCTGGTAGTAAATGGAAGTACTCTACTCTCTCTCCGTTCCTTTATATCTGTCGCCGTTATCGTGCGTGTCACAAGTTTAACTTGATTTATAAAAAATACGTACAATATTTGTATCTCCAAATAAATTTATTAAAAAACTAGATTCAAAGATCTTTCCAATAATAATAATTTTGTACTATAAATATTAATATTTTTAATACATATTTAGTCAAAGTTGTTTCTCGAGAAGCGCAAACAAAAAAATATTTAAGGACAGAGGAAGTACTCCCTCCGTATATGATTTAGAGGTCGTTTAGGACATGATTGTGTTTACCAATGAGTCATTAATTAGGGGTATTTTTCCTGTCTGCCCTTATAAAATAGGGCTGCGGGTCTCTCCTAGACAACGGTTGCGGGGCGAGACTTGTGGGCAGGGTTCGAATCCTCTGGCCGATGCATTTTTTTTTTTTTTGCTCCACTCGACTTTACATGGTACTGTGTCGATTTTGCATGGCACTGTGTGGGGTGCGGTCAGCCGGTTCACGCTGGCGCCTGGGCGCGTATGGCAGCTTTTTGGGTGCGTTTCTGCTCATCCTGGGCGCGTTTCTGCTCGCATTTCGCCGTCGTTTTCGCGTTTGGCTCGTTTCTTTGGTTACGCACGCAGTCTTTTTGGTTGCGCACGCAGTTGCTCTGACGCTTGGCCTGCTTGTTTTAAAGCTTGGTCTATTTAAACGCCTCGCTTGCCTGGCTTGCTTGCACGCTCAGTTGCTAGTTCATCTACTACTCCCTTGCTTAGCTTCTTTTTTTCTCCTTCTACTTCTCCGTATGGCGCGATGGCTGATTCCTTCCCCGCCTTTGATCTGAATGTTCGTATAGAAGACGATGACGACAGAAATCTTCCCTTCGATCTCAACGAGCAAATATTGGAGGATCAAAACAACGGTGGTAATGTTTCTGTTGTTACTCAGTTTGTTCTTTTCTTTTATGATATTCATAGTTGGCACATGCAAATTAGTTTGCATTCTAAGTTTGTTCTTTTTTTTTACATGATAGACTTGAACTTGCCATTAGATGAATTTGGTGCAGTTGATTTTGATTATGTACAAAACCTCGCTGGTATGTAGCCACTAGAAGAATGTTATTTTTGCACAGCTAGTAGATTATATTTGCACGTTATTTTTTGCACGTTATTTTTTTTTTTGCACAGTATGCACTGCTAGTATTTTTGATTGAACATGCTACTAATAGAAGTGCTTCTTTTTTTCTTTTCAATAGAACATGCCGTGGCTATTAATAGAACATGCTTGTTTTTTCTTTTTAATAGAATATGCACCGGCAACTAGTAGAACATGCAGTGGCTACTAATAGAAGTGCTTGTTTCTTCTTTTGAATAGAACATGTCGTGGCTATTAGTAAACGTGCTTGTTTTTTCTTTTAACAGAACATGCAGTGCCTACTAATGTTTGTTTTTTTTTCAAGTAGAGCCTGCTGTGGAGGCTCCCGTTGAAGAACAAGTTAAAGAACCCCACCGAAGGAAAGAAATGTCTGAAGAGCTCCGAAAACAAGTTTATCAAGCTTTGTTGGCTAGAAGCAAGAATGGAAAACTAGACAAGAAAGATACTACAATTGTTGCTGATCAATTTGGCCTTCACATTCGGTCAGTTCAGCGTTTATGGAAGCGAGGTAAAATACAACTTGCAAACTCTATTCCGGTTGTGGTTTCTAGTCTAAAGAAGGGTAAAGTTAGCCGTAAGGCAATCCTTGTTGATTTGGAAGCATTACGCAACATTCCTCTAAAGGAAAGAATGACTATAGAGGATGTATGTACCAAACTTAAAATGAGCAAATGGAAGATTCAAAAGTATTTGAAAAAAGGTTTGCTTAGGCGTCACTCTAGTAGCATCAAACCATATCTCACTGAAGCTAACAAGAGGTCTAGATTAAAGTGGCGTGTTGACATGATTAAGAGGGATTTGCTTGCTGATCCAAGGTTTAAGGATTTATTTGACTTTGTGTTCATTGATGAAAAATGATTCTACCTCTCTCAAAAATCTGAAAAATATTATTTGCTACCAACAGAAGATGATCCCCATCGGACTTGTAAGAACAAGAATTACATCCCTAGGCTCATGTTCTTGTGTGTTTGTGCTCAGCCAAGGTTTAGGGATGGGAATTATATTTTTGATGGTAGGATTGGTTATTTTCCACTTGTTACTTATGAACCGGCTATGAGAGGCAATGAGAGAACTGGCCGTGTCCGTGGAGACTTGGTTATGAAGCCCATAACTTCGATCACAAGAGACGTGATTAGTGATTTCATGATCAACAAAGTGTTGCCTGCCATTCGAGCCAAATGGCCAAGAGAAGATGTGGGCAAACCAATCTTCATTCAATAGGATAATGCACCTTCACATTTAAAATTGGATGATCCGGTTTTTTGTGAGGCTGCTAAGCAAGAAGGATTTGATATTCGCCTAATTTGTCAACCACCCAATTCTCCGGATTTTAACATTCTTGACTTGGGGTTTTTTCGAGCTATTCAAGCAATTCAATACAAGAAGAATGCAAAAACAATAGAAGCTCTAGTTCCAGCAGTGCAAGAGGTAATTTGATCAAATTGTTCACACATGTTTCATGGTTTCTTCAACAACAAATTTACTCATTCATTCATTTCTTGCACACTTGTTTTGTAGGCATTCATAGAGTATTCGGCACACAAAGCAAACCGAATGTTTCTAACACTACAAAGTGTTTTGATGGAAGCTATGAAGGTGAAAGGATGCAACAAGTTCAAGATTCCTTACATGCAAAAAGAAACATTAGAAAGAGAAGATCGGCTACCAACTTCTATCCCTTGTGAACCATCTTTGCTAGATGAAGCCGAGGCTACTCTTGCTGCATCAAACAATTAGAATGATGCTAGTTAGCTTAATTAGTAGAGACATCCTTGTAACAGTTAATTAGAACTAAAGCTAGTTATCTTACTGATGCTTTGGCGTCATCCTTCCCGGCAGCGAGCTCACGCTCGAGCTTCTCGTCGAGCATCTTGAGCATGTCTGGAGGTACCACGAGAGTATTGCCATCCATCACGACATTGTCGAGATCGAGAATGAAAAGCTCGCGGTCGAACTTGTCGAGGCCGTGAAGCATGGTGCCGATTATGTAGTCCGCGTGGACAAGACCACAGCGAGAGTATGGCCAGAACCGCGAGTGCGCACGATTCCATGCTTGGTGGTCCTCATGGACGAGATGACGGCGAGCACATATAAAAGAGCCCGGCGGCAAGGAATCTAGCACCATCTCCGAGTCCGGCGCGAGCTCTTGCAACTCCGGCGTGATGGAGTCCGGCGCCATCTGCGAGTCCAGCACCACCTCCATCTCTGAGTTCGGCGTGATGACTTCCTCCGGCTCCTACGACTCCGGCGCGATGAGCTCCTGCGACTCCGGCGCGACAAGCTCCGGCTTGAACTCCATGGTTTGGAGCGGCGGGAGTAGGAGGTGAGGCGATAAAGGAAAGCCGAGGTGAGGCGACGGGAGCTGAACGGGCACGAGTATTAATGAGGCGACGAGTTAATGATGCACGGGAGCCGAAGCGACGAGGGCAAGGGAGTCCAAATTCATGCCCGCGCCCCCAGCGTCTTCCTTTGTGCATCTTCCATCTCTTCCTAGGATGATCTCTAAATCATATATGGAGGGAGTATGTCATTAGAGGGCCGTAGGTCGGATCCAAAAGGAGGGAGCAGCAGCCTGCAAGGACATGGATGATGACCATGAGTGAGTGGTGGCAACTGGCAACTGTGCGGGAAAACGATGGCACACGTACTACTGGCCTTGGCGTCGTTGACTCGTTGTCATCGTCGTCCACCTCTAGCAAAAGGCCCCCGCGTCGCTCCCACACGAGCGACACGGGAGGCGACTCGAACCCGCACTACCGCTCCCTTTCCTCCCTCCCTCCCTGTAAGGTCCTAGATGGCTAGAGGGGGTGAATAGCCTATAAAAAAATCCTACACAAGCCACTAAGCAAACTTGTTAGAATAACAAACGGCGCAAAGCGAGTTTTGCTTAGCCTACGGTTGTGATGCAAGCCTCCTATCCACAAGTCTAGTAGATTATGATCTCTAGTTCACACAAGGGCTAAGTCACTAATTTTACACTAGTGAGCAAGCTAACAATACTACTAGCAAAGCTACTACTAGAGCTACACAAGATAAACTAGTAAAGTAAAAGCGAGAGAGAGGAATGTGAATCTTACACCGATGGTGGAGTAAAGAAGTTGCCAATCACCAAGATGATATACAATCAATCAATATTGACAACAACACAATATGAAGACCAATCACCGGGAGACAAGTGACATAATATTTTTGTTCACTCGGTGTTCACTTGTGCACCGACAAGCTACGTCACCGGTTGTGTCGACCAACACTTAGATGGTTTCTCGGTGTGACCCTCAAGTCACTTGCCCCTCAAGGCACGCCCCGCAAGGCACCACAAGACACCACTCTCAAGTGAGGTAACTCAACGACACGCGCAATCCACTAGAGTTGTTTTTGGCGCTCCGCCGAGGAAAGCACAAGAACCTCTTACAATCAACCGGAGGTGACCAAGAATAATCTCCTTCTCTTGCCAACGCCTCCAACAATCTCCAAGCCGGCTAGGAGCGGTACTCTCTAAGAGTAACAAGAAATCCACCGGCTATACCACCCACAAGTGCCACTAGATGCCCTCAAGCTATGCAACGCACTTTGGGATCACTCAATCTTACTTATGATTTGCAATCAAGCAAGAGAGATGAGTGGGAGGAGAAGCTCTAGCTCAAAGGATGCACAAGAATGTTAGAAATCACGAGAGACCTCCCCAAGGGCCGGCCAACAAGTATTTATAAGCATCCCATCCGAATAGAGCCGTTATACCCCTTCACTGGGTCTTTTTCAGGATGACCGGATGCGCCGGTCATAAATGACCGGACGCGCTCAACCGCGTCCGATCCTCCAACGGTCACTGAGCCCCAATGGTCAAACCAATGACCAGACGCGCCCCAGGCAACGACCGGACACGCCCGTCAAACGACCGGACGCGACCGTCAAACGACCGGATGCGCCGATCGCACAGTACCGCATGCCCACGAAGCAACGACCGTACGCGCTCCAGGCAACGACCGGACGCGACAGTACCAGCGTCCGGTTAGAGTCCAGTAAGCTCTCTCAACGACCGGACGCGTCCGATTGCGTGTGACCGGACGCGCCTCACGTCCAATCGTCCTTGTGAACTGCTGTTCCCTCTGGGCGCCTGACCGGACGCGCCGGTCCCGCGAGTGACCGGACGCGCCGGTTGCAAACCCTAGCACCCGCGCGCCTGACTGCTGCGTTGTACTGACCGGACGCGTCCGGTCACCTCTGTGACCTCCGTTCGCCTCCGTTTCTTTTCCAACTTTTGGTGTAGTAGAAAATAGGCATTTCAACTCCTCAAAAACGCCTGAATCCCGCGCTCGCAAGCTCGGTAGGAGGGAGAGAGAGACCCAAACTCTCTCTACCGCTCAAACTCCAACACCTTCGCAAATGTACCAACACCAACAAGTGATCACCACCTTATGTATGTGTGTTAGCATTTTCATAATCATTTTTAAAGGTTTTCAAGTTAGCTCACTAGGCCCTACATGCAATGCACTTCATGAATTCACCTAGTGGCACCCGTGCATCGAATAACCGATAAGACTTCCCCTCTTGATAGTTCGGCTATCGATCCTAAACCACTCACACCATCTATGGTGTCTTGAGTGCAAAACAAAATAGCCCTATGGTTATACCTTTGCCTTGAGCCCATTTTGTTTTTCCAAAAGATATGATCCATTCATATCATCACATGATTGTCTCGATCCATCGACCTTGACTTCACTTGCTCTTCACCGTTGCATCGGTCCGTCGGCGCCAAGTCTTGCTCAAGCTTCACCATCGCATGGTCCTTCGCTTCGAAGCCTCGACTTGCCCTTCACCTTCACAACCGGTCCATCGAGCCAAACATCATCTTGGTCACATGAGTCAATGTCATGTCTCATATTCAATGATCACATTTATCTAAATCATCCACTTAGATACAAAGGTTAGTCCTAGGTTTCATCAATTAGCCAAAACCAAACTAGGGACTTTCACTCCCGTAGCGCCGCCACAGGAGTAGGCCGCCGGCATGGTCGTGCGGCTTGCCATGAGGGCAGTGGCGGGGCCCTTCTTCGCAATGGTGGGTGCGGTGGTTGAGGACAAGCTCGTGGCATCCTAGGGCGCTGCATGGTGTGTGCGGCGGTGCCGGTGGCCCGGGGCTACCTGCTCGCCTCGGTGCCCGGATCTAGCGAGGCAGGGCCCGGATCCGTGCGAAGCTCGGGCATTGGGCAAGCTCATGGCATCCTAGCGGCGCCGGCGGTCCAGGACTACCTGCTCGCCTCGGCGTCCAAATTTGGTGAGGCAGGGCCCGCATCCATGCGGAGCAAGGGCGTTGGGCGACGGCGGCTGTGGCTTCTGCTCTGGACGCCGGCTCGGCGCTCGAGACAAGCGCGGTGCGGCTGTGTCGGCCTAGGACGCCAGGGACAGGCCCTTCCTCTTCCCCGCACTCGGCTGTGGTGGCGACGTGCGCACCAGCGGGCCGGCAGGGCGCGTGCTCGCGCGAGCCGCGTGGGGCTCGGTGGGGCCACCTGCTGCAGCTGCAGCGGCATCGGCCAGTGCCCGTGCAGGCGCCGAGCGGTGGTGGGGGGCTTTCCTCCTCCGTATCCTCCTTTCCCCCCCTCGACCATGGTTCCATGGTGGAGGCGGCGGCGTCGGCAGGGGAAACTGGGTCTGGTGCCCTGTAGGCCAGATCTGGTGTCCCTGGGCAAGGGGCGGTACCCGTGATGGAGGGTGCGACTGACAATGGCTGGCGGAGGTCGGCAGTGTCGACGGCGGCAACACCCGGCGACCGCTTCGGTGTGTGGCTTGGGGACGCATGCGACAAAGTGTGGCTGGTCTTTAGCATGTTGTCTGGTTGGCTAGGGTTGCCGGCGCAGCTATGCGCTACTCGAGCAGCCAGCGCGTCGATGCCCCTCCGGCGAGGCTTCTGCGGGATGGCTGGCAGTGACGACGGTGGCGACAGGCTGGGGTCTGACATCTTAGCCGATGTCTATGCTGGAGGTACCTTGGGCGAAAGCCTAGCGACGGTGACGCCTTGTGGGCGCCGTTTCCCTGTTGAGGGCGTCGTGTCCCCAGCAACGTCTTCCGCGGGTGAAAACCCGGTCCATTCCTGGACGAGCGACGACGGCACATTCGATGTCGTACCCTTCCTGAAGGCGTCGCGGTGGAATTCGACTCGGTCACGATGTCTCCTTGTGGCGAATGTCATCCACTTCTCGGCGCCCGGTCTACCCCTTCTTCGATGGCTGGATTTGCTTTGGATGCACGACAATCGCCGCGGGCGGGGTGGGAGGTCGTGGGTGGAAGTCGGAGCTGCTCTTCACGGCGTGCTTGAGCTTGGCAACGATAACCGCCTCGGCCTCCTGCTTCGGGTTGTCATTCTCACATCTTAGTTGGGTCGTCTGTGAGCTGCCATGGGAAGTCAAAGCCGCTGGTTGCTTTGCAACCATGTTCGGCAACCAAGGTAATAAATAGCGGTGGTAGCGGCCGCAATTGCACCCGCAATAGCGGTAGCGGTCCATCGCCGCTACCGCTATGAGGTAGCGCTCTGAACTTTGCATCTTGGAACTTTGCGGCCGCAATTTTGAATAGCGGGCCGATATTGCGGCCGCAATTGCACGTAACCGGGTGCAATAGCATGGAAGCAAATATCCCTAATTAGTCCACCCCACTATGACTCACACCTCAAATTCAAATACTCACGCATCGGCTGTGAAACTTAAAATTATTCATGATATATGCACTTAAAATTATTTATACTCATTATTCATGATATACGTACTTAAAATTATATGGGACTATCGGGGTGTCGTTATTGGAACTTATCGTCCGTAATATCGTCCGCTATCCGCAATCCGCTACCTCGACGTCAATCCGCTACCAATCCGCTATACGCTATTTAGTACCTTGTCGGCAACTATGACTCGTGGTAGTGTGCACTCTGTCGTGTTTGTGTGGTTGGGCTTCGCCTTTCGTGGTGCTTGGCGCCAAGTTTGGCCGTCCTTGTATATAAAATTGCTCTTCTCTTATCGTTGAAAGCCGGTAAAACGGATCTTTCGAAAAAGCTTCAGCTGGACCGCCGCCGCCGATGAGACCTGCTGCTCGTCTGCGGCTAGCCGTCCGGGTCAGACGTTGGTTCCCTCACCGCCTCACGAACACGGGCCATGGTAGCCGGCAGTACCGTGCTACGGTTTTCATGTGGCAAGCTCGTGGTCGGGCGAGGATGATGATATGATGACATCAGGATGCCTCACTGGGTCACCACCCATTCTGACAGTAAGTGCTACTGATCCATCAACCATTATCCATCCCATGATCTGCTTCGTTCCCTGTTCACAAATTTGCATCGCCATGTATGTTATAGCGAAATCGAAACAAAAACTTTCAGTTGTGGTGTAGGAGCTCTAGCGATGAAGATGCAACATGCTAATTAAATTGCCTACACTGCCATACACATGATAGCTGCCCGCTCCTGCTCCTCTATCTGGTAGCTGCCGCTGCTGCCCTCCTCGGTTTTAAGGATTCGTTTACCTGATATACGTATAATATAAAATACTGCTATACTGTACGTATCATTTTTGTTTGGCTTTTCTACTAAAGCCACCTGTATTCAATGCTCAAAGCTTATACGTATGCCTATTAGGTTGAATTTGGTCACCTATCATTCACAAATTAAATTGTTGACTTCATATATCATCAAGAATATCCCATTCACATCTTTTCTTTTTTCAACTCCAAATCTATTGTTGTTCAAAAAAAACTCCAAATCTATTATCTAAACTGTAATATCAAATTCCTGCAGCAACGCGCGGGGAATTCAACTAGTTTCAGAAGAGGAAAAGGCTAAAAGGGTATTGTTTCACATGGATTTATTTCAGAAGAGGAACGAGGCTGAAAGGATGTTATTTCACAGGGTATTTTTTCCCCTGAGCAAATGCTTAGAATGACTGTGTTTATTATATCAGTCTGGCTTATCAGTCATGGTATAGTATTTTTCTCTCACAATAAATCAGCGAACAGTACTTTTCAGCGAAGCAAACAGGGCCTGATCTGCAGTTTCATGTTTCTTCAGTAATGATGCCTCCCTAACTGCATCCTTAATCATTCCGTCTATAAAGCACAAAAGGGTTAAGACATGCATAGTTTTCAGACTTTCAGTTCATACTCCCTCTGTCCAAGAGAGCATGCAACTACGGGTTGCGTGCTGACAAAAGTAGTTTATGTTTAACCAAATTTTTAGTGAATACTATTCACATTTATGACTTCAAATTAATTTATTAAGAAAATACATTTCGTAATGAATCTAATGATATTTATTTGATATCATAAATATTGATATTTTTTTATTTGTAATTAATTGAACTTGAGATACTAAACCATGATAATGTGCTAGAATTGCATGTTTTTTTGGACGGAGGGAGTATATGCAAAGCCACATTTATTGTCTTCTCCATCGATATCACTCGGTGTGTCAGCGTGTGCGTGTGCCTATGCGCCATGCCCCAATTCAATATCAGTATGGTTTCATATCAAGTAAAGTTCACTGGCGGTCCTCGAACTTGTTTGGTTGTGTCATCCCGGTCCCTTGTGAAAGAACCATCTAATCTAATGCCCTCCCAAGAGTACTCGTCTTTCATGAGACATTAAGTACCCAAGAGAGCGCACTAAGTTATGCAGTTCCGTCGAGCGTACCCCAAGGGAGAATCCGAAAATCCACATTTTTACATTGGGATCATAAATGAGAGAGTAAAGCTTACAACATCCTTGTCATTTCTTATATCACTTCTAGTACAACACCAGAGTAATTCATTATTTGATTATAACAGCGAAATATGAGATGTTATCAGAGTTCAGCGGAAAGAAAATCATTTAATTATAAGATAACCATTGACATGATAAACTTTTATAAGCATGAGATGAGAACAAATTGCAAGTATTTTCTTTGTAAAACTTTTGGTGAAAGTTTTAATAAATACACTCTTCTCCGCATCGTAAAGGAAAACCTCGCTGAGCCCACCAGGAGGTTTCTACACCCAAGTGTCAGTTTATCAGCACCTGTTGAAATGTCTTGATGGCTAGAGGGGGGTGAATAGCCTATTAAAAATTCCTACAAAGTATGCTAAACAAGTTTATCAATATAACAAATAGCGTGATGCTAGTTTTGCTTAGCCTAAAGGGGGTTTGCAAGCCACCTATCCAATACACAATTCTAATGAATGTCACATAACCGCACAAGTTAAACCGCGAGAAGAAAAACAACTAGAGCTAGCAAGCTACCAAAGCAAAGAGCTACTCTAGCTACACTAAACAAACTAGCAAGATACAACTATGAAAGTAATGCAAGTGTGAGTTAGAGGGGTTTCACCGACGGGCGATGAATTGAGTCAACCAAGAATGATGATCAATGAATTCCAAGATAACCGAACACCAGGATCAATCAATCACAATGTAGAAGTAATGACACAAAGATTTATCCCAAGGTTCACGTACTTGCTGGCATGCTAGTCCCCGTTGTATCCCTCTTCAACCACGTGGGTCGGTGGCTAATCGGTCACGCACCGAGCCTCTCAAAAGGTGCCACAAAAACCTACCAAATGGCAAAAGGTTACAATGACACGAGCAATCCACTAGAGTTGTAATTCGGCGCTCCGCCGAGAAATCACAAGAACCCCTCACAATGCTGGAGCCGGCCACGAACAAACACCACTCGTGCCGGACCTCCTCCAAGCCGCTCCAAGCCATCTAGGTGGCTGCAACCACCAAGAGAAACAAGAATCCCATAGCAAGAGAACACCCAAGTGCCAACTAGATGCAAAATCACAAGCAAACGCACTTGGATCACTCAATCTCACTTCGAATATGTGATCAAGCAAGAGAGATGAGTGGGAGGGGAGTTTCTCAGCTCAAAGGGTTGTCAAGAATGTCAAAATGCCAAAAGTATGGCCCTAGAGCCGGCCAACAAATATATATAGAGGTACCCCTTCGAAGAGAGCTGTTGGGCTACTCTGCGTGGGCGACAGACGCGTCTGTCGCACCACCGACAGACGCCGTGCCCGTGTCTATCACACACAATCGCGCCATGTGTCCTCGAGCTTCGAATTTCAATGGTCATCTCCATCAGCGTCTGACGCGTCCGTCGGTTGTGCCCTCGGTGTCTGTCGCTGCGACGGACGCTGTCCAGAAATGACCCGTGACCATTTTCAAGCCAACAAACGCGTCTGGTGAACGCCCGACAGATGCGCTCGAGCGTCTGTCACTCGCGCGCTCGCTCGTCCGTGAAACCCTGGGTGACAGACGCTGACGTAGCGCGTCTGTCGCTAAGGCGTCCGCGCGTCTGTCGCGCGCGCTGCAGCTGGCCGAGCTAGGGTAAGCCGATAGATGCCAGGGCTAGCGTCTGTCGCCCCTAGTACCAGCGTCTGTCGCGTGAATCTCAGGCGGTTTTTGAGATTTTGTTGCTCCACTTGTTTGCCCCTTTCACATATGAGCTATACTAGATATGTGTAACATCTAAACATATGTTTTAGCTCATTTTCAAGTTAAGCACGTAGGGCGAGGAATATGCACTCTATCCAAATGCATATGATTATGAAATGCACATCTAGAGGCACTAAGGAGGTCAATAGCCGCGTCATTCCCCTCTTTATAGTACGGCTATCTAGCCTATAATGTAACTACACCCACTAGGTGTCTTGGTTACCAAAGTACAACCCCTAGCATATACCTTTACCTTGATCATCATAGGGTTGCACCCTGTTCCTCCTTCATCACCATGGTAAGCACTTCATCATCCACACTTGATCATCATGCTTCACCATGTTATGTGCTAATCATCCTTTGCTACATACCATCTTAAGCACATGATTAGCACTTGGGCATTGTCACTAATTACCAACACCAAACATAGAGCTTTCACCTGTCACCCGCAACAGGGTAGAACAAACCCTGAGTACTTAATTATACTCTGCAAGACTTACCCGTCAGGAGGAAAGAAAAAGACTCCAAGAATTATGCAAGACTTTCTGGCTTATGGGTTTATTGCAACTACAAGAAGCATTACTAAAGGTGCATCCTTATATTTCTTTTTATTAGCAATCATCATTAGTTCATTAATCGACCATTCTATGTAAGCACCAAAACTACTTTCAAGCAGGTGGTCAGCAATCAGAGTCATTTCACCATCTTTCATAGTTCTTACTACGATGCTAGATTATAGTCATGTCGGACCGTTAAATTGACGGCAATTCACGAATCAATGTGCCCAGCTGGGTGCCCCAAAAACACACGTCTTGCTTGTACCCCGGGCACAAGCAAGACCAACCCGTTCCTCTCCTATCAAGGGGTCTAGGTCCCCATTTAAGCTCGGACTCTAAGCCCCCAACACTGCAGGTCCGACCTCAGTATGGTGCTTAGACCTCCTCAACCCAACATATAACCACCCAAAAAGCCGTTCTAGAAAGAGTCGGAACCCATGACAAGAGAGAAACGAGTCTTCCCGCTCCCATAAGCAAGTATATGCTCGGGACAAGTAGGTCTGTGACCTGACTATGTAATCCAATGCAACGAACGGTCCTTAATCGACACAGGCGGGACAACTGCAACCAAAGCCCCGCTCTGTTGCCCAACCAAGTCCAAATCCATCCAAGCTCAGTCCCGCCTGGTCTCCAATTATTATACATATTTATTCCATGTGATAGTAACATGATAATAGTACCATAATATATTTCATATCTCTCACGAGTGACAGGTAATCACTCGACTTCTACCGGGATCCTATAGCATAGCACGCTACATGATCCTATCATATTAGTAAGACTCCTAGGATATATATATTAGTGTATATATATATATATATATATATATATATATATATATATATATATATATATATATATATATATATATATATATATATATATATAGACTTCTACCGGGATCCTACATGCAAGTGGTTTTCATTCAACTCCTTTAAACTTAATGCACAAGTATAATTTAAAGTGCAGAATAATAGAGATTATGCACCGGGGCTTGCCTGGTTAACATATAACCAAAGTTAGCATTTCGCCGTGGCGGCACGATCTTCCGGACACCATCCTTTCGGCTACTCCAGATGACTTCGCGATCCCTCATCGTTCCTATTGTGATATATGTGGATGCAACGTAGAGACGTAAATAAACAATGATAATTGCAACTAAGAGAACACGACACGCTTCGCAAGCTCACGAGCTAACTCTAACGCACTAGGCTACGTACACATGTTGTTAAACAAGAGATTATTTTCCCCAGCAAGTATTTTAGTTACCCGAACCTAAAGTGTTGCTTTATTTATTTCATCGATTTAATATTTATACTCTAACTAGGGCTAATTAACTAATTAAGCAAACTAATTATTTTGGAGCTACCAATTTACAGAGAGTAGGTAATCCTATAATAAAACTACTATGAAATTTTCCAAGCAAACACTATCATCATTTTGCTCCTAAAATTCCTACAAGTTTTATCCCAATAATACTAAGCATCGCAAATTAACTATGGAACTCTTGAAAATATTATGGAACTATGTGAACCAGTTATACCAGCAGGTAGACCATGATTTTAGAAACTGAACAAACTTGGTTTCACAATTTTTGGACTTCTACACATTTAGATATTGAATTTACAATTTAAGCTAGAAACTATATTAGAAAATCATTTGGAAAAGGGAAAAGGGCTGGCGGCCACCATCCGACCCAACTGGCCAGGCGCAGGCCCGGAGCGCACAGCAGGCCAGCCCAGCAAAGGCCCAAGGCGGCGAGAATACCACCCGCACCCTGCAATAATGCAAAAGAATCCCCGGCACCTCAGGTTATTACGCGACACAGCTCCGCACTATTGTACCAGAGACATACATTGCACCAACCACCCTGAACTAAGTTGCCTTCGCAACGAGCTGGTCCCCGATATCCCTGCGCACGTCGGCGCGATTCCGGCCGGCATAGCATGGCCACGCCGACCTGCCGAGCGAAGCACTGGTCCGACGGGCAGGCCGATGAGCACCGCGGGCCTAACCAAAACCCTGAGCGGCGGTTGAACGGCATACGGTGCCCCCTAGTACCCTGCCCACGCTGGCCGACCATCCGCCATGGCGGCGCTCCTGTTCCGGTGTGCCTACGCGCTCTCGAAATGGAAGAGATGACCGAGGAGTATCAGTAGCTCACCCTGGTGCATCCTGCATCGACGGCTGAGGTGAAGGTGTGCTGAGGTGGTCCGGCCACGTGCGGCCGCACCGCGCAGCGGCGCCCCGAGCGGACACCGATGCATCAGCTCACCCCCGGCTGCGTCCCAGGCGAAGCTAAGGCGAGCACCGCATAGGCGAAGTCAAGGCGAGCTCGAGGTAAAAAACAATCGAACCACCATGAGCCCTTACCCCAACTCCATCGGTGCGGCGGCGCTCATGGCCTGCGACGAGCAGCACCTAAATTGCCGATTGGCAATGCTCGACCGGCTTGCGGAAAGAACGAACGGCTAGTCGACTACCCATGCCACTCGTGGGCGTGAGGAATTGTGGCAAAATCGAGTGGTTGAAGAGAGGGGGAAGGAAAACGGTGACTCTGTTCATGGCGCGGGTGGAGGAGGTCACGCGGGTGGGTCACCATTAAGGTGGGCAACTCCGGTCGGTGGCAAATGAGCACAAGGTGCAGTTGACGAGCCTGAGAAAGTGTGGCGCGTCGCGCACGACAGCAACTGCCTTGATTGCTCAGCGTCAGCTAGCGGGAACAGACGAGGCAGAAGACGTCTCCATCGCGACTGTGGCCGAGTCAACGAGGCAGAGGCGGCAACAGCACGACGCGACGAGGCGGGCAGCTACGGCGTTGGCACGTCCCGCGGTCTCGGTTTGGCCTTACACGCGGCACAGCAACAACAGAGCTGTCGCGGCCTGAGCCGGGCACCAGCAGTGCACGCGCGCATGCGGTGACCGCGCCCACGGGGCCAAACGCCCGATACAGAGGCGTGCGCGAATCTCAAAGCGAGACAAAAGCCGCTAACGAACCCGATTGAGGCCCACTTGAGTTTACTTACCTGGAACGATAATGCCAGCTGCCTAGCGAGGTCATCAACATGGCTAGAGAACAATTAAAGATGAGAATAGAAGGACGCCAAAATGGGATAGTCACTGGGACGTCGGTCCACAAGCCGAACGCCAAGGTCAAGGTTCTAGCGTGTTCGAGCAAAGTTAGGCAAATTTTTAAGAGGGCCAGGTGACATCCGGCACTACCACAACCCATACCAAGCTCTAAGTGCTAGGTTAGAAGCAACCAGTTATGCAAAAACATGATGTTAGTGCTTAAGCCTTTTTGTTAGAATTTAAATGCCGACATAGCATTGCCATCCCTCTTCCCGACTTGGGAGAAATCTAGAGCCAAGATGGAATTGGATTTCGAATTCGATTTTTGAGCTTGCAAAATACTAGTTAGCAACTTCTATTTTTTCCAAAATAAGAGTTGCATTTTTATCTACACAACTTGCTCATTAATTTTTGCTTAAGCGCTACACACACGTCATGTTTTATTTGTGTTTATAAAAATTGTTTTTCATGTCAATTAACTCAAACAACTTAGATCTCACTGGCATGATTTCGCATGAAACAAACTAACTTGCATTATTCGTTTATCATTTCCTGTGAGGTAAAATTGTAAACCATGAGAACTTGTCGTGATAATTTCTCTTAGGTTTTAAGCGAGGTGCTAAGTGGCTCGTAACACCAGAGGTGTTACATCCCTAAACTCGTAAATCGACCGTTTAAGTCCCCAAACTTATTCGTTTGTGTCATCCCGGTCCCTAAACTCTCAAATCATCCGTTTAGGTCCTCAAACTTATTCGACTGTATCACCTAGGTCTCTAAACTTGTAAATCACCCGTTTAGGTACTCAAACTTGTTCACTTGTGGCATCCGGTCCCTAAATACTATAAACTTACAAATTCAATATATATTTATAGGCCTGTCTAAAAATTGTAAGTCTATTTTTTATACTCCTGCTAACATGTACTTTAAGTTAGAATACAAGAAATCACCTTACACTTTCTATTTTTAAATCTATAATTCAATAACTAAATAGGCACATCATTTTTAGGATTTATAAAAATATACATGTCTATTTAATTATTTAACTATAGAGTTAAAAATAGAAAGTACATGGTCATTTCTTTTATTCTAATTTAAGTACATGTTATTGGAGTCTAACAAAATTATATTTATAATTTTTGAACAGTTCTATAAATATATATTAAATTTACAGTATTTAAGGACCGGGATGACACTACTGAACAAGCTTGAGGACTTAAACGGATGATGTGGAAGTTTAAGGATCTAGATAATACAGCGGAACAAGTTTGAGGACCTAAATTAGCGATTTGAGAGTTTAGGGACCGGAATGACACACATGAACAAGTTTGAAGATCTAAACGGTCGATTTGCAAGTTTAGAAACCGGGACGATACAGGCGAAGAAGGCTGAGGACGGACTTTACTCTTTCATAATCTGCTGTTTCTCTAAATTTACTATCTGCCATCTGTTCAATCAAAGCCTTAATAAACATCTCATAAAAAACCCTTAAACCTGCAGCCCAGGCAAAGCGGCGCCCGGTGACGGCCCGAGCCGGCTCGCACCCCCGCGCCGGTGCGCGGCCACAGGCCATGCCCCCTTGCCACAGGCTTTTACGGGATCAAATCCCGTGTTCTCTTGATTACATGAACAATGTGAAGGCTGTGAATAGAAACAAGCATCACCATGTCAATGAGCTATTAGGAATCCGGAATCCAAGGCAAAGAAGAGACATGACAAGGTTGGTCGCATTGCTTTGGTGGCAACTCGCAAGATGAGACATTAACAACCACCATTCTAGAACAGAAAAATCTAACAAAAGAAAAGAATGACCTGATACTCGACTGAACAAGGTTCTCTAGTATAGTGCCCAATATGAATGAAAAAATAACAGCTGTTGTCACATCCCAATTGGCGTTGCCACAAAAGTGAAAACGCCAGCATGCCTGCATTGTAAAAAAAAAATGATTCAGTTTCTGAATACTGGGACGGGACGACACGCCGTCATAAGTTTGAGAACCGGCTCTTTAAATAGCAGAGTGTACTATCCAAACAACAAACGCTAATGCTCTAACTCGAACGTTCGGCGTTTTTCAGACGCGACAGATAACGATTCGATTAGCTACGGCGCCCGTGCGTCCTCCTTCACTCATCTTTCCACGGCCTTATTCGCTCGTCACATCGTCCGCTCATTCCTACACCACCTCCCTCCCTCCCACGACGTGCGCCTGCTCGCGACGCAAGGTTCCGTCGCGCCGTGCACCCTGTCCCATGCCGTTGCTTCCCATTCGCTCGCTCGCGCGCCTCTCGCCCCTCCCCTCGTGCGTGCCACCGGCTCCCTCCCTGACCGGCAGCGCCGCCCTCACCCACCCCCAGTGTCCTCCTCTCCCACCCCGGCGGCTCCTTCCCCCACATTGACGGCCCCTTCACCCTCCCCAGCGTCCTCCTTCCCCCACCCTAGCGGCTCCTTCCCCCACCCGACGGCGCCCCTCCCTCCCCCCCACTGGCGTCCACCCCTACCGGGAGCTCTCAATGCTCACAGATCTGGCGGCCATGGTGCTCCCCGCGACAAACTCTCTCTCTCTCCCCTATGTTGCAATTATATGTTTCAATTGTTTCAGGCGTTTCAAAGGTATGGTGCAGTTGAATCATATGGATGTTGTAAAAGTAGATCGGGAGATGTTGTACATGTTGCATAAGTTGCAAGTGTTTTCAGAAACATGTTGCAAGAGTATATTTTGAGTGTTTCAGATGTTTCAGAGGTATGTTTCATCCGTGTTTTCCGGATACATGTTGCAATTGTGTTTATCTTGATGTTGCATGTGTTTTATTTGCATGTTGCGTAATGGTTACAATGAATTTTAGTTGTGTTTCAGGTGTTTTTTCAAGTGTTTTAGAAGCATGTTTCAAGTGTTTCAACTGCCTTCAGACATATGTTGCAACCGTTGTATTTGGATGTTTCAAAAGTAGATCGGGTGTTGCATCTCTTGTCCTCTCACCTTCTGCTGCATCGTCTCTCTCGGAGCCGACAGAGCATCCATATGACACCGCGGCCGGGTCCTTCCGAATCGGAGGCGTCATACGCCCTTACCCTCTAGTCGCTCAGGCGACACGGGCCCTGCGTGTAGCGCAAAACGGCGCGCAGCGCTGCACGGCGCAGCAGGGGCGCGGCGAGGGGCTTGCAGAGGGAGCACGCTCGAGATGGCAGCGCGGTGGCGGGGATGGGGGTGTAGAGGAGATAGGCCGTGGGGGGACGCGTGCATGCATGTTGGTGTTGTTTCTGTACGCGGGTGTTGTTTTCTAAGGTGCGTCCTCACGCCGGACGTCCGAGCGCTAGCCGTAGCGAACAACAAAATATGCTCGAATATCTGCACCGAGGCATTTCGACAAACACCTTGGCTTGCACTCGTAGCACATAGAGATCGAGGTCGTCGTCCCTGTGGAGGGCATGTCGTACATCTTCAGTAAGTCTAGCAGTGTCTCGCCGCCTCACCCTAACTCGCTATCGAGCTTCACCTAACATGGATCCACCGCCTCCTCTCTGGTCTCCACCTCGAGAAGTCGAGCTTCGCCCGCATGCCTCTGCTGAATGCGGGATTGGTGGATCCGCTGTCCTCCGCTCTGATCTCTGCTAATGTAGCAAAGATCAGGCGAGCAGACCTACCGAAGGTGCCTTACCGATGCGCTAATTGAGCAGGGGTCTCATCCCTACGAAAGGGAGGCTTGTCGTCTCCGCGGCCTAGCCACATCAAGAGCTCCCGACGCGCTCCTCTGAGATCCAATAGCGAGAGTCGAGCCCGAGAGGGAAAAGAGATGCCATCTGAGGGCGTCGCAGTCGTTGGGCGTGTTTGTTTGCCTGGCGAGCTTTTGGGACGTGCCCACGAGTTGCAGCTATCCGTTGTTTGTTTGCCTGACGCTCCCGCAGCCTGGGCCGCACATTGCTCAAAGCAGCCTGGAGCCTGCATCCCGAAAAAACGAAATCGAGGTTTAGTTTCTCGTGCGCCTGGCTCTCTCGCGACGCTTGATCTCCGTCCCGTCTCCTCTCGATCCCGCCGCCGCCGGCACCTTCACCTCCATCGCTCCTCGGTCTCCATCGCGCAAAAGATTGGCCGAAGCCGGAAGGTCGTCGGGGCCTATCCACACCCTGGTTCAACGATGGCGTCGAGGAAGCCGAGGAAAAGGCGGCAGAGCGGGCGCCGCCGACACCATTGCATCCACGCCATCCTCGACGACCCGCTCGTCAGCTGCATCTTCGCTGACGCCACAGTCGCCGCCGGTGACCATCCCCGTCGCCAACACCGCCAAATCGTTGGCTGTTCCCTCTCCCGGCCTCGGCCAAGTGCCCCAACGCCTACACTCATCTGCGCCATCCTGTGCTCCGCCACCACCTCCTCGTCCGTCTCCTGCACCCTCACCGTCTCCCATGCCGTCACGATGAGCACCTGCTGAGGCCGTCGGGATGGCGTGCGCACGATGCTCCCTGGTGGCTGGTGGTGTACTTCTTTCTCATGCGAGCAAAGTGCTGGATGAAATGCCCCAATAACAACTGCTGGGGTTAACTCTACCACACGGTAGTCTAGGTGACCACATCTACCTGTACAGACAAGCAAACAAGATCTCTGTATAGCCTAACCGGGTCTCAATCTGCCGTGGCCGAACTCATATACAGATCGGACAAAAACGTCCATGCAAACAGACAAGCCCGTTGTGGCCCTCGATAGGAGCAGATCCAGGTGGGCTGCCGGGGCTGTAGTCCCGGTCGTGTGCTGAAATTGGGGCCGCCGACAAGAGCGGATCCACGGGCACCGAGCTGCTGTAGCTCCCCCGCAGGCCAGCAGAATAGCCCGTCCCTGTCCGTGTTGGCGTGTTGCGACGCCCGAGCCCGATCACGCTCGGTGCCTCGGCAGAAGTGTACGGGCCCATATGTCTCCCAGGCGGCCAGGCGGACTGACCTGCAGTGCAACTTGTTTCACACGTGGCCGTGTGGGGCGGTGGACCCAGCACGTGTCGGACAGCCGAACCGTTTTGGCAAACGAACGAAACTGGAACTGGCTCTTGGACTCTCGCGTGTATATAGGAGACTAGAGGAGTATTTGTATGTATATATACAAAGCAAAATACCCAATCTGCTCGATTCGTCTGCTCAGTCTCCGTATCCTCGCCGATCTATTTCGCGGCGATCCGTCGATCTCGATCTGTTCACCGGCTCACGAGCTAGGAGGGCTCCCGCACGTGCTCTCCATGTCCGTTCCTTCCATCTGGGCGTCGGTAGACGACCGTCGAGCCGCCGCCGCCGATGCGTCGGATGAAGACCTCGCGTATCACCAGATGGAGGCCGCGTGCTCCTCGCCGACGCCGAACCAGACAAGAAGAACACCCCCTAAGCCAAACAGGCCCCCTCCCTCGGATTTCGTGAAAATCGCCCTCCGGGTACGAGAAAGCTAGCTAACTTCTTCCTTAGCAATGTTTACGGTGTACAGAGTATTTGTCTGTTAATTGAACTTTGCACCGTGCCGTTGTCACTTCTAATGTCTTTGTTATGCTTTTGCAGTCTTTTATGACGTTCTCGGGCATCATAGCCACGGCTTCTCCTTTTGTATACGCATTTGCGTACCACGATCCTGCGTTCCAGCAAAACCCCTTTCCTGATGATATTGTTTGCTAGTATTGGACTCATGGTGATAGCAGCTGGTTTTGTATTAACATCTGACGATTGCCTGGCTGACGACGTATATTTTTAACCACTACCAGTGTCAGGGGAGAGACCGATGTGTGTTATTTCAGAAGAGGAACAAGGCTAGAAGGGTATTGTTTTACAGGGATTTATTTCAGAAGAGGAACAAGGCTGAAATTGTGTTATTTCACAGGGTAGCTTTTTCCCTGAGCAAATGCTTAGCATGACTGCGTTTATTATGTATAGGTTGCTTTGATCTGCAGTACAGTATCATGTTTCTTCAGTAATGATGCCTCCCTAATTGCATCCTTATGTTAGATCCTTAGGACCGTTCTAGGTGTAGATCAGTCGGTAGGTTCTTTGGTATTTGGAATGAATCGATTAGAGCATCACATAGATCCGAGAGATCTAGATAGAGACAGAGAGGATGGGAATGGGAATGGAGAGAAACGATGTTACCGATGATCCTGGTTGGAGGAACTCGCCTGGTGTCGGTGACGAGGAGGCAGTGGCAGCACCGGTGGGTCTTCCCATCGCTGGCAGTGCTACCCTCTAGATCGGCTAGGGTTCGGAGTGGGTGGCAGCTGGGCGGTGAACCTCGTGACCCTAACCACTGGCCCCCACCTCCTATTTATATCACTGCACGACGGGGGCCCACCAGCCACTTCATTGGGCTGGACGTCCCCGATCAGGACGCGAGATAAGGGCCCAGACAAGGCCGTTGGGCCAAGTCCAGTGGAGATCAAACTAACATTCTCCCCCTTGATCTCTCATCACTTTCTTCGTTCTTCAATTTCTTATTCAAAATTTCAATTCATATTTTCCTTCCTTCTTTTCTATTTCATCATAGATTAGCGCAAAGGACTGTCCCATCGTCACAGCAATTAGTGCCACTAGACTAACAGCCACAATACACTTCTCCATTTTGAAATGATACTTTCTTTGGGCCCTTTGTTGTCCGGGAATCATAGGCTATACCATAAAACCCATGTCGACTGTGCGTTCTCTGAACACACTGGGTGGTAAGCTTTTATAAGCTGATCTGCAAGTACTTACTTTTACTTATACATTCGAAAGCTTTTAAAAGATTCCGGGCTTTCTCTTTCACAACGTCTAACTTCATGTCAATGTGTTTGGCAGCACACTTGACCCGTTGTCATAGGAGTCAATCATTTTAAATGGTAATTGCTGTAGTATACCATTACTAATTCTGGGTATAAGTTAACCATTTCGCCTGTCCTATAAGCCTCATAATTAGTTGTACTATAGGTATGCATCATTGATGACACCACAACCGTTTCTTTGGAGCTTTTCCACAATAAAACTCCAACTGCGAGTGTTAGCTACTATGTGGGTTTCACTAAACATCTCGCCGAAATTCAACATTCTTGTACCCACAACCATTTGAGAGTACTTGTTCTTTCTTAGTCATCATGAGGCTTATTAAATCTTTGCACAATTGCAAGATATTCTTAACTCCATTCCAGTGATCTATATCTGGACTGGACTTTCTGCCAAAACATCCCGGATAAATGAACTATGTTAGGGTAATATCATACTTGTGCACTCATTAAACTGTAATATCATAGTTGTGCACTCATCAAGCTTCCAACAGCTGAAGCATATGGATCCATATTCATTTGATCTATCTCATGTCGGTTCTTGTAACACTAAGATTCTTAAAATTATTACCCTCGACTATATGAACAGGCGTAGGTTCACTTGCATGCATACTTTGTTTCTTTACAATCTTTTCTAAGCATGCCTTTATGATAATCCTAATACCCCTTTCATCTGTCTCGGTGAATTTCAATTCTTATAACGAGAGTCATTTCACCGAGAACATTCTTATTGAGTCTCGAGGACAAGAACTTCTTCACATATAGTAGATTGACATCACTACTAGCAAGTAAGGTGTTATCCACATATACAGGATTAGGAAATATATTTCCCATTCTATAACTTTGTACAAATGTGATTGTCCTCTTATTCTCTTTAACCCAAGATTTCTAGTTGACCTTTCAACTTGAAATGCCACTATTTAGAGACTTGCTCTAGTTCATAAAAGATTTCTACAAGTGACATCCCTTTCGTTCTTTCTTTTCACAACAAAACCTTTAGGTTGTGCCATGTAAATCCCATTGGAAAATGTTATCTTTACCTTCATCTCAGATCATGATGTGCCACTAGCACTCATTGTAATCTATTCATTCTCTTGCGTAAAATCTTTCGATTCAAGTCGTGCTTCATGTCTTCTGTTCCCTTTGGAGCCACATTTCGTCTTGTAGACCCTTTACAGCCTATTGTTTTGGCTCCATTAGGAACTGTTTCTCAAACTTCGTTGGTATTCATCAATTTTATTTCAATTTTCTTAGCTTCTTGCCATTTAGACGTGTTAACGTCTCTCATGGTTTCTTCAAATGAGGTGGATCACCCTCTATTTGAATTTCTTCATTAATATATATAACTTATAGTTATCAATAATATCTTCAGGTCTGTAGCTAATGGCATGACACTTCTTTCATGTGGGGTTGTTGTTGCTCTTTTATCGTCAATCGATTCTATAGGATAACCAGATCATTGTTTTCTTATTCATCTTCTTAAAGGGCTAACAACATGTGTTGTATGAGTCATACAACATCAACATGGTGTTGAACATTTGTCGATCTTGAGTCATTGGAGTAGACACTGGTCCCACTTCTCTTCAAGTCGTAGATCTTTTCATACCATGCTCCCCCAGATTAATCCATCTCGTGTAAGGATAGCGTCTTTCTTATTTTGGGTTTATTCTGTTAAAATCTATCACATTTGGTGCTTTGAGCACCGTCTTAGTATTTCTCAGTCTCATTGCTATCTTCCTGCTGAACTGTAAAAGGTTCAGGAATTTAGCCATTTCTGTACTTAGGGGTATCTTTATTATTATCTTTCTGAGTTTCTTTCAATTGTCTTTCTATCTTTCTCAATTCATGTCACAATCCTCCTCCTCGAAATGTGGAACAAACTTCTTTGCCACAATTTCGAAACCTTCATAACTCTTGTGAGTGAGGAAACTTTGATCACTAACTTCATCCACATGATTACATCATGGAAGATGAAATTATTTCTTAATTCGTATAGGAGTACTTTTTCCTCATTTCACATCAGAAACTCAACAGAGTCCTTTCATCAATACTTCTGCAATTCATGCTTGCATGTCATTCTTATCATGAGGTTCGTTTTCAACTTCCTTTTGTTCTTAAATTCATACTAGGATAGCATAAGAGCCACCCTAAACTTCTCTCCCTGTGCGGGATACACATGGTCATCTCACTTTCTCCTGCCATGCAGGACAAGTGCTATGCCAACTTTACCCCATAACACGGGTATTTTCTTAAATTTTATGCAGCCATGCGAGACAATTCTCTTGTAGAGACATAAATGCCAGGATTGGCTCATATTCAATCATCAAATTCAGGAATAAATTCGATGTTCTTTACCACACATGTTTAATCCGACGTTGGTCAAATTAAACATGCATGCCACTCGTTACAATTCATATCATAATGATAAAACTGAAAATTAAAAAATTATTTTTCATAGAGAGTACATAAAAGATATTTCTTAAACTAAACTCTTATTGTTCTATTTCTTTCTTGGATCAATATCCCTGAAATCTTCAAAAATTATTTCTTTTCAAACCACTCTTAAAGAGGACACAATTTCTCATGCAATGGCCTACTTTCATATACATAATTTGTGCTTAGGCTTTTCATCATCTGAGTCACAAGTACCCAGTGCTTTTCTTTTCTCTTTCTTTTCTGCCTTCAAGAATGAAAGCATGAAGATCTTTATCTAAAAATTATTCAACAAAAGTTATCAACATTAAACTCTGATTTCTTTATGTTCTATTCTATATCACCGTTGGACAGATATAGAACAAAACAACTTTCTTCTACATTAATTCTATATCACCGTTGGGCAGAAATAGAATAAATGCATAAAACTCATAGATAAAACTCATATAATTTTCTATCAATAACTTTTGCTAAAATTAGCAACATCATGAATACAATATTCTTGTTCATTAATTCCACATCACCGTTGGGCATAAATGGAATTAACATATGGAACAATTCAATTATCATTAATCCTTTTCAAAATTAAATTCTCTCGTTGGTTCGAATTTAATTAGAAGATCATCATCATCATTTCAGCGGAAAAACATCTTTCTATTTCATGAGCATTTCTTGATCTTTATCTATTCTCTGAAAATTGATCACTTTGATGCGTAATTTATCAGAGATTTAAATTTCAACCTCAAACTCATAAATAAGCTTATAATATTGTTATCATCAACGTTGGTCAGAAAATAACAATATCATAATTTTATTTAAATCATAATGTGAATATCCCTCTAATTAAAATTTTCTCATTGGTTCTAATTTTAATTAAAGGATAAACCTTTCATCATTTTCTGAACAACTGTAACTGCTCTTCAAATTAAATCATCCCGTTGGTTCGGATTTAATGAGAAGACAATATTCTTTTTCTTTGCAGCGGAAACATTAAGCAAAATTCTTAAAAATAATTCTTATTCAGAAGCATTTCTCTATACTCATTTACTCTCTGACAATTTTATCCCGTTGGTTCAAAAATTGACAGAGATTTAAGCATTAAGCTTTACAAAAATCATTCAAAATTGCTTCTGAAATAAAATAAAACTTAAACTGCGTCTTTTCTTTATTTTGGCCCGGCCAGTGATTAAGACGGCTCGCGGCCCAGCGTGCGCGCTGGCTAAGGCCCAGCAGCGGCGGCCCAGCACGTGCTCCCGCAGCGGCCCACTTACGCAGTTGCAGCGCCTTCATTCTCGCGGCCCAGCAGCAGAAGACGGCCTGTTGCCGAGCTGCGCGTGTGCTCCCCCGCGCCCAGGCCGTAACCTGGGCCTGGGCCGGGAATTCTCTTGCCCGCCTGGACCGAAAGTTGCATGATCACTCTGGACCGTTAATCTGAGGGCAGCTTCATCCAACGGCTCAGCGCACAGAGCGGTGGCACAAAACCGCCCCATCCGCCGGCTCCCCTAACCCTAGGCCTCATTTTCTCCTTCCCTATTTTCTCTCAAACACAAACGGCGGCTGTGGTGGTCGCCGGTGACCGCGAGCGGGGCACTGCCTTGCCGGAGCTCGAGCCGACGCCAGCTCCCTTCGGCCTCCATTTCCTTTCTCTTGTCTTTTCCCTCTCCCCTTCTCTCTTAGCACCACAACCCGAGCAGCAGCCATGGCGGCCCGTTGGCCCGAGACGACCAGAGGAGAGGCTGACGGCGCCGCCGTGAGCCCCCTCGCCGGTGCGCGCGCCCACCGGAGGGTGAGCGCGCCGCCGTCGAGCGGCCTCGCGACGGTGCCCCTTGGCCCAAGCGTAGCCCGGCGCGATGGTGTGGACTCACTGGCGGCGGCGCGAATTGACTTTTTCGCGCGATGGCGGTTGGGGAAACACCGGTGAGCCGGCGTCTTCTCCTTCCCGCAGCCGCACGACGACGGTGATATCCTTTCTTCTCTACTCTTTAGTGTTAGGTTTAGGGTTAGGGGTGTTCATCCGAATCAAAAATTCATTTCATTTCTTTTCCTTTCCTACTAACCCCAATCTGTTCTTCCCGCGTGACGGCGGGTGGAGACTGCGGCAGGTGAGCCGTAGGTGGGCCAACTGCCCCTTTTCTTTCTCCTTTCATTCTAATTCTTTTAGGGTTAGGGTTTTAAATTCATCCGATTCGAAAATCGTTTCTGCTTCTTTTCTCAATCCCGATATAGATCTACACGCTAACAACCGCTCTGATACCAATGTTAGATCCTTAGGACCGTTCTAGGTGTAGATCAGTCGGTAGGTTCTTTGGTATTTGGAATGAATCGATTAGAGCATCACATAGATCCGAGAGATCTAGATAGAGACAGAGAGGATGGGAATAGGAATGGAGAGAAACGATGTTACCGATGATCCTGGTTGGAGGAACTCGCCTGGTGTCGGTGACGAGGAGGCAGTGGCAGCACCGGTGGGTCTTCCCATCGCTGGCAGTGCTACCCTCTAGATCGGCTAGGGTTCGGAGTGGGTGGCAGCTGGGCGGTGAACCTCGTGACCCTAACCACTGGCCCCCACCTCCTATTTATATCACTGCGCGACGGGGGCCCACCAGCCACTTTATTGGGCTGGACGTCCCCGATCAGGACGCGAGATAAGGGCCCAGACAAGGCCGTTGGGCCAAGTCCAGTGAAGATCAAACTAACACCTTAATCATTCCGTCTGCAAAGCACAAAGGGGTTAAGACATGCATAGTTTTCAGACTTTCAGTTCATATATGCAAAGCAACATTTATTGTCTTCTCCATCGATATCACTCGGTGTGTCAGCGTGTGCGTGCGCCTATGCGCCATGCCCCAATTCAGTATCAGTATGGTTTCATAATCTGCTGCTTCTCTAATTTATCTGCCATCTGTTCAATCAATCAAAGCCTTAAACACCTCACAAAAAAAGCCAACCTGCAGCCCAGGCAAAGCGGCCCCCGGTGACGGCCCCAGCCGACTCGCACCACGCGCGGGTGCGCGGCCACAGGCCATGCCCCCTTGCCTGGCGGCGCGCCTGACCCCAAGCGCTCGGTTGCTCGACGCAACGCCAGGCAAGTCACGGCCACCAACTTACCAACACTCGCCCGCACCGCCGCAACCTTGCGTCTTCGATCGGTAGGCCGAGCCGAGAGCTCGAGACAGGAACAGCCCAAAAGGCTTTCTTTTGACGCTATTAACTGAATTCATCACCACACGAAGAGAGTTCCTGAAGTCATCTCAAGAAAATCAACCACGCCTCCAGAATCCCATAAAGAGTTTTGACCAACAATCAAACAGGCCACGCATTCTCCGAGGCATACGACAAATATGATCACACCCAGCTTTTTACGGGATCAAATCCCGTGCTCCCTTGATTACACACTTGACTGATGCACAATGTGAAAGGCTGTGAATAGAAACAAGCATCACTATGTCAAAGAACTAAGGTGGTTCTCCAGTATATGAATGAAAAATGACAGCTGTTGTCATATCCCAATTGGCGTTGCCTCAAAAGTGACGACGCCTGCATGCCTGCATTGTAAAAAAAATATGCCGCTATGGTTAGTAGCAAGCAAATGCAGAATAGCAGGCTGCAGTAAACTAAGACCTCATATACATACCGCTATGAACAAAACAACATGAGGTATACAAACGGTGCCCAGCATCCAGTAAAGTGCCCTCTTGTAATCAAGATCAAGGACACAATACATGAATAGAATAACCACAATATTCATGTCTGCATGAAAATATAGAGGATCAAATAAGGAGCTATTATAGTTGAACTAACCAAAGTCTAGAAATATTGTATGACTAATAAAAAAGAATAGATAAGGATTAGAAGCATACCCAATATTCCTAATCGAGAGCTAAACAAAGCGCACACCCGCTCGAACAACGATTGCGCATAAGCACTGCATGGTGCCCCTAGTGCGACCAATGTGCACCAGAGGCACACACAGATGTGAAGGAACAGTTTGTTGTTGTCCGAGAGGAGCTCCACTTTCTTCGCGACCTTGTCCGGTCCGAGATATGGGATCAGACCAATGGAACCGAACAATCCGTAACCCATCATACCAGATCTCTTGTCATCGCCCTACACAAGCAATATACAATTGGTCACCCGACTAATAAAGTGGTCATTCATTAAGTAAAGTTAAATAAATTAAGTCCAATACGCATAAATATGAATCGTCAACCTCTACTTCACGACCGGTGACCACGGCACCCTAATGATTCTCGACTCCACTCAAAACACTATAGGCGTCAGCCATCGGGCACCCGAGAGAAGGCTTATGACAGCACCAAATAAAGCATTGTAGAGAATGTACTGACTAGGGTTTTCACCAACAAGGGATGACCTAGCTCATTCAGTTGGGGTGGTCAGTAGGTTCATGAAAGCTCCTGACAGAGAACATTGCAATGCAATTAAACACATCCTGAGATACCTAAAGGGTACAATAGGCTATGCTGCAGATTCAAGAAGGAAGGTGAATTGAAATCCAAATTGACAGGGTACAGAGGAGAACTAAGGCCTTGTTTATATTCCAGAATTCACCCCTAAATTCCACTATGCAAAAAGAAGATTCTCCATCACATCAAAATACCGACACATATATGGAGTACTAAATGTAGATGAAATAAAAAACTAATTGCAAAGTTTTGTTGTACTTTACGAGACGAACATTTAGAGTCTAATTAATCAAGATTTAAACAATTATTATCAAAAAAAAACAAAAGTGCTACAGTGCTCGGGGTGGCATTGTGCCGAATCGGTTTTCGATGTCGTTAGGGCGCCCGCCAGGTCTCCTGCGCCCGAGACAGTACCACCACCTGCCGGTGTGGCTGGTACTCGCCGCGTCCTTGGAGCGCTGCTGTTGCCGCGTCTGCTCGGCCTCCGCGGCGGCGTGTCGCGCCAACGGAATGGCGTCCGCCACACGCCGGTAATCTTGGCACGCCCGCGCCAACCGGTGTGCGGTGCAGGCAAGAGTACCCAGCACGGTCCCTTCTTGGTCGAGACGGGTGATGGCTTGGGCGCGATCCTGGCTGGCCCGCTCCGAGAGGGTTTTCGATCACCGTCTTCTCTAGCATCTCTACGGCCTCCACCTTGCTCGTGTCGTCGGCGTCGGAGACCATCTAGTGACCGTTGCGAGGCCCTTGTAGGGAGCATTGGCGGCGCCCGCAGCTTGCTCCAGCTCGCCGGCCAACCTCACGATCTCCTTGGAGGCCGTGCGGAGAGAAGACTCGCCGGCGAAGGCGAGCACTAAGGGCCTGTTTGGTTTAAAGTGGTTAAAGTTTAACTCTCATCACATCAATGTTTTCTTAAATGCATGGAGTACTAAATGTAGACTAATTGCATACATGTCGGCACAGATTAGGAGTAATTTACGAGACGAATCTATTAAACCTAATTAATCCCAAATTAGAAACTTTTTGTCAAATAAGACGAAAGTACTGCAGTGTTGTTAAACTTTAACTCTGGAAACCAAACACCCTCTAAAGCTGCTGCGCATGCCGCCGTATCGTCCATTTCTAGACTTGTCTCCAGCGGCGACCGCGGCGACCCTAGGAAGCGGGGGAAGGGAGGCGGCGACCGTGGGAGGCGGGGAGAGGAGCAAATCTTGATTTGCCAAAATTTGCCTGAACCGGGGAGACGAGTAGCAAATCTTGATTTACCAAATCTTGATTTGCCTGGAGGAATACGAAACTGCAGGAGGCTGTCTTTTATTGGGCCACGTCACCTCGTATTTTTCACATCGGATCTGTACAGACCTTGATCGGGCCATCCGTCTAAGGCCCGGCTCGGCGTCTTTAGACGGTCTCCAGCAGCAACAACCCAAATACATACTCATTCCCTAATATAGGTCACGTGCAGTGAAAAGGCCACGCACCCAAATCTCGCCTTCTCCAACGGAGCCTGAGCAGACGAGCCCCAAATCCCGCGCGACTGCCTCCCTCCCCGCCGAGGGCTCGCCTCTGCCGCGCCGCCTTCCTCCTCCTGTGGCGGCGTCGTCAATGTCCGCGGGCCGGCTACTCCTCGCCGCGTCGGTCGCGCCTCGCCCCGCTACCCGCTCCTCGCCCGGGCGCGCTGGTGGCTCCCCGCCGCTGTCCGCACCCCACTCCTCGCCGCGCCGGTGGCTCCCCGCCGCTGTCCCGCCTGGCCGCGCCGGCCGCGTCCGCCGCAGACCCGCATCGCCCTGCTCCCCGTCTCGCCCCGCGAGGGCCGGCTGCTCCTCGCCACGGACTCGCCTAGAAGCACCGGCGGCTCCCCGCCGCAGGCTTGCCTCGCCGAGCCGGCCGGGCCCGCCGAGGGCCGCGCGTCGTCACGGGCCCACCACTTCGCGACTACTGGGGAGGAGGAGGGGGAGGCCGCCACTGCAGACGCAAGACCCGCCTCGCCGAGGGCCGCTCCACGCCGCGGACTCGCCTCACCGCCGACCGCTCCACGCTGCAGGCTCGCCTCGCCGCTGGCCCACCACTACGGGCGCACCATAGATTTGCGTCATCTCTCTCGACGACGCTTTTTTGTGTTTTCGGTGTAGCTGGTACCAAAAATGCGTCGTCTCTATGGGTCTTCCGTGGGAGCGATTTTTGGGTACCCAAAAACACTGCACGTCATCGTCTAAGGGTCGTGGTGCCTGGCTAAAGCTTGTGCCAACACCTCCTCCTAGGGCACCGCCCTATGAGGCTAAGGCCACACACTGGTCTGGTCCACCGTGGTAACGCGCTCCTAACTATCTTGCTTCCTTGACAGAGGTGGCATAGATGTTGCTTCTCTCTTCTCTCTTGTGCAAATTTAACGGGTGGAACTATAACTCCAATTTCAAAGAATCCCGTGTGTGGACCTGTATTTGCCTGTACTCCGTACTCTGCTATGCTCAGATAGCTACTAGGTTCCTAGCCCTTCTGCTACTCATCTTCTCTCCCCTAAGACTGTCTCTAACAGAGAACCTAAACACAAGACCTGTTCGTAGTATAGGTCACGTAGAGTAAAAGGGTACACACCCAAATCTTGCCATTCTCCAATAGAGCCCGAGCCACCAAGCCCCAAATCCCGCCGCACACACACATGAAGCACAGCGTCGCCGCCCTGTGCCTCCCCACCACCGACAGAGCACAGCGCCGCTGCCCTGCGCCTCCCCACTGCCGACGCGTCTCCCTCTCTCCCTCTGCTCCGACTCCGACTCCTGACGGCCTCTGCTCTGTCTCTCTGCTCCACCACCATCGAAGCCACCGGCGCTCCACACCCCTCTGCTCTCTCTGTCTCGGCGAGATCCAGGCCAACCTCGATGGCGCGGACTAGCGAGATCCAGGCCAGCCCCGGTGATGCGGACCGGCGAGCAGGGGCAGGCGTGGACCGGCGAGCAGGGGGAACCTCCACCGGCGATGCGGACGCAACCTTCCCCGCGCGTAGCTTACAGGTGCGGACGCGACCTCCCACCGCGCCCAAGATTTGCGTCGTGGAGAGAGGAGACGCTTATTTGCGTCGTGGCTGGCTCATACGCAAAATGCGTGTTGTGTTTGCGTCCTATGTGGAGCGTGTTTTGGGGATGCAAAACACTGTGAACGATGGATTTTGCGTTTGGGTCGCGCTTTGCCTTCCCGGTTGGAGACAATCTAAAGTGACATTTGGATGGACGGTGCGAATGAGACTAAACACCCGATGTGACATTGCTAGATCAAACGCAAGAGGTGATCACCCTATTCGCTTATGCTGAAATTTGGCTTATGCTGATGTTTATACTGAAATGTTGTGAGAGGAAAACACTATTCCATTGCTAGAAAGTAGCTCAAGTGAACAGGGTTGGGTAAAAAGTTCTGAGTTACAAGCCATTGATGAGTAAAGAGAGCTGTAGGTGTTCTAATTTGATCTGACACAATCCCCTGTTGAAGCCTTAACCATCCCTTGTTATCTGTGGTTCTATGCCTTCGATGGTAATTTAGATACATTATAGCCAGCACAATTCTACTTACATTAGAATGAGCACAAATAGAGCATCCAGAGATTAGGATGAGCACATAAATTGTTTGTATGATTGAGCAAGAGCGAAACTGAACCCTCTCAGCGCTATTTTGCTAGAAATTTAAAATATTTTCTGTCTATCTTTACATCTTTGAAACTATTGTCAGCTTAAAAGAAATTTAATGTGGAGAAAACTCAGTATTAAGATCTGCTTTCCATGCATTTATATGGACACCCTTTTGGGGCTACAGCAAAAATATCGAAACAGGAGAAGAATTGCTCCTTTTTTTGCAGAACATAGGCATGGGCACTTGGAAATAATATCTATCCACATGTATGGCATATATGTAACATTTAATCAATGATGATACTATAATTGCTGTCATCTCTGCCATCCTTTGTGGGCAGACACTAGCGGGACATAAGGCGAAAGATAAAAAACGGTAATTGATGAGCCATAGGCTCACTTCAAACACTTACTTCTTTGACCCAAGACAAAATCATTATTGGCCATATACACATGTTTTGTTCTTTTTCCCAATAATTTTTTTGATTTATAATGCCTGTGCTGTTCAAATTTTCACGTAGGTTAATCTAATCCTTAGGCTTTATCGTCTCATAGAGCATCTATATTCTTGTAGTTCATGTTTATCTATAAAATCCATCTAAGCTCGAGTTGGGATAGCTCCTTGACTCACACCTGTTCATCCATATATTGTGTTATTCTATATTCTATTAGTGGCCTGATTATAATTTGTTGTCCTCTTATGTATCTTTTTTGTAAGTAATTTCTAAATAGTATTTTACTACCTTTATGATTCTGCATATAGGCTCCCGCAGGAAGGCATTCACACAGCTGGGCTGATATCCACTTCGGAAGAAATCAATTGATCCCCTTCAGAAGTCAATCCGAGTATAGAGATTCTCCAAAGTACAAAAACCAGCAGATGGACTCCGAAAACTTGGGTTGGGCTGAACCCTTCACGACATAAAAATAGGCTCCCAAAGCTTCTCATAGGCCTTGACGTAAGAGAACTTGTGTGTTGGCATGGGCTTCACAAAATGGTTACAGACCGTGGCCATCGATCATGAAATCCGGAGGGTCGCGAACATTCCACTGTAGTAACCCAACAAGCGACTTCTTCGCCTTTGTAAGATCAGTGAAAAATTTGTGATAGTTTTACTAGGAGTATTAAATAAACTATCGACTTAAAAAACATATAGATATGATCATATTAATAAAAAAAGAGATAATCAAAATTTTATTGGGAAGAAATAAGTTTTATAGAGTTGAAACTAGTCTATATTGTTTTCTAACGCACGAGAGTCTTAGATAAACTAGAACATGAACATAAACCTCCATTAAAATTGGCATTGGCCCAGGAATTTGGCCCCAAGACTGCTGGCCTCTTCGGAAGTGCAGACTAGAAGGTTAATCCCCCTTCAGAGAAACATTCTTCGCTAAGAATCAGACAAGAACGAACCCGTCCACCGCCTTTAATTTGGAAGAAAAAGAAAACAAAAGGCTTCAGAACAAAATCAGTCCGCGAAAGATCTGTGGCATCTGAATACCATCCTCGAGTCTCTCAGCAGTTTCACTTTCAAAATTTGGATCTTGAGGCACAAATAGACGAAGATCAACTATATATGCTAAATTTGAAGGAGATTAATTAAGGCCATGTTCGTTTGTCTTATAAGCCATACTTTTTCAGCGAACGAATAATATTTTTCTCTCACAACAAATCAGCAAATAGTACTTTCAACCATGACTTATCAATCAAACGAACATGGCCTAAGTAAATTAGTTGATGCGAAAAGAACAAATAATATGAGAAACGGAGTGGTGGTGGCATTAGTGCCGCGAAAAGAACAAATATATGAGAAACAGACTGGTGGTCAAAGGCATATGGAGGTTCCATGTTCCGAAGGTGTCGAGTTCGTTTTTTTTAAATAATGGGAGGGATGCGAAGCTGGAGTCTTCGCAAGAGCTGTGCAAGGACTTTTCTGGGCTCGAGAGAATTCCGAAAAGGAGTCACACTCATTGATCTTTTTTTTTGCGACGCACACTGAGGTCCTGTTTAGTTCCCCAAAAGACCCAAATAATTCTGTACAGTACCCGTCACATCGAATCTTTGGACGTATGCATGGAGCATTAAATGTAGGTAAAAAAAACTAATTGCACAGTTTGTCTGTAAATGTCGAGGCGAATCTTTTGAGCCTAGTTAGTCCTGGACAAATTTTGCCAAATAACAACGAAATTGCTACAAGAATTTTCTTTAAAAATTTTTGAGATCTAAACGAGGCCTCATTGCCTTTGTGACGCAGTGCAGACCATTTGCTGATAAAACAGACTGGTGCGCCTGGTATCCATTCCCCTTTCAACATTCGTTGCCGTCTCCATGCATGCACCACACCACCTGTGTACGGCAGGATGCGTTGCGGTTGCTCACCCTCGTAACGTGCGTTTTCTGCTAGTAGATCCAGAAGAAAAGTGCTGCGAGCCACGTTTCCAGTACAGGTCAAGCAACGAGCCAACGGCACACATCCACGTTCTGCTACAAAGGCCTTGTTTAGATTCCAGATTTTGCCTCCCAAATTTACTATGGCTGTGTTTAGATCTCTGAAAAGGGGTAAAAAAGTACTGTAGCACGTTTTGGCTTTATTTGACAAATAGTGTCCAACATTGACTAATTAGGTTCAAAACGTTCGTCTCGCAAAGTACAACCAAGCTGTACAATTAGTTTTTAATTTCATCTACATTTAGTACTCCATGCATGTATCGCAAGTTTGATGTGACGGGGAATCTTTTTTCGCACAGTACTTTTTTTTGAGGAACTGAACACAGCCTATGCAGAATTCCTATTCCCCGTCACATCAAAATGTCGGCACATATATGGAGTACTAAATGTAGATGAAATAAAAAACTAATTACACAGTTTTGTTGTACTTTGCGAGCCGAACATTTAGAGCCTAATTAATCAAGATTTAGACAATTATTACCAAATAAAAATAAAATTGCTACAGTGTGATGTGACCTTTACTGTGCAAAATTTGGACCCCAAATTGGGCAAACAAGGCCAAAATAAACTACTGCGATCCATGTTTTCAGTCAGGGCAGGACAGAGATACTGCGCTGGTGGCATCGCATCTACTACTACTGTCCATGGTCCCGCCTCGCTGCATGTGGGTATGCCTAGATGGCCTGATGGCCCCATGCAGCAAGGTGTCTGCCGTGTGAAACATCTCTTTCTACTGGTCACGCTGTCTCCTCTCCCGCTCCGCGCATCATCAAAAGACATGAAAGCTTTGGCAAGTGCCTCTGCGGAGCCGAGCTTCTCTCTCTGCACCTAACAAGGGCCTGCCTGTCGAGCTCGAGCTCACCAGCTATAAAGGGCAGGACAGGCACCGGTGGTCTGGCCCAGCTCACAACCGGTGGTGTCCGTATGGAATATTCTTCCTTTCCTTGTTTAGATCGAAGATTTTTTCAACCTGATGAATAGTACCACTTTCGTCTTATTTGATAAATATTGTCCAATCGTAGACCAACTAGGCTCAAAAGATTCATCTCGTGATTTTGAACTAAACTGTGTAATTATATATTTTTTACCTATATTTAGTACTCCATGCAAGCGGCTAAAAATTGATGTGATGGAGAGAGAGTGAAAAAACTTGGAATTTTGAGGTGATCTAAATAACATGGGCCTTGTCTTTCGGGGGCTCGGATCGCGCGCGACACAGCTTTGGAGCCCCGCGATCCGGAAGGATGGGACAGCACGGGTGGACAGAGAGGTGGAATGCCCACTCTGCCCTCCGCCGCTCCGCTTGTCGCTGCACGAGGAAGCCTGAACGGCCGAGGGCATAGAGGCGTTTTCACCCACCAACCTGCAGGCTCCAGGCCGGCCGAGGCAGCGGCGAGCCCCAGAGCTGGCAGCCAGCCTTGAGCCTTGTGCGTCCGACGAGGCCCATCTGTCAGCGCCTCATAAAAGAGGCAAAACAGAACGTGCCTTTTTTTCTTTCCCCAAAAGGGCCCCCGGAAATATTCGCAGTGGGAAAAATCGCCCACGCGTTGCGTCACATCGCGCCGCACGCCGGCTAGAGTATCCAGACCATCAGCGCAGCGCTCCAGCTTCCATCCAGGCTTCCCAGCAGCCGGTGCCCTGCCGGTGAATTACAGCGACTGCGGTGAGGCGACCGTTGCGGTGCCTGCCGTGCATTAAACCACCCTGCCGCCCTCTGTCCCCCCGCCCCCGCTCCCGCTCCACGCCGCGGCAGCGACCGCCGCCGGCACCCGCACCCGCGCGGCACGGCGTCCGGTGGGCTGGACTGAGTCGAGCGCTTGAGCTGAGCCGGCCGCGCGCGCGGGGGCGATCGCGTCGCCTCCGGTCTCCTCCAGGTGGGTGGATCCGTCGTCCTCGCTTCGGCTTTCTCGCCCGAGTTGCGTCTTATCCTCGTTCAGCGGCGTGATCTGCTTCTCGGTGTTAACAAAGCCGTGATCTTTCGCAGGAGCTTGATCTGATCGAGCGGGCCTTCAGCGCGACGGCGTATCTCCGCTTTTCTTTTTCATAAATTTCCGGCCGCTCACGTCGGATTTGACTGAAGGAATTGGTTTTCTTCATCTCGCGTTGAAGTAGATTCGGTCAAAATTCAGGCCGACCGCCGACGTAAGGGGAATTTTCCTGGTTTGGTTTGGATCCGAAAGGCTGCGCATTGGCTACGACAACTGGTGGAAAGCGGTTGGGTTGGTCATTAAATCGCCGCTGCTAAAGTTTCTGCTCCCTGAGCTCAGTTGGATCGGGGAGTTTAGTTCAGTGTACCCATCCTAAAACAGGGCGAGTTCTGCCGTGAATTGTTGGCTTGTGCTGTTTCATCTTTCATCCCAATTGTATCAACAAATTCGATTTTTGGGCTACAAGAGAGTGCCAAGGAGGCTCGGTGAGCTCGTTCTTTTTGTTGTCCGCCTGTTTGGCGAGTGCTTGAGGAAGAAGACGACTTGCTCAGCTTGTTCTTTCATTGTTGATCGAATCAAAGACTAGGGAAATGGGGGTAATGTCACGGCGGGTTCTGCCCGCCTGCAGCAGCCTTTGCTACTTCTGCCCCTCTCTGCGGGCGCGCTCCCGGCAGCCTGTCAAGCGGTACAAGAAGATCATAGCAGATATCTATCAGCTGCCACCGGTATGTCAAATTCTGCAATGCTCTTAGCATTTCAGTCATTTTCTCAATCCTAGTTGTATTCTGCAATTGGGGGCCTCGTCAAACTGTGACGGAATTGGATGACAATTGAAGTTTTGACGTTCTAGGATGGAGAGCCAAATGATAGAAGGATTGGGAAACTCTGTGATTATGTCTCGAGAAATCCAACACGCATACCAAAGGTAACGCACTCAACATCCTCTTCTTTTTTCGCAGAATGGAAACACTCAATCATTGCAGATGTTTCCTGTGGTTCAAGGCAGTGAAAAATGGAATGCAACAACAGAAAAAAAAACCCCGGAATGATCTTGAATTGAACTGAATAATCACCGCAATGGAAAAGCTAACACATTTGTTCTGTACTTGATGCTTAATTGCTAACATGTCAAGAAATGGAAGGATGAGCTTGGTGAAACCATGATCTATGGTCAGACACTCACACTTGCATCTTGTTTGTGCAGATCACAGAGTATCTTGAGCAAAGATTCTATAAAGATCTGAGGCACGAGAATTTTACGTTGGCCAAAGTTGTGCCGTGCATCTATAGGAAACTTCTCTGTACATGCAAGGAGCTCAGGTAAGCCTTAAAGTTCTGTTCTGCCAATGATGCATTCATAACCATCCCTTACTCCTGTGCTTATCATATTTATTCTTAACTCAGGCCATTGCTAGCCACAAGCTCATTAAGCACCATTCGCACTCTTCTTGATATGAAAGCACATGATGATCTACAGGTTTTGGGCTGTCTTATGCTTGTTGACTTCCTCAATGGCCAGGTTGTTTACATAACTCGCAACAATTTACTTTTACTGGTAGATGTTCCCATATATTTAATTTAATTTGATATGTTTTGTAGGTTGATAGCACACATATGTTTAATTTGGAAGGTCTCATACCCAAACTTTGCAAAATTGGTCAACAATTAAGGGAAGATGATGAAGGGCTCCGTCTTCGATCTGCAGCTCTTCAGGCTCTTGCTTCTATGGTAAGACATTTTTTTCAAAATTGTTCCTATGAATGGTATACGGTCTTCATTGCAGATATATTGTGTCGACTACATTGTTATAACTTGAAGATTCTTAGGTCCAATATGTATATTACATTTAGTCTCTAAGATTTAGTTTTGTTGCTTTGCATTGCAGGATCCTTTTTTCTAGCAAAACATATCATCAAAGTAATATAGCATAATCAAGTAGGATAAAAGGAAAACATTGCTTTTGTTTTGTTGCCCGCGTCTTGTATTTACTCGTGTCAATATTCTTCTTCATGTCTGAATTACCCAGTATGCCTTGTGCCTAATATTCTTTTTGCCTTGTATGCACCATCTAACCATGCCATCTCTTGTAATCAGGTCCAATATATGGGTGACCACTCACACATTTCAATGGAACTTGATGAAGTAAGTCTCTGTTACTCTTATATTGTTACTAGGTGCATAATTAATTTATTCATGGTTATCTCTTCTGTGCTTTTTATATTGCTACAAGATAGTTGGATAACTTCTAGCAGATGTTCTTGAATTTTCTTATCTGCATTTTGTAAATGAAATATGAATGAGCGCATTTACTCTGTACTAGATTTTTTTTTTGAAACACAGGAGAGCTGTGTTTCATGTATTATAGAGACTACTAGAATTCTGAAAAACTGTAGATCTAGACTAGTTAGTATATAAATGTCAAGGGCTGCGAGCCCTAGGGTAGGAGGACCTCGGCTACGTAGATCGTAGCCCTTGTCTGTGGTGGCCGGCTGGGTTATGCCCCCTCGCCGCCGTTCCTCGTCGGAGGGTTATGCCCCCAGCCGCCGGTTTAGATAGAAGAGAGGGAGAGATTAGATGGTAATTCTTTTCTTCCTTCCCAAGTGTTCGGTTACAAGATATATATAGCCTCCGGCTCAACCAAAAATAGAAACAAACTCCACTAATTAAGGACTAACCAAAATAGGTAATATATTTTCTAGTTTCCCTCCTAACTACTGCTGGAGGACGCCCCCTGGGCGCTGGCCGCGCGCCCAGCCGCGCGTTCCTGGGCCCTGCGCACATCGCGGGCCCTATGGCGCCTAGTATATACTTGTTTGAACATGACATCTCCCTCCCCGTCGAGAGCCAGCTCATCCTCGAGCTGGAATTGAGGAAACTTGGAGCGGAGTGTGACGACGTCTTCCCATGTGGCCGACGCGGCTGAAGCTCCCTTCCACTGAACCAGGACTTGATGCACACCCCGGGCCAGCCTGTACCGCACCGCGCGCTCTGGCTCAGGATCAATGGCACCATGGTGAAGTAGCGGCAGCTGTGGAGGTTCAGTCAGCGGTGTCCCTTGGTACTTCTTGAGCAGCCCCACATGGAAAACGTTGTGGATGCGAGCGCGAGGTGGTAGCTCTAGCCGGACAGCAACCTCATTGATGATTTCGACGACGCGGTATGGGCCGAAGAAGCGCGACTTCAGCTTGCCGCCCACAGCTTGAGGTAGAGACGACGCCGCGCGCTGACGGAGTCGAAGCAGCGCCCAATCACCCACCTGATAGGTGACCTCGCGGTGCGCGCGGTCGTAGAAGCGCTTCTGGTACGCCTGTGCCTGCTCCAGGCGATAGCGGATATCCGCTAGGAACGCCGCACGCTCCTCCATTGTCTTGGCGACGGCCGGCACCCTGGTGTCCCCAGGTTCATAGGAGCGAATGGATGGAGGATCACGCCCGTAGACAATGCGGAAGGGAGTGTCCCGCAAAGACGTCTGGTACGCCGTGTTGAAGAGGTACTCGGCCCATGACAGCCACCGAAGCCATTCGCGCGGCCTGTCCCCCACTAAGCACCGGAGGTACATGATGATGACACGGTTGGCCGACTCGGACTGCCCGTCGGACTGGGGGTGAAACGCCGAGGTCATCTGTAGCTTGGTGCCCATCAACCGCATCAGCTCCTGCCAAAATAACGACGTGAACACCGTGTCCCGGTCGGAGACCATGGACTGAGGGACCCCATGGAGCCTGACGATGTCGTTGAAGAAAGCCTGGGCGACGGATTCAGCAGAGTACGGGTGTGCCAATGGGATGAAATGGCAGTACTTGCTGAACCGATCCACCACGGTGAGGATCACCGACTTGCCGCGGACTCTTGGCAGCGCCTCTACAAAGTCAAGCGCGACATCAGTCCACACGCCCTGAGGAACCGGCAGCGGAAGGAGGAGGCCCGCAGGGTGCTGGTGCTCGAACTTGTAGCGTTGACAGACTTCACATGTACGCACCCTGTCCTGCACAACTTGTTTCATGTTAGCAAAATGGAAATCGCGGCGCAGCCTGTGGAGGGTCCGCTGTACGCCTTCATGGCCATCCTCATGTATGGCCCCCACAATCTCCTGGAGCAGCGGGGAGTCAGCCGGAATGTACAGCCTTCCAGCAAATTGCACCATGCCGTCCACCAATGCCCAGGGGCTGGTCTAGTGCCCGCCACGAGCTCCTCCTGTAAAGCAACAAGGGCCGGATGTTCCAGCTGAGCTTGCCGAAGCTTGGCGATGAAATCGAAGCGCGGAGAGGAGAGGGCCAGCAGCTCGCCCTCCACTGTGTCGCGCCTGGACAGCGCGTCGGCGACCGCGTTCGTCGCACCCGGCTTGTATTCGACGGAGAAGTCGAAGCCCAGCAGCTTGCCAACCCAATGATGTTGCGGAATTGTGGCCAAGCGCTGGTCCAGGAGATATTTCAAGCTGTAGTGATCTGTCCGAACAGTGAAGCGGCGCCCCCAGTGATATGGACGCCAGTGACGCACCGCCTGGACCAAGCCAATGAGCTCACGCTCATATGCTGCCAGGGCGTGATGTCGAGGTGCGACCTGCCGGCCGAAGAAGGCGATGGGGTGTCCTTCCTGGATGAGGACAGCACCAAACCCGTGGGACGAGGCGTCGCACTCGACGACGAAGAGCTTGTTGAAGTCTGGCATATCGAGCACCGGTGCCGAGGTGACTGCCTCCTTCAAGGCGAGGAAAGCCGAAGTGGCCGCAGGACCCCAGGTGAAACCCTCCTTTTTGAGGAGCGCGGTGAGCGGTGCGGCGATGGAGCCGTAGTTGTGGATGAATTTGCGGTAGTAGCCCGCCAGCCCTAGGAAGCCGCGCACCGCCCGTGCTGAGCGAGGTACCGGCCAGTCGTGAATGGCCTGTACCTTGGAGGAGTCCATGGCCACCCCTGCCGCCGAGATCGTGTGACCGAGGTAAGCGACAGAGGCGACCCCGAAAGCACACTTGGAGCGTTTGACGAAGAGGGTGTGCTGACGGAGCTCGCTGAGGACAGCGCGGAGGTGTCGCAGGTGGTCGGCCCAGGACTTGCTGTAAATCAAAATGTCATCAAAGAAAATAAGGACAAACCGGCGGAGGAACGGCCTCAAGACGTCGTTCATGAGGGCCTGAAATGTTGCCGGGGCATTGCAGAGGCCGAACGGCATCACCAAGAACTCATATAGGCCGTCGTGTGTGCGAAACGCCGTCTTGTGGACGTCCTCCGGCTGCATCCGCACTTGATGGTACCCCGAGCGCAAGTCTAGCTTGGTGAAGTACTTGGCGCCATGGAGCTCATCCAACAGCTCGTCGACGACGGGAATAGGGAAGGCGTCCTTCACCGTGACCGCGTTGAGGGCGCGGTAGTCGACGCAGAATCTCCAGGACTCGTCCGACTTCTTGACGAGGAGGACCGGCGAGGAGAAAGCGGAGTCGCTGCGCCGGACGATGCCGTTCGCGATCATGGTCGCGCACTGCTGCTCCAGCTCCGTCTTGTGGGCGGCCGGATATCTGTAGGGCCGCACTGCCACCGGCTCGGTGCCGGGCTTGAGGAGGATGCGGTGTGCGCGGCCACGCACTGAAGGCCCCGCGGTTCCGCGAACACGTCGGCGAACGCTGTGAGCAGCTCCTCCAGGAGGGGCTCGGCCACCGAAGTAGAGTGGAGGCGCGGTGGTGTTGGCGGAGCGACGCTGTGCCAGCAGACCCGCTGGTCGGCCAGCTTGAACGCCATGGTCCCTGCAGCCACATTCCAAACAATATCGCCCAAAGTTGACAGCCACTGGTTGCCCAACACCAAGTCATATCCGGCCAAGGGCATGATGTACAAGTCGACCGCGAACGGCCGGTTGTCGATGACGACGGACGCCTGGCGTAGAACGCCCGGACAGGAGATGCGTTCGCCATTGGCCACGGTCGCCGTGAGTCGAGGCCGAGGCTCGACGGGAAGACCAGCCCGCTGCGCGGCTGCTTCGCCGATGAAGCAGTGGGTGGAGCCCGTGTCGATAAGGGCGAGCAGCGTAGCCGCGCCCACCTGCACCTCAAGCTGGAGGGTGCCGCACACAGGGACGCCGGCGACGGCGTGTAGAGAGTAGACCGACGCCTCCTCCTCGGGTCCCTCCTCATCCAGCACGACCCCGTCGATGTAGAAGATGCGGCGGCATACTCTGTTGTGGCCGCGGGAGTAGGGCTCATTGCAGTTGTAGCAGAGCCCGAGTTTACGCCGTTCGGCCTGCTCCTCCGTGGAGAGACGCTTGCCCCCAGGCCTTGGTGGTGGCGCCGGTAGGGCCAGGGTTTGCGCCTGGAGCGCCGGGGTCGGTGTGACGGGCGCTGGCAGGGCCGCCAGGACGCCGGTGCGCGGTGCAGGCGGTGGACCGGGCGCGCGCGGCACAGCCTTGGCGGAGGTGGAGTTGAGGCGGTCCAGTTCGACGAGTTCCAGGGCCCTTGCCAAACTCATGGCCGCCGCCAGTGTTTCGGGCGCATGGATGCGCACTTGGTGACTGAGCGGTGGCAGCAACCCGCCGGTGTAGAGCTGCACCCGCTGGCCCTCCTCGAGGCGGCCTGCGCGAGGGAGGAGCGCCTGGAAGCGGTTGGAGTATTCCTCGACCGACCCTGTGCGGCGGCACTCGGAGAGCTCGAACAGCGGGGCGGACCGCAGCACCGGCCCAAAGCGAAGGTTCAGGAGCTCCTTGAAGCGCCCCCATGGAGGCGTGCCCTCATCCTCCTGGAGTTGGATGAACCACAGTTGGGCCACGTCCTCCAGATTGTACGACGCCATCCACACCTTCTCCTCCGGCATGGTGCGTTGCTGGCGAAAATACGACTCACACCAATTAATGAAAATCAGTGGGTCGGATTTACCATCGAAGCGCGGAAAATCCATCTTCTGGAACCGCGGAGGGCGATCCGTGTGATGCTGGCCGTCATGGTGGTTGCTGGACTCGGACGTCGAGCTGAGCTTCGCCTGCATGCCCGCCATGTCGGATTGCATCTGGGACATGTTGGCGGTCAGGGTCTGGAGAATCTGCATCACGTCAGCCATGGTGGGTTGATCGGCGTCACCCATGGTTCGCAGCGCGGACGTGGCTGTGGACGGAGAAGAAGGGGATGGTGGTGGTGTGGCTGTGGAAGGCTGGGGATGGTGGGAAGAGGAGGATCGTCGGCTCTGGGATACCAAGTTGTCAAGGGCTGCGAGCCCTAGGGTAGGAGGACCTCGGCTACGTAGATCGTAGCCCTTGTCCGTGGTGGCCGGCTGGGTTATGCCCCCTCGCCGCCGTTCCTCGTCGGAGGGTTATGCCCCCAGCCGCCGGTTTAGATAGAAGAGAGGGAGAGATTAGATGGTAATTCTTTTCTTCCTTCCCAAGTGTTCGGTTACAAGATATATATAGCCTCCGGCTCAACCAAAAATAGAAACAAACTCCACTAATTAAGGACTAACCAAAATAGGTAATATATTTTCTAGTTTCCCTCCTAACTACTGCTGGAGGACGCCCCCTGGGCGCTGGCCGCGCGCCCAGCCGCGCGTTCCTGGGCCCTGCGCACATCGCGGGCCCTATGGCGCCTAGTATATACTTGTTTGAACATGACAATAAAGGAGTACAGAACTAATTTTAATTGATGAGTGCTGAAAAACAGTACTTTATCAACTATAAATTCAAGCAGCATTGCTGAAACTAGGAGCGCTTTGCCTAAATTCTGAATTATTCTTGAACACAGGTTGTCTCAGTAATCATAAACTGTTATGAGGCTAATCAAACACTCTCAATAAAAGAGGTAGTCAGATTTCAAGATGATGATGATTTGGTCATTAATGAGAACTTGGCTGTGTTGCCAGTGTCTGGACAAAATAGTGCCAAAGTGGCATCTGATACAATGTGAGTCCTCCTGCCAGTGTAATGCCCCCATTTCTAGAGCCTTGTGCATCTTTCTTCACTGCTATAATGGCTTAATGTGTCAGCAGGTCTGCATCTGAAAATCCAGCACACTGGGCAAGGGTTTGCTTGCGAAATATGGCTAATATTGCAAAGGAGGCCACAACTGTGCGGCGTATTCTTGATCCTGTTTTCCGCCTTTTTGACAGCCACGACTATTGGTCTCCTGAAAGTGGGATTGCCCTTTCTGTTCTGCAAGAAATGCAGAAACTGATGGACAAATCAGGTGCAGCAATTTTCACCCATGTAATTTCTTTTTCTCCTTTCCCCCATTTCATTATGCCTTTCAATTGCCAGCGTTCAACAACAAACAAATTGAATACTCTATTAACATCCTTTTCCCCCTTATATTGCCAGGGCAACATGGTCATTTGTTGTTATCTTTCACTATAAAACACATAGATCATAAAAGTATTGCCAAGAATTCTGTCAAGCAAATCAATATTGTAAAAGTTGCTTCACATCTTGCAAGGCATGCAAAGTTGAAGGCATCAGTGACAATAGCAAGTGCAATCAGTGACTTAATAAAGCACTTGCGCAAATGTATGCATTTTGCTATTGAAGCATCTAATGCACATGCTGATGATAACAAGTGGCACAGTGCACTTTATGTGGCCTTGGAGGAGTGCCTAGTGCAGTTGACAGAAAAGGTTATCATATTACTTTGGTTCATTATTACTAACTAAACCTTTCTCTCGTTGTTGAGATCTTTAAGTTGTTCAAATCACTTCATAGGTTGGGGATGTTGGTCCTATTCTTGACATGGTTGGGGTAATGCTTGAGAATCTCTCTCATACTGCTACAATCGCAAGAACAACAATTTCATCTGTTTATCGCACGTCACAAATAGCAGCGTCTGTCTACAAGTCATCATACCATCACAAGGCAAGTCCCTGGCATGCCAACTACTGCATGAGAAGTAATTTCTGCTTTAAAAATATTAATGGATATTCCTTGTGCATATCTCAGGCATTTCCTGAAGCTTTATTTCACCAGCTTCTGTTAGCAATGTTGCACCCAGACAATAAGACGAGGATTGGTTCACATCGTGTTCTATCCACCATTGTAGCACCTTCATTGCTGTGTCCATGGTCAGGCGTGAGCTTTCCTATCCCAATGAAGGGTGATGATTCGCAGAACTTGCATTTGTTGGTTCTCTCAGCTTTCTCTTCCGAGGCCATAATCAATGAAACACAGACCAAAAACAAGATCCAAGCATCCTTGCAGGAAAACAACAAATCAGAAGCTATAGTTGATGCTGAGAATGGATACACACAGACAGAACCAGATAAAAGGAAGTATCCAGGGAGCCCATGTCTGAATGAGCATTATGCATTTAATGATGAAGTATGAAATCCAGCAGCCATATGTACTTTTCTTGCTTTGTGGGTTTTTAAGTGCCCAACTGATTTTTCGTCTTATTTTCTTCCATCCATGCAGAACCTAAAATCCATGAAGTTGAACAACCACCAGATTGTTCTCCTCCTTTCATCTATTTGGAGTCAAGCATCTCTGAATGATAACTCACCTGCAAATTTTGAAGCAATGGGCCTTGCCTACAGCATTGCTTTATTATGTTCAAAATCAAAAGTAAGTCAAGGTTCAAGATACATTACTATTGCTATCCCATAGCCAAGGCAAACCACAAACCTATCAAATAGCACATGTCTGGGATTTTTTTTTAGCTTAGATGCTACTTTGTTCTAAGTTTTTCGTTCTAATGTTTTTTTTTCAAAGAAATCACTTCGTTCTTAGTTTCTTGTAATGATGTCAAGCATATGCAACTAAGATCTGTGAGCTTGGATGCTACTGTTTTGTTCTGAAGGAAGCCCTTAAATAATTACAGAGCAGAGAAAGAGAAAGATTCTCGCTGTTTGTGTTAAGCTGTCCTTTCCATTAGGAATTTATTTATTGCATAGACACTTTTGCATATGTTATTATGTGGAGAGCATGAAGTACCCTTATAGATTTCCAGTCTAATTGGGTCCTGCGATATCATCATGTTCTTTAGACCTGTGTAACCGCTGAAATTTTTGTTGCAGAGCTCCAGTCATGTGGCACTAGTTCGCTGTTTCCAGTTGGCGCTCTCTCTCAGGAGAAAGTCTCTTAGCCATGAAAGTATGTTCCTTCACTTTTTGCTTTGTTCCCTTTTCCACTTTTACACAAGTAAATGATGTCTTAATAGTTAATACAATGATATGCAGCTCTCCTGTGTATTTGAGAAAAAAAGCATAAGTAAATGACGATTCAAGAACTTATAACCTGTTGTTCTCTTATTTTACTTTACCATATCAAATATCATATCTATTGCAGCTAAGTTTACTGCTGATTTCACTTACCCTTTTCACTGTAAATAAAGGTGATTTGCAGCCATCTCGTAGAAGGTGTTTGTATACGATGGCATCAGCGATGCTCATCTTTTCAGCAAAAATTGCTGATCTTCACCAGATAATTCCTCTTGTGAAAGCCACAGCACCAGAGAAAATGGTTTGTTGATTCCCATGTTTGTGAATGCTAACCGTTGTAGCATTGTGTGCAACGTCTGTGAATGCAGTTTGTCTAGTAATGTTCGAGTTTGCTCTTACTCTTTTGTTGATTTTGCAGGTTGATCCTCATCTTTGCTTGATGGATGACTGCCAACTTGTTAATACCTCTGCAGAGTCATCTAACAGTGAGATGGTTTATGGTTCTGAGGAAGATGAAAGTGATGCACTGGCCTTTCTTTCAGCCATAAACAAGCATGACACGGAACTAATAGAAACCATGATGTGCCACTTTAAGGAGAAGTTTGAAAATTTACCAGAGGTGTGGGTTTAGCTTTTGTTAGTATTTTTATTTATTTGTCTCGAACCAATAACATAATAGGTAACTGATTGTCTTTACCTGTGATCTTCAGAAGTTTAATGGGATAGAAGAACAACTTCTTCAAGAGTTTTCCCTGGATGATTCATTTCCTCTTGGTGCCCCACTATTCTTGGAGACGCCACACTCTTGTTTAGTGTATGCAGAAAAGGATGAACAATGTTTTGATGAGGTTAGCTACTGATCCTTCACAAATAGTTGATCCTGTGTTACAATGTTAGTATTGACAATTGCAGTATTGCTGTTGTAACCTGTTCTTTTTATCTGCTCATCTCCTGTCCACAGGATACTGTTCCTTCTGAGCTAGACGACGACATCATCTTTGAGCATAGTGGATCTCAATCTGACAGGAAAACATCAGGTTCCATGGCCTCGTCAGATGTTCTAACTGTCAATCAACTAATAGAATCTGTATGTGCCCTTATCTACCGATCTCCACACCTATGTTAGCTTTAGACCATGTGCCATCATGTTTTTACGTGGTGCTGTTTGCCATGCAGGTTCATGAGACTGCAAGGCAAGTTGCTAATGTTCCAGTTTCCGCCAACCCTGTACCATATGACCAAATGAAGAGTCAGTGTGAAGCCCTGGTCATGGAAAAACAACAGAAGATGTCTGTTCTCTTGAGCTTCAAGCATTCGAGGACTGACTCGCATGGTTCAGCCGGTGTGGATGGGCTCGAAACGAATGAGGTATGTATGTCTTGTCTGAGAAATCTACTGACGATGTTTCATTCAGATTCCATATCTTTTCCTTGTGGAAAATATTATTCAGATCTTAGCTAACTGTCCTCACTTGTCACGCGTTGCAGTCTTCTTTGCGATCTGAACCAGAGTTGAGGAAGGGTCGCATGCGCCGTTGCGATTCAGCATCCAGTGAATCTGACTGTTCGTTCAGGCTGCCACCTGCTAGCCCATACGACAAGTTCCTTAAAGCGGCTGGACGGTAGCTTGGTGCAGTTGCAGCAGCTTGGCGAAGTCTGTATACATGAGAGTTCATTACAAGTCATTCCTCGGCACCCTCTCGTTCTCGGAGTCTAATTCTTTCAAGTGTATATTTACATTCCTCGACAAGGTGTATAAAGTTCTGTTACTGTTGGAGGCTTTAGAATAAACCGAAATGTATAGGTAATCGCGCCTGCTCATATTCACACAAGTATTTGTTCATTTGTTGGTCGTGAAAGGAATATTTTTTACCTAAATCTTGCTGTTTCTCTGTTAAAGAACGAATTGGCAATGACATTTTTTTTATTGAACGAACTGACGGTGACACTATCTGTTTCTATTCATATAGAAGAAATTACAAGCAAATAGCCCTAAGAGATTATCTACAAGAAAAACAACAGAGCAATAGGGATCCCAAAAGGATCACCACAGTAGAAAACAACAAACTAGCAACAAAAAGAAAACAGCTAAGGCCATGTTTGGATACAAAGTATTTTCCAAGTATTGGAGAAATACCATGGTTTTCGAAGATACTTTGGTTTCCAAAAAATGTTGTGTGTTTGGATACAATAAACTCCGTAGTTTCTAAAACCATGGTTTTCTTAAAACTGTAGTCTTTTTGGAGTTTTAAAAACTTCACTCGTGACCTCTTTTTTCTAAACTATAGTTTTGTATCTCTTTGGTTTATAAAACCACAGTTTTATGTTTCTGAAAACTATGTCACCCAAATAGGCCCTAAAGCAACTAAAGGTACTAGACGGTTGAATTGAGGCCTCAACACGTGACGCCAACCACAGTTCACCACAAGTCTTTGCCATTTCTTACATTCTTACCTCGTTGTAGCTGTACACCACTACACTGCTCTGCCACATTAGCGCTCCACATCCCTATTAGATGGTTGCCACACTACACCACGCATCACCATCTCGTTGACAAAGCCACCAGTCGATAAGTCACCGTCATTGCTTGTGCCGTTGTTGCCTATGATGTTCTGCATCTTGTCACTCATCGCTATGTCATCTTGTTCGTTTGCACTGCCACAAGACGTCCCGCGCCGGACTAACCCTTGCAAAGTAAGGCTAGCCGCCATACATAATCTGCTGGAAGCTGAAGGCCGATAGAATGGGTAATGGCATTATCCACCGTGGATAATCCATGTTATCTCCATACCTGTTTCGCTTCATTAAACCTCATCCTATTTGTGAGCCTTTCAATGACGTTGATCCTATATACTATTATTGTGATATGAGTGTCAAATCTTGAAAAGCTGGCGAATTGTGATGTCAATTATCAAAACCTCTTGTTGGCGAGTTGATCCATTCTCTCTCTCTCTTTTTTTAAGAAGAAATGAGTTGATCCATGCTAGGGGTTAATGCAAAAGGTCGTACTCCCTCCATCTCAAATTATAAGGCATTCCAAGAATCTTGGAGAGTCAAATGATCTTAAGTTTGACTAAATTTATATGATAAAATAATAATATTTATAACACTAATTAAGTATCGTTAGATTCTTCATTAATTATATTTTCATAGTATACCTATTTGATGTTATAAATTTTTGTAATTTTTCTATAATTTTAGTCAAACTTAAGATGCTTTGAATCTTCAAGATTTTTAGAATGCCTTATAATTTGGAATGGAGGGAGTACGAAGGAAGGCAGGGATCTTTTCTTTTGAAAAAAGGGGCAACCTGCAGCCGTCAGATCCAAACTGTGCGGTCCGATTGAGGAATATGGATCAGTCAAGGAGCTCCATCTCCGCGCCGATCCCGGCATCCCGCCGCCGAGGCGACCTCAACAGTCACCACGGCCATATCGTCTCCGGCCCCCGCCAAACCGCTTCGTCTAAGGCCAGACCGCCTCCATGCCCGCCGACCAGAGCACTCGCGCGTTTCCCCATATCCCCAAAGCCTCCGCAGTCCGCACTCAAGCGAGAAGGATAAAAGGAGACGAGATGGATGAGGCGCGGCGGTCGCCGCGGCATCCGATCGCTCTACAGCGCAACAGCTTCCGTGGCGGCGAACTGGTTCTGCTTCTGACTGCGGATTGAGCTACTGATGAACAACTTGTATGCGTAACGCGGCACTCCGCTCCCAAAATGGCTGGTTTTTTTCTTACCTATTTTGGTGGCAGAATGATGAGCAGCTAATGTGATGATTTGGGAATTGAGATTCAGAAACCTCAGGCACACGGGAGTAGGTGGAGGCAATCAAATCAGAACTTCGTAATGCTCCTTGGGCAATTTTACACGGTATTGATGTTTCACATCACGGGTTTGCTCAATTTTGAATGCTCTTTTATAGATTTTCATCACTTCAGTCTTGGTCAGCATCAAAGGAAAAACTACTATGCCATGGCGCATTGCTTCAGTTATTTTTTGAACGCAAATTACTCCAGTTATTTCGAGTTGTTTCTCTCTCTGATGGTTTAATTACTCATAGGGTAGCTGATGCCATGGCGCACTACTATGTCACATGGTGCAATTATATTGGGATAAGACAAGAAACTATTGACTGAATGCTACTCCTATTTTGATCTTTCCCTACAAAAGTTTTGGCTCTGTCATGTTTAGGAAATTTCCACGTCTTGTTTAGAATTTAATTTATAGTAGCTTACATAAATGCTAAAAGTAAAAAAAAAAAGTTCACTTGCTACCACAATCCTTGTCATGGTGGCAAGAAAGTTGAAGTTGTGTACTTGTGCTATACAGGTCCTGACACTCTTTACTGAAAGATAATCATAATCTGAAGTCCAGAACCTCCTTAATGTTTTTTTTCGCGTACATGCCTCGGCACATGTTTCATTAAGAGAAGAATAACTTCCTTAGTGTTACGCTGTGCAAGTAATCTTTCTATGTTTCTTTTGTACATCCAAAACAGATGACAACAGAGGACGCTAGGTTAACGTCCAAGGAGCAGGGTTCTGAGTTTATCAACATTAATGTTGAGTTGATGATTTTTCGAAGGCTCCAAGGTTCCATTTACTCAACCTCTATTTGTTTGTCTTACTCAATCCTAAATTTGGATAAGATAAGACTCAAAGAAACTAAAAGCTAAATTTGGACTAAGATTTATAAATACTTTTTAACAAGCATACACCTAAATAAATCTATAACTAAGTTATATATGATCCAATGAGTATGAAAATTTTACTACATTTGAAGCATACAATAATCAGCCCACCATAAAAATTTCACCACAATTGGACCATAGAAACTACAGCTATGAATTAATTATAGAAAAGTATAAATCTAAAGCTACAAATTTTTTTTTGCTAAAACATATCATATTATGTGTTCATTGTGTAGATCTACTCACGTGGAGTCCAACAAAATTTGATTTTCCATTTTATGATTTTTCTGTGATTTACTATGTTTTTTCAAAGATTCAGCCGGAATAAATAAAAAAAGAAAAGGACAAAACCGCCTTTGAAAACACCTGTCCGGGAGGTAAAACGAACGGTTTTAAAAGTTCATTTAGGAAGGTGGTTACCCGATTTTAGAGTTCAGGGAGGAAAAGTAGACTTCCGCAAAAATTATGGGAGGTAATGTAAACTTTTTCCAGCAAAAATTTGACCCCAATGCCCCAAGCCCATAAACCTAGGCCTGGGCTGAACTTTTAGCGCGACCCGCCTCAACCATGGCCCATCTCGAATGCGTTCTGCTGATGCGCGATTTTTATCTAACCTTCGATGTGACTGGGATGGCCGAGGATCTCCCTAGCCCGGTGAGATTGATGGTGTGTTCACTTCGCGAAAAGTAGATGAAAAGTTACTGTAGCATCTTTCGTTGTTATTTGATAAAATTTGTCCAATCATGGACTAACTAGACTCAAAAGATTCGTCCCGATATTTACAGACAAACTATGCAATTAGTTATCTTTTTTACCTACATTTAATGCTCCATGCATGCGTTGAAAGATTTGATGTGATGGGTGGAAGAGAAAATATTTTGGGTTGGCATGTGAAGTGAACGAGGCCTGAGATAGGGTGTGTTCACTTCGCGAAAAGTAGCTGAAAAGTTACTGTAGCATCTTTCGTTGTTATTTGGCAAAATTTATCCAATTATAGACTAACTAGGCTCAAAAGATTCGTCCCGACATTTACAGACAAACTATATAATTAGTTATTTTTTTTACCTACGTTTAATGCTCCATGCATGCGTCGAAAGATTTGATGTGATGTGTGTAAGAGAAAATATTTTGGGTTGGGAGGGGAAGTGAACGAGGCCATAGATAAAAATAACCGACTGGTCGTCCGCCTTCTTCTCGTCTCCGCCTTTCGCGTTCCAAACTTGTCGGGTATGTCGTCTAGTGGAGAAGATGACGTCTTTGGCGGCGTGGAGGTGCCACCAGCCCTCGCCACCGCCACCTCCCCCGCCATCTCCACCTCCGCCCGCCACCACCGTCACCACCTCCGTGATATCAGCCGTCGTCACCAAGCTTTTGAATACCATAAAAGCGGTAGAGAAAAGGTAACTCACTCGGTCCATATTCCCCGTCTTCATTGAGATGTACTGCTCAGGTTCATGGGTTGGGGTTGGTTGGGGACTTGGGGTTAGGGTTTGGTTTGGGGTTAAGGTCAGGGGTTGTTCTTGGTTGGGGGTTGGGGTCTGGTTTGAGTTCTTGGTTGGGGTTAGGGTTGGGGTTGGGGTTGGGGTTGGGGTTGGGGTTGGGTTCTTGGTTGGTTTTGCGGTCAGGGGCTGATGTCACAGATGGTCGGTTTGTTGTTTTTGTTTTGATGGATCCCGACTACTCTTCAATTTGAGGTTGCCCATTTGATTAGTCTTCTTGTCTTGGGTCTGATATCTAGTATCTGTGAACCAATTGGAGGCTTGTTTTGGGATGGAGGTATATGCCCAAGCACATCAATCGAATATTTGTTGCAAACTTTCTTTGATGATCACCTCTTTGGGGGATGCCATAAGGTTTGGGCCCCCTCTGTGAGAAACATCTTTCGACCAACATTTCACCCTCATAGGCTAGATGGTCCACTGACGAAACCAATGGCAAAAGAAGTCATTGGTTTTCACCCGGCTTGCGTGGGAAAGCATAGTAGCTTTCGACCAACCTTTCACCTGCAGGGGCCAGATGGTCCACTTACGAAACCAATGGCGAAAGAAGTCGTTGGTTTTCACCTGGCTTGTGTGGGAAATCATTGTAGCTTTCGACCAACAATTCACCCGCAGGGGCCAGATGGTCCACTGACGAAACCAATGGCGAAAGAAGTCGTTGGTTTTCACCCGGCTTGCGTGGGAAAGCATAGTAGCTTTTGACCAACGTTTCACCTGCAGGGGCCAGATGGTCCACTAACGAAACAAATGGTGAAAGAAGTCGTTGGTTTTCACCCGGCTTGCGCGGGAAAGCATAATAGCTTTCGACCAACGTTTCACCCGCAGGGACCATATGGGTTCATTGATGAAACCATTGGCAAAGACGGTTTTCACCCTGCTGTTACGGCCGAGTAGAAAAGCTTTCGACCTCCGTTTCACCTGCTGTGATCGGATGGTCCTCTGACGATACCGATGGTGAAAGACATCCATAGCTTTTGTCACACCAGCAAGTAATCCCGAAGTGAAATGCGATGCTAGGGGAGCCTTTCAGCTTGCTATAAGCTAACCGAAATGATATGATGTGTCATCTTGCAGGTCTTTCGTTGTCATTAGCCCTCGTCCTTTCGGCAAGCTCCTCCGTGCATCGGCCATGGGCCTGGGCGAGGGGGCCCCAGCCGAGGAAGGCGTTCACCGAAGGGGGCCGTGAGCTGAATGAACTAAAAGCGCCTACAAGGAAAAGGAATATGCTCAGGGATCTGAGTAGTTAGGAGGGCATTTTGGTCTTTGTAAAGGATATGAATGTGTATAAATAGGGCTCCATGTGAGCAGTGTAAAGAGGAGGATGGAACCCTAGTTCCTTGATTAATACACATGTACCTTTCGCCCCTCATTGTCCCTTTCTTTTCGATTTTATTGTGCTTTCGGTAGTCAGCCTAGTGTTCGAAGCCTAAGGCCTAAAACAATAACCTCAATTCTCAGTGTCGATAAAATAAAGGTTGATGACCATGGGTTACTCTAGGTTTGTGATAATTTAGCTTTGATGGTCATGAGTCTGTTTTTTTACAAGTTTGTTGGATATCTCTAGAATGATTTGAAAATGCAATACTTGTCACGGTTGGTGTGAACACTGCAAATTGTTTTTGAATTGTTCTTGTTGGGTTTTGAATATAAACGTGCTCTGGGACCTTCTTGTAGTTCTTGTTGGGTTTTGAATATAAACGTGCTCTGGGACCTTTTTGTAGTATCTATCTACTGATATCATAGTTGATTGAGGACAGCCATTCTTTCTAAATAATTTACGCTTTATATGTTTCCAGTGCCAAATTCAAAACGGATACTGATGCAACCTTTATTAAAAAGCATGACTTTGAGAGCCTCGAGGCATATGTTGTTCAGACCTTGATCTTTGTTCAAGGAATAGAGTAGCACCATCATCCTGGTATCTTGTGCTCTCTCTACCAAGCCCAAATTTCCTACTCGGTCAGAGAGGTAGGATCGGAGGTGCTGAAAGTCTTAAATGAGAAAGTGAAGCCTTTACTTGATAACGGGGACCAATTCTACAGGCCAAATAATCTGGAAGACAAGTGAGGAAAGCTGAAAAATGCATCAGCAGTATAGACCTATTGCAAGGTTTTTTTGTACTGTTTGGGTTTTTTTTTCATACATGCTATAAACTGCATGGTCTTATATTATGCAGAGTGAAACTCTCTGGAGATATTCATATTATGTCCCTTCTGTTGGACTACTTTGGCCTATATTCCCATCATCGTAAGTAGTCTAAGTGGAGCTATGTACTGTACAATTTTTCTTAGAAAATTGCATGTTTAGTTTTTTTTCTGTATGCTGTAGTTGCTGTACTATTAATCTGCAGGTTTCTGTTTTTGTGCAGTTTCTTGCTTGTTGTATAGCTAGTCTAGCTTTAGTCTTTTTCTTTTATGTGGTGAATTGTTTGTGTTGTCAAGAGTGGTATTGATTATTTTTTGGGCACTGAAGTTATGTATGTCCCTGTGTTTTGACATCCTGACGCCGGATATTGAAAGAACTACTTTAGTCTTAGACTTTGTGGTTAAGAGGGATGTCAATGGAGTGCAAGAAACTCGCCGTTTGGCATGCCAATGGGTCCTGAGTGAAGGAAAGCTCACAAAGCACTACACTGGTGATGGTCAGGTGAAATGTTGCTTTCATGTGACTGAATGGATGCTTTCATTTCTTGATACCATCAAGACAGAGGCAGGAGCTAGGTACGTGAGGAATCCATTCGGCAAGTCAGTAGCTGAGGCCACGGGGAAAGCACGTGACACGAGGAAACAGAAAACTGCACCCCTATTGTCTGGCGGCAACTTCATCGTGACAGCTGCTCATGGACAGGATTCTTGATCTGCAGATATCCATTTGCAAGCTTCCATTTTATCTGGTGAAAGAAGAAGAGAGAGCTAAGACTGGTGCCTCCAAAGTGAGGAAGGCGTTGTTGGATATGCAAAAGGTTACCTCTGATCTCATCTCCTTGGCCTTCAGATTTGTTACTGTTTATGATACTCTGGATCCATTTGTGGCCATATTGAAGTTCACTGCCCTAACAACCTCTGCTGAGGATCTTCTTGTGCCGCTATTGAGCCTGCAACATTCTAAGAGTGTGGTCCAAGAACTCTATTGTAAGGTAGCTGATGTGAAGAAGATTTCTGTGCTCGCAGATGTTACTGGCATGAAGAAGAGCAACGTTGCTGTGAGTGCCAAGGGATCCAGTGCTTTGTGCTGGGTCTGCTGCAACACCAACATCTTAGTTTCTGCTGGGATCTGTGCACTAGATTTACTATGGTTAACTAGGGGTAGTGTAAAATAGGCTTTGATGGTATGGCTCGAGGAGCGTTCCTCATTGTGGAGGTCACCACTCAGACATGGTTGTTGCTGCTTAGCAGCATCTTTTGCAAACTTTGTCGTGGCAGTGTTAGCCTTATGCTGCAAACCTTATCTCAATGATGTTTCTTACCTCGGATCATGTGTAGTGTATGGTCTAATTTCTGTATTATGTCACGGCGCTGTGGTCAGCATTTTTGCAGATTACTTTGCATGTTCTTACCGAACCAGTGGAAGCCGAACTGCTGATACTGTTGCAGTCATGCGCTGGTGGATGAAGAGCTAGGGTGCCATATATTAGGCATATCTGTTCGCGCTTCTTGTTAACTATTTTGAGTCTGAATTTAAAAATGATCACCTTTTATGTAACTGTCCTTGTGAAGCCTCAAACTCTCTCTTAAAGAAACACAACGGTGTGCTGCTGGCAGAGTAAAATGAACGAAGGCATCCTCGAGAAGAGGAGTACAATACAAATACGGAGAAGCAATCAGTTTTATTGGAGTTGGTATTGGGACCTAAAGAGTTCTAGCGGAGTTCTAGCGCTGAAAAGCAGTGCTGACAAGTTCAAGCGAACAAGGCCGCTTTCAAAGATGGTATATTCCATACAAGACAAGCAATGCACACATTTACAATGGCGAAACGTCACAAGCTGGACGCCTACAGCTGACAACATTCAACACTAGACTGTCCACTTATACCCCCATATATAGTTTATCTTTTCCTTCATTTTGGCCTGCGAACGCTGGGGAGACAAAACAGGAGTCCCATACCAAGCTACCAGCCAGATGACTACTCCCTCCGTCTCTTATTAACTGTTGTTCTCGCTTCACAAAAAATAACTTTAACCATGTACCATACGACCAAATACAGCAAGACGCCTGTGGTGACTTCGTTAATCTCGAGATTTGCCGGCTCGGTCTTTCGAAGATGCTCATAGAAGTAGGGTTAGCGTACGAGTGTTCATATGGGGTGAGTGTATGTGCATGTTGTAGACGTCGACGTTGTATTGTGTAATTCTAAAAAAGAAGAAGAAGAGTTAGTGTGAAGCCCTGTTCATGGAAAAGCAAAAGATGTCCGTTCTCTTGAGCTTCAAGCATTCGAGGACCGACTCGCATGGTTCAACCGGGTATGCATGTCTTATCTGAGAAATGTACCCATGGTGTTTCATTCGGATTTCATATCTTTTCTTCTTGTTGAGGAAAATATTGTTCAGATCTTAGTGTAACTCTCCTCACTTGTCACGCGTTGCAGTCTTCTTTGCGATCCGAGGCTGAGTTGCAATCAACAAGGAACGGGCGCATGCGCCGTAGCGATTCAGCATCCAGCGAATCTGACTGTTCGTTCAGGCTGCCACCTGCTAGTCCGTATGACAAATTCCTGAAAGCCGCTGGACGGTAGCTTGGCGCTTTAGTTTTCAAGTCTCAAGTCTGTGTACGTGAGAGTTCACTACAAGTCATTCATCGGCACCCTCTCGTTCCCGGAGTCTATTCTTAAGTGTATATTATTATATTTACGTCTCTCGACAAGGTGTATAAAGTTCTGTTACTGTTGGAGGCTTTAGAATAAACCGAAATGTATAGGTAATCGCGGATGCTCATATTCAGACAGTATTTGTTCATTTGTTGGCCATGAAAGGAATAACTTTTTACCCAAATCTTGCTTGCCGTTTCTCTGTTGAAGAATGAATGGGTAATGGCATTATCCACGTTGTCCCCGTACCTGCTTCGCTTCATTGAGCTTCACTCTCTGTTTCAGAACTTCACCCTCTGTTTCAGTCATGGGTCGGCGAGTTGATCCATTCTAGGGGTTAATGCAAAAAATGTTTCAGGACTTCATCCACTGTTTCAGACGGCATCTTTTGATAAAGGAATGCAACCTGCAGCCGTCAGATCCAAACTGTGCGTTCCGGTCTGATTGAGGTATGGATCAGTCGAGGAGCCCATCTCCGCCAGCCGATCCCGCCGCCGCGGCGACCTCACCACGGCCATATCGTCTCCGGCCCGCGCCAACCCGCTTCGTCTAGGGCCAGACTGCCTCCATGCCCGCCGACCAGAGCACTCGCGCGTTTCCCCATCCCCAAAGCCTCCGCACTCAAAAGAGAAGGATAAAGGGAAACGAGATGGGTGTGGAGCGGCATCCGATCGCTCTACAGCGCAACAGCTTCTTCCGAGGCGGCGAACTGGTTCTGCTGCTGACTGCGGATTGAGCTAGTGATGAACAACTTGAATGTGTAACGCACTCCGCTCCCAAAATCGCTGGTTTTTTTCTTACCAATTTTGGTGGCAGAATGATGAGCAGCCAATGTGTTGATTTGGGAATTGGGATTCAGAAACCTCAGGCACACGGGAGTAGGTGAAGGCAATCAAATCAGAACTTCGTAATGCTCCTTGGGCAATTTACACGGTATTGATGTTTCACATCACGGGTTTGCTCAATTTTGAATGCTCTTTTATAGATTTTCATCACTTCAGTCTTGGTCAGCATCAAAGGAAAAACTACTACTATGCCATGGCGCATTACTTCAGTTATTTCGAGCTGTTTCTATCACTGATGGTTTAATTACTCATAGGGTAGCTGATGCCATGGTACACTACTATCAGCCATATATGTCAAATGGTGCAATGATATTGGGATAAGACAAGCAACTATTGACTGAATGCTACTCCTATTTCGATCTTTCCCTACAAAAGTTTTGGCTCTCTCATGTTTAGGAAGTTTCCACGTCTTGTTTAGAATTTAATTTATAGTGGCTAGAAAGTTTTTTTTTTTTGAAAGAACAGTGGTGGCTAGAAAGTTGAAGTTGTGTACCAGGGTCTTGAAGGTGTCGAACATATGAGCAATCCCTAAAGTGTAAATTACATATCTTATTGGACAAGTGCATAAAGATACTTCCAGAGAAACATTGCCGAAACCATATCGGATAAAGCTTGCCAGATTAAAACTTTTTGCTTTTTCAGCATGATTTTCCCTCCACGCCTAGAAATAGCATTTCAAAGGTCAGAATTCATGAGTACTTCACCTTAACAAAAGCTGAGAAGACGGTCACAGATCATACTTCTTTGCCATTGCAATGGAAAATAATTATGCATGCCCACCACCGAGCAAGGGAAACCTGATCACAGTCTTGAGTATCGATGGTGGTGTGGTTAAGGGTATCATCCCTGCTACCTTCCTTGCATTCCTTGAGTCTAAACTTCAGGTGAATTCTACAGTACATGTTTATTATGTACAGCCTAGCTGTTTTTCTCACGTCATCAGTATTATCGTCACAAATAGTTTTGATCACTGGAAGTTGAAATTATATCTGTTTAGGTAACTGACATCGTGTACCTGCATACATGCAAGTTTGATGGTCATTTGTTCGTTGGTGTTCTTTTACCTTTTTAGGAGCTTGATGGGAGCAACGCACGCATAGCTAACTACTTTGATGTCATCGCTGGCACAAGCACAGGTGGTCCTATTACTGCTATGCTAGCAACTCCATCACTGAGCAATGCTAAGCAACCATGCTATGAGGCCAAGGATATTGTGCCATTCTACCTCAAACATGGTCCTCGCATCTTTAAGAGGCTACTGTTAATCATGGCACTTATAATAAGTATTTGTACGATTTTCCATCTTAGACTGCACATTTTTTTATAAATTGTTTATGTACAAGTGAATCAAATTTATCTTTGTCTGAGTATATCTATAAAATTATATGAAAATACTTCACCTTATTCGTTCTGATGTTGCAACCAGAACTGGAATTTTTGGCTGGTTCTTCAAGATCCTACAAATAATTAAGATGATAATTGGGCCAAAATATGATGGAAAGTACCTGCACAAAATGACTAATGATTTGCTGGGCGATACGAGAGTGAAAGAAGCATTGACAAATGTTGTTATTCTACTTTCGATGTTAAGTGTGTCAAGCCAACAATATTCAGCACATTCAAGGTTCTATTTCTAAACTTGGTGCATGGGATAGCTTCCATTTGTTTCTTTAGGGTGAACTAAACTTTTTTGTTGCGGTGCAGGCGAGATCTAATACCTTGATGAATGCTCGTCTTGCTGATGTCATCTGCAGCACCAACAGTTCTCTCTGCACACTATTTTGAAACTGTGGATTATCACACTGGTTCATCACGTAGCTTCAACGATATTGATGGGGTGCTCGCCGCAAACAATCCGGAGATTTATACTTCTTTGGTTATAGTTTGTGGTTGGGTTTTCCTGCCGAAATCCTGTGTTAATTTATTTGTACGTTTTGATTAGTAAGAAACTATGTGTGTATTTTGTTATGATTTTTTGTAGCCTTTTATTAAGCACCAAACTTTGTTTGCCAAAAATGGACATAAAACAATGTAAATGCTAACTGACCACCTTGTCCTCTAATTTGACAGACTCTGGTGGCAATGGGTGAGATAACAGAACAGATCAGGCAGAAAAACAAGGAATTCCCTGAGACGAAGCCCTTGGACTATCATAGATATCTGGTAGTATCATTATGCACAGGTCTTCCAGAGCAAGACATCAAGTTTGATGCGTGTCGTGTTGCCAAGTGGGGCATTTTTGGATGGTTTGGCCGGGAGAATACCATGCCTTTGCTGCAAATGTTCTTACATGCTAGCTCAGACATGACTGATAGTTATGTTGCAGACCTTTTCAAAGCAATTGGGTGCTCAGACCAACTGTTGCGTATTCAGGTATGTTGTAGACCCACGTCCTACCCAGAGTATGATGGTATTTTTTCATAAAAAAATAGTCAAACTTGGGATTCTTTGACTCCTCGAAAAATAAAATTTACATTCTTTTTGGGACGGGGGAGTAGGTGCTTAGTGATTGAACTACCAATAAGCTTCTCAAAGACAATATACAGATAGTGCCAAGTAATTATGCCATTGCAGAACTGAAACTAAACGTGTCAATAAGTGAGGATTTAAGTATTTCATAGTTCATACAACTGCACATTAAAAAAAGTTAGACAAGCAGCAACATGAAAAAGAATTTCATAGCATGCACCCGAGGCATTTCAAATAATTTTAGTGTGCAAGATGATAAGATATCTTCTGTTGTTACTGAGACGAATGGGTAAGTTCATTAGAAACAACTATGAAAAGAGGACAACTACAATTTGGAACTACGGTGAAAAGGTTCTGTTTCAACAAAGTATTGAGACCAGGTATGCCTAATACAAGATTGGAAGAAACACTAATTATCCAAACAAGCAGCATGCAAAAATGTGTAAGCCATATAAAGAGGCAAAAGAAGAGCAGCAGATAACAAAACTTTGGGCCTTCCAAATGCATGTGATGCTACCAAGGTACAATCTTAATCATAGCATGATGAATCAATCCACAAGAAAACCAAACTTAAACGAGAATGATTGAACATGTCAAAAGATGTCTCCATTTCAGGCAGTCATGGTTGGATTACAGGAACCTGGCCTGCACAAGCAGCAGCATAAGCATCTGCAAGCCCGGGAAAATTGTCCTTGTAAGGATCAAGAAACCTCTTGGTGAATACTTTCTCCTTTGGAGTAACAGCTGCAAAGAAGTCAACATCTTTCTCCATCAAGCCCTTCGCCTTAAGAGTTTTTAGCACATAATGCCGGGGCATAAGACGCATTGGCAAGCTATAGCAGAGGACTGCTGGCCTATGCACTATGTAATTGGCATCCAGACCAACCTCCGTCTTCAGGAAATCCACCACGCGACTCACCCTGCCCTCTGAAAAATTCAGAACTTCTGGCAACCTGCGTATGGCAATGCCCAGCTCAGCCTCAGAGCATCCAAGAGCCTTCTTCAAGAAATCTGACCTAGCATTTATCTTCCCAGGACTTATGTTGTAGACGGCCACAATGGTATACTTGAACATTGCTGAACTGCGTGGCACACCAAGCATGTCGGCACACGCCACAATTTCCTTGAAACGGCCTATCTCCAATGCCAATATGCGCGGGGCGCGCAAAAGGAGCTTGGCAATATCAGAATCAGTTAGGCCAGACTGTCGCAGGAATACCATATTGGGTTTGACAACACGCTCGAGATTTTGAGTGAGCAGGTACATGCTCCTGCTGAGGGTGGTGTGTAAATTGTCGTAGGAGCCCAACAAAGAGAGGTAGAATGCGAGCCGAGGGATCAATCTGGGGAAGACTAAGATGGTGGGGGCGATGGAAATGAGGCGGGAGATCTGCGGTGGGGAAAGGCCAACGTCGCGGAGCTGGGCGATGCAGGGGGTTAGGGTTATGTCCACCTTGGAGCAGAGGACCCTCGGGTCCCTGGAGATTGCGGCGGCGACCTCGGCTTTCGAGACGCCGATTCCGGCGAGGAAGGCTCGGACGGCGTCAGGATTGTCAGGCGACTTGAGACTGGGCAGGTACCTAGAGGCCCTGCGGGCCTTCTCTGGCGTCAAGCCGCAGCTGGTGGTGAGGTAGTCCTCGACGACGAACTGAGAGGCGGGAGTGGTGCTGTAGAGAAAGAGGCGGTGGAGTGGGAGGGAAGATGCGGCGGGGAGAGGTGAGGCGGCGCGGACAGCGGGAAGGAGGTGGCCTCCGAGGCGGAGCATCGTGTGGGTGCGGCGGCCAACGGGTAGACGGAAGACGTTTCGGTTTTGTTACTGGGCCGGCCCAATCACCAAACTACAAAGTCCAGTCCAACCACGATTTCATTATGTTACAGAGCAATTTCACGGTGCCATCCAAGTTGTTGCTCCAGTTCTACGATCAAATATTGTATACCTATATGTTCATTTATTTCTTGCAGGACCGCAACATACCAATAGGGGCTGTGCCAGGCTGCCAGCCGACCTCTCAACGGAGAAGATCTTCAAGGTCTGGTTAAGATTGGAGAAAACCTTCTGCATAAGCCTCTAAGGATGATTATAAGATCAACTACATCGAGACAATGCCGAAAGATAGCCGTAATCTGACCTATGCTGCTATGCTCACACGGTTTGCAAAGCTCCTTTCTGATGAGAGGAAGCTTAGGCTTCAGAACATGGAACTGGATGCCGGTCGTAGCAAATCATGAAACTTGAGGTCTTCTGAACGCATACTCCATCCGTCTTAGGAGCTGGTGTATATTACTATCAGCTGTTTGACCTGTTGTGTCATGTGTGTGTTTCAAGTTGTGAGTGTGTAAATGGTAATTGGCAAAGTGATATGGTTGCTTGGAGCCCTGTAAATGGACAAAATCTAATGCCCTGGTTCTGATTGTCTAGCTGTGTGTAATCTGAGTGTGGAACTATGTATGGTATGGTGAGTTGGTGTATCTGCATCTTAGGCAGTAAATAATGTATTGCTTGTATATTGAAAATAAAGTTTATTATGTAACTATTCAGCAGTCCAGGTAGCTCTGTAATCTATTTCTTTGAATGCTTGACTGTGTATTATTATATTTTGTTTTTTTTTAAATCTAGGTAATTTACAGAGGAATTGCATAGCGTGTCCTACAGCTTTACGTTGTAATACTTTTCCTTTTATAGAACCAGAGTACACATATAAATGAATTATTATTTTTTCCTATCAATATATGTCTGCAGCTAAAACTATGATTGTCCATGCGTCTCCTTTCCTGTCAGGAGGCCTTTTTATTTTGGCCATATGCCAAAGCTTGTACATAATCTATCAGCTGGCCCTCCGATCCTAGTCACGTATGTACTCACATCCATCCAGCTACTCCTTTTCAGAACACCCTGTACTTCTCAATGATGCAGTACTCCTAGTCCTAACCATATATCATAAACACTTTATATTCTATTAGTAAACAAACTGCTTTTATCTTTCAACATATTTTTTCAGCTAAAACTATGATTGTGCATGCGTCTCCTTTCCTGTTAGGAGGCATTATTTTGGCCATATATGCCAAGCTTCTACATCTACCAGCTGGCTCTCGTAGTCACACATACTCACATCAATCCAGCCACACCTTTTCAGGAACACCCTGTCCTCAATGATGCAGTACTCTTAGTCCTAACTATATATTCTAAGAACTTATTTGTTTTAGCAAACTGCCACTGTACTTGCTGCAGATATAATTCTGCCGGCACATCGTTATAGTTATGCACGCTCGTCAGGGAAATATCTTGGCTTGCACGTCACAGACTCATCACAACTGATTTCTGTATATATATCATATCATCGTGCAAGTGCACCATCACCTATCTATCTTCCAATCGTTACACCTAACAACAGCTGGCTGGAGCTCGACACTTAACTGGAACGAAGCCAAATGTTCAGCACATACATATAGGAAGCATATCCATTAGTTACTAGCATGCATGCACTATCTACCAGCTGTAATAACGGCTGCTGCTGCTCAACAACTTGCCCTGTTTGGTACGCTACTGTTAAAAGTTAGCTGGTTAATAATTTATGACTAATATTAGTTGTATAGTAACTGGCTACCTAATTATTATCTAGGTGTTCTTCGTATCAAGAAGCTAAAATGCGGATGCATTGGTGTTTTTTAAAAAATAATACTCTTCCTCTTTTATGTGCTATTGGTAAAGTACGTGGGGTAAAAATATTTGGAAGGACAAAAGTGTCTATTAGCATTCCATTAGCTAGGTTGTTGCAGTTAGTGTGATAGTTATTAACTAAGGGGTTGTTTGGCACGTACACGCACGTGTGCACGTTCAGTGGTACTGCACGTTTCCTGCGCACGGGAGGCTAGGGAGCCTCCCAATTTCTTTATTTGCGTCTGTTCGGACGCGCACGCGTGTGGTGTGAGTGTGAAGTGTGTACGTTGTGTGCATCCAAGTTGTACCCAATAAAAAAAGTGCTCTGACTCATCCGCCGAGTGCACTGTAGTGATTATTGTAGCAAAGAACTCTTTTCTCTCTATTCTCCAAAACAACATAGGGCCAGGAGGAGCCCCCAGCTCCGGCTTCTCTAGTCACTGTAGGCTGTAGCATGGAGCCAAAGCTGAGGGAGCACTGCCAAAGAGGGTCTAAGTGTCCAGCTAATACATAGGTGTGTCCTATTAGTCGGACCTATTTAGGTCCACTCTAGCAAATTTTTAGTAGCTAATAACTATTAGCCGGGTTGATCCAAACACACACCTTATAGAGCATTTTCAAGTCCATTAATGGGAACTAAAACTATAACTTAGGCTTTGGTATTTAGGCATAAAAAATGGTACCTCAAGTACCAAAATTTAATATTGATATCATGTTATAATTGGTGAGATACCTCTTGATGTTATACTCGGTGCGCGTTTGTGGATGCCTACATTTGCGCTACGTATAATTCGAGAAAAAAAAACTGAAGAACCAAATTCTCGGGATCCTGCTGCAGCTGCACAGTCGTTGTACTCGTACCATCTAGATTGACAACCCCAGCAAGGCAGCAACAGTGTACAATACAAGAATTCGACCAAGTTTTCTGATAGGCGTGAGAAGCAGCACCGGTAATAATCTCCTAGGACGGTAAGACGCGCTCCGCCGTGGCCCGTTGTGTAATTGAGTGAACAGTAAAAATGACAAGAACAGTGCCTAAAATGCTGAGCAGGATCCGAGGAGCATTTAAAATTTCAGATGAACAGTGTTTTCCGTCGGGTGAACAGTGCCTATGGCAGTGCTGTTAGTGTCGCTGGAGGACGCGTGGGCAGCCGGAGAAGTGGCACTTTCCTTACGCGTTGAAGACTTAACTGTATATTGAAACGTAGATAGGGTACGGTGTTGGTTTGAGATTGCGAATCGTGATGGATGGACATCACAACATGTACATACACCCTCCGTTCCTAAATATTTGTCTCTAGAAAATCGTGTTTCCCTCACAGACATGTTTCTCGGGCGACCAACAAAAAAAAAAAAAAACAGAGCAGTACTCCGTAGCTAATGACTGCCGGACTGCACTACTGTGGCAGCGTGCTTAAAAAGAATCGGAAGGGTTTGGGGAGTTGCTGACCTCGAGTCCCGCTTCGATCGATCGACAAGGGGAAAAGGGGGACAACAGATAGTACAGTTATCTGTGAGAAAGGAGTTACAGCCAGCAATGCTGCAGTGGCTATAAATAATCAGAGGCTGTGTTTAGTTCCAAAGTTAGGACACCCAATTTAGAACCCTAATTTGGAACAGTGCACGTCACGTCGTACTATAGCAACTTTTATTTTTATTTGATAAAAATTGTCTAAACATTGATTAATTAGGCTTAACATATTCGTCTCGTAAAGTATAATAAAACTGTGTAATTAGTTTTTTATTTCATCTATATTTAGTACTTCATACATATGCCGGTATTTTAATGTGATGGAGAATCTTTTTTTTGCATAGTGAAATTTGAGGTAGAAATTGAGAACTAAACACAGAGATGAGAAGATAGCCTAGAGCATCGTGCAATGATCAGCCGCGCCTGCGCATTCTGAGTACAGCGCTGTGCGCCGCGGAAGAACGCACTGATCGAGGGTCGGGTCGGTCATAATTAGTCGTTATATTTGGTAATAGTGCAGGATTAGTTGTTTACAAAAATTAAGGGTTCCTGCAGGTTGCTCATGATTAGTGTGGCTAGCTGCCGGACCTTCTATTCTATTCTTATAATACTAATACTAGTACTGAATACTGATAGAGTAGTTCGTTCAAATTAAGGGGGTTTTAAATAGTACATATATACTGTGTGTGCATTTTTTTTTGCGAGAAGTACACAACCCATTTTCTGGACTTGAAAATGCTGGGATCATCATCAGCAGCACTAATTTTCACGACAATAATGTGAGGTCGCTGCAGCCTGCTGCCTGCAGGCCGCCGCGTTGAGGCCAGCTTTGACTGTTGACGGCGGATGGGAGTATGAGTATGGGACATTCCATCGAATGAATTGCACAACTTTAGCTAGGCGTGTACCGTCGTTCCTACGATAAATCGATCATCATGCAAATTTCAGCCATAATTCAAACATTAGTTTAACAGTAACACCAAGTTTATTCTAACTATACTTATTTAGTGTACCATTCATTATGTCAACTTCGATCAACAAGTTCATACTGTACAAACTTACACAACATAAATGTCAATATCTATAAATTGTTTGGATAAATCCACATCATGAGTATATTAACATGTTTTTTCTATAAACTCTACTAAAATTAGAGAAGTTTTATTTATAGGTCAAAACTTAAATAACTTTTATTATGGAGCTAATGAGTACCAAAATATAAATTAAAAATGCTCTTGCGACCATCAGCAAAATATATAGGAGTAGAGTGAAAAACACATGCGTTGCTTGGATTGGAAGTACAATGCAGGTTCCTCGTTGTTTGTCGTTTCTTAGGCCAGTCTCAATGGGGTTTCATGTGAAGTGTCATGCACATTTATTAGGGTGCCACGTCAGCAGATCTGGACTTTTTGCATGAAATGAGGAGGAGAGAGAAGGGATTCGTTTCGTCCCCACGACACGAGTGGGGCGACGTTTCCAACACCGTGAAACAGGAACGAAACACCCACTGAGAAGCCAAACGCGTTTCATCGGCAGGGGACGGGCCGGCTCGACAGGTTGCCACCGCCGCCGGGCGAGCCCCTTCGCTACCGCGAGGGCGCCGCCAGCCGCGGGCGAGCGCCTCTGCCGCGCGGGCGAGGCCGTCCGCTGTGGGCGCAGTCGCCGGGGGCACGAGCGAGGCCGTCCGCCGCGGGCGTGGCCCAGACGCATCCGCCGGGGTCGCGACTCCGATGCGTACACCCATGTACAACAGTCCCACGTACTTGCTGTAACAAAACTAACCAATTATACAAAATTAAGTAAGAAAATCACCCGTCAGAGTAGACGATTTAACAAACTTAAGCCCGTATAACCCGGTAGTCCGTGAAATCACGAAGGATTTCAAACCAACTCACATACTAGTCAAGATCGTAATAAGTTTAGCGGTCACCATCACATATTACATAAAAGTTCACATCACAGATACATCGGAGTTTAAACATAGTTATTACAAAACCGAGTTCAAATAGAAGTAGCGGAAACCATTTGTTCAAAACCACACACTCACACGGAGTTCAAGTATAGTGCCAGCTGATGATCATCTCCAACAAAAACAGTATGTGAGACGTAAGGAATAACCATGCCCATGGTCCTAAGCATCACCCATCGCAGGATAAAGGCAGTTGATACAGTAGCCGTAATACATCTGCTCATCTGCAACAAGTGGAAACAAAACCCTGAGTACGAGAAAGTACTCAGCTAGACTTACCCGACATAACCGAAAATAAAGTGACACCAAGGATTATGAAGGGCTTTATAGTAGGGTAGCTGACTTATTTGCAAAAAGATATTTTTAGCATTTTAAGAACCTTTCCAAAAGCTATATGTCAAGTTAATCATTATTAACCTATCGACCACATTTGCACCTATGCTAGAGCAAGCATGTGATTAAGCAAATAATGATAACCAATGATCATTAACAGCTTCCATAATGTCATATCCATTATAACTGTTCAAGTGTTCCATCAATATTACTACGATGAAGTAACTCAAGTCAAGTATTCATTATCCAGTGAACGATGGCGATTCGAATCGATTATTAACCAGCTGGTAATTTATTCTTTACACAAACCTCACTCACCCGCTAAAGTGAGGTATTGGTCACCGAGTCAACTATCTAGGAAAAATCTCGAGTTTGCCAGGAACCACATGTACCCGGGGGTCGACCGACTGCCTTTCGGTTTTATCATCGCGCCCCCATGTCCTACCATACCTGCTCCGGTACAGTGCGCCGCGGGCAATCCACTCGGCCCGAATAATCTCCCAGCTTCGCGGTCGAAAGGTACGTTATTCGGCCAGCTAAATATAAGACACGCGTTCAACATGACCCGAGGCCCAACAACAGTCGGTCCTTAATCGACACAGATGGAAAGCACTACAGTCAAAAACCCTGTAAGTCTCCGTCCGGTCTCAACTTTAAATTAACACTTAGTTATACCATGATGACATAGTTATCCGAGCAGATTCAGGTAACCACCTATAACTCGCAGGTGACAGGAAATCACCCGACTTCTACCGGTCTAAGCCAGCTAAGCATTGACTCAACTGCGGATACCAGGGTAACAAGGATATAGTATAACAAGGTAAACAAGGTATAATGCAGCAACAGTTGCAAACAACTCCTGAACGTAATGCATCAATTAAAGTAAAGTATTAATTAATAATTACAAACTGAGGGAAAGAAATGCTCCGGGGCTTGCCTCTCTCGAAGGAGCTCGGGCGGTGATCGGGGCACTCCGGAAGTTCCTCAACGTCCTACTCATCTGCCTCGGTCACTTCTTGCGGCTGCACCTCGAGCTGCTCCTCGGGCTCCTCGAGTTTGACGACCGGACTCTCGGTTTGCGATCCTGTATGATGCAGGTGCGTAAGTGCTTATATAAAAGGTGCATCAGATAAAATGAACACAATGAATATGCTTGCATGCAAGGTAGATGAGCATAATTCGCTTTAATAGGTAGGGTATAATACAAATCTCATACAAGGTAGTCAACATCATCCAAGAACATGTACTACAAGCATATGTCACCTAATGCATTCTCTTATACTACTAACATGCTAAGTTAACACATCTTATTGAGTGCTTCAAAGATGGTAGCTTCATTAATTCTTTAATCATGCATAAAGCAATATTTGATTAAACACTAATTAATACTAGGTTTGAATAGCAACATCTATTTTTAAAGCATAGAAAAATCTTAGAAAATTACCATAGCACAGTACTACCCTAAGTAGACTGCCATCAAATTTTCATGGCATTTGAATAAGTGGAATAGCCTACACAAAAATGACAAGCTAGGGCCTAAATATGAGCATGAAAATACTTTATATTATGAAAAGTATCAAACAACAGATTTAGTATTTTTTCTAGGTTTAATCAGTGTACAAAAATTATCACATGCATGTTTTATACAAATTTTGCTCTCTAGCAAAAATAACAAAAATCAGCCATTAAAGGCACTTGAACTACACCTCATAATTTATCTACAAAACATGCATGACATATATTTTTTCTAGAAAGTACATTACACAAGAAGATTAACAAAATTAGAACCATATCTTTCTGAGTTTTCTATGATTTATTATGCATTTATCAAGAAAACATCAATTTCAATGATTAAATAAAACTCTATAGAAAAGTGTCACAAAATCAACATGCAATATTTTTAAACCCTAGATCTAGTCATGAGGATCACAACAAAATTTACTTCACCATTTTTGGAGCACAAATGAGTACACGAACATTTCTCAAAGTATTTTTTTCTCAAATAATAAAGAAAAACATAAAACTCTTTTTCTTTTTACTACTGGGCCGGCCCACGGAAACAAACAGGCCCACGACCACTTTCGGCTTGAGCAACCGAGCAGGGAGACGACAAGGCGGCCCGGCTCAGGGCTTCGGTCCACGGCCGCTCTAGCCCAGCGAAGAGCCGGGGGGAGACGGCCACGCCATGCCGACGTTCCAGGCAGCGCGGCAGCTGCCAGCGGCCGACGGTTGTTGTCGGCCACGACCAGGCAAGATGGAGCGCGCACGGGGTCCGCGAGAAGATGGCGAACACGGGAATGCGACTCAAGGGGAGAGAGGAGGAGCGGAGCGAGGGTGCCAGTGGGGCGGAGCACGAGCTCGGCGGCTCGGGCCATGGCGGTGCGCGTGGAAGTGCTCGATTGAGCCTTACCGTTGCGAGCAAGACGGCGCAAGCGTGAGCACGGGGAGGCAGAGGTCGAGGCGGAGCTAGAGCCGCGGGGAATCGGGCGCGGGTGAAGCAGCGACAGCGCTTGGCGGTGGCGGAGCGGTGGCGAGCGGCGGCGGGCGGTAGCGAGCGGCTCTCCCGCTCGGGTTCTCCAAACGGGAAAAAGGAGAGAGTGAGTGGGGAAAGGAATGGAGGTAGGGGCGCGGGCGCCGTGCCTTGAGGTCGAGCGCGCGGGGGCCACCGGAGTCCACGCGTTGAGCGGCGTCGACGGTGTACGGCCACGCAGCGGCCTTCCTCTGCACTCGGTCGGGCGAGCGCGCGCGGGAGCGGAGGCAGGCGCGCGGCGCAGGCCGGGCCGACTCGGCTGGTGGGCCGAAAATGGGGCGGCGGCCCGTTAGGTGAGAAAAGGATTTTCAAATTTCTATTTTTGAATAGATTTCAAATATCAGATTTCAAATACCATTTTGAACAAGAAAATGACTTCTTTTGGAAATGGTCCAAAAATAAAAGTTGTTTAGAATTTAATCCTCTACAACTTTCTTTAGGGACCAACTAAAAATTTTGCTTAGATTTTGAATTGGGAAGTAAAAGTTAAATAGGGAGGATTTTTGACTATTTTCAATAATAATTTCAAAAGCATATTTTGTCAAAAGTTTGAATACAAACTTTGCTCCAAAAACTGTGCTAAATAATTCTAGATGATTTATAATTATAGTCAAACATGTTTTATTAGCCTAGCAAGCATAATTAGGGCAAAAATAACTCTAAACAAGTGTATGCAACATTTATATTTCACGAGCATGTTTCATATGTTTCAAAGCATTGTTTCAGTTATTATCTAACACGATTAGGCATGTATGATTAGGATGCTTGATGATGCATAATATGCATGATTTGCAGTGCCTAAATGCCTGTGCAACACCGGGGTGTTACACTTGCCCATCTCCAGCCTTCTCTTCTTCCCCTGCGGCGCAGATGCTCTGCGAACCTATGCTCTTGGATCTCGAACGGAAAGGAAAGGTGATTAGTGTTAGCTTGTGGTCGGTCAATTGGATCAGGAGGTTGGTAGCTAGTGTTGCTGGTGCTTTTCGTGGGAGGTGTCCTAGGAACAGGAGCAGTGGCTGCGGCCATGGGATGGCGGAGGAGAACGGTGCTCATGCCTAGCGAAGGGGAGGAAGCAAAACGGGTGGGACCCAAAAAACAAAAAAAAAACTATGAAACTGTACCATAAAACTATGCACTGAAAGAGACACATGTTTCATGCTAAAGTTTCACATCTTGAAAAGTAAGAGGTGAAACCCTCCACTAAGACCGGCCTTGTCAACAATTTCACGTTCCATCGCGGCCGTCACTGTGATATCGATCGCTCGTGGAAGCGCATGGTACGTGCAAGAGGCCTGCAACCACACAAGTGATACCTGCTCCGCACTTCATGCAATCGTGCTAACTCAAATAATAAAAACGACCGGGTGATCAGGTAGCAATTGGCAAGAAAATGTAGCTGCATTTCCCCCCCTTCTGACATATCTTCCAATAAAATCTTAATTTGACATAGACAATATACTCATCTACTACGCGTGCACAGTGCGCAACTTTTATTCACTGTCCACGGAGTTTTATTTACTTTATTTTTCTTATTATTTGTTTATTTTGAGCACCAAGCAGGCATGCACAAGTTGACATCCAGAAAGACCAGGAGCAATCACATCCGACTCACGACACGTATATTAATGGCCAGAATTCGAAAACGACCCGAATTTGCGTGACCCTGTGTTGTGTAGTGTAGTGCCCGGACTAGTGGCGGTGGTCCAGCAAATATCAGCATCTTCGAATTGGACAGAGGACAACGACCCGGTAAATTTGGCTAAAAACTAATGTTTGCTATTTCTTAAAAAAAGGATAAAAGAATCGCTGGAATTTAGGTAGTAGGCCACGGAAAAGGTCCCTGTGGGCCTGTGGGGCCGAATCCACACTAGTAGCTCGAGACCTCGATCGTAATAAGATTCTCAGAGATGGATTGCGACTTCACAGTGTGGCGCAAATAAGTGGCTGGGATCACTTTTCGTTAGCAAAAGGTCTTTGTTCGTGAACTGTGGTTGATATGATGCACGGCGCAATATAATGTTAACAGTACTTGAAAACAAGCACTTTTTTAATACCTTTTTAATAATACAACGAAAACAAATAAAAATAAGCACTGTACTTAACCGTCCAAACTCGTGAGAAAGACGTGCATGTCTCCGACGACCAACTGCGCGCGCGCCCGGCTCCTCTCCTTTTGGTTTTGCCACATGCATCACGACTCACGAATCTAAAAAAAAAAAGACTCACGAATTCAATTCGTTCTCGTTGCATACATATACTCCTACAATGTATCCTGCTGGTGTGCTGCACGTTTGCAACGACACAGCACAGGTTCCACACGTCCCTGCGTGCACGATCCATCCACCCTTCACCAGCAGGTCTCGAATATCGTCGGTACGCGTTGCCACGTACTGACAGCTTTTACACGTACTGCAGGTTGGAGAGGTAGGCTTTTATCCTACGCTGGAAGGCTAGTTTTGCTTAAAGCTTGTCTGCCCAGTATTCCAATATATTTGTTGTCTATTATAATTTTTTTAAGTGGGCTATCAAAATGATGAATTCTTATATGAGACATTTCTTGTGGAATAATACCGACAAACATAGATATCACTTAGCGAGTTGGCAGTTGGTATCTCAAAAGAAAGAGGAAGGAGGCCTAGGTATCCTAGACTTGAGAAGTTTAAACTTAGCTCTGCTAGCCTCTTTGATATTTAGGTACCAGCTTCATAAGAATGCTATTTGGGTCAAGATTGTAGACTCTAAATATAAAACTAGTGATCCTAACATCTTTCACTGCCCAGACTTGGGTTCCGCCCCTTTTTGGAAAGGGGTGCTCTAGGCAGCACAAGCAACCCATATGGGTGTGGGTGATAGGGAATGGGAAGAAGTCTTGTTTCTCTTGGTGGTTGCCGCCACCTAGACGGCTTGGAGCAGCTTGGAGGCGTTGGCAAGAGTTGGTGATTGTTCTTGGCCACCTCCGGTGATTGTGAGGCGTTTGTGCCTACCTCGGCGAAGCGCCAAAGGCAACGTCAGTATATTGCTTCGTGTCATTGCAACCTTTTGCCATTTGGTAGGTTCTTGTGGCGCCTTTTGAGAGGCTCGGTGTGTGACCGATTAGCCACCGAACCACGTGGTGAAGAGGGACACAACGGGGACTAGCGTGCCGGCAAACACGTGAACCTCGGGATAAATCTTCGTGTCATCACTTTTATATTGTGATTGATTGATCCCGGTGTTCGGTTATCTTGGTATTCATCTCTTGATCATATTGATTGGTTGGCTCAATTCTTCGCCCCTCGGTGATACCCTCCTAACTCTCTCTTGTATTAATTTCTTAGTTATCTTTGCTAGCGAGTTAGCTTTGCTAGAGTAGCTTGCTAGTTATAGTTTCCTTCTCGGTTTGACTTGTGCGGTTGAGTGCAAATACACTAGAATTGTGAATTGGTTAGGTGGCTTACAAACACCCCATAGGCTAAGCAAAACTCGCATCTCACTATTTGTTTTATTGATAAACTTGTTTAGCTTGTCTTTGTAGAAATTTTTAATAGGCTATTCACCCCCCCTCTGGCCATCAAGACCTTTCAAGTGGTATCAGAGCCGTGGTCACCATTTGTAAGGCTTAACAACCTCGGTGTAAGATGGCTCAAGTTATGTTCAACCATGTCGGGGGCAAGCCTCCATTCTTTGATGGTGTCACATTTTTTGATCATTGGAAAAGAAAGATGAAGCAATATCTTGGCTCTCTCCATGAGAACGTTTGGGAGGTGACACACCATGATTATGCTATCATTGATCCCGACAACCTCACCAACAATGACCGCATCAATAACCAATGCAACATTATGGCTCTCAATACTCTCTACAATGGAATTGATGCAAAGGTCTTTGAGCAAATCAAGGATTTTAAAATGGCAAGTGAAGTATGGACAAGATTAGAGGAAACATATAAGGGCACTTCAACGGTAAAGTATGCCAAACTATATATGCTCAAGGACAAGTTCTCCACTTTCAAGATGAAGGATGATGAATCCATCCCGAAGATGTTCTATAGGCTCCAAGTCATTGTCAATGATCTCAAGGGGCTTGGGGAGAAGGTTGAGGACAAGGACTTCTCACATAAGTTCTTGATGTGTTTACCCAAGAAGTTTGCTACCTTGAGAAGAATGATCTTTAGAGAGGAATTGGATAAGGTCAAACCAACCGATGTGCTTGGAGATATAATGACTGATGCCCAATACAATGATGATGAAGATGAGGTAGAAGAGAAGAAGGAAACCAAGGTCAAGCAAGAGAAGCCCATTGCATTCAAGGCTTCATCCTCTAAGGGCAAGAGCAAGGTAGAGAATGATGATGATGATCCTTTTGATGATGAGATCATGGCCCTTCTAGTGCAAAAGATGTGTCAGTTCATGAAGAAGAGAGGCTATGGTGCAAGAAAGAGAATGGACTTCATGAAGGCAAAGGAGGTGCTTTGCTATAATTGCAATATCCCCGATCATGTAGTGGCAAAGTGCCCCTATGAAGACAAAAGATATCATGATGGGGAGTTGAAGTTGAAGAAGAACAAGAAGGACAAGGAGAAGAAAGCAAAGAAGAGCTTCACATTCAACAAGAAGAAGAAGGGTGGTGGTTATGTGGTCACTTGGGATAGTGACAACTCCGATAGTGATGATGATGAAAGCTCTAGTGATGATGAGAGGACCACTCGGCAAGCCATTGCAAACATCGCCCTCTCCAACAAGCCATCTATCTTCGACATTACATCAACATGCCTTATGGCCAAGCCTACAAAGGTAAAATATGATGATAGTGATGATGATTCTTATGCTAGTGATGATTGTAGGAGTGATGATGAGGAGGATGAGGACTACTCCAAGGATGATCTATTGGGCATAATAGATCAAATGAGCAAGGGCTACAAGAGGTCAACCAAGAAATATAAAATCTTGGAACAAGAGCTCATTGCCAAGAGCAATGAAAATGATGCCTTGATGGAGGAGCTTGTTGCTCTCAAAAAGAGTAAGGAGTGCAAAGGAGTTGAACAAGAGCTCAAAGCTCTTAGGAAATCCTTTGATGAGCTAGAGGCTTCTCGTGAGTGTCTAAAGGAAGACCACGAGGATCTTGAAATTGCTCACACTAGGCTTAAGGAAGCCCACTCCACTCTACTTGAGCTCATCAAGGAAAAGGACCTCAAGTTGGAGAAGCTCATGAAGGAAGCAAAGGATGAGCAAGTGATTGTCACTTGTGACACTGGACTAACATGTGATATTATTGATGATTCTTTATTTGTTGGTCATACTAATGCTTCATGTAGCTCATCATCATCCACCACAACCAACTCTATCTCTACTACTAGTGATTCATCACTTGTGGTTGAAAATGAGACTCTCAAGAGAGAGATGGATGATCTCACCCGCGCATTGGGCAATGCCTATGGTGGGGATGCCCGCTTGCTAAAATGCTTGGGTAGCCAAAGGTTCTCTCTTAATAAAGAGGGATTAGGCTATACTCCTAAGAAGGGCAAGGCGACCTTTGCTACTCCAAAGTCTCGCTTTGTAAAGGGCAATGGTCGTTATTGGAATAGATGCAAGCAAGTTGGGCATCTAGAGATTAATTGTAATAAAATGAACAAGAACAAGAAAAATGCTAATGTACCTTATATTCCTTTTAATTCTTGTTATGTGCTTACCAAGGGTGAGAAATGTGTGAATGCTAGGTTTGTTGGTACACCAATTGTAGGCCCAAAGAAGAAGGCTATTTGGGTACCAAAGAGCTTAGTGACTAACCTACAAGGACCCAAACAATTATGGGTACCTAAGAAACATTAAATTATTTTGTAGGTAAATTACAAGGCTGGAGGAAGACATTGGGTGCTTGATAGTGGGTGCTCTCAACATATAACCGGTGATTCAAGAATGTTCAACTCTCTCAAATCAAATGATAGTGGCATTGATAGCATCACATTTGGCGACAATAGCAAGGGTGATGTAAAGGCTCTTGGAAGGATTACAATATCAAATGATCATAGCATCTCTAATGTGCTACTAGTTGAAAATCTCAATTTCAACTTGTTGTCGGTTGCTCAATTGTGTGATCTTGGCTTCAAGTGCATATTTGGTGTTGATGATGTGGAGATAGTTAGTGTTGATGGCTCTAACTTGATCTTCAAAGGCTTTAGATATGAGAATCTATACTTGGTTGATTTCAATGCTAGTGACACTCAACTTTCAACATGCTTGCTCACCAAATCAAGTATGGGTTAGTTATGGCATAGAAGACTTGGTCATGTTGGCATGAAGCAATTGAACAAGTTAGTGAAGCATGACTTAGTTAGAGGCTTGAAGGATGTCACATTTGAGAAAGATAAGCTATGTAGTGCATGTCAAGTCGGAAAGCAAGTAGGCAACACTCATCCATTGAAAAGCATTATGAGTACTTCCAAGGCATTTGAGTTGTTGCATATGGATCTATTTGGGCCAACTACATACACAAGCATTGGTGGCAACAAGTATGGCTTTGTGATTGTGGATGATTTCACTAGATACACATGGGTATTCTTTCTTGTGGACAAGAGTGATGTATTCGACATATTCAAGAAGTTCATCAAGAGAGTACAAAATGAGTTTGAGACCACAATCAAGAAAGTAAGAAGTGATAATAGAAGTGAGTTTAGAAACACAAGAGTTGATGAGCTATGTGATGAGCTTGGAATAAAACATCAATTCTCGGCCAAGTATACACCTCAATCAAATGGCCTAGTTGAGAGGAAGAATAGAACCTTAATTGATATGGCAAGATCAATGTTGAATGAGTATAATGTGAGTCATTCATTTTGGGCCAAAGCAATCAACACGGCTTGCTTATATAGCAACCGCCTCTATTGCCACAAGTTCTTAGAGAAAACACCATATGAGATCTTGAATGGAAGAAATCCCAACATTACATACTTTTGGGTATTTGGTTGCAAATGCTATATCTTGAAGAAGGGTACTAGGTTGAGCAAGTTTGAGAAGAAATATGATGAAGGCTTCCTACTTGGTTACTCAACTACTAGCAAAGCTTATAGAGTTTGGAATTTGGCTAGTGGTTTACTTGAAGAAGTGCATGATATTGAGTTTGATGAAACAAATGGCTCTCAAGATGAAGAAGATAACTTGGATGATGTGAGAGGAACTCAATTGACCAATGCTATAAAAGAAATGGATATTGGTGATATTAGGCCAAAGCAAGTGATTGATGTGGATGACAACAAAGATCAAGTGCTCCAAAGTCCAATTACACAAGCTAGTGGTTCTTTAATGCAAAATCAAGCTAGTACATCATCTCAAGTGCAACAAGATCAACAAGTGGCTAGTTCATCATCTCCAACTCATGATCAACATCCAAGCAATCAAGTCTAAGTGCTTCAACCAACTAACATTGCAAGAGACCATCTATTGGATTCCATCATTGGTGACATACAAAGGGGAGTTCAAACTAGATCAAGATTGGCATCTTTTTGTGCTCACTCTTCTTTTGTGTCAATAGAAGAACCCAAGGACATTAATAAAGCATTGAGAGATCCGGATTGGGTAAATGCAATGTATGAAGAGCTCAACAACTTCAAGAGAAATAAAGTATGGGAACTAGTTGAGAGGCCTAAAGATCATAATGTCATTGGAATAAGATGGGTCTTTCGCAATAAGCAAGATCAAGATGGGATAGTAGTAAGAAACAAAGCAAGACTAGTGGCTCAAGGTTACACACAAATAGAGGGTCTTGACTTTGGTGAAACTTATGCCCCGGTTGCAAGATTGGAAGTAATTAGGATCTTACTTGCCTATGCTTATGCTCACAATATCAAGCTATATCAAATGGATGTGAAGAGTGCATTTCTCAATGGGTACATATAAGAGGAGGTGTATGTGGAGCAACCTCCCGGTTTTGAAGATGACAAGAAACCCAATCATGCATACAAGTTAAGAAAAGCTTTGTATGGATTGAAGCAAGCACCTAGAGCATGGTATGAAAGATTGAGGGACTTCTTGCTATCCAAAGGTTTTGTCATGGGCAAAGTTGATATAACACTATTCACCAAGAAGATTGGGAAAGACTTGTTTGTGTTGCAAATATATGTTGATGATATCATATTCGGTTCAACCAATCAAGATTATTGTGATGAGTTTGGAAAAATAATGGCAAAGGAATTTGAAATGTCAATGATTGGTGAACTTAGTTTCTTTCTTGGACTTCAAATCAAATAAATGAAGGAAGGAACATTTGTGAGTCAAACTAAGTACATCAAAGATATGCTCAAGAAGTTTGGCATGGAAGATGCAAAGAGTATTACAACCCCAATGAGAATAAATGGAAGTTTGGATAGTGACAAGAGTGGCAACATGGTGGATCAAAAGCTATATAGATCAATGATTGGTAGAAGACTCTATGTGATGACATCAAGGCCCGATGTGATGTTTAGTGTATGCATGTGTGCAAAATTTCAAGCCTCACCAAGAGAAAGTCATTTGAAGGCAACAAAGAGAATATTGAGGTACTTAAAGCATACACAAGATGTTGGATTGTGGTATTCCAAAGGTGCAAGCTTTGAGCTAGTTGGATATTCGGACTCCGACTATGCCAGTGACAAAGTGGAAAGAAGGAGCACTTCCGGGACTTATCAATTATTGGGAAGATCACTTGTCTCATGGTCATCTAAGAAGCAAAATAGTATTGCACTATCTACCGCCGAAGCCGAATACATCGCCGCGGGTAGTTGTTGTGCACAAATCTTATGGATGAAGGCAACATTGAAAGATTTTGGAATCAACTTCAAGAATGTGCCATTGCTATGTGATAATGAAAGTGCCGTGAAGCTAACCAACAATCCGGTTCAACATCAAAGAACAAAGCATATTGATGTTCGCCATCACTTTATTAGAGATCATCAACAAAAGGGTGATATTGCTATTGAGAGTGTGGGCACCGAAGATCAATTAGCCGATCTATTCACCAAGCCACTTGATGAGAAGAGATTTCACAAGCTAAAGAATGAGTTGAACATACTTGACTTCTCCAACATGAGTTGATGCACCCCATATATGACATGCCTCTCCTTCGAGTCCTAAGGTACAATTGGTTGACATGTCATACATTCTATGCTAAGGACTTGTTTAGTGCATCTAGTCATAATTTACATGTTCTAGGCTCATTCATGAAAATCAATGAATTTGAAGTTTGTATGGTGCCACTATTGTTTCCATGACTTGTATGATCTAGTGGTAGCATATAACTTGTTTAAGTAGCTTGTGATCCTAAGTGTTTAATCTAGAAAACTTGTCTAAATATTTGCTTCAACATGGTGCATGATAACCCTTCTAGTGAGGTGTGAAGAAGCTTGCCCTTGAATCAAACCGAAGTATTTTATTTATGCAAGCAATCTAGGTTGAATCACAAACTTGATCCTCACCCCATATTTCAATATGATAATCTATCTAAAGTTTGCTCCTTATGGTCAATTGGTGCCAAAGGGGGAGAAAATGTTGTTCATAAAGATAGAACTCAAAGGGGGAGAAGCACAAAGAGGGAAGAATTGATAAAAGAAGGGGATCAACTAAAATTTTGAGCACACAAGTAGGGGGAGCAAGCTCTTAAACATGAATATTGCATTTCCATGTGCACTTCATATGTATGATGCATAGTTATGCACTTCGTTTTCTCCGATACATTGCTTGTGTGGTGACTTGCTAGTATAATTTGAATGATGCATTGAGGTACTAGCATGAATAGGAAGTAGTTAGATTTTTCTTGCTTCATGTTTTTCAAAGTGGTACTAGAACCTTGCTTATAATGTTGATCTCACGAGGTTTCTAGTTATGTTTGTGTTTTTACAAGTGGTATCTAACTACACAAGGTGCTAAGATGGTGTTTATCGCTACTCTGATGGTATCACGCTTCAAAGGTCTATAATCTTAAACACTTAGCACCTATTGGTAGTCAATGCTCCTATACTTTCCTATCTAACATGTATGCTTCCAAAATCCAAACATATAGCATACATGTAGGGGGAGCCATTGCTATCAATTTGAATTCATGATCACATGTCCATAATTCTTACACATGGTAATATACTTGGACAATGTGATATGGGTTCAATCAAAATTTTATCATAACATCTTTGTGAAAGGTTTGTCACCAATTACCAACAAGGGGGAGATTGAAAGTCCTATGTTTGGTGTTGGTAATTAGTGACAATGCCTAAGTACTAATCCTATGCCTAAGTTATATGTAGCATATGAGGATTAGTACATTCCAAGGTTGATGGCAAGATGGACATGGTGATCATGATGACCACACTTGGATTTGGACGCAACCCTATGTGATCAAGGCAAAGGTATATGCTTAAGGGTTGTGTTTTAGTAACCAAGACACCTAGTGGGTGTGGTTACATTATAGGATAGGTAGACGTACTATAAAGAGGGGAATGACGCGGCTATTGAACTCCTAAGTGCCTCTAGATGTGCATTTTATGATCATATGCATTTGGATAGAACTAATATCGTCTCGAAAAATGATTGTGAAAACGCTAACACACTCACACTTGTCGAGATCACTTGGTGGTGTTAGCACGTTTGCGAAGGCGGTGGAGTTTGAGCGGTAGAGAGGGTTTGAGATCCTCTCTCCCTCCCGCCGAGCTTGCGAGGCGGGACTCAGGCGTTTTCGAGAAGTTGAAACGACTATTTTCCACTACGCCGGAAGTCCGAAAAAGAAACGGAGGCGAATGGAGGTCACAGAGGTGACCGGATGCGGTCCTTGCATGACCGGACGCGTCTGGTCAGTGTTCAGTGTCTGCACGTTTTTCAGTTCGATGATCGGACGCGAGGTGCATCCGGTCACTAATGATCGGACGCGTCCGGTCGTTCAGGGAGCTTACTGGACTCTAACCGGACGCTGGCACTGTTGTGTCCGGTCATGTTTCTTCAGCGTGTCTGGTCGTTGTTTCGTTGAGCGCTACTCAGGCGACCAACGCGTCCGGTCTGCACGATGAGCGCGTCCGGTCGTTGCTTCGCAGTTAGCCGTTGGGCGTCCGGCGCGTCCGGTCAGTTGGACCAGCGCGTCCGGTCAGTACTTCACGAGTTAGCCGTTGGGCGACCAGCGCGTCCGGTCAGTTGGACCAGCACGTCCGGTCACCGTGATTTCGGCTGTTTAAGTTTCTAACGGCTCTTTTCGAAGGGGTACGTCTATAAATACTCGTTGGCCGGCTCAAGGCTCTCTCTCTCTCGAACATTTGACATACTTGTGAGCACTTTGAGCTAAGCAACTCCCCTCCCACTCATCTCTCTTGCTTCTTTGTATTTTCGAAGTGAGATTGAGTGATCCAAGTGCATTTGCTTTGTGAGATTGCATCTAGTTGGCACTTGGTAGTTGATTTGCTGCGGGATTCTTGTTTCTCTTAGTGGTTGCCGCCACCTAGACGGCTTGGAGCAGCTTGGAGGCATTGGCAAGAGTTGGTGATTGTTCTTGGCCACCTCCGGTGATTGTGAGGGGTTTGTGCCTACCTCGGCGAAGCGCCAAAGGCAATGTTAGTATATTGCTTCGTGTCATTGCAACCTGTTGCCATTTGGTAGGTTCTTGTGGCGCCTTTTGAGAGGCTCGGTGTGTGACCGATTAGCCACCGAACCACGTGGTGAAGAGGGACACAACGGGGACTAGCATGCCGGCAAGCACGTGAACCTCAGGATAAATCTTCGTGTCATCACTTTCATATTGTGATTGATTGATCCCGGTGTTCGGTTATCTTGGTATTCATCTCTTGATCATATTGATTGGTTGGCTTAATTCTTCGCCCCTCGGTGATACCCTCCTAAATCTCTCTTGTATTAATTTCTTAGTTATCTCTAGCGAGTTAGCTTTGCTAGAATAGCTTCTTTGTGTAGCTTGCTAGTTGTAGTTTCCTTCTCGGTTTGACTTGTGCGGTTGAGTGTAAATACACTAGAATTGTAAATTGGTTAGGTGGCTTGCAAACACCCCGTAGGCTAAGCAAAACTCGCATCTCACTATTTGTTTTATTGATAAACTTGTTTAGCTTGTCTTTGTAGAAATTTTTAATAGGCTATTCACCCCCCTCTAGCCATCAAGACCTTTCAAGAAGGTAAGATTCTGGGAGGACCAATGGATTGGAAACACAAGTTTGGCGATTATGTTCTGGCCTCTTTATGTGATTAATGAGCAGCAAGGTAAGTCTATTTGCCAGGCTTGGAATAGGAATGAGCTTATGCTCACTTTCAGAAGGAATGTCTCTGAGGCTCTTATGAGCATGTGGTGGGACCTATGTAGTATAGTAGAGGGAACCATCCTCACCGAGGATGAAGATCATATAATGTGGAGTTATACCTCGCATGGAACGTATTATGTTCAATCTCTTTATGCAGTGATTAACTATAGAGGCGTTTTTCCGGTGTTTACACATGCTGTGTAGAAGCTGGTGATTCCACCTAGAGTGCAGTTCTTCCTATGGTTGTTGTCACACAATAGAACCTTGACGAGGGATAATTTGCAAAAGAGAAGGGAGGTTTCTGATCCCACTTGCCTTTTCTGTAATGAGCTTAAGTCCATTTCACATTTATTCTTTGACTGCTGTGTAGCAACAAATGTCTGGAGAATGGTTAGGGAAGTAACTAGTGTTAACATCGGCTCTGACTATGAATCTGTAGCAAGATTGTGGGTTGCTAACAAGATATTTTTAATTACTAATGTAATTTCATCTGCTGTTCTATGGTCCTTGTGGAAATTGAGAAATGAAATTTGTTTTCAGGGACTGGTATGGATAGGTTTGAGGATGGTGTTGATCAGAATCGCAAAGATGTTAAGAGGCTGGCTTTCGATGTTCAAACAGGAGGTTGCAGCAGGGCTGGAAAGGCGGATCATCAAGATGGAAGATTTATCAAAGCGCCGACACAGATCGAGTGGAAGGAGGAGATGGCAACGGCTACATCATCACGATTGGTTCCATCGGAGTTTCGGTCTTCAACAGCTGTAAGAAGTGATTTAGATGATGCCGATGTCATGTGATAAGCTCGGATTTTAAATTGGATGTTTCTGTGCGTGCACTTATGCACCTAAAACCTTGTATGAACCTAAAACGGTTGTTTGCTTTTTGAAATATAAAAGCAGGAGAGACCTTTTGTCTAAAAAAAACATACTGACAGCGCTTCAAGGGAAGGGGATCAAAATCATATCCTAAGCAGTAGGGTGAAAGCAAGGCACAATTGACATTTTTGTTAGTTTGATCTCCACCAGACTTGGCCCAACGGCCATGTCTGGGCCCTAATCTCGCGTCCTGATCGGGGACGCCCAGCCCAATGACGTGGCTGGTGGGCCCCCGTCGTGCAGTACTATAAATAGAAGGTGGGGGCCAGTGGTTAGGGTTATGAGGTTCACTTCACTGCCGCCACCCCACTGTCCTAACCCTAATCCGATCCTGAGGGTGCACTGCCAGCGGCGGGAAGCATCACCAGCGTCTCCACCGGCATCGCCACTGCTCCACCGCCCGTCGCTGCCCTAGCGCAGAACTTCACCAGCGATCCTATGATGGCCGGATCCTCTCGATCAAGCCCGATGGTTAGGCACTCCTACTGCTTCTCCTCTCTCTCTCTCCCTCTCTGAATTTGTGAACTGTTACTTGTTCATACTAAAAAGAGAAGAACCTACCCACCGATCTACACCTAGAACGATCCTAAGATCTAACATTGGTACCGGAGCCACAGGTTGCCTACCTAGGATGTAGATCTAGATGTGGGGTGTAGAAATTGAACAGAAATTCAGAAGAGCTGAACGAATCAAGGTGATTCGGAAGAAATTCCCCAAAAGAAAACCCTAACACTAAAGAATCAGAATGGAAGAAGAAAGAAAAGGGGAAGTGGCCCACCTGCGGCTCACCTGCCGCAGTCACTACCGTGCGTCGCACGGGTAGAACACCCGCCGTCACGCGGGAAGAACAGATCGGGGTTAGTAGAAAAGGAAAAGAAATGAAACGAATTTTTTGATTCGGATGAACACCCCGAACCCTAACCCTAGAAAGATAAAGAGGGTGGTGAGGGGGCTTCCTACCTAGGCCCCGGCCGTCCCGTCATCGCCACCGGCCATCTCCATGACTGGTGCGGCAAGAACCGAACCTGAGCCGAAGTACCGCCGTCCCGTGATTCTTGGCTTCGGGCATCGGCAAAGGGCACCGTCGCCCAGTCCGCTCGACGGCGGCGCGCTCTGCCTACGGCGAATGCGTGCGCCACCAGCTCCTTTCCTCAGGTCACCAAGGGCGGCCGGCTCGAACCAACGATAGGCTCTACTCTGCTCGATGAGAGAAAGAAAGAGGAAGGGTAAGAGAAAGGAAAGAGGGGAGCAGCCGGACTTGGCCTGGCAACCTCTGCCCTCGCCGGCGATGGCCACCATGGGTGCCGCCGCTGCCTCCACTGTTGCTGCTTGCGGCGTGGAGAGAGAAATGGAGAAAGAAGAAAATGAAACTAGGGTTTAGGCAGTGGCCGGTGGTGCTGGATTTTGATCCCGCGAGATCGGCGGACGACCGTCCGATTCGTTTCGACGGCTGAGATCGCGCCATGGATATTGGGCCGATTTTAGGCCCGTGCGGGATGGGGAAATCCTGGCCCAGGCCCAGGTTAAGGCCTGGGCGCGGGGGGGCATCCTGCGCAGCGCGCTACTGGGCCTACGGCCACGTGTTTTGGGCCTTCTCGGTGCTGGGCCGCAATGAAAAGTTCAGTTTGAGTTTAAGTTTTTTTTATTTCAGAAGCAATAAATGAATGTTATTTCGATGATATTTTGTCTACTTTTGATCTCTTGCCAATTTTGCACCAACGTGTATATTGTTTAGAGAGCAGATCAAAGTGCTTCTGAATAAGAATTATTTTAAGAATTTTGATTAATGTTTCCGCTGCAAAGAAAAAGAATATTGTCTTCTCATTAAATCCGAACCAACGGGAGGATTTAATTTGGAGAGCAATTACAGTTGTTCAGAAATGAATGAAAAGTTTATCCTCTAATTAAAATTGAGGGATATTCACATTATGATTTCAGTGAAATTATGATATTGTTATTTTCTAACCAACGTTGATGATAACAATATCATAAGCTTATTTATGAGTTTGAGGTTGAAATTTAAATCTCTAATAAATTATGCATCAAAGTGACCAATTTTTCAGAGAATAGATAAAGATCCAGAAATGCTCATGAAATAGAAAGATGATTTTTCGCTGCAATGATAATGATAATGATCTTCTAATTAAATTCGAACTAACGGGAGAATTTAATTTGAAGAGAGTTAATGATAATTGAGTTGTTCCATATATTAATTCCATTTATACCCAACGGTGATGTGGAATTAATGTACAAGAATATTGTATTCATGATGTTGCTAATTTTGGCAAAAATTATTGATAGAAAATTTTATGAGTTTTATCTATGAGTTTTATGCATTTGTTCTATATCTGCCCAACGGTGATATAGAATTAATGTAGAAGAAAGTTGTTTTGTTCTATATCTGCCCAACGGTGATGTAGAATAGAACATAAATAAATCAGAGTTTAATGTTGATAACTATTGTTGAATAATTTTTAGACAAAGATTTTCATGCTTTCGTTCTTTAAGGCAGAAAAGAAAGAGAAAAGAAAAACACTGGGTTCTTGTGACTCAGATGATGAAAAGCCTGAGCACAAATTGTGTATATGAAAGTAGGCCATTGCATAAGAGACTGTGTCCTCTTTAAGAGTGGCTTGAAAAAAAATATTTTTTTAAAGATTTCAGGGATATTGATCCAAGAAAAGAAATAGAACAATAAGAGTTTAGTTTAAGAAATGTCTTTTATGTACTCTCTATAAAATAATAATAATAATTTTAATTTTTAGTTTTATCATCATGATATGAATTGTAACGAATGACATGCATGTTTAATTTGACCAACGTCGGATTAAGCATGTGTGTTAAAGAATATCAGATTTATTCCTAAATTTAATGATTGAATATGAGTCAATCCTGGCATTTATGTCCCTTCAAGAGAATTATCTCGCATGGTGACATAAATTTTAAGAAAATACCCGCGTTGCGGGATGAAGTTGGTATAGTACTTATCCTGCACGGCAGGAGAAAGTGAGATGACGATGTGTATCCCGCATAGGGAGAGAAGTTTAGGGTAGCTTTTGTGCTATCCTAGTATGAGTTTAAGAACAAAAGAAGTTAAAAACGAATCTCATGATAAGAATGACATGCAAGCATGACTTGCAGAAGTACTGATGAAAAAGACTCTGTTGACTTCTTGAAGTGAAATGGGAAAAAAGAATGCATACTCTCATACGAATTAAGAAATAATTTCATCTTCCATGATGTAATCATGTGGATAAAGTAATCAATGTATCCTCATTCACAAGAGTTATGAATGTTTCGAAATTGTGGCAGAAAAGTTTGTGCCACATTTCGAGGGGGAGGATTGATAACTATGAATTGAGAAAGATAGAAAGACAATTGAAAAAAACTCAAAAAGATAATTGAAAGATATTCCCCATTGTATGCTTTGCATTTAGAGAAAAGTGATCTATAAAAGATGAAGGTGATCGTTGAGGGAGTACAACGGTTATAATAAAGATGCCCCTAAGTACAGAAATGGCTAAATTCCTGAACCTTTTACAGTTCGACAGGAAGATAGCAATGAGACTAAGAAATATTAAGACGGTCCTTAAAGCACCAAATGAGATAGATTTTAACAGAATAAACCCAAAATAAGAAAGATTGAAAATACACTATCCTTATAGAAGATGGAGTAATCTAGGGGAGTATGGTATAAAAAGATCCACGACTTGAAGAGAAGTGGGACCAGTGCCTACTCCAATGACTCAAGATTGATGAACGCTCAACACTATGTTGATGTTGTATGACTCATACAACACATGTTGTTAGCCCTTCAAGAAGATGAATAAGAAAACAAGGATCTAGTTCAACAGGACCCTATAGAATCGATTGATGATGAAAGAGCAACAACAACCCCATGTGAAAGAAGTGCCATTAGCTAAAGACCTAAAGGTCTCAAAGAATAAGAGAATCAGATATTTTTGATGACTATAAGTTACATATTAATGAAGAAATTCAAATGGAGGGTGGTCCCACCTCATTTGAAGAAACCATGAGAGGCGTTAACACGTCTAAATAGTAAGAAGCTAAGGAAATTGAAATGAAATTGATGAATACCAATGAAGTTTGAGAAACAGAAGCAGTACCTAATGGAGCCAAAACAGTAGGCTATAAAGGGTCTACAAGACGAAATGTAACTCCAAAGGGAACATAAGATATAAAGCACGACTTAAATTGAAAGATTTTACACAAAGAGAATGAATAGATTACAATGAATGCTAGTGGCACATCATGATCTAAGTTACATCAGATGAAAGTAAAGACAATATTTCCTAATGAGATTTGTATGAAAATAATTATATGGCACAACCTAAAGGTTTTGTTGTGGAAAGAAAGAACGAAAGGGATGCCATTTGTAGAAATCTTTTATGAACTAGAGCAAGTCTCTAAATAGTGGCATTTCAAGTTGAAAGGTCAACTAGAAATTTTGGGTTAAAGAGAATAAGAGGACAATCGCATCTGTATAAAGTTATAGAATGTAAAATTTATTTCCTAATCCTGTATATGTGGATGACACCTTACTTGCTAGTAGTGATGTCAATCTACTATATATGAAGAAGTTCTTGTCCTCGAGACTCAATAAGAATGTTCTCGGTGAAATGACTCTCGTTATAAGAATTGAAATTCACCGAGACAGATGAAAGGGGTATTAGAATTATCACAAAGGCATGGTTAGAAAAGATTGTAAAGAAACAAGTATGCATGCAAGTGAACCTACGCCTGTTCATATAGTCAAGGGTAATAATTTTGAGAATCTTAGTGTTACAAGAACCGACATGAGATAGATCAAATGAATATGGATCCATATGCTTCAGCTGTTGGAAGCTTGATGAGTGCACAACTATGATATTACAGTTTAATGAGTGCACAAGTATGATATTACCCTAACATAGTTTATTTATCCGGGATGTTTTGGCAGAAAGTCCAGTCCAGATATAGATCACTGGAATGGAGTTAAGAATATCTTGCAATTGTACAAAGATTTAATAAGCCTCATGATGACTAAGAAAGAACAAGTACTCTCAAATAGTTGTGGGTACAAGAATGTTGAATTTCGATGAGATGTTTAGTGAAACCCACATAGTAGCTAACACTCGCAGTTGGAGTTTTATTGTGAAAAAGCTCCAAAGAAACAGTTGTGGTGTCATCAATGATGCATACCTATAGTACAACTTATTGTGAGGCTTATAGGACAGGCGAAATGGTTAACTTATACCCGGAATTGGTAATGGTATACAACAGCAATTACCATTTAAAGTGATTGACTCCTATGACAACGAGTCAAGTGTGCTGCCAAACACATTGACATGAAGTTAGACGTTGTGAATGAGAAAGTCCGGAATCTTTTAAAAGCTTTCGAATGTATAAGTAAAAGCAAGTACTTGCAGATCTGCTTATAAAGGCTTACCACCCAGTGTGTTCAGAGAACGCACAGTCGACATGGGTTTATGGTATAGTCTATGATTTACGGACAATAAAGAGCCCAAAGAAAGTATCATTTTAAAATGGAGAAGTGTATTATGGCTGTTAGTCTAGTGGCACTAATTGCTGTGACGATAGGACAGTTCTATGCACTAATCTATGATGAAATAGGAAAGAAGGAAGAAAAATATGAATTGAAATTTTGAATAAGAAATTAAAGAACGAAGAAAGTGATGAGAGATCAAGGGGGAGAATGTTAGTTTGATCTCTACCAGACTTGGCCCAACGGCCATGTCTGAGCCCTAATCTCGCGTCCTGATCGGGGACGCCCAGCCCAATGACGTGGCTGGTGGGCCCCCGTTGCGCAGTGCTATAAATAGAAGGTGGGGGCCAGTGGTTAGGGTTACGAGGTTCACTTCACTGCCGCCACCCCACTGTCCTAACCCTAATCCGATCCCGAGGGTGCACCACCAGCGGCGGGAAGCATCACCAGCGTCTCCACCGGCGTCGCCACTGCTCCACCGCCCGTCGCTGCCCTAGCGCAGAACTTCACCAGTGATCCTGTGACGGCCGGATCCTCTCGGTCAAGCCCGATGGTTAGGCACTCCTACTGCTTCTCCTCTCTCTCTACCTCTCTAGATTTGTGAACTGTCACTTGTTTATACTAAAAAGAGAAGAACCTACCCACCGATCTACACCTAGAACGATCCTAAGATCTAACAATTTTGACATATCACAGACAGCGCTTCGAGGCACAATTGGCATTTTGGCATATCACAGACAGCGCAGCGCTTCAAGAGGGATCAAAATCGTGGCCAGGGATGGGCCGCTGTGTCCAACTCCAACAAATGAACGAGAATCAGGCGGAACCCACGTCACATGTACACACAATATACCCGTGCAGCAGATTCCCTGGCTCGCCGTGGCCGTGGGGCCGCCGCGCCGGGCTCCATGCACCACATGCACGTACGCACGCGAGCAGGCAGGCAGGGGTCGACGTACGAGTACGACTGCTAGCTAGGATTCTAGGACGATGCGCCTCGCCACGCCACGAGGGGGCGCCGGCGCTCGCGCCGCTCCTCCGCCACAAGCTCGCGGCCTCCCGGCCCCGCGCTTATCCGGCCACGTCGGAGCCCGCTCCCACCGCCGGTGAACGGCGGGCCCGCCGTGTCCTCCACGTACGTACGAGAGTACCACGCACGACACGAATCTGTGTGTCCGCGCGCGCACGACAGCGACACGCCACATGCACAAAACAAGTGGAGTACGTAAAACCTAGCTTCTCGCGTACTCCCTCCTTCGTACCTAAAACAATGCAATTCTGAAACAATATCACGTGTTAATATATTAATTTTGACCAATTATAGATAAAAATATAAATATTTATAATATTAAATAAAGATTATTAGATTAATTATGAAATATTTTTTTATAATAAATTAATTTGGAGTTATAAATGTAAATATCATTTTCTATAAACTTGATCAAACGCGAACCACTTTATGTGGTATATAACTCGTAGTTGTATTTTTTCTGGGACGAAGGTGGTACTTAAATTAAATTACGTGATGCACTGGACAATCCGGTGAGGGATAATGCAGGTCACTTCGACCATTTATTTTACGAAAGACAAAAAAAAGAACTGCGAGTGTTAATAAGGCCACGGGTTTTGATTGACTGACCACGGTGAGTGGCGATGACTGAGACCGACAAGCAGCTGAAACATTTTTTTGAAACTGAGAAGCTGAAGATTTTTTTAAAAAAAATATAGTACACAAAAAAACTCGATCTCTTATTTAGTTCACTCAATTCATTACTGCATAATAAGTGTTCACAGTTCAGGTTGTATTGTACATATAGAGATAATTAAGATTCATCATACCGACATCATATATCGATACGTACAGCAAAGGAAAAGGTAGGCAATAACTGGATCGAATCGTGGATGAAAGAGACTTTCGTGAAGGAAATGTGAGGCAAGTGTTTTAGCGTCTGCGGTTTAGGCAGCTCAACCTAATCGTGCAATTAGATAACAGTAGTTTTGGAAACTAAGTTCCTGGCTGAGGCTTGTCGGCGTGGGTTTATATGCTTAGGGCCTTCCATATAATTGTTTTAGCAGTCTCTCTGCAAAAACATGAGAATCCATTTTTTTATGAAAATGAGAATCCATATTAAACGAAAAGTATAGCAATCGGAGGATCTGTACCAAACAATTCAGAGTCAGATTTGCGTTTTGCGGTGAGAAACGTTTTAAATTCTCAACAGAATCACTAGGATCCTATCAAACTCCACAAAGAGAGAAACCTTTGAAGAATAATCACTTAGAATATATTGGTCCCGTTCGGCTGTGCTGATAAGTCGGCTCAAAAATACTGTTGACTGATTTGTTGTGAGAGAAAAACATTGTTCCGACCGAAAAACCAAGCTGAAAAGTATGGATTATAAGCCGGACGAACATGACCATTCTTATTTGTTGTACTAGTATAAAAAGGCACACACAAAACAAACAACATTTTTTTTATACTAGTACAAACAATGCAAACATCCAAAACTTAGTTTCTCTTGATTTTAGTTCTAATTTCAAGAATCGAACGAGCTGGCCAAACGGTTCCACTAAGTGATTCTAATTCAATAGAGAATCTGGATTACTACCAAACATATCTTCATGAAAAATGATTGTTGGATTCTGCTAGAGATTAGGAAAAACTTTTCTCTGGATAATTAAATCCATTTCACTCAAAAATTTTCTTCATGAAAACCGAATCCATGTGAAATGGAGTGAAAATATACTAGTTTTCCGCTTCACACCTCCCAATATGTATGGACCGAAGGGGATTGCTATGTTTCCAAATAAGCCCTAAGTTGGGAACGATAGGAGTACATAGCTTTTCTAGATACATTAGTTTATCTATATATCTAGATATAGTTTATATCCAAGTGCATAGAAAAGCCATGTATATTGAAAAGCCAAAATAATTTTATAATTTGGAACATAGCTTTTGTTGTGCACCTAGTTTTGCGCTATGTCTAGATACATAGTAAGTCAAAACGATTTATAATTTAAAATAGAGGGAATATTTAGCAGAGGGCCTGTCTAGTAGTTGATAAACAGAGCTAAACAATACTATAGCACGTTAAAGCTCTAGTTGATTCAAATAGCCTAACTTATTGTCCATTTTGAACTATTCAACCATCCAGTTGTAAAAATCTACTATTTGGCTCATAGTAACTATTGCAGGTTGTAGCTTATAAAAAAATAACTAATCTAAATGGGCTTAAATTGTACTTGACACAAATAGTTGTCCTATGCCTCAAACCATTTAAACAGTCCTCAACATAAAGTCTACCACTAAAACCTCTCTCAATACCCTCTCCGTTTTAAATTACAAGTCGTTTGGACTATTGTAAATATATAATTTTTATTATGTATCTAGATATACACTGTGTTTTTGTATATGCCTAGTTTTAAAATATAGTAGTACTAGCCTGGCAAAAAATGTCACAACTAAATTACCACATAATTGAACCATAAATATAAATTGCCTAATAAAGTACTCTAAAAGATACTACCCCACAAAAACCATTTTAAAACCAAGAAACACTCGCTCCGTTTATAAATATAGGCCAGACGCGCAACTCGAACCTGATTACCTGAGCGGCATCAGAGAAACAAAGCCGAGCAGGGAAATGGCGGCCGTCTCCTCCTCCACCTCCACCGCCTACTTCTCCTCGCAGCCGCAGCTGCCGACCTCCACCGCCGACCCGACGCCCGCCGCCGCCAGCAGCAGTTTGGTGCGGCAGCCACGGCGAAGCAGCAGCTTCGTGATGGTGGAGGCGTCCTCTGCCAGCAGCAGCGACGGCGGGGTGGCCAGGACGAAGAGCCTCACGGAGGACGACCTGGAGGAGCTCAAGGGCTGCCTCGACCTCGGCTTCGGCTTCGCGTACAGCGAGATCCCCGAGCTCTGCGGGACGCTGCCCGCGCTCGAGCTCTGCTACTCCATGACCCGGAGGTTCCTCGATGAGCAGAAGGCGCCCGGGCAGGAGCAGGAGCCTGCGTCGCCACCGCTCCCCAACTGGAGGATCTCTGGACCGGGTAAAAACCACTTTTCTCTACTCATCAGTTCTCGAATTTGGTGAAATTTCTTTTTCCATTCAATTGTGATGATGCGAATTAATAGCTTCAACGGTGAAGGCGTGGAAGTTTTCTGTTTTGTGGGAATCACAACTTTTGATCCAAAATTCAGAAGTTTCTGACAAAGCATACTTCACTATGCGTGTAAAATGTAAATACACTGCTCCAAAAAATCATATCATGTTTTATTTCTGAGTAATTCATTTGAAACGTTATGCATCCTACCGGTTGAGGGTGGAGGAGCAGGAAGAGGCAGTTCGCGTTTTTTTTTTTCAGAATAGCGAAAATCAGAAGAAGAAAAAAATATTAAGGGCCCGTTTGGTTTGCACATGTTAAAGTTTAACTCCCATCACATCAATATTGCGGCAAATGTATGGAGTACTAAATGTAGACTAATTGCATGTATGTCGGCACAGATCAGGAGTAATTTACGAGACGAATCTATTAAGTCTAATTAGTCCAAAATTGAAAACTTTTTGTCAAATAAGACGAAAGTGCTACAGTGTTTGTTAAACTTTAACACCCAAACCAAACAGGCCCTAAGCATGTTTTGGTAGATTGCTGAACTGATGTTTGGTTGGATGATTGATGAAGTAGGTGATCTTTGAGCTGCTAGTATAACAATATGCTCGATTCAATTAGTGCATCATTTTACTCGTTTTCAGTAAGGTGCTTAATGCCTCTTGATTAATAATTTTCAGTGAGATCTTTGTTCAGAAGGATTCGTGACAACATTTAGTTATGAAAGACTTAAGATGTTGCAGAGTAGATTACTGTATCTCTTTTAGAAACACTAATTTGAAAACTCTTCAGTCATACTGAAATGCTCGGACTGCCAGGACTCTTTAGTAGGAGCCATACTGATTCTTCCTTTTGTTTTTGACGGGCTGTGTTGCCTTTTAAGTTTTAGGAGTACTTTATAGGAGGCTTGGCATAGAGAATAAAAACCTCTTCTTCTACACTCTATTTTATAGAAGGAACAGGGATGGTAGACACTGCAGGGGATTCTACCTACCTTTTGGGTATCGTCCATTCTATGCTTTTGGTGCTATCTGAATTCGGTAGCAAACGAAAACAAAGAAAACTTTCATCATTTTGATTCACAGTGGAGGAACAAAGCGATACTTGCATTATTGGTTATATCATCATATAGAAGCGACCAGACAGCATGCATTTTCTCAGTGAAGTCACTTTTCTCAGTAAGTGCTTACAGTCTTCTCCAAGACAATCTTCACGACAAAGCAAAGCAAGACTAGGCTCCACTGAATTATGCTATCTCCTTTCCAGCACACGTTTCCTCAAAAAAGGAGCGTAAATTTGAAGAAAGATTATTCTACCTTTACCAAAGGTCCATTTTAAGGAAACCGGCACTTTTGTAATCAGAAATATATATATATTTTTAGAACAAAAAAAAAAAACAACAGCACAAGTACACAACCATGTCCTCCGTGAGACCGTATATATTACCTAGTTTGGCCGTTACCCGTGTGATTGATTTCTACTATGAAAGACCCGTTTTTCTTTGCTGATCAGCATTGCTTCTGTCAGGTGACGATCCAGAGGAAGTGAAGGCCAGGTTGAAGTATTGGGCTCAAGCAGTAGCATGCACTGTCAAGCTCTGCAGCTAAACTAGAGGCTGGCTAGCTGCTTTCTGTTAGTGTACGCTATGACGGCTGAACCGAAGAAGGTCGGTTGGAGCAGTGGCGGATCCAGGAATCAAAACCTGTGGGGCCAGCCAGTAGGAGCTATGGGGCCGAACCATATATGCTACAGTAAAATTGCACTAGATTCGTCAAAACCTGTGGGGCCAGATGGCCCCACAGGTTACACGTACGTCCGCCACTGGGTTGGAGGTTGAAGAATCTGGTTTATATGGTTCTGGGATACGGGGAGCGAAAGGGGGTGCTTCTGCTCTCTGGCATGGAAGCAACATGAGTGATCTCATCTGCTTCTGCAAAAACTTGGGAGGGGGAGGAATCATGATCTGGAACAGCGACAGACCTCGATTGAGATCCATGGTCTGAGCTTCTACGAAAGGATTCAGAAGCTTGTCACTCCTCAGCGTGGGTGGTCTGCATAATGCAGCATTTGCAAATGCAGGACCTGTTGGTTCTTTTGCTGTTTCCCTGTAATGATCACTAGGTGTTCTAATTGTCGTACTCCTGTAATAATGTACTGAATGGAGTTTTGAGTTTTGGCTACTAATCCAAGGGTTGATTAGTTCCAATATTGATTTATTTTGTGCTACTCTGATATTGCCATGTACTACATGAACATATATGTAGATTATGCTGTTTTATAAATTTGAAAAATTAAATGAAGTGTCTGGTTGCTTGTCAAGCTTCAATCGTGTATAAGATGTATACATTCAGCCTAGCTGGAAATTGACCGAAACTCTGTAAAGAAGAAACTCCACTGATTCACGCAAAATACAAAACTAAATGATCTATACTGATCTTGTGTTTCTAATAACCCTGCTGCAGATGGATTGTCCTATCGCTGTGTCGCATGATATCCTTGACAGATCACATATAATAATCTCACACACCGACGATGCATTTGCTCTGCTGGGTAGTCAATAGTGTAAAGAGGAGAAAAAAAATAGCTGTCAGTGTCGGTGAGTAGGGAGTACCACCACTTGTGCCCGCTCCGCACGCGCAGCACACGTGCTGACGTGCCGGCCGCACGGCTCCCGACGACTCCGAAGCTTCCATGTGGAGCCCTTGACTCCATCACGGTCGCTGAGGCCTCGTACTGTACTATCTGCGATTAACCAGTTCGGCGCGGCCACACCAGACTCATGTCCAATACCGGCATCGCCCTTCCTATCCTCGAGCACTTCAAGGGGCTGCGTGCAAATACGGCCAAGGGGTCCAGGGTAGTTCTGGAATTCCGGCCGTTGTCTGGCTGGTCTCCACCTTGTCATCTCTATCCTCAGCAAAGTCAGCGATCTCTTCCACGGTGACGGTGCTGGCCGGCGCGCCAGCAGAAATGGTCTTTTCAGTTCGGACCCTGTGGTTTCTTGTTTTATGATAAATATCGACACTTAGGATGCAAATGGAAAAGGTAGCGAACCCGAACATATGTTATTTCTAAGCAGGTTTCACAAGAATAACCACACTTACAATAGCTTATCTGTGCGCTTGTCGGCACTTCGACTTGTATCCCTAGTGACACTTGAAGACTCATGGTTTGTTTAGATTCCGGTATATTGTGGAAGGTAGCTTCCAAAATCCAGTTATGGATCCAAACATGCCCAACTTATACACAATGCAAAATCCACAATCTAAGAAGTTGAAGAAACCTAACTATCCCGCCATTCGATGTACTACAATGCACAAGCATGAAGACCAAAGAGTAAGGGTATTAAGGTAATTTCATCATAAATAGTAGTCTACCTTCAGCTCTTAGAATCTATGGATACAAACATCTCTCCCCTCTAGCTTCTATAATCTAGTTTCTATCAATTCAACCTTTTGAACTACTAGCTTCTAGAATCTACTGTGTATCCAAACAAGGCATCACTTACATTATGCTTGGGCAGGGATAAAACATGACAAAAAAAAACTAGTGCTATATAGGACAGTTAGTGATAAAAATGTTTTTTAAAATATAGTAAAATACAGGGGCTTATTTGGAAAGCGAAGTCTTGCAGAAAAGCCCTCCACTCTTTCGTTCTCGTGGCATATTCCATAGGAATAATTTAATTATTTTTTGTATATACATTTTCAGCTCCCCTCTCCGCTCCCCATTGCGCATTGCCCTCCCTCGCCCCTTCTCCCTCGCGGCCTCGCCCACCGCGCCTTCGAGGAGCTTCGAATCCCGATCGCCTCGGTCCCCGCGACCTCACATGGTGGGGGCGCGCACCAGAGGCTAGGGTTCCCAGTTCCCACCATTCTCCTGGTTTGTCCCGGTTCGCTCCTGATTTTTCCCGCGATTTTTGCTGATTCTCCTCTGATTTTCCTGCCGGCTTTTGGCGCAGCTGATTGGAACCGCGGGGTTTTGGCGAGCCTGAGGCGGTGGCGGCGGCAGGAATGAACGGGGAGGTGGAATGTAGCGTGTGCCATGCGAAGGTGCCGGTGCCGCCGGCGGTGTCGAAGGCGTACGACAGCCACCGGAGCACCGTGTCGTCGCGGCAGCGCGCGCTAAACGTGCTCCTCGTCTCCGGCGATTGCGTCCTCGCCGGCCTCCAGGTGAAGGCTGCTTCCCATCTGCGTTTGGTCGGTTTTGATCAGTGCGTTGTGTGTCGAATCGCCGAGTGTTGCATAGGACTGTCGAACTTTAGCTGATGGGTGCGGTTACTGCATGAGGAGGCGAATCGAGTAGCATGGTGAAAGTATAATGCCACGAATGTGTCTGTAGCACAGGTGAATTTGGCTAGGTGTACTGTAGCACACTCTCAATATTGTCTGGAGCTTCAGGACCTATGATTGTTCTGGGACTGTGTTTTTACTAGGCTGTGCGGATGCTGCAGAAGGTTATGGTCACAGACCTTTTTTTTTCTTTTCGGAATTTGTTAGAATACACAGCCAAATTTGGATGTGCCTCTTCCAATGCTGTTAGCACTGGTCTTAATTTCATTTGCTACTGCTAGGAGAGGATTTGATTATCATGATCAATACATGATATCAATCATTAATAGTGAATTCATTCGAGTCCCCATTTTTCTAAGTACCATATGTCTTGAGTATTGGGATGGAGTACTTCTGCAGTTCTGCCCTAGTATTTTTTTACAAAATAATAAGCATGTTCTTTCATTTGTCTGTTTGCTATGTTGTGCTTTTTCTTCAAAGTTGCTTGACACTGTTCTACCTCATTTTTTTTGTAGCCTATATTAGTGTACATGTCAAAAGTGGATGGGAAATTCAAATTTAGCCCAATCAGTGTGAATTTCTTGACAGAGATTACAAAAATTATCTTTGCCATTGTCATGCTATTCATCCAGGTAATTCCATTTCAGCTCTTTGCTTTCTATATTTCATTTTCGTTTTCATATTGTTTATTAGTTGGATGCAGCTGAAACGATAGCAATGGTAATGCTATTCTTGTGTAGTGTTATGTTAAAATTTCTCACATTTAATTTCAGCACTTGGTGTTGTAGGCTTCTGCTATAACTGATATCTTTGCTTTCTTACTGAGTTGGTTTTTTCTTTTTGCAGGCTAGAGGCCTAAAGGTGGGAGACAAGCCACTCTTCACAGTATCAATATTTATGCAGGTAATATGACTTGCAAGACTGAAACTTATGCCATATTTATAGTTTGGATATGATCAGCTCCTTCCTGATCTGTATCTTGAGTTTATTTCTCTTTGAAAACCCATATGTTGGAAATGCGTGCTAGTTCTGAAGAGAATAGGACCTTGATTACCTGGCCATATGCTGTCATTTTGATGCATAATATCGCATCTTACTAGAAAGCTCATGTAAACTTCCTCAGAAACTGTACAGTGAATCTTTTACTAATTCCTGTAGTCCATAGGTCTCCATTGATTTGCTCTGAAATATTACTATATGAATTTGGTGATCTTGTCTGCCGCGCTAACCATCTTTCTTCACTGGCCAGGCTGCTCGCAATAATGTTCTTCTTGCAGTACCTGCTTTTCTCTATGCTATCAACAACTATTTGAAGTTCATAATGCAGGTAAAGCATCTTTTTAAGCACACAGGTGGTCAGAACTTGGTGTACCCTGATTTTATCGTTCTTTATCTGTCTGTAGTAGTAGTGGATTCTAACAGTTGTATTAACCTAATTTGGATCTCGTACATCTTCTCTAACTACCAGTCCTATGATTTATGCAGTTATATTTTAATCCTGCTAGCGTGAAAATGCTGAGTAATCTGAAGGTATGCTACTATGGTTAACTATTATGTTAGCCTTTTCTTAGAAAAATGTTAGGATTATTAGTATATGTGCACTTGAATGCCTGCAAATATGCATATGTTAGGACATGGGCATGTGTCTCGCCAAATGCCTGTATGTACACACATATGCACTTGGTGGCTTGGACATGCACTCTTTGTTTCGTCTGTTTTAAAATTATCTATTAGCCACCACCTTGATACATGTTTATCTTTTGATGTTTGACATCTGTTTGGAGTTTGGCTGCACATGGCACTAATCATGTATCCATGCTATACTGAATTCTAACATTTGCAGGTTCTAGTAATCGCTGTGCTTCTAAAGATGATAATGAGGAGGCGATTTTCCATAATCCAGGCAAGTATACTCTTTGTTTTCCTATGTCTATTTCTACTTAAAAGTGATGCAAACCTAGATTTTGAATTAAATTTGTGTAATTCCAATTGTAGCAATTGGTACTTGACAAATCTCTGATTTTAGCGACTTCAAGAACCTATTTAGTTGACATCATGCTTTTCTATATTGACAGTGGGAGGCCCTTGCCCTTTTGTTAATTGGAATATCTGTTAATCAGCTGAAATCATTGCCAGAAGGTTCTAGTGCACTAGGACTTCCTGTTGCAGCTGGAGCCTACCTATATACACTATTTTTTGTAAGTTCTGATTTTCTCATAATTATGGTAATCTACATGTTGATGCAATGTAAAACACATCTCCCATGAAATTTGGAATGCTAATTTAATTTGTACACACTCAATTTTTCTTGGTGAGCTCTCTTTTTCCTGTGTACAGAATAGGCATGGTGCTCTTGCAGTCAGTTGACTGCAGCACAATGTTGCATCTGCATTGGACATTAGCTGTAGTAATAATATTAATAAATTCTGCAACCATTCCATCACTTCGACATATCGCTGAGCCCCTTCTGTTTGACACTTCCAGGTTTCAGGCTTCCAGTCATTCTCTATTCAGTCATATAACTGATCTAGGTTCATTTATCTCTTTCCAAAACAACAATATTCATAACTAAAGGATTCAGAACTAGCTAGCCCTTTGGAGAGAAACAATAGGCTCTAAGCACTCTTGGACTAATTTACTAGTATAACTGCTTCACATAGAGACAGTATGTGTTTTTTCTTTTCTCATTTAGTTGAAATTGAAAATTGCAAATGGCAGAAATAAATGTGGCATCTGATATTTGATACAAACTTTATGCAAAACCAGGTAACAGTTCCCGCCTTGGCTTCAGTTTACAATGAGAAGGCTCTTAAAAGCCAGTTTGATACCAGTATTTACCTTCAGGTATGTGTCCATTTGGTTAGTTTTCTTGCCCTGGCATTCTATTCTAAGCTATCTTGCTAATGCTTTTATGATCTGTGTGAAGCTACCATTTGATCGCAATTTTTATCTCCTGGTTTCAGAACTTGTTTCTGTATGGTTATGGTGCGATATTTAACTTTCTTGGGCTCGTGATCACTGCCATCATCCAAGGTAATTATTGAAAATGCATGTCTACTTGAAAGCAACGTGCTTATTGCATAGTTTGATGTAAAGTCGTTTTAAAATGTATTATTGAGTTGAGCAAAGTTGTCAATTACTCAAGGCTATATAAATACTAGTTTTTTTAGATAAATAAAAAATATTAGTAGCTTTTCGATGTCATCGTGTTTTTTTTGTAGGTTAGTTTGGTTTGTCCTTGTAACTTTGTGTTTTTCATGATTTAGAGATTACCCTTACAACTTGATCTGATGTATTGGCTCGGTAAATATAATATCTAGAAGATAAGGCATCCAATTCTTAGATATCGAAGCTAAACTTGAACTGGTAACCCTTGCCTCAGAATATCAAAATTCTGTTGAAACTGTTGGCCACATATTTTCTCACGTGATTAAGTACTTTGATGGTTCTGTAAGAAATCAGTTATCCTGTACATTTTACAGGGCCCAGTAGCTTTAACATTCTGGAAGGACACTCAAAAGCGACAATGTTTCTTATCTGCAACAATGCTGCACAGGGCATATTGTCATCATTTTTCTTCAAGTATGCAGGTATATTATCAGCAAAGAGAAAAAACATTAGTTCTTATTCGATACTCCGTATGTTCTTTAAATAGCACTATATGTATCACATACACGTATCTCTGAAAACTTCTTGTCTTGCATGGATGTACCCATAAAAGATTACCTTGCATGAGCATGCATCTTACCAAAGTCTTGCCTAATGGCTGAATATGGAGATTTATTAGGAGTTGAAAGATTGCACATTTATTAGTGGTTGGTCAAATATCCTGTTTGTGCCAAGCATGCTTATCTCTGTGGCAGTTCTGCTTTTTTTGGGTTTGTAATACGGATGGTATTCTTCTTCTTAGTATAAAGGCGTTAAGTTCTTCTACATATCTGAAGAAAAAAATTGTACATGTACACAGGGCGGAACCAACGATTTTGATTAAGGGGGGCCGGACAAATGTGATCGTATTTTTTAGTGTGATAAAATATACATAATTATATGTTTCAACAAATTTTTTTAAAAAAATTACACTATTTCTAACCAAAATCATCATATATTTAATAAAAAATGGGTGAAATTAATATTTTTTTGTACTATAAATACAAATATTTATATAGGTATTTAAATGAATCTACTGTGCTTGGGGGGGGGGGGGGGGGGGGGGGGGGGGGCACGGCCCCTGCTAGCCCCCCCCCCCCCCCCCCCCCCCCCCCCCCCCCCCCCCCCCCCCCCCCCCGGTTCCGCCTATGCGTGTACATGAATAAGCTAAATTGGTACCATTTCCGTGTTGGTTGCTACACGTATGTAGTAGTTTTTGCAAGTGGACTATATTTATCTTTAAGCAAATCAATGGTGAATGCAGATACAATTTTGAAGAAGTACTCATCGACAATTGCTACTATCTTCACTGGAGTAGCCTCTGCTGTATTGTTTGGCCACACACTGACAATAAATTTTGTTCTTGGAATTTCAATAGTAATCATATCTATGCATCAGGTAACTTGCTTTTACCCTCGCATTGATTCAATAGTGTTGAAGTTTTTCTACTACTAAAAGTTATTTTAAAAGTTATTTTATTTATTCTTTTTCAGTATCTTTCTAACCAAATTAAGGACGAAGTGCCTAGCAGCAAAGTTGAAATGGCTGAAGCCCACGATCACAGGTTTGTCATATCATATTGTCGATTGTACTGTAGTTGTGCTTGCTCCTGCAATGGGTTGGGTCTATAGTCTGTCGCTTTGACTAAAATATTAAGTTTGGTTAAGTTCTCCAAATGAGTTCGTTTGCCTCGTTCACATAGGTCCTTTCCATGAGGGCCAAAGTGAACCCGATGACCTGTGTAGGCTTTTTTGTTTATATCCATGTGGCCGGAACAAGTTATATAGAAGCGATAAAGACAACGATTCCTACTTTCGTAGTTTGATGATGTAGCTGATGTCGTGGTGCTGATCACATGGTTTGCCTCCTCTCTGGTGGCTGTGTGTTGGTCAGCGTGGTATGTAGTTGCGTTCCTCGGTAGTCTGACTATTTCGAAGTAGCATCTTTATCTTTTAGGTACATCCAAGGCAGGCCTTTAAAAAGTCTTGTGCTCAGGTACCCCCTTTAGAGTAGTTTGTGCTTTGGGTAAGGTTTCACACCCTTTCCATACCATGAAAATTAGATATTTTGAACAGTTCTTGAGGTCCATTCTGTCATCTACCATTCCACCATCGGGTGGCATTTCTTGTTTTCCGAAAACTTGGTGCAGTGCATCTTATTGCATTTAATGGACTTTCATTTTTGTTAACAACATATATATTTTTTTTATGCTTAGCAGAAAGGAACCTAGTTATGTCAATGTGCCTGATTCAGTGGCAAGTGAGGTAAATAGCTACTGCCTAGAATTTCAGGTGGTTTGTTTCATACTTCTTCATAACTAATGGTCATTCTTTGCATCATGAAGGCTAAACACCGCCATGGATCTGACGAGAGGCAGCCACTTCTTCCTGTATGATTTTGTAGAAGAGGTGGTTCTCCCCTTGCTTTCTACTAGTAGATTGCACTCCCGTTCCAAATTATAGTTCAATCTAGCTTTTCTTAAATCAAGTTTCTGTCTAACTTTGACCATGCGTATAGAAAAATGCACCAACATCTAAAACATCAAATTAGTTCTGTTAAATTCTCCAAAGATTTTTTTTCTTGAACATGCATGAGAGTTATGTATCTGTGTTAAGAGGAAAACAAAAAGATGTTTTGATAGTGTATTTATTTTGGACTTTTATATATTAATATATTTTTTCTAAAAACTTATCGAAGTTAGAGTAGTTTGACTTAGTACAAAGCCAAAACAAACTATAAATTGGAATGGAGGAAATAATTGCCTATTGCTAAAAAGATGTGTGCTATCCTTTTAACAAGTGGGCAACATCCATAACATCTCTGAATTAAAATCTTCCATTTCTGACAGCAGGCGCACTGTTTGAACAGATCAGCATGTACCTTAACTATCTTACAACATGGTTCCTCCATGACACAGAGGAAGAGAGTATTTTTAGCAGGTATTTGACTTAATTGTCTCTAAAGCCACATTGCTGCCATGCTGTTTGCGGAGTAAAGGATATATGCATATTCGGCGGCAGAGTGACGAGCTTCGTGAAGTAGATTATAATAGAGTAATGGTCTTTGGATGGATGAGGCGATACCTCTAGCCAGTGGGTGGTAAAACTAATGTGACAAGATTAGTGAGGAATAAAGTCACCACCATTTTTTCTCTCTTGTGAGTTGATACAGCCATCACCGTGGTTCTCTGAGTGTCAATTCTTTCTTTTTTTGGCGGCACCAATGTAAATATCAGTTTGTTTCTGATGGCGCGTGCCAACCAGAGATTTCATTCCTGTATGTGCGTGTTGCATGAGAGATACTACGGCGTGTTTACTGATTACTGAGCTTTGCATGTCTTTCGAATTACAGCAAAACGACTAATTGCTACGTTTTTTTAGCTTGGAATGCCTTTCGATTCACACCGGAATGAATTACCGTTACAGTTTTTGCTTCGAGCATATATGAATCACTGGGCGATTCCATTACTGTTTGTGAGTTGTGATACCAAAAGAAGGATTTTCTACAATTCCGCATCTTTGCAATAACAGTCTCAATGTTGATCACTGAATATGTCACTAGTTCTTGATACTGGCATTTCCTGAGAGATGAATATGAACATTGTTGACATGCTGTAGAACCGCAGACGCAAAGTTGTTACTGCAGTACTAAAGACGTCCTCCACGCAGTTAGTGATTGAAATCTGAGAGCCGAAACAATCAAATGTCCGTAGGATCCAGGCTGTTGCCGCTCATATTTGCAACCTAATAGACATTGCAAAGGAGACTGAATTGTATGCCCAAACCCAAATCAAATACAACTTCCTGGTTAACAAATATGATGAGTGGGACACGAAACGGGACTCGATGAACTTACTTTGGTTAATTCTGTACATCAACTGTCAACAACAGGTGGTGGAGTCTGCTTTGTTATGAGTAGTGGAGACAAAGCCTTGACCACAATGCCCATATTTGGGCGGAATTCAGCTTCATATTGCACGCACAAAGCCGCTACAGCAGCGAGCTGGAGTAGACAAAAACAGATATTAGAAAAATCTGGATAGAGAAAATAGGCCACTAGCTGCCCCAAAGCTTATGCATACAGCACATGTAGAGATAGTATGGAGAACCTTGGCGAGTCCTTTTGCTGGATATTCACCCATCAACTGTGGATCTACACACTGCTTCACCTTGTCTTCAGTTAACCTTGGTGTAGCCTGCAGAATCAGAAGAAGGCATTATCAGAGAACTAGTGAGAACAATGTTATCGTCATATCAAACTTTTAAGATCATACGAGGTTCTCTTTTATCCTTCATCGTGTTTTGAGGGCACACAATGTGCAGTATGATGATCTGGTAGATTATTTCAGATAGCAAAGAACTACAGCCTATGCAGCAGATAAACTCCTTTGAAATAACTAGTGTTGTGCTGAAGTCACTTTTGAGGAGCCTGAGAACTTCAGGTCCAGCAGTGGTTCACTCTCCGTAGATCACAGCTAGAATATTTCACAGTTAAGGGCTGTTCAATCATGAGTCGCCTAGACTCCTTATTCTTCTTAATATAATCATACGCAGCTCTCCTGTATGTACGAGAGGGAAAAAAAAGGGGCTGTTCTGTTGGAAAGCGATTGTATCCACTAACTCTGAACACATGTCTGATACTTCAGATTTCCTCTCTATTCTCTAAGATATTTGATACATGATGTTCAATCTAAGATATTTGATACATGATGTTCAAGTTCATCATCATCGCATTTATTGCCACTCAAAAACCATTGATAAAAACTCTGGCTTTGGGATTAACAGATGACATTATTATCTAGTTGATGAATACCCACATGATACCATTATTAGCTTGGACCCTCTGGCACTAAATTAACTTGTTAAGAAACACCATTATTATACAAACGTATACAATTTGTTGCTTCTCTATTGTAGACACTACTAATTAGATATAAATTCACATCTAACTGCAAAAAGGGGGAAAAAAAAGGAGAAAGTTAGCAAGTGAACATACCCAAGTTACCAGGCTTTGCTGGCCTCTAGGCATTGTATGGTCTACTGGCTTTCTACCTGTCAAAAGCTCCAAAAGAACTACGCCAAAGCTATATACGTCACTTTTCTGGGTTAGTTGACCAGTCATTGCATACCTGCAGAATCAAACCTCAAGTCAAATTGTAGATTGATCAGACAACAGCGTTACTTCAATCAAGAATCTAAAAAACAATGCCTATTATCAAATTAGTTGCTGCTAGCTGGAGAGTATCAGATTGTAGCTTGCTCATAGTTCAGGAAGCAATTGGCTGGTGGCAGCAAAAAATAGAACAAAAGATTCAAGATTGCCATGGACTGAGCTGTAATGTCAATTTTTTTCCTAATCTATGAGTGCTATGTAAAAATAATCTCATTTTTCCCAATGGAATGAGGTAAAAATTTAAGCAAGAATGTGAAACTCGGTGGCCTGCTGCCCCAGTCTGTCTCACGAACAGTCATGGAGTAGTCACCTGGCGCAAGGGATCCATACAATACTTTCGGGAACTGGACAGGTTGCACTATTAGCTCCAAGCAAGTGGTTTTCATATAACTTTCTGGGATAGAACTACAGCAAAACGAAATAGCTAACGTAGTCCACATGTGGCTTGCTATCCAATGGACAAAGGCTAAACGCTAAAAGAAATTAAACTATTCATGTGAAGTGCCTGAAAGTTGGAAAGCTACAATATTAAGGATATGATTGATTTCTAATGTGTTCCTTTATGTCCTAGAAACAGCTTATCTACAAATATATGAAACCAAATCTTCAACTTTAGAAATAACAAGGCATACTTTTTGAAAATTAATCAGACAACTTAGAAATAAACACCACCCAGCTTGCTGATATACTAAAAAATTAATCAGACAACACATGCAAAAGTAGAAAGCACAACTGAAGTTAAGCAACATATTACAAACATATAGTTACTTTAAGGAAAGGATTTTTACTCTGGGGCATGATATCCGAAGGTTCCCAAGACACGAGTTGAATGCAACCGGGCAGCCATATCTGGTGCCTGATTTGAGAGATTAAAGTTTGCTATCTTTGCCTTGAAGTCTTCAAACAAAAGGATATTACTTGATCTAATATCCCTATGAACAATGGAAGGCTGAACTTTCTCATGAAGATATTCAAGTCCTTTTGCAGCACCAACAGCAATTTGCACTCGCTGCATCCAATCAAGCGCTGGGTCCGGTTGAGCACCTTGAACTCCTTTTCTTCCTATTGACATGAATCCAAAAACGAAATTGCAAATTATCAGTTGAAGCTACAGTATTCAATTAAGTGTGGAGTTGTGCAACAAATTGCAGAGGATATGCAAAATCATACCATGCAGAACGTCATGCAGAGAACCCATGGTGGTGAATTCATAGGCTACTATGCGAAGATTACGCTCCGTACAGTACCCCAACATGTCAACAAAGTTTTCATGTTTCAACCTTGAAACCAATGAAACCTAGCATCATAAGTAAGCATCATTGTTCGATTAGAAACCCTTAACACATTAGCACTACAAAATAACCAAAGAGAAATCCCCATGATTAATAATCAATGACAACACCAACCTGGGTCAAGAATTCGGTAGTGGGTTCATTTTCAGTAGAATCGAGTTTCTTTACTGCCATTTTTGTTCCATTATCAAGAATCGCATAGTACACTCTCCCATAAGAACCTTCACCTATCAAAGCTGTTGAACCAAAGTCATCGATTTTTTCTATCAGTTCATCCAAGGATAGAACAGGGATATCAATAGGGGGAGCACTATTGTGCGGCTCGACTTTTCCAGTAGCAGAATCTTTCAACCCCTTTGTCACCCCTGAAGAAAAGGATACAATGACATCAAATTCTCTGTAGATGGTAGAATAGGGAATTTCAAATACAGCAGCATGAAGATGGTTCACATTTTCAGCAACTGGCAGCAAGTTAAGAATATAGGAACAGATGATCCAAGTACATTGAAACGAACATACCATCGATGTTGTTGGTTGTGACCTTGATATGACCATTTTCACGCTGATCGGATTCATCCACTTGACAATTGCAGCAACAGCGGCGCCACATTGATACCTTTTAATCTAATTTACACCTATTCTGCAAACCAGAAATATGTCATCAGGAGAACACATTTATCACTGCAGTCATTTGGACATCACGTATGTTGACGCAGACAATACTGAAGAGAAACCTGTCGTGCCAGTAGAGTGCATACTAGCTAGTCTCTAGCAACTTCGTGAGATGGTCAAGTTCAAGCAAATTCTAGATTCACGGTAAAAAGGCCAACCATAGCAATACACAGCACAAACAGGATGCCCATAACCATTCTAGACACACACAAAACAACAGGCCACAAAATTCACCTCAGAAAAGTCACCTGAGAAAATCACCTCAGATAAACCTCTGCTGCTCTAGAGCCAGCAGCCACGTGCCCGAATACATCATTTCGCCGCGCACCTCAGATGCGGCTCGCCACACATAGCCTGCAGGCCGCAGTCCCGCACGATAACTCACCTCGACCGCACAAACTCCCAAGCGCACGCAGCAACACCGAGATCTAAGACACAGCACCAGCATGACTAAACGGAGCGCAGTCCCCCTTCCCCCAAAACGCTCGCCCAATTAAGCGCAGGCCCACAATCCCCCAGTCCCAACAACAATTCCCGAATCGCGCGGTTTCGCCGCCCGATCGCCCGCATTTTGGCGGAGGGGACGCAGAAGCTCGGGGCAGGGAGGGAGTCTGGGGGTACCTCGACGGAGTGGGTGCTCTCGTTGCGGCGCCGGCGCTGCTGAGCTCGTCGTTGGCTTCGTCCCGAATGCGGGACGGGAGGTCAGAGGTGGAAGGCTGTGGGCGGTGGCCGCATTTTATAGCGCGTTTCCGATTTCTCTCTCTTTTTAATTTTAATAAACTAATAAAAAGGGCCTATCTATTTTTGTCGCCTGGTTCATATGGCGCTGTATCGTGTGCAAATCAATTTATCGGTGTAACCGTGCAAACTTCTAATCTATATCATATGATGTTGATTCAAGGGATGCGAGAAGAGGGGGATTTGCAAAAGTGTAATTAGGAGCGGGTGGTTAAACGTAAAATTACCCAATCCTTGTACGTCTTTTCATCAACATTATGTGGTTCAAATTAAAAATTTACACAGAATTGGTTTACACTAGATAAGTTGCCTTTTGTTTGCGCGGTTTTTGTGACGCCGAACAAGCTGGTAGAGCGTCCGGTTCGTCCGGTACGTACAGCCGGCGAGGGAAGGAGTGGAACGGTCGCGTGGGCCCCCACACACGCAGGTGGAGTCTCCGTGCCAGTTGCACGGCCGCAGTTTGGCCATGCCAGACAAGGACCTTTTGTTTTGTTTTGTTTTGTTTTGTTTTTCTGTTGGATAGGTAATAGCTGGTTCTCAAAATGTCAGTTTCAAATTCTGCTATTTTTTTTCGTGTGTTCTCAATTTAAACTGATGCAAAGTAGAATGTTTTTCTGTGTCTTTTTTTCTTCTGCCAGCTGGATCACCAGTCAAAATTAGTAACTCTGACTAGGGATCAAACAAAGATAGCGAGGCTGCATTTGGAACATACTCCTACGGAAACTGCTAAAGTAAGCATCACCTCCACGCGGCAATAATAACTGCCATTATGGAAATTATGATAATGCCTACTGTGTAAGAAAATCATGTCCATGCTCGATCTGCACATTCACTTCGCTTGTACAACACCCCAAGCAAACGTCCCGCTTTCGGCACCCCAGTCTGAACTCTGACCAGGAAAGTTGGAAGTACAAGGACACCTGGTGAAATTTGGCCTCCCCTGTACACACTATGCAGTAGTACAAGCTGTAGATTGCTTAGTAGACTCAAACAGAATAGTGCAACACAACGCCTCGCGCATGTGCTGATGTACAACACACACAGCTAACAAGATACTCCCTCAGTCCCTTAACACGTGTCTCTAGAAAACCGTGTTTCCCTTACAAACACGATTCCCGAACGACTATTAAAAGGGGACGAGGGAGTATATACAACACTATATACAAATGTACAGGCAATGGATTTAACCAAAAAAAAGTACAGTCAATGTAGACATATCTAAAGGTCAGAACTCGAGATCGCACCAAAAAGGAAAAGTACAGTCAACGTAGTATGTAGACCCTACAGAGTCGAGATCGCATGGTTCCAGCTGCACAGCTAGTCGTCAGAGCTTGAAAAATCAGGCCTGCAGATTGGGAGCCAAGAAATGGCATCCAGTGGAGTCGTCAGTGACTCGAATATATTGGACTGGTCATATATGTAGATCTGCAATTCTGAATTTCTCACTGTAGGATAGCCAATAGCCTTGTACCCTTAATCTGTATAGGTATTAGGTAATAACATTTTGTTTATCGAACCCCTGTATACAGGTAATGACATCCCAGTCGCCTGATACGCTTCATCCGTACATCCCAGTCTGCCAGAAGACATACTGTACAGGTAGTAAGGTCGCAGACCACTGGCTCTTGCTCGAAACATGAGGAGATCTAGAACCTGTTGTCATGAACATGAAGAGCCTGCTGATCTTGCTTCTTGCTACTTGCTAGTACTCACTTTAGCTCCCTGGGAGTGGGAGGGAATTGTCCACAATGAGAAGCTTCTCAGGATCCAGAGGCCCATTTTCAGTGTCAACAATTCGGCTATGCCATTGTAGACGGTCGGCATCCTTCTTGACTTTGAGAACAACGTCAGCTATGTCCCGAACTATAACGGCACCCCCTGGCCGGAGAATGCGATCCATCTCAACAAGGATGTCGATAATTCCACACCTGAGAATAGCTTCGTGTCAAGATGGATAGCTGATCTAGGATTTAATTTAACTGCAAGGGACTATTATGTACTACTTGAATTGCTCATTTGCTTTGTGAGAAGCAGTCTATGCCTTTCTTGTTCTCTTTCAGAGGCTTAAACATGGCAAGGTTAGCGGGTCACTTACTTGTGAATATGGGAGCTGAAGATTCCATTACCATGTATCAGATCATATGTTCGTGGATAAGTAGAGAAGGCTTCACACCTGAAAATATATTAACAAGCAACATGGAGAGTTATTTCGTATATCTGACTGTATAGTTTGGAAAGAACAAATTATTTGAAGAAAAAATAAGGTTTCATTAACATTACCAGTCGGTGTATGTTCCAATCAAACCACGCTCATAGATGACACCAAGAGTATTCTCTGTTGTATTTGCAGGAACCACATTCATGACCCAAACAGGATGCTTTGACATAGCAGCAGCAAAGCCACCAAAACCAGCACTCATGTCCATGACATTTCTGTAAGTTCCATTAGACAAATATTTTAGATATGTTAGATAGAAGTTAACCCTTTTCTCCCAAATCAAAGTGTCATGTTTATATCTCTGAATGGATAACCACTTCATTTCCCCACTGGCTATCCTTGGTGGCACTGCACCAAGTCTTTCAGGCCATTTTTCCATGGCACCACCATCACAGCCATTAAAAGGTTCAGCTCTTGGAATACATGTCATACACATTGAAATATTTGCATACCTGCACCGTAACAAAAGTTATATTTAACAAGACTTTAATGTTGGAAGAATTCGATAAATAAAACTTTTTTTAAGCAAGAGATAAAATATTAGATTATTCCCTGGCTCAATAAGTGTTTTCCCCCCAGTTTGGCAGCAAGTTCCTTAGAATACACTGGTGCACCTTATTGTAGTATTGTGCCTGTGTTACTTTGAATTATCCATACTGTGAACTCTCCTAAAATGTACCTGGTACTATATTTGACTAAACAAACTTTACAGCTGCACCGCCTGCACATGATGTTCAGAACAGAACATAGGTGGATGATGATACGGTTTTAGAATAAGTTCGTACTGCAAGGCCTTTAGAAAAAACAGCGAACACAACTTCCTAATTTTCGTCGGTGTCAGATTAGCAACCACAACATCAAATTAAATACGATTATTTATCCAGTTAAACTATCGTGTGCATTGTCATATCACAAGGATAACATGAAGGCAAAAAAAGGATGAGTTTGTGCCGTGGTTGATAAGACAACAACATTTCGCGATGAGTATTATTCTTTTACAAATTTACACAACTTCTAATTGGAAAAGGATAGCTGAAGCAAAAATTAGCAAATGTTTCGTTGCAATTGACTGGAGATGCAAAGTGACAAGGACACTATTATAAACTTACCAGGCACTATCTGGGTCTTCTCCTGTACAGAGTGGTGGCAGTCCGAAGAGCTTTGCATTTGCTTCTTGGTCACAGTGGAGATGACAGGAAGGCTTTCTCCAAACAGAAATTGTGCCCTCTTCATACACCTTGGTCCAACGAAGCTTATTCGACATATCATCCATAGCTAATTGATTGTCCTGCACGTCTCTGGTCCCTTGATTCGAAATGTTGTATGCAGATTTCCAGTCGACTGGTGGCCTAGAGAAAACCCAATAGCCACCAGGTTGGAGAAGACGGTCAATTTCCAGCATATAGAGCCCATCTGGAATCAGCTATAGGTGAATGAGAACAAGAGCACTCGACCAAAAAACTGTACTTTAGTATTGACATCGACATATGAAGTGTTCTGTTCAGTGTTCACTGACTCCAACATTTGCCAATAGGAAAACACTTTAATAGTTTAATTAGAAGAAATTAGTAATCAGTGAAATAGTAAAGTAGATACAGTGAATAGATGATGCATCAGGAAGTATGTTTGGTCAGGATTCAGGAATAGCATGATGTCTTGCATGTCCTACCATGAGCAGTCCATGGAACAAGGCAGTCCGCGCAGTGCACCATGTCGAAGGACCTCGATGGATATGGTAGCCTCTGAGCAACAAGCGCTCCGATCATTGCAGGCAGTCCGCGCTCCAAGGCGAGCTGCACTTGTGGTCCAAGTCTATTATTCCTCGGAGCAATGGACATGGTGAGTACGCCATAGTTGAGCAGATAGTCCCCAAAGCTCGCAACCTGTCAGTGACGCATAATGAGCACGTGAACGGAGAGAGACGTGACAATCATAATCAAGTACGTAGTAAAAACCCACTCTTCGAACGACTAGATTCTGAATCGAAAATATGAAAAGCTTTCATGCGAGTACACACCCCGCACCCGATGTCGAGCGCCGTGCGCACCACGCCGCCACGGAGCGGCACGACGCGCTCCAGCTGCTCGACATAATCCCGCACCCCATCAGTGAACACCAACCACTCCCCGCGACGGCGAACGGGGTCCTGCCCAGCCACCACGTTAACCGGGGGAGGCGGCGGGAGGTCCACGTTCGCGTACCTCGCGCGGTCGCGGCGCACGGGCCACGGCGGGGGCGGGCGGTACCCGGGCGGCGGCGGGACGCGGCAGTGCGGCGGAGGCGGCGGAGGGTGGGGCGGCGGGTCCTTGGGCGGGTGGTGAGGAGGAGGCGGCGGCGGCGGGCGCGGGGGGCAGTGGCGCTCGCCCGAGGGAGGCTCGTGACAGGGGACGTCGTGGGTGGCGTTGGGCGGGCACGGGGGAACGGGCGGCGGCGGGGGGTGGGGGTGGTGGTCGGGGCCGGGGTGATCGGGCGCTGGCGCCGGGGCCAGAGCCGCGGTGGAGGCGCTGGCGGACGGGGGGAGCTGCGGCGACGAGGAGGACGCTGCGTGGTGGGAGTTGGAGACGACGGCGGAGATGAGGAGCAGGGACGCGGTTGCCGCCGCGACGGCCGCGGCCGCGAGGGAGAGCGCCCGCGGCAGCGCCGCGAGCACGGCCGGCGTCGACGGCACCGAGAGCGGCATGGTCGCCGCCGTCGCCAAGTACGCGTATCGCGCAGGGCGCAACGGCTGGTACGGGCGTACGGTGGAGTGGTGGAGAATCGGATGCTCCGAGTGATGAGTGCGGCGAGAGAGTGGTGGCGCCGTGTTGGTATTTGAAGAGGCAGGGCAGAGCAGAGGAGACAGCCAGACAGGACAGGAGAGCGGTTGCTGCCGCGCGGGCCCGGCCGTTGCGGCTTCGTGGGGCCCTGCGCCAGCCGTGGCTCGTGCTCGTTCGCTTCGACTCGTGTGGATGTTTGTTCAGAGAAGAGATTCTGCACATGCGAAATCGCGATGGCCTGATTTTGTTTTTCATCCGTGCAATGCCGTACAAGCGTACAACATCTCGTATGGTTCTTCAGAAAGACCGTAGGCTACGTATTACTACAGTCCAAACTCCAAACTGAAAAGCGGCCGGCCTGTACACGTACACAAGCAGGGTCGGTCCATGTCAGTGAAGGCCCAGCCCCGGACATATCAAACTGATCAAATCAGTCAGCCAGCCAGTAGTGTTTTTCTTTAAAAAAAACCAGTTAGCAGTATTTTCAGTCAGCTAAATCAGCCCAAGCGAACAGGCCGAAGCTTGATCGACATGAATTTACTTAATTTGTCAGCACTTAAAAGTACAATTATTATATTAGTACTAAAATATATATTTGCACTTGCATGGTTTCGAATTACTCCGACAATGGCACGACGAGTCGTACGGGTAGGACGACAACCTGATTTGCAGCTAACGCGCAACACACCACGAGTCCAAAGAGAGGCCGTGGTACACTACAACCCACCCCAGGACTGCACGAACCTTACCCACGTACCCAACACATATTTTACCACGATCGTGGAGGATCTCGGCTGCCGTCGTACGTTACGTTTACGTACACTGCATCTGTCCGTGCTCCCTTCACCGCAACGACCTCGCGCGTCGTTCTCGACAAACGACGGCGACTCGTCAGTTCGTCATGATCGTAGCGTCGCTAGCTTGCAGTTTTGCAAAGCAACACAGGACCACGAGGACCCGTCGCGGCGGGCACAGTAACGGCTCGTCGTCGTTGTCGGGACACTTTCTACCTATGTCTTGCAAGCTACGTACGAGAGCGGTCAGTCGCCGAGCCCGTGCCGTGTGTGTGGCCGGCGTCTCTCGCGCCGGAGACTTGTGCGCGCTCTCGATTTGACAACGCAATCTACCCGCCACATGTTTCTCCGCGTCGCCTTCTCGCCGTACGGTCACACGGAAACGACGAGGAGAGGAGGTTTTCCTGCATGATCTGATCTTTCGTAGCCTGCCGCCAGCACATCTGCTGTACACTTATTGTAGAGTGCGTTATCTTTCTCCAGGCTCCGAATCTGCTTTTCTCGCCTCTCGGCTCTCGTTTGGCTCGACAAGGAAGCGGAAGAGCCGCTTGAGATGGCGCCAAGGGACTCAGCGTCAGCTTTGACGGGACCAATCCGGGCGTAGAGATGTGCCGCCGCGCGTGCGCGTCGTCTGGTTCGCCGGAGCATCATCGTGTCCTCTTCCGACGGCGACAGCCACTACCAGCGTGCAAACATTATCGCCAGAGCTCAGTCACTGTCTTATCAGAGCAACGGCAGCACAAAAGGGCGCCTTTTCAAAAAAAAAAAAAAAAAGGAATTCACAACAAAACATATGGGCTCCATCCTTCCATATATTATATATACTACACTACAACTTTGTAAATATAGTTGGTTTTATAAACTTTGCAAAGTGATGTTCTCAAAAATGATTACATAATTTATTGACCTTTCTGCTTTCATTTTTTTTTATCCTTGATTCATAAATATTACTAGCAAACATGCCCGTGCGTTGCAACGGGATCTACATATAGGAATCAGACTTTATATTGTCGTTAGACGCAAGTTATGCTAACTTGTATGAGCTTGAGTTATATGAGTTCCAGCAGAGATACGAAAGGCGTGACCCAATACGTTTTGGAATCTAGTTATGTAAACCGTATGAGCATGAGTTATATGAGTCTCAGTCGCGTATGGGGTACGACGGGCACGAGACCCGTTTATGAAGTAAAAAAGGTAGGATGAAAAAACAAGTTGGAACAAAAAAAAAACTCTCTTTAATTATTATAGGTATATAGGTGTAGAACAAATAGATATAGATATACATAAATAAGATTAAAGTAGAAAGTAGATATAAATAAATATGCATTTCCGATCCTAGGCCTTGTTTAGATTGAGGCAAGAATTTAAAAATTTTTCACTATCTCTCAATCACATCAATCTTTGCACGCATATATCAAGCATTAAATATAGATAAAAAAATAACTAATTGCACAGTTTAGTTATAAATCACGAGACGAATCTTTTGAGCCTAATTAGTACATGATTGGACATTAATTGTCAAATACAAATGAAAGTGCTACAATTAGAAAAATTCTTAACTTTTCACAATCTAAACAAGACCCTACATGTGCTTCAAAGTGAAGATGAACTAACAGCAAGAGACAAGGTGTTCTGTCTTAAGAATGAGGATGACTACTGATCATTGGATTTAGATTAGATGGATGATGTTCATCGCCTGAAGAGAAAGTAAAAATCAGGCGCATGTGATTTAGCGACTCTCAAATAAATATAGTTATTTATTTATTTGTTCAAACATGACAAAAAAAAGGATGAAAAATCGTAAAAATAAAATAAAATGGCAACGGAGTCGACTTTGAAAAGATGAAACATATATGTAGTGTGGCGGCACCGTTTTAGGTGCCAAAGTCGCAGCTGATTCACGTTTCCTCCTCGTGGCGACCATAGCCGCCACCGAGATGGCGACCACCGACGAGGTCCAGATCACGTCGGGGCGATTGCGGACGAAGAAGTTTGCCATCCTCTGGTCGTGGTACTGTCTCACCTTGTCATCTCCCAGTCCATGACCATGTACATGGACGGGCCGACGGGTACGTGGAGTGCCTGTCGATGTTTTCTTGATCAGCTCGTGCACCTCCTGTCCGCCGCTGGACCCGCCGCGGACAACACCGGCGCGGCGGCGGATCCGCACGTCGGCCGCATCAATCTCGGTCATCAAATGGAAGTAATGCGTGATCTGCTTGCTCTGCTCCTCGTACTCCCACACCAGGAGGTTCCGGGCCATCGTGGCCAGCTTGAAGTCGTACACCATCGCCGACAGCCACACCGTCGGCTGCGCGAAGCCGCAAACTCGATCTCGGCGCGACCGTTGTCGGAGGCCTAGAGATGGACCCCAGACCACCGGAGGTCCCTCGCCGTCGGCATGCGAGACGGCCAGCCGGTGATGCTCCTGCCCTTCCCCTATGCTGGCTTCGCCACGCTCATGTGCAGCGGGCTGTCCGGGGGCGCCGCCGCGGTCTTGTTTGTGGAGAAGAGCGAGTAGTACCAGCAGAAGCGGCGGATCACGTCGGTGGTGACGTCCAGCTTGTACTCGTGCTCCATGGTTCTAATCTGCTTTGTTGTTGCATGCTCCCGACCGTCCAGTAATGATTGCTGAAGCGGCTGCATTCATGGATCTCACACGGGCGGCGATGAGCGGCAGCAAATTAAGCATGGTGGCCAGCGATCGAGCGGGCTAGCCTGCCAATGATGGTCCACGTACTTGACGCCGTCGCCAACCATGCTAAGCCATCGTGTCGCTACACGCCTACACCATGCCTCCTCGCCAAGTGACGTTTGCCCTCTCACGTGTATATATAGTCATGTTCCAGGAGGTGATCGAATTCAAGTAGTAGCAAAACACCAAACCCCTCTTTGTGTGCACACATGCGAGGCCTACCTCATCTATGATTATCATGTGTTGGAACGGAACACGGATAGAAAAAAGATGAAATAGGCACGGGAGAGAAAACCGAAACGGCAGTGGAGAGACTTGGAAAAAGGAAAAAATCAGAAGAAAAAAAACACTTAAGCAAATAGGAAAATAAAAACGTTATTTGGATTAGGATTCCTATATAGGTTACTCGGAAGCCATATCAAACAAGATCAGAGGGGGCTGGACCAAAAAAAAAATGGGTGGAATTTTTTTTGCCTCTTTATTATTAGGTAGTATAGATATATTTCAAATTCTATACTGTATTTGGTTTTAGATATTTTTGGTGTGTTGTGGCTCAAACAACAATAATTTAACATAGAAAAGAATTTTCGGTTTGATGTGGTTCAAACAATAATAATTAAACATAGAAAGAAGATTACACATGTCACATGGATAACACAATAAAGATAAAAAGGTACCCACCTTTACCTTAGACAAAGTGGATAAGCTGAGGGTGAACTAGCTACTCTCAGTTGTTGGGTTCCTTCACCCAGTTTCAAGGTATGTCAACTCAATATACCTCCAAATGCATTGGCCACTCTTTTGCACATTTCGTGAGAAACACTTGTCTCGCTAAAATCTTATGGTTTTTAGTAGACTAGTAGTTGGTGTTCCTTAACCAAGTTGTTCCTGTTTATTCTCAAAATAATGTTCTGTTTTAGCAAGTAATAATATGTATATTTTTCTGGCACGTCTCTAATAATATACATTAACAAGATTGTGCTGATATTTATATTTTTCGTCAAACACAGACCTGGGTTCTTCCCGGATACTAACAAAAAGGCAATGGTGTTTGTGCAACACGCGTACTACAAAGAATCAACAAATTTCCTTTTGTAAAACTATGCTTCTATCTGTTTTTCCAATAGCTAGACAGCAAAAATGTTTCCACAACAAATTACATAACATATGTATGTACTGGAAAAGAATCAGCAATTCGTAGAACCCACTTATGCCTTTGGTGATGTATATATGATCAGGCAACTTCCGTCCTCTTGGCTCTTGGACATCCAACGGTGGAGCACAGTTAGCTCACTCAGTTGAACAAACGACCCAGCGGCGTGTTTTCCCTCTCTTCCTTCTATTACTTTGCTTCATTTTGTTTCAGTTGCATCACTTGGCTCCTCAAGCTGGACTCCCTCATCTATTCAATTGGAATTTGTCATTGCATCAATTGGATATTTTGTGGCAAAGTTAGAGCAGATGCCAGCCATGGAAAGTGATATATGCTGACTGAAGTGAGATGATTATCAGTTTAGAACCATACCTGCAGGTTCTGTGCTTGGTATAGGAGATTACCGCACTCCTCTATCAAGGTTCTCTCAGTAGCGATAACCTGGGCCAGATTGGAGGCCACATCGTCGATTTGTTCAACCTACATAGCAATATAAATTTTCTTGTTGCATAAATAAGTATTTCCATGACAAGATATTTTTTTGTTGCATAATAAATAAGTACAACAAATCAAATGAGAACACCATATTCACCACAACCACTGAATCTATCTAAAACTTTGCAAATTTCTAAACACAAACTTCATCAACATTAGTAAAGGCAAGAAACGATGATAGGTATATGAATTAAAAAGGAACACTACTACACTAGGCACTAAGTTTCTATTTCATTAAATCTGCTATTTTCTTCACCCTATCTGATTTTGAGTTATAGCTTAGAGATTGCAAATCATATGGTGGTAGGTTGAAAGGTTTAGATATTCTCACTATATTTAATCGAAAACTATATCTGATACAGTGAATTTACGGATATATTTAATGATTTGAGTTATTGAACATGTCCCAGAAGCATCTAAAGAAAGCTAGGCATCACACTGTTCTGGTATATATGTTTTTCAAAAATCCCTGTAGTCTCACCTTTGGCAGGAAATTTTCGATGCAAGGTGAAAGCGGTTCAAGTAGTTGTTCTGCTGACTTAAGGACTTCTGTAAGATCCTCGCAGTTGGCCTGCAAGCATATCAAACAACATGATATTTGGTCTTATGCACAGAATAACAGAACTGATGTCTAATGAAGTATTGAAGTCTTACATTTACACTCCCAATGATTGGTAGCCGTAACGAGGCGTTAGACAGTGCTGTTGTTGCCCCTCTAAGGCAGCTTGCATGACCCCCCTCAATCTCACCCCACTGAATCAAATATGGCACCTGAAAGTTTCACATCTCTCTTTTAGAGTGAATCAAATATGACGCCTAAAAGTTTCACATCTCTGTTCTCGAGTAACGTGACAGAAAGGTGTTACATGTAAAATTCATATTGACCATATATATATACCTATCATAAGCAAATAAATATAAATCAAAGCATGATAACCACTTTGATACAAAGAATCTCAGTGTCACAATACACATAAGCTTTCAAGAGCTTCACCTATATATTTTGTATATTCTATACAGAAAATCAAACAAGGAGAGTGGCACACGAATCATGTAATGGTTTAATTCTGAATACTTAACCCTATTCTGTTACATGTAAAATTCACATTGACAATATATACATGCTTTTTACCATATATCCCACAAAACAAATATAAATCAAAGCATGGTACCCGATTTGGTACAAATAAACTCATACTATCAAAACATACATTGCTTTGAAGAGCTTCACCTATATATTCTGTCTATTTTATACAGACAACAAAAAAAAGGAGAGCACCACACAAACTGTATAGTACATATCTTTTTTCTTTTCTTTTCTTTTTTTTGAAAAACAAACTTCGGAATGGGAAAACTGGATTTAATTCTGGACACTTAACTCTATTCTGGATTTAAATAATGTTGTTCTACTTCTGAATTCAGTTGATATATTAGTCAAATATATCCATTTAGTGACATTCTTCAAAGTCTACTTTTTTGGTTTAAGTGAAGAGTGATTCTGAGCGAGGTTCCCCACATCAGTGTCTAACTCTCTTGACATGAAATGGACACCCAACATCCCCTATAATTTATCTGATTGAAGAATTTAGGTAGCTTAGATCAACAATCAACCAATTTGGTTAGCACCCATTATGAAGAAATGCACACTGAACACGACAACAATTCAAAATTCAGAAAATCACAGCTTCGCCTTACCTGCGCATTTACTACTGAACTCAATGTATGCTCCCTTTTCATCCTCTCCATCTCTGCCCTCTTCTCAGCAAAAGATACCCTGAGGCTGGCAATCCTCTCCTCGAGCCCGTACAAGGATTTCTTTGCACCAAAAAAAAAACGTCGTCAGGACCTAAATTCGATGTCTTCATCAATCAACCAGAACAAGATAGCCACCCCAACTGACGGCTGGCCCGATGCATTAACAACCCCTCACCTCTGCAGCCGCCGCCTTGGCCTTGCCTGCTGCCTCAGCCCGGGCGTTGAGGAACCTGTACTGGAGGTACGAATTGTCCATCAGCCGCAGCTGATGCACGTCTTCCTGCTTCCCCGCGACCTTCCTGCCCCCCACGATGGCCGTCCTCTTCAGATCAGCTGCCTTCGGCCCTTGCGGCTGTGGTGGCCTCCCTGCCGCCGTCAGCTTCCCAGCCATCGCCGTTGAGATCGACAGTGCCGAGTTGAGCGAGCGGTAGCACAGTGGGTTGGACGCCCGCGAGGACCCGCTCGACTCCGGCACCGACGAGCGGAGCTCTGACGAGAGGCGTCCCCCGCGGCAGGACGCTGGGCCGAGCAGCGGCGGGCTCTCGCACGACAAGGCTGGGGCCATCCCGAGCGCCCGATCGGCCTCAGACAAGTCAGTGGCCGTGGACGACGTATCAGACGAAGAGCAGCAAGAGGCGGTGTCGGATTCCACCGCGGCGGAGGCTGGGCAGGAGCCAGCACGCGCGGGCGTCGGAAGGCGCGGGTACCCCCTCCGCGCGGTGGGCGCGGCCGGCCCGCTGGTGGTGCGCGGGAGCTGCCGCGGAGTAGCTGCGGACACGGCGGAGGAGTTGGAGCCCACCGATGCGCGCGGGTTGCCGGCGCCGGTTTCCTCGAAAAGCTTCTGGACGGCCCGCCGGCGCGCGACGGTGCCCGTGGGCGGCGGGGGCGGGGGCGGGTGGTTCTCGTTGGCGAAGGGCGTGGCCGCCCGCTGCCGTCCACGAGGCGACGGCGTCGGGGAGCGCGACCGCGTGGAGGAGGCCGCGGAGGCGGTAGAGAGGCGCGGGGTCGAGGGGACTGGCGTTGAGAGGTACCGGGAGCTGACTTCCCTTGCGCGGCGGCGCGGACGGGGCGCAGTCGGCGGCGGGACGGGCGGAGGGGGCGGCGGCGGCGGCATCAGGTCCGCGCTCTGCGACGGCGGGGCTGTGGCGGCGGCCATGGCGGAGAGATCGGAGCGGAGCCGGAGAAGGGGGGGTGTGGCCGTCGAGGGGAAGCGGCCAAGCGGGGATGGATTTTCGGGAGAGACGGGTACAACGGCTAGTTTCGTGGAAGCGGGTTTAATTGCGGCCGCCGGCCGGCGAGGAGGGGCTAACGGTATGCACGGGAAATGTTGAAGGACCGAATCTCTGTTGTGTTACAGTGTTAGCTTTGTTTTCCAAATCATGGCCCACAAAAGCCCAAACCTAGCATTACTTTGGGCCGGGTTGCAGTCCGGTTAATGAGCTAACGTAGCACGATCCTCTTTGTTCTGTAAATTTACCTGGAAAAAGAACTGCACGTCGTTTTCTTACAGTAAACGAGTACAGTCGACCACAGTAGGCTCTGACAGCTACAAGCACTCGAAACTTTATCAATTTTTCATTTTTTATAGTTCAACAACGACATAATCACAGTTGCGTTACACTACATTTATTCAGACATGAAAGAGACAACAAAGTTAGTTACAAGTTGGGGTAAGAAGAACTGATTCAGGCCAACGAGATCTTATTACTCTGCCCTTTCCTCTCGCAGCTCGTTATTACTGAGAATTTGTAGCTGACAAAGCTTGGTCAGCTAATCAGTTTCCACCAGCATAAAATGGCAGTGCATCTTTTATACGAATTGGCACCTTATTTGTTTTTTTATTATCTGTCAGAAACCAAACTATATTCTTGGAAGGCCAACCTTCCTTCATCAGCGAGGTCAAAACCTCAATCAGGTACTCTTGATGCTTTTGGTCATCCTCATAGTCGACAGGTTGTGCGCTATCTCCTAGCAAACTCGCATAAGACCAATCATTGATATTGTGTTGATTCCCTTGACACCCTTGTCTTTGAACCAGGTGTTTACATGCCCTCTAAGGAAAATCAGCTGATAGATTAAGACACATCTTCAGTAGAGGTTTTCACGTTTTTACGCTGGGAACGGGGGAAAAGCATTCGCCTGATCTTCTTTTCAGCTGAACGTTCAGAGAGCGCCTGAAACCAAAGTTTACAAGGAATTGTTCTAGCTTCCATTGAAAGAAACGAGGTAATTTTAAAAGTTTATGAAGCCCAATAACTAACCTGTGCATTGAATGAAAATCGAACGGTCCTAGCTTCCAAGCCAGAAAAGGCCCTTACATCAATACCAAGGCTGTCAACACCAATCAAGCTTGCCTCCTACAGAATATGTCAGATTGCAAACAAAGCTTATGCTAAAGGAATGCTTGTCCTATTAGCAATGCAACAGTGAGAACATCATGCTTAATTAGGGTAAAGTACATTTTCAACCTCCAAGATAACATTTTTAGGGGAAAAAAATGGTACCAGGTTCATATTTATCTGATTTAAAATAAATTAGTTATGAAATTTTAGAAATTAAACCAGATTTTTATTATTTTTAGAAAATAGAAAACAACCTTTGAAACCAAGAAGAGGACCAAATTTGAACGTAATTTGACAGTCAAAGGGTGTTTGGTGCTCGATTTTGTAGTTCAAGCTTGAAAACGGAACTACCACGAAAGTTGGCGGTTGAAAAATGGACTACCCTTTTCACAATGAAATACTGAATTTGGACATATGGTTAAAATAAGAGCATTCCATGCATAGGAATGATAATTTGAGATTGTGAACATGAAAATAACTCATCAGTGGCAACAAACACACCTCGACAGTAAGGCCCTTTTTCCTGCGACAGAGCGACCTGAGAGCCATTGCACATTGGTCACCGTTTTCTTTGATCCGTTCTATAATCGCTGAAGCAGAATTTGCAAGAATATCTGGTTCTGAATCTTGAAAATCTTGTGGATCAATCATAAACTGCAGTGATCCACAGAATATACGAAACTGTAATGGCCACAATACCGAGAGCAAGTAGTCATATGATATTCTGAAGCAACATTACCTGCTTGCCATACATGGAAAACAGTTCAATTGTCATTATCTCCAGCTTGTAGATCATTGAATCAGTGCTAGTTCCAGAATCATTGAAGTCAAATCTTGATTTATCACCATCTGAATATTTGCTTAATACTAGTCAAATGAAAATTGGAGTAAAGTGGATAGCTGAAGTGCAAGATTTCAACCAACTAAATTACCAATGAGGCGATTGGTTCCAGAAACTGGCTGAGTTTCTCTGTTGTATTCATCTGTTTCATTTACTACATCGAAAATGGCATTGGATTGTCAAATAAGATTTGAGAGAATGAAAGAAGCTTATTCTTATCCAATTTTTCTACAGGAGTACCTTTCCAGTCAGATGAATAACGATCACTGCTGCATTCACCATGAAACAAGCTCCTCAAGTAAGATTCTTCCTCTATGAAAGCAGGTCTCAGATATCCTACAATAGAGATACCATTTGATGGACTATCCATCTTCTTCCCATTATTATTATGAACGGCCTGTATAGTAAAAGAGCAGGTAACGTGATTGCCTAGTTCTCTGCAACTCGAGTGATTTGATGAGGGACACATTTAGGGCTGTGCTCTGTGACCACTCATGCTATGAGACATGCTTTGGTGAAGCTTTTATTCTACAACAAACTGACACATGAAAGTTAAGACAAATAAAACAAGTTCAGATTGGCATATATATAAAAGTCACAATGGTCTTTAAATATATTCCATTTTTAGCAGAGATTTTATCCAATACTAAATGATGGGAAAAGGGATACTCAGAGCAAGAAATCAAAATGCTGCCGTTCTTTCTTTGGTTTTACTGGCATTTGTTGTCCCTGCTGAAAGATCCGTACTCTGAAGCTAACGTCAGACCATCTCGATTTTCTATCTTTGCCTTTTTTCAGAACTTGATATGTGGCAACCCGAGTGGTCTGGAGTCTGCAATCTAAAGTGCATGATCTGAACGTTCACTTTCAAATCGTGCATGATGTAAGCCGAATTCAACGAATTGTTAATAGCATCTTTATCAGCTTCACCATTTATTATTTCAAGGGCTGCTGTTTTGTGGTGTCTGCACTCTTCAATAACTATTTATCTCTTACCTTTGTCAAACATTTGGCAAAGTAAATCGGATGTATTGCACGCATTGTTGCAGGCATCCCCCACTCTATGAGAATATCAGTTATTTCTGTATCAATCTGGGACATTTCACAAAGGAAACATCAATAATGATAGTGCTTCTTGCTAATAACAAAAATGACCCATAGTACCTGCTGAAAGCAGGAAAAATAATTTGTTAGCAAACCTTGGTGTGGTGCTCATCAGGAACGTCCATTAAATTTTCACCATCCATGTAATCACTAAAATCACTAATCGCCACACTACTTTCTCCAATAATGGGTCTGTCCAATCCAATCAAAACTGTCTGCAATAGTGCAATTATTAAAGCATCATTTCAACACTGGTGTACAATTTTTTTTACTTCAGAGTAACACTGTTTTGTAGCAAGGTAATGGCATGTTCACTGCAGCACTAAATTGCAAGCTGAAAAAACTCAACAAGTGCAACCCATTAACATCACATTACTGACCATAGAATGCATCTGCACTAGCTTACACAGAGAAAAAAAATAGGGAAAAATGATACTGTATTGTGAACATTAGCCCTTAAAGGAATAACTACCATGCAACATAATACCAGATGATCCCTGGTACATAGACTCTAGAGTCTAGACTCCTATGAGTGTATGGCTTTAACTTTTGGCAGAGAGAAGAACAAAATTTTAGCCTTATTCATAATGGATACAAGGTCACTCATCAGGACTACTCAACTTGAGCCCTAAGGAATAATATGTGAGCTACGTAAACTTGTTCGTCTGTCCGTAGTGTTGATGTAAATAGAAGATTGTAAGAGGAGTATGTAAAAGTGAGAAGGAATGAATAGAGGAGGGTGTGCTGGTGGCACACCAGAGAGAGTGAGTTTTCCCCCAAATTGCAATATGGTATCTAGAGCCAGGGTTAGGGTTACCTCGAGCAGCGGCGGTGCCCCGAGCAGTGGCGGCGCGCGCAGGTGAGCACCGGCGTACGGCCGGCGGTGCCGCAGCAAGGGCTGCGCGCGAGAGTGTGTGCGGGCGTACGAGAGCAGGCGGAGGCGGCGGTCGGGCGTGCGTGCGGAGGCGCGCGAGGTCCGCACGTCCGCGCTTACTGGCAGGCGCAGCGGCAAGGCTGCGACTCGCCTGCGTGGGCCAGGCGCGGGTGACGAGCGTGGGCCTCCGTGGGCTGATGGCGCAAGGGGAGGCTTGCGTGGAGAAGGGACGGGGCATCGGCGTCGCATCAGCGTCGAGCAGGAGCAGGCTGGTGGTGCGTGCTGCCTTGCGGCTGAGAGAAGAAAGGAGGAAGAAGCTGCCTGCTGTGCGTGCTGCCTTGTGGTGCTGTGCGTGCTGCCTTGTGGCTGAGAGGAGAAAGGAGGAAGAGGAGAAAGGAGGAAGAAGCTGCCTGCTCTGGTGCTGCAGTGGTTGGGTACGAGGTGGTGCTATTTCTGTCCAGTCTGTGATCTGCTCTGCTCTGGAGAAAAAGGTTTGGTGATCTCCTGTCTTGTGGTAATTTGGTGGTGGAAGCTCATAGCGATTAGGTGGGAGGTGTGGTGATTTGCTGCAGTGTTGTGATTTGGTGAAAGAGACAGATTGTCTCGAGATGGATACAGAGGCACAAAGGAAAGCAGAGGAAGAGGCAGAGAAGGCTGCTCAGAGCGGTGGCAAGAGTGGAGGTGATCCACTAATTACCAAGAGTGAGATGCATAACGAGATGAGGTCCATGATTAAGGAGCTCTTGGAGATGGGTATGATTGGTCCTAGGGTTGCGCCTGAACTGAAGCTGGAACTCATACCAAATGATGTGAAGTTGGAAGGAAGTAAGAATTATCTGAGTTGGTCCAGAAGAGTGCGAGTGCTTCTAGGAGGAAAAGGGATAGAGCACTATTTGGCGGAAGATTGTGTTGAGCCAGCTAACAAGCTCAGCCCTGAGTGGAGAGTTTGGCATACAACAAACTCTACCATAGTGGCGTGGTTATTGGCGTCCATGTCACCGTCTGTTAGTAAAATGGTGGAAGCTATGCCTACAGCAGCACAGATATGGAAAACCTTGAATAACATGTATTCAAGGCGAGGGAATGTGATGGTGATGATGGAAATTCAGAACAAGGCTGATGCAGTAAAACAAGCCGGGAGGCCAGTGGAGCAATATGCTAGTGAGTTACAGTACTTGTGGGGAGAGCTGGACCACTATGCTCCACTTCATATGAGAGATCCACAGGATGCCCAAGATGTCCAAAAGTGGGTAGAGGACAGGAGGGTGACTCATTTCCTGAGGAACTTGGATCCTGAGTTTGAGAGCAGGAGGGCTGCCTTTTGTCACCAGGACAACCTTCCTACCATGGAGGAGGCTGTGTCAACCATGGTCATTGAGGAGAGTAGACTTCGGATGATGAGTGGCAACAATCCTGTAAAATCAGCCTACACCACAGTGGCAGAGAGAGAGAGTGCTACAACTGTGGGGAGAAGGGACACTTGAGCTACAATTGTCCTCTGCCTAAAAACTATGGTGGTAGGAGTGAAACTCGTGGAGGCCGTGGTGTTGCTCGTGGTGATCAAGGAGGTATTCGTGGTGGTCGTGGAGGAGGACGTGCAGGGGAACGTGGCAGAGGCCGTGGTGGCCCTCAAGCCAATGCTGCTACCACAGAGAGTGGTCCTCAAGTCAATACTGCTACCACGGAGGAGGTTCCATCTCTCACCTTGACTGGGGAGCAAGTCAAACAGTGGGAGCAATGGCAGAAGATGAAGGCATCTGAAATTTCCAAATCTACTCCAGTTGGTTCTGTGATTGCCACCACCAGTCACTTTGGTAACTTTGCCAACTATGCCCACTTGGGCAAAGGTACTCAGGCACAGGCACTTGCATCCACATGTAGGCATAACATAGAATGGGTTGTTGATTCAGGAGCTTCCAAGCATGTCACAGGCACATCTAGTTATTTTAAAACATATACCCCACATTCCTACTCTGAGACTATTCAAACTGCTGATGGCACATCTCAACCCATTCATGGTGTAGGATCTATAGAGTGTTCCCCATCCCTTTGCTTACCATCTATTTTGCATGTTCCTTCCTTCCCAGTCAATCTCCTCTCAGTTAGTTCACTTATTGACCAGTTCAAATGCATTGCTTTATTTGATGAAAATTCTTGTATCTTTCAGGAGAAGAGGACGGGGAGAGTGATTAGGACTGGAGTCAGGCGTAATGGACCGTGGTTCATCAACCAAGCAGAGTCAGCACTAGCAGCAGCTGTTGGAGCACAAGAAAGGGAGTTTTTCTTGCTTCATTGTCGGTTAGGACATGTGCCTTTTGAGAGTTTGAATAAATTGTATCCTGATGTCTTTAAGGACGTGGATAAAACCAAACTTATGTGTGATGCCTGTGAACTTGGGAAGCATACAAGATCAACTTATCCTAGTATTGGTCTTCGTAGTTGTGAACTATTTATGTTAATACACTCCGATGTTTGGGGTCCCTGCTCAGTTACATCCTTGAGTGGATTTAAGTGGTTTGTTACCTTTATTGACTGTCATACCCGTATGACATGGATTTACATGCTTAGGGGTAAGCATGAAGTTCTTCGATGTTTCCAAGATTTTCATAAGTTGGTTGAAAATCAATTTAATGCCAAGATTCGAATTATCTGCACTGATAATGGGAAAGAGTATGTGAACAATGACTTTATGGCATATCTTTCGAATCATGGAATTATACATCAAACTACATGTCCTAATACCCCACCACAGAATGGTGTAGCCGAAAGGAAGAACCGACATTTGTTGGAGGTAGCAAGGTCGTTGATGTTTCAAATGAATGTGCCTAAATATCTTTGGAGTGAGGCAGTGATGACAGCAGCATATTTGATCAACCGTATGCCATCCAGGATTCTTGGTATGAAGTCCCCAGCTGAGCTTTTATTGGGACAACGAGAGTTTAAAGTACCCCCAAAGGTATTTGGTTGTGTTTGCTTTGTTAGGGACCATAGACCTTCAGTTGAAAAATTGGATCCTCAGGCAGTGAAGTGTGTCTTTGTTGGATATTCTTCTACACAGAAGGGATACAAGTGTTGGGATCCTGTTGGAAAGAAATTGTTTGTATGGATGTGACATTTCGCGAGTTCGATCCATACTACACAAAACCATGGGACCTTGATCCGTTCTTGGAAGAATTCTCTTCAGTCACTGAGAGTGACAGTAGAGAGGGGGAGAATGAAGGAGCTACTGCTCAAAAGGAGGTGATTGTTGGTGCTATCCCGTGTCCAATGGATGTGTCTGCAACTCAGGAGGAGGTTGAACAGGATAATGTTGTGGATGAGGAGGTTGATCAGGATAATGTTGTGAATATGAGGAGTGGCGGCCATGAGAATGAAGAGATGATTGGTGATGAGAATGAGGAGGCTATTGTTGAAGGGAGTGAAGAGGTGATTGTTGGGACAAACCCATGTTTAGCAAAGAATGGGGAAACAGCTGCAAAGGAGCCAATTGTGTACCAAAGGAGGCGGTTCAGGAGTCAGGGGGAGCAAACAGTTGACAATGAGCCAATAGTGTACCAAAGGAGACGGTTCAGGAGTCAGGGGGAGCAAGCCGGTGCACCACAGCCCCAGCAGCCTGTTTCACCAGTCCCAAACCTCTCCTCAGATCTCTCTCCATTGAGCTCCTCGACCCAATCTGGGTCAAGCGGTAATCCTTTTTCTACTCCTGAACATGTAGAGTTACCTCTTGCACAACGTAGAGATACTAGATCCAACTTTGGGAAACCTCCTGTTCGTTATGGCTTTGAGCATCCTAGTACAGACCATGATATCGCCAATTTCCTCTCATATTCTCGTCTTTCACCTGCATATAGAGCATTTGTTGCATCTTTACAAAGAGTGCCTATTCCAAGGGACTGGAAGTGTGCAAAACAGGACCCTAGATGGAATGCAGTAATAAAAGAAGAGATGCATGCTCTTCAGAAAAACAAGACATGGGAATTGGTCCCACTCCCAAAAGGGAAGAGGGCAGTGGGCTGTAAGTGGGTCTTCACTGTGAAGCAGAACCCAAAAGGAGAGGTGGATAGATACAAAGCAAGATTGGTTGCAAAAGGATATAGTCAAACATATGGGATTGATTATGATGAGACCTTTGCTCCTATGGCAAAAATGAGTACTGTTAGGACCTTGATTTCTTGTGCGGTTAATTTTGGTTGGCCTCTTCATCAAATGGATGTGAAGAATGCGTTTCTTCATGGTGACCTACAGGAGGAGGTCTACATGGAAATCCCACCGGGGTTTGCAAATAGTCAGACTGTGGGGAAGGTGTGCAGACTTAAGAAGTCACTTTATGGACTAAAGCAGTCACCCCGGGCGTGGTTTGACAAGTTCAGGAGAGCAGTTTGTGATATGGGATACATTCAATGCAATGGTGATCATACAGTCTTCTATAAGCATAGAGGAACATTTATCACCATTATGGCAGTATATGTGGATGACATAGTGATTACTGGAGATGATGTGGATGAAATCACATGTTTAAAGGAAAATCTAGGAAGAGTCTTTGAGGTAAAAGATCTAGGACCACTCCGGTATTTTCTTGGGATTGAGATTGCTAGGTCGCCTAAGGAAATCGTTCTCTCTCAAAGGAAGTATGTCCTTGATCTTTTAGCGGAAACTGAAATGCTTGGATGTCGGCCATGTAGTACTCCTATTGACAAAAACCATCAAATCAGTGCTCAGTCTGGAGATTCTGTTAATAGAGAAACATATCAAAGATTGGTCGGGAGGTTGATATACTTGTGTCATACAAGACCTGATATCTCCTATGCAGTGTGGTGAGCAGGTACATGCATGATCCCAGAACAAGGCATATGGAGGTGGTTTATAGAATTCTGAGGTACCTGAAGGGAACCCCTGGGAGAGGGTTATGGTTTAGGAAGAGTGGACACCTAGATTTGGAGGGATACTGTGATGCAGATTGGGCAAGTAGCAGAGACGATAGGAGGTCTACTTCTGGATATTGTGTCATACAAGACCTGATATCTCCTATGCAGTGAGTGTGGTGAGCAGGTACATGCATGATCCCAGAACAGGGCATATGGAGGTGGTTTATAGAATTCTGAGGTACCTGAAGGGAACCCCTGGGAGAGGGTTATGGTTTAGGAAGAGTGGACACCTAGATTTGGAGGGATACTGTGATGCAGATTGGGCAAGTAGCAGAGACGATAGGAGGTCTACTTTTGGATATTGTGTGTTTGTGGGAGGCAATCTTGTCTCATGGCGAAGCAAGAAGCAAGCAGTTGTGGCTCGGTCTACTGCAGAGGCTGAATATAGAGCAATGACATTGAGCCTTTGTGAGATGCTGTGGTTAAAAGGCTTGTTGAAAGAGCTGCGACTGTTGAGAAATGAGACTATGATGCTTCATTGTGACAATGTTGCTGCGATTAATATTGCAAACAATCCAGTTCAATTTGACCGTACTAAGCATGTGGAGATCGATAGATTCTTCATCAAGGAGAAGCTAGATAGTGGGATCATACGGCTAAAGTATGTAAAATCACGTAGTCAATTAGCAGATTGTTTCACAAAGGGTCTAGGACCTAATGAGAATGAGTTGAGTTGTAACAAGATGGACATGTTAGATATTTTTAGCCCATCTTGAGGGGGAGTGTTGATGTAAATAGAAGATTGTAAGAGGACTACTATATAAAAGTGAGAAGGAATGAATAGAGGAGGGTGTGCTGGTGGCACGCCAGAGAGAGTGAGTTTTCCCCCAAATTGCAATACGTAGCATGATACTCACTTGATCCCAAATTATTAGGTCTTTCTAGGTATATAGATTTTTTCTATGCACCTAGATATACGCTATGTCTAGATATAAAGGAAAAAAAAAATATGTATCTAAAAAAGCAAAACAACCTATAATTTGGAACGGATGGAGTACATATCTACATATGAGGAAACTAACCCAGTAACAAGGAAAAAATATTATTATCTAGTTTTTAACTAGTATTGTCCTGGTGAGCACAGCAGCACAACATCTTACCACAGGATTGTTTGCAGTATCATCTTCCAAGATGTTCTCGCTGTCAGGTACTTCAAAGAAAATGTCTGCACACAAGTTACCAACAGATTAGCTGCACAAGATGAGCACTGCAAAGGCTCTATTGTACATTTCCCCCCCTATGCAGTAAGGCATTACCTCCATAGTCATCAACAACATATTGAAACTCCGACCAAGCAACAAGTCCATGAGGTTCATTGTGTACCCTAGCAGGAAATACAAGCAACCCCTTGCTATTGGCCTAGACAAGATGGAAGATTGTAAACGTTACCTAAGCTCAGATGCTCACTTAACATATCTCATAAAGATATAAATCATCATTTTGTTTATTACACGTCTAGAGGAATTTGTGCAAGGTTTTACAACATATATTTGGATTGGTTTCAGGAGCTCTATACTACAGGCCATTGATACATATGAAACATTAAATAGCTAACGCAAATACTTTTTAGTTGCACCAGGTTTTAGCATACCTCTACTACTGTTCTAGCTGTTTCGACATCTGTCAGCAACAGGTCCTTCTTCTTTGGACGTTCTTTAACTTCTTCAAGAGGGTGATAACCCCGATCTCTCGTGTACTTTGAATCTGGCATTGAGTCTGAATAATCAGCAGCCACACGAACTTTGATTAGGGATGAGTCTTGATCAATTGGCAGCCACCAGGGCTGAATTGACCCAAAAGGGTTTCGGCATCGGAAACTGCAAGAAATGGTTGCAGGTGTTAGTTTCAAAATGCAAGAAAGCCATTGAGAGGAAGTGCTCACAATGAGAATTCGAAGGACCTTAAACTAGATAGGTCATGAAATCGCCGGGTGTCAAATGGGGTTTTAACCCAGTTTAAGGTTGCTCCTGCCGCCATTGCACACTACAGCAGAGGGCCACGGAATGAGCTCTGCAAAAAGAAAACATAACTGTTAGGCCCAAAAAAGAAAATGCTGATGGCGCATGTACTTAATAAATACTTGTTTCGAGGAATATGTACATAATAGGGATGATTCCGCATGGATGGTATTTCTCTTGACACAATTTAAATATGCTGCTATTTACCAGATCAAAACAGAGGTTACTGGTATTCTCAAAGAAAATGCTACACAAGAGGGTACCAAAACAAATGGTGACAAATCACAAAAGAATGGGTTAATTGCTTTTTCTGAAAAAAGAACAAATGGCTAAAATTCATCTAGCAAAGGGAGGGAGCATAACAAACATTTCTACCCACTCCAACATTGAGCCCAATGCATTATTGTGTTGATTATCAATCAAATACAGCTGGCTGACCAATGAGACCTCCTCGGATTAGAACACATAACATGGTAAAATGCATCCATATGGAAGAAAAATTGGGTGTTCGTGAACATCTTCCTTCAAAGAAGTTAGGCTTATCACTATTCCCTCAACTGCAATTGTGCATAAGGGATGAAACGGGGAAAGAGATGCCCTGGTCCCTGGACAATGCCAAACATAATGAAGTTATAGTCAGATGAACCGGGATAATCCCCTGAGGGAAACGAGACACTTGTGAATGTGCAAACTGCCACTCATGCTCACAAAGATCACATCGAAACCGAACCCAAGTTATGTTATGCTTAATCCACCCGGCTTAATTCCTCGGCATCATGTATTAACGGTGGGACCCGGTGGATCAGAGCACTTTACCAACTGAAGCCGTTGCAATTAACAGAACACTGCAAACGCCACTTGTAACAAACTAATACCAAAGCGAATCAACCAAATTCTCCAATCAATCAAGAGTAAATGATTCAGTAAGCAATCGCACACGAATTAGATGCTGCACTGATCAAAGGAACAGAGGTCTGCTCTGTTGCTCAAGCCAAGCATCATTAGAAACTAGTATGGACATTTGAAAGGAAACAGTAGACATCTCCGGGACGCCAGCCCGCGCAGCAGTGATTCTAAGAGCAAACGAATTGGATACGGGGAAGGACCAGCTCACCGGCAAAACCAAGGCTGGCCACCTGAAACGAGGAAAAAAAAACCAGGGCCGCACCGCCGCAGGATCAAGCTACCTTGGCGTGCGGAGGCGAGAACGGCAACCTCCTGTCTAGACTCTGCCGCAGCACGACGGATCACCGCGCAGACTAGGCTGGCGAGTTCTCTCCGTGTCCTGCGCTGCGCTCTGACCGGTTTCCCCTCTTCCCCCCTTTGGGACTTCTGCGACGAGAGAGCAGCCGCCAGTAGCGCAGGGCCCTTTTGGTAATTTGCGCCTCCTGCACGCACAGCGCAGGGTAAGTTTCCCGATGTATATTGCAGATTCTTCTCTCGATTTTCTTTTTCATCTTCATTTCTAAAAGCTGTATATTGAGAAGATAGGGGGAAGATGTCGTGATTAACAACCTGAAGATAAACATGATTTGGCCCAACACTCGAGCACATCATTTTGGGGTTTTCCTTCCCGTACCGTATGAGCGTAGCCCTAGGGGGTTATTCTTTGGAGTTGCCCCTTGTTTAGTTGCCCCAATTCTTCCCCAAATTCCACTATGCAAAAAGAAGATTTTTCGTCACATCAAAATGTCGGCAAATGCATGGAGTACTAAATGTTGATGAAATCAAAAACTAATTGCATAGTTTTGTTGTACTTTGCGAGACGAACATTTTAAGCCTAGTTAGTCAAAATTTGGATAATTTTTATCAAATACAAACGAAATGCTACAGGAATTCTGATACAGTGTTTTTCTCCCCAATTCACTGAACTAAACGAGGCCTTGGTGAAGTTGGATCTCGAGGTAAATTCCGCATTTATTATTGGTCGTTGGTCTGGCCCCATATATAACACCAAAAAAAAAATGATGATGATGGTGCAGTTCGCTTCAAATAATAACAAGGTAATAATTACACGTGTGGCGACCACTGTACGTGGGCCACTGGGCTGTAGACGTGGTAGAGAACTGAAATGCACTCACTCCGTATACGTATACGGCTTGTTCGCTTGGCTGATAAATCATGGTTGAAAATACCGTTCGCTAATTTGTTGCGAGAGAGAAAACACTGTTGAATGGCTGGTTGATTTGACTGATAAGCTTAAGCAAGACGAGTTACGGGATACTGGCACGCATTGCTGCTCTGTTACGATTTGGGCAGCATGCCATTTTTATTTTTCAGATAGGCAGCATAGCAATATTTGGAAACGTCGTCAGCAGATGAAAAGGATTGGAGACGTATGGATAGCATTTGGGCGAGGGAGAAGACAAGAGATGAGGTACCTGCGACCTGACTGGCAGTTTGGATTGGATTGGAACGAATTTGGATGGTTGCGCCGCAGCCCTAGCGTCTGCGTGCACAGGCAGGGAATATCTCACCCATATTCCGTTGGCATCAAAAAAAAGTTCCCCAGGGCAGGGCCTGCGAGCAACGCCAACCGCAGCCTCGTGATCAGCTTCGGCTCACGAAAAACGGACGACATGTTTCTGTTTGTTTTCGCCAAATTTTGGCGAGTCCGCTTGCCGCTTTTCCTTCTTTTTTTTTCTGTCAGTCATCACTTTGGTCGTTTTCTGGAGAACGATGGCCGAGCACTCGGAGCCTCTGCATACCTCGCCTACTTGCTCAGGTAAAGACAACAACACTGACCGATGGAGAGAAATTCACTGGCGGTCCCTCAAGTTGGCGGCGGATGTTACTTAGGTCCCCGAACTTTGAACAGTGTATTTCTGGGTCCCTGAACTTGGCTTCAGGTGTCATCTAGGTCCCTGAACTTGGCTTTATGTGTCACTTAGTTCTCCGAACTTTGAACAGTGTATTCTGGGTCCATGAACTTGGCTTTGGGTGTCATCTGGGTCCCTGAACTTGGTTTCGGGTGTCATCTAGGTCCCAATGCTGACGTGGCGCGGTCCTACATGTGTGGCCCACATGTCAGTCGGTTATATTTCTATTTCAAGGTACTGTAGCTACAATTTCTAAAATATTTCAAAAATTGTATCTTTTTCATATGATCTCGGATGAAGATGATTTTTATATGAAAAATGTAGCTCTCGACGAGATCTACAACTTTCTAGTTTTGAGTTTTTTAATTTGAGATCATTAAAATGCTTAAAAAAATTAAATAAATTTTCAGCAGTATATTAATCGCGTACAAGCGCTTGTCACATTAAAAAAATTATATCTTTTTTATATGCTGTCAAATGGAGATGATTCCTATATGAAAGTTGTAGCTCTCGATGAGATCTGCGACTTTCTAGTTTTGAGTTTTTTAATTTGAGGTAGCTAAAATGCTCAAAAAAATTTGTTTAAAATTTGTTCAAAAAAAAATTGAGGTAGCTAAAATTTGAGGTAGGTAAAATGATTTCTAGTGTTGAAAATTTGTTTAATTTTTTAAGCATTTTAGCAACCTCAAATTAAAAAACTCAAAACTAGAAAGTCGCAGATCTCATCGAGAGCTACAACTTTCATATAGAAATCATCTCCATTTGACAGCATATAAAAAAATATAATTTTTCAATGCGATAAGCTACAGTACCCTGATTAATATACTGCTGAAAATTTGTTTAATTTTGAGATCATTAAAATGCTTTAAAAAATTAAACAAATTTTCAGCAGTATATTAATCGCGTACAAGCGCTTGTCGCATTGGAAAAATTATATTTTTTTATATGCTGTCAAATGGAGATGATTTTTATATGAAAGTTGTAGCTCTCGATGAGGTCTGCGACTTTCTAATTTTGAGTTTTTTAATTTGAGGTTGCTAAAATGCTCAAAAAAATTAAAAAAATTTTCAACACTAGAAATCATTTTAGCTACCTCAAATTTTAGCTACCTCAAATTTTTTTTGAACAAATTTTAAACAAATTTATTTGAGCATTTTAGCTACCTCAAATTAAAAAAACTCAAAACTAGAAAGTCGCAGATCTCATCGAGAGCTACAACTTTCATATAGAAATCATCTCCATTTGACAGCATATAAAAAAGATATAATTTTTTCAATGCGACAAGCGCTTGTACGCGATTAATATACTGCTGAAAATTTGTTTAATTTTTTAAGTATTTTAATGATCTCAAATTAAAAAACTCAAAACTAGAAAGTTGTAGATCTCGTCGAGAGCTACATTTTTCATATAAAAATCATCTTCATCCGAGATCATATGAAAAAGATATAATTTTTAGAATATTTTAGAAATTGTAGCTACAGTACCCCGAAATAGAAATATAACCGACTGACATGTGGGCCCCACATGTAGGACCGCGCGACGTCAGCATTGGGACCTAGATGACACCCGAAGCCAAGTTCAGGGACCCAGATGACACCTAAAGCCAAGTTCAGGGACACAGAATACACTGTTCAAAGTTCGGGGACCTAAGTGACACCTTAAGCCAAGTTCAGGGACCTAGATGACACCTGAAGCCAAGTTCAGGGACCCATAAATACACTGTTCAAAGTTCGAGGACCTAAGTGACACCAGCCGCTAACTTCAGGGACCGCCGATGAATTTCTCTCCTGACCGATGGCACGACAGTTTTTACATGGGGCTCCACCAAAAGTTCGTGCGATGTCCATGCGGCTGCGTTACGATTTCCAAGTCCTGAGACGCATGGAAATGGAAGTGTGTTTTTTTTTCTTCAGAGTTCAGAGAAGATGTTTTTGGTGCCGGTGCACCTGAACCGCCGAGGATTAGAATCGTCCACGTGAAGAATGGTGCGACGCATCGTGTCACCATGGCTCCATGTGCTGTGCATGTACGGGATATGGAGAGGTGCCCACATTGATCATTGTGCTGCACACTTTTTTCCTTTCATCAATTCGTTTGCTGCTGCACGCTTTGACCATCGAAGTTCGATGCAGAGAGCTTTTGTTTTTTCTCTCTTTTTTTGTCCTTTTTCTTGGCAATCTCTCTCTCTCTCTCTCTCTCTCTCTCTCTCTCTCTCTCTGTCCGTGTGACTCACGCTAAGACAGCAGCGTGACTGGCCCAGTGACGGCCTAGCCCAAGACAGGCCCAACGCTTCAGCGTGGACGAAGCCCACCCAAACCGTCCGGATCTTCAGCGCCGGGCAGGTGATCCGCGGCGGTGCTCCGAATCCGACCGCCCAGGAGGCGCACGGCCCGAGCGTCGCCGTCGCCGACGCCGAAAGCCGCCGCGCGGGGGACAATGCGCATACACGACACGGCGGCATAGCGGCCACCGGGCTCCTCTACGGTGAGTACCCAGAGCCACTCGTTAAATCACTTGCTAGTCCGTCTTCGTAGTCTGCGTAGGCTTCCCTCGCGTGTAGGCGAAGAAAGAAGCGTAAGGACCGCGAGATCCGCGCCAAAATAAGAAGAAGAAGAAGAAGAAGAAGCGATTTTAGTGTGTTGAAGCTTTTCGTGATTCGTGATGATTGCGTTCCCTGTGTGCGCAGGGGTTGCTGATGTCCAACGATTTTTTTTTTACTGGCGAGTAAATAGTTTAATTTGAGTCATTTTTTATCTTCTCGTACAGAGGAGATATCCCCTCCTGCATTCTGAATCTCGTTTAGATGCCACAGTATAAACTGAAAACAAAATGGAACAAGGCCTCTATTCTTTGTTAGGCAAGTGAATTATCGGTTAAAAAAAGGGAGAGCGACAAGTGAATTCTGAATTTCTGATTCGTTCCATTTTCTTGACAAATGACAAGTAAGGGCATAAACAAGAAGGCTCATTTTTTTTTTAGCGAAACGAGTACACAACATAAATTGGATTGATAGAGATACGTACTTAGAAAGCTCATTTAACTTATGATTACATCGCTGAAATAGCTATAGGCAATGAAATATTGAAATGAAAGTTGCAGCGACTCTAGATAATGCAATAGACAAACTCTATATATAGAATACTGATGGAAGCAGAAGGCTCCAGCCATGACGCTCCTTTTCAATCTTGAGAATCAACGTGGGCTTCAGCTTGTTTCATTTATTTGCTCATGCCTGGTCCTTAAAGGCAACCAGAGTCATGTTAACATGGCATGCAACCATACCTTGAGAATATTTTTGCTTTCTTTAAATTGTATTGTGTATTTTGAGTTTGCAAAAGTCATGTTGGAATGTTCAAACTGATTTATTTTTTGAAGACAAATGCACAATATCATATATGTAAAGTTTCAGGTGGTGTATTTGACCAAAAAAAAAAAGAAACTTACACTTAAACAGCACCGGTGCTGATGCTCAAGATAGCTGATTCGTTGGCGATGGAGATTGGTAGGAGTGCAGAGGTGGCATTGTCGATGGCATGACATCCTTGGGAGGTGGTGGGTTGTTGTACTGGTAAAGAGGTTGTGGAGATGCTGGTGGAGATTTTGCATGGGGAACATTTGGATGTAGATGTTTTGGAGCATTTGGAGGTAATGGTGGGGAATACTGGGCAGGTGGCGGTGAAGATTGGTAGTTATATGGAGGTGGTGAATACTGGTATGTAGGTGGAGAGTTGTAGTATGGAGCTGCTGGTGATGATGGTAGAAGTGGTGACTTGATGTGTAGAGGTGGTGGGGTGTTGTACTGGTAAAGAGATTGTGGAGATGCTGGTGGAGATTTTGCATGGGGGACATTTGGATGTAGATGTTTTGGTGCATTTGGAGGTAATGGTGGGGAATACTGGGCTGGTAGCGGTGAAGATTGATAGTTATATGGAGGTGGTGAATACTGGTATGTAGGTGGAGAGTTATAGTAGTATGGAGCTGCTGGTGATGATGGTAGAAGTGGTGACTTTTGGATGTATGGAGGTGGGAGGTACTGGTAAGCTAGTGGTGGAGGCACATAGTTGTACTGATGTTGTGGTGGTGGAGAGTTGTAGTAGTATGGAGGTGGTAAATACTTGTGGGGTTGTACTGGAGACTTGGTGCCTTGTGAAGTTGGTGGAGTTTGGTAGCTATTCGGAGGCATAGACTGTTGGTAAGGTGGTGGCGAAATGTAGTAGTTTTGTGGTGGTGATGGGTACTGGTATGCTGGGGGTGGAAGCTGGTTAGAAGGTGGTGGTGAATATTGATAAGGCAATGGTGGAGACTTGTGGATAGCCGGAGGCGAGGGATACTGGTAAGGGAGTGGTGGGGAACTGTAGGGATGTATCGGTGGTTGCGTCTGTGGTTTGGAACAACCAAATGTATTCTTTGATGCAAATGCCATTATCTGGTTTGCTTTAAAAACCACCTCCTCGCTTGATTTGGAGTAAACACTGAGCCCAGACAAATTTAACTCAATTGGCACATTGCAGCCTGATCCTCCTGGTGCTCCATGGAGCTTGACCTTACATGAGTCAGCACCATAGTTGTTGCTAATTGGCAAGCCCTTAAGGATCACATTGTATTTGCCGTTGCTTTTGGTGTAGCCAAATGCCACTAGTGCTTGGTCATTTGCCTGACAAGTGACCTTGACCATGGCTCCTGCGTCCAGATCATTGTAAACAGATAAATATGAAACTCAGAAGGACATTTAGGGATAATATATGCTAAAAGTCAGGAACTGATGTTTAAGGAAGATCAATACGAGCAAATAGGGACATTGATATTTTTCCAAGCTGACTGCATTAGCATGATGAGATCATAATAAGAACAGGGATAGGCACAAAATTTCACCTTCCAGGTGCTTCTTCCCATGTGATTCATCTGGGTGTGCCTCATTGAAGCATCTGTAGCAGTACACCTTCCCTATCACCTTAATAACTGGATCGTATGTTGGTGATATGGAAAGAGACGGTGGTGCGAAGCTGCTCGCTCCCTCGCTGTGCATTGCAGAAGTGACGAACAACATGGTGAAGACCAGCCATAGGTGACCCTTGGGCTGGCCTGTCATGCTCATTTTCATAGCTAGTAGTGCTTTGCCAAGTGAGAGCAGGAGAGGATGTGGATGGTTTTGGCTTTAGATGTGGATGGCAATTTATAGTTGCCATGGTTGCAAGGTTTGAGGGATCGAGAGCAGGTAGGGGATGGAGTGAAGTGGGTCAACATTATCCCGTTCTTGTTGCTTGTAAATGTGCACTGTATATTGCATACCAAATCCATGTCATGATTCTAAAAGGGTATAGGATTTTAAATTCTTTCTGGATGTGAAACAGTATAGGCTATCATTTTTTTTCTTTTTAAGTTGGCATATCGATATGTGTCTATGTTTTTTTTTCACTACTATGCAGGTTTCTCGTCAAGAAAAGAACTGACAGGATTTCGTGGCGTGTCCACTCAGAAGAAACATGCTATGGCAGGTCACCATATGAAAATGAATTTGGTCAGGATGTCCTAGTCATCTTCTTTTACCCCCAAAACTCACTGAAAGCTTGTAGCGGTGTCATTTCTTCAGGCACCTATTTTTTCGTTGCAATGTTGGCACTAGTGTAATTAAACATAAGTACAGGAGCTATTTATTCTGGAGAACATATACTGTGTGGCTGCTGCTCAATTCCAGCCGTTTCAGGTATTGAACAATGCTCTTCTTCTCGGACCTTTTTTTTTTTGGTCACCCAGCTACTCAATTCCAGTCGTTTCAGGTATTGAACATGTAAATGTTTGATACTCGGCATTTGTAGCTGGGAACATATAAAAAAAGGTTACTAGAGATGAAAGAAACTAACTACTTCACTTTTCACCACCCCGTCAAAGGTCTGCATGCATGGTCTGTGTAGCTTCAACTGCTCTGGTCAAACACATAGCCCACTGACCACAGGATAGGGGCTAATCTCAAGTCAAAAGGGTGCTGCTCTTGGTCAGCTCGAATGGTTCAGGCTAACAAATCTGTCCTGCTCCATCTCCATGCAAGAGTAGGTTTAACTAACAAATGATTGTTTACTTGCTCGTTTGTTTGATTTGCATGCTCTTTATGTAATCTGTCCTGTGGTTTCGCGACAGAACAGAGAAATCTGCTGAACCATGGTGGTGGCCTTTTTTGTGCCCAAAAGAAAGGAAGTGCACGACGACATGCTCAAGGTTTGGTGGCAGCGATCTCGCTCAGCTCTGCCAGGCAGAATTCGGCAGGCTTTCGACTCGGCAGTGCTTCTGGTCACCTGGAAGGAACGCAATCGGCGGACCTTCGATCGCACCTGCATGACAACGACGCAGTTGCTGTGCTCCATCGTTGAGGAGCCTAACGCTTGGATCGCGGCCGGTGTCCGTCCGCTGTCGTTGCTGCTCGCGTTGAACGGGGACGCGCCTGCAGGCTAGCTGCGAACAAGCTCTTTTAGTCGCGCAATTCGTTTACTTTTCAGTAGGTCCCGACATCTCCACCGTTCATCGGTGATTTGTGTTTTGTTTACCCGCACGCTATGGGGCATCTCGCCGATTAGTGCTGCGCGAGTGTACTTGTGACCTCTATTTTCTCTTAATGAAACACGTGCGCACGTTCCCGAAAGAAAAAAAAAAAGGAAGTGCACCTGGTTTGGTCGGTGGGAGCCAAAGCCAATTCAGTCGAACAGATTGGGCCCAATCTGCATAATGCATTGAACTTGGCCCATAAAAGATCCTATCCTAAAGGAGAGAGGACTGAGCCCAAAAACAATCGGACAGTATGAACGACGATGGACGATGAACAGAAATGGAAACAGAAACGCAAATGAAATAATGAAAGAACTTTGCTTGATTTCCCTGCTTCAGTTTGATCGTTTGAATGGAAAAGCTAGACCATTAAGATGTCATCAGTTTTCACCTCATGTCAGGTCATCCACCCTAGCTACCATTTATAAGCAGGCTTGCTGGTTCCATTTTCTACCCATCTAATTTAATATGGCTTTGTTAATACAACTACTTGGTATCCATCTTCTGAACCCTGAACCCCAAAATGGCAGCAAGTGAAGGTATTGTCATGGAGAAAACCCCATGGCACTCTTCACAAACCATCACCCCTCCCTTCAGAAGAAACCCTAACTTTCCTTCCAGCTACAAATTAAGAACTTAAGCATATGACAAATAACAACTTACTGGTCACCTCCATCAGGAACCCTAAGTGTTACTTATGTCAGTGTACGTTTTACGACGGATCGGAGCCAGGCCGGCATACGTAGCTTAAGTGTCGTTCCAGACACTGAAGAGCTGCGCGCCGCCATGGCCGACGCCGGCCATGTTGTCGTTGTCGTTGCTGCTTGCCGCCGCCGCCACCAGTGGCGCTGAGACAGTCGCCCAGGCCGCAGACATCCTCCCGCCGCCATAGTTCTCCGCGTTCACCAGGTAGCTCTCGTACCCCATCTGAGCAGCCTGCTTGGCTTCGTCGTGGTCCCCTTGTGCCCGTGCATGCACCTGCTCGTGGCCCACCATTGCTGTGGTGGCCGCCGCGGCAGCGCTCATCGGCATCATGTAGCCACCACCGCCGACGACGGTGCTGCCGTTGCTATCACCAACCCCGTTGTACACGACGGAGTTGGAGCCAGTGCTGTGCTCGAGGGACGCATTGTCGATGCTACCCAGGCCGTGCATCGCCGCCGCCTGCCCCGCCGAGAAGAAGTCGTGCGCGCCGGCGGCGGCACCCAGGTTCAGGTGGTGGAGCTCCTGCAGGCTGTGCGCGGCCGCGATCACCGCGTGGTCCTGCTCCTGCTTGCACCACCCGCGCATCGGCTGCGCGTACGGGTGGTACAGGCCTGTGGTGGCGCTAGGTTGGAACGCGACGGTCGGCCAGGCGCCATGGTAGTGCGCGCCGTACGCAGCCGCCAGGGCGCCGCCGTCGCCGAGCTGCGAGGCCATGCGGCCGACGTCGTAGCTCACCACGCCCGCATGATGCTGCGCGGACGCGGCGGCCTCGGCCTCCTTGAGGCGCTTGGCGGCGCTGCCGATGGGGAGCGCACTGCTGTCCAGGATGCTCTTCGCGTCGTAGCGGCTCATGTCGAAGTTGGTGACGGCGTTGAGGCCGCGGAACTTGATCGCCGCAATGTCGTATGCCTCCGCTGCCTCCTCCTGTGTGCCTGCATCCACGTAAGGTGGTTGCACTCGGCTTATTAGCTCAAATAATCCAAGCACGAGCATTTCGCATTCGTCCACGGTGCATCCATGGTATCCTGGTATATGCATGCATGCATGAACAGTTGTAGCTTAATGGGTAGAATCTTTTGGATGCTGTAGCCTAACTAGTTTTTTAGTAGATGCTGGAACTTATTGATTAGTCTGCTGCTGCCAGTGCATGCTCGTCTGTTTCTTATTGAGGCATAGTACTATTTTGAGCTGATGCACGGGTGAATGGGAGACAACAATAGCACCAGACATGGGATCAGGTTTGAAAAAGCCACTTGATGAGCATGCACTAAGTAATGTATGTACTGCAATGCAACTTTGCATGACTTGATGCAATGGTCACATTTTTAATATATAGTCATCATATATAACATCCATATGCAGCTGGTCTACAAATGTGTACTATCAGCTGTAACACTTGCTTCTCACATTGCGTTGAGATTCTTAGTTGACTGTAATTTGCTTGTGTATGATGAATATATGTACAGGAATACTCTATATATACAATGAAAAAAAAACATCTCTGCTACTTACTGAAGGTGCCCAAGTAGAGATCCTTGTTCCCTGCAACTCGTCCAATCCGTGCTTGCCATCTTCCATGTTGGTGATGCCTATAATTACAGAGAGTTCAAGTAAAACACCATTCACACATTTTCAATCCATACATGCATTTGCCTCCTCGATCCAAGGGTATTTGTGTTTGTTGACGTCACTATGAATTCATACCTAGTCACTCCCCTGTAAATGGATGCACCTCTGGAGAAACCACTGCTCTTCCTGCATTCATATACAGTGTGGTCTATTAAGATCTAATATGCAGTTTATCTTTCTCAAACTTTAACAATTAACAGAGAGTAGATGGTTATTTCAATAAAGGTGGCATTGATTAATCAATGCTGTTAGACCGACCTTCTCAGAGACGCTACAAACTCCTGCCTTGTCATGTGCTTCATATCCTCCAGCTCCTTTTCGTAGTTACTCACCTAGATATACAAAAACAAATGACTTTAAGTACAATTCCAGTAATGTACATAATTAACAAAAATTACAGAACGTTCACTCCAGATCACTAACTAATGAACAGCATTTGAGACATAGCAACGATATGATATTCAGTAGAGTAAAACTGCATTCTACATATACATACTGGAAAATTTGTTGTTGTTGTGGGACCCCAGTACTTAAGAGCAGCCAGATCATAAGCTCTAGCGGCTTTCTCCTCTTTATCATAGCCACCTATCAGTGGTACAAGATGGAAAAAAATTAAGAGATGTTAGAATACAGATGAAAAAAGGATGGTTATAGGGGACAAACAAACTGAATGTACTGGACCCAAATCAAGTGAAATCGCTTACCTAAATAGACTGTAGATTCAGAAGTTTATTTCAATCCCGCAAGTCATGACGATCAATCCAAAAATGACAATGCGAAGTAATGTCAGTTAATAATAACAACATTGATGGAGAAAGTGTAAACTTGCAGAAAAAAACATATTATATTTAAATACGGTGTTGCATTATATGTACCTTGACGACCCTTGCGAGTTTGTCCTTCCCTTCTGCAACTGTTGTCCCACAGATGTGCCTCATATCTACCAGTCCATCTATGCCTAAAATAATTCAAAAGTGGTAGCTTTTTGTTAATTGTCTACTACAATACCACAACCATGCCCAATACAATGGCACACCTAATAATCAGCGTGATCATCAAAGGCTACACATTGCCGTACCCATTTGATTCAGAATTGTCTAGATGCAATAAATACTATCATGATATCTCCTTGCATTACTAATGGCTTTTCTAAATTTCATGATTACTTGATTCGTTGCTAATTTGTGCTCGTTTAGTTATCTGACGAAGTGACGATTCATTATATACCGGACCCTTACCTTGTCACCCCACGGTAAATCGACGTGCGCTGCCCGAACGTGTCCACCGTCTTCCTTGCCGTGTTGTCAGCCGACGCGCCGCCGCTCCCACCCATGTCCGTGCTCACAGCTACTAGGGCGCCGGCGCCGGCAACACCGCTGCCACCGCTATCCTCCTTCGGGGCCGTGACGACGGCTCCACTCTGTGCCGACGTCGATACACTCTCGGGCCCCCGGCCGCGCTGTCCAGCGAGAAGTGGCATGCCAGTGGCGCCTTGCGTCGTCCCTGCCATGGTCATGGACAAAGAGAGCCCCTGCACGCCCTCAGCCGCCGCCGCCCTCGGCTGCATGGGAGCTGGTTGGCTCCGCAGCCAGTTCTTGATCATGGACAGCCCGATGCTGCCGCCACCATTAGCACTGGCAGCGCCAGCTCCACCATTAGCGGTGGCCGTGCTGAGCATGGCGGCGCCATCGTGGACGCCGGCCGAGGAAGCCACCATGACGGAGTCGGCGAAGTGGAGCGCGGAGCTGGTGGGTTGGTGGTACAGCTGGTGATGGTAGCCGGTGGTAGCACCTGAGCTCGCGTAGCAAGCTGTGCTGCTAGTGCTGGGGATCATGTTGCAGTTGGCCTTGTGATGCTGCTCGGAGAAGGAGATGCCGCCGAGAAAGTCCTCCAGCTTCGGCTCGGCGACGAGCGCCGAAAGCTCGGATCCCCTCATGCTCCAATCTGAAAGAACGACGACATTTCATGCTAGCTTCAATAAGTATTCGTACCACAAACTGCAGATATATATGCGCACGGCGCACTTATGTATGTGCATACATCGATCAATAGATAGATACATACCTTGGGGGATGTTGAAGCAGACATCGCCGGAGACATCGTCGGTGGCGGCGGCGGAGATGAGGGTGGAGTCCGTCTGGGTGGGCGGTAGCTCCTGCGGGGACAGGGAGAAAGCGAGCCAGTTGTTCACAGTAGCCATGGTTGATTATCTGAAAGAGCTGCGATTAATTTGCCCCTAATGGTTGCGACTTGAGTTTCTTCCTAGAGATTGATAGGGGGAAGTGAGGAGGAGATCAGGAAGCCATTTTGGACAGTGCAAAGGTTAGGGAAGAGAAGGGGAAGTCAAGCAGTGTGTTTTGGAGCATTAAGCAACAGTTCTGGTACTGGTAGATATTTATACAACTAGCACACTCCAGAAGATTAGTGGCACTACTATGTGATTGCGAGATACTCTACTACTATATAATCTATATATAAATTGGATCGAGTATGATATAAGTAGGGGAAGTTTCTTTTAGTAAGAAAAAATGTAGTACTGTATTTTAATTAAAAACATTGTAGTATGATTTAACTGAACAGAACCCACTTTTTTCTTCTGCTTTCTGGGGAAGTCTCCACTATACTTTGTCTCATTTTCCTCAAAACATGTCTATATGTGTGCCTATATGAGTACCTGATGATGTATCTGCGCATGCATGTACATGTACTACTAAAGTGACGACCTTTTACTCGATAATAGTATACCTTGTCACTGTCATTTGACTGGAAACTTGCTCTTAAGAACGATTAAGATATTGAATCCTTCTTGGAAGGAAAAAAGAGAAATGACTCAAGATCTAAGATTTATTCTATTTGTCTAGGATCTCCATTAGTAAGCAGATGTTCTGGTATGATTTTTTTTCAAATATATGAAGGATGCACATGCACGCACACGGGTACAGTACATGGGTGCCTGGACATTTATGCACATCCAGTTGACATATGCATGGATACGCTTCTCCATATATAATTAAGTTGTTCCGGCTATATCAGCCAAAACACTGTTCAAGCCTGCTGAAATAAGCATATGAACAGTAACCCTGAATCCATTCAGTCACCTGCAGAAGCTGAATATATCTGACATGTTTTTTTTACAAAGCCCTAGGCTCGCCCTTCCTCCATCACCTCTAACACAAACACACATTGCACAAACGGGTTAACATACATGCATGACCTAGTGCAGTGATCATTGTAAGATAACTATTAGTGTTGCAATTGTTATACCCTAAAATATTTCATTTATCGACAGTAATTCTAAGATATACACAGCCATTCCAAAATTCCACAGCAGTCATGATCACGATTTAGCTAGAACCAGAATTCCAACCCTAGCTATCGTAAAATGAATTAGTCTGTATCCAATTATATATGATACTATGAGATAGGAATGATTCTTTCAATGCAATCAATAGTCAGACATACTCTCAATGGAGTACAGTAGAGGGTGCACGACAATCCCTACTTGTCATGCATGCTTCAAAAAAGAAATACTACTCTTTAATTTGCTTCAAAAGATGAAGGTCGACAGGCAGAAAAGATGAAAAGAAGAGGATCAAGTTCATGCATGGTGGACGGAGAGGACGTGCCACCTGCATCCTAAAAGAGGACACGAACCCTTGTCTTCCGGCCATAGAAAAGCTTCGCGTTCCCAAGCAAGTCCATCGTCTAGCTTCAGACGCCGCGCATAGAGAAGTGAGCAAAAAAAAAAAAAAAACACCCTAAAAACCTCGCATAGGATCCTCCAGGGAGAATTGTTATTAACAAGAGTGCTCTCTATCTCTCTCTCTACGCCAGGCTAGTACAGAAGAACTAATCCTTTTTTAATCTCTCTTTACGGGGGAAGGAGAAGTGGAGGTTAAGATAGGGCGTGTGTGTTTTTATCTCGGTAACTGCACCGCTGGTTTCCCCCTCCTCCGCTGCCCTAAAACTTTGACCGTCAAAGCTAGAAAGGTCTACCTGGAGAGGGTTCAAACTAATACAGGACAAGTAACTACAGTTACCTATTCATACTTACGCGGTAAAAGCTGGTTAATATCAGACTCATGAACTTCTTTTAACCGGAGTTCACACAGTTCAGTTAATTAACCTAGCTTCACACAGTTCAGTTAATAAACTGGAGTATCTCGCTCGGTAGTGTGTGAATGTCGACGACCTATATTCACCAGGCCAGTTAAGACTTGAGACTGCTGATGATATGGCCTTGTCAATAAGTGATGAAAAGTTACTCTGATCCTCTATCAAAAAACATGGCGTTTTCATTTATATGGTTCCAGGCATATTTTTTAAAAATACTTTCAAAATACCGTCTAGTTTCGGAAGCACACGAACACATAAAGGTTTGCCTAATCTATTTTTCACAATAGAATACAGGTATTGAATTATAAATTATAAATATACATGGAAGAGATAATGCTTAAAAATGTGTTTGATACAGGTATTTGATACACTATCATAGTCCAAAATTTCATAAAGTAGTGGTCGAAGTTATGAGTGTAATGAGTTGTCTCATTTTAAAATGTGTACATATTTAATGCTATAAATATTAATGGTTCTCTTTATAAACTTGATTGAAGTTAAAACATTTGACTTATTACAAAACTATAAAACCTTTTCAGTTATTCTGATACAGAGAGGTATATATATATGGTAATGGTACTGATGGAGTGCACTAGAGAGATGGAGAGATTTTATGCCGCTTCTGACGTGCACACACTGATCTCAGTCCACCGTCGCTGTCCAATCTTCTCTTGGAACGATAAAGTGCATGTGTGCGTCCATTGGCATGTGCATGCATGCTTTGTTTCTACTCAATGCAAGTCGACCGCTGGGCGCTGGCTAGTATGGACACTCACACGTGTGGGTCTTCTTGGATGTGCAATGCAATACTAGTACATGATAAGTCTGTCTCCTTCATGACTTTGGAGACATAAACCACGTGCTCGCTACTTTGTTCGATCTCACTTCTTGCTAGTGTGGCATATGAACTTCCACGTACTATAAACCAACAAATAAGGTGAACAAATAGTATAGTGGAGGGTGGAAGAGTTTTGGAAAGTTTTTCTTGTTGTGTGCCCATATATCCAACAAGAATTTTCTTCAGGTGGTGGAGTATGGGTACGTGAAACGCAGTTCTAAAGGAACCGTGGCGTCTAAGGAGTTCAATTAGGGTCTACTTGGTTCATGACCGTAACTTACCATGCTGCAAGTTAGGTGTGTCACAATATTTTAGATGTGTGTTTGGTTGTTTGTTGTAACTGTGCGTGCGTGGCACATCATGCTTTCATAGCGCGTTATCCCACACATCATGGACTTATTTTCTTGCCAAACTTTACCTCAATCGTGACTTTGATTTTGCTTGTCACATTTCCTATGATGGTAGTAGTTAGCCTAAGGTCAGGCATAGTAAAATAAGGCACGAGCCAAACAGGCCCTAGCAGGTCACTTAGCTTAAAAAACAAGGCCAAAAAAATTTAAAAAACTACACAATATCTATTTAGATGCGCACTAGGTTTTTTAATGTATTGCTATCTCTAACATAAAATAGTTTTGCACCTTATATTACAATCCTATCAACTAACCTAACAAATTAGACTAAGAAGGTAACACACACACACAAATGTATGAAATAAGTGAAAGCGGAAATGTAAATGTGTTGTCGTTTTTTACCTCCGACTAATAATTGACGTCACATGTGGTAGATCATAGGGGTAGCGCATGGGAGACTGATTTACGCTAGTTCCTACATGGGGTGTCCTATGTCTAGTGTACGTTGTTCCTTTTATTCCTCGTGTGCCATGTGATGGGATCGGTTGTGAATAAGGAATCACAAATGTGCGTCTATGGGTTGAGAATCTATTCGAATTACTGATCAGGGGCTTGCTATCCCCCCTTATATAGTCCGGGAGCAAGTACTTTCTTCATCCGAGTGCCTTATGGCATCAAGTTTGAGTGCCCTTTATGTAGCTGTAGCTCATCGGGTTCGTACAAAAGTGGACTCGGGTGGGCTATCCTCCGGGTGATCCGAAGAATCGGTGAGAGGGTGAATTTGAAGTCATTGTCATTTTCTGATCCCTAAACGTGCGACGATGTTTTTCCCAAGGTATGAGAAAGCTCATGCTTGCCCTCTCAAGGACCAAGCATCCAGTCAGGTAACTCCGTGGACAGCGCATAGGCCTTCCCCACGCACAAGTGAGTCTCCATGTGGCCTCACCCTAACTACTCTCCGCAGTCTTAACTATAGACAACTTCAGCCGAACTACAGTGAGCCTATCGTTCAATGGCAGGCCAAAAAAAAATAGATCGCTTATTTAAAATATGAAGAGATGCCAAAAAAATGGCAACCTAAAACCTAATATTTAATATGTATGATGCCACGTAGTTGTAACTGTGTAATATATGGTAGTAGATATGACATAATTGACCAAGATTTCATATATTCTTAGTCCTTGCACTGTAGTGCTGGCCCCACAGCGAGCCGTCCAGCCGCTATCCATTGTCCGCAAGTGCTCAGTGCGGACGCTGCCCAGGCCAAGCTGAGTACAGAGCTACCGATCTGCCACCTCTCGGGGTGGACCTAGGGTTTGGGAATGCATGTACATGAGTCATGAGGGAAGATTGGGACGCATACATCGAGGGGTACACTCTATGTCGAGTTGTCGAGGCTAGGCGTACTACGGATGGGGAGGTGGAGAAGTTAGGCCATTGGGTGTTGTTGGGTCGATGAGATGGATGGGACAACAGCAGGAGGCCAGTTCATGACTACCCTGTTTATTTTAGCTATGTTTTCCTTCTTTTTTCTTGTACATATGCATATATAAATTATATGTATAATTTTTTTGACAAAAAAATGGGTATTCAGCCGAACACCCTTGAATAAAGGGAGGCCTGTCCTAGCTCTCGTTCCTTATACAACACCGGTGGTCACACCACAAATATGGTTAGTGTGATCTCATGTGGACAATTATCGGTGGCAAGCACTAATAGTTTGGAGGTCTATAAACTTCATTAAACACTTTGCCTAAACCTAGAGTAAACTAAAGCAGCCTCTAATCGTAGCACTTGAGCTCTAAGGGATGAGTCTCAACTCAACTATGTACGACCTCGCTTTGACTCGTTGATGCTGCTTGTTTCATGGTCGATCTGGAAAGAAAGAAACAGCAGGACCTTTCAGAGGTCAGCATCAGGAATTGGCATCATATATCATACAACGGTGCGTGAAGCGGAGGAGTGGGTCGAGGCCGGTTTCTCATGCCTGGCGATGGTGTGCCCTATCTGGTCGTGAAATTTATTTGCCATGTAATACCAATTTTGAAACTCGGTGATCTATTCATGATGGTTCCTCGCCACAGTGGGAGATTACATTTGTAACGGCTACTCCAAATTCCACTTCCTCTTAATGAAAAACGGGGCTGAATGGTCCGATCAAGAAAAAAAGTCTCAACTCAACTATATATAGGTAGTGTTTAGATAGTGTAAAAGTTGGTGTAAAATTCCTGTAGCACTTTTCGTTGTTATTTGGTAAAATTTATCCAATCATGGACTAACTAGGCTCAAAAGATTCGTCTCGACATTTACAGACAAACTGTGTAATTAGTTATTTTTTTACCTACATTTAATACTCCATGCATACGTCTAAAGATTCGATGTGACGGGGAATCTTGTAAAATTTTTGGAAGTTTGAAGGGATCTAACCACTGCCATAGCTTCGATAACCTCTAACACATTCCAAATGGCTGGTGGGGTGTTTGTCGTGTTGTTAAAACTGTGCAGTGCTACATTCAGTCATGGAACATGTACTCCAACCTTGTACGTACTTACTAGTATAGACTCTAGTAGGGAACAAGCGAGAAGAAAGGATTACGTAGTTAGTAGTACACGCTGCTGTACATACTTGCAGTGTCAAGCATCCACGGATTGATCACTCCATTATTGAACCGTGTGCCTACAATACAATTAGTCCCTCCAAGTTGGCTAGGTAGTTTGAGATGCAAACAAACCAAGGGTTACTAGTACTTACCACTGCGCATGCACGGATTAGTAGTTAATTAATATAATAATCATAGAACGATAAAGGCCGGCCGGACTGCATGCATGGCGTGGAGTGGATCGTCGTTCAAACCCTACTCCTACTCCTAGTAAGCAGCAGCAGCAGCACGCACTGGCCTAGGAGAAATCAACGGAGAGGGGGGCTAATCTTTAGCGCCCGTGCGCAGCGGCACTGCGCCCTCCTCGTAAACACTGTAAAGATGGCCGGTCGTGCCTATAATACTACTCCATAATTACCCTGTCTCTCGCTTAGCTTTGCATGGCATTGGCAATCTGGCGTAGCATGGCATTGGCATGGCATGGAGAGAGAGAGAGGCCAGATGGGAGGCAATCCCGCTGAAAACACTTGCGTTGATTCGGGCAGCTTTTCTGGGGCAAGCGAGCGGCCGTTTTTTTTTCTCTCTTTTTAAAAAGAAAAACTTACGACCGGACCGGCCGTTTGATTTTGAAGCGACTAGCTGCTCAGGCCAGTTTCAATGGAAGTTTCATGACCCAGTTTCCAACACATCCGTATTTTGGAAACAGTGCAGAAGAGTTTCATGGGGATGAAACTCTATCTACTTCCATCAAACTCTTATCATCTCTCACTTCATTAATACGGTGCCATATCAGCACATTTAATGCCCATGAAACTCTGATGAAACTCCATTGAGACTGACCTCATACTGTATAGATCGCGATCGACTGGATCACATACAAAAACCTCAGGCGCTCAGCCTAGCTAGTCGTAGTATGAGTAGTAGCTAGCTTCAGGGAGCAGGATTGCAGGAATAGCTTCATTGGCATGCATGCAGCTATAGCTAAGCTAGCTCCATCGCAGTCCAAGCCTGTGGCCGCACTGCAGGCATGGAGTCTGAGCATGCAGAGCTCTAGAATGCCATGTTTTATGCTGATCCGAGCACTTTTATTTGGCAGAGGCAGATATAGGCTGCGGGAATTACGCTATAATGCCTGCGTCATGTTGCTCAATGCCCATGCATGCATGCTTTCTAGTTACGGATTCATCAGAAAAGAAAGCAATCGAATACTACATACACACTTCTGCTAGCTGGAGTAGTGCCTTGTTGTTCAGTACTTACAAACTAGAACTAGGAGCACTACACTGCAACACATCATATATCAGTCTCGCTAATTAATTTGTACTCGTAGTACTACTACTAATAAGTAGTAACAACGCAAACGCAAGAGCTTTATGTAAGCGAATCTTTTTTGCACTACCTAAAAGAGAGTGATTAGCTATAGGGTGGTGGTCTTGTACGTATGTGCCGAGATCGATGGCAGGGTCCCGTTGTTTGAGTTTGACCATGGGCGTCGCGTGGCGCAGCTTTGCCGGAGGCCGTGGAGAGAGGCTGATGAAGCTGAACTGATCTCACGTGACCTTGGCCTCTTGCTCCTGCACACCTCCTCTCGTTTCGTTTCCCTTGGCACGGATCCATGCATCGGATGGGGACAAAACGGGACGGTTCATGGTCAAATGATAGGGATAAAGCTCGCTCGCTCGGGTGGCTCGTCAGATTCTCCTCTCCTCTCCGTGGTCCTGCTCCTACGCTACTGTATTAGTAGATGCTGCCAGTGTCACAGTGTGGCTCGTTTGTGCTGCGTGCATACGTGTAGCAGAACACACCCGTTGCCTCTCCTTGTAATCTTGACTCGTGCTCCGGCTTCAGAGTGGGCTGGACTCTTCTGTGCACGGGTTGGCGGCCCACGATACAAGGTAGAAGCCGCGCGGGCCCTCGAACTGTAAGGAAACACGCGCCCGAGGGCCCACGGATCACCCGCTGTTTTTTTATGCCAAAAAATCCATCGCTCCGCCCCCCTCCACTTGCTCATGTAGAGTCCACTTCAAAAAAAAAAAAACTGCTCATGTACTGTAGATACGAAATGGGCTGTTGGCCGTGGCGAAGAGGCTTCGATCCAACCAAGCCCAAAAACCGGAAATCTTTACGTCGCCTTGACATGCCAGGTGTACGTGTACCTCTGAGACTGTTCGCACTCATGGACCTCTATATTCATCCTCTATACGTCCTAGTCAGCAAGATTCTCTCCTCTATACTCAATTCTCCCGCACCCATCCATCCTCTATATCATCCTCTATCCACTCTATCCACTGTGGGACCCACTTGTCACTTTATCTAAATATATCCATGTGTGATCTAGTTTTGAAGAATTTATCGAGACGAATTTAATGGTGAAATCGAAATTTAATTTGGATTTTTGGTTTGTGAGTTATATCATTTTTCCTTTGTTTAGCTAGTGGGGTCCGCCACTATAGAGTATAGAGTAAGTACAGTACTACTCTAAATATAGAGCGAGAGAAAGGATAGAGTGTCGTTTTAGAGTACCCAGTGCAGCAGTTTTTACTCTATATTCATACTCTAAAGCTTTAGAGTATCGTTTTAGAGTACCCACTACGGGTAGTCTGATCGTGCTCCGATCTGGTTCTACATGCTTCCACAGTCTCCGGTTCCGTTCCTCTCATATTTGTACTCTAAGAGCATGTTTATTTCCTAAAAAGAGAACCTAAAAAGTGCTACAGTACCTATCACATCGAATCTTATGTCATATGCATGGAGTACTAAACGTAGACGAAAGAAAAATCTAATTACACAGTTTAGTTGTAAATCACGAGACAAATCTTTTGAGTCTAATTAGTTCACGATCGGACACAAATTGCCAAATAAAACGAAAAGTGCTACAGTAGCCGAACCCAAACATTTTCACCAACTAAACCAGCCTTAAGTAACATTTAGTTGGGAGTGGTGGGACGATTCTGTCTCCAATTTCTGGGATGGGACGAAGACGGGACGACTCCATTTTTTGTTTGGTTAAAAAGAGACGGGATGAATCTATTTTTTATCTGGTTTGAGACCACCAAAAGTGGGATATGCTACCGACAGATGGGGCCTACGCGCCAGTCTATTTTTTCCCCTTCCTTTCCTTTATCCCTCCCTTCCCTTTCCACTGACACATCTAGCAGGCAGGAGCACCGCTCGATCTTTCCTCTTCCCTACAGACGCGTCCAGGCAACAGAGTGGGCTCGGACGCGCGCTTGTCCGCGAGACGGCAGGGGCGGCACGGAGCTTGCTCACGAGACAGCGGGGCGGGGCGGGGCTGGGGCGTGAGCTCGCATACAGGCGGCGGGGCGAGGCTTAGCCGCGCGGGGCTGGGAGGCAGCGAGGTGGGGCTGGGCCGCGCATTCATTCGCGCGGTGGCAGGGCGGAGCCCAATTGCGAGGCTCCAGCAGGTCCGGTCCTCTTCTTGCTCATGTTGAATTAGAAATTAGAATTTAGATTAATAGGATCTTTATCTTGGACTAGACATGATCACTAACTCATCTTAATGCGGAAACTAACATTAGATACTAACCAGAGTCGGAAGATGTCATTTGTGCTCGTGTACTTGATGTGATGAAGTTGATGTAGATGAAGTAGATCTTAGTCTTCACCAGATCGGGGCTTGATGCTCCTAGTTGGCGAAGAACGTGATGAAGATCTAGCAATACCTGGATGGACGTGGGTAGACGATCTTCCTGAACCCTCCAGCGCCTAAGTGATCGGTTATGTGAAAAGTCATATGGAAGAGATCGTTATGACGCCAGAGGCGTCTCTCTTATTTATAATCACGCTGTGGGCCAGGGGGTCGAACCCTTGGAATTCTAAGGGTTGCCGCCGATCACGGCAGTTATTATTTAGTTGGAAATAAATGATGAGTGGGTGGACCATTAAGCTTAATGCTTAATTAATCTTGTAATTAAGTTTGGCATTAGCCGAACCGATCACATTCCAACATTCTCCCACTTGATCGAACGACTAATGCAATTATGCAACTAATGTTCGCCTTACACTTATGTTCGCACTCAGTACTACAGCAAGACTACACCAATGCGTCGTCAGCAGCATTAAACGCCACTGGGACCCCATTACCCATAGCTCACTGTAATGCCTTGTTAGAACGCTTATTACTTATTGGGAGTACATGACCCTATTAACAGGAATCAAGTCAGAGACTCTAAAGTAAAAAAAACCAAATATATTTGCGCGCTCATAAATAGGATAAGTATTAAGCCTCAAATAATCAAATATGCTAGCATCAACTTAGTTCTTGTTTTTTTTCTTAAGCTTAATAACTTGATTCTGGGTTCTTTCTTTCACAACATTTTAATCAATGTGCTTGGCATCAGCATTTGATGTCTATCGTTACTCGAAATAATACTGCAACTCAACTGTAGACTTATAGCAGTATGTTAATACTCAATTTTGGGATAATATCTCTTAAGCCGCATGGCCTGTCATATTCATGTCACTAATTGAGCTCATTTTAATACTAATTATATTTGGAACTTTCAATAAATTTGTCCTTTTCTACAAGAGTAGGTATAATCTAATTGTGCACTTTCTTATATCTATTCAAGAGAATTGGTAATTGAATAATTCTTAATTCTTATAAGTGACATGATAATTCTTTTGGTGCCTCATCAATAACTTAAAAATTCTGCAGCACCTTCCAGTGGACCTATTCTAGATTTTTTTTGCCAACTATCCCAATGCCAAGTCTAGACTAGTATTGACTTGAGCATTCTTGAAGTTAATGACAGTCAAAGCATATGGAACGTCTTCCTCTTCAACTGTTACTAACCTTTTTTTTAGAATGTTTAGAATAATTAAATTTAATGCATTATGCAATCTGTATTATGTGAATAGACAGGCATGACATTTCAAACTCTATCACTTATGCATATAGTTGATATGCTTTTCATGATAATCCTAGTACTCATTTGGTCCTATAATGTGTATCTTAATAGCCAAAAACTCAGAGGCTTCATCAAAATACATCATATTAAAAAAAATAGGTGAGTAGAAAACTCTTATGTGACATTCCTATTGCCACGTAACTCAACTTCACCCATGTAGAGTATTAGGATAATAACCTTTTCCACCCTTTTTTTAAAAAAACATAATGTCCACTTAATGAAATTCTAAACCATAGTGGGCTATGTTCTTAGTTTAAATCTTTTAAAACTCCCTTTGAAGTCACGCTTAGAATTGTAAACCCTTTTTATAGTCTACTGGTTTGACTTCATCAGGAAACTTATTAACACCCACACTTTATATATACTTATGGACCTAAGCTCATAAAATTGCTTAGTTTAGAATAACAAAATTTCTCTTCTGATGTGATCATCATGGATCACAAGCAGTGTAAAATCAACAGAGGTTTACTTATGTGCCTAATTATCAATTAATGGTTGCTACATATATCTGTTGTGGCACACTAATTGACTCGTGAAAATCCATAATAGAAATTGTAGTAATTTAAATGGAGGTATACTAATGACTTATGGCACAAACTGAGATATTTATGTCTTCTTGAGTCATTGATACAAAGAACTAAGCCTGTATCTCTCCAAGATTTAATCTTCCTCCATTATGAACTCCCACTGGCTCCCACTGATTTTTGCATTCTCTAGGAACACGTTCATTACATTTTAACTTAGCGAAATAGTTATAACAGTAGAAACACAATCCCTTGGATTTTGCTCCTACTGATTTCTGTGTTCTCCAGAAACATAATCAGGGTGCCATGTGTACAGCTCATTTACTTAGAATCTCATTTCTTATCCTTAGCTAGACCGTACTTATGTCTTGCTGAGGTTTTGCCCAATAAAACTTTTATGGTCAAATATTCATCAATCAGCGTTGGCCAGAATGACAAATATAAGGCATATAAGTCTCCCAAAACAAGCTCTATGAACTAGTCTAATCAGCGTTGGCCAGAATAAACTAGAACAAGAAACTTGGTGGACATGCAAACACTAATCGACGTTGGCCAGAAATAGCAAAAGCAAGCCATACTTCAATTAGAGACTCATGTTGGGTTAAGGGACAAAATTAGTATGTTTTTTTAATTTCATTTCTCAAGTCCCATGCTTTATAGTCTTATTTGAATATAGCATCTCTTTCTTAATGAGACAGTCTATTCTCCCATTCGAAATGTGGCTTAAACTGTAGTGACACAATTTTGACAAGGTCTCATCGTCTTGAGTAATGATTAACTTAAAAATAAAACTGACATAAAGAAAACCCATATTACAGAAAATACATCTCTTTGCCAACTAATAAGACAAATCATGATGGAATAAATTTGCATTTGTTCAAAATACAAAGTATCTCAAACTAAGATGACTTAGCATCATTAAGTACTAAATTTAGAACAAATCTAATGCGAAGCTCCAAAGCTCGACTTCATCTTTATTCCATTAATGGCTTCATAGACTTTGCTCCCCTTGCTCCCTTAGTTTGGCAAGACCTGAGGAGAAGTTAAGATATGCATTATTGCACCTTAGTTAATCCACCGTATGTTGGGGAAATATCTTAAGTAAATTTATGAGACAACTTAGTTACCTGTCTTTCGAAGCCATGCTTATACTTATCATCAATTTGGTAACTTGCAAAATTTACAGACTATTGGAAACTTATCATTTTGAGCATGTTTGTTATAGTTTTCAGGCATAGAATTCATAAGGCAATTTAACATAAACTCATCAGACAAATCTAATCCAAGTGCTTTTAACTCATAAGCCATATCAAACAAGCTCTTAATGTGGTTACCCAGACCACTTATCCCATCATAACAGGAATTAAGTAAGCTATCAAAAAGAAAAACCTTTCTAAAGTGTGCTCTTATGAAGTTGTGAAGCTCCTTAGCACTTAATTTCCTGTTATTTTCATTAGAAAGGAATCTCCTAATCATGTTAACTGAGAGCGACCATTGTATAATCATTTTGGCAATCCCATCGGATTTCTACCATTTTTCTAATTTTGGGATGTGCTCCTTCATCCTCTCAGCATAGTACACATAAATAGGAGAAGGAGTACGTGGTTTTTCCTCATAAAGCACATAATCAAGGTCCAGCTCCTTGAGAATGGCAAGCACCTGATTGTTCCAAGTAGGAAAATTAGTGCAACTTAGGGGTTCTATTTTACTTATATAGTCTGCATAATTTACTGAGAAAAGAAGAAAAATAATGTCCCAATTAGTAAGCTGTATATAAGATGTACTTAAAGCATAAAGTTAAAATAACATTGGTCAGTATTAACAATATGCTTAAGGATTTTAATTTGCATCACCGTTGGGCAGAAACAAACAAAAATCCGTTTTAAATAACTCATAGTTAAAGTCAACGTTGGTCAGAAATTAACTATGAGTAATCTCCAGTTAAACTTCTCGTTGGTTCCATTCATCCAGAGACCATCTTATTATACAGTGGTGGATATATATGTATATATAAATACAAATACTTATAACTGAATGCAAAATATTGCAAAGCTTTATCTTAGAGCATCAATATAAAGCATAATAATGCTCATGAAAGCATAAAATTTAATGCTGGAATTCAAATTAAAAAACCAGATTTAGAACTTATTTAAATAGTGCATAAAAATTAACTAAGTAAAATTGCACTAACAAAAAGGAATTTCTTAAAATTTAATATTCTCCACAACATATTCCCAAAACATACTTAAAAATAACTTAAAAATTACTAAAGAATATTTTATATGAAGTGGGAATAAATATATATATATATATATCATTATGAGAGCATTAAACTTATATACTTAAAGCAATAATTAAGTTGATGAGAAAAAAAACTTAATTTTTTAGGAAAAGTATTGCGTGCATACTTAAATTTTCCCAAAAAGTTAAATAAAACTAAAAAAACTGAACTTATTAGTAGTGGGTTAATTATTTGGGAAATAAACTTAACGGTGTAGGCCTATTGCTTATAACGAAACTCAATTCGGCTAGTATATTAAATTTGCCTGACTGACGGAGTGACAGCCAGCCACCACGTGCTCAGCTGCCGGCCCGTTTCACGCGCGCCTATACATCAACAGGACGGCTAATGGCCCATTCTACTTCCTGGCACGACAGCTGAAGCGCGAGTGGTGTGATCCGTAGGATAGATAGATCAGCGGCTGTGAGATGCCAAAGGCAAACGATGATCACATTCTTAAGCCACTCTGGAAAAAAACCCCTAGCCGCATTCCTCACTCTTCTTCTTCTCTGCTCAGCCTGCTGCTCATGCAACACAGCGCCGCTCCCGCGCGAAACCACCGGTACCACGGCGCTCGGCTCGTCGGCGCGCGTGCGGCAGGGCCGCGTGCGGCTCCGTCGAGCTCTGCAGCCGGGTGCCCTCATGTGGCGCGACAACGGCGACCCGAAACCGGCCGACCGACGGTGAGATGCGACCAAGGCGCGGCACCTGTGCGGGCGGGCGCAAGCGCCAGTGCCCCTCAAGGCCGCGGCGACGGCGGCGCTCCTGATGCCCGAGAAGCCAACGCAGCAGCGGCGCGAGACCAGCGTGGCAGCGGCTGCTACCCGAGACCCTCACGCGCGCAGCGCAGGGCGGAGGCCCTGCGGATCCACGCGGCGGCGCCTTAAGCCACCAGCACGGGTACGAGCCACATGGGTGCACGCTCCATGTTTGATCTTAGAGTTAGTGTTTTAATTTGAGGATTTTGTTTATCGCTGCTTATTTGATTCAATCCCCTCCTTCTAAATGGTTAACTCGGTTTGATAAATGTTGAATTACCCTCAGTTGCAGAACTTAAACTTAATCCGAGCCTTAATCGGGGAACAGAAAACTTAATCCTAATTACTTAGGTTAAACATGAGGTTAAACTTAGATCTCATCTCTAATTCCTTACTGATGATCCAGATTCGATCTAAATTTGGGGTTGCTTGAACATGCATCATAAAACAAGAACCGATCTGAAAATGAACTTAAACTAATCATACTTAGATAAAAGCATATATGTTAAAACTATTGCATCTTAATGTTAACAGTTGAACAGCTAAGCATAGGCATGCATATATGACCGAATCCGTCTTAGATATGATTACCTCTAATCATGTGAAAACTAGATCTAATTCTTAGGACAAAATTAGACATCCTTAGCCATGAAAATAAGAACTGAATCATGCATCTTAGGCTTAACAAATAGGGGAAAAACATGCATGCAGAACAGATTGTAGTAATAGATTTAATCTTAAAAATAATTGCCCCTTAAACACCATGTATAAATCTAAACGGATCTGTTCCAAGTGCTGATCCCATCTAAACTTGCTTATTTGATCTAATCCTGTGCTAATGTCCAACTTAAACATAATAGATTAAAACTGAACGGATCTTAACAGAGGCATAACTTAAATTGACTCTGGCGTAGGATCATGTTAGATCTAAGGAGGCTCCGATACCAATTGTTGAATTAGAAATTAGAATTTAGAATTTAGATTAATAGGATCTTTATCTTAGACTAGACATGATCACTAACTCATCTTAATGCAAAAACTAACATTAGATACTAACCAGAGTCGGAAGATGTCATTTGTGCTCGTGTACTTGATGTGATGAAGTTGATGTAGATGAAGTAGATCTTAGTATTCACCAGATCGGGCTTGATGCTCCTAGTTGGCGAAGAACGTGATGAAGATCTAGCAATACCTGGATGGACGTGGGTAGACGGCCTTCCTGAACCCTCCAGCGCCTAAGTGATCGGTTATGTGAAAAGTCATATGGAAGAGATCGTTATGACGCCAGAGGTGTCTCTCTTATTTATAATCACGCTGTGGGCCAGGGGGTCGAACCCTTGGAATTCTAAGGGTTGCCACCGATCACGGCAGTTATTATTTAGTTGGAAATAAATGATGAGTGGGTGGACCATTAAGCTTAATGCTTAATTAATCTTGTAATTAAGTTCAGCATTAGCCGAACCGATCACATTCCAACACCTCAAAGTCCAGTAACTCCTTAGCTCCGGCAAGTCACTTCTTCCTCAGCTCCGGCAAGCCCTGCTCCTCTTCTTTCTCGTGTGTTTTGCGCGCTTGCGTTCTGAATTTGAGGGGACGAGCTCGCCCCCAGATTCTCTGGTATATTCTCACCTGGGATGACCTTGACTCTACTCGCCCCCAAACCAAACACCCGAAAAAAGGATCCATCCCATCCCATCCCCATCCCACCTTGTCCCTTCATCAAACACTACCTAGACCTTGTATGATTCTATCGCACTGGCCTGGGTGTGTTGGGGTTGTAAACACTCCTCGATCCACGCCCATCTAGGTGTGTTGGGGTTGTAAGCACTCCTCGATCCATGCCACCACGTCAGCCTCCTCCTCTCCGGCACAAGACGGAGTCGCGCCGTCTGTCTGCAGCTCACGGAGCTGTGGATCAACGCGATGGCTACCGCCGCCGGACGCCACCGCCACCCCTCAGATGCGGCGTGGAAGTTAGCCGGGCGAAGGGAGGGGCCGATTCGCACGCGCTGGCGGTGATCGTGGAGTTGGCGCACAGCGTGCCTTCATGCTTTCATCACAACTCACGCGGCCGGCAAGCAACTTCGGGTTGGCGACGCCGCATGGCAACCAACGTATTTCCACTCCGGCTGCCAGTGCTTTCCGATCGTTGTACGCTATCTTTTGGCAAGCTGAGATGCCCGACAGAGATTCGATCAAATGCACATGCATCGATCGTGGAGCTCATGGTCATGAGCTCATCATGGCTGTGGCTAGTGAAGGCAACATAAGGCTCCAAGGTCTCAGGCGTTATGTACACTACTACTCCGCTATGGATTTTAGGAGCTATTTGCTTCCGAGTCACACCCCGCGACAGCCGCAATTGGGGCAGCCACACCATGCATGCCACTGTTCAGTCTATTAGAGCACCACCAATAAATGCTAAACACTCTTAGTAGTTCTAGTACAAATAAAGTGATCAACATAGACTAGAAAATGTTGAGACTACTATCCACACAATACAAACTATCATTACTTGTGGTTTGCACATAAACTTTTTCCTTTTATCATGCCTCACCTATATTTCCTCTTCCTCTTCTTTTTTTAGCATGGACCACCTTCTCTCTCCCAAGCATATGTAGTTTCTACAAGCCACTATGACAAGGGTAGAACATCTACTTTTTTTATCCGATCATACATGACCCTTGAGGCTACAAGTAAAAAAGCAACGTTGAGAAAGGCCTTACTTAGGCCGCCACAACTTTTAATGCTTGCATGTAGTGTTATTTTGCCACACTTTATGGCGCTAGTTTTTCTCGCCTTTGCCATGGCGCATCTCACCTCCGACTTACTCGTACATGATAGTTTGATTTTCAACCGTAAACTATAAAACATGACTCCTCAAATGTTAAAGCCAAATAAATATTTAGTCCTCCGAGTTTATAATGTTTTTTCTTTTCTAAAAATAATAAAATATAGCTCAATCACTAAAATTTCATAATTAATTTACCTGAAATAATAAAATATGAGACTAGCACCGATTTTTTTTTCTAAAAATGACACCTGTCTGTTGGTGCTCTTTTGGAGTTATTAAGATCTTATCTGTTCATGTTCGTATTGTTTCATTGGTGGTAGTCATGTCTACTATTTATTCAAATTATTGTTTTGTGCTCTACTTTATGTTGGTTGCATGACTATTTCAGTGCATGATGTTGGAGACACTGCCTTGTTTGTAGCCTATAACCTAATAAAACCAATCAACATAAAAGTAAAGATCTAGAGATTGTGATGCCCAAATAGAATCTATTCATATGGTGGAGCATGGCATATGTGAGGTTGGTGCTAATATTGTGTAGTTGGATTGTATTAGTTGATTTCTCTCGAAGGAATGTACATGAATTTTGCACTGCTCTTAAATATACTCCACGTGTCATGCATTGAATATTTGATAGGAAATTACTCCATAAGAACCGTTTGCAACAGATTGAAATTGGTTGTGAATCTGTAACTTTTTAAGCAATGCATTTGCCCCATTTTACTAAGTAGTGATCCTCTCTTCAAAAGTTCTCAGCTGCTAATTAAATCATGCAAATCTAGTTCTAATTTTATGGTAGCTTGTGATTATCATGAGATTGTGTTGCATGAGTATAGTGCCAAATTGTAGGAATGGCAAAGATTCATAGCTAATGAGTCCTATGATTTTGAGTCTTATAGGTTGAAAAAAAAACTTCTCACACGGTGCATTTGGAAATTTGGATGTTCAACCCTTACATTTTACATGTAGATGTTCATTATCAATAGAGAGAAAAGAGATAGAGAAGATGCATAGGAACACTTAAGGGAAAAAAATTGACAACATGATGTTAGATACTTCATCCTGTTTAAGTAATTATATTAGGATATCCTGCACGTTGCAACGGAGCTTTCTGGAATAGAGTTGTTGTGTATATGAACTAAACTTGAATATTCTTGCATCGGTTTCAATCAAAATAGGCAAGCTATCTAATAGAAAAGTAAAAGAATGCTAGATAAACTATAAAATGATGGAACAGCTAAACAAATAGCATTGATATGGATGCCTTGCATTTTCATAGACTAAGTAGAAATTGCGCATAGATTTTACACTTGAGCAATGATGTAGGGACTTTGAGCATACTTAGTGGAGGATTACGTGGATAGCTCATACAAAGAGATTGGAAGTTAGTGCAGATGTGGTATTTAGCGTGAGTGATGTGGATAGCTTGCATAGTGAGATCAAAAGTAAGTAAAAAGATGAAATGGCATTTAGTAGACGATGACATGAATATTTACATGCATGTGGGGTTGAAAGCTGCTCCATCCTCACGAGGAAGGATGTAATTCTAGGTCAAGACTTCTGGTCCCAGTCAAACCATCCTAACTTTGACTAAGTTTATCTATGATAAATATTTAGTACCATCGACGCGTAGTTAAGGTGATTTAGCACTCAAAAACTCAAGATTTAGAATGGGTTTTGTCAACACTCCCTACGTCTAGCGATGAGGTGTTTTATGATGTTTTTGAGCACCAAGGCTGAAATTAGTTTGTAGTTGGGGTTAGAATCGGGTAAGAGAGAGGAACTATGGTTCCTAAGGTTGAAAAAGGGTTTTAGGTAGTGAAGTATACATGGACTTCAGTTGACAAGAGGAGGCACCTTTCCTTGCCTTATATAGTCGGGAGGCAGGAGTTTACATGAGTTGGTGAGTCTCACGTGTCCGACGAACGTGGTGGGGGTGCGTGCTAACAATGGTTGGTCCATCATGCCACTATAATCATACTGTGCGAAGCAAACCATCTCCACCGAGGGTGTGCGAGGAGTTGAGGGCACTTGGGTTGGAGTTTGACGGGGTTAATCTTCTCCACCAAGGGTCACACTAGGTTGTTGATGAGGGTCCTATGATGTAAGTACTTGTCAAGTATGTTAAATATTGGTATCCTTTGCATAATTTTTTTTTGTCAAACTTAAAATATTGTGACTTGAGAATGAAACGTTAGCTGTCTCTGTTTTGAAGTGGATAATATTATACTCTCTACCTCTTGAAATATAAGATGTGCATATATTTTATTTTTTCTTTTTGATTAATATATAAAGATCTTTATTTTTGGTGATGGATTTTTTCTTTTTGATTAATCTATAAAGATCTTTATTTTTGGTGATGGCTCATGTAGATCTACAACGTTTTCCTCCACACAGATTCCTGGTCATCTACAGTACGTCGATCGTTCAGTCTAATTATATAAAATATGTATACCATAAAAGTCATTATATTAAATTTACTCAAACTTGCTGCCATAAATTATATGCTGATAAGAATAACTAAGTAGTAAAAAATATGTGCCGTTACAAAACATACCATGTCAATTCCTACGTTTCATGTTTGAGAAGTGAGGAAGTAACGCTACAGTTGAGTAGAAACGCTATGAGCACACGATCACGATTGTTTGAGGGACTGTTATCCACGGCATACTCAACAGTGTTCGCGTTGACGTGTGGGAATTAAAGTCGTGATGACAAGGGGGTCACAGCAAACCGGCATCGTCGATTCGTCGTGCCGTGGATACGTGCTCGTACCGTGTACAGTACAGTGGTACTCCGTACCTCTACACCGGATCCGGAATCAGCCGAAGCTGCTGTTCGAGGAAGCACATCACATGCACATCACTGCTCTGCAATAGTACTCCATCAGTGCTAGTACTGTGCTAGTGCGTGTGTCATCAGTGCTCCGGTACTCGGCACCGTCTGGCACGCGGCACATGCCCGGGGGACACGCGCGCCACGGCCTCACGTCCACCAATAAATGGTTTGTCAGCTTCCCAATGCCACCGACACTGCTGTCCACTCTCTAGAGTCTGGACCTTTCTTTCTCTGCGAGGTCATGCCCTTGTTGTTTAGATTGAAGATTTTTTCAAATAGTACTATTTTTGTTTTATTTGATAAATATTGTCCAATCGTAGATCATCTGGACTCAAAAGATTCATCTCGTGATTTTGAACTAAACTGTGTAATTAGATATTTTTTTATCTATATTTAATACTCCATGCAAGCGGCTAAAAATTGATGTGATGGAGAGAGAGTGAAAAAACTTGGAATTTTGAGGTGATCTAAACATGGGGCATGTTTAGATTGAAGAGAGAGTAAAATTTGGTACGGTAGCATTTTCGTTTGCATTTGATAATTATTGTCCAATCATAAATTAATTAGGCTTAAAAGATTCGTCTCGTAACTTATAATCAAATTATGTAATTACTTATTTTTTATCTATATTTACTGTTCTATACATATATTCTTAGATTAGATGAGAAGAGAGTGAAAAAACTTAGTACGATCTAAACATGGCCCAATGGGCAAATCCACGCATGCTGCTCCGCCTCCGGAACGTCGCGCGGAGTGGAGCCGCCGGCAGTACAAAACAAAACGCTTTTACCACTGTGCCGTTGGCGTTGGAGAGCGGAGTGGAGGCCAGCTGCTCCGCCGCGGATGTCCGTCCGTCGGTTTGCGTGCTAGGCCACTGTGCCGCTGCCGCTTGACAGAAGCAAGCACTCCCCTTTGGCCCTTTGGCCTTTAGTTCCTCCCATTTCCCCCAAATTCCACTGTGTAAAAAGAAGATTCTCTGTCACATCAAAATATCGGTAAATGCATGGAGTACTAAATATTGATAAAATCAAAAACTAATTGCACAGTTTTGTTATACTTTGCGAGACGAACATTTTAAGCCTAGTTAGTCAAAATTTGGATAATTTTACCAAATACAAACAAAATGCTACAGAAATTCTGATACAGTGTTTTTCTTCTCAATTCCGTGAACTAAACGAGGCCTTTCTCTCTCTGCTGTCGGCAGCCTCACCAATCTCGGCGCCAGATTGAATGGCGAATGGACTAGTGGTCGCCGGTTCTTCCTCCTGCTGCTCCGGCTGCTTTCACTCCTCTCTCCGTCGCCTTCCCCTTGTTTAGTTCCCCTCAAAATTCCAAGTTTTTTCACTTTTTCTCCGTCACATCAATTTTTAGCCGCTTGTATGGAGTATTAAATGTAGGTAAAAAAATAACTAATTACATAGTTTAGTTGAAAATCACGAGATGAATCTTTTGAGCCTAGTTGGTCTACAATTGAACAATATTTGTCGAATAAGACGAAAGTAGTACTATTCATCGGGTTGAAAAAACTTTCAATCTAAACAAGGACGAGGCCTCAGTGCCAAAAAGTGCTCGTGTCCGGATGCGCCAGCGCCGCCTGGTCAACAGATTTTTGCCCTGCGCTGTCACTCCACCCGCGACGCAGCTGCTTCTACTGAAAGCTTTTTCCCAGAATAAAGGCTCTCTGTCTCAGTGAGAGGAGGAGGAGGAGGCGGCGGCGGCCAAGGAGAGAGTGAGAGGGAGGCAGGGAGATGAAGACCCGGAGCTCAGCGAGAGGGGAGCCGAGGCGGCTCGGGAATGCGGCTCTCCTGGCGCTCATGCTCTGCTCCGTCGTCGCGCTCTCCCTCATCCGTGGGAGGTTCGCCCCAATTGGTAGGTACCCTCTGCCTGCTCCTATCTCGGCTGCCTCTACTCTGCATCTGCACGGTCGGATTCCTGGCTGTTGTGAGCTGATTTGGGAGGCCCTGCTTGTTCTGCTGCCTGCCTGTGCCTGACTTCAGTGACCACCGCAGGAGATGCCATCAAATCCGAGGACGACGCTGCTGCGGCGGCGGTGGCGGTCAGCAAGGTGGCTATCAACGTTGACACCGGTGACGGCGCCGACGAGGCCGCCGTCGAAGCTGCTGCTGGTAGGTCACCCCCGCCGTTGCTTTTTCTCTTCGATTTGGATAAGATTAGTTAGGATTTGGAGCTGGTAGTTTACTTTGTGTTTGTGCAGATCTGCTCACCTGCTCCTTCTTGTTTAGCTCCACCTTCCATTTCTTTAGATTCAACTTGATTTTTCTAGAAGAATCGTGTTAGATATAGTGCGGCATTCCGCTACGTCATTGCGCATCAGATCTGACCCTTAATTGGGATTTCGCCGGCCCTGCAGAGGAGAAACAGAAAGAGGAGGTCCAGCCGAAGCCGGCCGACGGTTCCGGCGGCGGCGCAGCAAAGCCAGTGTGCTACGAGACGAGCCGCCGCTCCGACACCTGCGAGGCGGCCGGCGACGTGCGCGTCGTGGGGAGCTCCCAGACGGTGTACGTCGACTTGCTGGACCGGGAGTGGAAGACCAAGCCGTACTGCCGGAAGCACGACAACTTCGCGCTCGCCCACGTCAAGGAGTGGTCCCTCAAGCCGCTCCCCTCCGGCGCGGCGCCGCAGTGCACGGTGAACAGCTCGGCCACCGCGTTCGTGCTGTCCACGGGCGGCTTCACGGGCAACCCGTTCCACGACTACACGGACGTGCTCATCCCGGCCTTCATCACGGCGCACCCGCTCCGCGGCGAGGTCCAGTTCCTGGTCAGCAGCTACAAGTCGTGGTGGATGAACCGCTACATCCAGATCTTCCAGCAGATGAGCCGGCACGAGGTGGTGGACATCGACGCCGACGACGAGGTCCGCTGCTACCGCAGCGTGGTGGTGGGGCCGACGTTCCACCGGGAGCTCGGCGTGGACGCGTCCAAGTCCCCCTCGGGGTACTCCACGGCCGACTTCCGCAAGATGCTGCGCGACGCGTTCGGGCTGGAGCGCGCCACGGCCACGCCCAGCGGCGACCGGTGGGACATCCGGCGCCGCCCGCGGCTGCTCATCATCTCGCGCCGCCCGTCCCGCGGGCGCGCCTTCATGAACGAGCGCGCCATGGCGGACATGGCGGCGAGCCTCGGGTTCGACGTCCGGATCGGGGAGCCCGACAGCAGCACCGACACGTCCAAGTTCGCGCGGCTGGTGAACTCGTGCGACGTGATGGTGGGCGTCCACGGCGCCGGGCTGACCAACATGGTGTTCCTGCCGGCCGGCGCCGTGGTGGTGCAGGTGGTGCCGTACGGGCGGCTGGAGTGGCTGGCCCGGAACACGTTCGCGGAGCCGTCGGCGGGGATGGAGGTCCACTACCTGGAGTACGTGGTGCAGATGGACGAGACGACGCTGAGCGAGCAGTACCCGAGCGATCACCCGGTGCTGAGGGACCCCATGGCCATCCACAAGCAGGGGTGGAACGCGCTCAAGACCACGTACCTGGACAAGCAGAACGTGCGGCCGCACCTGGGCCGCCTCAAGAACACCTTCCTCCAGGCGCTCAAGATGCTGCCGCACGGCCGGGACGATTGATGAATCAAATTAGTTGACCTCAGCCTCGGTTATTTAGTAGAGGGTAAATGTATAGGTTAATGGTAATTACTACCTTTTTGGCTTAGGGCCGTTTCCGTTCCAAAATTTTTAGTAAAACGATACCATAGCGATTTTCGTTGTTATTTGATAATTAGTGTCCAATCATGGTTTAATTAGGTTTAAAAGATTCGTTTCGTCTATTTCGTCTAAACTGTTGACGTGACCGGAAATCTTGAAAAATTCTGCAAGAGAATCTTAAAAAATTCTGTAAAATATTTTTAAACTGAACAGGGCCTTATTTGTTTTCTCTTTCTTTGTTTGTACGAGTAAGAGGGTGCGCTAGTAGCAGCAGCCAGCAAGAAGTAGTGCTGCTGTGAATGGGTGCACAGTTCTCTGGGACAAGAACTTGTAGTGTTTAACTGTTTATATTTTGTCATTATATATATTGCTTTGATAGCATGAAACGTGATTGCAATTACTCCTATGTGCTTTGACTTATTAGTTTTCTGCCATTCAAGTTTTGTGTGAAGCAATAATATTCAGTAGTTCTACATGGTAGAGATTGCCCTAATCTGGCCTTCAAACTTAGTTAGGACGCCATCTCTGGGTTTTCGGATTAGAGGAGAAATTGCAAGTAGAATTTAAAAAGTAAAAGAAAAAAAAGGAGACAATAGGATAAAAAAGCAAAGTTGTATTGATAGGCTTGATTAATTTACCCTCAAATGGCTATGGCACTTTATGTTCACTAGCAAATATGCCCGTGCGTTACAACTGAACTACAATCTATTAGGCTGTCTGTGATATGGGTGTGGCTGCATGATACAACCGCGTACGGGCATAACCAATCCCCCTTCTATTTCTCGCAGGCCTTTTCTTTTTTTGAGAGGATCCTATTCTATACAGAAAACAATATGCAGTGAATGGCGCCTAGATAGTTTCTTTGGTTACCTTTTTCTTCACATGTCCTGTGCTTCGTGGGGGTTTGCAATGGATGAACTAATCCTAAATTAGGTTGACTTGACATACTGACCGTGTCAACACTCGTGTCTACAATTTTTTTTAGCTCTTCACAATCCACCTTAGAACAAGGAAAGGCATCTGCTGTAGCTCATGTTGATTCCTTTTAGTAATAATTATCAGGGTTGCAGATGCTCTGAACATATTCTGCCTATGTTTTAATTTTGAGAATCTCTTTTATCTTAACAATTTATTGGTTCAATCCCCCGCTTTCCACCCGTTCCTCGACCTTTCTCGATGCCTGCTTCAACGACGAGGACTTTCCAATCAGTACTGATGCTGCTAACAGCGCCTCGCATGGCGCGGATGGAAAACAACTCGGCCACCTACACGAGTTCCGACAACCCCCTGCCTCCACCTCTTTGTCCAGGTCATCCCCGACATGTCGGCGTAGCGCGTGCGCAAGCTCGTCACCATTGCATGGGCACACGACTGGCCCGCTCACCACACTCAAGCTTATCACGAACCTCCGCGACGTGTGCGGCACGGGCAAGTACGATAGGGAGGGCTTCTATGCTGCCGCGCGCTGGATGCACGAGCGCCATCTCAAGACGCTCACATGTAACCTTCTTGCGCTCGCCGAAGATGCACAAGCGCCATCCCAATTCGGCTACCTCAAGGACTTTTAGCTGCTCTACCGCCTCATCCACGTGCTGACACGCGCAAGCTCTACAAGGACAATGCGGAAACCCAGAAGATCAGGCGCTAAAAGTCACGGAGGTCTGCACCACCAGGCTGGCCGGGAAGCGCGCACACGGCCAAAGCGCCGCACCTCAGGCCTTCTGCAGTGTGGGCGGGGAGTGATGCCCAAAAGAGGAGAGAGAGTGTTTGGGCATCACTCCCAACACTGCAACAAGTGGTGCTTGTTTTCATTGACGCCAAAAAAGTTGGGAGCGGTGAATGAAGATTCACCCGGTGCCCAAAGCATAAAAAATAATTATTCACTGTAGCGTTGTCAGAACGGTTACAAGGCCGTTGGCACACAGACCTTCACAAGGCCGTTGGCCACACACGCACACAGACCTTCAAAGTTCAAAACACATAGGCGCCGGGCACACAGGCCTTCAAATTTCAACATACACATGCGCTAGCACACAGGCCTTCAGTACACATAACCGTTGCCAAATGTCTATAAAATACAAGGAACTACCTGCACATAAACACACAGATCTCTCTCTATTCTCTCCCTCCGTAGCCATGGAGAACACAGCTTCATCTTTCACAAATATGGTGAACTCTGCAATAACAAGTGGTGAGCCACAAAATCCAGCTAGGCAGCAACATCATTTTCCTTCACCCCAATACCCCATGAACTATCCACCACAATTTCGTACCTCTTTCCAACCCCAGTATTCACAAATGTTCAATCCCTTTGGATCCCAATCAAACTACCCACAATTCCCATTCTCATCACAAGGAAACTATCAAGGTACTTCTTACCAAGGGATGGTACAATACCCACAAGGGGTTGCTGATGCATCACAACTTGGATCCATGGGTTTCTTCCAATTCCAAGGTAGCCAAGGGGCTGATTCACGAGCTGATGAGAGTAGCCCTATTGGTTCAGCTTCTCCAGTGTCCCAAGAGCAACAGCAGACTGGTGTTCCTCCTGTAAACACACCAGTTTGGAGTGACAATGACAGCAGCCCTGAAGAAAGTGAAAAGAAAGAAGGTCGTCTGTTTTGGAGTGAGGAGGAAAACCTTCGGTTAGTTAGTGCTTGGCTGAAACATTCTACTGATCCAATTGTTGGAGTTGATAGAAGAGGAGATAGGTACTGGAAGGATGTTGCAGCAGAGTACAATTTGACTACACCCAAAGATCGAAGAAAAACAGGTGCTCAATTGAAAAATCATTGGACCAAGACTATCCCTTTAATTACAATTTTCAATTCATGCTATGAAAAGGAAAAAAGAGACCATGCTAGTGGTGAATCCGATGATCAAGTTATGGAAAGAGCTCGTGCTTCGTATAAAGTAGCCGCCAAGAAAAGGAGGCCTTTTGCACTTGAGTATTGGTGGAAAGCAGTGAAGAATCAACCAAAGTGGTGTAAAGCTTACCCAATTGAAGAGATGATGAACAAGAGAAGCAAGGTAAATGCATCAGGTGCTTATACTTCTTCAAATCAAGATAGTGAAGATGCAGATCCTGTCATTAGGTGTCGACCTATAGGACGAAATGCAGCCAAAGCTCAACAAAAAGGCAAAGGCAAGTCAGTGCAATCAGAAGACAGCATCTCAAATGAAAATGTGAACCTGTTCAATGAACTTCAGTTAAGAAAAACTATTGCTGCTGAAAAATTAGCTGAAGCAACACTTATTAAAGCTGAAGCTGTTAAAGCTAAAGCTGAAGCTGAAAATAAGATGGCAGACAATGAGAAGGAAAAGGCAAAGCTACAGACACTGGGTATGTACATGGCCCTATTAGATAAAGACACTTCAAGCTACGATGAAGAAGCCATGAAAAGGCACAAACAAATGTTGGCATACTTATCTGAAAAGCTTTTTAGTTGAGGCTATGTAGCAATGTACTGCCTCTCTAAATCGAGGCTATGTAGCAATGTATTAGCTTTTTTTTTCAAATATATTGTACTATCTATGTAGAAGACCTGTAGGTTTCAATGTGCTACCTTGTATCAATGAATTAACTTGTTGGTTCTGCATGCACTACTGCCATATATTGCCTGTAAGAAAGAAGATGCAGATACATCAGAGAAAAAAAATAGCCAGCCGAAATTAATATGAAAGGAATAATAGTTGTTCTGACAATACATATAGCTGTTCTAAAAATGACAGTTGGTCTGACAATATAGCTGTTGTAAAAAGAAAAGTTGGTCTGACAACTAATATAGCTGTTGTAAAAAGAAAAGTTGGTCTGGCATGCTGTTGTAAAAAGAAAAGGTGGTCTGTCAATATAGCTGTTGCAATGAACTAGCCGTTGTATAAAAGGAGGTCCCTGCATTCCACCATGCACAGACCATATCTTCCACCAGAGAGTTTTAGTCTTGTAGCCAGCAAACCAACTACACTACAGAAGTTCCCATGGACCCAAACGTGTCCATGGAAATTGATGAAGAGGTTGATAGTGAATATGAAGTTGACCAATTCATTTGGGACTTCATGAATGATCCAGTCGAGGCTCAAATTGAGGCACAAATCAGAGCTCAGATAGAGGCACAACATATCGGTACGTCTACTCCAAACCAAAGGTTTCATAGAAGGTACATTGAAAGAGGGCGTGGAGCTGCTAGGGATCGTTTAATGTCTGATTACTTCTCAGAAAATCCAGTGTACAATGATTTCCAATTTAGACGGAGGTATAGGATGAAGCGACACCTATTTCTGCGCATTGTGCAGACCCTTAGTGAATGGTCTCCTTATTTTGTGCAACGGAGCGATGCATTTGGAAAGGTGGGCTTTTCACCTTTACACAAATGTACCGTTGCTATGAGGATGTTAGCATATGGCACACCTGCAGATTTGTGGGATGAAAATCTGCGAATTGCTGAAAGTACAGTTATTGAGTGCATGAATAAATTCTGTAGAGGTGTCATTGAGTGTTTTGGTCCTACATATTTAAGAAAACCAACTACAGAAGACATCCAAAGGTTACTTCATATAGGTGAAGCACGTGGATTTCCAGGCATGTTGGGTAGTGTGGATTGCATGCATTGGCAATGGAGGAACTGTCCGGTGGCATGGAAGGGACAGTATACTCGTGGAGATCAATGTGGACCAACTGTCATGTTAGAGGCAGTTGCCTCACACGACATGTGGATATGGCATGCATTTTTTGGTGTTGCTGGGTCAAACAATGATATCAATGTCCTTAATCGATCACCTTTGTTCACTGATGTAGTACAAGGAAGAGCTCCAGAGGTTCATTTCACAGTCAATGGCAATGAGTACAACATGGGATACTACCTAGCAGATGGTATTTATCCAGAGTGGGCAACGTTTGTGAAAACAATTCATTTGCCTCAGTGTGGAAAAGACAAATTATTTGCAGAACACCAAGAGGGAGCAAGAAAAGATGTGGAACGTGCCTTTGGTGTTTTGCAAGCTCGATTTGCCATTCTACGAAGCCCAGCACGTATGTGGCAAGTGCGATCACTCGCTGAAATTATTTATGCATGTATTATATTGCATAATATGATTGTGGAGGATGAAAGGGATTCTTTCAGAGTTCGATATGATGACAACTATGAGCATGAGTACCACGAGAGTAGCTCATCTGCACCATTGTTAGGATATGGACATGGGCCCGTTCATGGATTTGCTAGGGCTCTAGAGATAGAAGAAGACATACGTGATCGAGATATGCATCGTCGTCTAAAGGCGGACTTGATTGAGCATATATTTCAGCGCTTTGGAGGCGGCGAAGCTTAGATTTATCTTATCTCTTATCAAAATGTCTGTACCAGTTTGGATTGTACTATGTTAGTTTAAATTTCTATTGTAATCTCAAGTATTGTAATCTCAAGTACACCGTTTGGATTGCGTTGTGTAGAGACTCAAAAGTATTCATTTTTCTTTGTGTCCACTAAACAAAACGAACTACAATCACTAGATGTTAAGATTTATCACGAGATGAAGTAGTACCTGCAACAACACCACGAAGCAAGGCAGCAGCAGTAGCCTGCGTGCCTTCCTCCTCCAGCCTCCGCTTCGGACACCTGCACGCGCCATCGATGCCTCGCACGGCCAGACCGACAGCGGCAGCGAGGGAGGCGGGGGCTGCGCCGTGCATCTGCCGGAGCGTCCCGATCCGCCAGGACGGGCCTTCCCGCGACCGGGGCCTGCTGCCGCGAGCGGGGGGCGCCACCACCTGGCCCGATCTGCTGTTGCCATCCGCCTCCCGCACGACCACGGCCTTGGCGGCGGTGCCAGACCCGACGGCGACGCCATCGACCAGATCGGCAGCTGCACGCGCCTCTGGATCGGCAGTGCCCACCCTCCGGGTCAGACAACTGCACGCGGATCGGCACCGATTTTCACAGGAGAAGCAGGATTTGGAAGAGCACGGTTGGATTCGAGGGAGATCCATGGCAGGAACTGGGAGATCACAGAGGAACGGAGGAAGAGAAAGGGGAATTTTCCGTCGCGCGAATGAAGAAGGCAACGAGAGTATTTTTATTGGATGTGGGTCCCAACCGTACCGGATGGCTTCGCTCCCAAAACTTGTTCACATTACAGCTGAGTGGGCATCGGTGCTTAATACTGTAGAACGGGCCCATTTATTTTCTGGCACCGCTCCCACACTACAGAAGGCCTCAGCCTGACGCTGGAGAGGCCGGAATCCAAGCTATGCCAGAGAGGCCGGTGCTTGTAAGAGAGCTTCGATCGGTGTAGTGTTTTGTAGAAAGAACCAAATCACGTCCTGTACCGGCATGTATATATATATAACTAGTAAACGTGCCCGTAATGGGTCCTAATACATATAGGAATATGACTCCTCAAGTTATTCTAACTCGTATGAACATAGGTCCTAAGTTTGGTTGACATACGAGATGCATAGGACGTGACCCAATATATATTAGAATCGGACTCTATATTCATCATCGCTAGATGTGAGTCCTAACTTGTATAAGCATGAGTCATGCGTTCGGGTTACATATTCTTGCACGGATTCTTAATACCTCGATGACGGTCCATGGTTTAGTTTTATTGTTTTTTTTTTTGGAAAAAGCTATGTTTGATTCGGATGAGGAATAAGTTTATTCGAGAAAAATATTTGAGATCAGAAATAAAGTTTCGTGGAGTCCTCGTTGGACTATGGTTTGAGTGGACTTCATCAGAAAGAAAACAGGGAAATCAAATAGATGGCGCATGAAAGATTTTGTCTAATTTCTATTTGTATCTTTTTTTTGTTTGGGTTAGGATTCTTATTCAACTTACTCAAATTTGGGAGATGTATTTGGATTAGGATTCTAAACTTTCTTACCTTAAGAACATGTGTCCAATATATCTAGGATTCTTATTTGGCTTACTCAAGATCTATTCTAACTCGTATCCATTGTCCGTTAGTTGGAGAGAGACGGACTAAGAAAATAGAGGACAAAAAAAACGGGCGACAAATTTTGCCTCTTTATTATTAACTAGCAAATGTGTCCATGCGTTGCAACGGGTATAAAAAAATCTACAAAACATTTACGAAAAAACGAGGACCGGATTGTTACATATCTATTTATGTTATGCTATTTCTATAAAATTTGAAAGCTAATTTTTTATGATGACTATCATCCTGTTCGTTTGAGCTATTCAGCCAAATCAGAAGCCATCCAGCAATGTTTTTCTCTCATAATAAACCAGCGAACAGTACTTTCAGCCACAATAAACCAGCGAAACGAACAGGCTGTATGTCATCCACAATATAAGCTAATGTTGGTAATAATATGACTATACCCTATCAAGCCTGTATCAAATTTAAAATAAATTCTTGATAGAGATTTTATCTTCTGTTCCAAAATACACAAAACTTTTTATTTGTAAATATATCATAATTTTAGTTTCATACTATCCATGCGTTGGTAAAGTTAAATTTTGAGTTATATGACTTCCTTTGTGGATTCATAAAAAATTATAATTTTAATCTCTGATTAAAGTCGGTAAGACCAGCCTATCCGCTGATTATGACGTGAAGCATATTTCGGTTTCTACATGGTAGGTCTAGTGAAGGATTGCTTTCGGAGAGATATTTATTAAACTAAATTGGATAACAAACTGCTCCAAACTTCAGTTTGCATTTTGATTAGTTGGACCATTTGCATTTTTATTCTCAACTAAAACTGCATTAATAATTTGGTGGTGAACATATACATATTTGTAGGTCAAGGGATCAAAATATTATATTTGTTATTTATTTTTATTAAGGAAAAATGAAATTACCAAAAAAAATGAAGGGGGACGTGAAAGGGAATCATGCACACAAGTAAGAAAAACCGGACGCAAATACAAACCAATGTGAAAAGATAGAAACAAACCAATCTTTTATTTGAACGCAAGGAAACAAATCTGATAACAAATCCAAATATGACTCACGAACGAAAACAAAAACCCCAAAACCGAGATTTGAGAAACTCTAACAGCCGAGGGGAAAAGAGAACGTACATAGATTGGACTCTACTTCTAGGTGACCCAAAAAAAAGTAGGTATAGATAAAAATTAGTAGAGGATACGGATCCTCAGGTGCGCAAGAAAGACGGACACCGTATTTAGATTGAAAAAGAGTAGAAAGAATAGGAAAACAAATAGCACCGCAAATACGTTTTGGACTCGGACTATACTAACTCATATGAGCATGAGTTATATATAAGTCCGGACGAAAGAAACTCTCCATCGTCCGGTAGTTAGAGGGAGACGGATCAAGCAAATAGACGGACCAAACCAAATTAGAGGGGGTGAGAAATTTTGCCTCTTTATTATTAGGTATAGATTAGGTATAAATAATATATATAATAAAAAAGGAAAAAAGAAAAAAAGAAAAGCACCAGCCGGCTTGCTTTCCATATGAGCGTAGAAAGAAGCAAGTCACGTGTTTGGGCACGATACGGCGTCGTCGTCATCGTTTTGCTTATCCAGCGTCGTTTGGCCATCGTTTCCATAACGAACACAACATCGGATATGAGACGGTTTCCACGTTCACACGTTCACAGAGTTAGTTAGAATGGGCGAGACCAAAATAATGGTATAAAAAACAGAGGAAATTTTTGCCTCTCCATTAATAACTAGCAAATATGCACGTACGTTACAACGAGAGAATGAAAATATTAAATGTTCATGGAAAGCGACGATAGCATGTTATATATCTCTTTACGTTTTATCGCTTTCATAAAGTTTAAAATCTATAATTTATTTTATTGGTAACCATGACATCTATGGTATTAGTTAGTTAATATTTTCCATAACGACCCACCACACCGTCTGTGACTCTCGTCTGGATGCGGCTCCATAGGAGCGGACCCATCTATCTCATAAACAAAAAAACAAATCCCCACGCCCACGCATGCTTATCCGCCCAGCTCCGAAGCAGCTTGGCCTCTCATCCGTCTGCCCCCTTTCCCACCGCGAACTGTCGGATTGCGGCGCTATGCCCTTCCCCCATCAACACCCGCGTCGCGCGCCCTCGCTCCCTGCGTCGCTCGCTCCCTCGCTATCTATCTGTCGCCCATCATCGTCGGGCACGTCGCAGACCCCGCCATGGCCGTTGGGGCACACGTGCCATGGCGCCTCGGGTCTTCCCCGACCAAGCCAAGGGCATCCATGAGCGTTGCCGGTGCTGGTGGTGCTCGCGCGTCACGGCTCGCCGCCGAATCCCACCCCAACAACTGAAATCGACCGGCCCCGGTTGTCGGCGTTTGGTCCCGCGGGGGTCCTAAGCCAACGAGTGAATCAAATGCTGCGTGTCCCTAATCTGGATGGTGATGCAAGGAGGATACACGGAGGTTTATCCTGGTTCGGGTAAAGGAATGCCCTACGTCCAGTGGAGAGGAGGGAGTATTGTATTTTCTTGCACCTAAGTGCTTGCGTAGAGGTTACAAGCTGTAAGAGAGAGAACCGAGCCCAGGTCTCAAAGGAAAAATGAGAGTACAAAAGGAGATTGATTTTTCGTTGTCTGTGGTTCGTTGTTCTTCTGCCTTTTCTTGCTTGCCCTTTTTAGAGCACTGGCCTGCCCTTTTATAGGGTAAGAGGAGGCAGTGACGCCGGGGTGCCTTTGAAGTGAAGTTTTGTCGATCCCTGTGGAGGTGGCTATAGCGACGTGCCCCGGGAATGGTCAACCATCCCTGAATATCATGGTGACGTAGAGGACGAGACGGTGAAAAGACCCCGAGTCCTGTGCCACATCGGCCTTTTCTCCCTACTGACCGATGGTAGGTCGAGGCTGGGTCGAGGCCAGGTCGAGGATGGGTGGATAAGGCCAAATCCCCGAGATCGTGGGGTACGGTCCTTGTCGTATCCTCCCTCGAGGGTGATCGGTGGTAAAATAGTGCACGGTATGGTGCGTACAGTGACAGATTTTCACCTTCCATTCCGGGATGAGCAGTAAAAAGTAAGATTTGACACCGGTATTGCTTCCACGTCGGTAACTGATGTAGCCATGATAGTAGGAAGTAGTAGGTGGTTGCATTAAATGCTCTGACTTTTGTCTCAGAGTTGGTAAACAAGGTGGGTCGAGCGGTTCAATTTGAGGTCGTGCGAGTCGGAGATTTCTCGATAGTCGAGATGCCTTATCGAGCGAGCCTCGTGCGAGTCAGAACGCGGTCGAGGCATCCCGTCGAGGGTGCCTCGTACGAGTCAGAACGTAGTCGAGGCGTCCTGTCGAGCGTGCCTCGTACGAGTCGGAACGTAGTCAAGGCGTTCCATCGAGCGAGCCTCGTACGAGTCGGAACGCAGTCGAGGTGTCTCGTCCGCTATTTTGGCTCGTCTCGTTTGCGGGTAGCGTTTTGTTTTTCTTAATCGTTGATTGTGGGTACCCCTAGTTTTAGGTACCCGACACCGGTCTTTCCCTTCCCTACGTTGCAAATATATATTCAAGTGTTTCAGATGTTTCATAGGTATATCGCGATTGTTACATATGGATCTTGCAAAAGTAGATCGGGATGTGTTGCACATGTTGCATATTTTTGCAAGTCTTTTCAGTTGTATGTTGCTAGCGTTTTAAAAAAATGTTTCAGAAGTATGTTGCAGCAAGTGTTTTATGTGGATGTTGCATATCTTTCACACACATGTTGCAAGTGTTTTATCTGAATGTTACATATGTTTCACACATATATTGCAACTGTATTTTCAAATGTTTCATCTGTGTCCGATATATGTTGCATCCAAGTCTTTCATGTTGCAATTATTTCACGGGGTACGGTGGATGATGGTCGTATGGCCCGAACGCCTAAGATGGGGGCACGGTAGGGGTGGGGGTGGATGAGGGCGCAGTGAGCTAGGAGCCAGCTCCCAGGTCCCGCCCATGCGGAGAGAGAGGATGGGGTCAGGGGGAAGGAGCATGGCACGGCGGGGAGTAGGGTGCGCATGCGAGGTGGGGGCGAGGTGGACGAGAGCGGGCTACGCGACTGTCCATATCCGGATGCGAGGAGCAGCGGGCTTATCCAGCTTGAAATGCATGTGTATTTATTTACCATCTTATAGGATTATTTTTTTCATATGTGTATTTATTTACCATCTTGTAGGATTATTTTTTCATATTATGTAATTTCATATGTCGATGGTTTATTTTTTGACCACAAAACTATTGATACAATAAGTTTTAAGTTTAAAAGGTTTTTCATGCATACCCGCTTTCAAATTATGTAAATTAATCCAAAATCATTTGTTAAAAAGAAAAAAGGAAGGAAAAAAAAAGCTTCGATCGGTGTAGTGTTTTGCAGAAAGAACCAAATCACGTCCTGTACCGGCATGTATATATATAATAATATATCTATATCTATATAATAATAAAGAGGTAAAATTTCTCACCCCTATTTTTTTCCGTCCACCCTCCCCTAACTACTTGGCATCACTCTTCTTAGTTTGGAATTGAAAAAACACTACTCAACATCACTCTTCTTAGTTTAAGATTGAAAAACATTATTCGCATTATCTCTTTGTTATTAGGTATAGATTTACAGCCACCTAATTAAACTGAGTCAATCTTTCCTTAATTTTTCATATGGGATAATAGCTACCTAATTAAATCGAATCAATTTCTCCTTAATTTTCCATACGGGACAAATAATTTTGTGCAGATATTATTTATTATGGGTCTTATTAGTATTTAATCGGCCCAACGTGTAAACAGCCTAGTCCACTCCACCCATCAGGAAAACAACCGGAAAACAACCGTGGCTTCCACCATCAATTAACAGTTGCTAGCCACTAGACCATGTGAACTCACATGATATCAAATGAATCGTTTTCTATTTACTCTCTACCACCTTCAAACATTTACCTTGAATCTCTTTTTTTTTCTGATTCCGTTTTTCACTTGTGCTATTTTTAATTTTCGTCCATATTTTTTTTCCTGTTTTTGCATCTATTTTTTTTTTCTTTTTTTGACCCTTCATTTATTTTCTTTCCATGTTTTCCCCTTCTTTTCTCCCAAAGTTTCCATCTACTCCGAGTTTTCTTTCCATAGTTTTATTTTTTCCCCAAGTGTACCTCTCATATTTATTTCTTACTTGTGGTTCTATCTCTAATATTAAACGATTTGGTCGTATTTATTTTCTAATAACAAGCATCTTCTATTCTTTCAAAAAATATTTTTCACCACTAATTTGTTGCATCCATTATATCCTTTGCTCGAGTTACATTCGTCTGTCCGCTTCCTAATCAATATGTTTGTCATCTGTTTTGTCTTTGTGCTGGACGAGGTAGCTTTGTTCTGCCCCCTCTCCTAGGTCCAAACTCATTACACCTCTAGAGTCTCATTAGCACGTGTGCTATAGATTATCATAGACTTATGACCCTATAAGAATCGAAGTCCTCGAAAGAGTAGGAGATCAATAACGATGAGACAAGGCAAGACACATCAAGCATACTGAAATTATGTGGACCTGCGGTTCAAAAGACCGACAGTAGAGCAATCAATTGACCCTCACGTCATACATCTACTCCTTGACAGGCTTATCCGCACCGACTATTGCGTCGTCACAGGCACTAATGGCACAACTAGATCTCCCATGGACGTCACTCTTCAAGATCATTCAGGGCACCGAAATGGTTGCACGCTCTCTAAATTGTGATCGTCAGGCCACGCCTATGCCGCTGCAAGGAGTCTAATCCGCTCAGCCACCACTAGAGTCATGCCACACGAGCGATGTGCCGCACTATCGCGTAGTAGTGCAGTGCTAGCCCATGTCTTAATGGTATGCGCATCGGCGTCCTACATTGCTTGGTCGTGCACGATGACACTAGGCGTGCGTGCTATTGTGTTTACTGTGCCACACACGGCTTCACCATACAACAACACTCGTGACGCCGATAACATAATAAATCGTTTTTCTGTTGCAATGCACGGGTATTTTTGCTAGTATAATAGAAAAAAGGAAAAAGAAAAAAAGAAAAGCACCAGCCGGCTTGCTTTCCATATGAGCGTAGAAAGAAGCAAGTCACGTGTTTGGGCACGATACGGCGTCGTCGTCATCGTTTGGCTTATCCAGCGTCGTTTGGCCATCGTTTCCATAACGAACACAAGATACGAGACGTTTCCACGTTCACGGAGTTAGTTAGATGGGCCAGATCAAAATAATGATATAAAAAAGTAGAAGAAATTTTGTCTTTTTATTAATATAAAATAAGTATAGATATAGATATAGAATAAAGAGGTCTTATCCTGGTTGTCGCGATAGGAGCTGAAATACTTTACAAGTCCCATGCCAAGTTTATACTCAGGGGGTGTTTAGATGCAAAAACTTTTAGAATTTAGCTACTGTAGCACTTTTGTTTGTATTTGACAATTAGTTGTCAATCATAGACTAATTTGGCTTAAAAGATTCGTCTCGTGATTTACAACTAAATTGTGTAATTAGTTATTTTTTATTTATATTTAATACTCTATGCATGTGTTCAAAAATTCGATGTGACGGGACGAAAAATAAAAATTTAAAATTTTAAAGACATCTAAACAAGGCCTTGATTATGCTAACAAACCAGCCTGTATAGTTTCTTTCTCGGGCGTGGATCTTCGAACCGTCTTAACTTACCTACACTCTTTCTCAGAACCCCCCCCCCCCCCCCCCCCCCCCCCCCCCCCCTAACTAGACTCTCTAAATTAGGAGTTTCATATTTATTATTTTTTTTTCCGTTTCGAGAGGAGCTACATAACAGTAAAGCTGCTTTTCGGGGAAAAAAAAACATAACAGTAAAGCTTGATTTGCAGTTTGGTAGTTGCCTCCTGATGCTTGCCAATTGTAGTTGTCAACGTATTGAATCACATAATACTCAAAAGATAGGAGAAATTACTATCTTTTTTGAGACGTGCAATTTTTGATAGTACATTTTTACTCAAAAGAATGTTGTATGTTAGTATGTACACAAGGCTTCGACAGTCTAGAGCCCTTTCAGGGAAAACTGTGACGAAATCATAAACAATGAGGTACTTTGAGCCCTCCGATCTCCTATCCTCTGCGTCAAAACAAGGAACAACAACTAGGTGTTTAGATGAAAACTGTTCAGCGATGATCCACGAAGAAATCGTTTTACAGAAGCTCGGGTCGTTGCCACACAAAATCGAAAGAGAAAAGTGAGAGCGGTTCAGTCAGCATTGTTGCTCTGAATCGGCCATGGCCGCTTTGCCCGCCCGACAGGCGTCAGGTTTCGGCCACCGCATGTCGCCGTCATCGACGCGTCTCGCGCTATCGGCTTGCCACCTCGCGACATGCACGGTATATGCCTCGGTGGGGAGAGCCGAACTCATCCACCTCGTTTTTTTTTTTGAAAGTGAACTCATCCACCTCGTTGCCGTCGTCGCCTCTCTCTCGATTCTCTCCATCCCTCTGTTTATTTTTCCCAGTTGGGCTACTGGGGCTTCACAGTTGGGCTTCAGGACTCGGACGTCTCGGCCCAGGAAGCGAAACTTGGCCATCTTCGGGCCCGACTGGGTTAATGTACTGAGTGGTGGGTGATATAGCTGTCGGAGCCCAAAAGATGGAAGAGACCATAGCGCCAGTCTCAGCGTAAGTTTTATCGGTGTAAGTTTTATGGCTATGTTCCAAGACTCACTGATATTCAAAACAGTATAAAAAGTTTCATTTCAATAAATCTTATTTCATCTTATGAAATTATTTTTATTTCTCTTTTCATTTAAACTATATTACATTAGCTTATTTAATGCGCATAAATTTTCAATAAAACTTTCATTGAGACCGACCTGATGACCACCACTTCCCCTATCAACCATCATATTTACTCCAATAAATTATTACTCCAATGCCTGTTGTCAGCATGCCAGTGGCGGCTACGCACCCCACTTCTCCAAGAACGACAGGCTAGAAAAGATCACATCAATAACTAGGTTATTTGGATATTTGTGCTCAACGACCATCCTGTTGCCATTATTCCAGCTCCCCACATTCTCTACTTGACGACAGATAGGAAGGCAACGCAGCAACCTATCAGCACTTGGCGACAACAGGTGATATCGGAGTCCCTAAGAACCACTGGAACTCAATCCCATAGAATCTCCTGTTCCTCGTCCTCCAACAGTGGAAATCAGATCAGCTCTATCAGCATAATTGAAAATGAGCAGTAAGATCAGACCTATCGACAAAATTGAAAATCAATAACCGATAATTGATTATTGCGGCTACGTCGTGGTGCTTTCAGTGCTATATTCAGGTGAGGATGCTCTACCGGTGAGTCGGTGACCATTCAACAAAACACAGATACCTCACCACTTCAACAAATCACATCACATGATCTCAACCATGCGTGCTGGTAGGCCGCCATTGGCTGCTCTGCTGGTGGCACACGTCGATCTGCACGAGGAGACCCATGATTCCATGAAAACCTACATACAGTAACCAAAAAATGGAAAGCAGGTTTCGTCGCATGATTCGGTATCCTCTCAAATCACACTGTGCAAGGGTGTTGATTAGGATTTAGGCCATGCTTTCCATACTTATTGCTACATTCTCAACTTGTTTTATAGCGGATCGTCGTCTATTATGCATAGCATCATAGGCACGGCAAATGCACACGCAAAGATTTTTTTAGTAAAGAAAGTTTTTATTCATGTCAAGTTTCAACACAATTGCACGCATGGAGACATTCTTATTAGATCAATTCTGACCTCTGCATTTTAAAATACACACAACCAACGTAACACAGAATTTTGAATAAAACAAATAGACTAATGACTATCAATCCGACTGCCACTCATACACCTAGGTAAAAAAGATCCTTGTCCACCTTCAATTGTCGCCATGCCACCGTACTCAAATCCCGTGAGCATGGCTTTTGAAGTATAAGTCAGGTACAGAGCCAGTGGATAACTAGATAAGTAACCTGCGTCGCTCCCCGTCCTCGCACCCGTCACCGCGCCGCCATCGCCTCGCTCCTCGTGGGCATTCTCTCCAGCCTCGCCGAGATCGGTGGTTCCTTTCGACCATCGTGTGTGGCCAGGTGACTAGGAGAGGGGGCCGTCGCTGGTCGGGCCCAAGCCAGACGCAGGTGTAGCTGGCTGCTGTGAGGCCGTGTCACCATCCTCGGTCACTTGCTGGTTGGAACCGGCCATTTTTCGCTCTGCACCGCGTCGTCCGGAAGAAGAACGATATGGTGAAAAACACATGTTGCAAACATATGTTTCAAGTGTTTCATATGTTTCAAAGGTATGTTGCAAGTGTTTCACACGGATTGCAAAAGTAGATCGGGATATTGCATATGTTGCAATGGTTGTACATGTATGTTGTAAACTTCTGTTCTCAATGTTTTATCTGTTTTTCAGACGTACGTTACAAGTGTGTTTATTTGGATGTTGCAAAACACATATGTTACAAGTGTTTTATCTGGATGTTGCGTATATTTTACAATGGCTTCCAAGTGTTTTTCAGTGTTTTTGCAAGTGTTTCATATATATGTTTAAGTGTTTCATCTGCCTTCAGACGTATGTTGCAAGTGTTGCATCTAGATGTTTTAAAAGTAGATCAGGTGTTGCATCTCCATCCTCGCTTTCAGCTGCCTCGCCTCGGTGTCTCCTCTTCCTCCTGGCCCCGGCCGGGCATCTGCCATCCCCTCCTCCTCTTCTTGATTCTAGTGACGCTCGGGGCCCGCGGGCCCCGCGTGCGTGCGCGAAACAGCAGGAAATAGACTACAGGCGCGGACGTTCGGACGCCCCGCCCATCTAGACATCTGAGCGCTAGCAAGCCCATTTTAAATAGGGTGCTACATCCTGCGTCCCACCTATTCCTTATACTAGTACTACCCTCTTAGCAAAGTGCTATTTTTTATATCGGGAGGTCTTGAATCCCTAGATCTCCGTAGTCTCTAGAGCGGGACAAATGCGCAAGTCGGTACCTTTTCGTTTGTTCACCACTTTGCCTTAATATCTTAATATAAGCAGTCTAACTTCTGGGGAACCTCTGTTGGAATTGCGAAAACGGACATCATACACACATAATGGTTGATTATTGAGCACTGAATACACAAAGAAAGATGGAGGATTCATTCACAATCTTAACCCGCCTACCACATGTTCATGACAGGCGGTGAAAACACCACAAATATTGGAGATTTTGTAAACTCGTAAAAATCATATATATGCAGCTATGGAATTTGTTGAAAAATTATGTGGCACAACTGTGATGAGACTATGGCATATATTTGTAGAGATTTCAAGTTCACACCCCCATCTAGTTTAATCTATATCTAATAAAGAGGCAAATTCCCACCATGATTTTTTTCCACCACGAGCCCTCCGTCATACGTGATCTTATATGATCTTACGTGTAAGATGTAACCGTTCGTAACTCAATCTCACGTAAGACTCAATCTCACGTCAATACAACAGAAAAACGGATGCACACATATAATTATAAATGGACTCCACGACCTCTCTACACGTCAACACCCTAGAAAAACTAATATACACACCTACAATCCTAGACGGACTGCACACGTTCCTTTTTTTCTGTCTCCGTTTGTTCTCTCTTTTTTCCTCCTGTTCGGCGGTGGTACGTAGTCGGTAGTCCGTACGGCCTGTCTTGTGGAAAGTGCTCCGTATGTCCCGTCTCAAGGAAAGCATTCCCCGTTAGTGGATTGTGGGTGTGGCGTCCCGTGCCTTCCTTTTCATTTTTTTTAATTTTTTCTTTTCTAATATGTAAATCTGCTTTTCTATACAGATAAAAAATTTATATCTACATACCTAATAATAAAGAAGCAAAAATTTAAGCTTTTTTTTTTCTTCCATCCATTTTTTTGTATGTCTCTCTTTAACTACCGAATAATAGAGAGTTTCTTTTATCCAAACTTGTATATATAATATAGCCCGTGCTTATACGAGTTATAGTTCACGTCTAGACGGATATGGAGTCTGATTATAAGATTATTTGGGTTTCGTACAAACGGACTAGGATTAGGATTCTTTCTTTCCCTTTCCTTCTAGGATAGAGTCCGTATGTTTTACAACAACAAGAGTCGGTAAGGAGCTCGTCAAGCTAAAAAAACGGCCAGTCATGGTACACAAGTAGACACAAAAAGGAATTAAAGTATCCACAATATATGCTATATTTGCATGCATGCCGTGATTAAGGGATAATCCTAAAGAAGCTTAGGGCAGCCGGACTTGTTTATTTGGTATAATATACGTATGCACACGTAATCTGTACAGGAGTCTTTTAATATGATTGGTTTAATACAAAATATGTATCTTCTTGGTCTAGAAAAGGACGGCATGTTTTAGGTTTGGACTTTGGCTGGTTGACCGAACCGGTTTAGAAAATATGCTTGTACGATTTGAATCTACTGATTCAACCAGGAAATACTAGCCGTTCTATCTATATCGATACCTAGATACATATTGGAACATATCTCTCTCGCGTGTTGTATGAGTTAATATGACGTGTTCAACCACTGTGTGCAGTCTTAATGTTAAACCAAATTGGTATATGAGTTACCACAGTTCATATCTAGGTGGTACGAAATTTGATTCCAAGACGTATTAAAGCAGATAACACGACCATTACATAAATCTTCAAATCGCAAGTCGTCCATGTAATCACTCAGCAAGTTGTAGTCCCGGTGCAACGCACGGACATGTTTTGCTAGTAAATAATAAAACATATTATGGTCCTCCAAACTGTGACAATTACCTAATAAATAAATATTTCTATCATGAAGTTGTTCCATATAATTTTGATTAGGAAATAAATTATTATTATAAGATGAATCGATCGATGACTTAACTAACATGAATCGGCCGATGGCTTAACTAATCAAATTATAAACGAAAATCTTGAGAAGTTTGTCATATAATCTAATCAATTAAATGTTTCTCGAAGTTATTCGTATATACCAATGTAAATCTCCAATTTGTTTGTATATTCCAGAGCAACTCTCGACAAGGGATGACATATGAAAATTGAGAAAGGTCTCCTCATACTTCGTACTCATCAACAGAGAGACTAATTCTGGATACGACGACTAATCATTGCTGACTTTAATGACATATTAAAATTACATATTTTTGTGGGTCCTTAATAGAAGTCACGGAACTTAATATCAAACTCTATCTACACATGAATAGATGAACACTAAAGTTACGATATATTTACGAGTAAATATTTTTGCACCTTATAATGAAAGAAAAAATATATCAAGGTTATATTTCATTCAATGCACGAACTAAAAAAGCATTGTCATATTATTGCTAATGTTTATCTATATTTTGAATGTCATGGTCATCATAAAATAAAATATAACTTTTAAATTTTATAAAAATGATAAAACGTAAATAGATATCTGACATTGCCGTTTTTGTTTCTATTCATAAGCCTGTTCGTTTGTGATTGGTGCAACAATCACTCACAACATAAAAAATAGCACCTATACAAATTTAAGCTATTGCAGCTGATATAGCTGTGCAGCAGGCTGAAGTGAACAAGTTGAGCATTTGATAGTTTTTTTTTGTGTCACATTGCATCACACGGGTATATTTGCTAGTAGATATAAAATGACACGGCACCATGCATCAACTTAGGTAACCTGCTCAAACGGTTATGCTGATGAGTAGGGGTGAAAAATGTATGGATATTTTTCAATCATATTTGAGACCAAATCCGTTTAGAGGAGTTCAGAAGTGTCCGTATCCGAGTCCGGATATTCAACATCCGATACCGTATCCGTATCCGAATACTCAAATCGCATATTTATGATGTCGATAACTAGTCGTATCCTATCCGGCATGGTTGACACTATCCGTATTCGAATACAAATCCGAATAAAAATATAAAAATAAATATAATATCAGTGATATCTGTTCGTATCCGATCCGTTTTCAACCCTGCTGAAGAGGATAGGTGAGCCGCTTGCACAGTAAATTAAATAGGAGTAAGTAAGGAGAATCATTAAATAAGAGTTCAAGCGTTGGATGGGCCTTTGATAAGTCGATTTTAGTGGGTCACTAGCTAGACCTCCACTCCGGATTAGTGAGTATCAGTATAAATAGGGAGTGTCAGGATGGGCTTTTTTTTTTTCTCATCACTACGTTCCGTACGCACTGGTCTCACTCTCTGTTGCATCCCATAGGCAGCTGCAGCCTGCAGAGCTCCAGGTTTTAGTGCGTGATGCCCATGGAGGAGCATTTCAGGAGAGTGGAGTTCGGAATGGCCTCCCTTCAGAGACGCCATTCGCTGTCATGCCAAACGGTGCGGTGATGACGCTTTATCATTTACCTCAAATATCGAACATAATTCACATCTTGCTACATAAAAAGTAAATTAACCATAACGTCAGCTGAGGCTTTTGCAACCGTGTCAGTTTGAGTTTACTAATTTCATCACTGTTTAAATTCTCCGCATAATTGCATTTTTTTCCTGAGGAGCATAATTGCGTCTTCTGATCAGTGATTCAGATTTACTGCTGCTTTTTGTCAGTGTGTTGCGTTGTTCCAGTGTTAGCCTTTTTTACTGTGTATTTGTGTACTGTAATCTGAAAAGCCAATCTTGAATATTTTTAGGTTTGTTCGTTTCTAGCAGGCTCTTGGTTGGTTGTCTTCACCTCAGTACCTCACCTATATATATTGCTGCACATGTTGAATTGAAACAGGAAGAGATCCGACCAATCGATGCGCAGAGTTCGGGCATCCGTGGCCGAGAGAAGCCGCGGCGGCGTTCGACCAGCAGCTGGCGCCTCCCGGAGGCGGAGATGCTGGCCTGAGCAGGCAATGGAGTTCCTCTCTCGGACGTGGAGCCCCCGCTCCTCGGATCTCCCGCAGATACTGTCGCCCGCTTGCACTGTATGTAACAATGTACTCCCTCCATTTTAAATTATAAGTTATTCTAAAAATCTGGTTGAGTCATAGCATTTAAAGTTTAACAAAAATTATAGAGAGAATTAAAAAAAATTATGATATCAAATAGGTATACTATGAATTTTTTTTTCGCGACCAGGTGTGTGCCACTACGAAAATAAAATTAATGAAGAATCTAATTATATTTATTTGATATCATAAATGTTATTATCTTATCATATAAATTTGGTCAAACTTGAGATGGTTTGACTCTCCAAGATTCATGGAATGACTTATAATTTGGAATTGATGGAGTATGTTTGTGCACTTACCTGCGTCATGCCATCATGCATGCAGCATATGCATATATACTCTCGGCCGATTCAGTCTTTTTCTGCTTGCTAGCTTGCTTGCTTCTAACTGCAAGTTTTTCTGCTAATTAACTAGATCCGGCTGCCCGGGCTGCTGCTGGGATCGGCGTCGTCAGCACCGGAAGATGGTGATCCAGCAGACGAGGTGAGCGAAGACGAAGACGGGGACGAAGGGAAGAAGAGCACCGTGGGTCTCGAGCCAGGAAGAGGCCAATCGTTGTTGCATGAGACACGGGTAAGTTTCATTCGGCGACTGGCTGCTTGTCATGTGCAGTGTTCGAACGAACGATCACGTGTAGCTTTGCACTTGCGCGACAGGTACAGGGAGCTGTCGTGGCCCGTGGAACGCCGCCGCGGCCCCCTCTGCGGCGCAGGAACAAGCTCAACCAACCTACCTGGGTACGAAACGCTGCATGTAGCATTGCAGCTCATGCCATGCATGAAACAGTCTACAACTGTAGCATCGTATATGAACCTCATGATGACACAAACCGAGATTACGCAACCAAGAATAAACAGTAACTTAACACAAACATTGAACTTGGACCGGCATGGCACGTGTAATAACAACAGTAACGCAACCGTAATGGCAGCTGGCTAGTACAGTAAGTATACCTTGTCGGAATCGATACAGTGAGAGTGTGACACTGCATTATTGTTCATTTGTTGTTCCAATCCGAACGGACTAAAAACAGCAGCTCCACGGCGGGCACATGAGGGCCATCCTGCGAGGGCTCCTGCTGAGCGCCGTGTCGGTCAACGGGAGCCAGCGGCGGCGGAGGAGGGACGAGCTGCGGCTGCACGCGGCGCCGCAGGACCACGCGGCCGTGTCCGTCGCGCAGCTCGCCGCGGCGGTCGCGGGCATGGTGTCCGCGTGCGAGCTGAGGCCGGCGGCGGCAGCGAGGGGCCCGGCCGACCCCGTCGCCGCCGCGGGAGACAGCAGGAGGACGGGCGCGGTGCTCTCATTTGCCGCCGCGCTGGTGGCCACCGTCTGCGCGGAGGCCGCCGCGGAGAGTGGCGGAGTCGACGAGGCCCGCGTCGCGTCCGCGGTGAGAGCCGGCCGCGAGAGCCGCTCACCCGCGGAGCCGCTCGCCCTCACACTGCCACTGCAGCTACATGTAACCACACGGTTAGAGTATCGATCAACGAAAATAACTCCAGAAAGCTTCCGAATTCAATTCATTGCTGCTGTTAATCATGGGTTCTTGTGTTTTGCTGCATGCAATACGTCTCTTTACTTATTTCAGCGCTGAGGGGTGCTGCGGCGCTGGAGCTGCGGGCAGCCGACGTGAGGGGAATTGGGAGCACCAACTCTGCTAGCGTTAGAGCTAGCTTGCAGAAAGGCACAACTCTCAGGGTTTGCCTCCTTGTGGCGAGTCCCCTAGCCCTGTAACTCTGTACCTTGTTGTTACTTCTTTTAATAAATTTGCAGTAAAAAAAATCTGAACAGGTTCTAGTACTTCATTTCCCGCAGGAATAATACCACGTACACTTGACATGCATGTGGTAGTATTTTACTCACCATATAAATTGGACAGAACGCTAAGATAATGATGCCACATGCATGGAGCAGAATGTACCAGTGTCCTAATCGTGTTTAGGCCGGTGTTATGCAGGGAGGGTGCGGGTGAGGACGGTCGCCATCTTCCCGCATGGCTCTGTGGTGGTGCTTAGGCTGGGGAAGAAGCTCCTGCGTGGTGCATTCATCACCTACAAGGAATGTACGTATAAGAGATCAAAATATTGTTTGCCTCGTTCTCCCTCTCCATCCAAAAAAAAGTCCAACCCATCTCAAATTTGATCAAACTTATACAAAATAATCCCAAAATTAGGAGTAGTTTCATTAGATTATCCTAATATTTGATCTCTAGAAAGTTATTTAGCCCATCTAAATGCCATATTGTGGTGTGTCGGTTCTGTTTAACCGGTCGTTTATCTATCTACCTTTCCATCCTCATTCATATACAGTTTCCCATTTTCAACGAACCTCCATGTATATGATGTATGTCAAGACATGTGTTCAATTGAAATTGTTTCTCATATGTGTTCATATTGTAACACAATACGAATAGATACTTTCTTACTTTATCCTATTGTAGTAGCTAGGCTTTAGTTACAATTACTTTGTATACCTTTTCGTCCACACTCATATTTTTTTATTTGCAGGGCATCTTCATGGCTTTATGTGTGCTCGACATGTGTTTATTAGTTGCCTTAGCTTCAGCTATGCATTTGACTTGGAAACCGACGGGCTCATTGCTATATTTCGCATAGTGATACATGTCAATCATGCGCATAGACCTTGATGAGTTAGTTTTTTTCCTATTTTTTCTCGAACACGCAGGAGAGCTGTGTATCATTGTATTATAGAAGAAAAGAGGAGTCATACATAGACCCAAGACACCCACCCACCCAAGGACTTCTAACAGAGAGTTTTTCCTATATTAACAATAACAAAAGTGAGTAATTTATAATCATGAATAGAATTACTTTAGGTTACTTTTAAATTTTAATAATAGCATAGATAACTTAAACTGAAACTTAGGTGTTACTTTCTTTATATTGAGTTAGTATTTTTTATGTTAACAATGGCAACATTCAGTAATTCAAAATTATATATAGAAGTGTTTTTAGTTTTTAATTGACAAATATAGGTAATCCAGATTTAGTGACTTTCTTTAGCTTATTTTTAATAATAGTATTAGATGTGGGTAATTTGGATGAAAATTTAGGTGTTATAGTAATGGCATATGTGGGTAGTTTCAATGAGAATTGGGGTTACTTTCTGTGGTTTTACACAACGACAATAGTGGATAATTTAGATCAAAATTTTGAGGTTACTTTAGCCTAATTTTAAAATGACTTGGAGGTATTTTTATGAAAAACAACAGATCTAATATCTATTCTTGCATATGATAGCTAGATTTTTACTACCCCAACAGGTGTCCATATATGTTTCCTATTTGTGAGAGTTTATAGGGTTCATTATTTTTTAAGTGTCTCGCGAGAATTAACAAGGAGACTTCATTATGACCTCCAAAAGTAAGAGTAAAATGCATGAATCTCATATCAATACGCACATGACCGTCGAAGTGCTAGAGCATATGGCAAAAGTCGGTTTGCCTGGTATATTAATGCTATTTTATCGCATAATTAGCATGCCATGTAAACAGATGAATAATTCAACTTATGGTGATATATTTAAACGTTACACCTTATAATTACTATATAAGTTTATTAGGGGCGTGCATATACATATTTGGAAAGGAGTAAAATGCACTACGGGTCTATTAACTTTTTGCCCTATATCACTTAGGTCCAACACCTTTCGAAGTACAGGTTTTGATCCTTAAACTTATTATGACTTGCACCAGAGGTTCATACCTCTTCGTTTATGTTTTTATTTTACACAAATCTCCCTCTATTTCTTTTTCTTTCACGAGCATGTCCCTCCTGCGGTCCTGCCGTCCAGCTCTCCTCTGCGCGCACTCATTGGCTCACCGGCCATGCCCTAGCCCCGTAGGCCCTAGCTCGCCTCCACGCACATCGGCCTTGTAGGTTGCTCTGCCCGGCCGCGTGCTCAAGCTCGCCGCCACGTGCCCGCACGCCGCCTTGCCACGCCGCGTGCGCCAGCGCTGGTGCCCTGCGTCTCACCTCCCCGCGTCGTCTCAACATGTCGTGCGGCCCTGCGCAAGTGTCCAGCGGATTGACCGAGAGCGGTAGCACAGTACCAAGAACTTGGTTCGGAGCGCCGACATGTGGTTGCCATGCATGCACGCTGCCGGCCGTAGCGGGATTAGCCTGTGACGTGCCGGCCGTGGAGAGCGTCGTGTGGACGTGGTGACAGAAAACCTGCAGGTTTGTTGCAGTACCATGGTCGTGTGAACTCAGTGGCAAGGATCGGATCGGAGGTGTCGGAGCCTCGGCGTCCATGGACGTGATTGTCACCGGCACCGGACGATCGGAGAGGTCGAGTATTAGCATCTCTCGTTTGATCTTGAGACTCCAGCTAGTTCATTCAGTTCACTCCGTACCTTGAAACCTTGCATGGCATCGCATTCACGAATTGACTGACTCGGTGTTCAGGCGATCGATGCAGTGCTTTTCAGCGGCAGTGCCCGGCTGCGAGGTAGCGTCGGCCACGGTCGCCGTGCATGATCAAGGCCGTCGACGGCGGCGGCGGCACAGCAGACCGCGCAAGGCGAACATGAAGCGCGCGACGCGACAGGGAAGAGAAGCCGAGGTTACGCAACCCGTATGTGCCTCTGCTGCGAGCTGTGTGCGCGCAACGCCGGAGAGGGGAGGGTCTGATGACGATGAGGGGCGGTCCTGACGACGTGTCTGCTGCGAGGAACGCTGGTGACTATGCGCATCTTGTTTGTCACGGTTCACGCCGGCGGCGGCGAACAGGGAGCAGCAAGAGGCCCCAGTTGTCGTGCGCGAAGAGGTCCTGTGCCGCTGCGGCGGAGGCCTCGGGAGCGGCCACCATCCTGGTGGCGGTGGCGGCGGCACTGTGGCCTGTCAGGCCCAGCACAGACGGGGAAGGAACAGGCTGAAGAGGAATACGCGCCTTCTATCTAGGGAAAACGTCATTCATCCTTTTATGTAATAGAGTGACTATGACATGTGGGCCAGAGGCCGTAGCTGTAGCTTCTTAAGCAACTCTGTAAGAGAGAGAACGGCATTGCATTTTCTGAAATATCAAGTCGGCAAGAGGAAGTTGTCCTCTGTCGTTCCCGTCTCGCGATTTCCTTCTCGATCTCCTCACGTCGAACGGCGGTGATCGTCGGCGACCAAGGGGCGTGACAGGTGGTATTGGAGACCCTCTTTCCTCGGCGTGGGCGGCGGGCTTCATTGGCCAGCTCTGATGCTAGTTATCCGGCGGCGTACTACCTCACGCGTCGTCATCACCATCCCAATCCACAGTAACCCACCTCCAATCCCACACCTCCGCAGTGCTCCCTTCGTTTCGAGGCATGTTCTAGAACACGATCCTTGATCTGCAGTTCGTAATTCCGGTGGGTAGGGGAATTTCGTTAACGCCCTTGAGGTGTTCGACAAAAGGAACCAGAGGTCCCTCCTTTAGGTTGAACTGGGTCGGTCCCGGCGAGGGCACTGCCTCCCTGAGCACTGCACATCCCACCACTCCACAAACCCTATACATCCACCAGCAACCCCACCACCTTCCCTAATCTCTCGAGATCCAATTCTTCCACGGCACTACAATCGACTGGGGGACGACAGAAACAATTGAGTGGTTCAGGAGGCGAGAACCTTGTTGAGCAGTCCACAAATTTGCTCAATCCTTCATCTTAGCAAGAATCGGTCAAGCCCAGGGTTGTGGGACAAGTTCTCACGTAAAATTCCGTAAGCTCGTGAGCCGGTTGTTGTGCGGTGGCGATGGCGAGGAAGTGACCACACACTTGGGTTGCAGAGCACGTCTCTGTGTAAAATCCCTTGGTGGTGCCTGACTTCCAGGAGTAGTCTGCGACGGGGTGTGGCAAGTTTTAGGGGAGGTGTATACCAAACCGATTGCCTCACCAACACTCAGTTTCTGTCACTTTGATTCGTCAACAAGGCTCCACCAAAACCCTCTAAGCAAACACAGTTCGTGCTCGATGCTATGTCCAAGACCTCAGAGGAAGACAAGGGCCGCTGGGAGCAGGTGATGGAAAACTTTGATCTCATTTTTCAGCAGATGAATGACATCGACTTAATCCAACAGGACATCAAAAGAGACCTCAATGCCACAAAGGATGATCAGAGACTCATAGCTAAGCAGGTCCAAGCTAATGGTCAGCCTGTTGCAAGTTTGACCCTACGCACTATGAAGAAGGAAGCCATCCCTGATCCGTTTGAGGATGTCTCTGTTGTGTTCGAAGAGGAGGACAATGATTTCTAGAATGTGTTTGCCACAAAGAAAACGGACTTGAAGCCAAGTTCTTCCAAGCAACCCAAGAACCAAGAAGATTCAATTCCTCATCACAGCTTGCCTAAAATTCATTTTCCCAAATTTGATGGCACCAACCCCAAGATCTGGTTTGACAACTTCAGTAATTACTTCACCATCTACTCAATACAAGAGAGACTGAAGGTAATAGCTGCAACAATGCATCTGGAAGGGAATGCATCCAAATGGTGGCAAGCATACAAACAGAATCATACTATACCTACCTAGCCACAGTTCTGTGCAGTCGTTCAAGAGAAGTTTGGAGCAGATGATTACAGGAATGCTATTAATGAGCTTCTTTCTCTCAAACAAACTGGCACTGTGGAAGAGTACACCACTGCCTTTCAGTCATTACAATTTGACATCTCAATGCACAATTGTCACTATGATGAGCTGTTCTTTGTAACCACTTATGTGCAGGGACTCAAAGAAGAAATTAGAGACACAGTAGAACCCCATGTACCTGTTACTGTGCAACATGCTTTAGTCATTGCCAGAATTCAACAAAGGACTTTGGAGAGAAGCAAGACCAAGTTCCACAAAGTGCAACTGGGAAGGCCACAGCCCTTCAAACTAGATGTTGTTCCTGCTCCCACCACAGCACGTCTCCAGCGCATCAGACAACTGAGAGATTATAGGAAAGCCAATAACCTGTGCTTTGCTTGTGGAGGCAAGTATGAACCAGGTCATAATGATGTTTGCCCAAAGAAGCAGAAACCTCAGGTGCATGCCATGGCCCTCAATGACTTGGATAAGGAGGAAATTACTGAAGAACAATTGACTCAGCTAGCTGTGGAAGATGCTATAACAGAAGACTTTTACAAGCTGTCACTCAATGCTCTCTTTACTTCTGATTCAGAAAACTCAATCAAGATAAAGACCCAAGTTCAGGATAAAGTCATGTTGATACTGTTGGATTCTAGGAGTTCACACAACTTTATCAGCTCTACTTTTGTCAAATTGGCAAATCTACCCACAGTGCCAACTAAACCCAGAAATGTCAAATTAGCTAATGGGGAATGGCTCAATACATCTGAGCAGGTTCTCAACCTGCACTGGTACATTCAAGGCCATACTTTGTCCAGTGACATGATAGTTTTGGATATGGGACCATATGATGCAATCTTAGGTTTTGACTGGCTCAAGCAAAACAACCCAATGCATTGTGATTGGAACAACAAAACCTTAGAATTCATGCATGCTGGTTAGTTCATAAAGCTACAAGGACTGCAACCACCTTCCTTGCATGTTTCACCAATCTCAGCTAACAAGCTATACAATGCAACTAAAGGCAATGATACTTGGGCCTTTGCTTTGGTCAATACCACAACACCAACCAATCTGAAAGAGCAACCTCCAAGTCTTCCAGTAGAGGTGCAAACACTTCTGGATCAATACTCCAAGGTGTTTCAAGACCCCAAGCAATTGCCACCAGCAAGAAGATATGACCACTCCATTCCCTTGATTCCTGGAGCTGTTCCAATCAATGCCAGACCTTACCATTACTCTCCACAGTTAAAGACAGAGATTGAAGAGCAAGTAAAGAATTTTTACAAGCTAGCTTGATCACTCATAGCCACAACCCATTTGCCTCTCCAGTGTTACTTGTCAAGAAAAAGGATGGCACTTGGCATTTCTATGTCAACTATAGAAAGCTCAATGATCTCACTATCAAGAACATATTTCCCTTACCTATTATAGAGAAAATTTTGGAGGAATTACATAGAGCTCAGTACTTCACCAATTTGGACATGAAGGCAGGTTATCACCAAATCAGAATGCTCCCTGCTGATGAATATAAAACTGCATTCAAAACACATCAGGGTCACTATGAATTCAAAGTGATGCCTTTTGGACTGACAAATGCACTAGCCACATTTCAATGTGTTATGAATCAGATTCTTTAGCCATTTCTAAGAAAATTCGTATTGGTCTTCTTGGATGACATCCTCATTTATAGTCCTACTATGTCAGAGCATTGTCAGCATTTGCAGTTAGTCCTTCAAACATTACAGGACAATGAATTCTACCTAAAGTACTCCAAGTGTTCATTTGCTCAGACCCAATTGGAGTACTTAGGCCATATCATCTCTTCCAAGGGGGTTGCCACAGATCCTAGCAAAACAGCAGACATGCTGCATTGGCCTACTCCAACTAATTTCACTGAACTAAGGGGTTTCCTAGGCCTGACAAGACACTACCGTAGGTTTGTCAAGGGATATGGTATTATTGCAAAGCCACTTACCAACCTGCTCAAACCAACCTGCTCAAACATAAGACCTTCCGCTGGTCTTCGCAAGCACAAGATGCCTTTGATCTCCTGAAACAAGCAATGACAACAATACCTGTCCTGGCGCTACCAAATTTCAATGCCACTTTCATTGTGGAAACTGATGCCTGTGGTGAAGGAATAGGAGCAGTCCTCATGCAAGCTGGCCAACCAATTGCTTTTCTCAGTAAAGCACTAGGAGACAAACATAAGAACTTATCCATTTATGAGAAGGAGTTCCTAGCTCTCATCATGGCAGTCGAAAGGTGGAAGCACTACCTCAAAAGGCAAGAATTTATTATACTCACTAATCACAAGTCACTAGCATACTTAAAGGAACAGAATCTTCACTCTGAAATGCAACGTAAGGCAATGACTCAATTGATGAGACTGTAGTTCAAGATAGTTTACAGGAAAGGTAAGGAGAACATAGTGGCTGATGCACTCTCTAGGTTACCACACCTATTTGCTCTATATGTTGTTTCCATTGTCAGGCCAAATTGGGTTTAGGAGGTACTTAACTCTTATACTACTGACCCCAGAGCTCAGGAGCTATTGTAGGAGCTAGCTATTCACAGTCCCAATACTACAGGGTACAACCTGGAGAATGGTCTCATCAGGCATAACTCCAAGTTATGGATTGGTAACAACACGGCTTTGCAAACAAAACTGGTGGCCACTTTTCATTCCAGTGCCCTGGGAGGACATTCAGGCACAAAAGCAACCTACCAGAGACTCAAGAACCATTTTTATTGGAACGACATGAAGAAGAATGTGGACTAATTCATCAAGCAATGCAGTACCTGTTAGCAAGCAAAACACTCTACCTCTTTTCCATCAGGATTGTTACAGCCATTGCCCATTCTTGAAGGTGTTTGGATGGATCTCTCCATGGACTTTGTTGAAGGCCTGCCCAAATCTCAAGGCTACAGTGTTATTATAGTAGTGGTGGATCGTTTGACCAAGTATGCCCACTTTGTTCCAGTCAAACACCCCTACACAGCTAGTACAATAGCTTAATTATTCATGGATAACATCGTTAAACTTCAGGGCATTCCACATTCTATTATCAGTGACAGAGACACTTTGTTTGTCAGCCAGTTCTGGAAGAAACTTTTCAAACTATACAAGGTCCAGTTGGCAATGAGCACAAGCTACCGCCCATAAACTGATGGACAGACTGAAAGTAAATCAATGCCTTAAAATGTATCTTCGTTGTGTAGTGCAAGATTCACCCAAAACATGGTCGAGCTGGCTTTCCTTAGCCGAACTGTGGTACAACTCTTCCTACCACTCCTCCCTAGGATGATGTCCATTTAAAGCCTTATATGGTACAGACGTCAATGTGGGTACTCCATCCCCTGTCCAGCCCAACACCCCTGTCTCGGTGATATATTTGGTAGCCAACAGGGAACGCAATCTTCAGTGCCTGAAGGAGCATCTTGCTGTAGCACATAACAGGATGAAAACTATGGCTGACAGAAAAAGAACAGATCTCCAATTCTAGGTGGGGGATCAGGTTCTGCTCAAGCTTCAACCCTATACCCAGTCCTCAGTGGTCAACAGGCCATCCCAAATTGGGCTACAAGTACTTCGGTCCCTTTCAAGTTCTAGAGTGAGTGGGCTTAGTGGCATACCGCTTGGCACTTCCAGAGGACAGTAAAATTCATAATGTTTTTCATGTGTCATAATTGAAACCTTTTGTTGCAGATTACACCCCAGTCTTCTCGAAGCTACCAATGACAATAGACCTGGAAGCAGCTGCTGCTATTCCAGAACAGTGCTTGACAGGCGCTGGTCAAGAAAGGGAACAGTGCAATCCCTTAAGTCTTCATCAAGTGGACTGGTTTGTCAAAAACCTCAGCTACATGGGAGGATTACAACGTGCTTTGCGATCATTTTCATGCTGCACCTTCCTAGGGACACGTAGGCTCTTCGGGGAGGGGAGCTGTCAGGCCAGCACGGACGGGGAAGGAACAGGATGAAGAGGAATACACCTATCTAGGGAAAATGTCATTTATCCTTTTATGTAATAGAGTGACTATGACATGTGGGCCAGAGGCCATAGCTGTTGAAAGCTCTATGTTTGGTGTTGGTAATTAGTGACAATGCCCAAGTGCTAATCATGTGCTTAAGATTGTATGTAGCAAAAGATGATTAGCACATAAGATGGTGAAGCATGATGATTAAGTGTGGATGATAAAGTGCTTACCATGGTGATGAGGGAGGAACAAGGTGTAACCCTATAGAGCTCATGGCAAAGGTATTTAGCTAGTGTTTGCTTTTGGTGATCAAGACACCTAGTGGGTGTGACACGTTTAGGTCTAGTAGCCGTACAATGAAGAGGGGAAATGGCGTATCATTTCATGTCCCACATGTGCCTCTAGGTGACATTTCATTGAGCATATGCATTTGGATAGAGCTAATAACGCCTCGAAAAATGATTGTGAAAATGCTAACACACTTGCACATGACGATGATCACTTGGTGGTGTTAGCATCTTTGCGAAGGCGGTGGTGTTTGAGCAGAAGAGAGGGGTTTGGGTTCCTCTCTCCCTCCCGCCGAGCTTGCGAGGCGGGATTCAACGCTTTTGTGGAAGTGAAACGCCTATTTTCCACTGCGCCGGACACGAAGAAACGAAGGCGAAAGGGAGTCACTGGGTGATCGGACGTGCGACCGGACGCTGGATCGGACGCGGCTGGCATGTCCGGTCACGCCGGACGCGAAGAAACGGAGGCGAAAGGGAGTCACTGGTGATCGGACGCGCGACCGGACGCTGGATCGGACGCGGCTGGCACGTCCGGTCAGCTCATCCCGCGTGCAGAGGCAGCAGCGCGCACACCGGCGCGTTCGGTCGTTCACGGGACCGGCACGTCCGGTCATGCTCTAGAGAAGTTGTGAAACACGCGAGGTCAATCGGACGCGGTGGCGCATCCGGTCACGATCAACCGGACGCGTCCGATCATGTGTGGGTGCTTACTGGAATCGATTGGACGCTGGCACTATGGCGTCCAGTCAGTTCAAGCAACGCGTCCGGTCGCGTGGTCAGCAACGCGATTCAATGGTGACCGGACGCTGCGACCGCGTCCGGTCAGTTCGACCGGCGCGTCCAGTCAGTACGCAGGCAGCGACAACTTGTTCCTAATGGCTCTATTCTTTGGGACTGCTTATAAATACTTGGTGGCCGGCTCTAGGGCTACTCTCTTGGCACTTTTGACATACTTGTGAGCATCTTGAGCTAAGCCAACTCTCTCACACTTCTCCCCACTCATCTCCTTGCATTCAATTGTGATTCTTGAGTGAGATTGAGTAATTCAAGTGCATCAATCATTGATTTGCATCTAGAGGCACTTGGGGGATTGATTTGCTACGGAGTTTCTTGTTACTCTTGGTGGTTGCCGCCACCTAGATGGCTTGGAGCAGCTTGGAGGAGGTCCGGCATGTGTTGGTGATTGTTCGTGGGCGGCTCCGGTGATTGTCTTGTGAGGGGTTCTTGTGGTTTCCCGACGGAGCGCCAAATTCCAACTCTAGTGGATTGCTCGTGTCATTGCAACCTCTTGCCATTTGGTAGGTTCTTGTGGCGTTTTTTAGAGGCTCGGTGTGTGACCGATTAGCCACCGAACCACATGGTTGAGGGGGACACAACGGGGACTAGCGTGCCGGCAAGCACGTGAACCTCGGGATAAATCATCGTGTTTTCACTTCGTTGATTGGGATTGATTTGTCTCGGTGGATTAATTATCTTGAATATCATCACTTGGAATTATTTCTTGGTTGGCTCAATTCATCGCCCCTCGGTGAAACCCCTCTAACTCACACTTGCATTACTTTCATAGTTGTATCTTGCTAGTTTGTTTAGTGTAGCTAGAATAGCTCTTTGCTTTGGTAGCTTGCTAGCTCTAGTTGTTTTTCTTCTTGCGGTTTGACTTGTGCGGTTAAGTGAAATATGTTAGAATTGTCTTTTGGATAGGTTGCTTGCAACACCCCATAGGCTAGGCAAAACTTGCTTCTCGCTATTTGTTATATTGATAAACTTATTTAGCATACTTTGTAGGAATTTTTATTAGGCTATTCACCCCCCTCTAGCCATCAAGACCTTTCAACTGTGGCTTTTTAAGCAACTCTGTAAGAGAGAGAGCGGCATTGCATTTTCTGAAATATCAAGTCGGCAAGAGGAAGTTGTCCTCTGTCGTTCCCGTCTCGCGATTTCCTTCTCGATCTCCTCACGTCGAACGGCGGTGATCGTCGGCGGCCAAGGGGCGTGACATGGCTCATGCCGGCGACCATGACCTGGCTGCGCATGCGGTTCAGCTGGTTCAGCACCGGCTACAGGATCTCGTTGAGCACCCACCCGATGGCGAGCGCCACCACGAAGAGCAGCAGCTGGCCGCGGTTGTCGCTCCCGGCGTCCGCCACCACGTCCGCCACACGCTGCGCCGCCAGCGCCGCGTCCGACGACGCCAGCGACAAGAAGGCGGCGCCCGCGAGCCGTCGCCAGTGTGGTAGACAACGACGACACGGCCACCGCGGTCTTCTTGGCCTATGTCGGGACGCGCAGTGAGACGTTGCTGGAGGTGGCGCTGCCGCTGGTGGATGCTGCCGACCACGCCACGATCTTGACGGGCTTCAGCAAGGCCATCGTGGCTATGGTCCCCATGGCAGGCAGGCAGGCGAGTGTGCTTGCGACTTGCGAGAGCAGAGATGGCGTGGTGGCACCTGCTGGCAGCAGATGTGAGGTGTGGGTGCACAGTGCAATGGCGCCTGACACGGAGGGGCATGTATGTACCATAGTTGTAAATTCCATTTCGGTACCGGCCGGAATGCCTCGTACCGACACCTAAACCAGTATAGAAGAGCCCTAATCCCATACCGAGTCAAATACCGGTCAATGCCGGTCAAATCCGGCCAATACCGGTCAATACCGGCCGTGGCTGCATGTATTATATTTTTCCATGTATGAACTTTGGAGTTTAAACTTTGAAATAAGGTCTTATGAACTTGTTGAATGATATTTTAGTTTGGTAAAAATGTTAATTACGCCATAAGTTAAGTCAGAATATATTTATATGTACATTTATGTATAAGTTTATTATTATTATTATTATTATTATTATTATTATTATTATTATTATTATTATTATTATTATTATTATTATTATTATTATTATTATTATTATTATTATTATTATAAAGTCCGAAATGGTATACCGGTATGGGCCGGTACCGGAATGTTCCATTCCAATAGCCAAAACGGAATGGCCTCCGAAATGGAATTTACAAGTTAGGTATGTACCTCCGATGTATATCATAAAAAGATCAATGACCTAAACCTGCGCTTTGAAAGATATTGGACCTAAGCGACACAAGGCGAAAAGTTAATAGACCTATGGTGCATTTTACTCCTTGGAAAGTTTAGAACCTAAATGACATTATTTAAGAAGCCGTGCATTTTACTCTTTCTAGTACTACTGTGAGGCTATTATTCTGGTCTAGAGTGGAGGGATCACATACACTCTTACTGTGCTCAATCAGCTTCAAGGCGCCATTATTCTTATTAGATTAGATACGACACAAAGGTGTTGGTCAAGTCGACACTACACAGATCACCTGATCTGATGATCGAGCTTATCTGTTGGTTGCCTGATTGCCCCGATAAGGGTGTACAGTCCCATCAGATTTCGTTCTGTCTATATAGATGCTAGCAGTTCAATAGTACACCCATGCGACGCCGCATGCTTATACAGTAGTAGTATGATTTATCGGCTCGATCGATCAGTCCAGCAGGACAGCACGGATCGAGCTACTTTATCTACTTGTCTTGCACTGACCTCAACGTTTGATTATATTATGCACGTTATCCACTGTCAATCGGCGTGTGATTCAGATGAGGTCCTGGCGGTCTCGGGCGGCGCCGGCAGCAGCGGCGAGGCAGTGGTGGAAGGGCGGCCCTTCTTCCCGCTGGCGCTGAGCACGACGGGAGGGGCGACGGTGCAGCTTCTGTTTGAACACCAGGCGCACTGCAAGGTCTGGACGGCATCTGTCCAAGGGATTTGTCTGAACAAAAGCTCAAGGACCCCATGAGCCATGAATGGGTGATGGTTGCATGATTGGCCTCAATCTAGCTCCGGCTTGCCAGCATTTGGTTGCGGTGCAGATGGCCAAGGAGTAGTGCCAGTGTGTTTATATATACTTTCTATAATTTTTTTTGGTTGTTGCATCTTGATATATAGAAAGCCAAAAGTGCTTTGAAGATAACTGTATCAACTCTCCATGTAATGATATTGAAACATAATAAACTTTTTTTATCAAAAAAATCAACATAGCTAGTGCACGCATGCATATGTGGAGTTGTGGACCGGTGGTTCGTCTCGATGGACGGATGGAATAAGCGTACACGTCGGAAGAGTTTCATGAAAATAAAGTACATGTGGAGAATCGCCTTTAATTTTTCTTGTTCAATGGTGTTTTCGCTAAAAAGGTTTTGTGTTGGTGTATGCATATTACAAGTTTAAAAAAATGCTATCTTAAGTGTCTGAAAACAGGAAAAGGGTTGCAACCCCACATATGTTCATGACATGTGGAATACAATAATGCCTTTGAGTGCAACCCCAGATGTACCAGAGTACCATCACCGATGTGTTGTGTTATGTGTTGATAAACATTGAGCATGATGATCCTGAGGAGAAGTTTGATTGTTACTCGTACTAGGGAAATTGGATCATTTGTCTAACAAAGATAAAGCCCTAGGTTGTCCGGCAACTCCGATGATTTGCTCAAAGGTCAAAGCTAAGTGTTGCAGTCTTCTTGTTGCTTTGAAGCATTCCGATGTACTTTGCATGCCCATGATGACCTCGTCCTTCATAGCAAAATGAGTGGCATCACCCAGTACCATCGCTGCCGCTTTTGTGGATTCTGCTCAGGCATAATCTTCTCCACTAGATCCACATACCACAAGAAACAACTGATTTGGCGCTTGAATTTTACGCAAGAACTCATCTCACAACCCTAGCAAAAAAAAGTGTTTTAAGATCACATCTGCCACCACGGATGTAATACGATGATCTCAGCTCCTAAGATCTTACACAAGGAATCACCTTCCAACCATCATACCATTGGTTTAAAGGGAAAAGAGGGTAAAATTCCTAGATCTGGGTTTTTTTTGATACACTCGTATCCATCTCAATCTAGGCGTGTTGGAGTGAAAATTAAACTAAGTTTTACCATAATCCACTCCAATATGCATGGATTGAGGTGGATATGAGTCCATCTAAGCAAGGCCTTGAGTACAAGTCATGTGATTTCACTACAATCTAGTCATGGGATTTCACTTATCCATCTCCTATGCTCGCCACCACGTTGGCCTCCGACTCCATTTTCGGCGGCCACCAAATCCACTACCGTCCTATGGCTTCGTCGGGAGCTCATTGTGACTCCTGCGCCTTCTCCATTGCCCATCAGATTTCCCCCACCACTCCCCTAGGCCTACCCACGAACCACCTCTATTGTTAGCTACTGGCCATCTAAGGTCATACTTGGTGACTCATAAAATGAACCCACCCTCATACCTTGGGAAAATTGGATCTATATCATTGAAAGAACCAGAGTTTAGAAAAAAATAGTATCCAATGATTCAGCTTTAGAAATTTAGCATCACAAGATAGGTTTGTTGTTGCCTTCTACCATTTCTGTTAAATGGACATGAACTGGAACGCTGCGCTGCTCTCTCGTGTCGTCCTGTGACCACCACCGCTCACAATGGTTACAGGCTCCGGCGGTCGGGAGCACCTCCACGACCTCGATGCGCTTGTGCTTGCCCGCGAGGCTGTACGCCCACACCCGTGTCTCCCCCTCCAGGTCCACGGCATAGTATACGGTGTTGGGCCTCAGCGCGGGACACACCCTGGTGGACGCGGCCACGGCGCCCGCCGCGGCCACGAGCACGGCGGCGTCGCCGATGTATTCCGTATCCTCCCACAGTCCCACGTCTCCCCGCACTCGTCTAGCACGCGCACCATGAACCCTTCTCCTCCCGCGGCCGTCACGGGGCGGAGCAGCTCCACCTGCATCAGCTCGCCGTGGGGGGAGGACTCCACCAGGAAGTTGCGCTCCACGTACGCGTTTGGGTGGCGCGTCACGGAGGGGATGATCTCAGGGAAGGCAGAGTTGAGGTCGTAGAGCTCCAGGAAGACGTACATCATCCCGTACCTCGTGTTGGCATAGAGGTGGCCCTGGTGGACGACCACGGCGGGGATGTGGTCGGCGCCACGGACTTCCATGCGCGGTCGCCTGGCCGCGCGCGTGGCCCACTGGCTGTGGTGGTTCAGCCGCCGGTAGATGGCCAGGGCCATGACGCCGCCGTCGGGGGTGGGCACCAGGACGGCCTTGGATTACGGCATCGATTGGGAGGACGCCGCCACCGAGGTGCTGGACCTGGAGGCCTCAACGCGAGCGACAAGGGGGAGCGTGGCGACGGCTGGGAGCGGCTTGCGCGCGCCTAAAACGAGGTCGAGCAGGTGCATGGGCATCTCGCCACGCTCGTCCGCGGCGACTATCGACCCACGCACGGAGCCGAGGGGCAGGAACCTGGCGCGGGTTCACGCGGCCCAGGCGCGCTGGGAGGGTGTCCACGCCTCCACGGAGACCTCGCGGTCGGGGCACACGATTAGGCGGCTGCGGTCGAGGGCGAGGTCGGCGCCGACATCCGTGGGGAGGAGCAGCCAGGGAAGGTCGGGGCGTGGGCAGTCGTGGCGGGCGGTGAAGGCGGCTGCGGCGGTGCGCCAGGAGCTGCAGACGGGAGGCGCGCGACGACGAGGTCGAGCAGGTCCTCGTGGAGCCCCGCCCAGTCGGCCATGGGGATTGCGGGAGACGTCGTCCTCGCGTCGGCCATGCTGCGTGCGTGTGTTCTGTTGTTGTGTGGTGTGCTATTTTTCTAAAGCTATTTTTTTAAACTCTGGTTCTTTCAATGGTATCCAATTTTCCCTAAGACATTGGCTAGATAGCGGTAAGAAGAAGAAGGGCCCCATGCTGCAGGTGACAAAATTGCTGCTATGTGTCCGTTCCCCGAAAGAGTGTCATTCTCACTTTTTAAAGTCATTGAATCTCAAGTTTGACCAAATATGTATGAAAAGTACTAATATTTCTAAGGTGTAATAAATATCATCAGATGAATTATAGAATATATTTTCACAATTAATCTATTTGAAGATATAAATACTAATAATATTTTGATATTTAGTCAAATTTAGAAAGTTTAAAAATTAACTCAATTCTAGAACTTTCAGGGGCGGAGTTCGATTGAGGGCTGCAGACTCGCAGGCCCATCAAAGGATGTTGGGTCCGTTGAGACGTAGTTGGCCCATCAAGAGAATGTGATGCGGCCGTTGGTACGCGGCTAGCCGAATACGTACTGGGCAGGCCGATGGGTCCGTTGGTACGCAGTTTGCTTTGCTGCGCGTGATCAGGTGTTGCGCTCGACGACGGCTTGTGTTGACATCGGCCATGCAGCAATGCTGCGTGCGTGCCGTGAAATGCTTCCGTCTTAGCGGGCAGTGGCCCCACCATTTCTTCCAGCGTGTCTAAGCTTTTTTTTAGAACATAGGGTTGGATTTTATTGAAACACAAATTTTACATTGAACCTCTTACAAAGGCACCCTTGGAAGAAATTAGAAATACATTGCAAGCCTGTCAACCTGATGGTCGTCGTCACCGTCGACCGATGCCACCACAGCCCGACCATCCTCCACCTCATGCAGTAGAGGAACACGCCCAGGATGAAGCTAAAGGCCGACTCCCATGTCGATGAAGGAAGTAAATATTTTTGAAACGCCAGTGAGTAGCACATCAAACTTGATGTGCATTGAACACGATGAACGCTCCGGCAAACGGCTCCTTGTCGTCTCTTCGTCGAAGTTAGAAGAAGCCGCCTGCTGCTCCACCGGCCATCCCAAATCGACGAACAACGACCCCATAAAGGGGAATAACCTCACAAGGAAGTTCCCGTCACAAACTCCTTGGAGGGGCAAAATCCCGGTAAAAACTCCACTGTTATGAAAACCGAATCTCTTTTGAACAACAGGCATGTCGTAGGTCACTAGTTCTTTGCTACTGATGATGAGAAGGGCACAGACGACACAATGAAGCACACAAAAGATTCGAGCATCAACGCAGATGAAAAAGACGATGAAAAAAGTCGTCGATGCCGAACCTCGTGATAAAGACGTCGCCATGCTTCACTCACCCATGCAGACTGGCAGCAGAATCCGCACACCACCAAATCTAGCCGCCACCGGAGAAGCTCGGAAGAAACAAAAGATTCTCGGCAAGGTCATCACCGAGAGATAATACAACCCTAACCTAGCTAGATGTACTCTACTCCCTCTGGGCAGCTTTGTAAGTGTAAAATAGAGATCACCAACTGGATGATTGTATTGATCATTGGTGTGTACATTTATACTGTTACAAGATGGCCTGAGCCAAGAGTATACACGGTGAGTGCGCGCAGTGTGCGGCGAGAGCGCGCGGGGCACGGCGAGAGCGCAGGAGTGTGCGCAGTGTGCGGCGAGAGCGCGCGGCAGTTCGGTAGTTGCAGATCCTAAATGACCGGGTCATCAGCCGTTGTGAATCGGTTTCCGTTGACACCCCCCCGCAGTCTCAACGTCGCCGTCGGTGATGTAGAGGCTATTCCGGAAGTCGAGGAACAACGCCGAAGACAGTCCCTTCGTGAAGATATCTGCAAGTTGACGCGCACTGGGAATGTGCGTGACGCGGAGCTCGCCTAAGGCCACCTTTTCGCGAACAAAATGGATGTCCAGTTCGATGTGCTTGGTGTGTCGGTGATGTACTGGGTTCCTGGACATATAAACCGAAGAAATATTGTCGCAGAACACCACGGTTGCCGATGGAATGTTGCAGCGGAGCTCGCCTAGGAGGTGACGCAGCCAGGAGCATTCTGAGACGACGTTCGTGATGGCGCGGTACTCAGCTTCTGCGCTCGAACGTGAGACCGTGGTTTGTCGCTTGGACGACCACGAGACTATCGAGTCACCGAAGAAGACGCAGAAGCCTGACGTTGAGCGTCGCGTGTCCGGGCAGCCGGCCTAGTCGGCATCGGAGTAGGCGGTGATCGTCGGCATGGATGCAGTACGCAGCTGGACACCGAGCGCCGTAGTCCCTTTGATGTAGCGAAGAATGCGTTTGAGCATCATGTTGTGGACATCGCGTGGCGAGTGCATGTGGAGGCAGACTTGTTGGACGGCGTATGCAATGTCCGGACGTGTGATCGTCAGATACTGCAAAGCCCCGGTGATGCTTCTGTACGTAGTGGCGTCCGCGAGCAGGTTTCCTTCTGAAGCCAAGACCTTTCCATTGGTGTCAGCAGGAGTGGCAACAGGCTTGCAATTGGACATGCCGACCCTTTCCAACAGCTCTTCTGCATAAGAACACTGGGTGAGGAAGAAACCTTCTGCAGAGCGACACACGGTGATGCCGAGGAAGTGCTTGATCGGTCCCATGTCCTTGACAGCAAATGCAGCGTGGAGCCGTGCGATGACATGTCGGAGTAGAGGTGCTGTGGACGCCGATAGGATCATATCGTCGACGTACAGCAGCAGGTATGCCATCGCGCCATGATGGTTGTAGATGAAGAGGGACGAATCGGCCTTGGACTGGACGAAGCCCAGGCTGGTGACATGGGCGACGAACCGGTCGTTCCACGCCCGGGGAGCCTGACGAAGACCATAGAGTGACCAGGACAGAAGGCACACGTCGTCAGGTCGTCGTGGGTCGACAAAGCCCGTCGGCTGTTGATTGTAGACGCGTTCTTGCAGGTTGCCGTGAAGAAAAGCATTGGACACGTCTAGCTGATGTGCCGGCCAGTTCCGCGTGGCGATGATGGTGAGGATGACACGGATCGTGGCTGGCTTCACCACCGGTGAGAATGTCTTGCCAAAGTCGATGCTAGGGCATTGATTGAACCCTCGGACGACCCAACAAGCTTTGTAACGCTCGAGAGAGCCATCCGGGTTCATCTTGTGTTTGAAGACCCATTTACCGGTGATGATGCGCGCGCCGGGTGGTCGGGGAACGAGAGTCCAAGTCTTGTTGGCCTGCAGTGCGTCGAACACCTGTTTCATGGCGTCGTACCAGTTTGGATCCTTGACGACAGTGCGCACGCTCCGAGGTATGGGTGAGATCTCACATGATGCAGTCATGGCGTATTTGGGATTGGGTTTATGGATCCCAACACGCGCACGAGTGACCATTGGATGCACCGGAGGGGCATCATCTTGTTGTGGCACTGGTGGAGGCGACGGCAGAGGTGTGACAAGCGGTGATGTCGCGGCACTGCCGCTGGGTGAGGCAGCAGAGCTGGACACCACGGGGTTCGTAGTCGAGGGAGTCGATGGCGGTGTCGCGGCGAGGACAGGAGGGGCACGAGCTCGATGTAGAACGCGGCGTCGTGGAAGAAGTTCACCCGAAGGTGGAGGTGGCGATGGTGACCGTGCCCGCGTCACGGCGTGTGCGCTGTGGCGTTGCTCCTCTTGGTGGATCGACGGGGGGGAGGGGCGCGTCGCGGAAGGGGAACACCGCCTCGTCGAAGACGACGTGTCGGGAGGTGATGACTCGTCCTGTCGCGAGGTTGTAGCAACGGTACCCACGGTGGTCCGCTGGATACCCGATGAAGACGCTGATCGTTGAGCGGGCGTCGAGCTTGTGGTTCGACGTGGCGACGGTGTTGGGAAAGCACCGACATCCAAAGATGCGGAGTTCGCCGTAAGACAGGGGCATGCCGAAGAGGAGCTCGTACGGCGTCGTGGTTCCCGTAGCACGGCAAGGTCGGCGGTTCACTAGGTACGTTGCCGTTGTAACACCCCTGGGTGTTAAGCATGCATTCATATCCCAAATCATGAGCATTATCATTTCATAGATGTTCATCATCGCATGCAATTTAAATTGGCATTAATTAAAATTATGAAAACACATGTTTGAACCCTGAATTAGTAAAAAACTCTAGCTAAGAGTGGTAAAAATTTGTTGAGCTATAACTCTAAATGACTTAGAAATAATTAACATGATTTTTGGAGCAAATTTTGTATTCAAAATCTCCCTAAATTTTGCTTTTAAAAATATTTCAGAAAAATGAGTTTCCATTTAAAATTTGACTTTAAATCATTAATTCAAAATCTATTTAGAATTTTGAAAAGTTCCCTAAATGAAAGTTGTAGAGAATTAAATTTTGAATAACTTTTGTTTTGGGGGCAACTTGTGAAAATGTCTTTTTCATCTTCAAAATTTAAATTTGAATCAAATTATAAAATCTGGAAATTTATTTATAAAAAAGAAAATGAATTTCCTCGTCTCTTGGGCCGCCGCCTCCCATCCTGGCCTGCTCTCGAATCGGCCCGGCCCAGCTCCGCGCGCCGCGTCCGCCTCACCCCGCCCGCGCGCCCACGAGCCGGCATGCGCCGCTCGCCGGCGACACCTGGCCGTCCGTGGCGCCCACGAGCGCACGCCTCACCATTTCAAGCCGCAGATGCTCCACTTCCCGCTCTGCCCTCTCCATTCTTCCTCTCGCGCTGCCGTCTTCTTCGCCCCACACCGAGCACCGCTCGAGCCCTCCTCGCCACCGCCACCTCCGCCGGTAAAATTGGCCACCGGTGGTCCACCGCCGCCCTCCATCGTGTGCACGTCGCTCCGCTTCCATCTCCGACACGTCGTGCTCGCCTTGATTTCACCATTCGAGTTAGGTAGGTTCGATTTGAGCCGTGTTGCCGCCGTCGGTCATGGCGCTGTCGAGCTCGACCTCACCGTGGGAAGGGCGTCCCCGCTGTTTCTTGGCCCTTGAAAGTTACTTTGCCGCGTTCGCCTTCCTCTCGCGGACCCGGTGCGCACCTCGTCATGCCCGGTCATGGCCAGCAACGGCCGTCGGCCTGCTGCCCGCGCGGCCGCGGCGCCACGATCACCGTCGTAACCACGCCCCCTCTTGGCCTCGTGGACCGAACGGCCTTGGGCCGAAGCCCAAGCCAGGCCGGCGCGCCTGCTTTCCCCGCGCGCGCGCTCGGTCCGAAAGCCTCGTCCGGCCAAATTGATTCACTGGGCCGGCCCATTAGCGATAAGAAAAATAGTTTTTCGTTTTTCTTTTATTATTTGAAAATGGAAATGGTTTAAAAAATGTTTGGATACTCAAATTTTCTCCAAACCTGTTGAAATAAATTTTGCTAGGTTCCTTATCATCAGATCTACTTGAGAAAAATATTGCATGTCAAGTTTGAAATATTTTTTTGTAGAGTTTTTATTTAATCACTGAAACTGTTGTTTTCTTGTTAAATATGTAATAAATGATAGAAAGTTTAGAAAAATATGGTTCCACTTGCATTAATTTTCTTTTGTGATGTACTTTCAAGGAAAAATATATTCCATGCATGTTCTGTAGAAAAATCTTGATGTATAGTACAAGTGTTTAATATTGCAAATAATTGTTATTTTCGCTAGAGAGAAAAATATGAATAAAACATGCATGTAATAATTTTTCTATGGTGATTGTTTATTGTGTAGAATGTAGGAAAAATGCTAAATCTGTTGTTTGATACTTTTCATAGTATAAAGTATTTTTATGCTCATTTTAGGCCCTAGCTTGTTATTTTTGTGTTGGCAGTTCTAGCAATCCAAATGCAATGAAATTTTTGTGGTATGCTAGATTCGATGATATAAAGCTACTGTAATTTTCTCAGATTTTTCTGTGCTACCAAAATAGGTGTTGCTGTTCAATCCTAGTTGCAATTAGGGTTTAATTAACCTTGTTAATGCATGACTAGTTAATAAGATTTTGCTTTGGTGTATCTTTGAAGCATTTAATAAGATGTGCTGACTTAACATAGTAGTAGTAGAAGAGAATGCAGTAGATGACATGTGCTTGTAGTCTGTATTCTTGGATGATGTTGACTACCTTGTAGAAAAATTATATTCCTACTTTATGAAATAAAGTAAACATATTTATCTACATTTCATTCATCATGACCATTACATATCATTCCTGCAATGCACCTAGACATAATCACTTATACGATTGCATCATATAGGATCGCAGGAAGTAACGCCGGTAGCAGTTCCCGAGGAGCCGGAAGAGCAGCCCGAGGAGTAGGAAGTGCCCAAAGCCGACGAGGAGGTCGGTGAGGATCTTCCAGAGTGCCCAGACCACCGTCCGAGCTCTTTCGAGAGAGGCAAGCCCCAGAGCATTTTCCTTCCCCGGTATACAAATATTTTATTAATGCTTTACTTTAACTGTTGTATTATGCTTAGGAGTTGTTTGCAACCGTTGCTGCATTATACCTTGTTTACTCCGTTCTACCCTATCCTTGTCACCTTGTTATTCATAGTCAAGTAATTGCTTAGCTTGCTTAGACCGGTAGAAATCGGGTGATTTCCTGTCACCTACGAGCTATAGGTGGTTACCTGGATCTGCTTAGAAAAGTATGTCATCATGGAATAACAAAGTGTTAATGTGAAGTTGAGACCGGACGGAAACTTGCAGGGTTTCGGACTGTAGTGTTTTCCATCTGTGTCGATTAAGGACCGACCGTTGTTGGGCCTCGAGTCATGTTGAACGCATGCCTTACATTTAGCTGGCCGAATAATGTAGCTTTTGACCGCGAAGCTGGGAGATTATTCGGGCCGAGTGGATTGCCCGCAACGCACTGTACCAGAGCAGTAGTGGCAGAATACGGGGGCACGATGATAAGACCAAAGAGCAGTCAGGTAGCCCTGGATACATGTGGTTCCTGGCAAGCTCGCGACTTTACCTGAATGGTTGACTCGGTGACCGACACCTCACTTTAGCGGGTGAGTGAGGTTTGTGTGAGGAATAAATTACCAGCTGGTTAATAATCGATTCAAATCGCCATCGTTCACTGGATAGTGAGCACTTGACTTGAGCTACTTCATCGTAGTAATATTGATGGAACACTTGGACAGTTATATGAAATATTGCATAATGGGAGTTGTTAATGATCATTGGTTATCATTACCTGTTTAATTACATGTTACTCTAGTACAGGTGCAAATATAGTTGACAGTTTAATAAAGATTTAACTTGATGCAAAGCTTTTGTAAAGATTCTCTAAATACTAAAAATGTCTTTTTGTAAATGAGTCAGCTACCCCACCAGACAGCCTATCATGATCCTTGGTGTCGTTTATTTTTGGTTCTGTCGGGTAAGTCTAGCTGAGTACCTTCTTGTACTTAGGTCTTTGTTCCCACTTGTTGCAGATGGGCAGATGTATTACGGCTACTGTATCAACTGCCTTTATCCTGCGATGGAAGAAGCTTAGGACCATGGGCAATGGTCATTCACTACATCTCGTCTGATGCTTTTGTTGGAAGATGATCCTGAGCTGGCACTGTATTTTGAACTCTGTGTGAGTGTGTGATTTGAACTAAATGCTTCCACTACTTCTATTTGAAACTGGTTTGTAATAACTATGTTTAAACTCCGATGTATTTGTGACGCGAACTTTTATGTAACTTGTGATGGTGACCACTGAACTTATTACGATCTTGGCTGGTATGTAAGTTGGTTTGAAATCCGTCGTGATTTCACGGACTACCGGGTTATACGGGCTTAAGTTTACTAAATCGTCTGCTCAGTGGATGATTTTCTTACTTAATCTCGTATAATTGGTCGGTTCCGTTACAGTTGGCATCGGAGCATGGTTTAGCGTGTTTACTGTTCACAAGTGTATTTAAAATAAAAATGTGTTTGAAAAACATGTATTACAAACTAAGAGTGTGCTTGTGGTCATATCCTTTATGCCTAGTAAGGACTCTAGGTGGCTTAATTAAGTACTAACTTGGGGGTTCTTGCACCATATTTCTCTTTCGTTGCTCATACGTCGTGCTATTGTATGAGTGCCACTTAATTGAGTGGTAATGCATGGATCAGTTGCCTCTACGCCTCGGTAAGTGTGAGATATGAGAGCATGATCAGATACACCGCCGATCTAGGGAGAGTGCTTATATGATACTAGAGTACTTACATGTTTTACGCATGTTCTTACAAAAGTGTCGCATGTGTGGTTGTTCCGTCCGTTGAGGCGATGCCGTCAATAGGATGATGTTTTGGGTGGTTATTACCGTTGTACGTGTATATGGGGATTCGTGTAGAGCGTGTAGATAGATTTACTGCTTTCATGCATGCATGGGGAATTGGGCTGAAATGAATTTTCTGCAGGTACATAACAGCGTTTCTTGTGTAGAACGTATTAGTTACGTATATGAGAGATCGCCTGTATGCCACCGAATTCATCGTTAGATATCATTTATTTCTTAAGTTTATGAGAACGTAAGAAACTTACATGCATCATGTTGTTTGTGCATTTCATTCATGTCATGCATTCCCCCCCTTATAAATTGATTATCCCCTTTTGATAAAAATTGTACCAACTTAAAATATGTTCTCACCGGGTAATCAAAACTTTTGGTACAGATGGCCCGCACGAAGCAGACTGCCCATAAGTCCACAGGTGGAAGAGCACCCTGACGCCAGTTGGCCCCGCGGGAGCGCCGCAACACGGACACCTTTCTGAGCGAGTTTGGCATGCCAACTTTGCTTTGGAGAGTGCTCCATGATGTGGGGTACCCAGAGGGTCAGGAGCCGGTGTACTCTTGGAGTGAGAGCCAGTTAGCTGAGGATGGACTTGCAGTAGTGGAGATCACCGTCCCTGCTCTTGGTGATGCTCTAGATTGGGATGGTTGGCACTTGGAGTTTGAGGGACGTACTCTGATTGAGGGTGCGGAGGGAGCAACTTTTCGTGTCATCAGGGACATAATGAGCAGATTTCCCAATGAGCTGGCAGCAGCCTTGGCTGGCACTTTTCCAAGAGATGATCCTCGCGATGCCATTTGGGTGCAGCCGCAAGGAAGCGCCTTGGCCAGAGGCCCAAACGAAGGACAGGCTAGCGACAACCACGCTATGAGTGCGATGTATGCAGCTATCAGAGCATACCAGGGTCTTGAGTGCACCTATTGGACGTTGACTGGTTTGCGTGGTGACGATCGGTTCAAAGCAAGAAAACAGAAGAAGAAGCAGGCACGTGCTATAGATAGTTTGCAGGAGCAGTTGGCTGACATGAGCTTGCAGCGAGACCAGGCTCTAGAGAGAGGTGATAGTGCTCTACAGCGGGTGCATACGTTGACTTAGGCCAACAATAATGTAGACCGCATGATTGGACAGTTGGTTCAGGAGAGGAATGAAGCCTAGAACAAGAGGAACCTTCTGAGGTAGAGGGTCGAGGAGCTAGATGAGTACTGCATGAGGAGTTTCATGCGCTCTATAATGGGATTGGCCCGTATGCTCCTCCAGAAGCCGCAGGTATGGACGTCGACGACGAGGAGGACGAGCCTATAGCCGTACCTGCCGACGACGACGACGTTGCTACTGATGGTAGCGATGGTGACGTCTCTAACCCCGACAATGGCCCCGAGGAGTAGGCTAGTTGCTTTGCGTTAGCTACTAGGCCCTGTCATGATGACCTTTCTTTTGGCTTCATGTATCTTGATGTATCTCGTTCGAACCTTGAGACTTGGTAGAATGTTGGATCTCGGTTGTTCATGCGATACCTGAGCGCATAAAGTCCAGTGTGTATATGCTGGCAACGTGGTTGTATTGGACGCGATGTTTGCATTTGATGTAATTTAATTAGCGATGATGTTTTAATTGGAATGTGATTATTATGCCTCTGTTTTATTGTATGACTTTGTTCTCTCCAATGAATTCAGTACGGCATAATTTTTCATTCACTCACAATTACTACAGCTTCGCTTAATCATTACTTATTGCTGAAATATGCAGATGGCAAACACTCGTCGCGCCACATATGAGGCTGCTGAAACTAGTAGAAATGGTGCTGGGGCAGGTGGGAGTGGTGAAAACAACGTCAACCATAGTGAGCCACACCCGGAGCCACATTTGTCGCCTCCTCCACTGCTCACTGCAGAGGTATTCTTTGCACAGTTTCTGGGAAGTCAGCGCAATGCCGAGCAGTCCCAAAAGAATATGGAAGATTTTCTACGTACCATTGCCAACAACGTGCAACGTGGTAACAACCAAGGTGGTGGCAATGGAGTGAATCAGTACAGCAACTTTAAGGATTTCATGGACACCAGGCCACCAATTTTCAAGGAAGCAACCGAGCCACTTGACGCTGAAGAATGGATCAACACTATGGAAGATAAGTTCCGTGTGTTAAGGCTGACTGAAGTACTGAAAACAGAGTATGCTGCACATCAGTTACAAGGACCAGCAGGGATGTGGTGGAAGCATCATCGCACCACCTTCCCTCCAAATGCTCAGATCTCGTGGAGAGAGTTCACTAAAGCCTTCCGTGGAGTTTATATTCCATCAGGGCTAGTTGAGATGAAGTTGGGAGAGTTCTTGGCTTTAAATCAGGGCACCAAAACCATGACGCAATATTTGCATGCCTTCAACAACTTGCGTCGTTATGCTCCCGACATGGTTGACACAGATGCTAAGAGAATTGCTAGCTTCAAGAGAGGGTTAGGTCCGAAGATGATGAAGCATGTGGGTACCAATACCCGTGCCAGATTCAATGACTTCATCAGTGATTGTCTGAAACAAGAGAAGAACAACAACGCGTATACAGCATCCAAGACTCGTAAGAGAGCCTTTGAGTTAGGACCGTCACAGCCAAGAGTTGTCATTGCTAATTGTTCGACCTATCGTCCGTCTGCACCAGGTGCAAGGTTTAGGCCACCGCAGCATAAGACCCAGAACTACAAGGGACCGCAGAAGCCGTACAAGATGGCCGTGCCACAAGCAAGGACAGCCGCAACTGCGGGACAAGGTAACTCAAAGGGAGCTATCGGATCTGCTGGTACAGTGAAGGGACCCTGTTACAATTGTGATCAGTCAGGCCACTTTTCCAAGTTCTGCCCTTATCCGCCCAGAAAGAAGCAACATACCTATAATGCTTGAGTGCACCAAACCACTGTGGATGAGATTCCTGAGGGAGAGCCTGTAACTGCTGGTAAGTTTCTTATTAACCAAAACCCTGCAGTTGTTCTATTTGATTCTAGATCATCGCATTCTTTCATAAGTCAAGCATTTGCACGGAAACATGAACAACTATGCACAGACTTAAGTTATGGTTACCGTATAAGTTCAGCAGGGGCTGATGTTTTAACCAATCAGATGGTTAGAGGGGCAACCCTTGAGTTAGGTAGTCGAAAGTTTCGAGTAAACTTGATAGTTATGTCTGGACTAGTTCTGGATGTCATCATAGGGATGAATTGGATGAAGGAATGGGGAGCAGTTATAGATACAGGAAGTCGGGTACTTACCCTTAAGGATCCCTAGGGTGAAGGTACTTTTCAGGTGCCATTGCCCAAAAGAATAGACCTTGTGAGTGTGACATGTGCTATGGAAGTCATTCCTATTCATCAGATTCCGGTAGTGTGTGAGTTTCTGGATGTGTTTCCAGATGAGTTACCTGGTCTTCTGCTAGATAGAGATGTTGAGTTTGGAATTGAGTTGATCCCCGGGACAGCTCCAATTTTAAGGAGACCTTATAGGATGCCTCCAGATGAGTTAGCTGAACTGAAGAAGCAACTAGAGGAATTGTTGAACAAGGGGTTTATCCGGCCAAGTAAGTCTAAATAGGGATGTCCTGCCTTGTTTGTGAAGAAAAAGAAAGAGGGTACTTTGAGAATATGTGTGGATTATAGGCCTCTTAATGCTGTAACTATCAAGAATAAGTATCCCTTGCCTCATATTGATGTTTTGTTCGATCAGCTTGCCAAAGCCAGAGTGTTCTCTAAGATAGATTTAAGATCAGGTTACCATAAGATAAAGATTAGGCCACAAGATATACCGAAAACCGCCTTTTCCACCAGATACGGGTTGTACGAGTATCTTGTTATGTCCTTTGGCTTAATAAATGCTCCTGCATACTTTATGTATCTGATGAATACAGTTTTCATGCCAGAGTTGGACAAGTTTGTGGTTGTGTTCATTGACGATATTCTAGTATACTCTGAGAATGAGAAAGATCATGAAGAGCATCTGAGAATTGTCTTAACCAGACTGAGAGATCATAAGTTGTATGCTAAGTTTAGCAAGTGTGAATTTTGGTTGAAGAAAGTTCATTTCCTTGGTCACATTCTATTAGAGAAAGGAGTATCTATAGATCCGAGTAAAATGCAAGAGGTTATGGATTGGAAGACACCAATCACAGTTTCAGAAGTCAGAAGTTTCTTGGGTTTAGCTGGTTACTATCGTCGTTTTATCCCAGATTTCTCGAAGATTGACAAGTCAATGACAAGTCTGCTACAGAAAGATCATAAGTTTGTGTGGACAGAGGAGTGTGAGACAACTTTTCACACCTTACGGAAACTGTTGACTACTGCTCTAGTTCTAGCGCAACCGGACATTGAGAAACCTTTTGATGTGTTTTGCGACGCATCAAAAATAGGATTAGGTTGTGTTCTTATGCAAGAAGGAAGAGTCATTGCTTATGCCTCCCGTCAGTTGAGAAAGCATGAGATCAACTATCCGACACATGATCTTGAGCTTGCTGCCGTAGTGCATGCATTAAAAATTTGGAGACATTATTTATTTGGAAATGTGTGCAATATTTTCACCGATCACAAAAGTCTCAAGTACATCTTCACCCAACCTAAATTGAACATGAGACAACGAAGATGGTTGGAATTGATCAAAGACTACAATTTGAATGTGCAATATCATCCTGGAAAGGCCAATGTAGTGGCAGATGCTTTGAGTAGAAAGTCATATTGCCTGAATGCGCAACCTTTGCTCGAAGATGGTTTTGATCTAATGCATCCTGCCATGTTGCACAGTATTCAGATTAGTTGTTCTTTGGAGAGTAAGATAATAGAAGGCCAGAAAACCGATAAAGGGATATTTTATATCAAAGAAAAGATTAAAGAAGAACCATCCAAGCATTTTAGAGTAGATGAGCAGGACGTGTTATGGTTTGACGACCGTCTTGTTGTTCCCAAGGATGGAAAGCTTAAGAATAAACTTATGGATGAGGCTCACCTTTTGAAGTTATCTATCCATCTCGGAAGTAGCAAAATGTTCCAAGAACTAAGACCTCGTTATTGGTGGACCAAGATGAAGAAAGAGATTGCAGCATATGTAGCCAGATGTGACATATGTTGTAGGGTAAAAGCTATTCATATGAAACCTGCCGGATTGTTGCAACCTTTGTCTGTACCTAGTTGGAAGTGGGATGATATAAGTATGGATTTCATCATAGGTTTGCCCACTACTCAGAAAGGGCATGATTCGATTTGGGTAATTGTGGATCGTCTTACAAAGATAGCTCACTTTTTACCTGTCAAGACATATTTTAGACCACCTCAATATGCCGAGAAGTATATTGCTGAGATTGTGAGATTGCATGGCATACCAAAGAATATAGTGTCTGACAGAGGGTCATAATTCACTGCTCACTTTTGGGAGCACTTGCATAAAGGTTTGGGAACTAGTTTGATTCGTAGTACTGCCTATCATCCTCAAACAGATGGTCAGACCGAAAGAGTTAATGCTGTTCTAGAGGATATGTTGAGAGCCTTTGTGTTATCTTCTAGAGGTTCATGGGAGTCATGGTTACCATTAGCAGAGTTCGCTTACAATAATAGTTATCAAAAAAGTATAAAGATGGCACCATTCGAAGCTTTGTATGGCAGAAAGTGTAGAACATCACTTAACTGGATCGAGCCCGGAGAAAGAAGATATTATGGTATTGACTTCATGGAAGAAGCCGAGAAGAGAGTTCATATCATTCAGCAAAATATGAAAGCCGCTCAATCACGCCAGAAAAGCTATGCGAATAGAAGAAGAAGACCGCTTATGTTCGAAGTTGGTGACTGTGTCTATCTGAAAGTCACGCCAATGAAGAAGAAACGGTTTGGAGTACGTAGAAAGCTTGCAGCCAAATTTGTGAGACCATATAAGATCTTGGAAAGAAAAGGTCCGGTCGCTTATAAGTTAGAGTTACCTGAGACAATGAGTGCTATATTCCTAGTTTTTCATGTATCGCATCCCAAGAAGTGTTTGCGTGTTCCAGAGGAAAGAATTGAACCTCGAGGCATAAAGCTCAAGTCAGATTTCGTATATCGTGAGCATCCGGTTCAAGTGTTGGACTCTAAAGAAAGGGTTACTCGAAACAGTGTGGTGAAAACATATAAGATACAGTGGAGTCATCATGATGAAGGAGATGCAACTTAGGAAACGGGTGAATATCTATAAAAGCTTACGAGGATTTTTATAACAAATGGTTCGTAACCCAAAATCTTGGGACGAGATTCTTATAAGGGGGGAGGGATGTAACACCCCTGGATGTTAAGCATGCATTCATATCCCAAATCATGAGCATTATCATTTCATACATGTTCATCATCGCATGTAATTTAAATTGACATTAATTAAAATTGTGAAAACATATGTTTGAACCCTGAATTAGTAAAAAACTCTAGCTAAGAGTGGTAAAAATTTGTTGAGCTATAACTCTAAATGACTTAGAAATAATTAACATGATTTTTGGAGCAACTTTTGTATTCAAAATCTCCCCAAATTTTGCTTTTAAAAATATTTCAGAAAAATGAGTTTCCATTTAAAATTTGACTTTAAATCATTAATTCAAAATCTATTTAGAATTTTGAAAAGTGCCCTAAATGAAAGTTGTAGAGAATTAAATTTTGAGCAACTTTTGTTTTGGGGGCAACTTGTGAAAATGTCTTTTTCATCTTCAAAATTTGAATTTGAATCAAATTATAAAATCTGAAAAATTTATTTATAAAAAAACGAATTTCCTCGTCTCTTGGGCCGCCGCCTCCCTTCCTGGCCTGCTCTCGAATCAGCCCGGCCCAGCTCCGCGCGCCGCGTCCGCCTCACCCCGCCCGCGCGCCCGCGCCACGCCTTGGCCGCGGCAGGAGCTGCTCGCCCCGTGGCCGGTATGTGCCGCTCGCCGGTGACACCTGGCCGTCCGTGGCCCCCACGAGCGCGCGACTCGCCATTTCAAGCCGCAGGCGCTCCACTTCCCGCTCTGCCCTCTCCATTCTTCCTCCCGCGCTGCCGTCTTCTCCGCCCCACATCGAGCACCGCTCGAACCCTCCTCGCCACCGCCACCTCCGCCGGTAAAATTGGCCGCCGGTGGTCCACCGCCGCCCTCCATCACGTGCACGTCGTTCCGCTTCCATCTCCGATACGTCGTGCTCGCCTTGATTTCACCATTCGAGCTAGGTAGGTTCGATTTGAGCCGTGTTGCTACTGTCGGTCATGGCGCCGTCGCGCTCGACCTCACCGTGGGAAGGGCGTCCCCGCTGTTTCTTGGCCCTTGAAAGTTACTTTGCCGCGTTCGCCTTCCTCTCGCAGACCCGGTGCACACCTCATTATGCCCGGTCATGGCCGGCAATGGCCGTCGGCCTGCTGCCCGCGCGGCCACGGCGCCACAGTCATCGTCGTGACCACGCCCCCACCTCTTGGCCTCGTGGACCGAACGGCCTTGGGCCGAAGCCCAAGCCGGGCCGACGCGCCTGCTTTCCCGCGCGCGCTCGGGCCGAAAGCCTCGTCCGGCCGAATTGATTCACTGGGCCGGCCCGTTAGCGATAAGAAAAATAGTTTTTTATTTTTCTTTTATTATTTGAAAATGGAAATGGTTTGGAAAATGTTTAGATACTCAAATTTGCTCCAAATCTGTTGAAATAAATTTTGCTAGGTTCCTTATCATCAGATCTACTTGGAAAAAATATTGCATGTCAAGTTTGAAATATTTTTCTGTAGAGTTTTTATTTAATCACTGAAACTGTTATTTTCTTGTTAAATATGTAATAGATCATAGAAAGTTCAGGAAAATATGGTTCCACTTGCATTAATTTTATTTTGTGATGTACTTTCTAGGAAAAATATATTCCATGCATGTTCTGTAGAAAAATCTTGATGTATAGTACAAGTGTTTAATATTGCAAATAATTGTTATTTTCGCTAGAAAGAAAAATATGAATAAAACATGCATGTAATAATTTTTCTATGGTGATTGTTTATTGTGTAGAATGTAGGAAAAATGCTAAATCTGTTGTTTGATACTTTTCATAGTATAAAGTATTTTTATGCTCATTTTTAGGCTCTAGCTTGTTATTTTTGTGTAGGCAGTTCTAGCAATCCAAATGCAATGAAATTTTTATGGTATGCTAGATTAGATGATATAAAGCTACTGTAATTTTCTTAGATTTTTATGTGCTACCAAAATAGGTGTTGCTGTTCAAACCTAGTTGCAATTAGGGTTTAATTAACCTTGTTAATGCATGACTAGTTAATAAGATTTTGCTTTGGTGTATCTTTGAAGCATTTAATAAGATGTGTTGACTTAAGATAGTAGTAGTAGAAGAGAATGCAGTAGATGACATGTGCTTGTAGTCTGTATTCTTGGATGATGTTGACTACCTTGTAGAAAAATTGTATTCCTACTTTATGAAATAAAATAAACCTATTTATCTACATTTCATTCATTATGACCATTACATATCATTCCTGCAATGCACCTAGGCATAAGCACTTATACGATTGCATCATACAGGATCACAGAAAGTAACGCCGGTAGCAGTTCTCGAGGAGCCGGAAGAGCAGCCCGAGGAGCAAGAAGTGCCCGAAGCCGACGAGAAGGTCGGTGAGGATCTTCCAGAGTGCCCAGACCACCGTCTGAGCTCTTTCGAGAGAGGCAAGCCCCGGAGCATTTTCCTTCCCCGGTTTACAAATATTTTATTAATGCTTTACTTTAACTGCTGCATTGTGTTTAGGAGTTGTTTGCAACCGTTGCTGTATTATACCTTGTTTACTCCGTTCTACCCTATCCTTGTCATCTTGTTATTCGCAGTCAAGTAATTGCTTAGCTTGCTTAGACCGGTAGAAGTCGGGTGATTTCCTGTCACCTGCGAGCTGTAGGTGGTTACCTAGATTTGCTTGGAAAAGTATGTCATCATGGAATAACTAAGTGTTAATGTGAAGTTGAGACCGCATATAAACTTGCAGGGTTTCGGACTGTAGTGTTTTTCGTCTGTGTCGATTAAGGACCGACCGTTGTTGGGCCTTGAGTCATGTTGAACGCATGCCTTACATTTAGCTGGCCGAATAATGTACCTTTCGACCGCGAAGCTAGGAGATTATTCGGGCCCAGTGGATTGCCCGTAACGCACTGTACCGGAGCAGTAGTGGCAGGATACGGGGGCGTGATGATAAGGCCAAAGAGCAGTCGGGCGGCCCCCAGGTACATGTGGTTCCTAGCAAGCTCGTGACTTTACCTGAATGGTTGACTCGGTGACCGACACCTCACTTTAGCGGGTGAGTGAGGTTTATGTGAGGAATAAATTACCAGCTGGTTAATAATCGATTCGAATCGTCATCGTTCACTGGATAGTGAGCACTTGACTTGAGCTACTTCATCGTAGTAATATTGATAGAACACTTGGACAGTTATATGAAATATGACATAATGTGAGTTGTTAATGATCATTGGTTATCATTACCTGTTTAATTACATGTTACTCTAGTACAGGTGCAAATGTAGTTGACAGTTTAATAAAGATTTAACTTGATGCAAAGCTTTTGTAAAGATTCTCTAAATACTAAAAATGTCTTTTTACAAATGAGTCAGCTACCCCACCAGACAGCCTGTCATGATCCTTGGTGTCGTTTATTTTTGGTTCTGTCGGGTAAGTCTAGCTGAGTACCTTCTCGTACTCAGGGCTTTGTTCCCACTTGTTGCAGATGGGTAGATGTATTACGGCTACTGTATTAACTGCCTTTATCCTGCGATGGGAGAAGCTTAGGACCATGGGCAATGGTCATTTACTACATCTCGTCTGATGCTTTTGTTGGAAGATGATCCTGAGCTGGCACTGTATTTTGAACTCTGTGTGAGTGTGTAATTTGAACTAAATGCTTCCGCTACTTCTATTTGAAACTGGTTTGTAATAACTATGTTTAAACTCCGATGTATTTGTGACGCGAACTTTTATGTAACTTGTGATGGTGACCGCTGAACTTATTACGATCTTGGCTGGTATGTAAGTTGGTTTGAAATCCGTCGTGATTTCACGGACTACCGGGTTATACGGGCTTAAGTTTGCTAGATCGTCTGCTCGGTGGATGATTTTCTTACTTAATCTCGTATAATTGGTCGGTTCCGTTACAGCCGTCGCAAGCGCTTTTACCCAAAACTCAAGTGGAGCTGCACTGTGAATGAGCGTGGTACACAAACAATCGTTAACAGTTCTTAGTATGTGCTCGGCTTTGCCGTTTTGTTGCGATGTGTATGGGCAGGAGAGACGGAGCTGAGTGCCGAGAGAGGACAGAAGGACACGCATGGCAGTAGAGTCGTACTCACGGCCATTGTCCGTCTGAAAGGCAAGGATGGGCAGGCGAAACTGAGTATGAACATAGGCAATGAAAGCACGAACTGTTGGAAGGACATCAGATTTATTTCGAAGCGTATGGTCCATAAGTAATGTGTATAATCATCAAGAAAAACAACATAATACTTATAACGAGAATAGCTGTAAATTGGTGACGTCCAAACATCAGAATGAACTAACTGAAAGGGAAAAAATGAACAAGAAGTGGAATCTATAAAAGGCAGGCGAGCATGTTTGCCCAGTCGGCATGAAGAGCAGGAGTGTGCATCTGATTTATTACATTGAAATGGAAAACTACGGAGAATTTGACTGGTAAGAGGATGGCCGGGGTGTCCCAGTCGCTGATGCCATAGGGACGTCGCCGACGATGCATGAAGAGCCTGGTTGGTGGGAAGGCGGAGATGATAGAGGTCGCCGGTGCTGTTACATCGGAGCATCTCTGCCTTGGTTGGAAGATCCTTTATAGAAAAACCATGGGGTCAAATTCGATGGAAACATTATTATCATGTGTTAAGCGACGAACTGAAATCAAGTTCTTAATGAGAGAAGGAGAAATCAAAACATCATTAAGATGGAGAGGGGAGGAGGTAGTAGGGATGACAGTTCATGCTTGATGTGTCACCGGGACGTGAGCACCGTTGCCCACGGTGATCAAGGAGGAGAAGGGTTGAAGAGTGGATCGGGGAAGATTACCAGGCGAAGAAGACATGTGTGACGTCGCTCCAGTATCGAAGTACCAGTCGCTGGGTGGAGTGTGAACTTCGGAGGACTGCAGCGCCACGTAGAACGCGCTGGGGTCGAAGACAGTGGACGACGCCGCCATAGCCTGCTGTGGCTGGAACGGAGGATGGAACGGAGGACGAGAGCCCAACACGCCGGTGCCGGGGGCCCGAAAGGGCATGGGCCAGGCCTGCACCATGCCCTGCCAAGGGTTGTAGCCCGTGGCCCACGTCATGTTCTGAGTGTTGGCGGCGTTGTTGTTGGAGCGCGACGCGCCGCCGTTGCCGCTGCCACCACCGCTGTTGTGGCCTCGGCGACGATCGTTGCGGTTGTTGGAGCGATTCTGGCCACCGTTCCGGTTGTTGTCGCGGCGGGGTGCAGGGGTCGAGGAGGAGCCGTCCTTGTTGCCGGAGGAAGCCGAGCCGGAGTAGTTGCCGTGATCACCGTGGGAGGCGGTGAGAGCTTGTCCCGCCTCGACGGTGGAGTCGTGCTGGAGGCTGAGTTCCTCAAGGATGAGGAAGGAGCGAGCACTTTGGAAGGTGTGAGGCGGGAACTTGGAAGTGATCACCGGTTTGACATGGCGGTACTTGGGGCTGAGGCCACACAGAAGGTTGAGCACCTAGCTAGGCTCGGAGACGGTGTGGCCGATGTCGTGGAGCTGATCGGCGATGCGCTTCAACTTGGTGCAGTAGTCGTTCATCGACATGTCGCCTTGGTTGAGGGAGCGCAGCTCGGTTTCGAGGTAGACGGCGCGCTGCAGCTCATTGTCGTGGAAGAGATCCTCGATGGCGTGCCAGAGAGTGAACGCGTCGTGGTGGTCGCGGCGAACGACGTCGTAGACGCCCTTGGAGACGGTCGTGAGGATCCAGTTGATGACGCAGGAGTCGATCCTGCGCCACTCACGATCGCGGTAGTCGTCGGGCGTGATGGCGACGATGTGGGCTTCCAGCCCAAACTTGTCGAGGGCAGACTCGAAGAAGTGGTGCCACTGGCCGAAGTTGCCCTCATCCATGTCTAGAGTGACGGAGACATGGTGGCGAATGGAGATGCTCTGGATCTGGGAGGCGGTGGTGGCTGGCGCGACGAAGAGATCGCCGTCGGAGGAGGAAGAGTGGTTGGACGAGGGAGCCATGGGAGCGGAAGGTGGTTGTGGCGTAGAGAATTTAGGATCGAGAGGCGGCTGATACCAACTGGATGATTGTATTGATCATTGGTGTGTACATTTATACTGTTACAAGATGGCCTGAGCCAAGAGTATACACGGCGAGTGCGCGCAGTGTGCGGCGAGAGCGCGCGGGGCGCGGCGAGAGCGCGCGGGGCGCGGCAGTGTGCGGCGAGAGCGCGCGGCAGTTCGGCAGTTGCAGATCCTAAATGACCGGGTCATCAGCCGTTGTGAATCGGTTTCCGTTGACTGCAAGGCGTTTCCTCATTTTTCATTTAGGCAGATTTGTTGGGCGTCGGCAGCAAGAAAGAGGCCGTATTGCTTTGGAATTGCTCCTGCAATAAACGTGGGTGCTGTTGTGCTTGCATGCTGTGTGGGATTTGAAGCGTTTGCACGCTGCATGCAGTAACTCAAGATTGAACGATGGAGGGAACGAAGCGTTTTACTGTGTGGCTGCATGCATACATTGAATGAAAAGTACGCAATTCTGTGGTAGTGGTATTGAGCGACGAGCTACATGCATGGTTTACTCTTCTTCCTTGGTGTATGAGTTTTGGCTGGGGACGCCTTAGGAATCAGTTGTCCGGAGCAAATATTAGGAGGGGATATGTACACCACCCACGGGATCCAACTCTCCAAGGTCACCGGTGCCACGAAGGCCACTGGCGGCGAGGAGAGCCAGCGAATCCGGCGGTGGGAACGAAAATCACCCGGAAGGCGCCGCTCTGAACTGTAGCAGGGGAACGAGATGCTTCGGGAGCTCCGGGGAAGTGGTAGATCCTCGTGAGTCGGGAGTTGGGTCTTGCTGCGTGTCTGAGCTGAAGCTCACGGCTTGAGCATGGGCCCAGCTGTGTTCGCCAAGTGGGAGCAGACCCTTTGCATTGACCAGCGACACATGCCGCAATGACCCAATTAAAGAACCTCGTCCTAGATTAGTACTCCCTCCGTCCCATTTTAACTTCACCTCTGTGATTTAAAAAAAATCCCAAAATAAAAAGGCTCGATAGCTTCTGAAGCCTAGCACTGCTAGGCTGCGGGTGGTCAGCGGCTGCAACCTGTACATGGAGCAATACATGTGTGGATATAAATAAAAAATGTAAAATGCTGGAGTGCACTCGTCCACACATTTTAGTGCCCACCGAGCGGAGGCAACCTTAAAAAAAAAGAAAAGAAAAAAATCCCAAACGAGGGAGCCTCCCGTCCACAATTCACACCTGCGAGCCCTGCGACTGCAAGATGCGAGCGCGTGCCTGAGCCTGACGCCTCTCTCTTCCCCTTCCCTTCCTTGCCCTTTGCACGTCCCGCCGTACTTACAGCAAGCGCACACCTTCCCCATCCCTTGAAGACCTTGTCCCTGCGCGACCATGGCTGCGGGCGGCTGCCGACGTAGCCGGCGGATGCGTGAAGGTGGAAAGATGGCCGGGGCCGCTGGTGCTGACCTAATGAAGCCACGCCGTGGGATCCGCAACCTCATCAAGCACGCCGCCGAATCAGCGGTGAAGCCAACCAGCGTCGACTCAGCTGAGGAGGCGTGGATCTACGTTCGCATGTGTCGAATCCAGAGGGCTACCCACGTGCGCTTCAACTCCCAGGGCGACATGTACGTCCCTGACTCCGAAGATGAGGAGGACGCCCTTGAGGTGGCCGCGAATGGGGCAGTCGGCGTCGAGCTAGCCTCTGTAGTGGCCGCAGACAGGGCTGCCGGCGTGGATCCGGCCCCTGCAATGGCCGTGGACGGGGCTACCGACGTGGATCCGGCTCCTGCAGAGGATGCAGACGGAGCTTCCGGCGTGGATCCGGCCCCAACAGTCGCCGCGGACGGGGCTGCCGGCGTCGATCTGGCTCCTGCGGTGGCCACGGACGGGGCTGCTAGTGTCGATCTGGCCCCTGTGGTGGCCGCGGATGGGGCTGCTGTCGCGGAGATGAAGCCGGAGGTAGCTACGCGCCTGGCCAAAAAGGTGCTTGGCGAGGACCCGCACCCAGAGGTGGCTGCCCTCCTCGCCGAGGTGCTTTCCAAGATGGAACCTCTCTACCATGAACGCTTCATCGGCATGTATAAGATTATGGTGCCTATTTTCTTCACCCCCGCCCCTTAGTTCATTTGCTGTCAGATACATAATGTGCTTTTGGTGCCAGGATGCTTGTGCGATGATGTAGTGTACATTTTCACTTTGTGTACCCGAAGTGCTTTTGTGTACTAGGTGTAGGTTGTCACTTTTCTGTAGATGATGTGCCTTTGGGCCTATGATGAACTGTTGTTAGTGTACTGATGAAGTGTGTTGTCTTTTATAAACTGATAATTAATGTAGATGTATGATGATGACTGTTTATTTTTAGTGATGATTTTAATAAGTCTGTGATACAAGTGAACTGAGGAGCTCTTAGGCAATTTTGCTACCGTTTTTGTTGGTTATTTATGCATTGTGGTTTGTGATAACTTTAGTTTAGCATAAACAACCACACATTATAAGGTCTTTTAATTTAAAGGAGTACCACAGATGATTAACATTACCAAGTACACATGCTTTACTTAGGAGTACAACATTAGTACAAATTATGCGGTTTGTAAATGTACAGCAGTACCACACATGATGAACATGATCGAGGACTCATGTTTTTTTTATAACATTAGCAGACATGACTAACATTATATTAGGCTCCCAATATCCCCAAAATCACAATAAACATGATATAATTAGTTTCCCAACGATGACATCATATCCTCATATAGCTTCTTGTCACAACCAAGGCTTCTTAGAAGCATGCCTAGTGCCTCTAGCCGATCTTTGTCCATGTGAGGAATTTTGTATCTGTTTCCTCCATCTTTTATCACCTCAATCATACACCCTTATAGTATCAGAAACACCCTATTCAAAGTGTCTAGACCATAATTATCAAACTCATGTTCTACGTTCGTAATCAGGTCATCCAAGTTCCTATAGATCTTGTCATAGGTTAAGGATTGGAGAGAATTGAAGAACCCTAGGTCTAGCACATTCAAATCTGGGGAATTGACAGGTTGATTAATGAGTCGTATGTCAAGTCCAGTTTGTGCTACAGCATCAGCAAGTTCTATATCATTTATTGGCACATGTGATGGGGCATTATCTTGCTGAATATAAATGGTTCTCCCTGCATGTTCCTGTGGCCACCGACGAACAATAGCGTCTAGGACTTTACCAATCAGATATGACCTCATAGTAGTCCGATCTACCTTGATAGGTTTAGTAACTTCGGCCCCCTTCCTCTGTTACGATTTCTTCTTTTTGCTGGTTCCTGTAGTAAATTAAATCAAGTAAGAATTATAAATTTTTAGCACAAAAACTTATGCAAGAAAGTGAAATTAACAAGTGTATGTTGTACCTTTCTAACAAATGGCCAGACTCCTAGCTTCCCATCAAAAATACAATTACCTGCATCATCATATATTAGTCGTCCTACTGCTGACAAAAACATAACTTTACCAATGCAATTCTTATTGTGCATAGTCCTATGTGGATCCTCCTCCTCGGGAAGCATATAATAGTTCATGTACTTGGATGTGGTGTTGAACCACTTCTCGTCCATGTGGATAATGTTGTACATTTCACGGAACTTGGGTTCATTAGACAGTGTTTGTTCATCTAACATGGAAACACATCATCGTAGCTTGTCTTTCTTGTTATGTTCCCTTAACAAGGCTTTAGTGTGCTAGAGTGGCATCGTAGTAGGCCTTCCTTGAACCATCTATGTAGGGTGCTCTTCTTTACACCAATAGCATTAGCTAGAGCTCGTATAGTCCTCCTCCTATGCAAGAGAACTCTAAGAACATCTGATAGATCAATTTGGATCCTTTTGCGACCACAATTCTTCCTCCGTGATCTAACATCTACTGGTCTGCCATGTGCACAGCACTCCTTAACTCTTCGACAAACAGCACGCACTTGATACTTGCTGACCTGAAACATGTGAGCTACTATATTCGTTGTGTTCTTTTTTAATTTTCCATGGTTACTTCTCTCAAGCAATGCTTCATATATTTGCTGCCTTTCAGTGTCTATTAAATTTCTGCACTTATGTGAATTATTTGTATTTATATGTTCATCTTGGTCAACATTTGAGTCCTCTAACTCCTCTTCGAAGACTATGTCTAGAGCATTAGCGTACACACCATAGTCGTGCATGTCCTCGATCATGTCTACAAAAAAAAGAAGTCTGAGATAGCAGTAGCAAAATCACAAAGAACTAATGACTCCATATGCTCAAGCAATTCTTTACACTGGGTATAGTCAATTTAGGGGTAGTATGGGACACTAATTATTTTGGTTACATTTGACTGTTTGGAAATAATGCTATGATATTGTGTGAAATACTGGCTGAGCTTGGTGCAAATGCTATGCTGGTAGTGTCAATTGCAGCTTAGAGTACCCACTTGTCTCCATTGAGCAGTCGTTTGATAAATATGACCGGGAGCACCCAAAAAAATTAACCACTCTAAAGCTGTGCCAAGTGATTTTTTCCTTCTAACTTTCACTTATTAGTTCGTGGGTAGCTCATGATATGAAATGTGTACAGGTTGCAGGGGATGACTTGTTGTGTCATACATATTCTTTATTAAAAAACTGCTCTTCCTTCTCAATGTTCATTATAAATGAAACTTTTGTGTAGTCTGAAGCTTTATATAGAACAATGTTGTATTATCTGAAACAGTAATATATTTATCATCCATATATTATTTGAATTTGCTGAAAGCTGAGAAACTTGCAATTAAACTACTAGGCTATACCAGTAACATACTATTGTTGATTTTTCACTTAGATGCATTGTCTTTCTCATTTATTCAAACTAAGTTTACCTAGGAAGCTAGTAGTGGCCAAATGGGTTTTCACTGGATAGCAGAATGATATGCATGCTTGCAATTAATCATGCTGAACAGAAAAACTATGTCAACCTAGTGAGTCGATGTACTCACTGAAACAGTAAGGAAAAAAAAAATGCAAGTTCCATTGAGGCTTACTGATCATTTGTTGGAGCTCTTGTTGGTGATCAACAGCTTCTAAGTTGAGGTCAAAATCATCTTGTTCATGTGAAGCATCAAAGTTAAAATCTCTGTCTTGTTGATGGGGCTCGTCAACATCAAGAACTGCAATAGGGTCGGCCATAGAGCTTTATTGAAGGCTAAAAGTTGTGTTTACACAGTACAATTACTTGCTTTTAGTAATGGAACTAAGAGAAACATTACCTTCATGAGATTCTTCTTCTTGCCCCTCACATGTAGGAATATTGAGATCTATGTCATGCACACCACCATGCCGCTCTTTCTGGAGATAGTGGGACTGACCTGTGAGTGGATGCACTTGTGCTTCTTTGATGAGATGCAATTGATCTTCCTGGCGGTAATGGATTTCATCTCCACCATCATCATCATGAAGCTCTTGATTTAGGTCTGGCAAGGGCTCTTCATTTCATTCACTTAGTACTGTATTTAGATCTATTGTCATGGTTGAAGATGGAATTCTCTTGCAGGCTATAGAGGGCTCTTAATTTTCTTTAGCGTGTGCTGTATTTAGATCTATGGCCATGGTTGAAGATGAAACTCTCCTGCATGCTATGGAGCTATGGAGAGCATGCTATGGAGCTATGGAGGTTGGCAGATTTGGAGCGTGTGGATGGCTGGTGTTGGTTCGTCAGGAGCATGTGAAGGCATTTTGTACTAGGGCAGTGGCGCCAAGTTCTCTCATTCAAAATTTGGATGTTCAGGCGCAAATGCCGGAAGTTTCTGTAATGTTGTTGTGTGCTTCTTCGTGGCCACGTGTTGTGGTGAAGTGTTTCTTTGGATGGCCACATTTTATATTTGTGTGTTAGACTTGTACTTGTGGCACAGTCACTGTATAATCATGTTCTGCATGGAGTAGTACACCGAATGCTATCTCTTTTACAGAGACAGTATGATAATTTTACAGTTCTGCTAATTTGCCCCCTCGCGTCCAGACAAGTGAAAATGGGACGGAGGGAGTAGGCAGATACGTGACGTGGACATGCCAACCACTACCTCCACCCTGCTCCACACCAAAATGACGTGTGGGGTCCGCATCAACACACCTTTGTAGCCCACACTAGTGCAAACCAAGGCTTAACGGTTACGGAGTAATACGAAACCATTACCTCTAGATTCGTTGCTGACCAGTGGGCCTGAAGCCAGATGATCTGTCCAGGCCCGCTGACCAGTGACCCCGCGCTTGGTGCTGTAGCTGTAGCCGGAGTAATTTGCTTTCGTCTTCGTACGCGCAACCAGAATTTCGGTGAGACAGCGCGCAGCAAAACCCGAGCAGCTCAACTGCCAACCAAATGGCAGTTCAGGCACACTGCCACTGACGCTGGGCCCCACCTCTGCCCCGTCATAACAAACCCAGCGGTGGAGGTGCCCGTGGCATCTCGTGCCCAGTCTCAGTGCCGGCCTCGTGCGCCTCCGCTGCCTGCCCGCCTCGCCCTCGCAGCAGCAGCCGCTGCCGCGCCGAGGCGGAAGCGGCATGGCCACCGGCGTGCTGTCCACCATCCGGTGGTCCACCGCGTGCGCGGCGCTGCTTAACGCCGCGGCCGCCTCCACGGGTGCCGCCGTCGCGGCCGTGGCGCTCGGCCGCTGTGACGGGGGCGCCCTCGGCCCGGCCGCCGCGGCGGCGTCAGCGGCGCTGGCGGCTAGGCTCCTCGCTTCTGCGGTGGCGGGGTTCGCGCAGGGCGCCGCCGCCTCCGCTATCGCTGCCGGTGCCATCGGGGCCCACGTCGACAGCGAGCGCGACCTTCGCCAACTCTCTCGGGTAAGCTCCAAAGCTCGAGAGCTTAATGCACTCTGGTGTTCTATTTAATCCGCCTTAAATTGCATGTTTAATACTGATCCCTAAAATGCGAAGTAATTAATTGTTCAAAAATACTAGCACGGTAGAGTAGTAATGCCTCTGAAGCCCGGGGCAATGGTAGCAGCGGCATCGATGGCCGGATAGGACGCAAGCTCTCCTCGACCTTGCAAATTGGGTTTCCAGACCACACCTCGCGGGAACGTGGGATGGCAGAGGTGGGGATCGTGTGGTGCAATTGTTGATTTGGTCATTGGGGCTCTGAGATATCGGCGCTAGGTGTTTGCAGTGCGGAACTGGTTCTTGTCAGTAGAATCCTCTTGGCTTCTGCCCTGAGGAGTGTCATGGCCTCATGGATGTAGCAAGATGGCAGCGGTGTCTGGGTTACCTATTCCCAGCTTGAGGCTTTACTTCATTATGTAGACTGGGGGAGCCAGGGCTGTCTTCACACATTCCTCGTATGCAGCTTGCAGCATTAGCATATCTGAACCTTTGACATCTTTGTCTCTGTATCATGATTCATGGGAGATCATTAGTCAACGAAAAGTGAGAACAGGTGTTCTCAACTGCTCTCTCTCTTTTTTCTCTCAAAAGCGAAGTGTTCTGAACTTGCTGTAAGCCATGCTGTCGAGTTTTCATTTTAGTAATTTTACCTTCACTAGCATGAAGCAATTGCATTACTTTGTCCAACAGACACAGAGTGCTTCATTATTGATAGTTTTTCATCGTATTGTTTTTTAAGTAGTCGCCTTATAGCATTTTAAATGTTAACATGATGCATATCCATTATTGTAATAGCATCTGAAGCTTTATGTGAACAGCTACGATACAAGAGATGGCTTTGGTGGACAAGGTTTGGAATGGTCATTACAGTGCTACAATTTGTGTTGGCAATTTATTTGATGTGTATCATCTTAAAGGATGTCTTGGATGGAGGGTCTTCAAAACAGTGCTTTTCAGGTACATGCACAATGGCACAAACTATTTTTTGCGGGATTGGATTGGATAAGATGTTTGTTGAGACTTATATAGTGATACATCTTCCTTGGGATCCTGGAATTATTTTGGTATATCTTTAGGATTCTATGTGCCATAGTGCATTTCGCTGCATTAGATCTGTTATTAAGGAATTCACTTTTCTTTTACTCATTCTTCTGTTTCTTATGCCCTTGTGCTTCATGTTTATTATTGTCGAAGAGTGAGTCTGATAAATATAAGGATGGGCAGATTTTAGTGCTGATGACCGTTATCTGAATTTTATCAGGTCAAAATCAGAACAGTGACTGGAGGCGCATCTTGTTAATAACTTTTCTTGTCAGTATGTGGGTGTCAACTATAGTTCAGTGCGCTACTGGTTCTGATGTCCTAAGGTGGAGATCATTTTATGCATCCCATGATATTGCATGGAGGGCTCACTACAGGGAGGTGTTTGATCATGGAATCCGTGAGGTCTTATGCTGCCTAGGGCGTGTTAAATATTCGTATGTTCTTGTATGCTCCACATTCTTATGTCCTAAGTCCTAACATCATTGATACTTGAACAATCTAAATGGCTGTCTTAACCTTGCTAGGAGTGTGTTGGAAGATGATGATATATGTGTTGTGGCAAAGTTATCGGGTGATCTTATGGCTTATCGCGCATCTGGAACTGGTCATCTTGAACTCGTAGCAGGTTAGTTTTCCATTTACCTGCAATACAAAACCCACCTCTGTTCAGTCTTGTTGAATATGTGTGATTATATTTGCCTAATGGATAAAATCACAAGCATCAATATGAATTGTGATTAAGATCACAGTTACGTTAGATGGGTAGTCATCTAAAATTATACAGAAACTGCCGTTTGCTATATCATGAACATGTTAAAGCCTATTGACATTTTACTATTTTAGAGAACCATAATGGAACTTAGATTATTTTCCCTGATCAATAAAAGAAAATGAAACTTATTTTAAAAGCCTGATAATGTGGTTTCATGATACTACTTTTAACCATAGTTATCTGCATCCTAAATGATTTCCCTTCAGGACTTTCACTACTGCAGAAATCTAAGTCATCCACAATTATTTCAAAAGAACTAGTGGAGGCTCCTCAAGATCTCATCCAAGAGGCTATTCTCTTTCATCCATTTGCTGAAGCTGCCTATACAGTTATTCCCTAAACCTTTGCTCTGTCTCTAGCCTACCCCAACTTGCTTGGGACAAAAGGCTATGTTGTTGTTGTTGTTGTTGTTGTTGTTTTGCTCTGTCTCATATCAGTTCTTGCCAGATATATTGAACATATTATGCTTTCAGGGCCCACTGCTTGATTTTGGAAGGAATCCTCTTATGTTTCCTTGTGTGTGGCTCAATAGGCAAGGTGTTTTGACCCCATGGACTCGTGCTAGGTAAATGCGGTCCTTAAAATATTTTGTTGCTACCAATTACTTTATATTATGTAGTCTGCAGAGATTGGAATGCTTCAGTGGTGCCTGATAATCTCTGCAAAAAATTGGATAACTCATGCTTTCTCAATTTGGTGGCTCTATACTCTTGTTGTTTGTGAAAACTTCCATTATGTGATTGGTGAGGCATAGGATGGCTCATAGGAGTTGTTTTCACTTTCTCCTTTGCATTCTAAAGTAAAGAAAAAGAATCTTGCATTTGCATTGAAGCCAATAATTTCCAAACGCACAATTATACATAAAACCTTACTTCTGCAGACGACCAGTTCTTGAAGGTGATAACTGGTGGAGAGGGCATGCAGCTGCTTTCCTAAAATATGCCAATGTGACCCCGGAAGTCCTCCGAAAAGGTCGTGTTAACCAGGTAAATCATCACATCCCCTGTACAATCTGTAGTTACAACTTTGTTGTGATCAAAGTATCTTCTTTTCTATTTGCAGACAAAACGCGAGGCGGCCTATTTTGTTGTTGTCTTACATTATTTGAGTACAGTAGTCATTGCTATACGTGGAACTGAGACACCAGAAGATGTTATAACCGATGGCTTGTGTAAGGAATGTTCTCTTAATATAGATGACCTGGATGGACTGATCAAGTAAATCACTATACTTTGCCTTATTTACTGTACTGAAACTTATTTAGAGTTAATTGCAGATTTGTTTTTGCAAAAAAGGTATACAAATGAACAAGTATATGACCTTCGTTTGTGATTCATGTCATCAGACAACCTCCTTTGCATTTATGTTCTAGAAACAAGTTTATTAGGCTGTAAACAAGGAGTAGATGTTCTTCCTGACATACACATTGCCGTATAGTCCATCAGTTAGGGCACATAATCAGGTCGTTACACCATTCAATGACCACAAGGTAGGTGGTTCAAGATGTGCCAGTTAACCATTTTTGGACCATATAATACCTACTACTTGTTGGCTGAATGAATCTGGAAAAAAAAAACCCTAGGAAATTGATCAGAGTAACTGTGGTCTTCAGATCATGTACGAATCTGATGAGATGATTTGTTCTATTGCAGTTCTGATCATCTGTCTCCTCAAGTGAAGAATGCTGTTCTCTCATCTCCACACTATGGACATGCAGGAATTGTTGAATCAGCTCGAGAACTGTATGCAGAACTTGAGGGGCATCCCATACATCAAGGTCAATAAGAAAAGCAACTTCATCGCGAATGTAAAAAAAGCAACTGCATCATTTTATCTTTGTATGCAAAGCATGCTAAATTATCTATGTTTCTTTTTCTTTTTTTTCGTCTGAATTTCGAAGTACTATAGGTCAGAACCTAGTACTGATTAACTACAAACAAGAATACCTCAATTTGCTACAATAAATATATTTTTCACTATGGTACAAGTTTTGCCCTGTCACCTTATTCTTTAAAAAATTGCACTGGAGCACCATAACATTAACTGCTATCATGTAACTGCTTGCAGATAAGTCAGACACAGTGAAAGCTGGATTCTTATCTTCTCTTCTTGGGGATGGTTGTGAGTGCCATGGATACAATATTCAAATTGTTGGACATTCTTTAGGAGGTTCTGTAGCTGCACTTCTTGGTATTAAGGTAAGTTTTTTTTTAATGTACAGGGAAATTATCCCAAGCCACCTGATGAGGTTTGTCATATTTAGTTATAAAATGGAGTGAGTCCTTTTAGCTGTTTCACTTGAATATGGACACATGCCCACTGGGAATAATGACTGTTGAGTTCACTTTGGGGAATTTATGGCTGCTGGGATGAGCCCACTGCTAATAATGTTTTAGGATTTACTTTCTTGGATGAGGTGATGGAATGCAGGGCAACTAGATGAGGTAACACCCGAACAGGAGAATTCTAGAGGGGTCTTGTATGATTTCTTCTACTGAAATGCATATCATGTGGAGGAAGATGAGCTCATTAGATTAGACAAAAAAGCCTTGCTTGTCAGAACAAAATAGCCCCCTAATTTACAATGTTTAAGTAAAATATGCAAAATGCTCAGTGATTAGGCAGTAAATGAAGCATGGAATGCTGAAGGTGTTTCTGGAATGCATAGCTTGGTTCTTGTATTGTTTCCTGAAATATATTTTTCATCTAAATGAGCCATTTCTGTATCATAAAAACACAGCTATATGGGCGCTTCCCAAAATTACATGTGTATGCGTATGGAGCCGCACCATGTGTGGATTATGTGGTAGCAGATGCCTGCTCACAATTTGTTACCAGGTGAGATTCATAACATTTTACAGTGGAATCTACTGTATAATTATTTATTTGCCAATGCTAACAGCAACATGAGGTTTCTGATAAACCATCCATCACTTACAGTATAGTCCATAATGATGAATTTTCTGCACGATTATCCATGAATTCAGTAATTAGATTGCGTAGCTCAGCTGTGACAGCTCTTTCAAAGGGTGCTTCCCCCAATTCTACTAAAGTCGGTAAACTAGTTGGTGGAATCATGAGTGCCAGAACAGACGATAAAAATGCACTAGATCATTGTGCTTCTGCTGGTGCTCTGCAGACAGTTAGTGAGGCTGAGCGAAGTAATGATCAAACGCATGGAAGGAATCCAATGCATACAATTAGAGGTGGTTTATTTCTCTTTGGCCAAGCAATATCTTGCTTGATAAATACTCCAAAACATCGAGTTAGCTCCACAGCAGCAATTAACTATGAGTTGGGCAGATCTAGAATGACTACTGTTAGTGATGGAAGGAAATCCATGGTTGCTTACCGCGGTTTTATGGATGTTTCGCACTGTGGAGAAGGTAATGCACACGTAGACAGTCAGTTTCGAGAAGATGACTTGTATGAATGTGGTGGGGCATACAGATCGCCTCATTCAAATGATGGTCCTGGACTGATGTCTGCTTCTGATGATCACATGATTACAATAAGCTCATCTGAAGGACAGTCACCAGAGGTTTATCTTCCTGGTCTTGTTGTTCATGTTGTTCCAGTAAAGAAAGGTGCTTCTCCATTGCAGAAGACAATTGTGACACGTCAAAAGAACAAGAGTTACAAAGCGTTTATTGCTTGTCGAAAAGATTTTATGGACCTTGTTGTGACACCTCGCATGTTCCTTGATCATCTCCCTTGGAGGTATGTCCTAAAAAAATCTACTCAAATGGAAGTTCTATGTATTTAAGGTTCATATTTATGTGCTATTCCAAATGAAAATTTATTATGTATGAAATTCAGACCATTCTCATTTAGTGGGATTGAAATTGCATCAGTTTCACTTAATCATTCAATCAAAGCGTGCTGCAAGTCTTGATGGAGTAGCACATCAGCAATAACCTTTAGGAAATGCAGTCTGGCAAGAACAAGTGTAGGACTTATTTAGCAAATGGCAATGGTGCATCCAGGAACAAGTGTAGCACTTATTTAGCAAATGGCAATGATGCATCCATGTATTCTTGTTTGCGGATTGGTTATGCATTTTCTGAACTAACAGAAATTGACCTCTATGGTTTGTAGGTGCCACTATGCCATGCAAAAGGTCTTAGAAACACAGAAAACGGGATCAGCACACCAGTGATCCGTCCACTGCAGAGGAAGCTGTATAAGTCTATTAGTGCATGCCTTCTTTGTTGTACATACTTTAGGTAAATAAGATCACTTATGGAGTTATGGGCAATACGGGCTGATGGTTACATATAACAGTATTGTCTGTATAAGTAGAGCTTAGGAGAGTTTAGGCCGACCGAAACAGGGCGTCTGCCCATTCTGATGAAGATTACCTGAATCTTAGCATTGTTGTACGCAGCCTTTGACATAGGCTGGCTCTCTGTGAGATCAACCGAGCTGCCATTGTTGTTTATGGAACCAGTGTGGTAGATAACACAGCCTATGGCAATCATAGTTTTGCTCCAAACAGTGTTGTAAGTTTGTACGTTTGCACAGCCACGCTGTGATGTGATCAAAAGTAAAACAGTACCAAGCATGAGCGGGTAGTACGGCATCTACGTACTGAATAAACTACCATGTGCCTGTTGGATGAAGTTTCCTTGACATTCTGCTGGTGCGAAGTCTGAAAGAATTCCAACCTTCTATCTTCTTCCAATGAAAGTCATGCTAGTATTATGCATTTGAATTCATTGACGAGGAGCATTTTGACTTGCTTGCCGCAGGCACGACTGTTAGTTTTGATCTCCCACCATTTAGGTCCAACGGCCTTTTGGGTCTTGCTCTCGTGCCCTGATCGGGGGCGCCTAACCCTACATGGTTGGTGGCCCCCGTCATACTGTACTATATATATAGGTGGGGGCCGACCGGCTCTCGGTACGAGGTTCACCTGAGCCGCGACTCCCCACTGATATTCCCCATCCCGATCCGAGAGGGGCGCAGCCAGTGACGGGAAGCCGCCACCGTCTTCACTGCGCCACCACTTCACTGCACCGACACCTCTCTCCACCGAACGTCGCTGCCGGGACGTAGATGGCATCCACGAACGAGACCCCGGCCGGCGCTTCCACCACTCCGACTGCTCCGACCACTACGGCCTTCGATGGTCTGCGTCTTCATACTACACCTATCCCTTTTATCCCTTTTACGTCTTTTGTAGTTTATGTACTAGGATCTTGTAAACATTGCAAATCAAGAACATGAACCCTACTGTGTACCCTGATCTGGTGTTTGTGAATGTCTATGGACCTAACAATGGTATCAGAGCCATGGTTTTATGAATAGAACCAGATCGGGATACAAACAAACGAAGAAGAACTCGAACACGATTCGTTTTTTCAGATTGGAAAGAAATCGGAGAAACCCTAACCTTAAAAGAACAGAAACAGAGAGGACAGACGGGCGAAAAGGGGGACTCACCTCCGGTTCACCGTTGCTGTCACCACCGCCGTCTGTGCGGGAAAGAACCGTCGGCCGAGGAGGCTCGCCATCGCGCGGCCATGCCTCGGGCTCGGGCTCAATGTCAAGGGCACCGCTACTGGACCGCTCGATGGCGGCGCACCCAGCCTAGGACGGACGCGCACGCCGGCGAGAGGACCAGCGGCGGTGCCACCATTCCCTTCCCCGACCATCGCGGGTGGGCACTGTTTTGCCTTTTCCTTTTGGCTGCGGGTTAAGGCAATAGAAAAGGGAGGGTGAAGAGGAAGAAATGAAGCAGGAGCCGGCGAGGACCCGCTCTGGAGTGCCACCGCAGGCGATCGCCGACGACCATCTTTGCTACCGCCGCCGTCGCTCTCGCCTACTGTGCGAAGAAGGAAGAAAGAAATGCCCTAGGGTTTCTTAGGGAGCTGGCCGCCGCGATTTTGTTCCCGCGAGAATGAAGGCCGGTCATCCGATCAGATCCGGCGGCCAGCAGCACTCGTGGCCAGCAGGCCGACGAGATCAGGCGGCCCAGAAGCCACTTTCCCGGCCCAGGCCTAGGTTGCGGCCTGGGCGCGGGGAGTGCGACTGGGCTGGGTCGCTTTCGCAGCAGAGCGGGCTGAGCCGCGCGCTGCTGAGCTGCTGGGCCGCGCGGGAGTGGCCGTGAGCCGCGTGCGCGAGATGGGCCTTCGGGCCAAAATTAAAGAAGATGAAATTTCATTTTTTAGAAGCAGTTTTTGACATAATTTTGATCAATTTGAATAGAATTTGATGCATTTTTATGTGCAACTTTTATCCAACGATATTTTGCTCAGAAAACAGTGAATTTTTTAGTGCTTCTGGAAAATAATAATATGAAAGATTATTAATGTTTCCGCTGTGCATGATAATTATTGTTCTCTTCTGATTAAATTTGAACCAACGGGATAATTTAATTTTAAGAGAAGTGATGAATTTCTGATAAGTTTGATGAGATTATGATGTTGTTATTTTCTGACCAACGTTGTTAATAACAATATTATAATTTTGATCCATGAGAAATTATGCATTAATTTTACTTTTGCCCAACGATGATGTAAAATATTTGCATAGATGAATTTGTATGTTTTAATTTAACCAACGTTAAGACATGCGATTTTATGTATAAACGTTTCTCACTTACTCTGGTGTGGTTTCAGGAGACAAATGCATTGTGAACATCGCGAACATCCCGACACTCAATGGGAGCAATCATCGTGTGTGTGGTGGGAGAAATATGAACTGGAACTTGCGTTAGGAGAGGTCGATTTTGCCATCACCTCACCGTGTCCTGCGAGCCAGAGGACCCGGTGAGAGGTGAAAAATAAATCTGACGCTGATTTTGCTGCTCGAAAGCGTGATCATGCTAAAATAAGAATGAAATATGACCTTGAACATAGGCAATAGACTCTCTCCAACCGCAAGTGTCTGTTGGTGGCCAAGGCCACCATAGAAGAACAGATAAGGGACTCAATCCCTGAATGTGCTACTGTCACAGAATGTCTTGAGAAAATCAAGAGTCAATTTATTGGGTCTACCAAGGCCACAGCAAGTTCACTGATTAAGAAGCTTGTGAATGAGAAATACACTGGTGGTAGCATAAGAGAGCACATTTTGAAGATAAACACTACGACATCTAAGCTAAAGGAAATAAATTTGAAGGAAGATGATTTCCTGATTCATTTGATTTTTGCTTATTTGCCAAAAGAATATGACACCTTCATTGTGAACTACAATATGCAGCCTGAAAGATGGAGCATAGAAAGGCTTATCTTAATGTGTGCTCAAGAAGAGGAGAGGATAAAGTCTTCACAGGGTGAATCCGCTCATTTTGTAAAGAATAACAAAAGAAAGAACTTTAATAACAAGAATTCTAAACCACAAGGAAAACCTAAGGCCTCTTCCTCCAATTCACAAGGAAAGAAACCCCAGGATTCTGAGAATCAGCAGTCTGGTGGAGCTGAAAAAGGTTAGTGCAAGCACTGCTTCAAGAAAGGACACTACAAGAGGGATTGTTCAGACTTCCTGAAATCTCTGCTAAAGAAAGGTGATGAATTTATTACATTTATAGATGAATCCCTATATTTATGTTATGCTAAATCCACTTGGTGGGTTGATTCAGGAGAAACTACTCATGTTGCAAATTCCTTACAGGGGTTAAGTGGGACGTGAACCTTGCGAAGAGGAGAAAGAACGATTAAAGTTGTAAATGGAGTGCAGGCCAATGTTGAAGCAATTGGAGATTTATCTTTAGAATTGAATAATAGTTTTGTACTTAGTCTTAAAGAAGTACTTTATGTTCCCTCTTTGCGTAGAAATTTGATAAGTGTTTCGAAACTTGATGATGATGGAATTGATTGTCATTTTGGTGATGACAAATGTAAGATATTTGTTAATAATGAATGTGTTGGTCTTGCCTTTCGACATGACAAGCTTTATTTATTATCTCTTACTGAGAATGTGAACAATGTATGCGATGAGAATATGAATGATTCCCCATCTGTGAATGTAACAAAGAAGCGGAAGAGAATTGATACTGTCTCTTCGAAATTATAGGATTGTCGCTTGGGCCATATTTCGAGGGAGAGAATAGAACGATTGGTTAAGGAATCAATTCTCCCGTATTTAGAATTTTTAGATTTAGAATAATATGTTGATTGTATCAAATGAAAGTATGTAAAGAAAACTAAGAAAGATGCCAAACGAAGCACATGAATTTTAGAAATAATCCACACAGACATATGTGGCCTATTTCCTATGAAAAGTGTGGATGGTTATGATTCGTTTATAACATTCATAGACGACTACTCTTGTTATGGCTATATTTATCCAATTAAAGAAAGGTAGGAAGCATTGGATAAATTTAAAATATTTAAAGCTGAGGTTGAAAATCAGCATAATAAGAAAATAAAGATAGTACGATCAGACCGAGGTGGAGAGTACTATGGGCGACATACCCCATATGGCCAAATTCTTGGACCGTTTGCAAAGTTTCTACAGGAAAATGACATAGTCGCTCAGTACTCCACACCGGGGAGCCTCAGCAGAATGGAGTGGCTGAAAGACGTAACCGTACCTTAATGGATATGGTAAGAAGTATGATAAGTTACTCCACATTACTGATTAGTTTATGGATAGAGGCATTGAAAACCGTCATTCACATACTTAATCAAGTACCAAGCAAATCGGTGCCTAAAACACCATATGAATTATGGACAGGAAGGGAACCCTTACTTAACCATTTGCGTGTGTGGGGCTGTCCGGCTGAGGCAAAAGTGTTTAACCCAAACATAAGAAAGTTAGACTCCAAGACAGTCAGCTACCATTTTATTGGCTATCCAGAAAGATCGAAAGGATATCGCTTCTATTGTCCTGATAGACATACGAAGATTATAGAAACAAGACACGCTGTGTTCTTGGAGGATAACATGATCAGGGGGAGCATGGTAGCACGAGAAATAAGCCTATAGGAGAAGCGGGTACATGTACCCACTTCGATGGTTGAAGAACCATTCTTCACGCTACCTGCTGCTGTTACGTCGATAGTGCCAGACACTATAGTGCCAACACCTGTTGCAAGTTCTCCCGTGGCAACAATGAATGAACATGAGGAACCTGTCCTTGAGGAGCCTGTCCTTAAGGAACCTATAAAACCAAATGTCACATATGAGGAAGAACAGCAACAACCCAATGTGGAACAAGTGCCAGAGGCACCTAGAAGGTCTTAAAGAATAAGAAGATCAGCTATTACTGATGACTATAAAGTTTATGAAATAGAAGAATTTTAGATGGGGGATGATTCCACCTTATTTGAAGAAGCCATGAGAAGCGACCACTCATCAAAGTGGCTTAAGGCCATAGAAGATGAAATGAAATCAATGAGTACCAATAAAGTTTGGGACTTAGAAATTATTCCTAAAGGAGCCAAAACAGTAGGTTGTAAATGGATCTACAAAACAAAATATGACTCCCAAGGGAATATAGAAAGATTTAAAGCGCGACTTGTGGCGAAAGACTTTACGCAAAGAGAAGGGATTGATTACCATGAGACATTTTCTTCAGTCTCATGTAAAGATTCATTCAGAATTATAATGTCACTTGTAGCTGAAAGGTCCTTGTTTGGTTTTGGTAATTGAGTGACAACTTAGGTGGACTAATATGTGGTTATGTGAGATACACAGGAGATTAGTCCACATGTGATGGTGTCATGAAGGAGCTCATTGCATATGAGACATGACATGGAGTCATGTGACCAAGGTGGAGAAGATCAAGATGAGGCTTGGCTTGATGGACCGGTTGCTAGGGTGAAGGGCAAGTTGTGTGATGGCTTGGCGCCGAAGGACCGAGGCAACGGTGAAGAGCAAGTGAGGTCAAGATCGATGAACCAATACGGTCACGTGATGATATGAAGTGGATCATATCATTTGGTGATTGGTTGGTGCATGTGTTGCATCAACATCGGAGGAGATGGAGTGGAATGCGCAAGGCAAAGGTATAACCTAGGGCATTTCCATTTCACCGGTCATAGGTGTGTAGAGAAGTTTATGACCGGATTTAGGATAGATGGCCGTACTATCAAGAGGGGCAAACTTGTTTGCATATCGGTCATCTAGTGCCACTTGAGCGATCTAACTTTGCATACGTGTTAGGATCGAGTGGCGAGGCAAGTTGAGTGGTTAACTCCTTCGATAAAATGATTATGAAAATGCTAACACTTGTGCACAAGGTGGTGATCACTTGTTGGTGTTGGCACATTTGCGAAGGCGGTGGAGTTTGAGCGGTAGAGAGGGTTTGGGTTCCTCTCTCCCTCCCGCCGAGCTTGCGAGCGCGGGATTCAGGCGTTTTCAAGAAGTTGAAATGTCTATTTTCCACTACGCCGGAAGTCGGAAAAGAAACGGAGGCGAACGGGGTCACTGAGGTGACCGGACGCTGCACCGAACGCGGTCACTCGCAGGACCGGCGCGTCCGGTCATGCACCCAGAGAGATCTGCAGAACGCAAGGATGATCGGACGCGCGGCGCGTCCGGTCACACATGATCGGACGCGTCCGGTCGTTCAGGGAGCTTACTGGACTGTAACCGGACGCTGGCACTGTCGCGTCCGGTCATGTTTCTTCAGCGCGTCCGGTCGTTGTTTCGTTGAGCGCTGCTCAGGCGACCAGCGCGTCCGGTCATTCTCGGGACCAGCGCGTCTGGTCGTCAGCAGCTCGTCCGGTGGTTGCCAGGGGCGTGTCCGGTCGTTGCTTCGCAGTTAGCCGTTGTTCGATCGGCGCGTCCGGTCAGTTGGACCAGCGCGTCCGGTCATCGGGACCGGCGCGTCCGGTCGTTTTGAGAAGGGCGTCCGGTCGTTGTTTTGACCGTTGGGGTCAGTGACCGTTGGAGGATCGGACGCGGCTGAGCGCGTCCGGTCAGTTACGACCGGCGCGTCCGGTCGTCCCGAAATCTACCCAGTGAAGGGGTAACGGCTCTATTTGACCGTGGGGTTATAAATAGATGCCTTGGCCGGCCATGACCTGTAGCTGAGCACACTATAGTCTTTGTGACTTGTGTGGTAGTGCTTGGAAGCCCTCTAACTCACTCATGCTTGATAGTGTTCATCGGATCGAGTGAGAGAACGATTCTAGTGCGTTGCTTTGAGAGATTGCATCGTGTGGCACTAGGTGATCGTGTTGCAAGCCGGTGGTGCTTGTTACTCTTGGAGGTTGCCACCTCCTAGACGGCTTGGTGGCTCGTGGCTCTGTCGAAGCTCGCAAGAAGATTGTGCGAGGCTCCGGAGAAGCTTTGTGAGGGGGATTGTGCTCACCCCGCGGGGATCGCGAAGAGCAACTCTAGTTGAGCGTGTCATTGAGCTACCACACTTTATGGTGGGTTCTTGCGGTGCCTTTTGAGAGGCTCGGTGTGTGACCGATTAGCCACCGAACCACGAAGTGTTGGTCGACACAACGGGGACGTAGCTTGGTGGCAACCAAGTGAACCTCGGGAGAAAATCACCGTGTCAACATTGTCTACTCTTCTCGGTGGTTTGCTTTCGTGCAACACAAGCTTGTATTTACTTTCATATATACTTGTGTTTGTGTAGTTGCTCTCGTAACTAGTTTGCTTGGGTAGCTTGCTAGTTATCTTCTTGCTTGTGTAGCTAGAAGTATCCCCTTTGCGTGGCTAATTCGGTTTGTGTAACCTTGTTAGTCACATTGCTTAGTTTGGGTAGCTAAGTGTTTTGCGCTCTCTAATTTGGCATTAGTTGCCTTGTTATTGAGCTTTGCTAGCGAGCTTAGGCTTTGTGCTTTTGCTTCACTAGTTGTGTAGGAGCTCCCTCGCTTGGCAAAGTACTAGTGCATAGGTTTGTGTGACCTTGCTCTAGAATTGATTAGGTGAGCTCTTGGTAAGCTTAGCACCTTAGTTGCTTAATTAGGATCTTTGCAAGGTGCTAGAGAACTTAGATAGAGGGGTATAGTCTTGGCTAGACCGATAAATTTAATTCCACATTTGTTTTTGGTTAGCCAACACGTTTAAGTTTTAGAAAGGACTATTCACCCCCCCTCTAGTCCGCCATCTCGACCCTTCAACTGGTATCGGAGCCGGGTCTCTCATTTGTGGTCTTCATCGACCCGAGAGGATGGCGGCTTATGGGCTAGATGTTGAGTGTCCACACATTTTTGATGGCACATATTTTGCACGGTGGAGAAATTGGATGACATGCAATTTTAAGTTTATTTCTCCTCAATTGTGGTGGATCGTAGATGTGGGTTTTTCCTTTGCAATTGATAAAAAGAATGCAACTCAAGCGCAAAGTAAATGCCTACATCTCGATAGCCAAGCTACTAATGTTTTCTATCGATCTATGGATAGTAGCATACTTTGTGAGATCATGGACTTCAAGTCCGCCCATGAGATTTGGGTGTTTCTAAATGAGAAATATGGGGCGATCTCCAATGATGATGAGCCCAAGGAGGAGGCGCATGAGGATGTTGAGCATGACCACAACAAGGTGGTTGTGGAGGATTGCTCCACCTCATGGTCAAGTGATGACAAAGATGATCATACCACAAGATCACTTGATAAGAAGAATGATAATGCCACAAGTGATACAAGCAATGATTCTACTTCATGCACACTTGATGGTGAAGATGATGGCTATGAGAGTGATGCTTCAACAATCTCTTCAACATCATCACATGGTAACACTAAGATACATGTTGGTGGTTTTGTTGTGGATTGTGATGATCTAAATTTAGAGCTTTTATATAAACTCTCAAGAGCCTTGAAAAGGGAAATGGAAAGAGTAAGTAAATTGGAAAATGATAACTCTTTTCTAAAAACCACATGTGAACAACAAAAGCATCTACTTTATGTTACTACTTGTTCACATGAGGAGCTAAAATTGGCTCATGAGGAACTTAGTGTTGCTCATGATAACTTGGTACAAGAACATGCTTTACTCACTAAGAAACTTTCTAATGAAGAAACCAAATCTAGTGAGAGCTCATCATTTGGGTCAAATGATCAATCACATATTACTAACCCTTGTGATGTAGGCAAGAAGCATGTATCCACCTCTTGTGATGATTTATTATATATGCCATGTTCTTCACAATTAGATGCTTGTTCTACTTCTATGTCTTGTGAGACTAACCTTTTGAAGGAGAACAATGAGCTCAAAAGTGAAGTGAAGAATTTGAGCAACAAGTTGGAGAGGTGCTACAACTCTAAAATCGCCATTGAGCATATCATGACCAATCAAAGAAGATATGGTGATAAGAGTGGTATTGGCTACAACAAGAGCAAGGGCAAGATTATGAAGAAGCAAAATGCAAAGAAGCTATCCCAACTCATGTGCCACCGATGCCATGAAATGGGACATATTGCTAAGTATTGCCCTACCAAGAAGTCTCAAGTTGAGCCAAAAGCAAAGCCCCAAGATCAAGTCAAAATCAACCATGAAGATGATGATGACTTGATGATGAAGAAGAAGAAAACAAGAAGGGGTGGAAGAGCAAGGCATCCAATGCAAATCCAAGATGCCAAGATGATGAGCAAGAATCAAATCGAGAAGAAAGTACATGCTCACATCAAGTGCTTCAAGTATGAAGATATGGGACACTTTGTCTCGGGGTGTCCTACCAAGCTTGAGAAGAAAGCTCAAGCAACTCATAAGAGGCAAGGCATTGAGAAGCAACACATGAGCAAGGAAGAAAAGGCTCACTCTAAAAGAAGTTGCTACTTATGCCGGGAAAGGGGACACATGGCTCATTCATGTCCCCTAGGTAACAATTCTAAGCCTATTTCAATTGATAATACTAATATGCTTAGAAAGGATGGCAATGGTACCTCATTGGTTGGAATTGCAAAACATCCCGCTAACCATACTAAGGCTTTGCCTAAGTATGTTGCTCCTAACTTGAGAGGACCCAAACTTGTTTGGGTACCATCAAAAAGTGGATGATTGTTTATAGGTACCATCGGCATTGGAGGCTTGATTCATTTAGATTCATATTGGTCATCATATGTTGAATCAAGTTTTAAAGCTTAGTGCATATTCTATCCCAATGCCAAGCCAAAATAAGTGGAGTCCAAATGCTACAACATACAAGTGCAACATTCAAGATTGTGGTGATTTATTGGATATATTTGATGGCTTGCAATTTATTTGAGTAAAAGCTTGCTATTGGATGATCATGAGCTAACCAAGGTATATCTCTTGTTGATCATTTTATTTGGGTGCATATGAGTTGATTGAATTGGATAAATGTGCAATGTTGCTTGCTATGAGATGATTGAATGGATTAAATGCTTAGCAATCAAGTTTGGATTGATTTGGGTTGGATAAGTTCATGAGATGACCTTTAGTAAGTGGATTGAATGGATATATATGTCTTATGAAAGTATTCAAACAAGTTAGTTTCAAGTTTGATTCACTTTTGTTGAAGAATAGCTCATGTATTGAAATCTGTCCTATATTGAAAATCTGAGCTAGCAGTGATCTTAGCCATGTTTGAGTGATCAAATCTATTTGGATTGGCTTGAAATTTGGTATACATGCTCTACACTTATGAAAGAAGATTCTGTAGAAATTTCATGAGAAGTGGATAAGAGATGCTTCGGTTTTGGAGTGCATCTTGTCAGCTATAGTGCAGCAGTTTTCAGCATGTAGCAGTGGTGGAAGATTTGAAATCTAGTAGCAATCTAGAAGTCAAAAGAAGTTCAAATTTTTACAGTTGCTATATGACTTAGTGAAGCACATCTCCACCAAATTTTATGGCATTTGGATCTGTATATTGGGAGATATGAATTATTCTTTGAAGGGTACAGAATCTGCCAGAAAAGTGACAATCATTGGATTAATCTAGAGTCACTTTAATTGAAAGGTCCTCAAGTTGAAAACATGTTTACAAGTGGTTGAGGTACCTAAGTTTGGTTTTGGATTGATCTAGAAGCATGAAAAGTAATGAGTACAAGACTTTTGTATTATGAAATGTACTTGGTATACTTATTTGGTACTCAATTTGAAGATCAAGATCAAACTTAAGATGAAGGTGAAGTTTAAGTTCTAGTGATGATTGGAGATCATTTGGTAGAAGGAAAAGGACTTAAACAAGTAGAAAGAGTTGGACTCAAATGTAGATTCAAGGATTATTCATCAAGATTGAGTTCATCATTTGGATCAATCAAACTATATCATTTCAAGTGAGTATCAAGAGTGGTTCTTTGGAGAAAGGTCACTTCTCCCTAGTGAGGTGCTTGCCGCCGTATGTAGGTGAAACCAAGTTTGGGACTTGGAAGGCTAACATGGAAGTGGTGATCCGAGGAACTTGTGATGCATAGTTGAAGCAATCAAAAGGGTTGATCAAGAAAAGCAAGCAACACCCAAAAAAGAGAGCTAGTCATATATTTCAAGTGGTATTCTAAGTAGTTCTCTCATGCAAGCATTGATCAAAAAGATGAAGCAAGCCAACCACAACTCAAGAGATAGTGCACTTGATCATAAGTGGTTTTCATTTCATGTGGGTGAAGAATGGATTTATCTATGATGATTGGTCTTCACCAAGTAATAAATTGGACTTCACATTGCTATTGGAGTAATGAATTAGAATCTATATGACTATCCTCTACTCCAACATAGCAAAGGTATCATTGCAATGTGCATGATCATCTCATTCCTCACTAGTATGTGGATAGTGCATATAGTACATGTTTATTAGGATCATGCATAACAAATGAAAATTTTAAATTCATAGCCTACCATTATTGCTTGATTGATTAATTGATCTAGTGGTATGGATATGAGTTTGTTCTTGAGCTAGTAAACCTAAGTACTTGATCTAGTTTGGATTGCTAACAAGTGACAAGTACAACATTGGCAAGATAACCCTTAGTATGAGGTGTGAAGAAGCTTGTCATTGGATCAAACCGGACTTGGAATCTTAGGCAAATCAACATAGTTCAAGTCATACAAGAAGCTCGTGACAATGATAAGAGTACAAGCACAAGACAATAATGAAAATAGATATCTAGTTTGTTTCAAGTGGTATCTAGACTCAAATTGATCTTCCAAGTGGTATTCACTAGTGGTGTCTAGATCATCAACTTACAAGTGATATCTTACAAATGGTACTCATAAAGATAGTGAATGTTCAAGAAATGAATATTATTGTCAAATCCTTCAAAGTGGATCCATACTAGAAAATTCTTTCAAATGGTATCACATTTCTACTCATGGTATCTTCACGTGGTATCATTCATGCAAGACAATGGTTTCACAAGTGATCCTCAACTTTAAGTGATCAAATCAAGTAATACTACCCTCATCTTCAAGTGGTATCTCAAGTGAATGACACATGCTATGACATAGGGGGAGGAGCCCCACCAATTGGTATCAAGGTCAAAGATCCTATGTGGAATCTCAAGAGCAACCATAAAGTTTGTCATTCCAACATATGTGGTAATGTCCATCAAAAATGCAATATTCAAGTCTCAACCATCTACCCCAATACAAGCCTTTGTATCAATTGAGAAGAACACCTTTTATGGAAATTGATGACAAAGGGGGAGAAGTTGGACAAAGATATGAAAGCTTTTTGAGCTTTGGGGAGAGATTGGAAAGATTGGACATGAACATGGACAAAGAGGGAGTAACATTGAAGAATGTAAGGGGATCAAACATTCTTGGACAAAGAAAGCACACAAGTAGGGGGAGCAAGCTCATGAACTTTGATTGATTACATTTGATATGTGCATAATTCATGTGCTTGCTTGCATTGCATAAGTTCTTAAATTCAATATGCATGCTTGTGTGGTGTATGCTAGTTATAGAACTTGAATGATGATTTGATAACTAGCATGCATAGGATGTTAGCTAGACTTATGATTATCATGTAAAAACTAGAACCTTGCTTATAATGTTGATCTCACGGGGTTTCTAGTGTTTTTGATGTCTAGCTACTCATGATGCTAAGGATGATGGCAAACTTGTGATTTTCAAATGGTATCAAGCTACTAATTGGTAGCGAGCTACAAAGGTTTATTCTATACACCTTAGCATCACTTAGTAGTGCTAACCCTCTCACAAATTTCATATTTATGCATATGTGCAAGCTTGAAACCAAACCTTTTGAGCACATATGTAGGGGGAGTTATCACTACCAAGTCGGATTTTATGGTGCTTATCCAAATCTTGACATAGAGCTTAAAAGTTGGATAAGTAACATTAAATCCAAAACAAGTTAGCAATTTACACTTATGTGAAGTGCTAGCTTGAAAAAGCATAATTTCCATATCTTTGTAGAGTTGTCATCAATTACCAAAAAGGGGGAGATTGAAAGGTCCTTGCTTGGTTTTGGTAATTGAGTGACAACTTAGGTGGACTAATATGTGGTTATGTGAGATACACAGGAGATTAGTCCACATGTGGTGTCATGAAGGAGCTCATTGCATATGAGACATGACATGGAGTCATGTGACCAAGGTGGAGAAGATCAAGATGAGGCTTGGCTTGATGGACCGGTCGCTAGGGTGAATGGCAAGTTGTGTGATGGCTTGGCGCCGAAGGACCGAGGCAACGGTGAAGAGCAAGTGAGGTCAAGATCGATGAACCAATACGGTCACGTGATGATATGAAGTGGATCATATCATTTGGTGATTGGTTGGTGCATGTGTTGCATCAACATCGGAGGAGATGGAGTGGAATGCGCAAGGCAAAGGTATAACCTAGGGCATTTCCATTTCACCGGTCATAGGTGTGTAAAAAAGTTTATGACCAGATTTAGGATAGATGGCCGTACTATCAAGAGGGGCAAACTTATTTGCATATCGGTCATCTAGTGCCACTTGAGCGATCTAACTTTGCATACGTGTTAGGATCGAGTGGCGAGGCAAGTTGAGTGGTTAACTCCTTCGATAAAATGATTATGAAAATGCTAACACTTGTGCACAAGGTGGTGATCACTTGTTGGTGTTGGCACATTTGCGAAGGCGGTGGAGTTTGAGCGGTAGAGAGGGTTTGGGTTCCTCTCTCCCTCCCGCCGAGCTTGCGAGCGCGGGATTCAGGCGTTTTCAAGAAGTTGAAATGTCTATTTTCCACTACGCCGGAAGTCGGAAAAGAAACGGAGGCGAACGGGGTCACTGAGGTGACCGGACGCTGCACCGGACGCGGTCACTCGCAGGACCGGCGCGTCCGGTCATGCACCCAGAGAGATCTGCAGAACGCAAGGATGATCGGACGCGCGGCGCGTCCGGTCACACATGATCGGACGCGTCCGGTCGTTCAGGGAGCTTACTGGACTCTAACCGGACGCTGGCACTGTCGCGTCCGGTCATGTTTCTTCAGCGCGTCCGGTCGTTGTTTCGTTGAGCGCTGCTCAGGCGACCAGCGCGTCCGGTCATTCTCAGGACCAGCGCGTCTGGTCGTCAGCAGCGCGTCCGGTCGTTGCCAGGGGCGTGTCCGGTCGTTGCTTCGCAGTTAGCCGTTGTTCGATCGGCGCGTCCGGTCAGTTGGACCAGCGCGTCCGGTCATCGGGACCGGCGCGTCCAGTCGTTTTGAGAAGGACGTCCGATCGTTGTTTTGACCGTTGGGGTCAGTGACCGTTGGAGGATCGGACGCGGCTGAGCGCGTCTGGTCAGTTACGACCGGCGCGTCCGGTCGTCCCGAAATCTACCCAGTGAAGGGGTAACGGCTCTATTTGACCGTGGGGTTATAAATAGATGCCTTGGCCGGCCATGACCTGTAGCTGAGCACACTATAGTCTTTGTGACTTGTGTGGTAGTGCTTGGGAGCCCTCTAACTCACTCATGCTTGATAGTGTTCATCGGATCGAGTGAGAGAGCGATTCTAGTGCGTTGCTTTGAGAGATTGCATCGTGTGGCACTAGGTGATCGTGTTGCAAGCCGGTGGTGCTTGTTACTCTTGGAGGTTGCCACCTCCTAGACGGCTTGGTGGCTCGTGGCTCCGTCGAAGCTCGCAAGAAGATTGTGCGAGGCTCCAGAGAAGCTTTGTGAGGGGGATTGTGCTCACCCCGCGGGGATCGCGAAGAGCAACTCTAGTTGAGCGTGTCATTGATCTACCACACTTTATGGTGGGTTCTTGCGGTGCCTTTTGAGAGGCTCGGTGTGTGACCGATTAGCCACCGAACCACGAAGTGTTGGTCGACACAACGGGGACGTAGCTTGGTGGCAACCAAGTGAACCTTGGGAGAAAATCACCGTGTCAACATTGTCTACTCTTCTCGGTGGTTTGCTTTCGTGCAACACAAGCTTGTATTTACTTTCATATATACTTGTGTTTGTGTAGTTGCTCTCGTAACTAGTTTGCTTGGGTAGCTTGCTAGTTATCTTCTTGCTTGTGTAGCTAGAAGTATCCCCTTTGCGTGGCTAATTCGGTTTGTGTAACCTTGTTAGTCACATTGCTTAGTTTGGGTAGCTAAGTGTTTTGCGCTCTCTAATTTGGCATTAGTTGCCTTGTTATTGAGCTTTGCTAGCGAGCTTAGGCTTTGTGCTTTTGCTTCACTAGTTGTGTAGGAGCTCCCTCGCTTGGCAAAGTACTAGTGCATAGGTTTGTGTGACCTTGCTCTAGAATTGATTCGGTGAGCTCTTGGTAAGCTTAGCACCTTAGTTGCTTAATTAGGATCTTTGCAAGGTGCTAGAGAACTTAGATAGAGGGGTATAGTCTTGGCTAGACCGATAAGTTTAATTCCGCATTTGTTTTTGGTTAGCCAACATGTTTAAGTTTTAGAAAGGACTATTCACCCCCCCTCTAGTCCGCCATCTCGACCCTTCAGTAGCCCACTATGATTTGGAGTTACATCAAATGGATGTAAGGACGGCGTTCCTTAACGGGGATTTGGAAGAAAATGTTTATATGGCACAACCAAAAGGTTTTGTCATAAAAGGAAAAGAAAATATGGGATGCCACCTAAAGAAATCAATCTACGGATTGAAGCAAGCTTCAAGACAGTGGTATTTGAAGTTTGATAGAACGATAAAAGGTTTTGAGTTTAAGGAAAATATTGAGGACAATTGCGTTTACGCAAAGTTCAAGAATGGAAAGTACTTATTCCTATTTTGTATGTGGATGATATCTTGCTTGCTAGTAGTGATATCAATCTACTAATGGAAACAAAAAAATTCTTGTCCTCAAACTTTGATATGAAAGATCTCGGTAAGGCCTCGTTCGTTTTGGGAATAGAGATTCACCGAGACAGAAGAAAAGGGGTTCTAGGATTATCACAAAAGGCATACATAGAAAAGGTCCTAAAGAAATTTAGTATGCATGCGTGTAGTCCTTCACTTGCTCCTATAGTCAAGGGTGATAGATTTGGGAAACATTAGTGTCCCAAGAACCAATATAAAATTGACCGAATGAAAGTGGTACCGTATGCTTCAGATGTTGGAAGTTTACAATATGCTCAAGTGTGTACACACCCTGACTTAGCTTTTGTTACCGGGTTACTTGGCAGATATCAAAAGAATCCAGGAATTGAACATTGGAAATTAGTGAAGAAAGTCATGCGTTATTTGCAGGGTACGAGAGGCCTCATGCTTACGTATAGAAGATCTGATTCCCTGCAGATAGAAGGGTATTCAGATTCTGATTATGCGGGAGAGGAAAGAAAATCCACGTCAGGATATATATTTACTCTCACAGGAGGGGCTATATCGTGGAAAAGCTCCAAAAAAACTGTAACTACATCCTCGATAATGTATGCCGAGTTTGTAGCATTCTATGAGGCAACGGGGCAGGTGAATTGTCTGAAGAAATTTATATCTAGATTGAAAGTAATTGATAATATCAATGAACCACTGAGATTGTATTGTGATAACAATCCAGCGATACAGTATGCTCACAACAATAGGTCAAGTGGTGCTGCCAAACATATTGACATAAAGTACTATGTTGTGAAAGATAAAGTTCGGGATCATATAATAAATCTTGAGCATATAAGTACAGATAAAATGCTGGCGGATCCGCTCACAAAGGGCTTACCACCTAACGTGTTCAGAGAACACGTAGCCGGCATGGGTTTAAGGGAAAGCCTATGATTCCCGAACATATGAAGGGCCCAGAAGAAAGTTTCATTCCAAAATAGAGAAATGTGTTGTGGATGTTAGTCTAATGGCACTAATCACTGTGACGATGAGATAGTTCAATGCACTAATCTGTAATAGAATACAATAGAAACAAGAAAGATATGAATGAAAGTTTTGAGTAAGAAATTAAAGAACGAAGAAAATGATGAGAGATCAAGGGGGAGAATGTTAGGTTTGATCTCCCACCAGTTAGGCCCAACGGCCTTTTGGGCCTTGCTCTCGCACCCTAATCGGGGGCGTCCAACCCTACATGGTTGGTGGGGCCCCATCACACTGCGCTATATATAGAGGTGGGGGCCGGCCGGCTTTCGGTACGAGGTTCACCTGAGCCGTGACTCCCCACCGATATTCCCCATCCCGATCCGAGAGGGGCGCAGCCAGTGACAGGAAGCTGCCACCGTCTCTAGTGTGCCACCACTTCACTGCACCGACTCCTCTCTCCACCGAACGTCGCTGCCGGCGCGCAGATGTGAAAGTCCCTAGTTTGGTTTTGGCTAATTGATGAAACCTAGGACTAACCTTTGTATCTAAGTGGATGATTTAGATAAAGGTGGTCATTGAATATGAGACATGACATTGACTCATGTGGTCAAGATGATGAAGACCAAGATGATGCTTGGCTCGATGGACCAGTTGTGAAGGTGAAGGGCAAGTCGAGGCTTTGAAGTGAAGGACCATGCGATAGTGAAGCTTGAACAAGACTTGGTGCCGACGGACCGATGCAACGGTGAAGAGCAAGTGAAGTCAAGGTCGATGGATCGAGACGGTCATGTGATGATATGAACTGGATCATATCTTTTGGAAAAATAAAATGGGCTCAAGGCAAAGGTATAACCATAGGGCCATTTTGTTTTGCACTCAAGACACCATAGAGGGTGTGAGTGGTTTAGGATCGATAGCCGAACTATTAAGAGGGGAAGTCTTATCGGTTATTCGATGCACGGGTGCCACTAGGGGAATTCATGAAGTGCATTGCATGTAGGGCCTAGTGAGCTAACTGGAAAACCTTCGAAAATGATTATGAAAATGCTAACACACGTGCACAAGGTGGTGATCACTTATTGGTGTTGGCACATTTGTGAAGGCATTGGAGTTTGTACGGTAGAGAGGGTTTGGGTCTCTCTCTCCCTCCCGCCGAGCTTGCGAGCGCGGGATTCAGGCGTTTTTGAGGACTTGAAATGCCTATTTTCCACTACGCCGGAAGTCAGAAAAGAAACGGAGGCAAACGGAGGTCACAAAGGTGACCGGACGTGGTCATGGTATGACCGGACGCGTCCGGTCAGTACAACGCAGCAGTCAGGCGCGCGGGTGCTAGGGTTTGCAACCGGCGCGTCCGGTCACTCGCGGGACCGACGCATCCGGTCAGGTGTCCAGAGGGAACTGAGGTTCACAATGACGATCGGACGCGAGGCGCGTCCGGTCACACGCGATCGGATGCGTCTGATCATTGAGGGAGCTTACTGGACTCTAACCGGACGCTGGCACTGTCGTGTCCGGTTGTTGTCTGAAGCGCGTCCGGTCGATGCTTCGCGGGCGCGCGGTACTGTGCGATCGGCGCGTCCGGTCGTTTGACGGGCGCGTCCGGTCGTTGCCTGGGGCGCGTCCGGTCGTTGGTTTGACCGTTGGGGCTCAGTGACCGTTGGAGGATCGGACGCGGTTGAGCGTGTCCGGTCAGTTATGACCGGTGTGTCCGGTCATCCCGAAAAAGACCCAGTGAAGGGGTATAACGGCTCTATTCGGATGGGATGCTTATAAATACTTGTTGGCCGGCCCTTGGGGAGGTCTCTCGTGATTTCTAACATTCTTGTGCATTCTTTGAGCTAGAGCTTTTCCTCTCACTCATCTCTCTTGCTTGATTGCAAATCAAAAGTGAGATTGAGTGATCCCAAAGTGCATTGCATAGCTTGAGGACATCTAGTGGCACTTGTGGGTGGTTTAGCCGGTGGATTTCTTGTTACTCTTGGAGAGTACCACTCCTAGCCGGCTTGGAGATTGTTGGAGGCGTTGGCAAGAGAAGGAGATTGTTCTTGGCCACCTCCGGTTGATTGTAAGAGTTTCTTGTGCTTTTCTCGGCGGAGCGCCAAAAGCTACTCTAGTGGATTACGCGTGTCATTGAGTTACCTCACTTGAGAGTGGTGTCTTGTGGTGCCTTGCGGGGCGTGCCTTGAGGGGCAAGTGACTTGAGGGTCACACCGAGGAACCATCTAAGTGTTGGTCGACATAACCGGTGACGTAGCTTATCGGTGCACAAGTGAACACCGGGTGAACAAAAATATTGTGTCACTTGTCTCCCGGTGGTTGGTCTTCATATTGTGTTGTTGTCAATATTGATTGATTGTATATCATCTTGGTGATTTGCAACATCTTCACTCCACCGTCGGTATAAGAATCATAATCCTCTTTCTTGCATTTATATTTACTAGAATATCTTGTGTAGCTCTAGTGGTAGCCTTTGCTAGTAGTTGTTAGCTTGCTCACTAGTGTAAAATTAGTGACATAGCTCTTGTGTGAACTAGAGATTATAATCTACTAGACTTGTAGATAGGAGGCTTGCATCACAACCGTAGGCTAAGCAAAACTCGCTTTGCGCCGTTTGTTATTATAACAAGTTTGCTTAGTGGCTTGTGTATGATTTTTTATAGGCTATTCACCCCCCTCTAGCCATCTAGGACCTTACAAGATGGCATCCACGAACGAGACCCCGGCCGACGCTTCCACCACTCCGACTGCTCCGACCACTACGGCCTTCGATGGTCTGCGTCTTCATACTACACCTATCCATTTTCTCCATTTTATGTCTTTTGTAGTTTATGTACTAAGATCTTGTAAACATTGCAAATCAAGAACATGAACCTTACTGTGTACCCTGATCTGGTGTTTGTGAACGCCTATGAACCTAACAATGACTTGTGAAGCAGATCTGCGTGACATGATTGAAGGTGAGTTTTACTCGCAAGTACAAAAAGATACTAGTGATCCAATCCAATCAAAAAAGGTAACTTTGTCATTGACTTGTCAGGGTTCACTTTTAAAATTCATATAATACATATTTATTAAAAACATATTTATTTTTTCATATACATAAAAAAATTTGAGATTTCTCGGTGGTTGCAGAGATGGAGTGCTTGCATTGAATAATCCATATTTCAGAAAACAATAGCACACAACCAGACCTCTGACTCTGGTCCAGAAGGTGATGACTCTGATGAGGATACATGCTGCCACCGTACCTTATGTATTATCATGACTTCAATAGACATGGATGGAAACGAATAAACGATTATATATTTAGAGCGCTTGAACGATACCTCACCATCCCATGCGAGCACAATAAACAAAGCATGAGTAAAAATGATTCTATCGATCATGCAGAAAGGGAGGCAGCTGTGTGCCTGTGTGGCGTCATCATCGTCAATCTCATCTACCAGATCAGATATAGTATGAAAGAAGATTGGATTGGGAAGAACCAATGCTGCTGCAAGTGCAAGGATTGGAGGAATCGTAGTACGTGATGACGCCAAGCAACTAAGTGATAGATGGATTATCGATGGTCGGTCCAGGCACGCAATGCGTCCATCCAGTCCCAGGAAATTAAACTATATATAAGCAGTTCTCTGAAGACTGAACCCAACTTGCTGTTGCTTTGTGACATACATGATGCAGGATTATTGCAGGGTGGAGCCGGGAGCTGCTCTGACCTAACGAGTGATCAGCTATCGCAAAACTAAACCAAAAGTCAGGCCCATGGACAGATTCGATGCGATCGTCATCGTGTTCGCGTCAAGCTCATCGGTCATCTCTATCATTTATATTATTCCTAACGTCATATTATTCCTATTGTTTCGGGCAGGAATTCATTTTAATGAAATTACATAGTAGACCCCTTTGGCCCTTTCCCTTATTGGTTTCTTCCAATATACACTCTCTACATCCAGAAATGTAATGACTTCCGGTACTTTATAATTTTGTCAACACATATAAAGACTTATTGAGCAACCCCAAGAGACTCCGATTTTTCTCTCTCTATACTCTAATAGATTATCATAAATTTTCTTCTGTGAAAAATTCATGAAATATTTATCATATATTGTATTTAGAGAGCCATGTAGCTTTTCCAAGAGTTGAGATCAACGAGAAGTGTGGTTTTAAAGAGCGGAAAGGATAGAATGTGATTTAGAGTGTCTATCAGACCTTTTTTTGTTTTCTAATTTTTGTGATAAAAAGCTTTGTAGAAGTCTCTTGAAGATGCTCTTCCTCGCTACGCCCAACCCTTTAATTGCACCAATCAGGAGCTGACCATTTTTAAATTGGGCTTATTAGGAACTAGCCGTCCTTTAATTGCATCAATTAGAACTTGCACCGATAAAAAAATGTAATGAATCAGTATGGCATTCCCTACAACTCCTAGTTATAATAAACTTTGTCCATCCATAATGTTTATTGCAAGAAATGTGGTCTATCTCGATACTTTTATTATATGTCATCTACCTGCTTAATGAAATACGCACATAAGCACTCTCGCGAATTTTTTTATTATATGTTATCTATCCATAATGATCATTACAAGAAATGTGGTCTTTCTCGATAATTTTACATGAGTGACCAATAGTTTGAGCTCGCATATTTTTTGAGGAGTTAAATGCACCACAGGCCCCTGAACTTGTAAGGGTGTGTCACATAAACCCCTGAACTTTGAAAATGCATTTCTGGGCCTCTAAACTTGTCACGTGGTGCACCGCAGGCCCTTAAAAAGTAGCATGCACGCCGGCACAGTAGGATGCACGTCGGCCAAGTAGCGAGCACATGCCTATCGGCCAGTGAGCTGCCGACAGGACCCCTATCGGCCGTTGAGCAGCCTACAGGCTTATATATGTCTATTTTTTATAACAACTTCTAACTCTGTAATTAATCATAAAAAATATTATTTAAAAAAATCAACACGGACCATGAGCTTGTATTAGGTCCCGCGTCTCTTATCTCCTTTCACCTCGCGCCTTGCGCCGCCCCTCTGGAGCCTGCCGCTGCCGCAGGCGAGTTCCTTCCCAAGCCAAAGCATCCCGCAATGATCCCTTCAGAGCAGTAGCAATCACTTCTCTTGCATCTTCCTCTCCCGTGTGCCCCTCTGCAGCATGTGGCATCTTCCTCGGCGAGCTCTAACACCTAGCCGAAACACAGTGCTCGCTACCAGCGATCCAGATCACAGTGGCCGGCGGCGAGCCCCTATGGTAAGTCTGCATCCTCTGCTTCATCTTCTAGGAAGTCACTTGTGTGTGTTTGTGACTGAGCGGTGGTGGCGTTTGATATGTACAGCAGAGAGAACATGAGGACCGAAATAACTGATTATTTTATTTTGTTTTTCTTCGTTCATGTTGTCCCATAAAGCGAACAGATCACTCAAAATTCTCGCTACAACACATAATGAGAGTTAATGCTTAGTTATTTCATTTATAATTATTAATGTTAAAATATCCAAGCCGTATTGTCATTGTTTTTTAAAAGGAAAAATTAGTCTGGTAGCATTGAAAGATCGCCATATCCGGAAAATACCATCAAAAGTTCGCCGCTTCGTAAAATACCATCCAAAGAATGCAACGTCACCTGGATATAGCATTCTGTCGCATTTGGAGCAAACGTCGTCGTCTTTGAATTTGATGAAACAACTCAACCGAGCTGGACCCCTGGCCGCGACATGCACTATCTACACATTCTATATGTATGACAGGTGTTCAAGAAATATGTGGTGTGCCCGTACGTGGCATCTGTATCCGTATTACGTGTCCTGCCGCCGGACATGCACGCATGCGGCGGCGGCAGCAGCGCACGGGCCGACAGACGTGCATGGGACCAACGGGACGTGACCCAATGTAAGCTCGTGGTCCGCACCGATTTTTTTTAAATAATATTTTTTATGATTAATTACAAATTTAGAAGAAAAATAGACATATATAAGCCTGTTGGTTGCTCAACGGCCGATAGAGGCCCTGTCGGCAGCTCACTGGCCGATAGGTATGTGCTCGCTACTTGGCCGACGTGCATGCTACTGTTCAGGGGGCCTGCGGTGCACCACGTGACAAGTTCAGGGGCCCAGAAATGCATTTTCAAAATTCAGGGGCCTATGTGACACATCCTTACAAGTTCAGGGACCTGTGATGCATTTAACTCTTTTTTGAGCATATCTGCATCTTTCCAAACCGTCTTATAAATCCCCAGCAATGTAATTCACAGCAAACTGATTATCCACATTTTTGTGCTAGTATATTAGAAAACCATGTGCAATCTGTGTACAAAGTTGTTGGGAAAAGTTAGGGCCGCTTTGGATGGCAGGATAGGAAAAGGAAAGGGAAGGAGAAAACACAGGAATTGAGATGATATTTCCTCTATTACTATGAGCAAAGGAAAGTATATAGATGCCTTGGTGAAACAAAGGAATCAGCCACACACATCTGCTACGCCGCTAGGAAAAAAAAACTCCGTCGCCGCCAACTCCTCCCTGCTCGTGCCGATCTACCACTCCTTCGGCGCCGGCAGCATGCCGCTGCAGTACTACTCCGCTCTTCCTCTCTGGGTCCATCAACCGCGGCGCCCAGCAGCCGGAGCCACCCAAGGGCGGAGAGGTCGCGCCCGTGGCAAAGGTGGTGGAGGCGCGGCCGCGGACGCGGGGGCTCAGCATGGGCCCGCTCGAAGCCGCTGGCCCCAAGGACGCCGCCTCTGCAGCCACCAAGCTCCAGCGCACCACCGGAGCCCAACGCCGCCTGAAGTCGAGCACCGCGCCTGACCCGCCACGACCGGAGCCACCTCGCCGGAGCCGAGACCTGTCGCCGCCTCTTCTCCCTCCATCTCTCTTCCTCTCCTTGCTCTGCTAGCCCCCTATGCTCCCTCCATCCATCTCCCCACCCTCGCTTTGACCTGAGCCCCAGGCGCCCTGCCCCCCGCTCCACTCTCCCTCTACTGTCTCCCTCCCACCGCTCTGTTCTCTCCCGCAAAGCCTCTATCTCTCTTTCTCCTTCCGCTCTCTCCCTCTGCAAAGCCTCTGCTCTCTCTCCCGCGAAGCAGCACGCCGTCTGCAGGAAATTTTCCATGAAGTTCGAGCTCATTGTTTTTTTTCCTATGGAATCGAGGTATAGGATTCGATACCTATGGAACAATTCCTTTGGTTTTGTGTCAACCAAACGGCAGGAAAGGAAATATTCCTACGCCATTCCTATCCTACGAAATTCCTACCCCCTTCCTGTGAACCAAAGGGGCCCTTAGTCTTGTAGCGGTATGGACTTCTAGCATTTCAATTATAAGGACTTGTGAGTACCGAGACTATGTCTAACCGTTTAATTGCATCAATCATAAGTAGCCGACCTCCCTTCATTTGTGCAATCAGCCCGTCTTTTAATTGCACCAATCAGGAGCTTGCCGTCTTTTAGTTGCACCAATCAGAAGCTGACCCTCTAATTTTAATTAGAGATAGCCGAGATTTTTCTATCTGTCTTAGATTGTTCTAAAAATCTCAAATTGAAAACGCTTACATTTATGAACCGAGAGGGAGTGTTAAAAACCAAAGAGTAATAAGAGATCCACTAGCCAAAGTAATGTTTATATATAGGAAATATAGCATAATCAGAGCAAACATTCTTGTAAGAGAAACCTTGCAGCTCGGGACACTTATAAGAGGATGTGATTTCGGGAAGAATTTGTACTAATCCAAATCCAGCTTTATTGGTTCCAATCTGATGTGACGTAGCCAAGTGAACACTGTTACGCTATTTGGATCGAATAGCAGTAGATCAAGTGGGGTTTCTCTTTCCATTTGGGTATGAACACAAAACCTAGTATAAGGTCTACCGGATCTGAGAGGGAGAGAGAGAGGAAGAAGGAGTAATGTGGAACGGACCATCGGTGGGCACAAGGGTTGCGGTGTTGATGCTAGAGCCAGTGGCCACCATCTCCTTCGTCAGGGAGGTGATCTGCGCTAGGGCAGCGGCGGTTGGGGACGAAATGGCGGTGCAGTGGAGATCGTTGACGCAGTGCAGTGACGGCGGCGGTGCTTCCCGTCGCTCACAGCACGACTCTCGAGATCGGTTAGGGTTGTAGGTGGGGAAAGGCGCCTTAGGTGAACCTCATGACTCGAGCCCCGGCTCCCCACCTCCTTTATGTAGCGCTGCGCGATGGGCCCACCAGCCAGTATTGGGCTAGGTACCCCCGATCAGGGCGCGGATCAAAGGCCTAATGAGCCGTTGGGCTCATTAGAGGAGAGATCAACCTAACATTCTCCCCCTTGATCTCACTTATACTTTAACCTTTCATCTTTGACTTCAATACTTTTCACTTTACTCGTTTGATCACAAATAAGCGCATAGAACATGTTTCATCGTCACGGTCAATCGCTGATAGATTTGATAGCTACAATGTACATCTCTGATCCGAAACAGTTACTTTAACTTTTGGGCCCTTTATAGTCTAGGAGTCATAGGCTTTCCCTTAAACCCATGCTGGCTACATGTTCTCTGAACACGTTTGGTGGTAAGCCTTAGGTAAGCGGATCCGCGAGCATCTTTTCAGTGCTTATATGCTCAAGATTTATAATTTGATCCTGGACTTTATCCTTCACAACATAATACTTTATGTCAATGTATTTGGCAACACCACTTGTACTATTGTTGTGAGCGTACTGTACTGCTAGATTATTATCGCAGTATAACTTTAGTGGCTTATGTATGCTGTCGACCACCTTCAAACCGGGTATGAACTTCTTTAGCCAGTTCACCTGCCCCATTGCCTCATAACACGCTACAAACTCAGCATATATTGTGGACGATGTAGTGACGGTTTGTTTTGAGCTTTTCCACGAAATTGCTCCTCCTGCGAGAGTGAATACATATCCTGACGTGGATTTTCTATCATCTCCCGCATAATCAGAATCTGAAAAACTCACTATTTGGAGAGAATCTGATTTTCTGTACATCAACATGAGGCCTTTCGTACCTTGCAAATATCACAAGACTTTCTTTACCAACATCCAGTGTTCAATCCCTGGATTACTTTGAAATCTGCCAAGCAACCCAGTAACAAAAGCTAAGTCAGGGCGCGTTCACACTTGAGCATACTGTAGGCTTCCGGCAGCAGAAGCATATAGAACCACTTTCATTTGACCGAGCTCGTATTGGTTCCTAGGGCATTGAAAATCCCCATATCTGTCGCCCTTGACCATGGATGCAGGTAAGGCACTACATTTATGCATACTGAATTTCTTTAAAACTTTTCTATGTATGCATTTTGTGATAGTCCTAATACCCCTTTACTTCTATCTCAGTGAATCTCTATGCCCAAAACAAATGAAGCTTCACCAAGATCTTTTATATCAAATTTTGAAGATAAAAACTTCTTTGTCTCCAGTAGTAGATGGACATCACTACTAGCAAGTAAGATATCATCTACATACAGGATTAGGAAGATATACCTTCCATTTTTAAACTTTGCATAGATACAATTATCCTCAATATTTTCTTTAAACCCAAAATTCCTTATTGTTCCATCAGACTTCAAGTACCACTATCTTGAATCTTACTTTAACCCATAAATCAATTTCTTTAAGCGGCATCCCATTCGTTCTTTTCCTTCCATGACAAAACCTTTTGGTTGTGCCATGTAAACATTTTCCGCCAGATCTCCATTTAGGAATGCCGTTTTTACATCCATCTAATGTAATTCTAAATTATAGTGTGCCACTAATGCCATTATAATTCTGAAGGAATCCTTACATGAGACTGGAGAAAACGTCTCATTGTAATCAATCCCTTCTCTTTGCGTGAAACCTTTTACCACAAGTCATGCTTTAAACCTTTTAATATTCCCTTGGGAGTCACGTTTTGTCTTGTAGACCTATTTACAGCCTACTGTCTTGGCTCCTTTAGGAATATGTTCTAAGTCCCAAACTTTGTTGGTACTCATTGACTTTATTTCATCTTCCATGGCCTCAAGCCACTTTGATGAATTATCGCTTCTTATGGCTTCTTCAAATGAAGTGGGATCACCCTCCATTTGAAATTCTTCAGTGTTATACACCTCATAATCATCAGGTATAGCTGATCTTCTAACTCTTTGAGACCTTCTCGGGGCCTCCACATTTGGCACATCTTCTGTTTGGGGTTGTTGTTGCTCCCCCTTATTTGTGGCATCAATTTGTATAGGTTCATGAAGGACAAATTCCTCATCATTATTTACTGTCACCATAGGAGAACTGACAACAGGTGTTGGCACTACAGTATCTGGCACTGTTGGTGCAACAAGAATAGATAGTTTAAAGAATGGTTCCTGAATCATCGGAGTGAGCACACATACCTGCTTCTCCTCAAGAATAATTTCTCGAGTCACCATGCTCCCTCTGATCATTTCATCCTCTAAGATAACAGCGTGTCTCATTTCTATAAATTTTGTGTATCTGTCTGAACAGTAGAAACAAAACCTTTTGACTTTTCAAGATAGCCAATAAAATGACATCTAACTATTTTGGAATCTAGCTTCCCAATATTTGGGTTAAACGCTTTTGCCTCAGCAGGATTCCCCCACACACGTAAGTGTTTTAGTGAAGGTTCTCTTTCTGTCCACAACTCATATGGTGTTTTGGGCACCGCTTTACTTGGTACTCTATTTAGAATATGAATGGCGGTTTTTAACGTCTCCAGCCATAGAATCAATGGCAAGTCAAAGTAACTCATCATACTACGCACCATATCCATCAAGGTACGGTTACGCCTTTCAGCTACTCCGATCTGCTGAGGTTCGTTCGGTGTAGAATACTAGGCAACTATGTCATTTTCCTGTAAAACCTTGCAAAAGGTCCAGGAACTTGACCATATGGGGTATGCCGACCGTAGTACTTCCCACCATGATCAGACCGGACCGCTTTAATCTTTAAATTATGCTGATTTTCAACTTCAGCCTTAAATATTTTAAATTTATCCAACGCTTCATTTCTTTCTTTAATTGGATAAATATAACCATAACGGGAGTAGTCATCTGTGAATGTTATGAACGAGTCAAAACCATCCACACTTTTCACAGGAAAAGGGCCACATATGTCTGTGTGAATTATCTGTAGAATTCCTGTGCTTCGTTTAGCATCCTTTTTAATTTGTTTTGTGTATTTTCCTTTAATACATTCTCTACACTGTTCAAAGTCTGAGAACTCTAATGGAGAAAGAATATCATTCTTAACTAGTCTCTCTATTCTCCCCCTCGAAATATGGCATAAACGACAGTGCCATAATTTTGACGACATATCTTGAGTTCTCTTTTGTTTTCTATTCGCATTCACAAACGAGGATACATTCTTATTCGCATCACATACGGAATTCATATTTTCACGAAGTGATAACAAATAAAGATCTTGCTTTTAAAAAGCAAGGCCAACACATTCATTATTACATTGTATTTCGCATTTGCCATCTCCAAAATGGCAATCAAATCCATCATTATCTAAACAAGACACACTAATCAAGTTTCTCTGTAATGAAGGAACAAATAAAACATCTCTAAGCAAGAGAATAAAGCCATCAGCAAGCTCTAGAGGAACATCGCCAACAGCTTCAACATCTGCTTGGACTCCATTCGTGACTTTAACGTGTCTTTCGCTTCTTTGCGTAGTCCTCGTCGAACGGAATCCCTGTAATGAATTAGCAACATGAACAGTTGCACCTAAGTCAATCCACCAAGTAGATTTCGAATATTGTACGTACAGGGATTCATTTATGAATGTAATAATATTCTCACCTTTCTTTGTCATGATCATCTTTAAGAATTCAGGATAATCTTTCTTATAATGTCCCTCCTTCTTGCGGTAGAGGCACTGATCTTTGTTAACTGCAAACCTGTTCTGCTGAGGCTGATGCTGCATGGGACCCTTGTCCTTTGGCTTTGAGGGAGAGTTGGCATTGGCATTGCCATTCTTTCTCTTGTTATCTTTAACAAAACTGAGAGTACCATCATTGGCGGCATTTATTCTCTCTTCCTCTTGTACATACATTGCCACACAACGTTCTAGATCTCATTTCTCGGGCTGAATGTTGTAGTTAACAACAAATGTTTCAAACTCTTTTGGTAAAGAAGCAAAAATCAGATGGACAAGGAATTCTTCCGTAAGAGCCAGATCCATTGGTTTTAACTTGTTGTTTAAATGGTTCATCTTTGATATGTGCTCTCTAATGCCATTGTCATTTTCACCTCCAGTGTATCTTTCTGTCACCAGTTGCTTTATCAGCTGAGTAGCATATGTCTTTGAAGAGCCATAGAACTGACTCTTTATCCTTTCCAAGTACTCTGTGACAGTGTCACACTCTTGGATTGAGCCCATTATGGTAGGCTCAATCGTGTTCTTTATGACAGTAACACACTTTTTGTTGGCATTGACCCACTTTTGCTTTTGTAGGTCATATGTCATCTGTATGTGAGCATGGTCCCTCTCTTTCTTTTGCTATTTAGCATCAGACTCATTGGCGTCCCTCACCGGTGCCACAGGTTCAGTGAGGCACGGTGTGGTTACCACCCAGTCCACCTCAGCCAAGACAAAGACGAGGTCAATTTTCTTTTTTCATTCGGTGTAGTTGTCACCTTTGAGGGGTAGAATATCTTTGATAAACCCCATCAAAGAGTAACCTCCTGAAAACACAAATCATATAGAGTGAGAACATAAGTACAAAATTAATTGCATGCTTTAATTTCAACGTTGGTCAAAATTAAAATATACAAATTATCCTTTTTACATTAATTCTAGATCACCGTTGCGCAGAAATAGAATTAATGCATGACAAAAAACATAATAACATCATAATACTACTATTAATCAACGTTTGTCAGAATAATAACAATATTATAATCATATTTTAAATTTATCTATTTTTTAAAATTAAATTCTCCCGTTGGTTCGAATTTAATAATGAAATTAATAACATCAAGTACGCAGCGGAAACACTTTTAACATTCTCATAATATTTTCCAGAAGCACTTTAATCACTTTACTGTTGTCTGAACAAATAATATCGTTGGATAAAATTTGCCCAAAAATTTGCATCAAAATTGAGTTAAAATTCATCAAAATATGCATGAACAATTGTTTCTGGAAATAATAAAATTGAAAACTGAGCTCATTACTGTGTGTAACTCCATTTCAGCCCAGTCGATCAAAACCAGGTCGCAGCCCAATAGCTCTGTGCTCACGCACGCTGGCCCAAGGCCCAAGACACGGCGGCTTCACCGCGGGAGCATCGGCCCATCAGCGCGGCAGTCACTGAGCACCCCGCGCCCAGGCCGCAACCTAGGCCTGGGCCGGGAAAGTGCTCACCCGCCTAGGCCGATTTTGGTCCAGCTGGCCGCCCGGTCGATCTCGTCCGTTCATTACGATCGGACGGCCGCGCGCGGAGATCGGGGAAACAAAATCCCCTCCCGGCGCCCTTCCCTGAACCCTAGTTCATTCCTTTTCTTCCTCCCGGTTCTTCTTGCCTGCGCCCCGTTTCACCGAGAGCAGCAGTGCTTCGCCCATGGCGGCCAGAGGGAAGAGGTGGCGCCGCCGCGCGCCCCCTCGCCGGAGCTCGCGCTCCCCTTATTGGTAGAGCGCAGCTCCGTCGAGCGGCCGCGCGTCGGTGCCCTAGGTCTGAGGCACGGCGGCGACGCTCTGTGCCACGCGCGTGGGCATGGCTTGATCCCGCACGGTGGCGGGGAAGCTTTCGGCGAGGCGTCTCGGTGACACGCCGGCGGTGAGCGGAGCCCAGGTATGAGCCCCTTCCTTGTCCAGTTAGGGTTAGGGTTTTGTTCGGATTCTTTGTGATCCGAAAAACCGAGTCGGTTACTGTGTGATTTGCTTTTCCCAATTCAAAATCAAGTGTTTTCTATCTTTCTTTTCTATCCCCATGTCTAGATCTAGTGCTACACAAGGCGTCTGATACCATTGTTACGCTATTTGGATCGAATAGCAATAGATCAAGTGGGGTTTCTCTTTCCATTTGGGTATGAACACAAAACCTAGTATAAGGTCTACTGGATCCGAGAGGGAGAGAGAGAGAGAGGAAGAAGGAGTAATGTGGAACGGACCATCGGTGGGCACAGGGGTTGCGGTGTTGATGCTAGAGCCAGTGGCCACCATCTCCTTCGTCGGGGAGGTGATCTGCGCTAGGGCAGCGATGGTTGGGGACGAAATGGTGGTGCAGTGGAGATCGTTGACGCAGTGCAGTGGCGGCGGCGGTGCTTCCCGTCGCTCATAGCGCGACCCTCGAGATCGGTTAGGGTTGTAGGTGGGGAAAGGCGGCTTAGGTGAACCTCGTGACTCGAGCCCCGGCTCCCCACCTCCTTTATGTAGCGCTGCGCGACGGGGCTCACTAGCCAGTATTGGGCTGGGCGCCCCCGATCAGGACGCAGATCAAAGGCCTAATGAGCTGTTGGACTCATTAGAGGAGAGATCAACCTAACAAACACATGCATGCATGCGTGTGTGTGTGGTGTGTGAACGCACGTACTGTTCGTTGGCAATTCGTGTCACACAGCTCGATCGTGTGCTGCACCACACCAGCCGGCCAGACACCAGGGGTCTCGTTTAATTCTGCACCGGCCAGGCGCCAAGAAGCTTCAGATCAGAAGGTTAGCACCCCGTATGGAACACCGCCAGCCAGCCGCGCATGCATCGATCATCTGCGGCGTCCCTCTCGATCTGGCCTCAAATCTCCATCGATTCCTGAACGGGAAAGCACCACGGAGCCACGGCTGGAGCCTGGCTTGTCCGTCTGAGAAAAACTGAGGCACCCGGCCCGGCAGACTTTCAACGCCGGCCCTTTCCGATTTGTGTCGTCCGGTCCGGTGCGTCGGCGGCCCGCGACGACGTACCACGGGAGGCTTTCCTTTCGTCGCGCCACCGGCACTTTATTTATTCCTTCCCGAGGAAAGTAAACAAATGCAGGGGCGCGTCAAGTTTTTCCTCTGCCTTTTTCCGGTAATGTGTTGTGGTTTCAGCGACCGGCCAGCCGGACCGGAGGAAAGAAGCCCGGAACAAGCACCGCCACCGGCCGCCCAGCCAATGTGCGCAGGTTTGACAACTAAATGCTTGTCAAATGAGAGACGTTCGATTGTCGCCGGTGGATGTGATGCAGTGAGGAATGCAATATCAATGGATCTTCCTCAGCCAGCTAGCTACTGCTAATGCTAGGCGGGCGGGCGGCCGACGAGCTGGAAATTCCACGCCAAGCGGACGGCGGTGCATGCATGCTCTCCTAGTCCTAGTCCCCCAGTTGGTCTACAAGCAAAGAGCAACAAGCAAAAGGCAGCAATGTTGCGAGCCCGTGGACGACTACTCGACCCGACCTACCAGCTGCCAACGAAGACTCACGACGTACTCATACTCGTACGTGGCAGGCCGCACGTTGGTGCCAAATGCCGAGTGCCGACTAGTAGCTGTACTGCCGTACCCGGGTAGGACTAGGTAGGTGCAAACAATGGCCAGGTGTCACAAGGCGGCGCGAAGGTGCGTCCGCCGCCACCGTCGTCGTCGTCGTCGGGATACGCACACACACGCGTTGTCAATCGAGCACCGCGCCCCGACCAGCTGCAGAGGCAGGCCGGCAGGGCCTCCTCTAGGTACTCCGTACGTACGAGTAGTATTACTGCCAGCAGAAGTAACAGATTACGTACTGCACAAGTACTGTAGTAGATGCATTATTGACTGATCCACAGCAATCATGTGGATGTGGCAAGGTTATCGTGATGGATGACTCCCAGTGCCACTGCCAGTAGTAGCATGCATGCCCTGTGTAGTCTCTGTACGAGTAGGCTATAGAGGCCATTCAGCCTCAGTCACCCGTGTCAAGAGAGTCTCATGGCGGCCTCCAAAGTCTCCGGCCCGTCGAGTTTTTCACCGCGCGCATCCCGATGCGTGCGGCGCCGTGCATGTGCATGTGCATGTGCATGCATGCACCCAATAATCCATCCACATGATGATGAGTTTACTTGCATTCGCTTTGCAGCTGCTGCCGGTTGGGGTTGCCGCGGGAACGCACGCAAACACCCGGAACCCAGCAGCGGGAAACAAGCTAGCTATCCTCGATCGCTTTTGCGGCCCACCCAGGGGCCAGGGCGATCAAAGGAGGCCTTCAATTCAATCCTCCTGCGCTTGACACCAACAAACACCACCGTCATTATTAATGCGCTTTCCACAGTTAGTAGTTCCTTCCGGATCTGATTCTGATCGACCGATGATCTCGACAATAATGCACGCAATTAAGCTAATGGTCGCCAGCTCCCTCGGTCCTTAAGTATATGTCGTTTTCACTTTCTGAAAAACAACTTTGACTAAATATATATTAAAAAATATTAATATTTTGGTACATAATTAGTATCATTTGAAATGTCTTTGAGTCTAATTTTTTTAATAAAATTATTTGGAGATACAGATATTGCACGTATGTTCTACAAATAGAATTAAACTAGTGGCATACGCACCAACAATGACAATTATTTAGGGACGGAGGAAGTAGCAACTCACGCTCTATTCATAAATAAATTAATTAAAGTTGATTAAATTTTAGAGTTGTTTTTAGAGTTGCTACTTCCTATCCATAAATGCCGATGTATAAACTTAATTAAATTTTAAGATTCTTTAACTTAAAGCAACTCTAAAAGTTGGTTTATTTAAGGGACCATCTGTTATTTGTAACTGTAACGTGTGTGGCGCAGGCACAGACCACGACGTCCACCGGAAAACCAACGGAATCGAAGCTCGGACCACCACCTGCGAATTGATGATGACAAGCAAGCATACTAGTGTATACTTACTATAGTAGGATATACTCCTACTACGTTACGTGTCAGCTGGCGGTGCGTCGTTTGATCTCATCAGTATGAGTAGACACCTGCGCCGTTGCGATTTGCGTGCCGCCTGAATGAAAAAGTGAAAATCCAAGGAAAAGGCTTTTCATGACGAATGACGAGAGACCCCCGTGCCGGAGGGCGACTATTACGTGTACGGGACGACGACGTACGTGCGTGCCGTTGGTCAAACAGATTACAGGTCATCTTAGTCACGACGACCTCGATATCGCTGGACTTTACAGCTAATACTTGACCAGTAGTAGGCTTACGTATGTACGTTTTTCAGCTCCGCTTCCCGTATTAGCCTAACGATTTCAGCTTCACGCACACTATTCGAGCAAAAAGAATGGAGTTACGAGAGCACCTAAAGGCGTTCTCAACAAACTCCAAGTTTTTGTGGATTATGGAGCGGAGGTTGTAGAGCAGTCCTAAACACCGTTCCATGCGTGTATGCGTGCAGGTAACGTAACTGAAGTCGAGCACGCGCGTACGCCTTCCAAGTTTCCGGGAAGCGGCACGGCACGTACGCGAGGGGACGACCGATGATGCGTGCATGCACCTGACTGCATTGCATGCGCCCGCCGTCCGGCACCGGCCGATCGATGCCACTTGTGTGGTGGTGGCGTGGTGCCACGTACTAGCACGTTGACTCGCTAGTGCCGCAGCACCCGATTCGGCGGCGGGCCGGCATGGACTGGACCAGGACTCGACGACGACACAGAGCACGCCCGGTCGCCGGCTGCGGTTAGCTAGCTAGCCGATCGATAGCCTACCGAGAGTGCGCACAATGTAGCCATTTTGGTTGCCACGGCACGTCGGCACCACACGCGCACAATGTACGCCCAGGCGTGGTACGGTGGAGGCCACGCATGGAGATGAATCGCGAACGCTGTGCATGCATGCATGGATGGAACCGGCACGCACCCCCACGGTACATTGCACCCGGACCCGGTCCGCCAACAGGGCTAAAGTAAAAGCGCGCGGTCCAAGCGCCACGGAAGAATCCGTCACCGGATGAGCGAGACGACCGGACCTCGATCGCTCTCGTCCGTCCGAGTCGTCAGCGAGTCAATCAGTCAGTCAGTACAACGGTCCTTGGGCTGTGTTTAGTTGGGAAAGTTTCGGTGAAAAGTTACTGTAGCACTTTTCGTTGTTATTTGGTAAAATTTGTTTAACTATGGATTAATTAGACTCAAAAGATTCGTCTCGAACTTTACAGACAAACTATGCAATTAGTTATTTTTTTACCTACATTTAATGCTCCATGCATGCGTTTAAAGATTTGATGTGATGGGTGGAAGAGGAAATATTTTAGATTTGCATGGCAACTAAACAGGACCCAAGAATCGTTGGTGCACGCGCGAGCGTGATGCGCTGCGCCAACCTCTGAGCGAAGATGGACGACGACGACGACCTCTTTTGGCATTGGTAGGCAGGCAGCTAGGCCGGCCGCCAAAGTCCGGCGCTCGCGGCTCGCACGCGATATTTCGATCAATTCCTGTGTGTTGTTGATGGAGCGAGGCGGACGGATCGGCCCGGGCCCCGGCCAGGGATCGCTTTCGGTTGACGCGGAGTTAAAGAGCGCGGGAGCTAGCTAGGGCTCCATCGTGGCTGGCCAGGAACGCGCCATTTCGACGGGGCCGGGGCCGTGTACGTCCGCTTCAATTTTCAATTCAATCCCGCAAGTCATCCTTGTTCACGACGTCCGATCCTTAATGTCTAGGCACTGTTGCTTGACCACGACGTCGATCTTCCTCTCTCGCCCGGCCGTCGAGCGTGGACATCGCTCTCTCATCAACTCATCCACGTCTCCACACCCAGGCCATCTCCACGTCAACCCAGAGCTAGCCAAGCATCCTGCTGCGTCCGTGCTACGTCAGATGAGAACACGCCATATAGATGTAGTAGGAGTTGAGGACAATGGATATTACCTCAGTGAGTACGTTTTGCAGTAATAACTTGTAAATACGCAACTCGTACTACCTAGTAGATAAAGTATACCTATGATGCACATATATATACATTCAACAAGTTAGAACGTACTAGTACGACTAATAAGGTGATCATGCGTATAGTCTCAATTGCTTCGCTTTTTTTTATTAGGGAAAAAATCTAAACGTACTAGTAATAGCTAGTACGTTCCTTGCTGGAATGTGACTCTCGATCTTTTGCTTGCTGGTTTGTTCCACAATAAGAAACTCGAGACGTACGACCGAGTGGACAAGCAAGCGAGCAAAGGCAACACATGGGACCTTTGCTGAATAATAAGTGATGGTCCCATGGCAACACACACGGGCCACAGAAATGGCCTCCTCCTACGCTGGCTGTGTTTAGATGGCGAATTTTTTTGCAAAATGCTACCGTAGCATTTTTCGTTGTTATTTATCCATTAGTGTCTAATTATGGACTAATTAGGCTTAAAAGATTCGTCTCATGAATTACGGCTAAATTGTATAATTATTTTTATTTTTTATATATATTTAATGTTTCATGCATGTGTCCAAAGATTTCATGTGATGGAAAATCTTGAAAAATTTTGTAAAATTTTCTGGAACTAAACTAGGCCCTAGACAGAGCACTACGTCACTCCCATTGCTTTGGGCGTCCCACAGTCCCGGTCGTAATAGTCTTTACTCGGTTCGCTTGAGCTTTCAGCCAGCCAGAGTCAACGGCCTTCAACCGTTTATTTTCAGTCAAGCCAGCAAGCTCAGCTTGTTTGTAGGCTGTACGTAGCAGTATTGCCATGGCCCATGACCCTTGATGCGCACACTTTTGCATCAAAACGTCACTGTCGATCGTACGCAGAGCGGGAGTAAAACGTCAACGCCTTGATGACCGATGCCTACAGCGCAACCGCAGCAGGGGCGCCTGCGGACCGCCGGATCTCCAGCCCAGCTCCGAGTATCCTACATCCCCGCCAAGTCAACACGCGAGCTGCATGCCTTCGCTTATTTTATTCATTCAGGTCCGATTCGGCCACCCTCCCCGGCTCCCCGAAAGTTGTGAACACCGTCAACTATCTGGATCCGACAGTGGCCGCTAACTAGCCGTGAGCACGCCCTTCATCGTCCCAATTATTGCTTTCATCAAGACAAGAAAATACACTCTGCGAACGAACGAATGTGACCTGAAAAATATATAAAACAGGGTTGCCATTGCCACACAGCTTCCGAGTCCTAGCTAACTAGAGCTGCCGATTTCTCGTTCTGAAGTAGAATTCGAGCTCAGGTACCAATTTGTTCGAGGCTTCCAGACATCACGTGGTACTGTGGTAGTAGCACTGTAGCAGTACTGGTAGTGTACAATCCGATCTGGAACCTCCAGCATCTTGCAGTATTCTGGCCGTACCGCACGTCGGGGCTAGCTCTACAGCAATCTAACTTTCCCTCCATTATATTTTTTAAAACGAATGTCCCTTCACTATTCGGCTAGTTGGATCCAGGCATCGCCCAATTTAATGGCCGAAAGGCGAGAACAAAAACGCTGCCGCTACTCGGAGACGTCTGACAAGGCCGTTGACCCTCCTCGTGCACCGGTGACCGCTACCATTACTGCCCTATATAAAGGAGGAGAACGATGACGGACGACGGCATCGCACCGATGGCGCTAAACGTCCTGAAAAGCTCAGCCCCGACACCCATAATGGCGGCCTTTGTCCACGTCGCCCCGTGACGGCCAACGGGGGCGCGTCGTGGGCGGCGCGCGGCCTCGGTTCGGCCACGTCCGCTGGCGACCACGCCCCGGATCGTGATCGTGGATGGATGGCCAACCTGCTTTCCAACCGGCAACCTTAATGGCCGATTGGTCAGCTTGAGATTTGCTTAATCTTTTCGGGATAAATACCATGCGCCTAGCTTCTAGGAGTGATGATGTTGTAGTTGTACGTATGCGGCAATACAATGGTGGTCGTACTACTCCACTACTGGTATCGATCGTACTACTGCCTACCCTTAGTCCATACCGCGCCAGCCTTCTTGGAAGCTACCACAGCAGAGCAGGCAGGCAGCAATGCAGGTCAAAAACATTTATATGAAAATGAATTAGAAATCCAATCTGAACAAAAGGGAAAACGGAGTGCCTTGGTTACTTTACATTCTTGATGGCGAATGGCGGTTACGGTCATTTTCAGCTGAAAGCGATGAGGCAGCTAGCCCGTCTCTGGTACTGCTATGCTCTTTCTGAAACTGACGTGTTGCTGTTATTTATTTTTTCAGAAATGCACTCCAGATTTTGTCTGCCCACGTCCTAAGGCAGTCCGACGGCCGTAGATTCTTAGGCTGTGTTTAGTTGCATCTGTAAAGTTTTTAGAAGCACAGTAACACTTTCGTTTGTATTTGACAATTAGTGTCTAATCATAAGCTAATTGGGTTCGAAAGATTCGTCTCATGATTTTATAATCAAACTGTGTAATTAGTTATTTTTTTACCTATATTTAATGCTCCATGCATGCGTCCAAAGATTCGATGTGACGGGAAATCTTGTAAAATTTTTGGAAGTTCGAAGGAATTAAACAGGACCTTAATGTTCCTGACCATCTCCAAACGAAAGCATCGTGCTCATACTCCGTCTATCATATGGTCGCCGTACTGTAACAGAACTGGCTTCGTCCTTCCTTTTTTTTAAAGGCTTCGTCCTTCGTGATTCAGAACAAAAAAAAAAAAGGGTTTGCCTTTTGACACTCGTTGCTCTGTAGTCGCCCTCCTCGTAGGAACTAGGAAAGGAACACTCAAATAAATAACCAATGCAGTACAACGGCAGCAAATTAGTGTAGATGATGATTCACAGCAAATAGCGGTACCAGCTTGCACGCAACAGAGTTATCCTATTATTTCCTATCCTGCTTTGCTTGAGGTTCAACACGACAGGATTCAGCAAATCCTGAGATTCCATCACCTCCGGTCTGTGGTCTGGCCCTAGTTGTGACCTGTGATTATGAGGACCATCACCGGCCGCGGAGGATCTTCAATCTCAGCTCACGACCAACCCCAACCAAACCCAAAAAAGATGTCAGAGTTCAGCCCCTACAATTCATCTCATGGTCAATCACTTGCCAAACTAAACTCTTCGCTTTACCCTGCCCAGCCTTTTTTCAATGCAGACGAGACGAACAGCATCATCGCAACACACTTTCCTGGCCCCTCCAGGAATCGAGAAATCCCAGTAGATTACTCCTCCTAATCGCGATTAGTCCTTGTTTTTGCATATCCAATAGCAATTATGCCAGGATAGGAGGCAGATCGCTGTCCGTGTTGCCGCTACTTGTGTGTCGTTCCCCACCAAGTCATTGACAAAAGCACGCGCGTGTGGGCGTGGCCGCGGCCGCTGCAGCAATCCTCTCAAGTCTTTGACTTATTTATTTATTTATTTATTTATTTATTTATTTATTTTCACAATAACTCGGGAGTCACGCTTGCTAATACGGCCCGGCTGCCCCTATACAGAAATAGTTTAATCACCTTCCCCCTGTAGTAGTGCAGTGACACTGTGGAGGGTGGATACGGAGGGATTGGGACATGCGTGCAAAGCCACCGCCCCCGCGCGCCTCGCTCCATGCAACGCTCTCCCATCATCCTCCCCACTCACGCCACAAAGGCAGCAGCGGCAATGACGGTGGCGCGCGGCGGGTGGCAAAACAATCAACAACGATTAATGAAATTACTGTATCACTTTCCAAAAAAAAAATTACCGTAAACAAGTTTAGAACCTAAAACTTTGCATAAATAAACTTGTATTTAAAAATACCTTTGAGATAATTGACTATATATTCTAAGAAAATTAATGACCAGAATCTATTTCATATATTTTTTCTGAATAAATTAAATACCTTTCGGTTGCGATGCTAAAACTAGGATAACGTGACATGTCTTAAGTGCGTCACCGTATATTTTGTTGCTGGGAATGTAGGACTTGGAGGAGGATTCGGCACGGCTCATGCAACTGTTCCTTCTCTACTGTTCTTTTTCTGGAAACGGACACCTTGCCTACAATATTAGTATTATATATATACTAACAATATTCCATGTAAAACAGGTTTAAAAGATCGGACAAAGATGTGGCATGGCTAATAAGATACCACCGCATACTCGGAAGCCTCGATCGGAGCTGTCTTTCATCAGGATTCGGGCATGCAGATTGCAGTATGCTAAGCATAAGCAGCAATCGGAAGCCCCCCCCCCCCCCCCCCCCCCCCCCCCCCCCCCCCCCCCCTACCCTATTGTAGTTTACTTCAATATAAGATTGCAAATATTCTACTTAATCTTCTGCAGTTGCTTGTTCAATTATCTTGTGTGATGAGAGAGATTCCTACCGATCCAATCCTGGAGTTCCCAGTTGCTTTCCATTAGGATTTGTTCGCCCTGCTCTTGCAACCTGCCTGGTCTTTTGGGTTTCTTTAGCTGTATTGGTTGAGAATAAAATCTTATGAAATACAGCTCATGCACCTGCGTGAGCAGGCCAAAATCTCCTTGATGTGCCTCCCTCCACCGACCACGCTGGCCGCATTGCCGCTCCTGCTTCCCCATTCGTACGAGGATCTCCGTCCTCCGGCAATACGCCGCAACCGCAAGTCCAAACTTCTACACCTCAAGGTCAGTTGTATTTAATAGCAGATAAATTCTTTCTATAGTCACTTTCGTGAATATTGTAATGCATATTTGAGATTCTAAATAAAATTAAATAAAAAACTCTGAATTGCAAAGTATTTGATTTTTTTAGTATTGTAACTTTGGCTCAGTTCATTTCCGAGGATATTTGAAAAAATAAAAAAAAATATGTATTTCAAAATCATTAATCTCAAAACAGAATTTTCGGACCTCAACGATTTGAGATAAAAATATCGTCACCTACAAAGTTTCACATCTTTTCGAGTATACTATAACTTTGGTTTATGTCATTTCTCTATTTGAGGCACTTTGAAAATTCAAAAAGAATGATTTTCGAAAAAAATCTGAAAACTCAAAACAGAATTTCCGGACCCCAAATGATTTTGAGTGAAAATATTGTCAATTACAAAGTTTAATTCACTTCGAATACTATAACTTAGATTTGGATAATTTCTCCATCCGATGTCATTTAAAAATTTTAAAAATTAAATTTCAAAATCTAAAAATTGTAAACAGATTTTTCATACACTAAATAAATTCAAATGGAAATATCGTATATAAAGTTTATCTTCATACAACTTGATTTGAAAAAAAAAGTTATGGATTTTACTGTATCCTACCAATTTTTAGAGACGGCTAGAGTTCCAGCCGCCTCTAGAAATCTTTTAAAGAACACATAGACTCTAATTACTATCGATCCAAAACTAGAACTCCACTTATGTGTCTGGAAAAAAAAAAAACTTTGTACCCACTTGCGCCAAATGTTTTATTTACAAGAAGCGAATTGGACGCCCACTGTCTATGCACATTTCTATCTATCAGTGAGAAATGTTGCTCAAAGGGGAAAAAAATCTATCAGTGAGAAACAACCACATACTACAGCCTTAACAAAAGGCAAAAAGGGTTGTGTTGTGACGCTGACTAACTGACTATTAAACCACCAAAAAGAATTGAGGAAAGGTTTAACAATTAGTGGTCGGTAAAACAAGATGCTCTGTCCTAGCCGTCAGATCAAGCCGAGAGACTGCACGACGCCGCCAATGCCGAGGACAGCCTCTGGCCATGCAAACGCGGCGGCGCGCTGACTCCCGACGAACTGCATCGCCTTCTTCGCGAGAACGGCGGCGCCTCTGCTGTCCGTCGCTGCATTGTCGGACTTGGACACCTTGCCACCGGCTTCGGCCTTGATCGACGACACGTACGCACCGAGGTCATGAACGCTCCCCAGGTCGCGGAGGCTAAGGAAGTCGAGGGCGAGCTCCACGCCGACGTGCGTGTAGCGGTCACCGGCGGCCCAGGAGTTGAGGAACCCTCTCGTGCCCTCGTTGAAGATGGCGCCCGGGAGCATGGTCACCGGGTCGCGGACGTTCGCGACGCGCAGCACCTTCACGCCGAGCTCGTCGCAGCGGTCCTTGAATGCCGCGTTCCCCACCCTCGGCCCACCGAAGGAGAAGACGGTGACGGGGACGCGGCGCCCTGACGCGTCGCGGTTGAGGCCGAGCTGGGAGAGGTCGTAGCCGAGCAGCATCGCCAGGGCGCTCCCCATGCTGTGCCCGGCCAGGGTGACGCTCATGTCCTCGCGGGGCCTGTCCTTGGAGAAAGACTTGATGACGCGGGACACCTCGCGGAGGAGCTGGTCCCGGCAGCTCCCCATGCCGCCGCCGCCGCCGGGCGAGGAGGTGTAGAGGTTGAGGAAGCCGGCCTCGACCTTGACGTCCGGGCGCGCGTCGAGGCGCGCCGGCTCGAGCGCGCTCATGAGGTTGGCCGCCCACTCCGCCTGCGTCACCGTTCCGCGCAGCGAGACGAGGACGTCGCGCCTGCCGAGCCGCCGGGTCATCTCGTCGGTGGACACGGCGACGTACCCGACCCAGCTGGCGCGGCCGCGGCCGCTAGTGGACGGACCGCCGGCCACGGCCACGTCCGGCGTTGCGTAGATGTAGCGCGTCACCTCGTACCCTGCCCCGGCCACGCCGGCGTCCTCGAGCACGCGCTCCTTGGCGTGGTTGCAGCACATGTACCGCGCCGACGAAGGGTCCACGTCGAGCACCTTGTAGCAGGCGCCGACGAGCTCGCCGTAGCGCGCCACCTCGTCGCGCACCACGGGGTGCAGCGGCTGGAGTAGGCCGTCCCAGTCGTGGGACCCCTGGACCTGCCTCCACATGTGTGCGACCGATGCCGTCCTGCTCCTCGGCGCGCTCGTCGTCGTCCTCGCTGCTGAGGCAACCGACGCGCTGGAGCTCGCCCTCGCCCCGGCCCACGACCTCGCGGAGATGGACGGCGATGTGGCGGCCTCGTTAGCTGCGGCGGCAGCCGCGAAGCTTGCACGGGATGGTTCAGGGCGCCCGGGGCTCCTGATCTGGTGCAGAGTGCAGCGCGGTTGGATGAGAGCAGAGGAAGCCATTTGTTCACCAGGCATGAGAGATTGGTACAGGATCGGAACACCGAGGGCGCATATCATATATATAGCCGATCCTTAATGTCCTGGCAGTGTTACTTGAGCATGACGTCCTCTCTCCCCCGGCAGTCGACCTCGCTCTCTCATTAACTGATCCACGTCTCCACCCAGGCAATCTCCACGTCAGGTGAGAACTGAGAACACACGATATATATGGTGCAGGATATATAATGGATATAGTATATACCTAACTACTGGCCTTTAATCTTGCTTGCCTTTTTTAATGCTGTCAACAATAGTCACCTTGTTGGAGTTGTTCCAAATTCACTGCAAGATATAGGCCGGGCTTCTGACGGAGCGAAGCGGAGGCTCGTAAAAGGCGAAGGCTGGGCCGGAGCGTAGCGGAGTCTGAAGCCGGCCCATCAGGCCGCGCCCGTGCATACACGAGGGGTGCGGGGGGCGGAGCCCCCCGCGGTACGGTACATATATACCCTTGCTAGGGTTTCTTGGAGACTTGATTCTCTTGTAAGCCGCCGTAGGCGTGTAACCCAAAACTCTTGAGATAGTGAGATTGTTGCTGGCTGGTGCCCGTGGTTTTTTCCCTTCGCATTGGAGGGGTTTTCCACGTTAAATCGTGTGTCTCCGCTGTGATTGATTTTGTTTTACTTCATATTCCATACGTCGTTCATAACAAGTGGTACCGGAGCTTCGGTTGCTGTAGGGTTCATGACGACGTCGATGAAGTTCGATCTTCCGCTGCTGAACTACGACACGCGGTTCTCGCTATGGCAAGTCAAGATGAGGGGAATTCTGGCGCAGACTCATGACTACGATGAGGCGCTGGATAAATTCGGCAAGAGTAAAGCCAATTGGACTCCTGAGGAGATCCGCAAGGATCAGAAGGCTCTCGCCCTAATTCAGTTACATCTTCATAATGATATTTTGCAGGAGTGTTTGAAAGAGAAAACTGCTGCAGAACTATGGCTGAAACTGGAATCGATCTGTATGTGTAAGGATCTAACCAGTAAGATGCAGATGAAGATGAAGTTGTTCACTCTGAAGATGAAGGAGGAGGATTCGGTGATGACCCACATCGCTGAATTCAAGAAGATCGTGGTCGACCTAGTGTCGATGGAGGTGAAGTATGATGATGAGGACTTAGGTCTTCTACTGTTATGTTCTTTGCCAAATTCGTATGCAAATTTTCGTGACACCATACTTTTGAGCCGTGATGAACTAACCCTAAAGGAAGTTTATGAGGCTCTCCAGTCTAAGGAGAAGATGAAAGTTATGGTGCAGCATGACGGAACGTCGTTCTCAAAGGGCGAAGCTTTGCATGTGAGAGGCAGAACTGATAACAGATCCTCATATGATAGCAATGATGGTAGAAAGAACTACGAGAGGAGAGGCCGTTCAAAGTCCAAGCCGCATGGTAATAAAAAGTTCTGTGTTTATTGCAAGCTAACAAATCATAATGTTGAGGATTGCAGAAAAGTACAGAATAAGGAGAAGAGAAAAAACAAGTCGGCTGGTAAGGTCTCTGTTGCTGCTGCTGCGTCTGATGATGATTCTGGAGATTGTCTGATAGTGCTTGCTGGTTGTGTTGCTGGTCATGATGAATGGATTCTAGATTCCGCATGTTCATTTCATATTTGCACTAACAGAAATTGGTTTAGTTCATATAAGTCTGTGCAGAAAGGGGATGTTGTGCGGATGGGAGATGATAACCCATGTGATGTCGTGGGGATTGGATCAGTTCAGATCAAGACTGATGATGGCATGACACGCACGCTGAAAAACGTCAGGTATATACCAGGGATGTCCAGGAATCTTATCTCATTGAGCACGCTTGATGCAGAAGGTTACAAATATTCCGGTTCAGATGGTATTCTGAAGGTATTAAAAGGTTCTCTTGTCTGTTTGAAAGGTGATCTTAATTCTGCAAAGTTATATGTCCTTAGAGGGTGTACTTTACATGGTTCTGATTCCACTGCTGCTGCTGTTACTAATGATGAACCTAGTAAAACTAACCTTTAGCACATGCGTTTGGGACATATGAGTCACCATGGTATGGCAGATTTGATCAAGAGAAATCTACTGAAAGGCTGCACTTCTAGTAAGATCAAGTTTTGTGAGCATTGCATTTTCGGCAAGCATAAGAGGGTACAGTTCAACACTTCTATTCACACCACCAAAGGTACTCTTGATTATGTTCATGCTGATTTATGGGGTCCTTCTAAGAAGCCCTCACTAGGTGGTGCTCGTTACATGCTTACAATTATTGATGATTACTCTAGAAGGGTTTGGCCTTATTTTCTAAAACAGAAAGATGATACTTTTGCTGCTTTTAAGAACTGGAAAGTAATGATAGAAAGACAAACTGAAAGGAAGGTAAAATTGCTTCGTACTGATAATGGTGGAGAATTTTGTTCGTATGCCTTTAATGATTATTGCAGACAGGAAGGCATTGTTAGGCATCACACCATACCCCATACTCCACAACAGAATGGTGTGGCAGAACGGATGAACAGAACCATTATCTCCAAGGCCCGTTGCATGTTGTCTCATGCAAGGATGAGCAAGCGTTTTTGGGCTGAAGCTGCTAATACTGCCTGTTACTTAATAAACAGGTCACCTTCTATTCCACTAAATAAGAAAACTCCTATTGAGGTATGGTCTGGTACACCTGCTGATTATTCACAGTTAAAAGTTTTTGGATGCACTGCTTATGCTCATGTTGACAATGGAAAATTAGAGCCTAGAGCTGTTAAGTGTCTTTTCCTTGGTTATGGTTCGAGAATCAAAGGCTATAAATTGTGGAATCCTGAAACAGGGAAGACTTTTATGAGCAGGAGTGTTGTATTCAATGAATCTGTGATGTTTACTGACAGTTTGCCCTCAGATCATGTTCCAGAAAAAGAGCTGCAGAGTATGCGCTTACAGGTGGAGCATGTTGATGATGATATAGGTGTGCAGGTGGAGCCTGCTGATGAGCAGGATGACCATAATAATGATGTTGCTGATGATGATGCTCATGATGATGTTCAGCAAACTCCTCCTAGTTTGCAGCTACAGGAGGAATTACCTATTGCTCAACGCAAGTCAACAAGGACAGTTGTACCTCCTAAACGTCTTATCGAAGAATGTAATTTGTCTTACTATGCTTTGAGTTGTGCTGAACAGGTGGAGAATGTTCATGAGCCAGCAACCTATAAAGAAGCTGTTCGTTGTGCTGATAGTGAGAATTGGATTTCTGCTATGCATGAGGAGATGCAGTCTCTTGAGAAGAACAGTACATGGGAGGTTGTTCCTTTGCCTAAGAAAAAGAAGACCATAAACTGCAAGTGGATCTTCAAGAGAAAGGAGGGTTTATCTCCAAGCGAGCCTCCAAAGTATAAGGCAAGGTTAGTTGCAAAAGGCTATAGTCAAATTCCGGGTGTTGACTATAATGATGTGTTCTCTCCAGTGGTAAAACACAGTTCAATTCGTACTTTCTTGAGTATTGTTGCTTCACATGATCTTGAGCTTGAGCAGTTAGATGTGAAGACTGCGTTTTTGCATGGAGAGCTAGAGGAGGACATATACATGGACCAACCGGAAGGGTTCATAGTGCCTGGCAAGGAAAAATATGTGTGCAAGTTGAAGCGCTCCTTGTATGGTTTGAAACAGTCCCCTCGTCAGTGGAACAAAAGGTTTGATTCATTTATGTTGTCACACAGTTTTGAAAGATCTAGATATGATAGCTGTGTTTACATCAAGCATGTTAATGGATCACTTATATATTTGCTGTTATATGTTGATGATATGCTGATTGCTGCCAAGAGCAAGATTGAAATCACTAAGTTAAAGAAGTTGTTAAGTAGTGAGTTTGATATGAAAGATCTTGGTAGTGCTAAGAAAATTCTTGGTATGGAAATTAGTAGAGACAGAAAATCTGGTTTGCTATTTCTTAGTCAACAAAATTATATCAAGAAAGTTCTTCAGCGTTTCAACATGCAAAATGCTAAGGCTGTTAGTACCCCTATTGCACCTCACTTTAAGTTGTCAGCTGCTCAGTGTCCTAGTACAGATGCAGAGATTGAGTACATGTCAAGGGTTCCTTATTCTAGTGCTGTTGGGTCTTTGATGTATGCCATGGTTTGCTCTCGTCCAGATTTGTCATATGCTATGAGTCTTGTTAGTAGATATATGTCTAATCCTGACAAAGAACATTGGAGGGCAGTTCAGTGGATTTTCAGGAGAAGATCAATTACTGGTTATGTGTTTACTGTTGACAGTTGTGCTGTGAGTTGGAGGGCTACGTTACAGTCTGTTGTTGCTTTGTCTACTACTGAAGCAGAATATATGGCTATTTGTGAAGCGTGCAAAGAATTGATATGGTTGAAAGGTTTGTACGCTGAACTCAGTGGATTTGAATCTTGCATAAGTTTGCACTGTGACAGTCAAAGTGCAATTTACCTCACTAAAGATCAGATGTTCCATGAGAGAACTAAGCACATAGATATCAAGTATCATTTTGTGCGAGATGTGATTGAAGAAGGTAAGCTGAAGGTATGCAAGATTAGTACTCATGATAATCCTGCTGATATGATGACAAAGCCTGTTCCTGTTGCTAAGTTTGAGTTATGCTCAAGCTTAGTTGGTTTAATTGAATAGTCCAAGAGACTATTGTTGGCACCAGTGGTTTTCTATCTTTGTTGTTCAGGATGATGGGTTAATTTATGATACAAGATGAATTTGTCTCAAGGTGGAGTTTGTTGGAGTTGTTCCAAATTCACTGCAAGATATAGGCCGGGCTTCTGACGGAGCGAAGCGGAGGCCCGTAAAAGGCGAAGGCTGGGCCGGAGCGTAGCGGAGTCTGAAGCCGGCCCATCAGGCCGCGTCCGTGCATACACGGGGGGTGCGGGGGGCGGAGCCCCCCGCGGTACGGTACATATATACCCTTGCTAGGGTTTCTTGGAGACTTGATTCTCTTGTAAGCCGCCGTAGGCGTGTAACCCAAAACTCTTGAGATAGTGAGATTGTTGCTGGCTGGTGCCCGTGGTTTTTCCCCTTCGCATTGGAGGGGTTTTCCACGTTAAATCGTATGTCTCCGCTGTGATTGATTTTGTTTTACTTCATATTCCATACGTCGTTCATAACACACCTCAGGGCTCAGTATATATGCATTCAACGAGTTAGAACGTACTAGTACCACTACGAAGGTGATCAAGGGAGTATAGTCTTAATTTCTTCTCTCATTTTTCAGGTTAAAAAATCCAAACGTACGAGTAGTAGCTGGTTTCTTGTTAGAATGTGATTCTGGATCTTTTGCTTGCTGGTTTGGTAGAGTTAATAAACAACCGGCAAGTGAAGGAATAATCCAGATTCCACAATAAGAAACTCGAGACGTACGTACAAATCGAACCAACCGAGTGGACAAGCAAAGGGAGGAGCAGAGGCAGAACAGTGAGCGAACAACAATTGAGAGCTTTACTCAAAGTGATGGTCCCATGGCAACACACACGGGCCACAGAAATGGCTTCTCCTCTTGCTCCGGCTCTGTCCGGTCCCGGTCGTAGGCTAGGCTTGTCTGTAGCAGCATTAGCCCTGTTCATCTGGCTTATAATCCGTCTTATTCAGCTTGTTTTTTCAGTCGGAACAGTATTTTTCTCTTACAAAAAATCAGCCAACAGTGTTTTTCAGCCGGCTTATAATTCCAGCTGAACGGCTCCATTGCCATGGCCCTATTCTCGTTAAAGGCCGTGTTTAGTTCCGGATTTGGGGCACCCGAGTTGGAATACGCAATAAATGCGTACTGTAGCATTTCGTTTGTATTTGGTAAAAATTATCCAAATTTTGACTAATTAGGCTCAAAATGTTCGTCTCGCAAAGTACAATAAAACTGTGTAATTAGTTTTTAATTTCATCTATATTTAATACTCCATGCATGTGCCGATATTTTGATGTGATGAGGATCTTCTTTTTTATAGTAGAATTTAGAGTAGAAATTGAGAACTAAACCAGATCCAAGTGCACGAAGATAAAAAAAAGGATGTGTTCACTATCGATGATCGTACGCACAGATCAAGAGCGGGAGGAGGAAGACGTCAACGCCTTGATGGCCGATGCCTACATAGCAACCGCAGGATCTCCGACCCCTGCCCTGAGTCAACACGCGAGCTGCATGCCTGCCTGCGCTACCTTCTTTTATTATTCAGCTCAGTTCCCCTCCCTCCCCGAAAGTCGCGAGCACCGTCAACCGTCTGGTTCCGACAGTAGCCGCTAACTAGCCGTGAACACCCGTCAGCTAGAGGATCGCCACAGCTTCCGAATCCTAGCTAGAGCTGCCAATTTCTCGTTCTGAACCAGGGGCCGGTTTAGATCCAAAATTTTTAGCAAAATGATACTGTAGTGCTTTTCGTTGTTATTTGGCAAATATTGTCTAATCATGGTCTAATTAGGCTTAAAATATTCGTCTCGTCCATTTCGTCTAAACTGTGTAATTAGTTTTATTTTTTATCTATATTTAATGCTTCATGCGTGTGTCCAAAGATTCGATGTGACGGGGAATCTGAAAAATTTTGTAAAATTTTCTGGGAACTAAACAGGGCGTAGGCCCTTGTTTAGATCCCGAATTGCTACAGTGCGCAAAATGTTCGTTTGTATTTGGTAAAAATTATTCAAACTTTGACTAATTAGGCTCAAAATGTTCGTCTCGTAAAGTACAACAAAACTGTGCAATTAGTTTTTAATTTCATCTACATTTAATACTCTATGCATGTGCCAGCATTTTGATGTGATGGAAATCTTCTTTTTACATAGTGAAATTTAGGGATTGAAATTGGGAACTAAACCAGGCCTAGAATTTGAACTCAGGTTCCGATTTGTTAAAGAATTTCAGACATCACGTGGTAGTAGCAGATTCCAATAATTCTGTAACCTCCAGCTAGATTTAAAGGCGGGAATTCTTGCCGTACCGCCAGTCCGAGCTAGCGCTATGGCAATCAGACTAGGTCTTGTTTAGATGCAAGTCTAAAGTTGAAAATTTTTCACTATTTCTTCATCACATCAACTTTTACATGTATGTATGAAGCATTAAATATAGATAAAAAAAAATAATTAATTGCACAGTTTAGTTATAAATCACGAGACGAATCTTTTAAGCCTAGTTAGTCTATAATTAGACACTAATTGTTTAATACAAACGAAAGTGTTACAGTTAGAAAATTCTAACTTTTCCCCAACTAAACAAGGCCTAAATCTCCACTCCACCGGCAATCATACATCACCACAAAACAATCAAGGTAATAATTCTACCAATGCAGGTCATCGACGAGAGACATCCTTCACTGATCAGCCGGCCTTCAACAACCACACAAGAAGAACAGGAACAATGCCACCAACACAATTAAACAAGACAGATAACATTGCACAATTCTATCCAGCTACAAGGAACTATTCCTGGAGTTCGCTGCTACTGTGATGCATCACTGATGCCGGACAGCGTCGCCTCCACAAGAAAAGCTGGCCTTGGAGTCTTCATACTAAATACTACTGCCCAACAAACATTGACGACTTTTGTTCAGGCACACATAACACTGAGTTGTGTTGTCATGGCTGAAGCGGCGGCACTGCTACTTGCATCCTCCCTTGTCAAGCAGCTTGGATTCACAGAAGCAGCATTCTTCACAGACAACCAATCAATGGCAGCCTTCTACGGCTGTGTTTAGTTGTATTGAAAAGTGCACTATGTAAAAAAAAGATTTTCCGTCACATCAAACTTGCGATACATGCATGAAGTACTAAATATAGATAAAATCAAAAACTAATTGCACAGTTTGGTTGTACTTTGCGAAACAAACATTTTGAGCCTAATTAGTCAACGGTTGGACAATTATTAACAAATACAAACGAAATGCTACAGTGTCGCTACAGTAAAGTTTGACACTTCAAATTTCGGAACTAAACACAACCTACAACTCCTCGGACTTCTCCTACCCTCCACACTGGAAGATAAAGGGCCGCTCAGTAGCCTTTCTAAAAACCATCGAGGGAACTCAGGCATTGCTCTGTTCCCTTCTAAATTCCAAATTTTTTCACTTTCTCTATCATATTAATTTTTGGACGCATGCATGGAGTATTAAATGTTGGTAAAATAAATAATTAATTGCACAGATTAGTTGTAAATCACGAGACGAATCTTTTGAGCCTAGTTAGCCTATAATTGAACAATATTTATCAAATACAAACGAAAGTGCTACAGTTAGAAAAATTCTAACTTCCCACGATCTAAACATGGCCTCAGTTCAAAGTTTACAAAATACACAGAAGCCTGAACACCACGCCACATTCCTTAGCACACCAGGCGTTCAGGTCAAGTGCTGGTTCACTTAATTTCACTTGTACTTCCTCACTTCACACCACTATGGCCTTGTTTAGATGCCGATTCGGGGGTATCCTGAATCACTGTAGCGACACTGTTTTGCACTGTAGCATTTTATTTTTATTTGGTAATAATTGTTCAAACATTGATTAATTAGGCTTAAAATGTTTATCTCGCAAAGTACAACAAAACTGTGCAATTAGTTTTTGATTTCATCTATATTTAGTATTCCATACATGTGCTGATATTTTGATGTGACGGAAAATATTCTTTTTACATAGTGAAATTTAGGGTTAAATTTGAGGAACTAAACATGGCCTACAGCTACATGCCCTGCTAGGGATGCATGCATATCTGTAATCAAGGAGGCCTTTTGGTCTCCTATGTGTACGTTGTTCATGAATTTAACGGAAGTCAGTTATAAAAAAAACACTAAATCTTCACTCCATTATTTTTTCCTGAACGAATTTTCAGCTCCACTCACTAGTGCAGGACTGGGTAGCAATCCCTGTTGTAAAACCTCCTCTAATCCCGGTTTCCCAACCGGGTCTGTTAACCGGGATTGAATGGGGGCCCTTTAGTCTCGGTTGCTTATACCAACCGGGACTAAAGTGGCCTCCAAGGCGACCTCGAGGGCGGGCACCTCCAGACCCGGTTGGTATAACCAACCAGAACTAAATATTACTTCTTTTGTTTTCTTTTTCTTTTCTTTTCTTTTGCAGTTTCTTTCCATTCAATTTGTTTTCGTTTCAAACAGTTTTCGTATACGTATTATATGCTATACTATTGTACGTCATCCATAAATAAGAATAGAACTAATTAAGAGCTTATATATTATAATGATCATCTCCATTCATCAAGTTCATACAAAACATAATAATTTTAAACAAGTCATTAGAATAAACTAGTTGTCCAACTCCAAAGTTCAATTACACACCTACAAGCCAAGTTTGACTACGTCGTATTATGTACTCGGCGAAATGTAGGTTACCGATTTTGTATTCACAAATATTACTGATGCAGAGCAACGCATTAAGTAGTGCACTCTCCCTTGCTTCAAAAGTACAAGCACAGGGTTTACTGATGACGGTAAGCGGTGGTCGAGAAGTTGGTGGGTCAAATGATCTCCTCTTAGTCATAATTAGCTTTTTCTGAAATCCTTCCACAGTGAGTGTTGGCCATTCATTGGTATATTTGTAATCAAAACCCAATGCATACATTGTCTGGTTTAGAATGGCTTGAAAGCTTAAACCTGCATAGGTTAAGTCATAGTCCTCAACCTATAATTATTGACATAAAAAATAGATATGAGAATAAAGCTTTCGAATAACAACAAATTTGAATATAAGTTATGAGTTCGACTTTGACTTTATCACATTATTTCGGTTGGTTCGAGCAATCCTTGCACAGAAGCCCGCAACATCATGATACGAGTCCGCATCTATTGCTTGTATTGCCATGGAGGATAGTGTAGTTAGGGTGTACCCAATATTCGCAAGCTTATTCAAACATGGTTTGATAGCATTTTTAATTGCAAATTTCTTCTCAAGTGCCTTTACTCCCACCTCTGAGATTTGTACAACACCTCTACCCATCCTAGCAGCGATGAAAAAGCAATTCGAGATTGGACCAATCGACCATTATCTACATCAATGCTCTCAACATCCACTCCCTCAACTCCGAAATATGAAAGTGTCTCTTCAAGCCAAATAATTGGGTCCATTACCTACGGTACATTAAAAAACACACACACACACACACACATATATATATATATACATATCAGAAAAATATATTGTGTACAAGCGTATTTAAGACATATTAATGTATTAAAACATATATCGTTGCTTACTATGATAGGATGATTGAACGGTACATCTGACAACCTTGGTTCGAATTCCCAAGCAATACAATAGCCCCAACTCGGGACGACCGGTTCCGGGAGACGTCCAGTCATCTCTTCTCACTAAAGTTAATATATAAAAATTCATATCACTGGAATCAATATATGAATTCATACACCAAAAATTCATATATTCATAAGAATTTCCCTATATATATCACTGAAGTCAATATTTTTCATATACTAAAATGCATATTACTAAAGTCTACATATCAAAATTCACATATGTAAAACCTTATACATCAAAATACATATAACTAGACCCGATATATACCAAATGCATATCAAATATATATACAATATATCACACTAAAGTCAATATATCAAAATTTAATAAGAGGAACAATTAGAATGTTCCTAATTCCATATCTATAATATCATAAAAAAACATCCAGCTCCTACTCAGCCCTTGAGTCAAAAAATTTTTAGATCTCCAATGCCACTTACGTCTATTTTTAGTGAAACAAAAGCTACGTACAATATAAATTGTCCATTTAAAATTTATGATCAGTATGTTAAGAAAAAAAAATACAGTTGCTTGGAGTGTCACTCGGATATGTGCAATGTATCTATATACTTGTGCTGTATGTTCAACGCTCGGTTTCACATAGCAGGAAGGGATGAGGCGAGGCGATCGAGGTCGAATACCTGGTGGCGCAGTAAGGGCGAGGCCGAAGACGAAGGCGCCAGTGGAGATAATGTCGAGGCCGGAGACGAAGGCGCTAGTGGAGACAAGGGTGATGGAGCTGCCACGCGCGCCAGAGACGAGGATGAGGTCGAGGCCGACTAGAGACGAGGAAGAGGGCGAGGCCGCGCGCGCCAGAGCCAAGGATGATGGCAACGCTGGCCGCCAGAGACGAGGAAGAGGATGAGGGCGAGGCCGAGGCTGCGCACGCCGGGGAGAGAGGACGAGAACGAGGACAAGGCTGGCCGGATCGAGGACGATGGTGAGGCTGGCCACTAGAGACGAGGAAGAGGGTGCCGCGCGCACGCCGGGGAGATGATGCCGGATGAAGATGAGGCTGGCCGGATCGAGACGAGGCCATGCGCGCCGGAGCCAAGGACGAGGGCGAGAACGGTCGCCGGAGGCGAGGCCGCGCGCACCAGATCGAGACGGACGCATTGTGCGGGTGGTGAGCGCGGCCGCAGACGAGGAAGAGGGAGTGGGTGGCAAGCGCGGCCGGCCTAGGGGATTGAAGAAGCGCGGCGTGGCGGCGGCGGTGAGCGAAATTTCAGGGAGGAAGAAAAAAATAACACCCGTAGATTTAGTCCCGGGGTGGGGCCATGAACCTGTCTACTCAGTAGTTCTAGAAAATACCACCGAAACTTTGTTGCTTCCTAAAATAGCACTGAAAGAATGTGACGTTACCTAGATATAACATTCCGTCACGTTCGGAGAAAACGCCACCGCCTCCGTCAAGCTCCTCTCCTTCTTCCTGATGTGAGTGCGGCCACTGCCTCTGCTCCAGGTTGGGCCCGCTCCAACTGCTGCCGCTCCAGAGGGAGAGAGCAGAGTGGTCCTCCGTGCTGACCGCACTCGCCTCCGGTGCGGGGAGCTCCGGGCAGCAGGGTGGTAGCGGGCAAGCCCTGGTGCCCGTGGCGGCGAACTTCAGCGTCTGGCTGCTGCGGGCGGAATCGCAGGTTGGTGCGGCGCAGCTCCGGCGGAGGTGTCTTCGGCGAGCCATGGCGAGCGTGGCGGCACTGGAGTTCTCGGCGGCAGCATCCGAGCTCCGAGGCAAGCACAGGTGCCGGGCTTAAGCTCCGAGCTCCTTGAGACTCCGCGTCGTTCGGGTCGTGGGCGTGCGTGCTCCTGTCGGCGACAGACATGAAGAAGGCCTCGACGGGCTGCTTCATCGCCGAGAACCCCGGCAGACGGTGAGCATCTTCCACAGCGCCTTGACGGCGAACGCGATCGGCCTCATCACGTAGCGCATCAGGCCGCTGTTGAGCCCTGACGCCTTGCTCGACACGGTGAGTAGCAGCTGCTTCACATACTCGCAGCCGGCGGCAGGTTTCTGCTCTTCATCGCCGGCGCCGTCCACCGGCTGCTCCTTGATGTAATAGCGATCTTCGCAGCTACTTCCGTGGGCGTCGGCCTCCGCCACGCTGTCATCGGCTGGCTTGGGCACAAGCACATAGTAGAGCACCTCGAGCAGGTGCGTGTTCTTGCTGACGTCAATCGCGGGGAACTTGTCCACCATCTTGAACGGGCAGAGCTCCTTCATGAGCCCGGTGACCATCTGCGGGAGCAGCTCGCCGGCCTCGCCGGGCGACGCGCACTGCGGCTCAGGGATCCTGTGGAGGGGGAAGAGCGGGACTTGGTTCTTGAGCATGAGCATGTCGCGGAGGATGAGGTTGTGCGCCGACTTCCTCCTGGCTAAGTCAACGACGAGGTGCTGCATCCTCGACGACACCCTCCGCAGAGCCTTGCCGTTGCCGTCGTCGCTAGTCTGCTCTCTCCCTCTGGAGCGGCAGCAGTTGGAGCGGGTCCCACCTGAGCAGAGGCAGCGGCCGCACTCAGCTTAGGAAGGAGAAGGAGAGGAGCTTGACGGAGACGACGGCGTTTGCACCAAACGTGACAGAATGCTATATCCAGGTGACGTTACATTCTTTCGATGGTATTTTACGGAGCGGCAAAGTTTCGATGGTATTTTCCGGATACGGTGATCTTTCAATGCTACGAGACCAATTAGAAATTGCGTAGTAACAAAATATAGCTCAAAAAATTGCAAAACAAAATTGGTTTCATATCTTTTAAATGTTTAATAACATATGCTATAAATTATAATTACATTTTAAAAATTTAAATTTCAAATATAAGAAACTTAAACGTAGTTTTCCTTGACAAGATGATTTCAAATGAAAAAGTTGTCAACTATAAAGTTCATAACTTTTCGAGATCTACAACTTTCGTCTTGGTCATTTCTCCATTTGAGGACATTTTAAAAATTCAAATTTTAAATTTTTGAAATTCAAACATAATTTTTTTGACAAAATGATTTCAAATTAAAACGTTGTCAACTACAAAGTTACATGTAACGATAAGAGAGATGTAAATTTGTGAACAATGTACACTGCCGCTTTGTCAGACGAAGAAATGACCAGAATAAAAGTTGTAGATTTTGATTAGTTCTACAACTCTTATGTTTATGAATTTCCTAGATGAATTCATTTACTTCTACCAAATGCTGTTTGAAGTTGCCATTTTTTGATAATCAAATTTTGAATTGATAAAACAAATTCATAAGAAAAGATGACCAAAATGAAAGCTGTAAAAACACAATAAATTGATAGAGCATGAATTTAGAAAATCTTAGGAAAAAATCATCAAATTTGAAGTTTGTATCACAGAGAAAGACTAGTTACAAGTTTTAGCCAGAGATTAAAAAGAGAAATCAAACTTATTTAAAAATTTAATTTCAAATAGAATTTCAAAATAGTAGATGATTCCAAATGAAAAATTTGTCAACTACAAAGTTGCATAACTTTTCGATATCTACAACTTTCGTACGGGTTGTTTCTCCAATTGAGGTCATTTTAAAAATTTAAATTTTAAATTTGAGAAATTCGAATATAGTTTTCCTTGATAAGATGACTTCAAACGAAAAAGTTGTTAACTACAAAGTTATATAACTTTTCGAAATCTACAACTTTCATATTGGTTGTTTCTATGATTTTTTTATTTGCATATGCATTTTAATCTTACACGAGTTAAATTTCAATCCATACAAATATAAAACATAATTATAATATCCGTACAAATAAACTTAATGAACATAATTAACTTGCATACAAGTATAATTAAAATATCCATACAAATAAACCAAATTAAACATAACCGTCCGAAGAAACCTAATTAAATATAACAATATGAATAAACCTAACTAACACATGGATCCTACAAACTCGATACAACCTTAGTCTGTCTCTACTGCCAATAGCGTATGTCTCGGATTGGTAACCACAGTCATTGTCTGTGTAATACAAGGCCCGCGCTACGGCACTCTTCATTGCCTCACAACGCCGAGGACATGTGAAAACCCAAGTTTAGTTTTGGTAATTAATGACACCAAGTTGTTAATGTCATTGTGTCAAGTGAATTGAGTTAGACATAGCAACACATGTGATGAAGGAGTAAGGAGCATGATGGTGCATGGACATAAAATGACGATCATGGTGGAGATGCACATGAAATGATGATCATGGTGATCAAGCATGAGGAGATGGACATAGAATAAAGTGCTCAAGGCAAAGGTATCATGTATGGATTTTCATTTTGCATCCAAGACACCATAGAGGGTGTGGATGACATAGGATACATAGCCGTACTATGAAAAGATAAAATGACGTATCAATTCTAGTCCTACATGTGCCTCTAGGTGACATCTCTTTGAGCATATGCATTTGGATAGAACGCATTCTCTTCGTCCTACGTGCTTAACTTAAAAATGAGCTAAAACTTGTGCTAAAGTGATACACATACTTGGTCTAGCTCATATGTGAAAGGGGCAAACAAGTGGAGCAACAAAATCTCAAAAACCGCTTGAGATTCACGCGACAGACGCTGGTACTATGGGCGACAGACACTGGCCCTGGCGTCTGTCGACTTACCCTAGCTCGGCCAGCTGCAGCAGAGGCGATAGATGCGGGGGTGTCTGAGCGACGAATGCTAGGCGTCAGCGTCCGTCGGCCTCATCTGGAGCTGCTTCATGGGCTCTGCGTGACAGACGCTGGGTGGAGTCCGTCGGTGTCACGACAGGCACGTCAGTCAATCTGAAGACTACTTCGAGACCTCTCTGGAGTGCGTCTGACGATCGACGGACGCTGGAACACAAAAGCAACAGACGCGTCCGACGGAGCGAAATCGACCGTTGAGAATTCGAAGCTCGAGGACACGTGGTGCGATCGTGTGTGACAGACGCAGGCACGGCGTCTGTCGGTGGTGCGACAGACGCATCTGTCACCCACGCAGAGTGCCCAACGGCTCTTTTCGAAGGGGTACCTCTATATATATGTGTTGGCCGGCTCTAGGGCTAAACACTTGGCACTTTGACATACTTGTGAGCATCTTGAGCTAAGCCAACTCCCTCACACTTCTACCCACTCATCTCCTTGCATTCGATTGCAATTCTTGAGTGAGATTGAGTGATTCAAGTGCATTGATCATTGTTTTGCATTTAGAGGCACTTGAGGGATTGATTTGCTGTGTGATTTCTTGTTACTCTTGGGTGTTTCCCGACACCCTAGACGGCTTGGAGCAGTAGTGGCATTGAGCTCGTGGTTGGAGATTGTTTCGAGCCTCACCAAGTGATTGTGAGGGGTTCTTGAGCCTTCCCCGCGGGAGTTCACGAATTGGCTACTCTAGTGGAGCACGTGGCTTGGAGGATCCCCGTCTTATGGGTGAATGTGCGACACCCGCTGAGGGTTTGACTCTTGATAGTCAATTAGCTCGTGATCCATCAAGTGGGTGCATCACCACAGTGAGGAGTAGCTTGCCGGAAAGCAAGTGAACCTCGGTAAAAATTCTTGTGTCATCTCTTGCCGAGAATTCTTATTGTGATTGTGTGTGATTGATTCTTTAGATACATCTCATCTTTACATCGTCAGTATAAGAATAAATTCTCTTCCCTTTTACATTCATGTACTATATTTTATCTAGTGTGCTTAGAGTAGTTTGTATCACTTAGGGGTAATTAGTTTAGAGACTTAGCTTTGTTGGTGTGAACTAGAGATCATAGCCTTGCACTAGAATTGTATTTGTGGCTTGCATAAAAGTAGTTGAGCTAGTGCTAGAATTAACTTTGTTATCTTATATACTAACTTTGTTGTTTAGTGAAGCTTGTAGAAAATTTAAATAGGTTATTCACCCCCCTCTAGCCATTTGGACCTATCAACATGGTATCCTATAGATGTAGCCTACTGACGGACTATCGAGGGACTAGTTCTGCCTAAATCTCACGCAATACTGGATGCCAGTTGTCGTCCTCTGGCCCATCGCTTTCACAAAGTCCTAGGCATACCCAGTCACTTAAGAGCTTGCGTAAGAATGGGCTACAAGCCACATGTAGCATAGGTGAAATCATAGAGCAAAACCTGCAAGCGGACAAACAAAAAATATCAGAAATCGCTCATATAATAATAAGAATAAATAAACATTACTCTCATATCATACACGACGTACCACATCCATATGATTGAATGTCGCATACCTCTTTCTTACTCGCGACACATCCAGACTATGTTTACGTAAAGCTTCTGTCTTTAAGGACGAGAAATTAGGCATATGGTAGCCAATTCGCTCAATTATCTGTAAAGAAAGCAGCACGACATCGATCTAGGCGCCTATTTTGGTCGGCGGCTATCGTCCAGTCTGCACAATGTCCTAGCGCACCTCATTATTGTATCTAATGGGGATGTCGAAGGCGAGATTGCACGTCCATAACTCGCATCCATCATCATTCATGACCTCACTTGTCGTCATCTCGAAGATCCCACACCCCGAGCAGCCATAGTGCTGCTTCCAGCCATTTGACCGGTTTTATAGTCTGTGATATATGTAACAATCATATTATGAATGAATGTATATATGTAAAAATTATATTAGCACGTAAAACTTAAAATATTCCATGTTATTGATGGGTCTAGGTGACGCAGAACGACCCTATCTAGTGATGGCACGAATGAGATCGCTAGGGTGAAAACCTGGTTTCTGTAGCTGGGGAAGTCCGCCGCCATTCATCGTAACTAAATAAACTGAAAAAACATCCCAATAAATATAGATCCCCATATTAATATACCATGCAACAATATATATTAGAGAAACATATAAAAAATAAATCATATATATATATATGCATGCCAAGTAAACTTAAACATTTTGCACATACTTTTTTTAACGGTTATTAACTCTCATGAAGAAATAATGTTGCTAACAAAGATCTAGAAAACAATAAATGTTTAATGTTACGTAGAAATGATGTATAAATAAAAATAAAATCCACCATTATTATTACTAATTAAAACACCACATATTTGAATTTTTTATGCTTATTATTAAAGCTTGAAACGATCTACATTATTAACAATAAAATATTAGAAGATGAAGTTGCTGACCTTTAGAAGATTGAAGATGAAGCCGGCAGCCGAGAGCAAGAACTTGCTCCCCCAAGCAAGAACATAGATGAACATGGATGAACAAGCAAAGACGAAAGATTTAACTTGTGTCTCGGACTGGGGGACAGTGTAAGTGGGTATATATAGGTGGCCTATAGTCCCGGTTGAAGCCAAAATCCGGGATAAAAGGCCGATGGGACCTTTAGTCCCGATTTCAACCATAGACCGGGACTAAAGGTCCCTACTGCAAAAGTCTGATACACTATTGAAAGCTCTATGTTTGGTGTTGGTAATTAGTGACAATGCTTAATTACTAATCCTATGCCTAAGTTGTGTATAGCATATGAAGATTAGTACATTCCAAGATTGGTGGCAAGATGGACATGGTGATCATGATGACCACACTTGGATTTGGACGCAACCCTACATGATCAAGGCAAAGGTATATGCTTAAGGGTTATATTTTAGTAACCAAGACACCTAATGGGTGTGGTTACATTATAGGATAGATAACCGTACTATAAAGAGGGGAATGACGCGGCTATTGAAATCCTAAGTGCCTCTAGGTGTGCATTTCATAATCATATGCATTTGGATAGAACTAATAACACCTCGAAAAATGATTGTGAAAATACTAACACACTCGCACATGACGAGATCACTTGGTGGTGTTAGCGCTTTTGCGATTCAGGCATTTTCGAGGAATTGAGACGCCTATTTTCCTTTACGCCAATGTCGAGATTTGGAGGCGTTGTCACATGTTGTTTTACGAGCTAAAACATGTACTAAAGTGACACACATACTTAGTCTAGCTCATATGTGAACGTCTGTGCGTGTCTTAGCTTTTTGATCGGACGCGCAGCGTGTCCGGTCACAGTCGACCGGACGCGTCCGGTCGATCTGGGAGCTTACTGGACTCTAACCGGACGCTGGCACTGTGGCGTCTGGTCAGTTCTGCAGCGCGTCCGGTCACTATTTCATTAAAGCACTGCTCAGGCTTGACCAGCGCGTCCGGTTCGTTACGGGACCAGCGCGTCTGGTCGTTTATGGGTCAGCGCATCCAGTCAAGCTACGTAGTGTGACCAGCACATCCGGTCCGCGCGACTAGCGCGTCCGGTCAGCGCGACTTCAGCGGTTTTGAGTGTCTAACGGCTCTATTCGAAGGGGTATGTCTATAAATACTCGTTGGCCGGCTCAAGGCTCTCACTCTTGCATTCTTTGACATACTTGTGAGCACTTTGAGCTGAGTAACTCCCCTCCCACTCATCTCTCTTGCTTCTTTGCATATTCGAAGTAAGATTGAGTGATCTAAGTGCATTTGCATTGTGAGATTGCATCTAGTTGGCACTTGGTGGTTGATTTGCTACGGGATTCTTGTTTCTCTTGGTGGTTGCCATCACCTAGACGGCTTGGAGCAGCTTGGAGGCGTTGGCAAGAGTTGGTGATTATTCTTGGCCACCTTCGGTGATTGTGAGGGGTTTGTGCCTACCTCGGCGAAGCGCCAAAGGCAACATTAGTGGATTGCTCGTGTCATTTGCAACCTTTTGCTATTTGGTAGGTTCTTGTGGCGCCTTTTGAGAGGCTCGGTGTGAGACCGATTAGCCACCGAACCACTTGGTGAAGAGGGACACAACGGGGACTAGCGTGCCGGCAAGCACGTGAACCTCAGGATAAATCTTTGTGTCATTATTCTTATTGTGATTAATCGACCCTGTTGGTTGTATATTGTGGAATTCATCTCTTGATCATATTGATTGGTTGGCTCAATACTTCGCCCCTCGGTGATACCCTCCTAACTCTCTCTTGTATTAATTTTTTAGTTACCTTGCTAGCTTGTTAGTGTAGCTCTTGGCTTGTGTAGCTAGTTGGCTTTAGTTGTAGCTAAGTTGTTCGTTTTGACTCTTGTGGTTGAGTGAAAATATCCTAGAATTGTGAATTGGTTAGGTGGCTTGCAAACACCTCGTAGGCTAAGCTAAACTCGCATCTCGCTATTTGTTATATTGATAAACTTGTTTAGCTTGTCTTTGTAGAATTTTTTAAAAGGCTATTCACCCCCTCTAGCCATCAAGACCTTTCAACTATCCGTTGGGCAGGGGATTATAGTTTCGGTTGGTGGTTTCAACCAGGACTAAATCTCCTGTTACTTCTAGGCCAAATTCCAACCGAGACTAAAGCCAAAAATCGAAAGTCTATTCCCTGCTAGTGACTGTTTGGCTTGTTGGATCCATCCAGGCATCGACCAATTTAATGGCCAAAAGGCGAGCACAAAAATGCCCCCATCCCTAACCGTATCCAGGGAAGCATCATAATGCTCATAGTACTGCTCCGTCTATCTATCATACGGTAGGCATGTACCATAACTCCTTTGGTCCTTTGTGATTCAGAGTAGAAAGGTTGCCTTTTGACACTTGAACTTATTTTGTCTTATTGCACCAGGAAATGAGTGTAGATGAAAGGATCTAGACAGATTGAGGGGGTTAGTCAATAAAAATTCTCTACAAACTCATAAGACTAGCAAAGTAAATTAGTACAATAATAAGCCCTACAAGCCTAAACTTTGCACAAGCTCTAATTTCACCCTGCAAGCCCCTACACAAGTCTAGTAGCACTACAAAATGATTTTTGGAGGCAGTCATTTTTATTTACGGAGGTGTTTACCGTTGCTCGTCTCGCAATATGGGTTTATGGTGGCAGATATTTTATTTACGTAGACGAGCGAAAATTGACCACATTCCAAAATGGATTTACGGAGGTGGGTGAAAATTGACCGCCTCCTAAAATCGATTTAAGAGCCACCTCCAAAAATGGCCGAGGCAGATCTTTTGAAAGGCTTGCCTTTGTAAATATACCCGAGGCCCGACCAAAGCCCATATCAAAGCTACTACTAGGCTCATATAAAAACGAGGAGTTAGGGTTTCTTCACACAACCTCTGAATCTCAGCCTCTCTCTCAACTCCCACTTCTCTCGGTGCACGCGTCCTCTCTTCTCTCGGTGGAGCCGCCTCTGAATCTCAACCTCTCTCTCTCCGAACACGGTCTCTCTTAGCACTGCCTCTCTCTTTCCCTCGGTCCATCCTCAATGCAAAGCGCGGGGGGCTCATGAGGCCAAGACTGGCGGTGCACACACGGGGTTTGCAGGGCCCTCTCTGACAGGGCATGCACGGCGGCTCGTGCAGCCCATCTAGCAATGGCCTCCGAGGACATGGCGTCGCGCGGAGCCTCCTCCAGCACAACACCCACCGAGGACACGGGGACGTGTGCGCACCCAAGGATGCCGATGGTCGTGCGCATTTTCATCACCTCCGGTGACGGCCCTCGCTCCTTCAACAGCAGCTCCACCCTCGCGCAGATCCAGTGCGGCGCATGGAGAATCCGGTTATGGGTGACAGTGGAGGGCAGCGCCACCTCCTCCTCGGGCCAGAACCGGTGGAGGGAGGTAGGATCCAGTGGAGGTCGACCGGGTCCAGTTGAGGGTGGTAGCGCGGACGCTGATGCGATGGTAGGCTAGCAGCAGGCTTGAAGCGTTGTGGCGCGAACACGACGACGGTGGGCTCAATTGGGCTCGCTCGCTCAGGCTTTTTTTTTAAAAATCGATTAATGCAGACGAGCATTAGGACCGCCTGCGTAACTATAATTAACATTGGCGGGCAGTGGGACCGTCTGCGTTAACTACGATTAATGCACACGATTCCACTGAGGTGGACAGGATGCCCGCCTGGGAAAACTAGTTTTGACCGCTTGAGATAAATTCTGTGTAGTATTGTAGCTTTGGGTTTTACTCTAGAGCATAACACCACATAAGAGCTACTAAGAACACTAGCTACACTAGAGAGCTACTAACAAAAGCTACAACTAACAGCTAGTTACTTTTTCAACTACAACTAAGTTGCACAAGCAACTACCACACACAAGAAAGTAATATGAATGTAAAGAGCAAGTGTATTGTGTGAAACCACCGGGAGCAAGAAATGAACACAAGATTTATCTTCGTAGTTCGGTTGCTTGCCGACAACCTATGTCCACGTTGTGACGAGTCCCAAAATGATGATTTGCATGCTAACTAGCGTGACAAGATAGACCCACAACTTAGACGCCGCAAGAATCAATAAAGTGGTGCACTCCAACTAGCCACGAGCATTCCATTAGAGTTGCTCCTCGTGATCTTCTGCTGGGACGTGCACAAGAGCCCCTTATAAAGCTTGATCGAAAGCGACAACAATCACTAATATCCCATCAATGATCTCTTCAACTCCAAGCCAGCTAGCTGACGGGAACCTGCCTGGCCTTTTGGGTTTCTTTAGCTGAATTTGTTGGGATCGGAATAAAGTCTTATGAAATAGTACAACTCATGCATCTGCGTGAGTAGGACAAATCTTCTGTTAGCTTATAGGGCCTGTTTGGCAAGGATTTAGATTCACCAAATTCATATTCATTAGCTTGGATCCACCAAAATATTTCCTAAACAGTCTAGATCCACAAAATTCAGATTCACCAAAATGGTGGATCTCAGGGCTGGATTCACCATTTTGGTGGATCTCTTTAAGGGGTGCTCCACGAATGAACGTTTCATACCTCCTCATGAATTTGGATGGAAATTACCAAGCTTTTCCACTTGTTACACACTCCTTCCCACGTACCGGTTCGATTCCTTTCCTTTCTCCACCTGACCCCGCCCCTTCTCCTCTCGTAGTCGCGTCCCTTCTCCTCCCATGGAGTCGCCCGTACAGTCCTCCTGTCACGGCCACGGTGGCCAGGCCGCCCATCCCTTAGAAAACTTGAAAACTTGAGGAATACTTAGCTCCTTCGGAAAAACTTCTCCTATAGCTCTCTTAGAAAACTTGAGGAATACTTAGCTCCTTCGGGAAAACTTGAAGAACTTAGGCTTGTATATCTCTCTTTATTTCTGAGTGGGACATTTGTCCTCTTTCTTTTCTTTTTTCCTTTTTTTTTTCTTTTTTTCATAGAATACCCAAGCTTCTTTTGGAACACAATAACAAGAGGTAGCATAACTAGATATTTGGAGCTTTATTGGCTAGCAAGGGATAAAATGGATGATAGGAATATTTTTGCAGTTCACTCTCAATATAAGAGTAGAACTATTTTCTGGGGTGGATCTGAATGTGGATTCGTACTTCCAGGGTAGAAGCAGAATATATAGGTGGATATATATGGGTGGATATGGATATGGATGCGTACTTCCAGGGTAGAAGCAGCATGTATAGGTAGAGTATAGGTGGATCTCGATTTTAACCGCATGACCAGTTCCTAAGGATCGATACAGCCTGACCATACTCAATGCTCACAAATATTAAATATGAATGTAAGGCTTCCTAATCTAGAAGCTTGTATATGGCTGTGGTAGGATTTTAAACTCTCGTCATACAGGAACTCATCATGTAGCAAGTTAATTTTCAAAAGATAAATTCTCCAGAACTCTAGTATCTCTAGGAACATGATAGATAGCAACTCAAAACCTTTCCATATCATATCCATCAACTACCTAGACTTAGATCAAGCATTTGCTACCTCCAAGTTTGTAACACCCTAAAATTTGCTTATTTGGAAAATAGAGCTAAAATGATTTAATTATGTATTTTTGTGCACATTTAAACCTAGGGAAATAATATTTTTGTTGAAATTAAAAATTCATCATAAGATTAGATACATGTGATGCATTCATGCTATCGCATTTGTTTTATTAAGTGGTGTGGTTTTTGTTTTATTTATTTCTTTTGGATTCAAAATCTATTTTAAAATGACTTTGAAAAACAAATTCATTTGAGAAAAGAAAAGAAAAGAAAAATAGATAAACTTACCTCTGTTACTGGCGGCCTGGAAGCCTGCCAAGCCGGCCTGCTTTTCTTCCCGCGCTGTTGGGCCGACGAAATCCGAAGCCCGCATTGTCCCGCTCTTTTTCCGCGCCTCTGTGGGCCGGCCCAGGAGGCTGCAGCGGCCGCGCTCCCTCCTTCCTTTGCTTCGCTGATGCAGGGACCCACTGTCAGCCGCGTCTTCTACTTCGAGTCGTGACCGAGCCGAAGACGAGCTCGACTTCAACCGAATCCACCCGAGTAATCTGGGATTTCCATCCATAACCGTCACGTTTTGGGGCTATAAAAGTGTAGCCGTGTTCCCCCTCTTCTCTTTTTCCATCATAACTCCAAGCCGAACACCGTCAACTCGAGCTTAGGGAGTTGAAAACCCTAGGCTTCACTGACTCCCATCGGTGGAGCTTGCTGTTCATCCCGTGCCTTCCTTCTTTGCATTGGTGAGTTCGCCATCTCCTTTCCTCCCTCCCCATGCTTTTCTTTTGGACTATGGTGCCCTAAATTGCGAGGACGTAGACCTCCGACGAGTTTTGCCGAAGCCGGCAATGGCGCCGCCGCTTTCTCGAGCCGCATCTTGTCCTTGGTTCGATCTTGCTTCCCTAACCTACGTAGAAGAGTTCGCGTTGAGCTCCGCACTCGATTGGTACCAGCCGCGGGCCGCATGGTGGTCAAAACCGTTAGCGCCGAGGATCTCCGGCGAGCCGCTCACGTCGGTCATGGCGGCCACCGGCCGGAGATGAGGAGGATGCCGGCGCCCTCTCTCCTTTGACCGAAGACAATTCCAGTCGTCCAAGATTAGATCAACGGCTGAGATTACAACAAACCCTTTTGGCTCGGCATTTTGCTAAAGAAACCCTAGATTTCTTTAAAGCTTAACCTGCGGTCCTTGGCATCATTTAGGAGTTACGTTTCTTTGTTTTGAAAACGTATTTCTTCTCGGTAAATCGAAAATACATTTTCTAATATTTACAGTTTTGCCACTAAACTTGTTTTGATCATAAAATCTCCGTTTTAACTCCGATTTGACCCATTCAAGTTGTGTTAGATTCGTATTTGCGAGCTCTACATGTTAGTATAGCTGTACAGTAGGTTTGGAAAATTTAATTTTTAAGTTTATATTAAAGTAATTATTTATCTATAGAAAATCTTAGAAAATTCATAACTTTCACATTATCAATCCGAATTTCGTGATCTTTACGTCTGTGTGATCGTAGTAACGTGTAGAAGAGTTTTACAAACTTTTTATATGGTTTTGCTACTGTTGGTGTACTGTTCTAATTATTATTTATTGTTTGCTTCGTGTATGATTGCTCGATGCGTGTGTGGTGATTTGTTGATCAAGTCTAGTCGGTGAGATTTACGTGGAGATTCAAGAAGCTATTAATTGAAGATTTGGATCAGAGAAAGGATCTTGATTTAAGACAAGTATAGTTTGGGTATTCTTTTTCTATGACCATGATCTTGTGACTTAATTAATGTAAGAGCTATGATGGTTGAGAAATGACTTTTTAGCAACATAAGATCTTGTCTGTACGTGAACCTCCGGGATTTACAGTACAACTGTGAGGGCTATATGGCTCTGGCTTTAGCTTAGTATGAGGACCTTTTCTAGCTTGTTAGAGGTTACCCTTGTGGAGCAAATGGGGAAAAGCAGACTATGGATCCCTGGGACTGGTTGTATCACATAGATTGACTTCTGAAACCTAGCGGCCCTAACTTGTTAGACGAACATTTGAAAGGCTTCATAGTGAACCCTGCCGACCTTCCTTGGAAGTGGGTCAAGAGATTAGCTACCTCGGGCAAAAGGGTAAATCATGACTCACAGTGAAAGTGTACACCTCTGTGCAGAGTTTAATAAACTGGTATACTAGCCGTACTCACGGACACGAGCGGCCTTGGAGACATCTACATTAAAGATGATGATTCTTGTTTTTGTTAAGATGCTCATTTACTTATCGATTATGCTTTATATTGATTATGTTACATTGATCATGAGTTTACGAGATCTATACTACCTTGTTGCTATGCTTGCGGAGTTCGACATGGACTCACTCTTGCTATTTTCCCCCACACCTTAGGAGAAGTTTAGACTTATGATCAACTAGTCAGTTTGTTCCTGGAGTGAAGTCTACACCCGGTGTTTGGAGTTGTCTTTTCGCTGTGTTGCTCTCTAAGGTATATTTTATACTATTGAGTTATGTATATTAAGCATTTGTCTCTTGATATTACACTTATCTGTGGCTATATGTGAGATTTGACTCATTTATTTCACATATAGTGTATATCTGGTTTTGTTCTTAAAACTGGGTGTGACAGAGTGGTATCAGAGCAATGCTGACTGTAGGACGCAAGTCTAGTTAGAAATTGGTCATGTTAAGGTTTTGAAACTGCTATAACAATCCTTGTTCTATAAACCTTGGTATTTTCTTCCATACTGTATCCTTGCCCTTGATATTATCCTCACCTTGTTGCTTATTTTAAAAGTCTTTGTTCTCATCTTCACTCCTTGATTTGGTATGCTTTTAGATGTTCATCTTACCATCTTCTTGTGACATCGGAAGAGAAGCATTAGGATATTTTCCCTTTATACAAAGAAAACGATAGCATCGCAAGTTGAGTCAATGTTGAGTTGTGCTCCTATATTGCCTTGTTGGATTGTCTTTATGCCTATGCTTGTTTTGGATCTTTGTAATGATTGCAAAGAACTTGTGGATCCCACAATTTCATTTAGATATAGGCTTAAGATATAAGGATTAGTGAATAGGTAGATGGGTTGGTTTATTTTGACTCTCTACATCCTATCCTTTTAGAGCAGTCTGTCTCATTTGGCTTATACATCTGTCTTTAAATGACCATAAATCATGAGAAAATTTTAGACAATATTAGGCTTCGAGATCTTTACCTAGCCGCAAGAACCACCCTCATAGCTATTTTGGATTAGGAGATACAAAAATCACAAGACGAAGCAACTGTGCTGTCTAAAAATTGGAACAGAATCTGTTATGTGCTGTTTTCGACCAAGACATCTACAGAATTTGGAAAAGTGTTCTATAAGAAAGTTGCAGAAAATTTCATAAGCTTTCCAACGGTTTAAGGTGGAACTTCATTGGAATTACAAAACAAGAGTTGTAGCAGTTTTACCGCGTTGCTGATTTTCTGCTCGCGAGAAACTTCAGATTTCTTGTTTCTACCTATGCATAAAAGAATCATTAGGATATTAGAATATATGGATACTAGTTAGCTCATCTAGAAAAAGGTTCAAGCTACCTTATTTGGTGTCCCTTATTTTAAGGGGGTAGCCAATGTGAAGAAGGTTTATTAATTTTTAATTCTCTATTTGGAAGTATTGGTTAGTTTCCATGATTGAGTTGCCACTCTGAAGCAGAAATGTCTTGTGTACAAGGTTGATAATTTTGGATCCACGGAGGCGAGAGTTGTCCCTTTAGATAGCTCATGATTATGATCATCTATACTTGCTCGTGTTGCTGATGTTGGTCACTTGATGACAGAAAGTGTAGTATCTCATGACTTAGGAGCCCTATATAACGTCTCGCACTGATATGTGGGAAAAGGCTGATGTTTTTGCCATTGAAGGATGTTATGGGTATGATGAAGCTAAGCACTATCAAAACAATAATGTTGAAGAGCAAGTTGGGAGTGAACTAAGTCAGAACCCACACCGATGAAAGCAAAAAAGGAAAGTCCATAAGAAGCCTGCTCAAGGAAGCAAAGCGCAGCGAAACTATGTCAATGGAAGACTGAGCAATGTGGATATGGATAACATTCATGGAGCTACCAAAGTGGTGTGTGGTTATATTCAAGTAAGCTCAGTACAAGTTTTTGCTCTATTTGACCTTAGTGCTTCGCATTCTTTCATTTCCGCCGACATGGTAGAGACGTGCAAGATGGTGAAGTGTCCAATGAGGAGGCCTTTGCTAGTTCAAACTCTAGTGGGAGAAATGTAGGCAAATCAGATATGCCCGAATGTCAGTCTTGTCATAAACAAGGAAAACTTCACCGCAACTCTCATTGTGTTGGAGTCACTTAAAATTCGCGTGGTTCTTGGTAATGGATGGCTCTGTGCACACAAAGGAGTGATTCATGGTACTCGGTGCACAATGCTCGTAACAACACCGTCAGGGAAAAGAATTGAGTATCAAGGTGGTCGACTCTTACCTGAGGAAGACGGGAATGACCAATTAGAAGATAGGTATACTGAGGATAGCAAAGTGGTCCATGAGTTTACAGAAGTCATAGCAGAGGAACAAACAACTTTGGAGGAGCTCAATAGGAGAGATGATTATGCTTAGGCAGATTAGTCAGTCAGGATATGAGAAACCGCCTCATGACTCTGAATGAAGGAAGATGTAACTTGGGAAGTTGAGGATCAAATAAAGGCAGAGTATCAATATCTCTTTTATCACCATCTTCCGAATCTCGGGACGAGATTCATCTTAAGGGGGGTAGAATTGTAACACCATAAAATTTGCTTATTTGGAAAATAGAGCTAAAATAATTTGATTATGTATTTTTGTGCACATTTAAACCTAGGGAAATAATATTTTTGTTGAAATTAAAAATTCATCATAAGATTAGATACATGTGATGCATTCATGCTGTCGCATTTGTTTTATTAAGTGGTGTGGTTTTTGTTTTATTTATTTCTTTTGGATTCAAAATCTATTTTAAAATGACTTTGGAAAACAAATTCATTTGAGAAAAGAAAAGAAAAGAAAAACAGATAAACTTACCTCTGTTACTGGCGGCCTGGAAGCCTGCCAAGTCGGCTTGCTTTTCTTCCCGCGCTATTGGGCCGACGAAATCCGAAGCCCGCATTGTCCCGCTATTTTTCCGCGCCCACGTGGGCCGGCCCAGGAGGCTGCAGTGGCCGCGCTCCCTCCTTCCTTTGCTTCGCTGATGTAGGGACCCACTGTCAGCCGCGTCTTCTACTTCGAGTCGTGACCGAGCTGGAGACGAGCTCGACTTCAACCGAATCCACCCGAGTAATCTAGGATTTCCATCCATAACCGTCACGTTTTGGGGCTATAAAAGTGTAGCCGCGTTCCCCCTCTTCTCTTTTTCCATCATAACTCCGAGCCAAACACCGTCAACTCGAGCTTAGGGAGTTGAAAACCCTAGGCTTCACTGACTCCCATCGGTGGAGCTTGCTATTCATCCCGTGCCTTCCTTCTTTGCATTGGTGAGTTCGCCATCTCCTTTCCTCCCTCCCCATGCTTTTCTTTTGGACTGTGGGGCCCTAAATTGCGAGGACGTAGACCTCCAGCAAGTTTTGTCGAAGCCGGCAATGGCGCTGCCGCTTTCCCGAGCCGCATCTTGTCCTTGGTTCGATCTTGCTTCCCTAACCTACGTAGAAGAGTTCGCGTTGAGCTCCGCACTCGATTGGTACCAGCCGCGGGCCAAATGGTGGTAAAAAATGTTAGCACCGAGGATCTCCGGCGAGCCGCTCGCATCGGTCATGGCGGCCACCGGCCGGAGATGAGGAGGATGCTGGCGCCCTCTCTCCTTTGACCGGAGACGATTCCAGCCGTCCAAGATTAGATCAACGGCTGAGATTACAACATACCCTTTTGGCTCGGCATTTTGCTAAAGAAACCCTAGATTTCTTTAAAGCTTAACCCGTGGTCCTTGGCGTCATTTAGGAGTTACGTTTCTTTGTCTTGAAAACATATTTCTTCTCGGTAAATCGAAAATACGTTTTCTGATATTTACAGTTTTGCCACTAAACTTGTTTTGATCATAAAATCTCCGTTTTAACTCCGATTTGACCCGTTCAAGTTGCGTTAGATTCGTATTTGCGAGCTCTACATATTAGTATAGCTGTACAGTAGGTTTGGAAAATTTAATTTTTAAGTTTATATTAAAGTAATTATTTATCTACAGAAAATCTTAGAAAATTCATAACTTTCACATTATCAATCCGAATTTCGTGGTCTTTACGTCTGTGTGATCGTAGTAACGTGTAGAAGAGTTTTACAAACTTTTTATATAGTTTTGCTACTATTGGTGTGCTGTTCTAATTATTATTCATTGTTTGCTTCATGTATAATTGCTCGATGCGTGTGTGGTGATTTGTTGATCAAGTCTAGTCGGTGAGATTTACGTGGAGATTCAAGAAGCTATTAATTGAAGATTTGGATCAGAGAAAGGATCTTGATTTAAGGCAAGTATAGTTTGGGTATTCTTTTTCTGTGACCATGATCTTGTGACTTAATTAATGTAAGAGCTATGATGGTTGAGAAATGACTTTTTAGCAACATAAGATCTTGTCTGTACGTGAACCTCTAGGATTTACAGTACAACTGTGAGGGCTATATGGCTCTAGCTTTAGCTCAGTATGAGGACCTTTTCTAGCTTGTTAGAGGTTACCCTTGTGGCGCAAATGGGGAAAAGCAGACTGTGGCTCCCTGGGACTGGTTGTATCACACAGACTGACTTCTGAAACCTAGCGGCCCTAACTTGTTAGACGAACCTTTGAAAGGCTTTATAGTGAACCCTGCCGACCTTCCTTGGAAGTGGGTCAAGAGATTAGCTACCTCGGGTGAAAGGGTAAATCATGACTCACAGTGAAAGTGTACAACTATGTGCAGAGTTTAATAAACTGGTATACTAGCCGTGCTCACGGACACAAGCGGCCTTAGAGACATCTACATTAAAGATGATGATTCTTGTTTTTGTTAAGATGCTCATTTACTTATCGATTATGCTTTATATTGATTATGTTACATTGATCATGAGTTTACGAGATCTATACTACCTTGTTGCTATGCTTGCGGAGTTTGACATGGACTCACTCTTGCTATTTTCCCCCACACCTCAGGAGAAGTTTAGACTTGTGATCAACCAGTCAGTTTGTTCCTAGAGTGAAGTCTACACCCGGTGTTTGGAGTTGTCTTTTCGCTGTGTTGCTCTCTAAGGTATATTTTATACTATTAAGTTATGTATATTAAGCATTTGTCTCTTGATATTACACTTATCTATGGCTATATGTGAGATTTGACTCCTTTATTTCACATATAGTGTATATCTGGTTTTGTTCTTAAAACCGGGTGTGACAAAGTTTTAGGTTTAGAGCAAATCTTAAATCAAAACAATTGTATCCAAAACTCGAGAGAGTTCAAGGCTAAAAACTAGGTACTTGAAAGGAATTACAATAGAGCAACTATTAATCATTTCCATATAAGAGTTTATTCTAGGGGTTCATTTAGCAAGATGAACCTTAGCATACTCTCCTATATTGATTAAACTTAAAGATTATACAGAAAACATATATATATATATATATAAGAAAACATTTATTTAGGTTTCTATAGGTTATGCATCTTTTTATTTTATTTCATATATCAAAATAAGTAGGTAAGAAAATACTTAGTTGGATACATAGGGGATGCTCTCCCCCAAGCTGAATGTTGACATAGTCTTGCTTGATGAAACTGGCAAACAGTGAAGGTGTACTTCCCCTCATCAGAGTGCTTATGATGATGATTGTTGAGACAGTGCTCTGACAGGAAACAGATTGTCCTTTTTGTCTGTTTGCTTTCCATGCTCCTTCAAATTCTATGAATCTCAAATAGACAACAAAGCTTGTGGAACTTGATTAAGTGTCAGTGATAAACCTCTAAGCCTTGAGCGTCTAGAACCTCTTAACAGATGCATCTTCTAGCAGGATCTCTTGTACCATATTTTTATATTTTTATATTTTTATATAATGCAAGGAATAAAATGATGAATGCTTCTTTATTTTATTTTTATGCCACCACAGCGAGTAGACTTATGGGTTTGCCACAAATTTATTTGCATGGGGCTTAGCAATTTTATAATGCAATGCAAGACATATTTATTTTCTTTTCTATGCAGAAATAAAGTATAACTAAACATATAATGAAGGAAAGTAAATATGATGCGAAAAATTAAATGCAGAACTAAAAAGGGAAATATTGATAACTACCAAGTTACCTCTTGGCGTGGCGTTCGGTGATTTGGGTTCTCCGAATAGAACCTCTTATTCGATCTAGTCATTCTGGGACACCTCGGATGGATCGAGTGATGCCTCTAACTGTGCTGAATCTGACTTTGAATTTACCTTTACCTTCCATACCTATTTTGTTGGTGAGGTTAACTTTGAGGAATGAGTTGGTTGCACTATCTTCTCTTCTTTATTCTCCATGATAACTGGTTCACTTTCTGTTAGGGGTACAACTTCCTTCTCAAGATAAATCTTTTCTTCAGGATATCGATCTTTATATCTTGATACTTCTCCTTGATAGTCAGCCCATCCATCCTTGGGGATCTGATTCTTCTGGGTGCGGTTGCGACGCCTTCTTCTTATTTTGTTCTTCTTGGGTTCTTCATCAACTATATAATTATTATTAAAATAACGGCGTACCTTCTCTGAGGGAAATTGGAAATATACTTCTCCTGTTGCAATGTAAATGATAGCCTTGGTAGTGCTTAGGAATGGTCTTCCTAGGATGATTGGTGGATCGTACTCATCTTCTCCCATATCGATGACTAAAAAGTCAGTCGGGATGAAGTGATCATCAATTTGCACAGGGACATTCTTCGCTATTCCGTCCATGAAGCGAAATGATTGGTTCACCATCTGCAGCTGTGCATAGGTTGGGTCTAAAGGCATAGTACCATATAGATATTCATAAGTTACCTTAGCCATTATGTTGACACCCGATCCAGTGTCACAGACAACTTTCTAAAAGGAACTTCTGTTGATTGTGCATTCAATGGTTGGAACACCTGGGTCATCTCTCTTGAGCAGATATGGGGACTTGAGCTGATGATCATGCTCTCTGTGGACTGCAGTGATCATTCTCACTGACTCCATCTGTTGTGGCTTCCTATTCTTGTTCTTGTTCCTCTGATTGTTCTTCTTCTTTGGCTCATAAGAATGTTGAGGGTGTGCAGGGAATTGTAACACTTTGTCCTTGAAGAAGAAGGTCTCTCTCTTGCCTTTGATGTTGAAACAGATCTTGGCAGTGTTGGTGTACATGATAGCTCCAGCGGTGTTCAAGAACGGTCGTCCCAAAATGATGGGCGACTTCTCATCACCACCTGTATCTATTACTATAAAATATGCAGGAACATACGAGCTGCCCACTCGTACACATATATCTTCTAGAATTCCCTTGGTGTAGCAAAGTGACTGGTCTGCAAGCTGCAAGCACATGGTTGTGTATAATAAAGGATAATTAAATATTTTGTCATAGATTACCTTAGGCATGATATTGACGCTTGCACCGAAGTCACAGATAGCTTCGTTAAAGTTTATGCTTCCAATGGAGATCAGGATGACAGGTCTTCCTGGATCACCTTTCTTAATCGGTAGAGTCTCGTCGTTCTATCCTTTGGAGATAGGGTTACTCCAATAACTTCCTGCATTAAATATGTCTACAAGATTTGTAGTTTCTAGATCTTCCGATTGTCCCAGAATTTTACCTTGGTTAGTAGGAACAATATTGGCATGCTGTTGCAACTGAGATTCTAGCATCTTATTAAAACTCAGCTGATTCTTAATGGCAGTAGAGAAATTATCCATTCTATTATTAATTATTTCTAATATTTTATCATTGGATGCTAATTTCTTAGATATACTATCCATTAATTTTCCTTGATTAAGCACTAACTCTATCAGAGGGGGTTGATTGAAAGAATTATTATCTTGATAATTACCTGAGTAGTTACCTGAGTAGTTAGGCCTCTGCTGCTGATTCCAACCTTGATTCTGTTGAGGACGATAGTGGTTGCTATTATTGTTGAGGTAGTTCACATCCTCTTGTAGCTCTGGGCAACTTCCTGAATGCCCAGCGTCTCCACACTCTTCACAAGTCATGCGAGAATCATGAATGTGCATGACTTCTTTCTTCTCTCCGGCTCTCTCATCAAGCCTCTTCATAAATAGGTCCATCTTGGTAGACAACATGTCCACCTCCTTCAACTAGTGCATACCTCCACCTCTCTTGCGGGTTTGAGTTCTTTCTTCGTTCCAACCTTGGTTGGACGCCATCTTTTCCACAAGAGCTGTGGCTTGATTGATTGTAAGTGATAAAAATGCTTCTCCAACGGCAGCATCCATAGTTTCACGGGTGCTATTGGTGAGCCCATGATAGAAGGTCTGCATAAGTAGCCAATTCTCCATTCCATGATGAGAACATTCTAGGATGTAATCTTGAAAGCGCTCCCATGCTTCTGGGACTGACTCATCATGTTGCCGCTAAAAACTTGATATCTTCCCACGAATAGCATTTGTCTTGCCCATGGGAAAAAACTTCACCAAGAAATTGGTGGAACAGATTGCCCACCTAGTATTCTTCTCCTTATTTGCATAGAACCACTGCTTTGCTCTCCCTAAGAGTGAGAATGGAAAGAGGCGAAGTAGTATGGCATCTCTAGGGACATCCTTGATGGTGAAAGTACTGCAAATCTCCAGGAAGTGTTGGAGATGAGCACTAGCATCTTCATGTGCCTTCCCACAAAACTGGCTAGCTTGCACCATGTTGATCAACGTCGGCTTTAGCTTAAAGTTTTGCTCAATCTCTGCCGCAGGTCCAGTCCGAATGTTAGCTGTAGTTGGAGCTGAGAACTCACGGAGTGACTTATTTGCCATAGCGTCGAACTCTGGTGTTAAGTTCTGAAATATGCTTGGTTGGCCTTCTGAATTAGAGAGTGGAGCTTCAAGCTAGGATGATGATGTTTTTGCTTGAACTCTCTTTAGCTTGGCTCTAGCACTCCTGAATAACAATTCTGGATTATCGATGAAATTATCTGGACGGCCAAACCTGCTCATACATTACCCTATATATGATATATAAAATAGACAGAAGACAAGGGTAAGGCTGTATGAGAAGAGAAAGGCGATGGTTTCTCAATCACATTAGTGGATGCAAGTGATGGCTCATTATCCTTTGGATAGCAATCCAACCTTCCCCGGCAACGGCGCCAAAAATGCTTGTTGGCATTTCTTAACGTCACTTAAGCTAGGTTGTCATCCCCAGCATAACGCCAGAAATGTAGTATTAAATAAATGCAAATGCTCCTCTAGAAATAAATATGAAATCTGCAAGCGCACAGATAATACCGATGTAGCATTTTAACCAGGAGTAAACCAGGTATCGTTATTTATATTTTACCACTAGGAAGGGATGCTAAGGATAATGAATAATGAGCAATGAGCAATACTGCATATGCTAATGGAGAGCATAACCATGTCTTTATCTCTCTTCTCATACAGGGTAAGTGTCACAAGATAAATAATATATGAATGATAATAAAGATAACTTGTAAGCACATAGCCATATAATGATAAACATCTCAATAGACTACTCTAGATATATAGCACTAGCATGGATTAGGACGAACTATCGGGATAATCCTAAGTTATTCTAACTATAAAGTCAAAGCATACGATGATTAGTGCAACTACACTTGGCAATCATGGCAAGAACAGGTTATATCTACGCATAGTGATATTACTAAGGAAGATATAGAACATAGCCATAACTTCCCTATAATAGTTGTGCTCTGCCTGCCCTATACTCGGGAGGTGGACTACAGAGGACTCAACAGGACTGTCACTCCCACGATCTACCACACGATCTGGAATATAGGGTACAATCGCAGGTAAATATGGTACATGCACCACACCTACACAATGTTTACCACTTACCCATGATATCAATAAGTATGCGCTATACGATCCTATACTTGAATATAAATCTGATCGAACTATGCCAAGCATATAATCAAAGTAGACTAAGAACAATATAATTGAGAACATAAGCAAATAGAGCAAAGTCATATCCAATATGATAGAATAGACTAAAGTCATATTGATACAAATGATGAACTAGATAATATAATATAAGAACAAATACAAAAGTAGGAGAGAATTACCAAGTATTCTCTGACAGATCCGGAAATCAAGCAATGCTTGGCTCCTTCTAGTTCTAATCCTATGTAGCTATGCTAAACTAGAGATCTAATTGAGATGGTGGCTCTAGGGCTTCTCTGAATAATGAATTCCTCCTTGTGTTGGCTCGAAATTAGGGTTTCTCCTAGGGTTAGGGGCCTTGCTTATATAGCCCTTTAGGAAGCACCACAGCCCTTGGATCAAACCGACCTTGATGAACGATTATTATTGATCCTCAAAGGCGGTGGAGGCATAATCCGCGAGGTTGACCATGATTGGCCACCAGAGGGGGGAGGGCACCCAAGGGAGAGGGGCGGGCGCCCCTGCTGTGGGCCCGTTTCGTCTCCCATTTGTTTCTAGAGTCTTCTCGTATCTTCCATATTCTAGAAAAGTTATGTATAGCCCCTTTGTCTCTATGTAAATCTGATATGTGGGTCTCCTTTACTTATTTTCTGATAACCCCCTGTAGAAATAGATATTCACCAAAACTCATGGAATTCTATCAGTATAACCCCTATATCTAGATAGTATTTGTATTTAGATCATTTCTCATGCTATGTTGACGGTTAAAAATGATACTTATCTACCGTCAACACTAGTGTACCCTGATCTCTAAAAGAGATATAAGAATTAGGGTTTTAGAGATGCCTTTGCCTCAGGAGGTACATGGCTGCTTATATAGGCCGGTGGGATAAACCAGAACCCTAGGATAAAACCAACTTCAATCAAGGGTGGAGATGCAAACCCTAAGGCGGTGGAGAACCGATGTGTGAAGGTGGTGGCTGATAGGGGGACCCACAGGTCGGCCGACCTGGGGTGGGGTCGGCTGACCTACCCCTATGGCAGGTGGGCCCCACCTTCGGTGGCACGCCTTCTCGTGTCTTCTAGATTCTTCTCAACTTGGTTTTGATGCGAAATTAATATCTCCTAATTCTGGGCTTTAAATATAGCAAATAATATATCTTTTTTGATCATCTTGGCGAGCTCTTTGCAATGGTGCACTCTAATTCATAATTTGAGAAAAGTTTATTTGGTGAAAAATTAAATGTCCTACAAAACAAGTGAGTGCACCAAAACTCGTGTAACTCATTAGTTTAAACTCCTATACCTATGTTTGGTGATGTAATTAAGCATATATGCAGGTAATGTTGATGGTTTATATTTGATGTTAATGACCGTCAACAAGCTCCCCCACACTTAACATTTGCTAGTCCCTTAGCAAAGCTAAACTTAGCAATGAATTAGGAGTTGCTACAATGCTTTCACACATCAAAAGTACACATGCGTTCAAACAAGAATTCTCCTACGGATTAAAATAAACTGATCTGACCTTCAAACTTACCCATATTACCTTCAATCATGGGGCTTCTTAGCCTTCACTTGGGTCTTGAGCAATTGAAAGACAGAACGGTCAAGTCAAGCACTATGTCTCAAGTTCTTTGTTCAACCATTGTTTTGGAGTTTTTATAAGTTTTCAAAATAAAACTCAGAGATTCCATTGTATAACACTCTCAAGTCTCTCAATATATCTCTTTCTGCTACTAAGGCTTATGTGGAGTTCATAGGTAGGGAGAAAGCTAGAGCATACTTGCAATGCATATATTGTAAAGTCAAACAATGGATCTAAAGAGAGTTAAGTCATACAATCAAATCAAGATATGCATGTGTGTGGATATATGGTGGCTAACCTAATTCTACTTTGCTCCTTGAAAACATATCTCTTTTTTGAAATTTGGAAACATTTGCTAGACAGCAGGGGCTATCTTATTCATCTTTTTTTTTCATGCGGGCATCTAAGTATCTATTGTTTTAGATATCTCGTACACTTTTCCATTTTTAACTCCTTTTCTTTCTTTTTTTATGAATAACTTTTGCATAGCCCCATGTCTCTTTCTGCAACAAAACTTTGAGAGAAATATCAACAAGAACTTGGAGTATTTATTTGGTGGATGAAAAACCTAACAAACATGTTTTTTTGGTGTTCTCCCAGTGTAGGAGTAAAATTTTTTTGGTGAATCTAGATGGAATGACATGTTTTGCGCCTACCCCCAGTGCAGGAGTAGTGCATAGGTGGATGGTGTGTACGTGATCTTGATTTTAAGAGCATGACAAATCTCTCATAAGGGTCAACAAAGCTTAACAAAACTCAATGCAAAAGCAAGCAGCATATATGAGTGAAAGTTTTCCTATTCTAAACATCATATATGGTTTTGGTAGGAATTCAAGCTTTGTCATACAAGAGCTCATCATGAAAGATTTTATGTTTTTCAAAAGATAAATCTCCGGAACTCTAGTATCGCTAGGAATAAGATAAACAGCAGCTCAGACCATCTCATATCATATCCATCAATTACCTAGACCTAGATTAGGCGTATGCTACCCACGAGTTTCAAGTTCAGATTCTTATATCAAATTAGTCGCATCCAAAACTCAGGAGAATTCAAAGCTGAAAACTAGGTACTTGAAAGAAATTATGACAGAGCAACTACTCATCAATTCCAATGCAAAAGTTTATCCTAGGCTCTATTATTTTATTTAGCTCCTAAAAACAGAAAACTAAACACACTTTTTATTTTGTTTTCGAAGTTTTAAGATCACACTTTACTAATATATATAACTAGCTAAGATAAAATTTTATTTTATTTTAGTTTGTTATTCATTTTTTATTTCTTGTAACTAATAGAAAGAAAACTTAAAATAGTAAAACTATAAAGGGAAAAAATACTTAGCTGGATACACGGGGGATACTCCTCCCCTAAGCTAGATGTACGTTGTCGTGGTCGGTTGAATGTTGAGTGATCCTTCTTAGAGCATGGTTGCGGCGATTAGTCCTTCTCATCTACGAGTAGAGTGAGATGTCTTGGTTCGCTCTTGAGGATGAGGATTCTTGTGGTGGTGCCTCTATTAGTAGCACTTTCAATGGTGGTGCCACCTTTTTTCGGCCAAACCCATCTTTATTTTGAATTCAATTTTGGTTTGATAGGTAGTTCCTTCTTAACTTGTTCCTCTTCTGGTTCAGAACTTTCACTTGTAGAATTTGGGAGATCAACTCCCCCACACTTGCTCGAAGTGTGTTCTGCTCATAATGACAAGGTAGAGATCAAGTGCATGGGCTTTGTTGGTAGGAAAACACCAACAGAACCAAAACTTTATATTTTTCTTTTTTAGCCCTAGGCACATTGAATCATGATAAGGTTGATGTTATGTGCATTGTTCTTTCTTCCTACATGGGTGACATAATTAGAACGATGAGCATGAATGTAGCATTTTGACTGTGACAAAAAGAAATAGAGTTGCTTAACCTGTGGAAGGAATGTCCATCTTTATATAAACCAAACTTTTTATGATTATGGCTATCATCTTCTAAAGATAAGATATGCAATATTTTACCTTATTTGGTTAAGACCGAGATCAAGAGAGTGGTGCTATGAACATACTTAACGAACAAGACATGTTGAATTAATTAGGTTGGACCAAGCAAAGTTGCAACTCAAGCATGTTTGTGTCTTCATCTATGTGTATACCAAGATCAAGAGGAAAACGATGACCACTTACCTTAAGATGCTACCTTCTTCATTAGAGCGTGATGATGCCATGTGATGAAGGGTAGATGAGTTTCGGTGGTCTTCTCTTCCTACTTGAACCTTTCCTTACTTGAGCTATTCATGAGCATCTTGTCTCTTATGTCACACTCCTTCTTTCTCATTTTTATCATGCCATGTTCTTTCCTTTGTGGATCTTGTCATTCTATTAGACCTTCTGCTCTACTTATTATTTCTTCTCTAAAGGAAACTTGTCCGATGTACCTATCAGTGAGGGCATCAAGGCTTTAGGCCCATTGAGCAGGATCTCTTCTTGCCTTTAGCTTTATTTGCACCTTCCAATTCTAGAGATGAGGATACAGACAATTGCATGATCTTCTTTCATGAACCTCTCTTGATTTTTGTTAATCCTTGGTTGATGAGTTGGGGTTCATTGGAGATGCAAACTCAAGTTCCTCCTTGATTGTCTAACGACGTGGTGAAAAGTTGTGCTTCTTTGTTTATAAGCGATACACCAGCCGTCTTGATTGTCGTGGAAAGAACCTCATTGGTACTTGCATAGAAGCTTCATCTTCAATGACTTTAGGATGTTGTCTCGTGACCGTGGTCGTAGCCTTCAAGACACCGTTGATAGACCTCCATTGATTTCTGACGTCTATTGATATGAGGATGCTTGCCATGTTGTAGTGGCTCTTGTCATCCTAGTCCTTGCTGTTGACGTACGAGTTGGTCTTCTTGAAAATGATGAAAGTAGGCATATTCTGGCTAAAATAAGGTGGGTTGCATTCTGCTTATCATCATCTCAGCTTGAGTCTTGGGATGGTTTAATGCTAAGATGATGTTGCTCGTGGTTTGTCATTTTGTTCTTCCACTTCCTATAAGTGAGTGTTTTTCATGGCACTCATCTCCTTCTTGTTTGTTCCATCACTAAAGTGGTAATTTGGCAGGTTCACGCCAAACCGTATACAGGCACAGCATAGATTCACTCTTTCCTGCAAAATATTAGTGGACACATACATGAGGGAATACAACGAATTTGAAATAGGGTTATTGTCCATAACTTTTGTAATTTTCCTCTATGCTATTATAAAGATGTGTTTTTTTGAATTATCTTAGTATAGATTTTATTTATTAACAAATTTTATGTGTGGCTGTATTCTGACATGGTTCAAGGCTAAGATAACTTGCAACAAAAGATAAGTAAATAAACTTTGATACTCATAGTTCATCCTTGATGAAGAATGAACTGGTCCTTCTTTTGTGTAAAGTTGTCATGGCTTGATTCATCTCTGATGTGAATTCATCTCTTGACTTTCCCAGATTGAATTTGAGAATTTCCCTGCAGGGGTTAGTCTAACAAAATATCCAGTGTCTACACAAACAATTTTTAGTTCAATAACCAAACTAAACTCTATGTTTTGTTTTTGATTAAGTAAAGCATTTTAACCTAAGCACCACGCTTAATTTAAAAGCCTTTGGAAGTATGTCCAGTACTTCCAAACTAAAACTTACTATAGCAAACAAAGGTAGCATGAAAGCACTATAGAGATTTATTCAATTTAGAGATGAAAGAGCATGATCATGATGAAAAAAAATTTAGATAAAGAATGTAGGTGGTATGGATATATGCAGGTAACTAACTATGTTGTGGATTTGATATGAGAGAATTCAAACTAAACAGAGTGGATGCATGGATTATTCAAAGTAAACATGCAATGGTATGCAAGATTTTAAAATATAACGACTCATCAAGTTTAAAGTCCATGAGCAAGACTATCTCACCTTTCTTGATCATACTTACCATAACTCACATAATGGAATTTGTGAGTGGTGCAACATTTTTTCAGTCACTTGAGATGTGATTTGAAATCTTGTGATGACGACCTTTCTCTCAAATCTACACATGGTTAGAACGATATATATGTGTCTATACAAACTTGTGAGATGACAGGGTTCTGATGTTGATGGATCTTGAATCTTCAGGCACCCTGAGGTTCTTCTTCTCTTGTGGAAGCTTGTCGGAAGGTCAAAATGACATCTGTTGTCCTGTCTTATTCTATAGTTCAACAGAACAGAATACTATTGTAGCATTTTACCAAAAGTATTTCAGGTATCGTTATTTATATTTTACCACATGAAAATAATGGAGTAAAGATTTATTGAGTAATGGCAAAGAGTAACCATTAACATACCAACATAGCTAGAGCATGGGATAAATATGATGAAAGGAGTTAAGCATAATGACACTCAGGGAATAGGTCACTAAGGTAATGTAAACTAGTTAACTCGGGTGAGGTGGATTTCTATGTCATTCTTATTACATGGTTAAAGTTTATATGTATCTAACTAAGCTAAGACTAACTCTACTCTTGTGCACTTTGGGATGACACTTAGACGGTAGAGCACCCATAATGGATAACTCTACCGACGTGACTACGGTCCTACAATTTAAGAACCTGCTCAATTCGGAGTGGACTACAAAGGATAGACTGGGCTGTCACCTCCCGCTGCTACCACCCAACCAGAGAACAGGATGCACTCATAGGCAGAGCATCGTATAAGCACCATGCTTACACAAGGCTTGGCTACTTAGCCCAATCGATAAACTATAGAAAGCTAAGCGTTCTATGAACCCGCACACAAAAGTATTGATAAACTTAACTAAGAAAGATATATATTCAAAGTAAGCATAACCATGTAGATAAGAATATGATAAATTGAGAACAAGTCTTATAAGATGAAGAAGTGACGATACAAGGCTTTGCCAAGCCTCCAAGACTAGATCCGGAACTTGATCCTCGCTCTCGAATTACTAATCTACTACATTGGAGAGTCTAGACCTAATCCTCCTAGTGTACCCTAATCTCTAAGTGAGAGATATGAATTAGGGTTTCAGGGATGCCTCTACCTCAGGAGGTATAGGGCTGCTTATATAGGCCGGTGGGATGAACCAGAGCCCTCGGATCAAGGGTGGAGATGCAAACCCTAAGCCGGTGGAGAACCGACGTGTGAAGGTGGTGGCTGATAGGAGGACCCTAAAGGGTCGAGATGGCAGACTAGAGGGGGGTGAATAGTCCTTTCTAAAACTTAAACGCGTTGGCTAACCGAAACAAATGCGAAATTAAACTTATCGGTCTAGTCAAGACTACACCCCTCTGTCTAAGTTCTCTAGCACCTTGCAAAGATCCTAATTAAGCAACTAAGGTGCTAAGCTTAGCAAGAGCTCACCTAATCAATTCTAGAGCAAGGTGACACAAACCTATGCACTAGTACTTTGCCAACCAGGGGAGCTCCTACACAACTAGTGAAGCAAAAGCACAAAGCTCCTAAGCTCACTAGTAATGCTCAATAACAAGGCAACCAATGTCAAATTAGATAGCGCAAATTACTTAGCTACACAAACTAAGCAATGTGGCTAACAAGGTTACACAAACCAAATTAGCCACGCAATGGGAAGCTTCTAGCTACACAAGCAAGAAGACAACTAGCAAGCTACACAAGCAAACTAGTTACGAGAGCAACTACACAAGCACAAGTAAATATGAAAGTAAATACAAGCTTATGTTGCACGAAGGCAAACCACCGAGAAGATGAAGAATAATGTTGACATGGTGATTTTTCTCTCGAGGTTCACTTGGTTGCCACCAAGCTACGTCCCCGGTGTGTCGACCAACACTTCGTGGTTCGGCGACTAATCGGTATCACACACCGAGCCTCTCAAAAGGCACCGCAAGAACCCACCATCAAGTGTGTTAGCTCAATGACACGCTCAACTATAGTTGCTCTTCGCGATCCCCGCGGGGTGAGCACAATCCCCCTCACAAAGCTTCTCCGGAGCCTCGCACAATCTTCTTGCGAGCTTCGACAGAGCCACAAGCCACAAACCATCTAGGAGGTGGCAACCTCCAAGAGTAATAAGCACCACTGGCTTGCAACACGATCACCTAGTGCCACTCGATACAATCTTTCAAAGCAACGCACTAGAATCAACTCACTCGCAAATGATTCACACTCTTGCAAGTACAAGTGAGTTAGAGGCTCTCTAAGCACTCCCAAAGCATGGACACTAAGTCCCAAGGGTGCTCAACTCTTTCCAAGGCCGGCCACCACTTCTATTTATAAGCCCACAAATGAATGTAGCCGTTAGTCCCCTTACTGGGCAAATTTCGGGGGCGACAGACGTGTCTGTCGCGCTACCGACAGACGCTGCCCCAGCATCCGTCGCTCCATGCGACGCCACGTGTCCTGCTCACCCGAAAAACTAACGGTCAAATTCCCAGCGTCAGACGCGTCTGACGCTCCGCGCCCTTAGCGTCTGCGGCGCGACAGACGTGGCACAGAGAGTGTAAAACCATGCAGAGCTATGACAGACGCGGCTCAGCGTCCGTCGCTCCTACGCACCGAAGCCGCCCTCACAAACTGATCGACAGACACTGATATCAGCGTTCGTCGCTCGAGCATCCACGCGTCCAACGCCTTGCCTAACACCGATCAGTGTCGCGCTGCTAGGGTTAGGCGATAGATGCCCTGGCCAGCGTCCGACGCCAGCGCAAGCCGAGTCCGTCGCACACTTTTCAACTAAAAAAACGTTCCGCGACTTCGCCACTTCTTACGACCTTCGGTGCAAAGGAAATTTAGCATTTTCACAAATGTGCTAACACCAACAAGTGTTCACCACCTTGTGCATGTGTGTTAGCATTTTCACAATCATTTTCTTTGAAGGAATTAGGCACTCAACTTGCCTCGCCACTCGATCCTAACACGTATGCAAAGTTAGATCGCTCAAGTGGCACTAGATGACCGATATGCAAACAAGTTTGCCCCTCTTGATAGTACGGCCATCTATCCTAAACCCGATCATCAACTTCTCTACACACCTATGACCGGTGAAATGGAAATGCCCTATGGTTATACCTTTGCCTTGTGCATTCCATTCCAACTCCTCTGACGTTGATGCAACACATGCACCAACCAATCACCAAATGATATGATCCACTTTATATCATCACGTGACCGTATTAGTTCATCGATCTTGACCTCACTTGCTCTTCACTGTTGCCTTGGTCCATCGGCGCTAAGTCTTGCCCAAGCTTCACCGTCACACGCGGTCCCTCGCTTCAAAGCCTCCGACTTGCCCTTCACACTTGCAACCGGTCCATCGAGCCAAGCCTTATCTCGATCTTCTCCACCATGGTCACATGACTCCATGTCATGTCTCATATACAATAAGCTCCTTCATGACACAATCACATATGGACTAATCTTCTGTGTATCTCACATGACCACATATTAGTCCACCTAAGTGGTCACTCAATTACCAAAATCAAACAAGGACCTTTCAGACCCACAGGTCGACCGACCTGGGGTGGGGTCGGCTGACCTACCCCTATGGTAGGTGGGCCCCACATTTGGTCACACGTCTTCTTGTGCTTCTAGATTCTTCTCAACTTGGTTTTGATACGAAGTTAATATCTCTTGATTCTGGGCTTCAAATGTAGCAAATAATATATCTGTTTCAATCATCTCGGCAAGCTCTTCGCAATGGTGCACTCTAATTCATCATTTGAGATACTTTTATTTAATGAAAAATTAAATGTCCTGCAAAACAAGTGAGAGCACCAAAACTCATGGAACTCATTAATTTAAACTCATGGACCTATGTTTGGTGATGTAATTAAACATATATGCAGGTAATGTTGACGATTTATAATTGACGTTAGTGACCGTCAATAGGAGGTGACGCGGATCGATGACGTGGCAATTCCTTGGCCGCTACTCCATCTCCCCGTATATAAGGACGTCCAGACCCCCTCCGGAAGGCCATCTCTCATTCAGATCAAGACACAACACCAGGAGAATTAGGGCTAGATTCTCCAATGTAGTAGATTAGTTCTAGTTGAGAGTTAGGGAGAGTCGAGCTTCGCTCAGGTTCTGGAGAATTCTTCAGAGGTCTGGTATATCTCTGTACTTTACCTTTGCAAGACTTATGCTTTAATATATTATCTTCTCTATTTGCTTATATGCCTTTCATGTGTATGGTGTCACACCCGGTTTTAAGGACAAAACCAGATATACACTATATGTGAAATAAAGAAGCCAAATCTCACATATAGCCGCAGATAAGTGTAATATCAAGAAACAAATGCTTAATAAACATAATGCAATAGTATAAGATATAACCTTAGAGAACAACATAGCGGAAAGACAACTCTGAACACTAGGTGTAGACTTCACTCCAGAAACAAACTGACTGGTTGATCACAAGCCTAAAAATTCCAGAATCTAGCAGTCTGATACCCTTCCTGAGACGTGGGAGAAATAGCAAGAGTGAGTCCATGTCGAACTCAACAAATATATCATAGGGTTCATGAGGCTCAAAAGTCGACAATGGTTTACTGCAATTAGCTTTTATTGAGTCATCTTTTAGCAATTGAGTAACAACAAGTTTACCATAAGCCCAAATAACCTCATGATCATGTAAACGAGAATAATATATAGCAAGAAACAATAATCATTAGTGAGCATCAATATCATCAGTATTAACATTATCATCAGTGTTCATCATTTATTCTGTAAGGGTCCAAGGCCACTCGTGACCGTGAGCACGGCTGTTATAACAGTTTTACACTCTGCAGAGGTTGTACACTTTCACTGTGAGTCGTGATTTACCCTTTCGCCCGAGGTAGCTAATCTCTTGACCCACTTCCAAGGAAGGTCGGCAGGGTTCACTATGAAGTCTTTCAAAGGTTTATCTAATAAGTTAGGGCCATTAGATTCACTCGGCAAACAGATGTAGAGCCCCCCTTCCAAATGACACAATAACGCACAACCTATACACATAAGGACAAAGGCCGCACTATACCCGATTCATCAAGCCGTTCTTACACCATAAAGGTTACTACTAACAAGCTAGAAAAGGTCCTCATACTTGACTAAAGCCAGAGCCATATAGCTCTCACAGTTGTACTGTAAGTCCCGGATGTTCGTCTACAGATGAGTCCTTGTGGAGAGAAACTAGAACACCATAAAACAACCCAATATGCTCTAGCCCTCTTGAGCCATGTTGCTTTAAAACATCTTTTAAATGTTTATTGCATATACCATTAGTCAAGTTACAGATCATGGTTATTCAAAAAGAGCACTAGCATTATACTATCTAATGCAATGTCCCATGGATGTCAAGGTACAATGTATAAAAGCTAGGATATCCTTAGTGGTAACAAGGTAGACACATGCACATGAATTAAGTGTATTAAAGGTGAATAGGAAATAAAGATAATCCCATGCTATACTTGCCTTAAAGTGAGATCCTTCTTCTAATCCAAAACTTCAGTTGAAATTCTTCTTGATCAACACGTAAAGCTCACCAACTGGACAAGATTATCAAGCACCACACAAGCATCCATATGCAGTCATACACGAAGCAAACAATAGAACTAAATTAGAACAATACACCAATCATGTGAAACAATAGTAAAAAGGTTTTGAAGACGTTCTACACGGTGCTACAAACACACATACGTGAAAAGCACACTAATCAGAGCTACGGTGAAAAAAACAATTACCGAAAGATTTACTTTATAAGAGTAAAGGCTATATGCTTGGTTTATTTTATTATTTAAACTTTACTTTGCCAAAAAAAGAAGGAAGACATGTGAGTAGACACACTATACAAATTCACTATACATGTTTAGACTATACAATTTTATAATTTAAAAGCATCTTTATAAGCATCACACGTCAGTGACACGAATTCAGAAGAGAATACAAGTTTTTTTTAAAAAAAAATAACAGAAATTTATTTATAAATTAAAACTAAACTGTAGCCTAATTAATTATATTCTAATAAAGTGCTTTAGAAAATATACCACGTGTTTACTTAAGCAAGTTAGAATTTAGAAACACATGTAATTATACAACTAACCGTAATAATATTTAGTGTATAAATTACCGAGGTATAAAACCTATATGGCTTTTAACTAGAAATCTGGATTTATAACGTTAATCAATTTAGCAATTAAATTAATACAATCATAAACACATGACATGAAAAACATTAGCACTAATTTTTCTTAAAGCTGAAAAAAAACTTATGTAGAGCACCTTTATGAGATCCAACAGATTGATCTGGTAGTCTTTTCTATTTTCTTTTCTGAGCCCCTCACAAATGTTTTGTAGGCATCATGATTCTAATCTAACACCAAAATTAGAAGAAAAAGGATAGGACTACATGAGTACCGTATCCGTGTACTAGATTCTAGAAGTCCAGAACAATTAATTTGGATTAAAAACAATTGAGGGAAAAAATATACCTAATGGCTAGGGCCTGATCGGCTGATGAGTGATGGCCTGGGTCACCTCACGATTGACAAAGTGATGGGGTAGGGCCTGATCATCGTGGCCGTGTCTCGGTTGTGGTTGATCCTGATGATCTGATCCTTTGAGGAACGTATTGGCGAACTCTGAACTGGCGTCTGGCGAAGTCGAGTTGACGAGCGAGTCCATAGTGCCACGCGGCAACTCCGATCATGGCAGCACAAGGTGTGCGAGGCAGGTGTAGGGGCAGCCGGCGGCGCTAGCTGTAGATGAAAGCAACTCGGCGAGATCTGAAACAGGGCGGCAAGAGAAGGAAGAAAAAATATAATTTACTACACCAGAGATTTCATAAACTAGGGGCTCCTCTTACGATAGTTTTGGTGTGCTTTGTCCAAGGGGTAGGTACGCATATATAGGGAGGAAAACTCTCCACCTCCACGTCAACTAGCGATATGGTGCTAATTGACGTTGCACTATCCACCTCCGCTAATAGGCCTAAGTAATCATTTAAGCCCATTAGTAAATAAATGTATGTGCCTTTGAGATTTATTAGGATTATTGCACATGGGCTTTGAGCGTTGGAGAAAAATGAGATATTTATTTATTTTCAGAATTAATTAATTTCATGGATAAAATAATTCTAGAAAAGTCTAGAATTATTATTTAAGCCGCGAAAAATACTTGGAGAGCTCTAAAAATTCGGAGAAATTTTTCAGAGACATTATAGAACATGAGGAACCCAAATAAAGTATTTAGAGCTCATGATAAGATATTTTGGAGCATCTAAAAATTATATTATGCTCATAGACAAATGGAAACAAGCTACAGAAAAAGTCGGAAAAATTCCCGAGAAGTTTGTAGAGGTTGATTGACGGACGAAGAATTGAAAGGAGTGATTTGGGTTACAAAGAAAATATTTTGAGAGCCTCCAAATGAAAACTTGAGCTGAGAAACAAGGAATTTGATTGCAGAAAATGATAAAGGCTTGCTAGAGAAGAAAGATCGTCCTACTAAATGCATTTTAAAGATTTTATTCACTCTCAACACACAAAGGAACAATAAGCAAACATCACATCAAATTATATGCACCGACATGTATACACACAATGTTGCTAAACCCTATGATAAATTTTATTTTAGTGAAAATATTATTTTTCTATGTTTTCATGAGCACCAGAATACAAAATTAAATTACTTTGCATCTATTTTGAAAAGAGCAAATTTTAGGGTGTTACATATGGTTATTATAGTTATTATACTTTGGCATGCGATCTACGCTCATATTGAGTGCTCTAGTTATTATATGTGATTAGAGTAGAAATCAATAGTGTAGACATGGTGTCTAGGCTACGGGTTACCTGAGATTGTGCCTAATCCCACATATAGTTGTGGTAGCCCCAGAGGTGATAGCTCTGTCCAGGCCTTTGTATTCCACCACGTTTGGATTGGTGTTTATAGAGCTTTAGGTAGCCTTCCCCCGACTACGCTTTCTCACCCCCCTCGAGAGTCAAAAAGGTACTGCTGCTCCAAAGTGTTATTGTGTGATCGTTATATTTATCCATGTTTCAATTATCATCTAGTCTAGACTAGAATAGAACCAAAGCAATAGAGAAGTATTTAGGAACCTTAAACTTTCCTGTTGTCCTCTCAGTTTAATTAATCTACTCTTTATTCATGGAATTCTCCTAAGTGTGTGTCATTATTCATAACTCATATTATTTACCTTTTACCCCCACTTTATACTAGTTGGTGTATTAAGTTAGTAGATACATGATGGTGAATTATCAATCTCTTCAACCATTGTTTCCCTGTGGATAAATACGATACTCTAGAATACTCCTGGGTAAAAGCTATAACGGTATCTGTGCGCTTGCAGAATTTTCTGTGTGCGTTAATAAATACCAACACCTATGAGTTTGAACCCCATCATACCCCTTGATGTAGATGAGGCTGATGGTACAGAGGCTAAGCAGCCAACTGAGGACCCCACTGAGTATCCTATGGGTGACAACATTTGTTTTGATAATGGAGCTGAGGTTGGGGAGGTCACTCCTGCGGTCCTGCCACAGCAATGCTAAGAAAAAGGCCCATGTGATTTTACAGAAGCCCACCAAGAAACATAAGACAAGACATCACTTGTGATCCAAGAGCACATCTCAAAGATTTCTATGTCTGCTTCTTCTTTTGTGTCTAGTAAGCAAGCTGGGATCACCATTGATGAGGTCATGCAACATGTTAAGGCATGTGGTGCCAAACCAAACTCTGATGAACAATTTTTGGCATCCGAGTTGTTTGTCAAGAAAGAGTAAAGGGAAATGTTCATGACCTACCCCCCCTCCCCCCATGAGAGGCTCAATTGACTTAGGAGGAAGTATGATGTGACGTATGGAGGAAAGTGAAGGCCAAGTTGTCTACTGATGATTGGGAGATTGCTGCCACTTTAGAGATGCTATCATTTATTTTTGCTCATTTGGTCATGCCTTTTTCTTGCTCAATTTAGAGATGCTGTCATTTATTTAAACTCATTTGGACATGTTGCAATAATCTGTTAGGATCATTTGGACATGCTGGTGTAATCTGTTATGATCGTTTGGACATGTTGGAGTAATCTGTTATGATCTTTTGGCCATGTTGAATTTTTTAATGCTTATTTGCCACTTTAGAGATGTTGTCATTTATTTATGCTCATTTGCACATGTCATTTCTTGCAGTTGTCTAGTGATGATTCTAGTGATGAGAACAATGATTTTTTTTCAAAATCGTCTTAAGTGGTGCTATGCTTGCCCAAATATATTGTGACATGTACCTAGATAAAAACCCACCAAGGACTTCAACCACTAGTGGCATGGGGTGGTTGCTGGAGACATTGCACACTCCGGGAGAATGCCATACTCAACTTCATATGAGCAATGAAATATTCGACGACCTCCATGGTTTATTGGTGGAAAGGTACGGGCTAAAAGCATCCTATCATATGTCTTCCTATGAGAGCCTTGCCATGTTTTTATTTACATGTGATGGAAATTAGTCGAGCCAGAAAAAGTTCAAAATCGGTTCAAGCATTCGGGTGAGACATGGTCTAGGAAATTTGATGAGGTCCTTAACTCTTTGATGGCCATGGCAAAGGATTTTATTAGACCTAAGGACCCCAATTTACCTACAGTTCATAGGAGGATTAGAGATGATAGACGAGTGTATCCACATTTTAAGGATTGCATTGGTGCTCTAGATGGTACGCATATTCAAGTTTCTCTTCACCCCGATGAACAAGTGAAGTATATTGGCAAAACAGGGATACCTACCCAAAATGTCTTAGCAGTTTGTGATTTTGACGTGCAGTTCACATATGTATCCACAGGCCAAGCGGGATCTATGCATGACACAAATGTGCTATACAATGCAATCAATGTCGATGAATAATTCTTCCCACATCCTCCGCAAGGTAATATGAATGAATAATTAATCATTTATTCTCTTTTGTATGATACAAAATATTAACTTATATTGTTTTCACCATGTTTAGGCAAATACTATGTTGTTGATGCTGGTTATCCTAATCGGCCCAGCTATCTAGCTCCTTACAAGGGTGAAAGATATCATATGCCGGAGTGGCATAGAGGTATGGAACCCAAAACACCTAAGGAAAAATTCAATCGCATTCACTCTTCTATTTGAAATATTATTGAGGTCTTTTGGGGTTTCGAAAATGAAGTGGCAAATTCTATACAAGATGCCCAACTACCCGATGTGGAAGCAAAAAATGGTGGTTGTTGCTTGTATGGTCCTTCACAATTTTATTCATGAGCATGATAGCGAAGATGCGGACTTTGCTCGTTTCGATCGTGATCCTGATTTTCTCCCAACAATACCGGAAAGATATAACAAATATGCAGTTACATTGGATGGTTCTACATCGGAAGCCAATGTCGCCACTATGGATAAATTTCGTGATGACTTGGCCACGGTTCTTGCTATTGCCTGGAACAACTAGCATGTAACGGAAGACTAGTCCTCATTTTGTGTGTCATGAACCTTTGCTCTCTTTAGATATTTTTATGTATGAACAATTGTAATATTATTGAGATGTTGTCATGGACATGGTTAATTAATTATCTATTTTGTGTCAAGATATTGCATTTTTATTAAAAAATACAAAAGACGTGCTCTACATGTATCATATTATGACCCAAGGGCAAAATAGACCATTCATACCAAAACAGATGATTCATGGATCTGGGTTTGCTGTTTTGCCAAACAGTTTCTTAGTAGATCCAGTGTGGATCTCAGATCCACGATAGATCTGATCCATGATGAATCCTAGTTTCAGATTCACTTTTCCAACGGTGAATCTCTGACAAACAGGCCCTATATGTGGTCAATCGCTCCGTGTGCCTCCCTTCACGGACCACGCGGCCGCATTGCCGCTTGCTTTCCCATTTAGTAGGAGGATCTCCGTCCTCTGCCAAAACACCACAAGTCCAAACCTCACACGCCTTGCAAAAATGATGATAGCCCGAGGAATCGAAAAGGCGTTCATGATGACGAGAGACTCCCGTGCCCGCCGGCGACTGTTACGTGTACGGGACGACGACGTACGTGCGTACCGTTGGTCCAACGGATCATCTTGGTGACTTGGTCACGATCTTGTCGATCTTGCTGGACTTTACAGCTAGCTAATACTACTAGTAAGCTCGCGTGCGTACGTATGTTTGCAGGCATGGTACGTACCACAACCCACGCACGTAGCTTCTTCGTCCCTGCATGCATGGAACCCGCGGGACCCTAAGTCCCTAACCCACGCACCCACGTACTACGGCAGGCACGATACATTGCACCCGGTCCGTAAAACTGGGCTAAAGTAAAGGCGGTCCAAGAGAATCCGTCGTCGCCGGAGACGATGACGACCGGCCGGACCTCGCTCATCTATCTCGTCCGAGCTGAGTCGGACCAGGGCCGATCAGCCAGTCAGTACCACGGATTGGACTTGATCGAAGAACCGTTCGTGCAATCGTCGTTCGCACGCGCGAGTGTGATGCGCTGCGCCAACCTCTTTTGGCATTGGCTGGCAGGCAGGCCGGCCGCCAAAGTCCTAATAAGCGAGCCAGCTGTGCGAAAAACGCACACGTCGCCGTCGCAGGCCGGTGGACGTACGAGATATTTCAACGATGCAATTCTTGTGTGTCGATGGAGCGAGCGAGCGAGGCGAGGCTAGCCAACCTCTCTGTGAATCGATCGAATTCAACCGAGATGTGCCTGTTGGATGAAGTTTCCTTGACATTCTGCTTTTGCCAAGTCTGAAAGAATTCCAGCCTCCTCCTTCCAATGAAAGTCATGCTAGTAGTTCCATCTATCCTTTTTTAACTGTCTTTTTTGTTTTTCGAAAACAACTTTGACTAAATATATATAATATAATATTTATGGTACATAATTAATATCATTAGATAGACTGTTCAATATATTTTCATAATAAATTTATTTCGAGATATAAATGTTGCTAATATTTTATACAAATTTAGTCAAATTTATCGGCACACGAACCGTGACAACGATATTTAAGGATAGAGTGACACTACTACAGATTCAGTCATCAGTGCCGGCCACATCACTGCCGAAATTTGGAAAACCGGCAGTGATGACCCTTCACTGCCGGTTCTAGGCTCTGACAACCAGAAAATAATTGGGGGGTGCGAGAACCGGCAGTGATGACAACTATCACTGCCGGTTTGTGCCTCCCGCCGGCAGTGATGACAACTCCACTTATCACTGCCGGTTCAAGCCAAGAACCGACAGTGATTTGATTCTATCACTGTCGACCGACAGTGATGAGCCTGACAGCATAAAAATGTTGTAGCCGTCATCTTCTTCCTCCACTCTTTTATCCCGAGAACAGAGGCGCGCGTTTGGGCCACTCCCTCCAATGTTGCGGTCGCCCAAATCCGTGAAGCTACCACTTGGATTTGGAAGAATGGCTTGATCTTTTTGCTTTAAGGTTAGTAACCAGCCTCCATTCCTTCGATTTTGTTGCTTAATTAGCTTTGTTTTGATGGCTATAATGCTTGATTCTCATTCTTATTTCTCCATTCTTCTACAGAGCACTTTTCTAATTCATGTCTATAATGCATTGTTAGTATGTGATGTTATAATTGGTTCTTAGGAGTAGAGTAGATTCTTTTACAATGTTGATGAGCAAATTAACCCATGTGTCACCAAACAATGCATTGTTTGGAGCAGTAGTGGCGGATCTACAGGGGGCTGGGTGGGCTCCAGCCCCCCTAATGACTTGATTTACTACTAGAAACACTGTAGCAAAAATCTCAAATCACCATTAAATCTTCATGCAAATCAACATCTCCATTGTTTTTAGCCCCCCCTTGATTATCATCCTGCATCCGCCACTGGTTTGGAGATACATTGTTGTTCATGATCATGTCTCCAATTTTAGTATTTTTTTAAATTAATGTCTCTATTTTTATGTGGCATAGAGTAGAATAATTGTTCTACAATATTGTGCAATAATTATTTTTTATGGGGCTGCGATTTTTAATTTATATGGGCATTGTTTGGAGCTACATTGTTATTCATAATCATGTCTTCAAATTTAGTCTTTTTTAAATTAGTGTCTCCATTTTTATGTTGCATGGAGTATAATAATTGTTCTTCAATATTGTGCAATAATTGTTTCTTATTAAAACTTTCCTATGTTTCCTCTGCCCGGCCCATTTTACCTGTGCAGACATGGATCGAGGGTGGATGTACGATCTGCCATGTACAGACCAACGGTACTTGACAGGCATCGATGATTTCATCAAGCTCACTAGAGCCAATGCTGGGGACTCACAGCCTATATTCTGTCCATGCAAAGATTGCAAGAATACGAGAAATGGGGCGACGTGGAGCATATATGATTGCACTTGATTACCAGGGGGTTCATGAGAGACTACACGATTTGGACTTTGCATGGGGAGGTTGGTCAAAATGTTGCACAAGAAAACAATGATGATGTGCCCATGCCTAGCGTATCCCTAAACGCATTTCTGCCTATTGATGATTACCAATGCTACACAGTACCTGTGCCTACCAACGATAATGTATTTAGGAATACATTAGTTGACGACACAGAGGAAAATGATGGCATTTCACAGTTTCTACATGATGTGCATGGCGGATTCCTTAGTGCTACACAGTTGAAAAAACTGGAGATCATGAGAAAGGATGCAAAAACACCATTGTATCTGACCTGCCCAATAAGCAAACTGGAAGCCAACATCATGCTATTAGAGTTCAAATTAACGAATGGATTGAGTGATAAAGGCTTCGATAGCTTGTTAGGTATACTACATAAACTGCTCCCGAAGGGTAGCGAGTTACCAGAAAAGACTTACCTGACCAAGCAAATGATTTGCCCAATCGGCCTCGAGGTTGAGAAAATATACGCGTGTTCCAACGATTGCATATTGTACCGTGGAGAAAAATACAAAGACTTGGATGCGTGTCCCAAGTGTAAAGCTCCCCGATACAAGCAAGGGCCGTCAAATCAGGGAAGCAAGACCAGAGGAGGGCCCATAAAGGTCGTATGGTATTTTCCTATAGCTCCACGAGTGCATAGGTTGTTTGCAAATGCAAAGTCAGTCAAACTGTTACGTTGGCACGGCGAAGAGCGTAAGAAAGATACAATGTTGAGGCACCCCGCCGTCGGGTCGGACTGGAGGACTATCAACACTATGTTCTATAAGAACATCGGTGGAGAGGTAAGGCATCTTTGGATAGGTTTGAGCACAGATGGGATGAATCCGTTTGACCAGGTTAGAAGCAATCATAGCACTTGGCCAGTGACGCTATGTATATACAACCTTCCACCCTGGCTTTGTATGAAACGGTCATACATCCAGATGCCACTACTAATCCAAGGGCCAAAACAACCTAGTAATGATATCGATGTGCTTCTACAACCAGTGATCGATGAACTACTACAGATGTGGGAGACGGGTGTGAAGGATGTTTGGGATGAGTACAAAAAAGAACATGTCACGATAAAGGCTATACTTATCGCTACAATCACTGACCTGCCAGGGCGAGGTTGCTTGTCTGGAGAGAAGACAAAAGGATACACTGGGTGTGTCGAGTGCTTGGACAAGACTGATGCTATACATCTACCAGAAAACAAGAAGATGGTCTATATGGGACACCGTAGGTTCCTACGAAGGGATCACCCTTACCGCAGGAATAGAAAAGATTTTAATGGGACTACTGAGAAACGTGGACCTCCAAAGTATCGAGACGGGAAACAGATACTTAAACAAGTAAGCAAACTCACATATGTTGTCCTTGGGAAGGGGGAAGGTGCAGTACCAGCGCCAGCCGGTAGTATCTGGAAGAAAAAAACAATCTTTTGGGAACTACCTTATTGGCCACTTTTGAGTGTACGTCACTGTCTTGATCCAATGCACATAACTAAAAACGTGTGCGGTAACACACTTAACATGTTGATGAACACCGGGGGAACAACAAAGGATTCTCTCGCGACACACTTGGACATGCAACACCTGGGCCTCAGGAAGGAGTTGCACCCAATAACTCTTGAGGATGGCCAATTGAAACTTCCGGTGGCATCATGGACACTGAAAAAGGAAGAAAAGGCCATGCTTATTTCTTTCTTCAATGATCTCAAAGTGCCAACTGGCTACTGTGCGAACCCGAAGAGGCTAGTTAACATGAGAGAACTTAAGTTTAACTATGGTTGTATGAAGGCCCATGACTGTCATGTCATTATGACTCAGCTGCTCCCAGTTGCCCTGCGAGGTATCCTCCATGACAAGGTCCGTGCCACAATCATAAAGTTGTGTTCGTTCTTCAACGCGATCTCTAAAAAGGTCATTGAAAGGGCCAAGCTAGACCAGCTAAAGCAGGAGATAACCGAGATTCTATACAGGCTTGAGATGCATTTCTCACCGACTTACTTCGACATATCAGTGCATCTACTTGTTCATCTTGTGGACCAAATTAAAGCCCTTGGCCCAATGTATCTACACCAGATGTTTCCTTTCGAGAGGTTGATGAAAGTTTTCAGGCGGTATGTTAGGAATAGATTTAGACCAGAAGGGAGCATGGTAGAAGGATGGACAACGGAGGAGGCCATTGAGTTCTGCACATATTATATGGACATCAATCGGGTCGGAGTTCCAGTATCTCGTCACGATGGAAGACTAGGGGGCAAAGGAACGATAGGTGAGAAAGCTGTCAAAATAGTCGAAGTGATTTCCTTCAGACAGGCACACTTTGCTGTTCTCTAGTAGGCCGACGGTGTGATGGCATACATTAATGAGCACAAGCAGTTACTGCAAAGTAAGCACATCGGTAGGTCACAGGCTTGGCTTGAGAAAAAACATAAGGAGGAATTCGGTGACTGGTTTCGACGCCGCAGGCTAGGAATGGTGACAGGATGTCAGCTAGATCTCTTAGCTCCCGAATCTTTGACTACGGTGATGATGTACCAAGGTTATGATATAAATGGTTTTACATTTTACACAAAAAAACAGGATGGAAAGAGCACCAACCAAAATAGTGCTGTTCGTTTCGATGCCCACGATGAATACGGCACGGTGGAGGCAACATACTATGGTTTCATAGATGAGATATGAGAGCTAGACTATGGACGACAGTTGAAGGTCGCTCTTTTTCGTTGCCAGTGGGTCCGGCTAGATGAAATCAACACCGACAATGATGGGTTCACTACCGTTGATCTATCCAAGACCACATACAGAGATGACCCCTTCGTCCTTGCAAAGGATGTTTTGCAAATCTTCTATGCAAGGGATAACAATACAAAGGGAAGACTACAAGTAGTCATGCAAGGCAAAAGGAAGATTGTCGGTGTTGAAGGAGTGACGGACAAAGAAGAGTACAAAGGTTATCAAGAAATGGCTCCTTTTGGGGCAGGCATTACCCTACCTATCCTTGAAGAGGGTGACGAACCTGCTTACCTCCGAAGTGATCACGATGAGGCCATCATAGTTAGAATATCATAAACTATGTAATCCTTAATGAAATATTGTTTTAGTAATTTGCATCAAATTTGAGATCATATGGAGTTGTAGAGATTGATGAGTTCTACCACTATTATTTTGGAACTTTGTTGATATAACGGATGCCATGTTTCCAACAAAGTGACATAACTTTGTGTGAGACAGAGCACTTTATGAGACATGCCTAATAAAACTTTCTCAAATTGAGAAATGACTAAAATAAAAGTTGTAGACATTCATGAGTTCCACAACTTTGTTGTTTACAACTTTTCCATTTGAGATCAATTGGGGACCCAAAATATTTAAAAATAATCAATATCACTGCCGGTTCTAATAACCACCCGGCAGTGATGTCCCATATCACTGCCGGGTGGTTATTAGAACCGGCAGTGATATGGGACATCACTGCCGAGTGGTTATTAGAACCGGCAGTGATATGGGACATCACTGCCGGTTCTAATAACCACCCGGCAGTGATGCGTGGGTTATATAAGGCGCTGGCGCGCTCCAAGGCCAGTGCACGACATTTTACGCGCTCGACGTTGTTCGCCAGTGCACGCCGCCGCCGCCCGACGCGCACTGCACGACGCCGCAGCCCGACGCCGCCCTTCACGACGCCGTCCCCTACCGCTTCCTCAACGCCGCCGTCCCCTACAGCTACGCCGACGCCGCGAGGAGCTCCTCCACATCGCTGTTGAGCGCGCCACCCCTGCTTACTCGGTGAGTGCCCATAAGGTGTTCGATAGAATGCCCACCTCAATGTTGCTTTCTGGGAGGGTGGCTGAATTGCTTGTTAGGTTCGTGATGCCTTTGATTGCTAATAAAACTTGTGTGCTTTGGGTTCTTCTTACCTGCTGAAGTGCTGACTGGCCTACTAACATGTATAACGAATTTGGATATGGCAACCTTCTTGCAGAATGCAGTTTCCCTTTTAGTGCTGAATCACATGTTGTCTAGAACTCAATATTTATGATATCAAATAAGTATTGTTAGATTTGTCATAAGATATATTTTTATAGTATACTTATTTGGTGTCATATATATTAATTTTTTTACCAATATATTTGGTCAAACTTTAGGCACTTTAACCAAAGAATGCATCAAGAATTGCATTCTTTTTGGGACGGAGGTAGTATGTTGCTCATGCCTAATTGTAAGCAGTACAGGGACACGCTGTGTTATGACTTTTGGTGATTTAGTTTGCTACTTGTAGTGAATCCTATAATTTTGTTTGCACAACATGTTTGCCACTAAAATTGCCAATCAACTATACTACTATAGCATTAGAATATATATGTATTATATTCTGGGTGATTGTTAAAAGCCATCTGAAAATCAGTATCTGGTGGCATGAAAAGCAAGACGAGGTGGCAGCGTGTCGGCAGATGGAGAGGTATGGTGGGTGGTAAAATAGTTGATAGGAAAGTAGGTAGCCACATGTGGGAATAGATAAGTGAGGAGGGATTTGGAGGGTCTCTACTTCTGAGGGGTCGGATAGGAAGCGTTCAATAACTTGGGGCACATATTATCAAAAGATAACTCTGTGTTTAATCTGGAATACCGTCAAATAATGAAAACTTATACCATGTTACTTCAATAATAGACTGCTAGTTTCTAACAAAAAAATGCAGTCCTTGAATAGATTGCCAGCAGGCTTACCATATGCCTACATGGAAGGACGGTAGTATCCCTCGGCTCTGAGAGGCAAATAAGGTTTCTATTTTTTTAATTGCCTGTCGAAATGCATGTCCAGAAACATGACTCGTCATCGCCAATTCACCACCCGTCGCCGAACTACTGATACCCCACAAGTAGAGAGCACTGCGACAGGAGCGCCGCAGGATCCAACTAATGGTGGTGGTAATAATCAGGACGATTGGAGCCCTAGCCATTCTCTTCTCTGCAAGATCCTCATTCTCCCTCTCCTGCCTCGAAAGAGAAGACACCTCCTCCACCGCCAAAGGAGAAAACACCTCCTCTACCTCCTCCACCGCCAAAGGAGAAAACACCTCCTCTACCTCCTCCACCTCCTCCACAGCCAAAGGAGAAGACACCTCCTCCTCCTCCGCGAAAATCCAAAGTGCGATCAGGTTCGACCTCGCAACACAAGAGGTCATCAGTTTCGGTTGGTAATGCTCCCCAGACAAGTAAAAAGAAGGTGGATGCTAGCATTACGAGTAAGATGAAGGACCCGACTGTGGAGCCTCCAAGCAAGAAAGCCGCCGTTGCCTTCTTTAATCGAATAGCCAGTCTACCTAAGTGGAGACAACAGACCGAATTTGAAAGGCAACACAACAAAGAGAGTAATCAAATCAGAGCTAGAGAAATACACACCAAAGAATTGCTAGAGATATAGAACTTGGCCAACAACATGGGCATATCCATGGAGAGGGCCACGGAGTTGTATTACGGAACGAGAGATTTTGAAAAAGCCACGGTCGCATACAAGTATTCAAGAGGCAATCCTTTGGTCGCCACCGAACAAGAGTATAGAGATTTGCCAACATACATGCGACAGTTGCATGATTATTACTCCCTGGATACTGCCAACGGAGACTGTGTCGGTTTTGAAGTTTGTATCCCTCCCGGACTTGTTTTTAATCATCCTGAAGAAACGGTGCATATTATTTATTATGAACACCTCTTTCAGCTCTTCCAACGGCGCTCGCTCGATACGCAGATTTTGATGATATGGTCTATGTAAGTACCCTACCCTCACAACGTTATAATAAATTACGTGATTTGCATTTGAATATATCATATGTTTATTATGCAGGTGTATGGCAAAATGGTGCCTAAAGAAGCAATTGAGCAATATAGACTTCTTGGATCCCATATTTGTAAATGAGACAACATGCACCGCCCCTGGTGAAGATGACTATGTACCAACAAGTTTGAAGATTGAGTTTGAAAGGATGTTCAGAAACAACAAAACAAACGTACTCCTACCCTACAACTGCGAGTATGTGTTCTCGACCCTTATTTTAGTGTTTCTTTTCTTGATATGTCATTCAATAACATGGACTTTGTGATTGCAGCAACCATTTCATCCTCGTAGATATCTATCTTGAAGATTCACATATCGAGGTGTGGGACTCAAAGAAAAAGCCACTTTCTCTTATCGACCCCCTAGTCAAAGTGCTGAATAAGTAAGTGATCCCAATATCACAACACTTTCTAATCACATAGGATATTGTAATGTCCTCGGTCTTCACACTTCATTTACAATGTAACATAGAATGAAGGCATTACCTAATTGGAAAAATCTCGATAGCAAGATGCAAAAGCAATGGAGTGCCCCATTCAGTGTAAAGTATATGGAGGATCTCAAGACCCTAGATCAACCGATGGGGAACAACGAATGCGGGTTCTATGTGATGTGGGCAATGCTAAAATACTTTGGCGTAAAAATAAATAAGGGAGATGATATGGTACGTAGGCATCCCATTTCTATTGTTTTGTCTTACGTTTGTGCATCTCAATATCATCTTGCTTCAATTACAGCGCAAAGCAAACAATCACAACCAGTTGCTAGATTTTGAGATGAGAGGAATTCAAGAGGAGATAGCAAGGTTTGTGATGGACGAGATATTGACCAAGAAAGGATCATTCTCCATTGAGAGGACTAAGAAGTACAAGGCGCAGTACGGAAGAGACCACATTGATAGGCTATTGTAATGCGACTCTTAATTCGATACTTAAAGTTTTTTTGAAACTTTTGTAATATAAATGTTGATGGGTTTGTATTGTCGCTGATCAACAACCACCTTCACATCGATATCAAATTGATCGATAGCAACCACCTCCACCTCCCTGACCTCCCACCCCACCACCTCCCCTCGAAATGAAAATAAAACAATTATTAAAATACAAATTGTGAAAAGTATATCACTACCGGTTCAAAGAAAACCGGCAGTGATAATATAATCTACACAACCGGTTGGTTAAAACAACCGGCAGTGATGGCTCAAGTATCACTGCCGGTTTGTAACACGAACCGGCAGTGATACATGAGCTATCACTGCCGGTTTGGCATAACCGGCAGTGATGTGATCAGCTCATCACTGCCGAGTTGGTTATGGCGGTTCAAAATCCGCCAGTGAAGGAGGATTTTGAACCGCCAGTGATGTCCTTCTCTGCTGTAGTGTGAGTATGCATTTGAATTCATTGACGAGGAGCATTTTGACTTGCTTGCCGCAGGTATGACTTGTGAAGCAGATCTGCGTGACATGATTGAAGGTGGTGAGATTTAGGCCACGTTTAGTTCTAAAAATTTTTCAAGATTTTCCGTCACATCGAGTATTTAGACACATGAATGGAGCATTAAATATAGACGGAAAAAAAAACTAATTACACAGTTGGGTAGAAAACCACGAGACGAATCTTTTGAGTCTAATTAGTTCATAATTGGACACTAATTGACAAATACAAACGAAAGTGCTACAGTAGTCAAAGCCAAAAAATTTCATGAACTAAACACACCCTTACTCGCAAGTACAAAAAAGATGCTACGTGATCCAATCCGGTCAAAAAAGGTAACTTGGAAGTTACAAGCGCAAGACTTTCTTTGTCGTTGACTTGTAGTCAGGGTTCACTTTTAAAATTCATAATTAATATACCGGGCATTTCTATTAGAAACATATTTCTTTTTTTCATAGACATAAAAAATAGAGATTTGCCGGTGGTTGCAGGGATGGAGTATATAAGAAGTCATACCTGCGAATAGAGATTCACTTCACCCTTTGTACTGTACGTATGTAGGGTTGTTTAGTTGGTGACAAAGTTTGGGTTCGGCTACTGTAGCACTTTTCGTTTTATTTGGCAATTTGTGTCCAATCATGGACTAATTAGGCTCAAAAGATTTGTCTCGTGATTTACAACTAAACTGTGTAATTAGTTTTTTCTTTCGTCTACATTTAGTACTCCATGCATGTGCCGCAAGATTCGATGTGCAAACTTTTTTTAGGTTGCATGGGCAACTAAACAGGCCCTGTATCGATCGATCGTTTCGTCGTCGACATCTCCTGGGAAAAAGGTGGCAAAATTATATAAAATGTAAAAATGATTCGATCGATCCTGCAGAGAAGGAAAGTGAGGCTGCAGTAGCGTCATCATCGTCTCATCCATAGTATGAAAGAAGATTGGATCGGGAAGAACCAATGCTGCTGCAAATGCAAGGAGCAGAGGAATCGTAGTACGTGATGACGCCCATCGATCAGCGATGGTCGGTCCAGGCACGCAATGCTGGCAATGCCTCCATCCAGTTCAAGTCCCAGCAAATTAGTACTAAACTAATTATAAGCAGTTCTCTAAACCCAACTTGCTGTTGCTTGGTGACATATATTACACGCACGATCACTAGTGCAGGAACGACCTTCGCTCCCGGTGGGGAATCCCCTCTAGTCCCAGTTCCTCACCCGGAAGCAAGCATCCGGGACTAAAGGGGTCCTTTAGTCCCGGTCAGGCACCGACCTTTAGTCCTAGTGGGTATTACCAACCGGGACTAAAGGTGCCTCCTGACATGCCACGATCCGGCAACCTTACCAACCGGGACTAAAGGTTATTTTTTTCTTTTTTCGTTTTCTTTTCATTATTTGATTGATTTTGGTTTGAAACTAGGTTTTTGAATTCGTATTCAAGCATTATTGGATGGATTAAATTAATAACAAGTATAAAACTATATATATTTACATGCATGCATGCACACATATATATATGTGTATTTTACATCATATTATTTAATGTGCGTATATTACAAAAGTTTTAATTACAGTCATTGTGATATAACAAATTCCCTCTCTCATCCGGCCTCTACATCGGCTTCCATGGTTGTGTGGGGGTCATAGTGGAACTCGCCTTTGGAGTCGATGGCAGCCAACCATTTAGCCTAAAGGTTTGAATTAAAGAAAAATGAATATATATATATATATATATATATATATATATATATATATATATATATAAAGACATATAGTAAGCACAAGTAATAATAATTAAATGAATATATAGTGTAGTTTAACGTACTTTGAGTCTCTCTTTGTTAGTTCTTTGTGCATATTCCTTGATAAACTCGCAGACGTAGTAACCACAAAAGTTGTTCCCCGGTTCCTGGCTCAGACACTACTTTACGAGAAAAAGATTCGTTATCCAATCTGGTGATCCGGTGAAAGCTATATGTTTAATTAATAAAGATCGATGATGCGATGCAGGGGACTTACTTTCAAAGGAATTGCGTGCAGTGGAGCTTTGCATTTTCCCATGTGTTGATTCTCAATAAAGGTTTTCCAAACACCGCCCAATAAAATAAAAATTTTGCACATCGTCAGATATAGTTAATCATCTTGTGTGTGTATATATATAGTTGCTAGAGAGATGCCGAAATTACCTCTGGATAATATCTATCATATCTTGGTAGTCTTGTTGTGGTTTTCTCATCGAGTCATAGATTATCAATTGACTTTTGACCAGATCGATGTCCAATAATATCCAGTGATTGCTGCATGTGTTTATAGGCATATAACGCATAACACTCATTAATTAATTAGAATCAACATATGAGCCATTAAGGATCGATGATCGACATTATTAACACTCACTTGAAGTTGTAGGAGAAGAGTATATCCTGCTTGTGGCGTTGGTTCACTAAGAACTTCATGAGATTGCTCTCTGACTTAGACTTCCAATTAGGCTTGGGAGTAACTGGGTCTTTGAATACAATATTGGGATCAACAAAGCCAACTTCATTGCAGCCTTTCTTTTTGCGCTATATATATATATATATATATATATATATATATATATATATATATATATATATATATATATATATATATATATATATATATATATATATATACTTGTTAGGATAATTTATATGCATATACTTGTAATAATAGATCTTCGAAATTATTACCTACAGGCAATAGCAGCTAATGATAGCTTTGTCCAGAGAGGTTAGGTGGCATAGTTGATGAAATTCTGAGTAATGAACATACATAACGTCATCGTCACGGAACCAATGTTTGTCTCTAATTCTGACACCAAGATATTCGTCTCCTTTAGTAGACGTCTGCATGTACCACTTGTTTAGCAGGTACATTTGTGTTCCCAGTTCACCTAAGGCTTCAGGGTTGTATAAACTCTGGTCTAGTACAAATTTTTTCTTCTAAAGATCAACCTCCTGCGCACTCTCAACGTCTCCATGACCAAACATCTGGTAAAGGTCGAGACCATTCTCTTCAATAAATTCACTAAGGTGATCCAAATCGACATCCAGAGGTATGTTTGCCTAATGCATCAATCCTAAATTCGAACCATATTCATTACCAACAATTAGCGGGGGGACTTATTGGTGCGATTGTTGTCCGAGTTGTGCAAATCCTTTCCCTGCCCGCTTCTTTTTCTGTGTCGTCTCAATTGACTTGGTGAGAGTATGGTCATAGTCCGTTAACGTTGCTTTGGACGGCTTATGAGATTCCTGCTGTTGTTGCTAGTAAGAAGCCACCTTTTTTCTTAGAATATCTAGAGCTACGAAGAAGTACGTTTTCTCTAGGTTTCTCCTTGCTTCTTGATCCTTTTTTAGTTTGACATAGAATCTGGACATATCTTTTCTATATGCATCAGTTACTTCTTCCTTCTCTTCAGATATTATTTTGGGAATAGCCCTTGGTTTCACGGTGGCTTTCTTTGCCGGAGGGGGCTGGTTCTTCGTTTGCGGGGTGGGCCTCTTGCTAGTACTTGACTTCTTGGTAGGTAGGGGCAGGGGAGGTGTTGGAGACCTCCTTGGAGGTGGTGGCAGCGGCGTTGGAGACCTCCTTGGAGATGGTGTGGATGCAACCTCGCCTTCCAACACATTATGATCGTACAGAGCACTATGATGATCATGCGACTGAACAATTGGACTTAGGTTGGGGGAGGATCTGCTACAAAAAAAGGAATGACATATTATTATGAGCAAATTGTTAATTATTTAAGCTAATATAAATTAATGAGTTAGTGTTTTCATCCGCACCTATGGTGAGGTAGTTCAGGAGGAGGTGGAGGCGACATCCTGAGAATGATGATGTAGCGCTTGCACCATAGAATGAATGTCTTCTCTGCTTCTCCTAGAGTCTTCTCGCCATCACCTCTAGGAATTTCAAGAGGCAAATCACAAAAACCTTTTCCAGCTTTATCTACCGAGATGGTAGCATATCCTTCTTGGATTATGTTCCCATGAATCCTTGGTGTCTTGGTTCGATCGATAGGATTAACAAGACCGATAGCCACCTTGATTGTGAAATTCCCCTTCAGAATGTGTAGCTCACATGATGTACAAGGTTCAGTGATGTCATTCATAGGGAAGCGCAGTCCTGTGTCCCCTTAATTTGGTATATCCGTGGAAGCGCAGCTGCTTTTCATCTGAGCAGGGGGGCTAATGTTGATTCCTGGCTCTGATGCCTGCTTGCTTGCACTCACTATTATTTGCACTTGCCTTCTGATTTCCTCCTGCATTCTTGCTTCAAGGATTTTTTTTTCCCGCTCCTGTAATTCACGCACCGCTTGCTCCAACCTCTGGAGCCGCTGTGCCTCTTCTTCCTTCTTTCTCTAGCGGCTTCTATAGAAAGGTCTGTCCTAAGGGAATCCATGCTCCCACGAGACACTTTCTTTGCCTCTAGTTCGGCCACCGTGTTCAGTAGTCCCGATGGCGTATGTCAGTTCATCCTTCTCTCTGTTGGGCCTGAACACACCACTAGCAGTAGCTCTCTGAGCATAAAACAATCTTTCTGCTGCTTCTTGTAGTCTTGCGCCATAAACGCACTTTCCTGTCTCCTAGTCTAGTGTTCCCCCATGAGCGAAAAACCAATTCTTTGCACGCTCTCCCCACTCGAGTGATTCTGGTGTGATACCCTTGGCAAAAAGGTATGCTTCCATTTTGTTCCACTTCTTAATGGTAGTCAGGTAGCCACCTGATCCCAAGTTATGGTGGTATGTCTTCTATTGGGCATTACGTTGGTTCTTTATCACCCGACTCACACCCTCTTCCGATGTCTTGTACTATACAAACTCATCCCAATAGGGCCTCTGCTTTGAGATCGGGCATGGGACAGTGAAATCTGGTGCTATGTTCTTCTTGACATACGTTGTGTATAGGTGTTTCTTCCAAGTCTGAAACTGGGTGGCCATCTTCTTCATTGCCCAATCCCTAACTCGCTCTTTCAATTCATCACCATCTATTATATCATCATAACCATTTGTTTGGAGCGTGAAATGTTCCAAGACATCATTTCAAATTAATGTCTTGTCATGATCGGAGACAAAACTGATATGAGGAGCATTGGTCTTCTTCTTCCATTCACGGGTACTGATCGGGAGCCGGTCCCTTACAAGGTAACAACAGTGGTGCACAAATTTCATTTTATTTGCCCCCCCTCCCCGGTTCGCCTGTATCCACATTGAACTCCGAGATGATGAAGCGGCCCTCCAATGGCTTTTTGGGACCTCGAACCTTTTTACTCTTCGTTGTAGTTGTTGATGTCAATTCAGAGGGCTACAAAACATAAACATTATTTTTAATGTCATGAGCACACATAAGACATATGATAATATATATAGCTAATAATAAAATATATATACTTGGCCAATATCTTCTTGCTCATTTTGTTCAAGAGCTAAGTAGTGACTCCTGTCATCTGCATTCTCTTGCATGTTATTTTAGCACCATCATCGCCGGCAACTTGAGTGCCGGTGTTGATCAAATGCATCATCAACTCCTCATCTATGTTTCTCGGGTCAGCCATCTAGCTTCAAAAAATAAAACTAATATATAGTACGTCAAATCTTTGCTTCAAAAAATAAAACCAATATATAGTACGCCAAATCTTTGCTATACATAAACGACCAAGGGTGAATTGCGTCGGTGACTAGGGCGAACCACGTCAGTGACATCAACAACGCGGTTCGCCCTAGTCACCGACACAATTCGCCCTCATCCATTAACGCTAAACCCTAAAACTTGATCAACGTATAATTAATGATAACCCTAATCAATGTTCATTAACGCATATACTCTATGAACAATATGCATCATTAACGCTAAACAATCACACTAGGGCGTGTTATCATTATCTTTAACGCTAAACAATCACACACTTGGGTGAAGTCAGTATACAGTATATACATCAAATCTTTGGCTTATACATATACTCTATGTTGTGAACAATAAAAAGTTTACTTTGCGTCAAAAAATAAATAAAGTTTACAATAGGTTTACATATACTCTATGTCTAAGATCTTGATAATGTAATTCATGCATTAACGATATATATACATATAAGTTAGGGTTTAGGGTTAACACACGTTAATTATATGTTGATTAGGGTTAATGTTAATTATATGTTGATTAGGGTTTAGGGTTAACACATGAGGGCGGCGATGCTCCGCAGTATATGTTGACACTTCTAACACCACTTAAGCTAAGTTGCAATCCCTAGCATGGCGCCAGAAGTGTTGGTATAGAACTGCTCCTCTTAGAATAAAAATGGGATCCGCAAGCGTACAGATAAAATACCATCGTAGCACTTCACTGAAAAATATTCTAGGTATCGTTAATTTATATTTAGCTCAAGGGAAAGAACTAAGAACTTAAACCTAAAGGGATGGATTTGTAAAATATGACTACTTATAAGAAATCAATCACATAGTCACTTGCTTTGGCAGGAGGATAAACCATGATAAATAAATATAATTGAATTGTAAAGCATAGGAAATAAATCACGCAGAGATTAAAGATAGACTACTCATCATAAAGGTAGGTTGACGTCTGATTAGTTTAAGAGATTGAATTCTAGGTAGGTTCTAATCTACTAAGTCATTCATCTAGTCTAACAAACACACTATCATATATAACATAAAAGACTCTTCATCTATGTATAAGGAATATTACTGAAGAAAGCTAGAACATAGCATGACTTCCTACGTAACGTTGTTTCTGCCTGTCCTATCAACGGAGGGTGGACTATGTAAGACTCAATAGAACTGTCACTTCCACAAACTAGCACACAACCCAGCCAATAGGATACATTTGCAGGTAAATAGCATCTAAGCACCATGCTTACATGTGATCTACCACTTAACCCCCTCACGAAGAGAACTAAGCGCTTTGCAAACTTATACATAAACTCATTATCAATCATAACCATATCAAATGTACTACTAGAGCAAACTAGAAATATAATAAATAGAAACATAATCATATTAGAATAAAGTAGTAGAGCAAAGATACAAAACAGTACCAATACTTTGATGACGAAGATCTGAATTCCAAGCACAAGTCGCCCGACTCTTCCTCTATCTAATCTAACCTATGTAGAAGTTGAAGAATTAGAGTAGCTATTCTAATTCTCTGGTGGAGAGAAACTCTCTAAACCCTAGCTCTGCTGATGGCTCCCTCTGCTAATGAATTGCTAATTGAATTAGGGTTTCTCCTGGGGCGAGGGGCCTTATTTATATAGCCCTCTAGGAAGCACCACAACCCTCGGATCAAACCGACCTTGATCTACGGTTTTTATTCATCCTCAAAGGCGGTGGAGGCAGGATCCATGAGGTTGCACCAGATTGGACACCTAAGTGGGGTGGGCGCCCAGGGCCAGGGGTGGCCGCACCACCTGTCAGCCCATTTGGCCCTCCCCTTCGAGGGGGTGCCTTCTCGAGTCTTCTAGATTATTCTTTTTCATAGTAGGGTTGATTTCTCTCTATGTAAATCTGACATGTGGGTCTCCTTTGGTCTTTTCCTGATAACCTTCTGCAGAAATAGACATTCACCAAAACTCATGGAAATTATTAGTTTAAAACCCCTAAGTCTAAGGTAAAGCTCATTTTAACCCTTCTTTTGATTCTTATTGACTTATAAAGTTGAAAGTTAATTACCGTCAACAGTATACAAACACACGAGGGCGGCGATGCTCCGCAGTATACGAACGATGATCTCGTAAGCCGTCCAAAGCAACGTTAACGGACGAACGACGACGATGAACGACGACGACGAACAACGACGTACGGTGAGAGTGCGAATGAGGGCGCGGTCGAGGACAAACGATGATCGACGTAGAGTGGGCGAACGACGACGTGTAGAGGAGAAACGACGGTAGTGGCGGCGTTGTTCATGTGAGGCGCCGGGCGTCAGGCGAGAGGGCCAGGGCGAGGCGCGCGCTAGGACTTCGGCGAGGCGCACGTGGTGGAGCGCCGTTGTGGCGGTGGAGGCGGTGGGGTCGGTGGAGGCGCGCGAGGATTTCGATCGCCGATGGGGTCATCGTCGGTGGAGGAGCGGGCGGCGCGGCGCAGTGTTACCGGTGCCTCTAGCATGGGCGGATCGGAGTGCGGGGGGCGCGCGCGAGCGACTGGCGTCGGTAGCATAGCGTCAGGGACAGCGCGCGATGTGAGGGGCGCGAGGCGAGGGGCGCAGCGTCGTTGGCCGCGCGAGGCGGTGGTTATTGCGCGCGAGGCTAGCTCTAGCGTGGCCGGATTGGCGTCGGGGGAGCGCGCGGGCGACCAGCGTTGGCGGCGCAGCGTCGATGGCCGCGCGTGAGGCGAGGGGCGCGGCGTAGGTGCGGCTAGGGCAGCGGCCGGGGAAGAGGCAACGGCGACGGTGGCGCGAGGAAGAAGAAGGGGCCGGGGATCTGTGCAGGCACTGGAGCATATATACAAGGCACATTTACTCCCAGTGTGTTACCAACTGGGAGTAAATGACCTTTACTCCCGGTGCGTGTTAAACCTTTACTCCCGATTGGTAACACGCACCGGGAGTAAAGGTTTTTTTGGCGGGCCTCTACAATGCAACCCACCTTTACTCCCAGGTGAGATTCTAACCCGGGAGTAAAGGTGGGCTGCATTTTTGTTTCCCGCCAGTATGAAGGAAAGTTTCTTTTTTTTAATATTTATTTTAATACAAATGCTAAAATCTTGTTAAATGCATAGTAAATTAAATAAAAGGTAGAAAATTATTTGTTTGGAAATATGGATTTGCTTTTTATTTATTGCACATAGGTAAAATCTATAATCTAATTTTTTATGTTTTGTTATAATTATGAAACATAATGTAACTAAGATTTATTATTTCGTTAATGCAAAAATGTAGTGTTTAATTAAAATTATTAAAACTATAGGTTTTGGATAGGGAATTTGTTTTGACATCATTTTAACGTTAATATTTCCTAATTTAACTTTTCGAGAGAGAAATCAAACCAAATCAAACATTGATTTAATTTAAAACATGACATAATAAACATCTGAATTCACAATTATTACATAATATCTCAAACACACACTAAATTAAATCACTATATCATCAAGTGGGCACAACAGTGAACTTCTTCTTTACGTATGTCCCTTGGTTATGATCGCGTCATAACCATGGAGTAGTTACTCCCTCTATTGTTCAGCAGCCATGGAACACTAAACGGGTCTGAGAATGAAAAGATGTGCTGTATTCCGAACCCATTTAGGAATAACAAACGACGTAACTTGCGGCCGGCTGGTTGTATATCCCCATTTGAAAATTATGGCTGACTTGAGATGACACGGATGCATATGTCCTATACTATCATGTCAAAGTATAATATATTAATTAAAGTATGAATACATACTCATTCGATGTTAGTATTAGGGATACGTACATACGCAAAGTAGTGTAGTATGAGCACATACTTGTTTGAACGAAAAAAAAATATTAGAGATTGTATGTGTATATACCAATTAAGTATGAGTACATACATCATGTTCTTACGAGTATATATGCATACCATAGCAGGTGTACATACTCTCGCAAAAAAGTACGTGTGTATACCGGAATATATGTTTTTTTAATGGAAACTACTCAGTAAAACATATGGAAGAGAGTATTGATATATACTTCTTAATTAGGGAGTATGTGTACATACAATCTTTAGAAAAGAGTATGTATCTATACTTTTTTTAATGGTGAATAATACACAGTCTAGCTTTGTGGCCTCCAAGCGATGAGTTGGTCCATGCATGTTCATGATCTCGCCGATCGCAGCCTCCAGTATGTCATTGCCGATGATCATCATCTTCCTCACGGCCGCCTAGCTTTTTCCTCACCGTGAATCTGCATGCATCTACCAAGGAATTTTGTGCAAAAGACACTGTTTAATTTTGAATCAGAAAGAGTCCATTATCACAAGAAAGAATTGGGTTAAAATTTACAAATGAATGTAACTGATTAAGAGTATGGATACATACTGATTTAAGAGTATGCATGTGTCCCAAGGGATCTCTCGGCGGACAAACCGGAAGCCAGTTAGATTAGAGCCTAGAATGACCATATACTTGATACGTACTAATCTCATCGAGGTAGTGTTGACAAGCATAGACCGAATATTAATAAAGGCTCCGGATGAGATGCGAGGGGCCAGAGATCAGACCCATCAACTTGTTCGCCGGTCGACAGCAGTCAGGAAAACGAAGGCATGGAAGTAGTATCCGCCGTCCGCCGCCAGACAAATCGATCACAACTGTAAGGATTAGGACTGTCTCGACCTTACCTGGAATCCATCAACGGCATCAAAATGTCAGACAATGTCCCAACGGTAGCGCCACAAGCCACGGCCGCGCAACGAAGCCGAATGCCCTCACCGTGAATAATGACGGCTAAAATGTATTACTATATAGGTTGGATTAACGGGTCCGCCTTTTTTCATCCGTTAGCCCACCACGGTCAAACGTTAGATGGCTCCGCGAGTGTATATATATATAAGCCAATGATGAAAAATTAGAGTATGAGATCGGTAACCTTTACAACTGAAGAATCGACGGAGGAATCGAAGAAATCGATGGATGAATCGAATAATGGATGGAGCAACAATGGGAGAAGCAAGAAGCAAAGAAGCAAGAACACTGAGCTTCAAATTTGGTCCAGCTTGGGCTCGGGGAGGAAGGAGACTGTCAGGATTTATAGAGGATGACCTTTAGTCTCGATTGGTGGCTCCAACCAGAATTAAATATCCCTTTCTAACCCCGGTCAGAGACACGGCCTGGGAGTAGACCTTTACTCCCGGTCGGTGTCTCCAACCGGGACTAAAGGCCCCTGCCACTGTGCTGAGCGAAGTAGCCGTTGGGCAGGGATCTTTAGTCCCGGTTGGAGACACCAACCGGGACACCAACCGGGACTAAAGGTCTCTCTGATTTCGGGCGCAAAAAATGCCGGGACTAGAGCTCATTTTAGCTTGGGATGAAAGGTATGTTCTCTGCCAGTGGATGCACCGTGGAGGCTGGAGCTGCTCGAACGAGTGATCAGATATCGCAAAAATAAACCGAAAGGCATAGATTCGATGCGATCGTTATGGTTTTCGAGTCCTAAAGTTTATCGCCCATCGCTGTCATTTGTACTATTCCTAAAGTACATATTGTTCCTACATTGATTCGGGCAGGAATTCTTTTTTAATGAGATGGTAGTAGACCCCTTTGCCTGCCTTGTTGGTTCCAATATATATATATATATACTAGTGGAAACACGCGCCCCTGCGCGCGATTGCTAAGGGTGTGATAAACTTATCTGACAATGGTCTAGGCGCAGTGGGTTTGGATATGCACCTAGTATATGGTTATGCCTATAATGAATATAAGACTTGAGGGCATGGTAATAGGTTTAGTACATAGTAATATTGGTTTTACACATGAAAGGAGCGTACGGCAGTAGGTGGTCATGGTACAGAATAGTATGTCAGATGTAGGGTACAAATAGATCCGCTTGTGTGCGGCCTAAGTATTATACAAAGCAGGAAGGTCTGGATTGAAGATTTTGGTGCGGCGCGATTCACAGACGAGCATCAGGTGTTGCTCATGCTACAGTCAGATCCCCACCCTTGTTCGTCGTCACTCGAAACGTCGAATTAGAAGCAACATGTTTTCGCTATATGTTAGTCCGCAATTTATGGTCATTATCAGGTACAGGGTAGATGCAATGCTGATGTGATTACTTCGTGCCTGGGAAGTTGTAGATAACAAAATGAAAAATGTCCCAGAGAAAAGAAGATGAAAGATTATACGCAGACGATGCAAAATTGCTACTTTGGTACCATGTTTTCAGTTAGTCTACAATTCTATATGGATACCTTGAGTTAATTAAGTGAAATGAGAGGCAACATGTAGACACAAGAATGGAGAGAAACACACACCTTCCATTTTTGGATTTTCACTTTGTCATTGTGAAATCCTCTGGCAAACCACCAACATCCTATTTTCAGAAGCTGGAACCCGACTTTGCTTTAGCCCAAATTTACGAAAGGTAGTGGTACAACGATCTATTTAACCTGTGTATGGTCATATTTACTGTCAAAGTTAACCTAAGCATTAGGCAGATCTCAAGCATTAGCCAAGAAATTTCACCTTATCATACACAGGGGCCAGAGCCTGTGTAGTCCCCGCCCTCTCATTAATCCTTGATCAATGAGGAAGGACAGCAGTATCTGTTTGACCTGCATATAGCAATTTTTCTTGTCAAAGTTATACCAAAGCATTAGGCAAATCTCAAGCATCAAGGCAAGGAATTTGACCTTACCGTAGACAGGAGCAAAGCCTCTTGAGCCCATCAAAGGAATGTGCGTGAAGAGCTCCACCATTCTTAGATCAGCAGCAGCGGAGTCTTTGTATTGCATCCCTGTTGGCATGGGCAGCAGAACAATGTTGTTGGTCCTTTTTAGATAGAAATAGTACAACAATCGCTTGAGGAATATATACATCAGCAGGAAAATAGAGGCTGCGATAATGGATGGAGGAGAAAAAATATTAAGAAGTAGGCCATGAATATATACACAAGAGCAGTTTATTAATTGGAGGACTGGATATGCAGGAGCCATACAATTTCTTACTGATTCATTCCATTAGGTGAAATGCATAAAATTTCAATCAATCATGTTTACCTTTTGAAAAAATACATGGAGGAAGATAGAAGAGTTGTTCCATGCTAATAAGAAGCCGTCTAGAATCCCTAAAAATATTCCTCCAACATATCCATAGGTAGAAGATGATATGTAAATTAAATCCTCAAGCAATTAGAACCTACATCTTTAAAACTACACAACGCAGGGAACACAGGTTAGCAAAACAAAGATGTTGTATCTCTGGGAAAAATGCATGACCATACAATCAGTGGTGTGTCCCCCAAATTTGGCTAAATAAATTGGTTTCAAAAGTTAACGGATTGTTCTTTAGAATGGGAACCATCAATTCGTGTAATTAGTAACCCATTTCTTGATAAATTTTAACAATAGAAAAGTCAGCCACTCTCAAATCTATTTTTGGTAGCCTTCGAAATACATGAAAGGAAGATGGAGAGGGGAAAGTACCTACCTGGGTTCAGTGTATTCATGGGACAGTTTGTACCATAGCTGTAGCTCCCATTGTAAATCTGCTGGCTTGCACGCCGGATGTGATAAACAACAGCTGTAAAAGTTAAGATATGGTAAAACAACAGAAAATTTATGAGGCAAAGAAATTATTAAGCTGTGGTAGACAGGTAAGGTAAGTGTTCACAAACCAGAAGTCTCTGAAGATTGTAGGTACCTGGTACCTGTTTACCTAACAATCAACATATCTGATTGCATGAAGAGATCAAAATATATATGAAGCAACCGAATCAAGCTCAGGTTAAAGTTTCATGATTCAGAACACAGAAATTGTATAAACAATCTTGTACAGAAATATTGGCAGCCATCTGTTTGATGGATTTTTAGTCAAATTAAAAATCAATACGTACGCATGTTCGTGGCGTGCAGATAGAAGAAGCTAGCTAGTTTCTTCACGTGATCAGAAAGGAGAAGCTAACATGCTACGTACCGGCCATGCATGAACGTGGTTATGCTTGTGGCATGCAAATAGGAAAAGCTAACAAGGGCTGTCGCATATGTATGTGTGCTTGTATACGCTCAGAACCGGCTGTAGAGTTCGCATGTACGCCGGTTGCTATCAAGAAATATTTTGTACTCGAAGAGAAGACAAATAAACAACAAGCATATATATGTGCATGTACGTTCACGTGTGCTAATTATGTATGAGAACAAAATATATAAGCTGACAAATTGTCTAGGCCTGTATATGATATGAGCTCGTGCAGATGCGCTTGTATATTCACATGAACTTGCATGTATGTCCATGCATAGTGTTCGTGTGTAAATATTTGTCAAGAATATATGTTGGATCCTATCTGAAGAGACCAGAATGCACCAGGCAGTCACAGCATACGGTGTCTACATGAAGGAGTCGAATCCGGATCATGTACGTATTATACGGCTTCTAGGCAGAGCGGTATATAGAACCGATCCTGTCCATCGACCAACCCGGCCCGGTGAATGTTTGGGCCTGAGTTGGATTGTTACGCAAACGTGAGGCCTTTTAGAATGATCATCACATGAAGATAACTCCTTCAGTAGATAATCACGCGGCTTCACCTTGCGTACGAAGGAAGGAAGCGGTTCCGGATATATCGGCGCTGGCTAACAACTTTCTGGCGGCGCGTGCATGCGGCCAGGAGTCCGGCTGCTACCCTAGCTGCTGCCTATATAAAGAGACTTGAGGTCTTCACGCGAGGAGATCGCATTCGGCATCCACACACCGTCAGGCTGCCCAGCAGAGAGCGCGTGCTCACCATCTACAAACACCGACGTCCGGCCGCCGCACGAGGTGACCCAGGCGTCTTCATCCAGGAAGCCAGCAAGCAAGTTGAGCGAGGCTTCTTCATCCATCCACTCGAAGCCATGGCATGCACGTCCTTCTGCATGGGTAAGAGACTAATCTAGTCATTTATCTCTTCTAATCCTACACAGTTGCATACATGTTGGCTGGTGTCATGGTCCTGGCCGAGTAGATTGGGATGCGGCAGCCGGACGATCAAGACGGCGCCGGACTGCGATGGTCATCGCGTTGCAAGGAGACGGAGCACCGTCGGTGGACTGCGATGGTCATCGCGTGTGCCCGTGTGCTGCAGAGTTGGAGGCCGAGATCCGAATGCGGCCGCCGGGACAAGAACCTGAAGATACAAGTACTACTACAAGATGCAAGAGACAGGATGTATATGCATATACATACATGTACGTTCTATGCAAGTGGCCAGTGGCGCCGTGGTGTGGTCTGTGTATGCGCATGCATATACAGGCTATACGCTTACGTACAAGGGGATACAAGCAAGGCGACGTATAAGTCTTCATCAACTACTTCAATACCTTCACATGATCAAGTTCTACGGCGTACGACGACGACGCTGCCGAAGAAGTCCGAGGCGATTCAAGCTACACGAACCATGCAAGTGCTCCTACCACAACACTATGTGTCGTTCGACACCGACGAGGCGAACGACGCAGGCGGCATGACTCATATTTCAGTCATGTTACACCGGCTCATGGACCAACGAGGCCATAGACATGCCGACGCCACCCACATCTACACCAACACACAAGCATGGAGACGTGAAGTGAAGATTGAAGACGATGACCAACGCAGCTTAATCGGAGGTGCTCTGTGAGCTTGACTCACAGGGGTAATTAACTGGGAGCCTTTCGAGGCCCCAGGAACCATGAAGACTACGTCGCCTAAGTTAGATCGCTGCCAGCAGGCTATGGAGCGCGCATTTATATAAGGGAACCTCTGTTTGTATTTTCTATAAATATGAATAAATTCAGTGTTCCCTTCTCTTTGTTTGTTTTGTGTACTTTAGTACACTGGCACGCCCGCACATTTTATTTTTCCTTTGCGGCAGAGAAATATGATATTTTTCTGTCCAAACAAATTGGCACGCCCGGTGGGACCCGGTTCTCCTCCCATCTCTGCTGCATTGTGGTCGTCGGATTCGTCTTCGCCTCTCCTCCAACAAGCACAGCATGTTGCACGACTGCATGACGGTCCCCAAGTTGGAGCTGTCTTAATGAATGGCCCCTTCTTACGGGAGGACCATCCGACGCTGCAACTACCGAGGAGCCGAGCCTGATTCAAATCGGGCAATTCATGGTGCCGATCTTCGGACAGGCGGGAGGACTACATGGAGTTGCTGACGTCAACCCGGCGTTCCCCATGGCGTTCCAGAAGACTTGTCCCGTGGCGGTCCAGAAGGAAACTGGAGGAGCACGCAACGCCGTCGACGTCGAGACCCCGATCTTGATCTCCTTCGGCACACACCCTCCAGTCGTGGTCTTCGAGCACGGCGACAAGACCTACCTCCACCAGACGCAAGACCCGGCGTCGTTCCAGAGGCTCGAGTCGAAGAAGGCGCTGAAGCGAGCCTTCGCCAAGTCCAGGAAGGAGCGTCGCGACCTCATGCTGGAAGCTCGCGCCCTCCTGAAGAAGTCCACCATCGCGGAGGTCAAGGGAGACATCCATACCGCACAACAGCTACGTTCCAAGGCGAACAACAGGCGTGCAAGGCATGCAACCTTGCAACACCTGACGATGCCGGCGGCGCAAGACATGTCCGTTCCACCTGTGGAACATACGGACGTGGAGCTTCTGGAGGCCCTGGAAGCTGTCTCCGCCAACCTGCGTCGACAGATGACGTATGCTCGCCATGCGTCAAGCCCACACCCACTACGCAACTACAGGAGGAAGTACCGCAAGGTACAACAGCTCCATCAACAGGTTAGCGCTCGCATTGCGCGGAGCGCTATCCCCGAGGAGGACTGGTCTCTGGACGTGAGAGACCTCAGCCATAGGGTGTTCACCTATCCCAGCATTGCAGAGCCGCCGTACAACTTGTTCCCTGACGGGTGGGCATATGAACCTACCAAGATCAAGGAGTTAGTGAGGCGCACGATCATGCGGGAGTACTGGAAGAAGCGTCGCTCGAGCAAGCAACATTGCTTCTCCGGCCCGACTCACATCATCGACAACAGGATCCCAATCCAACCGACTGGATGGGTCTCCTGTCTACACACGTCAGCAACCAACGGCGCACCCTCGACTGGTGCCAATAGGTTTGCTCCTTTGCAAACCCAGGAGTCTACACCTCAAGATGGAGGCGTGCGAGAGGAGATCCGCCGTCTACAAGACCAGGTTGCCCAACTCGGGAGAAGGCTTCAAGATGCACCAGAGTCTTCCTCGGCTCGATTTAGGAGCGGGGCGGAGAGACGCGCGCCAAGCCATCATCCCCAACATGAGCGCCAGACCTTGGCGCCACGCCGTAGGTCTCCACCACCTGCGCATCGAGGATACATGGCTCCGCCTCCACGACGAAACATGTGGGCGAGGCGTAACGACTATGCTGCACCCCCTCGCGAAGCCCAACAACGACGCACCAATGGAGCTCCAGAAGTTGGAAGGCTTCCCCCGGTTCTAGTTTCTCCTCCACGTCAAGTCCTGATGTTCAGGCGGCGAGAGGAGAACGCTTCAACCAATCCTCCACAACCAGGCAGGCCGGTGGTTCCTCCAGCATCACGAGCTCCACTACAAGCTCGACACGTGCCCACGGAGAACCAACGCAAGCGTGAAAGGCGGCGAAGGAATCGCCAAGCGTTGTACCGCGAGCTTGAAGAACTAGTGCTTAAGCACACTCAAGTCCGCATCCGCGCCGATGGAGAAGTTCGTGAGGAGGACGGGAGAATCATGTTCCGCATCTCCCCTACTCTGGAAGGTGATGAGAGGTACAACTACCTCCTCAGGCGCTTAACCCCGAAGCCCCGGAAGGTGCGAAGCGCCAAGGCGGAAGGGAAAGAGGCTGCTTCTATTCAGAAGCCCCCCTTGACCATCCTGAAGAGATCACAGGAGGCTACTCCAAGCATAGCTTCCACAGGTAGCTCGAGCGGAACGTCCTCAGGATCAGCAACCCCTATGGAAGGTGTCGAGAAGGCGCTGCCTACACAAGAAGGTGGACCTCCACTCCAAGAACAAGACGACGACACCTCTGCAAGGGGTGAGAAAGGTTCTCCAAGAACCGAAACTCCCCTTCACAAGGAGAAGGTACCGGGGGCAACTGAGACGGATGTTGTCATGTGCGCTACATTGACGACACATTCAGGAGGCGAGCCTGAAGAAACTTGGGTCCCGCCTCCAGTGACCCATGACTTCACCTACCCTTCTGACGAGGAGATCCTAGTGAACCCAAGGGTGAACTTCACCAAGACGTCGGCTCCTTGTCTTCCCGTAACTGAGGGGAGGAATGCGCTATCAGAGGGCGATCAGGCGCTGGCATCGGACATATCTCCGAGGCGCTACACCGACATCTCGTCGCGGCTTCCACAAGACCCTGATGAGCTGCAACAAATCGCGGACCGAGCTGGAGCTAGCACTCGGCTTAAGTCCATGGCGGAACAAAAGGCGAGGCGCGACACGTTCAATGAGGAGAAAGAATTTTCAGGCCCCTACACCGATAATTCTGACTCCGAATCTTCTGCGTCACTAGAAGTGCATTCCACAATGCCTCTCTTCGACAACCTCGCACGTTCCATCCCATCAGATGGGGAGGCTAACATCGATGACTTCAACACCGCGCCAGCACACATGGCGGGGGAGGACATCGCCCAAAGAACAACCCTGGAAGAACAAGTGCAAGCACAGGCTGCTGTGATCAGGGAGCTGTCAACAAAGTTCGACCAACTCGTTGAGCTAGTGACGGCTAGAGTACAAGAGGCGCCACATGACGGGGAGCGCCAGGCTAATGAAGACCCGCAACTCGAAGAAGTAGAGGGTATAGCAGGTACACGCCCTCCTCCGTTGCGGAACATCTCTGCTTCGGCAAATGCAGGACCACAACCATCGACGCTAAAAGACTATCACGACATAGTCGAAGACATGGTGACCAAGAAGCTACGGCAGATGGCGAACGACCAAGCGCCACACTCACTTGAAGGCGACTTGGAGAAGCCGTACGAAGCTTGGCACGACCTTGTGCCTTTCCCTGCAGGATGGCGCCCTCCAAAGTTCCGTCAATTCAATGGGACTGGCGACGCGAAGGAGCACATCGCTTACTTTGAGGCGGCGTGCGGCGACACGGCTAACAACTCGTCGTTGCTACTACGCCAATTCTCCGGATCCCTGACTGGTGCGGCGTTCCATTGGTACAGCCGGCTGCCCGTAGGGTCTATTAGCAACTGGACGGGCATGAAGAGCGTGTTCAAGAAACACTTCGTCGCCATGAAGAGGGACATCTCCATCGTCGAGTTGTCCCAAGTCAAGCAACGACGTGAGGAAGCCATCGATGACTACATCATCCGGTTCCGAGATAGCTTTGTACGGTTGGCGAGGGATATGCACCTCGAAGATGCGATCGGAATGTGCATTCATGGAATGTTGCAACACTGGTCGCTCGAAGTTTCTCGGCGAGAGCCCAAGACGTTCAGTGATCTGAGCTCTGCTGTGGCTGCCACCAAGATAGAGTTCGAGAAGTCGCCTCAAATCATGGAGCTCTACAAGAACGCGAGTGCCCTCGACCCCGCCAAGCGGTTTAGCACGACTGCGAAGCCCAATAATGCTGGGGGCAAGGTGAAGGCTCAAGCGGAGGCTAACGCGGCAAGGGTCTTCGTCAACACTCCTCAAGCCCAAGTGCCTACTTTTGGCGCTAGGAACGAGCAAGGAGGGAGGAGAATGCGCCTTCAAGAACTTCTCCAGAAGCAGTACATCTTCAAGCGCGAGCTGGTAAAGGACATGTTTGGGCAGCTGATGGACCATGGAGTGCTCAACCTTCCTGAACCACGACGACCGGACCAGGTACATATGGATAACAACCCCTTGTACTGTCCATTTCACAGGTACCTGGGTCATACGATCGAGGATTGTATCGCCTTCAAGGAGTGGCTTGAGAAGGCCATCAAGGAGAAGAGGATCAACCTAGATCCTGATGCTGTCAACCCTGACTACCGCGCCGTCAACATGGTGATGGTGGCAACGCGCTCTTCCCCAAGACAAGGTGGAGAAGAAGACGAAGGATCATGGGTGCCGTTAGCGCAGGTGGAGGAGCGACTCTTCCGCATGGCGCTCCAGGAGGCTCCGACCACAGTGACGGAGGCCCCAAGGACCGCCCAAGGGGAAGCATGGACCAAGGTGCAACGTCGACGGCGATCAAATGGGCGTCCCCCTCGACATCCTGGCACAATCGCGTCTCCACGTGCTACTTCAACACCAAGGCAGCCGGACCCAAGTCGGAGGCGCCTACCACCACGGTTCGTCCCCAAGGCGGAAGGAGATGCGCCCTTCCCTCGTGCGGGCCGCATACATGCTACCTTGGCAGAATACTTGCCCAAAGGCTGGGGGCAGGCGCCAAGTGAAGAAACCAAGGAGGTGCAAGGAGAGTCGAGCTCTGCCTCGACCTCGAACGTGGCAACATGCAACGCCACTTCCACTAGCATCGACGACGGAGGCTCGGACTACCAAAGCCTACTCACGCCTAGGGAGCAAGCAGATGCCCTGGCGGAGGTCGACAACATGAACTTGAGAAGTGGGAGACTTGTCAAAGATCTACCCCAAGCCCAGCAACCAAAAGCAGGCAAGCCCATAAATGAAGATGCCCCGCCACCGGGAGCACTCGAGGCGCCAAAAAAGAAGGGGATCGAAGACATCGACTACAACGTTGTCTCCCACTTGAAGCGGATCCCTGCACTTCTGAGTGTCTATGATGCTCTCATGCTAGTGCCCGATCTCCGAGAAGCCCTTGTGAAGGCGCTGACAGAACCGGAGCTCTACGAGGTGGTCATGGCTAAGCATCGCCTCGTCAACAACCCGTTGTACGTGAATGAGATCACCTTCGACGAGGAAGACGAGATGATAGAAGACGGTGACCACAATCGTCCACTATACGTCGAGGGGAACATAGGGGCCGCACACCTCCGTCGAATCCTCATCGACCCAGGGTCTGCTGTGAACATCCTACCCCTACGAAGCTTAACACGGGCTGGCTTCGCAGTGGAAGACTTGGAGCAGACGGACGTCATCATCTGCGGCTTCGACAACTCCGGGAAGGCGACTTTAGGCGCTCTCACCGTGAAGATCCAGATGGCTACGTTCAGCTTCAAGGTGCGATTCTACGTCATCGACGCCAACACGTCATACTCCGCGCTTCTGGGGAGGCCGTGGATCCACAAGTATCGGGTGGTGCCGTCTACACTGCACCAATGCTTGAAGTTCCTCGACGGGAACAAGACGCAACAACGCATCATCGGCAACATGACGCCATACACCGTACAAGAGGCATACCATGCCGATGCCAAGTACTACTTCCCTGTGGAGGAGTACAAGCATCAGCTTGGGCGAGTTGCACCTGCGGCGGACATTGTGCTGAAGCCGGGCACTACATCAACACCCGAAGTGAAGGCCCTCATCATGCCATGCTCGCCGTCCAAGCGAAGGACGTCCCCAAGATCCAGGAGAACCAGGCAAGAGGCGTGTGCTATCCCCTCGACGTCCATGACTACTCCATTGTTAAAGGAGGTTTTGTCAACTAAGGAGTATTCCAAGCCTGGTACCTTAACCATTGGAGGTCCCACGACCGTACAAGGGAGGCGTGCTCTATAGGCGTGCCTACGGACAAGAGGTACTCCTTCGATGCGTCAACCAACAAGAAGCTGATGAGGTCCTGAAGGAGGTGCACCACGGAGTTTGCGGTGGGCACCAAAGCGGACCAAAAATGTACCACAGCATCCGCTTGGCTGGGTACTATTGGCCGGGCATCATGACGGATTGCCTGAAAGTGGCGAAGAGGTGTCATGGTTGCCAAATCCATGGAAACTTCAAACACCTGCCGCCAGTTCCTCTTCACCCGACGGTCCCGGCGTGGCCGTTCGATGCTTGGGGCATGGACGTCATCGGCCCCATCGACCCTCCATCTTCTGGAGGTCATCGCTTCATCCTTGCAGCAACAGACTACTTCTCCAAGTGGGCAGAAGCAGTACCACTGCGCGAGGTCAAGAGCGCGAACGCCATCAACTTTCTGGAGCGGCACATCATATACCGCTTCGGAATTCCACATCGGATCACCTCCGATAATGCCAAGGCGTTCAAGTCGAGCAAGATGCACCAGTTCATGGAAAAATATAAAATCAAGTGGAATTATTCTACTGGATATTATCCCCAAGCAAACGGGATGATAGAGGCGTTCAACAAAACCCTCGGTAAAATACTGAAGAAGACGGTGCACAGGCATAAAAGAGATTGGCATGACCGTCTCTATGAAGCGCTATGGGCGTACCGTGTCACGGTCCGTACCCCAACTCAAGCCACCCCATACTCTCTTGTGTACGGGTGTGAAGCAGTCTTGCCTTTAGAAATTCAGCTACCATCTCTACGTGTAGCTATTCGTGATGGTCTTACTCAAGACGAACAGGTCCAGCTGCGGTTCCAGGAGCTTGACGCCTTGGAGGAAGGACGTCTCCACGCTGTACAAGCATTGGAGCTGTATCGCCAGAACATGACAAGGGCCTACGACAAGCTCGTCAAGAGGCGCGTCTTCAGGAGAGGCGAGCTGGTGCTCGTGCTTCGACGCCCCATTGTCGTCACCCATAAGATGAAAGGAAAATTCGAGCCCAAGTGGGAAGGACCGTACGTCATCGAGCAAGCCTACGACGGGGGCGCCTACCAGCTAGTCGACCAACACGGAGTCCGACCCATGCCGCCGGTCAACGGGAGGTTCTTAAAAAAATACTTTGCATAAAAAATCCTTTCTTTTGATTTTTTTTTTTTTTTTTTACCTCTCCGTGAGATGACCACGTGCATTTTCTATTGCATGGTTCGGTCGTCTCTCCATGGAGAGAAAACAAAAAAAAAACCAAGGCTCTCCCTACCAGGCTACAGCTGCAGCGGAGGATCTGACGACTTTGGGGCCTTTCCAGAAGGTCCGGGGCGACAACCTGGTGGGCGGATTTTGCGACAAGCCACCATTGCACGGAACACACGACAGATGCCGAACACGTTTCCGCTGGGGGCAGTGGGAAGATGACTCGAGTCACTCCTAAGCAGCGAGGCGACCACGCCGCTCGCGCTTCCTGACATGAAGCGGCACACTCTCTGGGGAAGACCGTAGAAAAAGAGCAAGAAAGGGCTACCTGGTGCAACACAAGTTCCACCAAGTGTGAAGCCACTTGCCACCCTGGAAGGTGACAACAAGGGACCAAAAGATTCAAGGCCAGCGAGGATTCATCTAGGCACACAAAGGTGAATGGCTATCTTCCAAGTTCCACCGATGCTGAAAAAAAAAAGGGGCAAAAAAAAATGGTCTCCAAAGAAGTGACCGAGTTCATGCCAAACAAGCACAAATCAAGTTCAAGTGTCAAGCTTAGCATCCAACGGAAGGCGGAGGTAGTCATTCGCCGTCCTCGGCAAAAGTGATGGCAAATTCCAAAGCCGTTACCCAAAACTCAACACCAACTCAGCCATACCTACGCTTCTATGTTAGAGAGAGCGAGTAAGCTGTGGTTCAACTCAAAGCAAGGGGAGTCTCAAGCAAGAATTCCCTACACCCTGGTGGAGACGTCAAAGCAGAGGTCTACACACTCAAGCACACAACGGGGTAAAATCGTTGGAGTCGTTCCACCATGGTTACGCAACGTGCCTAATGGTCATGCCCCCTGGCTGTCTTATCCCGAGCTGCTCATATAGCTAACGCCGATGGGAGAGCCAACATTTTTTTAAAAAAAATACTCCAAACATGTCTTTGTTCTCATGACGGTTTGCTCCTTTACCATGATATCATTATAATCATGACTGGTTCACGTACAATGGGCCAGTCTTGTTTTTTTGTAGTGTTGCAGGTCCATCGTTGCACTACAACTGGGAACAGTGCGATGCGCCAGTGCGGTTAGCGTCAAGCTGCGAAACCCTTCGGTCCGATCGGCTAGCACCACACCATACAACGGTCGCGGTCGGATTGATAAACCACAACTCCGGGAACAGTGCGATGCACCAGTGCGGTTCACGTCAAGCTGTGAAACCCTTCAACCCGGCAGGCTGACACCACACAAAGTGGCGTCGGGTTGATAAAACTTCTTTGTCGAGTGGAACCACCTGTGCACCACAAGGCGAAGATGATTCAAGGGCGTCCGAGTGGCCGTCGCCACAACACGGACCCGATGGACGTTCTCATTGGCCAACGCCGCAACACGGCCCCAATGAAGCCCTACATTCTCGTTGGCCAACGCCGCAACACGGCCCCGACGAAGCTTCCACGACTTTCTGATGGCCAATGCCGAAACACGGCCCCAACAGAAGTCTACACCAGCACTTGGAGGCAGCGCAACGCCACCAAGGTTTATTTTTTTGTTTTGTTTTGTTTTTGTTTTTCTTTTCTTTTCCTTCTTTGTTTTTTTTCCTTTTCTCCCTCTTCTCTTTTGCTTTGTTTTTCTTTGGTCCCCCTCTATTGCTTTGGTTACGCCAAGGACCAGGGGAGCATCCGCAACAGGATGGCCCTTCACCAATGGGAATCAACGTTGTCGCGACCCGGCGGCGACGCACATGAAGATTTCCCATGGAGGATCCAGCTTGCACCAGCCATACTGCGGCGTACGACCCTGAAGGCATGAAGTCGTAGTGGAAAACTACACTTAGCACGAGCTAAGAATGAACAAATGTAACCCTGTGTACTAGTTCTTGTATACGCGGTAACAAGTTAGTTGTAAATTAGCTCTGGTAAGACTCTGTTGAAAGAGTCTCCCAACATGTACTCATGTCTCTTGTACTGTTGAGAAGCAATGAAAAAAAATAATAATAGAAAAGTGTTGTCTCAGGTCGAGCTCTGTACAAGTCGTGTGCATGTTTATACGTGTGTATCAATTCTCAGGCTTCATGTTGATCGTGAGCCAAGATAAAGTGCTATGTTGCTAACACGGTGACTCGATCGTATAGTGGCTCAATACAAATGAAAAGCAAACGCCCTGCGAGTAGTGATGCCGTACTTGCAAGTTTGCATGGATACAATTGCTGAAGGCAACGCGGCCACAGATCGGGAGGACATGCCCAGGCGGTGCCGCGGCGGTGTCGCCTCCAGATTATGCACCATCTCTGAAGGATTCCTGGTGCTGGCCCTTGTCAGCCCCGTTGGGCGCACGTCTTTGCTGCCCCAGTTCTACGGAGGGCGCCGTGCTGACAACCGCCCATGCCTGGAGGAAACAGCGGCGGGAAAATCCCTGTTCACCGTCGCCGGCCAACTGCAAGACGAAGGCAGCCATACGTGCCATTGTACGACTTTGAGCGAGCGTGACGTCGCGCCGGCATCATGGTCATGGCACGACAACACTCCCCGTACTAATTTTCTTCATGCCACTGGCCAGAAGCATGGAGAAGATGGTGCGCTGATATGCCGTTGCACCGTTGAGAGCCTCTGCTGGTCCTTGAGAACTTAAGCGACGAGCTGTGAGGTGAGGTTCGCCTATCAACGTTCTGGCAAAAGAGTCACAGCCATGCAGGCAAGTTGAGCTAGTAATTTGGGTACAATTACGTGATGCCCATATCATGAGTGCACGGCCCCATCTGGAGACATTGTGCCTCGCTAACGACACAGCAAAGGGCCGGCCACCCTCCGTGATAGTGAGCCAATGACTAAAGTGAATTTACTGCAGCGCTACTAGTCATCTGAACTACGTCTGGTAATGGCGCAGGCCGTCAATAGTCATCTCGGCGCTAGCAATTGCGCTGACAGCGGCGGAATTGTACGTAACGATGCTGCGTACAAGCGTGAAAGAAAGTAGAAAGCACAAGCATGCAAGCGCGTGCGTGCGCCTGGAGGCACCCGCAAGGAATAAAGAGGATGCTGTGTTGACTCAACTTAAGGAGATAACTGAAAAAAAAGTAAAAGGCGCATGTACCATATAATGCCCAACTTGCTTGAATGAAGGTTCGAATGACATAAATCCTAAAAATTAAACTACGACTAATCTGCTACGGTGCCATCGTGAGCATGGCTTAATAATAGATGTCTTCATAAGTTGCTTGGGAGCGAGTATGCCAGGATGAACGCCATGTGCTGGGCCAGAGGATCCTCTTCTGCTAGCTCCTGAAGTTCCACCAGATGGGACTTCATGATCTTCTGGTGCTCCTCTATCTGCTCGAGCCTGCCCTCTAGCACTCTGATGTTCCTCTTGCACGCCTCGCTGAGCTTGCGAAGTTCGGCTGTCTCACCAAGGAGCTCTCTGGCACGTGCCCGAGCAAGACGGGCTTTCTCTTCGAGCTCGCTAGCTTCCTTGTCGGCTTTCTGTTGCTCGGCCGTGAGTGCAGTGTGTTGCGCCTGCACTTCGTCTTGCTCCTTGGTATAGCCCTCCAGCTTGGTCGTGGCTTGAGAATGAGCTGCGTCTAGCTTGTTGAGGTAATCGCGCCCGTCTTCTGAGATAGTGAGCTCCTTCTCTTCAGAAGAGGAGGAAGATTGCATGCCTTCAAGACGCCCGGCTAGATCTTGAAGACGGGAAATCACGGTTTCCAAGCATGAAGGTAGCGGCTCCTTGTACGACGCTCCCCAAAAGGCCAAGGTCTGCCTAATACGGCGGGCAACCCGGGCTTTGTCGAGAGGGGTAGACTTCAAGCAGTCCTGGATATCTTTCAGGTCTCCATACACGTCGCGCAGGCTCTCTGGGAGATCAAGGTCTGGAGAGGTATTTGGAGGGAAGGCGAAGCGAAACAGCTCCACTTGACTCTGGAATACCCCGAGCTGGCTCATCAGCTTAAGATGTGCGTTATCCTCTTTCTTGATGAGCCCCAGCTTGAAGAGCGGTATGTGGTCCTGGAGGTCCTTGCCAACTGCAGGCAAGAGAGTATAATAATCAATAGATGAACATGTGTTGCTATGTACAAGACAGCGTGTATATGCGCTAGCTTGATTACCTTCCGTGGCCGTGTCATTGGCAGGACGTGCAGGCTCACATCCTGATTGAGCTGGTACAACGTCTTGAAGCAATGCTCGCGTGGTGTCGCCTGATAGCACAGGCACCCCATTGCCCGTCGGCAGATCCGAGCTGAGGATATCCGAAGAGGGCGCCGAAGTCGACGACTGGACGGGAGCTGTCGCAGGGGGCAGCGCCGCATCCTTTGGCTGCACCTCAGCTGTAGATTGGCCGTTTACCACCTCCGTGGGGACTCCGTAGTCCTGTATGGGAGTCCATGATAGATACGGCAGCAAATCTTGTTGCGATTGCGCTGAGATATCCTGGTCAGCTTCTTCACCAAGCCGAGTTCGGACTTGCTACGCCTCGTCCAAACTCAGCTTGGTGGGGGGCATTTGTTTGATGGATTTTTAGTCAAATTAAAAATCAATACGTACGCATGTTCGTGGCGTGCAGATAGAAGAAGCTAGCTAGTTTCTTCACGTGATCAGAAAGGAGAAGCTAACATGCTACGTACCGGCCATGCATGAACGTGGTTATATGCTTGTGGCATGCAAATAGGAAAAGCTAACAAGGGCTGTCGCATATGTATGTGTGCTTGTATACGCTCAGAACCGGCTGTAGAGTTCGCATGTACGCCGGTTGCTATCAAGAAATATTTTGTACTCGAAGAGAAGACAAATAAACAACAAGCATATATATGTGCATGTACGTTCACGTGTGCTAATTATGTATGAGAACAAAATATATAAGCTGACAAATTGTCTAGGCCTGTATATGATATGAGCTCGTGCAGATGCGCTTGTATATTCACATGAACTTGCATGTATGTCCATGCATAGTGTTCGTGTGTAAATATTTGTCAAGAATATATGTTGGATCCTATCTGAAGAGACCAGAATGCACCAGGCAGTCACAGCATACGGTGTCTACATGAAGGAGTCGAATCCGGATCATGTACGTATTATACGGCTTCTAGGCAGAGCGGTATATAGAACCGATCCTGTCCATCGACCAACCCGGCCCGGTGAATGTTTGGGCCTGAGTTGGATTGTTACGCAAACGTGAGGCCTTTTAGAATGATCATCACATGAAGATAACTCCTTCAGTAGATAATCACGCGGCTTCACCTTGCGTACGAAGGAAGGAAGCGGTTCCGGATATATCGGCGCTGGCTAACAACTTTCTGGCGGCGCGTGCATGCGGCCAGGAGTCCGGCTGCTACCCTAGCTGCTGCCTATATAAAGAGACTTGAGGTCTTCACGCGAGGAGATCGCATTCGGCATCCACACACCGTCAGGCTGCCCAGCAGAGAGCGCGTGCTCACCATCTACAAACACCGACGTCCGGCCGCCGCACGAGGTGACCCAGGCGTCTTCATCCAGGAAGCCAGCAAGCAAGTTGAGCGAGGCTTCTTCATCCATCCACTCGAAGCCATGGCATGCACGTCCTTCTGCATGGGTAAGAGACTAATCTAGTCATTTATCTCTTCTAATCCTACACAGTTGCATACATGTTGGCTGGTGTCATGGTCCTGGCCGAGTAGATTGGGATGCGGCAGCCGGACGATCAAGACGGCGCCGGACTGCGATGGTCATCGCGTTGCAAGGAGACGGAGCACCGTCGGTGGACTGCGATGGTCATCGCGTGTGCCCGTGTGCTGCAGAGTTGGAGGCCGAGATCCGAATGCGGCCGCCGGGACAAGAACCTGAAGATACAAGTACTACTACAAGATGCAAGAGACAGGATGTATATGCATATACATACATGTACGTTCTATGCAAGTGGCCAGTGGCGCCGTGGTGTGGTCTGTGTATGCGCATGCATATACAGGCTATACGCTTACGTACAAGGGGATACAAGCAAGGCGACGTATAAGTCTTCATCAACTACTTCAATACCTTCACATGATCAAGTTCTACGGCGTACGACGACGACGCTGCCGAAGAAGTCCGAGGCGATTCAAGCTACACGAACCATGCAAGTGCTCCTACCACAACACTATGTGTCGTTCGACACCGACGAGGCGAACGACGCAGGCGGCATGACTCATATTTCAGTCATGTTACACCGGCTCATGGACCAACGAGGCCATAGACATGCCGACGCCACCCACATCTACACCAACACACAAGCATGGAGACGTGAAGTGAAGATTGAAGACGATGACCAACGCAGCTTAATCGGAGGTGCTCTGTGAGCTTGATTCACAGGGGTAATTAACTGGGAGCCTTTCGAGGCCCCAGGAACCATGAAGACTACGTCGCCTAAGTTAGATCGCTGCCAGCAGGCTATGGAGCGCGCATTTATATAAGGGAACCTCTGTTTGTATTTTCTATAAATATGAATAAATTCAGTGTTCCCTTCTCTTTGTTTGTTTTGTGTACTTTAGTACACTGGCACGCCCGCACATTTTATTTTTCCTTTGCGGCAGAGAAATATGATATTTTTCTGTCCAAACACCATCTCCATCTGCTGGCATAAACCACTATCAATCAAACATAGCAGTAATGGTGTACCCCAGGTGGATTAACAGTTTGGAACCAAATATAGCATGGAGAGCAATAGGGCAGGGAAAAAAATAAGCAGAGTACAATGTGTTTGAACATTTCTGACTCCAAAACTTCCTTTTCCAATGTACGATTCTAGTGCTTCAGCTGTAGCTATCATCTCACGTGACACCATGCTGTAGACCTGAAGGAAGACAGTAGAGTGATGAACAAAAGTGCAGTTTTATTGCCTACATATTGCATCTTTGTAACTGAAATCGAATCAATAAACACACCAATGAACAGGGAAATAACCACCGTGTTAATTTATGGTTGACTTGACTTCTAATTCATAATTTACGTTTTATCATCCTAAAATAGGCAATTAGATATAAAACAACACAAGCCCTACTGTATGCAGATAAGATTGTGAATGGGACGTTTGGTGGGACAAATGCCAACTGCTGCTGTGATCCTTCAGAACCGAATGCATGCTGAGGAGGTACAGTCACCAAATAAACTTCCCCTTCATTCATCATCGTTATAGCTTCATCAAGTCCATCAACAACTTGATCTGACAAAAAGGCACAGGCAATGTAAGCTCATGATACAAAAGCAGGTAATATATATTAGGTCGTAACAGACAGACGTGAGGCTTGGACTGAGGAACCAAGATGGCTGGAAGACTGTTGTGGGTGGCTGACACTTGGGGATCGGAAGGGATACTAATCATTGTTGTTTGGAGAAGATGTAGAGGGTATGATTATGGATATGTGTACTATATGTTTGGTGATACATGTGTGCATTTTGTTCATGGCTGGATCTGAAATCAGGCTATATACAGAGAGTATTGTAGGTTGTAGGTGAGGCGGATCTTTAGCATAGATATAACTTGACATATGAATGTAGGATTATAGATGGCATATGAGAAGGTAAAGGCAAATGACTGGAATTAGCCTCTCTGAAATATTGTATAGCAAAGGCACTCTAACTCAGAATATTGTTGGGTAAAATGCATGGGCATACATAAATAAAACTATTTCTAAAGTTAATGGATCAAACTTTAATGGGAGCCATCAATTCGTATGATTAGTAACCCTTTTTTAGCATAACTTTTGCCATGACAATAGAAAAGTCCACCACTCAAATCCTAGGTTTGTGTAACCTTCGAAATGCATGAAAGAAAGATGGAGATGGAAAAGTACGTAGGGGGCATTACAGAGGAGACCTGGGTTCAGAAGGGGTGGAGTGCTTGAATCATAGCTGTAGGTCCGCCTGGCAATTTGCTGCCTTGCACGAGGGATGTGAGGAAGATGAGCCAGAAAGTTTAGGTACGGTAAAACGACAGACACGTAGGATGGATCAAAGAAGAGGCAACAATCAATGTCTACAAATTAAACAGGGAGAAATCAATAGCTAAGCTGTCTAGTTCAAACCATCCCATGAAGGCCGGAATTACCAAAATTAGGAATATGTTATTTGTCATAATTTAAGTACTCTACAATTTGGGACGGGGGCTGTAGGAGGTGATGTGCCTCCAATATGAGGACGATTGCATGAGTGGAGACACTGATCATTCTAAAGATGAAGGCATCAGCATAATGAGTTATTGCCTTCATCTTTAGATTGTGCTGCCATTCATCCTATCAACTGGAGGGGACATCATAGACACAATGTTTCCTACCAATTTGAAGACAGAGATATTTGCAATAATAAGTAACAGTAAATCCCATATTTATCTAAGGAGTTACCTGATTGCAGCAGATTAACTTCATAGTTGAAAAATGATTGCACATATTCTCAAGTCATAGCCATAACCCTTCTGTTTATGATTGATGTAGAGTCTGCAATGAAACGAAGAACCAAATTCTTATGAGGCACATAAGGTACATACCTAATTGCAAAGAAGAAAAGAATGGTTAAAGAAAGAGCAAGGATCAGAGTACCTTAATATTGAGGTGGCTTTGGCAGGGGAAAAATGGCCTGTATAACCTATGATGAAAAGGAAACATCAAATATTTAAATGCTCAACCCAGCAGCATACATAATCGCAAACAGTGCACAGACCTTTGTCATATCTCTTGTTCAATTCTACAGATATTTCACTGGAGCTAAAAAATAGCATTGCACATAGAAATTATTCTCAAAGCTCAAAGAAACAGTAAAACCAAATGTGGTTTGCACACAATGAAAGTGCCTCACAATGTAATCCTTGAGAAGGGGCCATGTGCTCAGAATGAACAATATATAATTTGACATCACAGACAATCATCACAGATAGCGATCAGAAGCAAGTAAGAGTGCGAAACAAAAGGCAATGATCAGATTAGACAAAGGATGAAATCATCACAGGCAATGCATTAGAAGCTCAGATCTCATAATGGAGAACTAATTCCAGCCACGTAGTATGTTACTAAATAAACAACAAACAACAGCTGTCATCGGTGGCTCCAAACCACACAAAACAAAACAGGTACGACGAAATGCAACAAAACAGAAGCAACCAATCTGTTGTTGCCTCAGGTATCATGGAGCAGGTAGAAAGAGATGCCAAAAATTATATCAGCATTGGTTATGATCATTGCCTCAGCTATCAACATAGCAGAGAGATGTAAGAGGAAGAATCATGATAGATCAGGAGCATCGGCTGAATTAACTAAAACAAGAAAGAGATTTACCTTTTCAAAGATAGACCATGGTCATTGCATGCAGCACTGAACATAATTTATGATGGAATCATCGCAGCACTGGCCCATTCCCTCAAATGAAAACATAACAGAAAGATGAAGATGTAATCATCACTGCACATGGCCCGAATACGAACAATAATCCAAAAACCACCAGCACCGCAGTGAACACGTTCTCAATTTTTGTCTCACACTAAGAACTAAAACCAATATCACTGATATGGTCATGTGCTTAGATGTATGGCACAATACCTGCCTGCTGTCAAGATCAAACTGAACCGAGCACGTCATAGATTACAGAACACCAAAAAACAAGCATGCAGCTCCGTTGCAAATTTGTAAGAGGAAGGGGGAGAACAGTAGTTCTAGGGCAAAATTGACCTTGCCTCCATGCATATGGCACCGCATCAAACGGGTCAAATATTTTTTGCTACCATGGCCACCCTGGGTGCTCAAGAACGCGTTCCCAATCGAAGGAGAGAAATTGAGAGAGAGGGAGAGAGATGAGCGCGCGGTGTGGGGCAGCGGCCGCCAGGCCGCATCAGCGGCCACTACAGAGGCCGGCCGCGCTGCTGCGCCAGAGGCCGGGCACCGTCGGTGCATCCACCACATCGGGAGAGAGAGGTTGAGAGATACAGAGAAAGAGGAGGGGGAGGATGGGATAGCGGACAGGCTGGAGGCCCGGTGGTGCGGCTGCGGCGCACACCGGTGGCGTCGTCGCCCTGGGCGCCGCCGCGCTGGAGCCCTCCCGTCCTGCTGCGCCGCCACGTCCCGAGAGAGGGAGAGGAAGGGGCGGGGCCGGGGCCAGGGCCGGGGGCTGGGGCGGGAGCGGCGGAGGCTGAGGCGCCGGCGCGCGGCCTCGCCGGGGTCGGCCCGTTGTGCCGCCGCGGAGACGGAGAGAGCGAGGGGAGAGGGAGCGTTGTTTGTTTCTGCGGTGGATCGCCGCGCCGTGCCACGCGCGCTAGCCGCGGCACAACATGCCGCGGGCCTCTGCCCATTCGAGGGGTGGGAGGAAGGGAGGGGGGCAGCCGGGGGCCGAGGTGCGCCGTCGCCGGAGGAGGAGGGCGAGCGACGCGACCTCGGCGGAGACGGAGAGGGCGAGAGAAGAAGTTTTTTTTGTCGGTGGAGTGAGCGACGGTTCCAGAAGGAGATATTTTTGCCTCCAGCAGTGGAAGCGCACGACGTGGTGAACACAGTAACTCACCGGTGGAGAGAATCGGAGCCACCGGATGGAGATCAAACGGCTAAAAAAATTTTTGCTAACGTGGATAGCGTTGCTGATCGGCGACCGGTTCACCTTTGTAGAGTTTATATATATATATATATATATATATATATATATATATATATATATATATATATATATATATATATATATATATATATATATATATAATGGTTTTTACTATCTCCATCCTTGAATAAATCAATTCATAGGGTTCTCTTAAGTCAAATTTTTGTAAGTTTTATCGAATTTATAGAAAAAAAATCAAGATTTATGACATTAAATTAGTATCATTGGATAAATCATAAATTATATTTTCATAATATGTTCATTTAGTGTCACAATTTTTTATATAAATCAGAGCGGTTAAACGTAAAAGATTTAACTTAGAATTGATTTCTTCATGAACAGAGGTAGTAGCATTTTGAATGTGTTCACAAATATAAAAACATGGGGCACTGCCAACCCAGAAAGATGTTTTTTCAATGTTCATTGATTAGGATGTCAATTAAGCAAAATAGTGATATGGAATTGTAATTAAGGAAGATAGAGGAAGAAATGTTTTTTTGGGTAAGAGACGCAAAATGTGATAGGACAAGTGAAACGCACGCATGCCTGCGTGCTTGTACGAACGCGACGTTCGTAACAGCTCGATCGTGTGCTGCGGGTCTCGTTTAATTCTGCACCGCCGGCGCCCGGGCCAGGCGCCAAGAAGCTTCCGAGGGTTAGCTCGCCGTATGGAACACCGCCAGCCGCGCATGCATCGATCATCTGCGGCGTCCCTCTCGATGTGGCTTCAAGTCTCCATCGATTCCTCGAAGTGGAAAGCACCACGGAGGCACGGGGCCGGAGCCTCTCTCATGACCATCTGATCTGAGAAAAACGGAGCCCCCGGCCCGGCCGGCCCCGGCAGATTTTCAACGCCCTTTCCGATTCTGTGTCGTCCGGTCCGGCGAGTCGGCGGCACGCGACGTGCTGGTTGCTACGGAGGCTTTCCTTTTTTTTTTGAAAGGTGGAGGCTTTCCTTTATTTCCTCTCGCGCCACCGGCACTTTCCCGAGCAAAGTAGTAAATGCAGGCCCGGCCGTGCCAAGTTTTTCTTCTGCCTTTTTCCTGTATACGGCTATCCGCACTCGTGGTACTCTAAATTCATCCTCTAAATGGCCTGGTCATCAAGATTCTCTCCTCTATACTCAATTCTCCCGTATCCATCCATCATCTATATCATCCCACTTGTCACTTTATCCAAACATGACATCTTGTTTTGAAGAATTTATTGAAATAAATTCAATAGTGCAATTGTAATTTAATTTGATTTTTTAGTTTGTGAGTTATAATATTTTTAGGTACTTAAATTAGTGGGGCCCGCTCTCGGATGCCGCCATAATTGAAGGATGCGGCGTACGTAGGGGAGTGGTTGCCGTATGCGCTGCAAGTGGCTATCCGCTATATTCGCCGATGTGGAGCTGATGTGCAGCGTAGCGGATGGCATTCCGTTCGGCAGTGCAGGCAGCCTAATGTGTGTTGTGGTTTCAGCGACCAGGCCGGAGGGGGGGGGGGAATTAAGACTGTCCGCACCGCACCCTGTATAGGGTCCGGTAAAACCAGATAGAGGAGCACATGCCGCAAATTTCAGCTGCACCGCAGTCCGATAAGTCATCCGTTGTCCGCACGGATCCGCCAAATCTAGCGCTTTGCCGTTCCTACGCTAAACGGTCACGCGGGCCTGCGAGGCTGCTGCCCATTCGCCTGCATGAGAGAGCAGGAGAGAGAGAGGAGTATCCAGCGCGGCCCCCACCTGATGAACGATGAAAAAAATGTTATAACTCCTAAACCAAAAAAACACAAATTAAATTCCGATTGTATCATTAAATTCGTTTCAATAAATACTTCAAAACAAGATGTCACATGGATATATTTAGATAAAATGACAAATGGACCCCACAGTAGATAGAGGATGATATAGAGGATGGATGGATGCGGAAAAACTGTATATTTTACGGTGACTAGGATGAAATATTTCTTTTAGAGGATGAATATAAAAGTCGATAAATGCGAATAGGCTGAAGCCGGGAACAAGAATCACCGCCCCGGCCGGCTGGATATGCGATTGTTGCTCTATCGTCGTCGCCGATGGATATGCGAATATGCGATGCAGTGAGGATACAACACACAATGTCGATGGATGTTGCTTGCTCGGCCAGCTAGCTAGCTACTACGTGCTAGCCGGGCGGCCGACGAAGCTGGAAATTCCACGCCCATTAATATCCCGACGGCCGGCGGTGCTGCATTGCATGCATGCTATGCTCTCCTGCATGTATGGTCTACAACTATACAAGCAAAGGGCAACACCAACAAGCAAGGCAGCAATGCGAGCCTACCGGCCAGCTGCCAACGAATGCCCTATTCTACAGCACTTTTCAGCAAACGAATAGTAATTTTCTCTTGTAACAAATCAGCGTAAGCATTAGCATAAGCTAGATCTCCGCAAAACGAACAGGACATGAGGTACTCGTACTCTCTCGTACAGTACGTGGCAAGTCGCACGCCGTTGACGCCAAGTGCCGACTAGTGGCTGTGTACTTCCGTGCCCGGGTAGGCGAGGAGGCAGCCAGGCAGGTGCATACAACAGTGGCTACTGGCTAGCCAGGTGTCGGAAGGCGGCGCTACAGAGATGCATGCATGCTAGGGCTTGTTTAGTTTGCAATTTTTTTTTGCAAAAACCCACTGTAGCAGACGGTAGCATTTTCGTTGTTATTTGGTAATTAGTGTCCAATCATGGAGTAACTAGGCTTAAAAGATTCGTCTCGTGATTTATAGCTAAACTGTGTAATTAGTTTTATTTTTTATCTATATTTAACGCTTTATGCATGTGTCTAAAAATTAATGTGACAGAGAATCTGAAAATTTTTAGAAAAAATTTTAGGAACTAAGCAAGCCCTGTGGACGCAGGATGCCGGACGGGGCGCTCCGCCCCCGCGCGCGTTTGCATTGCATGCGTCAGAGCAGCGAGTCATGCACGCCGCCACCGTCGTCGTCGTCGGGACACAAGTACGGTAGCAGTGCAGTGCTGCAGTTTTGGGCAATGCTATGGTACACATTTTACCTCCTAGGAGGTAATCTCTACTATAATTGACCAATCAAAACTATACTATGTCTCCCCAAGAAAACGTCCCCCGCTGAGAGCCTTCAACCACTATGTACCCAGAAAAATACACACAGAACTTCGTCTCTATTAACATCAATGGCTAATAAAACACCAAAACTTATCCAACGGCCAACGTTTGATGTGTGATGCGAGACTTCTCACACCCACGCTTCTCACCCGCAAAGGCCCCGCGCACATCGCGACCACGGAAGCCTGCGCCCCCACGCATGCCCTCCGGCGGCCACGGATCGAATCCCACGAGCAACAGAGAAAAGTAAAAAAAACAACAGTGCTCCAGTTCTTGAAGCCGATGGGGAAGACGAACCGCAGGGGAAGGGTCTAGGGTTTTGGTTCGCAGCTCCGCGGGCCGCTGAGGGGGGCAGCGCGGGCACGACAGCGCACGGGCGAGGCCGAGGCGACGGCGACAAAGAAGAGGCGGCGGGTCAGCCTCGGTTCCGCTTCCCGACCTTGGAGACCTCGATTTGGAAGCCGATGAGTTCGTCATGGTCCTCTTGGTCGTCGTCAGGCGCGGGCCAGTCGTCCTCGCCGGTCGCGTCTCTGGCCGCGATATCGAGCGGCGGGTCGGGTGAGGCAGGGATTTAGCAGGAAGAGAGCCTCGGGAAAGGGGCCGAGGGGAAGACGAGGCGGAGGCGGAGGTGGGCAGGGCCGGCGGCGTGGAGACGAGGTGGATACAGATCCTCAATCAAAGGTATATTCATGGAGGTGGAAAATCTCATCCGCCGTGATCCAGCCCGTGTTGCTGTGCCTGGTGGTGGCGTACCCTCCCTTCCTTTTCTTGGGGAGAGGAGAATGGAGTCATGCTTTCTTTCCCTTCCCGATATGCGCCGCCAGGCCGTCGCCCCGACCCAGGCCCCCGAACTCGCCCTCCCCATCTCCCTGCACCGCTAGGCCTAGCCGCCCAACGAACGTGCGACGGGTGAGGTGGAGGCGCGCCCCTCGATTCCGCGTCGCTGCTGGGTGATGCCTCTGGCGGTGGGAGCCATCGCCGAGGCGGAGCGCTCCGCCGGCGCGCGACACGGCTGCTGCGCCGCGGCGGGCCATGCGGGAGTTCTCGGTGCTGGTGCGGCGGGCACTCTCTAGCCTCTCCCTCAGCGAGTTCTTGTGTGCGGGTCAAACTACGGTACCCACGCCCGGAAACATAGAGGAGAGTTTGGGATTCGGCAACCACGGCCGGATCCATCGAGGAGGACAATGACCATGACAGCCTCCAACGGATCCAGGAGGTTTCTGGTACTCCTCTTCACCTATACATTCCTATCAGTCACAACGCTCTACCCTCATCTCCCCCTCCCTTTTCTGCAGATCCATCCCAATAGCAGCAGCTCGGCTCACTTGTGCTCCTCACCGTTAGGTTATTGCAGTTTGGTCGGATGAATTGTGTTAACTTTGCAGGTACAGAAGCAATGTACTGCTTTTTTTATCATTACAGTTCATTTTGGTGTGTAGGTAAAGTTTAGCTCAAATTGCAGGTTGGGATTTTTAATTTCATTGCCTAATCATTGTTTAATAATTGCAGCTCTTATTAGTTCAATCTTTGTATGAATGGTAATGAGTCTGAGTGTAGCATACTCATACATATGTGATACTGGTTTATTTAGCCATGATATTGCTTTCCTGTTTATTAGCTGAGTATTTTCTTTTCAACCTTTCTTTAAGCAAACCTAATGTTGAATAGTATCTTGTAGACAACCGGTGATGGAAATAATTATCAGAGCAGCACATTTGTTTTTTGGTATACAATTTAGCATCTTTTGTTTTCATCATTTCTAATTTTTAATATAAGGATCCAATAACCCTAACATCGTTGTCAAATACTTTGCTCACCATAATTAATGTTCCATGACAATTTCGATAATAATGCTCAAATTACATACCATTCAGTTGGCAGGAAGTCCTGCTGATGTATGAAGCAACTGAAGAGGAGAAGAAGAGAAATGTATGCAGGCCACAAAGGTATTCTTTTAGCTATAGAAAAGTTCTTTTTTAGTTGATTAATTAATTAAAAGTAAAAAATTCTTAAGTGCACTTGAATACCCTAATTAAGAGAAGTATCTCTAAGCCACCTTAATTTCTGTTCACTAAAGCTCAGCAAATTTGATGAATTTGTCACAATTCTGCACTTCTGAAGGCTTGGAACTTCTTTGTATAGTTAGACTGGAAGGTAATAGCCGGCGCAGCCCCGCTGACGAGGAAAGGGGCAGTGATGGGTCGTCCCCGTACACCATGTAAATTGATGGATCTGCTTATGCACAGTACATGTAGACATGTAAGGTAATATCCATGTAATGTGTTATTCGTATCCCAACTTAAGTGTACCAATACAATGAAATATTCAGTGTGCCTGTCTTAGTTATGGCGTCACTAAATGGAGTAAATTGGAGAATTGCATTTGTGATCAACCTGGACATTGCAATATCCCTGATGCATGGGCTACTAACTTCGATTGTTTTCACTTAAAACAGGCTGGTTTTGCATTAGATTTTTTGGGGTTCATTTAAATCTGGCCTTTTAACGTTTGCAAAGTTGTGCAGATTGTGAGTTTTCACTCTATGTGCATTGAATAAGAATGTCCCAAATTTATTCATGGTACATTGCTGTTCATGTCAGCTAATAAAGAGTGACTTCTTTCATCACTGTCCCTGCGATCATGGCTGACCTGCTGTCCTATGCTCGGTATGAGATAGTGCTCCAGTTTTCTGAAATCCTAGGGATGCACAACTATTGGTAACTAGCTAACATCTACCCCATTTTCAATCAGAAAAGAGATGATATGAGACTGGGAAAGTGACCAAGATTCTGAATGGGGGTGGTGGGCTGTCTCTTGACCTCATAAATGAAGCTTCACAATTGTTTCCTCATGCTGCTGTTTTATCAGCTTATGGTATGTGTTCTTTGCTAGTTAGCAGTGCAGATTCTTAAGAATCATGTATCATGAGTATTAATTTATTTATGCAAACTGACATCTCTATGAAGAGGGAAATATTGGTTGAACAGTATAGTTATAATGTACTCTAAAACCATGTTAGTTATTCCCTCTGGCATCGCGATTTAGCCACTTTGGAAACACATCTACTGAATTTTAATAGCTTATAATTTGCAACAGGGATGATTGAGGCATGCACATCTCTGACATTCATGCCTCTCAACATACCAAATCAGGCAGCCATTCATCTCTGACATTCTGACACTCATGGTTCTCAAGCAAGTTAATTTGGTTCCCCACACAAACTCTGAATCTATTATGTGTTCGTTGGTCAACATTGGTGTTTTGTAAAAAGTTTTTGTATCACTGGATTTTTTTTCTTTTCACCTTGTGTAGTCATTGGGCACTTAGCAGTGATGGTCTTGGCGACACTGCATTCATCATTTGTTAGGGTCAAAACCACCATACCCTCTTGAAAATTTATAGATAACTGTTCTTGTATGTTTCTATTATTGGATTTGTCTGGTTTTGTGTTGCCGTAGCGTTAGCACGGACTAATAAGATGATTATATTTTAATTATTGCAGCTAACAGTTGCTGTTTTGGTTCTGAAATATCATCTGCAGTTAACTGATTTATGACTTTATCTTCTTATATCAGGTGGCTACATCTATTTTTGTCTGCATATGTCAGGGATCATACACTTATTTTTGTTTAAAAAATTTTTAGCACAATGTGGTGTCCTCTGCATTTAAGAAAATGTTGCATTTTCATATAAATTTAAAGTGTCGGTTGGAAATATGAACTGATCTTTCATCATGATTTCCATGTGGTCAGGTTGTCGAAGTTGAAGCTGCACTTATTTCTAGAATACGAAGATTGGAGCAGAGATTACTGAAAATTGAGCCTCATGTGAGTACCAAAGAAGTCTCTGCGTCCTTAATTTTTTTATATTACATATAACTTTTGCTCTTTTTGTAGAAAACTGTACACGATGATGTGGTTTTTTAGTGCATACACCATTTAAGCATTGTCACTTACATGCTTCTCAATCATTGGCTTCAAACATTTAAGCTGCTACTCCCATCCCCTATTTCATTGGAATTTCAATTTAGGGAACTTTCATTATAGTGCAAACAGTGGAATTCAAACAGCAATGCTTCCAGTTATTTCCATCTCTTATATGCCTTCCAGAAGCCCAACTGCAAATTCACAGTCCATCCCTTTCCTATAACACATTTACCATCTTAACTAATCTGAGCTCCTGATCTTCAGATACACCAACCAGTACAAAGAATAAGAGATTATATACTTTCAATTTTGGCTACTAAGTGACTGACTCTACAGCAGACCTCATACAGGACATGCTGTGCCAAATGTCATTGCAACACTTTCAGAAAGTTAATCCATTAATTTGTCGTCAGCTTTTGACTCTGCTCCTTTGAGATACAGTAGGACGAGCCCTGCCAAGTTGATTCTGCATTTTCAATGTGCCGATCTTAGGTATGGTAGGACTTAGTAGTTCACAACTGCGGTTAATAGTTTTTTTGCTTTCATTTCATTGTGAAATAAAGTTTATAAGCTGCTTGGTGGTTTAAACGCCACCATAGGTCTTTGCATTTGTGATAAATCATATATTACTCGACCACTTAAAAATTCGATGACAAATATTGCTTTCCACTTGCATCTCAGGTGGCTACATTGCTAGAAGTTCTACCTAATCGAGTGACAGCTGATGTGCTGGAGCATTGCTGTAAAAACTACATTCTGGAATCAATTTCAGCGGCCACTTCTCAAACTTTATTTTGATTTTATTTTATTTATGTATGTACTCATGTGTCAAGGTTGAGCTGGGTTCACGAGCTTCAACCTCAAACAGATGCTTATTGATCTCCTCGATGAAATTACACACTTGATAGATTGAGTGATAACATGACCTATCATCATATTATGCCTTGTTATGCATGAGTGTTTTTCGAATTAAACAATCAAAGAAATATCGTCGTTTGTTGTTTTCATGTGCATCCGTGGGATGAACCCGTGGCGTTAGCACGGGTACTATACTAGTACCTCAAAGGAATCTCAGCCATTGATTTTCTAGATTGTTTGAACTAATATATTAATTAATATAAGAAAAGAAAAAGGAAACATTGTTAAATCACCTCATCACGGGAGACAAGCAACGGCACACAGTCCTTCCTTTTCTGTGGGCATTTTTCCCTTTGCCCTTTTGCATGAAAAATAGATTATTCAGTTACAAAATAAGATACATGTATGAAAGAAATCAATAACCAACATATATATTAATTAATTTATCCGTGAACTTTAGCGATCTAAAAAATATGTTACAAAATACAAACTCGATTAAAACTATATTACATAATTGAGTAGCTTTTTAATAAACTATATATAGCTGTTACGTGCACGTATACTTTGGACATGTACGTTGGACACTTGTGCACATAAATTTGTTGGGTTCAGGTACTCACACGTTCGCCTCATTGGACACGTTCACAATCTTGCACAATCTTGCACAATATTGCACGTTCATTACCAACTAGTACAAGATTGTGCATGATCTTGCATGACCGGGATATCTATCAAATCACACATGCATCAATCAAACCTAAACTAGATTTTTTATATCTAAAATATTCCTTATTTAGTTTTTTTATAAAATGAAAATTTTAATAAATATATTACCTCCAAATGATCGTAACCGTCCAATTAAAACGAATAAACAGCTTACAGTCATTTGGTGTACCACGGGAGAGCCCTGCTGTTTTAGCCATGAAGACTCGAAGAGACAACACGATGATTGATTGATCCACACTTCCACAGCATTACAGCAATCATGTGGATGTGGCAAGGTACTCTACCGTGCCATGCATTATCGTCCTGGACTCCGAGGCCTTGTTAAGTTCCTAGAAAATTTTGCAAATTTTTTCAGATTCCGTCACATCGAATCTTTAGACATATGCATGAAGCATTAAATATAGATAAAAAATAAAACTAATTACACAGTTTAGACGAAATGTACGAGACGAATCTTTTAAGCTTAATTAGAATATGATTGAACAATATTTGCCAAATAACAACGAAAAGAGTTGTAAAATTTTTTGCATCTAAACCGGCCCGAGTGCCACTGCCAGCAGTAGCATGCATGCCCTGTGCAGTCTGTGCCATTCAGCCAGTCAAGAGTCTTCGGCCTTGTTTAGATGGTCAAATTGGCCACCAAATTTACTATGCAGAATTCTTATTCTCCGTCACATCAAAATGTCGGCACATGCATGGAGTACTAAATATAGATGAAATCAAAAACTAATTGCACAGTTTGGTTGTACTTTGCGAGACAAACATTTTGAGTCTAATTAGTTAAAGTTTGGATAATTTTTACCAAATACAAATAAAATGCTACAGTAAGCTGATTTAACGTGACACTGTGCAAAATGACGAATCCGCCCGGAACTAAACGAGGCCTTCGGTCGAGTCTTTCACCGCGCACATCCCTATGCGCGCGGCGCCGTGCATGCACCCAATAATCCATCCACATGATGATGAGTGGTAGTAGTACTCCAGGGTAGTAAACTTGCAGCAGCTGCTCGCTCCGTCGCTCGCTTTCAAGTTTCAACAGAAGACGACTTGCAGTGCTGCCGGCTGGCCAGGGTGCCGCCGGAACGCACGCAGATCGCGTGCCCGCTTTTGCGACCCACCCACAAACCCAGGGGCCAGGGCGGCGTGCGGTCAAAGGAGGCATTCAATTCAATTCAAATCCCCCTACGCTCGCTTGACACCGCCATTATTAATGCGCTTTACACAGGTATACTACTACTAGGCCCTGTTTAGTTATCAAATTTCCCTCCCAAATTCTACTATACAAAAAGAAAATTCACATCACATTAAAATGTCGGCACATGTATAGAGTACAAAATGTAGATGAAATTAAAAACTAATTGCACAGTTTTGTTGTACTTTGCAAGACGAACGTTTTAAACCTAATTAGTCAATGTTTGGACAATTATTACCAAATAAAAATAAAATGCTACAGTACTACACAGTACTATACAGTACTCGACGCACGCTGAATCCAGCGAACTAAACACGGCCCTACAGTAGTTCCTTCCGGATCGATCTGATTCTGATCGACCGACGACCTCGACAATAATGCAAGCAGTTAAGCTAATGGTCGCCAGCTCCATCATGCATCGCAGCTCGCTTCTTGTTGGCACCTACTCACTCAGTCCCAATTAAATCAACTTTTTTGAGTTATCTTGGGCCATTTTTTAAATTAACTGACTTTATTTAAAAAGAACATATGTAAATATTTATAACACTAAATTTATATTAATAGACGCACCACGCAATTAATATTTTTCTCGAATACGAAAAAAATGTACGCATCCTTAATTTTTATTTAAGATAAGAGAAATAGTTTTACAAAGGCGCGGCACGTTTTGCGTTCTGGGACGGTTCAAGTATTCTACCGTCCCACAGTACGAGAGCAAACTTGGGGATTACTGGCTAATAACCAAGCAAAGCATGAAATATTTTTTTGTTTCTTTAGTGCCATATAAAAGTTAATGCTTTTTATAATATATAGATTTGATTCAAATCTTTGATGCCATTTATTTATTTATTTTACTTGAAATAGCTCTAAAAGTTTAGCAGTTTATTTAAGGCTAGAGAGAGTAGCAGTACTGACCATCTGTAACGTGTGTGGCGCACGCGCAGCCTACGACCTCCACCGTTCCGTCACCAACGGAAACGAAGTTCGGACCACCTGCGGATTGAGGACAAGCAAGCATAGTACTAGGACACATGTACTCCTAGTACGTGCCCCTCAGTCCAAAAAAAAACATGATGTTTTTGGATTGGATTTTTCAGATAGTAGATTAATATTGGTGGAAGAGAGAGTCCAGAGGAGGAAGGAGCGTACGCTTTCCAAGTTTCCTGCAAGCGGCACGTACGTACGCGCGCACAGTGGAGAGACGACCGATGATCAGGCATGAAAACGGTACGGATATTTTCTGACGGTATTTAAGACCGAATCCGTTTAGAGGAATTTTAATCCGTCCGTATCCGAGTCTGGATATTTAACATCCGATACCGTATTCGTATCCGAATATTTAAATCATATATTTATGATGTCGATATCCAATCGTATCCTATCCGGTATTTTTTATACTATCCGTATTCGAATCCAAATCCGGACATAAATATGAAAACAAATATGATATCAGTGATATCCGTCCGTATCCGATCCGTTTTCATCCCTACCGATGATGCGTGCACTGAACTGCGGCACCGGCCGGCCGATCGATCCGCCGCCACTTGTGTGTATAGTTGGGCATGCAGCCTGGCCCCGTGAAACCGGCACGAGGCCCGGTATTTTGGCCTGGCCCAAGCACGGCCCGGCCCGATGGCTAGCGGGCCCACGTTGGCATGGCCCGGAGGAGTAGATCGTGTCTGGGCCGCACCCCAGGCCCGTGGGCTGGCACAACACGACCCGCTCCTCAACGGCTGGCTCGGTGGCGGCCCGGTGCCCCATCGGCTCTCCGCCTCCCCCTAGCAGGCCGCATTTGGCCCAGCCCATGAAATCCGCTGCACCCCCGTTCCATATATAACCAGGCGCCCGCGCGCCGCGGCACCCCTCTCTCCCTCACCCTAAACCCTAACCAGAAGCCCTCCCCCTCCCGCTGCGCCTGCACTCCTCCTGCTCGCTTCGCAGCCGCAGGAGCACCGCACCGCGTGCGCGGCCCCAGCCCCACGAGCGGTCGCACGGCGCACGCCTACCTTCGCGTTCACAACGACGTGACCCTAGCCCCACGCTCCCTCGGCCCGCGCATCCGCCAGCTTCGAGCGCAACGGCGTTGGCTGCCTCCATGGCCATCCTCTGCGCCTCCTCCCTTGGCTCCCTGCCTCGCTCCGTCGTGGAAGGTGGCGGCGCCCCTCTCGCCTCCACGCCTCCCGCGCGCCCGGCCTCCTCCACGGCGGCGTTGACCTCCACTCCACCTCCTCCACGCTCCATTCTGCCCCCTGCGGCCAAATCTCCAGCAAGTGCAGCATCCACGAGCTCATTGTCCGTCGCCGCGGATCTAGCACCGAGCGCCTTGGGGTGAGCTACGAGCGCGCCGGCGGGGCGGCCGCCGCCACCTCCTGCGGTGGCTGTGCCCCCTCCCCCCTCTCTCTCTTTTGTGTGCTGGCATTTGGTGGGCCTCGGCCGGCCCGGCTTGCTAAAAAGGCCGTGCTCATCGGGCCGCCTCGGCACAAAAAGTGGCCCATAGTGTCGTGCCTAGGCCGAAGGCCAGGCCCGCATGCCTGAGAGGCACGGCCCGCAGGGCACGGCGTGCCGTGCCGGCCGGATAGCATCGGGTCGTGCCTGGCACGGGCCTGTGCTGTGCCGGGCCAGGCCGGCCCGTTGCCCATCTATACTTGTGTGCTGCCCCGGTCGCCGGCTGCGGTCAAACTAGCTAGCCGAACGCCCGAACTAAGAGCATCTCCAACAGTTTACCAAAAGTCACTTGGCAAATGTTGTGTTTTGACAAGTTGCTAAAAGAATATGTCAAGTTAAAAATAAGCTCTTTCCAACAGTTCCCTATTTCTAACTTGCCAAAAAAAAGGGCCCACGTCCATCGGTTGTTGACAGGTACCGACTTCTTCCCCTCACGCCGCGGTCTTCGTTCAGAAGTGCCGTTTGTGCTTGATTTATTCAGTACCATACGGTATCCATGTTCCATCAGGCCACGGCGCCATCCATCAGGCCATGGTACAGAAGTATCCATGTTTCATCAAACCACGACATTTGGAGCAACGAATGACCAGGAGATCTCCACGTCGCATCCAACAGTGGGCACAACAAATAATTCCCATACTTGACAATGAACTTCGATAATGTTTAAGCTGATGAAATAAAGGTTCTGCTAGATATAATTAATAAACTAAAGGTTCTGCTGGATATGAAATAAAGGTTCTGCTGGATATAACTCAAATGAAAACAACTAAATTTAATTTGTAAGACGTCTAGCGACAATCTGCTTCTGCATTGTCTCAAGCCATTGGAGCTGCATCGGGTTGAGAGTGGTCATGTCCGCCAACATAATTTCTTTTTCCTCTTTCAGCAACTCCGCTTCAGCTCTCTTTTGTTCCGCATCAGCTTTCTTTTTGACAATTTGCACCCGCTTTTTCTCCAGCTTTAGTGCTTCTTTATCTATCTCAAGTGAAGCCATGAACCTCTCCTGTTTTGCCTTCTCCTTTTCATTGTCCAAAACCTCCTTCTTTGCCCACATCTTGTCCAAAGCCTCCAAGCAAGCTTCCCCACCTCCTCGTCTAAGATTTTCTTTTGCCTTCTTAATCCCATCTGGCCTTTTCCTTGCTTCAGTTTGTTGACCAACAACATCTGTGACTGCTTGTTCATTGTTGGTGCCTTCTTCATCCCTTGGTCTGGACACCTTTGCGGCCTTCTGTTTCTTGTTGCTTTTTTCTTGTTTCTCCAGCTCCGCAAGTTCAACCATCTTGGCTGCCCACTTGTCTTCCCCCTTCAGTATGTTCCAACAAGGCATAAGAGTGAATTTTTTTTGTCCTTGTCTAGTTCTGTGTACAGCTTGGATGCTTCTGAAATCTGTACAAGGCATCAATTTATATATCAGTTTCAAATAAAACAAATTGTGGTAAAAGATTAAACACATAATACATACCTTGTCTTGGATAGTATGTCCACTTTGATTCCTACGTTCAATCGCCTCATAACATGAACAAAACTTGTTGACTTGAGCCTGAATTGTCGGCCACCTATGCATAATGGAACTCTCTGTCCGCACAGCTTCAGTTTTTTGTTCTTCTCAAAATAAGCATGAACTCTACCCCAAAACGTGGTACGATTTTGGTTGGCCCCGTGGATGGGATCTTTGCTAGCGTTCAACCAGCCCGAGCAAACAACTTCGTCTTCCTTCCAATGAAAATTTTTGGACCGCCTGGTTCCCTTGTTACCACGACTTGGCACAACTTCCACATCGACATCTTGATTAGTCTGTGTATCTTGAGAGATTGGAATGGTGAGGTCATCCAAACCAGTAACATGGTCATCTTGTCCATTCAGAAGAATGTCTGACAAGAAACCTTCTCCTTCCATGTCGATGAGTCTAAAAAAAATAAAACCAATGAATACCCACAGCAAGTGAAACAAGTTTATATCATCTATCAGCAACAAACAATATCATCTATTATAATTCACATGAAAGGACAGTTGTAGGCCCCAAATCTTCTCTTCCTATTATAATTCACATGAGAAAGTGAATGACTTGTGAATTTTTCTGAAATTTCAAATCATGGATAAGCTTGTAGTCCTGTCAAACTTGTACCATATAATAAACTTCAACCGCTTTCATCTAATCCAACATCACATTCATGTCTGAACAGCTTTCACCATAATTTATCCATTAAGATGCAGACACTAAAGACAGGAACTCTCCTAAATTTCAGAAAACGTATTTCCACGTTGTTATTAATATAAACGCCCAGCAGGCAACGCCAGGTTAAACAAATGATCAGTTCCTCCCATGACGACTTTGAATTGCTGACTGCGAGACCAGTTCTAGATAGCTACTTTCTGCGACCCAAGCTTCCTGCCGTGGACTTTGACCAGGAAGAAACAGGCCACAAAATGAATACCAAGTGCTTCTGAACTCCAAATCTCTAATGGCCACAATAACACATGAAAGCGATCAAATCCACACATTTCACTGATTATATCCAAATAATATATGAACAATTTACCAAAAAGAATTCCCAGTCTAAAGGAAAAAACAATTTCAGATATCATCTATATATGCAGTACAGGTGAAACAAGTTTATATCATCAATATATGCAGTGCAATTCAGAAGAGTATGCATCTCCATGTTCCCAACGATCAGGCAATTTCCCAACCATAGCTAGACAACGAATACCCGCAGCAGAACCCTACCACAATGACTACCTACAGAACATACACGCAGGTATATATGGCATCTAGAAACAGTACCATCGATCAACCCTAGTACGCTCGAGTGGATGACATTTAACAATCCATACACAATCCTATACGAAGCAGCAACAGACAACCCTGAACGACGGCAGCACCTGAACACGAGGTGGAAGCCGGGCTAGGAGATCGAGAAGGCATGGAGATCGATGGGGAAAAGATGAAGTACGATACCTGTTCGCTGCGGTGGCCGGGACCTGATGCGGTCGCCACGGACCGATAGCGGCGACGGGAGGGTTCTTGGCGCGGCGGCGGCCCGGTCCTTGGCGCAGTCGCCACCAACCAATCGCGAGAGGAAGTCGATGCGGTCGCACAGAATCAGATCGATCCAAATATAGGAGGACATCGGGCTTGGCGCGAGTGGGAAGAAGCCGCGGAAGTGTCCACGCGCGCGCGGGAAGGGAATCGGAGACGCGCGGGCTCGCGATGGCAAGGCAGATACGCGCGCGTAAAGATGCACGTGCGGCGACGAGAGATAGCAAGTCGATGAAAATGGCAAGTTCATATGGCAAACTGTTGGAGAGTAGATTTTCATGTTTTGCCAAATTTTTATGAATAGCAAGCTCAATTGGCAAATTGATGGAGATGCTCTAACTAATGCAAAAGCTCGCGACAAGTATACTGGTGTGCATGCATGCCGCGCTCTTACCACGGCACTAGACAAGCACAATGTAGGCCATGCAAGGAACCGGGACCCTAACCCACGTACGGCAGGCACGTTAGTACGTACATTGCACCCGGTCCCTGTCGTCAACAGGGCTAAAGTAAAAGGCAGTCCAAGCCCCACGGAAGAATCTGTCGTCGTCGCCGGACCGGAGACGACCGGACCTCGGTCACTCGCTCTCTCGTCCGAGCTGCAGCCGATGATGGATGAGCGTGATGCGTTGCGCCAACCTGGCTCTCTACTACTAGTAGTGAAGATGACGACGACGGCCTCTTTTGGCATGATTGGCAGGCAAGCCCGGCCGGACACCAGCAGAAAGTCCTCCGCCAGCGCGCGCGCATGCAATGCAACTAGCCGCTAGCTCTGTTGTAGCTGTGCGAAAAACGCACGTCGCCGTCGCACACAGGCCGTCCGGTCGACGACGCGATATTTCCATATCAATTCTTGTGTGCTGATGGAGCGCAGGGGCGTGGCGCGGCGGCCGCCGGGGCGTGGGGCGGGGCGGGCAGACGGGCGCGGCGCGCCGCGGGGCAGCGCAGGCGGTCGGGCGTGGCGCGGCGGCCGCCGGGGCGCGGGGCGGGGCGGGGCGGGCGGCAGGGCGCGGCGCGCCGCGGGCCACGAGCGGCTGGACGCGGACAGCTGAGCGCGGGGCGGCGCAGGCGGCCGCCGGGGCGCGGGGCGGGGCGGGCGGACGGGCATGGCGCGGGCCACGGGCGGCGCGGGGCAGGTGAGCTCGACGACGGCGTCGGGCGCGGGAGAGGAAGGAAGGAGAGAGAGAGGAAGAAAGGTGGGCCTTTTGTCACAAAGGCTTGGCGCCAAGATCTACGGCGCCAAACCTTGGCGTCAAGATCTATGGCGCCAAGAAGATGCCACGTGAGCGCCACGGCATCACGGTCTTGGCGCCGATGACCCTGGCGACATGACATTATATCTTGGCGCCAGCGACCGTAGCGCCAAGATCAGGGTCCAATTTTTAAAATCTTTCTGCCGGGGCATATTTGAGAGAATCTTTCAAAAAAAAAAAAAAAAAGACGGACGCGGAGTTGCATTGTTAAGAGCTGTACGTAGCTTGTGGTGTAGGCGCGGCTGGCCAGCAACGCGCCATGTCGACGGGGCCGTGTGTGTACGTCCGCTTCAATTCAAATCAATCCCGCAAGTCATCAGCCATGTACTAGGACAGTAGGAGCATGTTCACTCTACTAGTCTCTCTCACTCCCTCCGATCCTTATTAATGTCCTGGCACTGTAGCTTGATCACAGCATCCTCTCTTGCCCGGCCGTGCCGTGTCGTGGGCTGACGGCTGACGACGCCGCGTCGTGGGCGGCGCGCGGCGCGCGGCCACGGTTCGGCCACATCCGCGTGGATGGATCGTGGTCGTGGATGGATGGCCGACCTGCTTTCCAACCAGCAACCTTAATGGCTGATTGGTCAGCGTCTGCCCCTAAACTTTTCGGCATCAATACCCTGCGCCTAGCTAGCTTGTTGGAGAGAGGGAGTGAGACGAGACTGTGATGATGTTGTACGTACTCCGTATAATGGTACTACTACTCCACTACTGGTATCGATCGTACTACCTACCCATCTTCAAGGTACCAGGTACTCCAAAGTGTCCATACCGCGCCCGCCTGCTTGGAACCTACGGACTACGTAGCTACCGCAACAAAGCAGGCAGCTCTGGCTCTGCACATCAAAACAAAAAGGATTAGAAATGCAATCTGAATCTGAACAAATTAAAGGGTGGGAGAATGGAGTGCCTTGCATTGGTTACATTACATTCTCGATGGCGAATGGCGGTTGCGGTCATTTTCAGCTGAAAGCGTTGAGGCACTTTAAACCAAGCAGTCAGCCAACTATAGATTCCGAGAGCCCATTTGTTTTTGGGTGACTAAAGTTTAATCATCATCTTTTAGTCACTTTTTGTCTCTAAAATATCAAACATGGTGACTAAAAAATGACTAAAGTAGTTTAGTCCCTTTAGTCCTCAAGGGGTGTGACTGAAAGGTGAAACTTTGGTCCAGTGAAATTAAAATAGGCCTTCGTCCTTCGTGATTCGGAGCAAAAAAAAAAGTTACCTTTTGACACTACTGGATATTGTTCTGTCTCGTTGCAGAAGTTGTCCTCATAGAAAGGGAACAATACCCAGATAACCAATCAAGTACAGCAGCAGGAAGCCAAGAAATCTGTGTACTCCGTAGAGCACTCATAGCAGACAGCAGTACCAACACACAGTAGTACACACAGCAAAGCTATCCTTGGTCTCGTTTAGTTCGGTGAATTGGGGAGAAAAACACTGTATCAGAATTCCTGTAGCATTTCGTTTGTATTTGGTAAAAATTATCCAAATTTTGACTAACTAGGCTTAAAATGTTCATCTCGCAAAGTACAACAAAACTGTGCAATTAGTTTTTGATTTCATCAACATTTAGTACTCCATGCATTTGCCGACATTTTGATGTGACAGGGAATCTTCTTTTTGCATAGTGAAATTTGTGGATTGTTTAGTTCCCCAATTCTCCCCAAATTTCACTATGCAAAAAGAAGATTCTCTGTCACATCAAAATGTCGGCAAATGCATGGAGTACTAAATGTTGATGAAATCAAAAACTAATTGCACAGTTTTGTTGTACTTTGCGAGATGAACATTTTAAGCCTAGTTAGTCAAAATTTGGATAATTTTTACCAAATACAAACGAAATACTACAGGAATTCTGATACAGTGTTTTCCTCCCGATTCACCGAACTAAACGAGGCCTTGGTGTACACATCTGCTCGGCTTGAGTGCTTGAGGTTCAACACGACAATCCTGTGATTTCATCACCTCCAGTCTGTGGTCTGGCCCTAGTCTAGTCGGGACCTGTGATTATGACGACCATCCCCGGCCGTGGAGGATCTCCAATCTCAGCTCATGACCAACAACCCCAACCAAACTCAAAAGGGATGTCAAAGTTCAGCTCCTGCAATTCATCTCACGGCTCCACTAATTAGCGAGCGTTCCTCCGATCATAAACCAGCGAATAAAATTCTGACATGTACAGTTCTCTTTTTTAGTAAAAATAAATTATCACTTTTTCCTTATTTGGATATGCACAGCATTCTCCTCCTCCGCGCAGCACTTCCCTCCTCCACTCTCTTTTAATTTCAACAGGCTGCGATGTCATGCTGATGCAAACGAGGAAAAAGCAAAACATTTCTTTCAAAATGTTATAACTTCTAAACGGTGTATCCGTTTTTAATTTCGTCTATACTAGTGTGCTCTACGCGACGAGACGAACAAAACTAGACACCACTTGCATATGTTTCGAAGAAATTTATTTTAATAGTAATTTATGTGTATTATCTTATATCATATAATTTATAGCATATAACTTAGAGGTATAACTTATAACATATAACTTATATGAAAAACTTGGAAACTCAAGAGTTATGAAACACAACTTATTTACAAAAAATTATTAAACACAAAAGAATGAATTAACTTATAACTTATGCCAAAATTTGTAAACATAAAAGTTATTAACACACAAAGAAACAAATTAACTTATAACTTAAACCAAAATTTAGAAACACAAAAGTTAGCATATAACTTATAAGTATAACTTATAACATACAACTTATAACATATAACTTATGCGAAAAAACTAGAAACTCAAGAGTTATGAAACACAACTTATTTTGCAAAAAAATTATTAAACACAAAGTAACGAATTAACTTATAACTTATGTCAAAACTTGCAAACACTAAAGTTATTAACACACAAAGGAATGAACTAACTTATAACTTATACCAAAATTTAGAAACACAACTTATGTACAAAAGTTATCAAACACAACTTTTGTACATAAGTTATTCAATAAAACTTGTGTGCATAAGTTGTAAGTTATAAGTTATATTGTATAAGCTAATATACATAAATTACTACTAGAAAAAAAAATCTTCGAAACATATGCAAGTAGGTTCTAGTTTTGCTTGTCTCGTCGCGTAGAACATGACGATGTAGACGGAATGGAAAGTAGATACACCGTTTAGAAATTATAGCATTTTAAAGTAAATGCTTTGCCTTTTTTTTTAGGTTGGGTCAGCAGTGACGTCATAGCCAACGAAATGAGCGGGTGAGGGGAGCCGACAACATCGGACGACTGCACACGTGGTCTGATTGTTCGCGCGATTCAAAACGGACAATCAACCGCCCAATTGGAATTGGGTTCATCTCATCAGTCCCATGGTCAATCACTTGCCAAACAAACTCTTTTCTTTACCCTGCCCTGCCTTTTTCATGCAGACGAGATGAACAACATCATCACAACACACTTTTGTGGCCTCTTCAGAATCAAAATCCCAATAGATTACTCCTCCTAATCGTGATTAGTCCTTGGTTTTGTTTTTGCATATCCATCAAATCGCAATTATGCCAGGACAGGAGACAGGTCATTGTACGTGTTGCCGTTGCCAGTACCCCCACCAAGTTACCATAAATGACAACTTATGAAATTTATTATCATGGAGTATTAATATAAATTAAAGTGAATTGTCAGTGTTATCACTATGTGGTTTTAATGAACATTTTTCCATAGCTATTAAAATTAATATTTAACGTAATGTATACATGTTTACTTTGTATTATCTTTTATAATAACAAAGATGGGTAATTTATAAAATCATTAGATGGTATTTTAAAGTATCTTTTATAATGGTAGATTGAGTAATTTAGGTACAGAGTTAGAGGGTTATTTTAAATTATGTTTCATAATGGCAAAGATGGGTAACTTAGATGCATGTCGTGGGGTTATTTTGAATTATGTGCAATAATGACACGTGTGTAATTAGATGCAAATTTAGGGGTTATTTTAAGCTATCTTTCATAATGATAGATGTGAGTAGGGGTTATTTTGATTATCCTGCATAATGACAGAGGTGAATAATTTAGATGGAAAAATAGGGGGCTACTTTATATATTTTCGTAATGGCAGAGTTAGATTACAATAGTCCAATGGAAATTATCGATGATGATTTGAGTCTATCAAATTAAAGGCCAGATGTTTTTAATTATTGTGAGAATTTCTATGATCTATCATTTCTCCTACCACATTTGGTGGGAATTAACATGGTGTCTCTATTGAAGCCTCTAATTAGTAATTGTAAGATAAGGTTGTACTTGTCAATGGATTAATATGCCTTTACTAGACTATTATGGCGAGAAATGCACCCTACGACCCACCTGTAACATATGCTTTAAATTGGTCACAGGCATATCAAAACATTATTATGTTAAAAAAGACATCTTTATTGTTTAACATTGTAACGGATCAACGTAATTATACGAAATTAAGTAAGAAAATCTTCCACCGAGGCGGTTAATTTAACAAACTTAAGCCCGTATAACTCGAGATTCCGTGAAATCCCGAAGGATTTCCAAACCACTAACATACAACCAAGATCGTACTGATTTAGCAGCCACAGTTCACACAATACATAAATCTGATCAAACAGGTAGGATACATCGGAGTTCGGAAATAAAAGTTATTACAACATAGTTCAACATAAAGTAGCGGAAGCAAATAGTTTTACGCACACACACTTAGTTCAGTTACAGTGCCAGTCGATAGTCATGGTCCACAAAAGCAGTAGATAAGACAAACAGAAAGACCCTTGCCCAAGGTCCTAGTTGTCACCCATCGCCGGATACAGACAGTTGGAGCAGTACCCGTAGTACATCTGACCATCTGCAACAACAATGAGAACAACGTCCTGAGTACGAGAATGTACTCAGCTAGACTTACCCGTCATAAACCAGAAATAACATGACACCAAGGAGCATGCAAGGCTTTACATAGCGGATTGGCTTGACTCCTTTGCGAAAAGCACGAGTTATTATGAATGACTAAGGATAAGTATATTTAGCATCATTTTTAGGATAACCTATTCATGCTAAATAAGCACCTATGACGTAAAACAAACATTTGATTAACCATTAACATCAAAGATTACCATCTCAGGTTTAGCCTTTCCAACATTATCCACATAACCATCCGTTTTCCATCATTAAAACTACGATGCCATAGCTCGAGTCAAGTGCTCACTAACCGGGAGCGACGGCGATTCGAATCGAATTCCTATCCAGCTGGAGATTTATTCCTCACACAAACCATGCTTCCCCCGTCAGGGTCGCGTAGATCACCAATGACATTTTCCGAGAAGCCGCGGGATAACAATCATGGATCGCACTACCCAGGGACCGCCCGACTGCCAGGACGCACCTTGGGCTCACTCTTCGCGTCCCCGTTACCCCCCTTTCCACACCAGTCTGCCAACCCGAGTTTATCCCGGCTCAGAAAGTGTCACTAGCTTCGCGGTCGAAAGGTACTTTATCCGGCCAGCTAAATGTGAGGCATGCGTTCAACATGACAAGAGGGACGAGCAACGATCGGTCCTTAACTGACACAGACGGAATCACTATAGTCCAAAACCCTATAAGACTCCGCCCGGTCTCCGTTTATCCATCAACACTTGGTTACTTTTCATGATCACAATTACAGCTAACCATAACCCGGTATCCACCTATAACTCGCAGGTGACAGGAAATCACCCGACTTCTACCGGTCTAAGCATGGCTAAGCAATTTACTCGATCCTGACCTAACAGGGTAAAAGATAATCCGGTGGCCAAGGTAATAATGCAACAACGGTTTCACTCCACTCCTATAACTTAATGCAACAATATATAACTATGACTCATGTAATAAGGAATAACTTTTTATAAATTTAGGAGACTTAAAATACTCCGGGGCTTGCCTTTTTCGAACGAGCTAGGATGGTGGTCAACGCACTCTGGCAGTTCCTCGCCTGACTCTTTCTCCTCGGGCACCTCCTGTGCCTGGGGTTCCTGCTGATCTGTCCAAGCCTGCTCCTCCGGTACTGCTACCTGCGACTCCTCCTGCGATCCTGTATGATGCAAGTGCATAAGGAAACATGCGAAGAATGCATCGAATTGTGGTGGAGTGCTTTGATGACATGAGATGCAGAGGAGCACATGGAATGAGCAGTTTGAATATAATTATTTCTTCTACAAGGTAGTCAACGTCATCCAAGAACATGTAACCTAAAACATACACCTTACCCTTCTATTAGTTAGCCTACCATCTACACATACAAGTGAACCTAAGCTACCAAAGCTTACCAACCTAACTCATCCATAACATCAGCAAGGCATAATGATGCTTCAAAGATACACCAAACATATTTTATTTCTCTCAACTTCTCATAAAGAATAATCTTTTATTCCCTATTTAGCTAAGGTTACACAACAACACCTATCTCTAGTGTAGATAAAAATCTACAAAAATTACAGTAGACTACTCTTACCCTAACTAACCTACCACTAAATTTTCATGAGAATTGCATAAGTAAAACTACCTGTACAAAATAAACAAGTTATAGCCTAATTGTGAGCATGCAATTATTTTATACTAGAAAAAGTATCAAACAACAGATTTCACAATTTTCTTAGGTTACTAACAGTAAACCAACATACTACAAAAATTATCAGATGTATGTTGTATACAAATTTTGCTCTCTACTAAAAATAACAGATATTACCAATTAAAAGCATTTGAACTACACTTCAAAAATTTCCCACAGAACATGCTTCACTGGCATTTTTCCTAGAAAGTACATCACTAATAAAGACTAATGTAACAAGAATCATATTTTTCCCTTTATTATTTTATTTACTACACTTTTTCTAAGATAACAGCATATATAACAATTAAATAAAATTGCACAGTAGAGTGTCACAAAAATAACATGAGATATTTTTAAACTGTAGATCTATTCAAAAGGAACATTTCAAAATTTGTTTCATGATTTTTGGAGCTATAAATCTTGAGATACAATTTTTGGAAGCCTTTTTCAGATTTTCTGGAAATCAATTTCTTTAAAACCGAAAATCAAAACCGGCCTTAAACGCTACGTGCACCCCGCTGTGACACCCGGAACCGAAACGCTGAGACAGACAGGCGGGACCCATGGGTCAGACGGGCCCACCCGTCAGCCGCAGTCGGCCAGAGGCGGTGTGGACCGCCGGGATCTCGCCGCCGGCGAGTCCTCCGACGACGGGGAGGGCACCAACGTGCTCCTCTCATCGACGCGAACCCAGTGGTGCCTAGTGGGTGGCCAGACGAGCTCGGCATCGAGCTCGTCGACGAGCATGGCGGCTCGGCGGCGCGGGACGCCGTCGGCCGGCCAGCTCCGACCGAGAGGAGCTGCGCGGTGAGGTCAGCAAGCTTCGCGGTGCAAGTGCGGTGCTCGTGCGCTCGAGAAGTGGGCGAGAAGTGGCGTGGAGGGGTGCGGCCCACAGAGTGGGTCACTCCGGTGAGCTTGGCCGAAACTCCGGCGAGCCATTACCGCGGGTGGAGGCCGAATCCTAGCGGGCTGTGGCGAGCACCGGATGCACCATGGAAAGGCGCAGCGAGGGCGAAGACGGAGGCGGAGGCGGTGAGCCGGAGCGGTGGCTAAGGCGGTTGCGGAGCTCAGGAGCCGGTGATGGCGAGGCGGAGCTCTGCTGCTGCTGCTGCGGGCGGGCGAGGGAGAATGGAGGGAGCAACCGAGGAGGACGAGCGCGCGGAGGGGGTAAGCGGGCGCGGACGCTGTGGGGGCCACAGGGCGCGTGTCGTGCGGCTCCGACGGCGTGCGGCCACGCGGCGGCCGAACGCTGCCGCGGCGCCACGACGCCACGCGCGGGCGCGCGCGCGGGAGCGGGAGGGAGACGACGCAGGCGCGGGCCGCCAGCGACGCTGGGCCGAAAGGGAAGCCGAAGCCCACTAAGGCGAAAATCTGATTTTTCTTTTTCAAAATATTTTCAGATTTAATTCTTTGTTTCAAAATTGAATTTGGAGATGAAAAAGAGGTTTTCAGAAATTTGGCCCAAAATAAAAGTTGTTCAAAATTTTATTCTCTACAACTTTCATATAGAGCACTTTTCAAAATTCTCAAGAGATTTTTGAATTTGAGATTTAAAGCTAATTTAAAATTAAAAACTCATTTATTTAGAATATTTTTAAAACAGAATTTGAGGAAAACTTGAATTTAAAATTTGCTCCAATAATCAAGTTGATTTATTCTAGATTATTTAAAATTGCTACTTCTCAAAAGTTCACCAACTTTTTAACACTTATATCAAACTTAGGGTTCCCATTTATTTGTTTTTCAAATTAAATTTGAAAGAGCTATAATTCAAATAACGCTAATCATGCAATGATGTTGAATGCTTATGCTTTGAATGATAATGTATGCTTAACACCCAGGGGTGTTACAAACATTTACCTTGAAAATCATGTTAATATGTCAGCAAAAACTGACATGTAAATTTTTCATACAAGGGTCTAGTGCGAATTAAAATAACATTAAATTAGCAACGGAGAACTTTTGTATTAACACCATATTCTCTTCATCTAAAATAAGTGTATTTCTACGTACATAATAATTGTCTAGATGTTTATCTAAAACTACACTCGGACGAAAGGTGTGTGCTTAATATATAAACACCTGGCAGCCACAAAGGTTCCTTTCTTTCGTTATGGACATGGTGTTAGCCTGGCAAATAGATCTTTGACACAGTGTAAGAAAGGACCTCCTGTACCAAACCAGAATTACTAGCAAAGGACAAACAAAGTTGTCAGTATTGAACTCTGTACTACCTATCAACAGATCCTGGGGTCATGTCAGAATATTTTCTTCCGGCTGATTTTCCATCGTATACTAACATGATATCGTGTATAAATATCCTAACTTTGTTAGTACTGCAAATAAATATGAAAACTTAGGGTTCGATGCGAGCACAAGAACCCTTTAAGAATCCTGATATCTATCTACTGTATTAATATAACAGTATTTTTAAAAAACCACCACGTTTATGGACAGAGTCTAAAAATTTCGAAATTAATAAAAAAATGAAAAAAAACATGCCGATGGAGCAATCCACAGAGCCCTTGTTTAGTTCCTCCAATTCTTCCCTAAATTTCACTATGCAAAAAGAAGATTCCCCGTCACATCAAAATGTCGGCAAATGCATGGAGTACTAAATGTTGATGAAATCAAAAACTAATTGCACAGTTTTGTTGTACTTTGCGAGACGAACATTTTAAGCCTAGTTAGTCAAAATTTAGATAATTTTTACCAAATACAAACGAAATGCTACAGGAATTCTGATACAACGTTTTTCTCCCCAATTCACTGAACTAAACGAGGCCAGAGTCTATTACTCCGTTCTAGTATATAAGTCATCTTGGGTTTTCTAAAGAGAAAAATTCACCGGCGGTCCCTGAACTTGGCAGCTGGTGTCACTTAGGTCCCTAAACTTTGAACAGTATATTTCTGGGTCCCTAAACTTGCCTTCAGGTGTCATCTAGGTCCCTGAACTTATCTTTGGGTGTCACTTAGGTCCCCGAACTTTGAACAGTATATTTCTAGGTCCCTGAACTTGGCTTCGGGTGTCATCTGGGTCCCTGAACTTGGCTTCGGGTGTCATCTAGGTCTCAATGCTGACGTGACGCGGTCCTACATGTGAGGCCCACATGTCAGTCGGTTATATTTCTATTTCGGGGGTACTGTAGCTATAATTTCTAAAATATTCTAAAAATTGTATTTTTTTCATATGATTTCGGATGAAGATGATTTTTATATAAAAATATAGTTCTCGACGAGATCTACAACTTTCTAGTTTTGAGTTTTTAAATTTGAGATCATTAAAATGCTTTAAAAAATTAAACAAATTTTCAACAGTATATTAATCGCGTACAAGCGCTTGTCGCCTTGGAAAAATCATATCTTTTTTATATGCTGTCAAATGGAGATGATTTCTATATGAAAGTTGTAGCTCTCGATGAGATTTGCGACTTTTTAGTATTGAGTTTTTTTAATTTGAGGTCGCTAAAATGCTCAAAAAAATTAAACAAATTTTCAGGAATTAATATACTGTTGAAAATTTATTTAATTTTTTTGAGCATTTTAGCGACCTTAAATTAAAAAACTCAAAACTAGAAAGTCATAGATCTCATCGAGAGATCCAACTTTCATATAGAAATCATCTCCATTTGACAGCATATAAAAAATATATGATTTTTCCAAGGCAACAAGCGCTTGTACGCGATTAATATACTGTTGAAAATTTGTTTAATTTTTTAAGCATTTTAATGATCTCAAATTAAAAAACTCAAAACTAGAAAGTTGTAGATCTAGTCGAGAGCTACATTTTCATATAAAAATCATCTTCATCCAAGATCATATGAAAAAGATACAATTTTTAGAATATTTTAGAAATTGTAGCTACAGTACCCCCGAAATACAGATATAACCGACTGACATGTGGGCCCCACATGTAGGACCGCACCACATCAGCATTGGGAGCTAGATGACACCCGAAGCCAAGTTCAGGGACCCAGATAACATCCGAAGCCAAGTTTAGGGACCCAGAAATACACTGTTCAAAGTTCGGGGACCTAAGTGACACCCAAAGCCAAGTTGAGGGACCTAGATGACACCTGAAGCCAAGTTCAGGGACCTAGAAATACACTGTTCAAAATTCGGGGACCTAAGTGACACCAACTGCCAAGTTCAGGGACCGCCGGTGAATTTTTCTCTTTTCTAAATACACATCTTTTATTTTATTATATATCTAGACATATCATATATCTAGGTGTATAATAAAAGATATATACCCAGAAAAGCCTAAACGACCTATAATCTAGGACATATGGTGGTATAATAAAATCCAAAAAAGCTATGAATAAACAGGAGTGATAATAGTAGTCATATATATATTGTACTGTTTCTATTAATTGTAGAATTAACAGGAGTGAATAAACAGTAGTATATATCATATATGGCTCGTTTTCAAATCTGATTGGGACACCATGTTTTCATATGTGGCACCATATATAAGTAAAACCTCCTACAAAAACATAAGGCTGGACAAAAGAGATACGTTGACTACTTCTACACACAAGCTACAGGTTGAACTAACACTAGTACAAAATTGATTTTTGAAACACAACATTATGTTTAATCCAAGAGTTTGGTCAACGACAACAACTATGGTAAGACACTATCTTCAATCCCAGGGATTATCAACGATAACTATATGGTGGTCTTGCCGATGATGTAGTAATTGCATGTAGGGAGAGAATAATTATAATCAAATAAATAGCAAAAGTATTTAAAAGATATCTAAGTATCTAATCTTAAGTAGAAAAAAAATAAAAAATGCTATAATGAGAAAGGCTAGCTACCCACGCTATTTGCGTGGGCTAGGATGCTAATTCTTCTGCATTCCAAAAGGTGAGGAAGGTGTTTGATTGACGCTCTGACCTACGGTTCTACGCCTTGGATAAGTGGATCTCACCTCAATCCTCATATAACCGAAATCTGACGACAGATGTTCTGCCTGTTCATCTGGCTTATAATCCGTCTTTTTCAGCTTGTTTTTTTCAGCCGAAACCGTATTTTTCTCTCACAACAAATCAGCCAACAGTATTTTCAGCCGGCTTATCTCACCTCAATCCTCAGATAACTCGAAAAATCTGAACGGAAGCAGATCACGCGAAACCGCGTCGCATTCGATACTGAGGATCCCGGAGGCATCCATGTGCCCCCTACCTACTGGTGCTGCCACGCCCCTGGCGCGGCTTTGCTCTGCAGGAAAAGCCTAAACAATGCAATCCGTTCTGCCTGCTGATCGTCACCCGCGGAGTTCAGTTTGTTCAGCGACTGCGGGGGTTAGGGTGCGTTCACTTCCCATGCAAACCCAAAATATTTCTTCTTCTACCTATCACATCAAATATTTGGACGCATGCATAGAGTATTAAAGGTAGGTAAAAAAATAATTAATTGCACAGTTTGTCTGTAAATGTCGAGATGAATCTTTTAAGCCTAATTACTTTATAATTAAATAATATTTATCAAATAACAACAAATAGTGTTATAGGAACTTTTCACCTACTTTTCACCGACTAATCACACCCCAGTACCTCGCCACTCCTCAGCGCGCTCTCCGCATCTGTACTCCTGTTTCCTTGTGTTATCCAAGTCACATCGCCATTGCAAGTAGTTAAAATCTCGAAATAAAATATAGGGTTGGATGAGTAATTTGGAGCTGATATCATCAGCAGGTTCAGGTCGTAACCGATTCCCGATGCGCTGTAGCAAGAGGGGACAGGTTGGATACGCAATGGCGGAATGGGCCACTTTTGTCTTGATATGCTATACGATGAAGGGGGATCCTGCAATGCAATCCAGCTGCATAATAAAACTGAATTCTATGCAGTGTAGTGTGTAATATGATTCCATTCCAGCCATGGTCCCCTCACGAACGCGGCGTACTCCGAGTACTCCATCCGTTCCCAAAATGATTTTAACTATGACCAACATTATATAAAAAAGAACTAACAATTAATACAAAATTAGAATTAATAGATTAGTGATCGAATATATTTTTCGTAATAAATCATGTTTGAGCCGACATAAGATTAATACTAGTCATTGTAAACTTGGTCAAACTTTAGCAAATTTTACCAGCATGAATCTCATGGTTGCATTCTTTCGAGACAGCAATCTCATAGTTGTGTTGTTTTGGGATAGAGGTAGTGGGGGTGTTTAGTTCCCACCCAAAAAACTTTACACCCCATGCCATCGAATATTTAGAGACATGTATGAAACATTAAATATAGATAAAAAATAACTAATTACATAATTTATATGTATTTTGCGAGACGAATCTTTTAAACCTAATTAGCTTATGATTAAATATTAATTGCTATAGTTACACGTATGCTACGGTACCCAAAAATTTTACGCCCCACTGAACTTAACACGCCATGTTGCAGCAGCTGGAAACGGTGGATGGCTCGGCAGCAAAGCACCGGCAATCGGCACGTCTTCCTGTCGGTTTCCGGCCCTGCGATCCAGCCAACCCTGCACTGCACTGCACACATATGATTGGTCCCGTACGTCAGCGTCATAATCATCGGCCAATCAGTCCGTCCGTCGGTCTAGTAGTACAGTACACATGGATCGGAATTGAAACGGACGGGTGCGTCAAATCGATGCAATATCACAAGAGAAAAAATCACCGGCCATCCTTAAACTTGGCAGCTGGTGTCACTTGTGTCTTCGAATTTTGAAGTGTATTTTTGGGTCCCTGAACTTAGCTTCAGGTGTCATCTAGGTCCCTCTGGCTTTGGGTGTCACTTAGTTCCCCGAACTTTAAACAGTGTATTTCTGGGTCCCTAAACTTGGCTTCGGGTGTCATCTGAGTCCCTGAACTTGGCTTCGGGTGTCATCTAGGTCCCAATACTGATGTGGCGCGGTCCTACATGTGGAGCCCACATGTCAGTCGGTTATATCTCTATTTCAGGGGTACTGTAGCTACATTTTCTAAAATATTCTAAAAATTGTATCTTTTTCATATGATCTCGGATGAAGATGATTTTTATATGAAAAATGTAGCTCTCGACGAGATCTACAACTTTCTAGTTTTGAGTTTTTTTAATTTAAGACTATTAAAATGCTTAAAAAATTAAACAAATTTTCAGCAGTATATTAATCGCTTACAAGCGCTTGTCACCTTGGAAAAATCATATCTTTTTTATATGCTGTCAAATGGAGATAATTTCTATATGAAAGTTGGATCTATTGATGAGATCTACGACTTTCTAGTTTTGAGTTTTTTAATTTAAGGTCGCTAAAATGCTCAAAAAAATTAAATAAATTTTCAACAGTATATTAATTCCTGAAAATTTATTTAATTTTTTGAGCATTTTAGCGACCTCAAATTAAAAAAACTCAAAACTAGAAAGTCGCAAATCTCATCGAAAGCTACAATTTTCATATAGAAATCATCTCCATTTGACAACATATAAAAAAAATATAATTTTTCCAAGGCGACAAGCGCTTGTACACGATTAATATACTGTTGAAAATTTGTTTAATTTTTTAAAGCATTTTAATGATCTCAAATTTAAAAACTCAAATCTAGAAAGTTGTAGATCTCGTCGAGAGCTACATTTTTCATATAAAAATCATCTTCATCCGAGATCATATGAAAAAGATATAATTTTTGGAATATTTTAGAAATTATAGCTACAGTACCCCCGAAATAGAAATATAACCGACTGACTTGTGGGCCCCACATGTAGGACCGCGTCACGTCAGCATTGGGACCTAGATGACACCCGAAGCCAAGTTCAGGGACCCAGATGACACCCGAAGCCAAGTTCAGTGATTCAGAAATATACTGTTCAAAGTTCGGTGACCTAAGAGACACCTAAAGCCAAGTTCAGGGACCTAGATGACACCTGAAGGCAAGTTCAGGAACCCAGAAATACATTGTTCAAAGTTTAAAGACGTAAGTGATACGAGCTGCCCAGTTCAGGGACCGCCGGTGAATTTTTCTCGTATTGCAATGCAAAGGGTCACGGCCGAGTGGGATCCTTTTCGGGCGCCCCTGTCGTCACCGGGACAGGACGCGACGCGACGCGATGGGACGGCAGGCTCTCAGCGATCTGAGTGGTCAATTGGAGGCCAAGTCGGCCTACGAGCCTGGAGCTGCTGTTGCGTGCGTTCGCGTAGCGTTGGTAGCACCGTCGACGGACAGTACATCAACTGTTCCCTCTCGCTCTCAGCCGATCGACGACGACGACGTATCCTTCCGTCCCTTTCCGCTCATGCGTCGCCGTTGCATTGGTGGCCAGTGTGCCTGCTGTGCTCTCCAATTACAGCGACAGAGATGGAGAGGCAGCGACAGGGATCCCCGCCGTCTCGGATCAGAATCGTCCATATGGAAGCTGCCTGCTAGCTAGTAGTACTACTAGCTCCACTAGAAGGCATGGCATGGCAATGGCATGCATATCACCGACTCCGACTCCGACTCCGACTCTGACTCTGACTCCATTGACATGCTGTGTGTGTCAAAGTTATGGGGGCACGTACGGTACTGTGACGCGGCCCAACGATCGCTTCATTTGTCAGTTGGATCGATGTGAAAGCAGGGTGAAATGAAACCGTGGCACCGTGAAATGTCGACGCGCGATGCATGGTCGATGGAGAACGAAGTTGGGATCCAGCGATCGAGCGGCCGGCGGGTGGTGGTGCGGCCGCCGCCGACGACGACCGCAACTGCAAGACAGCGAGAGTAATGAAGACGACGACATCAGCGCGCGGGGGCAACAATCACGAATTCATGACTCATGATCAGAGCGTCCGCACAAACCAACGTACGTACGGATCGGAGAGGAAAGAATCCATGCATGGCGCGCCCACGGACGGGGAGGAACCCACGTATCATATGCACATGCGCCTCCAAGCTAGGCCGCACAGCAGCCGAATCTTCGTCGATCTTAACGTGCTATTGATATGGTCGTGAAGAAAAGGGCTACACATTCGAATCGTTCAATGTCAAGGCGATATAGCTAAGCTTAGCCCAACGCGTGCAAGGCTGGCGATCGATGTGCACGCTACGCGTCGTAATTGTATCGTGTCTTTATCTGGCCAGATCCATCAGTATCGCTGCTATTTGACTTAACAACGAATAAAACCGGCCAGGAGACGCAGGCCACCTATATGTGCATCAGCAGCCGACATTTGCATTGCGCCTCTTCGGTTTATATACGGTAACTGTCTACTAGCCACAAATTCTTCCCGCTACATATACATACACTCCGTATCTATGAAAGGCATGCACTCATGTACATTCACCCCTATATACATATATACATATATGATATATATTATCCATGAACACCTCTAAAGAACTAAGACTAATACTAATAAAAAATAATTTTGCGACAGTGACCAAATACTAACGGAGGCGGGCACATCGAGCGATAGCCTCTGTAAATGGTTAGAGGAGCTCCGGAAAAATGCTTGTCTCCAAAAAAACATTTACGGAGATGGCGGTCCTAAGATGGCCACCTATGAAAATTATCGATTAACAGAGGCGGTTGCCATAGGAAATCATCTCCGTAAATCAATTTACGCAGGCAAACGTCCTAAGATGCCCGCTGCAACAAAAAAATAATTCATAACTGTCGGATTGTTTTGCTCCGGCAATATCCAGCAACGTGATCGCGTAGATAGAATAGGAAAAAGTCTACTTAACCCCCTCAACTATCAGTTAGTGTCTAACCTATACCCCCAGCTATAAAATCGTCTGTTTTACACCCTAAACTTTTCAAAACCGTTCAAATTACACCCTGGAGCGGTTTTGGACGGCGGTTTTGCTACAGTAACCATGATTTTTGCTACAGTAACAGCCTTTTGACTTTTCTTTTCCTATTTATTTCCGTTGAATCTTTGAAAAATCCTAGTAAATCACAAAAAATCATAAAATAGAAAATCTAATTTCGTTGGACTCCACATGAGTAGATCTACACAATGAACATATAATATAGTATGCTTTAGTATAAAATATTTTTGTAGCTTTAAATTAGTTAGAAAATCAAATTTTGTCTGTAATTAATTGGAATAATTCATAGCTACAGCTTCTATGGTCCAACTGTGGTGAAATTTTTATGATGGGGTTATTATTATATGCTTGAACTATAGTAAAAATTTCATACTCATTGGATCATATATAACTTAGTTATAGATTTATTTAGTTTATGTTTAGGTTTATGCTTGTTAAATATAAATAAATCTATAACTAAATTATATATATGATCCAATGAGTATGAAATTTTTACTATAGTTCAAGCATATAATAATAATCCCATCATAAAAATTTCACCAAAGTTGGACCATAGAAGTTGTAGATATGAATTATTCCAATTAATTACAGACAAAATTTGATTTTCTAACTAATTTAAAGCTACAAAAAAAATTGTACTAAAGCATACTATATTATATGTTCATTGTGTAGATCTACTCATGTGGAGTCCAACAAAATTATATTTTTTATTTTATGATTTTTCTGTGATTTACTATGATTTTCAAAGATTCAACAGAAATAAATAGAAAAAGAAAAAGTCAAAACATCGTTACTGTAGCAAAACTATGGTTACTGTAGTGAAACCGCCGTCCAAAACCGCTCCAGGGTGTAATTTGAACGGTTTTGAAAAGTTCAGGGTGTAAAACAGACGGTTTTATAGTTGGGGGTGTAGGTTAAACACTGGCTGATAGTTCAGGGGGTTAAGTAGACTTTTTCCAGATAGAATAGGATGTAGCACACGAGACATAGAGATTTATACTGGTTCAGGACGCGGTGCGCGCTAATCTCTACTCCAATGGTGCGGCTGCTCTTGTATTCTTATGCTCAATTACAGGGGTTGTCGCTCATAGCTACGTAGTAGATTGGATTGATGGAAGATGGGTCCCGAACCCGAAGTCCCTACCTTTCTTTATATAGACAGGAGAGGTAGGGTGTAACACCCTTCGTATTATAGAAACTAAAAACGTGTCATGTCATCATATGCACTGCAAAGCATTCATGATTAAGTTAACCATGTTGTGCATCAACTCAAATAAGTTTACATTTCCTAGGTTGATTGTGTTTCTGTGGTGTGTGACTCGAACCCGAAAACCCTAATTTCGAATGTCACCGCAAATACTTAGTTTATGCCATATGTAAGTTAAGGTGTACGATTGTGTTGTACACTAGAGTCACTTGTAGAGTATGAGCTCAAGTCCAACTCATAAAATAAAGCTTCAAGTTTGAGTTTGAATTTGGAATCCAAAACTTGTTGCAAGTTTTCCGATTCGAATTCGGATTCAAAATTGAGGAATTATTAAAAGAATTTCCAATGTCAAACTAGTCAACCAAGAGTGGCATTTGGTCAAACATGTGATGCTTGACTCAATGATGCCCTTGGGTGGTGGTGTGATCACTAAATAATCACCAATTAATAGAACATCAAGTTTCAATTTGAAATCTTTCCGAAAACCCTAAAATGCAAAACCCTGATTTTATCCCTTTTTAAATAATTCAAAATATAAGAAAAATTTGGGAAAAAGTTTAAACCAAGTTTGTAGATCTTTTCAGGGGCTACAAGTTTGGTGTTTTGAATTTTCAAAGTTTCAGTGTAAAATTTTGAGTAATTTTGAAAAGATTCAAATCTCAAATTTGACACCTTTTCATCTCTCCAATCTAATTTTAAAATGGAGACATAATTTGAAAATATTTTGAATATAGAAGTTGTAGGTCTTACCTAGATGTACAACTTTGGTATTTTGAGTTTTTAAAGTTTCAATATAAAATTCAAAGTAATTTTGAATTTATAAATTTCCAGAAAATGTCTCCTTTTAAATTCAAATTCAAATTTCAAAATCTAGGCCGAATTTGAAAATTGAGCAACTTTTGTATTTACATATTTTTAACTTCTATAGAAAAATTGAGAGTAATTTGCGAATTTTTCTCCAGTGGCATTTTTGTAATTATGGCGAACTTCATCCAACCGCAGGGCGCCACCTCCCGCCCGGCGCCGGCGACCTTCGGTCGACTTCCAGTCGTGCCCGCGACCGCCAGCAGCTGCTTCGTGCTGGCCAGTTCGCCCCGCGTGTCGCCATTACGTTGCCCGACCACCTCTATAAAAGCCGAGTGTCGTCATCGTCGTGTTTTTCTTTTCTTCCTCTGCTTCTGCATCCTCGCCGTCGTTCTCTCAGCTGCCGGCGTACACCACCGCCACCGCTTCGCCTCTGTTCGTTCCATCTCGCCATGTTGTTCGCAACAACATTGCACGTCGTTTGCGTCCCTTCGCGTTTAGCCTTGCTACCTGAGCTTAGCGCGCGGCGCGGCCGTCTTCTCCATGGTCGGCAATAGCACCGCCGCGGGTGCCTCACCTTGGCCAGCCGCCTCCCGTGCTTTTCCGCTTCAACCAAACACAGTTTTGTGGTCGTGGTATGCCCCTGGTGCTCCCGGTCCATCCCATTTAGCTTTTACCGACTTGTCTTGCTGGAGCTTCGTGAGTCGTTGAAAGTCCCTAGTTTGGTTTTGGCTAATTGATGAAACCTAAGACTAACCTTTGTATCTAAGTGGATGATTTAGATAAAGGTGGTCATTGCATATGAGACATGACATTGACTCATATGACCAAGATGGTGAAGACCAAGATGAGGCTTGGCTCGATGGACCGGTTGTGAAGGTGAAGGGCAAGTCAAGGCTTCGAAGCGAAGGACCATGCGATGGTGAAACTTGAGCAAGACTTAGCGCCGACGGACCGATGCAATGGTGAAGAGCAAGTGAAGTCAAGGTCGATGGATCGAGACGGTCATGTTATGATATGAAGTGGATCATATCATTTGGAGAAACAAAATGGGCTCAAGGCAAAGATATAACCATAGGGCCATTTTGTTTTACACTCAAGACACCATAGAGGGTGTGAGTGGTTTAGGATCGATAGCCGAGCTATTAAGAGGGGAAGTCTTATCGGTTATTCGATGCACGGGTGCCACTAGGTGAATTCATGAAGTGCATTGCATGTAGGGCCTAGTGAGCTAATTGGAAAACCTTTGAAAATGATTGAGAAAAAGCTAACACATAAGCACATGGAGATGTACACTTGATGGTGTTGGCACTTTTGCAAAGGTGGCGTTGGTCGCGCTGTGGTTTGCGGGTAGAGAGGGGTTTGGGTAGAGAGGCGATTTCAGGGAAATGAAATGCCTATTTTCCACTACGCCAAAAGTCAGAAAAGAAACGGAGGCGAACGGGATCACTGAGGTGACCGGACGCTGCACCGGACGTGGTCACGGTGTGACCAGACGCGTCCGGTCAGTACAGCGCGGTATCAGGCGCGCGGGCTAGGGTTTGCAACCGGCGCGTCCGGTCACTCGCGGGACCGGCGCGTCCGGTCAAGTGCCCAGAAGGAACTGCGGTTCACAAGGACGATCGGACGCGGGGCGCGTCCGGTCACACGCGATCGGACGCGTCCGGTCGTCGAGGGAGCTTACTGGACTCCGACCGGACGCTGGCACTGTCGCGTCCGGTCGTTGCGAGGAGCGCGTCTGGTCGTTGCTTCACGCGCGCGGTGCTGTGCGACCGGCGCGTCCGGTCGGTTGAGCAGCGCGTCCGGTCATAGCGTTTGACCATTGGCGCGCAGTGACCGTTAGAGGATCTAACGGTCGCATTTGAAATTTGAGGGACACGTGGACGTCGCAGGGCGACCGGACGCGGTTGAGCGCGTCCGGTCGTCCCGAAAAAACGGTCAGTGGAGTGGCAACGGCTCTATTTGGATGGGATGCTTATAAATACTCGTTGGCCGGCCCTTGGGGAGGTCTCTTGGCATTTCTAACACTCTTGTGCATCCTTTGAGCTAGAGCTACTCCTCCCACTCATCTCTCTTGCTTGATTGCAAATCAAAAGTGAGATTGAGTGATCCCAAAGTGCATTGCATAGCTTGAGGGCATCTAGTGGCACTTGTGGGTGGTTTAGCCGGTGGATTTCTTGTTACTCTTGGAGAGTACCGCTCCTAGCCGGCTTGGAGATTGTTGGAGGCGTTGGCAAGAGAAGGTGATTGTTCTTGGCCACCTCCGGTTGTTTGTAAGAGGTTCTTGTGCTTTCCTCGGCGGGACGCCAAAAGCAACTCTATTGGATTGCGCGTGTCATTGAGTTACCTCACTTGAGAGTGGTGTCTTGCGGTGCCTTGCGGGGCGTGCCTTGAGGGGCAAGTGACTTGAGGGTCACACCGAGGAACCATCTAAGTGTTGGTCGACACAACCGGTGACGTAGCTTGTCGGTGCACAAGTGAACACCGGGTGAACAAAAATATTGTGTCTCTTGTCTCCCGGTGATTGGTCTACATATTGTGTTGTTGTCAATATTAATTGATTGTATATCATCTTGGTGATTGGCAACATCTTCACTCCACCGTCGGTATAAGATTCACAATCCTCTCTTTCGCATTTACTTCTACTAGATTATCTTGTGTAGCTCTAGTGGTAGCCTTTTCTAGTAGTTGTTAGCTTGCTCACTAGTGTAAGTTAGTGACTTAGCACTTGTGTGAACTAGAGATCATAATCTTCTAGACTTGTGGATAGGAGGCTTGCATCACAACCTTTGGCTAAGCAAAACTCGCTTTACGCCGTTTGTTATTCTAACAAGTTTGCTTAGTGGTGCTTGTAGATTTTTTTATAGGCTATTCACCCCCCTCTAGCCATCTAGGACCTTACAGTCGTCGTCACCGAGCCGCCATGGCCATCGGGGAGGGGTCACCGGAGTGCGAGCTTAGGTGTAGAGCGTCGTAGTGAGTTCACGGGGTTAGCAGGGTCATGTTGGTCCAGCTCGGTCTCACCTGGGTCTCGCCATCGGCGAGATGGCGGTCGGCAGCCACCGTTGGCCATCAGCCGGTGGGAGGAGGAAGATGATGGGCGGGACCACCTCGTCAGTGAGAGAGAGGGAGAGCGCGCGTGAATGGGCCACGCGGCCTGGCTTTGCTGGGCCAAGAGAGAGGGGAGCGCGAGCGCGCATGCGAGCCGCGAGCGCGAGTGTTGTGCGGCTGGGCTGAGTGGGCCGGGCGAGGGGAGGAGGTCGGTAGCCGGCCTGTTGTGGTGGTTTTTCTTTTTCTTTTCCCAAAAATGTGAATAATAGCAAGTTTTGTTTATTTTGTTGTGAATTAGTTAAAATTCCAAAAATGGTAAAAATTATTGTGTAACCTCCTTGTACTGTGTACTATTTAAGAAAAATATTAAATGCCAATTTTATTTACTTTTTGTAAGTTATTTAATTAGCTCAATTAATTAATAAATGGCTTTTCCATAATTTTTCTAGGCTTAATTAATTATCCAAAATTATGAAAATTGTTTTACCACTTAGTTTTGATGTAGGCTTTCTAAAATAAAAATTTGAGCTTAATTACACAAAATTGATTTTATTCTTAATTTATGCTTTATTAATTAATTAGTTAATCTTGTAATTAGAACCTAATGACTTAGGGTTGTTTGACTTTGTGATTGAGTGTTGAATTTAGGTCATTAACACTTAATGACATTTAGCACCCTTAATTAATTGTTTGAGCTCTCTTAACTATGTTGTTAAGGCTTAATTGGTGTTATTTCATGTGATAAACGAAAGTCTTTAATAAAGTAATTAACCTACGCAAACCCTAAGTTAGGGTTAGGTTAGAATCGATTGCTTTGCAACTGTACCGTGAAGGAAAGTTGTACTCAAGTTATTAACTTTGTTATCCATCCATCAAACATCATGTTTATTATTTCATCATCTTGAGCATACGTTATCGTCGCGTGTAGTCCCCATGAACGAGGAGATTGCCAAAGTTGATTCTCTGTTCAACATCGTAGTTAAGAAATGGAACTTTGGTCAGAGAATAAGAAAGAAGTTGTATGAGTTACATGATCTAGATTAGGATCACTTACATTATGTTAATGATTAATGAGGAAATAAAACATTTATCTTAAGAATTCACTATTAGTAGCTCTTATGCAAAAGAACCTTGATTCTTGCTAGAACCTCACCTTGATTCCCCCTGAGCCTGCATTCCTAAGTCGTCTTCATCCTTTTTCATCTGTTAAGTCTTGTGGAGTACTTTCATACTCAGGGTTTGTTGAACCCCTGTTGCAGGTGCGTCTTATGAACAGGTGTGTTTCAGACCCTGTTGCATGACCGACTTTGCGGTAAGCGACGACGAGTAGATGTTTGGCTCTTGGGCAGAGCGCCTCGTTTTGGTGATTGTAATAATGCTACTAATGCTACTCCACTATTATGGTTGTAATATCTAAAGTTAAGCTTTGTAAGTTAGAACAATGGGTTTGTGAACTTATGTTATGTAAGACTTCCGCTTTTGTACTCTGATGTAATTTATTATATAAACTCTTGTAATACTGTAATGCCTCTGAAATGTGATCCTGCTCAGAAGATCATGGATGATTCAGGTTTCCCGAGGACACCCGATAGACTTCTTAAGTTTTGTGGTACACACGTATGGTGGTTAGAGGTCTTTAAGACAATAACAAGTACATGTGGGCCATATTATTTAGGAGGTTCTACCACAGCTGGTATCAGAGCAATCATTATTAGGGCTATTATAGTATGGCCTTACAAAATTTCTAAATGATTTGGGTCAAATGAATTTAATTGATTATTTTGGTCCAAATTGCTTATTACCTATCTCTATTCATCTTATAGTTCTTTAGTCACGTATAAAGACTATTGGTGGAATAACACATTAAAATTGCCCTATGTATAAAGTTTAATGTTTTGTTACTCTTGTGCATTTATTTATTGTAAATCTTTGATGTTTAGTTTCGTAAGTTGAATCATGCATCATGATTAATGAACCTGTTAATTACCTTCCCTGTTAATGTGGTTTGGGTTAAGTAGAATCAATCCTATACATGCTAACCTTCAGATCCTCCCCAGCTATCCTTACCAATTCTATCTTTCCCCGCTATAGGATAGCTCGTACCAAGTTGATGCCCCACAAGTCCACCGGACCCAAGGGAGTTCCTCGTCGCTAGCTTGCTCCTAGGAATGAAGGTGCTAGCAGCAGCAGTAGCAGGCCTGACCTTCAGGCTGAGATGGAGAGACTCTCCGCTGAGTTAGCCCAGGCTACATGAGACAGGGTTAGTGATGCTATCCAGGTTGGGGAGCTACAGAGTCAGTTACGACGGCTCACCGGGGCTCATCTGAGTTGTGAGCGTATGATGGGTCATCTGGTGGTGGAAAGGAATGAGGCATGGCACCGAGAAGATGTTGCCAAGGGACGTGCAGAGGAGCTACATTTCTATGTTAATGATCTAGAGGGAGATAACCAGATTCTCTATGAGGAAGTGCATCAGCTGTTCTATCAACTGCATCCTCCTCCTGGTGCAGCTGAGTTAGACCCTGGTGTCATTCTCGCAGATGGTGGTGAATCTGCGGAGGAGTCTGAGGAAGAAGAAGATCCTGAGGAGATGGAGCTTGTGGACGAAAGTGATGATGAGGGAGGTCACATTTCAGGAGTGGACACCGACCACGAGGACTAAGGTAGTCGAGTGCTAGTGTTAAGTTAGAAGTTTGTGTATGTTGTCAGCCTTAGTTGAACTTGGAAGTCCGGCCTGAGTACGGACTTATGTAATAAATAAATGGATCTGTGTGGTGTGTTTGTAGTAACTTTTATAAAGTTCAATAAAAGTTTGTGAATAAAGTTTGGCTTGTTATCAACATATGGCTCATACTGATGATGGTACTGGAACCTCACTGGGTGGGAATGGTGCTCCTAATCCACCACCTATTCCACCAAATCTGGCAGAGGCTATGATCGCCCTTGTCAATGCTACTGCAGAGAATGCTCGATTACTAAGAGAAATAGCCCAGCACAATCAAAATGTACCACAAGGCAATCGGGGTCGGTACAACAACCAGAATGAGACCACTTATGTGGACTTCACTGATACCCGACCCCTAGTGTTTACCAGAGCCAATGAACCTCTAGAAGCAGATGACTGGCTCCGTACCATAGAGCAAAAGTTTGACCTCATCGATTGCACAGAATACCAGAAGTCGCTGTTTACAACCCAATAGCTTAGAGGTGCTGTAGGAGGTTGGTGGGGAAACCATCTTGCCGCACAGCCAGCTGGTCACCGTGTGACCTGGGCAGAGTTTTGTGAAGCCTTCCACGCTCATTTCATTCTAGAGTGTATTATGCTCAGAAAGTTGGAGGAGTTCCTTGCTCTGAAGCAGGGAGATCAATCAGTGATGCAGTATGCGAGCAAGTTTAATCATTTATCACAATATGCTGCTGACCAAGTTAATTCAGATCGGAAAAGGCAAGCTTGTTTTATGAGGGGTTTGAATTCAAAGATTCGAACCATGATGACTGGTTGCCTCAATGTTACTTATCATGAGGCCGTTAACATTGCCCTTTCTTCGAAAGAGGAGTATCATAAGCATAACGTGGCTAAGAAGAAGAAGGTGTCAGATGGATCTTCTGGCAGCAACCAAAAGCGCCAGAAGATAGTGTATCATCCACAGAATCATTTCCATTCGTTTTGTCCACCACAGTTTTAGGCCCGGCAACAGGCATTTGTCCGTCCTGTTGTAGCTCTACCGTATCCACGATAGTTGAATGCCCCTGACATTCGTCCCCCAGCCACGCAGGGCAACAACATCAACAACTATACCTGCTATAATTGTGGAAAGACGGGGCATTTCTCGAGGGAGTGTCCATACCCGAGGCAGTACAATCCAAATTTTCAGAAAGCTCCTGTGCCTCAACAGCAGAACCAGAACCAACATCGGGGCAATAATCAAAATGCCCAGAAGGGCAAGGCCGACAAGAAAACTAGACGTGTCTTCTACATGCAAACTAGGTCAATTCCTGAGGGAGAGCCCATCATGATGGGTATGTTTCCTGTTGTAAATCACCCTGCAGTTATGCTTTTTAATTTGGGTGCATCACATACATTCATCAATCGAACATTTGTCTTGAAACATGAAATTCCAATTGGGGAAACAAAAGAAAACTTCTTTATATAGTCGTCCAGGGGATGTTTGTGTACTAAGAAAATGGTGCATCAGGTGCCTATTGGGTGGGCATATTTTTCCCACGTCCATAATAATTCTGAAGGATCAGGATATAGATGTGATCCTAGGTATGAATTGGATTTATCAGCGTGGAGCTGTAATAGACACTTTGAATAGAACAATAAGACTGAACTTACCTGATAGTAGTTCTTAGCTTCTCATCCAACTCCAAACACCAAAAAGGACAGTCGAAAGAGTTTATGCAACCTCTATGAAGGAGATCAGAGATATTCCTGTAGTTTGTGAGTTTCCAGATGTTTTCCCAGATGATTTGCCTAGTTTACCTCCTGACAGAGATGTGGAATTTGCGATTGAGTTGAAACATGGTACTACCCCAAAATCTAGAAGATTATACAGAATGCCACCGAAAGAATTAGCAGAACTCAAGATACAGTTACAAGAATTACTTGACAAAGGTTTTATACAACCCAGTTCTTCACCATGGGGATGTCCAGCTATCTTTGTGAAAAAGAAAGACAAAACTTTGAGGTTGTGTGTTGATTATCATCCATTAAATAAGGTGGCTATCAAAAATAAGTATCCTCTTCCTCGTATTGATCTACTCTTTGATTCACTTGCTAGAGCCAAAGTGTTTTCTAAGATCGATCTCCGATCTGGTTACCACCAAATAAAAATCCACCCTAAGGACATTCCAAAGACTGCTTTCACCACTAGATATGGTCTTTATGAATATCTAGTCATGTCCTTTGGTCTTACAAATGCAACAGCTCATTTCATGTACCTCATGAACTCTGTTTTCATACCGGAGCTCGACAAGTTTGTCATTATCTTCATCGATGATATCTTGGTCTATTCTAAAAACAAAGAGGAACATGCGGACATTTACGCATCGTTCTAAGTCATTTGAGGGAACATCAGTTATATGCTAAGTTTAGCAAATGTGAGTTTTGGTTAAATGAGGTGCCATTTCTCGAACATGTTTTATTTGCCGAGGGTGTTGCTGTTGACCCTGGCAAAGTAAGGGATATTCTAGATTGCAAGCCCCCAACTACCGTTTATCAAGTTCGTAGTTTCCTAGGAATGGTGGGTTATTACCGTTGATTCATCCCTGGTTTCTCAAAGATATCAAAACTTGTCACTGAGTTGTTGAAGATTCAAGTCAAATTTGTCTGGTCATTAGAATGTGAGAAAGCTTTCCAGACTTTAAAAAGGTTGTTAACCACTGCTCCCATTTTAGCTCAGCCAGATATTGAGAAGTCATTTGATGTCTACTGTGTTGCTTCTGGTACTGGTATTGGATGTGTATTGATGCAAGAAGGTAGAGTGATTGCTTATGCTTCTCGACAACTCAAACACCATGAAGAGCACTATCCAACTCATGATTTAGAGTTAGCGACTATTGTTCAAGCTCTGAAGATCTGGCGACATTACTTGTTGGGTAATACATGTCACATTTATATAGATCACAAGAGTTTGAAGTATATCTTTACTCAGGCTGATTTGAATATGTGCCAACGGAGATGGTTAGAGTTGATAAAGGATTATCATCCGGGTAAGGCAAATGTTGTTGCAGATGCCCTCAGTCAAAAGACTCATTGCAATTGCTTGACAGTGAAGCCACTGGATATTTCCTTGTGCCACGAGATAGAAAAGCTTGTCATTGAAATAGTTCAACAAGGCAGTGTGGCCAATATCACCGTTGAATCAACTATCCGAGATCAGATTATTGCTGCTCAGAAAGAGAATAAGGGTATAGTCCACATAAAAGAAAAAGTTAGAAAGGAAAAAAGGCTCATGTTTTAGAATTGATGAAGTAGATGTCCTGTGGTTCAAGAATCGTCTGGTCGTATCCAAGGTTCCTAAAGTACGTTAGTTAATTCTTGATGAAGCACATTTAACCAGATTCTCTATCCATCCAGGAAGTAATAAGATGTATCATGATTTGAAACAAAGATTCTGGTGGACTAAGATGAAGATTGAGATTGCTCGATATGTAGCGAAGTGTGACACTTGTCAGAGTGTGAAAGCTATGCATCTAAAGTCAGCCGAAAAATTGCAGGCATTGCCCATTCTAGCCTGGAAGTGGGAAGATATCAGTATGGATTTCATAGTGGGTTTGCCCAAAACTTCAAGAGGGTTTTCTTCTATCTGGGTCATTGTAGACCACCTCACTAAATCTGCACATTTCCTTCCAGTCCAAACTATATATCCAGCTATCCGATATGCTAAGATATATTTTGAATGAATTATCAGTCTTCATGAGATACCGAAGACCATTGTATCTGATAGAGGTCACAGTTTGTCAACAATTTCTAGAGACACTTACATGAGTCTCTGGGTACTAAACTTCTACACAGTACCGCTTATCACCCACAAACCAGTGGACACACTGAAAGAGTCAATCAGATTCTCAAAGATATGTTGAGATCGTGTGTGCTCAGTTATTCTGATACTTGGGATGAATGTTTACCTTTAGCAGAGTTCTCTTACAATAATATTTCTATGGTACACATGTATGGTGGTTAGAGGTCTTTAAGACAATAACAAGTACATGTGGGCCATATTATTTAGGAGGTTCTGCCACATAGGGTTACAAAGAGGACGATCAGGTTAGGAGATTGGGTTCCTAGTTTGTTATACGATATGCGCAACAGATCGATCCTAGCTATCGTCCAGATACACCCGTCTTGGCTTGTCTTGACCTCCACGTTGGTTGATCGTGTCAGCCCTTGCGGGCCTCCTCCTTGGCGGCTGCCGGATCGATAGCCTGGTGATAATCACATATACGAGCAGTGCAGGTACCCATGTCCCATATATTTGACAACAACTTTTTTATATGGACTCGAACGAATACAAACTTTATACAAAAATTATAGCCTTCAACATGGTCTGTAACTTTATAGTTGAAAAGTTTTTTACTTGAAACTTTTTAGGAACCCAAAATATTGTTGTAAGTTCAAGAATTTTGAAATTTAAAATTTAAAGTTATCAAACAATCTTAGATATCGAAATGGTCTCTATGAAAGTTAGAGTTCTCAATACAATCAACAACTTGTATTTGAAAAGTTGTCTATTTAAAGTCATTTAGAGTCCCTAATATGTGGTAGAGAGGGGCTAGCATTGAACAACATGCATGTTGTGGGTTCAGCTCCCCAAAGTTGCAAAATTTTTAGTTTTAGGGGTTTTCTGGAGATCATTAGATCTTAAACAAATCTTGAAAAATACGAGCACCCATATCAAGTCAAGGACTTGAAGTTGGTGGACAAGTTCCACTGTAAGAGACCAAACAACTTAGATACATTGATTCGCAAAAAAAATGTCATTGTTGGTATTTCTAACATCACTTCGCACTAAGTTGTCATCCCTAGCATGATATTAAAAACACTGGTAAAATAATCTACACTTGACTCTCTAAAATATTAAAAAGAATATATCCACAAGCGCACAGATAATTCACCCATTATAGCATTTTACCCAGTGATATCCCGAGTATCGTTATTTATTTTTAGCCAAAAGGTAAAAGCTTTCAATTTCACAGGGTTAAAAGATGCTATGGCTTAGAACTATAAATGTGCAGTCCTACGATAAACCAACCACTCTAATACTTTAGCAGGGGTAAGTCAAGATGATGATAATAAAATGAATAGAACATAATAATAATGGTATTCTAGAGATAGAAAGTAGAGACTCAACAAATGTAATCTAACATAATCAAGAAATTCAATTAAGCTAAAAGACTCCTAAGTTACTCCTAAATAATAGTCTATAATTCACATCAAGACGCATACTCTCATCTACAATAATGACTAGTTAGAAAGAACAATCATAGGAGCATCATCTAAAGAGGACTTTTTAAGCATAACCAGCCTCCTCCGTCGAGACCGCGCTCTACTCTGCCTATGTACGAAAGGTGGATTGCACAAGGACTCAACAAGCCTGTCACACCTGCGATCTACCACACATTCCTGCACATTAGGAAGCATCCGTAGGTAAATATAATATCTAAGCACCACACTTAAAAAAATCTTCCACCTAATCTACTTGAGTATTAAACTAGGTGCTTTACGAACATATAAAAGTCCTCATTACTAATCAGAACTATATCAAATATGCAACTAGAGCAAAGTAAAGACATACTAAATAGAAATATATTGAAATAGAACAATGTCACAAAGATACAAGGTATCATACCAATCTAGATGAACAAATCCGGAATCTTGGACTTCTACGCCCAACTCTACTCGAACTCAACTCGACGCGCCCGGACTTAAAGAACTTTAAGAACTAGAGCTCTATCTCTCTAATCTCTGGAAACCCTAATTTTTGGACTAATCTTGACTAATGAATATTGGTCCCCTTAGGGGGGGTCTGCCTCTTTATTTATACCCTGGTGGGAGAAGCGACCTCTGTTGGATCAAACCGACTTCACGTAGGGCTAAGATGCATCCTTGGAGGCGGTGTGGGAATACTCTAGAAGCTCATGGAACATGGTGGAAGGGGGAGGCTGGGTGACTAGGGGTGTGGCCGACCGACCCCACCTGGCGGCCTCTGGCTGCCCCGCTCGGTCTGGTGTCTTCTGGTGTCTTCTACACCCTTCTAGTGTATGTTTTGTCACGGATAATTCTCGTAATTATTGATACATTAATCCTCTTTCTACACCCTGCAAATTTATAAATCACCAAAACTCGTGGAAATTGTCAGATAAAACCTCTAATTTTCTATTTGGTGACCAATTGCATGCTTTAAGTTGACGGGTTGTGATAGACGTTAACTACTGTCAACAAGAATCCCCCAAGCTAAACTTTTGCTAGTCCCTAGCAAAACAACTTAAGTAATAATTTAGGGTTTCACAAGTATGTATAACTCCTCAAGAGTACACATGCATTTAAACAAAAATTCTCTCTGAGTTGAAATTCGTTGATCTAACTTCTAAACTTACTCTTATTCTCTCAACCATGAAGCTTTTACTATCACTTGGATCTTAAGCGATTGAAAGATAGAACAATCAAGTGTGCATTATTTCTCGAATCTTTTGTTTAACCATCATTTCGGAGTTTTTAATAAGTTAGAAATAAAAATCAGAGATTCATTGCATGACACTCTCAAGTCACTCATATATGAAGTATTTTTGGATCTCACTTAAGGCATTAAATGTGACATGCCATCTCTTACTACACTACAAGCTTATGTGGATTTATAAGAATGGTAGGAGAGCATATTTATAAACATATATTGTAAAGTCAAACAATGGATCCAAAGAGAGTTAAGTCATACAATCAAATCAAGATGTGCATGTGTATGGAATGAGGTGGATAGGTGATATATAGTGGCTAAGCCTAATTCTACTTTGCTCAATATAAATATTTCTCTCATTTGAACTTAGAAATAATTGCAAGGAGACATGGGCTATCTTATTATATATTTTTTCCTTTTCCTTTTTTTTCATTTGGACACTTGTCTATTTTTTCATACTTTTTCTATTATTTCTTTTTGCATAGCCACATGTCTTTTCTGCATACAAAATATTTGAGAGAGCTTACAACAAGTAGTTATAGCATTTATTTGAGGGCTATCCTATAGGTGAAATTTTTTCATGTTCTCTCCTAGTGTTGGAGAAAAAACATTTTTGGGCGTAAAATGATGAATATGAAATATATGGGTGCGTACTCTTAGTGTAAGAGCAACAATAATATGTGAAATGTGCGTGATCTTGATTTTAAGAGTATGACAAACCTTTCATAAGGCATACAACAAAGCTTGATTAAACTCAATGAAATACAAATAGCAAATGAGTGCTAGTTTTTTTCCTATACTAAATATATTTAATTTGGCTCTAGTAGGAATTTAAGCTTTGTCATGTAGAATCTCATCATGTAAATTTTCAAATTTTCAAAAGGCAAATCTCCAGATTTCAAGTATCACTTAGAATAAGATAATAGCAGCTCAAACTTTCTCATATCATATCCGTCAATTGCCTAGATTTAGATCAAGCATGTGCTACCCACAGATATCAAGTTTTAGAGCAAATCTTCATATCAAATCAACTTCATGCAACTCGTGGGAGAATTTAGATTTAAATACTAGGCACTTGAAAGGAAATTATAACTTCAGCATTTTTATCCTTCTTTTGAGAGAGACTATCTTTAAATTCTACTTATTTATTCTACTCTTAAAAATAAGGAAGCACACTTAAACAAACTAAGCAAATTTAAAGCAAACTTATTTACACACTCTATTTTTGCGTTTTCATTTTTATCATGCGAGAATTTAAATGTCAAAGTAAAAGTAAAATTTTTATTTGATTTTTTGGTTTTATAGTTTTTTAAGTCGCATACTAAGCAAAAACAAAGTGCTGAAAAAAAATATGTACAAAAGTCTAGAGAAACTTACCTGCATGCGGGGGTCCTCCCCTAAGCTAATTGTGGCACTAGTAGTCGGGTGGTGGCGGTGGGTAGTCAAACCCCATCGCGCGAATCAGGTACAGAAGGTCGTCGTGCTACTGCTGCTGTCCCTGCTAGATGTTGTCGAAGCGCTGGTCCATGTGGCGAAGTGTGTTCATCATGTCATCTTGACCTCGCTCCAGGTTGGTGATGCAGTGGCCAAAATCATGGGCGCCTGGCTCATGAGGCTACTGAAAGTGCTACTACGGGTGCGAGTAGTAGTCGTCCTATGGAGGGGCATGAAAAGGAAATGGTCCTCCCATATTGTACTCATTGGTCTCCCGGGCAAAAAAGGATGCACGTGCCCTCTGGAATTCTCCTGCTGTAGATAGTTCCTATGGATAAGAGTGATAAACACTAAAATTACCAGGCCCTCAGGAAGCGCCTGATGAAGACTCTCCATGCTCATGCATGGGCTGCTCCTCCCATCCTGAATGGTGCGACCATGCCTGTGCTGGTGGCTGTGACGGACCTGTCTGCTCAAAACCAACAAAGTGAGTAAAAGCCGACCCACCGGTGCAGCATCCGCTCCACGGTACTGTGGCTATTGGTTCCTGGTGATATGTGCAGAAGGGCTCCTCCCTAATATCAATCCTTCTTTCTGCAAAGGCAAGACAAAACTCTCTACAGAGTAGAGACCAAGGTTTCTATCGGGTAATGGATATTCATTTGTATAACCCTTATAAATCATGATGTATTTATTGTCCTTCTTTTTCAGCAGGTGAGCATGTGCAAAGAAATTAAAGCCAATAATTCTTTGGGGTGTAGGTATCTGACAATCCTAACCCATTAGTAATTTGTGTGACCCATGATGTAAATGCTATTTTGCACTTCTTCATGGTAGGAATAGTTATCCAATAATGCAACATTAATTTGACAGGTGACAAACTTTGTTTTTTTCTTAATCATGGCATACAACAATTTCATCTCTTCATTTCTAACTGTTCCTAATTCTTCCTTAGGAAATATAGTTGTTGCAAGCCACTTATGCATGAATCTCAATGTAGGATGATGAATTTCATTTGTAGTGGGTTTTCTAGCAGATTTTAAATTTGAAATATCAGTCCAAAAATGACTTCTATCAAAATCATGTAAAGAAGCATCTACATCCAAGGAACAATTTTCTGCAAATCCTAGTGTAGTGCTAAGGGTCTTTCATGCCATGGTGAATGATCAATTGAAAAGTCTAAATTCTACATTATCATCATCTAAGGTCAAGGTGCACAAAAATTCCATGATAAGTAATTTGCTACCTTCCTCAGTAATAATCCAAGCATCTTCCCAACCGATATTTCTAAAAATAAGTTCAAATTTGGTGTTCATACCTGTGGCTTGAAGAAAATTATTGTCGAAGTTCGGCGTGTGTGAGAATTCTTTGTTCTTTAGCTGCTCATAAATGCCTCTCTCCTGGTCATCCTTGAATTTAATGTGGGAGTCTCTAGTGAGGTGAGAACCTTCGACTCAAGGTACTATGATGAAGAACCATGCACAACTGGGAACGGTGGATCAACTTCCATCTCAGAGGCAGCTCTTATGGCAGAATTGCCTAATATAATGCCCTCCCAAGAGTACTTGTCTTCCATTAGACACTAAGTACCCAAAAGAGAACACTAAACTACGTGATTCCGTCGAGCACACCGCAAGGGAGAACTCGAAGATCCACATTTTTACATCACAAATGAGAGAGTAAAGCTTACAACATCCTTACCATTTATTACATCACTTTTAGTACAACATCAGAGTAATTCATTATGCAGTTATAACAGCGGAATATAAAATATTATCAGAGTTTAGCGAAAATGAAACCATTTAATGACAAGTTAAACATTAACGTGAAGAACGTTTAAATGCGTGAAATGATAACATATTAACAATATTTTTCTTGTAAAACTTTTAGTGAGAGTTTTAATAAATAAACTCTACTCCGCATCGTAAAGGAAAATCCTCGCTGAGTCCACCAGGAGGTTTCCACACACAAGTGTCAGCTCATCAGCACCTGTCACCTGCAACAGGGTAGAACAAACCCTGAGTACTCAATTGTACTCCGTAAGACTTACCCGTCAGGAGGAAGTAAAAAGACTCCAATGATTATGCAAGGCTTTTTGGCTTGTGGGTTTCTTGTTTACGAGAAGCAGCACTAAGAGTGTGTCCTTAATTCCTTACTTTTAATAGCCGTATTTTATTTCTTATCCAACCTTCTATGTAAGCACCTAGTCTATAATCAAGCAGGGTTGAGCAAAAGGAACCATTTCTTCATCTTTCAACTGACAGTTCTTACTACGATGCCAGAGCGTAGTCAAGTCGTACCGTCACGCAGAAACGGCGATTCACGAATCAATATGCCAAGCTGGGTGCCCCGAAAACACACGCCTTGCTTGTACCCCGGGCACAAGCAAGACCAACCCGTTCCACTCCTGTCAAGGGGTCCAGGTCCCCGTCCAAGCTCGGACTCTAAGCCCCCAACACTGCAGGCCCGACCTCAGTATGGTGCTTAGACCTCCTCAACCCAATATATATAACCACCCTAAAAAGCCAGTCCAGAAAGAGCCGGAACCCATGATAAGAGATAAACAAGTCTTCCCGCCCCCATGAGCAAGTATATGCTCGGGACAATAAATCTGTGACTTAACCAGGGTCCATGCAACGAACGATCCTTAATCGACATAGGCGGAACAATGCAACCAGAGCCCTGCTCTGTTACCCAAACAGGTCCAAGTCCATCCAATCCGTTCCGTCCGGTCTCCAATTATCCAAATACATTTATATTCCAGGTGATGGTAACATGATAATAGTAATAATAATATATTTCCTATCTCTCGCGAGTGACAGGTAATCAATCGACTTCTACTGAGATCCTATAGCATAGCACACTACATGATCCTATCATACTAGTAAGACTCATAGGACAAGGATATATATATATATATATATGCAAGTGGGTTTCATTCAACTCCTTGAAACTTAATGCACAAGCATACTTTAAAGTGCAGAATAATAGGGGTTATGCACCGGGGCTTGCCCGGATAGGATTTAACCAAGTTAGCATTTCGTCAAGGCGGCACGATCCTCTGGACACCATCCTTCCGGCTACTCCAGATGACTTTTCGATCCATCACCGCTCCTATTGTGGCATTCATGGATGCAATGCAGAGACGTAAATAAACTCGACAGTAACAATTTAGAAAATGATTTCGCCTCTCAACCTAACAACTAGTGTGGAGGCTCATGTACTAAACCACGTATCCCTGCTACCAGTAATGTGCTATTTTTCGACAAGTATTTTAGCTATACAACCCAAGGTTTCACTTTACTCATTCTGTCGGTTTTAACATACCTTAGAACTAGGGCTCATTAGCGATCTTAGCAAACTAATTATTCTAGAGCTACAAAAACTACATCGAGCATATAAAAATTGTTGGAGCCTACTATAAAATTTTTTAAAGCCAACACTTTTACCATTTTCTTACAAAAATTCTCTCAAGTTTATACTTAGCAAAATTAAGCATCTTAAAATAATTAATGAACTCCTAAGGATAATATATAACTATGTGGATAAAGTACACTAACAATTAGATCATGATTTTAGGAAGCTAACAAAATTAGTTTCATGATTTTTGGACTTCTACACATTTAGATTTTGAATTTACAATTTGTATCCTAAAACTAAATTAGAAATATACCTAAGGAGGCTAAAGGGCCGGCAGCAACCGAATGGCCCAGCAGTCCGAGGCAAGGAGCCCGTGCGGGGGCAGCCGAACGCTTAGTTGGTCGGCCCACCAACGGCCCGAGAAGGGAAGCCCACGCCCACGCCCGCGCTTTTGCAAGAACACCCCCATCCTAGCCGGCATTTCTGCGGTGCTGCTGTGTACTATTTCCCAAGGGACACAATTTGCACAAACAACCTAGAAATAAGTAACCTTCGCCAAAGGGCGGTCCTCGGCATGCCGGTGCGCGACGGCGCGGCTCCGGCCGGCGCTCGGCTGCTACGCCGAGCACTAGGGACCCACGCTGGCCTAGCTAAGGGGCCGACCACCGTCTATGAGCTAGGTGATGGTGGTTGGAAGCGATGGAGCATGGGGAGACGCCCTAGGGTTAACTACTGCGGCAAGCGGCGGTATTCGGTGAAGGCACGACCGTTCCGGTGGACCTACACGCTCCTGGAAGGTGAGAGGTGGCGGAATAGCATCGGGGACTCACCGTGGTTCCCGCTGCAGAGACGGTTGGAGCGAGGGACGGTCGAGGTGGTCTGGCCACGTGTGAGCGAGCGATGCGGCGGTGCTCCATGGCTGGCACCGACGCGCCAACTCGCCACCGGCTGCATCCCAGGCGAAGCTAAGGCGAGCACCGCATAGGGGAAATCAAAGTAAGCTCACAAGTACAAGCAATTGGAAAATTATTCACGCTATGGGCCTTACCCCTCAGCTCCACGAGCACGGCGGCGCTTAAGACCGGCGAAGAGCGAACCCCAAAATTGACCATCAACGAAGCATGGTCCGGTTCGCGGGGAACAGAGCGCCTAGCCAACTCCTAACCTACCTGCAGGAGCAAGGAAAACCATCGCAAAGCTCGAACGATTGGTGATGGGGAAAGAAAAAGAACAGCAACACAATGGTGACAAGGGCAGGTGGTGGTTGCTTTATGGGCTCAGCCCGCACCGGCCAAAACGTGGAGGGGCACCGCTGCGAGGGGACTGACCGAGCGGGCCGTAGCAGAGGCACGTCGGTTAGCGAGGAAACACTAACATGACAGAGTAGACCCGAGCGCTGGGCGCAGTGCGTGCCCAGGCGGCGAGGGCGTGAGGGCGGGCAAGGCAGGGTGCGAAGGGTCAACATCAGCAGCACGACGGGACCGACCAGCCTAGGCGTGCCGACAGCAGTAGCAGGTGACCAGCGGCCAGTAGCATGACACTGCGGCGTGGTGTGCACGCACGGCGACCATGGACACTAGCCGAGCGGGAGCACAAGTTGACTTGCACGGATCTTAAAGCGTGCCCAAACTTGGTTGCAACTTGGTAACTGCTCCACCGACTTAAGGGGCTCAAGATGGCACATCCGGCTACGGTTAAGGGCAACAAGCACCGACCAACGTTCACTGGATAGGCAAAAAGAGGTACGCCAACTAGGGTTAGTTACACACGGCACCGGTTCACGAACAGAGTAACAACACGGAGTTCCCAGCGCATTCTAGCGAACTTCAGGCAATTTTTTTAGAGTGGCCACGACCTGCCAAACCACCTATGAACTACACCATGCTAAGGTACTCGCCCTGGTGCAAACAGTAGCACCAAAATCTGAAGCTAGTGTTTTAAGAATTTTGAACGAAATTTAAATGCCAAAACGCCATTGCCAGTCATATTTCGATTCTGCTCCCAAAATTGTTTTTTTCAGGCAAACGAGTAAACTTCATGTTCTCTTAACCCAACAGCTTAAATTTCATTAGCAGGATTTCATGCAGAACCGAACAAGCGACATTATCTGTTTATCATCTAAGTGAAGTAAAAATTTTAAAACCCGAGAGCTTGCATATTTAATTTCTTTTAGCTTTTAAGCGAGGTGCTATGCGGCTCGTAATGCCAGAGGTGTTACAGCTCTGGATGACGCTGTCTGCGATGATGTTCTACTCCTGGTGGAGCGGAACGACAGTGCCCGTCCCAGGCTCTTCACGGCATTCTTAAGTTTCTTGCTCATCCTTGCCGCACAAAGTAAACTCTAACAAAAACAAAGCTAGTGAAAAATGTGAGGGGTTAGAGAAATAAATAGAAGAGAGTTGGTAATCTAGGAATCAATGATGTGAGAATTCATGATCCATCTTGAATGATTTATATAATCTCTCTCCCTAAGTGGACAGCACCTAACTCATCTTCTACCTAATTTCTAACAAATCAAGAGCACTTGAACTAAAGTTTTCTCAAAGAACTTACACTGCTACTCACTCAACTAATAACTCAACTTCTTTTCTTCCAAACTCTGCTCAAATCTTGGGAAAATGAAACTCGAAATTTGGAATTGCTTACACGAGGTGGCTCTGTGTTCTTTGGCTTGATGATTGAGTGAGGAGTGAAAGGAGAGGATGGAGTTTTAAAGAAGAGAAGGGGGGTGGCTGGCCGGCCATGGGTAGCACCGGGCGGCCCCTCACCTTGTCTTTTGGCCTCCAATTTTTCCTGACATGTATCTTGCTTTACATACATTCAAATGCATGTGAATTGAGGTGCTCTTTCGGTGGAAAAGGTGGCAGGTGTGTTGGATGGTTGTGAGTGAAAATATGAAAATAATGGAGGTGGAAATGGATGGTAGTGGATGGTAGTGGTGTGGGCTCCATATGTCTTCCGTATTTATACCGTATAATCCCACAAAGATGCAAAACAAAAATACTTTTATGAATCTATGAAAAATAAGAATTCTAACGATGAATTTTTTATATTTTTCTGCCACCACAGTAAATATCACTTACGGGGGTTTTACGCTCCGTAAATATTAGTTACGTGGGGCTTAACTTTTTACTATACTATGATGATAATTTTTATTTTTATTTTTTATTTTATGCAACTATAGACAGTTTAATGCGAGAAATAAATTACTGATTACTACTGAGTTACCTCACGGTGAAGATTCAGAATTTTAAAGTCCACCGAACTGGACTTCTTCAATTGATTTTATTCTTTATGATTGATCTCCGGTCCTGGAGATGATGACCTTACTTCTTGCTTCTCATGACACTCTAAAATTGAGCATTGTTCCGGTCATGGCTTGAATGTGAACCGCTCTTCTTGTCCATTTATAGTGAATTTGATTTTTCCTTTCCCAACATCAATGTGTGCATTGGCGGTGCTCAAAAAGGGTCTTCCGAGGATGAGTGACACTTTTGAATCTAGATGCATGTCTAGTACCATAAAATCTACTAGCATAAAGAACTCTCTTATTTAACTAGGATGTTCTCAACAATTCCCAACGGGTATCAAACTGATTGATGTGCCAGTTGTAAGCACATTGGTGTTGGCTCAAGCGCTGAATAGTTAAGTTTATGGTAGACTGCTGCAGGCATCACACTGACACTTGCTCCAAGGTCACAGAGTGTATTACTGAAATGTTGGTCTCCAATTGAGCAATCAATAGTGGGATATCCTGGATCTTACTTCTTCTCTGGTCATTTGTTGGGGATGGCCACACTATATTCTTCTGTCAGTTTGATCAACTCAGTGGTGGGCAGTAGTCTTTTGTTGTTGAGGATGCCTCGAATATAATTCGCGTATGTAGGTACCTGCATGGCATCTAGCAATGGAATATTGATATATAATTTTTGAATTACCCCTACAAACTTATAAAATTGTTCATTCATTTTAGCCTTTCTTTTTCTGCGAGGAAACGGTAGAAGAGTTGTGTCATGAAAATCTTGATTTAATTCTTGCCTTGTGGAGTGACTTCTTCTGCGTCATTCTTCTCTTCTTCTTCTACCTACACTAACACTGGTGTCCTTTGTGTCCCCTTTGGATAAGGTGGATCACGAGTAGACTTACCTCCTCTAGTGGATATTCCTTTAACCTGCTCATGGTTAGTGCTAAAAGACAAAGTAGAAGCCGGTTGTGCTATTTGTAATTCTATCTTTTTATTAAACTTTATTTGTTCTTTAACAGCAGAAGAAAAATCATCCAACTTAGCATTTATTCCTTCTAGCATTTTATCATTAAAAGCAAGCTTCCTAGAAATATTTTCATTAATTTTGCCTTGTTCTAATATTAATTCTCTTAAAGGTTGTTGTTTATAATTGGAAGAATTATTATAATTACCTTGGTACTTACCTTGACTGGGTGACTGAGGTTGATTTCACTGTTGCTATGAAGCGGAGTTGTTGATGATGGTATTGATATCTTTAGGTGAATCAGCAAATTCAACTCCTAAATATTCTCCATATTTATTCTGAGCATTGAATGCATCTTGAATGGCTTGATGATCTCTCTTGTAACTAGCATGTTGTTCTAGCCAATTCAATAGCATACTCATATCAGTTGACAGTGCATATACTTCATCTGGAATTTCTTCACTCTGCTTGCAAGCTTGAACGTTGTATGTCCAACTCTGATTTGTTACTATCTTCTCCATAAAACATTCAGCTTTTCCAAGAGGGAGTGACATAAATGATCCTTCAGTAGAGGCATCAAGTTGTTCACGTGATTTCTGAGTTAATCCATGATAAAATGTTTGCTTGAGCAACAATTCTTCCATTCTATGATGAGGACAATCTAAGATGTATTCTTGAAAATGCTCCCATGCTTCTGGAATAGGTTCACCTTTCTGCTGATGAAATTCTTATATCCTTCCTCGTAAGGCATTGGTTTTACTTACTGGGAAAAACTTTTCTAGGAAAGCTTTTGAACATTCTTCCCATGTCTTGATCTGATCTTTACTTGCATAGAACCACTGCTTCGCTCTTCCATCCAATGAGAACGGAAACAAATGAAGTAGCATGACCTCTTGAGAAATGTTCTTGATGACGACGGTGCTGCAAACCTCCAAAAATTTCTGCAAATGAGCACTTACAACTTCATTCTTCTTTCTACTAAATGTAATAGCTTGCACCATGTTGATAAGGCTTGGATTAAGCTCGTAGTCATGATCTTCAATGTCTAGTTCTGGTCCAACGCGAATGTTCTCGGTGCTTGGAGCAGAGAATTCACGCAGAGTCTTCTCAGCCATATCTTCACAAACTGATGTTGAGCTTCTTCTTTTGGTTGATTCTAAAAGTTCAAATTGAAGGTTCACAACCAATCCTACACTTACCCTATATAGGATTCATAAACAAAGACAAAACAAGTGTAAGCCTGCTAAAGTAAAAGATTATGGTTTATTTATAAGTATTTATGTCTATAGCATATTATTATTCCCTCTAAAAATTGTTCTATGATTACTATAAAACATATTCTTATGATAAATGATTCCTCTATAAAATTTAAAATGTTTATGTGAAATATGAAAGATTTATCCCCGTGAAATATGAAAGATTTACTCCCCGATAACGACGCCAGAAATGCTCGTTGGTATTTCTAACATCACTTCACACTAAGTTGTCATCCCTAACATGATATTAAAAACACTGGTAAAATAATCTACACTTGACTCTCTAAAAATATTAAAAAGAATATATCTGCAAGCGCACAGATAATTCACCCATTATAGCATTTCACCCAGTGATATCCCGAGTATCGTTATTTATTTTTAGCCAAAAGGTAAAAGCTTTCAATTTCATAGGGTTAAAAGATGTTATGGCTTAGAACTATAAATGTGCAGTCCTACGATAAATCAACTACTCTAATACTTTAGCAGGGGTAAGTCAAGATAATGATAATAAAATGAATAGAACATAATAATAATGGTATTCTAGAGATAGAAAGTAAAGACTCGACAAATGTAATCTGACATAATCAAGAAATTCAATTAAGCTAAAAGACTCCTAAGTTACTCCTAAATAATAGTCTATAATTCACATCAAGACACATACTCTCATCTACAATAATGATTAGTTAGAAAGAACAATCACAGGAGCATCATCTAAAGAGGACTTTTAAGCATAATTATGCCTGCTCCGTCGTGACCACGCTCTAATTTGCCTATGTACGAAAGGTGGATTACACAAGGACTCAACAGGCCTGTCACACCTACGATCTACCACACGTTTGTCACACCCGGTTTTCTAAAGAACAAAACCAGACTAATCATATGTGTGCCCAGGAAGTCCACACATATGTCAGAATGAAAAAAATATCAGAAACAATGTTATTATATAACGTATACATAGCTATATTAACACTTACATCAGAGTATCGCGGAACGGTCACTAATCTTTTCTTCAGGCTCCAACATCACAGGGACGGCTGACTGGGGGTTCCATATGCCAAGCACTTCTGAAAAGACTTCTGGAAACTCCACTACACTTTCATCCTTCTTCTAAGCAGCACCTTACTATACACTGGAGTGTGAGGAAATAGCAAGAGTGAGTCCATGTCGAACTCAACAAATATAACACGGGGTTCATGAGGCTCAAAGGCATAACATAGGTTTATCAGCATGTAGCTTTTAATTAGCATTATTTCAGTATATCAATAATATCAAAGTGTCTCAATGTAACAGTAAACATATGATCCATGTGAAATGATTAACGAATAGCAAAAACATATCCATTATTAATGATCAACTATTCCATAAGGGTCCAAGGCCACTCGTGACCGTGAGCACGGCTGTTATAACAGTTTTACACTCTACAGAGGTTGTACACTTTCACTGTGAGTCGTGATTTACCCTTTCGCCCGAGGTGATCAGCCTCTTGACCCACTACCAAGGAAGGTCGGCAGGGTTCACTATGAAGTCTTTCGAAGGTTCGTCTAACAAGTTAGGGCCATTAGATTTCACTCGGCAAACAGATGTAGAGCCCCCCTTCCTGATGGCACAATAACACGCAGCTTATACACATGAGGACAGAGGTCGCACTATACCCGATTCGTCAAGCCATTCTTACGCCATAAAGGAATACCACTAACAAGCTAGAAAAGGTCCTCATACTTGACTAAAGCCAGAGCCATTTTAGCCCTCACAGTTGTACTGTAAATCCCGGATTTTCGCTTATAGATGAGTCCTTATGGAGAGTAACAAGAGCACCAAAGTAATCCCCATGCTCTAGTCCCCTTTAAACAGTAATAAAAAGTCATCTTTTAATGTTTATTGCATATTCCATTAGTCAAATTACATGATCATAGTTCATGTTGAGCACTAGCCATACTAATCCATGCAATATAATAGGTATCAAGGAATAAGATCAACACTAAGTCATCCTTAACAAGGAAACATATGCATAATGATATTATTTGCTTAATGTGAATAGGACAACAAGGATAATCCCATGCTATACTTGCCTTAGAACTTGCTTTATGCCCAAAGCAACTTGCTCTGAAAAATCTCAACTTAATCTTTCATTTGCAACTTCTGGCACTCAGCTTCTGGTCTTCATTTTCAGATCTTCGAAGCTCACAGATAGTCTTTCTTCTACTCGTAGATCATAGCAAACCAGCATACTAACAGGCATACAAGCAAACAAATAGATACAACTAAGAACAATACACCACACAAGAGAAAACAACGTACTAAAAGAGAACTACCGGCTACGGTCATGAGAACATAAGAAACGCCGATAACGAAACTACGATGGAAAAGAAACGACTACCGAGAGTTTATATTATAAAAGAAACAATTACACGCTTAATTTTCTTAATTGAATAAAAACCACGTGATAGTTATTAACTCAGATTACTTAAATTATATTCTAATTCCAAGCTGAGTTAAGATCAATCTTATTTTATAAATATTGCCGTAGGGATTAAGCAAGTTCAACTTAAAATTCGCAATATGAAAAGGGATACGTGCATAAACACTTGCTACTGCTGTCAAGGTAATGGACATTTTAGAGAACTATCCTAAGTTGAATTAACCAATTTACATTGAATTATAAAAGATGAAGTTAACCTTATTCATATTTTATTTATAAGTATTACCGACTTTGCAGAGATAAAAGAACATGTGAGAACAATTATTCCAATTATATGAAATATGTGGTTGGGCTAACTAAATTATAATTTAAAGATATTTTAAGTTGCCATTAGCTAAGTTCATGCTTAGTTACAAAGGACTAACGTGACAAGATTATATATTATTTTTAATTATAAAACTAATAACAAGCATATTAATTAATATAATATTCAGCTATATATGGAAAAGCATATGACATGAAAAACATTAGTGCTACTTCACAGAGAACGTCGATGCGAATCTAACGTAACTTAATTGGAGCAAAATAGATTTCAAACGAATAAATGCTCGAGGATTAAAGTCATATAACTATGAAGAGCAGATATGTACTGTAACGTGAAATTATCTACACAAGTCTATCATATATGCAACATACTGAGACTAAGCAAATTTTAATTTGAAATATATTATACATTAATCATATTAATCAATTTAATATTGAACTATATATATAGAAAACATGTGGCAACTGAACGAAAGCACTTATGTTTCAAGGTTGAACTAAACATCTTATAATTCAAAAGAAACATTTAGTTTAATATTAATTAGATTAACATTAATTTAGAACAGACTGCCTGTGTTGCGTTTAATTAGAAACTCAATTGCACAAACATAAATCAAATTAATATCTAACTTATAAATTTTAAGGATGTAAGACATGTCAAACGTTGTTGCTAACACATAACCTCGATCGGCACTATTGCAAAACAACAAGAACGGCCTAGATAGCTTTTAATTAACAAAGCAACAAAAACGAAATTATAAACCTATGTCACTTTTAATTAAAAACTATTAAATTAATACTAATCAAATTGCATTTTAAATCAATAAATTCATAATTATAAGATATGACAAACATTAGCACACTGTGTAGAGCGCGACGACATGAATCTAACACAGCTAGAACCGATCGAATCGGAGTTAAAACAAATTAACTATTGTTAATTAATTAGAAAGCCATTAAATAAATATATTAATCTAATTACTATTTAATTTAACAAATTCATAATTAAGTGACATGATAAAACATTAGCACTAGTGCATAGAGCTTGTCAACACAAATCTAACGCAACTGAAACGGAGCGAAACGGAATTAAAACGAGTTAACTGCGATTAAAGTCGTTCCAATGGCAAACTCGTAATTACCTTGTCTTCTTCCTTGGAATGCCTGTACGTGCAGAACGTGGTGCTAGGAGATGAAACTTCGCTCGTGGCCTTGTCTAACTGTGGAAGGAGGGAAGACCGGACGGCCAGACCTGCGGAGCTCTGCGCCAGGCCTGTGGGGCCCTCGACGGGGTCGGCTGGGACAGGGCCGCACGGGGCAACTCCTGCCCGCACAAGACAGTGGCGGCAGCCACTCCAACCGTGCGCAGGGGCTGGGGCCGGGCGCACTGGTGCGGGGCTAAGGGGCCTAGGTGGTGGTGGCGCTGGGCCGGAGTACCTGGCCGGGAGGTTCGCAACCACGAGCGGAGATGGCCTTGAAACAGTGAAACTCGAAGAACACCTATGGAGATACTCGCCGGAAAAGACCACCGGAAAGAAATAATCAATGAGAAAACGGTCAAATATTGATGGATTCGTTAAAAGAAAAATGTGCCGGTGAAGAGGACAACGAGACAAACCTCGGAGTGGAAGCGGAATTCGCCGGAGATGTCCAAGGTGGCCGGAAAAGCTCGCCGAACCTTCGTCGGAAGTTCGTCGGAACGCAAACTGCAGATGCAAAACTTCGGCGAGGGGTGGAGGGAGCTACGAGCGGCGGCTCGCGATAAGAAGGGAGAAAATTCTAATTTACTACACGAGAGATTTCCCAAACTAGGGGCTCCTCTACGGTAGTTTTGGTGTGCTTTTACCCAAGGGATAGGTACGTATATATAGGGAGAAAAACTCTCCACCTCCATGTCAACTAGCGATATGGTGCTAATTGACGTTGCACCATCCACCTTTACTAATAGGTCTAATTAATTATTAAAAGCCCATTAGTAAATAAAGACATAGGCCTTTGGACATGAGGAAATCTGAGATATTTTATTATTTTCGGAATTAATTAATTTCCTGGATAAAATAATTCTAGAAAAGTCCAGAATTGAATTTTAAGCCACGAAAAATACCTCGAAGGCTCCGAAAATTTAGGGAAAATTCTCAGAGATATTTTAGAATGAGACGAACCCAAATAAAGTATTTGGAGCTCATGAAAAGATCGATGAAGATATCAAGGAAAAAGATTAAGCTCACAGAAATTGAAATTTTAAATCTAGAAAATACCAAAAAGTTTTCCGGTGAGAAGCAAACGTCGTCCTATGGTAATTTAAAAATAAAAGCACTCACCAACACCAAAGACAAGCATCACACAAACACCATATTATCAAATTAATATGAAAAAGTTTAAAACCACAATTTTCTATATTTAAATTAGCAGCAACTTAACTTATCTAATAAATTTATTCAGATATTGAAATTATTTATTTTATTTAGTGTTTCCTATGCACAACCCAAAATTAGAAATTTTGGGGTGTGACAACGTTCCCGCACATTAGCAAGCATCCATAGATAAATATAATATTTAAATACCATGCTTACATAAAATCTACCACCTGATACACTCAAGTATTGAACTAGGTGCTTTATGAACATATGAAAGTCATCATTACTAATCAGAACTTTATCAAATATGCAACTAGAGCAAAGTAAAGACATACTAAATAGAAATATATTGAAATAGAACAATGTCACAAAGATACAAGGTATCATACCAATCTAGATGAACAAATTCGAAATCCCGGACTTCTACGCCCAACTCTACTCGAACTCAACTCGATGCGCCCGAACTTGAAGAACTTGAAGAACTAGAGCACTCTCTCTCTAATCTCTGGAAACCCTAATTTTTAGACTAATCTTGACTAATGAATACCGATCCCCTCAGGGGGGGTCTGCCTCTTTATTTATACCCCGGTGGGAGAAGCGACGTCCGTTGAATCAAACTGACTTCACGTAGGGCTAATATGCATCCTTAGAGGCGGTGTGGGAATACTCCAGAAGCTCGTGGAACATGGTGGAAGGGGGAGGCCAGGCAGCTAGGGGTGTGGCTGGTCGGCCCCACCTGGAGGCCTCTGGCTGCCCCGCTGTTGACGGTAGATAAGTATCATTTTTTAACCATCAACATAGCATGAAAAAGGACTAAACAATAATTACAACTTAGATATAGGGGGTTTACTGACATAATTCTATTAGTTTTGGTGAATATCTGTTTGTGTAGGGTGTCAGCTGAAAAGAACTAAGGAAGGCCCACATGTGAGGTTTACATAGAGACAATAGGGCCACGCATAACTTTTCTGTAATCTAGAAGATACGAGAAGACTCGAGAAACAAACCAGAGGCGAAATGGGCCCAAAGGCCAGGCGAGCACCCCACCCAGGTGGCCATTCAGGCTCCACCTCCTAGATCATGCCTCCACCGCCTTTGAGGATCAATAATAATCGTAGATCAAGGTCTGTTTGATCTGAGGGCTGTGGTGCTTCCTAGAGGGCTATATAAGCAAGGCCCCTAGCCCCTGGAGGAGGCATCCCTTAAACCCTAATTCATTATTTTCTAGCGAGGATCAGGTGAGAGGTGTCCCATGAAAGGATGACTTCTCTAGGGGATTAGTCTAGCTTCTCCATTGTAGTAGATTAGTATCTTAGGAGAGAGAGTCGAGTCGGGATCTTGCTCAAGGTTCCAGATCTAGTCATGGAGGCTTGGTAAAGCCTTATATCTTCACTTCAACATTCTATAAGACTTATACTTATTCTCTTATTTACATGCATATGCTTACTTTGAATATATCTTTCTAGTTGAGTTTATCATTGCTTTTGTGTGCTAGTTTATAGAGCGCTTAGTCTAGGCTTTACCGGTTGGGCTAAGTAGTCGAGCCTCGTGTAAGTGTGGTGTTTACACGAAGCTCTGCCTATGAGTACACCCTGTTCCCTGGTTGTATGGTAGTTACGGGAGGTGACAACTCCGTCCATATCAAATCGAACAGGTTCTTAAATTATAGGACCGTAGTCACATTAGTAGAGGTATCCTTTGTGGTACTTTCTCCTGTCTAGTGGCGTCCCGAAGTGCACAAGAGTATGGTAAGTCTTAGCATAGTTGGGTATACCTTTACCATGTGATAAGATTATCATAGGAATCTAACTCACCCGTTGACCTCCCAAGTTAACTAGTTGCGTATCTTTAGTGACCTATCCCATGTGTGTCATATTGCATAAATCCTATTATTCATGTATCATTTACCCCTGCTATAGTCTAGTTGGTTTACTAAGTTAGTAGATACATGATGGTAAATTATCGGATTCTTTAACCCTTGCTTCCCTGTGGTAAAATATAAATAATGATACCTAGAATACTCCCGGTAAAATGCTACATTGGTATATTCTGTACGCTTGCAGAATCCTTCATATTTTAGTTGCACTTAATTTATACCATCACCCGCTCGGTCTAGTGTCTTCTGATGTCCTCTACACCCTTCTAGTGTATGTTTCGTCGTGGATAATTCTCGTAATTATTGATACATTAATCCTCTTTTTACTCTTTTCTAGAATAAACCCTGCAAATTTATAAATCACCAAAACTCGTGAAAATTGTCAGATAAAACCCCTAAATTTCTATTTGGTGACTAATTGCATGCTTTAAGTTGACGGGTTGTGAAGGACGTTAACTACCATCAACAGTCATACTGAGTTAGACAGAAGTTTAACTAGATTTCGAAGGTGAGGTAAGATCCTTTCTAGCAGACTAGATCTCATACATCATTGGTTCATAAGCTATGGTAAATTTCTCTTAGAGTTATGAAGATGTGGTAAGTATTTTGAACACCTAAGTTTGGACAGCAGTGGCAAAAGTTATGGCAAATGGTGGCAACTTTAAGCCATGAAACAAACATACATTAGGGCTTATTTGGATGCTCATGCCACCTCAATCCATGTGTGTTGGGTGGATTCGTGTTGAAGTTAGTTTATATGGATTTAGGTGGATACATGAGCATCCAAACAAGCTCTTACGGCATGTTAAGAACAATGACATTGTTTTGAATGTTGCACTTTACTTACATTTTTTTTGTAAAACTATTTACTTTAAATAGAAATAATGATGTATTATAAAAAAATATTTTCATGATGAATCTATAGATATCAACCATCTATTGTCTACATAAGTTTTCACTAGCAAACATGCCCATGCGTTGCAACGGGAGAAACAAAGTATTAAACATTTCGCTTCAGTTTTATACACGGCTGTAATAGCCATGACAACTTAATTTGTATAGGTGCTACTTCTGATATTGTGTGGTTACCATAGCAATCACAAATGAGCGGGCTCATTAATGGAGACAAGGATGACAGTCTTAGATATCTATTTATTTTACTGGTGGAGTTAGATATCAAGTTTTATGGCTTTTTTTATGATCCATAAAAATATGTAACTTTAATATCTTATCAAAGCCGGCAAGGGGTTGTCATCATCGTATTTCAATTTACACATGTCGGCCTTATTGAGAGTTTGCAATGTTATATGTGGACAACTTAGAGATTTGCGTTGGCATGTGCAGATAGCTTGAAGAAACCTTTATATTTTTAGATTAGATTAGATTAGATTAGATGACAAAGTGCTCAAGATTTAAGGATACAGTTTGATTAGTTAGGTTATCGACTCAATAGGCGATGAGTTGGGCAAAGGATACAACCTTTGACTTGTGGCACCTGAGTCACCCACCGAACCAGCAAAAGCTGGAGAAGAAAATCCCTAAATGGTGACGGTCGGAGGAGGGACGGTCGAAGGTTAACACGGACGCAGCATTCTCTGAACATAGCAAAGAGGGTGCAACAGCATCTGTCATCAGAAATGATCAGAGAGCGCTCCAAGTGGCAGAGGCACTCTGGTATGAGCGAGGCCTTGATGCATGCACCATGGAGGCTTTGGCATGCAGGGATGCCTCAAACTGGCTGTGCAGCCGGGGCTACGGAGAGTGCAGCTGGAATCTGATTGCCTTCAGGTTGTGCAGCTGTGGAAGAGAAAGGATATGCAACGTTCTATTCTTGATCCTATTCTAAAGGAGATGGAGGAGATAAGTCTTGCCTTTCATGACTTTTCTTTCCCTCACAATAGTAGAAATTATAATATGGTTGTGCACTGCTTAGCTAGGCAGATGTCTAGTTCGTATCGTTCGGAGATGTGGCTTGATGCTCCGACATGCGTGTATGACTTGATCGGTTTTGAGGCCTGGCCAGTTGATAATCAAAAGCAAGAAGTCACATAAAATTATAAACAATAATTTCTTCTTAATTAAAACCAACAACTTAGTCCTAGAAATATATTTTTTGATCATAATAATAGAAATATTTGTTTATTATAAGTAAGGGTGAACATTTAAAAAACCCGTAATATTTTATTTATTATATCTTAATTATGTAATGAAAAGTATAGTTACTTCATCACTCATCGAGAAAGAAAAAACACATAAAAGGAACATAAAAGTCACGGACATGACATCTAAGAGAGGCGGCACTTTCCTTAAACCCAACGTACCAAACGTGTGAGAAAAAAAAAGAAGACGAAGTGACCAAACAGAAAACAGAAACGGAGTTGAGAACAAAAGAGACCCGGACCAAAACGTTGTAACTAGGTTGCATGCGGATGAACGTTGATGACTGTGTTGGACAAAAAAAATGTGGCAAGAAATTTTATCTATTTGATATTCGGTATAGAGAGGTATAAATTATATTATATTTATTTTCTATTTGATTATAATTCCTATTTCAGATTTAGGAATCGGAGATATTTATTTGGATTAGGATTTCTAGCTATCCATATATTACCTTAAGACTGTGTATATATTATAATTGGACTTTGTATCATCGTTAGACGCGAGTTGTTCTAACACATATGAGCATGAACCCAATATGTTTTGGAATCGGACTTTGCCTCACGCTGGACAAGAGCTATTCTAACTCGTATGAGCAGGGATTATATATATGAGTATAGATAGGAAAGAAAAAACTCACCATTATCTGATAGTTAAAGAGAGACAGACCAAATAAATCGATGGACAAAAAAAAAGAGCCTAAAATTTTGCCTCTTTATTATTAGGTATAGATAGATATAGATAAAGTGAAGTTTAAAGTTTAATTAACAAGTATGACCAACTAATAAAATCCTAAAGCAACATTAATATGGAAAGCGGATGCGGTATACTAGCATGTTACAGCCAGCCAATGAGGATCCAATGCGTACATACACGAATTGCATTGTTCCATAATACTGTATGTCGGCTGCTGACAAAATATACATAAAAGTATGTTTGCCATGATTTTAAGCTTGCGGTGTCCAATCTAATAAGGATATGCCACTACAACTTTGCACTGCGCACATAAAGAACAACAAAAGCCGATACATAATGTACATCACCTGATCTGGATGTATGGTTTCGAGTCCTTTTCGCTCCACTTTTCGGGAGCAAATGAAGCTCACATCGCCAACCAACCCCAATGAAACCTCAGAAAGCAAGCGAAGGTAGATTTAGAGGCCACGTACCTACGTAAGACAATGGTGGCAGCATCATATCATGCTAGATCCACAATCACTCATCGTTATGGGGCATGTGCATAGGGGAGCTATGGTATGTGTGGCCTTTGTTCATGCATATATGTAGGGAGCCTAGCAAGGACAAAGGAGGGTCATGGGCTGAGGGCTCAGCTATATATATATATATATATATATATATATTAGTTGACATATAGTAACTTTTGAAGATAATGACATGGTGTAATGCATTGAGATTTGAGAGTAGCCTCGTACCGTTGCACACAGGCCTATTAAATTAGTGTATTGGTTCCATTCCCCTGATCCCCACCACATGCGCATTTTCTATCATATCAAAACCTGTACACATGCATACTTTTTCATGATGAAACCTTATTTTAGACAACAAATTATTTTTTATGAGTTGGATTAGGATTTCTTTCTACTGTTTGAGACTTAGAAGTTTGTGATTCCTTCGTGTTACCTTTGATTTCACTACTACACATGATTTTTAGCAACAGGGGCTTTCTTAAAGTAGAGGCGGCTCAATCAAATTAGTCTCTAAAATTACGTTATGAGGTGGCTTTTTTTGCTATTTTTTGAGCCTAAATTATAATTTCTAGGAAACAGTTTGTAGAGACGGTTGTATTTCGAGTCACCTTTAGAAACTCGATTTCTAGAGGCAGTTATTGTTTCTAACTGCCCCTATAAATCAGTCTATAGAGACCGTTGAAAAACAATCAAGTGGAGGCAGCTAGGCTAGTCGTCTTTATAGAGGCTTCCCAGTCGCCTTTGCAAAAAAAAATTTGGGAACACCTTTACAAATCTTTTATGCAGTAGTGTTTTGCTAGAATTTGTTAACCATGCATTCTATTTTTTACACTAGAAAATTTACAAGCATCGCCGAATTTCCATCCCAAACCAAGAATTATTCGTGTGTGATTATCATCCGTGTCCACATGGCACATCCTATTATATGAGTTTATCATTGAGTTGTTGCATTGTTTCTATAGCTTTATGCACAATTCATTCATATATCTTGCTGAAGAAAGACGAGCCTTAACTTCATCACAAATGAGGAATTTGCATGCCTATGACCATATCACAAGCGTGATTTTTCCCATCTCTAACGAGAGTAATCACAAATGGGGATTTCCACGTCTAGATGTGTGTCATCAGAGACACAGGTTTGTCTACACAAGTCTCTAATGTGGATCATCAGGGACGCAGTTTTATCTACACCTATCTCTGATGTGGGTTATCAGAGATGTGTGTTTAGCTACACCGAATATTTCTAATGTTGGTCGTTAGAGATGGGGGTTTGGTTAGCGCTGTCTATGATGACAAATTTAAAAACAGAAAAATCTCAATGCAAATTACACATGCATGTAGATTTGCATAAACCAGATTCGATTTGTGTGGTACTTCCATGTGGATGTACATCACATACACACATGTTAGTAAATGACTACTATATATATATATATATATATATATTACATGTTATCCATCTTATTTTGTAATTTCCATTCTCCGGTTCAAGCAATCCATTAGCCACAACAAACATCAGATATCCTATTAGTTCTTCTCAAGGACATCCACATCCATAAGTTTTTAAAGGTTCAGTTTTGCTAATTAAAAATTAGACTACATTTACAACTGAGTTCACCTACAAGGAGAGAGCAATGCAAGACTAGTAGTATTAGAGCTCTCTATGTCTCCCTTTGATAAAATGATCTCTTCACTATTTATTTGGTAGTTTCACTATGCAATTAGATAAACAAGGGACCTGGTGAAACACATGAACTAATAATTAACAAATATGGTGTTATGAACATCTAGAGTATTGCATATTTGACATAGTATACATATTCAAGCCGATATAAAAATTAAGAAAAAAACAACACTATTTTGGCAATACAATGGCAAATTCTAAGCAACACAATAACAATACAATTACAATTTGGAAAAGCTATGTATCTAGAAAAGCCAAACCATCTCATAACTTGGAATGGAGGGAGTATATCTCTATTTTGGCAATACAATGGTAAATTCTAAGCAAATACAACCTAAATAAAGATGTTGTTTAAGACAATGTTTGGTCAAACCTACGGAATAACTTCTGAATTATCTAATTTGGAAGGATAGAAGATACTCCCTCCGTCCACAGAAGAATGCAATACTCCCATTTCAAGAAGTCAAACAGTTTAAACTTTGTCTAAAATTATATAAAAAGTACTAACACTCATGAAACAAATTAAGTACCATTAGATTAGTTATAGAATATATTTTTCATAATAAAGTTATTTGGAGACATAAATGTTAATACTATTTACAATGAACTTGATCAAACTTAAATTAGTTTGACTGGCATATTTCCCATAATTGCATTCTCTTGTGGACGGAGGTAGTATATGGTAGATTTGTACTATAATAAATCTTTAAAAATCTCATAAATATGGATGATTAATGAATGTTTTCTGCTTCATCCATTCCAAATTATAAGTTGTTTTGGCTTTTGTAGATACATACTCCCTTTGTCTCTGAATAATAGATTCCTTGCAAGTTTAGAATAGATTAGTATGATAGAAAAAAGACCATACTATCCTTCATTAATTGAAGTAGTTGTACACTGATCGGTGATTGTTCGAGTTGCACGCTAATCGCTAATTATAGCATTTACTACACCCATCCAACGACAAAATCTCAACCCTGGTAAACTTTGGGGCAGCGGTGCTGGAAAAGAGGGAGAAAGAGGGAGTGCAGGAAATATGAGGAGGCTTCAAGAATAATAAATACAAGGCTATAGTGGACCGATCAGCCTCCTGGAGATCAATTTATTCGTAGATAAATTCTTGATCTATGAATCTATTCATTTAGTGATGGAGGGTGTATCTTTTATTATGTGAGTAGATATTAGTGGGCAACGGTAGTCGAAACTGCCGAGTCAAATAGGATATTATTTTTCACCAGCCCTGTTCGCTTGGCTTCTTAGTCGTACTTTTTTAGCGAACAAACAGTGTTTTTCTCTTACAATAAATCAGAGGACGGTATTTTTTAGCATGACTTTTTAGCAAAGGCAGCAGGGCAAAAAATAATAATATGGTCACTCGACGCAGGCAGAGACGTCAGACTACCCGCAGTGGGTACTCTAAAGGATACTCTAAAGCTTTAGAGTATGAATATAGAGTAAAAACTGTTGCACTGGGTACTCTAAAACGATACTCTATCCTTTCTCTCACTTTATATTTAGAGTGGTACAGTGCTTACTCTATAGTGGGCAGTGGCGGGCCCCACTAGCTAAACAAAGGAAAAATGCTATAACTCATAAACCAAAAATTCAAATTAAATTTCGATTGCACCATTAAATTCGTCTCAATAAATCCTTCAAAATTAGATCACACATGGATATATTTAGATAAAGTGACAAGTGGGTCCCACAGTAGATAGAGTGGATAGAGGATGATATAGAAAATAAATGGGTGCGGGAGAATTGAGTATAGAGGAGAGAATCTTGCTGATTAGAACATATAGAGGATAAATATAGAGGTTCATGAGTGCGGATAGCCTCATGCTCGTACGCCAGCTTGTACCAGCGCTGCAGCTGTCAATTGTCATGGTTGGGTATGATACTTCCATTCCTCAGCTCCACGACGTGGTTCCACAGAGAGGCGGCACTTGTGCTTGTGCATCTGCGCTCGGTTATACTGTTTGACTGTTTCTAATGTAATTATGATACTTGTACCTATAAAAATAGTTTAAATTTAGCGAAGTTCGAGTGAATAATATTCATATTTATACCTTTAAATTGATTAATTATGAAAATATATTTTATAATTAATCTAATTACTTATTTTGTAGTATCATAAAACTTTGATTAAACTTGAAAGCATTTAATAAATTTTTGAAAAGGGGAACTGTGTCTTTTCTGGAGGGGGAGCACGCGGTTATATATACGGTATGCGCGCTCGGTCTACCGGTCCTGTACCAATTTGTGCGTGGTGAACAAATGGCTTCCTCTGCTATGATCCAACCGCGCTGCACCCTGCACCAGGTCAGGAGCCCCGGGCGCCCTGAACCGTCCCGCGCATGCTTCGCGGCTGCCGCCACAGTTAACGAGGCCGCCACATCGCCGTCCACCTCCGCGAGGGCGTGGGCCGGGGCGAGGGCGAGCGCGCCGGTTGCCTCAGCAGCGAGGAGGACGAACACGCCGAGGAGTCGGACGGCATCTGTCGCAAACATGTGGAGGCAGGTCCAGGGGTCCCACGACTGGGACGGCCTGCTCCAACCGCTGCACCCCGTGGTGCGCGACGAGGTGGCGCGCTACGGCGAGCTCGTTGGCGCCTGCTACAAGGTGCTGGACGTCGACCCGTCGTCGGCGCGGTACATGTGCTGCAACCACCCCAAGGAGCGCGTGCTTGAGGAGGCCGGCGTGGCCGGGGCAGGGTACGAGGTGACGCGCTACATCTACGCAACGCCGGACGTGGCCGTGGCCGGCGGTCCGTCCACTAGCGGCCGCGGCCGCGCCAGCTGGGTCGGGTACGTCGCCGTGTCCACCGACGAGATGACCCGGCGGCTCGGCAGGCGCGACGTGCTCGTCTCGCTGCGCGGAACAGTGACGCAGGCGGAGTGGGCGGCCAACCTCATGAGCGCGCTCGAGCCGGCGCGCCTCGACGCGCGCCCGGACGTCAAGGTCGAGGCCGGCTTCCTCAACCTCTACACCTCTTCGCCCGGTGGCGGCGGCATGGGGAGCTGCCGGGACCAGCTCCTCCGCGAGGTGTCCCGCGTCATCAAGTCTTTCTCCGTGGACAGGCCCCGCGAGGACATGAGCGTCACCCTGGCCGGGCACAGCATGGGGACCGCCCTGGCGATGCTGCTCGGCTACGACCTCTCCCAGCTCGGCCTCAACCGCGACGCGTCAGGGCGCCGAGTCCCCGTCACCGTCTTCTCCTTCGGCGGGCCGAGAGTGGGGAACGCGGCCTTCAAGGACCGCTGCGACGAGCTCGGCGTGAAGGTGCTGCGCGTCGCGAACGTTCGCGATCCGGTGACCATGCTTCCGGGCGCTCTCTTCAACGAGGGCACGAGAGGGTTCCTCGCCTCCTGGGCGGCCGGCGACCGCTACACGCACGTCGGCGTGGAGCTCGCCCTCGACTTCCTTAGCCTCCGTGACCTGGGGAGCGTTCATGACCTCGGCGCGTACGTATCGTCGATCAAGGCCGAAGCCGGTGGCAAGGTGTCCAAGTCTGACAATGCGGTGGCGGACAGCAGAGGCGCCACCGTTCTCGCGAAGGCGATGGAGTTTGTCGCGAGTCAGCGCGCCGCCGCGTTCGCGTGGCCAGAGGCCGCCCTGGGCATTGGCGGCGTGGTGCAGTCTCTCGGCTTGATCTGACGGCTAGGACATAGCTTCTTGTTTTACTGGCCATTAATTCTTAAGCCTCTTCTCAATTGTTTTTGGAGGCTTGATAATCAGTTAGTCAGGGTCACATTACAACCCTTTTCGCCTTTTGTCAGGGCTGTATAGTATTAGGTTGTTTCTTACCGACAGATTGGAAGAATGCATAGACAGTGGGCTCCCAATTCGCTTCTTGTTCATACAACGTTAGGCGCAAGTGGGTACGGAGTCTTTTTTTTTTCTTCTGACACATAAGTGGAGATCTAGTTTTAGGGGGTGTTTGGTTGAAGGAGTTAAAGTTTAACAAGCACTATAGTATTTTCGTTTTATTTGACAAAAAGTTTCCAATCTTGGACTAATTAGGCTTAATAGATTCTTCTCGTAAATTACTCCTAATTTATGCCGACATGCATGTAATTAATCTACATTTAGTACTCTATGCATTTAAGGAAACATTGATGTGATGGGAGTTAAACTTTAACTTCTGTAAACCAAACAGGCCCTTAGATTGATAGACATTAAAGTGTCAATGTTCTTTAAAACTTTTCTTTGGGCTGTGTATCCTGCTGCAGAGGTCGGGATGTGTTCCAGATGACTGTAGCTTCTCGATGAATTGTCTTTAATTTTAACACAAGATTTTATAGAAACACATTTCCTCAATATGGTTGACATATTTTATATTTAGTTGACAAATCATTCACAAACCACAGTACACTATTACAAAAAAAAAATAGGAATAGAGGTATTTCCGGGCTGAGACGGCTCAATAAAAATCCGCCACTAATCTAAAATTAGTTTCTGAGATGTCCCGTCTCTATTAGATGTCCCATCTCTATTAGAGGTAATTCGGCTTGTCAGCTACCTCTAGAAATGGATGAAATGGATTTCTAGAGTTGGTTAGAATTTTAGTTGTCTCTTAAATTAGGTGGAGTATAATAAAATTCATAACTTTTCTTCAACTCAAGCTGGATGAAGACAAACTTTATATCAAAAGGTTGTAGTACTCGAAGAGATATAAAATTTTATAGTTGACGATATTTTCATTTGAATTCGATTAGTGCACGAAAAATCTGTTCAAAGTTTATAGATTTTGGAATTCATTTTTTGACAACTTGTTATCTGCAATAATATAGAGCCCAGAAATTCGGTTTTAAGTTTTCAGATTTTTTGAAATTCATTTTTTTATTTTTTTAAAGTACCTTGGGTGGAGAAATGGCCCAAACTAAAGTTACATACTCGAAGAGATACGAAACTTTGTAGCTGACGGTATTTTCATTTCAAATCATCTGGGGTCCAGAAATTCTGTTTTGAGATTAATGGTTTTGAAATTCATATTTTTTATTTGTTTCAAATGACATTAGATGAAGAAATGACCTGAACCAAAAGTTTAGTACTCAAATAAATCTAAAACTTTTCAGTCCAATTTTTTTATTTGAATTAATTAAGGGTCTCAAATATGCATTACAGTATTCACTAAAGTCATGGCTGAAAGTATTGTTCGCTGATTGGTTGTGAGATAAAAACACTGTTCCGGCTGAAAAAAAAAACAAGCTGAAAAGTACGGATTATAAGACAAGCGAACAGGACTGAAAAAAAAAGAATGTATATAAACTATTTGAAGACAACTGACCTTGAGGCGCAATGGTAAGGGAATAAATATGCGAGGCCAGAGGTTGCGAGTTTGATTTGTCTATGTTGACGAAGCACATTTGTCTATTTCCGATTTACGTCAGGCAAGAAGGGAGTGAAGGTTGTTGATTTGAAACATGTTTGGAGGAGAGATAGAGAAAGGACAAGTAATATCTCCACGATAATCTCATATGTGAAATAGTACCGTAGCTCTCTGCCTTTTGCTCTTTGATGCAGCTTATTTCTTCTTTACTGGATAAGCCTTTGGTTGTTTCAATTTCATTTTCATACCCCTAATTTGAGCTTATTATTTCTTCTTCTTAACTGGATATTTTGGTTTGTGCATACGTCTAAACGGCATTGTTATACACGTTATGGCCAGGTGCATGAAAATGATGCTACTCGGCATCGGCAGAGCAACCAACTTCTGATGATAGTCTTGTTATTTGGGATGATAGTAGGCCTAGCTTTGCATAAGGGGCACTCTAGGCAGGCAACATTCGGCTAACTGCAAAACGCATAATAAATAAGCGAGTACGTACGTGTCCACACACGCAGGCTGCGTTTTCAGGTTCATTAGGCATCTCGTCCTTAGTTTCAGAGTTGAGTTAGGGCAGGGGAGCGTCTCCAGCCGGGTCGTTTTCGAGGCTGCCATGGTTAGCCAGGACCAGGAAAGATTGTGTGATGAAACAGCTTTTCCGGTAAATGCCTAAACCACGACGGTTTGCTCGAGCTGTGCAGGAAAGGAGATGTCATTTAACCCACTGGCCACTGCATTCGAGTTTCCTATAACAAATATACAGTGTTTGGATGCTCGAGTTGTACCGGAAAGGCGATGTCGTCTTATCGTCTAAACATTCGAGCTTCCAGGTCGACTAATTTTATATCTAGTCCATCTAAACAGATCGAGCTACACATGTTCGCTTAAGCTTTCAGCCGCTTATTTTCAGCTCAAACGAACAAGCCTAACAGGTAGACTAATTTTTCAGCCAAATCTCTAACTAACTGTTAGACCTAGTCAACCTCGACTAATTTGAGCTAATTAGCGGATGCAAACGGAGCCTCTGGGACGTTGAGAAGCCATGCGTGTAGAGCTCATGCATTTCCCGACCCGGCCTAGATGGTCCTGTTCGCTTGTCTTATAATCAGTATATTTCATCTTGTTTTTTCAAGTGGAACAGTGTTTTTCTCTCACAACGAAACAGTGAACGGTATTTTCAGTCATGACTATTCAGCGAAGCGAACGGGCTCTAACTGCTTGTGCTGCTCATCAGTCGGCGTCTCACGTCACAGAAGCAGATCCGGCAACTAATTCATCCGCGCGCGTAGCTGGAGAGGTGACTAGCAACCTAGTTGTAGTAGTTGTAGTAGTTCTAGTTCGAATTTGGCGGCAGCGATTGAGATGGGCAGCGCGTGGAGCTAGCAAAGCTTTGCTTTGGCAGAGAAAGAGAGACGGCGGCGACGGTCTTGCCACCTGTGACCAGCCAGCAGGAGTGGACGCGGGCCCAAGCCCAAATACGACCGTGGGCCTACAACAGAAAGGGTCGGGTCCATCAACTCATCATATACTGTCGGGAAAAGTGTACTTTTGGTCTCCAATTACCGTGAAAGTCCGTTTTTGATCCTCAACTCTAAAACCGGACAAACAAACCCGCGCAGATTTAGTCCCTCGGTTGTTTGTCTGGTGGGGTTTACTACAGTAACCATGGTTTGGTACAGTAACCACACAGATTTATTTTGGCTGAATCTTTAAAAAATCATAGTAAATCACAGAAAATTCATAAAATAAAAAATCTAATTTTATTGGACTCCACATGAGTACACAGTGAATATATAATATGTTATGCTTTAGTACAAATTTTTTACTATGATTTTTCAAAGATTGAGCTGAAATAAATAAAAAATAAAAAAATAAAAACTTTGTACTAAAGCATACTATATTATATATTCACTGTGTAGCTCTACTCATGTGGAGTCCAACAAAATTAGATTTTCCATTTTATGAATTTTCTGTGATTTACTATGATTTTTCAAAGATTCAGCAAAAATAAATATGTGTGGTACTGTAGCAAACTCGTGGTTACTGTAGTGACCCGTGGTTACTGTAGCGAACCCACTGGACAAACAGGCGAGGGACTAAATCTGCGCGGTTTCAAAAGTTGAGGGGCTTGTTTGTCCGGTTTTGGAGGTAAAAGCCTAAAAACGGATTTTCACAGTAGTTGGAGGACCAAAATAGACTTTTTCTTCATGTACTGTCGTTGATAATCGCTCTGACTGTCTGACAGAGCAGCCAACAGCCCAACATCCGATGATATCAGTGCTGATGGGCCTAGCTTTAGGCCTTTGCATAAGCGCTACTCTAGGCTGGCAACTTTCGGCTAACTGCAAAACGCATAGCGAGCGAGCAGGCGTCCACACACACACACATGCGACTACGTTTTCAGGTAATAATAATGCGCGCAAACCATGACGGTTTGCTACGAGCTGTATGTATTGGGGAATTTGGAAAGGCCGGCGATGTCGTTTTAGCCTAATCCTCTCTCTCTCCATGTACAGTACAGTAGTACACAGGAGTAGTTAGTTGCCAAACACACTCTGTACGTTCCTCTTCCTGTTGTTGCAGATATCATATGCTCGCTGCGTGTGCTCGTCATCAGTCACCGTCTCAATGGCGTGAACGAAGCGGATCCAGCAACTAATCATTCATTCGCGTGGAGCTAGCAAAGCTTTGCCAGAGACGGGGTGCGGCACGCCACCGCGTCATCCCCTGAACCGGAGTGACTGAAGAGGAAGCTAAGAGGCCCGGGCGGAAACGGCAGCTCGCAACAGATGGAATGCATACATGTCAAGGGCTCCATGGTCCAAGCAATATGCCATGGCGTCGCTGGTTACTGGCTAGGCAGCCGGCGACGGGAAGAGGTAGAGGAAGCTAGTGGCAAGAGAAGAAAACGGCAGCTGCGCGGGCAACGTAGGCATGGGAGCCTTCCAGGTGAGGTGCACGTACGTCGAGATCGATCGGCCGAGCGAGATGGCGTGCGGGCCATTCCAACGCTGCGCCACAGCTTGTATGGTATCCGATCACGACTCACCTGTTGGCTTTGGCGCTTGCTGCGTCATGGCAAGGTCGCCGCCACCAGATAGCACATAGCAGGAGGGGGCGCGGGCCCAAGCCCAAATACGACTGAGGGCCTATACGAGAGAAAAAGGGTCCAATTCCCTTTGGTTTCACTTTCACTCTTGCTGGCCCAAATATTTACCCGACCGGTTCTGGGCCGAGGTTACAGGGACGCAAACTAACCTGCAAGTCTGCGAGGCCCGCCTGCAAAAACAGGGTTAGCGGCTCCTGCGGGTTCCTGCTTTCTATGACGTGGGCTTGTGAGGCCGAGTCTGCAACAACTGGATTGCATTCGGCCTGCATTGCATTTGGCCTGCAAGCACCGTATGGACTAGTACACCCTACGCCGCCATCCACTCGTGTCTACTCCATGATGACGTCTGGCTCTCCCTCCGCATCCTCGCCGCCGTGGCATCGGCGCGCTTCTCGCCGCGTGGCTGCGCCTCTCGTTGCCCATGGCCGTGTACTTGGCCTCCTCGGCGCCGCAGAGCCTGATGCCTTGGAACGGCTCTTGCAGACTGTCATTCATACACAGAAGCACACCACACCAAGGAAATCCATATTGCTGCTAGATGGGACGAGGTCAGGCGAGAGGGCACGCCCTCGCCCACGGGGACAAAGCTGTACTATGGTGGGTGGCGGCGTGGTGTTCAGGGTCGGGTACGATAAGCAGCAAGGAGGATACGCAAGGTTGGTTGGAGAATTTGAATCGAGAAATCTTAGGTTGGGCACTTTTAAAACGGAAACCGAAAACTAAGCTGAATCGAACTGAACTAAAATCTCGTTTTTTCGGTTTTGTTTTTGGATCCAAGAACTTCGGATGTCGGCTTCGGCTTCGGTTTGAGTCCCCAGCCGAACCGAACAGGCAAAGAAACCGATCCTACCGTCGAGCAGGAAAAGCCACCAGCAGCACAATAGCCCAACTACGAGATGGCCCAAGAGCGGAAGCCCAAGCAATCCTCCCCTGGCTCCTGTGTCTGAGGCCGTGACACCCCCGTCGCTCCATCTCGTGAGGTGCGACCCTTGCGGTGGACGCAGACCTCGCGAGTCGCGGCCACAGGACCTCCCGGCGGCCGGCGCAGCAGTTTCTCCACGGACCGCGGCGGCTCCTTGGCCGGCGGCGGCAAGGCCGCGAGGCGGATCCGCGGATGCAGGGCAGCGCGTCTCCTCCGCAGCAGCACGGCTCCTGGAGACCTCGACGCGGCGACCTTTGCGGCGGCTCGTCGGCTGTGGCGGCGAGGTGGATGCAGGGGCTGCGGCGACCGGCGAGGCCCTGGGCATCTGCAAGCAAGGCGTTGAGTTCGTCCTTCTCTTGCCTCTTGTCTGTGCGGTTTCGGTGGAACCGAAAAACCGAGCCGATGAAACCAAAACCGATCTCGTCGGTTCTTATTTCTACGAATAACCGATCGGCTTTGGATTTCTAGGAACCGAAGTTTACGACGAAACCGAACCGAAGTCTCGGTTAACGCCCATTCTGAGGGAAATCAGCAGTTTGGGGAATGCGTGTGCTACTTCTATACTCGGCATGGCTGGCGGACCGGCATGCAGGCTCCTGCAGGTCTCTCGTTGTTTATTACTGCAAAGCCTAACAGTAGGTGGCGATCAGCAAAGCACGAGTAGGCGGGTCCTGCAGAGCAAGCAGATTCTGGAGGCAGGTGATGATGCGGTGGCGTGGTGAGCACCTGCAGACAGGCCCGCTTGCATCCCTAAATGGCAACCTAGGGAATGCTTGGGTTGCCAAGGCCCGGCCAAGTACATGGAGATGGAGGTCGCCGCATTTTGCCTGCCTGCCTGCTTGCTCTCTCAGTCGTACACATGCACACAGCGAAGACTTGACGATGGGTTTGGATCGTGGAACTGGAAGGCCGAGAGTGTTGGGTTTTGCTGAATCAATCAAGTACGAGAAGAAAAGGAGATCCAGCTCCAGGTCGGCACGCTAGCACAGGTTATAATACTATACTCTCCAGTACAGCTGAAGCTTACCTGGCTTTCTTTTTATTTGGTACTCCACCACGACTTCCAAGTTTCAACAAAAGGCAAGGCAATCAGTTGTCAACTCCCGGAGGAGCTGACCACGCTGCCTATATATGAGCTCTCGAACCAGACACCATCTGAGCTCGAGCTAGTTGACTTTCCCCCCAAAAAAGCAATTACCCAACGGAGGAGCTAGACAACTTTGAGCAAAAGCAAAGGTTACGTTCGTGCAACTTGTCAGTTCTGAACTCGGCTTCCAGCTCGGCGCGCACCTTGACTTGGTAATACGTGCGTGCGTGGTCACATCCGAGCTACCCGTTCGTGGGCTGGCTGCGAGCCACAAATCCACGATTGAGCTTTCCAATAAATACTTGGCTTTGGCGCTCCCGTCCCGCCTGCCGGGTGCCGGCCGTGCCACTTGCTCGTGCAGCTCGTGGCCCGTGAGCTGCCAGGTATGCTGATGCGGCGAGCGCCGCCACTTGGTCTCGGCCTCTTGGGCCTCCGCCTCCGCCTCCGCCTCCGCCTCCGGAGCCCGGATCGCCCGCTGCACGAGCCACTTGCCAACTTGTCCCGGCGCGGCCGGTTGCACGGGCGCAGCGCATCACATCGATCATCTGCAGCTGGTCTCCGTGCCAATACTCCTCCCATTTGGGGTTGGGGGGGCGCTAAACACTTGTTTTACAGTTGCGAGCATCGCGATCAAGGTCCAATGGGAGTAATTAGTAGAGTACGATCGTTCGTCGCAAGTGGCAACAGGGAAGGCGGCAACCGCCAGTTTGGGTGCTCAAAGGACCTATGTATACGTGGTTTTCCGTCCCAGTTTCCCACCCTCTTCGTTGGGCCCCCACGACTCACTCCATACATTTTGTGCAGCCTGGGAGTTGGGACAAGACGATTAAACAACTGTTCATAACTGCATGTCGCTATATTTGTCATGACACCCTCTAGTTGGTTGACAAGATATAGGTAAAACTGCTTTTAAGTCTCTCATGAATTATTCAATTTCTAGCCCCTTTGTATTTTTTTTTTGAAAAGGTCACCCGGGGTGGAGATGAACTATCCCCACCTGAATCTGCATTCCACAGATGTCGGGCAAGCCGGTGGGTGGAAGGACGTGGCGCCAATCCAGTTACAGTAAGTCCAGAGAGGTACAATGGGGGGGAGAGAGATTACAACAACAATAACACTTAACAGACTCAAGGGTAAGCCTAGACGCAAGCCGAAAGACGCCAACCGAACATCGACTTGTGCCTCTGCCGAACAACATACTCTCCGGTTTCGCCGTGACCATTGTGCCCTGCACCACTCCTCGTAGCTACGCCGCTCCGCTGCCGCCCTCCATATGAGGACCAACCAGTGGAATGGGGACTAAGAGTGGTGTCGAACACGCAAGCCAAAGATCACTAGACACGACGACCTCCCTTGAAGCTGATGGTGAGACATACAGCACATCCAGGCCCACGTACCACCATTCAACGCTGTCCACGGGGAGGAAACCTTGGAGGGGAATGGCAGCAGCGGTGGAAACACCACCCAGCATAAGATTTTCTAGGCACCATCAAGGAGAGCGCCGACAGAGCAGAGGCGCTAGAAGAGGACACTCGTCAGAGCATCGGCAACAATCAACAACCAGGGCCAGTCTCACCCAAGAGGGGAGCAAGGAGGTTTGAGCTAGTTCCTCCATGATGGTGCCTCCAAGGAGAACGCGACGTCGTTGACGCCACCACCACCGGCTCCAGACAACTAGAGCTAGGCTTTCACCAGGAGGAGAGGGACAAGGCTACAGCGATAGGATGAGGAGGCTACATCGACGCCTCCAAGGAGGTAAACGGTGCTCGAGGACGTCGTCGTCGATCACACAACTAAGTCATGCATGGCTTTCGCCTAAGCTCCTCAAACCCTGGAATGAACTGTAGTCCGCCGCTGCCAACTCAAAACCAAAATGGCAAGCACAGGCATGATGACACGCCCAAGGCCTTGGCCCTCGTGAGGAGCATCGACTTACTCGATGAGGCAGATCAGGCCCCCCGACCAGGACCGGCTGAGAAGAGCGGTACAGAGGGAAAGCCAAAGATTGTTGTGCACGCGGGCAGGGGCGAGGGTGATCTGGACATGGATAGAACTTTGACGGCGACGTCTTCAAGAAGATAGGTGATGCAGGCTACGCCACTGCCGTCGGCCTAGAGGAGACGGGCAGGGTTTTCACCCGGAGATTGTTCGTCCACAGCTCATGCCCCAGACGCCGAGGCGATCGTGGACTAAGCGCCAGTGGAAGGCTAGGGGGCTCGCACGGTACGCGGGCTCAGGGGTCAGGCGAACAGCAGTGCGAGGAGCCGCGGAAGCCCGTCACACGCGTGGAGCTACTCCACCAGCTGGCCCCGCTGACGGTCGCTGCACTCAAGTGCCCGCCGGGGTCGCATGCCGCCCTGGCCAGCCGTGCCACAGGCCGGCTTGACGAGGCCCGACCAGATCCGGCAGCTGAGTGGCCGGTCGTCGCCACCGTGGGCGGGGGAAGTCGGCCACAGCCTCACCGGGCGTAGGCCATCCCCCGTCTGCTCCAAAGGACGTGCGCCTGGCCCTGCCCACAGGACGCGCGTAGGATCTGGGGCACGGATCGCCGGATCCGGGGCCAGGACTACGTCACCGCGTGCTGGCCGTCAGTCGGCCCGCGCATGGTGTCAAGGACGCCCCTGTAATGTCTCGCCTCTACAAAGCCTAGCCCGCTTACATCTGGCAGCTTTTCTAGGAGATAGACTGCCCTCACAAACCCACACAAGTCTTTTCTGCGCACTTTGTCCTCACTCGTGCGCACCCGGGAAGGATTTCCCGGTCGGTCACCCATCCTAAAATTGCTCTAGGCCAAGCACGCTTAACCTTAGAGTTCTGGGGAGTTGTACCAGAAAACCCTTTTGATCTGTAGGATCTCGGAGCATAACTACCCGAGTGGATGTATCAATGAGTACCCCATTCTGACTCATCCAATTCATGCCCAGAATAACATCTATGCCTAAGCCCGGCAAAACCACTAAGGCAAGCGAGTACTTTCGCCCTTCTATCTCAAGCTCAAGATTCCCCACTACTTTATTTGTGGAAATATTCCCACTTGCTGCGCTAATACAATAACCCCCACCTTCAACAGTATGCAATTTATGTGCAAACTCCGATGCAAACTTAGGACTGATAAAGGAATGCGAAGCACCTGAATCAAAAAGTACCACTGCAGGATGTTGGTCAACTAGGAACTTACCAGCAGTGACAACCTCACCAGATGGGATTTCCTCAATACTGTTATAATGAGCGTGCCCTTGACGGTCACCTTGGTTGACATTCTTCTTAGGGTAAGGACAGTTTCTGGACCAATGGCCTGGCTTGTTGCAGTTTCAACAAGGCATGTTGCTAGGAGGGACACCGGAGCTGTCTTGGCCCGAATTACCCTATGACAGCCTCATAAATTCTGTGTGCTTGATAGCCATAAGACCTGGGGGAATATAGTTCCCACGGAATGCGGCCTTGAACTGGTCCCAAGCAATCGGGACATTTGCAGGCAATGTGGAACGATAGTGGCTCTACCAAATACCCGCTGGACCATGCAATTGGTGAGAAGCATATTCAGTCTTTAGCTCATCAGTCAAGCGAAGCAGACGAAACTTTTGTTCAATAGTGTTCAACCACTCATCAGCTTGCAGTGGTTCCTCCGCCTCCTTAAAGAGCGGGGGCTTAGTATCAAGAAAGTCCTTGAAATCACTGTACTGATTGGGTTCTGGGCCCTGGCGGCCAGGACGAGCCTCCCGGTTGGCAAGCTGGCGCATAGCATCTGCCAGCATGCGCTGTCCTTCGACTACGGTCTGCATCAGATCAGCCGGGGTAGGTGGTGGCGGAGGGGGTGGATGTTCCTCATCCTCATTGCCACGACCCCGACGGAGATTGTACGACATCTGTAAAATGTATAGCCAATGAGCACTGACGATGTGAGAAATTTGTAGATGAATTATTGTAAATATGTCAAACTGACTTCATAAAATAGACTTATCAAAATACTCATGGCACAATAATTCATCACAACCGCACAATCCATTCAAGCGCATCAAGTGACGCAATCATGCGAGGGAATCCAACAAGATGTACTTTGATAAAGGCTCACCCACAAGGAGCACAGCAGTTACTGCACCGTTTACATTAATATCTACGTGATTTTTGACCTTTCGCCCGGTACTTGGATTCGATCTCAATATTTTTAGTTGTCTGAGAAATGCTACTTCAAACTGACCACAAAGAGACTTCTCAACGGTAGAGTTCTATGGTGGATCATGACTAGCCACCTCGATACCAGCGCGTGCCAAGCAGCACAACCTTATGTCGCGCGCCATAGGAGGCCCTCGGTTTCGTCGCGGCACCGAAGAGTGCTAATCGTGACACCATCATCGAACGCAACACAATAAGACATCCAATTGCGATCGAAATTAACAGGTTCCAACTAAACATCCAGGAAACATAGAGTTCGACCTTACATCCCAAAAACCAAGTTATTACAAAGCCTCTCTCTAACATAGGGAGGGCACAAAAGACGATCCTAACATTGTAGCTACGCGATGACTACTCTAAGCATCGCCCTCAGAGTCAGTGTCAAGGATCTCCCCGCCGTCCTCATCACTAACAGGCTCTAACTCCTCATCTTCTTCTTCTTCTGGTGCTTCTTCTAGTGCTTCTTCTGATGCGGCATCTTGGGGCCCATTGACCTCCACTTCTTCATCATCTTTAGCCATGGTGATTCCCGAACCCATGTCCTCATCTGCGTTGTTGTTTCGAGGCAGCAGAGGATTTAGCTGGTTGTTCAGGCGATAAACTTCTTCATGAAGATTGTCATTGTATTCTTCAGCATTCTCCAACTGTTGCTCGAGCTCAAACTGACGAGCTCTCAGAACGTTCTCCTCGTGCCAGGCTTCATCCCTCTGATTCATGACACGGACCAGCATGCGTTGACAGTTGCGGTTTGCTACTGTCAATCTCTGGACTGCAAGGGTTTCCTGATCACGATCACGGATCACTTGCTCCAGTTGCTGACGCGCTGCATTCTGGGCAGCAGTCACTTCGGCCAACTCAGCCCTCAGCCTTTCCACCTCAGTGGGTTCAGGGCAGGGCTCACGTGGAGCGAGCTGGTGACGAGGTGCCCTGCCTCCAGTGGACTTGTGAGCGGTCCTCTTGGTACGTGCCATCTGTAGCAACGAGATACGACTGAAAGTGAGGATCATTTAGGGTATATAGAATTTAATTTAGTCGGGACTATTGAAATTTTTAAGGAGGGAGTAAATGATATGTATGATATAATTAAACATGATGCATGCACGTTCCGTATGCCCTCTCATCCTAGTAGAATCATAAATTTCTAACGCTAGGCGGTGGCATACATACGTTCTCTCATATAGATGACACTATCAGTCTACTCGTTTGCGCTGTTAGTGTACCTGCAGAAAATCTCATTTCAGCCCAACAGTTTCCCCAAAATCAACACACAAGAAAGCAGTAAATTAAATACTTTCCATATACACATCCCCTGATGTATATACTTCAGTATCAAAGCTACCCGATATAAAGGTTCCCGCAATTAAGTGCCGACATAATTACACGGTTTAAACATGTAAGTATGCAAGTCACCAAAACTACTCTCCCCTAGATCGCCGGTTGGACGATCATGCTCTCACAACTCACACTTACCAGGGTGTCGAGGTAACTGATCCATACATTACCACCCAAGTGGATGGCATCCATACAATATCACGCCGTATGGACGACGAAACGAAAACAAACAAGACCCCCAAGTTAGTCTTTATAATAAGCCACCTAAGAGTCCTTATTTGGGCTAAGGGATGTGATCACTGGCATACCTATGAAATAATTTTTAATGTTTTAACCCCTTTTCATAATCAAATACTTTTGTTTTTAAATACTCGTACGATGTGTTTAATGTTGAATTATGCTCCGGTACCAGCTGTAACAGAACCGACCAAATTATAAGAGCACAAGTACAAAAACAAGCACCGAAACGCTCAAATTTTCGAACTTGAGCCCATATAATCCCGGTAGTCAATCGAAACCACGAAGGATTTCAAACCAACTTGCTTACAACCAAGATCGCATCATTCAACATACAACATCATACGTTACATTTCACAAATAGTTCCGAAATAAGTTTACACACACACGGAGTCGCAAATATTACAAACCAAGTTTATAAAGTAGCGGAAGCAAACACACACCAGTTGTTTAACTACTGCCAGTCTTGTTGATCAACAACCCGCAAAAGCATCAGGAAAGTACATAAAAGATGATCACGCCCTAGTGATCTAGTCTTCGTCACCCGCAGGGTGGAGACAAATTTTGCAGAAGCCTTGGTAGAGCATATCATCTGCAACAGGAGGGAATAAACCCTGAGTACTGGAATGTACTCAGCTAGACTTACCCGTCGAAAACCAGAAATAAGATGACACCAAGGATTATGCAAGGCTTACACAAGAGGCTAGCTGACATCACATTTTTGCATAAAGGCATAAGTAATTGAGACTCTTATAACCTGTACTAGCAGTTATTTTTAGCATTTACCTGCCATCTATCTTAGCACCTGTACTAAACATGCACTTGATTATAATCAAACAATTATCATCATTATATTTAGAGCAGGTATGAATTGTGGCAACATTGTATCATTCCCTTAACCACCAGTTCATTTAATGAGATCTACGTTGCCGCTGCTCAAGTCAAGTGCTCACTAACCGGGAGCGACGGCGATTCGAATCGAATTCCTATCCAGCTGGAGGGGTATTTCTAACACTCACTGAGTCACGCCTGGCGAGGGCTGCTCAGGTCATCTTTTGTACAGTTCAGGAATCGCGGGTCCGAATAATATCGTGTCCACAAGGGCGACACTCTGCCAGGTGATAGGGACTCTAACCCCCCTTGGTCTCACGCCAATGTCCCCAAGCACATCCTTTCTCTCCTCCAAGATGCAACCTACCATTCGATTCCCGGCCTGAACCATATTACTCGACTTCGCGGTCGGAACGACTTATCCGGCCAACTAAGTGTTAGACTGCGTTCAACATGACTCAAGGACGTATAGTGAAGCGGTCCTTAAACGACTCAGACGGGCATAGCTCCACACCCAAGACGTGAAGTGTCTTGCGGCTGTACTATCGAATTCCCGTTCGGTCTCAATTTCATTTTTTGGCATGGTTTCATCCACGATAGCCATAAAGCCACTCGTGACTCCTTCCTACATCTCGCGGATGACCGGAAATCACCCGACTTCTACCGAACTAAGCAGGGCTAAGCATTGACACGTGCCTAAACCTAATATAGGGTTAAGTACGATATTTGGACAAGGACAGGTATAATGCAACAATTGTTTTCATACAACTCCTACAACTTAATGCAGTAAACAATTAAAAGTACTCAAGATTAATTTATAAAATAGTAGGTTCAGCATGCACCGGGGCTTGCCTTTCAGAAAGGTCGAAGGCCGGTGGTCAGGACACTCAGGCAAGTCTTCAGCGGCGTCTCCTCCGCCGACTGGTTCCGCTGGCTCCTCGGGCTGGTCCTGGATTTCCTCCGGAATCACAGGCTCGAATTCGAGGAGAGTTACCCCCTCCGGAACACCTATTGCATGAGTGCACAATAAATATTATGGATGCATAATGGGTGCAACATGCTCGGAATAAAATGCATTTCAGAAATAAAAACAATAATCTAATCAAGTTACTTTATCAGTACGTGCAAATCTCTTCTCCGGTGGAGAAGTACTTACATAATCTACCCAACCTAAGATATAGATGTTCTTCTTCGGTTAAGGCCCTAGCACCTAACAATTACAAGAGTAGCATTACTTAGGTTACCACATCCAACCCAAAATACAACAGTAAGACATTCTGGACAGCAGCCCAAAGATTCTAACATAACTGGAGATTCCCAACTCCAAAAGATATGATCTAAGACAATCTGAAAAGCTTAAGAAATGCACTACAAAATATTTTCAGACCTCAACACTTAATTCTAAAGTTTACTTAGTCGAAATTCCAAAGTTCCAGAATCTGTTCTCTCTAAACAGAGAGTAGCCAATTCTGGACTGTCACTTTAAACAGCAATAACTCCCAAACTACTAAGCCAAATGCTCCTAAATTTTGACACAAGCTAATTTACCAAGTTTACTACAACTTTAGTATTTACAAGTTTTCCAGCAAACACTTTTATCAAGGATCAAATCTAGAAATACTACCAGCTGTCCAGAAAACCTAGAATTGCAAAGGTTAAATATTTGTTTATGTGGCAAACATCCCCTAAGACTAAACTAATGTTACCACAAGTGCACATAGGTCACAAAAACACCAGAAAGTAAGGTTGGCCCACCTAAAATATTTATTTAAACTCATTTCTTAATTTACTTAAGTAATTAAGTGGAATTTTAAACATATATGTAAATTGCTCCTAAAATTCTACAACAATTACAGGAGACTCTCTGACCCAAAAAGAGGCTACTGTAAAAATTTGAACTAAATTTATTCACAGGAACTTCCTAAACAAAATTCACAAACCCAAAAGGCTGATTTTTGTATAATTAACCAATCATATTAAAAAGTGTCAAACAAAAGATTTCCTATTTTTCTTAGACACTTTAAGGTACCAAGACATTCTCCAAAAATTTATAAGGACATTTCACATGTATAAAAATTACAAAAATTCATTTAAGTATTTCCTAAAATGATAAGATAGCATTATAACTTGAAAAGTACTTAAGCACTACTGCCCAAATTTTTATCAAAGCTAGAGCAAGTAGAAATTAGCCTACCCACAAAATTTCATAATTTTTGGAACACTGAAACTCAAGATATGATTTAAACAAGTTTACATGCAACCTAAAATACATTTCAAAACTCTAATTAATTATTCTAGAAATTAAACATCACATAAGCATTTGATATTTTTCCTAGAAACTACACTTTATTTGGAGCCCAACAAAATTTGGATCACCATTTTTGGATCTACCAAACCCTAGATATGAAAATCACAAACATTATTCAAATCTGTAAAATAATATAGAAACTGAAATTTCAAATAAAACAAAAAGGAACCACTGGGCCGGCCGACCCGACAGCGCGGCCCAGCTCGAGTGGCGCGGCCCGCTTCCGCGCGCGGCCTGCGCTCGGCCTCCCGCTCGCGCGCGCTCTGACGAGCGGGCCCCACTTGTCAGCGAGACGAAGGCGGGGGAGGAAAACGGTCGACGGCAAACTCGCCGCCGGCGGCAGCTCCGGCGAGACCAAGGGCACAGGCACGTTTGCCTCTTCCATGCGAACCTAGGGGTGCTACTAATTGAAGCAATGGCTGCGGCTATGGGGGATGGTGGCGGGCATGGCGGACCGGCGGGGCGGTGGTGGTGCTCCTCGCCGGCGGTGACCTCGGGATCCTCTCCTAGACCCATGGTGAGCATCCCCGTACTACCCCGGTCCTAATGCACCTACTAGCGCTCGTAGTGGAAGCACCGAAGACCCCAGCCACGATGAGCCGCCGCGTGGGAGAATGCCGACGAGGTCTGGCGGTGGCGGAACTGACGATTCGTCCTTACCAAGGTGCATCTGAGGGCAGGAACGGGACGAGTGGGTAGAGGGGCTCAAGGTGTAGCTATTGGCCGGACTTGAGGCGCGGTGGTGCGGTGGAAAACGCGTGCGAGCTCGTCGGAGCAAGAGCGGCAATGGCAGCTCGGTTCCTCCGCTCTGCCGATGAGAGAGGAAAGGAGGAGGGAATGGAGGGGTGCGGAGGGCAGCAGCAGCAGGCTGGCAGCTTAAGCCCGCCAGCACGCTCGCGAGTGGGGGCAGAGCTGGAGCATGGTGGCCACACGGCACCCCGGCCCTGCGCTCGGTCGACTACGCGGCTCACCGCTGCTGACTGAACTTGGCGTTTCAGAGCCCACAAGCGTCGACTGACAGTGTGATTTCAATCGAGCAAAACTCCCAATCTAGCCCGAGTTAGCGATAGGTGTTAACAACAAAAATGTAGAGCTATGTGTGGACAACAACTTTGTCAATTGGCTCAAGAACAGATTCAGTTTGGATTGGAAACTACAAAGCTCCAAAGTGGTGTACTTGGAAACTGAAACGTGTTTTCAGTCAGTGAAACCGACTGAAACCCTATTTTCAAGACACCACAACTCCTAAACCATTTAGAACTAGGTGATGGTCATGTTGACAATGTTGTAGAGCTACATAAGGACTACAAGTTTGCCAATATGAGTTGGGGCTGGTTTGGTCTGGTTTGCAAACTACAAGCTTCCAAAGTAGGCCACAGTAAAACTAGAGGGACACTTTTGAGACTTAGAAAAATTCTAAGTGTTGAGACAGCCCCTCTAGCTGACTTGTGGGCCACTTTTGAGCATGTTCTGGCTAGTTTCATGAGATGGTCATATTGAGACTTTTGTTCCCCATAAAATTCCCTACAACTTTGCTTAAGGGTGCTCCTCCATGCAAGGTCTCTAAGCTAGACTTTTTAATTGGTCAAACTAGAGCATCCTAGGGCTAAATGCTGGTCAACTACACCTTGGAGGGCATTTTGGTGATTTTGGTCAACATGAACCTTGCTCCATTAGTGACCCTAAGTATAACTAAGGTGTTGTGAGATGTAATTAGCTACTCTACCCCTTAGTTACACCAACTCTATAGTGTCACATGATGTGAGTCAAACGAAACTTTAAAAACAAATCACATTTGTTGCAACCACATGAATTAACATGAAATGATGCATGCTTATGCTCATGCAATGCAATGCAATTAAGGAGCTAAACACCTGAGGTGTTACAGCACCTTCCTCCACTCGACGATCCTCGCTGCTCCAAGCGTCTATGTGGCAGCAACCACCAAGAGTAACAAGCGAATCCCACAACGAAACACAATCACCAAGTGCCTCTAGATGCAATCACTCAAACGATGCACTTAGATTCTCTCCCAATCTCACAAAGATAAAGAATCTATGACAGAGATGAGTGGGAGAGGTTTGGCTATGCTCACAAGGTTGCTATGTTAATGCAAATGGTCAAGAGAGTGAGCAAGAACCAACCAATAAGCTTATATAGGAGCCCCCTACGAATAGAGCCGTTGGGCTCACTGCACGACATAAGTCGGGGTGACAGGACACGGTCCGGCCTGACCGGACGCGCCCACAGCGTCCGATCTCTCCACCGCGACCATCCGATTCGCGCCACGTGCCACATTTTAAATGCCGTACGTTATATCGTAACGGTCACTTGAAATGATACAACACTCAACATAGATCGACTGGACGCGCCGCTCGGCATGACCTGACACGACAGTAGAGTTCGGTCGCTTGCTCATGCGCACAGCCACGCACCGTGGTTGACCGGACGCGCCGGTCCCGTGACTGACCGGATGCGCAGGTCGAACGAAGACGCGCACCGCAGTGCCAAGACCTGACGCGCGAGCACCTCGACAAGACGTGGCAGTGCCAGCATCCGGTCACAGTCCAGAGAGGTTCCCGAGCGCGATATTCATGACATGATGCCCTCAGGATCCGGTCAGTGCACCAGACTGTCAGCTCCTCAGCGCGCACCACCAGAATTGACTAGACGCGTCTGGTCACCTGAGGACCGCGCCAGGTTAGTGAAAAAACAGCCGTTTCACTTCCCAAAAAGCGTTGAATCCCACCTCGGATCCCAAAACCTTCTCCACCACTCAAACTTTACTTCCTTTGCAAATGTGCTAACACCAACAAGTGTTCACCACCTTGTGCACGTGTGTTAGCATTTTCACAATCATTTTCTCAAAGGAGTTAGCACCACACTAGATCCTAATGCATATGCAATGAGTTAGAGCATCTAGTGGCACTTTGACAACCGCATTTCACAATAAGGTTCACCCCTCTTAATAGTATGACTATTAATCATAAATGTGATTACACTCGCTAAGTGTCTTGATCACCAAAATAAAATAGCCCTGTGGTTATCACCTTTGCCTTGAGTCCATTTTGCTTTTCCTTCATTTCCAAGTCCAAAACACCTTGATCACTTGAGCCATCATGATCATCACCTCTTGCTTCACTACATGGAATTATGCTATCTATCTCATTCACACTTGATCAAACAGGTTAGCACATTGAGTTTCATCAATTCTCTAAAACCAAACTAGGACTTTCACATGTGGAACCCTCAAGCAAAATAGGGAGCCACGGGAACCCCCAACACGATGCTCACTCCATCGACGCGATGGACGTGACTGTGCACAGTCAACAGGGGCATAAGAACCACGCCCTAACTTGACATGACCCCGGTCATTCTACCACGATGACATCTATACCTCCACAGCAATGGGGGTGACGGCAGCTGTGCCACATAACCCCCTCGCTACGAAAATCCTGGCGCACGCACCGCCCACCTTCATGGCACAGGGACATACAGGTCGAGACATAGCCTGTAGCAGAACCTCCTAAATTATATGGCCCACATGCACCTGTTATTATCCCTAAGACCTCTAACGGCTATACATGTACACCAGATAACCTAAGAAGATATGTCGGGTGCCCTCACAGGACCTCGATTCAACTATATTTGACAACTCATACCAGGATTAACAAAAGGAGTAACTATAACATTACAATATTTGTTACAAAACTTTACATCAGAGTGCGAAAGAATAATAACAATAAATTTACAAATCATGAATGAGTTAACTTTTTACAAACTTAACTTGTATTGCGGAAGTCGAGTAGAACTACAGAAGACAACTTAGGTAGAGCACCTAAGTTAGGAGAGGACAACTAGATCATATCGAGCCCACTGACATGATCTAATTAGCAGCACCAGTCAGCACCTGCAACAAGGGTTAACAAACCCTGAGTACTCAATTGTACTCCGCAAGCCTTACCCGACAAAAAGAAAAGACTCCAAGGATATGCTCGCTTAAGGGAAGTAGTGGAGCTAGAAAAGAGAAGTTTTACATAAAAGCTTACTACCAGTGTATCCTTGCTTTCAAACTTTTAATTAAGTTTTTGGCTCCAGTTTTAGTATAGCCTAATTATAGCTAACTTTTGCACCTGTATCTATCTCAATCATAAATATAAGCATTACACTAGTTATTCACTTCTTTTCCATCTCAACCATGTTCCAGTTGTTACTATGATGTTGGTGCAAGGTCAAGACTCCTTTCTCGTGGAGTAACGATGATTCGAACTGCTTGATCTACCCAGCTAGGGCTTTCTAACCACACGACATATGCAAGTCCTTGACCTACATATATCAACTCTTACTTGGGTCACCTAAAACCAGAACGTGTCCATCGCCACCCGAAAGCACAGTACTCCTCGAACCCGGCCCAATTCTAGCCCCGAGGGTACACGCTACTCTCGCCATCTCTCCACTCCCAGTGCGAGGTTAGACGTTCTCATGATGGAATAGCCGAAGTAAGGCTTGCCCAACATGGGTACGTGGCTAGTACTAATAAAAACTCCATGACTCGAGGGCCAACAACGAACAGTCCTTAACCAACACAGACGGGACCAACCACCAAAGACAATTCCCATGCCCCGTCCGGTCTCAAGTTCATTCTTATATTCATTTCCACATGCTCTCATGACCTATCATTAGGTCAGGAGAAGCAAGAAATAAATCTGTTCTTGTGATCAAAGAAAATATTATTCGACTTCTATCGAAGTCTAAGCATTACTAAGCATAAGAGATCGACCTACATATACTTGTGGGATATCATCTGGATATAAATGTAGATCAAGGTAATCATGCAGCAACGGTATCAACCAACTCCTATTAACTTAATGCACATTACACTAGACTCTAAGTGTAATAAAGCATTTATAAAATAGAAGAGTGGTTATATGTCTGGGGCTTGCCTGCGTTGCAGCGGTGGTTAGTTCTCGTAGAAGTCAAGTTTGACACCAACACCATGGGTGGACGACACCAACACCACGGGTGGATCACTTTCTCCGAAGCTCGATCGACACGATCTAAACACTCTCGTAAGCACTACACGTATAAAAATGATGCGATGCTTAATAGGATGGAATGCATGCCATGATGCATGATGATGAACAAAGCATATCATGCAAGAGACATTTAGAAAGGATAAACATTAGTTATCTACTTGAGTACAACTTTCCTTTGCGGTACAGTTGCAAGCTAATAAGGTTAGTTTAAAAGTTAACTAACCGTAACTTTATTTTTACCCAAGAGGTTGCATCTAATAACAAGTAATTCTACCATAAGACCACTAAGTATTAACATAAGTAAATTATTAACTACTAATGACCTAAGTTAATGACACTAACTATCATTAACAAAACTTAATTAACAAGTTAATCATGAACTCATGCATTAAGTACAATGCCAAGGAACAATATCATGGTTATGTTCCAGGGTCCACAATCAATCCAAAAGTCACACAAATCCTAAGTTATTAAGACTAAACATATGATTTATTCTAATCATATAAGCATAATAAGTAAAAGGCATGAAATAAAGTATATAATTAAAAGTTATCAAAACAGTACCAATATTTTTGTGAAGGATATCTAACCATATAAAACATACTCGCAAAGTTTCATGATTCTTGAATACTTATTCTAATTTATAGAAAACATGCAAATGACAGTTATTAATTAAAAGAGCTAATTATTACTCAAAACAAAAGTTTAGGAAATTACCAATTCATAATTTTCTATGATAAAGCATAACATGAAAAGACTACCCACAAAATTTCATAATTTTTGGACCTTTATTTCAATTACTAAAATTCATGGAAGTTGCATTTAATAAGTAATGGAACTAATTAATTAACCTACAAAAAGTAATAAAAATTAGAATTTAATATTTTTCCCAAATATTACATAGTACAAAGAGGTTACACAATAATTTTTACCATTTTTGGAATTCAAAATAATTCACAATGAAATAAACAAATTCGGTACTAATTAATATCTTTAGAAAAACAAAAACAAAAACTTTACTTTAGCCCCGCTGCCCTTCTCTTCCCCTTGCTCGGCCCAATCGACCCACCCGAACGCGCGGGCCTCTTTTCTTCCTTTTTCCCCTCCTCCGGCCCAGTCCGCAGGCGCGCCGGCCCAGCAGACGGCCAGCCCAACTCCTCCTCCACCTCCTCCCACTGACAACTAGGACCAGGGTCAACATGACCCAGGCCGGCCTTCTCCTCCCCTGCTCAAACCGTCAAAGACGACGGCGGCCCCGGCTAACCGGAGAGTGACGCCGGTGAGGTCCATGGCGGCACCGGCTGCCCCGGCTGACCCCCCCTCCTCTCTCCCGCAGCTCCTCTGACCCAAAGACAGCCACCCGAAACCTCCTCATGAGCACAACAGCAGCTAAAAGCGGACGGCAACACTCCGGTGAGGCGGAGCTCAACGACGATGGAACCTCCGGTGAAACGGGTTCCGCCAGCGTGTTCACAACACCCACACGAACACTCCTCTGCTCTTGAGTGACCAAGCTACAACTAGTAACGAACCCTCCCACGGCCATGGTGGGATGGCGGGGCAGTGCTCGCTGTTGTCGGCGGTGCTCCGGCCTCTGCGACATAGTAAAGGTAAGACGGGTGGCACGGGCGTATCCAGTAACTCACCACGATTCCTATGCGCGTCCGAGAAGAGACGAAGATGGAGCAGAGCGAGTCGACCAGCATCGGAGCTGAAGGCGGCGGCGCACTCCGGTGGCCACGACACACTCCCGCACGCCCTGTGCGATAGGGACAAAAATGAGGAGCCAGTGAGCATGAGGGTGAGGTGGGGAGTCCAAAACAACAAGAGGTAGATCAAGAGGTGCTCCATGACATGTCGACCACGACGGACCCAAGCTCAGCTGTCATGCCGACCCGCCATGATAGGAGCGGTGGTTGCGGGCGATGCTGATGGATTGAGGGCGTGCGAGTGGGGTCAAAGTGGTGCGCAAGAGCGAGGCGATCACGGTTGCGAGATGAATTGGAAAACGGTGCTGCGGCTGCGGCCAATTTTTCAGGCAGAGGTGAGTTGCTCGGCAGCGAGCTGAGGAAGAAGATGACTGCGCATGGTGTCCTCTGGTGTAGTGAGGGGGTGCTAGTAGGTGCAACAGAGGCGCAAGATGGTGGCGGATGCTGCTGCTATGACCTGGAGCGCCGGCAAGGAAAGAGGAGAAGGATGGGGCGTCGGCATGTGCTGCTCCCTGCCTTTGCTCTACTTTGTTCCAACAGAGAAACAAGGAAGAGATAAATAAGATAATGATAGAGATGGGGAAAAGAGAAGACCAATTCAAATATTCCACCTCACCATAAGAAACATGACACAAGGATAACATGGAGAAAGATCAAGAAGATGAAAGGTAGCATGGAGAAGGTCCCAGAAGAAAAAGGAAAAATAAAGCATGACACATCACATTTGAAATTTCCAAATTACTTCTGATTTTTCTTTGAAAAACAAAAAACTCCAAAAATAAAAGTTTCTCCAAAATTCGAACCCTACAACTTTGCTTTTGTGACCAAACTCAGATTTTGAATAATTTTTGAAATTTGGGTTTGAATTTAAAAAGGGGACAAAAATAGGGTTTCTATAAATTCAAATTTACTTCAAAATTTTTTAATACAACTTGAAAATCTGTAAAAATAGAAGATGCATAACTTTTTGAAGATCTGCAGCTTTCATAATTGGGCCATCACCCAATTATGCCTACTTTTTGAAATTGAGTTGAAATTCAAATTTGAGATTTGAATCTTTTCAATTTTATTCAAAATTTTACACTAAAACTTTAAAAACTCACAACACCAAACTTGTAGCCCTTAAAAAGATCTACAAACTTGGTTTTAAACTTTTTCCTAAATTTTACTTAGATTTTAAATTATTCAAAAAGGGGTAAAACGGGGTTTTCCGGAAATCAAGATTTTGAATTCTATTGATTATTCTTTTTAACTAAAACATGATTAATCCTTTAACACAAATAAAATATTATTTCATGTGACAAGCAACATGGCATTATTAACGTATTAAGCATACTAATAAAAATAACATATCCCATCACTATTGAAACATGTGAAACATTTAAATGAAACATCTAAAACATTTCAGCACTTTACTTGAAACATAAGCAATAATAAAAACATTACCATGCTATGCATGAAACATGTGCAACATATAAACCTTACATGGGAAACATTGCTCAAACAACCCATGTAACTCATGCAACATATGCAACATGACTAAAGTAACATGTGCAACATGAATGCATTTATGGCATGCCATTTGATGTTTATGCTTGATGATGCTTCATAATCAAGTTTTAATTGTTTCTTAACATCTGGGATGTTATATAGCCCCGACATGTCGCACCTGCAAACGGAGAGGCCAAAAGATCAACGCCCCGCATGACTCCATGCTACAGGAAAATTGTTCTCACTGGATAAGGAGGAGGACGGCCACGCCCGAGGCCACTTTTTTGTCTTTCTCTTTTATTTTTTTTGTTTTCACCCCTTTACCGCAAATATAACCCGAGCCCTCCCTTAGAAGCTATAAAAGGGGAGGCAGGGACCAGAGCGAATGGGATCGAAAAAGAGGCAATCAAAAAGAGAAAAAACAATCAAGCCACAATCGCTAGAACCCATCTCAGTCGACACCACCACCACCACCACCCAAGAGACTTGGGACCTGCTCCCTCTCTCGAAAGCTTGTTACCCCTACTATAAACACCCCGGTGTAAGGCAACACGAACCGCAACGAAACCCACTGGACACAGGGTCGTTTATGCCCGAACCAGTATATATCCTTGTGTCCGCTTTGCACAGCGATTAAGGTCTAGACGCGCAGATACAAATTCACTAGTTGCTCTGTTTAGACATCCGGTCCTCTAGACACCGACATACGTGTACAACCATTATAAAATATGCAATATCCACAACTACTTTTGCAATATCCACATGTAACAATTGAAACACACATCTGAAACAACTGAAGCACTTGAAACATGGGCTTGCAACATGTCTGAAAAGCGTCCAGAAACACTTGAAACACAGCATCGCTGCGCGGCCATGAGCCTATGACCTACCTGGTGGGCAACTGCGGTGGCGCAGGCTCGCTGAATGGTGCGCGCCCGCACACCCGCCATGCTTGCCATCAACCGAGGGAGAGGAGACGCCGCCAGATCTGGGGAGGGCACCATCATCCGGGGTAGGGGAGGGTCAGCGACTTTCTTGGATCTCACCGAGGTGGGGGAGAGGGCCACCAGATCTGCAGGTATTGGGCGCTCCCGGTGGGTGAGGACACCGGAGTAGGGGGAGGGGCGCCGGCGAGGTAGGGGAGGAGGTCGCCGGGTGGGGGAGGACACCGGGGTGGGGGAACGGGTGGGGGAGGAGGCCGCCGCACAGACGAGGTGAGATGGCCGGGGGTGCGAGCAGACACCGCATTGGCCTCAGCGGGCGGATTACGTGGTGGATGCGGCCGCTGTGGACGGACAGGTCCATGGAAGTAGTGTCTGCGGCCAAATAAGAGAGTGGGGAAATGTTACGGTAATTGGGAGAGTTTCCTGGGCCGGTCCCAGGTCCATTAAAACGAAGTGTCCGTTCGTCGGACGTCCTGACCCTATCATTATCGTACCACATACACAAGATATACATGATATACGGGTTTGAGATCACATCCTAGAACTGGACACAAGAAATTGTTTGAATCTTTAGGTGGGTTAAAAGTCTAAAACGTATGGCCCTGAATCGAACACGCCTTAATCTCGATATAACTGAAGGAGCAACTGGATCGGATCATCGGAGTCCACGGCCAACGTGACACCGTCCGTCCAGTACAAGTAGAAAATTGCCTACATGGCCACGTGCTGCCAAATACAAGTAGGAAAGAAGAAGAAGAAAAACAGCCCAGATCCAGGGCGCTCCAGCCCATGCACATACGGAGTACGTACGACGACGCACGTTATGGGGGTATATATATATATATATATATATATATTATCCTCGCTACAAAATAACTTATTCTATAGTTACTTGGAGTTACGATAATTGATATGCTAATTTATGATATTATAGTAACTCCTTATTATGTGATTTACTATAACATTATGTTAATATCCTTATGTGTTATAGTAATTTAACTATCGTAAATATATACTGACATTGTCGTAACTTAGTATATAAAATTATCATAAATAGAGATGGCTACAAAATAACTTATTTTATAGCTATATATATATATACACACACCGTACGTATATTGGCATCCGGCCATCCGGCATACCGGTCCACCTAAGACTACCCGCACTCATTGACCTCTATATTCATCCTCTATACGTCCTAGTCAGCAAGATTCTCTCCTCTATACTCAATTCTCCCGCACCCATCCATCCTCTATCCACTCTATCCACTGTGGGACCTACTTGTCACTTTATCTAAATATATCCATGTGTGATCTAGTTTTGAAGGATTTATTGAGACGAATTTAATGGTGCAATCAAAATTTAATTTGGATTTTTGGTTTATGAGTTATAGCATTTTTCTTTTGTTTAGCTAGTGGAGCCCGCCACTATAGAGTATAGAGTAAGCACTGTACCACTCTAAATATAGAGTGAGAGAAAGAATAAAGTATCATTTTAGAGCACTCAGTACAGCAGTTTTTACTATATATTGATACTCTAAAACTTTAGAGTATTATTTTTTAGAGCATCCACCGCGGGCTGGTTGGCATGCCGCTCTGTCTGCATCCAGCCTCCTGTCCCAGGCTCCCAGGGGCAGCGCCGCCGTCGTCCTACGAGCGTACTTTCCCCCACATGGGGAACCAGAACGGAATATGGATGGGGGTGGGGGTGGCAAAGGCAAATCGAGCAAGAGGGCAAGGCCCCCGGTGGGCGGTGCCGCGCGTCCGTGAGCACGCACGCCTGCACTGTGCGGCGGTGCCCCGTGCGTGGCTGTCGCCGGAGCCGAATCTACGCGCCGGCGCCAGCTGGAAAGACAGGGGACACAAAGAGCACTTTTCTTGCCGCCGTGGACGAGCCTCCGGGGATCAGCGCATGCAAGGCTTATTCACCCAATTCTACGACACTGCTTTAACAATATTTTTCAACGAACAAACAGTGTTCTTTTCTTACAACGAAGCAGTGTAACCCAAATTTGAGTGAAACGAACGGGGCTGTACGATGGAAATCGGAACATCAGTTTTGTTTTGCCCTCTTGGCTGCTGGTACTGCCAGGGAATAAATAAAATGTCCGATTTCAACGATCGTGACTTGGCACTAGTTGAAAATGAAAAAAAAAAAGGCCGCATATATGCATAATGCTTCTGATCCAGATGAGCCAAGACCGACCGAGAGGGACAGCGAGCGGGCGGGGCCGGGCGTACGGTCATCGCCTAAACCACCGCTAACCGTATCGCGATGCAGGGGTGGCGAACACACACAAAACCGGTGCGGTATACTATGCGGTTTTGGTTTTGTTGCCTCCCTGACCCTGGGACTGGGCCACTGGGGACATCTGAATAATATCTGATCCTGATGCAGCGTCAGCAGCCAGCAAGGCATCCGATCTGATCCCATCCCATCCGACCGTATGCATACAGGACCAGGCCTTTAGACCCAGGCCCGGAAAGCCCAACAGAGAGGTAAGAGCAGCAGAGTAGCAAGTCCGGTCGCGGCCGGTCAGCGTTGCGATTGTGAACACACGCATGTCGGCCCGCACGCACATGGCTCCTCCTGCGGCTGACTTGGCGCCCTGGTCTCGGTCCACCTGTACTGTACGCTTCACCCCACTCCGCCAGAGGCCACAGCTTCTGTCGTCCTTCTCGGGTGGGTCCCACCAAACGCGGTGCATGCACCCGCCCATCCATGAGACCTTGATCCATCCCCCCTGGCCCCGGCCGCCGCGCTCAAAAGCAGCAGCACCAACCAGGCCAAAGCCACCGCGCACACACGCACCGCAGTCCACAGGCAGGCAGGCGGCCGGAGGAGCAGGAGCCGGATTGATCAGGGCCGAGGAGGGCAGGGCAGAGCAGAGCAGCAGTAGCAACAACACTCCACGAGCGCTCGTTCGCGCGCGCGGAGACAGCAGCCAGCCATGAACCTGAACCGCCTGACGCCGGCGCAGCACGGGGCGATGCGGCCGCCCTCGGGGTCGGGGCTGGCGCGGTACGGCTCCGCGCCGGGCTCGCTCCTGGCCGCCATCGCCGAGTCCGTCACCCGCGGCGACCCCGCGCCGCCGCCCGTGAGCCGGTTCTACTCCGCCGAGTCCTCGGGGCTCACCTCCTGCGAGTCCAGCTGCCGCACCGACGGCGGCGGACGCCCGCCTCCCCTCGAGCGTGCGTACGGCGGCTCCGGCGAGATCCGCCTGCCTCCGCCGCCGCAGCAGCAGCAGCAACAGCATCAGAAGCACCCGCTGGCGGCGGCCCCGGCGGCCTCCCCGCTGTTCCGCCACAGCAGCTCCCCCGCCGGGCTGCTCTCCCGCCTCATGGCCGACCCGCACGGTACGTATGCGCTCTTCGCCTCGCCGATTCCCCGCTTGCGTACTCCATCCAGCTCGTGCTTGCTGGCGCACGTCTCGGTCATCGTTTCCGGCTTGCAGTTGCAGTAATTAGGAGCACTTTCAGCTTCAGCTAAGCTCGTACTCAGCGCGGTAAATGTTGGTCAAGTCTTTGGTCTCGCTCTCGCCTCGCTGATTTGGGTGGCTGGCAATGGCATGTGCCCGGTGACCGTAGAATAATACTCCTCTCCAGCTCTGCTCGGCCAATTGCGTTGCGTCGTCGTTGCTCCAACGATGGGTGGTGGGGTGATTAAGGCTGTGTTTAGGCCTCGTTTAGATGCTGAAAAAATTTCAGCCCGATGAATAGTACCACTTTCGTCTTATTTGACAAATATTGTCCAATCGTGGACCAACTAGGCTCAAAAGATTCATCTCGTGATTTCCAACTAAACTGAGTAATTAGTTATTTTTTTATCTACATTTAATACTCCATGCAAGCGGCTAAAAATTGATGTGATGGAGAGAGAGTGAAAAAACTTGGAATTTTGATGTCATCTAAACAAGGCCTTAGTTTCTTATGGAATGGAAAATACAAAATATCAACTACTTTGGAACGACGAAACGTAAAATATCAAAATTTATATGGGTGTGTTTAGTTCCATTATGGCTGTGTGAGAGCTTTTGGGGGTTTTGGGTTTTTTTTTTCTTCTTGAGGTCAAAATCTAAAATAGAGAATGAATATTTTTTTATCAAAAATTTTGCATGATGTTTAATTCTATTTTGTAAAATGGTGGGCCAAAACTCAATTTTTTTTTGAGAAAATAGGGAACTAAACACACCCTAAACAAACAAAGCTTGCCTCGTTATTTATCGCAAATCAGTTAGTCCTGATTGAGTACTCTAGAGTTTTGATCACCTCATCGTCGCATACCAATACTACGCACCATTGACTCGTCATTCTGACGCGAGTCGATCACCGGCACGCATGTGCAGTGCAGGAGTATTCAAATGTTCTAGTCTTTAACAATGGTCTCGTTTAGTTTTTAATTCCTCCCCAAATTTTACTGTGCAAAAAGAAGATTCTCCATCACATCAAAATACCGGTAAATGCATGGAGTACTAAATGTAGATGAAATCAAAAACTAATTGTACAGCTTCGTTATACTTTGCGAGACGAACATTTTAAATCTAATTAATCAATATTTAGACAATCTTTTGCACTAAAAACAAAATGAAATACTGTAGCGCGGAGTGGCGAATCGGCATCTAAACACGGCTAATGTGTCTTTGCCCTTCGGGCTTCGGTAGTGACAGTTGCAATGCGCTGAAATCGGCGGCCTTTCCCATCCACGTTCGTATATGCTGCCGACGTCCGTGACGTGACGGTGACGCGACCGTTCGTGGCCGCCCGTCCCGCTGCGATTGCGAATCCGGACGTACCAACGGCGAACCTGGGCGCCATTCCTCCAACGACTTTTTACACTAGTAGAGTACTGTACATAAAGAAGAAGAAAATCGCGAAACCGAATTTATACGGTCTTGACGTCTTGTTGGGTTTGAAAATTCATTTCTAGCATTTTGCCAGCACGTACTTAGTGGGGAACGCGTCAGCCTTAGCATAAAAAGATGATGGCAACAGCCAGCTTTCGGGGAACAAATCTTTCTAGCAATGGTAACCACTAGCCGAAAGAATTCGAGAACAAATCTTTCTAGCAGTGGTAAAATGTTTTTCCCCCTTAAAATGAAAGGAATTATTAAAAAAACAGCGTGAATGAATAAATAAATAAATACTATGGCCTTGTTCACTTCCCCCTCCCAACCCAAAATATTTTCTCTTCCACCCATCACATCAAATCTTTCGACACATGCATGGAGCATTAAATGTAGGTAAAAAAGATAACTAATTACATAGTTTGTCTGTAAATGTCGGGACGAATCTTTTGAGCCTAGTTAGTCCATAATTGGACAAATTTTGCCAAATAACAACGAAAGATGCTACAGTAACTTTTTAGCTACTTTTCGTGAAGTGAACACACCCTATACAAAAGGATGCATTTTTTACTTCAAACTCCACGAACGGTCACTGACATGTGGGCACGGGTCAGCTACAACTGCTTTGGAGTTAGCGTCTGGTTAAGCTGCTTCCTCATGAGTGATCATTTCGATTCTCATGAACAGAACAGATGGTTGGGTCTTGCGAGTTGCGACATGCACGAGCACAGCTGACGTGTTAATTCTTTCTGATGCAGGAATGGCCGCGACCGGAGGGATGGGGAGCTACTCGCAGGCGGGCACCGACGCCGCAATGGGTCACGGCCACAGGCAGCTCAGCTCGCAGTGGAGCTTCTCCAGGCAGGACCTGCCGCAGATCTCCGAGATGGGGATGATACCCGACATCGGGGAGAGCATCGTCGCCGGCGGATGCAACAGCTCCAGCGACGGCGGCGGCGCGCAGGCGCAGGCCTCCTCCTACCTCTCCAGGAACTTCTCCGTCAGCTCCTGGGACGACACCAACTCCATCATGTTCTCGTCCCCCAGCAAGAAGCCCAAGGTGGACCCCGCCGATGACATGGTCACCAACTTCAGCAACATCGACTCGCAGGTCAGCGCGCGCCCGCTCTTGCCTTGCCGTGCCCCGGCATCATTGATGGTGTGGTTCCGTGCTGATGGGAGTACGCTCTTTTTGCTTGCTATGTATGTCCAGTTCGGCTTGTCCAACTCGTCCTTGGAGCTGCCCGGCATGGACGACTACCTGCAGCCGCAGCAGGACTCCGTCGCCTGCAGAGTCCGTGCTAAGCGTGGCTGCGCAACTCACCCGCGGAGCATTGCTGAGAGGGTTGGTTCAGTTCCCAACTCATTTGCTAAAGCGCTAGTAGTATCAAAGTATGCAATGCTGTCAATGCAACTTTGACATTGGATGTCAAAACTGAAATCAATTTTGTTTTCCTTGTTGATTGACGTTCAGGAAAGAAGAACAAGGATTAGCAAGAGGCTGAAGAAGCTGCAAGATCTTGTGCCCAACATGGACAAGGTAAATTAACCTGATTAATTGCAATAAGCCGTTGCCATTATCATCCGTAGGTTATTCCCGCGGAATTGCTGAAACTCAAGACTCGATAAACAACTGAATCTAGCAGTTCTCGTTGTTTGTGGCTTTCCATTTCTTCAGTGTGTTTATTAGTGTTTCTCCTGAATGTGCAGCAAACAAATACGTCGGACATGTTGGATCTTGCTGTAGATTACATTAAAGAGCTCAAGGACCAAGTTGAGGTACGCATCGCTTGATGTGCAACGCGCTGCACATTTCAGAAGTCCTTCGCTAGATAAATTAACACAGCCAGCCAGGCCCCATTTATTGTTGACACGTGTAGCTGTAGTCAGCTACTATTCCACTTGTTTTCAAACCAAACTAATATTTGTATATATATATATATATATATCTTACTATGCTAAAAATGGGTCCTTGCAGAAGCTAAAACACGACCAAGCAAACTGTTGTTGCCTTGGCAACAAGAGCTGCTGATGCTGGAGAAGCAGATGGAGGAGGGTTTTATGTTGTAACAATGCGATTGTCAAACCAGAGTTGTTGCTTCAGAAGATCAGGCTGCAGAACTGCATGACATGTCGAGCGGTTTACTCAGCTTCCTCTTTCTTGGTTGTACCATGGATTAGTGACTTATTGTCAACGGCGTCAAGACTAGGAGATGACAAGTAGGCCATTGTAATTTAATTACTGTGACGCGGTGGTTTATGTGTAAAAAGTCCTCCCTTTCAACGCAATTGGGATTGTTGCTGATGAAATTATTGTAGGAATATCATGTGTGCTCATGTTTCACCGAGCTCATTTTTGCATACTAGATTTTGACACGACCGTAACTCAGAACCAGTATAAATGAGCACTGAACATTTATGCTATCCTATACAAAGTCCAAGAGAATTTTAATATGACAACTTGGGCATTCAGCTTTTTTATGCAGCCCTCCTAGAGAACCTTTGTGTCAAATTGAACAAAAGAATATTCTGCTCGCACTCATATACCAACTCTCTAGAGGCATTCTGTGGTTTAAAATGATCGAAGAAACTTTACATAATCACTTGATGCTGGGCATGGTACCAGGTAGCTCAACTGATTTTCTGACTCTTTCTCGAGTTTCTTTTTATTTATACATCAAACGTTGAAGAACAGAACAGGTCGGTACTGTCAAGCCAGGTATAATTTCATATTTGCTCTATGGTTGTGTCCAATTGGAGCAAAATAGCATCGTTAAATCTTGAGCTGCTCACAGTTATGCAGCTGTCCTATAGAAGAAGCTTAGGTACCGCAGTCCCCTGTTATCTACACATCTCGCCTGCAATTTTACAGGGGGGGGGGGGGGGGGGGGGGGGGGGGGGGGGTTATTGGTTCCGAGATAAGAATAGAATACTGAAGCCACAATGTAATTTAGCAGTGCAAAGTCTGCTTATTGTCGGATTTTGTACAGTGTTGTACTTACAGTCTTGATTGTGTTCTTACAACAGATGGCTGAAGTGCGTCGTAGTGTCCATAACCGTCATAGAGAACGCGGACTGGATCGTCCTTTCCGTATTCCTGGCCATATTCTGCTATGATCCTAGGGCCATCAGAGCTGCTTGTATACATGTAGACGGTGATGGGCATCCTGCAATGCAGCATTTTCTCAGTTCTCACCGACCATAATGAACAAAAGGCTGCACTTAGCACAGATAAGTTGGCCGCCAACCTGAGAACATGGGAACACATGAACAGCTCAGGCTCTCCTCCCCAAGCATGAGGCTTTCTCATCTGTCTCACATAATTCTCAAAGTTGCCTTCAAGGAACCTATAACATTGAAAGAGTTAATGTGACACAGTCGTCTTTGTATATTTGAAGCTAAAGTGTATTCTTTTGACATAGAATTTTAAGGATGACAGTACTTTGAAGGACTTTAATCAACAAAGGTGTAAAGTAGCAGTATGAGAATATATTATTTTGAACATATTCTTTTCCTGTTTACTCCCAGTGGAGAAAAATTGTCCACGCAAACTAATATATCAGAAAAGTAATAGTGGAAAGAGGATGAAACCATTCAGTGTCTCCTCTTCTCTTGACAAACTCATTAGCTACCTGGAACAGACACAACAGCGGGTTAACAACAATACAGATTGGGGGAAATATAAGAAGAGCGCAGCGTGTAACATTTTCAGAATTCTGTTGAAATGCATCGAACAAGGGTGCGCTTAGTAATCAGAAGCCCAGGTGATGGACACTCACTTTGGCTCGAAGCTCGTCAGCCAGTTCCTTCTGGGCGCTGTCGCTGGGTGGATGCTTTCCTCTCCTCAAGCAGGCGCCATAAGCAACGGACCTGAACAGGCATCGACCGTCCCCTGTGATTCCTGTAATTAAACATGAGGGTGGCGTCAGTGCAATTCATAAGGTATGTTCTGTAAACCAGAACATCTTGACGATTGAAACCTCCATGGGGGATTGCCCGCACATAAAGAAAACAAGTTGTATTACTTCAGACTTAAGATTAGTAGCGTGGATTGTCAGGAGGAGATTATTTGTTTTGTCGATCTGGTTTCTGATCTCTGATTTTCTTAGCAAAGCAAGGACCCACTTCGATCTCTGAAGATGCAGCTTCAGAACTGCTACCATAGTATACCGTTATACACACATACACAAGCAAAAGGATCGGTGGAAAAGGGAATATATGTAGGGATAGAAAAGGCATCTTGCTGGTACACCATTGGTAGCTTATCGTTGTTAGGGTGTCTTCTGTATAATCAGCAATGATGCAGCCACTTTATTCCCGATCGCACCCAAAACCAACGATCTCTGAACCATAAAGAAGCCAGGAACCGCTACCAGAAGGAGCAAGGAATCATCCGCCCGCTTTCGATCACCGATCGCCACCAAAGAGAAAGAAGCCTATTCTTAGCGCTCGAAAGAAACACGCAGGGGATGATTGGCGTTTGGAACATACTGATGGAGCGCAGAGGGCGGAGCTCCCGATCCGACATCCGCCGGGGCCGGGGCGGCGGTGGCGATCCTCTCCTCCTGCCCCTGCCGGCTGCCGGTGCCGGGCACGGAAGGGTGGAAGCAGGAGGACGCAGCGAGCACGGAAGGAGCTGCAAAATGGGATAGGATGGGATGGAATGGAATGTAAAACAAAGCGGGCAGAGGAGGGACGTGGGGCTGGAATTGGAATTGGATTCTCTCGCGGCCGTGGTGTGCGCAGCGCACGCCTTTTTCCGCGGGGGCCTCTTTTGCTCTTCCAAAATTTTTTCTACCGCTCGCTCCGTTGAGTGGAGCCGTGGAGCCGTTGCCGCTGCGCTGCCCTGCTCTCTGCTTGCTTTCCCGCCACAAATAATTGCTGACCCGTGGCTTTCAAATTAACCTCGTGGTCGTGGGTGGACGGAGATTAAAGCAGCGGTACAGGAGGGCAGTTGATCGACTGAGCTACCCAAACTGCCAAGGCAAGGAGGCGATGGATCCAACACCGTGGTGGTGAATGGTGATGATTGCATGAACGGAACGGGGGGGGCCCCGTGATGTCGGGGACGAGGCGTCAACGAGCATGTCGTCGATTCCGTGTGGCTCTCAACACTGTACGTTCGGTTCGTTCCTGTCGGCAGGATGTGCGGATGTCATTGTCCTTCTCCTGCTCTGCTCGCCTCACGCAGCAGTGCGCTAGCCTAGCTGTCAGGATGCTGCCTGACATGTGGGCCTCCTTGACAGGTTGGCAGGTGGGATGCCGGCTATATAAAGGAAACTCTGCAGACCAAGTGGGCATCGAAGAAATTATCTGAAATCGAATCCTTCTCCCCTGAGTTACTGTTCATCTTCCTCCCTAACTTTCTCTTCCTCTCTGTACCCTACTTCTCTATCCCTTGCTGATTTCAGACCTCCCTCTCCCTGAGGTCTTGTATCCCTGCTATTTGATTCGAGTTATCTGTGAGTAATCCATCGAGGTTGCTAACACTAGCCTGCAGCTTTCTGGAGCATCACCTGTCTTTCAGTGATGTCAGTCAGCCATGGAGCAAGCCTGTTCTCAGCTCTGGCCTCTGGACCTCTGGTTAGGTTTTTGTCGCCACATGCAGCCATGGGCCACGCTCTGTTCGCTTGAATTTAGCCTTACCATGATAAGCTGGGCGGATAAGTTTAAGCGATCATGATGTAAGCTTAGTTCCCACAAGTACTAGTACTATCTAATCTTCGTGCAAGGAGTCATCATTAGGCTGGAGAAACAACCAGTTGCTTGCAAGGGGGCTATCGTGTTTTCAAGGGGGGGAAGCGTCTGATCTGAAAAGGGGCTAGAGTATCAGAGACTGAAGAAGAAACAACTGTACACATCTCTTGACAAACTGGAAAATGCCCTACATCACCCCACCGAGGAGTGGAGGAAGAACATCAAAGGTTTTTACTCCCTTTTTCGCCCCAAACAAAACAATAACCCAGGGATGGAGAAGAAGAAGAAAAAGACCAGGTGGAAAAACAAGGCAGAAGATGATGTACATACCCACTCATCAACTCAAACACTACTCTAGCATCCTAGCACTGGTACAGCGAGAAACCCCTGTTCTTCCACAGTGAGCTCAGCGTCCTGCCCAGCTTCCTGGACTTGGACTTGCACAGCGGCTTCAATTCCCGGTGGCACACGATAGCGCCGCCACCGCCGCCGTTCCGGCCCTCCGCCAGCTGGCTCTGCAGCAGCTGCTGCTGCTGCTGGGGCTGCTGGGGCGGCGGCGCATCCCGCTGCCTCTGCTCTCTGAACAACTTCAGGAGCTTCTGGGCCTTCTCCCTGCCCCTCCCCGTCCCGGCCGCCGAGATGGAGACCAGGGACGGGACCACCCCTTCCTGGAGCACCGGCGCGATGCACTTATCGTCAGCGCTGCACATCACCAGGAGGCACGATACCGCCTGCTCCTGCTCCGTCGGCTCGCCTGTGTCCAGCAGTGTCGCTAGCGTGCTGACCAAACCGGGGGTGGACATGATCTCCTTCCTGCCAGCTTGGGTGGCTGCGAGGCTGATGAGCACCGCGAGAGCCTTCTCTGTCCAACCAAGCCCCTCCGACTCTGGAGAGTCCGTGACGAGGCAGTGGAGAGCATCCACAATGCCTGCGGTTAGAAGCGCCGGGACGCTGGCCTGGTGATTCGAGAGGTTGTACAGCGTGTACAAGGCGTCATGCTTGCAGGAGCTTCCTTTCGTGTCGCTGGCATCATGGCTATACAGACGGTCGACTAGGAATGGCACGGCCTGACTCGAACCAATGACGGCCTTTGCATCAGGAAGGCAGGAAAGATTAAGGTAGAGTGCTGTGGCAGGACCAGATAGGCGTTGATTCGATATCATCTGTTCAAGTAGATCGGCGACTCCAGCAGATAACAGGAGTCTCTTGTTTCTGAAATAAGAAAGGGTTTTGATAAGAAAAATGCTAGGCAAAAACACTTCACTAAGTTTAAGTAGTGATATACTCTGCGTATTTTCAACTAGCAACAATCAGCGAGCACCACACAACTAGGAAATAATACCTGTTATTGTTGACTGCAAGATTGAAAAGAGCCATTGCACCAACTTCTTGTGCCTTCTCATTTCCATCATTCACAGCATTCCTCAAGAACTCAACCAGTGCCTCGGCAAAGCCATTTGAGCCCAGCTGGATCCTTGCTTCCTCGTCATCTTTCAAAAGATACCTTATCTGCTCCACCAACCTGCACTGCTTGTTCATGTTACTTCTTTCATGAAGCAACAGCAGCAAGTTCCCATAGCCCTCGTTCAAATCGAAATCGTTACAAGAGCTGTCATCCAGTGTCCCTGATTCACTGTTTGCTGGCTCCTCCTTTCTAACAGTCTCCATTGGGACAATCTTGACACTCTTTGCATTAGTAAAATCAAAACTTTCAACAGACACACAACCTGTAGCCTCAGTGTCAGAGAAAGCAAGCCTCCAATTTACATCAAAAGTTCCTGGTGGACCATCAGGAACTGGAAAATCGTTCTGCTCACACCAGCTGGCAATCAGGGCCTTAACACAGTAGTTTGGAGTCAATGACAGGTGGGCAAGTTGCTGCTGTGTTTTAGGACATGTGCTGTGACCATCATTGAACCATTTCTCAATGCAAATACGCTCATAAGTCTGCCCAGATGAAATGATGACTGGATCATACATGAGTTGTAACGAAATAGGGCACCTAAGCTCTTCAGGAGGGATTGACATATTCTCAGACCTTGGACCACCACCACGTCTGCAATTGAATGATCCAAGCCTAGAATTGAAAGATCCAAACCTTGAATTGAACGACTGAATGCTCGAAAGCCGTCTACTGAATGCCCGACCATTGCTGTACGGCCCATACATATCATCCATGCCTAATACCGTTGGCGAGCATGGAGACGATCCCTGAGAATCTGTATCATCACCAGTCTCACTTCTAAAGAACTTAGAGTACTTCCTCATGAGATTGTACAAGTATGACACAACAAGCTCCTTCCGCTTGTCTTCATCAGAACGAGCCTTCTCAATTAGCTTCTTAAGGGCTCTTCTCTCGGTGAGTGCTGCCCTAGAAGATGTAATTCCCAATTTAAGAGCAGACATATGGAAGACCTCAAGCTCCCCACTATCACTGGAACCATTTGTTTTATTGTTTCTCTGGAGCAAATTGATCAGCTCGTCACCAGCTTCCTTCTCTGATCTATCCAATGTAAAAACAATTTCCTCCAGCTCACCAACAATCTCCACAATCTGTACAGAAACATGTCCAGGATGTCAGTACATACTATGCACTGTAATAATCGCAAAACCATAAGCCACAAAAGCAAAACGTGAAAGATTGGTGAACCAAAGATATTGACTACATGAGTTTTCTGCACAATATACCTTACAGCCGATATCTTCTGTTACTATGCTTCCAGCGCGCCTTAGACTCTCCTGAAGCTGGCTTCTAGACTTCTCAAACTTTAAAAGCACAGTTTCCGAAGTGATGGCCTAGAAGTGAAATATAATATCTATTAAAAAATTGTTCCGATTGCAAAAATTTCCAGAAGAAATGCCCTACAAATGAAATAAGTTTGTTGCAGTAGTAGTAGGGCAAGGGGAATAAAGAAGTTACCAAGTAGAGTCTGCTGCAGTCTGCACAATGTTGAAGAAGCCCTTTGGCTTTATCAAGAGCTACATGTAGTGAACACAATGCCTGTATACCAGACTTGCTTCTGGGTCTTGATGCTTCGATAAAGGGGAAAATGGCGGAAAGCTTAGATACAGAAGGATGAAATGTTCTACAAATTCCTGCGTGCAACTGCATAAAAACCAAATTTTCTTCAGATTCGCTGCGAAATTAAGCAAATCACAAAACGGAAAGCTATAAGGTCCCAGTAACTTAATACAGTACAAGTATAGTGTTTGCTCAATACAGTACAAACTAGTTTTTAAAGAAAAAGGAACCTTATAGAAATCAAAGCGTTGTGATTGTACTAACCATTGAAACAAATACTACCTAAAGAATATGGAAAAGAAAAGGTAACTCTCATTGATCAACAAACATAACAGGCTTTTAAGATGTACTGTACTTACAAAAGGTAGGCAAGCAACAGATTAACAGGAATACCAGACATATTCACTGTAAAGATGATACCTTGGCATCATTAGCCAGAAAAGGACCTTCTTCGGCCTCCATTGCTTCCATCGTTGGCTACTACCTGAGCTCAAACATCTGACTGCAAGAATCACAAGAAAAACAGATAACATTAGCATTTCACTCTGAATATTTCTCAAGGCCTTTTCTTAGGCTAAAAGGAAAGAACAGGGCTGGACATTGTAGAATGGGGCAAATCAAATGTCCAGCTATTACTAGCAGAACTGGAAGAGTTAAAATCTACTCGCAAGCATGCAATACACTGTTCACGAAGAATAAATTTTGGCTCCCATAAACAATAAACAGCCCACTGAAAGGGACGTTCCCTCTGCAAATTTTGAGATTTCCAGCCACTTGGAGCCCAATAATGTTTTTCTTTACCAAATTCACACATTTTTGAACAAATCTAAGGCGCCAATGTACCCAGTGAGCAGCATTTGACTATTCTTGTGCCCAAAAATAAAAGAAGAAGAAGAAAAATATGATGTCGGCAGGTTCAGGGATGGACTTAGCGTGGGCCATGGGACTTTCTTTTGGGTGGGGACAGGGAGAGAACGATCTTGCGCGCTGAAGAACCTAGCCGAGGCACAGATGGATGAACGGGATTAGTCGGACCTAGCGCGACGGAAAACATAAATCCACAACTTAATGCTCGATTTGATTGCTCATGGCCACAGCGAAGGATGAGTTCCAAGAAAACGACCTCTCCGAGCATCCACTCAAACAAGCTAAGACCACTCACCCAGAAAAGAAGAAATCAATCCACGCCCGGACGGATCTCCACTCCGCTAGAGTGAGGATGAGAAGAGCCGGCAGCGGCAGCACTAGACAGAGGATCCAGCACGGGTAGTATCGGCGGAGGGAAGGGTCGGCCGCGTTGCGTAGCAGCGCAGGGAGCTTGGTTTAGTCTTCAGAAGTCTTCAGAGCCAGAGCCTTGTAGGGAGGCCGGGAGCGCGCGCGTGGAGGAGGAGCGGGAGGCCGAATGCGGAGCTTGCCAGTAACCACGCTCCGGCTTTGATACCTGCCCGCAGAGACGGCAGACAGATCTCCCGGCGAGGTATCCACGCGGCTCCGCAGGAGTCACCGGCGACGAGGGAGGAGGGGGAAGAGCGTGGGGCGGTGGGGGAGAAGAGAGAGACAGAGAGAGAGAGAGAGAGGAGAGAACGAAGAATAATGGAGAGTGGGGGACGTTGGAGCTGAGAGTGGATTTATCTGATTTCAGGGTCTGAGCCCGGGGGAGTGAAATAAATGCGTTTTTATATTTTTTATGTTTTCTTTTCATTAATAATGTTCGTTTATGCTGAAATTTCATTTATGCTAATGCTTATGCTGCGATCGTTGTGAAAAAATAATACTGTTCTGTAACTAAAAAGTAGTTTTTTTTACTGCTTATCATGTTTCTGGTGAAGTTTGGATAAGACATTTTGTTTCTCGGAAATGATTTGTTAGCTACAGGGACGGGGACAGGACCCTAAGCTGATATACGGTTTTCATTAAAAAATTTAAATTTTCATTAAAATTAAAAATATACATCTGGCTCCAACAAAGAAAAAAAAATCATATGTTTTACTTGTCTTTGTCAGATACAGAATATGGGATGAGGAATTCCTTTAGCATGGCTGGTTAGCGAATGGTGAGCAAGTGTGATTAAATAAAATGTACAAAATTCATTTAGGGTCCGTTTGAATCGTTGGAATTGAATTCATTCCAATAATTATAATTTAGGTAGAAATTAATTAAGTTAATATGATTGTATATGCAATATATTTATATGTTATTGTTAGCCCTACAAGGGAGGTACTTCTATACTGTATTTTTACTATAGGGAAGCTGAGTTGAAGACCACGCTATAGTTGGAGAGTAGAAACATAGCATGGTGATCTATAGAATCAAATGACATCTCTCACCCTATGAATTTAAGATAGACTTATATGTAACTTTGAAAAGTTATGGAATATCAAATTTCAAACCAAATAACTTAATTTATTGAGTAAATTTTAATTTAAAAAATAAAAAAATCCAAACGGACTCTTATTAGAAACCTTAGAAGTGTGGCTTTGTTTTTGTTTATTCGTGTTAGTTTCTTTTAAAAAAATTCTTGGTTCTACGCCAACCAAAAGCCTCCTCTGGTTAGAGATGGCAGCGGATCAAGTTCGGGTCGGATACCCGCGGGGTTTGGGTCCTGCGGTTTCGGGATTGGGGATGGTTTTTCACCCACGGTTTTCGGTTTCGGGTTTGGTATCAGTTTCGGTTTCGGGTTTGGTTTTTCACCCGTGGATATCCAATGGATATCCAAAATAAATCATTTGGAATTAAAACTCATGTGTTTATAATATGCTAATAATAACTTGTTTACTTAGATTATTAAATCTATTCAAAATTGACTCATGAAAATATTTATTATTTATTGCCTCTTATTTATACATGTGAATATGTGTATATTTATCCGCGGGGTTCGGGTATCCGTTCGGGTTTTGGGTATCCGCGGGTTTGGTTTTGGTGATGGATTTCCACCCGAATCGGTTTTCGGTTCGGGTTCGGGTTTCGGTTTTGGGTGCACGGAGACTCCACCCGATCCGAACCCGATCCGTTGCCATCCTTACCTCTGGCTCTTAGGCCAGTCCTTAGTGGGGGGTTTATGTCTCAGTTTTTAATACATCCATATTTTAAAAATAATGTAGAAGAGTTTTATTCTCGTGAAACTCTCTCTATTCCTATGAAACTATTATAATTTCTCTCTTTGTTAATACAATGTCATGTCAGCCTATTTAATACCCATAAAACTCTCGTGAACCCATTGAGATTGGCCTTATCTAGTAAAATAAAAAAAATCAAAAATTGATGTTAATTAGTTGTAGCTATCTTTTGGGAACCCTGTAGATAGTGCCACAATGATTTATTGCTAAAATCCTAGACACCATCATGGATCGTGTGTAAATCGTACTCAACATTTATGTGTCGAAAAATGTGTTAGCCATTCTTAGAAATTGTTAACAAATTATAGTAGTGGATAAGTACTTGCTACAAAAGCTGTTAAGCCGGTTGTCTTACGTTTTAGTGAAAGTAGGAGAGACGTCACTATTCATGAAGGGTTCATTCGATCCGTGTATGACTTCCTATGGCTACAATCCGTGTAGGAAGAGATCCCCATGACCCCATCAAAGCAAGATAACCTAGATGGCAAGTCGTGATGTTTACCTTTGTTCCTCTCACTCCCTCTCCACGGTGATACTGATGTTCAAACCACCTGGCCAAATTTGTCAAAATGTGTATGTCTCATCTTTTTTTTTTGAACTTACTTTGCAGTGAATTAAGAAAAGATACATATAGCAACGCATTAGTCTATTTCAACTCATGTTACGTGTGTGTGTGTGTGTGTGTGTATAAATAAAACTCAACAGATAAGTTAAATTCCAAATGGTGCATCAAAGAAATTCGGTATCTAGTTATTAGTTAAAAATGTTTATTAAAATATAAAAAAGATTGAATAATTTTACTTTCTAAACATTTTTGCATTCCTTTCTGTTAAAATAAAAGAGCTCTCTTGCTTCGTAATTGATTGATTGAATTCCAAAGAAAACTTAAATTATAGGAAATTCTTGAATATTTCTTATTTCATATAAAAGGAAATCCTAACGACTTATCAGCCATAGTACAATGTTTTTCTTTCACAATAAATCAGCATCAGCAGGTTTATCAGCCACAGAAACCATCAGCCGAACATTCCCCGGGTTCTCTAAGTTTTAGAATGTCTTGTTTAAGAGACTAAGTATTTTTTATTGGAATTCAATTATTGAATAGCTTTCTGAACTTAATAAACTATTTCAATTGAATTTTACCTTCTTTTATCTCCCCCTCTTATACGAGGGCTTATCCCCCATATACCATATATTTATATATGGAGTATATTTGATATATAAATTGATTTTAATAGAAAATCTTAAAACACTCTTGTCTTATCCACATTAGACAAAATGAACTAAAGAAGAATTTAGAATTTAAGGATCTTTCAGTATCATTTAGTATATATTTAGGGAAAAACCATAAGAAAAATGAAGATTGTCTCCATGGAAATTTGAGTTGCTTTCTATTCCTCACGAGCCCTTTTTTAGTACCACTAAATAGCCGAGAGCAGAGCAGTACCGTGATGTACTAGAGCAGTATAGTAATTAAATCACTACAATTTCTGCTACCAGCACATGATTGATGTTTCTGCCACCTCTCCAAAATAAAGCCAGCTTGCATATATGCCTGTGGTTGCCACTCTCAAACACACTTTCTTTCTCTAGATAATGAACCCACTGATGAGCGAGCAAATGGCAGCTAAATCAAATCTCAAACTCAACTACTGGAACCAAGATTAACACAGAGATCTGAGCTAGTGCCTGCATAGTGACCCCTCCAAGTGGAGGCTTTTCTATCCCCTACTAGGCTGCAAGGGATCTATCTCTGATTCCATCCATCAGATGCCGAAACCTGACCAAACCATAGCCGCCCTAAGAAAGGAGGAATAGAAAAACAAATCTGGACATCCCAATAAAATTGTTTATGGCAGTGGTAGTGTATAACCAGTTGATTAACTAGTATAATAGGAGAGAATTAATTAAATCATGCATGAATGTGTGATGAATGGCCCTTCCACTGGCCGATGATTCCATGCATGCAGCATGCCCTTTAAATAAATTTAGCATTTGTCAGAGTTAGATAAGAGCCCCTGCTTTCCCGTGGATCCTGAGACTGAGAGAGACCAAATGAAGCATTCACCGGGTAAGCTAAGCTTTGTTTTATTTAATTCAGTCATCAGAAGCTATAGTAGTAGTCTAAGAGGACAGGTCAAGTGCTGGCTTTGAGGTGATGGATGCCATGGGGCTTTAGGCGACAGTCACTTGGAGTCATGGACGATAGGGGCATGTACTACGTGTCAAGGAATTATTAGCATCTTTAGGGGCAGGGAATAAGGGGGAAAGATCTTGCTGGTGGGTGGACTGGTTTGGGTGATGATCACCACCCCTTTGGAGATGGATTAAAGAAAGGGAAGGGGGGAGAACTGACCACTAATTCCTCCATGGTGTGTGATGCAGTGTCTGATCACTCTTTGAGCTTTGGGAAGTGCTGGATGTATGTGTTTTGCACCAGCAAACCCTTGAAGGAGCAACTGTGTCCATTAGTTAGTTAGCCTTTGTTTTGGAGTGGAGAACTTAATTAAAGTTAGGAAGAATCCTCATTTTTGAAACAAAAGGCAACGGAGAAGATTGCAGTCTTATCTTAGGAAATATATTTATGCAACGGAGTAGTACAATAAGGAGCACTTGCTTTATGTGTCCTGTGTTAAGCGACTGCTGTCAATTTATACTGGTTGGTTATGAGACGCAGCCCTACATGCAACTACTACTACTCACTACTTTCGCTGGTGCTGTCAATTTGTAGTACTGTGCAATTTAAAAAAGGAAACACTACTTTCGCTGTTTTCATATACCATAATTTTATTTTATTTAGGAAAAGTTAAACCAGTTTACTTTAAACCCAAATAATGCCGGCGGTGCATTATTGTAACACAAGCAGATCAAATAAACCACCGTGCATGGGTATTGGGTGGTACTCCGTACGGTATAGATTGCTTGTCTACGCTACACACATATAGTAGCAGTCCTGCACGGGAGCAATCATGACTCACATGGAAGCATCCACGGTAACAGCGTGCGTGGCACGTAGCACATGTGAAAAATGATCCATCCAAATTTTTGAAACATTGATCCATCCAAATCAAGCTCGATCTCACGGTCACAGGCCGATGGATGGGTGCGGGTGCACGTTTCGGCCTGTACCATACAGCAGTCCGTTCGTACTTCTGATCATACGTACATTAGCATGTTATTACTGGAGTACATACATATATTGCGGAGCAGAGCAGCACATGGCAGCATTAATCATCGGTGGTTACAGTAATAAGTAACCTAATATAATAGGATATACAAATCCCAAATCAATGATCTGGAGTCAACCGTGCATCGATCATTAGACTTTTAGTACTACTGTAGTCAGCCAGCCGCTGGGCTATGACACAACACATTTTACAATCGCAGCATGTACTACGCCTTGAAGTATCAGATCAGCTGAGAGAAAATCTGATGCTCAAAAAAAAAAGAGAGAGAGAGAGAGGAGAAATATCTCGCCCCTGGGCCCTGGCGATGATTGGGGATTCCATCCACGGACGGGTTGACGGTGGAGAGACGACCGGAGCCCGGGAAGACAGCGGGCAGCCGAGTACTGGTCCGCTCGCCGCCCGGCCTGCCTGTCCAAGGGCAATACCAATAGTCGCTCCTTTTCGTGCGTGACCCTGGGCCTTTGGGGACTGGGGAGGGGCAGAAGCAGAATACGGGGGTCCGCCGCGCCTTGGGTCGGACGGCGGCCGTCGCAGCCCGATCACCCACGTGGACGGACACGGGACAGCGCCCTGGGCCAGCGATCGTATCGTACGCCCTGCCTGTACCTGTACTAGTACCAACTGGCAGTGGCACAGTGTTTTGTCCGCTGTCACGTCATGCTGCGCTGCAGGCCTGCAGGCTCAGGCTGTACACCACCCGGCACCAATCGAATATGTATTGCAGCACATATGTGCGCACGCGCTATCTCCCACCGTTCAATGTGCTTCGAGATTCGCGCAACAGTACTCTTCTTCAAAGTGGTTTGCACTCTCTCCTAAAGCACATATCTCGATGCAAACTGGACGGTGAGGATAGCATGTGCTGAGCACATACACACAAAAAAATGTGGCACCATGTATTGCAGTACATATGTGCGCGGCACGCGCTATCTCCTACCGTCTAAATGCGCTTCGAGATTCGTGCTGCAGCACTCTTGCTCAAAGTGTTTTGTATACTCTCTTCTGAAGCACATATCTCGATGCAAACTGGACATTGAGCATAACATGTGCTGAACACATTAAAAAAAAACTGTGGCATGCAGCTGAGCTGGTCCGCCTGGACACGCAGCGCCCGCCTCGTGCTTTGGAGCCAGCCTACGTGGTCCGCGCCGTGCCTGCGTGCGCGTACAGCTGTACTCTACGGCTACGCACGCTACATTTGCCGAGGGAATTTCTTGCACAACATTTTAGTGTAAACATTAATATAAGCTAAATTTCAGCGAACATGGAATTCGAACAGAGGGTGGTACACAGAGACGCACGTTACGGCACATGCCTGTGCATGATCCGGCTACCACCATTCCGTCGCTTTCACTTCACTCAAAATACACAACCCATGCAGCCATGCTTGATGCTTATGCATGCATGCATTTTGTTGGTGAGTGATTTCTAGGTACCAACCGAAGCCCCCGCTTCCACGCAGCAGCTAGCGCCACCGTCGTGCTGGCTCGTGCGTGCATGGATGCATGTCGGCTGCGACGCGGCCGTTCCCTTCCCGCGCACTCCTCTCTTTTCGTGCTCTCCTCACTTCAAAACCTGACGGCTGGTGACTGGACGCGCCAGCCAACAAGCTCGCGTCTGTCCATGCATGCATGCATGCTTGCTTGCGATTCTTCGTCCTCACTCGTTCTACTTAGCTGCAGTGGTACGTTTCTTATGAATGGTTTACTAACTACGAGTACGTGCTCTGTCCCTAGATGGAGATGGAATAAAAAAAAAAGAACTTGCTTTGGTTTCGATCTGTGCGTGGTCGGCATCGACCACATGCGAGATTCCCGCTTGTGCACATGCATGGCCTGCCCTCCTCTCGGGGTCATAGAGTGCTTAAGCAGGGCATCCTGCTTATACGACGTTGGTTGATGACGGCAGCTGCATCATTCTGCACCGGTGACCGCATGGCCACCATCTGCGCCCATGGACCATGGTCCCTGCGCTTTGGGGGATCGCAGAACAGTGCACGAGGATTTAGCCTTTCCATGCCATGAGAGAAATACTCATGCATCAGTTTCGGATTCTTGAAAACCAGTTTTTATCTCTAGTTTTTAAAATATGGATTCTGAAAAAAAACCGGTGAAGGTGTTTGTATTCCTCCTTTTTTTTAGGAATCTAACTTGATTTATTGCTCTATGGGTTACAAGAAACTGATAAAAGCTGGGTTGACAAAAACTGGTAGAAAAAATTTGGACTGTTTGAATCTCACTCAGTTTTTAAAAGCCAGATTCTTAAACTGGCGAAAACTAGAGGATTCAAACAGAACGTTAGGCTAATTCTTCGTTGAAAATTTAACATCTTCAAATCTCAGAGCGTGCGTAATGGGTGTGTCTTAGACTGCTCCTGTACTCATGGTCATGGAAGCAGATTCTTTACCTTGTGGAGTCAAATCCATAGAAGAGTTGCTCCTTTACATAAAACCCGGTCCTATAAAATGAACAATACTTTCTCTTTTATTTTCTTCACTCCTCAATCAAACACACACACACGCACACCTCGTTTTTCGAATACTCTAGCTTTTTCAAATTTACTAAATATATATACAAAATAAGTGCTAGTATTTATGATGCATAACAAGTATCACATCAAAATGTGAGATATGCATTTTTTTCTCGGGACATAGGGAGTAGCACAGGGAGAAGAAGGGAGTGAACTTTCTCCTGCAGGTAGTTCCGCATCATGGCAGCAGTAGAGAAGCGCAGAAGAGTTCGAAGAGAAGACCGGGCCTGGTCTCCGAAGTCAGGTGTCCGTCCCCAAGCATCCTCATGGCAACCCGGACCATTACAGCTTGCATTGACCTCCGTGCAACAAGGAGACATCGGACAAGCTATGGGGATCACAGGCAAATGGTCGGCGCAGCGAGCGCAGTAACATGAGAGAGGAAAAAAATAATGCGGATCAAATGAAACGAGAGGAGCAATTTGCATGATTTCTCTCGAGTCTCACCACATTGTGAGGTTTCTACATGGTCAACAACAATAATGCTAGGTAGCTATCGTTGGGTTAACAAGCTCCAGGCCTCCAGTGAGTCATCCAAGCCAGGCGCGGCCAGCACCAATGATTGGGCACGGCACGGCCGGTGGCCTGCCCTGCATGCTCTGGCCGGCAGGCTCCATTATTTGGTTGCTGTTCCGTTTCCGTCCTCCCCACGACCACGACCACGACCACGAGCTCGCTCTCCGATCCAAGCAACTGAAGTCGGCATGCAAAAAAATATCACACTAATGTACAGTAGAGACACCAGTACAATTAGCTATATATCATGCGTGTCATCACACACTATCATATCATACCATATTCATATCTCTTGCACAGTCACCGGAAACGTGGTACAGTATAGTACAAATCATTTGCGTGCGTGGCGTGGTCGCATTGCATGCTAATGTTATGGCGTACCTGCACAGGTGATTGCTCTCGAGCGGCTGCGCTGCACGCCGTCTCTGTACGTGTCGTGGGCTCGTCAATTCAATCCGCCAGCGTCTCAACTTCCTCGTACGTAGGAACAGTGCCGGCCTGCTCTTGCCATTTCGCTGCATTCATGCGTGTACCTGCGGCCTGCTCTTCCTCGCTGTGCTTGCATTGTCATTCTGCCCGATTGGCGACTGATGACGTGATACTCCCTCTCCAGCATTTTTTTTTCTGACTCGGGGGGCCATCTCCGGCCGCCGCTGCGGCGCTAAAAAGACTCCCCCGCAGCAGCCTCTATCCCCTCCTCTTCCCCACTCGACCTTGGTTGTTCATGGCGCAAGGACGGCCGACGGCAAGCTCAACGAGTCAGATCTGGGTCCCCTGGCCCCGGATTGTGAGAGAGCTTTGAGCCAAATACAGTTGAAATGGCGAAAATTCCATAGTATGGTTTCGAAGCTATGACCACGAAACTAAAAAGCAACCATTATAATATTACCAGCCTCACACCCATGATTCCAAAAGACGTTGATAGTTATTGGGGACACCGAAGAGAGGAAAAATGAGCACCAAGTTATTGTCATTCTCAACCTTAGTTATTAAGTAGCTCCTAATAACACTCATGCCACCTTTTGTCAAATCGTCACCTTCAAGAAGCTTACAACATTCAAAGATGGATCTATCACCGTCTCCATCCTGGTCACACAAAGACCGAGGTTTCACCTAGAGTTTCCACATTTATACTCGAAGCATGAAGATGAGGGAAGAGGTTTCACCAAACAACACCTCTAGGGAGGTGTGTAGTAATCGCATGCCTGGGCTTTCCCTTCACCTCAACATAACGACAGGCAAAAGTGCCACCGGCATCTAACCCCATCGTACATCTACACATGTACTCCCTCTGTCCAAAAAGAAATAATTTTAGGATTGAATCTGGACAGAGAGAAGTAAATTTAATTTTATGAATAAATTTGGACAACAAAAGTAAATTTTACGACCATGTTAGTGCTCGGACATCTAGATGCACGCGGGCGTCCGGATGCCCGCGCACCCGCGTGCTGCTGCGCCTGCCCGCATGTTGCTGCTGTGCTTGCTTGCTAGCTGTGCCCTGAGCGTGCTGTTGGTGCCTGCACACGTGCTTCGCGCCCTGCAACTGCTGCTGTTGCTAGGTCCACGCGTGCTGCCGCTGCGCCTGCCCACGTGCTTCGCACCCCGCACCTGCTACTACTGCTGCTGGGTCCACGCGTGCTTCGCGCCCCGCGCTTGCTGCTGCTGGATCCGTGTGTATTGCTGTTGCGCCTGCCCGCGTGCTTCGCGCACCGCCCATGTTGCTACTGGGTCCGTGCGTGCTGCCGCTGCGCCTGCACGGGAGAGCATGTGCGTGGGGCCGCCCAGCTGTATGCAAGAGAGAGGGTGGGAGCACAACGTACCCGTGTTGAGCCCGGCTGCATGCTCTACCGTGGGGGACTAAGCCTAGTGGTGTAGGGGGGCACTTGGTTCTGCGTTCGTTGGGTGCTGACCCGCTCTGGCACTCTGCATGCGTGTATAGAGATGGTAGCAGATCGGGCTCGGGTCGGATATCCGCGGGTTTCGGGTCCTGCGGGTTCGGATTTGGGGATGGTTTCTCACCCACGGTTTTCGGTTTCAGGTTTGGTATCGGGTTCGGTTTCGGGTTTGTTTTTTCACCCGTGGATATTGTAAGTGCATTCGCCCCCGTTGTGGGTTTTGGATAATTAATGACAATCAAATTAGGGACTAACATGTCTATCTAAGTGAATATGCAGGTGTTAGTTCAATGAAAGAATTTGTATGGTCACATTTGGTAATGTTAGCACCCTCAATTCCATTGCTTGAAAAGCGTTCCGTCTCAAGTGGATAGATTAGATTTTATCTTTTGACTTGAGTTATAGGAAACGCCGCACTATCAAGAGGGATACAAATTAGGTTATCTAGAGGGAAAACTTGTGCTCAATTTGTATTGGTTTAAGCGTTTGAGAGACACCTTTGCACTCACGGACACTTAGAGAAGTGTTTTATGCCTGGGAGTACCGGTAGTACCGGTGAACCACCGGTAGTACCGGTAGGCATAAATCCCGCTGGTGTCAGCGCCTTAGTTCTGCGAGTTTTTGTTCTAGCGGTAGTATCGGTGGTGGACCGGTAGTACCGGCCTTGGACCGGTGGTACCGGTGAAAGCCCGGTAGTACCGGTAAGTCTTTTTCCCGCAAAACTTGTCTTCGCCAAAATCTGTACTACCGGTAGTACCGGTCGTTGACCGGTGGTACCGGTGAAAGACCGGTAGTACCGGTAGGTTATTTTCTCGTAATAGTCTCCAGTAGGTTGGTTGTAACGGTCGAAACCCTTAGGATCGGTAGTACCGGTGGGTTCACCGGTAGTACCGGTACCGCTTCGAAGATAAGAGTATAAATAGCTCTCCCCTTCATTTCTAACCGTTACCCACGCCATTTACTCCTACCAACCTTCAGACAAACAGCTCTCAAGCATTGACTCACCCACTCTCTCTTCCTCTTTGCTCTCAAATCCAATCCCTTGCAAGATCTGAGTAGAGAGGAGAGATTTAAGAGTGGAAAGCTTCGATTCACATCTTGAGCACTTGGTTCCCCTCCTAGTTGGCTTGGTTTGTATTTGTTACTCTTGGGTTCTTGGAACCCTAGCCGGCTAGGTGTTCTTCGTGGTTGCCCGTGTTGTTATACTTGTGAGGGCACCCCGAAGAGTTTGTATTACCCTTGTATTCTTAGTGGAAATCTTGGGCTAACCTTTGTGGTTGCTTGAGGGAGGCAAGGAGGTGGAATAGACTCCGACCTTAGTGGTCACCTCAACAACGAGGACGTAGGAACTCCTTTGTGGGGTTGTCGAACCTCGGATTAAATCGTGTGTCCTGAGTGCTTGTTGTTGTTGTTATTTGTGTTCTCTTGAGATATTACTTGTTCTTTGTGTTCTCCCTCTTTCATATCTCTTTCATAGGTTGTGGGTGCTCGATCTACTCTTGGTGAAGGAACAAGAAAGAAGAGTTCATAAACTTCATCAACATCATCTTCGGTAGTGGGGTAAAACTCAGATCTGAAATCACAACTCGTAAATCTCTGATTTCTTAGTTTCAGTAGGGTACCGGTAGTACCGGTGGTCAGCGTCGGTAGTACCGGTGATCCCTCACCGGTAGTACCGGTCCAAACCAACCGGTAGTACCGGTCAGTGTTTTAACTTCCGCGTTGAGTTTTGAGTTTCAGGTTTTTAGATCCGCCTATTCACCCCCCCTCTAGGCCTATTAGATCCTTTCAATTGGTATCAGAGCGGGTTTCCTCGTGTTTAGCGCTTCACCACGTGAGGAGAAAGCATGGCTACCCTTGATGATGACACCTTGAACAAGCTAGTTGAGCTGCTTGCCGAGAAACTCAGTGACAGGCTTCTAGAGCAACAAAAAGAGCAAATGAACAAGATGCAAGATGACATGAATAAGTTAAAGGAAGCCGTAAGTAAGAAGATTGAAGATGTGGCAAGTGGTGGTGATGGAGATGGTGAGAATGAAGCAATCAAGACACCTAAAGGGTTTACTCGTGTTCCATATGAGTACTCTTCTTTTAGCAAATCCAATACACACTTGCCAACCATCAACCCCGGTAAACCACCTCAATTTGATGGAGTTAGATATACCGATTGGGCTCATAGAATGAAGATGCATCTTATTGCCGCAAGATGTTGGGAGATTGTGGAAGTGGGTGTTAAAGCTTTGGAAGAAGATGGTGAGTTGACAACCGAAGATTACCTTGACATACAACAGAATGCTACAGCTGCTTCCTTGATTCTATCATGCCTAAATCAAGAAGATTACAACAAGGTAAACGGCATGGAAAGTGCAAAGCAAATTTGGGATACCTTGAAGGTTTCATTTGAAGGTGATAAAAGTGTGAGAAAGGGAAACATTGAGCTACTTCAAGGCAAGATTGAGAACTTTGGAATGATTGAAGGTGAAACTACCCAAGCTATGTTTGATAGATTCATGACCTTGATCAATAGAATAAGAGCTCTTGGTGACACGTATTGGGATGACAACTCGGCGGCTAGAAAGTTGTGTAGAGTGTATAGACAAAAGAACAACATTCTTGCTTCGGTCATCATGGAAAGACCTAACTATGACACAATGACACCTCAAGAAATGCTTGCCAAGTTGAAACACCATGAGTGTTTAGAAGATGAAGCAAAAGAAGCATCAAGTCAAAAGAAGAATATTGCTCTCAAGGCATCTCATGGTAGAAGCAAGAAGAATGATATTTATGATCCGTCAAGTGATGAAGAACAAGATGAAGATTCCGATGAGGAAGAAGCTCTATTAGTTGCAAACTATAAAAAATACTTGAAAAAGAAGAAGGAAAGGAAGAGGAGTGGAGCCAAGCCATACAAGAAAAGATTTTGCTATGGTTGTGGAGATATTGGTCATTTCATTGCCGATTGTCCAAAAGAGAAGATGAAGTACAAGCACAACAAAAATGATGACAAGAAGCATAAAGGCAAGAAGAGAGGTGAAGCACATCTTGGTGAAGAATGGGAATCAAATGATGAAAGTGATGATTCAAATGACAAAGATAAGGAGAAGAAGAAGGGTGTAGCAACGATTGCTATTCAAGAGACTTCTTCCTCTCAACCCAAGCGCATCATCAACCATTCTTCGTCACCATCATTGTTCACCGACTTATCTTTATCACCTAGGATCTTCGAGAATCTCATCGACAACGACTACTACACTCCTACTTGCCTTGTGGGAAAGGGAGAGAAGGTACCACACAACTCTCCGACTCACTCTAGTAATGAATGTAGTAGTTGTGATGAAAATGATGATGAACTTGCAAACAACATGATAAAGAAATTCGGAAAATCGGCCGGCTCTCAAATAATAAAACTAATCCAAAAGCTAGAAAAGCGGGAAGCATGCATCGAGTCGCAAGGGGAATTGCTCCTAGTGGAAAGGGAGAAGAACCTTGAACTTGAAGCATGTCTTTCTAAGGAAAAGGAGAAAGTTGAGAAATTAAACAAAGAATTATCCTTAGCCAAAGATTCATATGAACGTTTGACTAAGGAACATTCTTTGGTTAATGACTCTTTATCTAGTTTAAAGAGTGAACATAGCTTGGTTCAAGAAAGCCTCACAAGCTTCAAAGATAAATATTATACTCTTGAACTTAGCTATGAAACTCTTTGGAATAGCACTTCCATCCATCCTAAGGAATCCGGTGATTCCAATGCTTCAACTAGTGAAGGATGTAAAAGATGTTATAATCATGATATAAGTGCTTGTGGTACTAACCTTGTTGAGCTAGAAAAGAAAGATAAAGAGATTCAAAGATTGAACATGGTTATCAAGAATGGTTGCAAGGAGAAGCAATCAACAACCATGTACAAGTCATCAAGACACCCCCTCATCAAGGATGGACTTGGCTACAATAGGTATGATGGTAAAGCAAATGGAAGGAACATGATCAATGGAGTGCCTTGTGTAAGATTCAACAAGGGTGTGGCACTAGACGATCTTATCAACAAGGTCAACAACGTTGCCACTCCTTCAAGCACATTTGTTAAGACCAAGGCTAACAACAAAAAGAAGCAAGTGCTTACCTCCAAGCAACAAGTACCCATTTCACGAAGCTATGCTAGTGATTATATGTGTTGTTGGGGCAAGGATGGTAAGATTGTTGTGAAGTATGTTGGTGCACTCAAGAAGAAGCAAATCATAAGGAGTGTTTGGGTGCCCAAGACCTATGTGACTAACCCCTTAGGACCCAATTCAATTTGGGTACCTAAAACCAAGGCTTAATTTGTTTTTTGTAGGAATACTCCTCCGGTGGAACAAGTTGGGTGCTAGATAGTGGATGCACTAATCATATGACCGGAGAGAAGAATATGTTCACCTCCTTTCAACCAAATCAAAGTACAAGTGAACGCATTGTGTTTGGTGATAATGGTAAAGGAGACGTCCTTGGTTTGGGTAAAATTGCTATCTCAAATGATAATTCTATTTCAAATGTATTACTTGTGGAAGGGTTAGGATATAATTTGTTATCCGTTTCACAACTTTGTGAGATGGGCTACAATTGTCTCTTTACCAATGTGGGTGTGGAAGTCTCTAAAAGGAAGGATTCCTCCATTGCTTTCACGGGTTGTTTGAAAGGCAAATTTTATCTAGTTGATTTCACATCTAGTAAAGTGAAGCCCGAGACTTGTTTAGTGGCAAAATCTAGCATGGGTTGGCTATGGCATCGCCGACTAGCCCATGTTGGAATGAGGAACTTGGCCGACCTTCAAAGAGGCGAACACATCCTTGGACTAACAAATGTCTCTTTTGAGAAAGATAGGATTTGCAGCGCATGTCAAGCGGGCAAACAAGTTGGAGCCAAGCATCCCGTCAAAAATGTTGTATCAACAATGAGACCACTTGAGCTACTTCACATGGACTTATTTGGTCCCAATGCTTACATAAGCATTGGAGGTAACAAATATGGTTTCGTTATTGTTGATGATTATTCCCGCTTCACTTGGGTATTCTTTTTGCAAGATAAAAGTGATACTCAAGTAATCTTCAAGAAGTTTGCAAGAAGAGCTCAAAACGAATTTGAAGTGAAGATCAAGAAAGTGAGAAGTGACAACGGGACGGAGTTTAGGAACACCAATATTGAAGAGTTCCTTAATGAAGAGGGAATCAAGCATGAGTTTTCGGTTCCCTATACTCCTCAACAAAATGGTGTGGTGGAGAGAAAGAACCGAACACTCATAGAAGCGGCAAGAGCAATGTTGGATGAATACAAGACTCCGGACAAGTATTGGGAGGAAGCGGTCAACACGGCATGTCATGCAATCAACCGCTTGTATCTTCATAAAATCATGAAAAAGACCGCCTACGAGCTTCTTACCGGTAACAAACCTAAGGTGCATTACTTTCGAGTTTTTGGATGCAAGTGTTTCATACTTAACAAGAAATCCAAAAGCTCAAAGTTTGCACCAAAGGTTGATGAAGGTTTCTTGCTTGGTTATGGTACTAACGAACATGGCTATCGTGTTTTCAACAAGACAACCGGTCAAGTTGAAATAGCGATTGACGTGACATTTGATGAAACCGACGGCTCTCAGAAGGAGCAAGTCAATGTTGACATTATAGGTAAAGAAGAACCATCCTCTCAAGTGATCAAGAAGCTTGCTACCGGTGAAGTAAAGCCCGTTGAAGAAGATGATGAATATGAACAAGAGCAAACCATTCATGATCCGCATATGCATCATGAGTCAATAAATGTCCATGATGATGGTTCTACATCAAGAAATGGACATGATTCAAGTGTTCAAGTCATTCAAAATTCACCACAAGTCAAAGATAGCAACCAAGTTGATGATCGAAATAGAAATAAAGACAACTTCACACAAGATCTTAATCTTGACCTTTCAATCAACCAAGACAAGGATGATGAAGATGAAGGTCCAATCCAAAGGAGAACTCAAGTGCCTCACCCAAGAGTACATCATACCATTCAACGAGATCATCCCGTTGATAACATCTTGGGAAGCATTCAAAGAGGAGTCGTCACAAGGTCAAGGCTTGCAAGCTTTTGTGAACACTTCTCATTTGTGTCTCCAAAAGAGCCTAAAAAGGTTGAAGAAGCCATTGATGATGAGGATTGGATGATTGCAATGCAAGAAGAGTTGAATAACTTCACTCGTAATGAAGTTTGGACATTGGTGGAAAGACCTAAACAAAATGTGATTGGAACCAAATGGGTTTTCCGCAACAAGCAAGATGAGCATGGTGTGGTCATAAGAAACAAGGCGAGTAGGATTATGACGAATAGATTCGAGATGTCTATGATGGGAGAGTTGAAGTTCTTTCTTGGTTTTCAAATCAAGCAACTCAAGGAAGGAACCTTTATTTGTCAAACGAAGTATACTCTTGACATGTTGAAGAAGTTTGACATGGAGAAAGCAAAACCCATCAAGACACCGATGCCAACCAATGGGCATCTTGATCTCGACAAGGATGGAAAGGCCGTCGATCAAAAGGTATATCGTTCCATGATTGGATCCTTACTTTACCTTTGTGCATCTAGGCCCGATATTATGCTTAGTGTGTGCTTGTGTGCAAGATTTCAAGCTAATCCGAAAGAATGTCACTTAGTGGCTGTTAAGAGAATTTTGAGATATCTAGTGCTCACTCCTAATCTTGGCTTGTGGTATCCTAAGGGCTCCACTTTTGATTTACTTGGCTACTCCGATTCGGATTATGCCGGTTGCAGGGTAAATCGAAAGAGCACTACCGGGACTTGCCAATTTCTTGGTAGGTCTTTGGTGTCGTGGAGCTCTAAAAAGCAAAATAGTGTTGCCTTGTCTACTGCCGAAGCCGAGTATGTGGCTGCCGGTGCTTGCTGTGCCCAGCTACTTTGGATGAAGCAGACCCTGAAAGACTTTGGTTGTGAGCTAACCAAGATTCCCCTCTTGTGTGACAATGAGAGTGCCATTAAATTGGCTAACAATCCCGTAAACCATTCTCGTACAAAGCACATAGACATCCGGCATCATTTCTTGAGAGACCATGAAGCCAAAGGAGATATCGCTTTACATCATGTGAGCACCGAAAAGCAACTAGCCGATATCTTCACAAAGCCCCTAGATGAGTCAAGATTTTGTGCTTTGAGGAGTGAACTAAATATCATTGATTCTCGTAACGTGGCTTGATTTTTTGGACATATTTTGTTTGATTCTAGCTAGGCGAAAACTCTTTTAAAAAAAATTTGGATGAGATTTCAAAATCTATTTTCACTTCTTAAGCATGTTCATAGTTTTGTGTTGTTTCTATGAAATCTGGTCATGCTTGAGTTGGTTCTAGTTCATCATATTTGTTCACCATCTCTCACTCACTTCTTCCTGCACTGGAACCACCGGTGGTACCGCCGGGTGACCGGTAGTACCGGTCTATGACCGGTAGTACCGACTAAACATCGGTACAACCGGTAGTTCTTTTTCTCGCATCGCCTGTCTGCCGTTGTCGACCTGACCGGTAGTACCGGTGCTTCTCCACCGGTAGTACCGGTAGTGTAAGTTGCGGCTGGGTATAAATAGGGGCTGTGATCTTTCTTCCCTCATTCGTCTTCCCCGTGCCCGCATCCTACCATCACCGACGGCGCCGCCCCTTCCAACCCCCTACTCGATCTCCCTCCTCCCTCCACCTCTCTTGCCGATCTTTGAGGAGAAGTTTCCCCTTGTCGTGGGGATCGAGTGAAGGTGCTTTGGAGTTGCCCAAACTTCTTCCTTTGCTGTGATTCGATCTTCTTTCATCTTCAAGCATGCAAAGGAAGAACCCCAAGAGGGCCGCTCGTCCCAGTGGAGGTGATGGTGGTAGTGCTTCTCGGCCTGTCCGTGGAAGGACTGCCGCTCGTTCTAGCGGCCGTGGAGGTGGTGGCGGCATTGGAGATGAAGATGATGTTGAGTCCCAAGGTGTGCCTGCTCCTCTCTCGAGTATGGGACGCCCCAATCCTCCGCGTCGTCATAGCGAGCAAGTGCAGGGTCAGCGTCCGGCAGGTGAGAATCCACAGCTTGCCGCTATTGTAAGGTCCTAGATGGCTAGAGGGGGGGTGAATAGCCTATAAAAATTCTACAAGCACCACTAAGCAAACTTGTTAGAATAACAAACGGCGTAAAGCGAGTTTTGCTTAGCCAAAGGTTGTGATGCAAGCCTCCTATCCATAAGTCTAGTAGATTATGATCTCTAGTTCACACAAGAGCTATGTCACTAATTTTACACTAGAGAACAAGCTAACAACACTACTAGCCAAGCTACTACTAGAGCAACACAAGATAATCTAGTAAAGATAAGTGCAAGAGATAGGATTGTGAATCTTATACCGACGGTGGAGTGAAGATGTTGCCAATCACCAAGATGATATATAATCAATTAATATTGACAACAACACAATATGTAGACCAATCACCGGGAGACAAGAGACACAATATTTTGTTCACCCGGTGTTCACTTGTGCACCGACAAGCTACGTCACCGGTTGTGTCGACCAACACTTAGATGGTTCCTCGGTGTGACCCTCAAGTCACTTGCCCCTCAAGGCACGCCCCGCAAGGCACCGCAAGACTCCACTCTCAAGTGAGGTAACTCAATGACACGCGCAATCCAATAGAGTTGCTTTTGGCGTCCCGCCGAGGAAAGCACAAGAACCTCTTACAAACAACCGGAGGTGGCCAAGAACAATCACCTTCTCTTGCCAACGCCTCCAACAATCTCCAAGCCGGCTAGGAGCGGTACTCTCCAAGAGTAACAAGAAATCCACCGGCTAAACCACCCACAAGTGCCACTAGATGCCCTCAAGCTATGCAATGCACTTTGGGATTACTCAATCTCACTTATGATTTGCAATCACTCAAGAGAGATGAGTGGGAGGAGATGCTCTAGCTCAAAGGATGTACAAGAATGTTAGAAATCACTAGTTACCTCCCCAAGGGCCGGCCAACGAGTATTTATAAGCATCCCCTCCAAAAAGAGCCGTTATACCCCTTCACTGGGTTCTGTCGGGATGACCGGACGCTCCGGTCATAACTGACCGGACGCGCTCACCGCGTCTGATGCCCCAACGGTCACTGCGCCAACGGTCAAACCAACGACCGGACGCGCCCTAGACAACGACCGGACGCGCTGGTCCCGATGACCGGACGCGCCGATCCGCTCAGCACCCGCGCCCGCGAAACAACGACCGGACGCGCTCCTCTCAACGACCGGACGCGACAGTGCCCGCGTCCGGTGTGAGTCCAGTAAGCTCCTTTGACGACCGGACGCGTCCGATCGTGTGTGACCGGACGCGCCTCGCGTCCGATCGTCCTCTGTGAACCTCAGTTCTCTCTGGGCGACTGACCGGACGCGCCGGTCCCGCGAGTGACCGGACGCGGCGGTTGCAAACCCTAGCGCGCGCGCCCGAAACCGCGCTGTACTGACCGGACGCGTCCGGTCATACCGAGACCGCGTCCGGTGCAGCGTCCGGTCACCTCAGTGACCCCGTTCGCTTCCGTTTCTTTTCCAACTTCCGGCGTAGTGGAAAATAGGCATTTCATTTCCCCGAAATCGCCTGAATCCCGCGCTCGCACGCTCGGCGGGAGGGAGAGAGGAACCCAAACCCCTCTCTACCCGCAAACCACAGCGCGACCAACGCCACCTTTGCAAATGTGCCAACACCAACAAGTGTACATCTCCATGTGCTTGTGTGTTAACATTTTCTCAATCATTTTCAAAGGTTTTCCAATTAGCTCACTAGGCCCTACATGCAATGCACTTCATGAATTCACCTAGTGGCACCCGTGCATCGAATAACCGATAAGACTTCCCCTCTTAATAGTTCGGCTATCGATCCTAAACCACTCACACCCTCTATGGTGTCTTGAGTGTAAAACAAAATGGCCCTATTGTTATACCTTTGCCTTGAGCCCATTTTGTTTCTTCAAATGATATGATCCACTTCATATCATCATATGACCGTCTCGATCCATCGACCTTGACTTCACTTGCTCTTCACCGTTGCATTGGTCCGTCGGCGCCAAGTCTTGCTCAAGCTTCACCATCGCATGGTCCCTCGCTTCGAAGCCTCGACTTGCCCTTCACCCTCACAACCGGTCCATCGAGCCAAGCCTCATCTTGGTCTTCACCATCTTGGTCATATGAGTCAATGTCATGTCTCATATTCAATGACCACCTTTATCTAAAACATCCACTTAGATACAAAGGTTAGTCCTAGGTTTCATCAATTAGCCAAAACCAAACTAGGGACTTTCAATCTCCCCCTTTTTGGTAATTGATGACAACCCTCACAAAGATGATTTTGATAATAAAAGTTTTGAACTTGTCATACTTGTCCAATCATTTTGCTCATAAGTAAAGTTTGGACAATTATCACAAGCTCGGTTTTGGTAGCATTAGCTCCCCCTACATATGTGCATAGAGTTTGGATTGAAAGCTTTGCACATATGCATGGATAGAAGTGTTGGGAGAGTAATTCAACCAAAATAATGCTAAGGTGTAAGAAATGGACCTTTGAAGCGTGATACCAATCGGAGTTGCCTTTTACACCATCCTTAGCATCATGAAGTAACTAGACATCCATCAAAACTCAAGAACCCCGTGAGATCAACATTATATGTAAAGGTTCTTGGACCACTTGTAAAGCTAACCACTTGTAAAGCTTTAGGCAAGTCTAGATACCACATGTAAACTATTCCTATGCATGCTAGTAGATCATTTCATCATCCAATTTCTATACTAGCATTGCACCACACAAGCATGTATATTGAATTTAAATACATGTGCAATGAGCAAGTCATATGAGAATGCACAAACAAATGCAACAACTTTGTTTATGAGCTTGCTCCCCCTACTTGTGTGCATCAACAAATTTTATTTACCCCTTTATCAAGTCGAATCATCTTTTTCTCATCATAAATTTTATTTACCCTTTTATCAAGTTGAATCATCTTTTTCTCTCCCCCTTTGTCAACAACTTACCCAAAAAAATGGGATCAAATTGTGGAGAGAAGGAAAAGTGTTTGATGGAGTAGATTGAAATTAATTCGATACCATATGTAAGGTTAAAAATTTATCAAATTTGGTTTAACCTAGAATACTTGCCAAAGATATTTAATTCGATTTGAACCAAAGACAAGCTTCTTCACTCCTCAAAATAAGGGTTATCTTGCCTATGTTGAATTAAACACTTATAGCAAATCTTCTAGATTCAACACTAGGTTTACAAGCTCACAAACATGTCATATGCCACCACTAGATCAAAATAAGCATAGAAGCAATAGTGGTAACATATATCCATCAAATTCATTTGATTTATCATGAATGCTTATGCGTACCACTTATTATGTCTACATGCTCTATCAAGTCCTTAGCATAGGATGAAAGACATGTCAATCAATTTTACCTTGCAATGTCGAAGGAGAGGCATGTCAATAAGTGGGTGGAGTGCATTCAACTCATGTTTGAGAAATCAAGAATGTTCAATTCATTTCTTAGCTTGCAAAACCTCTTTTCATCAAGTGGCTTAGTGAGAATATCGGCAAGTTGATCATCGGTGCCAACACTTTCAATGGCAATATCTCCCTTTTGTTGATGATCTCTTATGAAATGATGTCTTATGTCAATATGCTTTGTTCTTCCATGTTGAACCGGGTTTTGTATCATCTTGATTGCACTTTCATTATCACATAGCAATGGCACATTCTTGAAGTTGAGGCCATAATCCTTCAAGGTTGATTTCATCCATAACAATTGTGCACAACAACTCCCCACACTCACATATTCGGCTTCGGCGGTAGAGATTGCCACACTATTTTGTTTCTTTGAGGACCATGACACAAGTGATCTTCCAAGTAATTGACATGTGCCACTTGTGCTCTTTCTATTGATCTTGCAACCCCCATAGTCGGAGTCCGAATATCCAATCAATTCAAACTTTGACCCCTTAGGATACCATAGTCCAACATCTCTTGTTTGCTTCAAGTACCTCAATATTCTTTTTGCGGCCGTGAGATGACTCTCTCTAGGTGAGGCTTGATATCTAGCACACATGCAAACACTAAACATGACATCCGGCCTTGATGCGGTGACATAGAGTAGACTTCCAATCAAAGACCGATATTCCTTTTGATTCACCATTTTGCCATCAAGATCACTATCCAAATTGCCATTTGTGCCCATTGGAGTTGAAATTGGCTTTGCATCTTGCATTCCAAACTTCTTCAACATGTCCCTTATGTATTTCCCTTGACTCACAAATATTCCATTCTTCAATTGCTTGACTTGGAGACCAAGGAAGTAGCTAAGTTCACCAATCATAGACATTTCAAACTCTTTGGCCATCATAGCACCAAATTCTTCACAATAAGCTTGATTGGTTGATCCAAAGATGATGTCATCAACATATATTTGCACTATGAATAGATCATTTCCAATCTTCTTGGTGAATAGAGTAGTATCAACCTTGCCCATTTTGAATCCCTTAGAGAGAAGGAAATCCCTTAGCCTCTCATACCATGCTCTAGGTGCTTGCTTTAAGCCATATAAAGCCTTCTTCAACTTATAGACATGGTTGGGTTTCTTGTCATCTTCAAATCCGGGCGGTTGCTCAACAAATACTAACTCATTGATAATCCCATTGAGAAATGCACTTTTGACATCCATTTGATATAGTTTGATATTGTGTGCACAAGCATAAGCCAATAGTATCCTTATTGCCTCTAATCTTGCCACGGGAGCATATGTTTCATCATAGTCAAGACCTTCAACTTGAGTGTAACCTTGAGCAACTAGTCTTGCTTTGTTTCTCACTACAATTCCATCTTGATCTTGCTTGTTTTTAAACACCCACTTGGTTCCAATCACATTGTAGTCATTTGGCCTTTCTACCAATTCCCAAACATCATTTCTTGTGAAATTGTTAAGCTCTTCTTGCATAGCCATGATCCAATCGGCATCCCTCAAAGCTTCTTCTATCTTCTTTGGTTCTATGGTTGACACAAATGATGCATGCTCACAAAACATAGTCAATCTTGATCTTGTTTGCACACCACTTCTAATATCACCAATAACACTATCAATGGGGTGATCTCTTGCAACATGTTGTGATTGGAGTACTTGCACTTGATTGCTTGAGCTTGGTTGATCACTTGATGTATCTTGATGAGATGAACTAGCACCTTGATCTTGCACTTGAGAGTCACTAGCTAGCTTGAATGGAGAATTGAGCACTTGATCTTTATCATCATTTTGAATATCAATCACTTGCTTTGCTCTAATGTCCCCAATGTCCATGTTCTTCATTGCTTCCACCAATAGAGTTCCACTAACATCATCTAGATTCTCTTCTTCATCTTGTGACCCATTGGTTTCATCAAATTGCACATCATGGACTTCTTCTAGAATGCCACTTGAGTTGTTCCAAACTCTATAAGCTTTGCTTGTAGTTGAATATCCAAGTAGGAACCCCTCATCACATCTCTTGTCAAACTTCCCCAATCTAGTGCCCTTCTTCAAGATATAGCATTTGCAACCAAACACCCTAAAGTAAGAAATATTGGGCTTTCTTCCATGAAGTAACTCATATGGGGTCTTCTCTAGCAATGGATGACAATATAGTCTATTGATGTAGTAGCAAGCGGTATTGATTGCTTCATCCCAAAATGATTGACTCATATTGTACTCATGAAGCATTGATCTAGCCATATCAAGCAATGTTCTATTCTTCCTCTCAACTAGGCCATTTGATTGTGGAGTGTACTTGGCCGAGAATTGATGTCCAATACCATAATGATCACAAAGTTCTTCAATTCTTGTATTCTTGAACTCACTTCCATTGTCACTTCTCACTTTCTTGATTCTAATCTCAAACTCATTGTGAATTCTAGTGAGAAATGTCTTGAAGGTGTCAAACACTTCACTTTTGTCACTAAGAAAGAATACCCATGTGAATCTTGTGAAGTCATCCACTATGACAAAGCCATACTTGTTGCCGCCTATGCTTGTATATGTTGTTGGTCCAAATAGATCCATGTGCATCAACTCAAATGCTTTGCATGTGCTCATTGTACTCTTCTTTGGATGTGAGCTTCCAACTTGCTTCCCGGCTTGACATGCACTACAAAGCTTATTCTTCTCAAATTCAACATCTTTCAAACCATTGACAAGATTGTGAGTTGTAAGCTTCTTCAATTGTTTCATGCCAACATGACCAAGCCTTCTATGCCAAAGCCAACCCATGCTTGATTTGGAGACTAAGCAAGTTCTCAAAGAAGTTTCTCTAGCATTGAAGTCAACTAGGTAGAGATTCTCATATCTAAAGCCCTTGAATGCCACATTTGAACCATCCACACTAATAACTTCCACATCATCAACCCCAAAGATGCATTTGTAGCCTAGATCACATATTTGTGCCACGGATAGAAGATTGAAATCCAAACTTTCAACTAGCAACACATTTGAGATACTCATGTCATTTGATATTGCAATCTTGCCCAAGCCAATAACCTTGCCTTTCTTGTTATTGCCAAATGTGATAGAATCAACACCACTATTATTGTCATTGATTGAGTCAAACATTCTTGATGTACCGGTCATGTGTTGAGTGCACCCACTATCAATAATCCAATGCCTTCCTCCGGCTTTGTAATTGACCTACAAGCAAATCAATGAAGCTTAGGTACCCATTTTTGCTTGGGTCCTTGTAGGTTAGTAACTAAGCTCTTTGGTACCCAAATAGCCTTCTTCTTTGGGCCCACTATTGGTGTACCAACAAACTTAGCTTGCACACCCTTCACACCTTTGGTAAGCACATAGCAAGAATCAAAAGGTATAGCATTAACAAATTTCTTGCTTTGGTTCTTTGTATTACAATTATGCTCTAAGTGCCCAACTTGCTTGCATCTATTGCAAAACCGACCATTGCTCTTTACAAAACTAGGTTTTGGAGTTGCAAAGGCCGACTTGCCTTTCTTGGGGGTGTAGCCCAATCCCTCTTTGTTAAGAGAGAACCTTTGGCTACCCAAGCACTTAAGCAAGCGGGCCTCACCACCATAGGCCTTGCCTAGGGCGTGAGTGAGCTCATCCACCTCTCTCTTGAGAGTCTCATTTTCAACCATTAGTGAGGCATCACAAGTGAAACCATCACTAGTAGTAGAGGTAGAGTTGGTGGTGGTGGATGAAGAGCTACAAGAAGGGTTAGTATTTGACATGATGATAGGTTCATTAAAGGATTCATCAATTATATCACATGTAACACCTATATCACATGATACAACAACCTTCTTCTTTTCTTGTTGCTCAAGTAGCAATGAGTGAGCCTTTTCAAGCTTGGAATGAGCCTTACCAAGATCCTCATGGTCTTCCACTAGACTCTCATGAGTGGTCTTAAGCTCACCAAGAACTTTCTCAAGTATTGCTACTTTCATTGAAAGCTTCTTGCACTCCTTGTTCTTGGCAATAGCTATGTCTCTAGTTTGTTGCAACAAGTCATATAGTTGTTCTTTAGTTGGTTCATCATCATCATCATTTTCATTATCATATTTATCATTATCACTATCATGAACATATTCCATTTCACTTTCATCATCACTTTCATCATATAATACCTTAGCTTCTTTGGCCATGAAGCATGAAGAGGATGAATCAAATAGTAAAGGCTTCTTGTTAATAGCAATGGAAGCAAAAGCCTTGTTGGATGATTCTTCTTCTTCTTCTTCATCATCACTTTCCCAAGTGGCCACATAGACTCCATTCTTGCCTTTCTTGAATGTTATCTTGGCTTCTTTCTTTTTCTTCTCAAACTTGCCCCTCTTGTTGTTCTTCTTCTTATCATAGGGACATTCGGCTTGAAGATGTTCGGTGCTATCACAATTGAAGCACCTCCTTTGTTGCTCATTGCTCTTGAAGTTGTCATTTCTCTTTTTGAAGCCTCTTCTCTTAATGAACATGTGACCCATTTTCTTGACTACAAAAGCAAATGCCTCATCATCAATTTCATAATCTTCATCTTCACTATTGTCTTCTTCTTCAATGATGGTAGCTTTGCCCTTGGAGGAGATGGCCTTGAACGCCATGGTCTTCTTCTTCTTTTCATCTTCCACCTTCTCCTTGTCATCAACATCTTGATCATATTTGTCATAGGTTAATACTTCACCAAGCAAATCATTAGGCTTCATTGCTTCAAGCCCATCTCTTTGCAACATCATGATCAACATCTTGAATCTTCTAGGTAAGCTCAATAAGAACTTGTGACAAAAATCTTGATCTTGAGTCTTGTGCCCTAAGCTCTTGAGATCATTGACTATCACTTGCAATCTATGAAACATTTCAATGATTGTTTCATCATCCTTTTTCTTGAAGTTCTCAAACTCACTCTTGAGCCCATATAGCTTGGCACTCTTCACAACCTTAGTGCCTTCATATGTCTCACTCAACCTTGTCCATACTTCACTAGCCAATTCCAAATCTTTGATGCCCTCAAACACTTTTGTGTCAATACCATTATAGAGTGTATTGAGAGCCATTCTATTGCATGTTCTATTTGCTCTATCTTCATCGGTGAGATGATTGGGATCAATGATAGCAAAATCATTCTCGGTGACTTGCAATACTCTCTCATGAATAGAACCAAGGTACATTGTCATCTTTCTCTTCCAATGAGCAAAAGAACTAACACCATCAAAGAACGGTGGCTTGCCCCCAACATGATTGAACACAATTTGAGCCATTTTTCACACCGAAGGATGTTAAGCCTTGATTAAAACGGTGACCACGGCTCTGATACCACTTGTAAGGTCCTAGATGGCTAGAGGGGGGGGTGAATAGCCTATAAAAATTCTATAAGCACCACTAAGCAAACTTGTTAGAATAACAAACGGCGTAAAGCGAGTTTTGCTTAGCCAAAGGTTGTGATGCAAGCCTCCTATCCATAAGTCTAGTAGATTATGATCTCTAGTTCACACAAGAGCTATGTCACTAATTTTACACTAGAGAACAAGCTAACAACACTACTAGCCAAGCTACTACTAGAGCAACACAAGATAATCTAGTAAAGATAAGTGCAAGAGATAGGATTGTGAATCTTATACCGACGGTGGAGTGAAGATGTTGCCAATCACCAAGATGATATATAATCAATTAATATTGACAACAACACAATATGTAGACCAATCACCGGGAGACAAGAGACACAATATTTTGTTCACCCGGTGTTCACTTGTGCACCGACAAGCTACGTCACCGGTTGTGTCGACCAACACTTAGATGGTTCCTCGGTGTGACCCTCAAGTCACTTGCCCCTCAAGGCACGCCCCGCAAGGCACCGCAAGACTCCACTCTCAAGTGAGGTAACTCAATGACACGCGCAATCCAATAGAGTTGCTTTTGGCGTCCCGCCGAGGAAAGCACAAGAACCTCTTACAAACAACCGGAGGTGGCCAAGAACAATCACCTTCTCTTGCCAACGCCTCCAACAATCTCCAAGCCGGCTAGGAGCGGTACTCTCCAAGAGTAACAAGAAATCCACCGGCTAAACCACCCACAAGTGCCACTAGATGCCCTCAAGCTATGCAATGCACTTTGGGATTACTCAATCTCACTTATGATTTGCAATCACTCAAGAGAGATGAGTGGGAGGAGATGCTCTAGCTCAAAGGATGTACAAGAATGTTAGAAATCACTAGTTACCTCCCCAAGGGCCGGCCAACGAGTATTTATAAGCATCCCCTCCAAAAAGAGCCGTTATACCCCTTCACTGGGTTCTGTCGGGATGACCGGACGCTCCGGTCATAACTGACCGGACGCGCTCACCGCGTCTGATGCCCCAACGGTCACTGCGCCAACGGTCAAACCAACGACCGGACGCGCCCTAGACAACGACCGGACGCGCTGGTCCCGATGACCGGACGCGCCTGTCGAACGACCGGACGCGCCGATCCGCTCAGCACCCGCGCCCGCGAAACAACGACCGGACGCGCTCCTCTCAACGACCGGACGCGACAGTGCCCGCGTCCGGTGTGAGTCCAGTAAGCTCCTTTGACGACCGGACGCGTCCGATCGTGTGTGACCGGACGCGCCTCGCGTCCGATCGTCCTCTGTGAACCTCAGTTCTCTCTGGGCGACTGACCGGACGCGCCGGTCCCGCGAGTGACCGGACGCGGCGGTTGCAAACCCTAGCGCGCGCGCCCGAAACCGCGCTGTACTGACCGGACGCGTCCGGTCATACCGAGACCGCGTCCGGTGCAGCGTCCGGTCACCTCAGTGACCCCGTTCGCTTCCGTTTCTTTTCCAACTTCCGGCGTAGTGGAAAATAGGCATTTCATTTCCCCGAAATCGCCTGAATCCCGCGCTCGCACGCTCGGCGGGAGGGAGAGAGGAACCCAAACCCCTCTCTACCCGCAAACCACAGCGCGACCAACGCCACCTTTGCAAATGTGCCAACACCAACAAGTGTACATCTCCATGTGCTTGTGTGTTAACATTTTCTCAATCATTTTCAAAGGTTTTCCAATTAGCTCACTAGGCCCTACATGCAATGCACTTCATGAATTCACCTAGTGGCACCCGTGCATCGAATAACCGATAAGACTTCCCCTCTTAATAGTTCGGCTATCGATCCTAAACCACTCACACCCTCTATGGTGTCTTGAGTGTAAAACAAAATGGCCCTATTGTTATACCTTTGCCTTGAGCCCATTTTGTTTCTTCAAATGATATGATCCACTTCATATCATCATATGACCGTCTCGATCCATCGACCTTGACTTCACTTGCTCTTCACCGTTGCATTGGTCCGTCGGCGCCAAGTCTTGCTCAAGCTTCACCATCGCATGGTCCCTCGCTTCGAAGCCTCGACTTGCCCTTCACCCTCACAACCGGTCCATCGAGCCAAGCCTCATCTTGGTCTTCACCATCTTGGTCATATGAGTCAATGTCATGTCTCATATTCAATGACCACCTTTATCTAAAACATCCACTTAGATACAAAGGTTAGTCCTAGGTTTCATCAATTAGCCAAAACCAAACTAGGGACTTTCAGCTATGCAAATTGAGGGTCGCTCTATTGACCCTAACATTGTGGCTCAATCCCCTATTCAAATTGGTCTTGCCACTGCCAACCGGATGCTTTTATTTCATCAAAATGCAAATCCTTGTATGTCCGGTCCTCAGAATCAAGGTGGTTATCAACCCTCTCTTCCTGTTGATTATTCTAAGAGAGCGGGTGATTTACGGGTGCAGCGCAGTGAGAATCCCTATCAGTTTATCCGCAATCCTAGTGTGGATGTTCGTTTTTGGAGCCGCATGCATTCGGATTATTATTACAAGGTTCTTTTCAAGAGTGGGCAGCGTGGCTCTTCTCCGCCAATCTTCCAGCACAAGTGGGTGCAGCGCGCCTCTCTTGATAATTTGAACAATCCTGACATTCACTGTTTGGTTGCTGATCTTGATGCTTGTCGTCTGCTTCCTCTTATGACGTTCCAGCATAATTGGAATGATGAGATTATCTGTCAGTTTTATGCAACTCTGTGGATTGATTCTCAGAACCTTGTACTACATTGGCTTACCCAAGGCGTCCATTACAGATGTGATTATCGGACTTTTTCACGCCTTCTTGGGTTTACTGCTGAGGACAGGGGTGCTTCTAGTCTTTTTGACATTTTTCCAGACTCTGTCTCTCACGATGACTTAGAGGCTGCTGAGGTATACAAGCCTGGTGCGACTGTTGATTTCACTACCACTCATTTGAAGCCGTAATTTTATGTCCTCAACAATCTCATTCGCCTTACCTTGGACCCGAAGATTGGAGATTCTATTCATCTCATGCTAGATGCTTGTAACACCCCGGGTGTTATAGTGTTAATTAATCTGCCATGTCATCATAATGCATTGCAAAGCATCCCTGTTAGGTTAAACTTGTTATGCATCAACTAAAACGAGTTTACTTATCTAGGTTGAATGTGTTTCTCAGTGGTGTGCTCCGAACCCAAAAACCCTAATTTCGAATGCCACCGCAAATACTTAGTCCATGCCCTGCGTAATTTGAGGTGTGCGACTGTGTTGCACACTAGTGTCAAGTGTAGGGTATGAGCTCAAGTGCAACATCTAAAATGAAGCTCCAAATTTGAGTTTGAATTGGAGTCCCAAAACTTGTCACGAGTTTTCTGATTCAAATTTAAATTCAAATCTAGGAAGAAATGTAAAAGAATTTTTTAAAAGCTAATTGGTCAACCAAGAGTGGCATTTGGTCAACCATGTCATGTTGGTCCAAATTATGCCCTTGGGTGAGGTTTTGATCACTAAGTAATCACCAATCAAAGTAGCAACAAATTTCAATTTAAAATTCCTCCGAAAACCCTAAATTTCAAAACCTTGTTTTACCCCTTTTGAAATAATTAAAAATCTAAGCAAAATTTGGGAGAAAGTTCAAAACCAAGTTTGTAGAACTTTTCAAGGGCTACAACTTTGGTGTTTTGAGTTTTCAAAGTTTTAGTGTAAAATGTGGAGCAATTTTGAAAATAAACAAATTTCAGATTTAATTCATTTTTGTCCCCAAACTAAGATTTCAAAATGGAGGCAGAATTTGAAAAAGTTTTGAACAGCAAAGTTGTAGGTCTGGTCAAGATATACAACTTTGATGTTTGGAGATTTTGAAGTTTCAATACAAAATCAAAAGTAATTTCTAAATTACCAAATCTGAAAAATGTGTCCCCTTTTGAGTTTAAATTCAAATTTCAAAATCCAGTTATAATTTGAAAAAGTGTTCAATACAAAACTTGTAGAGCTTGAAATTCTGAAGATTTCATAGATTGGAAGTTTTTCAAGTTGTTACATGAATTTGAGAGTAAATTGAGAAAACAATTTGAAAATTCAAAGTTTGGGGGGGGGTGAAGCTACAGTGACCGGCCAATCACCGCCGACCACCGCACGGTATGGGCGCCGGCGAGACGCCGGGCGGCTTCGGCCGGCTTCCAGGCGAGTCCTCGATCGCTAGCGCGACGTCGCGCGTCTTCCAGCACAGTCACCACCACCGTTCCCTATATATACGTCGAGCTCACAGGGGCGATTTTCATTTTTCCCTGTTTTCGCCACCGCCGCCACCGCAGCTCCGCCGCTCGTCGCTGCCGCCGTCGAGCCACCTCCAGCCACGCCAACCGCACCATTAGCTCCGCCTCATCCTCGCGCACCTCGTGAACCACCCGAGCGAGCTTAACTCCGCCTAGATCACCACAGCCGCCCGCTCCCGTGCCCAACTCCGGTCGGAACACCGCCATCGTCGCCTTCCCGTGGCCAGGCCACTCCGGCTTCTCTCCGTCCTCCCCGAGACCGCCATCGTCACCGCTGTGAGCTCCTGATCGTTTTCCTCGCACTAATTTAACCGCTACCGTGTTGTACCACCGAGTCGCCGGTCACCGTGGTTGTCGAGCCGCCACCGTCGTCGGTGAGCTGTCGCCGGAGCTCGAGACGAGCTGCAAGTTAGCAAAACGGGTTCGCTAGGTCGCGTAGAGGCTGTCGGATCGCTCGGTTGGTCGACCGAGGCTTCGGTCATCGGCCGGTCACCGCGGGCGAGCGCGCGGGCACGCGGGAGCGAGCGGGCGAGCGGGAGGAGGAAGATGACAGGTGGGGACGCGGTGTCAGAGAGAGAGAGAGAGAGCCAGCGCGCGGGCGCGAGGCTGGGCCGCGTCGCTGGGCCGAGCGCGAGCGCGAGCGCGGGGGCGCGCGAGCGGGCCGCTCGGCTGGGCCGGACCGGAGGGAAGAGGAGATCGGCCCGGTTCGGATTTTCGTTTTTGTTTTCTTTTTCAAATAAATGAATAGTGTTGCTATTTGTTTATTTTATTAAAAATTGTGTAGAGTTCCAAAATTTACGAAAATTTTTGTGTAAGCTTCTCAATGTATAAACTATCTAAGAAAAATGTTAAATCACGAATTTGAATACTTTGTGCAGTAGAATTAATTAGTTTCATTAAAGATTAAATGCAACTTCCAGTAATTTTAATAATTAATTTATTTATCCAAAAATTATAAAATTTATTATAACACTGTTGTAATTCATTCTTAACCCATAGAAAAAGTTTGAGCTTGATTAGGTAAAATTTGATCAACTCCTAATTATGCCCTAATTAGTTAAATAGAAAATAAATGTTAATTTGAGAACTTTAAGTGTTGTGTGCCTTTTAATTGAGTGATGTCCTTAGATCACTACCCTTTTGTGATCTTTGGCACCTTAATTTCATGATTGAGCTCGTTAGTAACTTGTTAGGTTAAAAGCTGGTATCGCTGGAATCGTCGCTTCTAGTTAGTAGGTTTTCTGTTTGCGACTGTACCGTAGAAGTAAGTTGTACTCCAGTAGTAACTCGTAGCATGTTATCATCAAGCATCATGTTTATCATCGAACATCATGTTAAAGCATGTTATGTATTCGTGTAGTCTCCGCTTTCGAAGAAGCCGAAGTCGTCGATCAAGCTTCCGGAGAAGAGCGATCGTCGGTGGGTTTCGGACCAGACAGTGGAGTCCTCGAGTCTGAGTCAGTCGTCGTGTGCGAACAAGGCAAGCCCTGGTGCATTTAAACCCTACCTTGAATTTTACAAATGTTTTATTATTTATATTATGGTTTACTGCATTAAGTAATTAGGAGTTGAGTGATAACCTAATTGCTGCATTATCATCCTTGATTATTGGAATATCAACCTTGATACCTGTTTTTACTGAAAATGCGTAGTATGCTTCGCTATGCTTAGAAGTTAAGCTTTTAAAAGAAATGTTTACATAGCCATGACGGCATATCGAATGAATATTGAAATATGAGAATGAACTTGAAAGATCGGGCGGGTGGTTTGGCCACTGCTAACATGCATTAGGAAAGGAGTCTCAGTGTATTGTTTCCGCCTTGTCAGTTAAGGTCCGTTCGTTGTAAGCCTGTTGTGTTCGAGACTTTGCAACTAGCATCATGCCTTGGGTAAGCCCAAAATGTTGGTTATTCCATTACGAGAACGTCTAACCTCGCACTGGGAGTGGAGAGATGGCGAGAGTAGCGTGTACCCTCGGGGCTAGAATTTGGTCGGGTTCGAGGAGTACTGTACTCTCGGGTGGCGATGGACACGTTCTGGTTTTGGGAGATCTAAATGAGGGTTGATATATGCAGATTCGGTTCTACATATGTCGTGATGTTAGGGATCCCCAGCTGGGTATAATCGGTTCGAATCGTCGTTGCTCCTCGGTTATGGAGACTCGATCGCCTGACTTGCATCGTAGTTAAGAACTGGAATTGAAAGAAAGAATGAGAAAGGTTTTGATGATAATTACTTTGATCTAGATTAGGATCACCTAGAATTGGTTAATGAACCATCAATGGTAAAAGTAAAATATTGAAGATAAGGACTTACCTTAGTAAGCTTTTCTGCAAAAGAAAATTTGATTCTTGATTACCCGTACCTTGATTCCCTAAAGCTAGCATGCCCTTGGAGTCTTTGTCTTAGTCGGGTAAGTCTTGTTGAGTACTCTTATACTCAGGGTTTGTTAACCCCTTGTTGCAGGTGCGGTTCATGAACAAGTCTGCTTCGAGCCTTGTTGCATGACCGTCGTGGTTGAAGACAGTGATGACGAGTAGATTGTGTGGCCTTTGGGCAAGGCATCTCGCTTGTGTGATGTAATAAAGTTACTACCGATACTTCTCTACTACTGGTTTGTAATAATGTTACATAAGGTTTGAAGTTTGAAAAACTGGTCTGTAATCTATGTTATTGTAAGACTTCCGCTACTTTACTCTGTTGAATATTTTGAATAAACTGTTGTAATATTGCAATACTCCTGTGATTGGATCCTGTTCGGAGGAAAGCAGACCTTTTAAGTTATGGTGAACATAAGTACGACTGTCAGAGGTCATTATGACAATGACGTGTGCTTGTGGGCCATCATAATTAGGAGGTTCTGTGACAGCTGGTACCAGAGCATAATCACTCGGGTTATTGTAGTATTACCTTGTAAAACTTCAAAATGATTTGGGTCAAACAAATTTAATACTGATATTTTGGGTCCAAATTGCTTTTGCTTCTCTTAATCTATTCTATAGTTTCCTTAGCTCATATTTGAAAGCTTCGTAGTGAAGTATCATGTATAGTGCCCTATGTTATAAAGATTGCATGTGTTACTTAAATCTTTCTGTTAGATCGTAAGTACGATGCATGCATCATGTTTAATTAACCTGCTTAAGTTACCTTCCCTTTTAAAGTGGTTTGGGTTAAGTAAGGTTCAATCCTATTCATGCTAACCTTCAGATCCCCCTATCTGTTCTCATCGTCCTAATTCTGTCTTGTTTTAGGATGGCACGTGTGAAGACGACTCCTCGCAAGAAAATGGGTCCGCAAGGAGTGCTGCGTCATCAGTTGGCCGCCAGAGTTGATGGAGCAAGCAGTAGCCGTAATCCGAATCCCCCACCGTTTCCACCTACCTTGGCAGAAGCTATTGCCGCACTGGTTAATGCCACTACCCTGTTGGCTCAGAATCAGAATCAGAATGGGAATCAGGGTCGTCGAGGCCGTAACAATGGAGGGGAAACCACTTATGTGGATTTCACCGATACCCGTCCACCAGTGTTCTCAAAGGCAGATGAGCCGCTAGAGGCGGATGACTGGCTCCGTACTATGGAGCAGAAGTTTGAACTTTTACAGTGCACGGAGCACCAGAAGCCCGTGTTTGCAGCGCAGCAGCTTAGAGGTGCCGCAGGGGCGTGGTGGGCGAATCTAGTCGCCGCACAGCCTGCTGGCCACCGTGTCACTTGGCAGGAGTTTCGTGAAGCCTTTAGAGCACATTATATCCCAGATGGTGTCATGGCCATGAAGCTAGAGGAGTTTCTCTCACTGAAGCAAGGAAACCAGACAGTTCTACAATATGTGGGCAAATTTAATCATCTGTCCCAGTATGCAGCTGAATATGTGAATACCGATGCAAAGAAGAAGAGTTGTTTCATGAGAGGTTTGAGTACCAGAATCCAGGAAGCATTAGTCACCTGCTATAATGCTACTTACCATGAGATAGTCAATGTGGCTATTGCGTCAGAAGAGAAGTCCCGACTGCACAAGGAGTCGAAGAAAAAGAAGCCAGTGTTTTCAAGTCCGTCTGGCGGCATTAAGAAACGCCAGAAGTTTGTTTATCACCCTCAGAACCATTTCCGTCCAACTTATCGTCCACCGCAGTACCAAGCTCAGCCGCAGACGTTTTTCCGTCCTGCCGCAATTCCGCAATATCCACAGCAGCCGAATGCCCCTGGTATTCGGAACCAGACTCCAGTAACCCATAACTTTCCCTGCTACAACTGTGGAAAGCCAGGCCACTTTTCCAAGGATTGCCCGTATCCAAGGCAGTACAATCCTAATTATCCCAGAGCTCCCGTACCACAACAGCAACAACCTCAGAGTAAGAACAATAATCTGAATGTTCAGAAGGGTAAGGGTGAGAAGAAGAAGACCGGACGTGTATTCTACACTCAAGCAAGTGCAATCCCAGAGGGAGAACCTGTTATGATGGGTATGTTCCCTGTTGCTAATCATCCAGCAGTACTGTTATTTGATTCAGGTGCATCGCATACATTCATAAATCGCACCTTTGTTGTTAAGTATGACATTCCAATTATGGGAACACAAGAAGATTTCTTTATCCAGTCGCCCGGGGGACGACTGTGTACTAAGGAGATGGTACGTGACGTACCTATAGAGTTAGGTGGGCATATATTCCCTACCTCAATGATAATATTACAGAAACAGGATATAGATGTAATCCTGGGTATGAATTGGATGTACCAAAGAGGAGCCCTTATAGATGCACTGCACAGAACTATAAGGTTGAACCTGCCAGATAATAAATCTCATCTTCTTATCCAACTTCCTATCCCAAAGAGAACAGTTGAAAGGGTATGTGCAACTTCAGTACAGGAGATTTGTGATATACCGGTAGTCTGTGAATTTCCAGACGTGTTTCCAGATGATCTACCAGGTCTGCCACCAGACAGAGATGTAGAGTTTGTGATTGAGTTAAAACCGGGTACTGCCCCAATATCCCGGAGAGCTTACAGAATGCCACCCAATGAATTAGCAGAACTTAAGGATCAATTGCAAGAGTTACGGGACAAAGGTTTTATCAGACCCAGTTCCTCACCATGGGGATGTCCAGCTCTTTTTGTCAAGAAGAAAGATCAGACTTTAAGGATGTGTGTTGACTATCGACCGCTGAATGAAGTAACCATTAAGAATAAATATCCGTTGCCTCGCATTGATCTGCTCTTTGATCAGCTTGCGGGGGCAAAGGTATTTTCCAAGATTGATCTTCGATCAGGGTACCATCAAATTAAGATTCGACCTGAGGATATTCCAAAGACTGCATTCACCACCAGATATGGACTGTATGAGTACCTAGTTATGTCTTTTGGTCTCACTAATGCACCGGCACATTTCATGTATCTAATGAATTCAGTTTTCATGCCAGAACTTGACAAGTTTGTGGTTGTCTTTATTGATGATATTCTGGTATACTCCAAAAGTGAAGAAGAGCATGTTGAGCATCTCAGAATTGTTCTGACTCGTCTGAGAGATCATCAATTGTATGCCAAGTTCAGTAAATGTGAGTTTTGGTTAAAAGAAGTGCAATTCTTAGGACATGTGTTGTCAGCCGAAGGAGTAGCAGTAGATCCTGGCAAGGTGAAAGATATTCTGAATTGGAAGCCACCAATCTCAGTTCATGAAGTCCGAAGTTTTCTGGGAATGGCGGGTTATTACCGTCGATTCATACCTGACTTTTCAAAGGTAGCCAAGCCAATCACAGAGTTGTTGAAGAATCAAACTAAGTTCATATGGTCTCCAGAATGTGAAAAAGCTTTTAGAATTTTAAAAAAATCATTGACAACTGCTCCAGTTTTGGCACAACCAGATATAGAAAAGCCATTTGATGTTTACTGTGATGCCTCAGGTATTGGCCTTGGTTGCGTATTGATGCAGGAAGGTAGAGTCATTGCTTATGCCTCAAGACAGTTGAAGCGCCATGAGGAACATTATCCGACACATGATCTTGAATTAGCAGCTGTGGTTCATGCATTAAAAATATGGCGTCATTACTTGTTGGGTAATACTTGCCACATGTATACAGATCACAAGAGTTTAAAGTATATCTTTACTCAGTCAGAATTGAATATGAGGCAAAGAAGGTGGCTTGAGTTAATAAAGGACTATGATTTAGAAGTACACTATCACCCTGGAAAAGCGAATGTAGTTGCTGATGCACTCAGTAGAAAGAATCATTGCAATTGTACGACTGTGAAGCCAATGGATTACAGTTTGTGTTACGAATTGGAAAAGTTGAATATTGAAATAATTCAACAAGGTCAGCTGACTAGTGTCACAGTAGAATCAACACTCAAAGATCAGATTGTATCTGCTCAGAGAACAAATTCCGGAATCACTCACATCAAAGAAAAAGTTAGAACTGGTCAACAGACAGATTTCAGTATTGATGAGGCAGATGTGTTATGGTTTAAGAACCGACTAGTGGTCCCAAAGGTTCCAGAGTTACGTCGGCTCATTCTTGATGAAGCACATAGTACAAGGTTTTCTATTCATCCAGGAAGTAATAAGATGTATCAAGATTTGAAACAGAGATTCTGGTGGACCAAAATGAAAATTGAGATTGCTAAGTATGTTGCTAGATGTGATACTTGTTGTAAGGTGAAGGCGGTACACCTGAAGTCGGCAGGAATGTTACAACCCTTGCCCATTCCATCCTGGAAATGGGAAGATATCAGTATGGATTTCATTACTGGGTTACCTAAGACCTCAAGAGGCTTTGATTCAATTTGGGTCATTGTGGACCGACTGACAAAGTCATCTCATTTTATTCCAGTTAAGGTGGACTATTCTGCTATAACTTATGCAAGAATTTATATTGCACGAATCCTGAGCCTTCATGGGGTACCAAAGACCATTGTATCAGATAGAGGTACGCAGTTTGTTAACAAATTTTGGAGACACCTACATGAGTCCCTAGGTACAGAACTTTTGCACAGTACCGCTTATCATCCACAGACAAGTGGTCAGACTGAAAGGGTCAATCAAATTCTAGAAGATATGTTAAGGTCATGTGCACTTAATTATTCAGACACTTGGGATGAGTGGTTACCGTTAGCAGAATTCTCTTACAATAATAGTTATCAAGAGAGTATCAAAATGGCACCGTTTGAGGCATTGTATGGCCGCAGGTGCAGAACTCCATTGAATTGGTCAGAACCGGGAGAAAGATGGTTTTTCGGTGTTGATCTTGTGAAACAAACAGAAGAAAAAGTTCGACAGATCCAGAATAATTTAAAAGTTGCTCAGTCCAGACAAAAGAGTTATGCTGATAAAAGGCGTAGACCTTTGGTATTCCGAGTAGGGGATTATGTTTATCTAAAAGTATCACCCATGAAAGGAGTTAGCAGATTTGGAGTCAGAGGCAAACTCGCACCACGTTATATTGGTCCTTTTCAAATCATTCAACAATGTGGAAAGGTGGCATATAAGTTAAAGTTGCCTGAACAACTGTCAGCAGTGCACAATGTATTTCATGTATCACAAATGAAGAAGTGTCTACAAGTACATGATCAAGTGGTTGATGTTGAGGGAGTTGAACTTGAACCGGATTTGACATATTCTGAATATCCTGTCCGAGTTTTGGATCAAAAAGATCGTGTTACCCGTAGTAGAACAACAAAATGGTACAGAGTACAGTGGAATCAACATTCAGAAGAGGAAGCCACCTGGGAATCGGAGGATTACCTGTTGGAGAATTTCCCGGAGTTCTTTGCTTCTATCTAGGTTGCAATTTCCTCTTTAAACTGTAACCTATCCTTTTAAAATCGTTGTAATGCAGAAAACCCCTACCTGTTTTGTAGACAAGTCTTGGACGTGTTTGCTTGACACGTTTCCTTTTCTATTACTTAACTCAAGGCTTTAAATCTCGGGACGAGATTTCTTTAAGGGGGAAGGGCTGTAACACCCCGGGTGTTATAGTGTTAATTAATCTGCCATGTCATCATAATGCATTGCAAAGCATCCCTGTTAGGTTAAACTTGTTATGCATCAACTAAAACGAGTTTACTTATCTAGGTTGAATGTGTTTCTCAGTGGTGTGCTCCGAACCCGAAAACCCTAATTTCGAATGCCACCGCAAATACTTAGTCCATGCCCTGCATAATTTGAGGTGTGCGACTGTGTTGCACACTAGTGTCAAGTGTAGGGTATGAGCTCAAGTGCAACATCTAAAATGAAGCTCCAAATTTGAGTTTGAATTGGAGTCCCAAAACTTGTCACGAGTTTTCTGATTCAAATTTAAATTCAAATCTAGGAAGAAATGTAAAAGAATTTTTTAAAAGCTAATTGGTCAACCAAGAGTGGCATTTGGTCAACCATGTCATGTTGGTCCAAATTATGCCCTTGGGTGAGGTTTTGATCACTAAGTAATCACCAATCAAAGTAGCAACAAATTTCAATTTAAAATTCCTCCGAAAACCCTAAATTTCAAAACCCTGTTTTACCCCTTTTGAAATAATTAAAAATCTAAGCAAAATTTGGGAGAAAGTTCAAAACCAAGTTTGTAGAACTTTTCAAGGGCTACAACTTTGGTGTTTTGAGTTTTCAAAGTTTTAGTGTAAAATGTGGAGCAATTTTGAAAATAAACAAATTTCAGATTTAATTCATTTTTGTCCCCAAACTAAGATTTCAAAATGGAGGCAGAATTTGAAAAAGTTTTGAACAGCAAAGTTGTAGGTCTGGTCAAGATATACAACTTTGATGTTTGGAGATTTTGAAGTTTCAATACAAAATCAAAAGTAATTTCTAAATTACCAAATCTGAAAAATGTGTCCCCTTTTGAGTTTAAATTCAAATTTCAAAATCCAGTTATAATTTGAAAAAGTGTTCAATACAAAACTTGTAGAGCTTGAAATTCTGAAGATTTCATAGATTGGAAGTTTTTCAAGTTGTTACATGAATTTGAGAGTAAATTGAGAAAACAATTTGAAAATTCAAAGTTTGGGGGGGGTGAAGCTACAGTGACCGGCCAATCACCGCCGACCACCGCACGGTATGGGCGCCGGCGAGACGCCGGGCGGCTTCGGCCGGCTTCCAGGCGAGTCCTCGATCGCCAGCGCGACGTCGCGCGTCTTCCAGCACAGTCACCACCACCGTTCCCTATATATACGTCGAGCTCACAGGGGCGATTTTCATTTTTCCCTGTTTTCGCCACCGCCGCCACCGCAGCTCCGCCACTCGTCGCTGCCGCCGTCGAGCCACCTCCAGCCACGCCAACCGCACCATTAGCTCCGCCTCATCCTCGCGCACCTCGTGAACCACCCGAGCGAGCTTAACTCCGCCTAGATCACCACAGCCGCCCGCTCCCGTGCCCAACTCCGGTCGGAACACCGCCATCGTCGCCTTCCCGTGGCCAGGCCACTCCGGCTTCTCTCCGTCCTCCCCGAGACCGCCATCGTCACCGCTGTGAGCTCCTGATCGTTTTCCTCGCACTAATTTAACCGCTACCGTGTTGTACCACCGAGTCGCCGGTCACCGTGGTTGTCGAGCCGCCACCGTCGTCGGTGAGCTGTCGCCGGAGCTCGAGACGAGCTGCAAGTTAGCAAAACGGGTTCGCTAGGTCGCGTAGAGGCTGTCGGATCGCTCGGTTGGTCGACCGAGGCTTCGGTCATCGGCCGGTCACCGCGGGCGAGCGCGCGGGCACGCGGGAGCGAGCGGGCGAGCGGGAGGAGGAAGATGACAGGTGGGGACGCGGTGTCAGAGAGAGAGAGAGAGAGCCAGCGCGCGGGCGCGAGGCTGGGCCGCGTCGCTGGGCCGAGCGCGAGCGCGAGCGCGGGGGCGCGCGAGCGGGCCGCTCGGCTGGGCCGGACCGGAGGGAAGAGGAGATCGGCCCGGTTCGGATTTTCGTTTTTGTTTTCTTTTTCAAATAAATGAATAGTGTTGCTATTTGTTTATTTTATTAAAAATTGTGTAGAGTTCCAAAATTTACGAAAATTTTTGTGTAAGCTTCTCAATGTATAAACTATCTAAGAAAAATGTTAAATCACGAATTTGAATACTTTGTGCAGTAGAATTAATTAGTTTCATTAAAGATTAAATGCAACTTCCAGTAATTTTAATAATTAATTTATTTATCCAAAAATTATAAAATTTATTATAACACTGTTGTAATTCATTCTTAACCCATAGAAAAAGTTTGAGCTTGATTAGGTAAAATTTGATCAACTCCTAATTATGCCCTAATTAGTTAAATAGAAAATAAATGTTAATTTGAGAACTTTAAGTGTTGTGTGCCTTTTAATTGAGTGATGTCCTTAGATCACTACCCTTTTGTGATCTTTGGCACCTTAATTTCATGATTGAGCTCGTTAGTAACTTGTTAGGTTAAAAGCTGGTATCGCTGGAATCGTCGCTTCTAGTTAGTAGGTTTTCTGTTTGCGACTGTACCGTAGAAGTAAGTTGTACTCCAGTAGTAACTCGTAGCATGTTATCATCAAGCATCATGTTTATCATCGAACATCATGTTAAAGCATGTTATGTATTCGTGTAGTCTCCGCTTTCGAAGAAGCCGAAGTCGTCGATCAAGCTTCCGGAGAAGAGCGATCGTCGGTGGGTTTCGGACCAGACAGTGGAGTCCTCGAGTCTGAGTCAGTCGTCGTGTGCGAACAAGGCAAGCACCGGTGCATTTAAACCCTACCTTGAATTTTACAAATGTTTTATTATTTATATTATGGTTTACTGCATTAAGTAATTAGGAGTTGAGTGATAACCTAATTGCTGCATTATCATCCTTGATTATTGGAATATCAACCTTGATACCTGTTTTTACTGAAAATGCGTAGTATGCTTCGCTATGCTTAGAAGTTAAGCTTTTAAAAGAAATGTTTACATAGCCATGACGGCATATCGAATGAATATTGAAATATGAGAATGAACTTGAAAGATCGGGCGGGTGGTTTGGCCACTGCTAACATGCATTGGGAAAGGAGTCTCAGTGTATTGTTTCCGCCTTGTCAGTTAAGGTCCGTTCGTTGTAAGCCTGTTGTGTTCGAGACTTTGCAACTAGCATCATGCCTTGGGTAAGCCCAAAATGTTGGTTATTCCATTACGAGAACGTCTAACCTCGCACTGGGAGTGGAGAGATGGCGAGAGTAGCGTGTACCCTCAGGGCTAGAATTTGGTCGGGTTCGAGGAGTACTGTACTCTCGGGTGGCGATGGACACGTTCTGGTTTTGGGAGATCTAAATGAGGGTTGATATATGCAGATTCGGTTCTACATATGTCGTGATGTTAGGGATCCCCAGCTGGGTATAATCGGTTCGAATCGTCGTTGCTCCTCGGTTATGGAGACTCGATCGCCTGACTTGCATCGTAGTTAAGAACTGGAATTGAAAGAAAGAATGAGAAAGGTTTTGATGATAATTACTTTGATCTAGATTAGGATCACCTAGAATTGGTTAATGAACCATCAATGGTAAAAGTAAAATATTGAAGATAAGGACTTACCTTAGTAAGCTTTTCTGCAAAAGAAAATTTGATTCTTGATTACCCGTACCTTGATTCCCTAAAGCTAGCATGCCCTTGGAGTCTTTGTCTTAGTCGGGTAAGTCTTGTTGAGTACTCTTGTACTCAGGGTTTGTTAACCCCTTGTTGCAGGTGCGGTTCATGAACAAGTCTGCTTCGAGCCTTGTTGCATGACCGTCGTGGTTGAAGACAGTGACGACGAGTAGATTGTGTGGCCTTTGGGCAAGGCATCTCGCTTGTGTGATGTAATAAAGTTACTACCGATACTTCTCTACTACTGGTTTGTAATAATGTTACATAAGGTTTGAAGTTTGAAAAACTGGTCTGTAATCTATGTTATTGTAAGACTTCCGCTACTTTACTCTGTTGAATATTTTGAATAAACTGTTGTAATATTGCAATACTCCTGTGATTGGATCCTGTTCGGAGGAAAGCAGGCCTTTTAAGTTATGGTGAACATAAGTATGACTGTCAGAGGTCATTATGACAATGACGTGTGCTTGTGGGCCATCATAATTAGGAGGTTCTGTGACAATGCTCCTAAGGTCCTTTGCCGTTTTGGAACTGGTGGTGATCGTTTTTCCATCACTGACTTCATGTGGCGCAAGTTTGAGCAGGCTGCAAATGATCCCCACAAGTCTGTGCCATATGCTCCATATCTCATGTATATCATTGAGCAAGTGGTGGGTCGTTCATTCCATCACAATACTGTGCACAAGTCCTACTCCGTGCGTCATTTGGGCCCCAGAGGTGTTGGTGGTGGTTCCGCTCCTTCTTCCACTCGTGGTCCGGCCACTCGTACTTCCTCCCGCGGTGCTTACTGTGGTGGTACTGCTACTGCTCCTACTCGCTCCTCCTCGGAGCGTCGTCGGCGTGGTGGCGGTGTCATCAAGTATGCTTTGGGGAAGCTTTGGGAGGCCTTCTGTTACAAGGCTGAGAAGGATGATCGTCGCCTAAGGCGTATTGAGCAGCACCTACAGATTGATCCTCCTGAGAGTCCTCTCCGTGAGTTTCGGGATCCCTTTGTCGAGTACAATGCGTCGTATGGTGCTCCCGTCTCTGGTCCTAGTGAGGAGGCTGGCCCGTCCGATGACCCTCGTGGTAAGAAGACGATCCCTCCATCGCCAGGGTTGGTTGACTACTCGACCGACGACGACGACGACGGCGACGACAGTGACGATGACCGCGAGTTCTCGGAGCCTTATTAGTTTTTGCTACCTTGGTTGTTTCCGTGCCTACCCCTTTTTGGCATTTGATGCCAAAGGGGGAGTGTTAGGCTTATCATCTATGTAATAGGTAGTTAATGGTTAATGCTCGTGTTATAATTCCAAACCCTGTGGTGAACTATGTTTGGTGGACTAAGAACTATTGGTGTGATGATGGATGATTGTAGGCAAATCACTTATGCTTATTTGTTATGTTTGCCTAGATGTTATTTTCCTGTGTTGTTTGTTGGCTTCTTGTTTTTGTGTGATAAGTCTTGTCTCATGCATCACGATATAATTCTTGTCACACACTTTTAGGCACCCCACGAATTGCAAAATTTAGGGGGAGCTTCCCTTATGTATGCATATTGATTGTGATCAATGTTGAGATTCAAGTTCAATGCATACACTGAGGGGGAGCCTCTCGTAAAGTTTGAAATTCAAAAATCTTCAATTCTCTACATCTTATGTAAGCCTAAGTTGGTTGTCATCAATTACCAAAAAGGGGGAGTTTGTAAGTGCATTCGCCCCCGTTGTGGGTTTTGGATAATTAATGACAATCAAATTAGGGACTAACATGTCTATCTAAGTGAATATGCAGGTGTTAGTTCAATGAAAGAATTTGTATGGTCACATTTGGTGATGTTAGCACCCTCAATTCCATTGCTTGAAAAGCGTTCCGTCTCAAGTGGATAGATTAGATTTTATCTTTTGACTTGAGTTATAGGAAACGCCGCACTATCAAGAGGGATACAAATTAGGTTATCTAGAGGGAAAACTTATGCTCAATTTGTATTGGTTTAAGCGTTTGAGAGACACCTTTGCACTCACGGACACTTAGAGAAGTGTTTTATGCCTGGGAGTACCGGTAGTACCGGTGAACCACCGGTAGTACCGGTAGGCATAAATCCCGCTGGTGTCAGCGCCTTAGTTCTGCGAGTTTTTGTTCTAGCGGTAGTATCGGTGGTGGACCGGTAGTACCGGCCTTGGACCGGTGGTACCGGTGAAAGCCCGGTAGTACCGGTAAGTTTTTTTCCCGCAAAACTTGTCTTCGCCAAAATCTGTACTACCGGTAGTACCGGTCGTTGACCGGTGGTACCGGTGAAAGACCGGTAGTACCGGTAGGTTATTTTCTCGTAATAGTCTCCAGTAGGTTGGTTGTAACGGTCGAAACCCTTAGGATCGGTAGTACCGGTGGGTTCACCGGTAGTACCGGTACCGCTTCGAAGATAAGAGTATAAATAGCTCTCCCCTTCATTTCTAACCGTTACCCACGCCATTTACTCCTACCAACCTTCAGACAAACAGCTCTCAAGCATTGACTCACCCACTCTCTCTTCCTCTTTGCTCTCAAATCCAATCCCTTGCAAGATCTGAGTAGAGAGGAGAGATTTAAGAGTGGAAAGCTTCGATTCACATCTTGAGCACTTGGTTCCCCTCCTAGTTGGCTTGGTTTGTATTTGTTACTCTTGGGTTCTTGGAACCCTAGCCGGCTAGGTGTTCTTCGTGGTTGCCCGTGTTGTTATACTTGTGAGGGCACCCCGAAGAGTTTGTATTACCCTTGTATTCTTAGTGGAAATCTTGGGCTAACCTTTGTGGTTGCTTGAGGGAGGCAAGGAGGTGGAATAGACTCCGACCTTAGTGGTCACCTCAACAACGAGGACGTAGGAACTCCTTTGTGGGGTTGCCGAACCTCGGATTAAATCGTGTGTCCTGAGTGCTTGTTGTTGTTGTTATTTGTGTTCTCTTGAGATATTACTTGTTCTTTGTGTTCTCCCTCTTTCATATCTCTTTCATAGGTTGTGGGTGCTCGATCTACTCTTGGTGAAGGAACAAGAAAGAAGAGTTCATAAACTTCATCAACATCATCTTCGGTAGTGGGGTAAAACTCAGATCTGAAATCACAACTCGTAAATCTCTGATTTCTTAGTTTCAGTAGGGTACCGGTAGTACCGGTGGTCAGCGTCGGTAGTACCGGTGATCCCTCACCGGTAGTACCGGTCCAAACCAACCGGTAGTACCGGTCAGTGTTTTAACTTCCGCGTTGAGTTTTGAGTTTCAGGTTTTTAGATCCGCCTATTCACCCCCCCTCTAGGCCTATTAGATCCTTTCAGATATCCAATGGATATCCGAAATAAATCATTTGGAATTAAAACTCATGTTTTATAATATGCTAATAATAACTTGTTTACTTAGATTATTAAATCTATTCAAAATTGACTCATGAAAATATTTATTATTTATTGCTTCTTATTTATACATGTGAATATGTGTATATTTATCCGCGGGTTTCGGGTATACATTCGGGTTTCGGGTATCCGTTCGGGTTTCGGGTATCCGCGGGTTTGGTTTTGGTGATGGATTTCCACCCGAATCGGTTTTCGGTTCGGGTTCGGGTTTCAATTTCAGGTTTTGGTTTTGGTTTTGGTTTTGGTTTTGGTTTTGGGTGCACGGAGACTCCACCCGATCCGAACCCGACCCGTTGCCATCCTTATGCGTGTATGCACTTTGACCAAGGAGTGCTCGGCTATTTGGGCACTGATCGCCTATTGCGTGCACATGTGACTATTGGAGCTAGCCCGCATGATAGAGATAGGCAACACTGGATGGGTGCATGCAGCGCGCGTTCCCGTGAGTCAGAGCGCGTGGGTAGCAGCACATGCTACAACATACTGAAATCAGGTAAAACAATTGAAACATACATTTGCAACATATGTTTATAACCACTGCAACATCTGCAACATTTAGATAAAACACTTCCAACATACGCCTCTTATAAACACTGCAACATATGCAACATCCAAATGAAACAGCTGAAACATTTGAAAAACACACTTGCAAGTTGCAACATACGTGTATAGCAACTACAACATATGCAACATCCAGATGAAACTCTTGCAATCTGCGTTTAAAACACCTGAAACATACACTTGCAAGTTACAACACACATGCATAGCCAATGCAACACCAGATCTACTTTTGCAATATCCGGATGAAACATATGCAACATATATTTGAAACGCACGAAACATAGTTGCAACATGTGCTCATCTACTTGCTGCCGCCCAATGAGGACTCGTTGATGCGCGGGTGTGGGGGAGTGGCGGAGTGCAGCGCGAGGCGCGAGCGGCGCGGACAGCGCGTGGCGCGAGGCACGAGCGGGATGCGCTGCACAAGGCGGGTCCGACGTGAGGTGTGAGGCATAGGGCCGCGCAGTGTGAGGCGCGCGGCATAAGGCGGTTCCATCCCATTGGAAAAGTCTAGATTTTTTTAATAATGGGCTGGTATGACCTGGTCTGCAAGTCCAGCGAAGACGTGTGTCTAGTCGGACTGATGCTTGATAGAGAGCATTACCATAAATTTTAGGTGGAAAAATGTTTTATACACTACTAAACTTGGTGGCCACATAGGAGTATTCATATTGTTCCGATCACATGGCTGGTTCTTACTGCTACTTGTACTCCTACTAAATATGTTGGCCCCGGCACGGTTATCTGCTGGAAGATGATGGATGGCGACACGATGAGAGTCCGTGTGGTCATAAAACCCCCCAAAAGGCGCTTTGATTACAAGTAGTTTAGGCCGTGGATCAAAGAGAGACAGAGACCAGTCGGCACTCATCATTAGTCCAGTCAAAATCATATAAAACCATATATATGTGTATATGTGTGGATAGCTAGCTAGCTTGCTCGTTGAACGGCCGAATTCCCGGCCGGTCTTAATACCGAAAGGCGACGTATTTGTGGAAGAGCAAACAAGTGGCCAAATCAAGATGTTGCTACTTATATAAGCATGTGTTTAGCTAGGTCCAGAAGTGTTCGCATCTAGAATTTTTTTAAGGATTTGCATGATTGGTTTTATTCGAAATTAAAGAAACTTCTTCCGGTGAAATAGAGTAGTCGCCTAGTCGGAACGAATTGTGTGATATATGCATAATGCTTGTCCTTCCCTTTTTTTCCAATTATAGGTGTACGTATTATTTTTATTATTTGTTGTTGAATTATCTAATTTTATATATGTTCGTCCAATGGATGACGTCGATCGAGAGGGTCAAGATTCCTGCCAAAGATTATGGCTGTGCAATGCAAAGCTCTATGGCTCTATGGTGGACCATATGATGTGACGTGTCTCCTTAGTCCCTAGTAGTCAGCAAGCATCTTGATTATTGGCACACCAGAGAAGAAATTTTAAGTCTATACTTCATACGTCCAGAAATGATAGGCGTATTATATTAGAGGGAAAGTCAAATTTTACAAAATTTGGCCAACAATTCGTCAAATTATATGCTAGTTTAGAGAATAAAACTACATCAATAGATTTGTACAGTGGCTCTAAGATAATATTGATTCTTTAGCAATTTACTAAATACTATAAGAGAAAATTTGGGTTAAAAACTATTTTCTGGACTGCGGATTACCATATTTTTTTTATTCGGACCATATGATGGCTGATTGCTAATGGCAAATGGTGGACAACGAGCAAAGTTTTTTTTCCCCTCGAAGGGAAGGGATGGACAGTATAGATTGCCGTTGCAGATTGGAATCACAATGCAAGCAGCTCTCACCTGAAAGGCTGAAATGGCCAGTACCACTTATAAAAGTTAGTATAACTAACTCAATAACGGTGCACACACCAAATCATCACTAATAAATCGGTCATGATCAATGCACGCTAATGATGGCCACGTTGGTACGCCAGTTACATTTTCGTCGACAGAAAGGGCCAAGCGATCAATGCACATGTGCATATGCGCTAGGCCTAGTTAGGGCATACTCCTACTCACCAAACTCTTGCTATAGTTTGGCGCCACCAACAGAAACAGAGCAAGCCTAGCTAGGATTGTGGTTGCAAGCACAAGCTTTGGCCTTGGCATCTGCAAAGATGGAAAGGAGAACTTGGAAGCGACGAAAAATGCACCCGTAACGAGGCGTGCTGGCGTCACCAACTCATCATCGTATGTATATTGTTCGTCCCCTCTGGCTGCAAGAGACCTCGAGACTGGCCACTTCACTACAGGCTGGGGTTGGGAGCATGTGAGCTGCACATGACGGTGTCCCCGGCATCGCAGGGTCATCGACCGTGGCGTTGTTAATGCGAGGCGACGGGGACGGACGGCTCCAGGCTCCAGGTGCAGCGCATGTGGCGCCACGGACAGCGGCTGCTGCCTGCATGCAGCTACGAGGAGGACATGGACATGGACATGGACAGTGCGTTGGATGACACCGTCACCAGATCGGACGTACTGCACTGCATGCCACCGCGCCTCCCGGCGTTGCATGCGTGCGTTGTTTGGTGCGGGCACGGAGGAGGAGGACGGTGGACGGGTCCGGCGGGCGGGCCGGCCGGCTACGGAGCACAAGGGCCAGGTGGATGGCAGCGCAGGGGCGACGCCGACGGCAATGCCAGTTCATGAATCACAACGAGGCGTTGTACTTGCCGTGTCCGTGTGCAGCATCGCGGTGTATGTACGTGCTCTTGCTTTTCACGCAGGGGGTGGGTGTGGATTATTGGAGAGCGGACAGCACCATGCCAGGGTGCTTCAGATGGCAGTAAAGTCCCCCCAAACCTGGTTGTTGGCTGTTTTATTCTGTATAGGCATGGACTTAATACTCGCCGTGCAGGTAGTTTACCGAGTGTACCCTAAAGGTGATTGGCACAGTGATAGGTCAAACACCTATTAGTTGCCTATTGAATTCGTTACGTTTAAGATGAGGCCCCAAGAGAGCATTTATCTAGTTTGACAGTCTAGTTAAGTAGTGGTTGTTGGGAAACTAGTTGCGCAATTAGATAATGCACATGGCGCTCAACGAGAGCAGCATTGTCACTCTCACCTTAACAAAGGACACTGCCGTCCCATAAATTATTGCTGCTGACTTGCTGAGGCGTAGTACACTCGTAGCAGAGAGTTAGGTACTACCTCGCCAAAAGATTTTTACCATCGCCTGAAGCAACCTTGGATTGGATAAAATGATAAAGGCAGTGAGTTAAGTACTACCTGATCACCTTAGCCTTTTTTATTACGCCACAACGAACAAAAAGTACTGCCAGCAAGAAATCATTTCCTGCATCAACTGGCACCTGAAAAGCAAGCCACTTTCATGGTGAAGAATAAAAAGAGAAAAGGAACACTTTGTTGGTTGAACAGGGCATGGCTACCATTCCTCCCAAGAAAATATGCCTGTAAAGAGACAGAAAAGGGGAGCAATGGACACTACAGGAAAGGACCTGTTAACGGGCCTGATAGGCAAACACGGATCAGCCCAAATCAGAAAAGCGGCAAACACCAATCAGCCCAGGTCAGAAAAGACCCAGTTACGTTGAATCTTCCAGCAACAGTCACTGTCCAAAAACCAAAACTAGCTACTCCAAGCAAAAACTAGGCAAGTACTGGAAGTGGAGGGAGCTCAATGTAATTCTAGCAGCACTCAATAAAGAATGCATTTCAAATTGACTCCGACGTGACACCACGTGTTCAAAATGCGCACATCATATATACACGACCACGCCACTACATTTTACCGTCGCTTACTAAAGTTTAATAAATAGCCACAGACCACAATACCTCACCCTTCCCGGCTTACTTCAACTTCCACCTCTCAGCTATCAGCATGATTTCAAACAATGTGATTTCTCTTCACGCTACACTACTGTATAAGCACAGTAAGAACTGAAGTATGTTACAATGAAATCACCAGATCACCACTGGTCATGTCGATCCAAACGGTGGTGACTTCAGGACCCAAAATATTGTTTTACGGGAACAACTGCTCCAGAAATTCTGTTCCCACTTGCCAGCACATCAGATCACTGGTTAACCTTCGATTACGGCTCCCAGATCCTCTTCTGACGATACTTCAGGTGTGACAATCTCTTCAGGCAAATCACTCGGCGAACTATCTTCTACCTCCTGCTCTTTAGGTGCGTCAGTTCCCATCAATCTCCTTAGTTCCATCTCCAGATCATTTGCAACACTCTTGTTTTCATCAAGGTAAGATTTAAGATTATGTTTACCATTGAAAGCCATATCATTGAAGCTGTAATATGCACCACCAGTCTTTTTGATAAGCTTGTGCTTCAACCCGAGTTCAAAAAGCTCAGAACTGCGGCATATCCCCTTTCCAAATTCAAGCTCAAACTGTGCAGTCTTGAAGGGTGGAGCATGCTTGTTTTTTACAATCTTCACAGCAATCTGACTACCTATTGTCTGCAAATGGAAGAAATCATCATTCAAAAGCTACACAAAGTGTATACTGTTTCAGGAAGCACCAAATCTCATTACTACAAAGCCCATATGGCATATGTAGAGTCAGTTATTGTAATTCACTAATTATTTATGCTTGTAGAGTGACAGCACATTTAGATGCCTATAAATTGCCTATTCCATGTGTCTAGTAGTGGCTCAGTTAAATAGGCCTCATGCAGACATATCTCTGTTAAATCAAAGTCACGCTGTGAACATACTGAATTTCACACATAAGGTACTGGATACTAAACTAAATCGGGTAAACACTAAAGATATGATTTAGTTAATTACCTCTTCGCCTTTCTTTACCAAACCAATACGCCTGATGTTCAAGCGAACAGAAGCATAAAACTTCAAGGCATTGCCACCAGAAGTGACCTCAGTTGGTCCTCCAAATCCAAATGTGGCTACCTTGGCCCTGATCTACAATGCAGACAAAGAGACTAAGTTGGCAGCAAAAATACAGGCCATTTTAAGGAAAAGAAAGGATGGAACTGCATAAAAAACAAATGATAAATTGCATGCAAAAATTGGTAAGATTGCACAGGAACAACCAGGTATGTCCCTTCAAAAGACAGAATTGTATGCTAATGTTTCCTAATTTACCAGCATTCCTTTTTGCTTAAGCAGCATATAATTCCAGAACTCGAAGGTAAAAGAATACAACTATTTATATAGCCTTAATTAAAGTTCAATATGGCAACATCTTCTGACTTATGTGAAGCTTCGCTTAATAAGATACATAATGGAATAACTTATAAATAAATTACTTCAACTAACACCGAGAAAAACATGTATGATTAATACCTGATTAATAAATAACAAAATTGTTTGCGAAAGTGAAAGGGAGTGGCTAAGCTTGCGAAGAGCTTGGCTCATCAACCTAGCCTGAAGAGCAACATGTGCATCACCCATCTCACCATCGAGCTCAGTCTTTGGAACAAGCGCAGCTACCTGCATAGTAGAATAAGAAAATATGAACTGTGCAACTAACTTTAGAGACAAAGGGAATCTTTGACGTCATTAAGATTGAGCTGCCAATTGGAAAATGTTCTTCAAAACTCGTAAGGAACTGCAATATTGCACAAATAGAGAGCAACTCCGCTCAAAATGAGAAAAAAGATTGGTGAAGCAGCTAGATGGACATAGGTCTTACACTGTCTACTACAACAACATCAACAGATCCACTTCGAATCAGTGTGTCCACAAGACTGAGTGCCTGCTCAGCACAGTCTGGCTGAGAAAGGAGCAAATTGTTAGTGTCAACACCAATTGACTCTGCGAGAGCTGGATCCAAAGCGTGTTCTGCGTCTACGAAGGCACAGTAACCTAGAGAAAAGAGAAAAAAAAAGTCATTAGGATGTTCTTATAGAATTACAAGAGAGTAACTAAAGCATAGAATTCTGGCATAATTGAAACTAAGATTCAAATTAGTCAAATGATAAAGCATGCCAGTAAAAAATTACAAGGCTCAGTAGAGTGTAGACAAAGGTAAGTTCAAACTTTAAACTAGTGAAAACTAACATCAATGGCTTTTCTTTTAACCTCAGGTATTGCAACTTTCAACCAATTATTTAAAAAGCTTTGTTAAGTAGGCAGGCCAGCGACATTTTAAAAGGAAAATCAGCATTTGAGAATCAAACTGGAAAAGTACCTTTTCAAATATATTCATGACTTGCTTAAAAAGAACAGATAAAATTGTTACAGAATTCTGATTTTGTAATAATGATGCATGGACAAACTGCCTTAAAAGATGTCAAGGTTGGGGTCTCCCTTCCTGGATCAGGGAGGGCGGCCAAAGAAGGACCAGTTTCCATAGTATAGCACTCCTCATAGTGGTGGATGTTACACACACAGAAAAAAAAAAGCAGCTGAGCATATAATTCATCAGATCAGGTGCATCCTATAAAACCCCAAACTTTGGTTATCCTAATTGTCAAGCTAATTTCCTCTATTTTTCCCTATCCTAAGGAAATCAGCAAAAGTTCAGAGTTTACCCCCATTCTTTTGTGCTTCTGCAATGACATGTAGAGCAAGCGTTGTCTTGCCTGAAGCCTCTGGACCATAGACCTCTATGACACGCCCCTATAAAAAGATATTTAACATGAAACTTAAAAAAATAAAGTACATCAACTTACAACATCATAAACTAGACTAATCAAAATTTTCCAATTTGAAAATAATATCATGTGATGATCAACAGAAAAGAAGATCTACTTAAATCATTAATATGCAAATGCTTACCTTTGGAAGACCACCAGTTCCTAGAGCCATATCCAAAGCGAAAGACCCAGTAGACACAACAGGTACATCTCTATGGCCTTGTGAACGCCCAAGCCACATTATTGCCCCCTTCCCAAATGCAGACGTTATTTGATCGATAGCCTGGTGTAAAGCCAAGTCTTTCTTTGACATATTCTCCTCACCAGAGTCTGTTCCACTTGACTTCTTCTTTTTGGCTACATAGGCAAGAGAAGAATCAGTAACTGACAAAGGAGTATAACATAAGCAAAGGAAGAAATCCTGTAGTAGTATAATCATGTCACAATGCAGGTAACAATAAGAAATCAAGACAACAAGCAATGTGCAAAAAGCATAACGGAATTTGTCTATGACCTTTTGATGCGAACTCTCGGCAATGAAACATGGAGCCACAGATCCCTTGCTTATAGCTCTGCACAAATATTAAATTAAAGCATGAGAAAAATAGGAGTCGTATTTAAAAAAAAAATCTAGTGCATGTATCATATTTCATCCAGTGCCAATACTATTTTTAAACTCGTGTTGCCGTACATACTACAAAAAATTTAGTGGGTTAGCACCGGCATCCAGTTAACATGGAATGAGTATGAGACTGATTATAACATAAGAAAAGGCAGTTGAGCCTCTCTACTAATCGAACACTAAGACGCTATAAGCATGCTGTTGAACTAAACAAAATGTTAATAGCAATGGGGAGTGCTTATGATTTTGTATCATGAACACACAATAGGAAAACAAATCTACCACACAGTAAGATCAGATAACATTTCTGACAGAAAAGTGATATTTGAAAGGCGCTCAATAAAGCAGAGAACAGTAAGCAAGAGATAAACCTATAAATTTAGTTATGGGATAAAACACGTTGACATGGAACTATAAGGGTTTACCCAGCCGCGAATTGAGATTGAAATCGAGAGGAATCAGCCCCAAAGGCCGCGATTCTGCATACAGACGATCAAACTCCCGTGACCAAACTAGGGCTCACTCTCAATCAGCACAGTAGAGTACTCTACTAAACGCAACGAGCATTCGACCGGGAACCGCCACTCGCCAACCCAACCCACCCCAACCACAAAAAAGCTTAAATACAGCGGAGAGAGCGAGGGTTGGACCTCAGGGTGAGAAGAAGAGGCGGAGGCGGCGGCGGCGATGACGCGCCGCAGCGACGCGCGTCTGAGGAGGGTCGCCATGGCGGCGGCTTCGCCTCCAACCGTTGGAAGCCGCGCGGAGAAGCCCGGAGGCGGGGTATGGAGAGCTAGGGTTTAGGGGTTTTGCGGGGCTTGGGGTTTTGGCTGCGCTCCGCCTCGCCCTCTTTTTGAGTCCGGTCTCCGCCTCTCCGGGAAGAGCGCCCCGCGGGCCGGCGCTTGCTGTACACTCCGATGGACCGCCCGTGGACCAGAAAATATGTGGAGCCTGTTTGTCAGAGTCACGGAATAACTGATGACCTGTGTGGTCTGTGGATGTGGTCCACGGGGTTTCCTTATGTTGTTGACTGCAAGTGGGTCCATGTACTGTCGAGATGGGCTCGCGCAGAAGCCTTCATGGCCCATCAGTTAACGAATTCGGCGCGGCCCACCTGGCATCTTCGTCTATCCTTTTCCCAGTTTCAGTTTCTCTCTTCAGAGTTCAGACTCCACTCCGGAATCCGACCGAAATCTCGGAGGAAACCTCTGTTCGGGAACTTGCTTTGAGTGAGAGATTCCAATCTTTGGGGCGCCATTGCCGCCTGCTTTCTGTGCTAGGAAAGGTGCGTTCCTTTCCCTGTTCATTGCTGGCTCGCTGCTCTTTTCCTCCCGCTCACTCCGTCGCTGGCTGCATCCGAGGTCGCTTCCTAGTTCCTAGTGGGGCTGAGCAGTCCGTCACCATCGTCTATCTCTCGGATGCGGTGAATCAGGGCCCCAAGTCTTGCAGAGAAAGCGGCACAACAGCGCGGGGGCTGTCGGCGACTTTGGGGAACTCCGTCCTGCGTATCCGTCTCTGGCTTCCGTCCTCCATCGAAGCATCCCCTCGGGCGAGCGCCGTCCGCCGGCGACCGCGAGCCCGGAGGTCGCGGTCCACGACAGTAACCACTTACAATTGTTGCATATTAATCCCTGATTTGGATCGCGACTAATGATCGTGATATCACACAAATGGAGCGCGCGGCCGCACCTTCCTCTCATCGTGACCGTCCTGGCGCTCCTGCTCGCCTCCCGCTTTCCCTTCTCTCCCGTTGCCTATCCACGTGGGGTTGCCGTGAATCCACCGTCTTCTCCGCCCACAATCTCTCAACAAAGCCACCAAATCCAGTCATCCAGCTGCTGATTTGAGGGAAGGCCTCCTTTGAGTGAGATCCAACCCTTGGAGGCCATTTCCACCCGCGTCCCCCGCAATAAAAGTTGGGCATTTCCTATGTTAGTCGCTGCTCTTCAAACCCACCTCGTTCCATCGCTGCCGCTGGTTGCTCCTGCTCCCGCGGCGTCGAGAGCTCGCCAAAACCGAACCTCGCGGCGTCGTTTCTTCGGTATGCCGGCATCATTCTCTTAGCTGATGTGATATTTCTGTGCTTGTGGTCAGGGAAAAGAGTGGCCTACTGGCCTTTATGACTTGTCACCGACAGCACACATGGATCAATTGAACATGTGGTGTGGAAAAACTGGTGGTGAAAAATGGGAATTGATTTGTGCATCTGGGGAATGGTTTTGAGCCTTTGGATTGGGACAAACCCAAATGCTGAGCTGTGAAACGACCCGTCTACTTCATGCACCTATTTTCTACATCTTTCTTTTTTTTTCTTTTGCACAATTGTTACATACTTCCATATGAACAATTGGGCATTTCTTAAGTGACGCTTGTTCATAGCGACCTTGTATTGAACGCAGTGCTAGTAATGACTAATGAGCTGTATGGAACTTACTAGCTAACACAAACTCATATATTGCAGGCGCTGTCTGATTCCTGTATATTTTGACATTGCTTTCAGCTGAAACAGAACTAAGCATGGATGGCACTAGTTTTGACCTGACAGAGCATGAAGGTTCAAATTTGTCACCATTTCTACGCAAACTTTTTAATGAGGTTTGTAATTTTTACATGTCTTAGACACATCATGTCTGCATTCCAATTATGATTTGTATTGAAAGAATGCTAGTTAAAGCATACTTAACATGAGCGGTTATTGCAGTGGGACGATCGCAAGATGAGAGGCTTGTTTCACCATGACATCAGTTCCTGTGAAACAAAGGTTTTCTTTTTTCATTATCTGATTCTCAGGTATCTTTTGGGTGATTTCATCTCTCTCTTAATTTTGCATAATCATGTCATAGGTGCTACCTGGAGAACACAATTTTGTGGCAACATTAATTGAAGGACGTGACCAAAAGAAACGGCCAACTGAGTTCACATTGAACCAAGTCCTCCAGCCATTTGTCAGTGAGAAGTTTAATTTCACAAAAGTTAGCCCATTGGAGGTGATCTTTAGATTCAATGATACTAAGAAAGACTCTGCACAATATTTTGATGGTGTTCCTGGTACCGTTTCAGCTTCTTCTAGTGCCATCTTGATTAATGTCAGTGCCCGCCCCCCCCCCCCCCCCAACCCCCTCTTCGTTCTCAAATTTACATAATGCCTTACTGATAGAAATACGACATGATTTGATTAACATTTTTGTCATCTTCCGTGTCACAGGTGAGTCCAATTGGGTACTGCCATGTCCTTTTGACTCCCAAGATCCAGGACTGTTTACCGCAAAGGATTGATCAAGAGAGCTTTTTAATAGCCATGTATGTTGCAAGAGAGGCAAGGAATCCCTTCTTCAGAGTTGGTTATAACAGCCTGGGCGGCTTTGCAACTATCAATCACCTTCACTTCCAGGTGTCTTCAGAATGTCTATATGTCATATACTTCTGGGTTGCAGTGTGACAATCGACAAGTGTTCGTACGTTACAATCCTCTCAGCAAGTCATATACTGGCATTTTGTTCATCAGGCATACTACCTGAAAGTACAGTATCCAGTTGAAAAGGCAACCACGGAGAAGCTCACAAGCCTAGGGAATGGCGTGAGCATTTTTCACCTGGTGGATTATCCAGTCAGTGGCTTTTTGTTCGAAGGTGGTGCGAGCCTGGAAGATTTGTCGGATGTGGTCTCCAAAGTATGCATCTTCTTGCAAGAGAACAACAGACCTTTCAATGTCCTCATCTCTGAATCCGGCAAGAGAGTTTTCCTCCTACCACAGGTATTGCTATGCAACCTCAGTTGTTTGTAAGTTCTGAACTCTGAAACAATGTTCACAATTCATCCTTTAGCAATGTGTTGGCATTTATCTCCCTCAAAACCGATTGGTTAGTGCTATGCGGAGAAGCAGCTCCTCGGAAAGGCGAGCCAAGAGTTCCTCAACATGAGAATCAATCCAGCAATCTGGGAGCTCAGTGGCCATTTGGTGCTGAAGAGGAGGAAGGATTATGACGAAGCCTCTGAGGCAAACATATGCAGATTTTTGGTTGAAGCAGCTCTTTCTGAAACAGAGTTTCAGGAGTTGAACCGATGTGTGCTCGACTTTGTGACCAGCTCTCTTGGTTGTAACTAGGATATAGGTTCCTAGACAGTAACATTTCTGAAGTTTCAGTTAACAGTTGTATTGGTAACTGTTACTTTATGATGGTATATCGTGTAGTAGTATTTCTGATTTCACTCATCACTTCTGCGATGAAAGTAATATGTAATATGTTTTCTCCGACTTCAAATTATTACCAAACGCACATAATCCTGCTGCTGTAGAGCAACTCCAGCAGGGGCACCTAAATCAGGGCCCCTACTTTTGATATGGGTGCTCCCCCTACTTTTGTTGGCTTGATTTTCTGGCAGCACCCAAATTTGGGACCCAAATCTATTCCGGTAGAGCATGACAGACGGGATCCGCTCGTCATTGTCTCTTTCTTCTTCCTCTACAGGGATCGATCGATCGACTGGTGCTCGATGGATTCAACTGGAGGCAGAGCAGTGGCCCACGCGGCGGGGGCAACGCGATCGTTCGGCGGGGGGCAACGCGCCCGCACGGCGGAGCATGTGTAGCGGAGCAGCGCGCCCATGCGGTTGGGCCCGGCAGAGGCGGATGGCCGAGGTGGAGGGGGAGATGGAGGAAGGCGTAGTTTGGTCGTCAGCGCTAGGCGAGGGTGAGGGCGAGGGGACGCCGTGGGTTCCTTCCTAGCCCGCGGGAAAACGACGCAATAGCCGGATGGGGGCTCTGTGCTCAGCCCCAGGAATAGGGACCGAAGGGAGAATTTGGGTGTCCACCCAAATTTAGGGGCTTGAGTAGGGATTCTGCTGGACCATGTTTTTTTTCCCTAAGCACCCATATTTAGTTATGGGGGCTCAAATAGGCCCCGCTGGAGTTGCTCTGAAGGCTTTCTTCCGGGGAGAGCAGAGAGCCTAGTTGCTCTTCTCGATCCGCTCGCTCCAATTGCAAGAGAGTTTTCCTCGCAACACAGGTACTATACTGCCGTGCAAATTCAGCCGTACAATTTCTGAAATTTGAAGTTTTACTCATACCTCACATGCAAGGAGTGGGTCTGTAGCATTATTTGGCATTTGCCTCCCTAGGCGAGCCAAGAGTTGCTCGACAAGAATAGACCCAGCAATCTGGGAGCTTCGTGGCCATTTGGTGCTGAAAAGGAAGTAGTGAAGCCTCTGAGAATACGAGGCAAACAAATACATGGAGATTTCTGGTTGAAGCAGCCAGCAGATCTTTTTTTTGAAAAGCAAGAATCCTGCAGATCTTTTCTGAAACATTTTTGAGGAGTTCAAGAGATGCGTCCTGGTGTTCCTAAGTTCTAACGATGAATCGATGATGTTGGATGCAACTCTGGATAAGTTGGTAGAGAGTGGACCGTAGTTGTAGATGGTCTGAAACTGATCAAATGCAGGATCACCCCACAAGTTATTTTGGCATCCATATAGTATTGGTTTTCAAGCGATCGTCACTCTTTTGCGAATATTGGTCTTCATCAGTCATTGGTTCTCTTCATTGGTCTTCACAATTTTGATTTTCACCAAAATGATGCATTTCTTCAATCATTGGCATTCATCATGTATTTGGCCCTATGCGCATAGATATTTGGAACTCATCGGCTTCTCATCGATTATTGAATTTCTTTGACTATCAATCTCTGCAACACATCATTCCTCTACAAGTATAAGCACGGGTATCGGCCATCACCTCCACTTTCACATTCTTTACATTTTACGCTCAGTTTTCTAATACCCTTCCATCTTTCAACTGTTATCATAAACATCTTGAGGGCTTACATTTCACAAACTCGAAGCATTTTTTATTTGTGTCTTCACATGATTGAAATTATATGTTAGACATTATGTAGTTTATATGCTCCAAAGTTCAAAGAATAGGTTGTCATTCACAAATAATGCAAAAGTTAATTTTCCCTTATCTTCGGAACTTTTAAGTTTTCCTATCATTTCGCAACACTTTTTATGCTTGGCCTATTTTCGCGAGTTTGTTTATAACTTCGCAATCCTCTTTAAATGAATGCATCTATCATATGCATCATCCCACTCATATGTAATATCCATTCATCACGAGCACTTCGCATGAGCCGAAAAGGGTGCCTTAGCATCGTAAGGCTCCCCAATATCGGCACAATATGATTGTTGAGATCAAAACTAGTCTTTTTTATCTCTATGTACACAATGATATGAAAAGAGTCAGTGGCTTCGTGTTGCCAAAAATACGAGCAATCGAAGCATCAATGATATGAAAAGAGCTCAGTCATTTCGTGCTGCCAAAGATTCGAGCAACCGAAGCACAATGATATGAAAAGAGCTCAGTGACTTCACATTGCAGAAAACATGAGCAACCAAAGCACAATGATATGGAAAGAGCTCAGTGACTTCGCATTGATAAAAATACGTGCAATTGAAGCACAATGATTTGATAAGACCTCAATGACTTCGCATTGCCAAAAATATGTGCAACCAAAGCACAATGATATGAAAAGAGCTTAGTGACTTCGTGTTTGCAAACTTTGTTTTAATTAACTTTGCAATCAACATTGGCGTCATCAACTAGGCTTTTGCCAACATCCCAGCGAGGGGCTTCGCCATCGGCGACATCGACCGCGAGTTAGTGCCAAAGTAATCTAAAAGCGCTGACGGGCTCATTTTGTGACTCCTTGACCCCCTCCCCCTCCCCGAACGGTACAAGGTCCGAGCCAAAGTAATCTAAAAGCACCGAGGGGGTCATTATGAACCCCCTTCCTCAAAAGGTATGGGGGTTGGCGCTACACTAATCTAAAAGCACTGAGGGCTCATTTCACAACTTTTCGCTCCATCGCCCCAAAGGTACAGGGTCGGCACCAAAGTAATCTAAAAGAGCCGAGAGACTCATTTCACCACTTCTAGCCCTCTCGCCTCAAAAGGTATGGGGCTAGCACCAAACCTAATCAAAAAGCACCAGGGGCTCATTTCACAACTTTTCACCCCATCGCCCTAAAAAGGTACGGGATTGGCACCAAAGTAATCTAAAAGCGCTAAGAGGCACATTTCATCGCTTCTAGCCCACTCGCCTCAGAAGGTATGGGGGTTGGCACCAAACTAATCTAAAAGCACCGAGGGGCTCATTTCGCAACCCTTTGCCCCATGCCTCAAAAGGTATGGGGTCGGTGCTAAACTAACCTAAAACTACCGAGAGGCCCGTTTTGCAACTCCTTGCCTCATCGCCTCAAAAGGTATAGGGTCAACACAAGTAATCTAAAAAAGTCGAGGAGTTCTCTTTGTTGTCTTTCACCTATTTCGCCCCATAAAAAGGAATAGATAAGACACCAAAGCAATCATACAAGCATTAAAGCATTTGATCCCATCAAGGCATTCTCTCCAAGAATTCTATCATTCGCTCTCACTTTTGCTCTCCACTTCGCTATTGAAAGTTTGGTGAAAGGTCTTGATGGCAAGAGGGGGTGAATAGCCTAATAAAATTTTCTACAAAATGTGCTAGACAAGTTGATTAGTAATAACAATTAGCAAGATGCAAGTTTTGCCTAGCCTAAGAGGGGTTTGCAAGCCACCTATCCAATTGACAATCATACCGCAAGAGTGACAACTAAGACAAACTACTCTACTCAAGCTAACAAGGCAACTAGGAAAGATAAAGACTATAATAAAATAGTAACAAAAGTAATGCAAGAGTAGGTCTAGAAGTGATTTCACCGAGGGACGATGAATAGAGCCAACCAATTGATATATCCAAATGATGATCCAATCAAGTAGCCAATCATCGAGATAAACCAATCACAATCATGAATTGATGACAAATGATTTATCCTGAGGTTCACGTGCTTGCCAGCACGCTAGTCCCCGTTGTGTCCCCTTACACCACGTGGTTTGGTGGCTAATCGGTCTAACACACCGAGCCTCTCCAAAGGCGCCACAAGAACCTATCAAATGGTTAGGAGTTGCAATGACACGAGCAATCCACTACAGTTGGAATTCGGCGCTTCGCCGAGGAACCACAAGAACCCCTCATAGGACAATCACCAGAGCCGGCCACGAACAATCACCAATACGTGCCGGACCTCCACTGCTGCTCCAAGCCGTCTAAGTGGCGGCAACCACCAAGAGTAACAAGAAATCCCGCAGCAAAACAATCCCCCAAGTGCCTCTAAATGCAAAGCAATGATCAATGCACTTGAATTGCTCAATCTCACTCAAGAATCGCAATCGAATGCAAGGAGATGAGTGGGGAGAGGGGTGAGGGTGTTGGCTTAGCTCAAGATGCTCACAAGAATGTCAAAGTGCCAAGAGAATAGCCCTAGAGCCAACCAACACATATATATAGACATACCCCTTCGAATAGAGTCGTTATACACTGGTCGGGGTCACCAGACGCGTCTGTCGCCCTTGCAACAAACGCGGCATCCAACGTCTGTCACTTGGATGCACGCCATGTGTCCTGCTGAGTCAAATTTCCGACGGTCGAAATCCTCTTCAACAGACGCATCCGTCGCTTTATGCCCGTGCGTCTGTTGCCCCAACAGGCGCGTCTGTCGCTTGAAGGTCCACGCGTCCGACGCTCACCAGACGTGGTCCAGTAAGGTCCAAATGTTGGTTTTCCGCCACCTAATGTGTTCATCATGAAAGCAACAGACGTGCACTGCGTCTGTCGTCGCCGAGGCCAGCAGAGCTGCTGACGTCAAGTCCAACAAACACTGACGCCCAGCGTCTGTCGCTTCAACACCACCGCATTCGACGCCTCCTTCTCAGCAGCGCGCGAATGAGGGTAAGCCACCAGACGTTGACGTCAGCGTCCGACGTTCTCAAGACCAGCGTCCGTCGCACGATCAAGAGCTGATCTTCAAGTTTTGTTTTCGATTCTTGTTTACCCTATTCTCATATGAGCTAGTCCAAGCATGTGAAACATCTTAGCACATATTTTAGCTCATTTTCAAGTTAAAAACATAGGGAGAAGATGGTGCACTCTATCCAAATACATATGCTCAATGAAATATCACCTAGAGGCACATGTAGGACTAGAATTGATACGACATTTCCCCTCTTTATAGTATGGCTACGTATCCTAAGCCATCTACACCCTCTATGGTGTCTTAGATGCAAAATGAAAATCCCTACATGATACCTTTGTCTTGAGCACCATGATTTAGCTTTGCATCTTCATCCAACTCCATCATGGCAAGCACTTGATCACATCACCATTGCTTGATCCTTGCTTCACCATGTTGTTGCACCAACCACATCATAGATACACACATGTCTTTGCTATGTGGTTAGTATTAGGTATTGTCACTAATTACCAACACCAAACATATGACTTTCATTCGGTGACCCTCTATTCAAGACTTTGGTTGAGTTACAGGGAGGGGCTTTGCCATCGGTTTTGACATCACCAACCACACCTTTGCAAACATATTAGTGAGCAGATTCACCACACACTTCAGCTAACTCGACACCACCTACGCCAACCTATTGGTAAGGGGTTTCGCCACCTACTTCGTCATCATCAAGTACGCCTTCGCCAACATATTGGCATGGGGCTTTGCCATCGACTTTAGCAATCAACAACAACGCTCTTGCCAGCATTTTCGGCAAGGGGATTTACCACCAACTTCCATGTCATTGACTTGATGACTTTGCTTTTGATGGCATTTTTGGAGCGAAGGGATCACCATCAGCCCATCAGCGTCAGCATCTTCGACTTCACCTTTGCCATCAATTTGGAGTAGGAGGATCACCATTGACATCTTTGACTTTACCTTCGCCATCAATTTGGAGTGGGGGATCACCGTTGACATCTTCAACTTCACCTTCACCATCAAATTGGGGGTGAGGGATAACCATTAACATCTTCGACTTCACCTCCGCAATCAATTTGGAGCGGGGATGGTGGTCACCATTGGTGTCTTTGACTTCGCCTTCGCCGTTAGTTAAAGCGAAGGGATCGCCATCTACGACATATGACATCAAACATGCCTATGTCATCTACTTCAAGCACATGAAAGAACTTCTCACAAGCGCCATCCAAGAGGAGTTGGCGAGGAGCACATTGGACAAGCAATCCACCCGAAGACGAAAACCTTACCTGGCGCCTATAAGTGAAAGCTTGAAGACGTGTCATGATGATCTACAATTACCTTATCTTTGTTGGCTACTTTTCCTACTTCGACTACATCAATGTCTTCGGTGAAGGCTCAATTATGAAAAGAAGGCATCAAGGCTCAGGGCCATACGAAGGAGCAAACTGCCAAAGATAGGGTCACAGAGGTTCTAGCGAAGGTTGCCACCAAAGACTAGCCAAAGACAAAGTCATCACTAGACTATCTCTATATAGACGAGAGTTGGGTGCTAGGTTTGAGTTGTAATTGGGCCACACTTGGTTGTATTTAGCTATTGAGTCTTGTATTTCTAATCAAAACTGAATAGCTAAGGGGTTACGCACTGTTGAGGGTGTATTATACATTGGGGACCCCCATTAGTGTGTTCACCCCTAATTACATAGCCTAGGGTCTTGTGATATAATGTTTACGATCTATTTGTAGCCCATAGAGGCTCTTTTGTAAATACAAGCCTCACTAGAGGAAACAATGAGAAGCTCCCCACCCAACTACCCTATAAAATAGGAAGAGAGGGGACTTTACTCATTTGATTTTCTCCCTCTCACTCTCCACTCCTCTTTTCTGTTTGGTGTTGTACATAGGGGCGTAGCTAGGGAGTGGTCCGTGTGGGCCATGGACCACCCTAGAATTTTGGGCAAGTTAGTATAGATATTTTATGTAAACTTTAGAATTTATTATATTTTAAAAATATTTATAAGACTTTAAATAGTGTATTTGCCTTTTTTCAATAAATTGTGTATTTTGTATGATGGCATGCTATATTTAGGTTTTATTTAGTAGAGCTTCAACCAGCTTTGGTTTTAGCTCTTTCTCCTCTTAAAAGAATCAGTATATAGTGAAAACATTACTTTTTGTTTCATCAGCTTTGGCTCTGACTTCTGGTGTACTATAGTAAGGAGCCAAAAACATTTACAGATGTGCTAAATGGAGCCTTATATTGTTAATAAAACATTTATATTAAATTGGACCACCATAGGTCAAAATCCTGGCTACGCCACTAGTTGTACAGCAATAGATTGGACACATTTCTTTTAATCATAAAGATCTGTTGGAAGAAGATGGATACTTTAGATTGCTCACCATTCATTATACTTATCCACAAGCTAGGGATCCCAATCTACATAAACAAAAAGTTGATGACACATAGAAGAACAACTCGAGAAGAAGCAACTCGATAGGTTATATGAGGGAGTCGATAACACGAGAGGCGCTACATTTATGTTCTTCCTCATGTGGTTTTGTTAAGGGGCCAATACATCTATCCATTAATACTAAAAGATTGGTTGATTGTACCCTTGGAGGTTCAGGAGGAATTTGATACCGATCGGAGCTGAGATGGTAAACGTTATAGAGTCATGATTAGAAGTTAAGTTTATGTTAGTTGTGGAGAAGGATACATTGTTCTATTACCCTGCTGACAATAAATTCCATAAAAACATAATTGCATTCTTGTAACTAGAAAAGGAGAGATAGATGTATATACAAGAATGTTGGTAAGGAAGCTTAAAGATGTTTTTAGCATATTCTGATTTATGGCCTAACAAATGTAAAACCCAGGTGGTGCTTCAATTTCCTCATGTTTCGCCGATTTAGAAGAAAAGGGCTTATGAAAATTTATTTTTAACAGTTGCAGATGGAGTACACCGGCTTGTTTATAGAAGATGTTCCTGAAGAGCGCATAAAAGAATTAACTAAGAATGCTATGATAAGGATAAATAATATGTTAGATAAGCAATATATTGATCAAGTTCTAGATTTGAGAAGAAACCTTGAGTTGATGAAAGACGGGGGGGTCATAAGGCAGATATTTGATACAATGTTGATGATTTTAACTTGGGGGCCTGCAGGTGCGCATCCAGCTAAATAAATGATGTATCATGTATAATATAGCAGTAGGTCTAAAAGGTGATAATGGGTAGTCTCTGGATCATAAAAAGTAACCTTGGCTTCATACTATGCTGAAGCACGTTTCTTCTTAGAACTATACACTCACAGCAGAGTCAGTGATGGTGAGAGAACACAAAGCAAAGGAAGAGTTGAGAAAGATGGAGGGAGAAATCTTGCAGTCTACTAGATCTTGGCATCTCACCGCTACCGTCGCTTATAACACCGCTCCTCATAGGCAAGCTCCACCTGATATGTCCATCTTTTGCTTCCCCTCTCTAGAATCGCCTGCTCCAAGATTTGAGTATTGTATCTATTAATGCCTTTTTTATCAATGTTTTGCACCAAGGTGATTTAAAGACCCATTTTTCTCTCTATGATTTTTCTTTTGGTGGTAGAATGACAAAATGGTTGGTGTTGATAGGTGGTTTGGTAGGTGATATGAAGTTGTTAGAGAGTGGCCAACCTGTTCTATTCCAAGGCCCAAAGGGGCAAATATACAAGTGTAACACATATGCAAAGAACCCCTCCAAGTACAGGGAAAAACATATACATCTAACACCTCCCTTAAACTCATCGTGGATCTACAACACTAAGTTTGGAGAGTAAGAATCTATGATGGGCCCATGTCTGTGTCTTGGTGAAGAAATCAGCTAAATGAACCTCTGAAGGCAAATGGTGGAGCATCACAACCTGATCATTGTAACAGAACTGACCAAATATAAGAAATTAAGTAAGAAAATCACCCGTTGAAGCAGATAATTTAGCCAACTTAAGCCCGTATAACCTGGTAGTCCATGAAACCATGAAGGATTTTAAACCAACCAATATACAAACCAAGATCGTACAAGTTTAGCAGTCACAGTCACATATCACATAAAGTTCGCAACAACATTGAGATACATCGGAGTTTAAAACATGAAGTTATTACAAACTAAGTTCATAAGAAAGTAGTGAAAGTAAATAGTTTTAAAACCGCACACACACGTTTAAATTATATACATTGCTAGGAGATAGTCAAGTCCAACAAAAGCATCAGGTAAGACATACGGAGCGACCATGCCCTTGGTCCTAGTTGTCGTCCATCGCAGGGTACAGGCAGTTGATGCAATATCCGTAGTACATCTGACCATCTGCAATAATAATAGGAACAACTCCCTGAGTACGAGAAAGTACTCAACTAGACTTACCCATCTTAAACTAAAATAAAGTGACACCAAGAACTATGCAAGACTTTCTTTTAGTGGACTAGCAGACTCATTTGTGAAAGAATAATAAGTTAACATGATGAACCATTTAAATACTTTTACATCAGCTTTATTATAACCTATCAATCTAGGTAAGCACTTATACTATAGCAGTCACTTGATTAACCAATAACATCTAGTTACCAACTTAGATTTAGCATTTCCAACATCATCCATATAATCATTAGTGTTCTATCATCATTACTACGATGTCGTAACTCGAGTCAAGTGCTCATTATCCAGGAGCGATGGCGATTCGAATCGATTCCTAACCAGCTGGTGATTTATTCCTCACACAAACCACACTCACCGATCAAGTGAGCTACAGATCACCAATGACACTATCCAGGTAAACGTTGTGGGACAAATTGGGGCCACAGTACCTAGGGACCACCCGACTACTAGGAATCAGGCCTCGCCTACCCTTGGGCTCACTCTTCGTGCCCCTGTCATACCTCCTTTAGCACCAATACGCACACCTGTGTAGATCCTAGCCCGAATAATACCACTAGCTTCGTGGTCGAAAGATACTTTATTCGACTAGCTAAATGTGAGGCATGCGTTCAACATGACAAGAGGGACGAGCAACGATCGGTCTTTAACCGACACAGACAGAAAACTATGAGCACCCCAGAACCATGTCTGGTTGCCTCCAACTATTCTATCCGGTCTCCAATTATCCATCAACACATGGTCATTTCCAGGATATCATCCATACCAAAGCTAAAGAATTCTAGTAACCCCCTATATTTGCAGGTGACAGGAAATCACCGAGCACTATCGGTCTAAGCAGGGCTAAGTAGTTATTCGATCCTAAACCTAACAGGGTAACAATATAATAAGGTAGGCAAGGATAGTAATAAATGCATCAACGGTTTCACTCAACTCCTATAACTTAATGCAACAATATATAAAACTCATATATAAAATATTATTTTTATAAAGTAGGAGACTTAGAATGCTTCGGGGCTTGCCTCGCTCAAAAGAACTAGGTTGATGGTCCACGTACTCGGGCAGGTCCTCTCCTTGCTCCTCTACCTCTGGCACCTCCTATGCCTAGATTTTTTGTGGGTCAGCCTCAGCTTGCTCCTCTTATACTGCTACTTGCACTTTCTCATGTAATCTTGTATGATGCATTTGTATAAGTGAACATACAATTGGTGCATCAGGTAAGATGGCAGATGATGATCATGATTACATGCAATGCTGCTGAACATGCTTAACTTATTGGATAGAATAGATGTAAAACTCTTCTACTATGTAGTCAACATCATCCAAGAACATGTACTACAAGTACATGTCATATACTGTATTCTCTTCTATTACTAACCCCCGTTAATTTCTGCTAATTACCATATAGTCCTAACACAAGTGCTACTACACTTTATCAACATAACTACACTAATATACCAAGTCTCACCAGCAAGTCAAGAACTTCAAAGATACACCAAAGTGTACAAAATAAACACATCATGCAATAAGAATCCTATTTTATTTCAATTTAATCTAGGGCTACAACAACAATATGTATTTCTAGTATTCAAAAAAATCTAAGAAAATTACAATAGCTTTATCATACTACAAGTACCCTACCATAAAATTTTCATTACAATTGGATAAGCAGAACAACCTATACAAAAATGACAAGTTAAGGTGGATAAATGAGCATGAAAATACTTTGTACTATGAAAAGTATCAAACAAAACAATAGATTTAGTATTTTTTCCATGATCTACATAATCTACAAACACTATACAAAAAGTTTCACATACATGTTTTATTCATATTTTTGGCTCTAGCAAATTTTCAAGAAAAAACAATTAAATGCACCAAAAATAGATAGCTATATTTTTCTACCGAACATGCATGAATTATATTTTTCATAGAAAGTATATCTCAATAATAGATCAACAAAATTAGAATCATATTTTTCTGATGTACATTCTATTTATTAGGCATTTTTCAAGAAAACAACATTTAAAAGAATTAAATAAAGCTATATAAAAAAGTACCACAAATTTGATATGTAATATTTTTAACATGTAGATCTGACAGCAAGGATCACAACAAAATTTGTTTCACATAATTTGGAGCTAATTTGAGCTAGTTATGATTTTTCAAACATTTAAAAGCATTTCTGGAAATTCATTTCTTTTACAAATTGAAAATCCACCCTGCCTCATTTGCTACGCGCACCCCGCTCGGTTCCCCTGCTCAGCACCAGAGTGGCTGATAGTGGGGTCCCTGGGCCCACCTGTCGCCTACACAGGGAGGGCACGACGACGGATCTCGCCGGCGGTGAGCCCCCTGGCAACGGGGTCACCACGATCCGCTTCCCTGCGAGGAGGCGAAGGCGGTGGTGACCAAAACGTGGCCATACGAGCTCGGCATTGAGCTCGCCAGCATGCATGGTGGTGCGGCGGCACGGGCGCATGGTGGCCGGTCGGAGCAAGCCACAGTGGCGGCTAACGAAGCGTGCGCGAGCTCCGCGAGGTGAAGGCGGACGCGTAGCCTGCGAAGGAGGAGGAAGAGAAGAAGCGGAGGGGCTCCTGCCACGGCGGCCATGGCGGACGCGGAGGAGAGGAATGCCCGATTGGGCTTTACCTTAGCGTGAGTGGCGCTGCAAGCGCGAGCGAGGGATGGATGGAGCAGAGTGAGGCGAAGGCGCGAGCGAGGCGGATCGACGGTCGGTGCTGCGGTGAGGGTGCACGGCGCCGACGAGTTTCGTGGCGGTGCTAGTGCTGCGATGGCTTGCTACGGTGCTGTGCAGCTACTGCTGAGCGTGGCAAGGTGGATGGAGCGAGCGGAGTGAGGCAGAGCAAGCCGGGCGCGGTTAAGGCGAGCGCGCGCGTCGCAGGGGCCACCGGAGTGCCACCCGTACGCCGTTGCCGGTGACCGGCCTCCACGCGGCTGCCGCGGCCTGACGCCGGTCGGCGTGGGCGCGGGCAAGAGCGCGGGGTGGGCCAGGGCAGCTTTGGCCGTGGGCCGAGAAAGGAGGCGGACGGCCCACTAAAGGTAAAAGTTGTTTTTTCTTTTTATTTTCTAAAGAACAGCAATACATCTACATTTTGGGCAATAAAAAACTATTTTCACAAGTTGACCTAAAAACAAAAGTTGTCCAAAATTTTATTCTCTACAACATTGCTTTAGGGTACATTTTGAAATTCTAACAAGATTTTGAAGTAGAGATTTAAAGTTCATTTAAATCAAAATCTCATTTTTAGGTTATTTTTAAAAGCAAAATTTGAGAAATTTTTGAATATCAAACTTGCTCCAAATTATTTACTAAGCATTTTTATGCTGTTTATTTACTAAAACAAGCACATAGAAGGCATGACAAGCATCAACATGACATTAAAGCTACTGAAATAAAACATCGCAACATGCATGTTTCAAAAACCTGTTTCATGCCTATATTTCATGTGATACTTATGAATGCATAATGATGATTATGCTAATGGTTTGCAAATGCTAATGCATGCTTAACACCTAGGGTGTTACAATCATGCACCTGTGATCTCATGTAGAAAGCATCATCAACGCCAATGTGTTTGGTGAGCTCATGCTTGACCGGGTCTTAAGAAATATTAATAGCGTCATTGCTATCAGAAGAGAGAGGAGTGGGTGTAGTGGTAGGCACACCAAAGTTCTTAAGAAGCAATTGTAGCCATGTCATCTCCGTTGTCACAGTTGCCATAGCATGCAACTCAGCCTTGACACTCGAGCAGGAAACTACAGTCTGCTTCTTGATTTTCTAGGCAATCAAGGAGGAGCCAAGGAAAACCCAATAAGCTGAGAGAGAGAAAGAGCGAAAATCAGAGTGATCACTCGCCTAGGTCACATCAGAGTAGGCCTAAAGCTGGAGAGAACTAGAGCGAGGGAAGAAAAGGCGGTGAGAGATAGTTCCATGATATGGTATCGCAGAACACGAAGGAGGTGAGCATAGTGGAGCTAGATATGAGCCAAAACAAACTGATTCAAGATATGAATAGAGTGATAAATGTCAGGGCAGGTGGTCCTGTTGACATCGTTTTTTAGCACGTGTCAAGATGGTCAGAAAGGGCTAATCAGCAGAGGAAAGATTATTGTGTAGAATGATAGCTGATGAAAATAAGTTTGCTTATGAGTGGTAGCGGCGTATGGGTTCAAATTGAAATGTTGCCAATAAGGTTAAGGGTATTATTACCGATGCCGATGAAAGATGGTTTGAAGACTGCTGCCGATGAAACAGGGGATGTACCGATGGAAGGAACTTGAAGGCTGCTGCCGATGGAACAGGGATTGTGCCGATGGAACAGGGATTATGCCGATAAAAAGGAGGTCGATGAGAATACCATCGTGACTGAGGCGGACTATGGAATAAGATAGGAGTTAATTTCCTTATATACGTTTATTAGAGTCTGAGTTGTATCAAAGTCATGTGTTTCCATAGATTTGGATTTAGTGTCCTAGTCGTATTTGGTTACGTTTCTATAGATCAGGATATAAATATAGGGTGAAGGGCAATGTAAAAAGGGAGATCAATCAATACATCAAAAATAGCTTTTATTCTTATTTACATCTACTTTCGACGACTTCGTCAATTTGCATATTTTTCTTTTTTACGAGTTCTCATCGATTCGGCGAGTTGCATTGCTCCAGTGCAATCTTCGGTGATCCTCGAGTTCCGCGTGAGTACCTCTTGGCCGTGACTTCCGGACGTATCGCTGTTGTCAGGACCAAAGTGCTCGTATCTTCATCCTTATCGATTAACAGGTCAAATCAACTGGCACGCTTTGGATATCGATTTTGGGTATTAGCCCTTTGTGTTTCAGATCTACTTTTGCATCAACACATCTTTTGGCACGCCCGGTGGGACAGATCTAGTCAAGATGCTTAATCCTGAGATCGATGCGGGGAACATCATCGCGGTAACAGAAGAAGATCTTAAGGACGATCGGAAGCAGGCTATGGAGAGGGCTATAGAAGAATACAGACAGCTCTGCTTGAAGTCATTCAGTTTGAACAAAAGTGGACAAGTCATCCAGAAGCAAGACTTGCCGTTGCCTCGGCAAGTTACCTTTGATTCTAATCTGGGTAAACTTCAAGAGATGGTTAATTCTGCAGCGAATCATGCTTTAATTAATCATTCCAATGTGCTGTCCAATACTGTTCATAATGCTGTGATTCAAACTTTCAAAGAAGGGTAAGCGTCACCTCGTTACGTTGGGCCTGCTTATCATCAACCAGAATCAACATCTGCTATTGCTCCATCGGCTCCCCCGGCCGTTGCGGGTATAGAGATTTCTTCTCTTCCAGTATCAGCAGGTTTATCTAACATACAGTCTACACCGATGCGTCCGGATTCAGCATTATGAGGACGAGTTCATCTTAATACAGATCTATCAGCATCGGCTTTATTAGGTCCTGCACCATAGAATAATCAGACTCCTGCTAATTGGTGGGGATATGGTATGCCTCTAGAGCTATCTATTTTTAACCATGGATCATCTCAAGTGTTTGATGCAACGGAATAAGCTCCTATGCTATCGGCCGGTTCACCGATAGTTCAAGTACCCCAATATACTACAGTAACTACTGTACAACCAACTCTAGGAGGTTTCCAGGTGTCTTTGGGTCAAACATCTAGTTCAAGTCCATCGGCAAATTTGTTACCGATGCAACAGAAGGCTCCAATCGTAAGTCAACCTGGAGTCTAGGTTTTACCTCAAGTTAGTTGTAATTATCCGGCAATGCCAACAAGTTACCAACCATCGGCAAATTTTGTACTGATGAACGCTAATAATTGGCCAGGGCAGTTTCCCACTCAACATTCAGTTCAGCCAAATCAGCAAGCCACATGTGTTTATCAAGGTCACATGCATGCTGGTTTTCAGAATCAAGCATCGGCAGCTCAACCGATAAACCTTTTTCAGCAGGTTAATGGACCACAGATAGTGACAAATATGCTAATTGCTGGAGATCGTGGGCCACAAAGGTATGCAGAAGGGTATCAGCAAGTACCTCCAGTGGAGATTCAACCATGTCGTCAACAAGATGTTGATGCTTTTTGGGCCGATAAAATAGCAGAAATTATGAAGGATCAGTTTGGGATCAAGCCCAAAGTTAATACCTATTCTTATCGGACTCCGTATCCTCTGGCATATGATTTAATTCCTCTCCCAAATCGTTACAAGGTGCCAGATTTCACTAAGTTTTCTGGGTAGGACGATACATCAACCATGGAGCATGTTAATCGTTTTATTATTCAATGTGGAGAGGCAGCTTGTAGAGATGAATTGAGAGTTTGTTTGTTTTCATCATCTCTATCTGGATCAGCATTTACATGGTTTATCTCACTATCGCCAAATTTTATTATTACTTGGGCTGATCTAGAAAAGCAATTTCATAAGTATTTCTTTGCTGGAGTTCATGAAAAGAAGCTTACCGATTTGGTAAAGATGAGACAACGCAATAATGAATCGGTAGAAGGCTTTGTATAAAGGCTACGAGATGTAAAGAACAAATGTTATAGCCTGGTGTTGGATGATCGGCAGCTTGCCGATTTGGCCTTTCAGGGATTGTTGCCACACCTTAAGGACAGATATGCTTCTCAGGAGTTCGAAAGCCTAAGTCATCTAGTGCAAAGAATTTCTGATCAAGACACTAGGGTTTTTGAACCTAAAAGGAATTGGAATAAGAAAGTTTTATTTGTCGAAGAAGTAGAAGATTCTGATTCGGATGAAGAACCAGTTATCGGTTTGGCTGAGTGGGTTAAGAATAAAAAGCCGATATCTTGTCCCTTTGGTCACAAAGAGCCAGAGAAGTTTACTTTCGACGTCACCAAAGCCGATAAGATATTTGATCTTTTGCTTCAGGAGGGCCAGATTAAGTTGTCACCTAATCATGTGATCCCATCGGTAGAAGAGTTGAAGCATATGCTGTATTGCAAATGGCATAATGCAACTTCACACAGTACAAATGAGTGCAAAGTATTTAGACAACAATTACAGTTAGCTATTGAGTCTAGGAGAATAAAATTTGGCAATTCCAAGATTCAGAAGCCGATGAAAATTGATCAACATCCTTTTTCCAGCAAATATGTTGGATACTAAAGGTAAAATTAAGGTGTTGACATCGGAAGCTGCTAAAAAGAATGCATCAGTAGATCCCCAACATCGGATAACTACCGATGATGCAAAAGGCAAGGGGCTATTGACAGAAGGTGGCAGTTCTGGAAAGCCTCCTCGAGCTGGCATCATGATTACTCAACAAAGACAACAGGAAGGCAGGCGTCAGCGAAGGGACCAATATCGACAACAGCAAGAGGAAAGACGTCAAGAAGAGTGGAATCGACATAAGGATCATTGGAATTGTCCATTTTTTATTCATCGTTGGGAGGAAGGTATTAAGTTACCTACTGTTGAAGATTGCCCAGAGTGCAATGGTTATTATAGAGTTAATCGTCCTATAAGAAGATTTCAATCTGGTAATCAAGGTTTATCCATTAATGAGCCGATCAGAAGGAGAGCATCAGTATATGATCGGCTGGGGGGCAGGCTCAGTGTACATGAAAGGCTTGGTAAATACGTTGCATATTTTCCGAGAAACCAAGAGGAACTTGAAGAGATGGCAAATGCAAGAGTTCCTGATGAAGAAATATTTTATAGGGATCCTAATATATGTCGTGTGGAGACAACCAGGACCTATCAGCCAGTGTGGAAAACTAAACTTCCTCAATGGTGTCCAGAGGGTTTGACAAAGACACAGAAAAGGAAAATGCAGCGAGAGCGTCAAAAAGACTTTTACCAAGAAGGAAGTCCCTCCAATGAGAAATCTGGTAATCAGCAGTGACAGATAAGGCACAAAAATAAAGGCCCATCGGCAGATGTTAATATGGTGTTTATGTTGCCGATGGAATTTTTTGCTCTATCTGATAGCGAAGAAGAAGTTTTTTTCTCTGACCAAATAGCTCAATTAACACTAGATCCAATGATGGCTATTTTTGAGAAGCCTGCCGATGATGAGAGACAACACCTCAAGGCTTTGTTTGTAAAAGACAGAGTTGATGGGCAGCCTGTATCTAAGATACTTATTGATGGAGGAGCTGCAATTAATATTATGCCTTATGTGATGTATCGGAAGCTTGGTAAGGGAGATCAAGACTTAACTAAGACTGATATGATGCTAAAGGACTTTAAAGACAATGTATCACCAGCTAAAGGGGCAGTGTGTGTTGAATTGACCATCGACAGTAAATTAATGGCAAGGGTGCATATAATCTGCTTTTAGGAAGGGATTGGATTCATGCTAATTATTGTGTTCCTTCTACAATGCATCAGTGTCTTATACAATGGGTTGAAGACAAAATTGAAGTTGTTCCTGATGATTCTTCTTATATCATCGCATCGGCAGAATGAGACACTTATGAGCGAACTAGGTGCATATTAGGAGAAGCTTGGGAAAAAGAGTTCCTCAAGGTTGCCGATTACGAAATTTTACCGATCCAAGCAGTCAGTTCTGAAGAAGAGTTTTAATGGATAGATTTGCCGATGATGGAAAATTAGGTCAAGGATTTACATCGGCAGATGATTTAATAGAAGTAGATATTGGTGAAGGCGATGGGCCAAGGCCCACTTTTATTAGCGCTAAGTTAAATTTCAAGTGTAAACAACAACTAGTTGATTTGTTAAAGGAATATAAAGATTGTTTTGCTTGGGATTATACTGAAATACCTGGGTTAGACCGATCTATAGTTGAACATCGGTTGCCTATTAAATCTGAATTTCGGCCACATCAGCAGCCGGCACGCCGCTGCAATCCTAATATACTTCCTGATATTAAGGCCGAAATAACTAAATTAATTGAGGCAAAGTTTATTCGGCAGTGTCGATATGCAGAGTGGATTTCTAATGTGGTTCCTGTATACAAGAAAAATAGGAAACTTCGTGTTTGTATTGATTTCAGGAATCTCAATAAGGCCACACCGATGGATGGTTACCCAATGCCGATTGCTGATTTGTTGATTGATGCTGCAGCAGGGCATCAGATTATCAGTTTCATGGATGGTAATGCAGGTTATAATCAAATATTCATGGCTAAAGAAGATATTTCTAAGACTGCTTTTAGATGTCCAGGACATGTGGGATTATTTGAGTGGATAGTTATGACATTTGGTTTGAAAAATGCCGGTGCTACTTATCAAAGAGCTATGAACTTTATTTTCCATGAATATATCGGCACATTGGTGGAAATCTACATTGATGCCATAGTGATTAAGTCTGGAGACATCACAAAGCATCTAACCGATCTACAGAAGATATTGGAGTGCACAAGAAAACATGGATTAAAGATGAATCCTAATAAATGTGTATTTGGTGTATCGACAGGACAATTCTTGGGTTTTATGGTGCATTAGCGAGGTATTGAAATTAGTAGAAAATCTATTGAGGTAATCAACAAGATTGTTGCTCCTGCCGATAAAACTGAATTACAATCCTTGATCGGTAAGATTAATTTCATCAGAAGATTCATATCTAATTTGTCGGGTAAGATCAAGGCTTTTAGTCCATTATTGAAATTGAAAGCCTATGAGGAATTTAAATGGCGGGATGAACAGCAGTTAGCCTTAGATGAAATTAAGAATTATTTAATAAATCCTCCAGTGTTAGTTCCACCCCAACATGGAAAACCTTTCAGATTGTATTTATCAATTGAAGATACTGTTATCGGTTCAGCTCTTATTCAAGAATTTGAAGGAAAGGAGCGTGTTATCTATTATTTGAGCAGACAGTTAATAGATGCTGAAACCAGGTATTCGGCCATTGAGAAATTATGTCTATATTTATACTTTTCTTGTATTAAGCTGAGACATTATTTACTATCGGCTGAATGTACTGTCATATGCAAAGATGACGTGGTCAAGTATATGCTGTCAATGCCGATACTGAATGGTAGGATTGGTAAATGGATTTTAGCATTATCAGAATTTGACCTATGTTATGAATCGGCTAAGGCAGTTAAAGGACAGGTTATGGCCGATTTCGTTACTCAACATTGCAACACGGTGGATTCTCTAGAAATTGCTCCGTGGATATTTTTCTTTGATGGGTCTACTTGTGGTGAAGGGGCAGGCATTGGTATCGTATTAATTTCCCCTCAGGGGAAGAAGTATGAGTTCTCATTGCCGATTGTTGCTACATCGACAAACAATCAAGCTGAGTACCAAGCCCTGATAAAAGGGTTAGAATTGCTCAAGGAAGTATATGCTGATGCTGTTGAGATCTTTGGTGATTCTATGTTAGTTATAAATCAATTGACTAGGATTTATGAATGCCGAAGTGAAATTCTAATTTCATATCATGAAAAGTGTTTGAGATTATTAAAAGGGTTCAGGAGTTTTCATCTGGAACATATTTCTCGGATGCATAATGAAGAGGCTAACCGATTGGCTCAGCATGCTTCAGGATATCAACCTGTTCAAGAAGTATTAATATCAGCAGCTGATACCGATGACTGGAGGAAGGAAATTATTGATTATTTAAAGAATCCATCTAAAAAGGTTGAAAGACGTATAAGGTTCCAAGCTACCAAGTATGTACTCCTCAATGATGAATTGTATTACCGTACCATAGATGGAGTTTTACTCAGATGTGTTAGCATAGAGGAATCAAAAGGCCTGATGGGTGAAATTCATGAAGGAGTATGTGGGGCTCATCAGTCAGCCTTCAAGATGAAATGGATGATCAGAAGAAATGGATATTATTGGCCAACTATTCTTAAAGATTGTTTTAAATATTTTAAAGGATGTCAGGAATGTCAGAAATTTGGTAATATTTAAAGGGCACCCGCATCGGCTATGAACTCTATAATTAAGCCTTGGCCGTTCTGGGGTTGGGCTATTGATCTCATCGGTCAGATTTATCCACCATCGAGTAAAGGGCATAAGTTTATTCTGGTTGCTACTGATTATTTCACAAAGTGAGTTGAAGCAATTCCTTTAAAAAAGGTGACATTGGCTAATATGATTGATTTTGTGAAGGAGCATATTGTTTACCGATTTGGCATCCCTCAAACCATCACTACTGATCAGGGCACTATGTTTACATCGGGTGAATTTGATGAGTTTGCTATAGGAATGGGGATTAAAGTTTTGAATTCTTCACCGTATTATGCCCAGGCTAATGGTCAGGCTAAAGCATCTAATAAAGGAATTATCAAGCTCATTAAGCGCAAGATTAAAGAGTATCCTAAGAAGTGGCATACAGTATTAAATGAAACTTTGTGGTCATATCGGATGGCGTGTTATGGTGCAACCAAGGTAACACCTTATCAGTTGGTGTATGGACACGATGCAGTCTTACCTTAGGAGATTAAAATTGGTTTGAGACGAATACGCTCTTAAGATCAATTGACAGCCGATGATTATGATATCCTTATGAAGGATGAGTTGGAAGATGTAGCAGGTCATCGGTTAAAAGCTTTAGTTAGCATCGAGGAGAATAAGAAAAGAGTAGCTAGATGGTATGACAAGAAGGTGAAGGTAAAGGAATTTGTCGATGGAGAATTGGTTTGGAAGTTGATTTTACCGATTGGGACTAAAAGTTCTAAGTTTGGCAAATGGTCACCTAATTGGGAAGGTCCATATCGGATAAATCAATCTATTCCTGGTAATACATACATTCTTGAAACTCTTAAAGGAGTTGTATTTCCCAGAGCATTAAATGGAAAATATTTAAAGAAATATTACCCTAGTGTCTGGATGGATGCATAAAAGAGTAATTGCCGATAACAATCCTATCGGCTAGAGTCAAAACAAAGTATCAATCATTGCCGATGCGCTAATTTAACAAAGCTTGGATAGCTGATATCGCACGCAGGCGAATTTCATCGGTTTCTTTTAATTCCTTGGCATCTTCATCGGCACTTCCTTCCAAAGGCTTGAGTTTCTTCTTGAGGACCAAGGCCTTGCGAGCTTGGACGTCTCGTTCTTGCTGAAGGGCCTTGATAGCGTCAGAAAGCTGGTCTTCTTCTTGCTTGGCTTGAGTCAAGGCTGTTTCAACCTTTTCCAGTTCGGCTAGCAGAGCTACCCTTTTTGCTGATAGGTCTAAGATTTTCTATTTAAGATCAGCACCGGAGGCTTGCAAGTTGCTGATGCTTTTGTGCTTCTCATCGGCAGTTTGCTTCAGCTGCAGCATTTCTTCCTTAAGTTGAGCCTGAGCTGCTCTGTCGACAATACGATGAACAGCCTTTTGATATTGAAGTTGTCTGCTCTCCAGATGGACTGCTGGGAAGATGATTTCTTCAACATCGGCAGGGACTTGGCCACAGATTGTTTTGAAGATGGTCCTTGCAGGGTCTGAATCGATCACCAGTTGAGCAGTATCTTGTTGCAGCAGATTCAGGAGAACTTCTAGTTTGTCATAGGTATCTGCCGATATTGTTCCCAATGCTAGGGAAGAACTCGCCTCTTCTCCGTCATCATCGGAGACATCGATAGCAAAAGAAAACAAGCTATCGGGAGAATCTTGTTCCTGTGAAATAAAGAGAGTTAGGAATCCTATTTGTGGTGTCTGGGGATATTATAAAACAAACAGTTAATCGGTTTACCTGCTTCAGGGTAATTTCTTGAGTCTGGTTTGAGGGAGCGGCTTGAAAAAGATCATGTGAAGGATCGACAGAGGATGCCGATGGAATGTCTTCTACGACCTCATCAGTAGTCGGCCCTTGGGGTATAATGGCTGATGGTGTATCTTGTACAGAAGAAGCAGCTTATTCAATTATATCAGTGGGTCGATTGACAGGTGTTAGAGCGGATGAAGGGGCTGGTGTAGATTTCTGTCGCTTTTGTTGAGCTTCAGCATCGGTTAAAGCTTTGCGCTTTGTTTGGGCCTCAGCGACAATTGGCTGGGGGGCATCGACATGTGTTGATTGGGGAGCTTGCATGCTTGGTGTGCTTGCCAATGTGCCCGTTTGTTGCTGCAAAAATGAGTATAAGATTGGATATTTAACAGAAAAAATGTAAAAATAAGAGAATACCTCTGAAGGAGGAGTAGAGGTCGTGGTTCTTGATATTGAAAGAGTTGCTGATGATGATCTAGATGCAGCTCTCATATCCTGATAATTATATGTTAATATAGTGTGCATCAACAGAAAAATAAAGTAAGCAAGGTTATTACCTTAAAAACCTTGATTAGGCTTGAAGCAGCAGCCATTGGAGTGGCCCTGGATGTTGCTAGTCTTGGTCTGGAGGTGATAGTTTTGGCGCGAGTCCTCTAGAAGGTTAAGGCCTCTAAGGTAGGGGCGTTGTAGCCAATTATTGAGACTGGAGAAATAGGGTGGAGGTTGAAGGGTCTTCCACTTTTGCTTATTGATGAAACTGGATCATCGGCCTGTTTCAGGGAAGATTAGTTACCAATATACATATAAAAGGAAGGAGAGAGATAAAAGTTAAAAGGAACTTACTGCATCGTCAGGAACAGCATAGTCAGGATCGATCATGTGCCGATATGTATGAACGGATGTTGAAAACAACTGTTCTTTCCACTCTTGCCACCATTGCTTATATGACTCTGTGATGAAAGATGCTGGTGACCAGGCGGAGAGATCAACATTTGAAATATCGGCATCAGGAGCAAGTCTTACTACTCTACTCTATTTAGTTCTAGCTGTAATAATTTCTCTGGGCTTAATCACATCGGCAAAGCATAGCTTGATTGGCAGTTGCCCAAAGGCTAATTGGCGAGACACTGCCGATGGATTGTAGAATTCATAAGTGATATGGGAATTCTTCCCGCTACCAAATGTGTTTACTGGGATTACTCTGGGGGTAATAATAGCCATCATAAGATCATTATCTTGGTTCAGATCACTATCGGCAAAATTGAAAAGAAGAGAGAACTTGTTATCCTCATCGATATAGGGTACCCAAGCTCTGAGATCATGAGGGAGACCATGGTAGAAATTCTGAAAAAACCTGCCAATTTGATCTTCATTGGACTCTGTTCTAGGAAGGACGATTATGGCTTCGCCGAAGTTGAGAGGAGGGCCTGTTGCCGATTCATCATCTCCAAGGATGTAATCTTCGGCGATCTCTCGTGGGAATTCTTGGGCAAAGAAATCCCATTGTAGACGCTTATGCATGTGAGCGTTTAACCACATATTGATGAACCACCACGGGCCTCCCAGATTGCCGATGGGTTCACCAAGTAGAAGCTTCTGAGACGCTTGGTGGAGAAGGTGGTAAGTTGAGCTCAGGAGGTATCGGCCAAGTGGGAATCTGACACCGTTGGCCAAGAGTTCCGCTGCTGGGAGGAAGGCGTTAGTTGGTCCTACCGATCGACCACAGAAGATAAACTTCTCCAGCCACATGTTCAGGAATATGGTGTGTTCCCTTTGATTGACAGTACCAATTTTTTGGTACTCTTGGATGTATCCTGTCCAGCCGCTAATGTTGCGTGTATTTACTCTATACTCAGTTTTTCTACCAAAAATGTGGCCTTCATCGATAGTTGAGATATCCAAGCCGGTGAGCATATATACATCGGCAAGAGTAGGGGCACATGGGCCATGACCGAACATGAAGGTATTTGTGGTATCTGACAAAAAATAAGCAGCAGCTATCATCATGGATTCATTCCTTTCCATATCAGTAATGGATAGCCTGATACATTGATCTATCTTCCGTTCTGCCCAGAACACTTGCATTGATCTGTTGACTCTCAAGTACCAGTTTTTCCACCCTTTGGTAGGTTTGGGCCAAGATCGAAATGTATCTTTCCATAGATTCAAAGAGAAATTTTGAGCTTTGAAGGGAATACGATTAGCCTCTGCATTGATCAGGTCGGTTGGATCTGGATCACCCATTGGACCTAGGCAATGGAGGGGAGGTTGGTTGGTTGGAATAACCAGTGTGTTGCGTAGTTCCTGAGTTTGAAAGATCAAGAGAATGGAAGAAGTAGAAAAAATACCAACTGTAAGAATTCGCAAGGGGCCAGAAGGGTTGAAGTAAAAGTAATAAAAAACGAACCGCATGGACGTTGAAGTTGACCGCCATTGTTTCGAGAAGGATGAGGGCACGAGCTGGAGATTGGAAATGACGATGGAAGGAGCTCTGGTGGGTTGAGGATGCGCAGTTAGGGTTGCCACCGGAGAGAGAATGCCAAAGGTTGCAATTTGAAGGTAGAAGATGAGCAGTTCGGAGAAATCTATTTATAGGTCATTTGGGGTAGGGGTATTCTTGACTTATCTCTATGTCGTACGCGGATGGATCGAGGTGGTTCAGATAGATATGGTAACTGTTCGCACGATAATCAAGGGATTGTACAGAAGATTTGATGGCATGGCAAGTAGTCATGACTTGAAGGATATTTTGATACAGGATCTTTCAGTTCTAAAATGGTGATGTTGTTGTGATAAGATCTTGCCGATGGATTGTTATTTTGGTATCTCAACCGTAATTGAGGCAAAAAAACAGTTGGAAAATGTGCGATATTTACTGAGATACATGGATTAGATCTAGATTTGATTAAATCTGGTAACAGATCGTGTTATGCTTGGAGAATAGGTTGAAAAATAGGTAATAGCAGGCATTATCTGGAGTAAATTTCGGAGCATCAATATCTTATACTCCGAAATTGGGGGGCATGTGTTGACATTATTTTTTAGCACATGTCAAGATGGTCAGGAAGGGCTAATCAGCAGAGGAAAGATTATTGTATAGATTGATAGCTGATGAAAATGAGTTTGCTTATGAGTGGTAGCGGCGTATGGGTTCAAATTGATATGTTGCCAATAAGGTTAAGGGTATTATTGCCGATGCCGATGAAAGATGGTTTGAAGACTGCTGCCGATGAAACAGGGGATGTACCGATGGAAGGAACTTGAAGGCTGCTGCCGATGGAACAGGGATTGTGCCGATGGAACAGGGATTGTGCCGATAAAAAGGAGGTCGGTGAGAATACCATCGTGACTGAGGCGGACTATGGAATAAGATAGGAGTTAATTTCCTTATATACGTTTATTAGAGTCTGAGTTGTATCAAAGTCATGTGTTTCCATAGATTTGGATTTAGTGTCCTAGTCGTATTTGGTTACGTTTCTGTAGATCAGGATATAAATATAGGGTGAAGGACAATGTAAAAAGGGAGATCAATCAATACATCAAAAACAGCTTTTATTCTTATTTACATCTACTTTCGACGACTTCGTCAATTTGTATATTTTTCTTTTTTACGAGTTCTCATCGATTCGGCGAGTTGCATTGCTCCAGTGCAATCTTCGGCGATCCTCGAGTTCCGCGTGAGTACCTCTTGGCCGTGACTTCCGGACGTATCGCTGTTGTCAGGACCAAAGTGCTCGTATCTTCATCCTTGTCGATTAACAGGTCAAATCGACTGGCACGCTTTGGATATCGATTTCGGGTATTAGCCCTTTGTGTTTGCAGATCTACTTTTGCATCAACAGGTCCCAAGATAGACAAGGCTCCCAACAAGCTGACGATAGTGAGTAGGATCATCAAGTGGAGTACCATCAATGGGTCATAAGTGAACACCAAACAAACAACCACCAACGATAGTGTAGCGATATCCATTTTCCTACACAATATGGCAAGGTGGTGAGCTGCTAAAAGGAAGAAGAGTCAAAGGTAAAGGAACAATGTGAAGATGACAAATTCAAATTCTCTCACACCAAATTCATATGGATCCATCTCATTTAGCTCTTGCAGAGTATTCTCTTCAAGCTTCTAGAAGACCACATGATACTGAAGAGGAAGAAGGACTATGATGAAGCTTCTGAGGCAAACATATGCAAATTTTTGGTCGAAGGAGGTCTTTCTGAAACATAATTTCAGGAGTTGAACCGATGTGTGCTCAACTTCATGACCTCTCTTGGTTGTAACTCGAACATAATCTTGCTGCAATAATGTGAAGGTTCTTTCTTCTAGGGAGAGCGGAGAGCCTAGTTGCTCTTCTCGGCCCGCCCAGTCCAATTGAAATAGAGTTTTCTTCGTAACACAGGTATTACTGTTGTGCAACTACATCCATATAATTTCTGAAATAATTTGAACTTACCCATGCCTCACGTGAAAGCAGTGGGTTTGTAGCATTATTTGGCATTTGCTTCTCACGGTCGATCAGTGCTACACTGCCACGTGGATAAGCAACTCATCGAAAAAGGGAGCCAAGAGTTGCTCGACAAGAGTAGACCCAACAATGTGGGAGCTTCGTGGCCATTTGGTACTGAAAAGGAAGGAGTAGTGAAGCCTCGGGAGAGTCTGAGGCAAACTAATACATGGAGATTTCTGGTTGAAGCAGCCTGCAGATCTTTTTTTCGAAGAGCAAGAATCCTATTTATCTTTTCTGAAACATTTTTCCACGAGTTCAAGAGATGTGTCCAGGTGTTCGTAATGATGAAAGAAGAAACTCTGGATAAGTCTGTGGAGAGTGGACTGTAGTTGTAAGGCCAGTGTCAGTGGGGATTTCATGTCACTGTTTCCAACACATCCAGATTTTGGAAACAGTGTAGAAGTGTTTCATCCCCATGAAACTCTCTCTACTCCCTGAAACTCTTATCATCTCTCTCTTCATTAATATGGTGCAACATCAGCATAATTAATGCCCATAAAACTCTGATGAAACCCCATTGAGACTGGCCTAAGTGATCCAAAACTATTCTCACGATGTGTGCTCAACTTCATGACCTCTCTTGGTTGTAACTCGAACATAATCTTGCTGCAATAATGTGAAGGTTCTTTCTTCTAGGGAGAGCGGAGAGCCTAGTTGCTCTTCTCGGCCCGCCCAGTCCAATTGAAATAGAGTTTTCTTCGGAACACAGATATTACTGTTGTGCAACTACATCCATATAATTTCTGAAATAATTTTAACTTACCCATGCCTTATTTTTAACATGTTTAATCTTTCACGTTTCAATAAATAAATATAAAAAATAAAGAATAAAGAAAGGCATTAGAACCTTTATTTTTTCATAAAAGTAAAAGTTTTCTTGCAGATGCAATTTTGATTAAAAATAAAACATATCTTATAAGAACCTGGTTGCACCGATGGTCTAACTAATTAAACATGAACTAATATCTTGAGGTGTGTGTTGTTAGTTCGGTTTAAACAAATTTGTGTCTTGACTGTATGGATGCACCAATGCAACCCTTGACGAGTCCCACAACGTATATATGTATAATATATTAAAATTTTTATTGAAACCATTTATTAAATGACCTATTTGCTCAGCTGGTTAGAGCGTCATGCTAATAGCGCAGGTCGCAGGTTCGAGACCTGCATGGGCCAAATTTTGTTTTTTTTAATTTCCTTCAACTAGTATTGTATTTCTTTTTTAACTTTCCTTTCGAAGTAACACTTCCATTAAATTTTGTTTTTTTTGTTTAATTTCCTTCAACTAGTATTGTACTAGCAATATGCCCGTGTATTGTAACGGGAGAAAATAAGTTCTCCAATGGTCACGGAAGACAAGAACATAAATTTTCGGGGTCTATCCACCGATGATTATGATGGGATACCTCTCTCTAGTTTCGACGTTGTGGGACTCGTCGAGGGTTGCATTGGTGCATCCATACAGTCAAGACACAAATTTGTTTAAAGGAAAAAGTCTAATTGACCCCCCAACTATTGGGGGTGGTCTAGTTTACCCCCTCAACTATGAAACAGTCTAATTTACCCTGAACTTTGCAAAACCGGCCAAATCACCCCCTCGAGCAGTTTTGAACAGTGGTTTTGATACCGTAACAACGGTTTTGCTACAGTAACAGTGGTTTTGTACTTTTCTTTTTTATTTATTTCGTCTGAATCTTTGAAAAATTATAGTAAATCACAAAAAATCATAAAATAAAAAATTCAATTTTATTGGACTCCACATGAGTAGATCTACACAGTGAACATATAATATAGTATGCTTTAGTACAAAGTGTTTGCTGTAAATTTTGATCTATTTTTTTCTGTAATTAATTTGAATAATTCATATAACAAAAACTTTGTACTAAAGCATTCTATATTATATATTTACTGTGTAGATATACTCATGTGGAGTCCGACAAAATTAGATTTTCTATTTTATGATTTTTTTTTATGATTTACTATGATTTTTCAAAGATTCAGACGAAATAAATAAAAAAGAAAAGGACAAAACCACTGTTACTGTAGCAAAACTGTTGTTACTGTAGCAAAACCACCGTCCAAACCCGTTCGAGGGGGTGATTTGGCCGGTTTTGCAAAGTTTAGGGGGTAAATTAGGTCGTTTTATAGTTGAGGGGTAAACTAGACCACCCCCAATAGTTGGGGGGTCAATTAGACTTTTTCCTTTGTTTAAACCAAACTAACAACACACACCTCAAGATATTAGTTCATGTTTAATTAGTTAGACCATCGGTGCAACCAGGTTCTTATAAGATATGTTTTATTTTTAATCAAAATTGCATCTGCAAGAAAACTTTTACTTTTATGAAAAAATAAAGGTTCTAATGCCTTTCTTTATTCTTTATTTTTGATATTTATTTATTGAAACGTGAAAGATTAAACATGTTAAAAATAAAACTACAATAAATGAAACGGATATAGCTAATGGGCCGGAACCGACTCATTGTGATTTTTAATACCTTCAGGTTTTACTATGGCTTGTTGGGCAGCGCGTCTAGCCAAGACGGGGAGGGGGAAGGAGATCGATTCCCTCAACATCATCGCGACCCACTCTGACGCTGTCCTCCACAAGGTGAGGTCACTCAACAGGTCCGACCATACAGTGCCACAGCTACTGAACTACGTGGGACTATTTCTTGCATGAGACATGCACAGCGCGGCCGCCATCTCTTTTGAAGCTCCCGGGCTGCTACGACAAGAAGAGAGTCAGAACCAGCGCCTCATGAACTTAAGTGATGCTAGTCTGTTGCGCTGTATCGAGGATGAACTCATGCCAGTGGCCCGGCTCGAGGTGTCCAACGATAAGCCCAGGACATGGCTGACCTCTGCATCTTCCACACGTCGGTCAGTAGAGGGAGCTCAAGCAAGCGGTGAATGAATAATATCTTATTTGACGATCATTAGAGAAACAAGGGTGATGTGGTGATGCGGTGGTGGCAGGCAGACACCGTCCCCATAGGAGACCGGTTCCAGTGCTGAGTTAACTACCTACTCGGCTTCATCCTTTGCGACATGGCCGTGGACGATGCGAGCCTTAAGATCTAGCCTCCAGTATGTGACGCTGCTGGTGCTGCCTCTCGACGAGGTGGCCTACTTCGAGTCTTCGACGGTCGCCGGCACTGGTGATGTGTCGTCTGCTGCGGCGACCATGGTAGGAGCATGTGCGAATACAACCACTTCTTATTCACTGTGACGACTTGGACCCTAAGCCTCAGCATGGACGAGCCTTTTGAGTGGGTGAAAGACGGTCTGTTCGACTGTGATGAGCTCCGGATGATCTAGGTCTACAAGGGCCTGTCGCAGCCCGCAGGTATCATAGAGTTCCCAATCGTGAGGTTAAACAACCTCGACGTGATTTGGTAAGAGAAGTCGATAAAAGATCATTATCAAAGATAAACTGTTTAGAAAAATATCAAAAATAGAAAATCCAATTGATGATACAAAGTATAGTAGAACATAAAAATTTAAGCACTTTTATGTGGTAAGATTAGAGGTTTTATTTGCTGTGAAATTGCATATTGTGTTTGAGTCAGCGAGAACCTCTGAAGTTGCATATTATGTTTGAGTTTGCGAGAACCTGTATTGTTGGCTTACCGATTGAAGCTTGTAGATCGAATTTATTGTGAAGCTGACAGGATGCCTTGTATATATAAGTATTTATTTCTGACTATCCAATTCTATTCAGTCTGGGAAGCCAATTCTATTTGGACTGTGACTTTGTGTCTTGATCCAATTTGTTCTTATATCTTATTTTTATTTTCTATTAATAATTTTTCCTGCCCTTTCCATCCGTTGCGAGCTGCACCTAATCCTTGTTTTTTTTCTCTCTTCCTCATAAAAAATAGCTTTGTCTAATTTATATTTGCTTACTTTCTACTTTTATTTCTTTTTCTATTTCTATTTCGAGTAGGATTCTATTCGGTTAGGCTATTCTAGGAAAGAATCCTCATATAACAGTAGGAGTCTATTCGGATTAGGATTCATATTCAAATTATCTTAAGAAACCCCACATATTCTCAAGTAATAAAATAGTAGGGGTGTAGATGTGTTTGGGACAGTTTTCACATTCACAGAGTTAGTTAAAGAGGGCCGGACGAAAAAAATAAGTTGTGAGAAATTTTGCTTCTTTATTATTAGATATAGATATATATTTCTTTTTTTAACTTTCCTTTTGAAGCACAACATCCATTGCGTTATTTTTTAACTTTCCTTCGGCTAGAACTGTACTTTCCTTCAACAAATTTTGTTTTTTTTTTGTTTAATTTCCTTCAACTAGTACTGTATTTCTTTTTTAACTTTCCTTTCAAAGTACCACTCCCATTGTATTTTTTTAACTTTCCTTGAGCTAGTACTGTATTTCTTTTTTAACTTTCCTTTCAAAGTACCACTTTCATTGTATTTTTTTAAACTTTCCTTTCAAAGTACCACTTCAATTGTATTTTTTAACTTTCCTTCAACTAGTACTGTATTTTTTAAAAACTTTTCTTTCAACTAGTACCGCTTCCCATTTGACAAGTAGTAGTTGCTCCCTTCTTGCATGGGGCAAATTGTGTTTTGTTTTTTAACTTTCCTTCAACTAGTACTGTATTTCTTTTTTAACTTCCCTTTCAAAGTGTACCACTTCCATTGTAATTGTTTGACTTTCCTTCAGCTAGTACCGTGTTTTTTTAAAAGCTTTCCCTTCAACTAGTACCACTTCCCTTTTAAGAAGTACTAGTGTGACATAATTGCTCCCTCTTATTACTTTCCTTTGAATTTTGAACTAGCACAAGTGTGATATATGATTGCATGCAGAATGTTTGTTCGACGAGCCGCTTGACTTCTCCATCTCCGCTCAACCAAAGGCAAACACATTTCATTTTGTACTTCCGCTGTGTGGATTCCATGGACGGACGCAGTATAGGGACATGCATGGGTGTACAGGTGTACACCCAATGTTTTTGGCAAAAAAAATAATAAATTACAGTCACTATGTACGTATAATATATGTATATGTTTGTACTTGAGACAAATTGTGTTAATTTGAACACAAACACGCAACAGACAGCTCAGTCCAAGCCAGTCCTTCGCACCTTCCTTCTTTTGATTGTTCGTTCTAGCATGGAGCCACTGGCTTTGCCGTTCGCGACGTTGCCAACACTGTCAGTTCCCCCGGATGGGCGAGAGAGCAGACGCTAGACAAAGGCGAAGCGCGACGCGAGCAGCGCGTGGGGGAGCTACGCCGGCTGGTCATGCATATTTTGCCTCCTCCTTCGCTTATCGTTCGCTGCTATAAAGGATCTGCACCTCTTCGATATCTCTGTCTTCTTCACCTACTCTGGTGAGCCGTGAGCGCAGCAGGTATGTACAAAAAAAAATGGCTCATCGAGGCCTGCACGAGTTCGACAACAAGAATGGCTCATCAAAGCCGACACCTAATCATCTGTACAATTGTACTTTTGTTGTAGTCTCTACTTTACTAACCTTGCATGGTTGGGATAAACCGCATTGTTTGATAATGTTGTTGGCGAGCTAGATCTGACGTTCTAATTGATTGTGAACAAGAGTGATAATCGGATAAAAAAAACTATCGCTTTTTATTTAGTTTATGCATTGGTCGTCGACTTGCTGCATAGCAAATTGAAATGTATTACATTTAGGATTCTTTTTTTTGTTCAGATAATTTTCAATAATTTTGTTAAATTTATGCTAACCCTAAAGTATTTATATTTGTCCAATTTGCATGAAATCTAGGCAACCTTTTCGAAGTCCTGTTTTTAATTTAAACAATTATTTTTACAAATTCTTTATGACTTCATGTCCAACCTCTGACACGGTTGATGTGTGCAAATTCAAAAACCGAGTTCTACTTTATCATTTGCATTTATGAACTTATATGCTTTCTTGATTGAAATGTTATTGAGAGTAGCTTCATGGTTTTGTACATCAAATTTTAAAATCTTGCGTCATTCACATGCCCACTCGTGGATTCCACACCAAATGCAGACGTATTTGATACTGACGCTGACGCTGACACTGATATAGTGATGTGATGGTTGAACCCTTCCCAGGTCAGCACTGGATGCTCCATGTCGTTATTGTAATATTTTATTTTTATCAACATCCACAAATTCCCTTCATTCATTCACCATGAGTTCAGCGAGATCGCGAACCAAAATTCATTCACCATGAGTTCAGCGAGATCGCGAACCAAAATGCTAGATATAAAGCTTGGGAGGGAATTGAGCCAAACGTCACTACACATGACTCATTGTACAAGACGTTTACAAATGCCTTTAAAAGTGGTCAAAACGTCATCAAAGACCTTTTAATGCATTTATTAAAACGCCAGCTAAAACATGGAAGTAAAAGGTGTTTTGAGGCATTTTTCTAGAATGCCTTTTAATATTAACATTTAAAGGCATTTTCTTGCTGCCTAGAATACTTTTTAGAGGCACTTTGAAATTTGCCTTCAAACATCGATGGAGGCGTTATTAGAAATGCCTCCAAAATCAAAGTATTCATACAATCCTTTCGATCAATATCAAATTAGCACATTAACAATGAGAGCACACATTAACATTGGATGCATCCAAACTTTAAAATCTTCCGTACAGACATAAGCTTTCATCTAGAAAGCTAAACAACTATGCATTCAACAGAGGAAGACCACTACGACTTCACTGCAACGATTCAAATATTCAGTCAAGAGAACAAAAGATCTATAATCCATAGTCACTCCAACAGTGCTGAAAGCAGGCAACTTAAGTTCTTAAATACTCTTCTGCAGCCATAAAATTCTTCTAGGTGTTATTTCTCGAGTCCAGCAAACAAGCCTTTCAAGGTCTTGACAATAACATGCTCAAATTACAAAAGACAAATACCTATAACTCATAGTATCATACTATATAACTACTAGTACCAGAAAGAGAATGGTGACACCACCACCAACAAAGCTTCTTGCCATTATCAAATCCAAAGGTCAGCAACCTCTACATTCTTCCCCTTGCTCACTCACTCTACTCTAGGTTTCTGCAATACACAACAAACCATCAGCTAGTTACATACAGTAAACAAAATATAACCATAGAATCAATAAACAGTTATTTAATTTTTGAATACAGAGTTAAACTTCCGAGTTTCCATATAATCCACCACATAGCAGTGACAGTGTGAGAACTATACTACTATAGAAACACCATTTCTCTGCTTTTGACCAAGTGTTCTACAAATTTATAAGCATGTCGTCGTCCCCGTTAACATCAATATGTATTCACTGTAGTGAGTTATGACACTTCCATTAGAGTATTTATCTTGGCACAAAAAATAGCATTCAACAAGCCATGATTCAAACAGACCTACTACATAATTTGTTTGCCCTCCAGAAAATATATATTTGGTTCTAAGATCTCAGGTCATGCTCAAAAAAGTCTTATGAGATGAATAGTTGATTGAAAGTAACTGAATTTTCAAAATTGGCTTTCAAAAACAGCAACTGAAAGTAAGAGATTCTTACTAACTGAAAGTAAGAGATTCTTACTTTAGTTTGTACTAACATCGAGATATTGTTATATGTATGTTGCTGGTGCGACTTTGTACAATTTGAGATAATGTACTGCAGAGGGAAGAAGGGAATGGAACATAATGCTACCAGATGACCAGACATGGTGTCATGTTGTTGTCTGGTTGTTTAGTATTTGAGCAAATATTTGCCACTGCATCTCAGTCCACTAGCCATTGCCCTACCTGAAAAATCCAGCAAGAAGTATGGCTCAAAATTTTGTAAACTTTTTAAAACTACAAGTCTACAACTTATAAGTGTTGTATAATTAGGTGTTGTGCTAATCACGACTACAAGTCTACAACTTACATTATGAGATGGCAAAATTTCAATGCTTTAGTATTTCAGTGATGGACCAACGCACATAATGGATCAATGACACAATTCAATGAACACAGGCTAACGAGTTTTAGAAATTCAATGAACACAACCCAACACAGCTACCTGCAGTCCTGCAAGCATCAAACAACATGCTATCACTAATTAGCCATGCTCACACACCTTCTATTTTTTTCCCCAAATAATATCAGTATAAAAAATTGCTTCACATAAGACCTTAGACATATCGGTCAGAGTGGTTCCAAGTTGAAAAATCAATTAATGAAAACATTGAAGCAATCGTGCCCATGTTTCACGACTTCGACTTATAAAAGCATCTCTAAAATGATCTTTAATTTCACTTGAACAGCACAACAAAGTCCAATTAAGAAACAGAACTACAACTGAACCAAAATGCTAGATATAAAGCTTGGGAGGGAATTGAGCCAAACGTCACTACACATGACTCATTGTACAAGGCGTTTACAAATGCCTTTAAAAGTGGTCAAAACGTCATCAAAGACCTTTTAACGCATTTATTAAAACGCCAGCTAAAACATGGAAGTAAAAGGTGTTTTGAGGCATTTTTCTAGAATGCCTTTTAATATTAACATTTAAAGGCATTTTCTTGCTGCCTAGAATACTTTTTAGAGGCACTTTGAAATTTGCCTTCAAACATCGATGGAGGCGTTATTAGAAATGCCTCCAAAACCAAAGTATTCATACAATACTTTCGATCAATATCAAATTAGCACATTAACAATGAGAGCACACATTAACATTGGATGCATCCAAACTTTAAAATCTTTCGTACAGACATAAGCTTTCATCTAGAAAGCTAAACAACTATGCATTCAACAGAGGAAGACCACTACGACTTCACTGCAACGATTCAAATATTCAGTCAAGAGAACAAAAGATCTCTAATCCATAGTCACTCCAACAGTGCTGAAAGCAGGCAACTTAAGTTCTTAAATACTCTTCTGCAGCCATAAAATTCTTCTAGGTGTTATTTCTCGAGTCCAGCAAACAAGCCTTTCAAGGTCTTGACAATAACATGCTCAAATTACAAAAGACAAATACCTATAATTCATAGTATCATACTATATAACTACTAGTACCAGAAAGAGAATGGTGACACCACCACCAACAAAGCTTCTTGCCATTATCAAATCCAAAGGTCAGCAACCTCTACATTCTTCCCCTTGCTCACTCACTCTACTCTAGGTTTCTGCAATACACAACAAACCATCAGCTAGTTACATATAGTAAACAAAATATAACCATAGAATCAATAAACAGTTATTTAATTTTTGAATATAGAGTTAAACTTCCGAGTTTCCATATAATCCACCACATAGCAGTGACAGTGTGAGAACTATACTACTATAGAAACACCATTTCTCTGCTTTAGACCAAGTGTTCTACAAATTTATAAGCATGTCGTCGTCCCCGTTAACATCAATATGTATTCACTGTAGTGAGTTATGACACTTCCATTAGAGTATTTATCTTGGCACAAAAAATAGCATTCAACAAGCCGTGATTCAAACAGACCTACTACATAATTTGTTTGCCCTCCAGAAAATATATATTTGGTTCTAAGATCTCAGGTCATGCTCAAAAAAGTCTTATGAGATGAATAGTTGATTGAAAGTAACTGAATTTTCAAAATTGGCTTTCAAAAACAGCAACTGAAAGTAAGAGATTCTTACTAACTGAAAGTAAGAGATTCTTACTTTAGTTTGTACTAACATCGAGATATTGTTATATGTATGTTGCTGGTGCGACTTTGTACAATCTGAGATAATGTACTGCAGAGGGAAGAAGGGAATGGAACATAATGCTACCAGATGACCAGACATGGTGTCATGTTGTTGTCTGGTTGTTTAGTATTTGAGCAAATATTTACCACTGCATCTCAGTCCACTAGCCATTGCCCTACCTGAAAAATCCAGCAAGAAGTATGGCTCAAAATTTTGTAAACTTTTTAAAACTACAAGTCTACAACTTATAAGTGTTGTATAATTAGGTGTTGTGCTAATCACGACTACAAGTCTACAACTTACATTATGAGATGGCAAAATTTCAATGCTTTAGTATTTCAGTGATGGACCAACGCACATAATGGATCAATGACACAATTCAATGAACACAGGCTAACGAGTTTTAGAAATTCAATGAACACAACCCAACACAGCTACCTGCAGTCCTGCAAGCATCAAACAACATGCTATCACTAATTAGCCATGCTCACACACCTTCTATTTTTTCCCCAAATAATATCAGTATAAAAAATTGCTTCACATAAGACCTTAGACATATCGGTCAGAGTGATTCCAAGTTGAAAAATCAATTAATGAAAACATTGAAGCAATCGTGCCCATGTTTCACGACTTCGACTTATATAAAGCATCTCTAAAATGATCTTTAATTTCACTTGAACAGCACAACAAAGTCCAATTAAGAAACAGAACTACAACTGAACCAAAATGCTAGATATAAAGCTTGGGAGGGAATTGAGCCAAACATGCACATGACTGATCCGGTCCCAATCGAGACTCAAGTGAGCTAATTGTACGTACACCTATTACATGATCTAGGGATATATACGACATCCACCGACTCGAAATGCAACCTGATCAAATCTCGCGCTTCCTATGCACAGAACAGAAGCTGGGCTCAGATCGAGAGCGTCAGAGCGCAAAGCCTTGGCTGTGGACGTGTGGTCAGTGAATCTGTTTCCAGAACAAGCTTGACAATACCTTGACCTGGCGCCGATTGTAGCGTAGCGATACACGCCTGAGCTTCCGCACAATCGGCACCATGAACAGCTTCTAGACAGCCCGCGCCTGATGCTGTGACAGGTTAACCATGGCGATCTTGTATCCGCTTAAACTATCATCAAATCATCAATCAAGTAATCAAAAGAGAGGAACGGCCCGTGCCTGCTGTGACAGCTTGACCATGGTGATCCTGTATCCGCTTAAACTATTAGTAAATCATCAATAATCAAAAGTAATCATAACGGCATGCGCGCACACGAGCGCCTTGACTCGATCGGGGCTACCAGCGCACGTGCTAATTAACAAACGCAACGTGCCTACTCCGACGAACGACCCAATACCAACAAGCACCTACTAGGAGGCTAGGACTAGCGTGCTATCCACTGCCACCGACTGCGCCAGTACTCCCTCTGTTAAAAAAGAAAAGAAAAGAAAATGCCGCTGTAAGATTCGTGCTTATCAGAAGCCTTCTGCTAACTAGATTTATAGAAAATATTAGCAACATATTTATCTTAAAATAAGTTTATTATAAAAAATATATTTAATGATTTATCTAATAATACTAGTTATGTACCATAAACATTAATATTTTATTATATATATTTGATGAAAGTTAAAATGGTTGACTTCTTGGAAAGTAAGAATAACATTTTTTATGGGTGGAGGGAGTATACAATTCTTTTCTTGCCCAGGCAGACTGGAGGTGGAGTTAAAGTAATTCCTATGATCTCTCGAAATAATACCAAACTTTTATGCAAAAAAGGATTATACATCATTTGTATAGATCATGTCAGGCCAAATTCTCTGATTTTTATGTGGTATATTTGGCTCTGAACTGGTGCACTCAGTCCTTCCAATTCTCAAGCCAGCCCACTAGACCATATCAAGTTTATTAAAACCGACTCGAACCTGCTAGCATCGAAAAAATCGGAGCATGGATGGCTCATCCGCATATCGACAAGCATTAGGTGCTAATGGTATGGTGAAAGCTTTTTTCCCTAACCAACTCCTATAAAGCACTAATTACACATGTTGTTATAGGATATTGTATTTAGAACAAGGATGTCAACAGAGAGGTTGACATGGCCCCGCTACAATGAGCTTTGAGTTCGTACCTAGGGTCGGAAGAAGAAACATTTATGCATTTCTGGTTCTCAAGGGAAAATTGTTGTCAAACGCGTGTTTGCGAATGGGTATGTGTGTCTGTGAAATGGCGGCGAATAATTTTGCAGCGATTCTCATTTCTGCTTGTCCATCTCTTATCACCATTTGAATCCATACAACCAATCAAACAATTTCATCACGTGATTTTACTTCTCTTAAGTAAGTGTTATGATAAATCCAAATCTAATTCCAAAAAAAAAAATCCAAATCTCAAAAGCGCCCTTAGCATAAGAGTAGTGGCAGAGTGCTCGCTAGCTGTTCCATGACACGAAGGTGGTCTATGTCAAGGCTTTATCTTGTGAATTATCTGAATCTAGCCTTTAATAAGTGACTATATGTTTGTTGTGAACGGATTATTGGCAGTAATAAGGAGGGGCACCATCAGCTTAAGTACGACTACAGATGCCCGTATCCTCACGTTAACTGCGTGTTTTAGAAATTCTGTAAATAATATTTGATTGACAGAAGGTTCCAAAAAAAAAGAAAGAAATCGCTAAAAAAAGGCGTGTACAGTTACCCGGAGCAACCCATGCTCCACCACATCTACTACGAGCTGGCGACGACACTAGTCCCGCCCGGGCCAGGACTGTACTCGGCCACGTCTCGCTGCGTCGTCTCTGGCTCTCTGCCGCCTGCTCTCGTCCTCTTCCCTTCTCCCTCCGTTAATAAGTACTCCCTCCGTCCCGAAAAGAGAGACGTTTTGGGCCTCAACGCGCAAACCAAGGAAGATGGAAAAAGACCGGTGTACCCCTATTCCCTCTGTCCTCATCTCGATCCTGTGTTTCTCGTAGATTTCATCCAGGTGCGGGCGAGTGGGACTTCTCGCCGACGGAGGCCGTGCCTGCAGCCCGCAGCCCGCCCCACTGACCCCGCGCGTCCAAGCGAGTGCTACTCCTCCTCGCCGGCATGGCGCAGTAGGAGCGAAGGGCGGAGGAGCCGACGGTGGAGCAGCAGCACCCTCCGCCGCGGGGCCTGCCTAACCTTCGCCGGCGGTGGAGCACTAGAGCCACGGTTCTAGGGGACCGCTCCCCTTCCTGCCTCACTTGGGGCGACGCGACGAGAAGACGGAGCTGCCGTTGGAGGAGAAGGAAGGCCGTGGCCAAAGGCCTTGCCGGTGGCGGCTCACTCTGGTTCATCGTGCGCCCGCCGCAGTGGCCTCGCTTCGCCCAACGCGCGTCCTCGCCGAGCCCCGCTACCGGATCTCGGCCGCGCTAGGCCCCCGGCGAGCGGAGATGACGAGGGGCCGCGCCCGACCTCTCGTGCTGCCCTGCTCCGTCCCCAACGCCAGGATGCCTGCTCCGTCCCCAACGCGTGGCCCACCTGCTCCGGCACCGCCTCCCTTGCAGATGTTGGCGGCGGCCACTTCCGCGACGCCGGCGAAGGACTCCCGGTGCCAGGGCCGGGGCGGATCTACCGACGCCCGGCGGGGATGGGGGTGATGGCCGCCGGGTTGAGTGGACGAGAGATGAGCACGGAAGGGATAGGTCTGCAGCCTACTCAGTTGTGGGACCCGCAGCTAGAACGACATTCTTATTGGGACATGGCTCAAGTGCTAGAACGACAGTCTTATTGGGACGGAGGGAGTACTCGAGCCCCCAACCCCCAACCTCCCATGATCCCATTCCCATCCCACCCCCGGCCGCTCGCAACTTCGCAGCAGCGCTCGCACAACAATTTTCGCTCGCTAATCCACGCACACAAAAAAATTTCGCTCGCCCAATCCCCAGAAAACCGAGCCAGCCAAACCGATCCGCAGCGTCGTCTCTTCCGCATCCGCCACGCCCCACTCCGCGATGGCCGAGCCGCGCCCGCCCGGCGGGATCGACCCGCGCAGCGGCTTCTGCGCCGCGACGCGGATCTTCCACAGCCTGCGCACGACCGCCGAGCTCCCGCCGGACTCGCTCCCGGCCACCGCGGCCGCCTACGCCTTCTCCATCCTCTCCTCCCCGCTCCCCGACCGCCCCGCCCTCGTCGACGCCGCCACCGGCATTGCCGTCTCCTACCCCTCCTTCCTCGCCGCCGTCCGCTCCCTCGCGGGGGGCCTCTGGTCCGTCCTCGGCCTCCGCCCCGGGGACGTCGCCCTCGTCGTCTCCCCGTCCCGCATCGACGTCCCCGTCATAGACTTCGCGCTCCTGTCCATCGGCGCTGTCGTCTCGCCTGCCAACCCGGCGTCCACCGCCGAGGAGTACGCGCACATGGTCGCGCTCTCCAGACCCGTCGTCGCGCTCGCGGCCCCCGAGGTGGCCGCTAAGCTGCCGAGGAACCTCAGGTGCGTCGTCATCGGCTCGGATGAGTACAAGGGCCTGTCCTCCGCCGGCGGTGCGGCGCCCCCCCCGCCGGTGGCGGTGAAGCAGTCCGACACGGCGGCCGTGCTCTACTCGTCGGGCACTACGGGCCGGGTCAAGGCCGCCGCGGTCTCGCACCGCAACCTCATCACCGTGCTCTGCGCGCACAGGGACAACCGGGCTATAGTGGACAAGGAGGCTGCCGAGGCCGGCGAGGAGCCGCTCCCGCCTACGGTGACGCTGTTCCCCCTCCCGCTCTTCCACGTGTTCGGGTTCATGATGCTGCTGAGGTCCGTGGCCATGGGGGAGACCGCCGTCCTCATGGACCGCTTCGACTTCGTCGCCGCGCTGCGCGCCATCGAGCGGTACCGCGTCACGTTGCTGCCCGCGGCGCCCCCGGTGCTGATGGCCATGATCAAGTCCGAGGAGGCGCGCCGCCGCGACCTCTCCTCCCTTATCGTCATCGGCATCGGCGGCGCGCCACTCGGCCGCGAGGTCGCCGAGCGCTTCACCGCCATCTTCCCCAACATCGAACTCGTTCAGGTTCAATGCAACCTGCACGATCATAATCAGTTAACGCAGGCCGCACCGCAGATTCCATTCTGAATCTATGTTCTTGTTTCCACTTTCCAGGGCTACGGTCTGACGGAGACATCTGGCTCGGTGGCTTCGACGGTCGGGCCAGATGAATGCAAAGCGTACGGTTCGGTCGGGAAGCTGGCATCGCACTTGGAGGCGAAGATCGTCGATCCCTCCACCGGCGAGGCGCTGGGTCCGGGGCAGCGCGGCGAGCTCTGGGTCCGGGGACCAGTCGTCATGAAAGGCAAGTAGGGGTGTGTTCACTTCGCGAAAAGTAGCGAAAAGTTACTGTAGCATCTTTCGTTGTTATTTGGCAAAATTTGTCCAATTATGGACTAACTAGGCTCAAAAGATTCGTCCCGACATTTACAGACAAACTATGCAATTAGTTATCTTTTTTACCTACGTTTAATGCTTCATGCATGCGTCGAAAGATTTGATGTGATGTGTGTAAGAGGAAATATTTTGGGTTGGGAGGGGAAGTGAACGCGGCCTAGAGCAACTACTTCTTTGACTATGCAGTGGTTAGAAGACCATTGTTACAGAGGATAGCTTTGTTTATTGACTGAACTTTGCATGCGAAGGTTCTTCCCATGATGCTTCTCGTAGGACTTTCTGTTTCTGTCATATACTACTGTATAATCACACGGTTGGATTGTACGGTTTGGTTTGTGAGTGATTGAGCTGTCATGTGGAAGTTATGCATTGATCAGGCGAGCTTTCTTAATTCTCAAGCAGCATGGTTTGCCCACCATGTTTTTAATGGGGCTTTTGGTCATGCTGCTTAAATATTTGTCCCAACCAAACAACATGTGGTCAGTGCAGTACCTTTAGGGATTAGTTAATAGCTGTAACTACAGATCTGCATCACGGACAATGCATGGCTGCTTGTTCTGTTCCTAATGAATAGTAATGCCACTCCGCCACTGATGTTTATTGCAATCGTATCTTACCAGCAAGCCATGTGTTCATGGTGTTTTATATCTGAAAACCAGAGCACCTTGCTTATGCTTTCGTGCAACGTAGCAGCTGTTTAGAATGTTAGCTAGCCTCTGTTAGCTGGTGTGGAACAATCCGTGAACCGACTTCATCAGCTTATTTGAAGGTTTGCTTGTAGCAGTCCTTTCCTTAAGGATACTGCCGCAATCGGATATCCTTGTGAACTCTTATTTGTTCACACTTCATAAAACATAATGAATTGGCACATTTTTAAGGCAAAATATGTTCCCAGAGAATTTTGGTATTTTAGATAGTTCCCTTGAATCTTGGAACATGTCTTTTTTGGGGGCGCTACTACATGAGCCATATGATGATATTTTTCAGGTTATGTGGGTGACTACGAGGCTACTGCAGCAACAGTGGATTCAGAAGGCTGGTTGAAAACTGGTGACCTATGCTACTTCAATGAGGATGGGTTTCTCTACATTGTTGATCGGTTGAAAGAGTTGATAAAATACAAGGGATATCAGGTGCTGCACAGCTAGTTGGAAACTGCATTATTTTAGCATTAAAATCGGAGAATTCATCTCACAAGTTCTTGTTTGTGTTTGCATGGTACTGACATAAATCTTGCTCCAGGTACCTCCAGCCGAACTGGAGCATATCCTGAATTCTCATCCTGATATCATTGACGCAGCAGTTATCCCGTAAGTACCTTGTCGAAAACCTGGGAAACTAAAGGACCATTGATTCAAACTAATGCTGATATAAGATTCCTTCGTCATTAGACAATATCTGAGATGTTCCTTCCGTATGCACTATGCAGGTATCCAGACGAAGATGTCGGGCAAGTACCAATGGCTTTTATAGTGAGGAAACCGGGGTCGAACCTTACCGAGCAACAAGTCATGGATTTAGTGGCTAAACAGGTATCTTATCGTTTGATTACATTCTGGTCCAATTAAAAATTTAATAATGAACTAGATGTGTCCCGTCATAATCAGTGTCGTTCTACCTTTTCCTAAACAAACTATGCAATTTGCCAAGTTGAGTTGAAGTTCTTGCTAAACAAGGTATTTCAGTATTTTTATTAGTTCCCTGGTTCGTTTGCTGATAAAGATAATAGCATCCTTTGCCCTGATGCAAAAGGTAACACTGATATGCTGTTTGGTTGTCATGTAGCATATTGGTGCATATAGCTATGGATAGCAACCTAACTTCCCACTTTCTAATAGCCATGGAAGCATGGCATTGGTCCTTCCCTTTATACAGGATATTCTTGGCTATGGGTTATTGTAGACTGTAAATTGAGACCTGATTTTTTTTTTTTATTTTGTGACAGGTCGCACCGTACAAGAAAGTCCGTCGAGTGGCCTTTGTTTCTGCAATTCCCAAATCGGCTGCTGGGAAGATCTTGCGGCGGGAACTTGTAGAGCAGGCCGTGTCCATGGTTACCTCCAAGCTTTGAAGTACTGACGTGGAATCTAGGGGATTTCTTTTGTATAATACTCGACCCGGGATATTCTATGTACTATGCTGCTGCGGTTTTCAGATTTTGCTCATATATTCAGTTGAAGTGCTCCAAACAAATTAGGGAAATATTGTACCTTGAATATCTACTACTGTAGCGAACAACTACCAAAGCAGTACTTGCCACCGTCCGGCAACTGAGACAACTAAACTTCCAACTTCCCCAGCAGCTATCGCACAAACCGCGAGGAATTGCAACAAGTAGCAAATATGAATTCAGAATTATTTTTTTTCACAAAAAAAGAAATCAGAACTAGTGTAGGAAGACGCGTAGCGCATGTGGCGTGAGTACCTGAACCTGATTGCTTTCCTGCCTGCTGGGAGCAATGGAGGATGGAGCTTCCATTTCGCCGAATCGTGGTGCCTCCACGCGGCCCCGTTCGACTGGAATTATAAGCCGGCTGAAAAACACTGTTGGCTGATTTTTTGTGAGAGAAAAATACTGTTCCGGCTGAAAAAACAAGCCGAATAAGACGGATTATAACCCAGATGAACAGGCCTTCACCTACTGGCGTCGGCAGTCGGTGCGCCCCCGCAGCTGCCCGCTGTCTCCTGCCGGCTGAAGCGCACATCGTGCCTGCCACCAGCAAGCCGCAGGCGCTCACGCGGACGGTGACGCTGCGACCTTTCACGTCTTCTGCTGTGTTTTTATTTGTTCCGAATTTGTGTGCGTGTGTTCTACGACTCGGTTCGGTTTTGGGGCACGCGTACTCGTCGTAGCGTCGGAGTTTTGGGGCGAAGCCCTCCACCTCCCTATATAAGCCGCACGCACATGACGCAGAGAAAGGCCGCCGAACGGCCGAAGCCTTTGCTCCACGCGTACGTCCCCGTGACACACCCACGCCGGAGACACCTGCAAGGAGCTGGCGACCTCGGTGTCGGAGGTGGTGATGGAAGTGGAGACGGCAGCAGAGATGAGGGAGGCGACCTCGGTGTCGGAGGTGGTGATGGAAGTGGAGACGGCAGCAGAGATGAGGGAGGCGACTACGGCGTCGGAGACAACGCCACAGGAGACACAGTGTAACATCTTCCCTCCTGGTCTCACCCACGTTGGGAAGGGGGTGTTACGAACTCAGTAGGCTATAGATGGAATTGGGACCGGGAAGAGCGACTAACACGGCAGGACACCTTGAGATTTCGTATTTCGTATTTCAGTTTTGGAACCGTTACATAATTCTCTTCTTGCTTGCCCAATCCTCGACAGACTGAGCCACATCCACGCCACACTCCTGGATAGCCCTACTTCCTACTCCTTTCGGCCCACTAGCTTCTTTTTTTTTTTGCGAGGAATTCGGCCCACTAGCTATCAGGACATAACAGGGAAAAAAGAAAAAGAAATTCTCCCTTGGACAGGGGATACCTTGGGGTGCATGTGGGTCTTATTTAGTCTCTGATGGTTCATTACTTGACTGCAAGCTTATACCATATCATTTGAATGGTAGTCGAATGGGCAACTTATGTTTGCCCGATGATTTTGTTTGTGTTTTGTTTTTGCAATGCAGGTGTTAAGTTGGGCAATGGTGGAATTATCTTGGTGCTTTTTGAGACGCCATCTGGCTTTGCAATTTTCTCTTATGACGGTGCCATCCTCCTCCAGCCAAATGCAATCGAGGTATTATATTTGTCTTTACCAATGCATTTGTCTTACTCACATGGTTGCTTGTTTGTTGTAGTCGCCTTTGCCATTGGACTGATTTTTTGTGTACATGTTGTAACACCCTCGGTGTTACCGCGTGTAATAACTCACCAAAGCATTCATAAGCATCATGATTGTATGTTGGTGCATGAGAAAAACAAATTTATTGCAACAAAAAATGACCCACGCAAATGATAAGTAAAGGTGATGCTTTACCACATGTGATATCACTTAAGGTTCAAAAACGAATTTTATTTAGCAAAACTGCTATAGAACTTATATGCAACACTTTAATAAAATTTGAAGTACTAACTTTGTAGATTGAAATGCAACCCTTGCTGTGGAAAAGTATGTTGGCTAGCTAGTAATCCGAGTAGCTTGGAAATCGAATTGGAAAACCTAAAATACGCCTAGAATCTCAAGCTTACGAACAATTTGACAGCGCTACCTTGGTGAATTCTTTTCGAGAATGTTAGCTAAGGAGCAAGGTCAGGTTTTGGTTGCTCTGGGTAGCCCTAGGTGCCCTCTTGGCCGTAGTCCGGACGGGTGAGCCGAAGTCGAGCTAGATCGGTCGATTCACGTGCTTTAAAATCCGTGCACGAAACCTTGTCCCGGCTGTCGGCCTTTGCGTGAACGGTCCCGCTGCGGGCCACCCTGTGTCGGCGCTTGGCCGCGCTGTCGGGCTGGGCGGGCCGGTCTGTCCTGGCCTGGTCGTGGTCGGCCACAGCCGGCTGCTGCCCCGCGCTGCTCCACGCTGTCTCGCGATGCCGCTGCCCTCCTCGCATCGCACGCATCGGGTCAGCGCGACGTCGCGTCCGCGCCTTAGCCCAGCGCCTCTGTGGCCAGCCGACTGCGCCTGCCCGCGCACGCCACTCCCTCGCCATCCGTGCATGTCCTGGCGTGCCCCCTGCCCCTGTGTGCACGTCGTCCGGCCGCGTCGGTCCCAGCAGCCGATTCGGAGGTGACGCGGGCGCTGACCTTTCTTTTCTCCCCCTCTGCCGCCATGGCCGCCAGTCCGCCCTAGTCGGTTGCAGCTTGGTGGAGCAACCTCGGCCCATTTCTTCATGCACGCTGTTTCGCAGGCCTGAGTCTCAGTCACCCGTCCCCACCTTGTCCCGTGTCACATGCTAGCGAGCTCCAATTTGGAGTTTTCCATTCCGCCTTGCCATTAAGGCAGAGCCCGGCCGTGCACCGTGGTAGTTCTACCGTTCACCTCAAATCCCGAATTGGGTGCACCACTAGAGCCTACTTGGTCCTCTGTACGCGGTGCGCACCATAGTTGGAGCTGTAGCGCCCCGTTCCTCCGGTGACGCGACCGTGTTCGCCCGGGGCGCCGCCGCACCTCTCGGGTCACGCGTGGCCAGCTCGTCTCCGAGCAACTCCCAGATTGCCATCACCTCAGCGGTGTTAGTGGTAAGCCACTGATGCTCGTAAGCCGTCTTGTCCGTTTTGTTGTGGTCGTAGCTCACCGGAACAGCGGTGCCACCCCTTGCAGTTATCCATCGTCATGGAGGAGCCGTCCTGTTGCATCCTGGCTCGCCCAACCGCTGCCCGAGGCTGCGCGTCTGTAAGGTCTAAATGGCTAGAGGGAGGGGTAAATAGCCTATTTAAAAATCTACAAGCTTCACTAAACAACCACGTTAGTGTAAAAGATGGCTAAGCTAATTCTAGCACTAGCTCAACTATACTATGCAAGCCACCTATACAATTCTAGTGAAGCAAGGTTATGATCTCTAATACACACCAACAAGACTAAGTCACTAAGCTACTTACTCCTATGTGATAAAAGCTACACTAAGATTAGTACAAGAAAGTAAAGTGCAAGTGACTTGATTCTTATACCAACGATGTAGAGAAGTAATGCACTCGAAGAATCAATCACAAGAGAAATCCTCGGCAAAGAGATGACACAAGATTTTTACCGAGGTTCACTTGCTTCCCGGCAAGCTACTCCTCGTTGTGGCGACACACCCACTTGTCGGTTCGCGAGCTAATCGACTATCAAGAGTCTAGCCCTCGGCAGGCGCCGCACAACCGCACACAAGATGGAGATCCTCCAAGCCACGAGCTCCACTAGAGTATCCAATTTGCGAACTCCCATGGGGAAGGATCAAAAACCCCTTACAACACTTGGTGAGGGCTCCAACAATCTTCAATTGTGAGCTCAATCACCTTCGCTGCTCCAAGCCGTCTACCGTGTCGGGAAACACGGAAGAGTAACAAGAAATCCTCAGCAACTCGAAGATCAAGTGCCTCTAGAATGGAACTCTCAAGCAATGCACTTGAATCTCACTCAAGATGTGCAACTAAGCAAAGAGATGAGTGGAGGGGTTATTCTCTATCTCAAAGGATGTCTCTAGGTCTCAAAATGTGCAAGAGTTACCCTCAAACCCCGGACATCTTCTATTTATAGCGAAGGGGTACGCAGCTAGCCGTTACCGGACGACGCAGTGAAAATCATACTGACCGGACGCACCGGTCAGGGTGACCGGACGCGTCCGGTCACTATAGGACAAGCGTGAATAGTGCGCGTCAGAAGTTACCATTGCTGTGACCGGACGCACTCTAGCGTTTGACCGGACGCACTGCACCTGGCGTCCGGTCAGAGTCCGGTAAGCTCCCACCGTGACCGGACGCGTCCGATCGCATGTGACCGGACGCGTCCGATCGCACGTGATCGGACGCGCCACGCGTCCGATCAGCACTTCGCTGCGCTCTGCCCCTCTGGACGCCTGACTGGACGCTCCGGTTCCGTGAGGGATCGGACGCGCCGGTCGTGCGCTCTTCTTCTACGCACAGGAGAACTGACCGGATGCGTTGGTCAGGCCAGACCAGCGCCCGATCAGAAACCCTAGCAGCACCGAGTTGAACTGACCGGACACGTCCGGTCAAACCATGACCGCGTCTGGTCACCACGGTGATCGCCGTTCGCCTCCATTTCTTTTCCGACTTCTGGCGTAGTGGAAAATAGGCATTTCACTTCTCCAAAAAGCACTGAATCCCGCCTCGCAAGCTCGGCGGGAGGGAGAGGGGAACCCAAACCCCTCTCTACCGCTCAAACTCCACCGTCTTCGCAAATGTGCTAACACCACCATATGTAAAACCACCATGTGCATGTGTGTTAGCATTTCACAATCATTTTTTCAAGGCGTTATGTTAGCTCTCTACTAGATCCTAATGCATATGCTCAAGACATTGATCTAGTGGCACTTGATTTCCGAGCTAACCGTGATTGCCCCTCTTGATAGTTGGCTATATATCATAAACCCGGTCAATCACTTCTCTACTCATCTTAGACCGACAAAAGGAAAACCCTATAGTTATACCTTTGCCTTGCGCTCTTAGATCCTTCTCTTCCACTTGATCATCATATCCCTCATATTATGTGCATTTCCACCATGATCATCATTTCATGTCCATGCACCATCTCTTTGTGATCTTGTGGCCACCACTCCTTGTCACATATACCTTCATCACATGTGTTGCTTATGCCTAACTCAAAACACGTAACACATGTCATTAGCAACTTGATGTCATTAATTACCAAAACCAAACTTGGGCTTTCAGCGTTGCCCTGTAGGTGAGTGTCAGCCTCCTAGTGGTGTCAGAGGGGCTCCCGGTTGCTCAGGGCGGCGGTCCCGTGCCTGTGGCGTCACGCTAGCGTGCGCAGGGGTGGCCAGGGACCTGGCCGTGGTAAGAGGGATAGAGTACGAGGTCCTTTTCACATTGTCTAGCCCTCCTAGAGCAGTGCACTAGATTGCGGGTTGTTTCACAGATAGTGCGAGGGTGGTTTTGCAAGTTCTCTAGAGCGCATGGGCTTCCCTCGTCCGTGGGCCGCGTTGCGCGGTCGTGGGCCGCCGCGTGGGCCACCTCGCGTTCTCGGGCCGTGCCGCGTTGGCTGCGGGTGCGCACGCTGCGCGTGAGTGGGCCGCACCGAGGAATTCGACTTTCCTATGCTAGCGGTTTATAATTGACTTTATGATTTAGTGCTGAGCTAAAATTTGATGAATTATAACGACCTGTATAGATGTCCAAAAATCGTGAAACCACTTTAGTTGAGTTCCTAAATGCTTGATCTATCCCTTGGTGAATTCCATTTGTGCATAGCTATGATGATGCTAGGATTATTAAATCAATGCAAAAGACAATGAATATTAGTCCACCTAATCTTGTAGGAATTTTTGTGGCCGATCTAGGATGGCTTTTGCTCTGCAATTTTTACAGTAGCTTCATGATGTTATTAGATGCTTGCTGTAATTTTTGTAGCCTTTAAATATCTCGCTAGATCATGTAGCTAAGTTCCCCAGTAGTGCTTTGTTTGGAATCAAGAATAAAAAGATAATATGTGTTTTAGTTGTTAGAGTATAGCTAGATCAGTTAATTCTTGCTTAGTAGAACACAAGGTAACTTAGCACATTAGCCTTCAGAGTTAGCCAACTAGCTCAGTAGTTGTTGCTATCTTTTAAGAGCTATTGTCGTCACCTTATTAAGTGCCGCATTATCATTTCATGCATGTAGATCACGAGGTAGTTGAATACGTGGCCGCGGAGGAGTAGGACTACGAGGAGATCGTCGAAGAGTATGAGGAGGAGATCTTCGTGCCGGAGGAGTTCCAGGAGCCGCCCATGACTGACACCTCTGAACTTGCACCTACCCAAGGCAAGCCCCGATGCATAACCAATATTTTAATAATCTTAATATATATATATATATATATATATATATATATATATATATATATATATATATATATATATATATATATATATATATATATTATACCCACATGCATATATATTATCTATCCATGAGTCTTACTAGTACAAGACCGCGTAGTTGCTTTGCTTAGGTTCAACGGTAGCGTGGTTAACCTGTCGTTACTCACAACAGGATTATTGTGATAAGAAATCTCATAATAAAATGGTGGAAAGGAAATGGTGACCGGGCAGGGATATGGTATGGGTATCGGTAGGTGTAACAGGTGGTGTTCCGCGGCCACGGGGCATCGCTTGGGTGTACTGTTTTCCCTGTCCGCGTAGATTAAGGATCGTTCGTTGCATGGACCCTGGTCAAGTCATAGACTTATTATCCCGAGCACATACTTGCTTATGGGAGCGGGAAGGCTTGTTACTCTCTTGTCATGGGCTCCAGCTCTTTCCGGACCGACTGATTGGAGACGGGAATAGGTGGAGGTCTAAGCACCGCATTGAGACCGGGCCTCAAGTGTGGAGGCTTGGAGTCCAAGTTTGGACGGGGACCTAGAACCCGTGACAGGAGTGGAACGGGTTGATCTCGTTTGTACCTAGGGTGCGAGCGAGGCGTGTGTTTTCAAGGTACCCAGCTAGGCACATTGATTCGCGAATCGCCATTTCTACGTGACGGTACGGCTTAACTACGCTCTGGCACCATAGTAAGAAATGGCAGAGGAAAGATGGAAAAATGGCTCTGATTGCTCAACCCTTGCTTGATCATAGAATAGGTGCTTACATAGAATGTTGGATAACAACTAAAACACAGCTGCTAAAGATTTATAGATTTAAGGACACACTCTTAGTACTGCTTTCCACAAATAAGAAACCACAAGCCATAAAGCCTATCATAATCCTTGAGAGTCAGGAAATATATTTCCAGTCGGGTAAGTCTTGCGAGTACATTGTGTACTCATGGTTTATTTTACCCTTGTTGCAGGTGCACCTTGAGCAGATAGGCCTTGTGTGGAGGATTCTTCTGGTGGGCACAAACAAATTCTCATTTTGCTCCGCTAGATGTTTATTTCTTTTCCGCTGTATAATTTATCGCACTCTGAACCCTGATGTTGTAATAAATGCTTTCTGAGACTCTATGTTGTATGAAACAGACTAAATATTGTAAGTTTGTACTTATTATTGGATCCCAGGTGTAAAATATGGATGGATCGAGTTCTCCCGTTGGGTGTGCTCGACGGAATTGTCTGGTTTAGCTCACTTTCAGGACACTTAGTGTCTAGTGGTAGACAAGTGCCCCTGAAAGCGTGTTAATCCAGGCGTTTCTGCCACACATGTCCTGCAGGATGTCTGGGCAGACTTCGCTAGTGGCCGCAGGGCAAAAGTAGTTAGTGCCTTTCTCCTTCTGATTGTCTTTATTATATATCTATGTTCGTTTTTAGAAGAGGGAATATATTAATATTCCAGCTTCTGCATCGATCAATGCATATAGCTGTTTGTTATTACAAGCCAGAAAGAAACGGTTCAGGGTATCTCAAAAACAAAGTTTTACGCCATAGCGAAAAAGAAGTACTTAAAAAACCGAAACTAGATAGCAATTCTATTACTAAAACTCCAGCCGTGTCTAGCAAACACTTCCATCACGGCTATCTCAATGGTCTTACATCCCATCTTCATGAACTGGTGATCCTCCTCCTCCTTCTGTAACAGGAACCAAAACCTGGTCCAATAGGTCCCCTGAAGATAGCCTGCAAGTAAGATAGTGCTACAGTCTTGTTAAAAACTATATCATTTCTGCTTAGCCAAATCGTCCAACACAAGCACTTGCACCTACAATAATCTTAGATTTCAATTTCCTATTTATCCCTTCCAACCAGTCTGAAAAAATATTATGTATACTAATTGGCAGTGATAAATTGAAGGAACCATGAACAATTCTCCAAATGAATTTAGCAAAATGACAGTAAAAAAATAGGTGTTGAATAGACTCATTCGAGGAATAGAAACAATATTTCCTATCTCCTTGCCACTGCCGTCATGCTAAATTATCTTTGGTTAGAACAACAGTATGAACTCTGTTTACTCCCTTGAGAATATGCCATTCATATCAGCCAATGGTACGGGTAGTGGATCTATTTGGAGGATCCAATTAGACAGCAAGCCTTTTCTTTTAGATCCATAACAGCAAGCCTTTTCTTTTAGATCCATAACGAACCGCCTACCTTTGGTTAACTGCTTACTTAAGTTGAACAGAGATGCAGTCACGCTATCATAACAACAGTTGGAGCTAGTTTCAGTTATAAACTCTGAAATTGCTACTTCAAGGTGCCATAGTTAGGTTAAGGAGTTACCATAGTTATATTATATGTCATATTGTTTCGAGACTAGTTTGAGGAATAGAAACAACATTTTCTATCTCCTTGCCACTGCCATCGATTGAGGCATGTTTACCTACTGACCTGTGATTCCCTATTTATTTTGTATTAGGTTGCTTCACTAAGAGGATTTCAAACTTTTGAGGACAAGACCGGCGCCATTAACCCTGTTACTGGTGTTAACCAACAACTTGCTAAAATGATACGGGATAACATCATTCCTGATCAGAAGCTAGCTGTTGGAAAGCCTGAATATAAAGAAATCATTGAAGACAAGCTGGTCAGTGTTAACCCTCTTGTTCTCTTATTCTGAACAATTTCTTGTTTGCTTATTCTAAACAATTTGAGCATTAAACTTGATGTGTCTTTCTTCATAAAATACCTTGTCTGTTTGATAATAATGTAATGGAGTTAATGTGGGGATTGAAGAATTGCATGCAGTATTTAGTGGCCGAAGAAAAATTGAAGCTGACTAGAGAGGATTGTCTTCAAATGAGTGAAGGAATGAAAATTGTCTTGAAACATTATAACTTTGAAGTCGAACCAGAGATTGTAAGTTCATCACCTCCTTCCCAATGTATCTACTATTTTCTACTTTGTTTTTTGTGCACCAAGTGTCCTTAATTTTAAGTGATTAAAAAATTATTTTGATTCAAATATATTTGTGAGTTTTTTCATTTTCTATTGTTTATGTTAATGCTCCTTAATCACAGGTCAATCAAGATATCATTGAGGCTGCATCTGGTATATATTGTTGTGATCGTGTTGTGGATAGACACTCTGAGAACCTAAGAGCTGCTGGAAAGCATCTTAAGGAAATATCAGGCATTGACACTCAGGATTGGAATATAGTAAAACTTGCGGGTGCTCTCAAGTTAATATTCTATTCTGAAGAGAAGTTCCCTGCTGCTTTCAGCCCTGTTTGCTTGGTTGAAAAGCCATAGCTGAAAGTACTGTTCGCTGATTTATTGTGAAAGAAAAATACTGTTCATTGGCTGAAAAAGTACGGCTTATAAGCCAAGCGAACAGGGTGGAAGAGGTATATCATGAATACTTCGTTATTTATTCATTCTTGGCTTTTGATGTGTCTTTTGAAGGAACGTAGCTTTCATTAATAAATATCAGTTTCTATTTCTTTCAGATTTTTTCACATGTGTATTCGAGGTTGGTGAAAGACGGGCCTTTATACAAGGGAAAGATCTTCAAAATGCCATGCAAAATAATATTTGAAGAAATTTTTGAGGTCCGTTGCTTTAGAAATGAGTTGGTAAATTTGTTGCATTATGAGGTGAATATGGGAAAAGAAGCATACAAAGGTGACCGCTGAGCTTTGAAGCTGCTGGATATTAGAATTACTCGGTAATAGAGTGCTACTCGTCATCCTAGTATCATGTTAGCAACATTGAATGACTTTTGTTTGTTAAATAGTACTACTCTTTGTGCATAGGGATGCTTAGGGGGTGTTTGGTAAGGTTTCTCTTGAAGGGCTCTGTAACAGAACCGATCAAGTATACGAAATTAAGTAAGAAAATCACCCGTCGAAGCAGATAATTTAACAAACTTAAGTCTGTATAACCCGGTAGTCCGTGAAACCACGAAGAATTTCAAACCAACCAACATACAAATCAAGATCGTACAAGTTTAGCAGTCACAGTCACATATTACATAAAGTTCACAACGACAGTTGGATACATCGGAGTTTAGAATATAAAGTTATTACAAACCAAGTTCAATATAAAGTAGCGAAAGCAAATAGTTTCATAAACCACACACACTTAGTTCAAATACAATGCCAGAAGATAGTCACTTTCCACAAAAGCATTAGGTAAGACATACGGAGTGACAATTGCCCTTGATCCTAGTTGTCACCCATCACCGGATATAGGCAGTTGATGTAATAGCCGTAGTACATCTGACCATCTGTAACAACAATGGGAACACCGCCTTGAGTACGAGAAAGTACTCAGCTAGACTTACCCGTCTTAAACTAAAATAAAGTGACACCAAGGAGTATGCAAGGCTTTCTTTTAGTGGACTAGCTGACCTATTTGTGAAAAGCATAAGCTATCATGAATAAACTATTTTAAGTAATTTGCATCATCTTTATTATAACCTATGAAGCTAGGTAAGCCCTATGCTATAGTAATCACTTGATTAAACAATAACATCCAATTACCATTTCAGGTTTAACATTTTTAACATCATCCATATAACCATCAGTGTTCCATCATCATTACTACGATACCGTAACTCAAGCCAAGTGCTCACTATCCAGGAGCGATGGCGATTAGAATCAATTCCTAACCAGCTGGTGATTTATTCCTCACATAAACCACACTCACCGATCAAGTGAGCTACAAATCACCAATGACATTTTTCAGGTAAACGTCGCGGGGTAATAATCATGGACCACACTACCCAGGGACCGCTCGACTGCCAGGACACACCTTGGGCTCACTCTTCGCGTCCCCGTCTAACCCCCCTTCGGCACTAGTCTACCAATCTGAGTTTATCCCGGCCCGAAAAGTGTCACTAGCTTCACGGTCGAAAGGTACTTTATTCGGCCAGCTAAATATGAGGCATGCGTTCAACATGACAAGAGGGGCAAGCAACGATCGGTCCTTAACCGACACAGACGGAAAACTAATAGCACCCTAGAGCCATGTCTGGTTGCCTCCAACTTTTCTGTCCGGTCTCCAATTATCCATCAACACATGATTATTTCCATGATTTCATCCATTCCGTAGCTAAAACATTCCAGTAACCACCTATAATTGCAGGTGACCGGAAATCACCGATCGCTACCGGTCTAAGTAGGGCTAAGCAGTATTCGATCCTAAACTTAATTAGGTAATAATGTAGGCAAGGATAGTAATAAATGCATCAACAGTTTTACTCAACTCCTATAACTTAATGCAACAATATATAAACTCATATATATATATATATATAAAGAATGGCTTTTATAAAGTAGGAGACTTAGAATGCTCTGGGGCTTGCCTCATTCGAAGGAACTAGGTTGGTGGTCCACACACTTAGGTAGATCCTCTTCTTGGTCGTCTACCTCGGACACCTACTACGCTTGAGTTTCTTGTGGATCAGACCCGGTCTGCTCCTCTTGCATTGCTACTAGCGCTTCCTCCTACGATCCTGTATGATGCAAGTGCAAGTGAATATGCAAACGGTGTATCGGATGCGATGGCATGTGATAATCATGATGACATGATGTGTAGATGAACACATTGACCTTATTGGATAGCATAAAGGAAAAAGTATTCTACAAGGTAGTCAACATCATCAAAGATCAGTTACTACGGATACACATCATCTACTGCATTCTCTTCGGCTAATAATTCTCATCTTTTCTGCTAACTAACATATAACCCTAACATGAGTGCTACTACACTTTACAACACAACCACATTAACTTGTCAAACAACACCAGCAAGGGATTTGGTGCTTCAAAGATACACCAAAGCTTCATTATTAAACTAAATATACAAAAATGATATTACTTGATAATCCATTTAAACTTTGGTTACAACAGCAACCCATATTTCTAGTTTATAGAAAAATCTATAAAAATTACAGTAGCATACTACTACTCTAAGTAGCCTGCCATAAAATTTTCACGAGATTTGGATAAGTAAAACAGCCTACACAAAAATCACAAGCTATGACCTATAAATGAGCATGAAAATACTTTGTATTATGAAAAGTATCAAACAATAGATTTAGTATTTTTTCCATGATCTACACAGTAAACAAACAGTATACAAAATTTATCATATGCATGTTTTATACAACTTTCTCTCTCTAGAAAAAATAACAAAAATCGGCCAATAAAGGCACTTGAACTACACATCCAGATTTTTCTATAGAACATGCATGACATATATTTTCATACAAATTTAATCACATAAGAAGAATAACAAACTTGGAATCATATTTTTCTGAGCTTCCTATGATTTATTATACATTTTCTAAGAAAATAGAAATTATAAGAATTAAATAAAATCCTATACAAAAGTATCACAAATTTGGCATACAATATTTTTATACTGTAGATCTACTCATAAGGGGTCTAACAAAATTTGTTTCAACCAATTTAGAGCAGTATGTTTCGAGTTATAAAATAAACAAGCATTTAACTAAATTCTGACAAATCATTTCTGAAATCCTTTTCAAAATCAGCCGCCGAAAACGCTGGGTACACCCGGTGCACTGCACCCACGCGGGCACCGAGAGACAGATAGGTGGGGCCTACGTGTCAACCGGCCCCACTTGCCAGTCATAGAGAAGGGAGGGGAAGGTTTGACCGGCGAGATCTCGCCGTCGGTGAGGTTGCCGGCAACGAGGTCACCACCGTCGTACTCCACACGACGAGCCGCACCGGCAGAGGTAGCTATCGGAGCCAATGGCTCACCGGCATATGCTCGCTGGCGTCCATGGCGGCAAGGCGGCGCTGCGAGGCGACGGGGTCGCCATTCTCGGTCATGGCGGGGCTAGGGAAGGTGCGCAGAGGGTTCACAAGAGAGAGGCAGACACGGTGCTCAAGAAAATGGAGGGAGAGTAATAGCGAAAAAGCTCCGGCCACGGTGAGCCGAGCTCGGCGGTCATGGCGTCGCGGCGGAGGGGAAATGCCCGATTGGGCTTTACCTTCGCGAACACGACGACGCTAGCGGGAGCACGGGGAAGCGAAGGTCGAGGCGGAGCTGTGGGCTAGCGCAGTTGAGAAATGGTGGGGCGGCACGGGCGCTGCGAGCTCAGCGACAACAATGAGAGCACGCGGCAGAGCTGCTGTCGCGGCTGCTGCTGCGAGTGGCGAGATGGAAGGGAGAGAGGCAGAGCGCGGCGTAGCATGGGGTGTAAGCGCGACGCGGCTGCGGCGGGGTCCACCGGAGCGCCACCCGGCGGCTGACGCCGGCGTACGGTCACCACGGGGCGGCCGCGGCCTGAGCGCGGTCGGACGCCGGTGCGCGCCGCGCGGACGAGCGCGCGGGCGCGAATGCGGTGTAAGGTTCAAATAGGCTAGAGGGGGGGTGAATAGCCTAATTAAAACTTCTACAAGATTTACTTAACCGCAAGTGTTAGTACAAAAGGTGGCGAAGCAAAATGCACTAGCTCTAACTAATTAAGCAAGCCACCTACACAAGTCTAGTATAAGGCTATCCACTAAACACAACAATAACTACAAACTAGAAACAAGGAGTAACGCGAAAGAAGAGCTTTGAGTGATTATACCGCCGCCGTGTAGAGATGAGAAGAACCAATCAATCAATCACACAAGAGAAATCCTCGGGAAGAAAACGACACAAGAATTTATCCCGAGGTTCACTTGCTTAGACTCACTTGTCGGTTCGCGAGCTAATCGACTATCAAGAGTCGAGCCCTCGGCGGGCGCCGCACAACCGCACACAAGATGGAGATCCTCCAAGCCACGAGCTTCACTAGAGTATACAATTCGTGAACTCCCACGAGGAAGGATCAAGAACCCCTTACAACACTTGGTGAGGGCTCCAACAATCTCCAATTGCGAGCTCAATCACCTTCGCTGCTCTAAGCCGTCTACCACATCAGGAAACACGGAAGAGTAACAAGAAATCCACAGCAACTCGAAGATCAAGTGCCTCTAGAATGCAACTCTCAAGTAATGCACTTGAATCTCACTCAATCTTACTCAAGATGTGCAACCAAACAAAGAGATGAGTTGAGAGGTTGTTCTCTAGCTCAAAGGATGTCTCAAGGTCTCAAATGTGCAAGAGAGAACTCCCTAAACCCGGCCACCACCTATTTATAGCCCCACGAACGGATATGGACATTACCCCTTCACTGGGCGAATTTTCGGATCGACCGGACGCGCCGATCGAACTGACCGGACGCGCAGGTCACTGGCGTGCTCCAACGGCTAATTTTCGCGCGTATAAACTTGTATTGACCGGACGCGCAGGTCACTAACGGGACCGGACGCGCAGGTCACAGTGAAACAGCGAATAGAGAGGTTCCAGTAAGCTCCCGAAGCGACCGGACGTGTCCGGTCATCACTGACCGAACTCGCTGCAGCGTCCGGTCACTTTCGCCCGCGAAAAACACTGACCGGACGCGCAGGTGCTGACTGGACGCATCCGGTCACGAGTCCGGTCATAGACCACTCTTCGGTAAAACAGCGATAACTCTTAGCTCCGAACTCTGATTTCGATGATCTTGAATATTTTGAAAAATTTACTCAGATGGCATATAGACACTTTATCCAACTCCGATTGTCCGAATACTACTTCGGAGCCTCATGCTCTGGCGGCGAGCATGGGCTGCTGCCGGACCGTGTCTACTTCGTGTGCGACAGGAACAACACCCTGCAGGTGTTCGACGTGCAAGACGGGAGCTGTGAAGTTCGAAAACTCGATGAAGCTCCGCATACAAGGCATGCATTCTGGTTACTTCCGAAGAATCCACAGTGGGGTGATTTAGAGATGTGATTGCTGTTTTCTTGTAATTGTGTCGTTTCTTGATTGTGTCACTGCGAACTCTTGTTATCTGTCGGTTTATTTTGATATAAGAAATAATCAAATTCGAGAGAAAAAATAAGAAATAATCAAAAGAGCAAATCATATCTGATAAATTAAGGTAAATAGTTGGTACAAAAGGACAATGTGAGACAAACCACTTCTTAAAAATAAAAGTACATCAGCTTAATCTTGATAAATGAAAGTACGGATGCATATATTCACCGATACATCCAAGATATTAGATCGTTGATTTTCAGATTAATAAAGTCATTATAAGGCCTCGCTAGTCGTACTCCAACCTTACGATGATAGATAGATTTAAGATGATCCATTTGAAAATTGTATATTTCTCATATGTTTATTAATATGATGTTCTATTCTATTTCAAGGTTCCATTTTATCCTCCTCAGCGGATGTTTGAAGATTTCAGCGCTAGCTATGGTGGATCTCGTTAAAGCATCTCTCTTGATTCTAGTTTATAAGCTACTGAAATTCCATGTTCTGCATCCAACTATGTTCCTGCCCATAGCCGTCGCATGCCCTGACCTGACGGGTCCCTCCTGGACGTGTGGGTTTCGGGTTTAAAGAGATCTCATCGGTGTGTCTTGCATATTGTGCTCCCGACGAGGCTCCTCCAGCGACGTGTCTTGTGTATCGCGCTCATCGTTAGAGGCACCAGATTTGAATGCGAACAAACCCTAGGACCGGCCGACCTACAAATCGGCGACCTAATAACTAAACACCACCACCAACGACGACGACGACAAACAATGAAAGTTTACTTAATGTGTAGGATGTGTGAACGTGCTTTCATGTATTGTGATTCGCAAAAGGGAAAGAAAACATGGCTATAACGAGAACCGACAATACAGAGAACGGCGTTACAAAACTTTGTCAATTTAATAATTAATTATAATTTAATAATGTTGAAGCATTGGCACATCAACGAATCCCCAATGGAGCGGCAGGAAGCAACCAAAATGTCTTATTATCTGTCGGAGCTTCATCAAGCTTGCGCAAGCAATTAGTCCCCTCCGTTACATCGAAGATCTGCATCTCCTTCTTCCGCGGGTAGGCAATGTAATAGACGCAGTCCTGTCCTGTCGCAACCCATGCTCGCTGTCGTCGCTGCCCGGACACGAAGCGCCAAAGTAGAACCGGGACAGAAGGAATGTGCGGCCTCCAAGGTCCTCCACGCTGTGCCACCTCAGCTCCGAGAAATCCCACTTGTCGATGAACCTGCCGTCGATCTCACGATCATACGATGTGGAATAACACAGCAAGGTAACCCTGTAAAGCTCGTCGCCGGACTCCACCAGGAACACCGCCTTTCGAGGTTCTACTTCCCCGTCCTCGTCCTCCTCCGGCTCATCGGTCGAGCCGTCATCGTCCACCACAACGAAGCTAAACACCGGGTCAGGGCTGAACTCAAGCACGCCCAGCTCCGTTGAGCTGGCGTTGACGTAGAACTTGCCTCGGCATGCCGCTATGGGGCAGATCGGTGTCTTCTCGTACCGCTCCTGCTCGTCTGGTTGGGAACAGATCTGAGTTCCTATGTCGTCTCCGGGGCGGCAGTACCATAGGAAGGTGCTATCGTCCCCTCCCGCCTCGACCAACAGCACGACGCATCCGGGGGCGGATGGTTCGTCGGAGAGGAGGCAGTGGCTGTGCATCAGCGCGGCATCTTCGAGCCCTTGGAGCGACGGGAGGTGGACACGGTCTCCGTCCTGAGGGTTCCACAAGAACGTGGCCAGTGTGCCGGGGTCGCGGACGAGCAGCAGGCCGCGTGCCGTCGGGCAGATAGTCTTGTTCTGCAGATGCTTGTCGGTCTCGCCGTCGCCGACGATGAGCTTCTCTTTGGAAGCGCTGAATAGCGCCGTCGAGTGGTCGTAGCAGTGCAGGGCGAGGCAGGGCAACTCCATCATACTGTTCATGCGGCAGCAGGAGACTCGACGACACGGCCGCGTTGTTGCTAGCTTTCTAATCCCGGACGACGGTCGGTACGACCTGTTGTTCTCTATCCCAGGGTCCTTCGATCCCTCTGTTTTCTTTATGTGGCTTTGGGTTAGGACTTAGGACTCCTCCCTTAAGTAGACGCGTAGGTGAGCACAGACCCAATTGGAATCGGTAGTGATCTCAAATCATCAGCAATTCAGCATAAAAAGAAACCGCTACATGGAATTCCTTCAGTAGTTCCGTACGCATGTGTGTATCCGATGCCGATTTGCGCGTTCGTGTTCCAATCGTCTCGTTAGTGAGTGTACAGATAGGATAGAGAATTAGAGATGCCCCCTGTCGTAGGCACAGTTCACCACGATCAACAGAAACTCGAGTGGCCACCACCAGGCACCAGCTGCCAAGGACGACGATGGAGCTGCCCTGCCTCGCCTTCCACCGCTGCGGCCGCTCCACGCAACTGTTTAGCGCATCCGGCGACATCGACATGGACGAGGTTCTGACTGGCAAGGTTGTCTGTCCGACCGCGCAGGGTCTCCTTCTCGTCCGCGGCACGGCGACGCTGTCGGCCTTCTTGTGGGACCCACGGGACGGAGACAAGATCCACCTGCCACCGCTCCGCGAGATGGACGACAGCGTGCTGATGCACTCGCACTGCCTGCTCTCCGACGAGCCGACGGCCCCCGGCTGCGTCGTGCTCTTGGTCGAGCCCGGCGACGCCTGCATCAACGCCCACCTTGAAACATGACTACGACATAGGAGAACCCGTGGCACTGGAGTACGACGACGACGGCGAGCCCGTGTACGACAAGAATCTGACATGCCCGATCGCGGCGTGCCGGGGCAAGTTCTACTTCAACTCCCTCGCGACTGAGCTGGGCGTGCTCGAGTTCTGCCCCGGGCCAGTGTTCAGCTCCATCGAGATCGACAACACCATCGCGGCCGATGGGAGCTACGGCCTACGGGTACGGTGGAGAAGATAACAGGCCAGGCTACATAAACCTGGTGGAGTCCGACGGAGACTCTACATGGTTACCCTGGCACAGCTAGGACCGAGATCTACGGAGCCGGCGTCCACATGATGGACTTTGCGGAGCGGCGGTGGCGTAAGGTGGACGGCCTTGGAGGTCGCATGTTCCTTTTGTCCCCGCTCTACTCCGGCGCTTCGTGCTTGGGCGGCGGCGACCATGGGTCGTTACGGCAGGACTGCGTCTACGTCGTGTGTGCTCGGGAGAAGGCGCTGGTGGTTTTCGATGTGAAAGAGAGGACTTTTGAAACGCAGAAGCTTGATGAGGTTCCTGCGTCGTCAGATAAAGCATTCTGGGTGCTTCCCACAAATTAATCTTCTATTTAGGCATACACAGGGGATTTTGGAATGTGTTTTGTTTTACCTTTTTGTTTGTAGCCCTACATTCAGTTGCTATATTTCTTATTTTGTTTTTTTATACAACATAAGTGTATAGGAAGCTTCTATTGGGTTTGGGTGATAATGGAAGACGTTTTTCTATTGTAATCTCGTGTGAGAAGAAATGTATAAAGCTTTCATTGTGTTTGTTTGATCAACCATCTCCTTTGTTATGTTGTTGCATGGTCTTCTGAGAAAACTCTTCTCAGTTTGCTTCATTGTCATGAATGCGCATAATAGATTTTCACCCTGTAACCAGAGCTCAAATTGGTGGCGCCTAGGTTGTCGCATGACATAACAGGAGTGACCATCATGGACACAGCCCACCCGATTGGTGTCCGTAAAAACGCTCCTAAGGGAGGAACTGAACTTTCGAATCCTCAAGCCTTGATCAATGGCCCCTTTAATATGTCGCAGAATTTGCTCCACAGCCCCACACTGAACATCAATGAATCGAGATTGGAACTGACAAAGGAAATGTCCAGCCATGTCAAGATTAGATACTGAAGGGCTCTGACAGCACTCCCATACAGAAAAGCATCAGAATCACTTAGAGCATGACCAAGGTCATGAGACAATTTATCTTCTGCTTATGTACGCGATGGTGTTGAAAATATAGTAGGCTTAATTATGAGATAAAGCTCCCGTCTTCTATTGTGATTATGTTACTGGCAATCTGCTATGTGAAGTGTTAATCAAATGTTTGTGTTGTCCAGAGTCTAGACCATTTAGTTGTGCAGTTATTCTGGGTTTTCTTCAGAATTACACAAAACATAGTGGGTAGAGTAAGATTAATCCTTGTTTCGTACAACATGCAGTATGATTTTATAAATGTAATAAATAAGAAAAAAGCAGCTCCTCATGGGAAATTTGAGTAAGATTAATCCTGTTTCGTACAACATGTAGTATTATTTTAAATATAAATACTGAAGAAGAAGAAAAATCAGCTCCTCATGGGAGTCAATGAACGTTGGCAACGTATCAGTGGTTACAAATCATCGCTGTTCTAATCATATTTTAGATTTCATCAATAACCATGACATTATCGAACAAATGTTCTGTACAACAATCCTGTGAACATCACCTTGACATATAATCACGTTCCATCAGAACTTACAACATTCAACAACACTACAGCACCAAGTTGTAAATCTTACCAATACCTAAAGTAGCAGAACACTGGAGAAACTTCTTCTCAAGTCCCCGCAATACAAATGCTACAACATTTCTGCTGCACCTTCGGAGTTCAAACGAATAATTGTCCTGCTGTGGCTATCGTACACCCAAGCAATGCGCCAGCAATCACCTGGGACCAATTTGGCACCCAAGAATTTAGGAACACATAAAAATGGTAATTCATAAATGTATGCCGCAAGAAGATAGTGGCACTGACGAAGCTGCTGATGTTGATAGTAGATAAGCATATCTACATATGTTGCCAAGTAAAATGAGGGCATTGTGATGTGGGGTCGGCCAGTTTGAGGCTCACTGGGTATCCACATAACCATAATGCCAATAAGCCATCGCTTTCATTTTGCCGACAACAATAAAATGCACTCTCTTGAAAAAACAATAAAAAGGACATTTGAACAAACCTGGGTTGGTGTATGGCCTAAAAGTTCTCGTAGTGGTCTTGTTTCAGACAAGGGATGTTCAGAAGGAAGTTCACAAACTATTTGATTCAATACCTAAAAATTAGATAAAACAAAATTAGTTCAACATAAGCACACCACAAATTGTTATCATAAGACATAGAGAGCTAGCACAAGGTTGTTATCAAAACTATTTGATTCAATACCTAAAATTTGGAGAAACAAAAATAAGTTCAACATAAGCACAACACTAATGTCGTCATAATACATTGAGACCTATCACAAGGTTGTAACAATATAGAAAGGCTATTGAACCAACAGTACAGATGGCACGCAAAAAGTTATTATATACCTCTGCTTGCTTTCCAGCATGCAATCTGATACCAGAAGCATCGTACATTACCTGCCAAGTCACAAAAAGTACATTCGTGAGACCTCAAAATTTGGAATTAACAAAAGGAAGTCAGCATAAACGTGTGCACAATATGCCCACATGCAACAGAATAACGTCCAACCCAAAACTGAAGATTGCATCCAAGCAACAACAATATAAATGATCATTTTTCTTCAATCAAGATTCAAGAAGTAAAACCTCTTCAGAAGAAACATGGGTTGGGATGGAGAACTGATAACCTACCACACTTGCAAATATAGTTGCTGTTGCAAAGAGGGAGCAGTTAAAGCCATCTTGGAATCCAATCGCTACTGCTAGTGCTGTAACCGTGGCAGAATGTGATGATGGCATGCCACCAGAGCCGATAAGCTGCTTGGGATCCCATCTGTTCTCCTTGTACCTTTGTTTTGTTTGAAAACAAGAACAAATCAAACTTACTGCAGCATGGGAAACTGTATAAACACCTGTTCAGACTTGAACCACAAATTTATTGCTGATCTTCCATAAAGTTTATGCTGATGTATCTATCTACATCAAAACTGTGGAAAAAAAATATGAGAAAATAAGCAAGAGACCTTGATGCATAATCATTCTTTTGCCAAAATAAAGATCCCATTGGGATCCTATGCCTGTCTATGCTGTTATAAGACAAACAAAATAGGACATTCTCATATATAAACACAATAAGGACTCCCTGTGTTTCCATGCCTGGCTTCACTGTTCCAAGAGTTCCTTGACCATCTATCCGGAAATCAGATGAATTCCACAGCCAAAGATCATACTGTTGCCAGGACAGATCAATTGATCAAATGTGGTGTAAATAACCAGCAAACTGCACTCCATCAATGATCAATTGTGGTGTAAATAACCAGCAAACTGCACTCCATCAATGATCAATGCATTCCAGTCCAAAGGACACCTCATAAAAAAATACACTGGCCCACAATTCTTCCCTAGATTGACCAGATCAAGGCCAATTCTATTTGCTTCCAGCTCAATTCACCAAAACCAGCGAGAAATGAAAGCAAATCCACCATATAGGATGCTATTACATTCCCAGTGTATCATTCATTCCTCTAGCTTTGAGGGACAAATTCTTAAGCTCGTTTCGGATGTCCAGGAAACGGAACAGTCGAACAATGTAAACAGGCAGCTTTGACCGACGGAACCGCAGGCGGACCACGCTCGCGCCCGATCCCAGACCCAAACACAGCGGGGACGCGAAGAAGGCAGGAAAGGAAGAGAGGAGAAGGGAATCGGGTACGAAGCGAGGGCGTACCATGTGACGAAGAACTTGATGGACTGCGCGATGGCGAACCCGAGCAGGGCGGCGACGAGGGGGTAGTTGTGGAAGACGGCGAGGTAGGAGAAGCCCCCGGGCGGCGGCGGCGGCGGCGAGGAGGCGTCGTCAGCACCACCGTCCCCCATGGCCGAACGAGAGTCCCTGGCTCCTGGACGGGCGGTCCGGCCGGCGCGGCGCTGCCCTGCCTAATCCTGCCTGCCTGCGCCCCCCCTGCAGCACGTCACGTTACCGGACCGGAGCGCGCGCCCTCCGACTATATATACAGCCTCCGCGATCCGCGGCCGCGCTCGCTAAAAAGCTCCTCCTTCGCTTCGCTTCCTTCTCCTCTCTCTCTCTCTCTCTCTCTCTCTCTCTCTCTCTCTCTCTCTCTCTCTCTCCCTGGTCCCTGCCTGCGCTGCGTCGCACGGCTCGGGCTCGCACGCACCGCACCAATGGCGACGGCAACAAGCTGCCGTATTCTATTGCGGGACGCCCCCGGATTTGTCTACCGCTCTGCTCTTGGAGTGAAGGAAAGAGCAGCTGATGCGCCGGCGCAACCTCTATCGCGCGGTCGCGGCCTCTCGGCGCGGGGTAGAGATCAGCTGCTGATTGGAGTGGAAGGTGAGGGAGGCATCAAAAGGGAAGCCTGCTGGCGAATATGCCGATCGGTCGACTTGCGCCCACGGAGGCACGGAGCGATGCAGGGAGAGCTAGCTGCCGTGGATCGTGGTAAGCTTCAGCTATTGGTCCAAATTAGTATTAGCGTACTGTACGTTTTACTGCTCCCTCCATGCAAAAAAAAAATCTAACACAGTGTTATGATTTAGTATCTCATGTTCGATTAATTATAGATAAAAAAAATCAATATTTATGATGTCAAATAAATACCATTAAATTCATTACGAAATATATTTTTTAATAAATTAATTAAAGTCATAAATATAAATAATATTCACTGGAAATTTGATTCAAACTAAACTACTTTTACCGGAACCGTTGTTGTATGTTTTCTTGATAGACGGAGTAGTATGCTGGCCGGTAGATCCGGCCGGGCTGTCACGTCCCTCCGCTTTGCGTGCTTGCGAAAACAACAAGAAGCAACGGGACCCTCGGCTGACAGTGTCAAGACGGTGACACTGCTTTGGCGGCTAGCAGGCATGTTGCAGATAATAAGCAGACTGGAGTTCCGGAGTAGGAGTATCTCTGAACTGCCCATTAGATGCCACCGGATCCTGATTCATGCATGCGATACAAACAGCGCAACTGTCAATCTAGCATGCTGATGGATACAGTAGGTGCAAAGGGGAGGAATAGACAGGGCGCTCGGGGCCAATAATCTTGCGCGGACAAGACATTTGCTGCCACGCAACGTTCATGATACTTGCACAAAGCTTCACGCATAAACCAGACGAATTGATATCCTGATCGCGACGTGAGAGCGTAGCTCGCTCGCCCGGCGTTTGAACAGGTCGCACCCCCGGAACGGGGTTCGACTTTCGAGTGCATGGTTAGGTCCACAAGCAGAATGTGAGACCTGAACTCTATGTACAACACACGCCCATAGATCCAATCCCAACTAACCATCAGTTTTTTTTTCTTTGTTTCAGTCCTATATAAACATGAGATCGAGTTGCAAACCATCCAAAAATCACCCAGTTAAGTTTATTTTCACTTAGACAAACTGACTGAAATATTGCTTTAAACGTCTATCAGTGGAAATTCTCATTGATCAGAAGAACATCACGGTCAAAATTGTCAAATCACAACTTTGAACAGGCGACCAGGCAAACAAGCATGATCTCCAGGTTTACTATAGTGCTATATGGCCTTTTGGCTGCATCCAGAACCGACCCAACACCCAAGCCAATCAAGCCAGGGAAATCTAATGCTCGCTACCAAAATATATATTCACATCTCTTGCGCAACCAACAACTACATCTAACCCGTGGCAAGCCTAACCTTTCATTTCGTGATGTAAAGGGTGTGTTCACTTCGCGAAAAGTAGCTGAAAAGTTACTGTAGCATCTTTCGTTGTTATTTGGCAAAATTTATCCAATTATGGACTAACTAGGCTCAAAAGATTCATCCCGACATTTACAGACAAACTATGCAATTAGTTATCTTTTTTACCTACGTTTAATGCTCCATGCATGCGTCGAAAGATTTGATGTGATGTGTGTAAGAGGAAATATTTTGGGTTGGGAGGGGGAAGTGAACGAGGCCAAAACCGGTTGTGCGGGGCGCGAGGATCAGTCATCTTCTTCAAGTCCAGGTCCATGCCGTCATCGTACTCCTCGTCCTCCTGCGGCTCGGACGCCTTCCTCTGCCTTTCCCTCGCTTCAGCTGCTTCCAACCGCAGCTTCTTGCGGACATAGTCATCATATGACATCTCGCACCATTTCTTCGCGTCGCCGACCACCTGTTGGTTGTGGCGCTCCACTTCCCGCTCCAGCTTGGTCTTCTCGGTGTTCTTGGGCTCACCCCAGTAGTCATAGCGGTACATTGGCTTTTCCGGGTCATAATAATCCTTCCCATAGACCTCAGTCTCATCTACGTCATATCGCCCGGGCTCCTCGATAGGAAGACCAAGTGCTTTCCGACTGCAAATCTTTAGGAGTTAGCAAACTGTGCACTAGGTGCGGTGAAATTTGTACAGGTAATAGATTTACCAGCAGATGTCTCTGATAAGGGCTTCCCTTTCTTCAAATGAACGACGCCACTGCATCAGATCATACTCATCCATTTCTTTGTTTCGTCGGAGCTTCCCAACTTTGTATTCCTCTCCTCTTTCCTCGGCTTCCTTTTTCAGCTTTTTTACTAGCTGCGCCGATTAAAGTTCAGTATGGAATGGCGAAAGTTGTCAGTGTATGTAAAAAGAGGTACCTGGCGTTCAGCACGAGCAGCATCCAGATCAAGTTCTTTGACGCTTATATTCTAACAAAAGAGGTCAGAGCAGGATGCCATTAGGGGATAAATCTATTTGCAACTAACAAGCTGCAAAGATCCAAATATGGTAATCAGGGGCTACAAAGATTACATACCACAACTTTCTTTTTTAGCAGTGTTTCTTTGAAATATCCTTCAGTGTATTCAACTCTGTTTTCTTCATCGATTGAGGATGCATCAACTGTGGACTCATATGTTGTATCCTTGAATTTATCTGGATTTTGTTCCTCGCAGTCTAAAATCATCTGCTCTGCATTATGCCATTCCCAAAGCTGCAAAAAAGAAGAAACTTAACTGACAAACCTATTTGATGGGAATGCAAGAAATTAAGATGCAAAAGCCACAACATGATGCAAAATAATATATACGAAGAATGAGGCATATGATTGTGATTCATGGAGAATACCGTATCAACAAAAGGATGGTCTGATACCAAAGGTTCCTTTTCCATATCTTTTAAAGGTTTTTTCCTAGGAATGGGTGGCCGTCCAGCTTCACGCTGTCAGTTCATAAAAAGGTTAGATGGACACACCAGTATAAGATCTAAAACAAATAGCAGAAAACTGAACCAAATTGAAGTTAATTCGCACCCACAACTGCTCTAGGTTAGTATCCTCCAAACGGTGAAATATTGGTGGGAAGTCGAATCTATTAAATCTGCAGTCAGAAAGGAAATATCACATTGGAATAAACTGAAGCGCGGGATACGGCAACTGGCATTAATATTCATATTACCAGAACTGAGCAAGCAATGACAATAGTGGTACTCACATTAGGTGATCAATGTTAGGATATACAAATCGCATCTCAAGTGGGAAGCGGAAGCGGTAAGGGTCTCGTTTGGCCTGCACAGAAATTTATAGATATTACTAAAGTCGATCTACTTAAGATGCATAGACTTCCATGTGTACAGAATGTTCTAAAAAATGAGAGAATGAACAAAAGATGCACTTTAGTCAATGTAAAGGCATTTCCTTTATAATACTGAAACCAGATGTCCTTAAACCACCCACTGTACATGTGGATTTCGCAAGATCACTTACCAGAATCTCCACATAGACTTTCATGCCAGGCTTGATGTGATGCCGGATCCAGTACCAGTCATTTCCTTTTATCGGCACCCACCTAAAAGCATCACAAGCTGTAAATTTCAACAAGGTAAATAGCAGATGATGTCTTAGGAACTAAGCTAAATTAAAAATCTAGGGTAAAAGACAGAGGAGTATCCTACAAGGCTACAAGTGCAAAATTAAGAAGCTTGCCAGGCCTGTCTATTGCTGAAAGGTGGAGAGTGCTGACTGGGTCTAGATTATGTGTTGAATGTTCTGTGCTAGTTTTCAAGGGTGCTTAATAATCTGAAGTATGGCAGTTTCCAGTACACACAGCAGAAAAAAGGTATGGTAACAGGAAAACATGACACCCAAAATTCAGACATGTGCATGGGAAGGCACAATTTGTAGTATACCATAAACAAAAAAAGTTGTGTTAGCCTACAATAAGGAGAGAGTTGGGATAATCATTCATGGTCTGCCTTTTGCTAAATTAAGTACATTAGGCTCATCGTCATGCAGCAGAATTCAATGTACATACCCCTCATGGACACAACCGATGTTCACAAAGGCTCCCTGATAGAGGTGAACAGTCGTTACTTGCCCGTAACAGATCTGCAAGAGCATCAAGCCATTCAAAAAATGGTTAGAATGAAATGGACTAGCTAAGAGAAAAAAAAAGAGATGAAGTAGAGTTGTTCCAACAGAACCTGTCCAGGATAGTAGAATGGAAGTTCATGCTGCATCAGAGCAAACAATACATCAGTACCTTAAAGAAACGAATCACAAAATGTATGGGACTCATTCAAGAGCTGAACCTACCATATCTTCACTGTAGTCCTTACCTCTTTTTCGTCTGCCAGGGAAGTAATCCTGATCAAACTGCACAATGGAAATAGCCCAGGTTTAACATTACATGATCGCAGAGGAACACTATAAATACTCGACGGGATGGCGAGACAGACACAAAGTAATTCTATTCAATTAAGCACACATTTTTTTTATAATTCGACGGGAGGGGAGAGAATCCCCCACCTGGTAGATATATTGATTCATTCGCTCTCAATCAGCCTGATAGTTTACAAACATTATAGATACATGGTATGCTTAATTGTTACATAGTGTTAGCTAGAACGGAGCACCAGTTGCAGGCGATGGCTGCATCTTCTCTCGGCATTAAGGACACAAATGACCAGCAAAACAGCTTTATGATTTGTTAGATGATCATAAAAGGATGTTCCCCATTAGAATTAATCATAAGCATCGCAATATTATCACTGGAGTTACTCGACTATACCTGGTAGGACTCCTGCTCCAACCTATCTCGGTTTGCCTCCACCCATTCCTTGTACTGCTTCAGGAACATTTTGTACCTGTCTAGCGCCAGATCCTGTGGCGCATCCTCCAGCTTCTCCACGTTGGTCACCCCGGCTGCGGCCGCCGCCTCCATGTCCAGCCTCTCAGAGGCCTCCCTGTGCGCCTCCCTTATGAACTCCAGCTCGTCCGGGTCCACCTCCCAGCCAGGCGGCGGCCAGTCCCGCGGCGGCACGAGCCGCAGCGGGAGCCGGCCGGCCCACGTCGTCTCGAGAGGCTCGGGCGTGTCGCGCGTCGCGAAGAGGCGCTCCAGGTATCCCGGCTCAGCCTCCACCTTCTTCCGGTAGGAAGGCGTGAGCATGCGGAAGGCCTCGAGGGACTCCGGCGACTGAAGCGGCACCTCCTCGCCCTCGTTGAGGCTGTGGCGCGCAAAGGCGACCTCCGGGGTCATGATTTCCTCCCACGGCGCCCATCCGTGCTCCACCCAACTACGGCGGCGGGCGACCTCCTCGGGCTCAGTGTTCTTGATGCTGATTGAGGGGATGACCGGTGGGTCCGCGGCGGGGGTCTCGTCGGGGGGCGAGGGGTTGATGGACGCGGCGAGGCGGCGGAGGCGGGGTCTGAGAAGTGTCTTGGGGCGGAGGCTGGGAAAGGGGAGGTGATGGTGGAGGAAGGTAGCGGCGGCCGGTGGGGTGGTCGCCATTTTTGTTGGGGTTTGGGACCTTCGGACCGGTGGCCGTCGCGTCGCGGGGTTTAAGAGCCGAGGCGCGGGGAGGATAAGGGTGGTGGCCCACATGTTGGTGAAGGGCTGGAAATCTTTGTCCTTGGAATTGAGTACATTACAATTTACACAAATTGTCAATGCTATTTGTCTCAAATTCTGTCAACTGAAAATCCGTGAAATCACTAGAATTGGACCGTTCTGTCAAATGAAAATCGTGAATTCGTCAGAATTGGACCTGAGTTGATTGATCCTATAATAATGATGACGATTCTAAGGCTATCTTTTTTAGTTTAGAGCATCTCCAAGAGACTCTATTTCCTTTCCAAATGCTAGAGATAAAGATTTTGGTGAAAAATTATTATTCAATGGCTTTTCTAAATGGTTATTCAAATATAATCATATTCTGTTCGGGATTCTTCGATAACCAAAAATAGAAGACAAGAATGGCTTTTTAGACTGTGCACGAGATATAGAAAACTGTTAAAGAGTGCAAAGATATAGAAAACGATTTTTATGTAAATGACTCTCCAAATGATGATATAGAGAGTGAGATTTAAAGAGACTCTTAGAGATGCTCTTATATTAAAAATGGATGATGATGATGATGATAAAGCCGAAGATGAAGCTTTGGACTGGTTAAAATAAAACTCAGGTACGACGTCTCGTACTTGGAGGAGTCTACAAGGAGCATGAAGTATGTATTAGTGCTACTAGCCCCTAGGTTCTCCATGTCTCGTACTTGGAGGAGTCTACAAGGAGCATGAAGTTTATACTTAGTGCTACCTGTCCCTAGGTTCTCCATGCTCCGACGCAAAGAGATACATAAAAAGTGTATGAAAATTCTCTAAAAAATATAAATCATTATATGATGCATTGATTTGTTCATGTGAAGTTTAAGGTTAAACAAATTGTGTGCAAATAGGATAGAGGAAAATTACGATGTAAATCGGTGTGCTTTGCAGATCCAATGAACTGTGGATCCCTTTTAATATGTTTGTCGGAGGAGCACGTAAGAATGTAAAGGTTTAGGATATAAGATATGTGTTAGCCAGGTGGGGGATCCCCCCTAGCTCCCCCATCAACTTATAAAAAAAAAGATACATATCCATAAAAAGCAATCGTGTTGCACTCTAGAGGCATAGGATATGTATCTCGTTATTAGTTTTCATAGTCTACAAAATTTAGTTATTGTCTCCTGGTACGCTACTTTGGCACAACAGTGCTTTGGTAGTATTCTATGTACAAAGTGATGGCCATATACGTAGGACATGTTTAGTTTAGTACTTATACAAGCTTGTCTGGCTAGGAATTACTTTGGACCATCAATTTTGTGAGTGCATGGCGGTCAGAATCATTGTCGAATAGGTCATATTGTAAAACCAAATAGGTCCATAATATTCTACTCCAAATAGAATATCAAGACCCAGTAAACCAAACATGACATGTTCTACTTCAGATGGAATATCCGAGTCACTGTATTTCCTGCATTTTTTTTCGAGAATATGCGTAGCACGTGTTTCATTAAGAAGAAGGTAGAATGTTTACACGTCCAATGTGCCACGAGCGAAGGGGTTGAACATGAACACAAGGCACCGCTGAGTGGTGGAGCACACGCTATTGTAACTAACTAAGAAACTAAAAGTACGACCTAAGAGCTTGCGACGTGCTGTGATTTTGATTTAGTTTGGCACTTGGGCATGTAAGTGGAACAATCTATCTATTATTTAGAAAAGTCAGAACAATATACATTTAAGAATGGAGGGAGTATATATTATATAATAGATGAGATTTGATTAGAAGATGTTTCGTAATTTCTCATTTTTCCTCTTTGGAGGATTTGGATAGTTTAGTTTCTTGTTGAAAGGGAAATGACGTCGATTTTCATAAAACGGCTACGCGTACAAAAGTTCCCTCCAAATCCAGCCGTCCATGCGGAAACCACCGGTCAGATCTCGCATATCTTCGTGACCTCCGTTCGCTGAGTCGCTGGCTCACCCGCTGCTACCGTTCGCTTGTCTCTCTCGCCGCCCACTCCGCCACTCGGAAACCTTCTCCCCTCCTCGCCGCCCGCGGCCGGCCCCTTCTCCAGAACCTTCTAGAACCCTGAACCCATCGGGGCTCCGGGATGGAGCCCAGGAGACGAGAGCGCCGGGCCATCGCCATCGCCGGTGCGGCAGCGCTCGTCGCCGTCGGCCTCAACATCGCCTTCTCCGCCGTCGCCGCCCACCGTCGGAGGAAGCGACGAGGTGAGCGCCGCAAAACCCTCAGTCCTCGCGTTTGAACTCAAAGCCCATCTGATGCTCTGAAATTGAGCAATCTTGCACTGATCCGTCCAGTGTTTTGGTTTAATCTCGTACCAATGCAGCATGTAGATACAGTGATTGGTGTTTGCTTAACACGGTCCGATTGCTTTGCCCTTCAGCGCTACATAAGCCGCGTGAACTTTGTATTCATGCATCTATTGTTTGAAATGTTACAATTAAAGCTAAATGCTAACTCTTAGGTATGGAATTTTGAAAAGTTATCGATGTGTGTATTTGAATTTTGAGTGGTTGCAGAGCTTCCAGGGTTTACTGCTCAAGTCAACCTGTCAGCAGCTGAGATTAAAAGAATAGCTGACCGTATCATCTCTAAGTCAAAGGAAACATATGATTCAGTGGCCGCAGTGCCCCTAGATAAAGTATGTATGCAACTCTTTATGCCACTACATTTTACTAATTGCACTGTTTTGTGGAATGTGGGCATGTGGCCTTTATAGAAACCCATCCAGGGCTTTGGGCTTGTGATTTGATCTATAGTCTTCTATAGTTATAATATTCAGACAACCATATAGTTGTAGGGAAGTATACATATGTTTGCAGCATGCTGGTTCTTAGAAAAATACAATTTGCAATGAGCATATACAGGTCTCGGATCTGGATAATTTTCTAACGGTTGCATGTTGTATTTTGTAGGTCAGTTTTGCAAATGTCATTGCACCATTGGCAGAATTAGATGCGCTGCAATTTCCTCTGGTTCAAGCTTGTGTTCTTCCTAGGATGGTATCACCATCTGAGGATGTTCGCAAGGCAAGTGCTGAAGCAGAGAAGCTATTGGATTTCCACTTTGTGCAGTGCAGGTGCAATGTTGCCACTTATTTCTTATTGTTCACTTGGATGTAGTAGTAATAGTAGTGTATGTTCCCTAACTGATATTAGTGTAGGATTAGGTACCATTTTCAACTAACATGAACTGGTAATGTACAAAGCAAAATTGTGCAAATAGCTTGTAGCTTGGTATCTGTGTTACTCTTACTCATATTATTTGCTTGGGCCAGTGAGCATCTGTGACATAATCTCAGTGACACATCCATCATGTTGTTTTGTAAAATCTATGAAGTATGCATGTTCTGTAAAGTTTATGGAGTAATGTGTCATTTCTTGAGAATAACAATACTAATAGGATGTGTGATTCCCTTTCTTCTATCTCAGCCAATGCAATGATTTGCTGAACATGTATTTCCTGCAAGGTGACCAGGCAGCGTGAAGATGTTTATCGCGTCATCAAAGCATTTGCAGTGAAAGGCGAGAGAATAGGTCCTGAAGCAACCAGATTTCTTCAGTGCTTGGTACAGAATTCTTTCGCTACATGTAAAATTGATCGCAATGTTCTATACTGAATGTTTATATGTGATTTGGTGTCAACGCTTTAACCCTGAATATCATTTTGCTATAATTGGTGTATCCTTATTTATTTCGATCTGAACATACATCATGTAGGTATAATCTGGCTCCTGACTGGTCTCGTAAGATGCTCATCTAGCTCATCTTCTCTTACGCTGACATATCTTTGCGTCTGCAGTACCCATTTTCCCATTCTTCTTTTACTTGAATTTCTGAATTATTTGTTAGCATAAAGGATTAATATGACCTTTTTTAACCAATTAAGGTGCATCAAAGCTGAAAGTAAAACATATAATTAATTGATTGTAAACTTACTGAAAGATATGTGACATGTCTTGCTATTGCATTATTTGCAATTTGTATGAAGACGATTTTGCAAATTGGTTTGACTAATTAGTGTCGTTTTGCTGAATTGTCTAATTATGGCTGAACAGGTGAAAGAGTTTGAGCGTAATGGAGTAAAACTATCTCAAATCAAGAGAAAAGAACTGGAGAAATTGAAATCCCATATAGATGTATTAAACCTGAAGTATCTCCAAAATTTGAATGATTTCAGCAAATTCCTTATTTTAGGTGAGGATGAGCTAGCTGGAATGCCCTTTGAGTTCCTAAAGGTAAGCTAGAGAGTAAGCTTGAATCAAGCATACCTTGAAGAAGTACAATAATCTTTGTGTTTGAACAGAAGTTTGAGTGAATGAAAAATAGAATATTATTGCTTATTAATCCTCTTTTACTCAAACTCTTCAACTCAGGATCTGGAAAAGGCTGATGGGAAGTTTAAGGTTCCATTGACCAGTTACCATGTTACTCCAATTCTTGAGCACTGCAAGGTCAGTTCCCTGTCTTACGCTTTATCATACAAATGCATATTTCCTAATTATGTATGTTGTGGGGTACTCTTTTTTCTTATTTTCTTTATGCTAGAAAGTATGCTGTTGACCATTTGCAATTTATATTTATGCAATCGAATTATGTATGAACCGGATTCAACTAGTTGCATCATTTCAAGGTTGGCTCTACCAGGAAGCAGATTGCTGTTGTTTATGGACAGAAAGGTGGGAAGGATAATCTAGCCATCCTAGAAAATTTGGTAATCACAAGTGCCCATCTGCACTGTAACTTCATAGTAATTGGCGTTTCTATCTCTGATTTCACCTTATTTCATAGCATCTGTTACATTTGATTATTTTGCAAGGGTTTCAGTGTAGGCAGGAGCCCTGGAACTGACATGTTGCAGTTTCATCTTCTATGTTTATTCAGGTTCAGCTAAGACACAAGTTTGCTAGATTGCTGGGGTACACCAACTATGCTGATTTTGCTATTGAGCCCAGAATGCCAAGAACTTCAAGGAAGGTTTGTGCTTTTCTGCCAGGAAATCTACTTGATTCTTTCTTTTTAGCCAAATCTGCTTGATTAAACGCGTTTGTCAATATCAAACTTGGTAAAAAAAATTCAATCCTGGTCTAGTCAGCTTGCTGGCAAAATGTTGTTTCATGCTCACTTTCACACTAGGAAATTGATAGATGTCAAAGTGTTTCTCCTGCAGGTCTTAGAGTTTTTGGAAGAGATGTCAGAACAATTAAGTGATGCAGCTAATAGAGAGCTCAGCATACTCAAAGACCTTAAGGTTTTAAGAAAGCTCCTTTCTGCTCTGCTAATTTTTCCATCTATCAAACTCTTTCATTACTAATCAAATTATTGCTAACAATTTTCTGATTTCAGATCAAGGAGGAAGGAAATGCTCTGTTCGGAATGGAAGATTTGTTGTACTACATCAAAAGAGCTGAAGAATTCAAGGTTGATCTTGACATCGGTGAAATTAAACAATACTTGCCTGTTAGCCTGGTCATATCTGGAATGCTGAAGATGTTTCAGGATCTATTTGGTAAAATGTTACCCATTAACTGATGCACTAGCAACCTCTATTTTTATAGGGTATGGGCACATATATATTTTTTGCTAATTCTTTTGTTTTCCTTTCATGAAGCACTACGATTCGATGAAATTAAGGATGTTGATGTTTGGCATGATACGGTTCGTGTGTTTTCTGTCTGGGATGCAAGTTCAAGTGATCTTTTGGGTTACTTTTTTCTTGATATCTTTGCCAGGTTTGTTCTGAAAGCATGCTAGCGAAGCTTGAATGATTTCAAGGTTTCATGATATGAAAAACATGTTTGATTGGATAGAAATGCTGCTAGTCCATTGGTTTTCATACAAGAAATACATTACAAGTTGCTCTCACTGCCTTTTCTCTTGCCCTGTTTATCGTAACTGGCAATTTATACTGGGTAATCCAACATTTGCAAAGAGAAAATAGCCTCAATAAATGCAGATGCAAAACACATTAAAGAACACCACATAAAGACACTAGTACACATAAAAACAGAGTTATTTTAATCGGCTACCCTATTTTGCTTCACAGGGAAGGAAAGTATGCCCACACTTGTGTTGTGACACTTCAGAATGGGTGCTTGTGTTCTAATGGTACACTTAAGGTAACTCAAAAATCTCATGCATTTTATATAGTTCAATCAGAGTATGAATTTCTTGTTAGAATCACTGTAGTTCAAATGATTAAATTATACTCCCTTGTAACCACAAAGGTTTTGTATTGAAGCAAATTTAACAGGTGATCTAATATAATCAAATTGTTAAAAATTCAAAAGTACTTGTTCTCTCACAAACTCACAATATCTATAATCTTTGGCAAGTACTTCTGTAGCCTGCTTGAATGGTTAATTATTTCATGCTGTAACTATTGGATGGTTGCTAACAGGTTCCGGCTGCTGTGATATTATCTCAGTGTCCAAAAGAGTTTGATGGGAATTCAGCATTGCTGCGGTTCCCTGAAGTCGTGAGGCTATTCCATGAATTTAGCCATGTGGTATTGATATCTTTCTTTCTCTATTGGATTCTGACAAAGTATAAATATCCGGGCATTTGTTGACACTAAATGAATAGATGCACTGATTTCGTTACCCTGCAGGTCCATCATGTATCCAACAGAGCCACCTTTTCAAGATTTTCAAGTCTTCGACTGGAGGGTGACTTTGCTGAAATTCCAAGCCTGCTGCTCGAGAATTGGTAGGCACAGTTCTTTTCTTTAGTAAACTAACAATTACCAATACTTGTTTAATCCATCAGAATCTGGTGTTTCTATCTTTCTGATATGTAATGCAACCTTGTCATCTCAGGTGCTATGAGAGTATTTCTCTGAAAATGATGTCCGGTTTCCATCAGGTAGTGCAAATTTAGCATATGATGTTTATGTGTTGGGATTTATCCTACCTTGCATATTCTCACGAACAAAAAATAAAGATGTAAGAAAACTGACAAATAATGTCTGGTTAGTCTAGAAGATGGAACCAGTTTCATGAATAAAAAACAATTTTTGTGACCTTGCATGGGTGAAGAATCCTCGGTTACTGAGTAATCAGGATATGATCCAGAGACCAACCAACGCTTTTGTTTTGCATAGAATGAATTTAATGACACCAAAAACATGTTCATGCTGCATTGCGATAATTATCTGATACTTTGATAAATTCTTGTGAGCCTTCTAAGACTTGTTTAAATTAGTGCTAAAATTTCTCTCTCCGTTTTATCATTGTAGGATATTACGAAATCCATAACCAGCGAAGCTTGCCAATCTCTGAAAAGAAGGCGTGATTTATTTGCTGGCCTGAAAATGAAACAAGAGATCCTTCTGTGTGAGTCATTTCGCTATCTTCCAGATGAAATGGAGTGAGAGTATTGTTCCTCAAATGTTATCTAGCTCTGAAACTCCAACAAAATATAATGAGTTTGCGGTCCTAATACAGTTTGACTGCTCCTCAGTTTGGCTGGCTTTCATGTCCTCGTCACTTAATTCTCTTACTTCAGTATAAAAAAGTATGTACTAATTATCTGCCCACTTACTGTTATGCTAGTAGATACTGGTAACACAAATTACTCTCCTTTTTTCCATCTGCTCTCTGAATTAAGTTCCTGCTGATACGTTGTTAATTTGTCTGGCAAAACTAACCTAATTGGTACTTGTCAATTATGGGCAATTTGATTTGATTTGTATCCTATTGTTAGCTCAGTTTAAATAATTAGTAGGAAATTTGTATTCAACGTAGTAACTTATGTACTGTTTTCACTTTTACTAGGCCTTGTTGATCAGGTAATACATTCAAGTGAGAATGTGGACATTGATGACTTAATCAAGGATCTTCACCCCAAGGTACACTTGAAATGGCTGCTTTACTGTATATAGTACTCCCTCCGTCCCAAATTATACATCATTTTGGTTTTTCTATGTATCTAGACTAGACGTAGCGTATGTCGAGGTGCACAGTAAAAACTATGTACCTAGAAAAGGCAAAACGTCCTATAATTTGGGATAGATGGAGTACTTATGATGACCAATTAAGGCAAATGTCCCTTTTCCAGGTAATGTTGGGTATACCTTTATTGGAAGGGGCCAGTCCAGCTTCATGCTTTCCTCGTATTGCTTTTGGCTATGATGCTGTGTGTTACAGTTACATATGGAGTGAGGTTTGATCAATACAAATCCTAAGCCATATTGCTTCCATCATATATTTGGAGAGAGTAGAATAACACTTTATCTGAACTATGCAGGTGTTTGCTGCTGATCTTTTTGTATCAAAATTTAAAGACGACTTGCTCAATCAGCATGCTGGATTGCGGTTCAGAAATAAGGTAATTGCTAATATGCCCTCCTTGCATGCTCATCTGAATTGTTACAAAATGTTTACATCACTGCAGGTGTTGGCTCCAGGAGGCTCAAAAGATCCTCTGGAGATAATAACTGACTACCTAGGAAGAGAACCATCACTCCAACCTTTTATTCAGAGCAGAACAAGGAATAGTTTGTGAGGGATCATTTATGATGTAACCATTAGAGTTTTCTTTTTTCCTTCCTTTTTTTAATGTAGCTATTGAAGGGCTGATTGTCGTGAGTTCTTTCTTTTTTATAAGATTGACAAGTCTGATCTGTGTGCAATTCTGATGTCGGACATCATTTATTCATTTGTTTGACCCTTTAGTTAAACTGGAATACAAAGATGTCCCTAGATTCTGTTGGACCGTCTTTTCCTAACCTTAGCCTACTTTCAAGCTTTCAGCTAATGTCTGAGCACGTTAATTAAGATTGATTGTACAGGAAGTTTCAGAAATAAAAGCTTGAACTTCAAGTCTGTTGGTGTAAGCACGAAGCACGTCTTTTACAGGTTTTGCTTTAAGAAGACTTTGGAAATTAAAGTTGATAACTGGATGAAAACTTGGCATACACACAAAACTCACTTTCACTAAACATTTATGAAGCTTACAAAACGAACAAGCCTTCAAATGATACCAGACTTTGTGCACACCGATATAGGTAATCCGTAATAAAACCCGATGGAAATGCAAAATACGGAATTCAACAAAAAGGATGCATGCCGATCTACACGGAACAATATGACCGATCAGGCTACATGTCGTTGTATGAAGCTGTGCTTCACAACTGTGACCACTGAGATTGATATTTTTTCCTCAAAAAATGGTAACCTCAAGCACCAGTAATTCCATAATACACAAAGGGTACAAAAGGAATGAAAGAATTGAGCTCTACAAGGGGAAGAGTATCCTTTGATTACAGTCTACAACTTTGCACATTACATTCTTCCACAAAAATCGCTGAAGGACTCAGTACTCACATTAAGCTAACTGGTTACCCGACTGTAATCCAACATCCCTCTTTCCACCAGTTGAAAAGAACACGTTGATGCTTCCCTGTAAAGGGCCTATTTCACAATGCATGATTTTTGCTACAGCTAATATGAGAACTCATGCCCTCGGAGGGAGATATATTTCTTCATCCATATGGCAATATCCTCGGCACAGGCCTGTGCCTGTGGTGTTTTTAGGAACACATCCAGGGTTGCAAACTCGTGAACTGTATCCTTGTAGTCAAGAACCGGCGAGTCAACATTAACCTTGCGGAGTTCCTCAGAGTACGCAATTGCTCGATCCCTCATCCAGTCATGCTCGGCAATAACTGTCAAGGTCGGCGGCATGCACTTAAGTGGGGGGCCTCCTCTGCCAGGCACCAGAGGGTTGGCAGCAGGGTGGTCTAGGTTGAACTCTTTCTCTGACAAAAATAATCTCCAAGCAAGTAAACATGTGGACTTGTCATAGAAGTATGAGTTCGCAAGCCTTATTTCCGAGTGTGTCGGAACACTCCCTATGAAAAAGGGATACATCAGAACTTGTGCAACAACCTTAACTGGGTCAAATGGTTTCCCATCTTCGACCACCTTCCGAGTGACATAATCAGCAATATTTGCACCACAGCTTGCACCAAGTAGAACACATCTGCACCAAGGAACACATGATACAGTCAAATTCCAGTAATACAAATATACAACAGTTAGAATAAAAATGGAATTTCAACAGCTGACTGAATAAAGTAGCTAGCAATGACATAAAGGTGACTGAGATGTGCTGTGAATTTGTTAAGGGGTTTACTCTCATGTGGGTGAGATGAAGGCGACACATGAATATGAACAACCATAAGAGTCACAAGAGTGTAAATGGGGAAACAGTAACTCATTGATCCAGAGAAAGTAGAATTTAAGGGATTTGCTCATGTGAAGCTTCCTTATATATAGTGTTACACAAACAGAGTTATAATGATTCCATTTCCATGATGGATCATGGATGGATTAAATTAAATCACAGGAACCATACAGAACAATCTTCTCAGTTCTAATTACATGAAATACAAGACTTAATTCTGCGAAAGTTCCAGTCATCTATTCAATACATGCCAAAGCTTAAATTCGCATCATACATGTGTTGGCGTTATGTTGAAAAAAAGAGAGTCATGGTTAACTGATGTCTGCATAGTTTGGAGAAGCCTCTTATTAATCCCAGGGACTTCATGCCAAAAAAAAAAAACCCAGCTAGAATGCAGGGGGCTTCACACAAAAAAAATAACAGCTAGAATGCATGCAAACGGTGTGATATAGCATAACCACATATGACATGTTGACAAAGCTTAACTATCAAGCATTAGACATTTAAATCTTCTCAGAGAACACAAGCATGTTTGTTGAACAGGCAAATAAGCATCAATGGCCACTAACCATTTTACATGCAACTTCAAGCAACACAATAAAAGATTCTTACACAAATTCTTGGATTCCCGCACTCATTGTCATTTCGACATTGCAATTTCATGATCCCTACCCTTGGCTCATCAAGTAGTAAATTAGCACATATTTATGCAGCTATAAACTGGAGGATCAGTAACACTTACCTAATCAACTAGTAAAGTTTAGCACACAATCACACATTTACACAGCTATAAACTGGAGGATCAGTATCATTTACCTAGCTGGATCACCATGTGCAGCAATCCACGGCTCAACAGTGGATGCACCGAAGGTGTCGACACCACCCCCGACCTTGGTCATCATGGCGAGATTGGCCTGCTTGGCGATCCACTTGAGCACCTTGACCCCGTCCTCGAACGCGGCAGGGTATCGGCTCTCTGGCGCAAGCCTGTACCCCACGGCGACGACAATGGCATCGCAGAGCTTGGCGACCCTCCTGCAGAAGGCGTCGTTGGCCGCGGCGGTGTTGCTCCCGGTGACGAAGCCGCCGCCGTGGAACTGCACGACGATGGGCAGCCTCCGGCGCGCCGACACGGCGGCGCGCGGCGAGGCGACGGCGTGCGGGAGGTACCCTCGGTACGGCGCGCCGGCGGCGGGCGCGGGGGGCGTCGGGGTGGGGTCGCTGGCGCGGCGCGAGGGCGCGTGCGCGAGGAGGTGCGCGTGCGGGGACGGCGGCGGGGGCGTGGGGAGGAAGATGCGGACGGAGAGCGAGGAGTTGGGGTCGATGTGGAGGTCCTTGGAGGCGACGCCGTCGGCGGCGGCGGAGAAGGCCGGGTTGGGCGGCGCGGTGGCCTCGTCGGGGCGGCAGGAGACCCCGAAGGCCGCGTTGTCGAGGTCCCCCGCGGCGGCCAGCGACTGGAGGCGGTGGCGGAGGAAGAGCTTGAAGAAGACGCTGTAGATCTTCACGCCGACGCTCGGCATGGCTCGCCCTCAGCCGGATCCGCGCATCACACGGGACGGAACCCTGGGGGCGGGATCTCGGGCGGCGCCGGCGGGTTGCGGTGTGGCCGTGCGGGGGGATAGGATCGGATTGGGTCGGGTGACGCGGGAGGCGGGACGAGGGGGAGTGGTTGGGGGGAGGGAAAAGCGAGGCGGGCGGAGCGAAATGGCGACTGGCCGGGTGGCCGCCCGGATGACGATGGCGTGGCGGCAGCGTGGGGCGGTACTCGGCGGGTACGGGGGAGGAGGAAACAGGTGGGTGAGCAGGAGGAAGGAAAAGACGGGGAAGGCAGGTGCTGGTGCTGCTTTGGCTTTCGAGTTTGGATGGAGGCGTCGGCCGCGTCCCTCCCTGTCTGCCTCCGCTGGTGCCGCCGGTGCCGCCTGGATTCAATTCAAACCCCGCTCCGCCTCCGCTCCCTGTCTGCCTGTGTCTGTTTTTCAGTTTTTCGCTGCCCCTTTTTCCCCGTTTTTATTTTTGGTGTGTGTAGAGAGAGGTCTCGTGGTTCAAATGCATATATAATAATGAATTTGAAGCCTTTATCGTTGTGTACTACTATTACTATTTTCATCAATAGCCTTGTGACTGTTAGAATTTGAATATGCTATTAAGAGGTCCTTCGCCTGTTTCATGACTGCCGGACATTCCTCTCATTCTTGCGGCTGACATGGGCCCTGTTTAATTCCTTCAAACTTCCAAAAAGTTTACAAGATTTTTTGTCACATCAAATCTTTAACACATGCATGAAACATTAAATATAGGTAAAAAATAACTAATTACACAGCTTGGTTGTAAATCACGAGACGAACCTAATTAGCCTATGATTGACACTAATTGACAAATACAAATGAAAGTGTTATTGTGCTTCCAAAAAACTTTACAGGTGTAACTAAACACAACCATGATCATCTTCACACACCAATTGAGCGCATTTACGTTACACCGCTGCCTACTCTTTTATGGAGACAGAAGTATTTGAACTTTTGACTGTACAAGAGGACGACGATTTTTTTTTCATAAATGAGGACGGTGATTTCACATATGAATCGGAGTCATGTGAAGGGATATAGTGAAACCGTAGATAGTTTATCGCATTGCAATGAAATTGAAAAGCTAGCCTATCTATCGCACACTGACCTTGGCATGTGAAAGATTCAAAAGTCACAATATGGGCTTAAAACTGATTTTTGGGGGAAATATTTGGATTTTTGTTGTTGTCCAAAGTTGTCACGAAAAATTTACGAAGGTACACAACACATATATGTATTTGAAACTTACAAGAAGGGCGCATTCGAGAAGTCTCAAAATTATATGTAATTTAATGAAGCCATATAATTGTCAATCGTGTAATCTGAAACCAGAAGAAGAAAATAAAAGGGCGAAGTTTCCAAATATCTTGGCGGAAAGGTTGAATGAAAGCTCAGCTGAGAGTGATGGCGCATAAAAGATTCCAATGGTGAGACTGATTTTCCGGCCATATCCTATCCTTTTTTTTCTATTTGCTATAGAACCAAAAATTAGCAGCTCGGCAGACGCGCGACTCGCCCTAGTGCCGCCACCGCAGTTGCCGATCCCCCTCCCTTCCCTCTCTAGCATCTAGCTGGAGGCCGGAGGGAATGGGGATATATCATTTTTATAATTTCTAGCCGTAAGCCGGAAGGAGTGGGGATCCATCGTTTTTATAATTTCTAAATCGAGTCATTTAGGGTTAAGATCTCCCCATGCCAAGGTTCTTGGTACTGAGGATTTATCTCAACCTTCTTCCCGACGACGGCGAGGGGGCAGAGTGGATTCGTTTTCTCTATGGCGGCTCTATTGAAGATGAGGGCGACAACGGCGTCAGCAACTTCCTCAGCTTGATAACACGGAGACTTGGCTTTCTGGACGGCGATATCAAGGCGGAGACAATGTCGCCGCCATGGAATAATTTTCTCTGGTCCCTTCTTGGCTTTGTTGTGGTTAGATCTATCTACGACGAAAGACTAGTAATAAGTTTCAGATCATTCTTCCTTGTGGCGGAAAAAAGAAGTTTATCTACTTCGTCCGCATGAATGTTGACCGTCGTTCGTTGGGCATCTATTCTCAGGTCTATTGCATGTGCAGTCATCCATACAAATCGTCGTACAGGTTTGGAGTTGAGATTTAAGGCTATACAAAACATGGGTACAATTTAGATGATCAGTTTCTGGATATACGTAGTGTACTCCAATATGCTTGTAACGTGATGATGTTCTCAGCTATAATCTAATATATAATTTTTTTTTGGTCTCGAACAAAAATTAGCAGCTCGGCAGGTCGCAAGCAGGCGACTTGTCCCTGAAAGCAGCAGTCAAAGCCCGCCCGCCTGTCGCTGTGGCCTGTGGGCATGACTGGAACCGGGCGCGCGGCATGCCGGCAAGCATCTGACGAGGCACGCCGGGCACGCTAGACGTGACTGTGACTCGGTACGCCGGAACGTCCAGTGCGCTTCGTTTGGAACGCTTCAACGGCGTGGGGGTCTCCTCGTCTCGTGTGGAGGCATGCACAGCGGGCAGCGCAGGGCAAACAGCAGCCGCGTCAAACGGCCGTCAGCGAGTTCCCGTGGTTCCACTCCACGACGCCGTATTTTCCCCACGAGGACGCCGAAATCGACCGAGGTTTGCTCAAAAAAAAAAGGAAGAAGAAATCGACCGAGGCATTTTTCTTTCCGGTAATCCATATTTCTTTGGCTTTAGCGCTGTCGCCAGCTCTTGAATGCGGATTGGCGCCGCTGGTGTGTCCGTGTGGTGTGGTGCGGGCGTGTGGCCAACTCCATTCGCATCCGGCGTCAAACGACCAGCAGCAAGTTTCCGTGCGACTTTTGTCAGCCGGTGAGAGAACGGCGAAATCGACCCGATTCTTTTGGTTGGAGTGGGCTGTACGTGCCCAATGGGCCATGGCCCAACTGTTTCTATTTCTTGCCCGTGCTCGTGTTCAGAATGTACTGAAAGGAAGTAAATTAGCACCACCTTCGCCCTAGACATCTGGTACTGAAAGGAAGTAAATTAATTTCCAAAAAATAGAAAGGAAGTAAATTAAAGCACCACTTCATTCACATAACCGCCTTCTTAGAATGCGGATACAATGAGCGTGGATACTTACAAACCGGAGTCTAAAAATTAACTAATGCATGAAGATAAACAAGTGAATTCGTACAATCATCCTCTTCTCAATGAAAAGATCCTCTTCTATATGACAAGATCGACCAAGTAACTTTGACTTGCATCCTGTGGCCACCACAAGTAATCTCAACCTTGTCTGCGCCTTTAATTAGTGGAGTAAATTTAAACATTTTAGGATTCAAATCACCACTGCAGGGATATACGCGGAATATCATAATCTGATCTACCGAGACTGAAACAACACGACGCAGCAACTTTAGAACTCTGTCATTACCCATAGGATTTGCACCATGGACATCACTGTCATACAACAGAATATGACTTGGAATATCAGTGGTGCAAACAGTTACTCTTCCATAAAAAGAACTGGACCCTGACAGTATTCTTATCTCAATTGTGCCCTCCAATGCTTTCTTCACATATGAAAACATCAGATCCACCTCGCTGGGCCAGCTGACAGTAGTTTGCGTTTTAACCCTGTAGTTAATTCTTGCACTATCCACGTCAATCAACGTTTTGCTAAATTGTCTGTCCTCGCTCTCTCTATCCTGCTTGATCTTCAGATTTATCTCAAAATAAGCATCAGTTCTAAGAACAATACCTCTGGTTGGGCCAGTCAGAATCAAAGATTCACCCTACAAGCGAGTTCACAGAAAATGTCAACAAAATATATCCCTTATACTATCTTAGTAGGCAGCAAACCGTTCCTCATTGATTTTTCCATATGTTAGATGTGTTAGAGATTGGAAATAGCACAACATCACAAAACTTAGCATGCTGATAAACTGGAATGAGAAAAATGAAACTGCACAAAGTCAGCCAAGATCTTCATGGAGCGTGGTATTATGATGATAGATTTAATGACACCTCCTATTTCAATGACAGATTGGAAGTGTCTACATGATAGTCAATGGCCACCTACATGGAGAATTGGAGAGTGTACCATGCCACTTTAATGAAAGCAACAAGATCATGCTATGAAACAATTAGCGACAGTTTTATTTGTCAACATTTCACACAATACACATTACTGTTTATTGACCATTATGGCATTATCACAGAAAATCCAGATTACAATCAAGATCTTTCCTCTGGAGTTAATTTAAAAAAATACTACTACTAGAGTGAGAATGTGCGGGATAAGTATTGATAAAATTCAAGTAAATAAACAACAGCAGATTCACAAGTGTTATGGTGGGAAATGTATATCGCCGCCGTGGTGGCTGAAAGCCGGCCGGTGGCTGGAAGGCGCTAGGCGCATGATCACCAGCCACGTCGGCAAGATAGAGTTTAAGTTTGTTAAGAGTCTGAGTTGTTAGATTGGGTAGTTCAGTTGAGTCCTTAAAAGTAGGAGTTAGTTATCAAGTTGTTATCGAGTCTTGTATAAGTGCAAACAGTTTGGCATGAATACGATTAGCCTGGGATTGAGATATATTCTCCCCTGGGCGCCCAGGCGCCTGCTCTTCTCCTCCCTATTGTCGCACAGCCCTAACGCCGGCCACGGCTCCTCCTGTGCGACGACGATCCTTCAAGCCTCGCCCCCCAATTCGCCACCAATACAACCTCCGAAGCCTAAGCTCTAACAATCTGGTATCAGACTTCATGTCGACCTCGGCTCCTTCCGCTCCTGTTGTGCCGTCCACGGGTGCGCCGCCGCTGCCGGCCCCATCCACAGGACCGCTGGCCCAGGCGAGCACGACGGCACCAGTGCCATCGGCTGGGATCCCTACTCCTTCGCCGCCTTCCGTTGAAGAGTCCTTGGCGGTTCTCACGCAGGGACAGCGACAACTTACGGCGCTACTCAATGGCATGCAGCGCCAGATGGGGGAGCTTTCCCTCCGACTCTCCTCTGTCGAAGGCGCCGCGGGCCAGTTTGCTGCCCTGCCATACGCAGCGCCCCTAGCGCTGCCCTACGGCATGCCAGGGTACGGGGGCATCCCGACACTGCCGGCCTCTGGGCCGGTCATCTCGGAGATCATGTCTACGCCCTCTCTCTCGGCAGCAGCACCGACGGCAGCAGGCACCTCCTTGTCCCAGCCGGCCGTAGATTCATCTTCCGGTTTCACGCCGTCTCCTCCATCAACGGGGCTACCGATCCAGAGCATCCCCTTTCCGCACTCGCCGTCCCCCGTGCCAACGTTCTCGTCGATCATGGGCACTGCCATCACGACATCCTCCACGGTGGTGCACCATGAACGCGTCAACAGATCGCAGCCACACCATCAACACCAAGAAGATTATGGCGAAGGCCAGGGCGTTCCAAAGTTTCACAAGCTCTCCTTTCCGCTCTATGACGGCAAAGAGGACCCCTTGGGATGGCACAACCGGTGTGAGTCCTTCTTCCGTGGCCAGCTTACCAGGGAGGTGGACAAGGTGTGGCTGGCTTCGTTCCACATGACCGGCGACGCGCAGCAGTGGTATTACATCCTCGAACGTGACGCCGGCCGGCCATCGTGGGACAACTTTCGGCTTCTGTGTCATCAGCGCTTCGGACCGACATTGTCGACTAATCACTTGGCCGACCTTGCCCGCCTTCCCTTCACGTCGACGGTGGACGCGTATATGTCGGCGTTCCAGGCTCGCTTGCACACGCCGGCCGATTGGAACCACTCCAGCAAGCCCAGCTTTTCACCGGTGGACTGCCGGAACACATCCGAGTGGACGTTGAGCTTCACGAGCCGGCAGATCTTCACCGTGCCATGCGGTTGGCCAGGCCAAGGCCCCTGCCCTCCAGCCTGCACCTCCGCGTTCCTCGCGCCGTGCTGTGACCGGCCAACTTGGGGGCACATCGTCGCCTGCATCACCGACTCCTCAATCGTCCAGCCGGCCCTTTAAATATTTGACACCATCAGAGATGGCTGAACGCAGGAAGCAGGGATTGTGCTATAATTGCGATGAACCTTATGTTCAAGGGCACAAGTGTGCTCGGTTGTTCTACTTGGAGGCTGCAGATTATATTGTGGAACAACCGGACACCGATTCTGAGGACGATGAGCCCAGTGCCGACGCCGATTCGCCAAAGCCTACGATCTCCTTGGCGGCTATCGCCGGCATCCCAACAGCCACGACCATGCAAGTTTACGTCCAGGTGGGCAGCCAACAGTGCGTCGCCTTGCTGGATTCGGGATCGACTCACAACTTCATCAGTGGCACTGTGGCCCGTCGTGCGGGGATCTGTTTCCAACCATGCCCGGGCGCCGGCGTGACAGTCGCGAATGGAGACCGCTTGGACTGTCGTGGCATGGCTCGGGATGCGGGCATCCGCATCGCTGATGAGGTGTTCGCTGTGGACTGCTACACGATTCCGCTCGACCGTTGGGACATGGTGTTGGGCATCACATTCTTGCGGACCTTGGGGCCGATCTTGTGGGACTTTGATGATTTGTGCATGGCTTTCACACGTGGTGGTCACCGCGTGTTCTGGCGTGGCCTTGGCTCCCAACGGTTCGACGTCCAGTCCACCCGTCTCTACGCTGTACAGGCGGAGCAGCCACTGCTGGATACTCTCCTCGCCTCCTATGATGATGTGTTTGCCGAACCACAAGGGCTTCCGCCGGCGCGCCCATGTGACCACCGCATTCATTTGCTGCCCAATACAGCGCCGGTGGCGGTGCATCCGTATAGGTACGCCCAGTTACAGAAGGATGAATTGGAGACTCAATGCGCGTCTATGTTACAGCAAGGGATCATTCGGCCCAGCACATCAGCCTTCTCTGCGCCGGTGCTTTTAGTAAAGAAGCATAATGGGTCGTGGCGGTTTTGTGTCGATTACCGCGCACTCAATCAATAGACTGTTAAGGACAAGTTTCCCATTCCCGTGGTTGAGGAGTTGCTTGATGAACTCAAGGGTGCCAAGTATTTCACAAAGTTGGATTTACGCTCGGGCTACCACCAAGTTCGGATGCACGTCGACGACATTGAGAAGACAACATTCCGCACCCATGAGGGCCACTTTGAGTTTTTGGTTATGCCCTTTGGATTGACAAACGCGCCGGCCACTTTTCAAAGTTTGATGAACTCCGTCCTGCGACCGTTTCTTCGGAAGTTTGTTCTTGTCTTCTTTGATGATATACTCATTTATAGCCCCAATTGGTCAACGCATCTGCAACATCTTAACGCAGTCCTGTCAGCTCTTCGGTTGTGAAAGCATCTAGGCCCCGAGGTTTGGTTTCGGCAATTGATGACAACGCTTTATTACCATGACTAACGTGTGTTTTGCAGAAACTTTGGTAAGTTAGGTCATGGAGGTTTTAACTGCTTTGGGCACCATGGTATTCATGCCCCTTGATGGAAATCGTTTCGGTTTTCAAAAGAGTGACGTCAAGATTAAGGACGGTTAGTTCCGGATGTCGAGGTGTTGAGAGACATTTGGAATAGTCGTTAGGATCTTCGTTTTTCTCTTTTGGCCGTACTATAAAGGGGGGCATGAGCGGGTAGCTTGACCTAGGCGAGTCCTATGTTTAGGTGTGGTGCACACTTGTTAAACTTGGCGCTAGGCAGCTCTAGAATAGCTCAAAGTTCAGTTGGGAGCAACTTGGTTGAAGTTGTAACGCTTTGCGGAGAGTTTCGGGTCGTTTTCCAGTGACCGGACGCGGTCCTCGGCATGACCGGACGCGTCCGGTCAGTTCAGTTCCACGACTGGGGTTTTAGCTCTGAGCACCGGACGCGGTCCTCGCGAGGACCGGACGCGGTGGTCAGAAGTCAACACGTGTCACTTAAGGGAAACACCAGATCGGACGCGACCTGGGTGTGATCGGCGCGTCCGGTCATAGTCCAGTAAGGTCCTGAGACGACCGGACGCGTCCGGTCATCACCCATCGGACGCGGTCGCGCGTCCGGTGCAAGTACAGTAAGCTCCACGCACGATCGGACGCGTCCGGTCACCCCTGACCGGTGCGTCCGGTCATCTAGGTGTTTTTCGGTTTTTGACCGTTACGAGCGACCGGCGCGTCCGGTCAGTTCGACCGGCGCGTCCGGTCAGCTCGAGTTTTGCTGAGTCAGCAGGTAACGGTTCGTTTCGTCTGTGGGGTGTATAAATACATCCCCACCACCTCTTTTAGAGGTCTCTTGCTCATTTGATCAGCTGATAAACACCTTTGAAGTGCAAGGTAGTGCAAGAGCACTAGTGAGGATAGAGATTTGAGAATCAAAGCTTGAGAGGTCCTCACTAGCGATTAGAGAGTAACAAGTGTGCATCCACTTTCTCATTTAGGCTCGTAGAGGTCAAGTGAGAGTTCTAGCTTGTTACTCTTGGTGATCGCCATCACCTAGACGGCTTGGTGGTGATTGGGAGTTTGGTGTTCATCCGGCGGAGCTTGTGGATGACCCAACTGATCTTGTGAGCGGTTGTGGGTGATTCACCGCGACGGAGTGTCGAAGAATCAACCCGTAGAGAGCACTTGATCCTTGCGCGGATCAAGGGGGAGCGACACCCTTGCGCGGGTGCTCCAACGAGGACTAGTGGGGAGTGGCAACTCTCCGATACCTCGGAAAAACATCGCCGTGTTCCTTGCCCCTTTACATTCAAGCATTTACTTTCTCGTATTTACTTACATTGCTTGTTTACATTTCTAGACTTGCCATGCTAGACTAGGATTGGAAACTAGGGTGCAAAACTTTGTATCGGTAGACTCACTAGGAACACAAGTAGACACTAGGGGTGAATTCCAGCTTGTAGGATTTATTCCTTGCATTTATTTTTAGAAAAGCCCAATTCACCCCCCTCTTGGGCATCTTGATCCTTTCAATTGGTATCGGAGCCGTGTTGCTCTACTTTTAGGCTTTACCGCCTAGAGCAAGATGTCTAATGGGGAAGGACCACCTCCCACTTTTGAGGGAGACGATTTTCCATATTGGAAAATTCGTATGGAGGCGTACCTCGAAGCCATAGATGTTGGGTGTCTTAGAGCCGCAACCGAAGGGCTTCCCCCCATAAGGGATCCCGCTAACCCAAGTGGTGACGAGGAGAAGTATGACCGGTGGAATGCAAAGGCCAAAAATGCACTCTACCGGGGCTTAGGCAAAGATATCTTCAATCGCGTGCGTAATACAAAGAACGCTCATGAATTGTGGGAAAATCTTTGTGCTCTCCATGAGGGAACTAAGAGTGAGCGTGAGGAACGCTATCACATAGCCTTAAAGAAAATTAATTCTTTTGAGATGCTTCCCAAAGAAAGTGCTAATGACATGTACACTCGCTTGAATGTTCTTGTAGAGGACCTCAATGCTCTTGGGCTCACCAAAATGAGTCAATCGGATGTTGCAAGGAAGATCTTGAGTGTGCTTCCCGTTGAGAAGTATGGACATATTGTCACCGTGCTTCACCAAAGTGATCTTTCCACCGCAACACCAACGCAAGTTTTGGGGAAAATCAATGCTCATGAGATGTACATGCATATCACTCCGGAAGAGGGCTCATCATCTTCCAAGAAGAAAGACTTGGCCTTCAAAGCTAGTCATGACAAGAAGAAGATGAAAGGCCAAGTCATGATGGTGCAAGAAAGCTCAAGTGATAGTGATGTTGATGATGAATCACTTGCACTCATGGTGAGAAAGACCACCAAGATGTTAAAGAAGCTTAACAAGAGTGGCATCAAGTTCGATGGCAAGAAGAAGAAATTCTTCACAAGTAGCAAGAGAAAGCCAATCTCGGAGATGGATTGCTACAATTGTGGTGAACTTGGTCATCTAGCTCATCAATGCCCTAGACCACCAAAAGACAAGTACAAGAACAAAAACAAGGGCAAGAAAAATGATTCAAGTGATGAAGAAGAAGAGAAGAAGAGGAACAAGCCATACAAAAAGAAGGATGGCAAAAAGAAGGAGTTCCACAAGAAAAAGAAGGGAGGAAAGGCATACATTGTTGGTGATTGGCTCACCGACATTAAATCATCATGTGAGTCCTCCGAAGATGAAAGCAATGATGAGAAAGAGAAGGTTGCCGCATTTGTGATGGGGCCATCATCTTCACCAACATCTTCATCACCACCTTCACCACCTCCTTCACCATCATCGTCCACTACTCACCTATGCCTTATGGCCAAGGGTGAACGAAAGGTACAAAACCATGATAGTGATGATGATGACGATAGTGATAGTGATGATGAATATGACTCACCTTCTTATGATGAACTTGTAAAATTGTTAAACAAATACACTAAAATCATAAGAAGAACTAGAAGTGAAAATGATGATCTTCAAAATGAAAATGAATCACTCTCATCAAAGCTTGAAAATATTCAAAAGACTAGTGGTGAGTTTAGAGTTCAAAATGAAGTGATATCTTCCACTCTCAAGGAACTCAAAACCTCCTATAAAGAGCTTAAAGATCAACATGATAAACTTGAGAAGAAGCATGATGAGCTCATCACTAGACACAATTCTCTAAAGGACAAATATACCACATTAAAAATTGATTATGATAGTCTTGTGGTTGCTAATGAACTTGCTCTTGAGACACATGATGCTACTAACCATGTTGTTAAGTGTGATATAGCTACATCATGTGATGACTTGATCATTGAAAGCATTGAGCGAGGTTCTAGTAGCAAAGGCAAGAGTGTGGTTGAGTCAAGCAACCATGATGATTATGCCAAGATTAAGAGTGAAAATGAGAAGCTTGCAAGTGAGAACAAGAAGCTAAAAGGTTTGATGGCTCTTGAGAAGCAACCAACAAATGAGTCACTCATTGAAGAAAACAAAAAGCTCAAGCAAGAAAAAGAGCATCTCAAGACCGGCCTAAGCAAGTTCACAAGAGGCCAACATTTGCAAAGTGAGCTCCTCATGAACACCGTAATGAAGATGGATAGAAGTGGTATTGGATACTTGGCAAATCAAGAGAAGAAAGCAAAAGCTCAACAACAACAAAGCAAGTCAAAGCCCAAGCCAAAGAGATGTGTTGAGTGTGGTCAAGAAGGTCACTTTGCTCATGAATGCAAAACTCCACCACCACAACCCTTGCCCAAGCATGCTAGACCTTTCGCTTTCAATGCTCATTATATGCTAAGAAAAGATTCAAATGGAAAGATGAAAGTCATGTTTTTGGGTCCCCCAAACAAGAATAGGCCAAAGAAAATATGGGTTGCCAAGTCACTAGTGGATAAAGTCAAGGGCCCCTCTCAAGTTTGGGTCCCTAAACAAAAAGCTTGATCTCTTGTGTGTAGGTGAACTACAAGACCGGTGGAACTCATTGGGTTATTGATAGTGGTTGCACTCAACATATGACCGGTGATCCTCGTATGTTCACCACCATTGAAGAGAATGGTATATGTCAAGAGAAGATCACATTTGGGGATAATTCAAAGAGCAAAGTCAAGGGTATAGGCAAGATTGCAATATCACATGATCACTCACTCTCAAATGTGCTCTATGTTGCTTCATTGAGTTTCAACTTGTTGTCCGTTGGGCAACTTTGTGACCTTGGCTTCCAATGCTTGTTCACACCAAATGAAGTGGAAGTTTCAAAGATAGATGACAAGCAAGTGATATTCAAAGGCTTTAGATACAATAATCTTTATCTTGTTGACTTCACCTCCGAAGATGCAAATTTGATGACATGTTTGTTCACCAAGACCTCACTTGGTTGGCTTTGGCATAGGAGGCTTGCTCATGTTGGAATGAACACTCTCAACAAGCTATTGAAGAAAGAACTAGTGAGAGGATTGAAGGATGTGAAGTTTGAAAAGGACAAACCTTGTAGTGCATGTCAAGCGGGCAAACAAGTTGCAAACACTCATCCAACCAAAGCTTTCATGTCAACCTCAAGGGTGTTAGAACTTCTTCACATGGATTTGTTTGGGCCTACAACATACAAGAGCTTGGGTGGTAATCTCTATTGTCTTGTGATAGTGGATGACTACTCAAGGTATACATGGACTTTCTTCCTTCATGACAAATTCGAAGTGGCAAATTGCTTCAAGAAGTTTGCAAAGAGAGCTCAAAATGAATTTGAAGTCAAGATAAAGAAGATTAGAAGTGACAATGGGAAAGAATTTGACAACACCAACATTGAAGCTTATTGTGATGAAATTGGAATCAAGCATGAGGTGTCTTCAACCTACACTCCTCAACAAAATGGTGTAGTTGAGAGAAAGAACCGAACTTTGATCACCCTTGCAAGAACAATGCTAGATGAGTACAACACTCCGGAGAAGTTGTGGACTGAGGCAATCAACACCGCATGCTATGCTTCAAATCGCCTCTTCCTACAAAAGTTTCTTGGCAAGACCCCCTATGAGTTGCTTAATGGCAAGAAGCCGGACGTTTCTTTCTTCCGGGTGTTTGGTTGTAAATGTTACATCTACAAGAAGCGTCAACACCTAGGGAAGTTTCAAAGACGTTGTGATATTGGTTTTCTTGTTGGTTACTCATCAAAGTCCAAAGCATATAGAGTATTTAATCATGCCACCGGTTTGGTTGAAGAAACATATGATGTGGAATTTGATGAATCTAATGGCTCCCAAGGAGCAATTGAGAATTGTGATGATGTAGGTGATGAACCCTTGAGGGAGGCCATGAAGAACATGCCGGTGGGAGACATCAAGCCAAAAGATGATGATGACGATGTACAAATTGTTGATCCACCATCTTCATCACGTGTGCCTCAAGATGATAACAAGAATGAGAGAGTTGAAAATGAAGACACTCATATCTCTCATGAACAATCCGAGGCACAAGCTCAAGATGTTGATGCTCCTCATCCACCTCCTCAAGTGGTTGATAAAAGAAATTCACCACTACTTCAAGCACATCCACAAGATCTCATCATAGAGAGTCCTACAAAGGGAGTAATGACTCGATCCCAAAAGCTAGCTTCTTTTGTTGAACATCACTCTTTTGTCTCTTGTGTTGAACCTAAGACTGTAGAAGAAGCTCTTCAAGATCCGGATTGGGTGATTGCAATGCATGAAGAATTGAACAATTTCACCCGCAATCAAGTATGGACACTTGAAGAGCATCCCAAAGGTGCAAGAGTCATTGGAACCAAGTGGGTGTTCCGAAACAAGCAAGATGACCAAGGCATAGTGGTGAGGAACAAGGCAAGACTAGTTGCAAAGGGGTTCTCTCAAGTTGAAGGTCTTGATTTTGGAGAAACCTTTGCACCCGTTGCAAGACTTGAAGCCATTCGTATCCTCCTTGCTTATGCATCACATCATGATATGAAATTATATCAAATGGATGTGAAAAGTGCATTTTTAAATGGCTTTATAAATGAACTAGTCTATGTTAATCAACCTCCCGGGTTTGAAGACCCTAGATATCCTAATCATGTTTATAGGTTGTCCAAGGCGTTATATGGGCTCAAGCAAGCCCCTAGAGCGTGGTATGAACGCCTCCGGGACTTCCTCATTGAGAAGGGCTTCACCATTGGGAAGGTCGACACCACACTATTCACCAAGAAGTTTAATGGGGAGATTTTCATTTGTCAAGTATATGTTGATGATATCATCTTCGGATCAACAAATGAAGATTATTGCAAAGAATTTGGTGAATTGATGTCAAAGGAATTCGAGATGTCAATGATTGGTGAGCTCACATTCTTCCTTGGCTTTCAAGTAAAGCAAATGAGAGAAGGGATTTTCATCTCTCAAGAAAAGTATACCAAGGATCTTCTCAAAAGATTCAAGATGGAAGAATGCAAACCAATCAAGACCCCAATGCCATCAAATGGACATCTCGACCTAGATGAGGGAGGTAAACCGGTTGATCAAACTCTCTACCGTTCTATGATTGGTAGCTTGTTATACCTTACCGCATCTAGGCCCGATATCATGTTTAGTGTGTGCATGTGTGCTCGCTTTCAAGCATGCCCTAAAGAACCTCACCTAAGTGCCGTAAAAAGAATCCTAAGATATCTTAAGCTCACCCCAAGCATTGGTCTTTGGTATCCCAAAGGAGCTAGATTCCAACTAGTTGGCTATTCCGATTCGGACTATGCCGGTTGCAAGATTGATAGAAAAAGCACATCCGGAGGGTGCCATTTGCTTGGAAGATCTTTAGTATCTTGGTCATCTAAAAAGCAAAATAGTGTGGCTTTGTCCACCGCCGAGGCGAAATACATTGCTGCGGGGGCTTGTTGTGCACAAATCCTATATATGAAACAAACCCTCCTAGACTATGGAATTGTTCTTGAAAAGGTGCCACTTTTATGTGACAACGAAAGTGCCGTTAAAATTGCTAACAATCCGGTACAACACTCTCGCACCAAGCACATTGATATCCGCCATCACTTTCTAAGAGATCATGTTGCTAAAAATGACATATCACTAGAAGGTGTAAGAAGTGAAAACCAATTAGCGGATATCTTCACTAAACCTTTGGATGAGGCAACCTTTTGTAGGTTAAGAAGTGAGCTCAATGTGCTTGATTCTAGTAACTTTAAAAAATGAGCGTGTGTTGTCCCTTGCATTGCATTGTATAATATGCCATGTCTATGTTTATCGCATTGTTTTTAGGGCTTGGCTAACACGGTTACGATAACCCTTCCTTGGAGGAGTGAAAAAGCCTAACCGTGGATCAAACTTGACAAGCATTCTAGTTTTACCTTCTTGTATTGCATTGCATATGCATGGTTGTTGTTCTTGTCGTTTCTTTTCGGTTAAGCTTTGAGCAACCTCTGTGTTCGTCCATGGATAGAGAGAGCATTTTGACGCTCCTAAAGGTTCAAAAACTCTATTGCGTGGCCATACGTTGCTCCTTGGGTGTTTATTGCCTATTTTCTTAAAAATAATACTAGCCTAAGGCAATCTATTTTAAATTTTTTGAGGGTTTGAGTGAGGTCTCTCATTTCGTGTTCCAATTGGTGTTTATTTGTGTCTCTTTGAATTGGAACCTGATTGGGAGAAGTCGCGTCGTAGTTCGGAACAAAGAAGGGCGAAGAATAGTCACCGGACGCTGCACCGAACGCTGCACCGGTGAAAGGTCTTGATGGCTAGAGGGGGGGTGAATAGCCTATTAAAATTTTCTACAAAGACAAGCTAAACAAGTTTATCAATATAACAAATAGCGAGATGCGAGTTTTGCTTAGCCTATGGGTGTTTGCAAGCCACCTATCCAATTCACAATTCTAGTATTTGCACTCAACCGCACAAGTCAAACCGAGAAGTTAAGTACAACTACAACTAGCAAGCTACACAAGAGAACTACTCTAGCTAAGCTAACTAGCTAGCAAAGATAACTAAGAAATTAATACAAGAGAGATAGGAGGGTATCACCGAGGGGCGAAGTATTGAGCCAACCAATATGATCAATAATGAATACCAAGATAACCAAACACCGGGATCAATCAATCACAATATGAAAGTGATGACACGAAGATTTATCCCGAGGTTCACGTGCTTGCCGGCACGCTAGTCCCCGTTGTGTCCCTCTTCACCACGTGGTTCGGTGGCTAATCGGTCTCACACCGAGCCTCTCAAAAGGCACCACAAGAACCTACCAAATGGTAAAAGGTTGCAATGACACGAGCAATATACTAACGTTGCCTTTGGCGCTTCGCCGAGGTAGGCACAAACCCCTCACAATCACCGGAGGTGGCCAAGAACAATCACCAACTCTTGCCAACGCCTCCAAGCTGCTCCAAGCCGTCTAGGTGGCGGCAACCACCAAGAGAAATAAGAATCCCGCAGCAAATCAACCACCAAGTGCCAACTAGATGCTATCTCACAATGCAAATGCACTTGGATCACTCAATCTCACTTCGAATATGCAAAGAAGCAAGAGAGATGAGTGGGAGGGGAGTTGCTTAGCTCAAAGTGCTCACAAGTATGTAAAAATATTCGAGAGAGCGAGCCTTGAGCCATCCAACGAGTATTTATAGACGTACCCCTTCGAATATAGCCGTTAGAAACTTAAACAGCTGAAATCGCGGTGACCGGACGCGCTGGTCCAACTGACCGGACGCGCCGGTCGCGCAACGGCTAGTTTCGCAACATTGACCGGACGCGCCGGTCGCAACGACCGGACGCGCCGGTCGCGCAACGGTACTTTTTGAAACACTGACCGGACGCGCCGGTCGCAACGACCGGACGCGCCGGTCGCAACGACCGGACGCGCTGGTCACGACCGGACGCGCCGGTCCCGTGACTGACCGGACGCGCCGGTCAGCACTGAGTCGCGCAAAACGAACCAGCGACCGGACGCGCTGAAGAACTGACCGGACGCCACAGTACCCGCGTCCGGTCGGAGTCCAGTAAGCTCCCTGGACGACCGGACGCGTCCGGTCGCCTATGACCGGACGCGCCTCGCGTCCGATCAAACAACTGAAAAACGCGCAGATACTGGACACTGACCGGACGCGTCCGGTCACACCGTGACCGCGTCCGGTGCAGCGTCCGGTCACCATTGTGACCTCCGTTCGCTTCCGTTTCTTTTTCTGACTTCCGGCGTAGTGGAAAATAGGCATTTCATATCCCCGAAATCGCCTGAATCCCGCGCTCGCACGCTCGGCGGGAGGGAGAGAAGACCCCAAACCCTCTCTACCGCTCAAACTCCAACGCCGTCGTAAATGTGCTAACATCACCAAGTGATCATCACCATGTGCATGTGTGTTAGCATTTTCACAATCATTTTTCGAGGCGTTATTAGTTCTATCCAAATGCATATGACATGAAATGCACACCTAGAGGCACTTAGGAGTTCAATAGCCGCGTCATTCCCCTCTTTATAGTACGGCTATCTATCCTATAATGTAACCACACCCACTAGGTGTCTTGGTTACTAAAACACAACCCTTAAGCATATACCTTTGCCTTGATCACATAGGGTTGCGTCCAAATCCAAGTGTGGCCATCATGATCACCATGTCCATCTTGCCACCACCCTTGGAATGTACTAATCCTCATATGCTACATACAACTTAGGCATAGGATTAGTACTTAGGTATTGTCACTAATTACCAACACCAAACATAGGACTTTCAATCTCCCCCTTGTTGGTAATTGGTGACAAACCTTTCACAAAGATATTATGATAAAATTTTGATTGAACCCATGTCACATTGTCCAAGTATATTACCATGTGTAAGAATTATGGACATGTGATCATGAATTCAAATTGATAGCAATGGCTCCCCCTACATGTATGCTATATGTTTGGATTTTGGAAGCATACATGTTAGATAGGAAAGATTAGGAGCATTGTCTACCAATAGGTGCTAAGTGTTTTAGATTATAGACCTTTGAAGCGTGATACCATCGGAGTAGCGATAAACACCATCTTAGCACCTTGTGTAGTTGGATTCCACTTGGAAAAGCACAAACATAACTAGAAACCTCGTGAGATCAACATTATAAGCAAGGCTCTAGTACCACTTTGAAAAAAATGAAGCAAGAAAAATCTAACTACTTCCTATTCATGCTAGTACCACAATGCATCATTCAAATTATACTAGCAAGTCACCACACAAGCAATGTATCGGAGAAAACGAAATGCATAACTATGCATCATACATATGAAGTGCACACAGAAATGCAACATTCATGTTTAAGAGCTTGCTCCCCCTACTTGTGTGCTTCTTTTATCAATTCTCCCCCTTTAGGATTTAACTTTGTGAACAACATTTTCTCCCCCATAAATTTTTGAGTTCTATCTTTGTGAACAACATTTTCTCCCCCTTTGGCACCAATTGACCACAAGGAGCAAACTTTAGATAGATTATCATGTTAAAATATGGGGTGAGGATCAAGTTTATGATTCAACCTAGATTGCTTGCATAAATAAAATACTTCGGTTTGATCCAAGGGCAAGCTTCTTCACACCTCACTAGAAGGGTTATCATGCACCATGTTGAAGCAAGTATTTAGACAAGTTTTCTAGATTAAACACTTAGGATCACAAGCTACTTAAACAAGTTATATGCTACCACTAGATCATACAAGTCATGGAAACAATAGTGGTACCATATAAACTTCAAATTCATTTGATTTTCATGAATGAGCCTAGAACATATAAATTATGACTAGATGCACTAAACAAGTCCTTAGCATAGAATGTATGACATGTCAACCAATTGTACCTTAGGGCTCGAAGGAGAGGCATGTCATATATGGGGTGCATCAACTCATGTTGGAGAAGTCAAGTATGTTCAACTCATTCTTTAGCTTGTGAAATCTCTTCTCATCAAGTGGCTTGGTGAATAGATCGGCTAATTGATCTTCGGTGCCCACACTCTCAATAGCAATGTCACCCTTTTGTTGATGATCTCTAATAAAGTGATGGCGAACATCAATATGCTTTGTTCTTTGATGTTGAACCGGATTGTTGGTTAGCTTCACGGCACTTTCATTGTCACATAGCAATGGCACATTCTTGAAATTGATTCCAAAATCCTTCAATGTTGCCTTCATCCACAAGATTTGTGCACAACAACTACCCGCGGCGATGTATTCGGCTTCGGCGGTAGATAGTGCAATACTATTTTGCTTCTTGGATGACCATGAGACAAGTGATCTTCCCAACAATTGACAAGTCCCGGAAGTGCTCTTTCTTTCCACTTTGTCACCGGCATAGTCGGAGTCCGAATATCCAACTAGCTCAAAGCTCGCACCTTTGGGATACCACAATCCAACATCTTGTGTATGTTTTAAGTACCTCAATATTCTCTTTGTTGCCTTCAAATGACTTTCTCTTGGTGAGGCTTGAAATCTTGCACACATACATACACTAAACATCACATCGGGCCTTGATGCCGTCACATAGAGTAGGCTACCAATCATTGATCTATATAGCTTTTGATCCACCATGTTGCCACTCTTGTCACTATCCAAGCTTGCACTAGTGCCCATTGGAGTTGTAATACTCTTTGCATCTTCCATGCCAAACTTCTTGAGCATATCTTTGATGTACTTAGTTTGGCTCACAAATGTACCTTCTTTCATTTGTTTGATTTGAAGTCCAAGAAAGTAACTAAGTTCACCAATCATTGACATTTCAAATTCCTTTGCCATCATTTTCCCAAACTCATCACAATAATCTTGATTGGTTGAACCGAATATGATATCATCAACATATATTTGCAATACAAATAAGTCTTTCCCAATCTTCTTGGTGAATAGTGTTGTATCAACTTTGCCCATGACAAATCCTTTGGATAGCAAGAAGTCCCTCAATCTTTCATACCATGCTCTAGGTGCTTGCTTTAATCCATACAAAGCCTTCCTTAACTTGTATACATGATTGGGTTTCTTGTCATCTTCAAAACCGGGAGGTTGCTCCACATACACCTCCTCTTGAATGTACCCATTGAGAAATGCACTCTTTACATCCATTTGATATAGCTTGATATTGTGAGCATAAGCATAGGCAAGTAAGATCCTAATTGCTTCCAATCTTGCAACCGGGGCATAAGTTTCACCAAAGTCAAGACCCTCTATTTGTGTGTAACCTTGAGCCACTAGTCTTGCTTTGTTCCTTACTACTATCCCATCTTGATCTTGCTTGTTGCGAAATACCCATCTTGTTCCAATGACATTGTGATCCTTAGGCCTTTCAACTAGTTCCCATACTTCATTTCTCTTGAAGTTGTTGAGCTCTTCATGCATTGCATTTACCCAATCCGGATCTCTCAATGCTTTATCAATGTCCTTAGGTTCTTCCATTGACACAAAAGAAGAGTGACCACAAAATGATGTCAATCTTGATCTAGTTTGAACTCCTCTTTGTATGTCACCAATGATGGAATCCAATGGATGGTCTCTTGCAATGTTAGTTGGTTGAAGTACTTGGACTTGATTGCTTGGATGTTGATGTTGATCATGAGTTGGAGATGATGAACTAGCCACTTGTTGATCTTGTTGCACTTGAGATGATGTACTAGCTTGATTTTGCAATAGAGAACCACTAGCTTGAGTGATTGGACTTTGGAGCACTTGATCTTTGTTGTCATCTACATTAATAACTTGCTTTGGTCTAATATCACCAATATCCATTTCTTTCATAGCATTACTCAATTGAGTTCCTCTCACATCATCCAAGTTATCTTCTTCATCTTGAGAGCCATTTGTTTCATCAAACTCAACATCATGCATTTCTTCAAGTAAACCACTAGCCAAATTCCAAACTCTATAAGCTTTGCTAGTAGTTGAGTAACCAAGTAGAAATCCTTCATCACATTTCTTCTCAAACTTGCTTAATCTAGTGCCCTTCTTCAAGATGTAGCATTTGCAACCAAATACCCGAAAGTATGCAATGTTGGGCTTTCTTCCATTTAAGATTTCATATGGTGTCTTCTCTAGGAACTTGTGGCAATAGAGGCGGTTGCTATAGAAGCAAGCCGTGTTGATTGCTTCGGCCCAAAATAAATGACTCACATTATACTCATTTAACATTGATCTTGCCATATCAATTAAGGTTCTATTTTTCCTCTCAACTAGGCCATTTGATTGAGGTGTATACTTGGCCGAGAATTGATGTTTGATTCCAAGCTCCTCACATAGCTCATCAACTCTTGTGTTTCTAAACTCACTTCCATTGTCACTTCTTACTTTCTTGATTGTGGTCTCAAACTCATTTTGCACTCTCTTGATGAACTTCTTGAATATGTCAAATACATCACTCTTGTCCACAAGAAAGAATACCCATGTGTATCTAGTGAAATCATCCACAATCACAAAACCATACTTGTTGCCACCAATGCTTGTGTATGTAGTTGGCCCAAATAGATCCATGTGCAACAACTCAAATGCCTTGGAAGTACTCATAATGCTCTTCAATGGATGAGTGTTGCCTACTTGCTTTCCGGCTTGACATGCACTACATAGCTTATCCTTCTCAAATGTGACATCCTTTAAGCCTCTAACTAAGTCATGCTTCACTAACTTGTTCAATTGCTTCATGCCAACATGACCAAGTCTTCTATGCCATAACCAACCCATACTTGATTTGGTGAGCAAGCATGTTGAAAGTTGAGTGTCACTAGCATTGAAATCAACCAAGTATAGATTCTCATATCTAAAGCCTTTGAAGATCAAGTTAGAGCCATCAACACTAACTATCTCCACATCATCAACACCAAATATGCACTTGAAACCGAGATCACATAATTGAGCAACCGACAACAAGTTGAAATTGAGCTTTTCAACTAGTAGCACATTGGAGATGCTATGATCATTTGAGATTGCAATCCTTCCAAGAGCCTTTACATCACCCTTGCTATTGTCACCAAATGTGATACTATCAATGCCACTATCATTTGATTTGAGAGAGTTGAACATTCTTGAATCACCGGTCATATGTTGAGAGCACCCACTATCAAGTACCCAATGCCTTCCTCCGGCCTTGTAATTAACCTACAAAACAATTTAATGTTTCTTAGGTACCCATACTTGCTTGGGTCCTTGGAGGTTAGTCACTAAGCTCTTTGGTACCCAAATGGCCTTCTTCTTTGGGCCCACAATTGGTGTACCAACAAACCTAGCATGCACACCTTTCTCACCCTTGGTAAGTACATAACAAGAATCAAAAGGAATGTAAGGTACATTAGCATTTTTATTGTTCTTGTTCATTTTATTGCATTTAATCTCTAGATGCCCAATTTGCTTGCATCTATTGCAATAACGACCATTGCCCTTCACAAAGTGAGGCTTTGGAGTAGCAAAGGCCGCCTTGCCCTTCTTGGGAGTATAGCCCAATCCTTCTTTGTTAAGGGAGAACCTTTGGCTACCCAAGCATTTTAGCAAGCGGGCATCCCCACCATAGGCGTTGCCTAATGCGCGGGTGAGATCATCCACCTCTCTCTTGAGAGTCTCAACCACAAGTGATGAATCACTAGTAGTAGAGGTAGAGTTGGTTGTGGTGGATGATGATGAGCTACATGAAGCATTAGTAGGACTAACAAATAAAGAATCATCAATAATATCACATGTTAGTCCAATATCACAAGTGACAATCACTTGCTCCTCCTTAGCTTCCTTCATGAACTTCTCCAACTTAAGGTCCTTTTCCTTGATGAGCTCAAGTAGAGTGGAGTGGGCTTCCTTAAGCCTAGTGTGAGCAATTTCAAGATCCTCGTGGTCTTCCTTTAGACACTCACGAGAAGCCTCTAGCTCATCAAAGGATTTCCTAAGAGCTTTGAGCTCTTGTTCAATTCCTTTGCACTCCTTACTCCTTTTTAGAGTAACAAGCTCCTCCATCAAGGCATCATTTTCATTGCTCTTGGCAATGAGCTCTTGTTCCAAGATTTTGTATTTCTTGGTTGTCCTCTTGTAGCCCTTGCTCATTTGATCTATTATGCCTAATAGATCATCCTTGGAGTAGTCCTCATCCTCCTCATCATCACTCCTACAATCATCACTAGCACAAGAATCATCATCACTATCATCATGTTTTACCTTGGTAGGCTTGGCCATAAGGCATGTTGATGTAGTGTCGAAGATGGATGGCTTGTTGGAGAGGGCGATGTTTGCAGTGGCTCGTCGAGTGATCCTCTCATCATCACTAGAGCTTTCATCATCATCACTATCGGAGTTGTCACTATCCCAAGTGACTACATAACCACCACCCTTCTTCTTCTTGTTGAAAGTGAAGCTCTTCTTTGCTTTCTTCTCCTTCTTGTTCTTCTTCAACTTTAACTCCCCATCATTATATCTTTTGTCTTCATAGGGGCACTTTGCCACTATATGATCGGGGCTATTGCAATTGTAGCAAAGCACCTCCTTTGCCTTCATGATGTCCCTTCTCTTTCTTGCACCATAGCCTTTCTTCTTCATGAACCGACCCATCTTTTGCACTAGAAGGGCCATGATCTCATCATCAAATGGATCATCATCATCATCATCAACCTTGCTCTTGCCCTTAGAGGATGAAGCCTTGAATGCAATGGGCTTCTCTTGCTTGACCTTGGTTTCCTTCTTCTCTTCTACCTCATCTTCATCATCATTGTATTGAGCATCAGTCATTATATCTCTAAGCACATTGGTTGGTTTGACCTTGTCCAATCCCTCTCTAAAGATCATTCTTCTCAAGGTGGCAAACTTCTTGGGTAAGCACATCAAGAACTTGTGTGAGAAGTCCTTGTCCTCAACCTTCTCCCCAAGCCCCTTGAGATCATTGACAATGACTTGGAGCCTATAGAACATCTCCGGGATGGATTCATCATCCTTCATCTTGAATGTGGAGAACTTGTCCTTGAGCATATATAGTTTGGCACTTTTTACCGTTGAAGTGCCTTCATATGTTTCTTCAAGCCTTATCCAAAGCTCATTTGCCTTTTGAAGATCTTTGATTTGCTCAAATACTTTATCATCAATGGCACGATAGATTGTGTCAAGTGCCGCCGTATTGCATTGTTTGTTGATGCGGTCATTGGGAGTGAGGTTTTCCTCATCAAGAATGACGTATCCTTCTTTGGTCACATCCCAAACCTTCTCATGTATATTGCCTAGATATTGCTTCATCTTCCTTTTCCAATGATCAAAGGAAGAGACACCATCAAAGAATGGAGGCTTGCCATTAACATGATTAAACATAACTTGAGCCATCTTACACCGAGGTTGTTAAGCCTTACAAACGGTGACCACGGCTCCGATACCACTTGAAAGGTCTTGATGGCTAGAGGGGGGGTGAATAGCCTATTAAAATTTTCTACAAAGACAAGCTAAACAAGTTTATCAATATAACAAATAGCGAGATGCGAGTTTTGCTTAGCCTATGGGTGTTTGCAAGCCACCTATCCAATTCACAATTCTAGTATTTGCACTCAACCGCACAAGTCAAACCGAGAAGTTAAGTACAACTACAACTAGCAAGCTACACAAGAGAACTACTCTAGCTAAGCTAACTAGCTAGCAAAGATAACTAAGAAATTAATACAAGAGAGATAGGAGGGTATCACCGAGGGGCGAAGTATTGAGCCAACCAATATGATCAACAATGAATACCAAGATAACCAAACACCGGGATCAATCAATCACAATATGAAAGTGATGACACGAAGATTTATCCCGAGGTTCACGTGCTTGCCGGCACGCTAGTCCCCGTTGTGTCCCTCTTCACCACGTGGTTCGGTGGCTAATCGGTCTCACACCGAGCCTCTCAAAAGGCACCACAAGAACCTACCAAATGGTAAAAGGTTGCAATGACACGAGCAATATACTAACGTTGCCTTTGGCGCTTCGCCGAGGTAGGCACAAACCCCTCACAATCACCGGAGGTGGCCAAGAACAATCACCAACTCTTGCCAACGCCTCCAAGCTGCTCCAAGCCGTCTAGGTGGCGGCAACCACCAAGAGAAATAAGAATCCCGCAGCAAATCAACCACCAAGTGCCAACTAGATGCTATCTCACAATGCAAATGCACTTGGATCACTCAATCTCACTTCGAATATGCAAAGAAGCAAGAGAGATGAGTGGGAGGGGAGTTGCTTAGCTCAAAGTGCTCACAAGTATGTAAAAATATTCGAGAGAGCGAGCCTTGAGCCATCCAACGAGTATTTATAGACATACCCCTTCGAATATAGCCGTTAGAAACTTAAACAGCTGAAATCGCGGTGACCGGACGCGCTGGTCCAACTGACCGGACGCGCCGGTCGCGCAACGGCTAGTTTCGCAACATTGACCGGACGCGCCGGTCGCAACGACCGGACGCGCCGGTCACGCAACGGTACTTTTTGAAACACTGACCGGACGCGCCGGTCGCAACGACCGGACGCGCCGGTCGCAACGACCGGACGCGCTGGTCACGACCGGACGCGCCGGTCCCGTGACTGACCGGACGCGCCGGTCAGCACTGAGTCGCGCAAAACGAACCAGCGACCGGACGCGCTGAAGAACTGACTGGACGCCACAGTACCCGCGTCCGGTCGGAGTCCAGTAAGCTCCCTGGACGACCGGACGCGTCCGGTCGCCTGTGACCGGACGCGCCTCGCGTCCGATCAAACAACTGAAAAACGCGCAGATACTGGACACTGACCGGACGCGTCCGGTCACACCGTGACCGCGTCCGGTGCAGCGTCCGGTCACCATTGTGACCTCCGTTCGCTTCCGTTTCTTTTTCTGACTTCCGGCGTAGTGGAAAATAGGCATTTCATATCCCCGAAATCGCCTGAATCCCGCGCTCGCACGCTCGGCGGGAGGGAGAGAAGACCCCAAACCCTCTCTACCGCTCAAACTCCAACGCCGTCGTAAATGTGCTAACATCACCAAGTGATCATCACCATGTGCATGTGTGTTAGCATTTTCACAATCATTTTTCGAGGCGTTATTAGTTCTATCCAAATGCATATGACATGAAATGAACACCTAGAGGCACTTAGGAGTTCAATAGCCGCGTCATTCCCCTCTTTATAGTACGGCTATCTATCCTATAATGTAACCACACCCACTAGGTGTCTTGGTTACTAAAACACAACCCTTAAGCATATACCTTTGCCTTGATCACATAGGGTTGCGTCCAAATCCAAGTGTGGCCATCATGATCACCATGTCCATCTTGCCACCACCCTTGGAATGTACTAATCCTCATATGCTACATACAACTTAGGCATAGGATTAGTACTTAGGTATTGTCACTAATTACCAACACCAAACATAGGACTTTCAACCGGACGCAGTGATGCTTCACCACCGCGTCCGGTCTCAGCGTCCAGCAGCGCGTCCGGTCTTCCAGTAGACCAACTCCAGATCTAGTGATCGGACGCTGCACCGGATGCGCCTCTGTTGACCACCGCGTCCGGTCCCGGTTACCACCACTGCGTCCGGTCATTCGCGATGTATTCCCGAACTTCCAACGACCGGACTCAGACCGCGTCCGGTCAGTCCGCACCGGACGCGTCAGGTCACTCCAGGAGCTTACTGGAGTATGACCGGACGCTGCACCACCGCGTCCGGTCATATCGACCACCGCGTCCGGTCATCACGTGTCGCGCGGATCTAACTCTTTATAAAACCGTTTCGTCCCCGACCAATCTCATCTTACCCGCACGCGCTTCCGCCGCCGCCGCCTTGCCCTATTCGCCGCCTCGCCGGCTCCTCACCGTCTTCCCTGCCGCCGGCGACCTTCTGTCGAGCACGCGCCGCCCTTTCCTCGCCCGCACGCGCTCGTCGCTCGCGCACTGCTCGCTGCCGCTCCCGCGCCGCCCGCAGCCGCGCCGCCACCAACGCGCCACCGCCGCGCCGCCGTCGCCCGACCGCGCCACCACCGCCGGTGAGCCGCGCTCCTGCAAGCCAGCTTCTTCTCCGACATTGGTACGACTCGTGCTTGCCTCCGATCGTTTTCCATCGATCTGCCCTAACCCTAACCATAACTCTAGGGTTCATCGGTCGTTCGTTCGTCAACGAGTTTCGTCGCGAGTCGTCTTCTTCGCGAAGAGCTCGTCCGGTGGATTCGGGAAATCTCGCGATCTAGGTCACCTCATCTTGTCACCGTCGTCTCGTCGATCCGAGGTAGTTTCACGTCTCGACTCTCATCGTATCACATATGCTTGCTTTCTCTAGGGTTTCGTACCTTTTAGTCGTATATGTGCTTATAGTAGATCTCTCTATTCCGTCGTTGCAGCGAGTCTGTCCGTGTGTCGGGTGAGATCAGTTTGCTAAATCCGAGGCCAAGCCTGCGGATACGGATTGAGGCCAAGCCTCTTGAGTGACAGTTCATCATCTTACAGAGGTTCTCAGTCACTGTGTCAGTATGGTGCGTTGCAAGAACGCCAGTGGTGCTCCTGGTGACGGGAACGACAGTCCCCCTCGTCGGTCTGACATTGCACGTGGGAAGCGTGTCAAGGTCTTGGCCAGAAAGAAGAAGAAGACACTCACAGAGGCAGAGATTGCTCAGGCCGTAGCAGATGCAGCAGAGCAGGCAGAGAGAGGTGGCAGGAGCAGTGGCATACGCATAGGCGAGCGTCGCTTTCATCTTGAAGGTCGACAGCTCGGCACAGAGGCCACTGAGGGCACTGAGGATACTAGAGCTGCAGAGGATATGTCAGTTGATCCACCCATAGAGACCACAGAGGCTCCAGAGGCTACAGCAGATACAGAGGAGCAGCCAGCTCAGTCTCCAGTACGTCGCCGCTCCACACGCGCCCGTACTCAGGTATCTCCTAGGCCAGAGGGTCAGCGACGTGGAGCACGGCCTCCTCCCAGAGCTAGAGGTTCACCCCCGGTCGAGCACTTTGACTTGAGGGGTGCTACAGCACGTCAGGTGCAGGGGTTGAGGTTCGTGGAGGTCAGTCGGTGGTTTCCACCTGTGAGGGATCCCAGAGCTTCAGAAGGATTCTATACCCCTCTTCAGGAGGATTTCTACAGAGCTCTAGTTGACAGTGGTATTGCTTTCCGACCACAGAGGGTCTGTCGACTTGAGTCACTAGTCGAGGTTGTGGGAGAACAGCTACGTCCGCACCTGTCCTTTCTGACAGGCTTGTCAGATCTTCTTGGACGGACAGGTGCATACTGCGGCACATGGGTCAGAGAGTTTTATGCTTCACTATGGATTGATCCTGCCCATGATTTCATTCACTTTGCATTCCGAGGCCGCGATCACCGCCTATACAGCAGCAGAGTGCGGGAGATTCTCAGACTCCCAGCTTTTGACACAAAGATACATCAGCTGTGTTATGGTCAGACTCCTCCTCCGAGACGCCCTCACGGCGGGACAGTGCCACCTACCGACTTGGTTCGACCCTGCTTCCGTGAGCCTTTTGGCGAAGGGTCTCGACGCACGCCCGCCAGTTTGACTCCACTGGCCAGAGTTTTGGATGCTATTGTCAGACGCACACTTCTTCCCAGACTTGGCTACAGAGAGGGACTGACTCGGATGCAGTTATGGGTTGTTCACCACCTCCTCTCACAGACACGGTTTGATATATGGGATCTCATACTTAGTGAGATGGAGGACACCATAGCTGAGGGCTTCAAGGGTAATCGTCAGCTGCCCTACGCACACTGGATCTGCTTCCTTATCAGATCATCTATTCAGATGCCAGCAGAGATCCGAGCTGAGATATCAGATACTACCACTGCTTTTCCTGAGTATGATATCCGTCAGCTCTGGACGTCAATTACCAGAGATCAGGCCCCAGTGCCAGGACAGCGTGTGCGACCTGAGGTACCTGAAACAGCAGCTGAGCAGGACGCCACAGTTGATGAGCTTGCAGAGGCAGAGCTTGCAGATCTTGATGCTCAGCCTGCTGACCTTCCTGAGGATGGGACATCTGACAGCACTGATGAGGACTACCAGCCCATCCCTAGGTACCGGTCTCCTCGGTCCCACGACCACGAGGCCGGTGGCTCTGGTTCAGCCTCCCGCACAGACCCAGCCATGGTGGCAATTCTTGAGAGGTTGACCCAGGCACAGGAGCAACAGCAACAGCAAATACAGCGACAGGCTCAGGACACAGCTGCAGCATTTGCACAGATTCAGGCTCGTCAGGACGAGTTTTAGCGTCAGCAGCTTGAAATCCAGAGGCAGCAAGTCGAAATGCAGCGACAGCAATATGAGATTCAGCGACAGACTGCAGCTAGTCAGCAGCAATACTTGGACCTCCTGCGCCACCTAGTCACGGTTGGGGTTCCTCCGCCTACTTCCATCCTGACTTCTACTTTACCAGCTTCTGATCTATCGAGTCAGGGACAGCCGGGTCACCAGTTCACATCTCCACAGCGGCAGGTTCCCCAGTCTTTCCAGTCCCCGAGCTTCACTCCTATTCACACGGGGTTTACACCATCAGACCAGCCTCGCCCTCACCTCCTGACAGGCACACCTTTCGGTGATTTCAGTGCTACATACAGCGAGTTGACTGGTCAGCCGACGCCCTCGCATACTACAGTTGCTACTTCTTCAGGGTTGTTAGCTTCAGAGGCAGCTATTCCTCCAGTAACAGGAACTGGTACTACAGAGACTCTACCTTCGTTAGTTGCCTCCACAGATCCTCCTGCTACTGGCTCACTACAGGCTCAGGTCACTCAGACGGATCCTATCATTACTACTACGACAGTACCTGTTCCTGCCGTTCAGACCCAGACAGTTACACAGCCACATGCTTCATCAGAGGGTCAGCCAGATAGCTCAGATTCCGAGGGCGATTCTCTACACTTCATGCTTACTCCGCGCACCTCGGCACCCGACACGACTCCGTCTGTCCCCCCATCAGATCCTTAGATTAGTTTTTTCTTTTGGCGCTTGATGCCAAAGGGGGAGAGAGAGTAGTTTCAGGGGGAGATTTGAGAGTTGTTTTTTCGTTTTTTCCTGTGTGCTACATTCATGCATCATGTTTACTTTTCAGTCATTGCATTCGTGTGACATGTCATTGTGAGATAAACCTTAAGTCTTAATGTTTCATCCTGTTAGTGTTATCTCTTGTCACCGTTTTTAATTATAGCTCTAAGGTTGTGCTTCCGTGCCTTACTCCGATAAATTATGAGCTATATCCATTTGTGTACTAACGCCTTTTGTCTTATCTTATGAGTACACTCTTTTGGCTTGGGACACATAAGCATTTCCTTTCACTTCTCTACTTAATTGCTTGTTGCTTATGTGTACCATGCATGTTCAAAAACCTCAACTCAAATCTTTCATATCTGAGTATTGTCATCAATCACCAAAAAGGGGGAGATTGAAAGCATCTAGGCCCCGAGGTTTGGTTTCGGCAATTGATGACAACGCTTTATTACCATGACTAACGTGTGTTTTGCAGAAACTTTGGTAAGTTAGGTCATGGAGGTTTTAACTGCTTTGGGCACCATGGTATTCATGCCCCTTGATGGAAATCGTTTCGGTTTTCAAAAGAGTGACGTCAAGATTAAGGACGGTTAGTTCCGGATGTCGAGGTGTTGAGAGACATTTGGAATAGTCGTTAGGATCTTCGTTTTTCTCTTTTGGCCGTACTATAAAGGGGGGCATGAGCGGGTAGCTTGACCTAGGCGAGTCCTATGTTTAGGTGTGGTGCACACTTGTTAAACTTGGCGCTAGGCAGCTCTAGAATAGCTCAAAGTTCAGTTGGGAGCAACTTGGTTGAAGTTGTAACGCTTTGCGGAGAGTTTCGGGTCGTTTTCCAGTGACCGGACGCGGTCCTCGGCATGACCGGACGCGTCCGGTCAGTTCAGTTCCGCGACTGGGGTTTTAGCTCTGAGCACCGGACGCGGTCCTCGCGAGGACCAGACGCGGTGGTCAGAAGTCAACACGTGTCACTTAAGGGAAACACCAGATCGGACGCGACCTGGGTGTGATCGGCGCGTCCGGTGCAAGTACAGTAAGCTCCACGCACGATCGGACGCGTCCGGTCACCCCTGACCGGTGCGTCCGGTCATCTAGGTGTTTTTCGGTTTTTGACCGTTACGAGCGACCGGCGCGTCCGGTCAGTTCGACCGGCGCGTCCGGTCAGCTCGAGTTTTGCTGAGTCAGCAGGTAACGGTTCGTTTCGTCTGTGGGGTGTATAAATACATCCCCACCACCTCTTTTAGAGGTCTCTTGCTCATTTGATCAGCTGATAAACACCTTTGAAGTGCAAGGTAGTGCAAGAGCACTAGTGAGGATAGAGATTTGAGAATCAAAGCTTGAGAGGTCCTCACTAGCGATTAGAGAGTAACAAGTGTGCATCCACTTTCTCATTTAGGCTCGTAGAGGTCAAGTGAGAGTTCTAGCTTGTTACTCTTGGTGATCGCCATCACCTAGACGGCTTGGTGGTGATTGGGAGTTTGGTGTTCATCCGGCGGAGCTTGTGGATGACCCAACTGATCTTGTGAGCGGTTGTGGGTGATTCACCGCGACGGAGTGTCGAAGAATCAACCCGTAGAGAGCACTTGATCCTTGCGCGGATCAAGGGGGAGCGACACCCTTGCACGGGTGCTCCAACGAGGACTAGTGGGGAGTGGCGACTCTCCGATACCTCGGAAAAACATCGCCGTGTTCCTTGCCCCTTTACATTCAAGCATTTACTTTCTCGTATTTACTTACATTGCTTGTTTACATTTCTAGACTTGCCATGCTAGACTAGGATTGGAAACTAGGGTGCAAAACTTTGTATCGGTAGACTCACTAGGAACACAAGTAGACACTAGGGGTGAATTCCAGCTTGTAGGATTTATTCCTTGCATTTATTTTTAGAAAAGCCCAATTCACCCCCCCTCTTGGGCATCTTGATCCTTTCAGGTTGCACCAGCTCCGTCTCAAGTTGTCCAAGTGTTCGTTCGCGCAACCTAAGGTGGCCTATCTTGGCCATGTCATATCAGCCGATGGGGTCGCCGTGGATCAAGATAAGGTCAGCGCTATCACGTCTTGGCCACAGCCACGTGTAGTCCGTGGTCTCCGTGGTTTTTTGGGATTAGCTGGATACTACCGCCGCTTCATACAGGGTTTCGCCGCCATTGCCGCCCCGCTCACCAAGCTGTTGAAAAGTGGCGGATTCACGTGGACAGATGAAGCAACAGCAGCCTTCGATGCTCTCAAACGGGCCCTGTCCTCAGCGCCTGTGCTGCAGCTACCGGCTTTTGATCAGCCTTTCTTGGTCGATTGTGATGCGTCCGGTTCTGGGTTTGGGGTAGTTCTTCATCAAGGCGACGACGCTCTAGCATTCTTCAGCCGTCCGTTTGCTGCACGCCACTTAAAGTTGGCGGCCTATGAGCGGGAACTCATTGGATTGGTTCAAGCGGTGCGACATTGGCGACCATATCTGTGGGGAAGACACTTCACCGTGCGCACGGACCATTTTGCGCTCAAGTTCTTGCTCGACCAACGGTTGTCCATAGTACCCCAACATCAGTGGGTAAGCAAGCTTTTTGGCTTTGATTTCAGTGTGGAGTATCGGCCCGGGCGCCTTAATGGCGTTGCAGATGCCTTGTCTCGTCGTGGTGATGAGACTGTGCTTCAGGACGCGCCAGATTCGATTCTGCTGGCACTTAGCGGACCTTCATTCCAGCTGTATGACGTGCTGCGCCGCGAGCTCCAGGATGATCCGGCTCTTCGTTCGTTCCGTGACACAGTGGTGGCTACCCACGGCGACCCTTGGCGTGTGGTGGATGGCCTTGTCCTCCGTGGCGCTCAGGTCTTCGTACCGGCATCTTCTTCGCTGGTGCCGACGGTCGTGGAGCTGGCTCACTCCATGGGTCACGAAGGGATTCAGAAAACCTTGCAGCGGCTTCGCCAACACTTCGTTGTGGATCATGACCGTCGTCTGGTGGAGGAGTTTGTGTGTTCTTGCGTTACCTGCCAGCGAAACAAGACGGAGTCTCTCCACCCAGCAGGTCTTCTCCAACCCTTGGAAGTGCCTTCTTCGGTTTGGTCTGATATTGCCATGGATTTCGTGGAAGGCCTGCCCCGTGTCAATGGCAAGAGCGTAATATTGACGGTGGTGGATCGTTTTTCCAAACATGCGCACTTCATAGCGCTCAGTCATCCCTACACTGCGGCCTCGGTAGCTAAGGCCTTCTTCAAAGCAATTGTCCGGCTCCATGGCTTCCCTCGCTCCATAGTAAGCGATCGCGATCCGGTCTTTACAGGCAATGTATGGAAGGATCTTTTCAAGCTGGCCGGGGTGCAGCTTTGCATGAGCACTGCGTTTCATCCGCAAACTGACGGTCAATCTGAGATTGTCAACAAGACCATTGCTATGTACTTACGTTGCATCACTGGTGACCGCCCGCGTGCTTGGTTAGATTGGCTGCCGTGGGCCGAGTATTGTTACAACACTTCCTATCATTCAGCAATCAAGGCGACACCGTTTGAGGTGGTGTTTGGACGGTCACCCCCTGCACTTCTGCCCTACACTGAGGGTTCGACTGCTACAGACACAGTGGACATCATGCTCCGTGATCGGGATGCTTTCCTGCAGGATGTGCGGGAGCGTCTTCTTCAAGCTCAGGCTTATGCTAAGCGCCATTATGACGGCCACCATCGTGCCTTGGAGTTCGCTGTGGGTGATTGGGTGCTTCTTCGCCTGCTTCATAGGCCGGCTCAGTCTTTAGTCCCTGGAAGACGCAACAAACTCAGTCCACGCTATGCAGGTCCTTACCAGGTGCTTGAGCGCATTGGTGTGGTGGCCTATCGGCTTCAGCTCCCTAACGGCGCAAGAATTCATGACGTCTTCCATATTGGAGTCCTCAAGCCGTTCCGAGGGACGCCACCGGCAACATTGCCGGCCCTTCCTCCTCTTCGCCATGGTCGTCTTCTTCTTCAGCCGGAACAGGCTGTTAAGGCTCAGCTGCGCCGTGGCTCTTGGTGGCTACTTATCAAGTGGACCGGCCTCGATGATTCGGAAGCTACCTGGGAACCGGTTGAAGACTTCAAGAGTCGCTTTCCTGACTTCCAGCTCGAGGACGAGCTGTTTGACGGGGAGGGGAGAGATGTTATGGTGGGAAATGTATATCGCCGCCGTGGTGGCTGGAAGGCGCTAGGCGCATGATCACCAGCCACGTCGGCAAGATAGAGTTTAAGTTTGTTAAGAGTCTGAGTTGTTAGATTGGGTAGTTCAGTTGAGTCCTTAAAAGTAGGAGTTAGTTATCAAGTTGTTATCGAGTCATGTATAAGTGCAAACAGTTTGGCATGAATACGATTAGCCTGGGATTGAGATATATTCTCCCCTGGGCGCCCAGGCGCCTGCTCTTCTCCTCCCTGTTGTCGCACAGCCCTAACGCCGGCCACGGCTCCTCCTGTGCAACGACGATCCTTCAAGCCTCGCCCCCCAATTCGCCACCAATACAACCTCCGAAGCCTAAGCTCTAACAACAAGTGTAAAACCCATTCCAATGCAATCTTCAAAAAGAGATATGCCAAAGGGATAAACCGATAAAGTACATATTACAAATATAGGAACTAGGGAAATAGCATATTTTTTTTGCACCAGAATGATAAAATGTTGCACTCTTTTAGTAGTAGAATTCTAGTCTAGTATTAAAGACTGATAAAACAGTTATTTGCATAAACCAAAAAAGAAGACGAAAATACTTCACGCCTACATTCTTCAAAGTTCTTAAAATACCTCTGACTCAACAAGTTGGCAATTGCTCCTGTTGCACTGGAAGATGTAGTTGCATTTCATATCCAAACGATCTCTGACTATCACAGTCCCATACACATTGATAGGGTAACCTACATCCGAAAACCTTATCTTCAGACAAAGAACATTTAAAGAGTCGGTCAACTTGTGGTCATCTCTGATAAGTGAATCTGTAAAGCGCATCGGGCCATATTGTGCTGAGGAAAAGAAAATAAGGTTATTTTACAACTAGAGAAAAATAGTATGGTACAAACTACAAAAGGAAAATAGAAGTAAACAATAGTACCGTACAAGAAATATAATCATGTTACTTTTTTTTGCAGTGAAACAGCACTCCATACAATAGGATCCTTCATTTACATAAATAGTAGTATGTCTTCTTATGAAAATTACTCGTATGTTTGTTTCACACGAATCTAAGCAATTTCTTTACTCTTCTTCTCAAACAAGCCTTAGTTGGTCCCCACTAAGTCCTTGTTTAGATGGCCAAAAAGTGTCAAAAATTTTTGCATAGTAATTATCACATCGAATCTTTGGACGTATGCATGGAACATTAAATGGAGGTAAAAAAATAACTAATTACATAGTTTGTCTGTAAATGTCGAGACGAATCTTTTGAGCCTAATTAGTCCATGATTAGACAATTTTTGCCAAATAACAACGAAAAGTGCTACATGAATTTTTTCCCAAAAATTTTCGCAACTAAACGAGGCCTAAAGGGGAACCAGATTACACATGGTAGTCCCCACATCCACACTAATAAAGATTTTTTAAAGCTGTATAAAAATGCTAGCATTGTGATTGTCACAATCACTACGCTGTCACTGCCTCTAGGAGTACAGATTGAATCATTGAATGGAAGTGACTTGGTGTGAGACAGACTACACACGTTGAACACCTGCAAGATCTGACCCACCATTTTGCCTGGTAGTTTCCCACCATTTTGCCCATCCCATTCTCTATTTTTTCACCAAAGATAACCCGATTTGCCCACAAAATAGTCAATACTAGTCTGTGCAATTCGAGACTAATTGAAATTGTATCCTGATTCCTGAAAAACATATGGCCATTATAAAAAAAACAAGGATAAAGGTCAGGAGTGAGGGATTACTCTCATCATCGAGGTTGAAGGTGATGAAGTTGACGAACCAAACTTGGGTGTAGGAGTCGGATCCCGTCTTAGGGTCAAACTCGAAAAGCTTATCCATCATGGCAAAATTGAACTCCCTCCTCGCCTTTTCCTCCGGCGTGATAATCTCCCACGGGTGCTTAAACGGCGGTTTCTGACTCTGCTGCCGACGCTTCTGCTTCTCTGCTGCTGCCTCCTCTTCATCCTCCTCGATGTACATGGGAAGCCCGTCGCAATCTTCGGTTGCCATCAGCCCTGGAACGGGATAGGATCAAAGCGTGAATGTTGTCACGGCCTACAAACCCTAGACCATATGAAAACGATTGGGTATTGAGGAAACACGAATCACCAGCCAGACAGGAGTGATCGAGGAGAACGAAGCACTAACCTCACCTGTGCTGACGCTATCCTCCTCGTCTCTTCGTATCCGCTGGCCGCTGCCGCTCGACGTCGAGGGTGGATATGTGTTTTTTTAAGAAACGGTTGGTAGGCGGCGCTACCATTACCACGGTCCGGTATGTAGGCTGCGTGCCTGCGTCCCTGCGTGCCGGACCAGCGATGAACTTTAAAATCGGTAAACCATCTTCCTCAGCTTCTAAAACTGTTCGTTTTACCTCCCTAACCGGTTATAAACGGTTTTTAAAGATATTTTATCTTTTTCTTTTTTATTTATTTCAATTAAATTTTAGAAAAATCATAGTAAATCATAAAAAAAATATAAAATAGAAAATAAAATTTTGTTAGGCTCCACATGAGCAGATCTACACAATGAATATATAATATGGTATGCTTCAATACAAACTTTGTTGTAGTTTTAGATCTATGTTTTTTTGTAATTAATTCATAGCTGCAGTTTTTATGATCTAATTATAGTAAAATTTTTATGATGTGCTAATAATTGTATGTTAATGTAGTAAAAATTTCATACTAATTGGATCATTTATAACTTAGTTATAGATTTTATTTAAGTATAAATCTATAACTAAGTTATTCATGATCCAATGAGTATGAAATTTTTACTACAGTTCAAGCATACAATAATTAGCCCACCATAAAAATTTCACCACAATTGGACCATAGAAACTGCAGTTATGAATTAATTATACAAAAGCATAGATCTAAAGGTACAACAAAAAATTTATACTAAAACATACTATATTATATGTTTATTGTGTAGATCTACTCATGTGGAGTTTAATAAAATTGGATATTCTATTTTATGATTTTTCTATGATTTACTATGATTTTTCTAAGATTCAGCCAAAATAAATAAAAAAAGATAAATCTGCCTTTGAAAACCGCTTATAACTGGTCAGGGAGGTAAAACAAATGGTTTTAAAAGTTCAGGGAGGCAGTTTACCCGATTTTAGAGTTCAGAAAAAAACAGACTTTCATAAAAGTTAAGGAAGATAATGTGAACTTTTTCCAATAGATCCCCAACAACCAGAATTAAGCCTAAAATCGACGGCCCAAAGCCTTGGCCCACTACATAGCCCATAGAATTCAGATATCGAGGTGACCCGAATTTACTAAACAGTAAGGACCTTTTTGCTTAAAAAAAGTAAGGACCTGGGCGCCTCGCTAACTCTAGGACTAAGTAGGAAGTGTCGAGGTTGTGACCCGGGGGTCTCAAGGCACCGAAACAGTCAGCAAGGGCCCAAACGACTAAGGCCAAGCAAGAGCCGAGCAGAGCAGAGCAGGCGACAAAGATAGGGTCAGCCCCGACCCCTTCCACCCACCTTAGTACATGACACTCGCAAGATGCATGACCTCTCCCTGTCATGACCCTCAGAAGGGATGAGGGGAGGTCGAGCGCAGCCAGACGTGCTTGCTCTAATAGGAGCAAGTATGCCGCACTGACCCTACAAGGACCGAGGGGACAGCGGTCACCTCGGCCCGGTTAGACACCATCCCTATGCCATGCCGCACCGATGAGACAACATCGCACCACAGTGGCAAAGGGTATGATGCCCACTGTCTAAATACGGACCGACTAGACGCTTGTACGATCCCACCCACTACGGGATGGGGATCCACGACAAGGGGCTCAACAAAAAGGCCATATACACCGATAGAGTGCCCCGACCCCAACGAACGGGGTTGTGCCCCTCGGCCCCGTGAAGCGACCAAGCGAACGACGACCCAGGGCAGCTACCTGCTTCGGGTACGACGCCCCTGGGAACCAGGAGATGACGACGAAGGCCACGATGGACAGGACGGCTGATGAACCACCGTTGAGGCTACAGTGCTGCCACGACCGGCACAGTAGCGCCATGTCACATCCAGCCGCAACGTGGCCAGAAGACCATGACGATAGCCACGACTGATTGTGCACCAGAAGACGACATAGCTTGCAAGCCAAGTTAGCTAGGCCCTCCCTCAGGCTCTCAACCCTTCGATCGGGAGAACCTTCTCTTTGTATGGGCCCTAATCTCAAACTCTATATAAGAGCAACCAGGGCACCCATCTCAGAACATTTGGAATTCTCTACCATTCCATTCATTCACCATAGTAGTAGGGCTCTTGAAGCTTCCCTTCGGACAACCCCTTGCTTAGCATAGGTTCTATCACCTCTTTGACTATTCTTGCACCCTCATTTTAAGAACTTCAGAGCATTCAAGCGAGAAACACATACTCAATTATCTCTGAGACTAGACGTAGGGCTCCGGCCTGAATCAGTATAAATCCTCGTGTCTATTGGATGCTATCATCGTCTTCCTAGAGCAGTGCGGCAATCACATAAGTTTGCTAGTCTGGTTTACAAAACACCAACAGTTGGCACGCCAGATAGGGGACAGTCGCGCACTCTTGTTTGTTGAGAAGGAAGCGATGGCTCCTCACACTGTCGGTGAACTCGCTGGCGGAATGGCCCACAGCGGCCACATCCACCGCAAAAACTACGAGCTCATTAGCATCAAAGGGCCAACACCTGCGTTCGCCCGCAGCTACAACCCAAACCTCTGTCATGGAGATCCGAGACACGTAGCCCGTAGCGGACTCACTCTCAGAACTACCTCCGATGGCAGCATCCTGGAGTTCACCTATCCAGAGGCGCCAGTACCCTCACTCATCGCCGACCGCGACCAAGCCTCCCATCTAGGAAACCAAAGGTCCACGGCTCGCAACAAATTCATCTGGGGAATGGCCTCGTCTGGCCACATCCCTTTGAGGAACTACGCAATTGATCACCTTCGAGGGCCAGCGCCCGCTTTCGCCTTTAGTTGTGGCACAGACCTCTGCCCTAGAGGTCTGAGCCCCGTGGCCCATGGTGGGCATATTCTTGGAACTCCCTGAAAGGTCCTAATATGGCTAGAGGGGGATTGAATATCCTATTAAAAATTCTATAAACTCACTAGAGCAAAAGGTTAGTATAACAAATGGTGAAATGCGAATTAGCTCTAGCTTTACAAGGGTTGCAAGCCACATATCCAACAATTGTAGTAACTATGATCACTATAACAAACAAAGGCTAAGTCACTACGAGCTTTCACAAGCTAGCTATACTAAAGAGCTCAACTAGGAAATAGGCTACACTAGTAAAGAAAATACAAGCTCTCAAAACTAATTACACTAAAGAGCTTGTTACAACTAGTTTGCGGAATGTAAAAGAGAGGTAAGTGATCTTTATACCACCACGTTGAGGGATGAACCAATCATAACAATATGAAGACCAATCACCGGGAGAAATCCAAGAAATCAATCACAAAGGTGACACACAATTTTTCTCCCGAGGTTCACGTGCTTGTCGGCACGCTACGTCCCCGTTGTGTCGACCACCACTTCATGGTTCGGCGGCTAATTGACAATCCAAAGCCAAGCTCCCCAAGAGCACCACAAGAACCTACCGCAAGTGAGGTAACTCAATGACACGAGCAATTTACTAGATTTGCCTTTGGCGCTCCGCCGGGAAAGGCACAACACCCCTCACAAAACACCGGGAAGTGGCCAAGAACAAGCACCACTCTTGCTATAACTCCTCCGCTACCTCTAAGCCGTCTAGGTGGTGGCAACCACCAAGAGTAACAAGAATCTCTCAGCCAATGCTCACCCAAGTGACAACTAGATGCAAACTCACAAGCAAATACACTTGAGATCACTCAAACTCACTTTGATTTGTCAATCAAGCAATGGAGATGGGTGGGAGGGGATCTGCTCAGCTCAATAGAATGTTAGAGAGTCAAAATGTCCAAACAAGTCCTCTAGGAGCTGGCCAACAAGTATTTATAAGCAGCCCCGAAGAATAGAGTCGTTAGGAACAAGTTGCCACTGCCTGCGTATTGACTGGACGCGCCGGTCGAACTGATCGAACGCAGTCGCAGCGTCCGGTCACCGCTAAATCGCGTTGCTGACCACGCGACCGGACGCGTCGCTTGAACTAACCAGATGCTACAGTGCCAGCGTCTGGTTGATTCTAGTAAGCACCCACGCATGATCAGACGCGTCCGGTCGATCGTGACCGGACGCGCCACCGCGTCCGATCGACCTCACGTGTTTCGCAAATTCTCTGGAGCTTGACTAGACACGCCGGTCCTGTGACCGACCGGACGCTCTGGTGTGCATGTTGCTACCTCTGCACGCAGGATGAGCTGACCGGACGCGCCAGCCGTGTCTGATCCAGCATCCGACTGCGTGTCCGGTCACCCCAGTGACTCCCTTTCGCATCCGTTTCTTCACGTCCAGCTCAGTGGAAAAATAGGCGTTTCACTTCCACAAAAGCATCGAATCCCGCCTCGCAAGCTTAGTGGGAGGGAGAGAGGAACCCAAACCCCTCTCTACTGCTCAAACACCACCGTCTTCGCAAATGTGCTAACATCACCAAGTGTAAATCACCATGTGCATGTGTGTTAGCATTTTCACAATCATTTTCGAGGCGATGAGTTAGCCCTCCACTAGATCTAAATGCATATGCAAATGAATCTTCATCTAGAAATAGTTATTCTCTAGAATCTCTGGACCAGATTCTGTAAATATGCAAGTTTGACTTGGTTAACTTGAGAATCATGCTAAGATGATTAAATATGAATTGTAGAAAATTTCATGAGCTTTCTAGAATGTCTTGTTGCATGGTTATTGGATTTGTATAACTCCAGTTATGATCCAAACATGAGCTGTTGTTTGCAGTCCAAAAATAGACAGATGCTAGTTGTAGTTGTTTACTCCATATGTTGCTAAATGTGGCTTATGCCCTTGATGAGGGTCAAGTTAAGATACTTGTGATCTTGTTAAACTTGTGTTAATGCTTTATGTGCTTGCCCTCTATAATTGGTTGTGTAGTGATAGTTAAATAGCTTTTGGTGTCTATGTCTTGCGTAATCTTGTGTTTACTTGAATGCTTGTGATGCATCTTGTGTTACCATTCATCATATTCATACACATGCATCTTGCATCTCATTTAGGTTCGCTAGATGCACCACGTAAAGGATGAGATGTTGGAGCCAAACCCGAAGACGATATTTGGTGGACCTATCCCTAAGATGAAAAGATTAAGCAAGTGCCAGGATGGGAGATGCTCGCCAAGCGAGTGTCATCTGTCAAACACTAACCTAAGTGTTCGATCCCAGGCAAGCCCCGGAGCATTCTAAACCTCCTACTTTATAAAAGTAATTGAATATATATATATATATATATATATATATATATATATATATATATATATATATATATATATTAATGCAACCATATATATATAGAAATTGAGTGAAAACACTTGATGCATATATATATATATGCCTGCAATCCTATTTTAGTTTAAGATCGAAAGTATTGCTTAGCCATGCTTAGACCGGTAGAAGTCGGGTGATTTCCTATCACCTGCGAGATATAGGTGGATACCTGGTTATGGTTGACTATAATTGTTATCATGGAAAGTAACCAAGTGTTGATGGATAAAACGGAGACCGGGCGGAGTCTTATAGGGTTTTGGACTATTGTGATTCCGTCTGTGTCGGTTAAGGACCGATCATTGCTCGTCCCTCTTATCATGTTGAACGTATGCCTCACATTTAGCTGGCCGAATAAAGTACATTTCGACCACGAAGCTAGTGACATGATTCGGGCCAGGACCTACACAGGTGTGCGTACTGGTGCTGAAGGGAGTATGACAGGGACGCGAAGAGTGAGCCCAAGGTGTGTCCTGGCAGTCGGGCGGTCCCTAGGTACTGCGGCCCCAGTTTATCCCGCGACGTTTACCGGAATCTTGTCATTGGTGATCTGTAGCTCACTTGATCGGTGAGTGTGGTTTGTGTGAGGAATAAATCACCAGCTGGTTAGGAATCAATTCGAATCGTCATCGCTCCTGGATAGTGAGCACTTACTCGAGCTATGACATTGTAGTAATAATGATGGAACACGGATGGTTATGTGGATGATATTGAAAATGCTAAACCTGAGATGGTAACCTTTGATGTTAATGGTTAATCAAGTGATTACTCTAGCATAGGTGCTTACTTAGATTGATCAGGTATAATTAAGTTGATGCTTATACTTAAATGGTTCATAGATGATAACTTATGCTTTTCCGCAAAACAAGTCAAGCCAGTCCACCTTATAAAAGCCTTGCATACTCCTTGGTGTCATATTATTTCTAGTTTATGACGGGTAAGTCTAGCTGAGTACCTTCTCGTACTCAGGGTTTATTCCCACTTGTTGCAGGTTGTGATGTATCATGGCTACTGCAAGAATTGGATGGCTCCTGCTATAGTGGCGGAGTGTGGTCATGGGCATGACCTTTCCGAGCTATCTTATCTCTCATGCTTTTGTTGGAAATTAACCTTGGTACTGGCATGTATTTGAATTAAGATGATATTAGTTTCAAACTACTTTGCTTCCGCTACTTTTGAACTTGAGTTTGTAATAACTCTGTGGAACTCCGATCTATGTTGAATTACTTGTAATAATAGATGTAGCATGTGACTGTTATGTTAGACCACTACGATCTTGGCTTGTATATTGATTGGATTGAAATCCCTCGTGATTTTATTAGACTACCGGAGTTATGGGAGCTTAAGTACGGGAATTTAATTGCTCCGGCGATTGTTTTTGTACTTTTATTCTTATAATTTGGGCGGTTCCTTGACACGCTATAACACCCCGGTGTTATGCATGCATTTAGCATTGCAAATCATACGCATGATGCATCATTTGCATTCATAATCACATGTGAAGTAAAGTATAAGTTTGAGTTGAAACATGTGAAACGTCGCTTTGTAACGTGAATGTTATAAACACTTGTTTAGTTTATTTTTGCCCTAATTATGCTAGCTACATCAATGAAACATGTTAGGTTTTAAATGTAAATCACTTAGAAATATTTATCATGCAATTTGGAGCAAAGTTTGTATTCAAACTTTTGGTAAAATATGCTTTTGAAAATAGTCTTGAAAATGGTAAAAAACCCCTCCATATTTAGCTTTTACATCCCAATTCAAAATCTATGCAGAATTTTTAGTTGGTCCCTAAAGCAAAGTTGTAGAGGATTAAATTCTAAACAACTTTCATTTTTACGCCATTTTTAGAAAATGTCATTTTCTTGCTCAAAATGGATTTTGAAAACTGATATTTGAAATTTATTTGAAAATAAAATTTAGAAAATCATTTTTCTCATCTAACGGGCCGCCGCTTCCCATCTGGCCCGCTGGCCAAAGCCGGCCTGACTTACTCCCCGCGCCCGCACTCCTTCCTTCGGCTCAGCTCGGCCTCCGCGGCCCAGGCCCACGCCGCACGTGCCGTCTTCCTCCCGCGTGTGGACGCGCCTGACCGTGTCAGGCACACCGCGCCGTGTGGCAGCCGCATGCTGGCGATGTCGGCCGGGTGGCACCCGGTAGCCCCAACCAGTGCGTGCACCCACCGCTTCAAGCCAGCCGTAGCGCCTCACCCTTCTCATTCTCCCCTATTCGCTTCTGCTCCCCCACGCACGCAGCAGCCGCAGCAACGCCGCTCCGCCGCGCCGAGCTCACCGGAGACGAGCGTTTCGGCCACGCCAGCCACCAGCGACCACTACACCTTCGCTCCAGTTCCGCCTCGCCCTTGCGCAGCTGGTGCCTGCCTCTGTTCGTTGTGGTAAGGCTCGGATCGCCCGGAATCTCTCACCGGAGCTCTGCCATGCCTTGCCAGAGCTCTCGGTTGCGATGAGCTCCCATCTCCACTCATCGTTTCCCCATTTCCTTGTGTGCAGTCGCACCAACCGAGCACCGTGAAGCCGTTGCGCCTCACCCCGTGCCCCCCTCTCGGACGGGAATGGCTGGCCAACGGGGAGCAGCGCTGTCACTCCGCCATGTGCGACGGCGAGCTCCTTCCCAAGCACACTAGGCCACGCTAGCTACACCGTTGGACTCGCCGCACGTTGTAGGTCACGGCCGTGGTCACCCCCTCGCCGGAGGACTCGCCGACGGCGAGGACTGGCCGGTCAGCGCCGCCTCTGTCTCTGTTTCACTGACAAGTGGGGTTCCGCTGACCCAAGGACCCACCTGTCGGCTCCTTTGTGTGAATCCGGGTAGAGGAAGCGGGGTGTGCTTAGCATTTCCGGTCGGTTAGATTTGAAATGATTTTGAAAATAGATTTCTAGAAAATGATAAAAGGCTTCTAAAATTTATATCTTGAGATTTATGGCTCCAAAAATTGTGAAACAAATTTTAGTAGACTTCTTAGGAGTCGATCTATGGTTTAAAAATATTGCATGTTGAATTTGTGACACTTTTTTGTGGAGTTTTATTTAATCATTGAAATTGTTGTTTTCTTGAGAAATGCATAATAAATCATAGAAAGCTCAGAAAAAATTGATTCTAAGTTTGTTACTCTTCTTATGTAATGTACTTTCTAGGAAAAATATATGTCATGCATTTTCTATAGAAAAATTATGATGTGTAGTTCATGTGCCTTTAATGGCTTATTTTTGTTATTTTTGCTAGAGAGCAAAATTTGTATAAAAATGTATGTGATAATGTTTGTACAATTATTATTTACTATGTAGAATCTAGGAAAATGATAAATCTATTGTTTGATACTTTTCATAATACAAATTATTTTCATGCTCATATTTAGTCCCTAGCTTGTCATTTTTGTGTAGGGTATTCCACTTATCCAAATGCCATGAAAATTTGATGGTAGTCTGCTTAGAGTAGTACTGTGCTATGGTAATTTTATAAGATTTTTCTATGCTACCAAAATAGATGTTGCTATTCAAACCTAGTGTTAATTAGGGTTAATTAAATCTTGCTTAGGGGTTATTAGGGAATTAGTGAAGTTTTGTTGTATCTTTGAAGCATTTCAATGAGATATGTTGACTTAGCATATTGGTAGTAGAAGAGAATACAGTAGATGACATGTACCTGTAGTACATTTTCTTGGATAATGTTGACTACCTTGTATGAGAATTGTACTATACTCTACCCATTAAAGCAAATCATGCTCATCTACCTTGCATGTAAGCATATTCATTATGTGCATTTCATCCGATGCACCTTTTGCATAAGCACTTACGCACCTGCATCATACAGGATCGCAAATTGAGAATCCAGTCGTCGTACCCGAGAAGCCCGAGGAGCAGCTCGAGGTGTAGCCTCAGGAGGTGCCCAAAGCCGACGAGGAGGACGTTGAGGAGCTTCCGGAGTGCCCCGATCACCGCCCGAGTTCCTTTGAGAGAGGCAAGCCCTGGAGCATTTTCTCCCTCGGTTTGCAATTAATAATTAATGCTTTACTTTAATTGATGTAGGAGTTGTCTACAACCGTTGCTGCATTATACCTTGTTTACCTTTGTTATACTATATCCTTGTTACCCTGGTATCCGCAGTCGAGTCAATGCTTAGCTAGCTTAGATCGGTAGAAGTCGGGTGATTTCCTGTTACCTGCGAGCTATAGGTGGTTACCTGGATCTGCTCGGATAATTATGTCATCATGGTATAACTAAGTGTTAATTTAAAGTTGAGACCGGACGGAGACTTACAGGGTTTCGAACTATAGTGCTTTCCATCTGTGTCGATTAAGGACCAATCGTTGTTGGGCCTCGGGTCATGTTGAACGCATACCTTTCATTTAGCTGGCCGAATAACGTACCTTTCGATCGCGAAGCTCAAAGATTATTCGAGCCGAGTGGATTGCCCGCAGTGCACTGTACCGGAGCAGGTGTGGTAGGACACGGGGCGCGATGATAAGATTGAAAGGCAGTCGATCGGCCCCCGGGTACATGTGGTTCCTAGCAAACTCAAGATTTTTCCTAGATAGTTGACTTGGTGACCAATACCTCACTTTAGCGGGTGAGTGAGGTTTGTGTAAGGAATAAATTACCAGCTAGTTAATAATCGATTCGAATCACCATCGTTCACTGGATAGTGAACACTTGACTTGAGTTACTTCATCATAGTAATATTGATGGAACACTTGGACAGTTATAATAGATATGACATTATAGAAGTTGTTAATGATTATTGGTTATCATTATTTGCTTAATCACATGCTTGCTCTAGTATAGGTGCAAATGTAGTCGACAGGTTAATAATGATTAACTTGACATAATGCTTTTGAAAAGGTTCTTGAAATGTTAAAAATGTCTTTTTGCAAATGAGTCAGCTACACCACTATAAATCCCTTCATAATCCTTGGTGTCACTTTATTTTCGGTTATGTTGGGTAAGTCTAGCTGAGTACCTTCTCGTACTCAGGGTTTTATTCCCACTTGTTGCAGATGGGTAGATGTATTACGGCTACTGTATCAACTGCCTTTATCCTGCAATGGGTGAAGCTTAGGACCATGAACAATGGTCATTCCTTACGTCTCATCTAATGCTTTTGTTGGAGATGATCATCAACTAGCACTATACTTGAACTGTGTGTGAGTGTGTGTGGTTTTAAACAACTTGCTTCTGTTACTTTCTATTTGAACTCGGTTTGTAATAACTATGTTTAAACTCCGATGTATCTGTGTTGCGAACTTTTATATAATATGTGACGGTGGCCGCTAAACTTATTACGATCTTGGCTGATATGTGAGTTGGTTTGAAATCCTTCATGATTTCACGGACTTCCAGGTTATACGGGCTTAAGTTTGCTAAATCGTCTGCTCTAGCGGGTGATTTTCTTACTTAATTTCGTATAATTGGTCGGTTATGTTACAGCGCATCACCCAATCAAATGAAACCATCGAGAACCTCCTAGGGCTCTAAGAAGCAAAGCCTCCCTATCTAGGTCTCACGGTGGCCACTCTTCTAGAAGGAAGCTTAACAGATGCACCACCTCCCTTGATTGCGGCGGCACACGCCGCACACAAACACGAATCACCATGGCCCGACAGTAGCTCGACGACGAGCCTAGCTGGGCAGAGCGATCCGCGGTAATTAACAACACCGAGACCGAATAGCTCGGGCAAAACCCTTCACGTCGAGAACCATTGAGATAAGTCATCCAAACAACTAACATTGGCGATGACAAGAGGAAAGTCGAAAAAAGCAATGCATACATCAGAGCCTCAAGGACTCATGCATTTGCCGATTACAACACTGTCCTAAACATTAGGATCATCGGCTTATAAAGCCACAAACAAGAACATCTAGTCTAGCACGTTACATGACTAGATAGACCCGAGGTTACGATAATCATCGAATCCCCTCCCGCTCGCGATGGACATCTCATGAAGCGGAGAGACCAGTACAAGGTGTCTCTAACCTTTAGAGCTACGACACGAGCAGGAGAGGACTGTTGAAAGAGGCCTCGGGGACAACCACCTCACGAAGCTTCCTATAACATTTGAGAAAGAGGAGCCCGCTAGGAACCACCCTGACGCCGCTTTCAGTAAAGCAGGGGAGGAACGCCTGGCGATGAGCCAGTGAGCGGGCCACCGAGTCGATGCTCGAATGCTCCTAGACCTAGAGCCAGGAGCCGTGTGCCCGCCAACCATGGGGGAACCCAGCGACCTAAGCCTCCCATGGCCATGTTCCTCTCCATCTTCGTAGAACTTCCTCTAACACCTGTGGAGGATGAATGCCGGTAGGGTACGGCGGAGCCTGATCTCTGAAGATCCCTCCCGGTGGTGGCAGAGCCACCGGGATGGATCGCGAGCCACGCTCGAAGAAGACAGTCATTCTCTCAGTCAGACTAGATGCTGGGGAAATTTTGGAGGTAGGGGGAGAAGTGGGGATGAGACTCGCTACCCTCCTCTCCCTTGACTTAAAATAGGTGGCACGAAGACGAAGGCAGAGAAGACGACGATTGGTGTTCAAGACGCACTCACAATCAAGAGATAGAAGACGCGGTGATTCAGTCTCCTAGGCAACACAAGACCCAGCAACGGTCATAGGAGGTACATCAAACACACACGTACAGTCCACCATTTACTAACCATCTTCTCGTAGCCCAAAGGAGGCGGAGGCGGTCAGGCGAAAGATTGAGCAGTGGACGCCAGCGCGGCAACATAACCCGAGTATGCCTCATGTATTTCATTATCTTTCGATTCACGTGCCCATGTTTTATGGTGTACAACCATTTAAAAGAGGGCACTACCAAGACGCGATGTGGCTAGGGGAGGTCGACAACCTCCCAGGTTCACACGCCGAGCGACCCTCCGCATCCATGCCCCCACGTCGTGCTTAGGGAACCTTCTCTTGGGTCGGCCCTTAGAAGGGCTCGAGGCCACAAAAGGGATAGGGGTAGGGAGGAGATGGCCCCATGGCTTTAATCGGTGGTATGGAGCCACATGACCATCTCTCCCTATGTTCGAGTCATCTGCTTAGAAGTCTCCCGGGTTGACCCTCTCTGGGGAAGGCATCTTGCCCTCTGGCCGCTGCGGAGGTGGTTGGGGACCAACGGGATTGATGACCGATGATTTATGGGGCATCTCACGTGAGGCACAACCAAACTCCACATCGATTGGGGAGGATATCGGGTCCCACTCGAATTACCTATAGACTCCGATGAGGCGCACCGCTCTGACCGCGTGGTTATGGTGGACATGCCTCTCCCCGCGTGGGGTGAAACCAAACCCGCCTTCAACAAGGCAACATGACCTCTCGGGGTCGGCACGGGCGCCAGGGAAAACCGAGGTTGGGTCCCTGCGACCCCAAAAAAAGTTAGGGCCAAGCCATGACTAACTCCTCCCTGCGTCCTAGGTCTCTGACCTAAGGCCTGCTCCAGAGACTCATAAACCGTCAGGGGTCTACGACCTCTCCAGGAGAGATCAATGAAGCAAGAGGCCTGGGTGATGCACAATGCGGAACCCAAAGCGTGATCATGGCTCGGTGACGTGGAAGAGATAAAAGGTCTAAGACCTATGAGCCAAATGGACGTTCGCAAAAAAACTCACAACCACAAAGGAAGAGGTCGAGAAAACTCTTTCTCTCACGTCAAACCGAAAATCGTGACCCTAACCATCGTGACCCGGGGGCTCACCCTGGGCGCAAAGGGAACGTACAGAAAGGGTCATTCTTTTCACCTAACTCCGAGCAGTACAAGAGTGGTCGAGCCGCTTGAGATGCACTAAACCATGACACCGTTGCCAAGGCAGCATTGTCGAGGGCCCCGGAGGCGCCTGCTATAGGTGCGGGAGGAAAAGAGGCGAGAAATCGCCTCCTGCTCCTTCCCGTAGCTCCCCAGCCTTACAGGCAGGGGAGCGTAGGGAAGAAAGAATGGGGCAGGAACAAGCTCTCAGGCCACCACCATCATGCTTTGAAAAAGCATGAAGGGGACACCAAGGGACGACAATGCCTCCCCCAAACTTAAGGCGGCTTTCCAAATCCATCTACACGTACGGGGAGATACTGGAAGTTGTCCTTGGTGCTCGTGCTCCGGCAACCTGAGACCTACGGGTCTAGGTAAGTGCTTGAATCACGAGACCCTATGGTTAGCCTAAGCACCACCCTGGTCCTTCCCTACTCGCAAACTCCCTTCTAGCACCAGTTGTTGGAAGGGCATCGCCGGCTCCAGCCGCCATAGGAGACCCCAAGGGAGAACCGTGAAAGCCACAACTAACACTAGATGCTCGCACAAGGATGGGAAAATCAAAACCTCCTCGAAGGCAGGCCTGATGAAGCGTCGACGAGACCACACAACCCCGCCTGGGTCACGGACCCCGATGAGCGGCACACTGACACGACAAGGCTCAGCAATCACATATCACTTCGATAGGACGGGAGGGGGTGCAATGTCCAATTACCACCTGTCGCATTGAATACACCAGTCCACAAAGGGTCGAGCAACAAAGCTCGAAAAGGCCATGACTATGAACTCGCGCTCCAAAGTGCACACGCGTTAGCGCTTTCACGATCACTTCGTGATCGTAAAAAAGCTCGAGGGCTACTGTCGGGTTGTAACCCTGGGGGGTCTTAAGGCACTGAAATAGTCAGCAAGAGCCCAAACGACCAAGGCCAAGGAAGAGCTGAGTAGAGCAGACCATGTGCCAAAGATAGGGTCAGCCCCAACGCCTTCCACCCGCCTTAGTACACGACACTTGCAAGATGCATGACCTTTCCTCGTCATGACTCCTAGAAGGGATGAGGGGAGGTCGAGCGCAGCCAGACGCGCCTGCTCTAACAGGAGCAAGCATGCCGCAATAACCCCACAAGGACCGAGGGGACAACAGTTACCTCGGCCTAGTTAGACACCATCCCTGTGCCATGCCGCACTGACGAGACAACACCACACCACAATGGCGAAGGGTATGACACCTACCGTCCAAATACAGACTGACTAGACGCTAGTACGATCCCACCCACTACGGGATGCGGATCCATGACAAGGGGCTCGACAAAAAGGCCATCCAGACCAGTTGAGTGTCTCGACCCCGATGAATGGGGTCGTGGCTCTTGGCCTCGCGAAGCGGCCAAGCGAACGATGACCCAGGGCGGCTACCTACTTTGGGTACGACGCCCCTAGGAACTAGGAGACGACAACAAAGGCCACGATGAACAAGACGGCTGACGAACCACCGTCGAGGCTACAGTAGCACCATGTCACATCTAGCCGCAACGTGGCCAGAAGACCATGACGATAGCCACAACCGATCGTGCACCAGAAGACGGCGTAGCTTGCAAGCCAAGTTAGCTAGGCCCTCCCTCAGGCTCTCGACCCTTCGGTCGGGAGAACCTCCTCTTTGTATGGGCCCTAACCCCGAATTCTATATAAGGGCAGCCAAGACACCCATCTCAGAACATTCAGAATCCTCTACCATTCCATTCATTCATTATAGTAGTAGGGCTTCTGAAGCTTCCCTTCGGGCAGCTCCTCGCCTAGCATAGGTTTTACAATCTTTTTCACCATTCTTGCACCCCATTGTAAGAATTTTAAAGCATTCGAGCGAGAAATACGCACTCGATCATCTCTGAGACTGGACGTAGGGCTCCGGCCTGAACTAGTATAAATCCTTGTGTTTATTGGATGCTACCATCGTCTTCCTAGAGCAGCGCGACAATCACATAAGTTTACTAGTCTGGTTTGCAAAACACCGACAATAACGACCCTGATCAACAGACTCCAAACCTACACACATTCATAGATGACGATACTAACATGTACCGTACAAAACATAATTTAGCATATATAAAAGTTAAAAGCACAGTGGACTTGGAGCACAACATTGAAAAGCAGAACAAAGCCCTCTTACTGAAAAATCTCCATAAATTTTTTCAATAAGGCAGATATTCCTTGGGTTCATTTGGTTTGGGAAAAACATTACTCAGATGGGAAGCTTTCAAGTTCTATAGTGAAAGGGTATTTTGGGTGGAGAGATAACTTAAAAAATCTTCAATATTTTAAGCAGATGGCCAGGATAATTGGGGAGTGCAAAGTTTGGAAATAAGCTTTCCCGAGTTATCTTTTTTTGCCAGAAATAGAAGGATCTTTGTGGCAAATGCCTAGAAACACGGGGATATGACTCTCCTCTTGCATTTACCAATTTCACAAATAGCATATAATCGATTGCAAGTCTTGGTGCAGATGTTAACAAATATTCAGCTAAATGAAGGGAAAGGTATCTAGCAATACTCATGGGGAACAAATTTCTCATTTTCAAGAGCACACATCACCACCCATTAATCCAATGAATCTGGAAAAATTTCTGTCAGCCAAAGCACATGGTATTTTTCTGGCGAGTAAAGTTCATGGCCGGTCCTCGAATTTGTAGGGGTGTGTCATCCCGGTGCCTGAATTAATAAAGTGTACCGTTTCGGTCTTTAAACTCTATTTGGGTCTCATATTCATCCAAATGGATATGGATCCATGCCCGCGTACCGAGATAAGATTCATTTGCTTGAAATAGAATATTAGTGGGGGGTTATATATAAAGGCTGTGTTTAGTTCCTCATGGAATGCAAAATGCAAAATGCCAACTACTTTGGAATGATGAAATGTAAAATACCAAAATTTTTATGGGTGTGTTTAGTTTCATCCAAAATGCTAAATTTTTCATGAGGTAGGTGAGAGTTTTTTGGCTTTTTGGCTTTTTTTTTTTGCCTCTTGAGGCCAAAATCCAAAATGGAGAATGAATACCTTTTTGCCAAAAATTTTGCATGGTGTTTAGTTTTATTTTGCAAAATGATGGGCCAAAACCCAAAATTTTTTGGGTGAAATGGGGAACTAAACACACCCAAAATTGCATAGACAAAAAACATAAATATTTATAAACTTCATGAGGGGTTGTTTTGAAAAAAAGTCGTCTTCCTCTTATCACGTCGTGATGCCGTCGCCGCTGCCTGGCTGCGTGAGCGCGTCACTGCCGCGGCGGCTGCTGGGCACCGTGGCCGCGCAGGAGCATGGCCGAGCCTCCGCCGCTCTCCCGTGGTCGGCAGGCGGCGGCGCGACGCAGCAGCAGGAGGCAGTGGCGAGGCCCGCGGCCCGGCATGGCAGCGGCGGCGGCACGACCGGCAGCACGCACTCGCCTGGCCTCGGCGCGGCAGCATGGCCCGCAGCCTGCGCGCTCGCTTGCCCCCGAACGATAGCAGCGGCCCGTGCGCTCGCCTGCTCGGCAACCTCCGCACGTTCTACTGGACCGGCGACGCCAAGGTGTGGATGTCGGACTACAAGGCCATCGCGGAGCGTACGGCCTGTGCGTCCCCGGGAACGGCCACTGCCAGTGCCTGGACAATGGCACAAGCGCCGCCCCGCCGTGCCACGCCGAGGAGACCGCCGACCTCTACAGCACCGGCAGCACTAGGTTGCGGCAGCTGGAGTTCGACGTGGTGCGGCGAACGCGGGTGTCCGTGGCATACAAGGAGGAGCTGCCGTTCTAGATGAACACGACGGCGGACCAGGGACGGGTGCGAGTTGGCGTGCGCGGGCAACTGCAGCTGCTGGGGCGCGGGTGCGAGCTGTCGCCGATGGAACTAGGCGCCTTTTCGGCTTCAATAATGCAGCGATGCGACGACGCCGAGTGCCCTCGACGCCACGCACGGCGTTCGGCCGGCAGCCAGCCAACTACGTTACACCGATAGTTTCGTGAACTGCCGTGCCGGTATGAGAGTGGATTTTTCGTTTTCGTGTGTGGCCGCACGCACTATCCTAGCCGTTGAAATGTCCCTGCCTTCAGGAATTCGTGCGTACAGCGCCTTGAACTTATCAGCGGGTTACTATTCTACGGAGAAGGGTAAAGTTGGAAATGTACTTGCCGGCGGCCGAACAACGCGGGCACGCGAAAAGTTGGAGTTCTGTCTTTGAGATTCAAATACAGGACACTTCGCCTTCTCACCATTGCACAAGCTGCGGTGGAGGAGGCGAATAGGAGCGTAGACATTTCAAAGACGAGAGAGGGAGTTCTCTACCACTGAAATGGAGTCCAGCGACGAAGGAATCGAGACTGAAATGTCCGAAGGGGGATCCAGATTCGGAGTTGGAGGCCATCTCAACAGGGAGTGTTCTTCCGGATTTGTCTCCAATAAGCAGCAATGTCAAACAAGGAAGGAGATCCGCAGGAGAAGCACACCAAATCGACCTCTGCAGACATGGGCGGGGGCACCAATCGAATCGAACAACGGGCGGAGCTGCCTGTTCAGGGCAAGGATTCGAGGATCAGGTACGTTCACATCCTAATTTCGTGGTAGTGTTCAATTCGAACTCGCATTTCTGAAATTGGAGACAACAAAAAATGTACAGGAACAGTGGACGAAAGAGGAATCTCGCCAGATGCAAATGTCGGCTCGTTTGCATGAACAGCCATCCCTAGGTACATCTTGCGTTGCCGTTATTTACCATTTTACTGATTTCAGAACAAAAATTCCTACAATGGGGAATATGTACTGTTCATGTGCTTGAGCCCTCACTGTAGCCCCGAAGCAATTCTCCTAACGATGCTTTACATAGGTGCACGAAATGTTGAAATTGAAAACTGTAATAGATTACAAAATGCCTGCATAGCTTTAGGTATCAAAAGATGATGAAATGACTGCATGCAACAGATACTGCCATATATTAACCGTTTCGATAGGCCTGAAACTATTGATTACACAATGCTCTAATTTAGTCAGCGCAATACTAATCACTGTGATGTGTCATCTTCTGATCAAGGGATAGGTCAGTGTAAAAGTCTCCAAGATTTATTGCTGGGTTTAACCAGTGGAGCAATTCGCATAGACAACTATCAAGAACAGGAGCTATCAGGAAGAACGAGGAAGATAATGAGCATGGACATTGCAGTGATGGAGGTGCTTATGAAAGCTCCGAAAATGAGAACGATGGTATTGAAAGAGTACATGAGATAGGAAATGTTCCAAATGAAAAAGAACTGGAGAATGTAGACTGGGAAAGGTTCTATTCTACGGGGTGATTTTGCCCAGAAAGGAAATACAAATGCAAAGACTATTAAAGATGTTCCTGATCAAGGATCAGGTGAAGGATCGTCAATCGAAAAAGAAAAGACAGGATGGAAGAAGAGGTTAGTCATCTACAAAACAATGATTCATTTTATTACATACCTGATACAACATTGACATCTGCTTTTTTGTGACACATACTAGGAGGAGAATACAAAATGGGAACAAAAGAGAAGCATTCAGGATTCCTAGTGGGATGGGCACGGTGGAAAGAGCGATGAGGCGATATTGTGAAAAAAAGAAGGTAATATATTTGAACCATATCCTAGATTAGAGTTCGATTCAGAAGCTGAGGCATTTGAGTATTACAACCTGTACTCTTGGGAAGTGGGATTTGGAATCCGAAAAGGAAAGTTGGACACAAACAAAGATGGATACCAACGAGTGAGGGAATTGGCCTGCCAGAGATAGGTACAATTTTCCGAATACAAATCATAAGATTCCTAGTATAAATTTGTATTATTGTCAAGTAGCAAAAAAGCATATTAAAGGCATATTTTCATCCATTTGTAGGGTTTCGACAAACGTACAAAAACGAAGACTAAAAGATGCAATTGTAAGGCCATGATTAGATTGCACCAGACAGACGATGATGGCTGGTTTGTATCAACATTAGTAAAAGAACATAATCATGAGTTGTCAGCAACAGATGAAGAGGAGTGGAGCTCTCATGGAGATATAGATCAAGCAACAAGGGACATGATAAAGTATCTATGTGATAATAATGTTTCACTCAGTAAAGTACAATGCATAATGGGTAGCATGTTTGGTAGTATGGACAATATACCTTTCACAAGACGATCATTGAGAACTATTTGTGCACAAATTGCAAGAGAACAACGGGATGATGATATAAAGAAGACTTTGGAGCTGTTCAGGGAGATGCGTTCGAAAGATCCGGGATTTCAGTTCAGTGTTGATCTTGATGACCAGGACCAGATCAAGACACTAATGTGGGCACCAGGTAGAAGCAGAAGTAACTATGGATGCTTTGGTGATGTTGTCACATTTGATACTACATATTGCACAAATTTGTACAAGATGTCATTCGGCTTGTTTGTTGGAGTCAACAACTATTTTCAAACCACAATTTTTGCTGGTGTCTTGGTGAGGGATGAGACAGCTGAAAGCTTCGAATGGGTATTTAAAGAGTTCCTGACACTAATGGGTGGAGTTCAGCCACAAACCATTCTCACAGGTAATATTTGTACCAAAATATATTTGGCATGATCTAAAATGTGGGAAGGTGGTAGGAATGGTCATAGTAACACTACAAATGCAATATAAAACTGATGATGTGTTTCCTATATGCAGACCAATGCAGAGCGATGGAGATTGCTTTGAAGATTGTTATGCCAAGGACAGCACACTTGTGCAGGTGGCATGTGTTCAGAGATGCGAGAATAGAGTTAGGACCTATCTTTAGAAAGAACTGTACATTCAGAGATGAGTTCCATCGAGTCATCACATAAATGAGTACTATTGATGAGTTCAAGCAGAACTGGCAAGCATTGCTTGCAAAATACAAGCTACAATCGCACCATTACATGGTCAGAGCTTATGACAAGCAAAAGAAATGGGCTAAGTGCTACAACAGAGGAAAATTCTGCGCAAGGGTGACTAGTACACAAAGATCTGAAAGTGCCAATCACATGTTAAAAAATATGGTTCCACGTAATAGTTCAATGAATAGGTTCGTTGGGAACCTTAACAAGTTGTTGTACCAGAGGTATGCTGAAGAAGAAAGGGCTGAGCATGAGACAAAGCAGGTTAGTACCATAAAATTCCACAAGTAAAAAATGTGGTTAATTATTGTTTGCTTAAACCAATAATGTCAGAATGACTTGGAGGATGTTAGGGTTAAGAAACGATTATGGGCTGTGGAAAGACATGCATTGCAGATTTATACTAGCAAGGTATATGAAATGTTCAGTGATGAAATGGACAAAACACATAACTATGGTGTACCGACAACCATAGATGGATCACTCTACATTGTAAGGCACACAAGCGCTGAATATGTGCAGAGATATATAAGGCCAGAATATAAGGTGACAAGGCACGACCATGGGGAGAAATACGAATGTGAATGCGGCTTATATGAGCACTTTGGTCTGCTTTGCTGTCATATCTTACGGGTAAGTGTTCAATTAAGTACTTTTTTATTTAGACTATGAAAATATATCATGAACTATAATTCAGTTCTTATTTTATATAAAAAAATATAAATGATGTGTGCAGTCTGTTAAAGTAAATTGCTTAATAGCTAGAATGTCCATGTCCAGGTGTTCATCCATATTGGTGTGTCAGAAATACCGACGGCTCATATAATGCAGAGGTGGACTCGGAAAGTACGTGATCTGATTCCAAACAATCTGAGAATGAAGTGTGCTGGATCAACTGAAGAGTATGCTAAATTATATCAACAATCACAAATTTATGGGAAAGCACTTGAAGTAGCAAGAAAAGGCAATTACAATTTTGATACATATGATATTGTGATGAAGTATCTTCAGAAAGCTGAGAGGAAGGTTGATGAATGGATGCAGAAACGTAAGGAAGAAGTTGGAGTGCCCAACAATGAGCAGAGTCACATTGAAACACCGTACCAAGCATATATTAGCTCATCAGTACATGGAGGCATACAAGGAACATGGTACGCCCTTATTATTTTTATATTCAAAAGTTGTAACGTCACAAGAATGTCACTGTGACTGGTAAGTTCATCTCAACTATACTGCTCGAATAGTACTTCTATGCACTAGGATAACTGCTCACCTTGGATCTGCTTTTCAGCAGCTGGTACTCTTCACTATTCTCTACCAACTGTACTTCGCGTCAGCCTAGATTCAGTGCACTGTGTAGAATCATGGTCAAATTCTAAATACAGGCATTACCAATGTTGCAAGCATCATGCTGCAGCAACCAGACCTTCGGTGAACCCTGGTGACTCCACCCACGTTCATAAAGACGGCAGCAGCCACTCCAACGAACACTGTGTACTTACCTCTATTCATGTACCATATCGTCTCTCCTCTTCACCATTCTTTCACTTCAAGGCTCTGCGTTCATCCATACAGATGCCTTTCTCAGCTCACTTCTCCGCTATTAAGAGTCATGACCTTCTTCATCCAATAGAGGAGAGTAATCGTGTTCGTCAAATGATGTAGTTGATGTTCTTGGCTCCGAGTTAACCGCGGGAGAATATCAGTTCCAATGTATGAATCCTTAATGTTACGTACTAAGTTCTTTGTTGCTTATTCTATGATTTTTGGCATTGGAGGTCAATTCTTGTTCCATCTCAGGAAACACCAGTTGTGGGTTCCAGAGAAGAAAACAACCCTTGGTTCAACAAGGTTTGGTTCGACGGGAGCACGTGCAAAGCGACCAAACATGAATCTGCCGGGCAGGGAACTTGCTTCAACCTGTGATTGTAAGAAAATCACTTCCATGTACAGTTCGTTTGACTTGCAAAAGGCCAGCATAGTGAGGAGTATTGGTTTCGACAGTCTTCTTAAGTTGCCTTCGCATGAAAATTCGAATCATGAGCTAGCCCTGTGGCTTTATAAGAGATCGGATTTTGAGACCATGACCCTGCAGCTTGATGGTGGTGTTCAGTTGCCTCTCAGAAATGTTGATGTTCATCTTATACTTGGAATCCCATTTGAGGGTACTGTGCACCTAGCAAAGAGACAGTCCAGGGATGCAGTAACTGCATTCAAGAAAAAACTATCTATTAATGGGATTCCAGCTACTCTGACCTAGTCTTATTTGGAATATATCTTCAGAAAGATTATGGACCAGATTACAGTGAAGATGAAATGGATGCTCTGAAGATTTCTATTGTGATGTACTCTGTTTGTTATTTTCTGGCTCCTGAGATGAGCCATGAGTTTCCTGCATCCCTCCTTTGCAACTTCATTCCAGTTGTTCAGCCAGAAAAAATAAACTGGGCTCAATTAGTAATTTGGACACTCTGTAGAGCTGCTGTATCTGTGCAGTCCCAATTGATTGATGAAACTAATAAGATCGTACTCTTCGGGTGTTCTCTGCTGCTTCAGGTACATCACTGAAATAACCTATACATACCAAATGTGTTTTTTGTGCCATGCTTCGTTGCACTAGTAATTTATTCTTCATTTTGGATACATAGGTTTTCTGTCTTGATAATTTGAACTTCGGGCCTGTGTCTCCTTACCACATCGTATTGCCAAGAGCAAAAATATACTTGCCTCACACTATCAGTGAGTTAACTCAATTGGATTCGATTGGTCCTTCAGATGCTAAACAGTTGCTGTTTGGAAAAACAGAGGTGAATGGAGGAAACCATTGTGTACCAGTTTTGCAATAATTGTTAACATTTAAAGTTTGCATTAATTTATTTTCATAAACTAGGTTAAACAAGGTACTGATGTTTGTTACACAAGAGGATGGCGTGACCGTATAAAGATGCATAGAAATCAACCATCTGCATACCAAGAAAGTCCGTATAAAGATGCATAGAAATCAACCATCTGCATACCAAGAAAGTTTCATGGACTCCCTTGTAAGCACTGAGTTATAGAATGTTTCCCTGACGAGTATGATCTCACACAATGTAAGTTATATATACAATTGTTTCACACAAAATTCAATGTTCTATATGTGTAGGAAATTCTGTCAAGAGGGCTAGAATTGTTTGATCAGTTAGCTGGACATTTGAATTGCTGCAATAGCAGCACTCTGGCATCGGCGGAGCACCTACCTCAGGAACAACAACTTCCCTATGAAAGTTTTAAATCTCGAAACAAGAAGAATATAGATGATTTGTCGACTAAGGCTGCTATATACGTAAAGAGCTCTATTTTGAATTTGTACCATCACCATTTGCCGCGTGTTTGTGGCTCCGACTCGGGCAAAAGAAAAGAGATTGGTATGTTAACTAAATTTGTTAGGTTCGTTACACTATGTTTGAATCGAACATCCTCAAGTCTGCTATATATGATGACATGTACATTTGGTGACGGTTCAACCAAGAGGACAAGGAAACAAGGTTAATTATCATGCGACTCGTAACTTTTTTGCTAATTCTTTGAGTCATATCCATTTTATCTGGTGTCTCATACTCAATCGATTGCAGGTCATGTATCATCAGCTCTCAACCCAAAACGGAACTACAAAGGTTAGAAAGACACTAGAATTGTATTAATGGCTCGACGAAATGTATTGCTTTTGAGTATTGTTACTAAAAAATTTTCATGTACATATTTATCATTGGAAACTAATAACCTTCCAGGAATGCCACTACGCAATAAAATTATGATCTGAACAGCTGAGCGTGCTGGACCTCCAGTTCTTCCAGAGATCACATCCACAACAGGTGTTTCAACTAGTCTTGCTGATTTCATATATTGAGTTAAGGAAGACATACAATATATAGTTATCCCAATGTACCTAACTTTCTCCTTTCAGGCAAACACAATGGACAGCAACCTGGTTCTACCAGCAACCACCAGGCAGTTGTAAGCCAAAGGAAGCTTGTTACAAGCCATTCAAACTTTGCAATGTCCTGTTTTGATCTCATTTTCGATCATCCAGTGGTCGAAAGGACAAACAAGATTAGAACCTACTATTGGATGAAAGATCGTTCTTTGCCTAGGGATGAGTTGGAGCGGTATGATCACTTAAGAGTTCTTTTGTGGGGAAATGGTTCTCATCTCAAGCTTGACCCCATTTTGTGTTTGCAGTGATTGGATCATTTTCACCTGGCCAACACCATTGGCTATACCTAGCCATATAGTTCAGCATTGCTTTAAAATGAATGGATCATTCACTGTTAGTATAGTTGATGCTATTATGGTGCTTTGGAATTATTTGGACACAAAGGTATACAACCATTTCCAAGGGCATGAACAGACACATAAGAGGTGGCGGCATTTCCTGCCTGCCTCATTTGCAGTATGTTCTCTATAATCTCATGAATTTATTGTACACCAGCATCGTATGCATCCTCTTAATAAATATTATATATACAGGAAACAGTGATTGATGGTTGTGACTATTTAAATTCCGATGCAATCAAATCAAGTTTCATAGGTGAGCATATAACTTACAACATTGCAGACTGCCAGAAGGTAATGTACTATGCAACTGGCCGTGAGTTTCTATCTATTCTATGGCTGTTACTGTAAAGTCAATCCACTTCTACCCAGTCTATAAATGTTACTGATCATTTTCGTACTTCCTGCGCAGATCATTATACTAGTATTTGCTTCAACCTCATGGAGCTGTTACTTTTGGGATTTCAAAACTAAAAAAAATCACCGTTTTGGACCCCATGCTCATGAATTCGCCTCCTTCCAAATCTCAAGACAAGCATCATAATATAGTATATGTTTTACACAAAGCATTGTTGGCTTGCAAAGATCATTTCTTCTCTGGATGGGATGTTGAAGATGTCGGTTGGGTTGCTGTGTACACAACTGATATAGATCGAAGATGCAAATTGTAAGGCACTATACATATCATGCATTGATTTCTAGTGATGTTGTCTTTGTATTTTTCCCTGCAAGAAGCACGTTTAACAGATAGTTAATTGCAGACAAAATAGTGGATTGTATGCTGTCCACTATGCCAGGGCTTTCTGTGGTGTACAAATTGCATTCAATCTCAAGGAGCATCCCGGCTTTCTAACCATTGCATTGTTTTTCATCCACAATTTTCAATGTTATAACAGAATATCTTGACTTTATTCACAGTGCACTCTGTTGGAGGCCCATGGTGAAATTGCATCAGATGTTTACTTGTATGGATAGCAAAGGGTACAAGCCGCAAGATCTAATGGAAATGATTGGCCACTACATCTACAGAAGGGTTTGTCTGCCTATTTTGGAGCTTGAACGTTCCAAACATGTACAGTTTGGGGACGACTAGATATAATATAGGACCTCGTAATCCTCCTCTGAATTATCACATATCAATCATGATGTAGTTTGTGCATCATGACAGTTATTGTTAAGTTGTACCAATCTAGTGTACTGTTAAGTTGTACCAAGCTAGTGTATCTGTTATTTGGGCATGTGCCAAGGCTAGTGTTTCACTGATTATGGTTCGAAACTAGCAGCACACTTTCAAACAGACGATATGAAATCGCACAACCCGTGGACCGTGGTGACATCTGTTCATGGTTCACTGGTTTTTGGCTGAAAGAGCACAACTGGGAACATCAGGTTTTTGGCTACTATTCAATTCAATAGCAGCCAAAATGGATTTTTCTTAGCAGTTGAATTGTTTGATGAGCATAGTCCACATGGAAAATATATAGCATGCAGTGTCGTGGTTCATATTTGCACCTTACAACCATACAGGAAGCGACAACTCTGTTTTTTGAGTCGAGAAAAATCCAGACACTCTGCAAAATGGGAACATCACTAAGGTGCCGCTATTAATCAATGTTCGAACTCAAGTTAGCATGACACTTATGTCTTCAAGTCCCCCTAAAAATGGGAAAACACTAAGGTGGCGCCGTGCAAAATAAAAGGCAATTCCAGATTGACAAGGATATACTAGCTAAGCATAAAGAGTTCAAACATTGATAATACTGAGAGCCAAATAGATAACACAATTCCCTAATAGACTCATAGTCCCAAGTATCATTTGCAATACATATTACACAACAGAGGGCAAACAGTCAACTACAATATTCTTATTCTGAACAACACATTAGGTTCATAGGAGGCAACACTAGCTGCCAGGGTTCAGGAGTAGTTGATAATAGATTTGGGAAACCTCAAAACAAGAATATGAGGTCCCAAGAGATGTAGAGTGTTCGGCAAAGTTGCAAAAGTAGACTGGTAAGTCCTTCAGTAGAAGGCATGGCCAACTGCATGCATTAGTTGAATAGGCTTGTAGCCTTTGTTATGAGGACAAGTGAAGATGTGGTAGATAATTTCCCCTCGGGCCTCAGATAGGTTGCACTACAAACAAATAGAGAAATTTTATGAGACAAGGACTACAAGCATAAAAATGGAATGTGTTGGATAGACTAGAAGACGTACCTCACTAGGCTCTTTTAGATGGAACACAATGTTTTCTATATTTGTGTTGGATACATCATTACAATATGAACTCAAAAAAAAATGTCCTCATATACTGCTTGCTACATGCAGAGCATCAATTAATGTACGGAGATCAAAAAGAAAAAGGGCATTCGTGTCTCACCTGGATAGCATAGTCATAGCCCTGGCTATCCTGGATACCGATGCTATGACCATAGCTCAACACTGCATCTTTTCCCTCCTCGGAAACAACCACATCAGCAACAATCTTCTTGCCCTAAACATGCAATTTCAGGAAATTTTTTAGCATAACCACGACAAAAAAAAAGAATATACTGAAACCTTAACAATAACACGTCTGGAAGAAGGGACTAACATTTGGGAGATGTGCAGCACGAGAACCAATATTCCCTGAAGATGAACTGGCATTCAGACACTCTCCACCAACCAACGACAAATGACCCATTGACTGAACCGAATGTGAATCCTCTGCCCAGTATCATCAGTCAAAGGATCCACTGGGGTGACAAAAACACCAGCACGAATGGTCAGTCCAACAAATGAAGCCCGGCCTCCATCGATCCCCTACAAAAAAAAAACATGTCATTTCAGATACAGGGTACATAATTACCTTCAAGACACAAGTTGTGTGTCATACGAAATAAATCACCACAAGCCAGCTTGATTCCACAAGGGATGACTACTTCTGTATCCTAGCACTTATTAAAAGCTAACGACAATGACACTCATATTTAAGCCAACCATTACATGACAGTAGCCGAACGGGGCCTACAAGGATGTATTAAACGAGTTACAAACAAATTCCAAAACAGATCTCCGAAGATAACTACAACATTAACTAATCTTTTAATGCGAAAGATATAGATATGCACAATAACATGACATAATCCTCTGTACTTTGCTAACTTACATAATAGATTAAGCGTTACCGAATATTACTGGACTAATAAATAAAAAGAATTCTTCCCAACTGGTTACGAAATGCCCAATAAGTCAAGGCAACCAATTTCAAAAAGCACACATTAATGAACCCAAATGTTATCGACGTAGATCTACCCAAAAAGCATACATTACAGTTCTAATTTGGAAAAGTCAACCACTATCATATTATTTAGAAAGGGTCATCACAGATCTGAGAAGTATTCAAACAACAGTGAAGAACAAAGAAACCAGTATCCTTCAAACAACGAAATGGATGCGAAGTATTGAAATGCAAACAGTACGACTGCAAACTGACTTCTTATACATGTATTACTCAGGCAAAATCAAGGCACGAATAATAAGAAAACATTCTGAAGTACCACTACGATAGCACATCTGCTTCAAGGGCTACAAGAGTACCTGCGAAGAGAGAACTTGAGAGTAGTCTCCACCGGTAACAGGATGCTTCAACGAGGCCATGACGCACAGGCGAGCAGGAACTCCACAGGCGAAGCAAGTGAGCCAAGTCGACTGGAGCAGCAGAGAAGAGAGCGAGGGGAAAGTGCGAAGCTCGGAGGACGGATGTGGAAGAAGAGAAAGCAGGGGACATATGAGAAAGACATCCAACTATTTGAGAGAGAGAACATTTCACTACCAAAAATACCCCTGTCAGCTGATCCACTCCTCAGGATTAAACGTGAACCAAGAAGCCAGTCTTCACAGTGCTGTAGTGGGACCAGATGCACAAATGGACGGCCACGATAGCCGGTGCGGCCACACACGGATGCGGTCGTGCTTTTTCCGTGCCGGTATCGCAATATGTATCCGATGCGGCGATACGCCGATACGCCACCGATACGGTATTGGTAAAGTATCAGGAAAATATTGTAATAAAAATAAATAAAATAAACACCGATACTCCGTCGATACTCCTGCCACCGCCGTTGACGCCCGCCTTTCAAGCCATGGAGGAGCCTCGTGGCCTCGCGCGTCGCGCAGACGACCGCGTTCTTCTGCTCGAGTGCTGAATGCCGCAGCCGCCAGGGGCCGTCCGCCCGTCGCTCCTTCCGACTTGGTCGAGTCCTCGGTTCTCCCGTGCGTACTTGGTGAGGCAGACCTGGGTCGCTCGGCCAATAGTGCCTTGAGTAGCCCGTCACGACTCTTTCCTTTTTTTTAATTTATTATTATTCATTTCTTCATTTTTTTCAATAGAAAATAAAAGGAAAAACCCCTTAAATGATTCATGGCAGTAGCCAGCGATGTCTATGTTTTGCCATTTTTATTTGTTGATTGTTCTGCTAGAGTGAAATTGTCCTTATTGTTCTGATTTTTTGGGTATATTTATATACTTGCCGTATCGGCGTATCCTTGTTTTTGGAAAATGCTGTATCAACGTATCGCTGTATTGGTATCGGCGTATCCATATCCCGTATCGGTGCAACGTAGCCAGCCAAGGCGTGACGCGACAGCGAGGCCGACGAGGACACCGGCCTATGCCGTGCGTACGTGGATCGTGCCGAGAACCTAGCCAGCATCGCAGCAATGGAAGGAGGGCAACGAAAAGCAGCGCGCACAGGGTGAACAGTGGCACGCCAGCGAGCTAACCATGGCCATGAGAGAGGTGAGAGATGAGAGATAGAGCTGACATGTAGGGTCAAATCCGTTTGGATAAATATGAGACCCAAATAGAGTTTAAAGACCGGAACAACATATTTTCTGAGTTTAGGGACCGGGACGACACACCCTACGAGGTCGAGGACCGGCCATGAACTTTACTCTTTTCTGGCTATTGCTTAAAGACAAATTGAGTACAAGAAATATTCTGAAAAGAAAGAACATGCTCCTGCCATCATACAGTTGTGTTCTCTGTGACATGGACACACAGGAATCAGTTCATCATCTCTTTTTGCAGTGTGAGTTTGCAAAGCAATGCTGGCAGTTCATTGGGTCAATATTCCCTCTGTCTTGGAGTTCCCTGACGCTATGATCTTTCTCAAGGATGCTATTCATTCCCAATTCTTCATGGAAGCAGTAATCCTCATATGCTGGGCAATCTGGACCTCGCGTAATGCATTCATTTTTAATGACCTTCAGCCAAACCTTTCAGTAACCAGAGCAGGATTGGTGAAAGAGCTGCAGCTTTTGAAGCATAGTGTAAAATCAAGATTCAGTCATCCTTTTGATCAATGGCTTCATTCAGTAGTTTAGCTTCGGTTCTGCAGTTGATCTTTTTTGTTTCCTTTTATATCTCTTAATTTTGTTTTGTAAAACTCTCTGTAACCTGTTTGTTCGGTTTTTAATAAAAAGTAACTGTAGGGGCGAAAGCCCCTCCAGATTCCTCAAAAAAAAAAAGGACTTGGAGCAACACCATATACATTAGTACTGAAAGCAAGTAAATTAGCACCACTTCATCGATATAACTGCCTTCTTAGAACGGATACAATGAACGTGGCTACTAATACAAAAAATTAACTGATACATGCTGATAAACAAGTGAATTCGTACAATCATCATCTTCTCACTGAAGAGATCATCTTGTATCTGACAACATCGACCAAGTAACTTTAACTTGCATCCTGTGGCCACCACAAGTAATCTCAGTCTTGTCTGCGCCTTTAATTAGTGGAGTGAATTCAAAGATTTTAGGATTCTAATCACCACTGTGGGGATATATATGGAATATCAGCATCTGATCTACCGAGACTGTAACAACTCGACGCAGCAACTTGAGAACTCTGTCATTACCCATGGTATTTGCATCATGAAAATCACTGTCATACAACAGAATATGACTTGGAAAATCAGTGGTGCAAACAGTTACTTTCCCATAAAAAGCACTGAAACCTGACAAAATTCTTATCTCAATGGTGCCCTCCAATGCTTTCTTCACATATGCAAATATCACATCCACCTCGCTGAGCCAGCTAACAATAGTGTGTCTTTTAACCGTGTAGTCAATTGTTGCACGATCCACGTCAATCAATGTTTTACTAAATTGTCTGTCCTCACTCTCTCTGTCCTGCTTGATCTTCAGATTTATCTCAAAATAAGCATCACAGCAAAACACAATGCCTCTGGTTGGGCCAGTCAGAATCAAAGATTCACCCTACAAGCAAGTTCACAGAAAATGTCAACAATATATCCCTCATACTATCTTAGTACGCAGAAAGTCATTCCTCATTGATTTTGCGTAGGTTAAATGTGTTGGAGATTGGAAATAGCACATTGCAAAAGTTAGCATGCTGATAAACTGGAATAAGAAAAATGAAATTGCACAAAGTCAGCCAAGATCTTCATGGAACGTGGTATTATGATGATAGATTTAATGACACCTCCTATTTTATTGACAGATTGGAAGTGTTCACTGTAGCGGTCTGCTGCAGGGGGCGCACTCCTCGCGCATTATGTTGTGAACTCTATCTCTCTTATTAATATAATGCCGGGTAAACCGGATCTTTCAAAAAAAAAGTGTTCATGATAGTCAATGGCCACCTACATGGACAGTGTACCATGCTAATACGCTATAAAACTTTAACTGACAGTTTTATTTGTTGACATTTCACATAATATACATTACTGTCTATTGACAAGAAAATCCAGATTAAAATCAAGAAATTAATTAAAAAAATTACTACTACTAGAGTGAGAATGTGTGGGATAAGTATTGCTAAAATTCAAGTAAATAATCAGCAACAGAATCACAAGTGTTACACCCATGCCAATGTAATATCCAAAAAAGATATGCCAAAGGGATAAACCGATAAAGTACAAATTACAAATATGGGAACTCGTGAAATAGCACATTTTTTTGCATCAGAATGATAGAATGTTGCAGTCTTTTAATAGTAGCATTTTAGTATTAAAGACTGATAAAACAATTATTTGCATAAACCAAAAAGAAGTGGAAAATACAACTTCACAACTACAGTCTTTAAAGTTCTTTAAAATACCTCTGACTCAACAAGTTGGCAATTGTTCCTGTTGCGCTGGAAGATGTAGTTGCATTTCATATCCAAACGATCTCTGACTATCACAGTCCCATACACACTGATAGGGTAACCAACATCCGAAGACCTTATCTTCAGACAAAGAACATTGAAAGAGTCAATCAACTCATCGTCATCTCTGATAAGTGAATCTGTAAAGCGCATCGGTCCATATTGTGCTGAGGAAAAGGAAATAAGGTTATTTTCCAACTAGAGAAGAATAGTTGGTACAAAAAGTAAATACTGATAATCTATAAGGTCCAGTAAGTTTTATGTTTTCATAGCCTCATGTCAGGATTCTGTCCGAACAACAATACATTGCGTAGAGCTAATCGGTGAAATGATGAAAAGTCAATTAACATCAACCTAATAGGAATAGGAATAACAGTCAAAATGCTGCGCATGTCCAGATAAAGCATGCATTTCACACCACAGGTAAGCTAAAATGACCGAGCTAGACATGAGATCCTTCATGCAATAGGATCCTTTATTTACATAAATATTAGTATGTCTTGTAAAAATTACTCGTATGTTCGTTTCACACGAATCTAAACAATTTCTTTATTTTTCCTCTCAAACAAGCATTAGTTGATCCCCGCTAAAGGGGAACTAGATTACACATCATGGTAGTCCACATCCACTGTAATAAAGATTTTTTAAGCTGTATAAACATGCTAGCATTGTGATTGTCACAATCACTACGCTGTCACTGAGTACAGATTGAATGGGAGTGATTTGGTGTGGGACAGGCTACACAGGTTAAGCACCTGCAAGACCTGACCCACTCAAGGAAAACGCCGACGCCGACCCAGCATGTAAGTGCAGGGGCACAGAACACCATTCCCGTTTTCTATTTTTTTTCATCAAAGATTACCAGATTTTCCCAGAAAATACCCAAATAGTCAGTACTGCAATTCGAGACTACTTGAGATTGTATCTTCAAATACGAATGGTCATTATAAAAAAAACAAGGACGAAGGTCAGAAGTGAGGGATTACTTTCATCATCAAGGTTGAAGGTGCTGAAGTTGACGAACCAAACTTGGGTGTAGGAGCCGGATCCCGTCTTAGGGTCAAACTCAAAAAGCTTGTCCATCATGGCCCCTCTGAGCTCCCTTCTCGCCTTTTCCTCCGGCGTGGCGGTCTCCCACGGGTGCTTAAACGGCGGTTTCTGGCTCTGCTGCCGACGCTTCTGCTTCTCCACGGCTGCCTCCTCTTCATCCTCCTCGATGTACATGGGCAGCCCATCGCAATCTTCGGTTGCCATCAGCCCTGTAACGGGAGAGGATCAAAGCGCGAAGGTCGTCACGGCCTACAAACCCTAGACCATGAAACGATTAGGAAGGGAAGATGAGTATCGATGGAACACGAATCGCGAGCCAGACAGGAGTGATCGGGGAGAACGAGAAGCACTAACCTCACCTGTGCTGACGCTATATCCTCCTTCCCCGCCCGTATAGTCAGGGTTTCGACGGCGAGGCTGAATGGTTTGGTAGGCGGCGCTACCAGCCTACCACTACCACGGTACGTAGGCTACGTCCTCGCCGGGCCGGACCAGCCTATAATGAATCACCGCTACGTAGTCCATATACGTCTGCTCCTAAAAAGAGTAAACCGGAACCGTTCACCCCTCCGTGGTGAAGCCGGGATGCTCAGGCTTCACACTTCGATTTTTTGCGCCGACATGTGGCCCCCACCACATCACTCCCGCTCCGGCACTCCACGCTCCCCTGCACACCTCCCCACTCATCTCTGCTATAATGCACCAGTCAAAACTATACTAGGTCTCCCCAGTAAAACATCCCCTGCTGAGAGCCTCTAACCATTGTGCACCCAGTAAAATATACACAAGAATCTATCTCTAATAAAATCAAGGGCTACTAAGGCACACAAATCAAATCCGATGGCCACGATTCAATGTGTGATGCCAGGCTTCTCACCCCCGCACCCACCATCTCACGCCTCGCGACCTGTAATCATCACAATCATCAGCGAATCATCGAATTCATCAGCGAATCAGCGAATAAAAGAAAGAAAAAAACACCGTTCCAAAACCTGCAGGAGCCGCCGCCGCGTGGATCCCGCTGCCGCTGCCGTAGTCGATCGCCCGCGGCCATCGCGCTGACGCCGCGTGGATCCCGCTGTCGCTGCCTTAGGACGCCGCGTCGATCCCGCTGCCACTGCTGTAGCCGATCGCCCGCCGCCATCGCGCTGACGCCGCGTGGATCCCGCTGCCGCTGCCGTAGGGCGGCCATTCCTGCCTTCCTTCGTCACCGACACCATGCATGGTCCTGCAGTACGTCGTTTTGCCGTCCTGGCCTCCTAGGTGCTGCGCGCGCCCAACCACGACCGTTGAAGCTCTTGCACCTGTGGATGTGGTGATCGAGCACCACTTTGAGGTTTGGCATGCCTTCTTTTCTACTTTCAGAGTTAGTGAATACCAATTGTTTAATTTGCGTTATGGTCTTGTGCCGTAGCTGCTCAAGCAATTCTTAGGTATCTTCTTTCTCTCAAGAGAGTGCAGCTCACCTGCTTCTTTATGGGAAAGCTAGATTTATCCAGGCTCTAGGGGTCTGCCATTGGTCATGAAGAGCAAAGGGCTGTGCGACAACAATACTGTTTGGCTCTCCAATTCTAATATGTATATTTCTACAATTTGTTTAATTTTTCTTTACTTTAGTACTGCGGTTTCAAGGCATGTTTTATTTTTCAACCTTGTCATTCTAGATATTAATGCTGGATTATTTATTGGTGAGCGCTAGGGGTACATTTTACATCTGATTCTTTGTCAATCAATGGTTTTATATGAGTGAAGCTTAAGCCTGGTTCCAATTCTCAATTAAAAGTTGTTGTAAAATGCAGGGCTCAGCTGACATGCACACAACAGTATATTTGGTGCTATCATGTTCATTACAATTACTTTATAGTTCAGTCTATTGATCTTTAAATGTCCTGTTCTTACTTGGGAGATGAACCCACTTCTATATGTTTATATGAAATTTGAGAGGTTGTTTCTTCCCCATTTGTTAGCTGCAGTGCAACCATGATGAAGTTTATTTTAACATGTAATATGATGTCTTTTTTTGGAAATAACCTTCATTCCTTGGTTTCTATTATAATATATGTGATCGATGATTTTTTTTAAACCACCAAAGTATTTACACCATTTTGGTTATTTAATTTATGTTGTTTGAAATGTCACCGTAGCGTTAGCACGGGTAGGTTTCATGCCTTATTTGCGTGTTTGTGTTGTCGCAGGTACGTGCATCTACAATGACATGACGCTGTCATGCAGGCTTGCTGATAACTACTACTATCCTGGTGAGGATGAATGCCGACAATAGTGGAAACTGATGAGTCCGTAGAGCCCACGGATTGGCTACATAAAAATGAAAATTATGTTCTACAGTGTAGAAGCCCACGTACAGTCCATGCTGGTCCATTGCCTACTTCCGGTGAGTTAGTTAGCACAACAACCTCAAGCTATTTTAACAAAAAAAAATGAGGCATTTAGATGTATGCTATTGTACTTATTTTTTAAAATATTTGCAGGGTACATATACCAGAGTGGAGGCGTAACAATGTAGATGTCCAAACCAATGAAGATGCCAAAATAATAGTTCATCTAGAAAGAGACGGGACAAGAAGCGGAAGCGTGCTCACGATGATGATGTACGCAACAATCTCTCAAGCAACTCAAATATCCTCTCATATTTTGCACTTGTGGAGCATTACATACAAAATATACAAAAATGGCATCTCAAACTGATATTATATTTTGCATATGCAAATCATTATTATGGATGCAAACAAAGTACCGGTCAAAGATGATATCGTACAAACAGTTGAAATGGAAATGGATGAAGATCGGATGCGTGCTGATGATGATGTGATGGTGGTGCCTCAGTATAATAAGCCAAAGAAATCAAACAATGCAAAAGTCATGCCACAAGGTGAGTCATCATCAATTTAAACTTATTATCTCTTCAAATTTGGGAAATTAAAAATTACTAATAAAAAATGATACCTCTGTAGATTATGAGTGTACGCAAGAAGATGCTCGGGTAATGGAATACATGAAACAGAAACATAATGATACTTTACTTGTCCAAATCGATGATGCTTGGGTAATTAAAGATGACATGGACTGCTTTTCCATGATCATGAACACGTCAATGGCGCTGTAAGCATGTTTAACATTGCTTTTAAATTAATTAACTGATGTCCATGCGAAAGATATGATAATTTTTTATTTGACAAAATAATAAATTGCAGGTCATAAGTGCGTATATCCATTTGATGCGGTATGAAAACACCTACTTCATAGAGAAGGTGGAAACGTTTACATGGAAAATTCATTTATTACTCAATTGCTACAGCGCGACGGAAAGGCTGATGCAACAACATTGACCTATAGTAGAGATGACAGGATTGAAACATGGGTCCAAAATTATTTAAACGCTGATATGGTAAGTTTGACCACAGGTTCTGATATATGTTATTTTATGTTCATTGAAACATATAGAAAAAAGTTAGAAAAAACTCTATTACTGCAGGTATTTCTTCCAATTAATATTGAAAAGTATCACCGGTTGTCAATGCTTCGGAAGGACAGATACATGTTTTGGATTCTTTTGAAGAAAATATGACAAATTGAAAAGATCTCGACTGCGTGGTATGGCTTAATGATTGATATATCTATACAAATAAATAATATTTTTTAAAAATTTGTTAATATCCCTTCCTAAATCTTGGTGTTTCGGTCATACCAGTTAATAGAAATGGAAAGACTAATAAAACATGTAGCAAAGCATAAACAACTGGATCTAACAAAATGGATAAAGAGCATCGAAGTGGCATCTTGGCCGAAAATCCATAAGATCATCAACAAAGTGCAAACAGATGGGTAAGAGATCATCTATATCTTGTTTTCTATATGTCATTGCCGTACCAACAGCAACAGTATCTATATCACTCATATTTTATTTTTTCAATATTATACAGTGCAAGCTGTGGCTTATGGTTGATTAATTTTATGGAATACTGGACTGGAGCTTCTTTATCTGACAATATGACCCAGGTAATTTAATGGAAAAATTCTATACATTTGAGTTTTTTTAGACTTGTTAATATATCAAGACTTGCTCATATATTTTCAGAATGATATAAGTAACTTTAGGTTTAAGCTACCTGCGATCTTGTATAACTCCCCGTTAAATGGAGCAAGAGAGTTACCGGATAATGGGCAACAAACTGAGACTCCCGAAAATTCACATGATGGCGTCACAATGTTAGATGAATTGGATATTTTGATGTCGGGTTCAATAGAGTTGACACGTACAATAAAATGGAGAAGCAGAAAAGACTTATTGTCGATGATTTATCTAAACATCCGGATGATCACAAATTCTGAATCTTTAGAGTAAGTCATTCTAAAGTAAATTGTTTTGTTCTAATATAGTTATTTCCATTGCCCGTTCTAGGATTGCTACAATAAGTAATTTGTCCCTTGTTCTTGTTTTTTTAGCAAAGAGTGGGTCCGAAGTACACGACAAGTTAGAAAAAAATTCTATTACTGCAGGTATTTCTTCCAATTAATATTGAAAAGTATCACTGGTATCTAGCGGTTGTCAATGCTTCGGAAGGACAGATACATGTTTTGGATTCTTTTGGAGAAAATATGACAAATTGGAAAGATCTCGACTGCGTGGTATGGCTTAATGATTGATATATCTATACAAATAAATAATATTTTTTTAAAAAAATTGTTAATATCCCTTCCTAAATCTTGGTGTTTCGGTCATACCAGTTAATAGGAATGGAAAGACTAATAAAACATGTAGCAAAGCATAAACAGCTGGACCTAACAAAATGGATAAAGAGCATCGAAGTGGCATCTTGGCCGAAAATCAAGATCATCAACAAAGTGCAAACAGATGGGTAAGAGATCATATATATCTTGTTTTCTATATGCCATTGTCATACCAGCAGCAACAATATATGTATCACTCATATTTTATTTTTTCAATATTGCACACTGCAAGCTGTGGCTTATGGTTGATTAATTTTATGGAATACTGAACTGGAGCTTCTTTATCTGACAATGTGACCCAGGTAATTTAATGTAAAAATTCTATACATTTGAGTTTTTTTTTGTAGACTTGTTAATATATCAAGACTTGCTCATATATTTTCAGAATGATATAAGTAACTTTAGGTTCAAGCTACCTGCGATCTTGTATAACTCCCCGTTAAATGGAGCAAGAGGGTTACCGGATAATGGGCAACAAACTGAGACTCCCGAAAATTCGCATGATGACGTCACAATGTTAGATGAATGGGATATTTTGATGTCGGGTTCAATAGAGTTGACACGTACAATAAAATGGAGAAGCAGAAAAGACTTATCGTCGACGATTTACCTAAACATCCGGATGATCACAAATTCTGAATCTTTGGAGTAAGTCATTCTAAAGTAAATTGTTTTGTTCTAATATAGTTATTTCCATTGCCCGTTTTAGGATTGCTACAATAAGTAATTTGTCCCCTGTCCTTGTTTTTTTTAGCAAAGAGTGGGTCCGAAGTACACGACCGTACCCAATTTCTTTAAGTCCTAGAAAAATTATAAATATTTTAGATGAGAATATAGAGATGGACCATGATTGCTTTAATATGGCTATTCGGATGGTTGTGTAGAACCAAGCTATCATGTTGAACAAACAAAACTACCACTTCATGGACTTCAAGTTTGTTGTAAGTTCATATTTATTACTCTTACATTGTATAGTTCATCAAATAATTACAATATGTTGAAGAAATAAAACTACCACTTCATGGACCTCATATTTGTAAAATCATCAGGAAATAACTCGGTTTGGATGAGATATCCGATGTTCTGGCCCAGTAGACCACAAGAAACTGCCAAAAGTACTTAAGCGCTGGCCTAATATGCAGTATGATATTAAAGATTGCAACAATGTAAGAAATGATATGTGTACTCACTCCTTTAAAAATCTATTAATTTTATTTATCACTTATAGCCTGTGCATTTGTTTTTAGATTCTATTGCCGTATTATCAAGACGGACCGTACACTTTATACATAATAGACATGGAAAACAAAATTGTCCACATTATGGATCCACTTCCAGATATTGTATGTTCCAGGGGTTATGATCAAAGCATGGCATATATACCTACATTCCACACTATTGCTAAAAGGTTCGGTCTCGCAATGGGAAAGACAAATTCTAAGTGGAATGACAATATTTATCATTGGAAGCGAAAATACCCTACATGTGTAACAAAGGTTCCAAATAATAAATACCGGTAATCTCTTATAATATGTTTCATCTTTTTTTATCACAAAATAGTTTTTTGATTTGTGTACAACAAATAAACAAATGCTCTTCTTCAGGAATTTGAGAGACTTTCTTGTATACAATTTCATGAAGTTCTGGGACGGCGTAAGATTGCCACCAATCAACAATGTAAGCATATATATATATATATATATATATATATATATATATATATATATATATATATATATATATATATATATATATATATATATATATATATACTACACAGTAGGAAATTAATAACTTAACCTATTATTATCTATCATGCACAGCTATCAACTTCACTGAGGATGGAATTCTTGGCCGATATTTTGACGAGTCCTGCAAATGAATGTTTTGATAACCTCCCGAAAGATCTCCAATATATGATTGAGTTAGGCAGAATGTAAAAAACAATAAATAACATTACTATGAATTCTTATTTGCAAAATTGTTCTTGAATTGTATAGAATGCTCAAATACAATTGTGTAAAAGTTAAACTGTGTCAAAAAAAAATTAGTTGTTTTGATAAGCATCTCTAAGATAAAGCCGTAGCGTTAGCACGGACCTTGTCCTAGTCGAAAATAAACAGAGAACCCCACCCTGCTCCCCACGCCTCCCCGACCTTCCCAGCCGCCGCCTGCCACCACCCCTCCCCTCCCCATACCGCCGCCCCGCCCCTGCCCGGTCATGCCGCCGCCCCTCCCTCCCCCGCCGACCCCTGCTGCCTCCCGGCCGCATCCCTGCTCTGCCCGATCGGCACCACGCCCCGCCCGGCCCCCGCCGAGGCGGTCCAGCTGGGGTGGACTCAGCCAAGGTGGAGGCTCTCTCCCTCAGCGGATCCGGTGAGGAGGCTGCTCGGCCGGGTCGAGGCGCTTGGCAAGGTCGAGGCCGCTCGCCCGCCTTTTCGCACATGCCTAGCTTAGCTGCCATTGTTGCCGACTTTTGCAGATGCGGCCTCAGCACGCTCGTCCGCGACTACATCCTCCACTCCCTCAAGGTCCATACAAAACCCTCTCCTCCCCGATCCCCTCTCTCTCTCTCTCTCTCTCTCTCTCTCTCTCTCTCTCTCTCTCTCTCTCTCTCACGCTCGAGCGCGCACACAGGACTGCTGATGTGCTAGGTTGTTATTATGTATTCCTGTGGAGATTTGGGCGGTGATAGTTGCATGGTGTGAAGGTTCGCGTTTGTTGCATGCTATGTGTCTGAGAATGCCCACACCAAATGGCAGGGAGACATGCTAGGATGGAATCAAGATCTTGTCCCAAGCTTGGGTGTTTATAAAAATAATGCCCAAGTGAAATCTCAGTGCTGGAGTGTAGGATTTAGAATTGCGGCACTCAGCTTTATCTTTCAAACAGGTGAGAAACACCGAATGCTGAAGCAAATGGGAAATGCCCTAAGAATGAGAAGTTTACAGTAAAATAATTTGAGATTGAAATTTTATTTTTCAAATCCTAGCCAAGGTCGATTGAGTTTCAGTATCCTGGATCCTAAGTCAATGAAGTAGGAAGCTAAAAATTTGGGATCAATGCAGGTGGCTACAATATAAGGTAGGATGATGGTGTCACAACTGGTGAAGTATGACCGCATTGAGACTTTTGTGAAAAAGGTACCGAATCATACTGTCGTTTCTTCGAGTGGGTGCTTGTGGTGGGCGGCTAGGATTTGTGTTTCAGGATTTCTATCGTTAAATTCCCTACCTTTGTTGTGGTTCGTTTTAGGCAATGGAGATGCGGAGGAATACGGATCAGATTGCATAGCTAGGAAAGGAGGTAATCAGAACACCTTTCCCTTGGTGCTAATTAATTTCCATCCTGAAATATTGTGTGGTATTGCATAGTATTCACGAACTTGTGCAAAGCAGTGGGTGTAAAGCAACCTCGCAATCAATTTGTGAACTGTGCACATAGGTTAGAAATAATTGCAAGAAAGGAATCATTTAGTTTGGTATTCCCATGCTTTATTGCTTCTCTAGCACCGGTACAATTCAGATTTGGGGATCTGACTTCACTAGACCTGTATGCATTGTTGCCAAAACTGGAGTTGGACAATATCAACCAATGGTTAGCACTTTAGGTGTTCGGACTGTTGTTTGACATTCTACTACAGTGAGATCTCAAAGATATGTTCACATGTAGTTTCTTTTCTACCTCCTTTTGAACAAATCAAATGTTAAAGAGTCTCTCATCAGATAACTGATCAATAAGCATATCACTATTCACTAAAGTCAATTTTTTTTCTAGCATAGAACATAGCCTTTGTTTAACAAATCTATTTTCTTTTTGCGAATTAACAAATCTATTTTCAGTAGTATTGGATATGATATCCCTATTCTTAGACATGCATTAATTTTTTTTCTTGTGGACACCAGAGTCCCTTCTAGGCAATAGGATTGTTTAGAAGCTTATGTGCAACTCAGACTTGTTATCTGAGCTGGGTTGTGTGTTGATTTTTATTAATTTGATGTCTTCAAGCTAGCAACACAGAAACACATAACATATATTGATACAAAATATGTAGGGTACCCTGGATGAGGCAAGACGAGCTGCTTCCTTTATTCGGGTTGATGATGTCATCCATAAGCTATTCACAGAGCTGGCCTAGCGCTCCATGTAATCTGTTTTACGGGACAATAATCAGTGGAGCATATCATGAATTAACATATTTTCCTACTTACTAACGGAGCATAGATTATTTTGATGTTGTTCAATTAAAATTGCAATTGTGATGTATGTTGGAATTTCTATATTTGCTCTAGGGTGTTACACAATATGCGAAGTCTTTGTTTGTTTAGGAAGATTGGCCAGCTGCTAGCATGTGTGTGAGACTGTTTGATGTCTTGGTACTTCTGAAAAATTAAAGGGATTAGAAGGACCTGATTGGAGGAGCACAAGCTGACAACATTGCATATCAGTGTGGTGGGTGGAAAAAACATGGCATGAAAAGTAGTGGGAAAATGACTCTTTGTAAAATTGTAAGAGGACTCTTAGCTTTGCAAAAATAAATATTTCTGTATTTGTATATATTTTGTTTGCATGATCAGTCAATTTGTTTGGTCTAGAAGGTAGGTTGTCATTCACAATTGTAGAGTACTTGGTATTTTAAGATTGTGCAAAAGGAATAATGGTAAGTGATTTATTAGTGTTTTTGCATTATGGGTTCTACCTTCAGGCTCTGGACCAGCAAGTGGAAGCTCACTATCCAAGAGGCAGAGGATACCGATTTTGTGCGCTATTTAAGAGAAGCAAATATCAGAGTGCTCTACTTGGTATCATTCACATACGTCGGTTTCTATTCTTCTCTACCAAAATTATTTTTTTAATTTGAAATAGATATTCTTTTGGTGCTTTCATCCTAGCTGTTGATTTAAGACCTAGTACCGAGTTAGTTGTTTGTTAGTCTTTTAAATCATGGACAGGTGCTAAATAGCCGAGTTGATTCTTTGATAGAATCACCGGAATAGATATAGTCCCTTACAAATGATTGTTATGAATTGGCTAGTCATTTTTCTGTAAGTATTATGTTGTTTGTATATACATGGCAATCAAGCAAAAGAGGCGAGACTGAACTTATTTATTTGTCTATTGATTTGAGCCTACTATTTTTCTCTTACTCTTATTGCGCTGAAAGTTTTGAGGCTCCTGGCCCACTAAAATTTGTTTGTCTATTTATTTGAACCCACTATTTTTCTCTTACTCTTATTGCACTGAAAGTTTTGAGGCTTCTGACCCACCAAAAATTTTTAGACTCCCGTAGTAACGCACGGGCATATGCTAGTAGAACTTTTAAAAAACAAACTATCGAGGTCATCCGCCATCTGAATTTACTCCTATGGTTTCAGGCGGGTTTTTTACAGGTTTCGTAAATCATAATAACATTTTAGCAAAGGTGATAAGATGATATAATAAATTAAAAAGAGAGAACATGCGCTTTCATTCCATGAAACCCAATGGACATTTTGTTTTATAATGAATGAAACTATAAACAAACCTGCATTGAGAGCTCACAATGTTGCCCCTCTTTGGCATGACTTCTAGAGGGGCTTCACTAATGGCTCCTTTAGCCTTACCAAACTGTAACGGCCCTCATTTTCACTATCAAGATAAAAATGCCGGCTTAGGGGTTATTACCCGACAAAGCGGTGCCTTTTCGAGTAATGACCTTAAGCTACCCCGTGCTGCATCCCAAGCCGAATCCACATGCACCACTAAGCAGTTAGCTTGTCACACCCATACATGACATGTCGTATGTACGGGGTTACTTCGGTTCACTATAACAGTGAGACAGTGAAATGTCCTAATTGGCTAGAGGGGGGTGAATAGTCTAATTTAAAATCTACAAAACACTAGGCAAACTTGTTAGATAACTAATTGGCTATAAAGCTTTTTGCACTAGCTCTAACAAGTGTTGCAATCCACCTACCCCAATAATTCGAGTTGCTATGATCTCTAAGTCAATCAATGGCTAAGTCACTATGAGCTCTCAAAAGCTAGCTACACTCAAGAGCTCAACTAGGTGATAAGCTACACTAACAAAGGTAAGACAAGCTCTCAAAACTAACTACACTAAAGAGCATGTTACACTAGTTTGTGGGAATGTAATGGAGAGAGTAAGGTGGTTATACCATCGCGTCGAGGGATGAACCAATCACAATATGAATATCAATCAATCACAGGGAGAATACCAAATGGCAAGAGACAACCAATTTTTATCCCGAGGTTCACATGCTTGCTGACACGCTAGTCCCTGTTGTGTCGACCAACACTTGGTGGTTCGGCGGCTAAGAGGTGTTGCACGAACCTTGTCCACACGTTAGACACCGCAAGAACTGACCCACAAGTGAGGTAACTCAATGACACGAGCAATCCACTAGAGTTACCTTTTGGCTCTCCGCTGGGCAAGGTACAAGACCCCTCACAATCATCGGAGCCCACCACAAACAATCACCAACATGTGCCAGACCTCCACCGCTGCTCCAAGCCGTCTAGGTGGCGGCAACCACCAAGAGTAACAAGAAGACCCGCAGCCAACACGATCCCAAGTGCCACTAGATGCTCAAACACAATGCAAATACACTTGGATCACTCCCTATCTCACTTTGGATGATCAAATCACAAGCTAGATGAGTGGGAGGTGTGGGAGTATGCTCACAAGGTGTATCAACAAGTTAGAGAGCCAAGAGAGTGAGCAAGAGCCGGCCACCATACTTTTATAGAACCCTAACAACTCAACTAGCCGTTATACCTATTCACTAGGCTGTCTGTGAACCGACCAGATGCGTCCGGTATGGTCCAGTCGCAGCCTTGCTGTCGTGTCTCGTTCAAACGGATATAACCGTTGGCGCCCAATGACTAACTCAGCGCATGTGTCAGTGAACGATTGGATGCACCATAGAAAAATGATCGGACTCACAGAGGAGCAGCATCAGGTCAAGTCCAGAGAGCTCTTAGAGCCGCTCTAGGTACCGAACCGGACGCACCCTATGTCAGGTCGCTCTCCTCCTCGCACGCTACTCTCTCTCACACACACTTCCACACCGGATGCAGAACAGTAACCACCGTGCGTCCGATCACTTGTGCATAGAGCGTCCGGTCAACCATGCCTCAGCTTCTCACATCGGGGTCAAATACCGGATGTGTCCGGTTGTAATTCCGGACGTGTCCGGTCTCGTTTGAAACTCACGTTCAAGTCAAATATCGGACGCGTCCGGTCCCTGTGTCGGACGCGTCCGGTCTCCCCAAGACCATCACTTTCCACACGTTTCTCAACACCCTTGTTTCTATGTGTCAACACCAAAGTGTCTCACCACTTGTGCACGAGTGTTAGCATTTTTCTTAAGCTTTTTCAAGGGTTAATTGTTAGCACACTAGGTCCTAATGCATATGCATAGAATTCAATCACCTAGAGGCACTTGACAACCGTATCGACCATGAGAATTCCCCTCTTAATAGTATGGCTATTGATCCTAAATCACTCACACCCTCTATGGTGTCTTGAGTGCAAACCAAAAATGGCTCCTATCCAAATACCTTTGCCTTGAGCCCATTTTTTTCTTTTTCTTTTTTCCAAGTTAGAGCTTGATCATCATCATTTCATGTCCACCTTGATCATCATGGAACTCATCTTGCTCTATCACTTGGGTTGCACCAACCTATCTCATATCACAACTTATGACAAAGGTTAGTGCTAGGTTTCATCAATTATCCAAAACCAAACTAGGGTTTTCAGACGGTTCTTAGCTATGCCATGATGCAACTGGAGATCCAACACTCATAGTGACCTTATGAAGAGGACATCACTCCTTTAGATGCATCCGTTGTTCCTCCATCCATTATGCAAGGAGGTCCAATGACCCGAGCCCGAAGACGATAACTTAATTTAGAGGTGAGCTCGTTCTTAAGTGATCCTTTTTATACTTTTGAGAATAGATTGCTACATAATGATGTTATATTAATTAGGAATATTGGAGAGGGTCATGAGGAACTTAGAGGAAGTGGTGGAGGCGATGATGACCAGCCAGGACGTCCAATAGAAGTCGGAGGCTCGGCCCAACATGAGTTCAAGTCTGCTTCGGTTTCCAGGACCAGTCTACCTTGAACTAGTCACCCAGGACGCGTTCGGACTCCATTTTGGATGATCCACATATGGTTGGAAAGTTGATTTGATAAGGAAGCCAATCCAAGTGGTCTCACGTCAAAAGCTCTTCAGAATACACAGGAATTGTCAAAACAAGTCAGCATTCAGATTCTGTCCAGGTGCTGCATCACCGTATTTGGTCCAATGGACCGTGTATTGTCTTTGAGCCCATTAGGGGGGGCTTCCAGGGTAGGCAGCGACCCTAAGTCCTTTATATTCATGTGCCACCACCGTCATTAGGTTTTGGGGTTTTTCTTAGATCAATCTGTCCATTAACAGTCGTCGTTTCATCGGTTTGTGAGACCCCACTTTGAGAACTTAATCATTCATCTGCAGTTTGTCCCAAATCTTGATCTGCGTTCTTCCGAGTTCTTGCTTATGTTCTTCGTTTTGCAGGCAGGGATTAGCCTTCGTGGCAAGGTCAACCGGTTGAAGACACGGTTGATAACCAGAGGAGTTGTGGTGCTAAGATTGCAGGATTCAGACTTTTGATCTGAAGCCGGATTGGTGTGTCACTCTCCGCCTAAAACGATAGTTACCTTCTACCTGACGGAAGGTCAAGAATCACGTCCCCATCACCTTACCCCTTATTGAGCCAAACCCTACCAAAAGTTGCTTTTTTAAGTCAATTTATTTAGAAGATGACCTTAAGCAAGTTGTTTGATATAGCAAATTGTTTCCCCTTCACTGGTTTTAGGTGATTAGGATCCCGATGTGACTCCTACACGCGCGAATATGAGTTCACGCTCATACTCAACTTCTACCAGTGTAAGCCAACTAAACATAGTTAAATGTATCGAGACCAAGTTGTAATCATGTGAGGCTTGACAATTATAAAGTGTGAGTTGAACTAGTCTTTAATGGAAACAAATTGTACTTGGTTATCTTTAGCATGAGATGCAACTAGCAATATGAATGTATATGTTGAGTATCCAAAGTAGAGTTCAAGTAGTAGTGGTGTCTGCCTATCATGATATCCAAGTGATCTTAGAAGGGTCATCACCTTTTTAGTCATCATTCCTTACTTCACATTACTCCAAGAGTGGTGGGAGAGGTAGAGCTGAGAGAAACTCGAAGAGTTGATGAATTTGGAATGAATTTTGGAGTTAAGCCATGTGGATTAGAGAGAGAGACATGCTAGATGAATTAAGGGTCAACTAGTGTTGTCTTAGGTCTAGCTTAAGGTGGTTTAGCCTCTAGGTTAAAAGGTGACATCACTAAAATATTTAGTGATCCACCAGATGGTCTGTGTGTATAGGCGGACGGTCCATGGATGTATTCCCGAAGGGAGGGGATTCAAGTTTGAGGGTTGAGTGTTCTCTTGGATAGTCAATGGGAATGGGTGGACGGTTTGCGTGTTCCACAGAAAGTTCTAGAGTGCATAGAAACCGCCCGAGAAGATGGTGCAAACTTACAAAGTTTCTAGGTTCATCCATGGACAATCTAGCGTAGGACGTCGAATGGTCCATGAGATCAAGAGGAGGAGGTGTTTAAGTGTCATAATCTGTTCTTATGGGAATGGTCTAGATCATCGTAAATTACACAAGTGCAGGCGAATGGTCCACCAGAATGTCATAGAACCTATGTGCAAAGGTGTTCTTGAGGCTTGTGTTCTAGGGGTTGTGTATGATGCTCCTAGGGGTGTCTAAGGAACTTATAGGCGTGCTTAAGTGATATGCTAGTGTTTTATGGCCTAGGGTTTGATCACACATTTGGAATTGATGAAACATGATTGAGAGGGTAAAACCTAGGAAAGAAGATTGATGAACTTACTCTTGGTGAGTTGGTGACCTTGGGTTACCAAGCTAAAGCTCACAGTCTTAGTCTAGCTTCTTGCATCCATATGAGGAGGGTAAATTTAGGGAGAGAAATCATTGCATCAAACATGCATATAGAGATTAAATACGATTTGAGGAAATCATGAGAATGAAATCCACTAGGTGAGTAGAGCTTACACTTGAGATGGATTTGGTAAACATTCTTGAGCTTGCACTTATGGGAGAGATTAAGAGAGGTGAGCTTGATCTTCTTCACTAGTCATACATGATCTTGAGCTCCAAATCCTTCCAACTTTCTCTTCTTCTTTCTATCCTTTCCTTTCTCTTTCTTGCTCTTCACTTCAATCTAGAGAGAGGAAGGGAGAGATGACGTAGTGAGTGAGAGGGAAGGGCTGATTCTGGTGGTTTAGGAGACCCAACTCAAGCCAAATGGGTGGGGCCAAGAGGGGAGACAGAAGGACAACTCATCCACTTGCATGTTTGCTTAGTCAGTGTCCTGGTGGACGACCCGACAGAACCTCATTGAAGATGCCGTGTTGACTGGTCAACTAGGATCTGGCATGTTCTATGGAACAATTTGGGAGACAGTTTTGGACAGTCCAAGGAAACAATAAAAGTACCAATTTTCTTGTTTAAAGTGCGAGACCATGCATCGATGTCGATATTTACTTGAAAGGAGCATATTAGTACCATTTGAAGCTTGGGGATCACCTTCTAGTTGATTTCTTGAGATCATGGTTTGGGTGAGTTGATTGACTTGACCTTGGGTTGATCAGAACTTCATATGTCCACTTTTGGGAGCTTCATAGTTTGGATTAAAGTTGGGACATGAACACCATATTGGCGAGATTAACTATTGCAGGAAAAGCATGGAGGTGGAGAGATCTCGTAACATGAATGACTCGAGGTCAAAGTTAGGAGATGTTTTCAGAGGTTAGCTAGGTCCACTTTGAGGAACAGGGAGATTGTAGTCAGGAGTTGAGGCTTGATAGAGTTTTTGCAAAGTTTAAATTTGGAACGACCCTCAAGTCACGACAAGCAGGCTCAATAATGAATAGGCTCGCCCCACTAGGCCATCACTCATCATCAATGAAGGCTTAGGAGCAAGGTATGGATGTCGCCATGCCTCTTTCCCCGCCACCACATTTTTCTGCTTCACCACAACGGCCGCATCCTTCGTTTCCCATGTCAACGATGAGCCCACCACACTATGACATTGTTGCACCCTTCTTGACTAGCCATGTTATAGTTGACTCAAGGGCAATAACTTTTGTGGCTAGATCTCTAATGGCAATATTGGGAGGATGTTTTGCCACTAGAACTGGATGAGAAGATTGGCGGTATGGCAAGGGGGATTTTGGCGAGGAAGATAACATGTACAAACTTTGATTGGTGCCACCGAGGTTTCCTTTGCGCGGCGCACGTGATGTGGGTGCACCATCGTTGGATCACAATGAAATTGTACAGTGGTGATTGTGTGTAAGATTTGGTTTTGGAGCATGAGCATGTGTGATTGTCTCATGAGATGATGACTCCCTTCTATCTATTTGTGATTGTCGTCATGGAGGACTAATTTGCATAATTGGCAGGATAAAGATGGTTGGGCAACACGCATTGTACATGCCCTAAGGAGACATCCATATGAATGGTAACATGAGTCCTCTATCAAACTCTATGTAGAAGCACGGTAACAAAAGACAACAAGTCATCGGAGGTACTCATATTATTGAATTTAATGGGTTCGAAGTCTTGTATTCCTTTTTTATAGCCTATAGAACACACTTAGTCTTCAATGTTCTGAGCACTCCTCCAGAGTCTGCATGGCTATTGACTTAAATAGATACACCAAGAAACAACATAGTTTTGGAAACCTTATCAATTTTAATTTGTGAAAAGCACTCAAACCTTGGACAACATGTCTTGGACCTTAGCAAGACCAACTAGGTTATTTGGATAAGCACCCCAAGACCTTGTAGATATCTACCATTGTGTTCTTCCCAAATCATCACATGATGTGGAAGTTGGTTTTAATTATTTTATATCACGGTTGGTGTATCCAGATTCAAAGGGCAATTGATAGATTACTGCTCACGCAGGTCTCAAAACTTGTACCATTCTCCCCGACACTAAAATATTTTAGATAAAGGTTAGGGTATGAGAACTGCATCCTCACTATATTTTTCTCGAAGTCCACTCTCATATATTGGGTTGAGGATGGTCTAACACTGACCACTTGGAGAACAAACTAGCTTGTCATAGAATTCACCATGTAAGCTTCTCTAATCATCTTCTTGATGCTTCTGATCATAGTAGATACATAGGTTTGGTCAAATTTGTCGTCCTCTCATGAGAGATAGTGGTCGAGAAGTTAAATAGTTCATCATATGTAAACAAAAGAAAAAAAAAGTGAGCATCTAGATAAGACTAGTTGTAGTGGGAGGTTTCATGCACCGATTTCTGAGACTACCACGTCATCTTTACAAAATTGGATTGATAAATGAAAGATCTATTGTTGGAAAATGGGGTGGTCCTAATACCAATTAGACCAAGGATGTTACGCAAGAACACACAACCTTAGTGGCTATGCTACACACATCTACCATGCCCTTGGGGTTACAAGGCATGGTATGCCACTCTTGCCTGATGGTATGCCACTCTTACCTATGTCTTGAATTGTATGGTACGGTACGGCAAGGGATGGGGAGGAGAGGAACCCTATTCATAGGCCTAGGTGATCCATGGACAACATGATAAGTGTTCGTGCTCTAGAATATTCTTAGGTTCCACACTATTCTATATTTCTCATACAAACCAAGCTCTAGAAACATGCAAGAGAAATATCTCATACTCCTTCATGGTGGAGTTCTAGAACCAAGTTCTCTTGTCTACTTTGACAACCCAACTCCACGGTAAATATATTCTCTCTGGTAACCTCCATATCCTTCTAAAACTTTCTAGACCTTCTCTTTATTTTGCCATGAAGTTTACTCTGTAATCTTCGATGGCAAATATATTACCTCATGTAATTTGAGAGTCCTCTAAAACCTTCCAAGTATGCATTGCTATTTTCAACACTCCCCCTCAATGCATACTTATCTCTGGTAGTCAGACCATTATCTTTTGTTGTACTTTAATTTTCTACACTCTACCATTATGAACCTTCTTCTTCACTTGCCTTCTCAATGCGGTCTCCTCCTCCTTCAACTCATACACCTCCATGTTAAGTAGAGGATTCCTTTTTTTTGAAGCAGAGGATTCCTTGTGGACTTGATGCACCTACATCTCTTCTTTCTTCTTCACTCTTCTAGTTGTTTTCCCTCTAGATGCTTATTTGTATGGAGGCAAAATATCCCTAGTTAGTGAAGCTATGTCATACCTGGGATCTGGCGGTCTTAGTCCCCAAATGATGAGTATCTAACATCGGGGTTACTTCAAACCACTATTAAACATCCTTACTATGGGATTAACCCCGTGACTAATTCAACTAATCATTAGGGGCTCGGGAGCTATACCTAGTGAGTGTGCTCGCGCCCCCCCATTAGATCTCGACTGAAGCCTTTGAGACCCGGGTTACTTTGAATGACAGACGTGATGTTCTTTTGGCCAAACTCCTTCAACTGGGCCCACTCAATCCCTGGTTTCTTAGGGGTCCTGACTGAGCGAACAAGGCCCTTGTCGAGCTCATTGGACCCCGCATTACTCAGGGGCTCTAGTTGAGCAAACCAAGCTCAACACATGTGGATCCGAGCCTCTCGCCCCAGGCATCTCATGGAGAGGCTCGACTGGGCCATGATCCCCAGAGGGACCTATGCGCTCGGGGAAATATCTCAAATCCCCCAACAGGTGCATGCTACGGGGTTGTCGCTTGACACCCGTACTGTGGGGCAAGAGCTGTCTCCCCACCTCACACAGTGCCACTTGCCTACTTTGGCAAGGGTCATGCCCGAGATGTGATCCAATGTGACAAGGGCGCACGTGCCTACTCCTTCACTCGTGTGCATAGTGTTTGTATTTAGTCATAGTGCTCCTATTGATCTTTTATATTTGCCTACCACTAAGAGAACACGTAATAATGCTAAAGAACATGTTTATTTTATTCTCAAATGTGAAACCACCAAAGAAAATAGTGAAAAAATAAATGAAAATACAGAATTGCTAGTAGTGAAGGTAAGAAAGAAGTTAAACTTGAACCGAGTGATTTGGTATGGATGCACTTGAGAAAAGATAAATTTCTAGAATTGAGCAAGCCTAAATTGATGCCTAGAGTTGTTAGTCCATTTAAAGTAATTGAGAAAATAAATAACAATGCATATAAACTTGAGTTGCCTCCTAAGTTTGGTGTTAGTCCTACCTTTAACATTTCAGATTTGAAGCCATAGATAGGAGAAGAAGATGATCATGAGTTGAGTATGACTCCGATTTTATAGGGGAGGATGACGAGGACATCACTCCTTAGGATGCACCCACCCCTTTGATCGCTATGGAAGGACCAATGACTAGAGCTCAAATACGGCAATTAAATCTAGATGTCAGCTTATTGTTTTGAATGATTCTTTTCATGATTATGAGAATAGATTGGTACCTAATGATGCTATCATTCAAAGGAACATTAGAGTGGGTCATAAAGAGCTTGGAGAAAGCCATGGAGGTGAAGAAGACCAACAAGGGTGTTGAAGGGTTGAGATGGTGGACTAGAGGGGGGGTGAATAGTTCTTTCTAAAATTAATCACGTCGGCAAACCGAAACAAATGCGGAATTAAAACTATCGGTCTAGCCAAGACTACACCCCTCTATCTAAGTTCACAAGCACCTCACAAAGATCCTAATTATGTAACTAAGGTACTTTCCTTAGCAAGAGCTCTCCTAAACAATTCTAGAGCAAGGTCACACAAACCTATGCACTAGTACTTTAGCAATGCCGGGGAGCTCCTACACAATTCTAGTAAGCAAAAGCATAAAGCCACTTATGCTCACTAGCAATGCTCAATAGCAAGGCAACTAATGCCAAACTAGAGAGCACAAATTACTTAGCTACACAAACTAAACAATATGACTAACAAGATTATACAAACCAAATTAGCCACGCAACGGGAGCTACTTCTATGCTACACAAGCAAGAAGGTAACTGGCAAACTACACAAGCAAACTAGTTACAAGAGCAACTACACAAGCACAAATATATGAATGTAAATGCAAGCTTGTGAATCGAAAGCAAACCACCAAGAAGATGTACACAATGTTGACACGACGGTTTTTCACTGAGTTTCACTTGGTTGCCACCAAGCTAGTCCCCGTTGTGGCGATACACCCACTTGATGGATCACGAGCTAATTGACTATCAAGAGTCAAACCCTCAGCGGATGCCGCACATCCACTCTCAAGATGAGGATCCTCCAAGCCACGAGCTTTACTAGAGTTGCTCTTCGCGATCCCCGTGGGGTGAGCACAATCCCCCTCACAAATCCTCCTCCGGAGCTACGCACAATCTCAACACGTGCTTCAACGGAGTCGCAAGCCACCAAGCCGTCTAGGAGGTGGCAACCTCCAAGAGTAACAAGCACCACCGGCTTGCAACTCGATCACCTAGTGTCACTCGATGCAATCCTCATGATGCAACGCACTAGAATCGCTCTCTCACTCGATCGGATGATCACTATCAAGCTCAAGTGAGTTAGAGGGCTCCCAAGCACACCAACACAAGCCACCAAGGCCTAAGGGTGCTCAGCTACTGGTCATGGCCGGCCACAACATCTATTTATAGCCCCATGAACGAATATGACCGTTACCCCTTCATTGGGTGAATTTTCAGATCGACCGGACGCGCCGGTCGAACTGACTGGACGCGCAAGTCACTAGCGTGCTCCAACGGCTAGTTTCTGCGCATATAAACTTGTATTGACCGGACGCGTAGGTCATTAACGGGACCGGACGCGCAGGTCACAGCGAAACAACAAACAGAGAGGTTCCAGTAAGCTCCCGATGTGACTGGACGTGTCCGGTCATCACTGACCGGACTCGCAGCAGCGTCCGGTCACTTTTGCATGCGAAAAACACTGACCGGACGCGCTGGTGCTGACCGGACGCATCCGGTCACGAGTCCGGTCACAGACCACTCTTCGGTAAAACAGCGATAACTCTTAGCTCCGAACTCTGATTTCGATGATCTTGGGCATTTTGGAAAGCTTACTCAGAGGGCTACACAACCCATATGGACACTCAACCCAAGTCACAATGGATCATAGCAGTATTCCACTCCAAGAGCCATCCTAGTGTCCGAAGAATACCGACAAACCTTTCTCCCTTCACCAAGTTGATCAAAATCAACTCCAACACCTTCTCCTTTGAAAATGTGCTAACACCACCAAGTGTACACCACCATGTGCATGTGTGTTAGCATTTCACAAATATTTTCAAAGGATTTAGGCACTCAACTTGCCTCGTCACTCGATCCTAGCACGAATGCAAAAGTTAAATTGCTCAAGTGGCACTAGATGACCAATATGCAAACAAGTTTGCCCCTCTTAATAGTACGGCCATTTATCCTAAACCCGGTCATCAACTTCTCTACACACCTATGACCGGTGAAATGAAAATGCCCTAGGTTATACCTTTGCCTTGCGCATTCCACTCCATCTCTTCCGACGTTGATGCAACACATGCACCAACTATATCCAAATGATATGATCCACTTCATATCATCATGTGACCTTGGTCCATCGATCTTGACCTCACTTGCTCTTCACCGTTGCATCGGTCCATCGGTGCCAAGCCATCACAACTTGTCCTTCATCCTAGCAACTGGTCCATCAAGCCAAGCCTTATCTTGATCTTCTCCACCTTGGTCATATGACTCCATGTCATGTCTCATGTGCAATAGCCTCCTTCATAACACCATCACCTGTAGACTAATCGCCTGTGTATCTCACATAACTATATATTAGTCTACCTAAGTTGTCACTCAATTACCAAAACCAAACAAGGACCTTTCAATCTCCCCTTTTTGGTAATTGATGACAACTCTACAAAGATATGAAAATTAAGTTCTTTTGGACTTTATGCCACTTATCCAATATTTTAAGCTCTATGTTAGGATTTGGATAAGCACCATAAAATCTGACTTGGTAGTGATAACTCTCCCTACATATGTGCTCAAATGGTTTGGTTTCAAGCTTGCACATATGCATAAATATGAAATTTATGGGAGGGTTAGCACTACTAAGTGATGCTAAGGTGTATAGAATAAACCTTTATAGTTCGATACCATTTGATAACTCGATACCATTTGAAAATCACAAGTTTGCCATCATCCTTAGCATCATGAGTAGCTAGACATCAAAAATACTAGAAACCCCGTGAGATCAATATTATAAGCAAGGTTCTAGTACCACGTGTAAAAAAACAAGTCTAGCTATCATCCTATGCATGCTAGTTATCATATCATCATTCAAATTCTATAACTAGCATACAATACACAAGCATGCATATTAAATATAAAACTTATGCAATGCAAGCAAGCACATGAATATGCACATATCAAATGCAACCAATCAATGTTCATGAGCTTGCTCCCCCTACTTGTGTGCTTCTTTTGTCCAAGAATTTTGATCCTTCTCATTTCTTAAATGTTGCTCCCTCTTTGTCCATGTCCATCTTTTATCTTCTATCTCTTACCCATACTTTTTATTCTTCAATGTTGCTCCCTCTTTATCCATGTCCATCTTTTATCTTCTATCTCTCCCCCATACTTTTTATCTTCTATCTCTCCCCTATACTCATATCTTTGTACAATCTCTCCCCCTTTGTCATCAATTTCTATAAAAGGTGTTCTTCTCAATTGATACAAAGGCTTGCATTGGGGTAGATGGTTGAGACTTGAATATTGCATTTTTATGGACATCACCACACATGTTGGAATGGCATTATTTGTATGTTGCTCTTGAGATACCACTTAGGATCTTTGACCTTGATACCATTAGGTGGGGCTCCTCCCCCTATGTCATAGCATGAGTCATTCACTTGATAATCTTGAGCTCTTGTGTGTGAGGAAACTTTCTTTATTTGATGATCACTTAAAGTTGAGGATCACTTGTGGAATCACCGTCTTGTATAAATGTTATCATGTGTTGAAATACCATGAATAAGGGTGTGATACCAATTTGAAGAATCCTCTATCATGAAACCACTTGTAGGATTTATCAATATGATCTTTTTTTGAATATTTGCTATCTTTATGAGTACCACTTGTAGGATATCACTTGTAGATTATGATCTAGACATCACTTGTAAATACCACTTGAAGAAATACTTTGAGTCTAGATACCATTTGAAACACCCTAGATATCCAATTGTATTGTTGTCTTGTGCTTGTACCCATATCATTGTTATGAGCTTCTAGTATGACTTGAACTAAGTTGATTTGCCTAAGATTCTAAGTCCGGTTTGATCCGATGATAAGCTTCTTCACTCCTCATACTAAGGGTTATCTTGCCAATGTTGTACTTGTCACTTGTTAGCAATTCAAACTAGATCAAGTACTTAGGTTCACTAGCTCATGAACAAATTCATACGCATACCACTAGGTCATTTAAATAATCAAGCAATAGTGGTAGGCTATGAATTTTAAATTTTTCATTTGTTATGCATGATCCTAATAAGCATGTACTATATGCACTAACCGCATACTAGTAAGGGATGAAATGATCATGCACAATACAATAATACCTTTGCTATCTTAGAGTAGAGGATAGTCACATAGATTCCAATTTATTACACCAATAGCAATGTGAAGTTCAATTGGATAGCTTGGTGAAGACCAATTATCAATAGTGAAATCCATTCTTCACCCATATGAAATGAGAACCGCTAATAATCAAGTGCATTATCTCTTGTTGTGGTTGGTTTGCTTTTTCTCTTTGATTAATGCTTGCATGAGAGAAGTACTTATGATACCAATTTTATAACCATTACTAGCTCTCTTTTAGGTGTTGCTTGATTTTCTTGATCAACCCTATTGATTGCTTCAATTAAGCATCTCAAATATCCCTTGAATTCATCACTTCCATGTTAGCCTTCCAAGCTGGTGCTCGGTTTACCCACCCATGGGCGGCAAGCCCCCTCAGCAGAGAGAAGTGACCACTCTCCAAAGAACCATCCTTGACACTTACTTGAATTGCCTTTGATTGATTGATCTATAGACTTAACTTGATAAGTAACCTTGAATTATTCTTTAAGTCCTTTTCTTTCTACTAAATGATCTCCAATCATTACTAGAACTTGAACCTCATCTTCATCTTGAGTTTGATCTTCATTTTCAAATTTGAGTACCAAATTTGTATACTAAGTACATTCCACAATCAATGCCCTTGTACTCATTTCTTGTCATGCTTCTAGATAAATTCAAAACCAAACTTAGGTGCCTCAAACACTTATAAATATGTTTCCAACTTGAGGACCTTTCACTTAAAGTGACTCTAGATCAATCCAATAATTATCATTTTTCTGGCAGATTCTGTACCCTTCAAAGAATAATTCATATCTCCCAATGTACAGGTTCAAATGCCACTAAATTTGGTGGAGATGTGAATTACTAAGTCATCTAGCAACTGTAAAAATTTGAGCTTCATTTGACTTCTAGATTGCTACTAGATTTTAAATCTTCCACCACTGCTACATGCTGAAAACTGCTGCACTATAGCTGACAAGATGTGCTCTAAAACCATAGCATTTCTCATCTAATTATCATGAAATTTATACAGCATCTCATATCATAAGTCTAGAGAATGCATACCAAATTTCAAGCCAATCCAATATGATTTGGTCACTCAAACTCATACTTGATCTCAGCTAGCTCGGATTTTCAATAATAGACAGATTTCAATACATTGAGCTATACTTCACCAAATTGAATCTTGAAACTAACTTGTTTGAACACTTTCATAAGACATATATCCGTTCAATCCACTTAATAAATATCATCTCATAAATTTATCTAACACAAATCAATCAAAATTTGATTGCTAGGCATTTAATCCATTCAATCATCTCATAGCAAGCAACATTGCATATATATCTAATTCAATCAACTCATATGGACCCAAATAAAATGATCAACTAGAGATATACCTTGGTTATCACATGATCATCCTTTTAGCAAGCTACAACTCAAATATTTGCAAGCCATCAAATATATCCAATAAATCACCACAATCTTGAATGTTGTACTTGTATGTTGTAGCATTTAGACTTCACTTATTTTGACTTGGCATTGGGATAGAATATGCACTAAGCTTTAAAACTTGATTCAACATATGATGACCAATATGAATCCAAATGAATCAAGCCTCCAATGCCGATGGTACCTACAAACAATCATCCACTCTTTGATGGTATCCAAACAAGTTTGGGTCCTCTCAAGTTAGGAGCAACATACTTAGGTAAAGCCTTAGTATGGGTAGCGAAATGTTTTGCAATTCCAACCAATGAGGTACCATTGCCATCCTTTCTAAGCATGTTAGTATCATTAATTAAACTAGGCTTATAATTATTACCTAGGAGACATGAATGAGCCATGTGTCCCCTTTCCCGGCATGAATAGCATCTTCTCTTTGGTTGAGCCTTTTCTTTCTTGCTCATGTGATGATCTTCATTGCCTTGCCTCTCATGAGTTGCTTGAGCCTTCTTCTCAAGCTTGGTAGGACACCCCGAGGTAAAGTGTCCCATATCTTCACACTTGAAGCACTTGATGTGAGCCAAATTTCTTTTCTCAATTTGATTCTTGCTCATCATCTTGGTATCTTGGATTTGCATTGGATGCCTTCCTCTTCCACCCCTTCTTGTTTTCTTTTTCTTCTTCTCATGCTCAACGTGTGGCTTTGGTTGAGGCTCTTCTTGTTGCTTCACTAGTTTCTTGCTTGGGCACATTGAGGTGTAGTGACCCCATGTATGGCACTTGAAGCACTTGCGTTTGAGCCTTTCTTCTTCTTTCTTCAACTTGAGCTTCTCTAAGTTGGGGCATGTTTAGTGAAGATGACCCACTTCATGGCATCGGTAGCACATGAAATGAGAGAGCTTCTCTCGAGCTAGCTTCTTCATCTTCCTTTCTCTTTTCTTTTCCCCTTTGGTCATATTCTTCTTGCTCTTGTTGAAACCAAGGCCACTCTTGTCACCAAAGTTTCTTTGAGTCTTCAACATATGCTCAAAGGTGACTTTTAAGTTGTAGCACCTCTCTAACTTGTTGCTTAATTTCTTCACTTCACTTTTGAGCTCATTATTCTCCTTCAAAATATTAGTCTCACAAGACATAGAAATAGAACAAGCATATATATGTGAAGAACATGACATATCTAATAAGTCATCACAAGAGGTGGATACATGCTTTCTCCCTACATCACATGGGTTAGTCACATTTTGCAATTGATCATTTGATCCATGTGATGAGCTCTCATTAATTTTAATTTTCTTTAATAACATCTTAAAGAGAGAAGCATGTTCTTGTACCAAATTATCATGAGCAACACTAAGTTCCTCATGAGCCAATTTTAGCTCCTCATGTGAACAAGTAGTAACATAAAGTAGATGCTTTTGTTGTTCACATGTGGTTTTTAGAAATGAGTTTTCATTTTCTAATTTCATGGTTTTAGCTTTCTCATTTTCTAAAGACATGTTCATGCTAGCAAGTCTACTAACAAGCTCATCATATGAATCAACATGATCAATCACATTATCATTTGATACCTTTGTGTCACCTAGTGACATGAAGCAATATGATGTAGTGGATGGACTTGTAGTAGCATCATCAAGGCCCGAGCATGAACCAACGTTGTCACCATCAAGTGTGCTTGGGGTAGAAACATCACTTTGCAACACTTGATGCATCATCACCATCATTGTCAAGTGAACTTGTGGTAGATCGATCATCATCATCACTTGACCATGAGGTGGAGCAATCCTCCACAACCATCGTGTTGTGGTCATGCTCAACATCATCATGTGCAACCTCCTTGGGCTTGACATCATCGTCATCATTAGTGATAGCTCCATACTTTTCATTGAGATAGGCCCATATCTCATGAGCGGATTTGAGGTCCATGATCTTACCAAAGATGCTATCATCCAAAGATCTATACAAGATGTTAGTAGCTTGGATGTCAAGATCTAGGCATTTCTCTTGTGCTTGAGTTAGATTATCTTCATCTAACACATGAGAAAAGTCTACATCTACCATCCACCACATTTGAGGTCAAATAAACTTAAAATTGCATATCATCCAATTTTTTCACCGTGCAAAGTGTGTGCCATCAAACATGTGAGGACAATCAACATCTAGTCCATATTTCGCCATCCTCTCGGGTCGGTAAAGACCACAAATGAGAGACCGGGCTCTGATATCAATTGAAGGGTAGAGATGGCGGACTAGAGGGGGGTGAATAGTCCTTTCTAAAATTAATCGTGTTGACAAACCGAAACAAATGCGGAATTAAAACTATCGGTCTAACCAAGACTACACCCCTCTATCTAAGTTCACAAGCACCTCACAAAGATCCTAATTATGTAACTAAGGTACTTTCCTTAGCAAGAGCTCTCCTAAATAATTCTAGAGCAAGGTCACACAAACCTATGCACTAGTACTTTAGCAATGCCAGGGAGCTCCTACACAATTCTAGTAAGCAAAAGCACAAATACACCTATGCTCACTAGCAATGCTCAATAGCAAGGCAACTAATGCCAAACTAGAGAGCACAAATTACTTAGCTACACAAACTAAGCAATATAACTAACAAGGTTACACAAACCAAATTAGCCATGCAATGGGAGCTACTTCTATGCTACACAACCAAGAAGGTAACTAGCAAACTACACAAGCAAACTAGTTACAAGAGCAACTACACAAGCACAAATATATGAATGTAAATACAAGCTTGTGAATCGAAAGTAAACCACTGAGAAGATGTACACAATGTTGACACGGCGGTTTTTCACCGAGGTTCACTTGGTTTCCACCAAGCTAGTCCCCATTGTGGTGATACACCCACTTGATGGATCACGAGCTAATTGATTATCAAGAGTTAAACCCTCAGTAGGTGCCGCACATCCACTCTCAAGATGGGAATCCTCCAAGCCACGAGCTTTACTAGAGTTGCTCTTCGCGATCCCCGCGGGGTGAGCACAATCCCCCTCACAAATCATCCTCCGGAGCCACACACAATCTCCACGCGTGCTTCAACGGAGTCGCAAGCCACCAAGCTGTCCAGGAGGTGGCAACCTCCAAGAGTAACCAGCACCACCGGCTTGCAACTCGATCATCTAGTGCCACTCGATGCAATCCTCACGATGCAACGCACTAGAATCGCTCTCTCACTCGATCGAATGATCACTATCAAGCTCAAGTGAGTTAGAGGGCTCCTAAGCACACCAACACAAGCCACCAAGGTCTAAGGGTGCTCAGCTACTGGCCATGGCCGGCCACAACATCTATTTATAGCCCTATGAACGAATATGGTCGTTACCCCTTCACTGGGTGAATTTTTGGATCGACCGGACGCATCGGTCGAACTGACCGGACGCGCAGGTCACTAGCGTGCTCCAACAGCTAGTTTTCGCGCGTATAAACTTGTATTGACCGGACGCGCAGGTCACTAACGGGACCGGACGCGCAGGTCATAGCAAAACAGCGAACAGAGAGGTTCCAGTAAGCTCCCGACGTGACCGGACGCGTCCGGTCATCACTGACCGGACTCGCAGTAGCGTCCGGTCACTTTCGCACGTGAAAAACACTGACCGGACGTGCTGACCAGACGCGCAGGTGCTGACCGAACGCGTCCGGTCACGAGTCCGGTCACAGACCACTCTTCGGTAAAACGACGATAACTCTTAGCTCCGAACTCCGATTTCGATGATCTTGGACATTTTGGAAAGCTTACTCAGAGGAATACACAACCCATATGGACACTCAACCCAAGTCATAATGGATCAAAGCAGTATTCCACTCCAAGAGCCATCCTAGTGTCCGAAGAACACCGAAAAACCTTTCTCCCTTCACCAAGTTGATCAAAATCAACTCCAACACCTTCTCCTTTGAAAATGTGCCAACACCACCAAGTGTACACCACCATGTGCATGTGTGTTAGCATTTCACAAATATTTTCAAAGGATTTAGGCACTCAACTTGCCTCGCCACTCGATCCTAGCACATATGCAAAGTTAAATCGCTCAAGTGGCACTAGATGACCAATATGCAAACAAGTTTGTCCCTCTTAATAGTACGGCCATTTATCCTAAACCTGGTCATCAACTTCTCTACACACCTATGACCGGTAAAATGAAAATGCCCTAGGTTATACCTTTACCTTGCACATTTCACTCCATCTCCTCCGACGTTGATGCAACACATGCACCAACCATATCATAAATGATATGATCCACTTTATATCATCATGTGACCTTGGTCCATCGATCTTGACCTCACTTGCTCTTCACCGTTGCATCAGTCCATCGGCGTCAAGCCATCACAACTTGTCCTTCACCCTAGCAACTGGTCCATCAAAGCCAAGCCTCATCTTGATCTTCTCCACCTTGGTCACATGACTCCATATCATGTCTCATGTGCAATAGCCTCCTTCATGACACCATCACATGTGGACTAATCGCATGTGTATCTCACATAACCACATATTAGTCCACCTAAGTTGTCACTCAATTACCAAAACCAAACAAGGACCTTTTAGGTGTCCAAGTCAAGAGGGAGATCCAGCCCAAGTTGAGTTCGAGTCCAACTTAGGCCGCAAGAGCGGTCTGCACTAAAATGGACAGTCATGACACATACAGACTCCATTTTCGACGTTCTACCTATGCACTAAAAGATAAGAAGAAAACATATTCAATGGTGTAAAATGCCACCAAAGTCAGTGAGAATCATCGAAACAAGTCAGCATCCAGAATTTGTTAGGGTGCTGCGACACCATCTTTTGGTTTGTTGGGCCATGTATCATCTTAGAGCCCATTAGGGTGCGCAGCCAAGGTTGTGCACGCCCAAAGACTTTGTATTGAGCCGTGAGTACTCATGTTAGATTTTAGGTTTTGCTTAGATCAATTTGTCATTGAACAGTCATCTTTCACCGGTTTGTGAAACATAACTTTGAGTGTTTAATCATACATCTACAATTATAACTTCATTTATATTGCATTCTTTTGATTTCTTGCTTGTATTCTTTGATTCGCAGAAGGATTAGTCTTTCGACGAAGTCAATCGGATTATGACATGATTAATAACCAGAAGAGACGTGGTGCTAAGGGTCCTGTTCATCTGGCTTATAATTCGTCTTTTTCAGCTTGTTTTTTCAGTCGGAACAATATTTTTCTCTCACAACAAATCAGTCAACAATGTTTTTCAGTTGGCTTATCAACACAGCCGAACGGGGCCAAGATTGCAGGGTTTGGATTTTTTTTATCTAAAGTCAGATCTGTGTATTGCATCTCCACTAAATTGATAGTTACCTTCACCTGATGGTCAAGAACCCGTCCTCATCAGGAGCGCTAGTTAACCCTGCAACCCTAGAGGTAAAGCAAAATTTTGAGCGAAACCATTTGCGCTTGAAGAGAACAACTCAACTTAAAATTGTGCCACGCTAGCTGACTGAGCCGACAGATCTTTAGATTCATGAAGTCATCACATACGCGCCCGCTGTCGATGGAGACGTCGCCTACTACTGAAAGCATAGCGCCGTTAAATCCTAGAATAAATCTAGAAAAATAAAGCGCGCGTGTCAAGTCATCCACCACAAGGAATCCAACCAACTGATCTATGATCAGTTCGCTTTATTATTTCATTTTAGAATGAGCTAGCTAAGTTTAATTCTTTTCCGTATGAAGCATTTTTAGAATGTGCAATAACCCTATAAATAGAGCAAAATTCACCGTCGGTCCCTGAACTTGGCCAGTGGTGTCATCTAGGTTCCTGAACTTTTAAGGTGATCACCACAGGTCCCTAAACTTGGCTAGCGGTGTCATCCCGGTCCCTGAACTTTTAAGGTGATCACGGCAGGTCCTTAAACTTGGCAAGCAGTGTCATCCCTATCTAAATGTAATAATATTAAAAGTTAGATATAGTATTAAAAATCTAATCTATTAAAAGTTATTTCTAATTTTAGTATTATTTTAAAAATTTTAATAGTAGTATTATAGAAGTAACTTTTCTCTTTAATAACAGAGAAAAGTTACTTCTATAATACTACTGTTAAAACTTTTAAAATAATACTAAAATTATAAGTAACTTTTAATAGAGAAAACTTTTAATACTATAGTAATTTGAATATTATTAATGATACATAAATATTAAATTAATTTTAGTATTTTTTTATATTTTAGTTTAAATCTAATGTATTTGTTGTTGTAAATTATTTTAATACTTTACTTTATTTTTTGCGGATGTAAATTATATTTTCATGATAAATATTATATGAATAATGATTGATTAATTGACACATGTTGGATTCACGTCAACGTAGAGTCAGCATGCCACGCCAGCTTATTGAGTAGTTTAGACCATATTTGGACAAGGATAATACTGCTTGCCAAGTTTTAGGACATGCGGTGATCATCTTAAAAGTTTAGGGACCGGGATGACACCGCCGACCAAGTTTAGGAACCTGCGGTGATCATCTTAAAAGTTTAGAGACCTAGATGACACCGTCTATCAAGTTTATGAACCCATATATATCACTTTAGAAGTTCAGGGACCTGGATGATACCGCCGGCCACGTTCAAAGACCCATAGATATTAAAGTGGCTGCCCAAGACAATCATTCCTTCCACACTTTTCATTTTCTATGCTTAGCCAAGGGCTAAAGTGCTAAGCAAGAGATACGTGTGTGAAAGATGCACTCCTCTAGCCTCTCTTCTCATGAGTGGGAGGATGATGGGAGAATGGGAGGTAGGCTAATCTGACGTATAGATAAACTCGTGGTTGATTTGAAGGGAAAACTTGTTGAATTCATTCCATGTGCCAATCTCTTTGGAATTTTTTTTGTTTTCTTCTAGGTAGTGTTTAGATGGTGTAAAAGTTGGTGTAAAGTTCCTGTAGCACTTTTTGTTGTTATTTGGTAAAATTTATCCAATCATGGACAAACTAGGCTCAAAAGATTCGTCTCGACATTTATAGACAAACTGTGCAATTAGTTATTTTTTTACCTACATTTAATACTCCATGCATGCGTCTAAAGATCCGATGTGACAGAGAATCTTGTAAAATTTTTGGAAGTTTGAGGGATATAAACACTGCCCTAGTTGTGATTTGAGGATGGTTTCCTAGTGATACGGGATGCTAGGATGTGGAAAAACATCTTGAGAATGATACCCTTCCAAACCCATCCCACGACCACGAGTATGGTCCCGTTCGGCTGTGCTGATAAGCCGGCTGAAAAACACTGTTGGTTGATTTGTTGTGAGAGAAAAATACTATTTCAGCTGAAAAAACAAGCTGAAAAAGACGAATTATAAGCCGGATGAACAGGGCCTATCTCCGATTTGATGCCCCAATTCGGCTCCAGCTCACCCGTTCACCTTTTATCTAAAAAGCAGTAGACTAGTGTGGCCCTTGCAATGCTACAGCAGATAGCGAGACAAAACAATGGAACAGTTGACACCCCCTGGACTTTGGTTTGGACGAGCATAGGGCCGCCTCACCGGCGGCGGACATGACGTGACGTGTCCCCTAAAGCCCAAATTATTGGTCGCAGTTCTCCGCGATGAATAATCCCCATGAAAAACAAGCATACTGTATCTCCAGATCCACGGCGGTCGACGTCCCATCTCCTGAAAGCCTGAAATTCCGTGAACCGAACGCATGGCGCGCCGGCGAGGCACGATTGGCCGCCGTGAACATCCCCAGCCTCGGCCTAGTGGCATGCAGCAGCGCGGTCGCGGGTGACCCCGTGAACCAACGCGCGCGTCGTTTCTCGTTTTCACGCACGGTCGTATCGCACCTGGACGCGGAACCGAAGTTTTGTGCGGTAGCGAGCGGTTCACCGGTGGAGCCGCGTCGCCTCGAGTACCCGCAGCGCTGTGCTCAGAGCCTGCTGGTTCTTTGTGGAGGCTGGAGGGACGTACGGCGGTGGCGCCGCGGGGCCGACGCCGTCTGCCGGCTCGGCGCACCATCGAAGATATGTTGTCCTACGAAGACACCGTGCCGTTCCTGCGGAAATCCTCAGCTTTCCGTGCGCGCCCCTCCTGGTGGCTTGCCGGCTTGGTGAGCTTGGAGTATAGCGCGCGCGCGTGGCTAAGTACCCTGGACAATCTAGTCTAGAACCTAGTGGGCACTAAAGGAGTATCTAGGGAGAATATAGGAATCTATCAGATAACGAGCCTGCAATCATCATCACCAGCACTAGCGCACGATCCCAACCAAATCATTGGTAGCGTCGAAAACGGGCGGAAAAAATCCCGTTTCGTTTACTACTTTGTTCCATTCGTTTCTGTATTTGTGGAATCCTTTACGAAAACAGGAAAGAAGTTTTTCCGTTCGTTTTCATCGGATCCCGTTTTCATCCGAATTTGACCCGTATTTATTGTGTTTTCTATCCCGTTTTAAATCTATGTGAGATATGTCTAGAATTTGATACGTTCATAAAACTACTAATCACCAATTATGCATGTTAACATGGCGTGCCAGTGAATATTGGACCAGTAATTTTGTATGTGTATATTATTTTGTCACTTTGTTTAGGTATACTCGAGAATATTTGATCATGTTATTCTAACTTAATTTTCCGGCTCTCCATCCGTATTTGACCGTTTCCGTATTTCTGTATATCATCATCCATTTTTAATTCCGTTTTTTTCCGATTCCGGTCCCGCTTCCGCTAAAAATATAGAGATGGAAATGAGAGAGGGTTTTTCCGTCCGTTTTCATCACTAATCATTGGCTGTATTACTAGATCACGCATTCGTATGACAAAACTACAAAAATACAGGACATCGCTCTCGTGTGTGGACCTCCATGTCTCACGACTGGAGATAGAGAAAGCTTGCCGTGAGAGGCACAGGCACGAGCAGTGTAAACGCACATTTCCATGGAACTGCATATCCAAAACACCATTCGTGCCCGTGCCGGCGGCCCACGCCCAGCTTGTCCTGTACTCTGACGTGCTCACAAAACCCGCAGCGTTGCAGGTGAAGGCACGGCATTCTGTCTGTCTGTGACACCGAAGTGGAAGCACCACGCACTGCACAAAGTGCACATTTTCCAAAGCTATAGCTAGGAGTAGTATTTTGCTATCAGCTTACAGTTCCCGCGCTGGCGCTGCTATTATAAACCTGCTGCTGCTAGTCCTCTTGGTTCGCCCATGCTCGCTCGCTGCGCGGTCACCATTTCGTGCATGCACCAGTCTCACTCTCACTCTCAAGTTGCAGTTGCTTCGCAGTGCCAGCAGCCAGTCATTTCATTGGCAGCCAGGGCAGAAATATTCGTGGATAAGAGCTGCACTGCTGCAGCGCTAGCTGAAATATCAAGAACGTAGGGTGGTGGAGATTGAAACAAGGCCCATTTTCGATTAGCCCAAGCCAAAGGTCCGTTTCTGAAACCGTTCACATCAGGTTTTATATGTGATCAACAATAGTTTATTTATACATACATGACCGATAACCGATTCCTTGTCTTCTCGCCTTTGATTCTGTTTCTGAAATCTCCTTGCTGAAATGGTTCCATCCGTCCATGGTTTTGGAAGTCGCCACGGTCAGAGTCGTTTTGGTCGTCACCTGTGGAAATTTTCAGGGTCTCCTGAACCACAGCTGCTGCTGGAACCATGGAGATGGAGGCCGTGGAATCAAATGGGTCGCACGGCGCCGCCGATCGCCGGACACCCAAGAGGGATCGCCGCATCTTCTGGGCCTGCGCATTCATCCTCGGTAATAACATATATATATATAAACCTCTGTTCCCCCCCCCCCCCCCCCCCCCCCCCCCCCTGATGATGAGCATCTTCATAACTTTATATGGCCTCGTCTCAACCTTTTGGCTGTGGCCTGTGGCCTCTGCATGCACTCGTACGTGGTGATGGCTCGACTTGGACATCAGCGAATTACTGCTTCCAGTGCATCGCCTACTTCGCCGTGTCGACGAACCTAGTGAACTACCTCAAGGACCGGCTGCACGAGGGCAGCAAGGCCGCCGCGAACGGCGTCACCAACTGGCTGGGCACGAGCGCCATCACGCCGCTCGTCGCCGCCTTCCTCGCCGACGCCTTCCTCGGCAGATACTGGACCATCGCGCTCTTCATGGTCATCTCCGTCGTGGTACGTACGTTGTACGTCGTCCACCATTACGTGCAGTGCAGCACGGCGCAGAGTTGCAAAGCATGCTCACCCACCCGGCCTCGTCGCCGTTCTCTCGTTCTGTTTCCGGCACGTACGCACGCAGGCCTACGTGGTGCTCACGGTGAGCGCGGTGGTGGCGCTGGAGAGCGCGGCCTTCTACGCGGGGCTGTACCTGCTGGCGCTGGGCGGCGCGCTGCAGCCGGTGCTGTCGTCGTTCGGCGCGGACCAGTTCGACGAGGAGGAGCGCGGGCGGCAGAGCTCCTTCTTCAACTGGTTCTACCTCTCCATCAACGTCGGCTCGCTGGTCGGCGGCACCGTGCTGGTGTGGGTGCAGTCCAGCGTCGGCTGGGGGCTCGGGTACGGCATCCCGGCGCTCTTCAGCGTCCTGGCCGTCGCGGTGTTCCTGGCCGGCACCACCACGTACCGACGGCACCAGCCGCCGGCCGGCAGCCCGCTCACCAGGGTCGCGCAGGTTATCGTCGCCGCGGTCAGGAAGTGCGGCGTCCAGGTGCCGGAAGACGCGTCGACGCTGCACGAGTGCGAGGACGTCGACGGCATGTCCGCGATACAGGGGAGCCGCCGCCTCGCGCACACCGATCAGTTCAGGTCAGTAGCTAGCCACTCGTCGTAGATTTGTTTGTTTGCAGGAGTAGGGATATTATCAATCGTAAGCTATATGTCATCGTTAATAATTTCCCGGTTATAAGATCTAGCTTCGCGCGAAATCTTGAACTATTCGTCGATATTTCGATATCCAGCTATAGACGTTTTAGAAGTTTGCAGCATCGTATCCACTCACTCTGAGATATATGGTTCAGACTATACTTCACCCATACTGACAAAGGAATATCAAGTCCAAATTTTTTATATTACTGTAAAATCCAAAAACTAGACTACAACTCCGATGTGAAGTAATGGTAATTCTTTAACTGATCTGGACTAAGGTACAAATAAAAATCTTAGTGTTGTGAGTTCGCTATGGACTACGGTGGAACCTATCCATCCAGAGTTCAGTTATATATGTTTGTTAGAAGTTTGCAGCATCCACCCACTCTAAGATATATGGTTACGATTATATTTTACTATATATTGACAAGAAAGTCAAGACTGTTCTTTTTATTACTGTAAACTCCAAAACTTGACTACAAATCCGATGTAAAGTAATGGTAATTCTTAAACTAATATTGACTAATAAGATATATAAATACAAATCCAACTGTTGCTAGTTCATTTTTATGGACCTACTCCCTTCGTCCCATAAAGACTGTCGTTTTTTACTTTCAGACATCGTGTTTGGTCATTCGTCTTATTCAAAAATTTTATATAAATTATAAAATAAATAAATTATTATTAAAGTATCTCTAATGATAAAATAAGTCATAACGAAATATATGATATTTATAAAAAAATTTGAATAAGACGGATGGTCAAACAAGATGTCTTAAAGTAAAAAACGACAGTCTTTATGGGACGGAGAGAGTATGCATCTAGCTTCAAATCCTAGACTCGACACATGTGCACACAATTTTTTTCAGATTTATTTTAGGAAGAAAAGACACTATAGATGCCGTAGCAGGTGATGCATCCATCGACAATAAAAGACACCTGTGATAATATTTTCATTTTAATATCTTTCAATCCATTCTCCAAATATGCACATTCGAGTTAGCGGTAAGTTGCGTGTGCTTACCTGAGGGTCTGTTATGTTTCAAAAAAAAAAATTACAAGTTTTACCATGCCTTATACTCTCCCGTCGCTAAATTCGATGGACTAAATTTTGCCCCTCTTTTCTTCTTCCTCCTCCATCGCCATCTTCGTCATGCTGCTCGATCGTCCTCCCGGTCCAAGTGCCCCCGTCTCCGCTAGTCACCGTCCACCGCTTCTTGTTGTTCTCACTCTTAACCCGCAATAGTCCTCCCTCCTCCCATTATGGGCATTTGCCCCTGCTGCCTCCCCTGTCCCCACTGCCCTACTAGTCTCCCGGTGTCTGATGTCGTCTTTACCCCCGGTCCAACATCGAGCTCGAAGATCATCGATGGTTCACATAAGAAAATATGAGGAAGAAAAAGGCGGAGGTCCCTTAGATTTCAATCAAGAGCATCTACAAGAGTCTTCTCTCTAAATCATCATTTTGAGCCATTTTCATAAAAATTGCTTCCTATATCTTTACGCTCTCTAACAGTTCTGTATTTTATGGGGCACTCTAGAGAGTCATTCTTATTTTCTATCATTGGCTATTGATCGAGAAATCCGGAATAGAAGATGACTATATTTAGATAACAAAATAAAGAAGTTGTTGGAAGATATTTTTTTCATCAAAATCTCTATTCCTAGCCATTAAGAAAGATACAGAGAGTCTCTTCAAGTTGCTCTAATAGGTGCCAAGAAAAATCGGGGGTGGGATGTGGTGTGGGTTTCACCATAGCACAATATATCAAAGCCCAAGAAATTATGTCTTGGTATAAATTCACAATCCTTAGAAGTTGAGTCATGTCATTGCTCGCTAGGCGTTACTCGTTTACCTTAGCCAAAAGAAGTTGATGAGTCATGTCATATTGTCATTGCTCACTAGGTGTTACTCTCTTTTACCTTAGTCAAAAGCTTGATAGCCTACGACCTAGCATGACACCGTACGTGGACATCGTCGGCCACACTTGGTGCTAGGCTGCTAGCAGTGTGCGAGATTTCTCTCGGTTTGCAACATTATTGTACTACGTCGGAGTAACGAAATCATATGCATTTTGACTAAGATGGTCCTCTAGTACCGATATATCAATATATCATGCATCTCGGGGCCCTGCACCGTCACGGTACTGCTGCTTCATGCCCACCGCGGCAAGTTTGTCGTGTGCATGCCTAACTGATGCAGCAGTGCAAGAAGAAATCTTATTTTTTTTTCAGATCGTTTTCATTTCGTTTTCTTGCCCATACCTTTCCTCTTCGCGGCAAGCAGTAGTGGTAGTGGTCATTATCAGACCGAGGCCACTGGATGAAGCAGCAGCCGCCAGCCGGCCGATAATATTATTATATGCGCAGCACGTCAGCAGCTGTCTGATACAGAAATTCGATTGCAGATTCCATGCAAATCTGTCTTGGACGCTGGTTGCAACTTTACTGAAACCAAGGGCCCCATGACGCACCAAACTATACTGCGTGCAGGTTCCTGGACAAGGCAGCGGTGGAGACGGCGGCCGACAAGGCGGCGCGTCCGTCGAGCGCGTGGCGTCTGTGCACGGTGACGCAGGTGGAGGAGCTCAAGTGCGTGCTCCGGCTGCTGCCGGTGTGGGCGAGCGGCATCATCTTCGCGGCGGCGTACACGCAGATGACCACCACCTTCATCCTGCAGGGGGACACGCTGGACCCGTACGTGGGCGGCTTCCGCGTGCCCGCCGCCGTGCTCTCCGTCTTCGACACCCTCAGCGTCATGCTGTGGGTGCCGCTCTACGACCGCGTCGTGGTCCCGCTGGCGCGGCGCGCCACGGGGCACGAGCGAGGGTTCACGCAGCTGGCGCGCATGGGCGTGGGCCTCGTCGTGCTCACGCTCGCCATGCTCGCCGCGGGGACGCTGGAGGTGGCGCGGCGCGGCGTCATCGCGCGCCACGGCATGTACGACACCAACACGGGCGCCGGAGGAGGGGACGGGAGGTACCTGCCGCTGTCCATCTTCTGGCAGGTGCCGCAGTACGTGGTGGTGGGCGCGTCCGAGGTGTTCACGTTCATCGGGCAGATGGAGTTCTTCTACGACCAGGCGCCCGACGCGATGCGGAGCCTCTGCTCGGGCCTCTCCATGACGTCCTTCGCGCTCGGGAACTACGTCAGCTCCGCGCTCGTCACCGTGGTGGCGCGCGCCACCGCGCGGGGTGGCCGGGACGGGTGGATCCCCGACGACATCAACCGGGCGCACCTCGACTACTTCTTCTGGCTGCTCGCCATGCTCTGCGTCGGCAACTTCGGCGCCTACCTGCTCATCGCGCGATGGTACACGTACAAGAAGACCGTGGATTAATAATATAATAACGACCATGGTCTACTAGCGGAATATTAGCGTGGGGGTGCTAGTACTACCGATTTCAATCCATTCAACTTCACTAGGAAAGTTGGAACAATGACTGGGCCTGGCCCGGTCCAATAAAGCTTATTAGCGGTCCAACCCTTCTCGTGCTCTGCGTTAAGCTGTGCAGTGTGTCGCGAGTCGCTTCGACCTCTCATCATCGGTGGTAACGACAGGTTAGGGGTTGCCGATCGATGGATTACTGACCAATGGTTCCCCGTGCTTTCGCCAAGCGCGACACTGCAGCTTGCGTCACGACTGACGACCTCTTACCTGTTCGTACCTCACTTGTACGTACGAGTATAGCATATCAGTCGCCGTCGATACAATGCGATGGGGCCATGCACGGAATTTCAGATTATTCGATTCTGCCCCGAGAGCGACTGTTAAGCTGTGACGGCGACGTGCGTGTTTATTTGCTTCCTCAAACGCGCTACACAAAACAAGAACACGGATTTTCTTTTCCTGACCGACGAATTGTTTTTATCCCCGCGTTAACATGATGACCGACGAATTATTACATGTCTCTTTCGTTTCGTACGCTGTTAATCAGAACGTAAATCCAATTTGACACTCATGACTTCTGCAGCGAACCCACGGTGGTACATATGAGTAGTTTAGATGTAAATTTAGGAGATAGACTATAAATTATCTTTCATGGTGAGTTCTAAAAAAATTATCTTTCATGATGAAAAATTGGTAATTTAGATCATATAAATTTAGGGGTACCTTAATTTATTTTTAAGAATGGGAGAGTTGGGTATTTTAGAAGCAATTTAGATTCAGCGACATTATTGCTAATGCTAATTAGACTATACTCCTAATATTTTTATTTTTGTGAGAATTTTCAGTGTTTCTCTCTTTTTAGTTGGTTGGCTGTTGATGCAGCAATCTCGATATCTTCTTTTATTTTGTTCTGATGATGAAGGATTGTAAAACTGTGTTATCTGAGGGTTCCCTCTAGCTGATGTTTTTTTTGTATGTACTAAATCCCGTAATTAGGGGCGAGTGACTTTTGCGGTTTTCAAAGCCTGGTACCTCTGAGGATTTGATTTGTACCAGTAGGCAAAGGCCCCGTTTAGTTGTGAAAATTTTTGGAGAAAAATTAATGTAGCATTTTTCGTTGTTATTTAGCAAAATTTGTATAACCATGGACTAACTAGGCTCAAAAGATTCGTCTCGATATTTACAGACAAACTGTACAATTAATTTTCTTTTACCTACATTTAATGTTCCATGTATACATCCAAAGATTCGATGTGACAGTTACTATGCAAAAATTTTTACCTCTTTTTAGGCATCTAAACACGGCCAAAGAGCCGATGATCATGATCCTAGGCATCACATTCAAACATAGTACACTATTTCTTTTCTTACAAAAACCTCGAAGGATATAGTAACGATGCGGTGGCCAAAGTAGGACTTTGGCATATTCTGTCCACATTGGTCGAACAGGAAAAACAGGAAATGACAACGGCGACGAATGACCGATTCTCTGTACTATTGGAATTCGTTATGACTTATGAGCTGTAACAGTACGGCTAACCTACTAGCTAACGGCAAATTTTATTAATATAAATAAAACATATGTACGTGCCTCCAGATTTGCAGGACCAAATCCTAATGACTACTCCATCCGTCTCTAAATAATTGTTGTTTTGGTTTTCGTGCCGTAAAAAAATTGAGTGAATTTGTAGATAATGCACGTAACATTTGTATCCCTAAATAAATTTATTATAAAAATAGATTCAACGATCTATCCAATGATATTAATAAATATTAATATTTTTTATATATCTAGTCAAAGTTATTTCTCGAAAAACGAAAACAGCAGTTATTTAGATACGGAGGGAGTAATGACAATGACAGATATATAGATTTACAGTAATTTCATTCTCTTTATTTTTTGGCGGCTAGTAATTTCATTCTCTAGTCTATATAAAATGAACGTGGTTTTGTTTGGTCATGGGTAACTGAATGTCTGAATCTGCTAACCACTGACATTGACAGGTATGGAGGTTTTCAACTACTGTGCTCCGTACTTGAGAGGGATTTTATTACTGTTTAGGGACATTTTTTTTCCTTTTATGCTATTTGGAAATGTACAAAATTATACTCTCTCCGTCCTGAGACATGCATTATGACTTCCCAAATTTGTACTGAAATATAGTGTATTCTACGTAGTGTCAATGCCTAGATTTGGAAAAGTTTGTTAAAAAAAACCATAATTTAAGGAGAAACACCTTAATTGGTTTAATATATGGGTACACGCATATACGTATATAGTGCTGATTCTTAGCGCTCGAATCCCTCTTAAGACAAGGTCGAGGTCGGTACATGTCTGAGGCAAAATGCAATCCATGAGGATCATCTGATTTAGGTTTTCGGTTTGTGATATTTACTTTCCAAGCTCATTATCTAGGCAAGGTGCAGGCAGGATGAGGTTTATATTGAATTTTTTTCTTCCACTGGAAGCCAAAGAAGACATATTGCTTGCTAAGCACCCGGTCTTGACTCGGCACTTGGACCGGATTAAACAGAAAAAAAAGGCGATACCTAACGTGGAGGAGACAGGACTAGAGCATCCTGAACAGGAGGCTCGAAGGTCTGCTCAGACCCGGTTGCACTAGGCTTCTCGTAACAGCCCCTCTAGCAATCCCTTCTTGGAGCCCGGCCTACAAAAATTACAAGACACCGAGTATCAAATTAACAATGCAACTACTATAGGACTACAAGGCGGAAGAATGCTCACTTGGAGGAGCGCTTTAGTTTGATGGGTGACTCCATCAAGGCAGGCTGTGGTGGCTCCCGATCATTCATCTAAGGGGTCATTGCCTTAGGCATTGCAGAATGCGAGCCAGAGCCGCCCTACTCTATCTCGATGGTTGCTTCCCTCTTCCTCTTCCTCCTCAAGATGAGGAGGACATTGGTTGTCTCCTCATCTCTCAGATCCTCTAGTGGAGGGCTACTACTTCTAGAGTTCTAGGGAGACAATGGTGGACTGGTGGTAGTGCGCTGATGGAGGTTTTGGCTCCTGCTCCTTGAATGGTCATCAAAAAGACTACTCAACATATTCAATAATCGAATCAAGAAAACTCAAGGAACTTACCCTAATGCTGGGGGGTTGGGGGGGCGGGCGGAGGTAGTAAGAGAGAAGGGCTTTGGGTGGCCGAAGTTGTTTAGGATCGTTCCTAGGTCACTAATCTGGTCACTATACGTGGGACGACTTACCATGGACTAGCCTATTATTAGTTCACCTGTCGCGGATGTCCTTCAGGTAAATACCATTGGACCTATTTCTTTTTCATGTACTTCATGAGTCCTTCATTATCTTCCTACAATCAACGATGAAGTGCTTTCACAGGGGTAGAAGTTGAAGGATTTGGTCAACTCCGGTTAGGATACCATAACAATGTTGTAACTTGATCATGAAGCACTCGGGGCTACTTACGATTACATGGCCCAAAGATATCGTTATGGAGGACACAAACGACTCCCAGAACATATAGGGATTCGTTCGGTCGATTAGTACTTAGAGTTTGACATCTGCTCCCTCTGTCCTAGAATAGATGACGTTATGGGATACGTGCTGGTCAAACTTTCTCAACTTTGACTAGATTTATAGAAAATGCGTGCAACATTTATATCTCCAAATAAATTTATTATAATAGAATATTCAACGATCTATCTAATGATACTAATTATGTATTATAAATATTATTATTCTGTTATATATAATTGGTCAAAGTTAAAAAGTTGACTTCTCGGGAAACGAGAATGACTTCTATTTTAGGACAGATGGTGTCACACCCATTTTTAAGGAACAAATGGAATGCATAATCTTATGTGCGCCCAAAGATCAATCACACATAAGATGACAAATATAAATAGTATCATCACAGATGTTTATTACATAACGAATAATATCACAGAGTCTTCACGTAACTAAGCGGAAACATAATATAATTCTTGTGGTAGCTAGCTCCATATCACAGGCACGTCAACTGGTTGACCACAAGTCTAGTATTCTTTAGGGAAGTAGAAGTAGTAGTCACTATTTGCACATTCGGGAGTCCATCCTGGGGTGTGGGGATGCAAGGGTGAGCACAAAAGTACTCAACAAATATAACATGGGGTTCATAAAGCTCAAATAAGGTAGACACTGGTTTAACTACATGTAGCTTTTAGTTGATCATGTTTTAAGCAATTGAGTAGCAACAAGTAGGTAATATTCCCTTAATAAACATATGATCATGTAAAGAGAATAATGAATAGCAAGAACAAGTAAATTAATAGTGATCTCTATTCCGTAAGGGTCCAAGGCCGCTCGTGACCGTGAGCACGGCTGATATACCAGTTTTACACTCTGCAGAGGTTGTACACTTTCACTATGAGTCGTGATCCCCAAAAGTCTGAGGTCATGACTCCCCATTGGACAGATAAGTTTCACTATGAAGTCTTTCCAAGGTTCGTCTAACAAGTTAGGGCCGCTAGGTTTCGTGGCCTGCAAATGTAGAGCCTCCCTTCCGTATGGCACAATGACACGCAGCCTATACACATAGGGACAAAAGCCACACTACACCCAACCCGGAACACACCCCTCTTACGCCATAAAGGTAACCACTAACAAGCTAGAAAAGGTCCTCTTATATGACTAAAGCCAGAGCCATGTATCCCTCATAGCTGTAATGTAAGTCCCGGATGTTCGCTTACAGATAAGTCCTTATGGAGAGGAATCTAGAGAAAACTCTAGCCCTCTTGTTTCTTGTTGCTAAAAATCATCTTTTAGTGTTATTGCATATATCATTAATCAAATTACAAGATCATTGTTTATGTGAGCACTAGCAAACTACCCAATGCTATAACCATAGGATTCAAGGAATAAGATCAACACTAAAGCATCCTTAATAAGGAGACACATGCATAATAAATTAAGTGAATTAAAGTGAATAGGTAACAAGGATAGTCCCATGCTATACTTGCCTTGATCTAGCTGATCCTGTTGACCTGGTTCGCTATAGTATTCTTGATCACCAACGAATTGCTCACCTTCTATTCTTGATTAACACACCAACATCATTTATCCAAGTGCAATCATACAAAGCAAACAAAACTACAATTAGAACAGTACACCAATAGTAGCAAAATAAGTTGAAAAGTTTGTAAAACGAATCTACATCTCACTAGGATCACACAGACGCGAATTGCATGCAAATCGGAGCTAAAACGGAAAAGATATGATTTAAACAAGCTTTTCTTTATTAAATTAATATATTAAATCTAATTTCAAAATTCAAAAGTGAAGAACCTACTAAACAGTAGCACTAACATGTAGATTATGAAATTACGAACCTAATGCAATTTGAACGGGTCAAATCGGAGTTAAAACAGAGAAGTTATGGCTAAAACAAGTTGAATGGCAAAACTGTAAATACTTGAAAACGTATTTTCACCTAAACCGACTGAGTTTACGCTTTCAAAAGGACAAAGCGTAGTCGGGCTTTACGCTTATGGACTGCGGGTTAAGACTTAAGAAAGTCCAGGGTTTCTTTAGCAAAAGACCAAACGAAGGGGTATCTCGCGATCTAAGCCGTTGGATTAGATTTGGACGGCTGAGATTCATTGAAGGGAGAGAGGAAGGGGATCTCCGGCCGGCTACAGTGCCGAGCACGGTGGAGGCCATGGCCGGCGGCAAAGACCTCGCCGGCGTTCGCTGTTCTCGCTATCCCGGGCACCGTTGACGATGGGACAAGCACAAAAAGAAAGAGGAGAGTGTTGCGGACTCACCAAGACGATTCGCGGGAGCGAAAATCGGACAAGGGCGGTGCACGGCTTCTCCAAGCGGGCGATTCCCGAGCTTGAGCGGTGGTGGCTTAGTTGCGGCGGCTAGCGCTCTATCCGAGGGCGTGGCTCGCGATTGGGGTGGCGTGGGGAGGGACGATGTGGCCGAGGCTGCTATTTAAGGGCGGCTAGGCGTGGGGTGCAAGGCAACATGGCGTCGGGGCGGAGGCGGATTCCATCGTCGAGTCCTACTCGGTTACGAGCAAGAGGAAGGAGACGACACCGCTTGCATGCGGGCCCGGCTTGGCAGCGAAACAGAGAGAAGGAGGGCGCGGTGGCTTCGACTGCGGATGGCTGGGCCGGCCCGTTTGTGACGCGCGAGAGGGAAGCTGGGTTCACGGGCTGCTGAGGCCGAGTGGGCCAATTGCTGAGGAGGGCAGCAGCAGGCCTTCGGGCCAAAAGCTGAGAAAGGAGAAGGCTTCTATTTCCTTTTCTTTTTCTAATATTCCAATTGCATTTTCAAATGGTTTTTGAAATCATTTCCTTCTAGAAATAAAACCAATCATCACAAATAAAAATATGCAACAGCATGTATGCACAAGCAAGTATCTAACCTTATTATTGATTTTATTTATCGAAAATTATTTCTCTAGGTTAAAATGTTCACAGAATTGCGGAAATAAATCCAATTCTCCTATTTTTAAAATAATGCAAATTTGAGGGTGTTACAATTCTACCCCCCTTAAAATGAATCTCGTCCCGAGATTCGGACGATGCTTACTCAAACAACTGTGGGTATGCTTTTCTTAAATCTTCCTCTCTTTCTCATGTAGCCTCTGCTTCCGAATACCGACTCCACTGAACTTTACACATCTTTATAACTCGGCTCCTAGTAACTCTTTCTGCTATCTCCAATATCTTTACTGGGTACTCTTCGTAGGTGAGATTTTCCTTAACAGTGAGTTCCTCTAACGGTATCTGTTCTTCCGGCACACGCAAACATTTCTTTAACTGAGACACATGAAACACGTCATGCACACCTGCTAAGCTCTCAGGCAATTCCAATTGATATGCTACTTCACCATGTCTCTCTAAAATCTTAAAAGGACCGACATACCTTGGTGCTAACTTTCCTTTCCGGTTAAACCTTTTCACACCTCTCATAGGCGACACTTTTAGGTAAACATAATCTCCTACTTTAAAAGTCAACTCTCTCCGTCGAGTATCAGCATAACTTTTCTGTCGTGACTGAGCTGCTTTCAAATTGTTTCTAATCATTCTTACTTGTTTCTCAGTATTCTTAAGCACATCGGGACCAAACACTTGACTTTCTCCTGTCTGATTCCAGAACAACGGAGTTCTACACTTTCTACCATACAAAGCTTCAAAAGGTGTCATCTGTAGACTTTTCTGATAACTATTATTGTAGGAAAACTCTGCATATGGCAAACTCTTATCCCAACTAGTACCATACTGCAAAGCACAAGCTCTCAACATATCCTCCAATATCTGATTAATCTTTTCAGTCTGCCCATCTGTCTGAGGATGATATGCTGTGCTAAAATTCAGCTTAGTCCCTAATGACTCTTGAACTTTCTGCTAGTGATATGATGTGAATTGAGTGCCTCGATCTGACACTATCTTCTTTGGAACACCGTGCAAACTTACTATCCTTTTCATATACAGTTCAGCCAACTTTGCACTAGAATATGTTGTTCTGACTGGTATAAAGTGAGCAACTTTGGTCAAACGATCCACTATGACCCATATTGAATCAAAACCTCTCTGAGTGCGGGGTAACCCTACTATGAAATCCATACCAACTTCTTCCCACTTTCACTCTGGTATCTTCATCGGTTGCAACAATCCTGCTGGTCTCTGATGTTCAGCTTTAACTCTCTGACACGTATCGCATAATGCAACATACTCTGCAACATCTCTTTTCAAACCATACCACCAATACTTCTCTTTCAAATCCATATACATCTTGGTACTTCCAGGATGAATAGAGTAAGCAGACTCATGTGCTTCACGTAGAATTACTTCTCTTATAGCCTTGTCCTCAGGCACACATAATCATTTTCTAAACCATAGAGTTCCTTTATCATCCAACTGGAATCCAGGTACCTTACCTTTCAGTATATTCCCAACTATCTCCTTTATTCTGTCATCTATCAACTGACCCTTACGTATTTCTTGCTCCAGTACAGGCTCTATCACCAATTCCACTGCATTGATGGCAATACCCAAGTTCAAATGTTCAATCTCAGCACACAACTCATTCGACATAGGCACTACTTGTACCTCATTAGCATAGCTCTTCCTACTAAGAGCATCTGCAACAACATTGGCCTTGCCCGGATGATAATGTACCTCCAAATCATAATCCTTAATCAACTCTAACCATCGACGTTGTCTCAAGTTTAGATCTGACTGGGTGAAAATATACTTCAAACTCTTATGATCCATATAAATATCACTCTTATGTCCAATCAGATAATGCCTCCATATTTTCAAAGCATGTACCACTGCTGCTAACTCCAAGTCATGAGTAGGGTAATTTAACTCATGCTTCCTCAACTGTCGCGATGCATAGGCCACTACTTTGCCTTCTTGCATAAGCACACAACCAAGACCCAAACGAGATGCATCACAGTAGATAGAGAAATTCTTACTCAAATCTGGCAAAACTAACACCGGGGCTGTTGTCAATCTTTTCTTTAATTCCTCAAAGTTAACCTGACACTTATCCGACCACATAAACTTAGCATTCTTTTCTAACAATGCTGTCATTGGCTTAGCAAGCTTGGAAAACCCCTCAATAAATCTTCTATAATATCCAGCCAATCCCAAGAAACTATGAATTTCTCCCACATCGGTTGGTGGCTTCCAATTTAACACATCCTTTACCTTGCTAGGATCCACTGATATTCCACCATTAGAGACCACATGACCCAAAAAGGCAACTTCCTTCAACCAGAACTCACACTTACTACGTTTAGCATAGAGCTTATGCTCTCTGAGCTTTTGCAGGACCATCTTTAAATGTTGGGCATGTTCTTCCTTAGTCTTGGAATATACCAATATTTCATCAATAAACACTACTACAAACTTATCGAGATACTCCATAAATACCTTATTCATCAGGTACATAAAGTACGCAGGAGCATTAGTCAAGCCAAAAGACATTATTGTATACTCATACAAACCATACCGTGTTGTAAATGCTGTCTTTGGTATATCAGTAGCACGAATCTTCAACTGATGATAACCAGAACGAAGATCAATATTTGAAAACACACAAACACCTCTCAACTGATCAAACAAGTCATCAATCCTAGGCAGTGGATACTTATTCTTAATAGTTACCTCATTAAGTGACCGATAATCAATACACATCCTTTGAGAACCATCCTTCTTATCAACAAAGATCACGGGAGCTCCCCACGGTGATGAGCTAGGACGAATAAAACCTTTCTCTTGCAACTCTTTTATTTGTTTCTTAAGTTCCTCTAATTCATTAACCCCCATTCTATACGGTCGCTTAGCTATAGGTGCAGTTCCAGGCAATAATTCAATAATAAACTCAATGTCGCGGTCGGGTGGCATACCTGGCAAGTCGTCGGGGAACACATCCGGAAATTCCTCCACAACTGGATCCTCCTGATTGACATTATCATCAAGTCGATTCACTGTGGCTGTCTGCGGCTTCTGCACTACGATCTCCACACTAATTCGATCTCCCTTTAGGGTTGTCAGGGCTACTGCCTTTTCCTTACACTGAATCACTGCCTGATTTTGCTTCATCCAATCTAGTCCCAGAATAAGATCAATCCTAGCTATTCTCAACACTATAGGACTCACTTTGAATTCTACCCCCCTTAAAATTAAACTAATAGGGAGGCATTGGTAGGAAGCTTGCATACTTCCCCCAGGTGAATTGACTAATATGGGGTTTCTCATGGCACATAAAGGGATACTATGTGTCTTAACAAATAATTGAGATATGAATGAATACGAAGCTCTAGAATCAAAAAGAACAGTAGCAAGGATGGAGTGAACATCGAACGTACCGAGCATAACTTCAGGTTCCACCATCGCGGTATCTTCAGACACATGAGTCACTTTTCCATAGTATGGTACCTTCTAATTACTGTTCTGCTTCTAAGGGGTTTGCTGATTGACCTTCTCAGGACAATTATAAGACAGGTGACTTTCTTTTCCACAACGGAAACACTTGGTGGAAGTATTAGGAGCACTAGTCTTCGTTGGAGTGTTGTTAGGGGTACTCTGACGCTGATTCTGGTTCCCATTCTGCTGCGGAGGACGGTTATTGCCATTCTGCGGCTGATAAGGAGGACGTTACAGAAACTGATTACATGAAGGAAGTTGACCATGATTCCATTGGTTAGGCAGATACCTCTGCTGATAGCCTTGTTGAAAACCAGTGCGCTGGTGAGTGTTATTTCTAGATACTTGTCCCTGAAGCCTCTTCCTTTTGGCATCCATCTCCTTACGCTTGTTATCCACCACAATAGCGCGATTCACTAATGTTTGATAATCTGGATAAGCATTGGACATCAGCTGCAATTGAAGACCATCATGTAGACCCCTCAGGAAAAGTTGCTGCTTATCGGCATCATTAGCCACCTCATTTGGCGCATAACATGACAACTGTGCAAATTTATCTTGATACTCAGCTACAGGCATAGATCCTTGTGTTAGATTGTGGAATTCCTCGGCCTTCAGCGCCATCACTCCCTCAGGTATATGATAGGATCTGAAACTCTCTATAAATTCTTGCCAAGTAACGACGGGAGCATTGACAGGACGGCCATACTGATACGAATCCCACCAGTCTTGAGCTGCTCCTTGAAGTTATCCCGAAGCAAACAACACCTTCTGTTGATCATTGCACTGAGCAATGTTGAGATGCTTCTCCATCGCACGAAGCCAATCATCAGCTTCCAATGGATCAGTGGCATGGGTGAACACCGGGGGATGACCCTTCAAAAATTCACCACGCTTATCTCGCGCAGGTGCTCCTCCAACTGGCTGATTCTGTTGATTGTGCACCAGAGCTTCCATCAACTGGGTCTGTATTGCCAAAAGCTCATGAATAGTATGTGGTGGACCAACTCCATGACCACGGCCTCGACCTCGTCCTCTTCCAGACATCTGTTATCCAACACAATATCAAATCTTAGAGATTATCTCATATTAGACAGTCCTAGAGATAGCGAACGAAATCTGATAACCTTCTGGACATATTTCAATTTTCAGTAGTTCGGTAAAACAGACCTATCTCGAGTTATAGATATTCAGTAGAGGTGTACTTTACATGGTTGGAAAACTTATGAAATTATCTACATCTTTTCTTTAACTCACAAATCCAAATTCTATCACGAAGTTAACCAAAAATAGGACCTAACAGAAATTGTTTCTGGTTTCCAGACTGCACAGAAACTTCATCTTGTCATGACTATATCTCATGATCCAGAACAGATAATAAGGTGATTCCAGAGACATTGGAAAGGTACGTGGTTCTAGTTACTCTCATAAAAATTTCAGAATTTTTCGCTAAACAGTTAATTCTGAGAATAAAAGGAAAGGCAGACTGCTCCAGAAAGGACAGAACAGAGAGAAAAGGTTATCCCAACTAAACTATTTATTTTTCATACTTAAACTTAGTATCTTTAACTAGGAACTCTTGTAGGCAAGCCCACAGAGCTCCAGCACTCATTACATGGAAAAACCAACTCACACATAAGCACAATAATAACTCAACTAACCACACAGAGTTCACACGACACCACAAAACTCAACTTAACTCGACACTATTCGTACTATCATATTATTACATAGATGGTATTCCAACTCCTAAGGACGGGCTTGATGTTCATGATAGTCATAGATCGCATCCATGCCTTGATCAATCCTTAGACCATCTATCACCTCTTGATACCTCTTGACGTCTTTCCCCAAGGCTTTAACCAAGGCTTCCAACCGACAATTCTTCACCATCATGTCATGACCAAAATCCACCATCACTCGAGGAATTAACTCCAAATTCCTAGGGTTCATCATTACCCATCCTTGCTCCGGGTCTCCACGGGGAAAATAGCGGTATTGATCATCTTGCATAACATCATGGCGGAGGTGACAAAGTCCCAAGCATGCTTCAAAGGATGCATCTTCTATGCCATCTCCTATAGTAGCACGACGACCACTATGGGAAAAACACCGGTCCAGTAGATGAGTATCCATCTCCTCGTCCTTGACGAAGATACGCACATTGCACTTCTGAAAGGTCCTTGTTTGGTTTTGGTAATTGAGTGACAACTTAGGTGGACTAATATGTGGTTATGTGAGATACACATGAGATTAGTCCACATGTGATGGTGTCATGAAGGAGCTCATTGCATATGAGACATGACATGGAGTATGTGACCAAGATGGAGAAGATCAAGATGAGGCTTGGCTCGAAGGACCGGTTGTGAAGGTGAAGGGCAAGTTGAGGCTTCGAAGCGAAGGACCATGCGATGGTGAAGCTTGGGCAAGACTTGGCGCCGACGGACCAATGCAACGGTGAAGAGCAAGTGAGGTCAAGATCGATGAACCAATACGGTCACGTGATGATATGAAGTGAATCATATCATTTGGTGATTGGTTGGTGCATGTGTTGCATCAATGCCGGAGGAGATGGAGTGGAATGCGCAAGGCTAAGGTATAACCTAGGGCATTTCCATTTCACCGGTCATAGGTGTGTAGAGAAGTTTATGACCGGGTTTAGGATAGATGACCATACTATCAAGAGGGGCAAACTTGTTTGCATATCGGTCATCTAGTGCTACTTGAGCGATCTAACTGTGCATACGTGTTAGGATCGAGTGGCGAGGCAAGTTGAGTGCCTAATTCCTTCGAAAATGATTATAAAAATGCTAACACACGTGCACAAGGTGGCGATCACTTGTTGGTGTTGGCACATTTACGAAGGCGATGAAGTTTGGGTGGTAGAGAGGGTTTGGGTCTCTCTCTCCCTCCCGCCGAGCTTGCGAGCGTGGGATTCAGGCGTTTTCGAGGAGTTGAAAAGCCTATTTTCCACTACGCCGGAAGTCGGAAAAGAAACGGAGGCGAACGGAGGTCACAGAGGTGACCGGACGCTGCACCGGACGCGGTCATGGTATGACCGGACGCGTCCGGTCAGTACAGCGCAGACGCGGGTGTTAGGGTTTGTAACCGGCGCGTCCGGTCACTCGCGGGACCGGCGCGTCCGGTCAAGTGCCCAGAAGGAACTGCGGTTCGCAAGGACGATCGGACGCGGGGCGCGTCCGGTCACACGCGATTGGACGCGTCCGGTCATTGAGGGAGCTTACTGGACTCCGACCGGACGCTGGCACTGTCGCGTCCGGTCGTTGCGAGGAGCGTGTCCGGTCGTTGTTTCGCGGGCGCGGGTGCTGTGCGGATCGGCACGTCCGGTCGATTGAGCAGCGCGTCCGGTCATAGCGTTTGACCGTTGGCGCACAGTGACCGTTGGAGGATCTAACGGTCGCGTTTGAATTCGAGGGACATGTGGACGTCGCAGGGCGACCGGACGCGGTGAAGCGTGTCCGGTCAGTTATGACCGGCGCGTCCGGTCATCCCGAAAATGACCCAGTGAAGGGGTAACGGCTCTATTTGACCGCGGGGTTATAAATAGATGCCTTGGCCGGCCGTGGCCGGTAGCTGAGCACACTTTAGCCTTGGTGGCTTGTGTGGTAGTGCTTGGGAGCCCTCTAACTCACTCATGCTTGATAGTGTTCATCGGATCGAGTGAGAGAGCGATTCTAGTGCGATTGCATCGTGAGGTTGCATCGAGTGGCACTAGGTGATCGTGTTGCAAGCCGGTAGTGCTTGTTACTCTTGGAGGTTGCCACCTCCTAGACGGCTTGGTGGCTTGTGGCTCTGTCGAAGCTCGCAAGAAGATTGTGCGAGGCTCCGGAGAAGCTTTGTGAGGGGGATTGTGCTCACCCCGCGGGGATCGCGAAGAGCAACTCTAGTTGAGCGTGTCATTGAGTTACCTCACTTGAGAGTGGTGTCTTGCGGTGCCTTGCGGGGCGTGCCTTGAGGGGCAAGTGACTTGAGGGTCACACCGAGGAACCATCTAAGTGTTGGTCGACACAACGGGGACGTAGCTTGGTGGCAACCAAGTGAACCTCGGGAGAAAATCACCGTGTCAACTTTGTCTACTCTTCTCGGTGGTTTGCATTCATGCAACACAAGCTTGTATTTACTTTCATATATACTTGTGCTTGTGTAGTTGCACTCGTAACTAGTTTGCTTGTGTAGCTTGCTAGTTATCTTCTTGCTTGTGTAGCTAGAAGCTCCCGCTTGCGTGACTAATTTGGTTTATGTAACCTTGTTAGTCACATTGCTTAGTTTGTGTAGCTAAGTGTTTTGCCCTCTCTAATTTGGCATTAGTTGCCTTGTTATTGAGCATTGCTAGTGAGCTTAGGTTTTGTGCGCTTTGCTTACTAGAATTGTGTAGGAGCTCCTTCTTGCTTGCAAAGTACTAGTGCATAGGTTTGTGTGACCTTGCTTAAGAATTAAATAGGAGAGCTCTTGCTAAGGAAAGCATCTTAATTGCTTAATTAGGATCTTTGTGAGGTGCTTGTGAACTTAGTTAGAGGGGTGTAGTCTTGGCTAGAACGATAAGTTTAATTCCGCATTTGTTTTGGTTAGCCAACTTGTTTAAGTTTTAGAAAGGACTATTCACCCCCCCCCTCTAGTCCGCCATCTCGACCCTACAACTTCCAGTAAGTAGCTTCCAAAGGATGCTTATGCTCCCAGCAAACGTACTCAAACGCATGATCCCAATCTGTGAAGTAAGCACTAAGCATACCAACCAATCGATGGTGTGAAGGTGTGTCATAGCTTGACTTGTGATGAATCCTTGTAGTCCAACCCATAAGAAAGGACGGCACACCAACTTCAGCGGAACCATCTTATGGAGGCGACGGGGGCTGTTCTCCACCTTGAGCAAACTCAGCATCTTCATCATCACTCAAGTAGACAACCTCCTCCTTAGGTTCAAGTTCTTCTTGAGGCATATCTGGTTCCGGCGCCTGATCTGATGAAGGTGGCGGGGTTGGTGCAGTGTCTTCTGGTTCTTCCCTAAGCTCCATTGATTCATACAGGGAACGAGGTGGAAAGTAACCTCTAGTGGTGATACGGGCAGTCTTACGGGCACGAGGCATCTAAGAATTTAGTCCAAAGGTAAGTTAAAATAGAGGCAATATTTTCATAATAGAATAGGACGAAAGGAGCATAAAAATTTAGCAATTATCAAGTGTAAGGTGATAAGCATGAAACAATGGAAGAAAAGGGAAAAAAATCACGACCATTACTAACTAGGCTTGCGCCCTACAGTCAACATGGCTCTGATACCAATCTGTCACACCCATTTTTAAGGAACAAATGGAATGCATAATCTTATGTGCGCCCAGAGATCAATCACACATAAGATGACAAATATAAATAGTATCATCACAGATGTTTATTACATAACGAATAATATCACAGAGTCTTCACGTAACTAAGCGGAAACATAATATAATTCTTGTGGTAGCTAGCTCCATATCACAGGCATGTCAACTGGTTGACCACAAGTCTAGTATTCTTCAGGGAAGTAGAAGTAGTAGTCACTATTTGCATATTCGGGAGTCCATCCTGGGGTGTGGGAATGCAAGGATGAGCACAAAAGTACTCAACAAATATAACATGAGGTTCATGAAGCTCAAATAAGGTAGACACTGGTTTAACTGCATGTAGCTTTTAGTTGATCATGTTTTAAGCAATTGAGTAGCAACAAGTAGGTAATATTCCCTTAATAAACATATGATCATGTAAAGAGAATAATGAATAGCAAGAACAAGTAAATTAATAGTGATATCTATTCTGTAAGGGTCTAAGGCCGCTCAAGACCGTGAGCATGGCTGATATACCAGTTTCACACTCTGCAGAGGTTGTACACTTTCACTATGAGTCGTGATCCCTAAAAGTCCGAGGTCATGACTCCCCATTGGACAGATAAGTTTCACTATGAAGTCTTTCTAAGGTTCGTCTAACAAGTTAGGGCCGCTAGGTTTCGTGGCCTACAAATGTAGAGCCCCCCTTCCGTATGGCACAATGACACGCAGCCTATACACATAGGGACAGAAGCCGCACTACATCCAACCCAGAACACACCCCTCTTGCGCCATAAAGGTAACCACTAACAAGCTAGAAAAGGTCCTCTTATATAACTAAAGCCAAAGCCATGTAGCCCTCATAGCTGTACTGTAAGTCCCGGATGTTCGCTTACATATAAGTCCTTATAGAGAAGAATCTAGAGAAAACTCTAGCCCTCTTGTTCCTTGTTGCTAAAAATCATCTTTTAGTGTTATTGCATATATCATTAATTAAATTACAAGATCATTATTTATGTGAGCACTAGCAAACTACCCAATGCTATAACCATAGGATTCAAGAAATAAGATCAACACTAAGGCATCCTTAACAAGGAGACACATGCATAATAAATTAAGTGAATTAAAGTGAATAGGTAACAAGGATAGTCCCATGCTATACTTGCCTTGATCTAGCTGATCCTGTTGACCTAGTTCGCTATAGTATTCTTGATCACCAACGAATTGCTCACCTTCTATTCTTGATTAACACACTAACATCATTCATCCAAGAGCAATCATACAAAGCAAACAAAACTACAATTAGAACAGTACACCAATAGTAGCAAAATAAGTTGAAAAGTTTGTAAAACGAATCTACATCTCACTAGGATCACACAGACGTGAATTGCACGCAAATCAGAGCTAAAACGGAAAAGATATGATTTAAACAAGCTTTTCTTTATTAAATTAATAGATTAAATCTAATTTCAAAATTCAAAAGTGGAGAACCTACTAAACAATAGCACTAACATGTAGATTATGAAATTATGAACCTAACGCAATTTGAACGGGTCAAATCGGAGTTAAAACAGAGAAGTTATGACTAAAACAAGTTGAATGGCAAAACTGTAAATACTTGAAAACGTATTTTCACATAAACCGACAGAGTTTACGCTTTCAAAAGGACAAAGCGTAGTCGGGCTTTACGCTTATGGACCGCGGGTTAAGACTTAAGAAAGTCCAGGGTTTCTTTAGCAAAAGACCAAACGAAGGGGTATCTCGCGATCTAAGCCGTTGGATTAGATTTGGACGGCTGAGATTGATTAAAGGGAGAGAGGAAGGGGATCTCCGGCCGGCTACAGTGCTGAGCACGGTGGAGGCCATGGCCGGCGGCAAAGACCTCGCCGGCGTTCGCTATTCTCGCTATCCCGGGCACCGTTGACGATGGGACAAGCACAAAAAGAAAGAGGAGAGTGTTGCGGACTCACCAAGACGATTCGCGGGAGCGGAAATCGGACAAGGGCGGCGCACGGCTTCTCCAAGCCGGCGGTTCCCGAGCTTGAGCGGTGGCGGCTCAGTTGCGGCGGCTAGCGCTCTATCCGAGGGCGTGGCTCGCGATTGGGGTGGCGTGGGGAGGGACGGTGCGGCCGAGGCTGCTATTTAAGGGCGGCTAGGTGTGGGGTGCAAGGCAACATGGCCTCGGGGCGGAGGCGGATTCCATCGTCGAGTCCTACTCGGTTACGAGCAAGAGGAAGGAGACGACACCGCTTGCATGCGGGCCCAGCTTGGCAGCGAAACAGAGAGAAGGAGGGCGCGGTGGCTTCGACTGCGGATGGCTAGGCCGGCCCGTTTGTGACGCGCGAGAGGGAAGCTGGGTTCACGGGCTGCTGAGGCCGAGTGGGCCAATTGCTGAGGAGGGCAGCAGCAGGCCTTCGGGCCAAAAGCTGAGAAAGGAGAAGGCTTCTATTTCCTTTTCTTTTTCTAATATTCTAATTGCATTTTCAAATGGTTTTTGAAATCATTTCCTTCTAGAAATAAAACCAATCATCACAAATAAAAATATGCAACAGCATGTATGCACAAGCAAGTATCTAACCTTATTATTGATTTTATTTATCGAAAATTATTTCTCTAGGTTAAAATGTTCACAGAATTGCGGAAATAAATCCAATTCTCCTTTTTTTAAAATAATACAAATTTTAGGGTGTTACAGATGGAGTACTTGACCTTCACGGACTTTGGAATACAACTATACAAGGTATAGATATGTTACATATGCTAGGCTTTTATTGTATCAACTACTACTAGGGGGCCAATTTGTAAACCGATTAGTCTGGGGATCTATCTATAATCATATCCCTGGACAATATAAGGTGTTGTAAAGAGACCTTGATCTGTAAATCCCAATATTTTTTTGCGATTATATAGTACAACGCAGACACAACGCACGCACACTCATCCCTATGAACGTCCGCTCGTAAACCCTACCCCTATGGGTATCTTCAAAGACTGAGCCGGTACACACTCATCCCTAAGAACGCCCACCCGCAAACCCCACCCCTACGAGTATCTTTGAAGACTGGGCCGGTAAATTCTCGATGTTGACGAAGTCACCACAGGCGCACGCTGTCGACGGAAACATCGCCTACCATTGAAAATCAACGCCTTTAAATCCTGGAAAATCATGAAAAATTCACTCCCATATGGAGTTGAACTCAAGACCTGAGATGTATTGAGTCTTGTAACCACTATACTACAAAGTCCTTTCGCCCAACATCTAATACTCTCGAATCACATTGCGCATAGTAAGTAATACAATCTATAAACACATGAGGTACAACGTCCCATAATCACTGTCAGGTGACGAAACACTGACATAGTTGCTAATACAATTTTCTAAAAAGAACTTGGTCACATTTATATAGGTTGAAATGTGATTTAGGTCAAACTATATGTATAGATTTGTATTTGAAAATACTTGAAAATCTTGCAATTTGAAGTATCTTAATAATACATTTCAGAATGAACTTTTAGTATTATAATCAAAGATAAGACCATGTAATATCAAATATAACAAACATGTTGACGGAAGAGAGTATCTTATTATCTGGTTGGGGAATAAATAACAGAAGCTCCATGCATACACATCTTGTATCCATCTACTTTGTGTTGGTGCCTATCGTGTGAGACGAGAGACTGAGCTGGTGAGGGTTTGAGAATCCAACGTGTGTTTCACGGCAACTATATATCATTCTCTCGCGCACGCACGTACGCATTGTGTCCAGCTGCCCGACACATCGAACTACTCGAACCCAGACACTGCATCCCAAAATCCAATACTCCCGAATAATTTGGCGCACAAGTTACACAATCCACAAACACATCTGTACCATATTATCTTCTCTCGAGGATTAGAACCTGCATAAAGTCGTGTCTCATGTGCAACCATAGATCTGTATGCGTAGAATGTCCCATAATCATTGTCCAGTGCCGACATAGTGCTATTACATTTTTCCTGAAAAAAACTTGGTTAAGGTATATGTATAGAATTGTATTCGAAAATACTTGATTTTTTATTTAACTAGTCAACATGCACGTGCGGCACGCACGTGCGTAGAAGATATCGTGTTAATTTTTTATTTTTTAGCTTAAATTGTTATTATTTTATTATCCTTTTTATTTTTGTATTTTTTTAATCTAATATTTTTTGACAATTCAGATGGCATTTGGATAGTTAGTCGATAAGTAAAATTTTAATTAATGTACCTATGATACAAACAACAACATAGGAATTATGATTTGTTCTAAACGACTAATATTGTTGGCTGTCTTGTACAGCCAAGGCATCCATTTGAGTCGATCTATACATGGGCCAGGCATCTATTTGAGTCGATCTATACATGGGCCGAGAAGAACAAAAAGCTGAGCAAATTTACTACTGGCATCGTTTAATACGTGCTTGCCACGATGCGTATGCAGCAGCACGCGGGGTGCTCCAGCGCCTCCATGCTGGTGTTGTACCTGTACCTGCCAGGGAAGGTGTGTACGTCGTTGAGACCGGAGACGTGGTCGTGCATTGCGCCGACGGTCCCGGTCAGGCCTTTGTCGAGACGGAGGTGACAACCTATATATATGGTGCCAGTGTATGGAGACGATGGACGTCCACCGGCTCACGGGCAACAAGGCGCATGACATCTCGGCATTCCTTTGCCTTAGTGTCAGAGCTCCTCACCAAGGTCCTCCCGACGCCTGTGTTGTACGTGCAGGCTTCGCAATCGACCTCTCGGTATACCATGCCATCACCGACGGCCAGGTCGTGTAGCGGTTCATGGGAGCTTCCGCCGCCCGCGAGGGTGAGGAATATAATAGACGGAAACCATCGGGAGGGGAGGACGTTTTTTAGACTGAATAGAATATATAGGAATCTCCTATGCATGTGGGTAATCAACATGGGAAGATAAGGGCAGGGGCGCGGGGTGGGCATGGGTATAGGCGGATGTGTGCTTTTTTTTGTAAAAAAACAAGAGAGGAGACCGACGTTCCTGGGAGAGGCCGATGATATGGGTATAGGCGGGTGGTATTTTTTTATGTGAGAAAAAATAGCGATCCGAGAAATCGTATGTATAAACACGCGTAAAGAATAAAAAGTTTTTCGGCCGGGCCCGTTTGTCAGATTAGGACAGGGGATTACATGCGTTGGATCTGTGATCTAAGGGACACAAGTTTAGGAGGGTAGGAAACATCAGGGTGAGAGGTTATTTTCAATTTCTTCGCTCTTTTATAGTATAGAATAGATAGATATATAGATAGATAGATAAAGGAAATTATCAAGCCAGATATCCATTCAGACGTGGTGCAACACGGTCACGTAATTAGCCTGGCCACCTAGCATACGTGACCAGACATTGGGCCGAACAGTCTAGGACCTATACGAGATTCAACCGACTTAGATTAGATTTGTTTATGGGTATAGGCGGGTGGGTATTTTTTTTATGTGGGAAAAAATAGCGATATGAAGAATCGTATGTATAAACACGCGTAAAGAATAAAAAGTTTTCCGGCCGGGCCCGTTTGTCAGATTAGGACAGGGGATTACATGCGTTGGATCTGTGATCTAAGGGACACAAGTTTAGGAGGGTAGGAAACATCAGTGTGAGAGGTTATTTTTAATTTCTTCGCTCTTTTATAGTATAGAATAGATAGATATATAGATAGATAGATAGATAGATAGATAGATAGATAAAGGAAATTATCAAGCCAGATATCCATCCATACGCGGTGCAACACGGTCACGTAATTAGCCTGGCCACCTAGCATACGTGACCAGACATTGGGCCGAACAGTCTAGGACCTATACGAGATTCAATCGACTTAGATTAGATTTATTTATGGGTATAGGCGGGTGGGTATTTTTTTTATGTGGGAAAAAATAGTGATCTGAGGAATCGTATGTATAAACACGCGTAAAGAATAAAAAGTTTTCTGGTCGGACCCGTTTGTCAGATTAGGACAGGGGATTACATGCGTTGAATCTGTGATCTAAGGAACAAGTTTAGGAGGGTAGGAAACATCACGGTGAGAGGCTATTTTCAATTCCTTCACTCTTTTATAGTATGGATAATACATTTTAGAAGAAACTTTTAATCAAAGATGAAATGAAAACCATGAAAATCAAATCTAACAAGCATTTTGACGGAAGAGAGTATCTCATATTCTGGTTGGGGAGTAAAGTTTTTTTAGACCAAAGGCTTGGGGAGTAAAGTCGTAAAGAATAGAAGCTCCATACCCCACATCTTCTATCCATCTACTTTGCGTTGGTGCCTATCGTGTGAGACGAGAGGGCGTGAGAATCCAACGCGTGTTTCACGGCAACAACTATCACAGTCTCTCGCGCGCGCGCGCATTGTGCCCAGCTGCCCGACACATCGAAATACTCGAACCCAGACACGGGGCTGTTTGGTTTGCAGCGTGGCCTGGGGTGCTCGCCCAGGCAGGTCGATCCGACCACCAGGCGCCCGAAATCAACGGCCTGGGGAGCTTAGCGGGCATCCGGCCGTACGTACGTCTCAGCCATAGCTGACGGAAAAGCATGCGCTCACCACCAGCTAGTAGCTCACCTGTCAACGGCCAGCTGCTCCGGTGTGCATCGTCGATGGAGAGGAAAATCTAACTAATCATACGTCTTCCAGCTTCCCAGCATCCTCGGTGTTGTCGGGTCTTGGCCCTCGGTCGGTCGGAGGCGGGCGATCGCGGCCGCGCCGGTGAAGACGAGCCAAGATGGCGTCGTCCCTGACGTTTTTGCTGAAAGGTGCAATATCCTCCAGTATTTTTCTGCGAGATCGAGCGACAATGCAGCTGTTTTGGGCACTGCATGCCGTGGTGTGAAACAATTAACCTTGCGTGTCTGATTACGCGCAGCTGAGCTGGACATCAACCTTTTTTTTTCTCTTATTTGCAGAAGATCAGGTCATGGCCAGCGCGAGATCGAGCTTCCCAAGCAGTTGTATTTCTTCGTTTGTTAATTTTTAATTCATGCCAATGCAAGTTAATTTTTAATTCATGCCAATGCAAAGATGAATTGATCTATGTACTTCGTTTGCAAGCTTGCACCACTGGACACAAGCATCCAGCAGTTGTGGGTTTTTGGGCTGTTGTTTTGCACTTGGTCGGCATTTTTTTTACTGCTACATAATTTACCACCAGAGAGCAGAGATCAACTCCACCCGTTCCGTTCTCTTTCAAAACAGGAAAGAAAACAGTGGTCGAACGTCATCACTGAATGGACACAAAAATTATCTGAGCGGCAAAAACTTCGATCCTAACGAAGAGACTAATTCATCTGTTCCCTCTTAGTATTGCACTTAGTAGTGCTACTTACTCTAATAAGATTCCATCGCGCCATCTGTTTTACAGCTCTCTCTGCAGCCAACCGGAAGCGGACTGAAACGCCTCGCCTTGCGAAACCTTCCGTGCCATGGACGCGATCCTCCATACATACCTATCTTGTGGTATCTATCGCTGCAACAATCTGGACAGTGAAAACTACATTTTTTTACAATTGGATCTGTGTGCGCCATTGTGTTATTATTCCATCCAAACTTAAACGTCGCTGATGGAATTAACAGTGCTGAATGAATACATAGATGTTCTGAATATTTTTTCCTGCAGCCAGATGATTAATATGCATTTTGGCGCCATGCTTCAAAATAAACTTTCTTTGTAATATTGTATATATCTGTATATGGCCAGAGAGTACCAAGTCTTCAAATACTTACTTAACAAAAAGAAGACAGGCAAACCTGAGCTGTGTGTAACATATATATACAAGTAGCTGTTCTTAGCTGGTTATTAGCAGAAAAGAAAGGAAAAACAGAGAGAGAGAGAGAGAGAGAGAGAGAGAGAGAGAGAGAGAGAGAGAGAGAGAAACCAAGTCGTCTCCTGGAAATACCTCTATAAATATGCTAGTTGGTGCAACCACGTAACGAAGTTAACTAGGACATTTGCCTTCGCAACGAGGCCTAACTGACGCCAAGGAGTAAAGAAGAAGAAGCACACATGGGCACATCTGAGCAGCCATGCACGAGCACGCCCAACTTGTTCACCGCCTCCTCCTATGGCGCCTCCCAGCAGATTCATCATCTGCTGCCACAGCACGACTCCGTGATCTGCACCGAACCAGGACTGGGCTTCCCCTACTACTGTGACACTGATCAGCAGGACGCGGCGTTCGACGGCGACGGGGTAGAGCTCGGCTTCCAGGTTTCCAATAAAGCCACCAGGGTCGACTACTACAGCTCGCCTTACCAGCCGTCGTGGCCGCTGGCTCGCGCCGCGGCCGCCGAATCGTCGCGCGTCAGGAAGCAGAGGTTCCGGGACGTCCTTGAGAGCTGCAAGCAGAAGGTCGAGGCCATGGAGGCGATGGAGTCCCCGGTGGCGTTCCAGGAAGGTGAGGACGGGGTTGCCGTGGGGGATGGTTGCGGTGCCGGCGCCGCCGCTGGCTGCGGCGGAGGAAGTGGAGGCGGCGAGGACGGGATGCGGCTCGTGCAGCTGCTGGTCGCGTGCGCCGAGGCCGTGGCGTGCCGCGACCGCGCGCAGGCCGCGGCGCTGCTTCGGGAGCTCCAGGCCGGCGCGCCCGTGCACGGGACGGCGTTCCAGCGCGTCGCGTCGTGCTTCTTGCAGGGCCTGGCCGACCGGCTGGCGCTGGCCCACCCACCGGCGCTGGGCCCGGCCAGCATGGCGTTCTGCGTCCCGCCGTCGTGCACGGGGCGCGACGGCGCGCGCGGCGAGGCGCTCGCGCTGGCGTACGAGCTGTGCCCGTACCTGCGGTTCGCGCACTTCGTGGCCAACGCCTCCATCCTGGAAGCCTTCGAGGGAGAGAGTAACGTCCACGTGGTGGACCTGGGCATGACGCTGGGCCTGGACCGCGCCCACCAGTGGCGCGGACTCCTCGACGGCCTCGCCGCCCGCGCGGGCGCCAAGCCGGCGCGCGTGCGAGTCACCGGCGTCGGCGCCCCCGCAGACACATGGAAAGCCGTCGGCCGCGAGCTCGAGGCGTACGCGGAGGGGCTCGGGATGTGCCTCGAGTTCAGGGCGATCGACCGCAGCCTCGAGAGCCTGCACATCGACGACCTCGGGATCGCCGCCGACGAGGCCGTGGCCATCAGCAGCATCCTGGAGCTGCACTGCGTGGTGAAGGAGAGCCGCGGGGCGCTCAACTCGGTGCTCCAGACCATCCGCAAGCTGTCGCCCAAGGCGTTCGTCCTCGTGGAGCAGGACGCGGGGCACAACGGGCCCTTCTTCCTGGGCCGGTTCATGGAGGCGCTCCACTACTACGCCGCCGTGTTCGACGCGCTGGACGCGGCGCTCCCGCGCTACGACGCGCGGCGCGCGCGCGTGGAGCAGTTCCACTTCGGCGCTGAGATCCGCAACGTGGTCGGGTGCGAGGGCGCGGCGCGCGTGGAGCGGCACGAGCGCGCTGACCAGTGGCGGCGCCGCGTGAGCCGCGCCGGGTTCCAGTCCATGCCGATCAGGATGGCGGCCAGGGCGCGGGAGTGGCTGGAGGAGAACGCCGGCGGCGGCGGGTACACGGTGGCCGAGGAGAAGGGATGCCTCGTCCTCGGCTGGAAGGGCAAGCCCGTCATTGCCGCCTCCTGCTGGAAGTCCTAGTCCGCCGCTCGCCGCGTCACGCTGCGCCGGCCGCCCGAGAGGTATACGTATTCCACCCAGCACCGTGCTTGTCTGGCAAGCACGCATATATACATACGGTGCTACTACTGTATGCTGGCTGGCCATAGATGCGTACACGGTGGATGGATCTGTGGTGAGGGTAGATGAATAAAGAGCTCAAGCTTAGAGATGAGCTCGCGCATGCTTCTGGTTGTTCAAGCTGTTATGTGCTTGAATACACTTGTACAATAAGGACCTCACATAGTGCGTGATTGAGTTGCTTGACAAATTGTGTAGGTCTGTTAACCAATCTAGGCCTTTCATTCCCCATCCCAACGCAAAATATTTCCTCTGTCACCCGTCACAATCGAATCTTTGGACGCATGCATGGAGCATTAAATATAGATAAAAAAGATAACTAATTGCATAGTTTGTCTGTAAATGTTGGGACGAATCTTTTGAGCCTAGTTAGTCCATGATTGAACAAATTTTGCCAAATAACAACGAAAGATGCTACAGTAACTTTTCACCTACTTTTCGCGAAGTGAACACACCCCTAACAGCATGAGGGGGTTTCGATTTCTTGCTGTATCTTCATCGTTTTTTTCCCTCATGATCTTTTTGTCATGGGAAACTAATGTAATTGTCAGCGGATCAACACCTCCAACGGCTAGAGCAGGCCCGGGCCTCTCGCGTCGCCAACGTCCAGCACTCCCGACGCCACCTCGTGCACTCGCCTCGCCAACGGCCTCCGCAGAGTGCACTCGGCTCACACACACGCGCGCCCAGTCTTCACGGCGCCCACACGTCCGGCTTGTGCGCTCATCCTCTCCCGTGTGTAGTGCGTGTGTGGTCATGGCCAAAGGCCATTGTACTCTATAAATGTACACAGTATACGATCAATGAAAGTTGTCCCGTTGATCATCTCAATTCTACATGGTATCAGCCTCCTCTTCGATCCTAGTGCATCCCTTTGCCTCACCTTCCGCTCCACCATCTCCTCCCATGGCTTCCTCCTCCGATGCCTCCGACGACGACGAGTTCGTCGCCCCAGCCTCCGCCATTCAGGGTATCTCCATTCGCCATCATGTCCCCGTCGTCCTCGATCTGGAAGAGGGAAACTACGGGCAGTTGAAAGTCCTATGTTTGGTGTTGGTAATTAGTGACAATGCCTAAGTACTAATCATATGCCTAAGTTGTATGTAGCATATGAGGATTAGTACATTCCAAGGTTGGTGGCAAGATGGACATGGTGATCATGATGGCCACACTTGGATTTGGACGCAACCCTACGTGATCAAGGCAAAGGTATATGCTTAAGGGTTGTGTTTTAGTAACCAAGACACCTAGTGGGTGTGGTTACATTATAGGATAGATAGCCGCACTATAAAGAGGGGAATGACGCAGCTATTGAACTCCTAAGTGCCTCTAGGTGTGCATTTCATAATCATATGCATTTGGATAGAACTAATATCGCCTCGAAAAATGACTGTGAAAATGCTAACACACTCACACATGACGAGATCACTTGGTGGTGTTAGCACATTTGTGAAGGCGGTGGAGTTTGAGCGGGCGTTTTCGAGGAGTTGAAACGACTATTTTCCACTACGCCGGAAGTCGGAAAAGAAACGGAGGCAAACGGAGGTCACAGAGATGACCGGACGCTGGACCGGACGCGCTCTCTGTTTGACCGGACGCATCCGGTCAGTGTTCAGCGTCTGCGCGTATTTCTGTTTTTGATCGGACGCGGTGGCGCGTCCGGTCACTATCGATCGGACGCGTCTGGTCGTTCAGGGAGCTTACTGGACTCCAACCGGACGCTGGATCTGTGGCGTCCGGTCAGTTCTATAGCGCGTCTGGTCGCTGTTTCGTTGAGCGCTGCTCAGGCTTGACCAGCGCGTCCGGTCAGTTATGGGACCAGCGCGTCCGGTCGATCGTAGCGCGTCCGGTCGTTGCATGGAGCGCGTCCGGTCGGTGGTTCGCGAGCGTAGCCGTTGTGCGATCGGCGCGTCCGGTCAGTTTGACCAGCGCGTCCGGTCAGCGCGACTTCGGCTGTTTCAAGTTTCTAACGGCTATATTCGAAGGGGTACGTCTATAAATACTCGTTGGCCGGCTCAAGGCTCTCTCTTGGACATCTGACATACTTGTGAGCACTTTGAGCTAAGCAACTCCTCTCCCACTCATCTCTCTTGCTTCTTTGCATATTCGAAGTGAGATTGAGTGATCCAAGTGCATTTGCATTGTGAGATTGCATCTAGTTGGCACTTGGTGGTTGATTTGCTGTGGGATTCTTGTTTCTCTTGGTGGTTGCCACCACCTAGACGGCTTGGAGCAGCTTGGAGGCGTTGGCAAGAGTTGGTGATTGTTCTTGGCCACCTCTGGTGTTTGTGAGAGGTTTATGCCTACCTCGATGAAGCGCTAAAGACAACGTTAGTAAATTGCTCGTGTCATTGCAACCTTTTGCCATTTGGTAGGTTCTTGTGGCGCCTTTTGAGAGGCTCGGTGTGAGACCGATTAGCCACCGAACCACGTGGTGAAAAGGGACACAACGGGGACTAGCGTGCCGGCAAGCACGTGAACCTCGAAATAAATCTTTGTGTCATCACTTTCATATTGTGATTGATTGATCCTGGTGTTCGGTTGTCTTGGTATTTATTGTTGATCATATTGGTTGGCTCAATACTTCGCCCCTCGGTGAAACTCTCCTAACCCAACTCCGCATTACCTTCTTAGTTATCTTTGCTAGCTAGTTAGCTTTGCTAGAGTAGTTCCTTTATGTAGCTTGCTAGTTGTAGTTGTAGTTACCTTCTCGGTTTGACTTGTGCGGTTGAGTGCAAATATACTAGAATTGTGAATTGGTTAGGTGGCTTGCAAACACCCCGTAGGCTAAGCAAAACTCGTATCTCGCTACTTGTTATATTGATAAACTTGTTTAGCTTGTCTTTGTAGAAATTTTTAAAAGGCTATTCACCCCCCTCTAGCCATCAAGACCTTTCAAGTGGTATCGGAGCCGTGGTCACCATTTGCAAGGCTTAACAACCTCGGTGTAAGATGGTGAAAGCATCTAGGCCCCGAGGTTTGGTTTCGGCAATTGATGACAACGCTTTATTACCATGACTAACGTGTGTTTTGCAGAAACTTTGGTAAGTTAGGTCATGGAGGTTTTAACTGCTTTGGGCACCATGGTATTCATGCCCCTTGATGGAAATCGTTTCGGTTTTTAAAAGAGTGACGTCAAGATTAAGGACGGTTAGTTCCGGATGTCGAGGTGTTGAGAGACATTTGGAATAGTCGTTAGGATCTTCGTTTTTCTCTTTTGGCCGTACTATAAAGGGGGGCATGAGCGGGTAGCTTGACCTAGGTGAGTCCTATGTTTAGGTGTGGTGCACACTTGTTAAACTTGGCGCTAGGCAGCTCTAGAATAGCTCAAAGTTCAGTTGGGAGCAACTTGGTTGAAGTTGTAACGCTTTTCGGAGAGTTTCGGGTCATTTTCCCGTGACCGGACGCGGTCCTCGGCATGACCGGACGCGTCCGGTCAGTTCAGTTCAGCGGCTGGGGTTTTCAGCTCTGAGCACCGGACGCGGTCCTCGCGAGGACCGGACGCGGTGGTCAGAAGTCAACACGTGTCACTTAAGGGAAACACCCGATCGGACGCGACCTGGGTGTGATCGGCGCGTCCGGTCATAGTCCAGTAAGGTCCTAAGACGACCGGACGCGTCCGGTCATCACCGATCGGACGCGGTCGCGCGTCCGGTGCGAGTACAGTAAGCTCCACGCACGATCGGACGCGTCCGGTCACCCCTGACCGGTGCGTCCGGTCATTTAGGTGTTTTTCGGTTTTTGACCGTTACGAGCGACCGGCGCGTCCGGTCAGTACGACCGGCGCGTCCGGTCAGCTCGAGTTTTGCTGAGTCAGCAGGTAACGGTTCGTTTCATCTATGGGGTGTATAAATACATCCCCACCACCTCTTTTAGAGGTCTCTTGCTCATTTGATCAGCTGATAAACACCTTTGGAGTGCAAGGTAGTGCAAGAGCACTAGTGAGGATAGAGATTTGAGAATCAAAGCTTGAGAGTCCCTCACTAGCGATTAGAGAGTAACAAGTGTGCATCCACTTTCTCATTTAGGCTCGTAGAGGTCAAGTGAGAGTTCTAGCTTGTTACTCTTGGTGATCGCCATCACCTAGACGGCTTGGTGGTGATTGGGAGTTTGGTGTTCATCCGGCGGAGCTTGTGGATGACCCAACTCATCTTGTGAGCGGTTGTGGGTGATTCACCGCGACGGAGTGTCAAAGAATCAACCCGTAGAGAGCACTTGATCCTTGCGCGGATCAAGGGGGAGCGACACCCTTGCGCGGGTGCTCCAACGAGGACTAGTGGGGAGTGGCGACTCTCCGATACCTCGGAAAAACATCGCCGTGTTCCTTGCCCCTTTACATTCAAGCATTTACTTTCTCGTATTTACTTACATTGCTTGTTTACATTCCTAGACTTGCCATGCTAGACTAGGATTGGAAACTAGGGTGCAAAACTTTGTATCGGTAGACTCTCTAGGAACACAAGTAGACACTAGGGGTGAATTCCAGCTTGTAGGATTTATTCCTTGCATTTATTTTTTAGAAAAGCCCAATTCACCCCCCCTCTTGGGCATCTTGATCCTTTCAATTGGTATCAGAGCCGTGTTGCTCTACTTTTAGGCTTTACCGCCTAGAGCAAGATGTCTAATGGGGAAGGACCACCTCCCACTTTTGAGGGAGACGATTTTCCATATTGGAAAATTCGTATGGAGGCGTACCTCGAAGCCATAGATGTTGGGTGCCTTAGAGCCGCAACCGAAGGGCTTCCCCCCATAAGGGATCCCGCTAACCCAAGTGGTAACGAGGAGAAGTACGACCGGTGGAATGCAAAGGCCAAAAATGCACTCTACCGGGGCTTAGGCAAAGATATCTTCAATCGCATGCGTAATGCAAAGAACGCTCATGAATTGTGGAAAAATCTTTGTGCTCTCCATGAGGGAACTAAGAGTGAGCGTGAGGAACGCTATCACATAGCCTTAAAGAAAATTAATTCTTTTGAGATGCTTCCCAAAGAAAGTGCTAATGACATGTACACTCGCTTGAATGTTCTTGTAGAGGACCTCAATGCTCTTGGGCTCACCAAAATGAGCCAATCGGATGTTGCAAGGAAGATCTTGAGTGTGCTTCCCGTTGAGAAGTATGGACATATTGTCACCGTGCTTCACCAAAGTGATCTTTCCACCGCAACACCAACGCAAGTTTTGGGGAAAATCAATGCTCATGAGATGTACATGCATATCACTCCGGAAGAGGGCTCATCATCTTCCAAGAAGAAAGACTTGGCCTTCAAAGCTAGTCATGACAAGAAGAAGATGAAAGGCCAAGCCATGATGGTGCAAGAAAGCTCAAGTGATAGTGATGTTGATGATGAATCACTTGCACTCATGGTGAGAAAGACCACCAAGATGTTAAAGAAGCTTAACAAGAGTGGCATCAAGTTCGATGGCAAGAAGAAGAAATTCTTCACAAGTAGCAAGAGAAAGCCAATCTCGGAGATGGATTGCTACAATTGTGGTGAACTTGGTCATCTAGCTCATCAATGCCCTAGACCACCAAAAGACAAGTACAAGAACAAAAACAAGGGCAAGAAAAATGATTCAAGTGATGAAGAAGAAGAGAAGAAGAGGAACAAGCCATACAAGAAGAAGGATGGCAAAAAGAAGGAGTTCCACAAGAAAAAGAAGGGAGGAAAGGCATACATTGTTGGTGATTGGCTCACCGACATTGAATCATCATGTGAGTCCTCCGAAGATGAGAGCAATGATGAGAAAGAGAAGGTTGCCGCATTTGTGATGGGGCCATCATCTTCACCAACATCTTCATCACCACCTTCACCACCTCCTTCACCATCATCGTCCACTACTCACCTATGCCTTATGGCCAAGGGTGAACGAAAGGTACAAAACCATGATAGTGATGATGATGACGATAGTGATAGTGATGATGAATATGACTCACCTTCTTATGATGAACTTGTAAAATTGTTAAATAAATACACTAAAATCATAAGAAGAACTAGAAGTGAAAATGATGATCTTCAAAATGAAAATGAATCACTCTCATCAAAGATTGAAAATATTCAAAAGACTAGTGGTGAGCTTAGAGTTCAAAATAAAGTGATGTCTTCCACTCTCAAGGAACTCAAAACCTCCTATAAAGAGCTTAAAGATCAACATGATAAACTTGAGAAGAAGCATGATGAGCTCATCACTAGACACAATTCTCTAAAGGACAAATATACCACATTAAAAATTGATTATGATAGTCTTGTGGTTGCAAATGAACTTGCTCTTGAGACACATGATGCTACTAACCATGTTGTTAAGTGTGATATAGCTACATCATGTGATGACTTGATCATTGAAAACATTGAGCGAGGTTCTAGTAGCAAAGGCAAGAGTGTGGTTGAGTCAAGCAATCATCATGATTATGCCAAGATTAAGAGTGAAAATGAGAAGCTTACAAGTGAGAACAAGAAGCTAAAAGGTTTGATGGCTCTTGAGAAGCAACCAACTAATGAGTCACTCATTGAAGAAAACAAAAAGCTCAAGCAAGAAAAAGAGCATCTCAAGACCGGCCTAAGCAAGTTCACAAGAGGCCAACATTTGCAAAGTGAGCTCCTCATGAACACCGTAATGAAGATGGATAGAAGTGGTATTGGGTACTTGGCAAATCAAGAGAAGAAATCAAAAGCTCAACAACAACAAAGCAAGTCAAAGCCCAAGCCAAAGAGATGTGTTGAGTGTGGTCAAGAAGGTCACTTTGCTCATGAATGCAAAACTCCACCACCACAACCCTTGCCCAAGCATGCTAGACCTTTCGCTTTCAATGCTCATTATATGCTAAGAAAAGATTCAAATGGAAAGATGAAAGTCATGTTTTTGGGTCCCCCAAACAAGAATAGGCCAAAGAAAATATGGGTTGCCAAGTCACTAGTGGATAAAGTCAAGGGCCCCTCTCAAGTTTGGGTCCCTAAACAAAAAGCTTGATCTCTTGTGTGTAGGTGAACTACAAGACCGGTGGAACTCATTGGGTTATTGATAGTGGTTGCACTCAACATATGACCGGTGATCCTCGTATGTTCACCACCATTGAAGAGAATGGTATATGTCAAGAGAAGATCACATTTGGGGATAATTCAAAGAGCAAAGTCAAGGGTATAGGCAAGATTGCAATATCACATGATCACTCACTCTCAAATGTGCTCTATGTTGCTTCATTGAGTTTCAACTTGTTGTCCGTTGGGCAACTTTGTGACCTTGGCTTCCAATGCTTGTTCACACCAAATGAAGTGAAAGTTTCAAAGATAGATGACAAGCAAGTGATATTCAAAGGCTTTAGATACAATAATCTTTATCTTGTTGACTTCACCTCCGAAGATGCAAATTTGATGACATGTTTGTTCACCAAGACCTCACTTGGTTGGCTTTGGCATAGGAGGCTTGCTCATGTTGGAATGAACACTCTCAACAAGCTATTGAAGAAAGAACTAGTGAGAGGATTGAAGGATGTGAAGTTTGAAAAGGACAAACCTTGTAGTGCATGTCAAGCGGGCAAACAAGTTGCAAACACTCATCCAACCAAAGCTTTCATGTCAACTTCAAGAGTGTTAGAACTTCTACACATGGATTTGTTTGGGCCTACAACATACAAGAGCTTGGGTGGTAATCTCTATTGTCTTGTGACAGTGGATGACTACTCAAGGTATACATGGACTTTCTTCCTTCATGACAAATCCGAAGTGGCAAATTGCTTCAAGAAGTTTGCAAAGAGAGCTCAAAATGAATTTGAAGTCAAGATAAAGAAGATTAGAAGTGACAATGGGAAAGAATTTGACAACACCAACATTGAAGCTTATTGTGATGAAATTGGAATCAAGCATGAGGTGTCTTCAACCTACACTCCTCAATAAAATGGTGTAGTTGAGAGAAAGAACCGAACTTTGATCACCCTTGCAAGAACAATGCTAGATGAGTACAACACTCCGGAGAAGTTGTGGGCCGAGGCAATCAACACCGCATGCTATGCTTCAAATCGCCTCTTCCTACAAAAGTTTCTTGGCAAGACCCCCTATGAGTTGCTTAATGGCAAGAAGCCGGACGTTTCTTTCTTCTGGGTGTTTGGTTGCAAATGTTACATCTACAAGAAGCGTCAACACCTAGGGAAGTTTCAAAGACGTTGTGATATTGGTTTTCTTGTTGGTTACTCATCAAAGTCCAAAGCATATAGAGTATTTAACCATGCCACCGGTTTGGTTGAAGAAACATATGATGTGGAATTTGATGAATCTAATGGCTCCCAAGGAGCAATTGAGAATTGTGATGATGTAGGTGATGAACCCTTGAGGGAGGCCATGAAGAACATGCCCGTGGGAGACATCAAGCCAAAAGATGATGATGACGATGTACAAATTGTTGATCCACCATCTTCATCACGTGTGCCTCAAGATGATAACAAGAATGAGAGAGTTGAAAATGAAGACACTCATGTCTCTCATGAACAATCCGAGGCACAAGCTCAAGATGTTGATGCTCCTCATCCACCTCCTCAAGTGGTTGATAAAAGAAATTCACCACTACTTCAAGCACATCCACAAGATCTCATCATAGGGAGTCCTACAAAGGGAGTAATGACTCGATCCCAAAAGCTAGCTTCTTTTGTTGAACATCACTCTTTTGTCTATTGTGTTGAACCTAAGAATGTAGAAGAAGCTCTTCAAGATCCGGATTGGGTGATTGCAATGCATGAAGAATTGAACAACTTCACCTGCAATCCAGTATGGACACTTGAAGAGCATCCCAAAGGTGCAAGAGTCATTGGAACCAAGTGGGTGTTCCGAAACAAGCAAGATGACCAAGGCATAGTGGTGAGGAACAAGGCAAGACTAGTTGCAAAGGGGTTCTCTCAAGTTGAAGGTCTTGATTTTGGAGAAACCTTTGCACCCGTTGCAAGACTTGAAGCCATTCGTATCCTCCTTGCTTATGCATCACATCATGATATGAAACTATATCAAATGGATGTGAAAAGTGCATTTTTAAATGGCTTTATAAATGAACTAGTCTATGTTAATCAACCTCCCGGGTTTGAAGACCCTAGATATCCTAATCATGTTTATAGGTTGTCCAAGGCGTTATATGGGCTCAAGCAAGCCCCTAGAGCGTGGTATGAACGCCTCCGGGACTTCCTCATTGAGAAGGGCTTCACCATTGGGAAGGTCGACACCACACTATTTACCAAGAAGTTTAATGGGGAGATCTTCATTTGTCAAGTATATGTTGATGATATCATCTTCGGATCAACAAATGAAGATTATTGCAACGAATTTGGTGAATTGATGTCAAAGGAATTCGAGATGTCAATGATTGGTGAGCTCACATTCTTCCTTGGCTTTCAAGTAAAGCAAATGAGAGAAGGGATCTTCATCTCTCAAGAAAAGTATACCAAGGATCTTCTCAAAAGATTCAAGATGGAAGAATGCAAACCAATCAAGACTCCAATGCCATCAAATGGACATCTCGACCTAGATGAGGGAGGTAAACCGGTTGATCAAACTCTCTACCGTTCTATGATTGGTAGCTTGTTATACCTTACCGCATCTAGGCCCGATATCATGTTTAGTGTGTGCATGTGTGCTCGCTTTCAAGCATGCCCTAAAGAACCTCACCTAAGTGCCGTAAAAAGAATCCTAAGATATCTTAAGCTCACCCCAAGCATTGGTCTTTGGTATCCCAAAGGAGCTAGATTCCAACTAGTTGGCTATTCCGATTCGGACTATGCTGGTTGCAAGATTGATAGAAAAAGCACATCCGGAGGGTGCCATTTGCTTGGAAGATCTTTAGTATCTTGGTCATCTAAAAAGCAAAATAGTGTGGCTTTGTCCACCGCCGAGGCAGAATACATTGCCGCGGGGGCTTGTTGTGCACAAATCCTATATATGAAACAAACCCTCCTAGACTATGGAATTGTTCTTGAAAAGGTGCCACTTTTATGTGACAACGAAAGTGCTGTTAAAATTGCTAACAATCCGGTACAACACTCTCGCACCAAGCACATTGATATCCACCATCACTTTCTAAGAGATCACGTTGCTAAAAATGACATATCACTAGAAGGTGTAAGAAGTGAAAATCAATTAGCGGATATCTTCACCAAACCTTTGGATGAGGCAACCTTTTGTAGGTTAAGAAGTGAACTCAATGTGCTTGATTCTAGTAACTTTAAAAAATGAGTGTGTGTTGTCCCTTGCATTGCATTGTATAATATGCCTTGTTTATTTTTATCGCATTGTTTTTAGGGCTTGGCTAACACGGTTACGATAACCCTTCCTTGGAGGAGTGAAAAAGCCTAACCGTGGATCAAACTTGACAAGCATTCTAGTTTTACCTTCTTGTATTGCATTGCATATGCATGGTTGTTGTTCTTGTCGTTTCTTTTCGGTTAAGCTTTGAGCAACCTCTGTGTTCGTCCATGGATAGAGAGAGCATTTTGACGCTCCTAAAGGTTCAAAAACTCTATTGCGTGGCCATACGTTGCTCCTTGGGTGTTTATTGCCTATTTTCTTAAAAATAATACTAGCCTAAGGCAATCTATTTTGAAAAAATTTGAGGGTTTGAGTGAGGTCTCTCATATCGTGTTCCAATTGGTGTTTATTTGTGTCTCTTTGAATTGGAACCTGATTGGGAGAAGTCGCGTCGTAGTTCGGAACAAAGAAGGGCAAAGAACAGTCACCGGACGCTGCACCGGTCGCTGCACCGGACGCAGTGATGCTTCACCACCGCGTCCGGTCCCGGCGTCCAGCAGCGCGTCCGGTCATCCAGAAGACCAACTCCAGATCTAGTGATCGGACGCTGCACCGGACGCGCCTCTGTTGACCACCGCGTCCGGTCCTGGTTACCACCACCGCGTCCGGTCATTCGCGATATATTCCCGAACTTCCAACGACCGGACTCAGACCGCGTCCGGTCAGTCCGCACCGGACGCGTCAGGTCACTCCAGGAGCTTACTGGAGTATGACCGGACGCTGCACCACCGCGTCCGGTCATAACGACCACCGCGTCCGGTCATCACGCGTCGACCGGATCTAACCCTTCATAAAACGGTTCGTTTTCGGCCGTACCTTCTCATCCGCCCGAGCTCTTCGCGCCGCCGCCGCCCTTGCGCCTTCGTTGCGCCTTCGCTGCACCCCCTGCCGCCGGTGAACCGCCGCACCGCCTGCCGCCGGTGAGCCGCCGCCACCTGCGCCGTCTTCCTCGCCCAGCCTCGCTTGCGCGCACGCCAGCCGCCCGCACGCGCCTGCCCGCGCCATCTTCGCTCGCAGTCGCGCCGCCAGCACCCTCGCGCCGCGCCGCCGCAGCCAACGCTCCACCACCGCCGGTGAGACTGGTTCCTGCAAGCCAGCTTCTCCTCCGACCGAAGAACGACTCATCCTCGCCTCCGATCGATTTTCGTTGATTTGCCCTAACCCTAGGGTTCGTCGGACGATCGTTCGTCGACAAGATTCGTCGCGCGTCGTCTTCTTCGCGAGAGCTCGTTCGGCGATTTTGGGAATCTCGCAATCTAGGTCACCTTACCCTGTCAGTCATCTCGACGATCCGAGGTAGCTTCACGTTTCGATTCATATCGTATCTCATATGCTTGCTATCTCTAGGATTCGTACCTTTTAGCTATATATGTGTTTATAGTAGATCTCTCTATTCCGTCTTTGCAGCGAGTCTGTTGTGTGTCAGGGTGAGATCAGTTTGCTAAATCCGAGGCCAAGCCTGCGGATACGGATTGAGGCCAAGCCTCTTGAGTGACAGTTCATCATCTTACAGAGGTTCTCAGTCACTGTGTCAGCATGGTGCGTTGCAAGAACGCCGGTGGTGCTCCTGGTGACGGGAACGACAGTCCTCCTCGTCGGTCTGAGATTGCACGTGGGAAGCGTGTCAAGGTCTTGGCCAGAAAGAAGAAGAAGACACTCACAGAGGCAGAGATTGCTCAGGCCGTAGCAGATGCAGCAGAGCAGGCAGAGAGAGGTGGCAGGAGCAGTGGCATACGCATAGGCGAGCGTCGCTTTCATCTTGAAGGTCCACAGCTCGGCACAGAGGCCACTGAGGGCACTGAGGATACTAGAGCTGCAGAGGATATGTCAGTTGATCCACCCACAGAGACCACAGAGGCTCCAGAGGCTACAGCAGATACAGAGGAGCAGCCAGCTCAGTCTCCAGTACGTCGCCGCTCCACACGCGCCCGTACTCAGGTATCTCCTAGGCCAGAGGGTCAGCGACGTGGAGCACGTCCTCCTCCCAGAGCTAGAGGTTCACCCCCGGTCGAGCACTTTGACTTGAGGGGTGCTACAGCACGTCAGGTGCAGGGGTTGAGGTTCGTGGAGGTCAGTCGGTGGTTTCCACCTGTGAGGGATCCCAGAGCTTCAGAAGGATTCTATACCCCTCTTCAGGAGGATTTCTACAGAGCTCTAGTTGACAGCGGTATTGCTTTCCAACCACAGAGGGTCTGTCGACTTGAGTCACTAGTCGAGGTTGTGGGAGAGCAGCTACGTCCGCACCTGTCCTTTCTGCCAGGCTTGTCAGATCTTCTTGGACGGACAGGTGCATACTGCGGCACATGGGTCAGAGAGTTTTATGCTTCACTATGGATTGATCCTGCCCATGATTTCATTCACTTTGCATTCCGAGGCCGCGATCACCGCCTATACAGCAGCAGAGTGCGGGAGATTCTCAGACTCCCAGCTTTTGACACAAAGATACATCAGCTATGTTATGGTCAGACTCCTCCTCCGAGACGCCCTCACGGCGGGACAGTGCCACCTACCGACTTGGTTCGACCCTGCTTCCGTGAGCCTTTTGGCGAAGGGTCTCGACACACGCCCGCTAGTTTGACTCCACTGGCCAGAGTTTTGGATGCTATAGTCAGACGCACACTTCTTCCCAGACTTGGCTACAGAGAGGGACTGACTCGGATGCAGTTATGGGTTGTTCACCACCTCCTCTCACAGACACGGTTTGATATATGGGATCTCATACTTAGTGAGATGGAGGACACCATAGCTGAGGGCTTCAAGGGTAATCGTCAGCTGCCCTATGCACACTGGATCTGCTTCATTATCAGATCATCTATTCAGCTGCCAGCAGAGATCCGAGCTGAGATATCAGATACTACCACTGCTTTTCCTGAGTATGATATCCGTCAGCTTTGGACGTCAGTCACCAGAGATCAGGCCCCAGTGCCAGGACAGCGTGTGCGACCTGAGGTTCCTGAGACAGCAGCTGAGCAGGACGCCACAGTTGATGAGCTTGCAGAGGCAGAGCTTGCAGATCTTGACGCTCAGCCTGCTGATCTTCCTGAGGATGGGACATCTGACAGCACTGATGAGGACTACCAGCCCATCCCCAGGTACCAGTCTCCTCGGTCCCACGACCACGAGGCCGGTGGCTCTGGTTCAGCCTCCCGCACAGACCCAGTCATGGTGGCAATTCTTGAGAGGTTGACCTAGGCACAGGAGCAACAGCAACAGCAAATACAGCGACAGGCTCAGGACATAGCTGCAGCATTTGCACAGATTCAGGCTCGTCAGGACGAGTTTCAGCGTCAGCAGCTTGAAATCCAGAGGCAGCAAGTCGAAATGCAGCGACAGCAATATGAGATTCAGCGACAGACTGCAGCTAGTCAGCAACAATACTTGGACCTCCTGCGCCACCTAGTCACGGTTGGGGTTCCTCCGCCTACTTCCGTCCTGACTTCTACTTTACCAGCTTCTGATCCATCGAGTCAGGGACAGCCGGGTCACCAGTTCACATCTCCACAGCGGCAGGTTCCCCAGTCTTTCCAGTCCCCGAGCTTCACTCCTATTCACACGGGGTTTACACCATCAGACCAGCCTCGCCCTCACCTCCTGACAGGCACATCTTTCGGTGATTTCAGTGCTACCTACAGCGAGTTGACTGGTCAGCCGACGCCCTCGCATACTACAGTTGCTACTTCTTCAGGGTTGTCAGCTTCAGAGGCAGCTATTCCTCCTGCAACAGGAACTGGTACTACAGAGACTCTACCTTCGTCAGTTGCCTCCACAGATCCTCCTGCTACTGGCTCGCTACAGGCTCAGGTCACTCAGACGGATCCTATCATTACTACTACGACAGTACCTGTTCCTGCCGTTCAGACCCAGATAGTTACACAGCCACATGCTTCATCAGAGGGTCAGCCAGATAGCTCAGATTCCGAGGGCGATTCTCTACACTTCATGATTACTCCGCGCACCTCGGCACCCGACACGACTCCGTCTGTCCCCCCATCAGATCCTTAGATTAGTTTTTCTTTTGGCGCTTGATGCCAAAGGGGGAGAGAGAGTAGTTTCAGGGGGAGATTTGAGAGTTGTTTTTTTTCGTTTTTTCCTGTGTGCTACTTTCATGCATCATGCTTACTTTTCAGTCATTGCATTCGTGTGACATGTCGTTGTGAGATAAACCTTGAGTCTTAATGTTTTATCCTGTTAGTGTTATCTCTTGTCACCACTGTTAATTATAGCTCTAAGGTTGTGCTTCCATGCCTTACTCCGATAAATTATGAGCTATCCGTTTGTGTGCTAACGCTTTTTGTCTTATCTTATGAGTACACTCTTTTGGCTTGGGACACATAAGCATTTCCTTTCTCTTCTCTTCTCTGCTTATTGCTTGTTGCTTATGTGAACCATGCATGTTCAAAAACCTCAACTCAAATCTTCTATCTGAGTATTGTCATCAATCACCAAAAAGGGGGAGATTGAAAGCATCTAGGCCCCGAGGTTTGGTTTCGGCAATTGATGACAACGCTTTATTATCATGACTAACGTGTGTTTTGCAGAAACTTTGGTAAGTTAGGTCATGGAGGTTTTAACTGCTTTGGGCACCATGGTATTCATGCCCCTTGATGGAAATCGTTTCGGTTTTCAAAAGAGTGACGTCAAGATTAAGGACGGTTAGTTCCGGATGTCGAGGTGTTGAGAGACATTTGGAATAGTTGTTAGGATCTTCGTTTTTCTCTTTTGGCCGTACTATAAAGGGGGGCATGAGCGGGTAGCTTGACCTAGGCGAGTCCTATGTTTAGGTGTGGTGCACACTTGTTAAACTTGGCGCTAGGCAGCTCTAGAATAGCTCAAAGTTCAGTTGGGAGCAACTTGGTTGAAGTTGTAACGCTTTTCGGAGAGTTTCGGGTCATTTTCCCGTGACCGGACGCGGTCCTCGGCATGACCGGACGCGTCCGGTCAGTTCAGTTCAGCGGCTGGGGTTTTCAGCTCTAAGCACCGGACGCGGTCCTCGCGAGGACCGGACGCGGTGGTCAGAAGTCAACACGTGTCACTTAAGGGAAACACCCGATCGGACGCGACCTGGGTGTGATCGGCGCGTCCGGTCATAGTCCAGTAAGGTCCTAAGACGACCGGACGCGTCCGGTCATCACCGATCGGACGCGGTCGCGCGTCCGGTGCGAGTACAGTAAGCTCCACGCACGATCGGACGCGTTCGGTCACCCCTGACCGGTGCGTCCGGTCATTTAAGTGTTTTTCGGTTTTTGACCGTTACGAGCGACCGGCGCGTCCGGTCAGTACGACCGGCGCGTCCGGTCAGCTCGAGTTTTGCTGAGTCAGCAGGTAACGGTTCGTTTTGTCTGTGGGGTGTATAAATACATCCCCACCACCTCTTTTAGAGGTCTCTTGCTCATTTGATCAGCTGATAAACACCTTTGGAGTGCAAGGTAGTGCAAGAGCACTAGTGAGGATAGAGATTTGAGAATCAAAGCTTGAGAGTCCCTCACTAGCGATTAGAGAGTAACAAGTGTGCATCCACTTTCTCATTTAGGCTCGTAGAGGTCAAGTGAGAGTTCTAGCTTGTTACTCTTGGTGATCGCCATCACCTAGACGGCTTGGTGGTGATTGGGAGTTTGGTGTTCATCCGGCGGAGCTTGTGGATGACCCAACTCATCTTGTGAGCGGTTGTGGGTGATTCACCGCGACGGAGTGTCAAAGAATCAACCCGTAGAGAGCACTTGATCCTTGCGCGGATCAAGGGGGAGCGACACCCTTGCGCGGGTGCTCCAACGAGGACTAGTGGGGAGTGGTGACTCTCCGATACCTCGGAAAAACATCGCCGTGTTCCTTGCCCCTTTACATTCAAGCATTTACTTTCTCGTATTTACTTACATTGCTTGTTTACATTCCTAGACTTGCCATGCTAGACTAGGATTGGAAACTAGGGTGTAAAACTTTGTATCGGTAGACTCTCTAGGAACACAAGTAGACACTAGGGGTGAATTCCAGCTTGTAGGATTTATTCCTTGCATTTATTTTTTAGAAAAGCCCAATTCACCCCCCCCCTCTTGGGCATCTTGATCCTTTCAGATGGCTCAAGTTATGTTCAACCATGTCGGGGGCAAGCCTTCATTCTTTGATGGTGTCACATCTTTTGATCATTGGAAAAGAAAGATGAAGCAATATCTTGGCTCTATTTATGAGAACGTTTGGGAGGTGACACACTATGATTATGTTATCATTGATCCCAACAACCTCACCAACAATGACCGCATCAATAACCAATGCAACACTATGGCTCTCAATACTCTCTATAATGGGATTGATGCAAAGGTCTTTGAGCAAATCAAGGATCTTAAGATAGTAAGTGAAGTGTGGACAAGATTAGAGGAAACATATGAGGGCACTTCAATGGTAAAGAGTGCCAAGCTCTATATGCTCAAGGATAAGTTTGCAAGCTTCAAGATGAAGGATGATGAGTCCATACCAGAGATGTTCTATAGGCTACAAGTTATTGTCAATGATCTCAAGAGCCTAGGAGAAGATGTCAAGGACAAGGACTTCTCACATAAGTTCTTGATGAACTTACCTAAGAAGTTTGCTATCTTGAGGAAGATGATCCAAAGAGAGGGTTTGGACAAGGTGACTCCAAACCAAGTGCTTGGAGATGTCATGACCGATGCTCAATATGATGATGATGAAGATGAAGATGAGAAGAAGGAGATCAAGGTCAAGCAAGAGAAGACCACCACATTCAAGGCTTCTTCTTCCAAGAGCAAGAGCAAGGTTGATGATGATAATGATCCATTTGATGATGAGACCATGGCCCTTCTAGTGCAAAAGATGGGTCGGTTCATGAAGAAGAGAGGCTATGGTGCAAGAAAGAGAAGGGACTTCATGAAGGCAAAGAAGGTGCTTTGCTACAATTGCAATAGCCCCGATCATGTAGTGGCAAAGTGCCCCTATAAAGACAAAAGATATCATGATGGGGAGTTGAAGTTGAAGAAAAACAAGAAGGACAAGAAGGAGAAGAAAGAGAAGAAGAGCTTCACTATCAATAACAAGAAGAAGGGTGGTGGCTATGTGGTCACTTGGGATAGTGATAACTCCGATAGTAATGATGATGCAAGCTCTAGTGATGATGAGAGGACCAATCGGCGAGCCATTGCAAGCATCGCCGTCTCCAATAAGCCATCCATATTTGACACTACATCGACATGCCTTATGACCAAGCCTACCAAGGTAAAATATGATGATAGTGATGATGATTCTTGTGCTAGTGATGGTTGTAGGAGTGATGATGAAGAGAATGAGGACTACTCCAATGATGATCTATTAGGCATAATAGATCAAATGAGCAAGGGCTACAAGAGGACAACCAAGAAGTGCAAGATCTTGGAGCAAGAGCTCATTGCCAAGAGCAATGAAAATAATGCCTTGATAGAGGAGCTTGTTGCTCTAAAAAAGAGTAAGGAGTGCAAAGAAATTGAACAAGAGCTCAAAGCTCTTAGGAAATCCTTTGATGAGCTAGAGGCCTCTCGTGAGTGTCTAAAGAAAGACCACGAGGACCTTGAAGTTTCTCACACTAGGCTTAAGGAAGCCCACTCCACTCTACTTGAGCTCATCAAGAAAAAGGACCTCAAGTTGGAGAAGCTCATGAAGGAAGCTAAGGAGGAGCAAGTGATTGTCACTTGTGATATTGGACTAACATGTGATATTATTGATGATTCTTTATTTGTTGGTCCTACTAATGTTTCATGTAGCTCATCATCATCCACCATAATGAACTCTATCTCTACTACTAGTGATTCATCACTTGTGGTTGAGAATGAGACTCTCAAGAGAGAGGTGGATGATCTCACCCGCGCATTAGGCAATGCCTATGGTGGGGATGTCCGCTTGCTAAAATTCTTGGGTAGCCAAAGGTTCTCTCTTAACAAAGAGGGTTTGGGCTATACTCCCAAGAAGGGCAAGACGACATTTGCTACTCCAAAGCCTCGCTTTGTGAAGAGCAATGGTCGTTATTGCAATAGATGCAAGCAAGTTGGGCATCTAGAGATTAATTGTAATAAAATGAATAAGAACAACAATAAGTTTCATGCTAAAATAGATTACATTCCTTTTAATTCTTGTTATGTGCTTACCAAGGGTGAGAAAGGTGTGCATGCTAAGTTTGTTGGTACACCAATTGTGGGTCCAAAAAAGAAGGCCATTTGGGTACCAAAGAGCTTAGTGACTAACCTCTAAGGACCCAAGCAAGTATGGGTACCTAAGAAATATTAATTTGTTTTATAGGTCAATTATAAGGCCGGAGGAAGGCATTGGGTGCTTGATAGTGGGTGCTCTCAACATATGATCGGTGATTCAAGAATGTTCAACTCTCTCAAATCAAATGATAGTGGCATTGATAGTATCACATTTGGTGACAATAGCAAGGGTGATGTGAAGGCTCTTGGAAGGATTGCAATATCAAATGATCATAGCATTTCCAATGTGCTCTTAGTTGAAAAGTTGAACTTCAATCTTCTCTCGGTTGCTCAATTGTGTGATCTTGGTTTCAAGTGCATATTTGATGTTGATGATGTGAAGATAGTTAGTGTTGATGACTTTAATTTGATCTTTAAGGGTTTTAGATATGAGAATCTATACTTGGTTGATTTCAATGCTAGTGACACTCAACTTTCAACATGCTTGCTCACCAAATCAAGTATGGGTTGGTTATGGCATAGAAGACTTGATCATGTTGGCATGAAGCAATTGAACAAGTTAGTAAAGCATGACTTAGTTAGAGGCTTGAAGGATGTCACATTTGAGAAGAATAAGCTATGTAGTGCATGTCAAGCCAGAAAGCAAGTGGGCAACACTCATCCATTGAAGAGCATTATAAGTACTTCCAAGGCATTTGAGTTATTGCACATGGATCTATTTGGGCCAACTACATACACAAGCATTAGTGGCAACAAGTATGGCTTTGTGATTGTGGATAATTTCACTAGATACACATGGGTATTCTTTCTTATGGATAAGAGTGATGTATTTGACATATTCAAGAAGTTCATCAAGGGAGTGCAAAATGAGTTTGAAACCACAATCAAGAAAGTAAGAAGTGACAATGGAAGTGAGTTTAAAAACACAAGAGTTGATGAGCTATGTGATGAGCTTGGAATCAAGCATCAATTCTCGGCCAAGTATACACCTCAATCAAATGGCCTAGTTGAGAGGAAGAATAGAACCTTAATTGATATGGCAAGATCAATGTTGAATGAGTATAATGTGAGTCATTTATTTTGGGCCGAAGCAATCAACACGGCTTGCTTCTATAGCAACCGCCTCTATTGCCATAAGTTTCTAGAGAAGACACCATATGAGATCTTAAATGGAAGAAAGCCCAACATTGCATACTTTCGGGTATTTGGTTGCAAATGCTACATCTTGAAGAAGGGCACTAGATTGAGCAAATTTGAGAAGAAATGTGATGAAGGCTTCCTACTTGGTTACTCAACTACTAGCAAAGCTTATAGAGTTTGGAATTTGGCTAGTGGTTTACTTGAAGAAGTGCATGATGTTGAGTTTGATGAAACAAATGGTTCTCAAGATGAGAAAGATAACTTGGATGATGTGAGAGGAACTCAATTGACCAATGCTATGAAAGAAATGGACATTGGTGATATTAGGCCAAAGCAAGTGATTGATGTGGATGACAACAAAGATCAAGTGCTCCAAAGTCCAATTACACAAGCTAGTGGTTCTCTAATGCAAAATCAAGCTAGTACATCATCTCAAGTGCAACAAGATCAACAAGTGGCTAGTTCATCATCTCCAACTCATGATCAACATCAACATCCAAGCAATCAAGTCCAAGTGCTACAACCAACTAACATTGCAAGAGACTATCCATTGAATTCCATCATTGGTGACATACAAAGGGGAGTTCAAACTAGATCAAGATTGGCATCTTTTTGTGCTCACTCTTCTTTTGTGTCAATGGAAGAACCTAAGGACATTGATAAAGCATTGAGAGATCCGGATTGGGTAAATACAATGCATGAAGAGCTCAACAACTCCAAGAGAAATAAAGTATGAGAACTAGTTGAGAGGCCTAAGGATCACAATGTCATTGAAACAAGATGGGTCTTTCGCAACAAACAAGATCAAGATGGGATAGTAGTAAGGAACAAAGCAAGACTAGTAGCTCAAGGTTACACACAAATAGAGGGTCTTGAATTTGGTGAAACTTATGCCCCGGTTGCAAGATTGGAAGCAATTAGAATCTTACTTGCCTATGCTTGTGCACACAATATCATGCTATATCAAATGGATGTGAAGAGTGCATTTCTCAATGGGTACATCCAAGAAGAGGTGTATGTGGAGCAACCTCCCGGTTTTGAAGATGACAAAAAACTCAACCATGTATACAAGTTAAGGAAGGCTTTCTATGGATTGAAGCAAGCACCTAAAGCATGGTATGAAAGATTAAGAGATTTCTTGCTATCCAAAGGATTTGACATGGGCAAAGTTGATACAATACTATTCACCAAGAAGATTGAGAAAGACTTGTTTGTGTTGCAAATATATGTTGATGATATCATATTCGGTTCAACCAATCAAGATTATTGTGATGAGTTTAGAAAAATGATGGCAAAAGAATTTGAAATGTCAATGATTGGAGAACTTAGTTTCTTTCTTGGACTTCAAATCAAACAAATGAAGGAAGGAACATTTGTAAGCCAAACCAAATACATAAAGGATATGCTAAAGAAGTTTGGTATGGAAGATGCAAAAGGAATCACTACTCCAATAAGCACTAGTGGAAGCTTGGATAGTGACAAGAATAGCAACATGGTGGATCAAAAGCTATATAGATCAATGATTGGTAGCCTACTCTATGTGACGGCATCAAGGCCCGATGTGATGTTTAGTGTATGTATGTGTGCAAGATTTCAAGCCTCACCAAGAGAAAGTCATTTGAAGGTAACAAAGAGAATATTGAGGTACTTAATGTAACGTCCCGCCTCCTCGAGGCCGGGCCCGCTTACATCTGGCCGCTTTTCTAGGACATAGACTGCCCTCACAGACCAACACAAGTCTTTTCTGCGCACTTTGTCCTCACTCGTGCGCACCCGGAAAGAACTTCCCGGTCGGTCACCCATCGCTCCAGGCCAAGCATGCTTAACTTTGGAGTTCTTTCGAGATGGGCTTCCGAAAAAGAAGTTGCAACTTGTTGGTATGAGTATCCTATTAATCCTATTAAGCCCTGGGCCGGGATGTTACATCCTCACCCCCTTAAGAGATCGACGTCCTCGTCGATCAATCCCAAGCCAGGAGCGTCCTCTCTTGGCCATGTCCGTATGTCCAGAGCCAGCGCATGTGCCATGCTGTGTGACCACGACGGATCCACACCAGCCATGCGCACCATGCCTGCGCAACTACGACACACGCGCCCGTGAAACCGCGAGAGTCGGCTCTGATACCATTCTGTAACGTCCCGCCTCCTCGAGGCCGGGCCCGCTTACATCTGACCGCTTTTCTAGGACATAGACTGCCCTCACAGACCAACACAAGTCTTTTCTGCGCACTTTGTCCTCACTCGTGCGCACCCGGAAAGAACTTCCCGGTCGGTCACCCATCGCTCCAGGCCAAGCACGCTTAACTTTAGAGTTCTTTCGAGATGGGCTTCCGGAAAAGAAGTTGCAACTTGTTGGTATGAGTATCCTATTAATCCTATTAAGCCCTGGGCCGGGATGTTACACTTAAAGCATACACAAGTGTTGGATTATGGTATCCCAAAGGTGCAAGCTTTGAGCTAGTTGGATATTCTGATTCCGACTATGCCGGTGACAAAGTGGAGAGAAAGAGCACTTCTGAGACTTGTCAATTATTGAGAAGATCACTTGTCTCATGGTCATCCAAGAATCGAAATAGTAATGCACTATCTACCGCCGAAGCCGAATACATCACCGCGGGTAGTTGTTGTGCACAAATCTTGTGGATGAAGGCAACATTGAAGGATTTTGTAATCAATTTTAAGAATGTGCCATTGCTATGTGACAATGAAAGTGTCATGAAGCTAACCAATAATCCAGTTTAACATCAAAGAACAAAGCATATTGATGTTCGCCATCACTTTATTAGAGATCATCAACAAAAGGGTGACATTGCTATTGAGAGTGTGGGCACCGAAGATCAATTATCCGATCTATTCACCAAGCCACTTGATGAGAAGAGATTTCACAAGCTAAAGAATGAGTTGAACATACTTGACTTCTCCAACATGAGTTGATGCACCCCATATATGACATGCCTCTTCTTTAAGCCCCAAGGTACAATTGGTTGACATGTCATACATTCTATGCTAAGGACTTGTTTAGTGCATCTAGTCATAATTTCTTATGTTCTAGGCTCATTCATGAAAATCAAATGAGTTTGAAGGTTATATGGTGCCACTATTGTTTCTTTGCTATGTATGATCTAGTGATAGCATATAACTTATTTAAATAGCTTGTGATCCTAAGTGTTTAATCTAGAAAACTTGTCTAAATATTTTCTTCAACATGGTGCATGATAACCCTTCTAGTGAGGTGTGAAGAAGCTTGTCATTGGATCAAACTGAAGCATTTTATTTATGCAAGCAATCTAGGTTGAATCACAAACTTGATCCTCACCCCATAATTCAACATGATAATCTATCTAAAATTGGTCCCCTGTGGTCATTGGTGTCAAAGGGGGAGAAAATGTTGTTCATAAAGATAGAACTCAAAGGGGGAGAAGCACAAAGAGAGAGAAAAATGTTGTTCAAGGGTGAGAAAACCTAAAGGGAAGAATTGATAAAAGAAGAGGATCAACTAAAATTTTGAACACACAAGTAGGGGGAGCAAGCTCTTAAGCATGATTGTTGCATTTTCATGTGCACTTCATATGTATGATGCATAGTTATGCATTTCTTTTTCTCCGATACATTGCTTGTGTGGTGACTTGCTAGTATAATTTGAATGATGCATTAAGGTACTAGCATGAATAGGAAGTAGTTAGATTTTTCTTGCTTCATGTTTTTCAAAGTGGTACTAGAACCTTGCTTATAATGTTGATCTTACGAGGTTTCTAGTTTTGTTTGTGCTTTTCCAAGTGGTATCTAACTACACAAGGTGCTAAGATGGTGTTTATCGCTACTCCGATGGTATCATGCTTCAAAGGTCTATAATCTTAAACACTTAGCACCTATTGGTAGTCAATGCTCCTAATCTTTCCTATCTAACATGTATGCTTTCAAAATCCAAACATATAGCATACATGTAGGGGGAGCCATTGCTATCAATTTGAATTCATGATCACATGTCCATAATTCTTACACATGGTAATATACTTAGACAATGTGACATGGGTTCAATCAAAATTTTACCATAATATCTTTGTGAAAGGTTTGTCACCAATTACCAACAAGGGGGAGATTGAAAGTCCTATGTTTGGTGTTGGTAATTAGTGACAATGCCTAAGTACTAATCCTATGCCTAAGTTGTATGTAGCATATGAGGATTAGTACATTCTAAGGTTGGTGGCAAGATGGACATGGTGATCATGATGGAAGGGCAAGCCTGTCATTGCCGCCTCCTGCTGGAAGTCCTAGTCCGCCGCTCGCCGCGTCACGCTACGCCGGCCGCCCGAGAGGTATACGTATTCCACCCAACACCGTGCTTGTCTGGTAAGCACACATATATACATACGGTGCTACTACTGTATGCTGGCTGGCCATAGATGCGTACACGGTGGATGGATCTATGGTGAGGGTAGATGAATAAAGAGCTCAAGCTTAGAGATGAGCTCGCGCATGCTTCTGGTTGTTCAAGTTGTTATGTGCTTGAATACACTTGTACAATAAGGACCTCACATAGTGCGTGATTGAGTTGCTTGACAAATTGTGTAGGTCTGTTAACCAATCTAACAGCATGAGGGGGTTTCGATTTCTTGTTGTATCTTCATCATTTTTTCCCTCATGATCCTTTTTGTCATGGGAAACTAATGTAATTGTCAGCGGATCAACACCTCCAACGGCTAAAGCAGGCCCGGGCCTCTCGCGTCGCTAACATCCAGCACTCCTGACACCACCTCGTGCACTCGCCTCGCCAATGGCCTCCGCAGAGCGTGCTCGGCTCACACACACGCGCGCCTAGTCTTCATGGCGCCCACACATCCGGCTTGTGCGCTCATCCTCTCCCGTGTGTAGTGCATGTGTGGTCATGGCCAAAGGCCATTGTACTCTATAAATATACACAGTATACGATCAATGAAAGTTGTCTCGTTGATCATCTCAATTCTACATGGTATCAGCCTCCTCTTCGATCCTAGTGCATCCCTTTGCCTCACCTTCCGCTCCACCATCTCCTCCCATGGCTTCCTCCTCTGATGCCTCCGACGACGACGAGTTCATCGCCCCTGCCCCTGCCTCTGCCATTCAGGGTATCTCCATTCACCATCATGTCCCCGTCGTCCTCGATCTAGAAGAGGGCAACTACGGGCAGTTGAAAGTCCTATGTTTGGTGTTGGTAATTAGTGACAATACCTAAGTACTAATCCTATGCCTAAGTTGTATGTAGCATATGAGGATTAGTACATTCCAAGGTTGGTGGCAAGATGGACATGGTGATCATGATGGCCACACTTGGATTTGGACGCAACCCTACGTGATCAAGGCAAAGGTATATGCTTAAGGGTTGTGTTTCAGTAACCAAGACACCTAGTGGGTGTGGTTATATTATAGGATAGATAGCCGTACTATAAAGAGGGGAATGATGTGGCTATTAAACTCCTAAGTGCCTCTAGGTGTGCATTTCATAATCATATGCATTTGGATAGAACTAATATCGCCTTAAAAAATGATTGTGAAAATGCTAACACACTCACACATGACGAGATCACTTGGTGGTGATAGCACATTTGCAAAGGCAGTGGAGTTTGAGTGAGCGTTTTCGAGGAGTTGAAACGACTATTTTCCACTACGCCGGAAGTCGAAAAAGAAACGGAGGCGAACGGAGGTCACAGAGATGACCGGACGCTGGACCGGACGCGCTCTCTATTTGACCGGACGCGTCCGGTCAGTGTTCAGCGTCTGCGCGTATTTCTGTTTTTGATCGGACGCGGTGGCGCGTCTGATCACTGTCGATCGGACGCGTCCGGTCATTCAGGGAGCTTACTAGACTCTAACCGGACGCTGGCTCTGTGGCGTCCGGTCAGTTCTACAGCGTGTCCGGTCGTTGTTTCGTTGAGCGCTGCTCAGGCTTGACCAGCGCGTCCGGTCAGTTATGGGACCAGCGCGTTCGGTCAATCGTAGCGCGTCCGGTCGTTGCATGGAGCGCGTCCGATCGGTGGTTCGCGAGCGTAGCCGTTGTGCGATCGGCGCGTCCGGTCAGTTTGACCAGCGCGTCCGGTCAGCGCGACTTCGGCTGTTTCAAGTTTCTAACAGCTATATTCGAAGGGGTACGTCTATAAATATTCGTTGGCCGGCTCAAGGCTCTCTCTCTTGGACATTTGACATACTTGTGAGCACTTTGAGCTAAGCAACTCCCCTTCCACTCATCTCTCTTGCTTCTTTGCATATTCGAAGTGAGATTGAGTGATCCAAGTGCATTTGCATTGTGAGATTGCATCTAGTTGGCACTTGGTGGTTGATTTGTTATGGGATTCTTGTTTCTCTTGGTGTTTGCCGCCACCTAGACGGCTTGGAGCAGCTTGGAGGCGTTGGCAAGAGTTAGTGATTGTTCTTGGCCACCTCCGGTGTTTGTGAGAGGTTTGTGCCTACCTCGGCGAAGCGCCAAAGGCAACGTTAGTAAATTGCTCGTGTCATTGCAACCTTTTGCCATTTGGTAGGTTCTTGTGGCGCCTTTTGAGAGGCTCGGTGTGAGACCGATTAGCCACCGAACCACGTGGTGAAAAGGGACATAACGAGGACTAGCGTGCCGGCAAGCACGTGAACCTCGGGATAAATCTTCGTGTCATCACTTTCATATTGTGATTGATTGATCCTGGTGTTTGGTTGTCTTGGTATTCATTGTTGATCATATTGGTTGGCTCAATACTTCGCCCCTCGGTGAAACTCTCCTAACCCAACTCTGCATTACCTTCTTAGTTATCTTTGCTAGCTAGTTAGCTTTGCTAGAGTAGTTCCTTTATGTAGCTTGCTAGTTGTAGTTGTAGTTACCTTCTCGGTTTGACTTGTGTGGTTGAGTGCAAATATACTAGAATTGTGAATTGGTTAGGTGGCTTGCAAACACCCCGTAGGCTAAGCAAAACTCGCATCTCGCTACTTGTTATATTGATAAACTTGTTTAGCTTGTCTTTGTAGAAATTTTTAAAAGGCTATTCACCCCCCCTCTGGCCATCAAGACCTTTCAGCAGTGGAAATGCTTCTTCGATTCCACGCTCGGCAAATTTGGCCTCTTTGGCCATGTTCATTCTCCAACCCCTTCTGCAGATCGCGACGGCGAGTGGCGCATGGTCGACTCCTGCGTCGTCAACTGGATCCTCGCCACGGTGTCCAAAGGTGTTTTCGACATCATACGTCGTGACCGCGTCGATGCCTTCTCGCTTTGGCATGCCATGGCGGGCCTCTTCCAGGACAACGAACTCCAGCGCGTGGTGTACCTCGAGGCGGAGCTGCGCACTTTTCAGCAAGGTGACATGTCCATCAATGGCTACTGCACCAAGCTGAAGCGTCTTGCTGATCAACTCCGCGACATCAGGCATCCGGTCTCCGAACCAAGCCAAGTCCTCAACCTCCTTCACGGGCTCAACCCGCGGTACCGCTTCGTCAAGCCGGTGATCACCATAAAGTATCCGCCCCACACCTTCATGAGCGCCCGGTCCTTCCTTATTCTGGAGGAGCTCAGCGTTCAACACAACAACAACACCGAGGCGACGCAGGCTCTCGCCGCGTCCCACGGTGACAGTTCGGGCGGCTCCTCCAACTTCGGCAACCAAGGCAAGTCCACCGGCTCCAATGACGGCTCCTCCGGCTCTGCGGTGCCACGTGACAACCATCGCAATAATGGCGGCGGCAACTGCTCCAACAACCGCGGCAATCGGTGCCGTGGACGCGGCAATGGCGGCGAGGCATCGCGCGGCGGCAACAACACCAACAACCAGGCCGCACCGCGGGCTGCAGGTTACAACCCATGGCAGGGCATGGTGCAGGCCTGGTCCATGCCCTTCCAGGCTCCCGGCGCCGGCGTCTTGGGACCTCGCCCGCCGTTCCAGCCTCAACACACGATGACGGCCGCTCATCATTAGTAGAACGCGCCAGGCACCGCCTCCAACACCTTCGACACTGTTGCCCTCTACGCGGCGCTCCACTCTATCGGCGTTCCTCACCAACCCAGAGCGCGTCCGATTGGTACTTCGACACCGGCGCGACATCACACATGTCATCTTCCCCTGGTAACCTTTCCCGCTCGGTCCTTCAACCTTTTTCATCTATGATCACAATAGGCAATGGTGCCCAGATGCCAGTCACCCATCGGGCACAAACAGTCATTCCTACTGCCACTGCTCCCCTTCGTTTAAATGATGTTCTTGTTTCTCCTTCACTTATCAAATAATTGATTTCCGTCCGTCGTCTCACTCGAGATAACAATGTTTCGATTGAATTTGACCCGGCTAGTTTTTCAATTAAGGATCTAACTACCAGGGCGGAGATGCTCCGATGTGAGAGCAGCGGCGATCTCTACCCTCTTCGCCACCAGCACCATCAAGCCCTCGCTGCAACTTCGGCGATGTCCTTGTGGCATCAGCGGCTGGGACCCCCGGTCACCCAGTTACTTCCCAAATTTTACACAGTTTTTCTTTCCAATGTAATAAAGCTGATGATCACACATGTTTGTCCTGTCGTTTGGGCAAGCATCATCGTTTACCTTTTTCTGATTCAGAAACACAGTCGTTCTTTCCTTTCCAAATTTTTCATTCGGATGTTTGGACTTCACCAATACTTAGTCACTCTGGCTACAACTATTATGTTGTTTTTCTAGATGACTTTACTCACTATCTATGGACAATGCCTCTTCGCAACAAATCTGATGTTTTTAACACAATAAAAGCATTCATTTCATACGTTCACACTCAGTTCCGACTACCCATCCTTGCCTTCCAGACAGACAATGGCGGGGAGTACGACTCCACTGCCATGCGCCTACTCCTCTCCTCCCACGGCATACAGTTGCGCCTCTCTTGCCCGTACACATCTGAAAGTCTCTAGTTTGGTTTTGGCAAATTGATGAAACCTAGGACTAACCTTTGTATCTAAGTGGATGATTTAGATAAAGGTGGTCATTGCATATGAGACATGACATTGACTCATATGACCAAGATGGTGAAGACCAAGATGAGGCTTGGCTCGATGGACCGGTTGTGAAGGTGAAGGGCAAGTCGAGGCTTCGAAGCAAAGGACCATGCGATGGTGAAGCTTGAGCAAGACTTAGCGCCGACGGACCGATGCAACGGTGAAGAGCAAGTAAAGTCAAGGTCGATGGATCGAGACGGTCATGTGATGATATGAAGTGGATCATATCATTTGGAGAAACAAAATGGGCTCAAGGCAAAGGTATAACCATAGGGCCATTTTGTTTTACACTCAAGACACCATAGAGGGTGTGAGTGGTTTAGGATCGATAGCCGAACTATTAAGAGGGGAAGTCTTATCGGTTATTCGATGCACGGGTGCCACTAGGTGAATTCATAAAGTGCATTGCATGTAGGGCCTAGTGAGCTAATTGGAAAACCTTTGAAAATGATTGAGAAAAAGCTAACACACAAGCACATGGTGATGTACACTTGATGGTGTTGGCACATTTGCAAAGGTGGCGTTGGTCGCGCTGTGGTTTGAGCGGTAGAGAGGGTTTAGGGTCCTCTCTCCCTCCCGCCGAGCGTGCGAGCGTGGGATTCAGGCGTTTTTGGGGAAATGAAATGCCTATTTTCCACTACGCCGGAAGTCGGAAAAGAAACGGAGGTGAACGGGGTCACTGAGGTGACCGGACGCTGCACCAGACACGGTCTCGGTATGACCGGACGCGTCCGGTCAGAACAGCGCGGTATCGGGCGTGCGGGCTAGGGTTTGCAACCGGCGCGTCCGGTCACTCGCGGGACCGGTGCGTCTGGTTAAGTGCCCAGAAGGAACTGTGGTTCGCAAGGACGATCGGACGCGGGGCGCGTCCGGTCACATGCGATCGGACGCGTCCGGTCGTCGAGGGAGCTTACTGGACTTCGACCGGACGCTGGCACTGTCGCGTCCGGTCGTTGCGAGGAGCACGTCCGGTCGTTGTTTCACGGGCGCCGGTGCTGTGCGGATCGGCGTGTCCGGTCGTTGCGAGGAGCGCGTCCGGTCGTTGCGAGGAGCGCGTCCGGTCGTTGCTTCGCGCGCACGGTGCTGTGCGACCGGCGCGTCCGGTCGGTTGAGCAGCGCGTCCGGTCATAGCGTTTGACCGTTGGCGTGCAGTGACCATTGGAGGATCTAACGGTCGCATTTGAAACTTGAGGGACACGTGGACGTCGCAGGGCGACCGGACGCGGTTGAGCGCGTTCGGTCAGTTTCGACCGGTGTGTCCGGTCGTCCCGAAAAAACGGTCAGTGGAGTGGCAATGGCTCTATTTGTTTGGGGTGCTTATAAATACTCATTGGCCGGCCCTTGGGGAGGGAGCTTGGCATTTCTAACACTCTTGTGCATCCTTTGAGCTAGAGCTACTCCTCCCACTCATCTCTCTTGCTTGATAGCAAATCAAAAGTGAGATTGAGTGATCCCAAAGTGCATTGCATAGCTTGAGGGCATCTAGTGGCACTTGTGGGTGGTTTAGCCAGTGGATTTCTTGTTACTCTTGGAGAGTACCGCTCCTAGCCGGCTTAGAGATTGTTGGAGGCGTTGGCAAGAGAAGGTGATTGTTCTTGTGCTTGACGCCAAAAGCAACTCTATTGGATTGCGCGTGTCATTGAGTTACCTCACTTGAGAGTGGTGTCTTGCGGTGCCTTGCGGGGCGTGCCTTGAGGGGCAAGTGACTTGAGGGTCACACCGAGGAACCATCTAAGTGTTGGTCGACACAACCGGTGACGTAGCTTGTCGGTGCACAAGTGAACACCGGGTGAACAAAAATATTGTGTCTCTTGTCTCCCGGTGATTGGTCTACATATTGTGTTGTTGTCAATATTAATTGATTGTATATCATCTTGGTGATTGGCAACATCTTCACTCCACCGTCGGTATAAGATTCACAATCCTCTCTCTCGCATTTACTTTTACTAGATTATCTTGTGTAGCTCTAGTGGTAGCCTTTTCTAGTAGTTGTTAGCTTGCTCACTAGTGTAAGTTAGTGACTTAGCACTTGTGTGAACTAGAGATCATAATCTACTAGACTTGTGGATAGGAGGCTTGCATCACAACCTTTGGCTAAGCAAAACTCGCTTTACGCCGTTTGTTATTCTAACAAGTTTGCTCAGTGGTGCTTGTAGAATTTTTATAGGCTATGCACCCCCCCTCTAGCCATCTAGGACCTTACAAGTGGTATCGGAGCCGTGGTCACCGTTTTAATCAAGGCTTAACATCCTTCGGTGTGAAAAATGGCTCAAATTGTGTTCAATCATGTTAGGGGCAAGCCACCGTTCTTTGATGGTGTTAGTTCTTTTACTCATTGGAAGAGAAAAATGACAATGTACCTTGGTTCTATTCATGAGAGAGTATTGCAAGTCATCGAGAATGATTTTGCTATCATTGATCCTGATTATCTCACCGATGAAGATAGAGCAAATAGAACATGCAATAGAATGGCTCTCAATACACTTTACAATAATATTGACACAAAAGTATTTGAGGGCATCAAGGATTTGGAATTGGCAAATGAAGTGTGGACAAGATTAAGTGAAACATATGAGGGCACTAAGGTTGTGAAGAGTGCCAAGCTATATGGGCTCAAGAGTGAGTTTGAGAACTTCAAGAAAAAGGATGATGAAACAATCATTGAAATGTTTCATAGATTGCAAGTGATAGTCAATGATCTCAAGAGCTTAGGGCACAAAACTCAAGATCAAGATTTTTGTCACAAGTTCTTATTGAGCTTACCTAGAAGATTCAAGATGTTGATCATGATGTTGCAAAGAGATGGGCTTGAAACAATGAAGCCTAATGATTTGCTTGGTGAAGTATTGACCTATGACAAATATGATCAAGATGTTGATGACAAGGAAAAGGTGGAAGATGAGAAGAAGAAGACTGTGGCATTCAAGGCCACCTCCTCCAAGGGCAAAGCTACCATCATTGAAGAAGAAGAAGACAACAATGAAGATGGGGAATTTGAAATTGATGATGAGGCACTTGCTCTTGTAGTCAAGAAGATGGGTCACATGTTCATCAAGAGAAGAGGCTTTAAGAAAAGAAATGAGCAACAAAGAAAGTGCTTCAATTGTGATAGCACCGAGCACCTTCAAGCGGAATGTCCTTATGATAAGAAGAAGAACAAAAAGGACAAGTTTGAAAAAAAGAAGAGAGAGGCCAAGATGACATTCAAGAAAGGCAAAAATGGTGCCTATGTGATCACTTGGGAAAGTGATGATAATGAAGAAGAAGAAGAATCATCCAACAAGGCTTTTGCTTCCATTGCTATCAACAAGAAGCCATCACTATTTGATTCATCCTCTTCATGCTTCATGGCTAAAGAAGCTAAGGTATTATATGATGAGAGTGATGATGAAAGTGAAATGGAATATGCTCATGATAGTGATAATGATAATGAAAATGATGATGATGAACCAACTAAAGAACAACTATATGACTTGATGCAACAAACTAGAGACATAGCTATTGCCAAGAACAAGGAGTGTAAGAAGCTTTCAATGAAAGTAGCAATACTTGAGAAAGTTCTTAGTGAGCTTAAGACCACTCATGAGAGTCTAGTGGAAGACCATGAGGATCTTGGTAAGGCTCATTTCAAGCTTGAAAAGGCTCACTCATTGCTACTTGAGCAACAAGAAAAGAAGGAGGTTGTTATATCATGCGATATAGGTGTTACATGTGATATAATTGATGAATCCTTTAATGAACCTATCATCATGTCAAATGCTAACCCTTCTTGTAGCTCTTCATCCACCACCACCAACTCTACCTCTACTACTAGTGATGGTTTCACTTGTGATGCCTCACAAATGGTTGAGAATGAGACTCTCAAGAGAAAGGTGGATGAGCTCACTCACGCCCTAGGCAAGGCCTATGGTGGTGAGGCCCGCTTGCTTAAGTGCTTGGGTAGCCAAAGGTTCTCTCTTAACAAAGAGGGATTGGGCTACACCCCCAAGAAAGGCAAGTCGGCCTTTGCAACTCCAAAGCCTAGCTTTGTGAAGGCAATGGTCGGTTTTGCAATAGATGCAAGCAAGTTGGGCACCTAGAGCATAATTGCAATAAAAAGAACCAAAGCAAGAACCTTGTTAATGCTATACCTTTTGATTCTTGCTATGTGCTTACCAAGGGTGTGAAGGGTGTGCAAGCTAAGTTTGTTGGTACACCAATTGTGGGCCCAAAGAAGAAGGCTATTTGGGTACCAAAGAGCTTAGTTACTAACCTACAAGGACCCAAGCAAAAATGGGTACCTAAGCTTCATTAATTTGCTTGTAGGTCAATTACAAAGCCGGAGGAAGGCATTGGATTATTGATAGTGGGTGCACTCAACACATGACCGGTACATCAAGAATGTTTGATTTATTCAATGACAATGATAGTGGTGTTGATTCTATCACATTTGGCAATAACAAAAAAGGCAAGGTTATTGGCTTGGGCAAGATTGCAATATCAAATGATATGAGTATCTCCAATGTGTTGCTAGTTGAAAGTTTGGATTTCAATCTTCTATCCGTGGCACAAATATGTGATCTAGGCTACAAATGCATCTTTGGGGTTGATGATGTGGAAGTTATTAGTGTGGATGGTTCAAATGTGGCATTCAAGGGCTTTAGATATGAGAATCTCTACCTAGTTGACTTCAATGCTAGAGAAACTTCTTTGACAACTTGCTTAGTCTCCAAATCAAGCATGGGTTGGCTTTGGCATAGAAGGCTTGGTCATGTTGGCATGAAACAATTGAAGAAGCTTACAACTCACAATCTTGTCAATGGTTTGAAAGATGTTGAATTTGAGAAGAATAAGCTTTGTAGTGCATGTCAAGCCGGGAAGCAAGTTGGAAGCTCACATCCAAAGAAGAGTACAATGAGCACATGCAAAGCATTTGAGTTGATGCACATGGATCTATTTGGACCAACAACATATACAAGCATAGGCGGTAACAAGTATGGCTTTGTCATAGTGGATGACTTCACAAGATTCACATGGGTATTCTTTCTTAGTGACAAAAGTGAAGTGTTTGACACCTTCAAGACATTTTTCACTAGAGTTCACAATGAGTTTGAGATTAGAATCAAGAAAGTGAGAAGTGACAATGGAAGTGAGTTCAAGAATACAAGAATTGAAGAACTTTGTGATCATTATGGTATTGGACATCAATTCTCGGCCAAGTACACTCCACAATCAAATGGCCTAGTTGAGAGGAAGAATAGAACATTGCTTGATATGGCTAGATCAATGCTTCATGAGTACAATGTGAGTCAATCATTTTGGGATGAAGCAATCAATACCGCTTGCTACTACATCAATAGATTATATTGTCATCCATTGCTAGAGAAGACCCCATATGAGTTACTTCATGGAAGAAAGCCCAATATTTCTTACTTTAGGGTGTTTGGTTGCAAATGCTATATCTTGAAGAAGGGCACTAGATTGGGGAAGTTTGACAAAAGATATGATGAGGGGTTCCTACTTGGTTATTCAACTACAAGCAAAGCTTATAGAGTTTGGAACAACTCAAGTGGCATTCTAGAAGAAGTCCATGATGTGCAATTTGATGAAACCAATGGGTCACAAGATGAAGAAGAGAATCTAGATGATATTGGTGGAACTCAATTGGTGGAAGCAATGAAGAACATAGACATTGGGGACATTAGAGCAAAGCAAGTATTTGATATTCAAGATGATGATAAAGATCAAGTGCTCAATTCACCAAACAAGCTAGTTAGTGACTCTCAAGTACAAAATCATGGTGCTAGTTCTTGTCATCGAGATACATCAAGTGATCAACCAAGCTCAAGCAATCAAGTGCAAGTACTCCAACCACAACATGTTTCAAGAGATCACCCCATTAATAGTATTATTGGTGATATTAGAAGTGGTGTGCAAACAAGATCAAGATTGACTATGTTTTGTGAGCATGCATCATTTGTGTCAACCATAGAACCAAAGAAGATAGAAGAAGCTTTGAGGGATGCCAATTGGATCATGGCTATACAAGAAGAGCTTAACAATTTCACAAGAAATGATGTTTGGGAGATGGTAGAAAGGCCAAATGACTACAATGTGATTGGAACCAAGTGGGTGTTTAAAAACAAGCAAGATCAAGATGGCATTGTAGTGAGAAACAAAGCAAGACTAGTTGCTCAAGGTTACACTCAAGTTGAAGGTCTTGACTATGATGAGACATATGCTCCCGTGACAAGATTGGAGGCAATAAGGATTCTATTGGCTTATGCTTGTGCACACAATATCAAACTATATCAAATGGATGTCAAAAGTGCATTTCTCAATGGGATCATCAATGAGTTAGTATTTGTTGAGCAACCGCCCGGATTTGAAGATGACAAGAAACCCAACCATGTCTACAAGTTGAAGAAGGCTTTATATGGCTTAAAGCAAGCACCTAGAGCATGGTATGAGAGGCTAAGGGATTTCCTTCTCTCTAAGGGATTCAAAATGGGCAAGGTTGATACTACTCTATTCACCAAGAAGATTGGAAATGATCTATTCATAGTGCAAATATATGTTGATGACATCATCTTTGGATCAACCGATCAAGCTTATTGTGAAGAATTTGGTGCTATGATGGCCAAAGAGTTTGAAATGTCTATGATTGGTGAACTTAGCTACTTCCTTGGTCTCCAAGTCAAGCAATTGAAGAATGGAACATTTGTGAGTCAAGGGAAATACATAAGGGACATGTTGAAGAAGTTTGGAATGCAAGATGCAAAGCCAATTTCAACTCCAATGGGCACAAATGGCAATTTGGATAGTGATCTTGATGGCAAAATGGTGAATCAAAAGGAATATCGGTCTTTGATTGGAAGTCTACTCTATGTCACCGCATCAAGGCCGGATGTCATGTTTAGTGTTTGCATGTGTGCTAGATATCAAGCCTCACCTAGAGAAAGTCATCTCACGGCGGCAAAAAGAATATTGAGGTACTTGAAGCAAACAAGAAATGTTGGACTATGGTATCCCAAGGGGTCAAAGTTTGAATTGATTGGATATTCGGACTCCGACTATGGGGGTTGCAAGATCAATAGGAAAAGCACAAGTGGCACATGTCAATTACTTGGAAGATCACTTGTGTCATGGTCCTCAAAGAAACAAAATAGTGTGGCAATCTCTACCGCCGAAGCCGAATATGTGAGTGCGGGGAGTTGTTGTGCACAATTGCTATGGATGAAATCAACTTTGAAGGATTATGGCCTCAACTTCAAGAATGTGTCGTTGCTATGTGATAATGAGAGTGCAATCAAGATGATACAAAACCCGGTTCAACATGGAAGAACAAAGCATATTGACATAAGACATCATTTCATTAGAGATCATCAACAAAAGGGAGATATTGCCATTGAAAGTGTTGGCACCGATGATCAACTTGCCGATATTCTCACTAAGCCACTTAATGAAAAGAGGTTTTGCAAGCTAAGGAATGAATTGAACATTCTTGATTTCTCAAACATGAGTTGAATGCACCCCACCCACTTATTGACATGCCTCTCCTTCGACATTGCAAGGTAAAATTGATTGACATGTCTTTCATCCTATGCTAAGGACTTAATAGAGCATGTAGACATAATAAGTGGTACGCATAAGCATTCATGATAAATCAAATGAATTTGATGGATATATGTTACCACTATTGCTTCTATGCTTATTTTGATCTAGTGGTGGCATATGACATGTTTGTGAGCTTGTAAACCTAGTGTTGAATCTAGAAGATTTGCTATAAGTGTTTAGTTCAACATAGGCAAGATAACCCTTATTTTGAGGAGTGAAGAAGCTTGTCTTTGGTTCAAATCGAATTAAATATCTTTGGCAAGTATTCTAGGTTAAACCAAATTTGATAAATTTTTTAACCTTACATGTGGTATCGAATTAATTTCAATCTACTCCATCAAACACTTTTCCTTCTCTCCACAATTTGATCCCCTTTTTGGGTAAGTTGTTGACAAAGGGGGAGAGAAAAAGATGATTCAACTTGATAAAGGGGTAAATAAAATTTATGATGAGAAAAAGATGATTCAACTTGATAAAGGGGTAAATAAAATTTGTTGATGCACACAAGTAGGGGGAGCAAGCTCATAAACAAAGTTGTTGCATTTGTTTGTGCATTCTCATATGACTTGCTCATTGCACATGTATTTAAATTCAATATACATGCTTGTGTGGTGCAATGCTAGTATAGAAATTGGATGATGAAATGATCTACTAGCATGCATAGGAATAGTTTACATGTGGTATCTAGACTTGCCTAAAGCTTTACAAGTGGTTAGCTTTACAAGTGGTCCAAGAACCTTTACATATAATGTTGATCTCACGGGGTTCTTGAGTTTTGATGGATGTCTAGTTACTTCATGATGCTAAGGATGGTGTAAAAGGCAACTCCGATTGGTATCACGCTTCAAAGGTCCATTTCTTACACCATAGCATCATTTTGGTAGAATTACTCTCCCAACACTTCTATCCATGCGTATGTGCAAAGCCTTCAATCCAAACTCTATGCACATATGTAGGGGGAGCTAATGCTACCAAAATCGAGCTTGTGATAATTGTCCAAACTTTACTTATGAGCAAAATGATTGGACAAGTATGACAAGTTTAAAACTTTTATTATCAAAATCATCTTTCTGAGGGTTGTCATCAATTACCAAAAAGGGGGAGATTGAAAGTCTCTAGTTTGGTTTTGGCAAATTGATGAAACCTAGGACTAACCTTTGTATCTAAGTGGATGATTTAGATAAAGGTGGTCATTGCATATGAGACATGACATTGACTCATATGACCAAGATGGTGAAGACCAAAATGAGGCTTGGCTCGATGGACCGGTTGTGAAGGTGAAGGGCAAGTCGAGGCTTCGAAGCAAAGGACCATGCGATGGTGAAGCTTGAGCAAGACTTAGCGCCGACGGACCGATGCAACGGTGAAGAGCAAGTAAAGTCAAGGTCGATGGATCGAGACGGTCATGTGATTATATGAAGTGGATCATATCATTTGGAGAAACAAAATGGGCTCAAGGCAAAGGTATAACCATAGGGCCATTTTGTTTTACACTCAAGACACCATAGAGGGTGTGAGTGGTTTAGGATCGATAGCCGAACTATTAAGAGGGGAAGTCTTATCGGTTATTCGATGCACGGGTGCCACTAGGTGAATTCATGAAGTGCATTGCATGTAGGGCCTAGTGAGCTAATTGGAAAACCTTTGAAAATGATTAAGAAAAAGCTAACACACAAGCACATGGTGATGTACACTTGATGGTGTTGGCACATTTGCAAAGGTGGCGTTGGTCGCGCTGTGGTTTGAGCGGTAGAGAGGGTTTGGGGTCCTCTCTCCCTCCCGCCGAGCGTGCGAGCGTGGGATTCAGGCGTTTTTGGGGAAATGAAATGCCTATTTTCCACTACGCCGGAAGTCGGAAAAGAAACGGAGGTGAACGGGGTCACTGAGGTGACCGGACGCTGCACCGGACGCGGTCTCGGTATGACCGGACGCGTCCGGTCAGAACAGCGCGGTATCGGGCGTGCGGGCTAGGGTTTGCAACCGGCGCGTCCGGTCACTCGTGGGACCGGCGCGTCTGGTTAAGTGCCCAGAAGGAACTGCGGTTCGCAAGGATGATCGGACGCGGGGCGCGTCCGGTCACACGCGATCGGACGCGTCCGGTCGTCGAGGGAGCTTACTGGACTCCGACCGGACGCTGGCACTGTCGCGTCCGGTCGTTGCGAGGAGCGCGTCCGGTCGTTGTTTCGCGGGCGCGGGTGCTGTGCGGATCGGCGCGTCCGGTCGTTGCGAGGAGCGCGTCCGGTCGTTGTGAGGAGCGCGTCCGGTCGTTGCTTCGCGCGCACGGTGCTGTGCGACCGGCGCGTCCGGTCGGTTGAGCAGCGCGTCCGGTCATAGCGTTTGACCGTTGGCGTGCAGTGACCATTGGAGGATCTAACGGTCGCATTTGAAACTTGAGGGACACGTGGACGTCGCAGGGCGACCGGACGCGGTTGAGCACGTCCGGTCAGTTTCGACCGGCGCGTCCGGTCGTCCCGAAAAAACGGTCAGTGGAGTGGCAACGGCTCTATTTGTTTGGGGTGCTTATAAATACTCGTTGGCCGGCCCTTGGGGAGGGAGCTTGGCATTTCTAACACTCTTGTGCATCGTTTGAGCTAGAGCTACTCCTCCCACTCATCTCTCTTGCTTGATTGCAAATCAAAAGTGAGATTGAGTGATCCCAAAGTGCATTGCATAGCTTGAAGGCATCTAGTGGCACTTGTGGGTGGTTTAGCCGGTGGATTTCTTGTTACTCTTGGAGAGTACCGCTCCTAGCCGGCTTGGAGATTGTTGGAGGCATTGGCAAGAGAAGGTGATTGTTCTTGGCCACCTCCGGTTGTTTGTAAGAGGTTCTTGTGCTTTCCTCGGCGGGACGCCAAAAGCAACTCTATTGGATTGCGCGTGTCATTGAGTTACCTCACTTGAGAGTGGTGTCTTGCGGTGCCTTGCGGGGCGTGCCTTGAGGGGCAAGTGACTTGAGGGTCACACCGAGGAACCATCTAAGTGTTGGTCGACACAACCGGTGACGTAGCTTGTCGGTGCACAAGTGAACACCGGGTGAACAAAAATATTGTGTCTCTTGTCTTCCGGTGATTGGTCTACATATTGTGTTGTTGTCAATATTAATTGATTGTATATCATCTTGGTGATTGGCAACATCTTCACTCCACCGTCGGTATAAGATTCACAATCCTCTCTCTCGCATTTACTTTTACTAGATTATCTTGTGTAGCTCTAGTGGCAGCCTTTTCTAGTAGTTGTTAGCTTGCTCACTAGTGTAAGTTAGTGACTTAGCACTTGTGTGAACTAGAGATCATAATCTACTAGACTTGTGGATAGGAGGCTTGCATCACAACCTTTGGCTAAGCAAAACTCGCTTTACGCCGTTTGTTATTCTAACAAGTTTGCTCAGTGGTGCTTGTAGAATTTTTATAGGCTATTCACCCCCCCTCTAGCCATCTAGGACCTTACAACATCACAGCAGAACAAAAAAGCCGAGAGAGTTCTTCGTACCATTAACGATTGTTTGCGCACCTTACTAATACATAGTGCGGCTCCATTGCCGTTCTGGGTGAAGGCCCTTGCCACGGCGGTGTACTTGATCAACAGGCGACCATGTCGCGCTACTGGAACTGCGACGCCCTACGCTCTCCTCTTCGGTGTACCGCCGACGTACGCCAAGCTCAGGGTGTTCGGCTGCCGATGCTTTCCCAACCTGATTGCAACATCGCCTCACAAGCTTGCCGCGCGGTCGACGCCGTGCATCTTCATCGGGTACCCGACGGACCACCGAGGATACCGGTGCTACAACATCGCCACTGTCCGCGTCATCACGTCGTGGCACGTCACCTTCGACGAGAACATCTTCCCGTTCTGTGACAATGCCCGCACCCACGACGCCGACATACCCTCCTCGCCATGCCAGCGCCCTACGTCCGTCGGGCCCTGCGACGACGACGACGACGCGCCGCGGCCACCGCCGTCGCCCCCGTCTGCACCTATGCGACTAGTTGCGGACCTGACACCTCATCCCTAACGACGTCGAACAGCATGCCCCATCCACCACTCGTCGACGTCATCGTCATGCTCTACGGCGTCCTCGGCCATGACAACTACGACGTCGCCCACCGCCACATCAGTCAACCACCCTTCTCCAACGCTGTCGAGTTCTACCTCACCGCAACCTCCACCAGCTGCGACGTCGTCCACTGCTGCGCCAACCGGCCATCCGATGGTCACCAGTGCTCGTGCTAGAATTTACAAGCCTAATTCGAAGTATGCTCTGGCCACCACGGGAACCATCTCACCGCTTCCTTGCAGCGTCCGCTCCACCGTCAAGGACCCCAACTGGTACGCTGCGATGAAGGCTGAGTTTGATGCGTTGCAGGCAAACAAAACGTGGTCACTCGTGCCGCGCCCACCAGGAGCACGGGTCATCACCGGAAAGTGGGTGTTCAAGCACAAAATGAACCCGGACGGCACACTGGCGCGATACAAGGCTCGGTGGGTTGTTCGGGGGTTCAATCAACGACCCAACATCGACTTTGGGGAGACCTTCTCGCCGGTGATCAAGCCGGCCACCATATGAACTGTCCTCACGCTCATTGCCAGCAAGGGATGGTTGGCTCATCAGCTGGACGTGTCTAACGCATTCCTGCACGACTACCTGCGTGAACGCGTCTACAGCCAACAACCCACCGGCTTCGTTGATGCAGACTGGCCGAACGACGTCTGCCTCCTGTCCCGTTCGCTCTACGGCCTCCGCCAAACTCCAAGGGCGTGGTTCGACCGTTTCGTCGAGCATGTCACCTCCCTCGGCTTTGTACAGTCAAGAGCCGACACGTCCCTGTTCGCCTACCACAAGAACGGTGCCACAGCGTACCTGTTACTCTACGTCGACGACATGATTCTGTCCGCCTCCACGCCTGATCTTCTTCGACATATTGTCAAGCGCCTACACGACGTCTTCTCCGTGAAGGACATGGGGCCGGTCCACCACTTCCTCAGCATCAGCGTTCGTCGCAACTCCACCGGCTTCTTCCTTTCACAGGCAAAGTACACAGAGGAGCTTCTCGAGCGAGCGGGCATGGCTAACTGTAAACCAGTCGCTACGCCTGCCGACACGAAGGCCAAAGCGTTAGCTACTGATGGCACGCTCCTCGATGACACCACCACCTACAGGAGTATCGCCGGCGCGCTCCAGTACCTGACAATCACGCGACCGGACATCGCGTATGCCGTGCAGCAGGTGTGCCTCCACATGCACGCGCCGCAGGATGTGCACTTGGTGATGCTGAAGCGCATACTACGGAATGTCAAAGGCACCACCTCCCTCGGCGTCCAGCTCCGCGCCGTCACGTCGCCAACGATCTTCGCCTACTCGGACGCGGACTGGGCCGGCTGCCCGGACACACGCCGTTCGACGTCCGGTTTTTGCGTCTTCCTCGGCTCATCCCTCGTATCGTGGTTGTCCAAGCGCCAAACCACAGTGTCGAGGTCGAGTGCTGAGGCGGAGTACCGCGCCATCGCCAATGCCGTCTCCGAATGTTTGTGGCTTCGACAGCTACTGAGTGAGCTGCTCTACAAGGTGCCCTCAGCGACGGTTGCGTTCTGCGACAATATTTCTTCAGTGTACATGTCCCGGAATCCAGTCCACCACCGGCGAACCAAGCACATAGAGCTGGACATCCACTTCGTCAGGGAGAAGGTGGCCGTTGGCGAGCTCCGTGTCACACATGTTCCAAGTGCACGACAGCTAGAGGACGTGTTCACCAAAGGTCTCCCTTCAGCGCTCTTCTTCGACTTCCGAGACAGTCTCTCCGTCACGAACGGCGACGTCAAGACTAGGGGGGGGGGGGGGGTTGTCAGCGGATCAACACCTCCAACGGCTAGAGCAGGCCCGGGTCTCTCGCGTCGCCAACGTCCAGCACTCCCGACGCCACCTCGTGCACTCGCCTCGCCAACGGCCTCCGCAGAGCGCGCTCGGCTCACACACACGCGCGCCCAGTCTTCACGGCGCCCACACGTCCGGCTTGCGCGCTCATCCTCTCCTGTGTGTAGTGCGTGTGTGGTCATGGCCAAAGGTCATTGTACTCTATAAATGTACACAGTATACGATCAATGAAAGCTGTCCAGTTGATCATCTCAATTCTACAGTAATGTTCTACAGAGGAATACAAACTGATGTTCTTTCTCCATGGAACTGAAATGATCCTCCATTGATAAGCAGAGATGCAAGGAAGATTGAACGCCCTGCACAGAAAGATGACCGGCTTTATAAGAGTAGTCTTAGTAGAGAAGAAGCAACAGGTTATAAAATGTTAATTTGTGATGAATCAAATGGACAAAACTCACGTTCATCGGTCTGATCGCCACCCTGTAAATTTAACAGGAAGTTTGCGTTTTTATGGAAACGTTGGGCAAGTCTGACCAGGTACAGATCAATGTCCAATGTGACAAATTAAAAGAACGGATGGAGTACTATGTTTCCCCACGCGATATTTAAGAGTATTTTCAGCGTAATAGCATGATGTATACATGGGCTTGGTAACAGGCCGAGGTTTTTGGCCTACAAATCTGAAGTGCTACATCCAGAAGGATTGGTCTGATTTTCGTCAATGTAGACTAAAAATATACGAGGGCTCAGTTGATTATGAAAGGGCCTGTGGACCGTGGTCCGTGGCGCATTACGGCACTTGTGTACATGTCAGCTTCTGATACAACCCCTAACAATATACTAAAATCCAAATAACACATTGTGATGAAGGAATGAGCAACATCGTTGTAACCAAAGTAAATGAATGTGAACAGATGTACAGTGAATCCCAGTCTGACAAGGTGTTAGGTATTGGGGCCTTCCAGGGGATCCTTAACAAAATGATTAAACGGTTAGACCCTTGGAAGGGCAAATTTATGACATAAGGGGGGAAGCTAATCCAAACCAATTCCTGCTTGAGTAGTCTTCCTATGTATGTGATGGGTTTCTATTTCTTGCCAAAAGGAATACATTCTAAAATGGATACTATTAGATCTAGGTTCTTCTGGAGAGGAGCAGATGATGTTTTTAAATACCATATGGCGAAATGGGTATCAGTGTGCAAGCCCAAAATTCATGGGGGATTAGGAATAATTAATACTGAGATCATGCACATTGCCTCTTAACCAAATGGATTTGGAAGATTGAGGTTGGCTCAGATGAGCTATGGTGTAAACTCCTAAGAGCTAAATACATGAATTCAGGAAACTTCTTTTGCTGTAAACAAAGAGGATCATTCCAATGCTGGAAGGGTTTACACAAAATTAAACACCTGTTTAAATGGGGTGCAGAATATAGAGTGTTTAGGGGGGACAGAATCAGATTTTGGCAGGACTCATGGGTGGGAAACATGCCATTGAAAATACAGTTTACTGACCTGTATGAGATCAGTGAAAATCAACAGGATTTGGTGAGTGATGTTTGGGATGGAGATGAGTGAGATTTATCTTTTCGAAGGAATCTGCAGGGTAGCTTAATTGAGGACTGGACAGCCCTTCAACAGATCCTGGAGAATACTCAGTTTGATAGCAACAAGGAAGACTCCGTGAGATGGATTCTAAACAAATCCAATCAATTCACAACCAAATCTCTTTATCAAGCACTTACCCATGGGGGGGCTAGAGACCAGCTGTGCACTATGATTTGGCAAGTAAATTCCCTCTAAAGATCAAAATCTTTCTTTGGCAAATGTTTCATGATAAGCTGCAGACTGCTGCTACACTGAAGAGGAGAGGATGGCAGGGGAGCCCCTCTGTTGTGTATGCGGCAAGCCTGAAACCGTAGATCACATTTTCTGAGTGCTGCTTTTCTCAATTTTTGTGGTGTTGTATTAGAGATGCTTTTGGGTGGGAGGATTTTCCTGTCTCAAAGCATGATTTCGTTCATGATTGGGTGCCAAGGAGGCTCAGGGTGCCTAGGAGGTTGGCGCTTTTCTTCTTTGCGGGTTTTACTTGGGAAATGTGGAAAAATCGAAACAAAATGGCCATAGAGAAAAAAATTCCCTTCTAATCCTGATGTGGTTCTTTACAATACAATTAACTCTTTACAGATGTGGAGAGATTTTATGAAGGAGGCAGACAAAGTACATCTGTCTAAGATGGTGGAGCACCTGGAGGACTGGATCAGCAAGAGAGATCATCGTCAAGACTTCAATTCTGATATTGCTGTTCTGTAATAAGAATTGTTACTTTGTCTGAAACTTTGTGTAGCTCGGCGCGGATGCTGTTGGTTCTGTTTTCTTGCTTTCGCTTTGGTAAACTGGTATCCCCAGTGTGTAAGACCTTATAGCTTTCTCAAAAGCAGAGTTAATCTCCTTTCAAAAAAAAAAACAGATGTACTGCGAATATATGAATCGAAGGCTTGAGCTTTTGGCTACTTCCGTTTCATCAGAGAATGTTCGTATACCATGTTTTTTGATGGTCCCTATCCCTACTTCACCAAAACAGTCTCCTGAGAAAACTTCTCTTTTGCTTTCTTGATTTTGAAGCTGCATTAACATGACATAAGTTCAAATGAGTGCATCTCTCAATCAGAACGGACGGTACAAACAAATTATGTAGACTAAAACACATTTACCGCTTTGTCTTCCAGCTTTTAACAATGCTTCCTCAGCGATTGGTCTCCAATGCTTAGCGCACGAGAATGTAAGGCCCATCCCTACAGTCAGCCCTCGCAAAAGCTGATTTGTTCGAAGCACTGAAAATAGCTCTTCCGGGAAGCTCTTCAAATAGGAAACGAATAGAATAAGTCATTTAAGAAAGCAGTTTAGGAAGTCAAACTACACATTTTTTTTGCGAATAAGTCAAACTACACATTAATACATAGGTAGATCACCTATGTGTGAAGATAATGCAAATAAATGGATGGACACAAATATAGGATTGGTTAAGAAAATATGGGTTATATACCTCCACTCCAATTTTATTAAGCGAAGAATCATCAGCAAAAGGTGACATAACAGTTACACCTGGTGGTAATCTTGTATCAAACATTCGCAGGGATAATTGAAACAATTCTTCTAGCTTGTTATCAGATATGGCCCATGTTCGGATACCGAGCTCCCTGAAATATTTTAGTCCATGAGCAAAATAGGTAATATACTATTCAATAAGAATCAGCACCCATCTTTTCATTTTGAACAGGAACCAATATGTCATATCTCCATTAGTTTGCAAGCTCAGACTGCTTTGTTAACATAAAATATTTTTGTTTACGACTTGCAAAAACTCAGTAGACCATAGCACGTCGTTAGTGCTTTCCTAAACACTAGACAGTCGGTCACCTACTTTTTAGCCATAACTCATGCAAAAAGCCATTTAAATGGGATAAATGGGTGATTAAATGGAAACGGTGTGCCACAGTGTAGTGTCTAAATGGGCTCAATGACTGTTTAGATGAACAATGCATGGTGTGCAATTGAGGATACCTGAAACTTTCCTCAGCCCTCAAGAAATCATCATCAGCCATTGCAACTACAAGATTTGCATAAGCAAGCCGCAAATCTTCTGGCATTTTTTTCACTTGTCCATAATCAAGTAAAGCCACCTAAGAAAAATCACAAAGAAGAACATTTAACTGGAAGCTGCCATTGCCCTGGAAAAGGAGATTGAAGGGTTTAAAAGGTCTCTTGCCTCTGTGTCCTTACAGATAAGGATGTTTCCTGGGTGTGGATCTGCATGGAAAAAGCCATCCTTCAAGATCATTTGACCATATGCAAGAGTAAGATCTGACAAAATCTTCCTGCAACAGAAAAGGGGTACTTTTGAGATAACCTAATCATTAGAATTTAAAGCAATTGAAGAAATGACTATAAGCTAAAAGAAAACCTGAATTTATTTTACAAAAAAGGGGAATTTTTCTAATTATTCACACCCTCTGTTAGCGACATTGGTTTGACACTGGATATCTTGGTAAGGCATCAGGTCTGAAAACAAACGTTCACAAGAGCAGCAATGTGCTACCTAACCATTGCACCAAGGGGACATCACACAGATACAGGACCTCATGCCATGACAGTTACTAGACTTTCCTGTATATATCTTGGAATTTCTCTCAAGAGAAACTGACTTAAGCTCAAATCCAGCCCATTATTGATAAGATAGCAGATCGGCTTCCAGGATGGAAGGCGACCTGTTAACACGTGCTGACCAATGTATCTTGGTCCAATTTGTCCTTAACTCAATGCTAGTCTACTTGGCAATGGCCATTGAGCTTCCACCATGAGCCCTAAAAGCCATTGATAAGATCAGGCAGGGCTTTCTTTGGACAGGACGTAAAGACACAGAAGCGGACATTGTCTGGTCTCTGGTGACTTGGACTAAAGTACGTCACCCCCCTGAGGTGGGTGTCTTGGGCACCTCCAACCAACAAAACCTTTGATGGGCACTCAGGATTAGGTGAATATGTTTGCAAAAAACAGACCTTCATCGTCCTTGGTTAGCCTTGCCTGTTCAAATTCATGGCTCTGCCCAGGTTTTCTTCTCCATGGCAGTGGTCTCAGAAGTTGGTGTAATGGTGCCTCCACACTATTTTGGACTGGCAGGTGCATCCACGGACAATGTATTGCTGACCTTGCACCTCAATTGTTCTCTTTAGTGCACGGGAGGCTCTCTCAAATCACACCTGGATTTCTGAAACATTACTGGAGTTCAAACTGTTGAAGTCATTATTGAATTTCTTCGTCTCTGGGGCATGCTTTGTGAGGTGGTGCTTCAGCCCAAGGTTGAAGACACCCACATTTGGTGTTTCTCGAATTCAGGCAACTACTCTGTCAAACTGCATACAATGGAATGATTCATGGTGCTGTCCTCTTAAGACCCTCGGAGAGGATTTGAAAATCCTGGGCTCCAGGAAAATGCAAGTTTTTTATGTGGCTGGTGGCTCATAACAGGTGATGGACAGCTGATCATCTCTTGCAGTGGGGCCTCCCACATCCTGCTCGTTGCCCACTTTGTGATCAAGCTGATGAAACAATCAATCACCTGCTTGTGCCTGGCATTTTTGCGCAAGAATTCTGGTTTCTCCTGCTGCAAAGACTCAGTTTACAAGGTCTCTCTCACAAAATGAAGATGTATGCTTTGATGACTGGTGGACGATGGATGAATCCAGGGTGGATGGTCCCGTCCTGTCAGAGAAGGTCTCAACTCTCAAAGCTATCACCGTCCTTAGAGCTTGGATAATTTGGAAACACTGCAATCGGTGTTGATGGGGCTTCCCCAAACATGGCTGGAGCATTTTTGCTCACTAAGGAGGAGCTGTTCAATTGGAGTCTGGCCATGGCTCGGGGTATTTCCCACCTCCTTGCTCTTTGTGCCGCCGGATGGAAAATAGTGCAGGTTTCTAGGCTTTAGTCAGGGTCGGTCTTATCTTTGTCAACGGCGAGTTATAACATTATTTGTGTGTGTGTGTGTGTGTGGGGGGGGGGGGGGGGGGGGGGTGCTGTGTGTTTATAAGGGCTCTTGCCCCCCTTCTGTTTTTTTTCCTTCTTATATCTTAATATAATGATACACAGCTCTCTTGCATGTTCGATAAAAAAAACCAGTTACTTTTCAAGGTCTGCCAATCGTGACTAAACTGCATAAAATTTTATCATATTCATTCAATAACACTGACCCATCAGTCCAACCACAGAATCTTAGAACTAGTATAAGGTTCTGTAAACTAAGCAAATGAGAATCATACTCTTTTAAGATGAAGGGGCTTACTGCTTTGCCATTGCTGCAACCTTACCACCAGGATCTATGCCCCTTTTAGCCATTTCATTGCCAAGATTCATTATTGGGGTCCCTTTGATGAATTCCATTACCAAAACCTCTCTAACAAAACATATAAACAAAAAATGAACATTTAATTAATACTACAACAGAATAACCTCATATATTGATTGGTCTAAAAACTGTCACAGGTTGCTTTTGCAAAGAAACAAAAGAGATAGTAGGCTCAGTAAAAATTAAGCCACTATATCAGCATACAGCATAAAGATCAAGTTTCCTACATTTGGAATACAAGAACAAAGAAAGGTATGATTTAAAATCAGCAGCAGACTTCTTGATATCGTGAAATGGTAGTGATAAATATTTATTTGTTTATTAGCTCTAAAAATCCAAACAAGCCAGTACATGATAATGTTAATCCCTGGAAGTCCAGATACAGAACCTACAGGGTCAGGAAGATCCAATAACATAAAGTCACTGCGTGATGGAGGAAAACACACTAGAAATGCAAATATTAACTTTGCATAAAGAAGCATCATGCAAAGGGAAAATCTAGTGTGGCTAATTAATATTTCTTGAACCGGTATCAATAAGTCTGTAAGTAGCTGATTTATAATTGCTCTGTTGAAACCATCAAACTAGAGACAACCCTTGCATCCAACTGAACATATGGTAGAGAACTAGGATTCAATTAAATAACCTGAAGAACACTTTGGCTAAGTGAGCAGCTATGATATTGTACCTGCTAACCATCCCAGGAATCACACGAGGCACCATAACTGGAGGTTTCTTATTGGTGACACGTAGGAATTCTCGTATTCTTTCCATTGCTCTTGCTTCACGCACAAAGTCAAACTCATAGCATATCTTCAGAAGCACATCAACAAAAAAAAACATATCAATACTTTAATACCACACAAGGAGCGCACTGGTGTGAAATAGAGGTACTAACAAAGAAAGGAAACACAACAATATGTTCTCACGAGGAGATGCATGTTTATGAAGACCAATCAATTTGAACAGCTAGCCTCCTTTGGCTAATGTCAATAATGGTCCAGATGCAAATAGGAGCTGTTTCTTGTTTCTAACGGTCAAAATGTGAACTCTAAATTTGTCTTCTTTGTTCTTCCAGCTAATATATAGAAAGAATGACTAAGTTTATTCTTTTGTGCACATGCATATATCTAATATTTGAAGCTTCTATTAACCTTGCATTGCATTACTGCTTCACCAAAGATACATGTTAGTTACCATGCACTATACTACAAAAACAATGTTAAGAGGAAGATTTCACATTTGCTCTAAGATAAGAGCTTAAAATTTCCATAGTGATGATTGAAGAAAAAAAAAGATAAGAAAAAGGTTGAACCCTATTTTAGTGGTCCTAAATTTGAAAGCTGCTGATTAATCAGATAAGATAGTAGATACAGAATTCCATGATGTGTACAACTCTATAAAATGATCTGCATATACAGGGTTCAATAGTAATTTGAAACATGGCAGACTGACTTATTTTATCTCAGCATAATTATAAACGCAGAAAGAGGCTCAACATTTTTCTTGGTGTTTTAGGAAAGGGTAGAAAAGTATACTGGATTGATGGGACAAGTGACAAAACAGAAAGCTATGGGGTTGCGGGAGAAACCTGCTTTTCCATCTCTTTTGTGGCAGAGAATAGATCAAAGTTGATGTCATACTTCTGCAGAAACAAGGCCATTGCTTGCATATTCCGAATATCAACCATCATCAGATGTTCGGCTCCTGGATGTTGAACCTGGTCAATTCCTAATTCATTATGACATCCGAAAAATCTGAGGTTTCAAATGGCTGTTTACAAAGCACATAAGCATATCACTAACCTTGACAGCAACGTCTGTCTTTGATAATTTAAGCCTTGCTCGATGCACCTAGCAAATATGAATCAAAATATAACTTGGAAACTGTCTAAAAAATTTAGCGAGAAAATAAGTGATCTGTTCCCAGTACGTATGTGATGTTATGTTACAGAGAAAGAAACAACATTTGCACAGGCCTAACATTGGCAGGAATGGTAGAAAGTACAGATGTTACCCCCACTCCCCAGATTTCACAGATGAAGAGAAACACCTAAGCACGAACCTGAGCAATAGAAGCAGACCCAACAGGCTCGACATCGAAGAATTCGAATATGTCATCGAAGTTCTTCCCAAACTGTTTCTCCACAACATCTCTAACCACATCAAATGGCGTGGCTGGGGCCTGATCACACAGCGTAACAAGTCTCTTCACCCAAGCCATCGGTGCCAAGTCAGGTTTTCCCAGAATTTGAGCAGCCTGTTCAAAATCCACCGATCCAGTGTCACAGAGCATACGAATCATAACATGATGATACAAAGCACCACAAGCGCGATCACAATTTCCAGCACAATCGGATTGCAGCTTCTGTCACACGCCCCTTTTTTTGGTGGGTGGGAGTGAGGGCATTTGAAAATCAGAGAGGAGGAAAGAAAAATTAGAATAGGGCGGGCGAAGCCAAGCACACCAACCTTGAGGAACAGACCGCCGAGCTCGGAGCAGAGGGAGTACATCTTCTGGGCGCCGAGCTCGTGCTGCTGCTCCCACATGGCCTCCCGCTCGTCCTCATCCTTCACGAACCCCGCCCGCAGCTGGCACGCCTGGACCGACCAAAGCGATTCGCAATTAAAACCCCCGCACCTCAGAGGCATATCAACGAGCATATAAAAGGCACGCCAATGGAGCAGCGGCTAGCTGGCTCACCTTGTAGCTGGTGTAGATGTCCGCGGCGCGGACCCAGAACTGCGCGGAGCGGCTCCATGGGCGGAGGCGGTCGGAGATGCGGTCCCGCAGGTCCTGCAGCTGCGAGAGCGCCAGCGGCATTGCTGGCGGACGGAACAAGGCCGAGGACGGGTGTGTGCGACTTTGCGAGGGGAGATGGATATACGTGTCCGCCGAGGACCGCCGCGGCTGCGCCGTTCCGTTCCTCTCGCGCCCGGTGGCGCGTGTTGTGTGGCTGACTGGCTATCGGCGGATCGGCCTACGGCGAGGCTGGCCCACTAGGAATCTAGTGAGGGGCTGAGGGCTGAGGGGTTTTCCCTTTTTCGTGTCGGGACCAGGGTGCGCGAACGCCATTTGTGCACCAGCATGGCAGCACAGCACGCCCGCCCGCCACATGCAGTGGCGAGGAGATGGCGCGCCCGAGGTAGGCTGACGGCGACGGTTCGCCCACTCGGCACTACCGCACTAGCATTCCGGTGACTCGGTGAGGCTTGGTTCCGATAATCCTATTCGTTGTGGGATTATTTACTTGGTATAATTCTATTTTTAATAGTCTTATTATCTTTTTTTTTCGAGACCCATTTTACAGACGCACATGCTCTCATACACGAGCGCACACTTACCCTTAAGAACGCAGACGCATATACTCACATATACGAGCGCACACTTACCCTTATGAACACACAAAAGCACACCCTGTGATTGACGAAGTCCTCACAGGCACCTCGCTATCGAGGAGCACGTCGTCTATCTTTAAAAGAATAGCGCCGTTAAATCCTGAAATAAATATAGAAAAATGTGAGCACCTGTGTCAAGTTAGGAACTTGAGCCTGGGTGGACGGGTTCCACCATAAGAACCCAACCAGCTGAGCTACGTTCAATTATCTTGTTGCTTGCCTTGCAGCGGGAATTATATAAGAGAAAAAGGTCGAAGAGGGAATTTCTATTGTTCATTTATTTATTTGAATAGGGTGTTCAGCGGTGCAAAGTTGTACATATATTGAGAAACACGTGGACATATGAATATATTCAAATGAGCACCTTCGAAATACTAAATTGTTATATTTTAACATTGATAAATTATTTGCTAATAAATTTAGAAAAATGTGAACACCATCGTAAATCAATAACTTAACCCGGTTAGACACTGCCATTGGAGGTATTATACTGAGGATAAGAGAACATTCCAGGTGCTTTTGCACATGTAGTTGCATCAGTTACATGCACCAAAATGTAACTAATTATATGGTTCGATAGTTCATGTAGTACACTACCATCATGTAAATTTTGGAGTGCAACAAATATTTGTGCAAGAAGATAAAGAACACAAAAACTAACACTTGAATAGTTGTGGATTATACTATTTTATGTTTTATCTGCAACCCACTATGATGCAATTGCTGATTTCACTTTTTTTTACCCTATTGCGCCTGTTTTTTTTTTTTTGCATCTCAAATATAACATCAAGAAGACGTGCAAGGGATCTCATAAACAGGGATGAAAGTGGCATGGATAATTCTTCGATCTGATCCAAATCTAAATTTTGAGGATGTGAAGAAGAAGTTTTAATATCCATATAGATATGAATAAGTGGAGTCCGATTATATGCGGATGCGTTGTAGGATATGGATTATCCATAAATTTTATATAGACTATCCGATGTTTAAAATAGGATATCCAATAATTTGTCTCCCTAGAATAAAAAAACTAGCTGAACTTGGGATTTAGAAAAGGCTTGTACGTTGAGAACTTTTTATTTTGTGATGTGTTTGTTTCATATTCTGAACTGATAACTTGTAAGCTATTATTACTCATTGGCTTATAGCTTATCATTTGTGAGTGCTGATACCATGTTAAATGTTAATCGTGTCGATGTAATAGCCACAAAAAAGAATCCAATGCAAGATTATTGTCTATTGTTTGCTATTGGCTTATTACTGAATTAACTCTTGACAAATATACAATATATTACACAACTATTTTAATTCGTCTCCAATCCGATTCCGCTTCATATTCATATCATTTCCGACATCTGAAAAATATGCATCCACATTCCTATCCGCGTATTATTTGCTCCGAACCGAATCTGATAAAGAAAAACGAATTATAATATGAGATAGTATCCGCTCGACCGCTCCGATCAATCGGTTTTCATCGAGTCATTCGTCTATGCCCGGGATATATTCGATAAGGGAAAAATTAAAAAAAATAATAAAGCCCTTGTCGAGTCGTTTCTTTATCAGAAATGATACGTGTCGTGCATCCTATGGACCGCACAAACGTTAGATGGCCTTTTCACCCCCGCTGCTTGCTCCCGTCCGCATGTATATTAAAAAAGTTATCCCTTCGTTTTCTCCTCCCCATCCTTACCCCTTTCGTACTCCTCATCCCATGTCGCAGCACTCCAACGCCCGATGTCCTCCCCCACCCCAGCATTCTCACCGGGAGCCCCTAATCTCGCAGATCCCGGGGTCATCTCCCCCACCCCGGCGAGATCCATGGAGCACGAACGAGATCCACTTGCCTCCAGCGAGATCCATAGAGGTGGCCCGGCAGTGTTTGTAACGGAACCGTCCAAATTATAAGAGCACAAGTACAAAAACAATCACCGAAGTGATCAAATTCTCGCACTTGAGCCCATATAACTCCGATAGTCCAATGAAATCACGAGGGATTTCAAACCAACCAACATAGCAGCCAAGATCGTAGTGATTCAACATAACAAGTCACATGTTACAACCATTTCACAAGTAATTCAATATACATCGGAGTTCAACATAGTTATTACAACTTAAGTTCAAAAGTAGCGGAAGCAAAGTAATTTAAAACTAACAACACCCTTATTTCAAATACATGCCAGTACCAAGGTCGACTTCCAACAAAAGCATTAGAGAGAAGATAACTCAGAAGGATCATGCCCGTGATCACACTCCGCCTCTACGGCAGGAGCCAACCAACTCTTGCAGTCTCCATGATACATCACAACCTACGACAAGTGGGGATAAAACCCTAAGTATTATAATGTACTCAGCTAGACTTACCCGTCATAAACCAGAAATAAAGTGACACCAAGGATCATGCAAGGCTGATATAAAGTGGGCTAGCTTGACAACATTTTGCATAAAAGCTTAATATGGATAAGTAATCATTAATGCTTAAGCATCAAGTTAATTATCATTAACCTGTCATCTATATTAGAACCTGCACTAGAGCACTCACTTTATTAGGAGCAAACAATATTAACCATAGCAGGTATAAATTGAGGCAATATTTCCATCATCATCTAATTAACCATCTGTTCAATTTAATGGAATCTACGTTGCCGCTGCTCAAGTCAAGTGCTCACTAACCGGGAGCGATGGCGATTCGAATCAAAATCCTATCCTGCTGGAGGGGTATTTCTAACACTTACCGAGTCACGCCTGGCGAGGGCGGTTCAGATCACCTTTGGTACCGTTTAGAAAAGCGCGGGTTCGACTGATGCCTCATCCCCAAGGGCAACACCCTGCCAGGATGATAGGGACTCTAACCCCCCCTTGGTCTTATGCCAATATCCCCAAGCACATCCTTACTACCTCTAAGATGTGACCTACCATTCGATTCCCGGCCTGAACTGTATTACTCGAATTCACGGTCGGAACGACTTATCTGGCCAACTAAGTGTTAGACTGCGTTTAACATGACTTAAGGACGTACAACGAATCGGTCCTTAAACGACTTAGATGGGGATAGATCCACACCTAAGACCTCCATGCCTTGTTGCTTCACTATCGTCATCCCGTCCGGTCTCATTTCATTTTATTAACACATGGTTCTTTTCCACGATAGCAAATATAGCCAACCATGCCATATATAAATATTCCTACATCTCGTAGGTGACAGGAAATCACATGACTTCTACCGCTTAAAGCAGGGCTAAGCATCTACTCAATCCTGGTCTATGTAGGATTCAGGATTCATATATCTAAACAAGGAATGATATAATGCAGCAAGGGTTTTCAACCAACTCCTACCACTTAATGCAACAATACTTATAACATATATAAAATTAATTGCTTTGAAGGTAGGAGGCTTATAATGCTCCGGGGCTTGCCTAGGATCCGACTCAAGTTAGAGTATGTCAGATGAAACCCGCTTGGCGAGCATCATCCAATCTAGCATTGGTCCGATCCTTCTATTTTCGGGATGGATTCACCAACTCCATCTTCGGGTTTGGCTCCACATCAGGTCCTTCACGTGCTTTAGCTAGCGTACCTAAATGAGGTGCAACAATACATATGTATGAAAATATAGAAGTGCAATAAACAAAGCAATCATGCAAGCATACCAAAGTTCACATAAGCACCTAGAGCTAATCAACTTGATCCTCGCTAAACCCTAATATAGAAGATGGCAAGCATGACAATCAAGACACAAGTCTCATAAGATCATAGGGTACCAATCTAAGTGCCATCAAAGATATGAGTTATACTTTAACACACTAGCATGGCAAAGTTAATCAAAGCACTAGACTATAATTTGCCACATTCTGGGAATCAGAACAGCACCTAAGTAATTTAATCATAACTAGAAATCTACAACTCAAATGACTTACAAGAAGACATTATGGAAAGCTTATGAACTTCTCTATATTTCATTTAATACCAACTAAGCCTGATTCCTAAGTTTAATAGATTGAAACAATGAAACTACAGAATCTGGTCTGCCCCAAACAGAGAGCAACCAACTCGGGGACCTGACTTTAAACATCTATAACTCGAAAACTACTTGACCCAATGCTACCAAATTTTACCACAAGCTATATACATGAATTATATACAGCTTTGCTACAGGCAAGATGCTCAGAAAACATCATTGACATGGGGTAATCCACATTGCCCCCAGAATTGTCCAGAAACTAATAATTACAAGAAATAATTATTAACATATGTTGCAAACATATAATTGTGTAAAACCAACTTTACTAATATTTCACACATGACTAATGAACACCAGAAAACATAGTGTCCACTCCTAAATAAATTCTTTTAATATATTTTCTTACTTTATTTAGATAATTAGGTGGAATTATGAACACCTATCAAAAGTATATAATAAATTCTACTAAAATTACAGTGGCCTAAATATGCTTCCAAAAGTCTATTTTCCAAATTTCAAGCCATTTGGACAAGTATATCAATCTCTATGAAAAAGACAAATGGCTATTGCAATAAATCATGTGAGAGCAAGTTAAACCTAAAACTCCATATTTTCTAGGAACACATGACTATAGCATGAATCAATATGATAGATAAACATTATACTAAGGTAATAAAATAACATTTTTCATTTATCCTTTATATATTATTTTTATAAGCTATTTATTAAGTCGTAAACAAGTTAAATCAATAACTTGATCATACAGTAAGCAATGACCATGAAATTTATACCACAACATATTCATAGCATGATAAGACTACCATAAAAATTTCACATTATTTGGAGCAACATAACTCAAGATATAAAAATGACAAGCAATACGATGTAGATTTACTTATTTATCAAGGTCAAATCAAAACCTTAAGAAAACAGTGAACAACTAGTGTATTTAATATTTTTTCTAGAAAGTAAATATCATCATAAAATTAACAAAATAAGAATCACTATTTTTGGAGTTCTAAAACTTCAGATCTTACTCTGGTCAAGTTTAAAGGCATTTTTAGAGCATTTTTAAAGCTTAAATAAAGACATCAGAAACATCTACAAACACCTAATATTTTTTGACTCTACTGCATAGATCACTTCTCAAGGTTTCCAAAAAGTCTACATTTGCTATTTTTGGAATTACTTAGCATTAGATATGGATTTTAGAAGATTTACATGAAATCTAAAATTCAAAATCAGCATTACCTAACCCTGACTGAATTTGCTAGGCGCACCCAAACATACACCCAATCTCTGTCACCACTTAACCCGACATGTGAGACCCGCTGTTTCAGCCGGCCCTGCTCGTCAGTCACTCAAACAGAGAGACATAGAGAGGGGGAAACGGCCTTCCTCTTCTTCCTCCCGTCGGCAGAGCAGGGAAAGTGGAGGAGATGCCGGCAGTGGCTCGTCGGCGGCTCACCGGCGGCGAAGGAGGGGCGGCACAGTACCCCTGGGTCAGCGCACACCTGCTCATGACCTTGGCATGCTCCACAGTGACCCGAGGCGAGCCAGCCACGATGACCGGTGACCCGACGGCCGGCAATGGCGGCAGCGGCCACGTTCACGCGAGGGGAGGCAATGCCAGTGGCAGACGAGGGATGGGGAAGCCCAAGGGGACTCGCATGCGCCCGTAGAGCTGCTTGGCCCATCCCAGGGCAGCCCGAGGTGGTCCAACCACGGTTGTCGGCGGCGCCGCCGGAGGGGCTCCCGTGGCCAAACTGCTCCGGTGGGTTGTGGTCTAGCCGAGACACGCAGAGCGAGGAGGAGGAGGCGAAGGTGATGGCGCGAGCTATTGAGCACGGGAAGGGACACGGGCATGGTGGCATGGAGCTTGGTTGGCTTGGCAATGGCGACGCTCGGTGATGGCGTGCTCCGGCGACCGCGCTCCACGGCTCGAGTTGGCGAGCATGGAGGAGTGGAGGGCAAGTGAAGGTGTTCTGGTGCTTCTTCACTTCGAGCGGGTGTAGGGGCACGTGACAAAGAGGAGGACACGCGGTGTCCATGGTGGAGACGCACGGTGCATGGCCGCCACGCCCATCCCTTAGGGGACAGCCGTCGAGCAGTTGGTGTGCGCAGTTCAGGGCGTCTTGGAGGCCGTTTTTGGGCTAGCTCTGAGCCGAACTGGATCATGGGCCGGAAACAAAGTTTGCTCTACTACTAGTGCTCTACAATTTTGGTTAAGGGTGATCGGCCATTAGGGCTTTAGATTAGCAGCTAATTAATCTCCAAGTTGGCAGTGTCAGTGAGTTGACAGTGATTAACAACTACAAGAATTTATGGCCAAAATGAAATCTCATTGATGTCATCTTCTTGTATGATCTTCCTCATCATATAAGCTCCAACTTTTACATTTGGACCAACTTGAGTTGCTTAACAAAATTGGGAGAACGTCAGATGTCAACACGGTGACCAGGAATCTTTGAAATGCTGAGAACAGCAGCTATATACAACCTTCAACCCACAGTTTGACCAGCTTAGAGATGGATTCAGGCTTGGGCTCTTCAACAAAGTTTGTAGAACACAAACTAAACTTCATATTTTATTAAAGGGTCATGGACTGGTTCAGCATGGTTAGGGAGATAAAGATTACCAAACATGTCAACTTATTGTTGCCACTCAAGGACTTAGAAATTTTTCTCATCTTCCAAAAACAGCAGCTTATTCAATCTTGTAAGCTCTATTTGACCAAGCTAGAAGCCAAACTGGCTCTTGACCATTAAACAAAGTTTGTTCTACACAAGATGAACTAAAACTTTTGTTTAAGGTCAAACCTCACAACTAGTACAGGAGTTAAACTTTCACTTTGGTCAAAGTAGCAACTCGATAAGGCCTAAACTAGGGTTTTAGGCCAATCGGGGCATTTTCTTGACATTTTCTCAACATGAACCCTTGATGACTTTTATTGTAGAGTTCATCTAGAGTCATTTGGGGAAAGTTGCAAAGTTTGTTTGATGATCTATAATTCCATTCACTTAATCACACCATTCCAAGAAGGATATGACTTATCATTTCATGTGACTTTTTGATTCCAAACTTCATGAAACTTTTCTAGGGATCAATATAGATAGGTACAAAGGTGAGACACATGAAGATATTGCCATAACACCACCCAAGAATATATCTTGAAAATGTCCTATATGCAAAGCAAAGGAGTAACATCCAAGTTTAGATTAGGCTCATCTCCGTAGGTTGGCCTTGACATCGTCATCTCCACTTAATCTATCATGTTTGAACTCAACCCACTACTTAATGAGTGACAAACACCTGGGGTGTTATAGTGTTGCAGGGGAATGGGTGGCTCTCCCCCACCATGGCGTTGCACGCTCTTGACCCTAGTGGTGCCCTCTCTTACCCTGGCGACCGAGCTCCCCCACCCCGGCAACCATGGTGCTCCCCACCTACCATCTCCTACCGTCATCGCCGAGCCAAGCCCGGTGCCGGTGTAAGGTCCAAATGACTAGAGGGGGGTGAATAGCTTATTTAAATTTTCTACAAGCTTCACTAAACAATAAAGTTAGTATATAAGATGGCGAAACTAATTCTAGCACTAGCTCAACTACTTTTATACAAGCCATAAAAATAATTCTAGTGCAAGGCTATGATCTCTAGTTCACACCAACAAAGCTAAGTCTCTAAACTAATTACCCCTAAGTGATACAAACTACTCTAAGCTCACTAGACAAAATATAGTGCATGAATGTAAAGGGGAAGTGAATTGATTCTTATACCGACGGTGTAGAGATGAGATGTATCCAAAGAATCAATCACACACAATCACAATGAGAATCCTCGGCAAGAGATGACACAAGAATTTTTATCGAGGTTCACTTACTTCCCGACAAGCTACTCCTCATTGTGGTGATGCACCCACTTGATGGATCATGAGCTAATCAACTATCAAGAGTTGAACCCTCAGCGGGTGCCGCACATCTACTCACAAGATGGGGATTCTCCAAGCCATGAGCTCCACTAGAGTAGCCAATTCGTGAACTCTCACGGGGAAGGCTCAAGAACCCCTCACAAACACTTGATGAGGCTCGAAATAATCTCCAATCACGAGCTCAACACCACCGCTGCTCTAAGCCGTCTAGGATGTCGGAAAACACCCAAGAGTAACAAGCAATCCACAGCAAACTCAAGAATCAAGTGCCACTAGATGCAACTCTCAATGCAATGCACTTGAATCTCACTCAATCTCTCTAGAGTATGCAACCAAGTAAGGAGATAAGTGGAGGGAAAGTTCTCTAGCTCAAAGCATGTCTCAAGTGTTCAAAGAGTCAAGAGAGAGCACCCCAAACCTGGCCATCATCTATTTATAGCGAAGGGGTAAGCAACTAGCCGTTACAAGATAACACAGTGAAAATCGTGATGACCGGACGCACCGATCAAGGTGACCGGACGCGTCCGGTTACTACAGGACAAACAACAACAGTGCGCATCAAAGAGAGTCGTTGCTGTGACCGGGCGTGCTACACCGTTTGACCGGATGCGCTGCACCCGGCGTCCGATCGGAGTCTAGAGAGCTCCTCGCGCGATCAGACGTGTCTGGTCGCACGTGATCGGACGCGCCACCGTGTCCGATCGGCACTAAGACACGTGCTACCCACTAGGTGCGTGACCGGACGCTCTGGTTCCGCGAGGGACTGGACGCGCCGGTCCGTGACCTTCACGTGTGCGTCTCTGCCTGCGGTTTGAACTAATCGGACGCGCAGGTCCACCTTGGACCGCGTCCGGTCCAGCGTCCGGTTAAAGTTTTTTGGTGAAAAACACTCTAGACTTTCACCACCTTTTCTCGCCTCTGACGCAATGGAAAATAGGCATTTTATTTCCTCGAAAACGCATGAATAGGCATTTCATTTCCTCGAAAACGCCTGAATAGGACCCAAACCCCTCTCTACCGCTCAAACTCCACTGCCTTCGCAAATGTGCTAACACCACCAAGTGTACACCAACATGTGCATGTGTGTTAGCATTTTCATAATCATTTTTCAAGGTGTTATGTTAGCCCTCTACTAGATCATAATGCATATGCTCAAGATGATGACCTAGTAGCACTTGATTCACGAGCTAATCGTGATTGCCCCTCTTTATAGTCGGCTATCAATCCTAAACCTGATCAATCACTTCTTTGCTCATCTTAGACCGGCAAAAGCAAACCCTATGATTATACCTTTGCCTTGATCACTTTGTTCCATGTCCATCTCCACAAGCTTGATCACCTTGATCATCATTTTATGTGCATCTCCACCTCTTGTGATCTTGTGGCCATCACTTCATGCCACATGCTCCTTCATCACGTCTGTTGCTTATGCCTAACTCATTCCACTTGATACAATAACATTAGCAACTTGGTGTCATTAATTACCAAAACCAAACTTGGGCTTTCAGCCGGTGGCGCTGGTGCTGGGTGGTGCTTGCGCGTAGCCGCTCATCGCTGGCTCCCACTCTGTCGGCAGGAATCAACCGGCCTAGACCTCTCTCCCTCCATATGTTGCAAATGTAAGTTTCAATTGTTTCAGTTGTTTAAGATGCATGGTGCAATTGTTCCATATGTGTAGGGTCCAGATGGCGGGCTAGAGGGGGATAAATAGTCATTTCTAACGCTTAATCATGCTGGCTAACCGATACAAGTGTGGAATTAAAACTATAGGTCTAACCAAGACTACACCCCTCTATCTAAGTTCACAAGCACCTTAAAAATATCCTAAAGAAACAATAAAGGTACCGAGCTAGATAGAGCTCACCTAAATAATTCTAGAGTAAGGTCAAACAAACCTATGCACTAGTAATTTGCAAACTGGGGGAGCTCCTATACAGCTAGTGATACAAAAGTACAAAGCTCCTAAGCTCAATAGCAATGCTCAATAACAAGGCTACACAAGCTAAATTATAGAGCGTAAATTACTTAGCTATACAAACTAAGCAATGTGACTAACAAGGTTACACAAACTAAATTAGTCACGTAGGAAAACTACTTCTATGCTACATAAGTAAGAAGGTAACTAGCAAGCTACACAAGCACAACTAGTTACAAGAGCAACTACACAAGCAAAATATATGAAATGTAAATACAAGGCTTGTGTTCGGAGATTGCAAACCAATGGGCAGAACAATGTTGACATGATGATTTTTCTCCCGAGCTTCACGTATTTGTCAATACACTAGTCCCTATTGTGTCGACCGCTCACTTGGTGGTTCGGCGGCTAATTGGCATCACCCGCCAAACCCGCACATCGGGCACCGTAAGAATCTACCCCAATAGTGATAGTAGCTCAATGACACGCTCTACTAGTGTTGCTCTTCGTGGCTCCCGTAGGGTGAGCACGGTACCCCTCACAAATCCTTCTCCGGAGCTCCGCATAATCTTCTTGCGGGCTTCATGACGGAGAACTCATCACCAAGCTGTCTAGGAGGTGGCAACCTCCAAGAGTAACAAGCACCACCGGCTTGCAAGATGACCACCTAGTGCCACCCGATGCAACCTCATGATGTAATCACAATAGAATCGCTCACTCACTCGACCAGATGAACACTTTCAAGCAAGAGTGAGTTAGAGGGCTCCTAAGCACTACCACATAAGCCACCAAGGCTCTAGTGTGCTCAGCTCTACAGCCAAAGGCCGACCACACTTCTATTTATAGCTCCTATGGCTAAAATAGTCGTTGGCCCCTTCACTGGGCAAAACCCGCAGCTACCGGACGTGTTGGTCATAATGAACGGACGCATCTGGCTAGAGTCCGATCATCCGGATGTGGCCACGTGTTGCCTCCTTCAAACACCGAGCGTCGATCTCCAACGGCTAGCTATGTGTGCCAATGGTAACCATGACCGGATGCACCTGAGCCTCGACCTGACTCGCAAGCGCCGTGTCGGAGTGTGCGCAGCCGCGCGCCACCGAGCCAGCGACCGAACGCGCAGGTGCCCCATGGCGACTCAGCGTTAGGTCGATTCCAGAGACGGTCTAGAGTCACTCAACCGTGACCTGACGCGTCAGGTGCTGCATGACCGGACAAAGGCCAGCGTCCAGTCCTTCTCTTGCTGCCATGCATCACTGCCACACTGGATCGCATGACCGGACGCACCCACTGAGCGTCAGGTCACAACAGTGCCCAGTGTTCGGTCACTTCCAGTGATGCGTTTCGTCTCTGTTTCTTCACCGAGTTCATCCGTCTCAACTCCAACTTCTCCTCCTTAGCAAATGTGCCAACACGACCAGGGGTATATCACAATGTGTATGTGTGTTAGCATTTTCACAGTCATTTTAAAGGAGTTAGTTACTCAACTTGTCACACCACTCGATCCTAGTGACGATGCAAAGTTAGATCACTCGAATGGCACTAGATGATCGATATGCAAACAAGTTTGTCCCTCTTGATAGTACGACCATTTATTCTAAACCCGGTCATCAACTTCTCTACATACCTATGACCGGTGAAATAAAATGTCCTAGGTTATACTTTTGTCTTGCACATTCCACTCCATCTTCTCTAATGTCGATGCAACACATGCACCAAAACACGATCAACAATGATATGATCAACTTCATATCATCACGTGATCATATTGGTTCATCGATCTTGACTTCACTTGCTCTTCACTGTTGCGTTGGTCCATCGGCACCAAGTCCTCGACTTGCCCTTCACTCTTGTAACCGGTCCGTCAAGCCAAGTCATGTCTTGATCTTCTCCATCTTAATCACATGACTCAATGTCTTATCTCATGTGCAATGAGCTCCTTCATCATCACATGTGTAAGCTTTGCAACAAATTCAAGCCATTTCACCTCTATGGCATATGTTGCTCACACACATATTCATGTGGACTAATCACCTGTGTATTTCACTTAAACACATTGTCACTCAATTATCAAAACCAAATAAGAGACCTTTTCAATATGGATGTTGCAAAACTAGATCGAGGATATTGCACATGTTGCATATGTTACAAGTGTTTCATAGGCATGTTGCAAGCATTTGTTCAAACCGTTTCATCTGTTTTCAGACGTACGTTGCAAGCATTTTTATATGGATGTTGCATATGTTTTCACATATATGTTGCAACAGTACGTTTCAAAATATTTCATCTGTTTTAGCCTTTTGTTGCAGCAAGTGTTTTCATGTTACAAGTTACAAGTGTTTATCTGGATGTTGCATATTTTTTCACACATAAGTTGTAAGTGTATATTCTTGATGTTTTATTTGTTTCAGACATATGTTGCATTCAAGTGTTTCATGTTGCACGTGTTTCCTGGTGTTCCAAGAGTCAGGGGCGTCAGGAAATAGTGTGCGACGAGCCGGTGGTTAGGGGCGTGACGAGGCGGAGCAAACAGATGGGATAGGAACGGGGCTAACGGATGGGGATGGGTTAGGTGTCGAGAAGGGCTTGTGAGGCGTCCGATCAAATTCGTCCGCATCCGACGTCAGTGCACTAGCATTTCACCCTACATATCCTTCTCCCTCCCTATTTCCCATTCCTACGAACCAAACAGCGGAAGAGATTTCCATCCCTTTCCATTTCCCATTCCCTCCCTCCATATCCCGCATTCATCTATGGCGGCTGCACTGGGCGCCGTGGTCCGGCGGCTGCACACGGCGGCGGCGCAGCCCCCGCGCCTGACGAAGTTCGCGCTGCACCCGCCCAAATCCGTGAGTCTCCGCTTCCCAGACGACCAGCGCCTCCTCCTCCTCCTCCGTAGATCCTGCCTACCTCAGGTCTTACCTGATTCCTGCGGCTCTCTACTGCTCGTGTGGTGGATACTGGATGTTGTTTAGTGTGATCTAATCTAGAGTACCGTCCTCGGCTGAAAGGCCAAATTCACAACATCGCGCGGGGCCACTGTGTTCTGCGGTCTGACTTCACCTGATTGTTGTCACCTCAAGGAGTAGCTTTGCAGCTACTCAAATATTGCGTGCATTCTTTGTTTATCATGCGTGCAAGCAAAAACAAAATGTTCCCTTATTGCTCACCTGTGAGTGCTCGATTGCGAAATATTAGTAAAAAATGCTATTTCGGGCATGCAGACCATGTGAACAGAAATCGTTCTTGTGCTGAATTTCGTGTGAGACCATGTGTGATCAGGACATAGCTCCCAGTCAATGTCATGGGAACAGTTCTCCGGCGTCGTTTTTGGAGTTCTGGTCTTATTCAGTTGTCTTACTGTTTCCAAATATGACCTTATCACATCCATATTTTTGGACCATATATGCATCTTATCTTGAAGAAATGGGCCTGTACATCTTGGCAACGTATCTGATGCAAACCAACCTCTCCGTGCAACCGTGCAAACTTCTAATCTGGGTCACATGATGTTGACAAAGGGCGCATGGGGATTGGGTAATTTTGCGCTTAACCGCCCGCTCCTAATCACACTTTTGCAAATCCCCTTTCCCACTCCCCCTGCGCCCCCTTGGATCAACATCATGCGGCCCAGATTAGAAGTTTTCACGGTTGCACAGAGAGGTTAGTTTACACCAGATATGTTGCCGTACATCTTAGCTGGTAGCCTGGCACTTAACATACCACTAGCTAACAACTGCTGCCCAGTTGATGGACATATCATCAACAACGTAGCATTGCATGAGATTATTTGCTGGTGAACGAGATAAGTTGGCATGTGTATCCTGATTGCTGCAACATCACAGGAATGTGTAATTTTCTGAACATGATAACCTTCGAACACCGCTATTGTTGATATGCATATTTGTCTTCAAATTACAAGGGCCTCTTTCCCAATTGGCCACTCTTACAAACGTGCTGTGAAATTTACTCTGGCATTGGTTTGCCTGGTTCATTTGGGGTATGGGCTGTGTATCTGTTTTGAATTTATCTAATTTCTAGTTCATCCCAGGTTGAAATCGAATTCGCTGATGGTAGCTCATTTCATCTGTCAGCAGAATTTCTCAGAGTATACAGCCCAGCAGCTGATAGCAAAATCCGTTCAGTGGGCGGTGAAAAGGTAATTTCTAGTATACTTTACACACTCCATGTCACAGTAGGTTTTCGAGTTTTTTTATTATCCCAAACAACAGTTTTCCTGTTTACGAATTACGAATATTTCATTGTCATTGCTGTAAGGGGAAAATTTTGCTCATATAGCCTTTAGAAGGGTAAATTTTCTGTGAATGAATCTGAAAATTTGCAGAGATATTACTCTTTAATTTATGACTGCAGATCATTCATATAAAATATTTGTTGACATCTTTGGAGATTAATATCTTGTACTGGGTCTGCGGTTTCCATAAAATTCTGAGTTTTACAGTGGAAATTATGTCTGATCAGGTTATATTTGGGCGACGACATGTTGGGATAATGTCAGCTGAATCAGTAGGAAACTATGGAGTCCGGTGAGGGTTGTCCTGTTTCATAGCATGTTTTTCTCAGTTCTCAGTCATATTGCAGAAGTCAGCTGTGCCATTTCTATCTATCAAATAAAGACAAAAAAAGTTATGTTTTTATTTGCATGCCTGATTCATGACATTCTGTTGTTTGCGTGTAGGATACTCTTTGATGACTTGCACAAGACAGGGATCTTCACATGGGATTACTTGCACCACCTGGGTTCGAACAAATTCAGTCTGATGAGAAGTTACATCAAAACTTTGAGAAAGCACAGTCTTAGTCGCGATCCCCAGAGAAGGAAATGACGGAGGAACAGTCTCTAGATAGCCTCGCATCATGATGCATGGGTTGCTCCATCATGCTTGCCTGCCATGTAACAAAGCTGCTCAATTGAGCATTCGACATGTGAAGACGCAACGCTAGGATACCATTAACTAGTGACCAACAATAACCGTGATGCAAAGGAGTGATGAAAGTACAAAAACGTTCATATACTGGAGTTGATTGACTAGTTGGAAATTGGAACTAGACAAGTGGACAGGCGCCTTCAATCTTCTTGATGTATGCAGTTTTTCCTTCCTCTTTGTGAAGGAATAATGGGTGTTTAGGCTGTGTTTAGTTGAGAAAATTTGGGTGAAAAGTTACTATAGCACTTTTCGTTGTTATTTGGTAAAATTTGTCCAACCATGAATTAATTAGACTCAAAAGATTCGTTTCGAACTTTACAGACAAACTATGCAATTAGTTATTTTTTTTACCTACATTTAATATTTCATGCATGCGTCTAAAGATTCGATGTGACGGGTGGAAGAGGAAATATTTTGGGTATGCATGGCAAGTGAATGCGGCCTTACTATGTTTTGGTCAGGTGTACAGTAAATTTGCATCGTTTAGTAGAGGCTTACCAAACCTTCACTCTCAGTCTCTGCCCCTGTGCTCTCCCATTTGATCATAACATGTTTTGATGCAAATTTGATGAGGGCAACTCAGTGGGCTACTCATAATTTGGAATGGAGGGAGTACATAGTGGCACACAATTTCTGTTTAGTTGGCCATTTAGCCCATTAAATCTATTGTTTAGCCCGAATAATAACTAAATGGTAAATGATTGTTCAGAACATTGCCAAATAGCTAAATTGGAAATACGACGAGTATTTTTGTCCGGATTATTAAAAGGTAAATTGAAAATTGGGGGAGCGGCACATCAAAAAATTAGAAATAAGAATAAAAGGTAAGTTAGCAAGTCAGAAGTATCCCTGACCCTGATAATAAATGCCTGTTACATAACATTACATGGTCGATCTTCAACACAAAATAGTTCAAGCGCTAATTACACATTGGATCAGATGAAAGCGCATAACGTAGAAGGCAGTCAAGGTCATCATGAACGTCACGGTATGAGGTTACAGTTACAGCTCCTATTTTGATGCCATTGCCTGACAAGCGAGGGGCTTGAGGCATCAAGCGGCCACAGCATCAAGTAATTGTAGGGTCCAGCTTTCATGGAATAGTTCTCCTGGCAGAATAAACGGCCGGAAATGTTTTATTATAGCAGCTTCTTAAATGACAGATTTGGAATTATACACCTAGTTTTGGTTCAGAACATACCTTCAGAATGTGCACGGTGTGTAAACTGATCATCTCTGTTTCAAAGGCACTGTACGTGTCACAGTGGACACACCATCAACAAATTTTGTTCGGAATATCACATTGGCATTGTTGAACATACCCTCTTTTAAAGAGACAACTATGAACTGCAAAAAACAAACCAATAGTTCAAACGTTCAGAACTTAGTGTTGCAACTGTCTGAACACGAGAGCATCTGAATTGATACACAAGGAATTCAACTGTCACAAATCAGTAGTCGTAAGCGACACATTATGTAGATAGTTAATTGCCTTTCAAAACACAGTTTACCTACTACATATTAAAATGCACTACCACCCTACTAAGCAGGATTATATATTACCTGAGAATGTGGAAAATGAGCCTTGATCATTCTACCAATGTTTTGGGTGTGGCTCAGATCAAGAGCAGCATCAACCTGCAGTGCAAGCACATCAGTCAGTCTCAGACTCTTAGCACCAATCTGCAAACTACAAACGTTTGAGGCATCAGATATACAAGACTATAAGAAGTGTCATAATAAAATCACGTTGCCCAATCACTGACTAGATAGAAGTTTTCTAAACAAATCTATCCATGTGAACAAAAACACCAAGTACTGATCAGCATCATTATAGAAGTTTTCTAAACAAATCTATCCATGTGAACAAAAACACCAAGTACTGATCAGCATCATTTTCCAGTTTTTTCAGTTTAAGTCATACCTTCTAGAGCAAATTCAAATTACCCAACAACTGAGACCTAGCATGAGACTAACTTGCAGTGGTACAATAACAAAACGTTCCATTCTATTACATACTCTGAATATCTACTCAGTCTTCACCATACTGTTTATAAAATAGAGCAAGGTTAAGATTTGCCTAGATGAGATGAACTTGTGCTCTAAATAGTTGCTCTAGTCTAAATTATCACAACCAATGACTAATTTTGTCCAACGTTCAAATATTTTTTAGCATCTGATCTAAAGAAATAAAGTATTGAGCTTCAACATAGCTGAATTTGCCTAAGTTTCAATGAATGTGCTTCTGGGAAACTGCCTAACATATTTACTAGTAGCACCATCTCATTCTTCCAAATACAGCAAAGTTATACTAGTTCAAGAACAGTATATTGCAGTGGTAAGGAATTTGAATAGTAAATCATATTCAGAGATACCTCATCCAATATGTAAAGCGGTGCAGGTTTAAAAAGAAGCAGAGCCAGGATAAGACTAAGAGCAAGAAGGGACCGTTGCCCTCCACTAAGTTCAGATAGAGACTGCTTCCAAACTGTCCCAAATGCCACACGAACTTCAAGACCATCCAAGAAAGTGCCACCTTCTGGAGGATCAAGTTTTGCCATTGTACCAGGTAAAAGAGTACTGAATATAGATCCGAAATCCCTATAGAAACAGACTGTAGGAGTTAGACTCCAATTTGTACATTTATGAGTAAGAGACATCTTCAACAACATTTAAAGGGACAGTGCATCTGCTGGGATATATAATAAGTCATTAAGGATTCATATACTGACTTGTTTACTTTGAGCCATGTGACTTTCAAGGTTTCCTTCTTCTTCTCATCCAACTCTTCTATCACTTTCTTGATTTTTGCCTTGTCATTCTGCAGATGACAAAAAGGTTTTTGTCCGGATATCAAAACTATTTTCAGGATATCAAGAAAACTGTACATGATAGGACATACCTCGATGATGTTTTTCTTTGACATCAAATCATTGTACTCATCCTCTGCCTTCTCAAACATTGCCATAACTTTCTTATTGACCCTCTTCTCAAGACTGCAGGCAGGTAACAACGATTGGTGAATACATTGCAAATTACTGAACTGAGATGATATGGGTACAGCTATTCAGTAGCACTGGCAACTTGCCCTAAATGTCATTTTAAAAAAAATGTTGGGAGTAATACGATGGTTTATAGTGAATTATGGAGCCAATAGAAATATCAGATATACCTGGATTGTTGAGCTTGAAGATTTTCAAGTTCCTCGCGGACTTTATGTGGTTCACAAGATTGAAAATCATAATCTGTACCGCTTTTCCCAAACAACTGTTTCTCAGTTGCAATCCAGCTATACTTCTCCACTAGCTTATCAACTATTGAAGAGCAATCCTTCTGCTCTATCTCCATCCTCTTAACCTAATATGTTATTATCAGGTATTAAAGCATGTTCAAGCAATAAATTATAAAGTAGAAAATGCAGCAGAGATTAGAACCAGGAACTACCTCATTTTCCATTTTCTTCCTTTCAACATTTGAATCACTTAACTTCTGCTGAAGTTTCTGCTGTTCCTTGGCCATATGGTTTATCTGTGAGTCACATTCCTTCAGTTTAGAACGCCCAATATTGAGGTCACTTTCAGCTTGATCATAATCTTGCTTTATGGAAGTAACCTGTGTTTCATGAGCACAAAGCATATTTAACTAATTAAATGCAAAGCTCAGTAACAACACCAAGTACAAAGTAACTATAAAAAAGCATCTTGCACAACCTTGTCCTTTTGTTTTTCCAAGGTTTCAGACAGAGAAGTAATTTGAGCTTTTGAAGTTGTCAACTGCTCTTCCAATGTAGCAAGCTCATTAGCAACTGCATCTTTCTCCATGATCAGCCTCTCCCTGTCACTTTCATAAGCCTAAATATGGGATATATTAAAGATTGAATTGTCAGGATGACTGTTGAAGTAAACATAAAAGAATCAAGTCATGGCCACTATCAGAGTAGAAATCAACAGAACTGATCTTAATATGTTGCTTATGCAAGATGTTCAGCCTCTTCATCAAAACTGCCCACATAGTTAACTTGTAAAGTTAAACGTATCTTACTAAAGAGTTTGCAACTAACTCATGGTAATGGATGAAATTCATAATTTTCAACTCTATGCAGCTTTGAGAAAATATCCTACCTATCTTCACCTAATAAAAAAATACTCCTGCTATAAATTATATGTCAATTTAGTTTTGTCCTAAGTCAAACATCTCTAACTTTGACCAAGTTTACAGAAAAAACATTAACATCTAAATTTCAAAATAATTCCGCTATCAAGACATATTTTATAGGTTAATGAAACTAATTTGATGTTGGCGATCTTAAGCGTTTTTTTCTATAAACTTGGGTCAAATTTAAAGAAGTTTGACTTAGGACAAAGCTACAGTGACCTATAATGTGGAACAGAGGGAGTATGTATCGAGAAATAATACTGCCTATCAAACTATTGTAAAATTACAAGTCAAATATGAGTTAGACCAAACGTAATGTGGGACCCACGTGCAAGGGGGGCTCCATGGTTGCAGAAGCAGTAGTGGGGCTTGAGCCCCACCCGATGGATCCACCCCTGCTCTTCAGTTAGTTAATCTTTTTTGCTTTGAATTAGCAAGTTCACAGAAAAGATGAGACCAATTAGATGGAGTTATTTACTGCCAGACTAGCTCTACGTAGGGGGAAATTGGCCGTATGTTGCAATTAAGCAATCAGATTGACCATCGCCCCCAGTTTCTTTTATGCCTGCATAGCCAGTGCAGTAGCTAATCATGACCAACAAGGTCCAGGGCCAACATCCAGAATTCTCCAACAACTATTCCCAGATCGAGTCCTCGAATGGTGGCAAGAAAAAGAAAGTAAACAACCTTTAGTTGCTTTGACATGGACTGCATCTCTGATTTAATTGATTTGATCCTTTTCTCCAGCGCTTTGAGTCTGCCCTCTCGTTCAGTGCCATAAGTCTTGATAGTTTTTTCTAACTCAGAAACTGTAGACACACATTTTTCATGCTGCACTTCCTTTTCTGTCAACTCTTGTTTTGATTCTTGAAGCTCTTGTTCAATTTTCTTTACAAGTTCACCTAACTGAAGCCCAAATACAAAAACTGTTATTTTAGGTTGAAGCTTTTACTAAGGTAAGGCAAGCATATCGATTGTGTAAGCAAAAACCTTGTGATGTTCATTTTGCTCAACTCTGCTCTGAAATAGCGAGAGATCATATGATTTGAGTTCAAACTGAGATTTCAACTCAGTGTACCTTTTCTGCAATGGCAAAAGGGCTCCAATCTGGGAGAGGAGGGGGGTAATAAATTAGAAAAATCTATAAAATGAAATTTAGCATAATTTCAATAACCATAACCAACATACAACATGTTGCAGTTGCAATGAAGAGAGATAACTGATAGTGACCAGCACAATAGATCACTCAATTGACAAGAGATGAAATTTCTATTTCTATCATAGTGCATACTACTACCTCTGTCCAAAAATGAATGACCTTACGGGTTTATCCAAAGTCAAACTATCATAAGTTTGACTAAGTTTATATTAAAAAGTATCAATATTTATGACACCAGATAGTTAGTACGGAGTACATGCTAACGGCATCAAAAAATGTGTCACGTTACAAGAATTACTTTGAAAGCAAAAGGTTTTTCCATTCGATAGTTCAAATGTGCATTCATGTCTCATGGTATACTTTTTTAGTTCTTATGAGGAAACATAAATATTGATGAACTTACAAGCTCCCATAACAGATTAAAATAGCAGGTTAAAGGCAAAAGGTGGTTAGCAGGACATGTATATTTTTATCCAGCAAGTAAATTCATACGAATTCAAACAGTAATAAGAATAATAAAATTCATGTGTGGACATTGTGCATTTGCAGAATACCTGCTGTTCAATGACAGAGAGCCTTTTCTCATGATCAGATAGATCAGCCTCAGCTTTAGCTAGTTCGTCGAGTTTCCTTAGCAAGTTCCCTCTACCCCTGCATCATTATGGTATACGTTACCAAGGAAAATGAAGAATGTCTTTATCTGACCACAGGACAGACATTTTGACTATCCGGCAAGCCATGTAATTAGACGCAGTAAGAAAAATGACAAGCCAAACACAGGCATCTATGGTGCGAATTTCATCTATCACCCAGCAAACCAAGACGAACAGAGAATCTAATATGTATTTCCCTCCTAAGGATACTTAGAAGAAGCTTGAAAAATACTGTTCTTCATAGAAAAACATTTGTGTTATTCAAACAAGAATGCAAAAGGAAAATTGAATACTAAATTTAACAAAAAAAAACTGATCAAGCCAAAACACTGGCATTAAGTAAAATATTATATTGGTAACTTACCCTTTACTACCTCCAGTCAAAAGACCACTAGGCTGATAAGTGTCACCCTCAAGAGTCACACTAGTACTGCTAACTTCCCTATTAAACGCAACCTATATCAAAAGAAGAATTAACAATAACACTATCAACCACATATTTTGAATTATACTTTGTATACAGATTGAACTAAATTATACTATATTAACCAAATTCCTGAAGACGCAACACTACCTCTTTTGCCGCATCCGTATTACGACACACAAATGTTGAGCCAAAGACATAAGCCACGGCATTCTGCAATAAGATACGAAGATATCTATGAAACAGATAGCCAGAAGCATGCAATCTTAAGATTTGGGTTACAACAAAATTTTGAACGACACATGTGATGCAGAATGATTGTCAATCTTAAGTTTGAACCTTTGAGGAAAACAACAAAACACTGCTAGACATGATGTACATAAATCTACAAGAGTAAATCATTAGTATTTCTCAAAAATTAACAGAATAGTTGGAGATACCGACCTTTACTTCCTCACCATATCCAACCAATTCTAGAGCTAATGTTACATTGTCAGGACCAACCTACAAAGCAATCAGTATATTCTTCTCATCAATAACCAAAAGGCTACATCTACCAGTATAACAAAAGAGTAAAGGGGGTGGAAATGTTAACCAGTCTACGAGCTGCCTGCTGAACTCTGTCAGGTATCGTGTATGTTTGGATTTTGTTCAACGGTATGATGGTTACTCTACTTCGTAGATCCCCATTATTTAACAGTTGCTTTCCAGTTTCTTCTGTGTCAACCACCACATTAAATAACCTCCCACCTGCAGCAACCTGCAATATTTAACTAATAATTGAACCAGGATGACTAGACCAACTCCATAAGTCAAAACGAGAATTAACTTCAAGCAAGCAGAGATGAGTTTGCTGATACGAACCTCCAGTGCTGTAGCTGTTGAGCTATCCTTGATCCTAATAAGACGTGCAACAACCCCTTTGACTTTTGATCTATCAAAATTCCTTTCAGGGTCTCGATAACTGAAGTGAACATTAGCAAGCTCACCAGAAAGCTTACGAACACAGTCCTTTAATTTCTGAACAATTTCTAACTCTGTAGAACGGTCCTGTGAATGGTCAGGACAAAAAAAGAAAAATCAATCAGAAGTATAGCTTCCACATCATCACTTTTTAGCTTCACCAGTGTATACCTTTTGCAAAGCTTCCATCTGGCCCTCATCATAATTAATAGATCCCATGGATGCCTTGATACCATCCAAGTCCTTTGTCCTTGTTTTCAGCTCATTCTCAGCTGCAATAGCCTCATCACGCTTGGATACTAACAGAGCTTTCTTCTCCTTCAACTCCTTTTCAGAATGTTTTATTTTTGTGGCTAGCTGTTTTAGTCCAGATTCTGCATCTCCAACTGCAGCTTTTGCATCTCTAAGCTGATCTTCAAGGCATTTCTTCTCGCTTGCACTACTTTTTCCTGCTAGCACACCCTGGGCAAAAACAAATTTAATATCCCAGAGTACACAGAACCAAGAGGCTATATGTTAAATTGTTAATATTCAATACATTACATTTAAAGATGTCACCCTTTACATACCTGGTATTCTTTCTCCTTCTCATCCAACTCCTTTGTGAGCTCCTCTGCTCTTCTTTTCATATCACATGCCTCATTCTCCACATTTTTTACAGCAGCATCTCTCTCGAGTATAGACCTTTTTATGTCCTCAATGTTTGTGAGAATCTACATGTATAATGCAAACCTTGTAAGCTATTAAAAAAAAAGTTAGCATGTCTAGTAACTGACATCAGTGCAGTGTTACCTTCTCAGCACCCTTTTCCTCAGACTTCAGGGTTTCCTCTTGATTATTCATCACAGAAGTTTCCTTGATAAGTACATGTGATAATTTATCCACTTTCTCTGACAGAAGCTTCATCTCACCGCCTAGTTTAGCTTCTTTTTCAGCAGCCAAGGTAGAAATGTTATTGTCCATTTCTTGTATATCTGCTTTTATCTTTTCTGTATTTTCATCCAGCTCATCAATCTTTGCCCTGATTTGTTTGACATCATTGAGTGCACCATCTCGCACTCTCTCAGCCTGAACAAACTCATAGGCAATACAAAATCTTTTGAGCCTATCCAGTTCAGCATTGCCATTGGCCCATTTCATGTATTGGCACCGCTCCTTTCTAAGCTTCTCTAGTGCAGGGAGGATTTCAACATCAAGGAGTTTATTAATCTCATCAACTTTATTCTGCTTCTTCTCAAGTGTCTTAAGAGCAGATTCTTTCTTCATTTCATACATTCTTGTGCCTGCTGCCTCTTCTAACATGGACAAAATTTCTGGAGGCTTCATGTTCAGCACTTTTGTTATGCGCCCTTGCATAATTAGAAAATGAGGATTGTTTACATTAAGCTGCACTGAGTGGAAAAGGGTCTGGATCCGGGAAGGTTGTGCAAGATGGCCATTGATAAGGTATTTGTTCCTTCCACCAACAACAATCTACAAATATAGGACAACAACAATTAACTGATGCCCAGTAAAATTGGGACAAATTTGGTCCACCAGAAACAACACAAAACTTTTTGAAAAAAAATTTGGTGGAATCAAAGTGCAAAAGAACATACGACTGAAGCCGATCTATTAGCCATTTTACGAATTAATCAAGCAAACGAGATGAACAACCAACATATGTACTCCAGTTGTGCTAGATACATATCTAACATATTAACAAAAATGCAGGCATAATGTCCATACACCACCAATAGACAAGTGTTCGACTCAACAAATGGATCATCTAGAACAACCTTGAAATAAAATAGAAAATATAGCTTCATATATTGAAATCTAAAATTAACCAGATCAACCAATAAAAGCATCACTCCACATCAACCTAAATAGCACCATTTCGGTCAAATTAAACTCCCGGACCTAAAATAATTTCAAAATTTTAGCTGCAAATAATGTCATGAATCACTGGGCACAAAACATCCACACACACCATTGAGAAACAAAGCATTTGACTAAAAAATGTGTTGGCTAGATTGAGCATCAACAAAATCTGAACAAATCCAGTTCTATTATAAGCAACTTCGCAGTCCCTGATTACTCTTAAGAAGAAAAAATAACCAGTGGTTAGAACACCCATTAACAGAACTCCAGATCCATATACATCAACTAAGTGTTTGACTTAAAATGAGTCAGGTGGCCACATTACACATCAACATTCATAGCAAATTTGCAATCTCTGATTAAAAGTAGGTCAGCTAGTACAGACATTAACAAAACTCCAGATTCATACGCATCAACTATGTGTTTGACTGAAAAAATAGAAAGCTAGACATATTTGACTGAAAAATCAGCAAGCCAGACACAGATTTAAAAATTCAGCACGCATAGCAGATTAGCAATTCCAAACTCCCATGAACAGAACTAAACAAAAAGTACTCCAAATCGAAATTCAAACTCCAGAATCGCCATCTCCAAACCTTCAGTGCACAAAAAATAAAAATGATTCCAGTTCACAGAAACTAAAACAGCACACAAATAATTGAACCCTGGTATCCTCGCAAAAAAAAATGAACCCTGGTATGAAGAAAGTCAACAACTTAGAGACGTGAAGGATTAAAGCACACGATCTCCTCAAAATTCCAGCTCCAGATACCGCAAATCACCATCTCCATTTACCTGAAACCACCTCATTCAGCCGCTCCTCTTCAGAGGGCAGCATCTTAATAAAGTATGAGACATCAGTGCCGAATTCGAGAATATGCAAATCAAAATTGTGCGGCAAGCCCCAAAATCACCTAAAAAATCCCCCAAGGAACTCAAACGCGCACTAGCAAGGATACGCTTCAGAAGGCCGCATGGGATAACGAAGATGGCGAAGGGATGTGTAACCTGGCGCGTGACAGTGATCTCGGGCGAGTCCTCATAGCCGAGCGGGGAGCGGGAGCGGTCGGAGTTGTCGAAGACGATGGAGACGGTAGCCTTGGTGACCCCGGCCTGGCCCTGCTTGTAGACGAGCTCCTGGAGAGAGGCGGCGCGCACCTGGCGGAGATCTGTGATGCCGAGCACGAAGCAGATGGAGTCGAGGATGTTGGACTTGCCGGAGCCGTTGAGCCCGGTGATGGCGTTGAACAGCGGGTCGAACCCCGACACCACCGTCCGCCCCGCGTACGACTTGAACCCCTCGAGGGTTACCTCCTTGATGTGCATCTCGCCGGCGGCCGGCGAGGGGTCGCCAGCCGGTGATGAGGCTAGGGTTCGAGGGGTTGGGGCGGGAAAGTTTTTGGAGGCGTTGGGGTTTTCGCCCTTTCGGGGGTTGAGGAATTCGAAATGTTTGGAAGTGGAAGGGACGGAGGGGAGCGTCACTCGCCACCCCGTGTGGAGAGCAGCCGAGCGGGAGTCGAGTGATGACGATTGACGAGTGGCGATGCGGCGGGTATATTGTATACAAGTGGGCTCACATAACGAGTTGGGCTTTTAATGGGCTTTGGATGACACTACCAGGGCCTTGTTTAGATGCGAAAACTTTTTTTTTGGCGAAAATGTCACATCGGATATTCCGTGCGATGTTGGAAGAGGTTTTCAGATACTAATAAAAAAAACTAATTATATAACTTGTCTGGAAACCGCGAGACAAATTTATTAAGCCTAATTAATCCGTCATTAGCATATTTGTTACTGTAGCACTTTAGTGTCAAATCACGGACTAATTAAGCTCAAAATGTTCGTCTCGTGATTTTCAATCAAACTGTGCAATTAGTTTTTTTTGTCTATATTTAATGCTCCATGCATGTACCGTAAGATTCGATGTGATCATTTTGGATGAAAAATTTTTGGATTTAAACAAGGCATTAGTCCAACCATTCGTTAAAAAAAGGCGTGTACTAGTATTAATTTTCCTTGTTTTCTCTCTCTTTTTATAAAAAAAAGACTGTTAATCGTTTTCTGAATGTAGCCAACCAGTTTATGAGATGTGCGCTGATTGTACTATTAAAAAAGGCTTTTTAATGGGCTTGTACTCCATAATCCTGAACCGTGCGACTCTTGTCAAAGTATTAGAATACATCGAGGTGATTGAACTAATTTTGCTTTTTTTTACGGAAATATTTACACCTGGGCGTTCGTCCGCCCGGATGCTTGCTTACTAGGCCTGCTGACCAGCTTAGGCAACCGGCCTCTGGCCTTCCCAATCCTGCGCATAGCATTTCCCCACTCCCGACCGCGGCCACTTCCATCGCGTCGTCTGCACGCACATCCGCCTCCACCGCGCGCATCCGCCTATCACGGCCGCGACGCACAGTCCGCCCGCGCCCATTGTTCCTTGGTGCCACGACCATCCCCCGCCGCGCCCCATCCCGCGCCACGACACCATCCCACACCGCGCCCCTATCCCACCTCGCCTATCGCGGCTACGGCGTTCATCGCGCCACTAACCACCCCGATGCCACCAGGAGGAGGTCGCCGCGGGGTGCTCCTGCGCCTGGGTGTACGCTGGGCCATTGTTCTCAACGTCCCCCTACCCCGACCTTGCTAGCTACCGCAGTCCCCACCAGGTAGTCGTGCCTACTGGCAACGTCGTGTTTCAAGTGTTTCATCTGAATGTTGCAAAAGTAGATCTGGGATATTGCAGATGTTGCAATGACAAGATACTCATGTTGCAAGTGTATGTTTCAAGTGTTTGAGGTGTCTTAGATCTATGTTTCAAGTGTTTCATCTAGATATTGCAGAAGTAGATTTGGATGTTGCATAACATGCATGTTGTAAGCGTTTGTTTCAAGTGTTTTAGGTGTTTTATATATATGTTGCAAGTGTTTCATCTAGATGTTGCATATGTTTTGCAATGTCTACACATGTGCTTTCAAATGTTTCAGGTGTTTTTGCAAGTGTTTCAGACGTATGTTGCAAGTGTTTCAGCTATTTCCTAGATATGTTGTAGATGTTTTATCTGGATGTTGCAAAAGTAAATCTGAGTTGCACATGTTGCAATGTGACCCACCTATCGTAGCCATCTGCTGCAGCTGTTGAGACGCCGTGCATGCGCGTGGGAAGTATCTGCTACAGCTGCTGGGACGCCGTGCATGCGCGTGGGAAGTATAGGGGGATGGCAGCAGGGGTGCAGGCGTTCCCCGCGTGTGTACGGGAAGCACGGGATTGGCACGGCAGGGAAGCGTGGCGAACGACGAGGAGGAGAGGGACACGGGAAGCAAGAAAGCGCGGGGGAGCGGCGCTGGGCATCTGAATGTCCAGGTGCGCGCTACCACTTTTTTAGGGCAGGGCTGAACTTCTAGCTTCAGATAATCAGTTACAACAACTTAAGAATTTTGAAGGAAACAATATTCGGGCAACACTGTACCATTAGCCCGATAGGAACATAGCACATATATCTCAAGCACATGAAAAACCTTTGACCCTCTTCAGAACATCTTTAGAAAGCAAGAATTTCATAGCAATCAGTTCAATTCCACAAAAAGACACATGATTCATGGCAAAGATCTCGCATGGGGTGAAATTGTTATACACCACAGCCATGGGGTTCCAACGGAAGAATATATCATTGTATTTGTATGCTGATCACATGTTCTACAAATTGGCAGTTCCCGGCAAGGGAGAACTAATTAAGGGAAAGAAATGATATATGAAACTTTACACTATAATGAAAGAACCTATTAAATCAAGTACAAAAGCAGTGGCACCAAAACCTGGTAGCAGTTTACGGGGAGTTTTGACAAAAGAGAACAGGCTTTCGCAAAGGTTCAAGTCCTTTGGCTTCTTCTGATAACTCAAAACAGATGTTAGCCTATACAGTCCCAGGGCCATAACTTTTTATGTATTATACGTCCACAAAGTAACAGTTTGCGGATCTATTCTATAGTCAGAAATTGTGTCGGTAGAAAAAGGAATACTCAGACATGGGCCTTTAAACTTCTAGGAACCCTAGATCTCGAAACGTTTCTCCTTTGCTCAGTGAAAAACATGGAGATTACCAATAAGAAAACCACAATTGATAATGCCCATACAGCAATTATCCACATCCTAGAAGACCTGGCCAGTCTCCTTGATCTATGTAGAGGTTGTACAGTAGCTGCAGTCCTTTCAACAGTCTTCTCCCTTCCCTCATCCATGGACTCGATGTTTCCTCTACTTATACTTCTTGACATTTGTGCAACCCTCTCAATTTTGTTAGAAGCAGAAACTTGATCAGTTGTCTTAGATGTGGTGCGAATGGTGTCTAGTCGGGGGCAATTTCTGCGCTTATGGTGCAGGTATAGGGCTTTATTCAAAGCTCTCCCACATTCAATGCTGAGAAGATCCCTCTCCCGTGCATCTAGATCCTGTTCCATGATCGTAGCAGGATCAGGTGGTTCAGGGAACTTGGCCCAGCATGTATTTACCACATCAGCATTTCTCCAATCAGCCTTGTCAAAGCTCCAATTACCAACTCCAAATCTCAAACCATAATGGAAAACCCTGTATTTTGCCCCAGGCAGTGGAACATAACCTGGATATATCATTATGTCCCTCCTAATGATGTGTCGCAGGTTGATCTGCAAGTTAAAAAGAAGTCATACAGCAAGATAGACAATGAGTAGGGATGGATGAAAAAATATTAATTGGAATGACACAACTGCTAACTGCACCAGATGACCAGAGCACCATTTTTCTAGAACATATGAGTGCAACTTTTCTTACTAACTTCTCTAGAAAATATGAACGAAGCATATGTTGATATTATAAGCTAGAAGTGTTCATTGACATTAGGTACACTTACAATGAAGAAAAAAGAGTGATCCTTGAAACTTGAAAGAACAAAAAACGAAAAAAGAAAGCGCATATACCTCAGCTGCTGCAAAAGAGTAGCCATACATCTCGCTAATCCAGCCAGAATTATATATGTCGCCAGTAATGTTTGTTGCATAGTGAGCTTTGTCTGCACGAACCTCCTCTGATTTGTGAAGCCACAGCAGAGCAAAACGCCGAAGATCATCTATATGCATGATAATGACACCGCCAACCTTATCACATGCAGAGGGATTGCGAGTGTGTATCTTTGCAAGTACGTTATCACAGCCAATGAGGTACCTGATACACATCAAGGGTAACATTACTACATAACCATAGGAAAATCTAGAACATGACCAAACATACGCTACTCTCATAGCACAGTAAAGTCTTACTCATAAGGAGTAGAAACAGGATGACCACGTTTTGCACCATATTCCCATGGGGTGATGGGGCCTCTCATGATCATATCAGCATCTAGGATAACAAGGAACTCAGCATCAGTCTGCACATGGTTGAGCCAATGGAGAACTGCTGCAGGTTTGTTAATTGCAGGGTACCTAGCAAAAGAATTATATGAGTGGGTTGTCTTGAACAATAGCTTTAGAAACTATGTTAAACCAAGAGGTTATACCAGTCCCCTGTCAGTGGATGTTGGCTCATAGATGGAACATAATGTGTTGGAGCAAGATCATGGCCTTTATAGTTCTTCAAGTCCTCATCCGTACAGCTCAATAAGCGTGTAATGTTACCAGGCTGTCCGCTTAAACGAAAACTGTGCATAAGCCCAACAGTTTGCCAGTCAAAATATGATGAACATTCCGTAGAGAAAAGGGTGTGTATCTTTGGATATTCACTGTTTGCCTTGGACAATGCAACATGTTGCATGGTCACTATGCTGTCAACCTGTTGGCCCTTCCAGTACTTTGGTTTTGTAAGCTCTGAAAACCTCCTGCTTTTAAGGAAACTCAGGTATTTTGACCACTGTGGTTTCGGGCACCCAACAGATGCATGATGCAACAAGAGCCCTTCATTCAAGGTGTTAATGCACTCTATGCTTAGAAATAAGCCTCGTTTTATATTTGGGTCAGATTCCATCATCTCAACCTACAAAGTTTGAAGCATAAAAAAATCTTCATCATAAATCATAAATAGCTATAAATGAGCACACCCAAACTATGATTAGAAAAATTGTTTACCTCTCTAGGAAAAGGAGGTGGAGGGAACAAGCGGTTGCAATCATAAATTATTCCATCTTCATGGTGTTCTAATTTACTGAATGACCAGTTTCCAACTTTAAATGGCAAACCATAGTGCAAGATAAGTGGCTCAATGCCAGGTCTAGGAGTATAACCTGGGTAGATCATTATGTCATCATTTATCTTGTGCCGTAGACCTACCTGTTCATGAGGACCAGATAATGAAGCTACAGGAAGAAGTTTACAATCCATAATGAGAATTTTACTTTAGCAAAGACACAAAGCGAGGAGAGTGAAAGTCAGCTTACTTCTGCAGCACCAAATGAATACCCATACATCTCACTGATCCAACCCATGCCATATATATCACCAGTAATATTGGTTGACCAATGGGACTTATCCTGCCTCACTTCTTCAGTTTTTGAGAGCCACAGAGGTGCTAGAGCCCTTAAGTCATCAATATGCATGGCTAGAATTCCTCCAACTTTGTCACAAAATTCTGGATGTGCAGTGTGAAGCTGTGCTAGGATGTTATCACAACCCTTCAAATATCTAGTTAAGAGTAAATATAGATCGAAACCAGTTAGATGCTTGGTGTAAATCAGGCATTATAATGACCTACTCAGATAGCACCTGGCATCCAACAGGCAGTGTTTAAACATAGAATGGAGATGTAAATGTATTTCTCAGGATAGAAATATGAAGTGGCACACAGACTTCCTTGACATACGGGCCTATTTGGAACGAAGGATTCCCAAAACGTGGGAATAGGAAAAGCACAAGATTCAAGCTGTTGGCAATTGCAATCCTACAGGAATTTAGAATGCAGCAAACTTTCCAGTGGAGCATTCGGAAAGTTCCATTTGGAGCACAGGAACTTGAGGAGAGAGAGAGAGAGAGAGAGGAAAGTTTCCAAGAGGTTGGACCTCATGCTAGATTTACTACAGAATTTCTATGGATTGAGCCATTCCATAGGAAATTTGTAGGATTCTAAGATGTCCAATACTTTGACATAGGAGAAATTTCCATGGGATTCTAGTCCCAACTACAACTTTATACGGCAAATTTTCTTGCTGTTCTAACAGGCAAATGGAACCCTAGCCAGAAAATCACTATTCCAAACATAGGTAAGTTCCAAGTAGATGGATAGGTATTCAGTGTCACTCCAGACTATTGGAACCAAAGGATAATTCAGTGATTTGTCGAAGTACCATCCTTTCCAAATAATTAAGACTGCCTCGGTACAAAAACGATAAATATAGAGTTAATAGCTGAGCAAGTAAAAGCCATACCCATAATAAGCAGCAAAAGGCTTGCCTTTCTCTGCTCCGAGTTCCCAAGGAATAATGGGCCCTCGAATAATCTGATCTGCGTCCAAGATTACAACCCAATCGACATTGTCAGCCTCTGGACTATGCTTTAGCCAATGCACTATCCCTGCTGGCTTGTTGATGGCTGGGTACCTACACATGAAAAAAGGGTGGGATGCCCAATGAGGCCACTTTCGTTTGAAACAAGGTATCTTAACTTGAAAAATAGCAAGCCCAACTTCTCAACTAGGTGTATCTTTAGGATCTCTCATCACGATAAAAGTGTAAAATAACAGTCGACTGAACAGCTGTTAATTCTATCCAAAACTCCTGCCAAGTAAAATACCTCAACCACACAGCACCTAAACCTACGAAGTCCACTTGTTTTTTTTTTTTGCGAGCAGACTATATGTCTGTATTTCATTAAGCAGAAAAGAGTGGCCGATAGACCTACACATAATTGATACAAAAGGATCCGCAGGTAAACCATGGATTACCAACGAAGTCCACAACACAACACAAAAAGCAAGAACACGAGAGATGGGGGACCCTCCACTTGACAACCCCAGCAACTGAGCCTAATACAAAATATATCTCAACACCTTGGTAGCCTGTAGTGATAGGAGCCAGAACCACATCGGTGGCAAAGCATCCACCGGAACCACATCGGCGGCAAAGCATCCGCCAGAAACGACCGCGACCTCGGTGGCAAAGCGCTCGCCGAAAACACGACCTCGAACTCCGAAAGCTCCTCCGAGTCACTAAGGGCCATTACCCTTAGGACCACGGGCGAGGAGGACTTACCTGAAGATACGCCGGCGGCAAAGCATCCGCCCAAGCACCCTTGGCGGCAAAGCATCTGCCAGAAACCCCTCGGCGGCAAAGCATCCGCCGGAAACGATCACAGCTACGGCTACAACACACACTAACTAGACAAACCAAGGTGAGGAGAAACCTGAAGCCCGAGTAGGCACAGCTGAAACAACGACGACGACCAAGCGCAACGCCGAGGAGGCAGCCCCACACGCGCCATGCCATGGAACTTCAAAGGCAACGCCTTCAAGAAGGACTGTGACGCAGAGCATCGCCGCTGCCTGCCCAGAACGGGCTAGGTTTTCACCTCGAAGTTCCATGCCGGCCGGAGAGGGGGGCGCAACGACAGATACCTCCAAGGAGGAAAACGGCGCCACGAGGGTGTCGCCATCGTCGGCCAGATATCAAGGCTTTCACCTAGCGCCACCCATCCAGGCGCAGGCAACGCTAGACGTTGCCGCGCCCGTCGACGCCAACCCTGTTGCCGACGAACCATCGGGGGCACGAGTGCCCGCCCGACCAACATCAGCCTCGCCACCATGACGCTGCAGATGCGAGGACGGGCGAGGCCACGCCATCCACGCCACCATGGCGTCGATGACGCACCGCCGGAGCCGCCACCCACATCACCACGATGTAAGGCGGCGCACATTAGTGGCCTCGGTGCCCACACCTCCATTCGCCCGAAGGAGCGAGGTGTAGGCGTAGTCGGGGAAGGGGATGCGGTCGACAGGGGTCCGCTGTCCGCGCACACAGCAGCACATGGGCCCTAGCAGATTGGCGTTGGGGGGGAGAGGCGGGCAGCGCACGCGCTCCACCGGAGCCGTGCGAGACCCACCGGCCCCGCATGGTCGGCGGCGCCCCACCCGTGTGACCGGCCGCTGCAGACAGGGGGGAGGGGGAGGGGGGCCAGACCTGGCCGACCCATACCCGCCCAGGTCGCCGGACCCCATGGCCGGCCGGCCGCAGTCGGAGGGGGGGGGGGAGGGAGGGGGAGGCCAGATCCGGGGCCCACGGGCCCGGATCCGGTGGACCCCCGCCCGCCTAGGCCGCCAGAGGGGCGAGCTCGCCGGAGCCGCCGGTCGCCGCCATCGGAGGGAGGGGAGGGGAGGGAAGGCCGAGCCGGAGGCAGATCCGGTGCCCACAGGTCTGGATCCGGCCGTTCCCACCCACCCAGGTCGCCGGAGGTCGCCGTTCCTGGAGTTCACCGGAGGAGGGGTGGGGGGGGCGAGGGGGGAGCCTTTTTGGGCGCACCACCGCTGGCCGCCGCCGCCGCGAGCAAGGGCGGCGACGGCGGCCGGAGGGAGCCGGGGAGTGGGGGCTTGGTGCGGCGGGTGGCGGCACAGCCCGAGTCGCCCTCAGAGGAGAGCGACGCGGGGGCGAGAGCGCTTACGAAAGTGCACGAAGTCCACTTGCTTATATTGCGCTGGAGCTTGACCATTCATTTGGCATGCTGGAACTTGACAGTTCATTTGGCAATCGATAGACAATCCTATTCCTAACATATAATTTCTATTCACCAAACTGAATCAGGGGTTTGTTCACAGAGAGAGAAATGCTTCCAAATTTCTCGACCAAACGCCAATTCCACCCAAAATGCACATGCCATTCCGAAGCAAGACAACAATTTTCACGAGCAGAACGACTCAACTCGTGAAATAGGCAATCGGAATAACCAACACTGCTTGGCTCTTACAGTTTTGCCGAAGAAAAAAATCCATGGAATAGCACGTGTGCAGCGAGAGGGGAGTGATAGCTTGTGTATGTGACGGCGAGGGTTACCAGTCGCCGGTGCGTGGGTGGCGGCTGAAGGAGGGGACCTGGAGGGTGTGGCCGATGCGAAGGCCGCGGTAGGAGGGGAGCTGGTCCTCCGCGCAGCTGACGAGGCGGGTGACGCCGCCGGGCTGCCTGGCCTTGCGGAGGCTGTGGAGGAGCCCCACCGCCTGCCAGTCGAAGTAGTCGCCGCACTCCACCGAGAACAGAGTGTGCAGCCGCCGCCCCTCCCCCACCGTCGCCGCTGCCGATGCCCAGACCGGATACAGAAACAGGAGCGCGGCCACCACCGCGCGGGCGATCGCCGCCGCCATTGCTGGTGGGGTGGCGGATCTCTCGCCCGGACGGATCCCGCCTTGGCCTGACCTTCGGTTTCTCCTGGGTAACTTTTCGAGCTTGGTTTATTGTCCGTTTGTGCGCCCTCGTGTCAGGGACTCAGACTCTCAGAGTGAGGACTTCAAGAAGTCGCGGGTTTTTAGAAGTACGCCAACTGATATGGTTCGCGTAAAGCAACTTAGGCGTTCTTCTGTACGCCAACAAGCCAAAAGGCTCGGAAAAACAAATGTAGCCATGCTCGATGCAACCGGGTTGCCTTCAAGCGCCCATACAAAATTTAGGTTAGGTACAACTACGATCTCAAATTACACCTGCTGGTTGCAAAATTTGCTGCCAAATATGCAGGTTCTGTGTATCAGTTGAGTTTCGTTGGTCTGTGGCTGTGAGGCAAGAATCGAAGCGCTGGAGAGAATTCAACTGCAGAAATTGCAGTTTGTCATAGCTATCTTGTTTAAGCGATCTTCAGAGACAGTGTCTCCCTTGGCATCACAGGCCATCAGAAGGAAAGAAATTCAAATCATGACCATAGGCGCAGAACATCATCCTGTCATGCTACGCGACCTATCTTTAGATTGAGCTAAACCTTCGACGTATCACTCCTATCAAGTATCAAGCTAAGTAAACGGTCTTCAGATTGAGCTAAACCTTCAACATTGTATCCATGTAACACAGCATATATCGTTTTCGTAGAAGATATGCTTTTAATTTTTGTAGGAGACGTTGGAAAGAATGAGGTCTGGTTTTGATCGTGAGAGTTATTGGGAAGCTGACAGAAAGAGTGCACAAAACAGCAAGGACTTATTCAAACCTGTCAGCTTCAGATAATTCAGATATATCACATTTCCAATGTGAAAGTGGCTAGATTTTCAGAACCATAACATTCCAATCAAGGTACTTTCTGTAGTTCTGGCAATGCTATCCTGCATTACAACTGGTGTCAGTAAATCTGCCACTCATGGCCTCTATGTCATTCAACATCCATGGGGAGCACTGATGCAGCAACCGAGTACCTGTGTGGCCCAATTTAAGTTGAAGAACTAGTCTGTATGCAAACTAGTTCACATATATAGAGAGAGTGTACATTATCTCTGCATCGGAATTGCACTAGAACTCTGCATACAACCGTATCACTATCACCTTCACCTATATATTTTTTTCAGGTTAGATCAACAAATAGCTTCACATTCTGCAGCCCCTGCAGGAGTCCTCTTCGCCTATACTAAAAGTTTCCAGTGAATTTTATAAGTCTCACATATGTGCAATGCTGCATCAGGGTAAGAATTTACTAAAAAAGTTAGCTGTGCAAGGCAAAGATTTGACAGTCTTCATATGTAGTTTTGATCATCGTGAAGAGTATATATTGCAGTCATTGTACCATGGCACAGTCTATAATACAGACAATTATCAAAAGTGGAGAGACTACAAATTAAATCCTTCCACCACAGGAAACAGGATCAAGTTAGATTAATATAGCCCTACAGGAGGCACTATACGGGAACATACCAAAGAACATCATCTTTGCTCACATAAGGGCATGGCCGAAAGATAGGGCTGGCTGAGGCATTTATGCAAACAGGCCTCCGTCTAGCAATGGGAACTCCACATCATCATACCAGTTATTCTGCAGTCCAGGTAGTGCCATTTCATCATTGCACTGAAATAAATCGATGCTATTCAGTCCTATATTCCCGAAGGAGACACCTTGAAGTTGATAGCCAGACAGGTCATCATATAGACAAGTCAAATCAGTGCCGCATATTATACTTGCCTCTTCTGAAGTAAGCAAAGTGGCTTGGTTCCTTTCCTGATCAAAGTCACAATCTTTAATGCTGGACAACCCCTCCACACTGGAAAACTTCTGGTCACTGTTAGTTGAGGTCACAACACTGTCACTAAGTTGAGCAGAAACTGACTCAACTGTACAAGTCAGTGCCGGTGATAAGGACTTCATACAGCCAAGAAGATCTGGTTTTACATCTGAGAAGTCTCTGACACCTCCCTCCACACTGCAACTCATCGATATTACTGGTGGTGGGGCATACAGATGACCAGGGGCAATTGGGTGCTCTAAGTCCGGTTTGGGCAAGCAAGAATAGTCTCCTAGCAGGTCGCAGCGCTCATGGTTATGCTTTGGATACTGCATGAACTGCTTTGGTGGCACACAGGACTGACATTCCAAGATCATGGTCTCTGATAACTTCCTGTCCTGATTCACTGGCATTCTTTCAAAAGAGAACACCCCACTTAAAGGTGAAGCACTGGTGACATTCTGAGGATCAACAGCATCACTTACTGAAGTTCCATTTTTATCTGGCACCTTCAAGGGCACGGAAGTCTTCGTGTCATCCAGATGAGGATCGGGAATGTTGGTCTGAGCTTGGATCTTCTGAGGACTATGCTGAAATCCATTGGAAAGGTTGTCTGGTTGCTCTTGGAAGGAACTTCGGAGGTTAAGATTATCTGATGGTCCCTTGTGACTGAAATCTTGCCTAGCAGCACCCATTATCCTTTCCTCGTTCTGCTTTTGCAACCTACTCAAGTAGAGGCGATATTTCTGCACAGAAAAAAAAAACTACTATTAGGACAATCGAGACCTAAGTACAAGCATCAGAGGAGGAAAAAAGTAATATTAGAGAAAAAAATTATAAATTCTAAGGCATACAAGGATGTTAAGTATTGAATTACATGATCTCTTTCAAACTTTGTTGGTCCTTTCCATGAAATCTCGAATGTCTTGATATTTCAGTTTTTAAGTTAAGGATGAAGCGCATGCAAATCACTTGGAACAAAAATCTTCGTTGATGTTGTTGTAAGTTTTTCTTTCATAAAAAAATGTTGCTAGTAGTTAAGGATGCAAGTGACTATTGCTTGGAACGAATGAGTGTATGTAAGTGATGTTTTATTTTTTGTAAACGGGGGTGTCATACACAAAACACTAATGCATGTGCTTGGACAGGCTTTTTCTATCTATTAATAGCATGACACTCAGCTCTGATCTGCGTTCTGAGGGAAAAAAAATTGAAAGTTGCAAATTAGTTTTCAAGGCATGTGGATCGTTACAATCTTAGGACCTGTTTGTTTCAGCTTGCAAATTGTAACAACCTGCAACTGCAATCCATAATCTGCAAGCTAAAATAGACGAGGCCTATGCCATGTCAAAGCTCATCGGCAATCAGCATAAGATCCAGTTTATAAGGAAAAGAGAACATAAAAAATATTACTGTTTGAACATGATATCTGCCATACCTGAAGATGGCTAGCCACATTCTCTCTTGTCAGGCCAGGAACATTCATAAGGTCCAGTATTTTCTTCGGCCCAACTTCTGCAAGAGAGCAATAGTTGCAATTTAAAATTGAGATCGTGCAAACTTTTTAAATTTACGAAGGGAATTGCAAATTTATCGAACTTTAGAGAGCACTCACTATCAAATCCAATTTGGTTGACAGCATTTACAAACTTCTGGTGAAGGTCAACAGACCAGACAACTCTAGCCTTCTTAACAGTAGCTCCATCACTTGAGTCCTGATCTGCATGGTCCTTATCCATGTCTTTTCTCTTCCTCATGGTATCAGAGTCAGTTCTCATAAATAGGCCCCTCTCGTCGAATCCCTCCACACCATTTCTAAATATTTGGAGATCGTCACAGCTGTCATTACCTTCAATCTCTTTCACCTCATGCATTTTCTTCCTATACACATGTTGCCAAATGTTTCGGAGTTCCTTCATCCGAACAGGCTTGAGGAGATAGTCACATGCACCATGCTGGACACCTTTCATCACCCTACTTGTCTCTCCGTCTATGGACATCACTGTGAAAACAGATTGGAGCAATTTGGTATTTTGATAATAGATATTGAAAACAAGTAACTTGCAGAAAGACGTGTTGGTATTGAATACTGACTTATAACGGGTAGATCCATCTCAAGTCCAATGAGTTCGAGAAGCTTGAAACCATCCATGTCAGGCATGTTGACATCACTGATTACAATGTCAAACTTGTTTCTCCTCTCTCGGAGAATTTGGAGAGCAATGCTTGCTAAACCGCATGTGGTGACTGTAGGCAAATAACTATTTTAGTAGAAGGCAGGATAATTATCAATCATTAATATAGATGCATCAGCGGCTTGGAGGCTTTGGGATGCAAGGAATGGTACGATTTTCAGAAATGAACGCAATGACAGCCGGCTCGTTGTGTCTCGCGTGTGTGACGATCTCGTAATTTGGAAAAAGCGGCTGTCCCGCGATCTTGTAAACAGTCTCGAAGACTGGCGCTCGTATATGCTCTCTTGTAATTCTGTGACATCATCCAGCTCACTGGATCGTTCTTAAGTAAATGAAATTAGGTGGGGAAACTCTCCCCCCGTTTGTTTCAAAAAAAAATTAATATAGATGCATGCTTATAATATAATTTCAGCTGATATTACTGATTATTTGCAATAGAGTTTATTGGAAAAAAGATCAGTCAGTAGTGATACAAGCGCTAACATGTCAGCCAAATGGACTAACAATTCTGTCCAGATGAAAGTAAAAAATGTTCTCAAAGACAAATACAATATGCTAGTTGGGTAATTCACTGAAAACTTTTCTGCTCCCAAAGCCAGCTATGGTGCGATAAAAATGGTTTTCGAAAAAAAATGGTGCGATAAAAATATAGCAAGTAAATAGACTCCGCTCTGCAGCACTATAAAATCAGAAGACAAGGAACGTAATATATGTCTAAACTATAGTTCTTACAAATTTACGCGAGTGCAACTGAGTGCTTAGCTGTCGATCTAAAACGGAGAGGAAATAATGATAACTTCACAGTGAAAGCAGACTTAGAATGTCTATGCCGTGTTCCATGTTTCACCATATGAATTTTTATCTGAAAAAGTTAATAGACTAGGCCTATAGCTTTCACCCGTAAAGTGATACCATAGTTTTTTTGCTCGAAAGGACGGCAAAAGCTTTGCCGCGGATTTTATTAGACGAAGAAAAAGAAAAAACGAGCAATTACAACTCTCTATTTACATCGGCGTCACGAGCTAAAACATGAAGAGAAATGACCGGCAACTAACAAAAGTGATACCATAGTTTGAGAAGCTATATCAAAGGCAGAAATGCCTCCTGTCTGAGCGATCATGACCCGATCACTCACAGCATCTACAAGCAAAAACTAGAAGATAAAAGAAGCCCAAAAGTGAGAAATTTGATGACATGTATCTGCGCAAGGGAACTTCCCGAATAAGCTAGGAAATCAATCACCTTTACGATAGCTAATGCTAAACACACACTTAAATCAACAAGGGATTGGCAAAAGGAGACTGCTTATCAGAACGTACTCACAAGCGCGAAATATCACAAATCACTCGCTGTGTAATTTGAACGAACACTAGGCGTGGACGAGTGAACCTTCCGACTGCCAAGCACATGAACTAGCATCTTTTCCGTTCCCAACCCAACTTATCCATGAAACTGAAGAGGCAAAGAGGAAAGCAGAGATTCCAACCTTCGTAGGAACACTTGCGGAGCATCTTCTCGAGGATCTTGAGCCAAGTTGGGTCGTCGTCGACGACGAGGACGCGCAGGCCGTAGGGGAACGCGGTGGCGTCGGCCAGGGCCATGGCGCCGCTAGCGCTAGCCCCTCCGCGCCTCGCGCTCGCAGCGGGGGAGGGCGAAGGCGAAGTGGGGGAGTATGGGGGAGCAACAAGGCAGGGGAGGCCGGGGGTGCTTTAAAAAGCGGTTAAAAAGGGCGCAAGCGGGGGAAGTGGAGGCGGAGGAGGCCGCCGATAAATATTATTGCCGCCCGTTGGTTAACTAACTTTATTCCCTTCTACTGTGGCCGCCGGGACGGTACGCGTCCCTGTCTCTCCCTCGCGTCGCCAAGGCTTCCGCGACCCCAACCAAATGGTGGCTTGCTTTGGAATAACAAACAACTCGGTTCCGCTCCGCCAGCGGAAGCAAGGGGGTGTTTAGTTTCATCCTCTCAACTTAAGTGTCCCATCAAATATTTAGAGATATATATAGAGTATTAAATATAAACTATTTATGAAACTAAATATATAGATTAAGATTAATTTACGAGACGAATTTATTAAGCCTAATTAGTTCATGATTTGACAATATTGTGCTGCAGTAAATATATGCTAATGGTGAATTAATTATGATTAATATATTCGTCTCATGGATTACTGACGGATTCTGTAATTTATTTTTTTATCGGTATCCAAACATCACATGTGATATCCTTATATGACACCTCCTAGACTTTAGTCACTGCAAACTAAATACCCCCTAAGTGTGTCGCGACCGGTCCTTTTTTTATGCCTCAACTCACACCACCACATGCACACAAACTCACATATACACCCTAGTACGTAAGCTAGACCTACACTAATATGAAGAGATTGCACGTGGCTGAGAGATATCTGAAGTCTTCCAGGCTTCGCACGAGACGGATACGTCAATCTGACCATTATAGCGCATACACGTGTGAGACTGCAAATACCGACCTGCAAATTATTATTGGAGAAAAACCCTCCCGGCGATCAAACTCACGCCCGGCCTCTGGCACACCTGATGAGCGGGGCAACCGAGCTACGCTCGGTCCTCACGTCGCAACCAGTCTATTTTTTTTATTTATTATTTATTTTTTTACGCCGCGACCAGTCTTGATCAAGTGGAATATGAACTAGTAGCAGCGAGTGCCCGGCCCCGGCTTCCTTTTCCTTTCTGGTTGGGAAATGGTATATGTACTAGCCTTTCCTTGTTTATCGGGGTGAAATTAATTTTATTTCCACCCAATAAAGCGGAGAGAACATACTAGGATTTTGCACTAATTTAGCTATACTAATTAACGTCCTGTATCAGCAGTGACTGGAGTAGGGAGAGAGTTCATTGTAACGGTTGCCAATCGGAGCTGAAATGTATGGTTAAGGATCAAATATTCGCAATTTAGATATGACTGTGAATCATATCATGGTATAGTAAAATTTTATAGAGCAGTGTGTAGTGGCGTATAAACTTTTTGCGAACCTTAAATTTTTATGTAGTCATGATCTCTATATCAGTGTACGATGAGAAAAATCACCTAGGATCGGTCGCAACGTGCCTAACGATAATTAGCACATCATTAATTCCAGTTCCATCAATTTAAATAGTTTATACAAGGTTGTTATATGATTCATGTATGGAGCTTATGTAATTGTATAAACCATGGATTAAGGGATGTTTATGATTACATTCGTCAAAATAAGCGTAAACGAGCGCACACGTATCTACAGATTTAATTTGATGTATTATGATCTATGATCAACAACATAGACCTCAATTTTTACAAAACTAGGTATAAATACATGCATTTTAAAAAAAACCAAACAGAATCATGATCCTACGATCTATTTCCATCAAGAAAAATAACTAGACAATCTTTCATGTGATTGTTGTTGTTGATACGAAATAAGGGTACACCTAAGTAGGTTACCTCTATATATATATATATATATATATATATATATAATGTCTGATGACGGATGTCGCCGGAGGATGGTGGTGCTCCGCCCGAGCGTTGAACATTACTTATCACCCAAGCTACAAAATAGTGTGTGTGTCTATATATATATATATATATATATATATATATATATATATATATATATATATATATATATATATATATATATATATATATATATATATATATATATATATATATATATATATATATATATATATATATATATATATATATATATATATATATATATAGGAGGGGCATTGGCTACGCTTAAGGGAAACATCTCAAGTCAGAACCTATAAGATGTAACATCTGTCATCAACCATGTGTAAACTCTATATATATGCTATTACTGCAGTAGACAATCACTCTGTCCCAAAATAGTATAATAGATTTTAAATAATCATAAGTCTATTATCTTACTTTAACCAAGTATATAAAAAACATAATATCTACAGTCAAATCTACTATCTTATTACATTATTTTTATATTGTTATAGGAGCCACAACATATGGACTAAAAATTCCCACATTAATAAAAAAAAACTTACTATTGGATTTTATGATGATCTAACGACTTCAAAACTAAAGAATATACATGCCTGGTAAATAAGTCATAACCGAAGAGTACATGCCTAATAATAGCAAATTAAAAAAATAGCAATCTAATTCCCATACATGTTTGGAAATAAAAATGCCTAAAACATGGACTAATGGATGTTTGAGGTTACGTCCATCAAAGTCAACGTAAATACATGCACTTGTATCTAAAAATTTAATTTCATGTATCATGATCAACGACATAGACCTCACCTTTTACTAACATAGATATAAAGACATATGTTTTTAGAAAATCGGATAGAATCATGATTCTAGGATCTATTTCCATCAAGACAAATAGCTAGATATCCTTTAATGTGCAACTTGCCCACCCTCCTTAGCCGGGCAACGTACTTGGAGACCTTATTTATGGTTTCCACCTTTCAAAAGAAATAAATACAAATTTTTTTGTTCAGCTAAGTATTGCATCATAAGTGGAGCAAAAATCATATAGAACAAAATATGGTTTTGTATAATTTTGTTCTATAATACGGAACATATGCTTGGTTGCATTACCTGCTCCGCGAGGAACTCACTCTCGATGAAGTCTGTCAGCTGAGGATCATTGCACCTTATTGCCACATGTTCATAACAGGTGAAAACTCATTAGAAATTATACATGGCACAAGTATACAATATGTAGGGGCTCAATTTATATTTGCCCATAAATGTTCTAAGTACGACATAAGCAAAACACTCAATATATCTCCGTAAATAAGCGTGTGAAAGCAACCTACACCATGAAGGTTGTGCAACTTCTCATTAACCAACTTTTCTAGAGCCAGAGCCAGCTCCATAGCTGAATCAGACAAAAGGCACATATCAAAACATAGATATCAGATTAGCTTCCAAATATGTCAAACATGAACAAAACTACTTTCAGTGTCTAGCCTTCTAATATATAAGTCAATGTTAAACTATCAATCACTATCTTTCAAGCTATCACCCATCCATATACTGAAAGCAGCAGCTCATATAAATTCAGTTTTTTGACAATAGTGGGCTTTTGTTTACTTTCTCTACTATAGTGCTGTACCACACACATAGACTCCTCTGAGGCACTTGACATTCAGATCCCATCCTAATCGAGAGGTTAGAATTGACAAACAAGAAGAAAATATATGCATGACAACTCACTGTCCAAAGCATCACTCAGAGTGGTCAAATTCCATTAAGGGTGTCACAATCGACTGGAGCCTCACCCTGTCTCCACGTTTGTTCTTATGGCACAAAAACACAACCAGTGCTGTGTTGGTACCTCAGTAATGGACCAAAGGGTCAAGAAATTAGAGGAGCAAATGATACCTGGTACTCCATGAACTTTTTAGCATGCTCTCTCCTCGTCACTCGATTCCTTAAAGAACCCGAGGAACAAATATGCAAAACCACATCATTAAGGGAAAACGTAAAATTGTAATGCTATAATTTATTGACGTATGGATAACTGAACTTGGTGAGAAGTGATGACTCACTTGGCAAATCCTTTGAGAGCCACATTGTCGCGGTCAAAGTAGGCGAAGAGGGAGTGGTACCCATAAGAGGCATTGTACTCCACATTGCATGACAACAAACATCAACACACTAGAGTCAAATTAATCGAAGTCATATTGACATAGTTTGGTTGGTCGAATTGAATCCAAATCGCATTGGTGCTAGAATGGCTCACAAATAACACCTAGAATAACCTAATACATTCCATTAGCTATCAATTAATTGCATCACTTGATTAATAAGAATAAAATAATTGGAACAAAAGAGAGTCGCACAGTGTAGACGACAGCACAAACAACCAGATTAGGTACCGTTACAACACATACGCATGGATTAAAGGTTGTTTAAGATTACGTTCGTTAAAATCAGCATAAATGAGTGCACTCGTATGACATATCTACAAATTTAGTTCGATGTATTATGATTTATATGATCAACAATATAGACCTAAATTTTTATGTAACCAGGTATAAATACATGCATTTTTAGAAATCATATAGAATTGTGATCCTACGATCTATTTCCATCAAGGAAAATAACTAGACAATCCTTTATGTGATTGTTGTTGTTGTAAGGGTACACCTAAGTAGGTTACCTAAAGGGATACACACAGACCCCGTTTCAAAAAATATATATCTTCCCTAACTAGGACTATATAGTAAGGGCATTGGCTAGGCTTAATGGAAACATCTCAAGTCAGAACCTAAGAAGACGTAACATATGCCCACGATCATATGTAAATTATATAGATATATACGTCATCACTGTAATAGATAATCCCTTTGTCCCAAAGTAGTATAATAGATTTAAAGTATCATAAGTCTAACTATCTTACTGTAACCAATTATCTAAAAAACATAATATTTACAGTCAAATCTACTATCATTATTACATTATTTTTAGACTGTTATGGGAGCCACACAACATATGGACTAAAAATTCCCACATTAATAAAATAAAAAATAGTTATTATTGGACTTTATGATGATCTAGTGGCTTCGAAACTAAAGAGTACATGCTTGGTAAATAAATTATAACCGAAGAGTCCATGCCTAATAATAATAGCAAATTAAGAATAGCAATCTGATTCCCATACATGCTTGGAAATAAAAAATACCTAAAACATGTACTATGGGATGTTGAAGATTACGTCCATCAAAGTCAACGTAAATAAGTGGACTCGTATCTAAAAATTTAATTCCATGTATCATGATCAACAACATAGACCTCACCTTTTACTAACATAGGTATAAAGACATGTATTTTTAGAAATTGGATAGAATCATGATTCTATGATCTATTTCAATCAAGAAAAATAGATAGATATCCTTTTATGTGATTGCTGTTGTTGATAGGAAATAGGAGTACACTCTAACACGTTACCTAGAGGATACACATAAACCCCGTCTCCATAAAAAAAATGTCTTCCCTAACTAGGGAAACAACTCAAGTCATATTCAGAAACCCAAGAAGACGTTGTAATGGATACTCCATCCGTCTCAAAATAATATAAAAGATTTTAAATCATCATAATTCAAACTGTCATAAGTTTAACCAAATATATAAAAACATAATATTTACAAAGTCAATATATTATCTTATTACATTATTATAAGAGTGTCATAGGAGCCACCACAGATGGCCTAAAAATTCCCACACTAATAATACCCGTTTAGGAACATCTAATAGAAAAGAATCTACACGCTGGCCAGGCTAGGTGGATGCAATAGGGGTACAATTGGTTGCTTGTTTTGATAGAGCATGATCACACACGAAGATTGTTTGGTCACCCGTATGTAGCAACAACTTGTAGAACACAAGTCTTTTTTTCAGCTCTCCAACTTTCGATTTTGGACGTCTGGATCAGAAGGACCTGGCTAACCAGAGAACCCCATGCCAATGTTGGAACCAGACAAGCCCTTGGTTTTTTTTAGATAAGGCAACAAGTTAACGAGGCCTTGGTGTAAGGTCTCATACTCTTGTTTGGTATGGCTTTGGCTCTAGCTTTAGCAGCAACTTCTATGAAGAAGCCATACCAATATATTTTTTAACAAGCGAATAGAAAAGAAACCGAAGTCGTTTTTAGGTGCGAAGTCAAAACTGAAAAAATGGCTCCTCCTCAAGTGTTCCCGCCTCTTCCCCGGATGTGAGGAGGAGCTCTATCAAGCCAGGCCTAGAACTTTCAAATTTATTTTCAGGTCAAGACGTGCACCTTTGAGCAACGGACAGGTGCTATTCCATCTGTATCTCATCTCTTCTTTCCCCCTCGGTGCGTCCATGTCCATCATGCATCCTCCCCCAGGCCCTGGTGGTGTCTGGCAGTCTTGTCAGGCGAGATGAGAATTTTGCCCGACAAGAGAAACCCGCCCGGTCGGATCATGGCCACCACCGGCGAGCCTAGGCCGGCACCACCACGCGCGCCTCGAATCACACCTCCATTTGGTGATAACCTGGAAATTAAGGCCGCGCCGCTCACATCGGACGAACTACTAGTTGGTATAAGTACTGCGTACTAGCGTAGCGTCTACCCGGTAAAGATGCGCATGCAGCCCGTGGGCCAAAGGCCCGGTCCAAAGCACGGTTATTTGGCCCGACTCGAGAACGGCACGACCCGAACCCTGACCGGGCCCGTGCCGGCCCAAAGCCCGTAGCAGGCCGGGCTTGGGCTGAGGCCTCGGCCCGCCGGGCGGCACGGCCCGGCCCATTTTACAAAGGTCGGCCCGGTGGAGGCCCAGCAACTGGAAGGGCTATATAAGCCCCCCGCCCCGGCGGACCCCCTCCTTACTCGGTCACTCCGCCCGCGCCCGCTTTTCCTTCGCCTGCCACGCCACCCTCGCCTCTGAGCCCTGAAACCCTAACCCTAATCCCCACCTCGCCTCGCCGGTCGCCGCCCACCGTCGACCACCTCCCAGGCTACCACTGCCGTCGCCCACCTCCCAGGCTACCGCTGCCGACGCCGGATGTTGAGATCTCCTCTTCTCTGATCTCTCCCCCCTCCTCGTCTCACTCTGACCGGATCTTGGGATCTCCTTTTGTCTCCCCCCTCTTCTCCGTCTCGTCTTCGTCTTCTTTTCCATTTCTCCGGCGCCGGGCTCCGTCTCCATGCAGGCAAGTACCTCTAACCCTAACCCTAACCCTAGATGTAGTAGGCAATCACACGAACCCTAATCCATTTCTCGGTGTTTTTGGTTCGCAGGTCGCCGGTGTGTAGCTGGTGCCGCAGGAGGCGTTGAGGGACGGTGCCGGTTGGGTGGGTGCCATCTGCCATGGCTGGCTCTGAGTTCGGTGATGGTGACGATGGTCCAACCATCAACGACGAGCTCAGGGCCATAGGGCAGATCCCCGATGACGAAGACGACATGGGAGATGCTGCTCATCTCTTGTTCGGTAGGAGTGCTGCTCCGACCAACCGAGACGATGCAGCGGCTAGTGCTGCGGCCACCAGCGATGCAGCACACTGTGGAGGACAAAGAGCTAGAAGAATACTTCAAAGAGCAGTACCTTGATGATGAAGCTGGTGGATCATCTACTGCTGGTGATGGTTGACTGCTGAGAGCTGAGAGCCTGAGAGGCTGTGAGTGCGACTTTAGTTGTGAGTTGAGACATTTGAGCAAGCTGGTTTGTAATAACTTTGAACAATTTGAACATTTTAATTTATTGAGCTGACCGTACTCTTTTCCTTTCTAGGGTTTTATCTCACGAGGTGTGAGTTTTACCTAGAAAGGTTTTTAATGAGGCGGCATTGCACAAACAGCTCAAATCTTTTGTCATCTGGTGTTTCTGTGATTGTTGAATATGAATATGTGAACCTGTGATTGTTTGAAGTTTGAACCTGTGATTGCGCTGTTTGAAATATGGTGTTTACTGTGTAACGGGCTACGGGCTGGCCTGATGGACTAGCGGGCCGCAGGTTCAACGGGCTGGCATGGCCCGATATTCGGCCCACGGACCGTGCCTGGGCCGTCCACCAGACACGGTGGACTGTTCAGGCACGGCCCGGTGGCCCGGCGGGCCAAAAGGGCCCGAGCCCGATCGGGCCGTGCCTGGCCCGGACTCGTGCCGTGCCGTGCCGTGCTGGCCCGTTGCTCATCTTTACTACCCGGCGCGGTGGAAGGAGTGGCACGCATCGCCCGGTCGACGACGCCCCGGCTGTCACTCTGCCACTGCACCGGCCGGCACCGCCGATCGAGGAACCTTTTGGTGGTGGCGCGCGAGATATATAGATTCCGCGCCCTACGTGGAGCCGTACCCGTCGGAGAGAGAGCTGGTGGCTGTCGCGCCGAGGCACAGGAATCCGGAACCTGCGTTGGTGGTTTCATCCATACCGGCGCGGGCGGACCATTCCCGTGTGGACACGACGCGACAGTCGACGTCGCCAGCCGTCGGAGAGAGCACCGGTACGGACGTACTCCTACCAGCGAACGAATCCCACGCCTTTGCACCACGTACAGGCGCTCGCGGCCATAGCTTAGCCAAGCCTAGGCAGGTCGCGCGGCCGGCGTGCGCCGAGTGGTGGTGGACCGCGCGGCTTTACGACGCACGCCAGATGCCCGCACGCCGCAGCAACAAAGGCGGCCGGGTCAATGCACAAGAGACAGGGCGGTGATCCCCCTCCGCACACGTGCCGCGCCGGCCCCGGCGAGACTGAGAGGAGGCACCGGTGCGCGCCCAACGTGGAAAGCCCGCACCGGGGCGGGCTGGTAAAATATGTGCGCGAGTGGCCAGTGGGGGCGACGCCATGGGAATGTTCCTCCCTCCCGGGGTTCGTTCGCGCGACCACTACTCCCGTCGCCGAGGCATTCCGTGGTAGCACATCAGCAGGCGGCAGCAACCAAGTAATTGGGAGAGCAGCAAATCAGAAATCACCTCGTCGCCGGTGGGGCTCGGGCTCGGCGCTGCTGCCTGCTGGTGGATTCGCTCATAATTCCGCGGCGATAATGCGATCAGATGGTTGTACGTACTTGCCGTGGTTGGCATCGGCAGGCGTCTGATGAGTGTGTGTTGAAAAGCCTGAGGGCTTTTCTCATCGTCCTCTGTGGGTTTATTTACGCAGCGGCGCACGGGGAGCTCAGCCGAAGTGGGGGAAGGCCGCCTATGGGCGCTGGGATTAGTGGAGCGGACGGAGAGGCCACGCAGCGCCGCGGCCCTACTACACCCATTTGCCTTGCTCCCTGGCCAATGGGCTCGCCTCCCAGATTCCTCTCTATCTCGTATTCTCATGCTTCATGGCTGCGCAGTGGGCACCCGGTCCTTCCATTCCCTGTATGCATCTCCTCTCCTGTATGCCGTATGATCCATCCGTCTCTCGTGCTGCCTGCTATCCATCCACCTCATGTCAATTTTGCTCATTTGCTCTCTGTTATGAAAGTGTACTATCAACAAAATTTATTAGTGGATTCAGAAGATGGGTTGATTAGTCCTGCCGCCAGTCCTTTTCCGTGATTAGAATAAAATTATATGATCCAACGGAGATGGATGTCCTTGAGAGGTACAAATGGTGCACTTGATGACTGCTTTTGCAGCAGATAGATGAGATGAGCCCTCCTGAAATCTATCTGCCATCTTTTTTCCAAAGCGGAGACCTATCTGCTATCTAGTGGTTGGTTGGCGAATGGCGATGCCGGTCTTTGTAAGCTTGAGCTGAGAGATTCATGATCCACCTTGTCCTTTCCTTTCTTTTACCTGCTCTTACAGTGAAGTCCAGTGTGCCTTGCACCTGCCTCCAATCATATGGTTCCTTCAGTGACAATTATCGTGTTATTATTCCTTTGCCAGTTGCCAAAAGCAGCAGATTCTGCAGTTACAAACAGGGTTGACCCTGCCAGTGAAATGTGTCTGTAACTGAAAGACAGTAACTACAAATCTACAATAGATAAACAACCAGAGCAAGTGTGTGGTTGGCCTCAGGAGCAGCTCAACAAACCGAATTTCACGGGGTTTTTTTTTATGCTGGTAGTGACTTACTAGGGTAGTGACTCAAAAGGCCCTGATTGGAACACTAGCACTTCAGCTCGATGCTACGCTGAATTGTCTGTCTGTCAGCAGTAGATGCACAAAACGAGGCCACAAGGTGTGAGGCCAGTGAGGAGCTTAATCATTGAAAGTTTCTGTTCAGATATGCCGAATGAGAGTAGTTATCATAACACGGGAACAGTATCTTGTATTCCCTTTTCTTAATGTGGTTGTGTGGGGTACTAGGAAAAGGCAGCAGAATACCACCCCAAATTACAATGCCCTTAAAAGCCTTTACTAGCATTCTGTAAAGCAGTTCTAGGGCTAGGGGGGAAATTTTGTGCGTGTCTTATCTGAAAGGCATTTTCTCACAACCAATAGCTGCATTTTAGTAGGGGAAAAAAAGGAACAATAATACTTGTTGGTTCCTTCACTTTCACACGGGCTGCATTCTCTCTCTGCCTTTTGAAGTGGCGCTGAAATGATTGTTTAAATTATGCAAACACTTTGAGCCCTTTTCTGGCTAGTCCTGGTAGGGTAGGCAACTGTGAGTGGTGTAACCCTGAAGGGCTGAAGGAAGAAGATGTAAAGAAATATATCCTGCTCCAGAATTTGCCAGATTGGTCTAAACCATTTGACTCCTTAGTGCCTGTAGGGCTTACTTCCTGCGATCTAAAGGTCAAGTAATGGGGCAAGCAGAGCTAGGACTGCCGACTGCTTTGCATGCCCAAAAATGAGTAGTCAATGGTGCTTGTCTTGCCACACTTATGTTGTTTTGGAAAACAAAAAAAATTGGGTGCTCCTCTCCTATCCTGTCTTTGCAAACTGCAAGCACTGACTCTCAGGATAATGTTTCTGATAATTCCTTTCTCCAGCTTGGTTGCCTTTTGTAGCAGATTGGCCTCTGCTAGTGAGTAGTGACTGTCATCACTGCCCAAATTGCAGCAACAAAGTTTTTAAATAATGTCCAGCTGAGTAAGTATTAGTAAAATACAGAGAAATGCTTCTGTGCAGTGCAGCACTAGAAAAGACACATATACATATACTGGAGATCCTAAAACTTCAGGAGTTATTGCTAATTAACAGTTAGGCACAAAGCGAACCCTTGTCACTTTTGCTATTGGTGCAGGCATTTCCTCATGGAAAAAGCCCGGAAGCACTTACTGATATTTGCTGCCAAATGTTGCGATGATTAAGTAAACAAGCAACATGCCGGCGGTGTTGGTGCAAAGCCCCTACCTAACATGCATTTCTTTACTTTGAGCAGATGGAAGTTAGTAGTGAAAATAAATAAAAATAGGTAAATAAAAAAAGAGGATAGGCTCCACTGCCATGCCATTGCTGTCTCCACAACAAGAACGTCCGACAGGTCGTGCAAGACTCTACGTGGAAAAGACCCGCCACGTTGTAGCGTTCGTGTCCCGGATCAAAGCGCGCCTGATAGTGCTCGAAGAAAGCAGCAGGCAAAGGCAGTGACAGCGAGTGCCGCTCTCGCCTTTATTACCACCCGCCGGCCGTGACATGGCCCCATCCCCTTGCTACTGCAGCAGGCTCAAGCTTCGTTCGTCTTCTCCTGCTTGATATGGACAATGCCCGCATGCCTTCTTCTACAACTCGATCTCCACAACAGCAGCCGGCCGGGCCGGGGCAGGGCAGCAAAAGCTTTTGAAAATGCAGAAGCCTACAGATTCTATTTCTGCGTCCCATCGCACACGTCGTGTGTGTCGTGCGTGAGGTTCTCGAGTGCACTCTTTGACTGGCATTATTGCATTATTATCGCTGCCGGTGCTGGTTTAGCGGCATGTCAACCGATAAAGAATGGTTCGCTCGATGCTTTGCTGTTTGAAGAGGGGGTTTTTTTCGTGCTACCTAACAGAGGCCATCATCGCGCCGTGACCACTGTCGCAGTCGCAGCCGCTGCGAGCACTGGTGCCGACTGCCGAGGATATCCATCCATCCATCCATCCGGAAGCGCAGGCAGCAGCCCGGGCACAAAGTGGCGTAGGGGACAGCACAGTTGCGCGGGGGCGATCGACTCGTCACATCACGATGTGGTCGCCACGAGCATCATCGATGGATCGCGATCAGTGCTGCCTAGTAGGGCAGCTAGCTACATCACCGAGGCATTACTAGATAAGCACTGCCCCGGCTGTGGGGATGCCCTATCTATCGTTCGTTGTACATGCTCATCGCATCGAGTCCTCCTCTGTTCTCAACCATACAACAAAGATACTGACCACTTTGTACTGAAAGTTGAGAATATACTTCGCGCTTAAGTTTCCAAACGGAGGATAGTTGTACTGTATTTCACACTGCTCTAAAATCTGCAATCATGATGGCAGGGATGGACAGACAGTACATGGGGCAATGATAGTTTTATTCTTTTTATTTACAGTGGTATAGGGCTGTGATATTGTGAGGCAATGCTGCTACTATTTTGGGTTCAGATCAGTGAGGTCCTGTAGCCCTGTCCATTCCTTCTTTGGTCCATTGCACATGCATCAGATGGTTCTCTATGGGGCCAAGCATTGACAGACCCATGTTCCTACATGGGCATTGCACCTTTATTCCTTTCTGGGGCAAGCAAACATTAGTATATTATATACCTGGGCTGAGACATGCTATGCCTTTTATTTATTCTACAGGGGAATGAACATTAAGCTGAGTGTGAGGCATGTCTGGTCAACATGGAAGTTGGAGGCTTGGAGCAGTTCTTGTTCATCCAGCAGACAGGACAGGAAAATTTGTCAAGCTAAATTGGCCAGGGTGTCCAGGAATATATCGTCCGATTGTGCACTACAAGCTCGTGCGAGAACGAACATGCATGAAGCTACCTGCCTGTTTCCTGCCATCAGTGGCAGCAGCCTCTTCCCAACTCTCACCAAATGCATGCCGCAGGCGTGCAGATTCCGATGGCCAGAAGTTCCTGCGGCCTCCACGACGCGTCAGCCGGAAGAGTGAGGGAATCTGAATGTTTTGTGCAGTGTCTGCGCTGCTGTTAGATGCCCTTTGTGCACAGTTGTTGCGTAGAAATTCCCCTTGACAGATGCCAGTCGGGCGCTGCTCGTTAGAGGCATCAAGACAGGCAGAAATCGAGCGCCGCAACGGCGTCAAGCCCGGCACGTAAGTATATATATCTTTAGGTCATGATGAACTGGACAATGACAAAAAGCTAACCATACACACACTGACACACACGTGGTGTTTATGTGACCGTTTAAACAAGAAGCTGGTTGCAAAGGCAGTGGCTTAATGATACGCAGGGATATCACGCAGAGATAAGTGTCAAAAACTGGTGCAAACCAGATGTTTGTCATCAGGCTCGTATCGGCGATCGTCCGTCCTTTTCTGAAAGAAGACGGGTTCATGTTGACACCTGGGCATCATTCTTCAGATCGCTCCAGGATCCTCCTGCCATTATTTTAACCGACGGAGCACTAGTCTAGTCAGTAGAATCAATCAATGCAAGCCTGGATAAACTTTACATGAATTTGAAGCGTGCAGCGCATCAGATGGGGCATCGAATCCACCCTCTTTTTCTACAGCACTCGAGGGAATGAAATCTGGCCGAAGATTGCTCCCGTTCGGTTTTCTCTCGTGTCTCGTCGTGGTGCCAATGGAAAACTGACTCCCTTTGGCGGGCTTTAGTGCTGCCTGCGGTGGCCGACGACGAGGGAAGCTACTTGACACCTCCGCTTTGGTGCGAGATAATCTTGATTATTTCAGAGAGACCCTGGTAATAATCGCGATGTGATGTGGTGCTCAGATTCTGTGCAGAAAACCACGGTTGACACTGCGAAGCTGCCCGGGGGGAAATGTAGCTGTGGGAGTTGTCTGATTTCTCAGGCTGGTGGAAAATGTACGCGACACACGATTGCTGACAGTGTCAGCGGAACGGTCTCGCTCGCTCAATATTTTGCAGTCGCCAGCCGCCACGGACTGTTCCCTTGTCTTATAAGACTAGCCCAGAAGTTAAACGTATTGGGCCGTTTTGTTCTCGTACCAGTGAGGAAAGGCCGGGCCGGGAGAGCTAGGGTGGCTGCAGTCCCAACTGTACAGACGAAGAAGCCCAAGACCGTCCCAGGCCGTAACGTAGGTGTCAACCTTTTTTTTTCCGGACTTGCTAGTGCCCGGATGTCCGATCCGGGCGCTAGCGTCTGGACGGTGCCCGCAGCGCCGCACACGGAGCAAGCTAGCGTCTGGCACGTCGGGCTCGCGAGCGAGCGCACCAGCAGTGAGCTCACGCTGTCCTGGACGTCGTCTGCGCCGCTCCAGACGTCGCCCACGTTGCCCCAACCATCGTCCGCGCCATTAGCCGCTTCCCACGTGCATCCCACATGCAACATTCGATCTACTTTTAAAATATTCAGATGCAACAGTTGCAACATACAAAAGAAGACAAATGAAACACTTGAAACAAGTGTCTGAAATCCCTGTGGAAACACCTGAAAAAATTGAAAACTATTGCAAACATATGCAACATCCATATGAAACGCTTTCAAACATCATATGAAACACCTAAAAACACTTGAAACATATGTTTGCAATATGCATGTATATGCAATATCCATATTTACTTTTGCAACATCGAGATAAAACACTTACAGTATACATCTTGAACAGATGAAACATTTAGAACATACACTTAAAACATACGTGTATAGCTATTACAACATGTGCAACAACCCTATCTACTTTTGTAATATCGATATACAACACTTTTAAAATACCTCTGAAATATCTAAAACACTTGAAACATACTCTTGCAACATGTGGTTCTCACCATTCTTCTTCCGTACGACACAACAAAGAGCGAGGGAACGGTCGATTTCGGCAAGCCAGGAGCCGAGGATGGTGGCGCGGCCTGGCAGCGGCTAGCTGCGCCAGCGCTGGCCTGGGCCCAACCAGCGTCGGCCCACTCTCTTGGCCGCCTGGCTTGGGCGCGGTGGAAGACAGAGCACAACATGGTATGGCAGGGGACAGAGACAGAGATGGGGTGCGCTGTGGGGGATGGCTTCAGCTGTAAGGTCCAAATAGGCTAGAGGGGGGGGTGAATAGCCTATTTAAAACTTCTATAAGAATTACTTAATCACGCGTTAGTACGAAAGGTGGTGAAGCAAATGCACTAGCTCTAACTAAATAAGCAAGCCACCTACACAAGTCTATAACAAAGCTATTCACTAAATACAACAACAACTACAAGCTAGTAACAAGAAGTAATACAAGAGAAGAGCTTTGAGTGATTATACCGCCGTGTAGAGATGAGAAGTATCAATCAATCACACAAGAGAAGTCCTCGGAAAGAGAATGACACAAGAATTTATCCCGAGGTTCACTTGCTTCCCGGCAAGCTACTCCTCGTTGTGGCGATACACCCACTTGTCGATTCACGAGCTAATCGACTATCAAGAGTCGAGCCCTCGGCGGGCGCCGCACAACCACACACAAGATGGGGATCCTCCAAGCCACGAGCTCCACTAGAGTATCTAATTTGTGAACTCCCGCGGGGAAGGATCAAGAACCCCTTACAACACTTGGTGAGGGCTCCAACAATCTCCAAATGCGAGCTCAATCACCTTCGCTGCTCCAAGCCGTCTACCGTGTCAGGAAACACGGAAGAGTAACAAGAAAACCGCAGCAACTCAAAGATCAAGTGCCTCTAGAATGCAACTCTCAAGCAATACACTTGAATCTCACTCAATCTCACTCAAGATGTGCAACTAAGCAAAGAGATGAGTGGAGGGGTTGTTCTCTAGCTCAAAGTATGTCTCTAGGTCTCAAAATGTGCAAGAGATCCTCTCAAACCCCGGCCAACGTCTATTTATAACGAAGGGGTACGCAGCTAGCCGTTACGGACGACACAGTTCAAAACGGGATGACCGGACGCGTCCGGTCACTACAGGACAAGCGTGAACAGTGCGCGTTAGAAGTTACCGTTGCTATGACCGGACGCGCTCTAGCGTATGACCGGACGCGCCATAGCGTATGACCGGACGCGCCCTAGCGTATGACTGGACGCGCCTCACCTGGCGTCCAGTCAGAGTCCAGTAAGCTCCCATCACGACCGGACGCGTCCGATCATACATGACCGGACGCGTCCCGCGTCCGATCATCACTCCGCTGCGCTCTGCTCCTCTGGACGCCTGACCGGACGCGCCGGTTCCGTGAAGGACCGGACGCGCCGGTCGCTCACTCTGCTTCTGCGCATAGGTGAACTGACCGGACGCGCTGGTTAGGCTAGACCAGCGTCCGGTCACTAACCCTAGGCGCACTGACCGAATGAACTGACCGGACGCGCTGGTCAAACCGTGACCGCGTCCGGTCACCACAGTGACCTCCGTTCGCCTCCGTTTCTTTTCCAACTTCTGGCGCAGTAGAAAATAGGCGTTTCACTTCTCCAAAAAGCACCGAATCCCGCCTCGCAAGCTCGGCGGGAGGGAGAGAGGAACCGAAACCCCTCTCTACCACTCAAACACCACCGCCTTCGCAAAAGGTGCTAACACCACCAAGTGTACACCACCATGTGCATGTGTGTTAGCATTTCATAATCATTTCTCAAGGCGTTATGTTAGCTCTTTACTAGATCCTAATACATATGCTCAAGACAATGATCTAGTGGCACTTGATTCCCGAGCTAACTGTGATTGCCCCTCTTGATAGTCGGCTATGTATCATAAACCCGGTCAATCACTTCTCTACTCATCTTAGACCGACAAAAGGAGAACCCTATGGTTATACCTTTGCCTTGCGCTCTTAGATCCTTCTCTTCTACTTGATCATCATGTCCTTCCTTTTATGTGCATCTCCACCATGATCATCATTTCATGTCCATGCACCATCTCTTTGTGATCTTGTGGCCACCACTCCTTGCCACATACACCTTCATCACATGTGTTGCTTATGCCTAACTCAAAACACTTAACACATGGCATTAGTAACTTGGTGTCATTAATTACCAAAACCAAACTTGGGCTTTCAATCTCCCCCTTTTTGGTAATTGATGACAACCATCACAAAGATATAAAATCAATTTTCAATTTCGATAGTATTAGCTCCCCCTACATATGTGCTTTCATGAGTTTGGTTCAATTGTGCACATATGTATGGATTTGAATTTTGGGAGAGTTACTACTATCAAATTGATGCTAAGGTATATAGAATGGACCTTTGAAGCGTGATACCAATCGGAGTTGCCTTTATATACCATCCTTAGCATCGATGTAGCTAGACACCACTTGTAATACATCACTTGTAAAGATCATAAACACTAAAGTACCCCGTGAGATCAACATTATAAGCAAAAGGTGTCTAGATACCACTTGTAAAGCTACTCTCAACAAATCATCATTCAAGTTCTATTTCTAGCATACATCATACAAACATGAATATGAATTTAAGCTTTGCAATGCAACAATTCATCATGTTAGTGCACATACAAGTGCAACAAATAATTCATGAGCTTGCTCCTCCTACTTGTATGCTCAATTTTAATTGATCCCTTGATTTCTCTCCCTTTGTAACTTAACTTTTTATCTTTGTGACTTTTCTCTCCCCCTTATTATATCTTTGTCCCTCTTTGCAATATCTTTGTGACTTTTCTCTCCCCCTTTGTCAACAATCACCAAAAAGGTGTTAATTTTAGTGAGAGTTAAGTCAATCAATATGAGGGAGTCTAAATTATGGTTCAATCTAGATCACTTGCCTAGAATATGTAATTCGGTTTGATCCAAGGACAAGCTTTTTCACACCTCATAAAGTATAAGGGTTATCTTGACCATGTTGAATTACACATCATGATCTCGTTTACTAGATTTAACACTAGGTTTGTAAGCCCACAAACATGTCATATGCTACCACTAGATTAAACAAACATAGAAGCAATAGTGGTACCATATATATATCAAAATCATTTGATTTTCATGAATGAGCCTATTTTCATGCAAACATGTCTATATGTTCTAAACATGTCCTTAGCAAAGTATGAATGATATGCCAAACAACTTTACCTTGCATTGTCGGAGGAGAGGCATGTCATATAAGAATGTGGGGGTGCACTCATTTCAAGTTGGAGAAGTCAAGTATGTTCAATTCATTCTTCAACTTGTAAAATCTCTTTTCATCAAGTGGCTTTGTAAAGATGTCGGCTAGTTGATCTTCGGTGCCAATGCTCTCAATGCTAATATCACCCTTTTGTTGATGGTCTCTTATGAAGTGGTGCCTTATGTCAATGTGCTTGGTTCTTGAATGTTGAACCGGATTTTGTGACATCTTGAAAGCACTCTCATTATCACAAAACAAAGGCACATTCTTGAATTTAATTTCAAAGTCATTCAAGGTTGCTTTCATCTAAAGCAATTGTGCACAATAACTACCGGCACTAATGTATTCGGCCTCGGCGGTAGATAGTGCAACACTATTTTGTTTCTTTGATGACCATAAAACAAGAGACCTTCCAAGCAATTGACAAGTGCCACTTGTGCTCATTCTATCAATCTTGCATCCACCATAGTCGGAGTCCAAATATCCAATCAACTCAAAATTAGACCCCTTGGGATACCTGTAACACCCGAGGTGTTTGTCACCAGTTAAATAGTGGGTTTGAGCTCAAACATGGTAGATTAAGTGGTGATGAAGATGTCAAGGTCAAACCTATGGAAGCGAGCCCCAACCTAAACTTGGATGTTGCACCCTTGCCTTACATATAGTCTATTTTTAAGATATATGCTTGGGTGGTGTTATTGCAATATATTCATATGTCTAACCTTAGTACCTATCTATATTGATCCTTGTAAAAGTTTCATGACGTTTGAAATCAAAAAGTCACATGAAATGATAAGTTATATGCTTGTTGGAATGACTTTACTAAGTGCTAGAATTGCATTATTAAGTGGATGGAAATATAGGTCATCAACCAAACCTTGTAACCTTACCCAAATGACTCTAGATGGACTCTACAACAAAAGTCAAGAAAGGTTTGTGTTGAGTAAATGCCCAGAAAATGCTCCAATTGATCAAAAAGGATAATTTAAGCTTCATCGTGATCCTACTTTGGTCAAAGTAGAACAGTAGGTTCTATACCAGTTTTGAGGTTGGACCTTAAATGAAAGTTGTAGTACATATCATGTAGAACAAACTTTGTTTTTGGACCAAGAGCTAGATCAACTTGGAAATAAGTCAAACAGAGGCTCGAAGATTGAATCAGCGGCTGTTTTCAGACTTAGAATTTTTCTAAGTCTGGAATTCATCGTCGTCGACGTTGGCATGTCGCGTTCTCGTGTTTTCGTTAAGCAACTTGAGTTGAGCCAAAAATAAAAGTTGGAGCTTACATCTTGATTAAGAGCATACAAAAAGTTGAGTTTAGTTTGACGAAGTTTTGACCATCGAATGCAAGTTTCCGTGACTGCCATCAAGGTGTTGACACTGCTATTTTGGCAACTAGTTAACCGCTAATCCATTGCTCTAATGACCTTGGCTCCTTAATGAAAAACATAGAGCTTCGTGTGGGCTCCAACTTTGGTTTTTGGTCCGGGGTCCAATTCGGCCCAGAAGCGGCCCAAAATCAGCTCCCACCTTGCCCACGCTATTGCACACCACGTGTTTGATCTACTGACTCGTGGTCGCCATGCACAGCGCCGCGCGTCCTTCACCTCGCCACGCGCCGTGCTCGCTCCTCGCCTCTATTTGGAGCGCCCGAGCTCGCCCTCAGTCTATTCACTCGCTCTCGCCCACTCCGCCTCGCCCTCCTCGCTCTTGGCTGCTGTTCGCGGGCGCCATCGCCATTGCCGGCCGACGGAGCTCATGCCGACCGCGTTCCTCGCCACCCCTCGCCTCCCCAGCTCAAGCCATGAGCCTCAGAAACCTCGCCGCCGCTTGCTGTTATGGCCGAGCCCATCCCCGGCCTCTCCTCGCCGCCGTAGCGCACGGCCACCGGAGCCGCCTCCGCCATGGACGCCTGTGCGCATGGCCAGGCCGACCTGGCCTGCCTCGGGTCGAGCTGGGTTGCCCAGCGGGTTTGCATGGCACCCCTCCTCCTTCCCCGCAACTCCACCGGCGCCGACGAGCCTTTCCGGTCGAGAACCGCGAGCTCCCGACGACCCCTCTGTTCATTCGCGACAAAGGACCTCGCGGGGGGAATTCGACTAAATCCAGGGGCCTATTTGCACTGTCATAGACTCAGATGAATAGTGCCAAGAGGACTGTTTTGTGATGATTTTGCAGTAACTTTGAAATTACATAGTAAATCATAGAAAATTCGTAAAATAGCAAATGAGGACTTTTTGGAATCCTTGTGAAATTCTCTATGCATTAGATCTATAATATAGCGTGTTTTAGTTTAAAGTTTTCTCTGTAAAAATAGATTTGTGCAGCTAGGTTTTTAATGCTAGATGTATTTGTCATTTTCATAACTATAGATCTAGGGCTCCAAATGAAGTGAAATTTTTGTGGCATGCTACTCATATAATGTTTAATGTGTGGTAATTATTTCATGAATTTTGGTTGCCATTTGAGTGATTTATTAGTGCATCTTGCTCTCACATGAATTCTTGCAATAACAATTTGTCTTTTTCATAGAGGTTGATATACATGTCCAAATAACTTGACATTTGTACAGTAGACTATTGGGTGTATGTAAGAGCTACTGTAATATTTGTAGATTTTATTATGGACTTTTGGTATATGTTTATTATTTCACCTTGCTATCTAAATAAATTAAGAAATGCATTAAAAGAATTTATTTAGTGATGAGCACTATGCTTTTTGGTGATAATTTAACATGCACTTTATGATGGTTACATTGGTTGTGGCCAAATATATGTTTGGAATATAAATTAATATTTATTCTTGCAATTGATGCTTTCCTGGACAGTTTCTGGGAATTTGATAATTGCACCATGAAAATGATGTTTGATGAGAAACATGCTTATAACAAAGCTGTAAATAACTTATTAATCTAGCTTGTGTTAAATTTTGGTGGCATTTGGCCTTATAGTTTGTGAGTAATGACTGTTTCAAGTTGGGTTCCAGAAATAGTTGTTCTCTGGAATCTCTGGACCAGATTCTATAATTATGCATGTTTGACTTGGTTAACTTGAGAATCATGCTAAGATGATTAAAGATGAATTATAGAAAATTTCATAAGCTTTCCATAATGTCTGGTTGCATGGCTATTGGATTTGTATAACTCCAGTTATGATCCAAACATGTAGATGTTGTTTGCAGTCCAGGAATTGTCAGATGCTAGTTATGGTTGTTTACTCCATGTGTTACTAAGAGTGGCTTATACCCTTGTTGATGGTCAAGTAAGATACTTGTGATCTTGTCAAACTTGTGTTATGCTTAATGTGCTTGCCCTCTTTAATTTGGTTGTGTGATGTTAGTTAATTAGCTTTTGGTGTCTATGTCTTAATCGTGTGTTTACTTGAATGATTATGTGATGCATCTTATGTTACCATTCATCACATTCATACGCATGCATCTTGCATCTCATTTAGGTTCGCTAGATGCACCACGTGAAGGATGAGATGTTGAAGCCAAACCTGAAGACGGTGTTTGGTGGACCTATCCCGAAGATGGAAGGACTAAACAAGTGTCGAGATGGGAGATGCACGCCAAGCGAGTGTCATCAGTCAATCACTAACCTAGTGTTCGATCCCAGGCAAGCCCCGGAGCATTCTAAGCCTCCTATTTTATAAAAGCAATTGAGTATATATATATGTTATATATGTATTGTTGCATTAAGTTGTAGGAGTTGAGTGAAACCGTTGATGCATTTATTACTATCCTTGCCTACCTTATTACATTCTTATCCTGCTAGGTTTAGGGTCGAATAAATGCTTAGCCCTGCTTAGACCGGTAGCGATCGGTGATTTCCGGTCACCGGCAACTATAGGTGGTTACTGGAAAACTTGAGCTATGGAATGGATGATATCCTAGAAATAACCAAGTGTTGATGGATAATTGGAGACCGGGCGGAATAAGTATGGGGCAACCAGACAGGGTTCTGGGGTGCTTGTAGTTTCCGCCTGTGTCGATTAAGGACCGTCCGTTGTTGTCCCTCGGGTCATGTTGAACGTATGCCTCACATTTAGCTGGCCGAATAAGGTACCTTTCGACCGTGAAGCTGGGAGATTATTCGGGCCGAGTGGATTGCCCACAACGCACTGTACCGAAGCAGTAGTGGCAGGAAACGGGGGTGCGATGATAAGGCCAAAGAGCAGTCGGACGGCCCCCGGGTACAAGTGGTTCCTGGCAAGCTCGCGACTTTACCTGAATGGTTGACTCGGTGACCAACACCTCACTTTAGCGGGTGAGTGAGATTTTTGTGAGGAATAAATCTCCAGCTGGATAGGAATTCGATTCGAATCGCCGTCGCTCCCGGTTAGTGAGCACTTGACTCGAGCTACTGCATCGTAGTAATGATTATGGAACATGGATGGTTATGTGGATGATGTTGGAAATGCTAAAACCTAAAATGGTAACCTTTGATGTTAATGGTTAATCAAGTGATTGCTTTAGCATAGGTGCTTACCTAGATTGAATAGGTTATAATAAAGATGATGCAAAAATACTTAAATCAGTTTATTCATGATAACTTATGCTTTTCGCAAATGAGTCAAGCTAGCCCACTGAAAGAAAGCCTTGCATACTCCTTGGTGTCATTATTTCTGGTTTATGATGGGTAAGTCTAGCTGAGTACCTTCTCGTACTCAGGGTTTATTCCCACTTGTTGCAGGTTGTGGTATAACATAGCTACTGCAAGAAATTGAAGACTCCGGCTGTAGTGGCGGAGTGTGATCATAGGCATGATCCGTCTGCGCTATCTTGTCTCTCTTGCTTTTATGGGAATTTGACCTTGGTACTGGCATGTATTTAAATTAAGGTGATATTAGTTTTCAAACTACTTTGCTTCCGCTACTTTTGAACTTGAGTTGTAATAACTCTACCGAACTCCGATATATGTTGAATTACTTATGAAATGGATGTAACATATGACCTGTTATGTTGGACCACTACGATCTTAGCTTGTATGTTGGTTGGTTTGAAATCCCTCGTGATTTTATTGGACTACCGGAGTTATAGGAGCTTAAGTACAGGAATTTAATTGCTCCGGCGATTGTTTTTGTACTTTTATTCTTATAATTTGGGCGGTTCCGTGACAGCTGGCATCGGAGCAAGGTTCAACACTAAACATGTCATATGTGTATTGAAAAACAAAGGTTTTGTTTGCAAAAATCAGTTTTTGACAACTTATAGCTACTACATATATAGGTTTGTTCAAATCTGAATTTTAAATCTAAGTATGCCAGTGGTCATTTCCTTTATGCCCAATTAAGGACCCTTAGGTGGCTTAATTAAGTACTAACTTGGGGGTTTTAAATTTTTGCATCTACGCCCAAGCCAAGGTATGTATGAGTGATAACTTGACCGCACTGTTGCCCTGTGGTCGAATGGTAGAGGTAACCTTCATATATGAAATAGCCATATATGTCGCTAGAGTTACATTTTTGTAACGTCGCACCTACGCCAAGGTAAGTGTGAGTTGGGAGAGCATGACCGTTCAACCATCGGTCTAGGGGAGAGTTAGCTATGGTTACTGACATAATTACATGTTTAACCATATAATTATGAAAGTACTTAATTGTGGGTACATTTGTTGGGTAGCTATGATACCGAAGTATATGCATCAGGGGATGTATGTATGGAGAGTATTTAGTTTACTGCTTTCATTGTGTGCTATATTGGGAATTGTTGGGCTGCAATGAAATTTTCTACAGGTATGCTAACCTAGAATGCGTAAGTTGAATGTAGTTGACGACTAGCTATATATCGAGAGAATGCGTGTTATGCCACCGACATAGAACGTGATTGCCACCTTAGGCTGTCAATCTTGTGAGGACGAATAGGACGAAGCATGCATCATCATGATTGTTGCTTTGTGCATATAACTATGCTCCTCCCACCTTTGTCCTAATAAATAAGTAACTTGTGATTGATGTGCATGCACTAATTTGATTACTTTAGCATGCTTTTGTTTTAGCTAAACTTGTAGTTAGTTCTTGTTAGATAAATTCTTGTTAGGTGTGAGCCTTCTGCTTAGTATCGAGTGCTTAAGTTAACCTGACTAATTATCTCAAGTGTCCGCTTAAAACTATGATGTTGTGTAGATGCTTGTTATCTAGGTAGTGTCATAGTTGACCTCTCTTTTGTCCTCGGTGAGCATGTGAGTATCGAAGATGCTTTATCCTAGATCTACGCTCATGTTACGTAATCGCATGGTTGTCGTCTCTAATTAGATTCTCGTAGGAGCCAGAGCCTGTAGACGTGGTTGCTAGCCCTTGAATGTTTTTGTATCCATGCCTTGCTTGAACCATAGACCCTAGCGTAGTCCCCTTATATGTTTGCTTAGGCTTTGGAGATCCGCTACCTTTTGGAGAATGCCCTTGTCGATTGACCAACCAAGTTAAGTCCTAACGAACGTCGATCTTGACCACAGTTGTTGCTTGCCAAGTTTTGGAGACCATACCCAATTCCATATTGAACCTCCCGATTGTCTCTCCTACAGATGATCCGAGCAACGCTAATCTCTCGTTGTCTAATCTAGAAATCTTTTCTTGCAAAATCACGTGGCTACCTTATCAACCAAATCTCTGATCGGTGTATCATTTTGTTCTAGAAGTCTGCTAAAGTCCATCTCAACTTCTAACGTCTCTCAAAGTTATTAATCTTGATCTCATGTTGTTGTCCAACGTGACCGAGAACCCTTGCTCAGTTGTCTTCGGCAATTACGCTATTTTCTCTTGCGCTATGTTTTAATCTTCGAATCGCCTCCGTGTTGACTCTAAACCTTGTAACTACCCTTGCTTGCTACTCCTCCCTTGTCTGGTGCTTGTTCTTATCACCCAATCGGTGCCACTTGAAATTCCACTTTGTTTGTGCGTTTAATAATGGTGTTACGATTAGCATTCTATGGTGCCGCGACGAAACCGAGAGCCTCCTGTGGGCGTGCACACAAGGTTGTGCTGCTCGGCACGCGCTGGTATCAAAGTTGCTATTCATGATCCATTATGAAACAACATCCAATGTGTTATTTCTCATGACCGTTTTCCTTGGTTATCTCCCTATATCGTATCTAAAGATTCATATCTTAGACCTTATGTAGTAGATATCCCTTGAAGTTGCTAAGAAGATGACCTTTGAAGAACAGTCACCGGCATAAGCATTGACAGACTGCAAGAGGTGGTAGACAAGTGACTCTTCCCAAGTGTCCTTGTACGACGTCGGTCATCGATTGAGCAACGTATGTCATCCCCGTTGGATAAAAAGGGCAAATAACACTTAATATTGGATAAGTTATCTGTGGGATAAGAATTTATCATCACATTGTGCATTTGACCTAGTTATCAAAGTCTTGATCCGTGTGTGTACGATGGTCATACAGTCAAAATCAACCATCTTTGCTGTTTATCTGCGAACTTCGATGGCGACCATCCATTTGTGCTTCGACTGCAATCAGTGTTGTGGTCAATAGTGAAGATTTGGAACTTTGAGAATTGAGAGACAACTGATTAGTTACCAGTAAGAAGGTTAATCTCCAACCAAGTAACGATTCTTCGATAGCTATGATGGTTATGTCTCAACGAACAATAGTAAGCGAAGAGGCCATGAAGCCGGTCAACAATGCAGGTGTTGCATCTTCTCCAAATGTGCTATCAAGTCAATTCTATCTTGGACGATCATGTATATAGTGCAAGATATTGTATTAGCCAAGTGAAGAACTAGAGAAAGCATGTCCCTAGTTTCGATCAGCATCATTGTGCCCCTAAGTACCTCAAACGGTTTTGGTTCAAGGTTCTATTAGATGAAGTGCCGGAAAATATTCAGAAATGGTTTCTTATCTACGTAGGGATGCCCTCCATGTGGAATAATGCTTTGTGCTATGTGAAAACAGCCCACAAGTCCAATGCTTGTGCATCGTCAAGATTGGTGTCTAGATCAATAGCGGAAATTGTTCCCTGAGAAACATGTCAGGAAGACTATAACCTCCATCCCTAGCTAGAGAAAGGCTACTGCTGCTATGAGAAAGATGAGAGAGTGCAAAACACACACCTCAACATGTGAAGCAAAAGAAAAGGAAGAACACAAAATCTGTCCAGATTTTGTGGTACTACACCGGTTATCTTCAAATCGACGGTTAGTGACTCAAACAAAGTTGGATTGACCTCAAACCTGGTAACCTCATTCCTTGCTTAGGACCCTTCAATATCTTAAGTTGGTAGGAGTATTGGTTGAGTAAAACATCGGATTGAGAGATGACTTGTCAACTCGGTTTGCTGCCATTTCAAAACAGAGCTATTTTGGTGGATGGATTGTCAGGATAGTCAAACAGTGTCTGTTGAGCTGAATTTTGGTGAGCAATTAGAAGACCCATGGATCTATATGCCCACCAAAAATTTGTGCATTTTGGAGCAGCAGTTTGTGTGATATGAACAGAAAATAAAAGGGTACCGAATCGTAATTTCTCTGTGACTGTGATCATCCTTTGCATTAGAAGGTCATGTTTGTAATGCATGCCAAGAACTTGCAATTGATAGGTATCTTGCTGTTAGACAACCCTCAGTACCCTTGGAAAGACTAATTGCACCCCTATGTGCCTTTGTATAAGAGAATCTTCTTAGGTAACAGTTGGCAGAAATCCAGAACCGACAGAGTCAGCTATCACACTCACTGTTCCCTCAGCAGACTCAAATAATACAGTGTTGGCATCAGAGAAAGAGAACTGCACACGTGGAACAATATGTAGTTTTCCATCAGTTGGCGTCTGAGTGAGTAAATTAGTCCATGCTCGCAGTACTCTCCGTGCACCGTGAACAAAGTACCGTATTGTCTTGGATTCCTCCCAAAGTAACAATGCTTCATGGAAGTCAGTGAAGGAAATTATCTAGACCAAAGTTTCTACTTAGAGCGAGTATCAGAAAGTTGTCTTCCAAATTAGCCTCTCTGATGCTTGAAGCTAAGCAGCCTGATGCGCTTGCAGATGTTGGAATTGAATAACATGCTTCTCTTCCCTTAGAAAGTTCTTCGCACCGAATCTCGTGACGCGATTCTTTTAAGGGGGGAGGGCTGTAACACCCGAGGTGTTTGCCACCAGTTAAACAGTGGGTTTGAGCTCAAACATGGTAGATTAAGTGGTGATGAAGATGTCAAGGTCAAACCTATGGAAGCGAGCCCCAACCTAAACTTGGATGTTGCACCCTTGCCTTACATATAGTCTATTTTCAAGATATATGCTTGGGTGGTGTTATTGCAATATCTTCATGTGTCGCACCATAGTACCTATCTATATTGATCCCTGGAAAAGTTTCATGATGTTTGGAATCAAAAAGCCACATGAAATGATAAGTTATATGCTTGTTGGAATGACTTTACTAAGTGCTAGAATTGCATTATTAAGTGGATGGAAATATAGGTCATCAACCAAACCTTGTAACCTTTCCCAAATGACTCTAGATGGACTCTACAACAAAAGTCAAGAAAGGTTCGTGTTGAGTAAATGCCCAGAAAATGCTCCAATTGATCAAAAAGGATAATTTAAGCTTCATCGTGATCCTACTTTGGTCAAAGTAGAACAGTAGGTTTTATACCAGTTTTGAGGTTGGACCTTAAATGAAAGTTGTAGTCCATATCATGTAGAACAAACTTTGTTTTTGGACCAAGAGCTAGATCAACATGGAAATAAGTCAAACAGAGGCTCGAAGATTGAATCAGTGGCTGTTTTCAGACTTAGAATTTTTCTAAGTCTGGAATTCATCGTCGTCGACGTTGGCATGTCGCGTTCTCGTGTTTTCGTTAAGCAACTTGAGTTGAGCCAAAAATAAAAGTTGGAGCTTACATCTTGATGAAGAGCATACAAAAAGTTGAGTTTAGTTTGACGAAGTTTTGACCATCGAATGCAAGTTTCCGTGACTGCCATCACGATGTTGACACTGCTATTTTGGCAACTAGTTAACCGCTAATCCGTTGCTCTAATAACCTTGGCTCCTTAATGAAAAACATAGAGCTTCGTGTGGGATCCAACTTTGGTTTTTGGTCCGGGGTCCAATTCGACCTAGAAGCAGCCCAAAATCAGCTCCCACCTTGCCCACGCTATTGCACACCACGTGTTCGATCTACTGACATCGTGGTCGCCATGCACAGCGCCGCGCGTCCTTCACCTCGCCACGCGCCGTGCTCGCTCCTCGCCTCTATTTGGAGCACCCGAGCTCGCCCTCAGTCTATTCACTCGCTCTCGCCCACTCCGCCTCGTCCTCCTCGCTCTTGGCTGCTGTTCGCGAGCGCCGTCGCCATTGCCGGCCGACGGAGCTCATGCCGACCGCGTTCCTCGCCGCCCCTCGCCTCCCCAGCTCAAGCCATGAGCCTCAGAACCCTCGCCGCCGCTTGCTGTTATGGCCGAGCCCATCCCCGGCCTCTCCTCGCCTTCGTAGCGCACGGCCACCGGAGCCGCCTCCGCCATGGACGCCTGTGCGCGTGGCCAGGCCGACCTGGCCTGCCTCGGGTCGAGCTGGGTTGCCCAGCGGGTTTGCACGGCACCCCTCCTCCTTCCCCGCAACTCCACCGGCGCCGACGTGCCTTTCCGGCCGAGAACCGCGAGCTCCCGACGACCCCTCTGTTCATTCGCGACAAAGGACCTCGCGGGGGGAATTCGACTAAATCCAGGGGCCTATTTGCACTGTCATAGACTCAGATGAATAGTGCCGAAAGGACTATTTTGTGATGATTTTGCAGTAACTTTGAAATTACATAGTAAATCATAGAAAATTCGTAAAATAGCAAATGATGACTTTTTGGAATCCTTGTGAAATTCTCTATGCATTAGATCTATAATATAGCATGTTTTAGTTTAAAGTTTTCTCTGTAAAAATAGATTTGTGCAGCTAGGTTTTTAATGCTAGATGTATTTGTCATTTTCATAACTGTAGATCTAGGGCTCCAAATGAAGTGAAATTTTTGTGGCATGCTACTCATATGATGTTTAATGTGTGGTAATTATTTCATGAATTTTGGTTGCCATTTGAGTGATTTATTAGTGCATCTTGCTCTCACATGAATTCTTGCAATAACAATTTGTCTTTTTCATAGAGGTTGATATACATGTCCAAATAACTTGAAATTTGTACAGTAGACTATTGGGTGTATGTAAGAGCTACTGTAATATTTGTAGATTTTATTATGGACTTTTGGTATATGTTTATTATTTCACCTTGCTATCTAAATAAATTAAGAAATGCATTAAAAGAATTTATTTAGTGATGAGCACTATGCTTTTTGGTGATCATTTAACATGCACTTTATGATGGTTACATTGGTTGTGGCTAAATATATGTTTGGAATATAAGTTAATATTTATTCTTGCAATTGATGCTTTCCTGGACAGTTTCTGGGAATTTGATAATTGCACCATGAAAATGATGTTTGATGAGAAACATGCTTATAACAAAGCTGTAAATAACTTATTAATCTAGCTTGTGTTAAATTTTGGTGGCATTTGGCCTTATAGTTTGTGAGTAATGACTGTTTCAAGTTGGGTTCCAGAAATAGTTGTTCTCTGGAATCTCTGGACCAGATTCTGTAATTATGCATGTTTGACTTGGTTAACTTGAGAATCATGCTAAGATGATTAAAGATGAATTATAGAAAATTTCATAAGCTTTACAGAATGTCTGGTTGCATGACTATTGGATTTGTATAACTCCAGTTATGATCCAAACATGTAGATGTTGTTTGCAGTCCAGGAATTGTCAGATGCTAGTTATGGTTGTTTACTCCATGTGTTACTAAGTGTGGCTTATACCCTTGTTGATGGTCAAGTAAGATACTTGTGATCTTGTCAAACTTGTGTTATGCTTAATGTGCTTGCCCTCTTTAATTTGGTTGTGTGATGTTAGTTAATTAGCTTTTGGTGTCTATGTCTTAATCGTGTGTTTACTTGAATGATTATGTGATGCATCTTATGTTACCATTCATCACATTCATACGCATGCATCTTGCATCTCATTTAGGTTCGCTAGATGCACCACGTGAAGGATGAGATGTTGAAGCCAAACCTGAAGACAGTGTTTGGTGGATCTATCCCGAAGATGGAAGGACTAAACAAGTGTCGGGATGGGAGATGCACGCCAAGCGAGTGTCATCAGTCAATCACTAACCTAGTGTTCGATCCCAGGCAAGTCCCGGAGCATTCTAAGCCTCCTATTTTATAAAAGCAATTGAGTATATATATATGTTATATATGTATTGTTGCATTAAGTTGTAGGAGTTGAGTGAAACCGTTAATGCATTTATTACTATCCTTGCCTACCTTATTACATTCTTATCCTGCTAGGTTTAGGGTCGAATAAATGCTTAGCCCTGCTTAGACCGGTAGCGATCGGTGATTTCCGGTCACCGACAACTATAGGTGGTTACTGGAAAACTTGAGCTATGGAATGGATGATATCCTGGAAATAACCAAGTGTTGATGGATAATTGGGGACCGGGCGGAATAAGTATGGGGCAACCAGACAGGGTTCTGGGGTGCTTGTAGTTTCTGCCTGTGTCGATTAAGGACCGTCCGTTGTTGTCCCTCGGGTCATGTTGAACGCATGCCTCACATTTAGCTGGCCGAATAAGGTACCTTTCGACCGTGAAGCTGGGAGATTATTCGGGCCGAGTGGATTGCCCACAACGCAATGTACCGAAGCAGTAGTGGCAGGAAACGGGGGTGTGATGATAAGGCCAAAGAGCAGTCAGACGGCCCCCGGGTACAAGTGGTTCCTGGCAAGCTCACGACTTTACCTGAATGGTTGACTCGGTGACCAATACCTCACTTTAGCGGGTGAGTGAGGTTTGTGTGAGGAATAAATCTCCAGCTGGATAGGAATTCGATTCGAATCGCCGTCGCTCCCGGTTAGTGAGCACTTGACTCGAGCTACTGCATCGTAGTAATGATTATGGAACATGGATGGTTATGTGGATGATGTTGGAAATGCTAAAACCTAAAATGGTAACCTTTGATGTTAATGGTTAATCAAGTGATTGCTTTAGCATAGGTGCTTACCTAGATTGAATAGGTTATAATAAAGATGATGCAAAAATACTTAAATCAGTTTATTCATGATAACTTATGCTTTTCGCAAATGAGTCAAGCTAGCCCACTGAAAGAAAGCCTTGCATACTCCTTGGTGTCATTATTTCTGGTTTATGATGGGTAAGTCTAGCTGAGTACCTTCTCGTACTTAGGGTTTATTCCCACCTGTTGCAGGTTGTGGTATAACATAGCTATTGCAAGAAATTAAAGACTCCGGCTGTAGTGGCGGAGTGTGATCATAGGCATGATCCGTCTGCGCTATCTTGTCTCTCTTGCTTTTATGGGAATTTGACCTTGGTACTGGCATGTATTTAAATTAAGGTGATATTAGTTTTCAAACTACTTTGCTTCCGCTACTTTTGAACTTGAATTGTAATAACTCTACCGAACTCCGATATATGTTGAATTACTTATGAAATGGATGTAACATATGACCTGTTATGTTGGACCACTATGATCTTAGCTTGTATGTTGGTTGGTTTGAAATCCCTCGTGATTTTATTGGACTACCGGAGTTATAGGAGCTTAAGTACGGGAATTTAATTGCTCCGGCGATTGTTTTTGTACTTTTATTCTTATAATTTGGGTGGTTCCGTGACAGCTGGCATCGGAGCAAGGTTCAACACTAAACATGTCATATGTGTATTGAAAAACAAAGGTTTTGTTTGCAAAAATCAGTTTTTGACAACTTATAGCTACTAATATATAGGTTTGTTCAAATCTGAATTTTAAATCTAAGTATGCCAGTGGTCATTTCCTTTATGCCCAATTAAGGACCCTTAGGTGGCTTAATTAAGTACTAACTTGGGGGTTTTAAATTTTTGCATCTACGCCCAAGCCAAGGTATGTATGAGTGATAACTTGACCGCACTGTTACCCTGTGGTCGAATGGTAGAGGTAACCTTCATATATGAAATAGCCATATATGTCGCTAGAGTTACATTTTTGTAACGTCGCACCTACGCCAAGGTAAGTGTGAGTTGGGAGAGCATGACCGTTCAACCATCGGTCTAGGGGAGAGTTAGCTATGGTTACTGACATAATTACATGTTTAACCATATAATTATGAAAGTACTTAATTGTGGGTACATTTGTTGGGTAGCTATGATACCGAAGTATATGCATCAGGGGATGTATGTATGGAGAGTATTTAGTTTACTGCTTTCATTGTGTGCTATATTGGGAATTGTTGGGCTGCAATGAAATTTTCTACAGGTATGCTAACCCAGAATGCGTAAGTTGAATGTAGTTGACAACTAGCTATATATCGAGAGAATGCGTGTTATGCCACCGACATAGAACGTGATTGCCACCTTAGGCTGGCAATCTTGTGAGGATGAATAGGACGAAGCATGCATCATCATGATTGTTGCTTTGTGCATATAACTATGCTCCTCCCACCTTTGTCCTAATAAATAAGTAACTTGTGATTGATGTGCATGCACTAATTTGATTACTTTAGCATGCTTTTGTTTTAGCTAAACTTGTAGTTAGTTCTTGTTGGATAAATTCTTGTTAGGTGTGAGCCTTCTGCTTAGTATCGAGTGCTTAAGTTAACCTGACTAATTATCTCAAGTGTCCGCTTAAAACTATGATGTTGTGTAGATGCTTGTTATCTAGGTAGTGTCATAGTTGACCTCTCTTTTGTCCTCGGTGAGCATGTGAGTATCGAAGATGCTTTATCCTAGATCAACGCTCATGTTACGTAATCGCATGGTTGTCGTCTCTAATTAGATTCTCGTAGGAGCCAGAGCCTGTAGACGTGGTTGCTAGCCCTTGAATGTTTTTGTATCCATGCCTTGCTTGAACCATAGGCCCTAGCGTAGTCCCCTTATATGTTTGCTTAGGCTTTGGACATCCGCTACCTTTTGGAGAATGCCATTGTCGATTGACCAACCAAGTTAAGTCCTAACGAACGTCGATCTTGACCACAGTTGTTGCTTGCCAAGTTTTGGAGACCATACCCAATTCCATATTGAACCTCCCGATTGTCTCTCCTACAGATGATCCGAGCAACGCTAATCTCTCGTTGTCTAATCTAGAAATCTTTTCTTGCAAAATCACGTGGCTACCTTATCAACCAAATCTCTGATCGGTGTATCATTTTGTTCTAGAAGTCTGCTAAAGTCCATCTCAACTTCTAACGTCTCTCAACGTTATTAATCTTGATCTCATGTTGTTGTCCAACGTGACCGAGAACCCTTGCTCAGTTGTCTTCGGCAATTACGCTATTTTCTCTTGCGCTATGTTTTAATCTTCGAATCGCCTCCGTGTTGACTCTAAACCTTGTAACTACCCTTGCTTGCTACTCCTCCCTTGTCTGGTGCTTGTTCTTATCACCCAATCGGTGCCACTTGAAATTCCACTTTGTTTGTGCGTTTAATAATGGTGTTACGATTAGCATTCTATGGTGCCGCGACGAAACCGAGAGCCTCCTGTGGGCGTGCACACAAGGTTATGCTGCTCGGCACGCGCTGGTATCAAAGTTGCTATTCATGATCCATTATGAAACAACATCCGATGTGTTATTTCTCATGACCGTTTTCCTTGGTTATCTCCCTGTATCGTATCTAAAGATTCATATCTTAGACCTTATGTAGTAGATATCCCTTGAAGTTGCTAAGAAGATGACCTTTGAAGAACAGTCACCGGCATAAGCATTGACAGACTGCAAGAGGTGGTAGACAAGTGACTTTTCCCAAGTGTCCTTGTACGACGTCGGTCATCGATTGAGCAACGTATGTCATCCCCGTTGGATAAAAAGGGCAAATAACACTTAATATTGGATAAGTTATCTATGGGATAAGAATTTATCATCACATTGTGCATTTGACCTAGTTATCAAAGTCTTGATCCGTGTGTGTACGATGGTCATACAGTCAAAATCAACCATCTTTGGTGTTTATCTGCGAACTTCGATGGCGACAATCCATTTGTGCTTCGACTGCAATCAGTGTTGTGGTCAATAGTGAAGATTTGGAACTTTGAGAATTGAGAGACAACTGATTAGTTACCAGTAAGAAGGTTAATCTCCAACCAAGTAACGATTCTTCGATAGCTGTGATGGTTATGTCTCAACGAACAATAGTAAGCGAAGAGGCCATGAAGCCGGTCAACAATGCAGGTGTTGCATCTTCTCCAAATGTGCTATCAAGTCAATTCTATCTTGGACGATCATGTATATAGTGCAAGATATTGTATTAGCCAAGTGAAGAACTAGAGAAAGCATGTCCCTAGTTTCGATCAGCATCATTGTGCCCCTAAGTACCTCAAACGGTTTTGGTTCAAGGTTCTATTAGATGAAGTGCCGGAAAATATTCAGAAATGGTTTCTTATCTACGTAGGGATGCCCTCCATGTGGAATAATGCTTTGTGCTATGTGAAAATAGCCCACAAGTCCAATGCTTGTGCATCGTCAAGATTGGTGTCTAGATCAATAGCGGAAATTGTTCCCTGAGAAACATGTCAGGAAGACTATAACCTCCATCCCTAGCTAGAGAAAGGCTACTGCTGCTATGAGAAAGATGAGAGAGTGCAAAACACACACCTCAACATGTGAAGCAAAAGAAAAGGAAGAACACAAAATCTGTCCAGATTTTGTGGTACTACACCGGTTATCTTCAAATCGACGGTTAGTGACTCAAACAAAGTTGGATTGACCTCAAACCTGGTAACCTCATTCCTTGCTTAGGACCCTTCAATGTCTTAAGTTGGTAGGAGTATTGGTTGAGTAAAACATCGGATTGAGAGATGACTTGTCAACTCGGTTTGCTGCCATTTCAAAACAGAGCTATTTTGGTGGATGGATTGTCAGGATAGTCAAACAGTGTCTGTTGAGCTGAATTTTGGCGAGCAATTAGAAGACCCATGGATCTATATGCCCACCAAAAATTTGTGCATTTTGGAGCAGCAGTTTGTGTGATATGAACAGAAAATAAAAGGGTACCGAATCGTAATTTCTCTGTGACTGTGATCATCCTTTGCATTGGAAGGTCATGTTTGTAATGCATGCCAAGAACTTGCAATTGATAGGTATCTTGCTGTTAGACAACCCTCAGTACCCTTGGAAAGACTAATTGCACCCCTATGTGCCTTTGTATAAGAGAATCTTCTTAGGTAACAGTTGGCAGAAATCCAGAACCGACAGAGTCAGCTATCACACTCACTGTTCCCTCAGCAGACTCAAATAATACAGTGTTGGCATCAGAGAAAGAGAACTGCACACGTGGAACAATATGTAGTTTTCCATCAGTTGGCGTCTGAGTGAGTAAATTAGTCCATGCTCGCAGTACTCTCCGTGCACCGTGAACAAAGTACCGTATTGTCTTGGATTCCTCCCAAAGTAACAATGCTTCATGGAAGTCAGTGAAGGAAATTATCTAGACCAAAGTTTCTACTTAGAGCGAGTATCAGAAAGTTGTCTTCCAAATTAGCCTCTCTGATGCTTGAAGCTAAGCAGCCTGATGCGCTTGCAGATGTTGGAATTGAATAACATGCTTCTCTTCCCTTAGAAAGTTCTTCGCACCGAATCTCGTGACGCTATTCTTTTAAGGGGGGAGGGCTGTAACACCCGAGGTGTTTGCCACCAGTTAAACAGTGGGTTTGAGCTCAAACATGGTAGATTAAGTGGTGATGAAGATGTCAAGGTCAAACCTATGGAAACGAGCCCCAACCTAAACTTGGATGTTGCACCCTTGCCTTACATATAGTCTATTTTCAAGATATATGCTTGGGTGGTGTTATTGCAATATCTTCATGTGTCTCACCTTAGTACCTATCTATATTGATCCCTGGAAAAGTTTCATGACGTTTGGAATCAAAAAGTCACATGAAATGATAAGTTATATGCTTGTTGGAATAACTTTACTAAGTGCTGGAATTGCATTATTAAGTGGATGGAAATATAGGTCATCAACCAAACCTTGTAACCTTGCCCAAATGACTCTAGATGGACTCTACAACAAAAGTCAAGAAAGGTTCGTGTTGAGTAAATGCCCAGAAAATGCTCCAATTGATCAAAAAGGATAATTTAAGCTTCATCGTGATCCTACTTTGGTCAAAGTAGAACAGTAGGTTCTATACCAGTTTTGAGGTTGGACCTTAAATGAAAGTTGTAGTCCATATAATGTAGAACAAACTTTGTTTTTGGACCAAGAGCTAGATCAACTTGGAAATAAGTCAAACAGAGGCTCGAAGATTGAATTAGCGGTTGTTTTTAGACTTAGAATTTTTCTAAGTCTGGAATTCATCGTCGTCGACGTTGGCATGTCGCATTCTCGTGTTTTCATTAAGCAACTTGAGTTGAGCCAAAAATAAAAGTTGGAGCTTACATCTTGATGAAGAGCATACAAAAAGTTGAGTTTAGTTTGACGAAGTTTTGACCATCGAATGTAAGTTTCCGTGACTACCATCAAGGTGTTGACACTGCTATTTTGGCAACTAGTTAACCGCTAATCCGTTGCTCTAATGACCTTGGCTCCTTAATGAAAAACGTAGAGCTTCGTGTGGGCTCCAACTTTGGTTTTTGGTCCGGGGTCCAATTCGGCCCAGAAGCGGCCCAAAATCAGCTCCTACCTTGCCCACGCTATTGCACACCACGTGTTCGATCTACTGACATCGTGGTCGCCATGCACAGCGCCGCGCGTCCTTCACCTCGCCACGCGCCGTGCTCGCTCCTCGCCTCTATTTGGAGCGCCCGAGCTCGCCCTCAGTCTATTCACTCGCTCTCGCCCACTCTGCCTCGCCCTCCTCGCTCTTGGCTGCTGTTCGTGGGCGCCGTCGCCATTGCCGGCCGACGGAGCTCATGCCGACCATGTTCCTCGCCTCCCCAGCTCAAGCCATGAGCCTCAGAACCCTCGCCACCGCTTGCTGTTATGGCCGAGCCCATCCCCGGCCTCTCCTCGCCGCCGTAGCGCACGGCCACCGGAGCCGCCTCCGCCATGGACGCCTGTGCACGTGGCCAGGCCGACCTGGCCTGCCTCGGGTCGAGCTGGGTTGCCCAGCGGGTTTGCACGGCACCCCTCCTCCTTCCCCGCAACTCCACCGGCGCCGACGAGCCTTTCCGGCCGAGAACTGCGAGCTCCCGACGACCCCTCTGTTCATTCGCGACAAAGGACCTCGCGGGGGGAATTCGACTAAATCCAGGGGCCTATTTGCACTGTCATAGACTCAGATGAATAGTACCGAGAGGACTGTTTTGTGATGATTTTGCAGTAACTTTGAAATTACATAGTAAATCATAGAAAATTCGTAAAATAGCAAATGAAGACTTTTTGGAATCCTTGTCAAATTCTCTATGCATTAGATCTATAATATAGCATGTTTTAGTTTAAAGTTTTCTCTATAAAAATAGATTTGTGCAGCTAGGTTTTTAATGCTAGATGTAATTGTCATTTTCATAACTGTAGATCTAGGGCTCCAAATGAAGTGAAATTTTTGTGGAATGCTACTCATATGATGTTTAATGTGTGGTAATTATTTCATGAATTTTGGTTGCCATTTGAGTGATTTATTAGTGCATCTTGCTCTCACATGAATTCTTGCAATAGCAATTTGTCTTTTTCATAGAGGTTGATATACATGTCCAAATAACTTGAAATTTGTACAGTAGACTATTGGGTGTATGTAAGAGCTACTGTAATGTTTGTAGATTTTATTATAGACTTTTGGTATATGTTTATTATTTCACCTTGCTATCTAAATAAATTAAGAAATGCATTAAAAGAATTTATTTAGTGATGAGCACTATGCTTTTTGGTGATCAATTAACATGCACTTTATGATGGTTTCATTGGTTGTGGCCAAATATATGTTTGGAATATAAGTTAATATTTATTCTTGCAATTGATGCTTTCCTGGACAGTTTCTGGGAATTTGATAATTGCACCATGAAAATGATGTTTGATGAGAAACATGCTTATAACAAAGCTGTAAATAACTTATTAATCTAGCTTGTGTTAAATTTTGGTGGCATTTGGCCTTATAGTTTGTGAGTAATGACTGTTTCAAGTTGGGTTTCAGAAATAGTTGTTCTCTGGAATCTCTGGACCAGATTCTGTAATTATGCATGTTTGACTTGGTTAACTTGAGAATCATGCTAAGATGATTAAATATGAATTATAGAAAATTTCATAAGCTTTCCAGAATGTCTGGTTGCATGGCTATTGGATTTGTATAACTCCAGTTATGATCCAAACATGTAGATGTTGTTTGCAGTCCAGGAATTGTCAGATGCTAGTTATGGTTGTTTACTCCATGTGTTACTAAGTGTGGCTTATACCCTTGTTGATGGTCAAGTAAGATACTTGTGATCTTGTCAAACTTGTGTTATGCTTAATATGCTTGCCCTCTTTAATTTGGTTGTGTGATGTTAGTTAATTAGCTTTTAGTGTCTATGTCTTAATCGTGTGTTTACTTGAATGATTATGTGATGCATCTTATGTTATCATTCATCACATTCATACGCATGCATCTTGCATCTCATTTAGGTTCGCTAGATGCACCACGTGAAGGATGAGATATTGAAGCCAAACCTGAAGACGGTGTTTGGTGGACCTATCCCGAAGATGGAAGGACTAAACAAGTGTCGGGATGGGAGATGCATGCCAAGCGAGTGTCATCAGTCAATCACTAACCTAGTGTTCGATCCCAGGCAAGCCCCGGAGCATTCTAAGCCTCCTATTTTATAAAAGCAATTGAGTATATATATATATATATATGTTATATATGTATTGTTGCATTAAGTTGTAGGAGTTGAGTGAAACCGTTGATGCATTTATTACTATCCTTGCCTACCTTATTACATTCTTATCCTGCTAGGTTTAGGGTCGAATAAATGCTTAGCCCTGCTTAGACCGGTAGCGATCGGTGATTTGCGGTCACCGGCAACTATAGGTGGTTACTGGAAAACTTGAGCTATGGAATGGATGATATCCTGGAAATAACCAAGTGTTGATGGATAATTGGAGACCGGGTGGAATAAGTATGGGGCAACCAGACAGGGTTCTGGGGTGCTTGTAGTTTCTGCCTGTGTCGATTAAGGACCGTCCGTTGTTGTCCCTCGGGTCATGTTGAACGCATTCCTCACATTTAGCTGGCCAAATAAGGTACCTTTCGACCGCGAAGCTAGGAGATTATTCGGGCCGAGTGGATTGCCCGCAACGCACTGTACCGAAGCAGTAGTGGCAGGAAACGGGGGTGCGATGATAAGGCCAAAGAGCAGTCGGACGGCCCCCGGGTACAAGTGGTTCCTGGCAAGCTCGCGACTTTACCTGAATGGTTGACTCGATGACCAACACCTCACTTTAGCGGGTGAGTGAGGTTTGTGTGAGGAATAAATCTCTAGCTGGATAGGAATTCGATTCGAATCGCCGTCGCTCCCGGTTAGTGAGCACTTGACTCGAGCTACTGCATCGTAGTAATGATTATGGAACATGGATGGTTATGTGGATGATGTTGGAAATGCTAAAACCTAAAATGGTAACCTTTGATGTTAATGGTTAATCAAGTGATTGCTTTAGCATAGGTGCTTACCTAGATTGAATAGGTTATAATAAAGATGATGCAAAAATACTTAAATCAGTTTATTCATGATAACTTATGCTTTTCGCAAATGAGTCAAGCTAGCCCACTAAAAGAAAGCCTTGCATACTCCTTGGTGTCATTATTTCTGGTTTATGATGGGTAAGTCTAGCTGAGTACCTTCTCGTACTCAGGGTTTATTCCCACTTGTTGCAGGTTGTGGTATAACATAGCTACTGCAAGAAATTGAAGACTCCGGCTGTAGTGGCGGAGTGTGATCATGGGCATGATCCATCTGCGCTATCTTGTCTCTCTTGCTTTTATGGGAATTTGACCTTGGTACTGGCATGTATTTAAATTAAGGTGATATTAGTTTTCAAACTACTTTGCTTCCGCTACTTTTGAACTTGAGTTGTAATAACTCTACCGAACTCCGATATATGTTGAATTACTTATGAAATAGATATAACATATGACCTGTTACGTTGGACCACTACGATCTTGGCTTGTATGTTGGTTGGTTTGAAATCCCTCGTGATTTTATTGGACTACCGGAGTTATAGGAGCTTAAGTACGGGAATTTAATTGCTCCGGCGATTGTTTTTGTACTTTTGTTCTTATAATTTGGGCGGTTCCGTGACAATACCATAATCCAACATCATGAGTGCCCTTAAGATATCTCAATATTCTCTTTTTTGCTTTCAAGTGACTTTCTCTAGGTGAAGCTTGATATCTTGCACACTTGCACACACTAAACATCACATCCGACCTAGAAGCGATGACATATAACAAACTTCCAATCATAGACCGGTATAGCTTTTGATCTACCATGTTTCCACTATCATTAATACTTAATTGATCATTAGTGCCCATTGGTGTACTCATTGGATTAGCATCTTGCAATCTAAACTTCTTGATCATGTCCTTGATGTACTTCCCTTGACTTACAAAAGTGTCATTCTTCATTTGCTTGATTTGAAGTCTAAGGAAGTAACTAAGCTCTCCAATCATAGACATCTCAAACTCATTAGCCATCATATTTCCAAACTCTTCACAAAAGTCTTGGTTAGTTGATCCAAAGATAATGTCATCCACATAGATTTGCAACACAAACAAGTCATTTCCAAGCTTCTTGGTGAAGAGAGTGGTATCAACCTTTCCCATCTTGAACCCTTTAGAGAGAAGAAAGTCCCTCAATCTCTCATACCATGCTCTAGGTGCTTGCTTCAAACCATACAATGCCTTCTTTAGCTTGAAAACATGGTCGGGCTTCTTATCATCTTCAAAACTGGAAGGTTGCTCAACATAAACTTCTTCATTGATGTAGCCATTGAGAAATGCACTCTTGACATCCATTTGATATAACTTGATGTTGTGTGCACAAGCATATGCTAATAAGATTCTAATTGCCTCTAATCTTGCAACGGGTGCATATGTCTCTCCAAAGTCAAGACCCTCAACTTGAGTGTATCCTTGTGCTACTAATCTTGCTTTGTTCCTCACAACCATGCCATCTTGATCTTACTTATTTCTAAAGACCCACTTAGTACCAATCATATTGTAGTTCTTTGGCCTCTCAATAAGTTTCCAAACTTGATTTCTAGCAAAGTTGTTTAGTTCTTCATACATGGCATTTACCCAATCGGAATCCTTCAAAGCATCTTCTAATTTCTTAGGTTCTTCAAGTGACACAAATGAGTAATGCTCACAAAAGGATGCTAGCCTTGATCTAGTTTGAACACCACTTTGAATTTCACCAATGATTTGATCCAATGGATGATCTCTTGCAATGCTAGTAGGTTGAAGTATTGGGAGTTGATTGCTTCCACTTGTTTGACCTTGAACTTGAGCTTCATCATGAGAACCACTAGAGCTTGTTTGATTTGTATCAATTTGCATATTTTGGTTGATCACATGAATATCATCATCGTCAACTTGCCTTGGCCTAACATCACCAATGTCCATGTTCTTCATTATATTTGACAATTGATCTCCTCTCACATAATCAAGATTTTGAGATTCATTTTGAGATCCTTGGGTTTCATCAAACTCAACATCATGAACTTCTTCCAAGGTGCCATTTGTGAGATTCCAAACTCTATATGCTTTGCTTGTGGTAGAATAACCAAGTAAGAACCTTTCATCACATTTCTTTTCAAACTTGCTCAATCTAGTGCCTTTCTTAAGAATATAGCATTTGCAACCAAACACTCTAAAGTATGCAATGTTGGGCTTTCTTCCATTCAATAGCTCATATGGTGTCTTCCCAAGCTTTCCATGGCAATAGAGACGGTTGCTACAATAGCAAGTCATGTTAATGACTTCACTCCAAAATGAATGACTAACATTGTATTCACTAAGCATTGATCTAGCCATATCAATCAAGGTTCTATTTTTTCTTTTAACTACACCATTGGATTGAGGAGTGTATGTTGAAGAGAATTGATGTCCAATACCAAGATTATCACACAATTCCTCAATTCTTGTGTTCTTGAACTCACTACCATTGTCACTTCTAATCTTCTTGATGGTGATTTCAAACTCATTTTGCACTCTCTTAACAAAAGACTTGAATAGATCATAAACATCACTCTTGTCATAGAGAAAGAACACCCAAGTATATCTAGTGTAGTCATCAACAATCACAAAACCATACTTGTTGCCACCAATGCTAGTGTATGTTGTTGGCCCAAACAAGTCCATGTGCAATAGCTCAAATGCCTTTGATATGCTCATTTCACTCTTACTAGGATGTGTATTTCCAACTTGTTTGCCGGCTTGACAAGCACTACATGGTTTATCCTTTTCAAAAGTCACATCTTTCAAGCCTCTAACTAAGTCATGCCTCAAAAGTTTGTTCAATTGTTTCATCCCAACATGACCAAGCCTTCTATGCCATAACCAACCCATACTAGATTTACTAAGCAAGCATGATGTCAATTGTGTCTCACTATCATTGAAGTCAACCAAGTATAAGCTACCATGTCTAAATCCTTTGAATATCAAGTTTGATCCATCAACACTTATGACTTCAACATCATCACTACCAAATATGCACTTGAAGCCAAGATCACAAAGTTGTGTCACCGATAAAAGATTGAAATCCAAGCTCTCAACTAGCAACACATTAGATATGCTCATGTCATTTGAGATAGCAATTTTACCAAGCCCCTTGACCTTGCCTTTCTTGTTGCCGAAAGTGATAGCATCAAAACCACCATTTTGACTTGTATCAATTGATTTGAACATACAAGAATCCCCAGTCATATGTTGAGTGCACCCACTATCAAGCACCCAATGCCTTCCTCTGGCTTTGTAATTGACCTACAAGACAAGATCAATTCTTTTTAGGTACTCAAACTTGTTTGGGTCCTCCAAGGTTAGTAACTAAGCTCTTTGGTACCCAAATGGCTTTCTTCTTTGAGCCTATCCATGGTACACCAATGAACTTAGCATGAATACCATTAGTACCCTTGGTAAGCATATAGAAAGAATCAAACTTAATTGAGGATACATTAGCATTTGATTTCGTGTTCATGCAATGTTGCTCTATGTGACCAACTTGCTTGCAACTTTTGCAATAGCTACCATTGTTCTTCACAAAACGAGTCTTGTGAGGAGCAAAAGCGGCCTTGCCTTTCTTGAGGTTATAGCCCAATCCCTCTTTATAGAGAAAGGCTCTTTGGCTACCCAAGCACATAAGCAAGTGGTCCTCACCACCATAAGCCTTAGCTAAGGTGTGATTGAGCTCTTTTACCTCCTTCTTGAGATTTTTATTCTCAACTATAAGTGTGGAGTCACAAGTGAAACCATCACTACTAGATAAGGATGATGTAGATGCGCTATATGAAGGGTTAGTGGGAGCAACAACAATAGGCTTATGAAAAGTTTCATCAATTATATCACATGATATACCTATGTTGCAAGTTTTAGCTTTCTCAACATTAGTTGGCATGTTTTTACATTTTTCAACTAGAGAGAATGAGCTTCTTCAAGCTTAGTGTGAGACTTTTGAAGCTTCTTATGGTCTACCTTTAGACTCTCATAAGATGCTCTAAGCTCATCAAGTTCTTGCATAAGGTTTTTCTTTTCCTTAAGCAAGCCCTTGCACTCCTTTCTAGATTTTTTAAAATGTTGAGTATAATCTTCTAGCATAGTGATTAGTTCATCTTTAGTGAATTCTTCTTCATCACTATCACTAGCATTATCATGATCACTCTCATCGTCAGATAATACCTTAGCGGCCTTAGCCATAAAGCACGATAGAGTGTCGAAGAGGGAGACCTTCTCTTGGATGGCAATGCTAGCATGTCCCTTCTTCTTGCTCTTGTTGTCATCCTCATCATCACTTGAGGAATCATCACTATCCTATGTAGCAACATGAGAATCATTCTTCTTCTTATAAGAGCTCTCCTTCTTCTCTAGCTTCTTCTTTTGCTTCTTCCTCTCCTTCTTGATAGCATCTTCATCATCACTATCATAAGGACACTTTGCAATGAGATGATCCTTGCTATGACATCTAAAGCATCTCATGGTATGCTCACTTTTCTTGGATGAGTTCTTCCTCCTTCTTGCATGATAGCCTTTATTCTTCATGAATTTGTCAAATTGCTTGACAAAGAGAGCCATCTTCTCATCAATGTCATCACTATCACAAGAGTTTGAGTCTTCATCACTTGATGATTCAACCTTGGATTTGCCCTTGGATGCGATGGCTTTGAATGTCACACTCTTCTTCTTTTCATCATCTTTCTTCTCATTTTCCTTTTTCTTCTTCTTGACCAACTCATCCTTCTCATCATCTTCTCTATATGAATTATCGGTCATCACTTCTTGGAATATTTGTTGAGGAGTTGAATCCTTCAATGTAGTCCTCACTAGCACGGTGATCAATGTATCAAATCTCTTGGGTAGACTTCTCAAGAACTTCATAGAGAATTGATTGTCCTTGACCTCCTCACCAAGTGCCTTGAGCTCATTGACAATGACTTGCAACCTATGAAACATCTCTGGTACACTCTTATCATCTTGCATTTTGAAGCTTGAAAATTTTTCTTGCAAGATATATGCTTTAGCGGTCTTTGTGCCTTCGGTGCCCTCAAATGTTTCTTCTAGCTTGGCCCAAGCATCATGAGCAATCTCTATGTTCTTCACTTGCTCAAATATCTTGTCATCTAATGCCTCATGAAGAGCACTAATAGCAATGTCATTGCATTGGAGCTTCTTCTCATCCACCGGTGTAGGTGCTTCCGGATTAGCAACCTCAAATTTTGTTTCGGTGACCTTCCACACTTCTCTATTGATTGACTTGAGGTGTGCGGTCATCTTAACCTTCCAATATGCATAATTTATGCCATCAAAGTGAGGTGCCTTCTTGGTATTGTTGATGTGCAAGCTTAATTGAGCCATTTCTTTTTCATCGTAGGTTGTTAAGCCTCAAATAAACGGTGCCTCGGCTCCGATACCACTTGTAAGGTCTAAATAGGCTAGAGGAGGGGTGAATAGCCTATTTAAAACTTCAACAAGAATTACTTAACCACACGTTAGTACGAAAGGTGGCGAAGCAAATGCACTAGCTCTAACTAAATAAGCAAGCCACCTACACAAGTCTATAACAAAGCTATTCACTAAACACAACAACAACTACAAGCTAGTAACAAGAAGTAATACAAGAGAAGAGCTTTGAGTGATTATACCGCCGTGTAGAGATGAGAAGTACCAATCAATCAATCACACAAGAGAAGTCCTCGGGAAGAGAATGACACAAGAATTTATCTCGAGGTTCACTTGCTTCCCGGCAAGCTACTCCTCGTTGTGGCGATACACCCACTTGTCGATTCATGAGCTAATCGACTATCAAGAGTCGAGCCCTCGGCGGGTGCCGCACAACCACACACAAGATGGGGTTCCTCCAAGCCACGAGCTCCACTAGAGTATCCAATTTGCGAACTCCCGCGGGAAAGGATCAAGAACCCCTTACAACACTTGGTGAGGGCTCCAACAATCTCCAAATGCGAGCTCAATCACCTTCGCTGCTCCAAGCCGTCTACCGTGTCAGGAAACACGGAAGAGTAACAAGAAAACCACAGCAACTCGAAGATCAAGTGCCTCTAGAATGCAACTCTCAAGCAATACACTTGAATCTCACTCAATCTCACTCAAGATGTGCAACTAAGCAAAGAGATGAGTGGAGGGGTTGTTCTCTAGCTCAAAGTATGTCTCTAGGTCTCAAAATGTGCAAGAGATCCCCTCAAACCCCGGCCAACGTCTATTTATAACGAAGGGGTACGCAGCTAGCCGTTACGGACGACACAGTTCAAAATGGGATGACCGGACGCGTCCGGTCACTACAGGACAAGCGTGAACAGTGCGCGCCAGAAGTTACCATTGCTATGACCGGACGCGCTCTAGCGTATGACCGGACGCGCCATAGCGTATGACTGGACGCGCCCTAGCGTATGACCGGACACGCCTCACCTGGTGTCCGGTCAGAGTCCAGTAAGCTCCCATCACGACCGGACGCGCCCGATCGTACATGACCGGACGCGCCCCGCGTACGATCATCACTCCGCTGCGCTCTGCCCCTCTGGACGCCCGACCGGACGCGCCAGTTCCGTGAAGGACCGAACGCGCCGGTCGCTCACTCTGCTTCTACGCACAGGTGAACTGACCGAACGCGCTGGTCAGGCCAGACCAGCGTCCGGTCACTAACCCTAGGCGCACTGACCGAATGAACTGACCGGACGCGCTGGTCAAACCGTGACCGCGTCCGGTGCAGCGTCCGGTCACCACAGTGACCTCCGTTCGCCTCCGTTTCTTTTCCAACTTCCGGCGCAGTAGAAAATAGACGTTTCACTTCTCCAAAAAGCACTGAATCCCGCCTCGTAAGCTCGGCGGGAGGGAGAGAGGAACCCAAACCCCTCTCTACCGCTCAAACACCACCGCCTTCGCAAAAAGGTGCTAACACCACCAAGTGTACACTACCATGTGCATGTGTGTTAGTATTTCACAATCATTTCTTAAGGCGTTATGTTAGCTCTTTACTAGATCCTAGTGCATATGCTCAAGACAATGATCTAGTGGCACTTGATTTCTGAGCTAACTGTGATTGCCCCTCTTGATAGTCGGCTATGTATTCTAAACCCGGTCAATTATTTCTTTACTCATCTTAGACCGACAAAAGGAGAACCCTATGGTTATACCTTTGCCTTGCGCTCTTAGATCCTTCTCTTCCACTTGATCATCATGTCCTTCCTTTTATGTGCATCTCCACCATGGTCATCATTTCATGTCCATGCACCATCTCTTTGTGATCTTGTGGCCACCACTCCTTGCCACATACATCTTCATCACATGTGTTGCTTATGCCTAACTCAAAACACTTAACACATGGCATTAGCAACTTGGTGTCATTAATTACCAAAACCAAACTTGGGCTTTCATCAGCGACACGCCAGAGTGGGCCACAACGCGACAGAGTGGGATGGTCGGCCTCATCATGCGCGCGCGGAGTGCGGAGCAGCACGGGATGGGAGCGGATGCGGTGCCACCGCGCTAGAGAAGGCCACGGCGAGGAGCCTCGCGCTGGAGAAGGGAGCAACTCTGTCCTTTTTTTTTGGAGAAGCAGACTGATGAGTGACGCTGGATAAGACAAGTGCGGGAGGCGGAGTGTGGTCCGGCCCGTATCATATCAACTAATACCAAGTTTACACAAATACATCAACTACTAATAGAAGCAAAGTCGATAACACGGATAGTTTTGGAAATAAAACTAACGCTAAGTCCACAAGTGAATGGGCATATGTTTTTTTTATGTCGTAGAACTGAAAAAGTAAGCAAAGTTAGACCCTGTTCGCTTGAATTGTTTATTAGTCATAGTATAATATTTTTCTCTCACGGTAAAACAACATCCGAAACCATCAGCTGAACAGCCGGTTAGTCTCTACGTGTTGCTTTTTCTTTGGTTGCCTACTGCATGACCTGTACTGCTGCCTGCCCTGCTCCAGCGTCGCTCATGAAGGAGCCCAGGGTCGCCGGGTCCTGGGTCTGGCCCTGCTACTAGGCAAACCGAGCAACAAAGCACACAAAAGACTAATACAGACTTCAACAATCAATACAACCAAATGAGTGCATTTATTTTTGGACTGCGCAAGCCAGCTCCAAACACACCCTAAACATCTCCTTCGAAGAATTCCGACAGAGGCTGAAAAGTGTACTATGCAAAAAAAAAAAAAATCTCCGTCACATCAAACTTGCGATACATGTATGGAGTACTAAATGTGGATAAAATCAAAAACTAATTGCACAGTTTGGTTGTACTTTGCGAGACGAACGTTTTGAGCCTAATTAGTCAACGATTGGACAATTATTATAAGATACAAATGAAATGATACAGTAATTTTTGGCACTCCAAATTCAGGAACTAAACACAGCCAGAGAGATTGGGCAACATCGTCGGCCGTGTACCTGACAGGTCAGGTGCTTCTGCAGAAACGCGCCGTAAACAGGAACAACCATATCCGACACAGCCTTCCGCAGGGCCGCTCGGAGCGCGGGATCCGGGACCACCTCGCTAACGTGCATTTTCTCAAACGCGGCATTGAATTTTGCGAGCGCTTTCGCCGGCTTGCCGCTGCCCCGCACGGCCGTCTCCAGACAAGCGACGAGCGGACCCCAGGAGGCCTGGAGGAAACTAGCCGTGTGCTGCTCGAGACGGCTCCGACGCCGTGCGGCCCAGTCGTCCCCGAGCAGGGACACCACGTCGGCGTCCTCGGCGCGGTTCAGCACGAAGCCTGTGTTGTTGGCCAGGAAGAGGTGCAGCGACGGCGAGCCGTCCGCGAAGGCGAGCGCGGATTTCTCCTCGAGGTTGCGTTCCATGCCTGCTATCAGCTCCGAGACGAGGCTGCCAAACGAGGTAACACGCTCGGCGCCTGCTGCAGCTGCACCGCGTTCGCCACCGCTCGCGAGGACCAAGTCCAGAGCGGCGCGGTGCGGCGCCAACAGCTCGACGCTGTTCATGGCGTACCGCACCAGCGGATGGATGCCGACCCCATGCGTCGCCATCGCGCCCGCTGCTTGCGAGCAGTCTGCTTGGATCTTGGTGACGAGGCCGAGGGCAGCAGCCCTCAATGCGCGTGCCAGCTTGGCCAGAACGACGGGCAGCTGCCGGGAGATGAGCTCCGCGTGCTGCCCGGTAAAGAGGGGCAGGAGGCCGGGAGCAGAGTTGCTTAGAGCCTCGTACATCTCGAGGACGTAGATGAGCTTTTCGGGTGATTGGGTGCTGGTGAAGCCGTCCGCAAATTTGAGCAAGACGACGATGCTCTGCTTCGCGATGGCCATGAAGTAGTCGTCTTTGAACCTATCGAAGGCACCACATCTCTGCCCTCGGAGCTGCCTTTGCATGACGATGAGGGCCTTCCCGACGAACTTAGTCGCTAAGATCCACCGCCTGACCATGTCCTCCGTTGTCCACCACTCGGCGTCCTCCAAGTTGACTCGGTTGGCGTCGAAGGAAGGTCGGTCCAATTGAAGGATCGATAAGAACCTGTTCCATGATCGTCACTGCGCTTGTTCGTCAACTCTCGAGAGAGCCGCATAGTTCGGATCAAACTAAGAATCGACAAATTGCAGCTCAGGTGATTAACGGCATCTATGTAAGAAGAAGATTTGCACGCACCTGTCCAAAACATGGCAGGAGGCCTTGGTGAATGTCTGGAGCAGCTCTTTGGTGTACCCGGCACGGATGACCCGAAGCGCGATCTCATGGAGGACAGACAAGCTTGCCGGGCAAATCAGGTCGAGCTCATCCGAGAACGCGCCATCCACGATGACGGTCACAACGTCAGGCCAGCTCGAGAGGCTCCTGTCGGACGCGTAGAGTTCGTCGCTGGCACTGACGCTAAACACCCCGGAGCTGGCGCTGGCCTCGGTGGGGAAGGTGGGCCACACGCCGCCGCCGGAAGCCTGCAGGGAGACCGAGAGCTTCTCGACGGCGAAGAGAAGGCCGTCCGTGCCCTGCAGCTGGGACGCATCCCAGACCCTGAGAAGGAGGAACTCGTCCATGAGGCGACGCCGAGGGCGCTGTCCATGCGGCGGCGAGCTGGGGAGGCCATGGGGAACGCATGGATCTCCTTGAGGTGGAGTATCTCGTCGACCGCCGAGAGGAGGCTTCTGTTGGTGCAGGCCGCATCCGCGTCCCATACGCCGGCGTCGGGGGAGCAGTCCCAGTGGAGTAGGGCGTGCGCGGCCACGGCAAGCCGGGCCTCCGCTGGCGTTCCGGTCGCGCCGGCGGTGTCTTCAAGTGCCTGCGACTTAGCTACCGCGGCCCCCATGCTGCCGTCTGCGGTCTGCCTCCTTTCTCGAGTGTAAGCTGGATGCTTTGCTGCCTACGAGAAGAACCGAACGGAGCAGGAAATGGATCTAGGCCTGGACAAAATTAGCGCGTAGGCGTAGCCGCGTACTGGTCCTTTACAGGAAGGCTCCACACGGAGAAGAAGAAAGTTTATGAATAATCGAAGTTTAAAGTCCATTTCGACTCCCCTTTGACGTCTACCGCTTCATTTGTGAACATTTGGATGCGTCTGCTGCGGCTCTGGTCATGACGAGCAGAGCACATGACTGGAGTCGACGGAGCCTGCTGTGTGGGCTGTGCCCCCCCTTTTTTTTTATTTGGCATTGTATAATGACCAGCTGACTCAGCCAGCTCGCGAGTCACATGGATGTTTACACAAACCGGGAGAGGGCCAGTCCAAACATGTGACTGCCTCGAGTCCCAAGGCCCAGTTCAGTTACCAGAAAATTTTGCAAAATTTTTCAGATTCCCCGTCACATCGAATCTTTGGACACATGCATGAAGCATTAAATATAGATAAAAAATAAAACTAATTACACAGTTTAGACGAAATGGACGAGACGAATCTTTTAAGCCTAATTAGACCATAATTGGACAATATTTGCCAAATAACAACGAAACGCGCTACAGTGTCATTTTGCCAAATTTTTCGGAACTAAACAGGCCCCAACTCAAACCCAATCTAGCTAGCGCGTATGCAGATGAGTTATAACAACGTGGAACTAGGGAAATATCTGAACAAATGAATTGATCACACAATAGCTATCGAATATCACGGTAGAATAAGCCGCCATGTGCATGGTCCAAGGCATCGGAAGTGGCAGCTTCTTTCAAAAGGCTGGAGTGTGTACCTCCAGGATGACGCGGGAAATGCCTATGTCTCTGCCGCCTCCGGCGCCTTCAAACAGCCTACAGTCTACGCCATCAACGCATCCTGCAGGTGGCCTTCGGTCCCCGGCTCCCCGCTCCTGCCAAGACATGTTCACCCATATGGTCCCTGATTATGAACCCCCAAGTCCCCTGCCTTGTCTCCTGCACATAGGTGCCATCTGTATTACAGTAACGTAAAATAATGGAACAAATGACAAATGATAGTGAATTATTCCTTATATTGATCTTAGGAGTTTATAACTATTTCATATCACATAAGATGAAGGCATATGACTGAAGAGGTATCATACCCTATTCGATGAGTAACTACCAATAGCAGTTGCTGAGTTGTTCATCGTTAGAAAATGGAAAAAAGTCTAATTGACCCCCCAACTATTGGGGGTGGTCTAGTTTACCCCATCAACTATGAAACGGTCTAATTTACCCCCCTGAACTTTGCAAAACCGGCCAAATCACCCCCTCGAGCGGTTTTAGACTGTGGTTTTACTACAGTAACAACGGTTTGCTACAGTAACAGTGGTTTTGTCATTTTCTTTTTTATTTATTTCGTCTGAATCTTTGAAAAATCATAGTAAATCACAAAAAATCACAAAATGAAAAATTCAATTTTGTTGGACTCCACATGAGTAGATCTACACAGTGAACATATAATATAGTATGCTTTAGTACAAAGTTTTTGCTGTAAATTTTGATCTATTTTTTTTCTGTAATTAATTTGAATAATTCATACAACAAAAACTTTGTACTAAAGCATACTATATTATATATTTACTGTGTAGATATACTAATGTGGAGTCCAACAAAATTGGATTTTCTATTTTATGATTTTTTTTGTGATTTACTATGATTTTTTAAAGATTCAGACGAAATAAATAAAAAAGAAAATGACAAAACCACTGTTACTGTAGCAAAACCGTTGTTACTGCAGTAAAACCACAGTCTAAAACCGCTCGAGGGGGTGATTTGGCCGGTTTTGCAAAGTTCAGAGGGGTAAATTAGACCGTTTCATAGTTGATGGGTAAACTAGACCACCCCAATAGTTGGGGTCAATTAGACTTTTTCCTTAGAAAATACTAGCAAATTTATCAGCCTGTTGCACTGAAACCAATATATCTTAGAATCAGATTTCATACCATTGATGAGCACAAGTTATCGGGGCATAAGTTCGAGTCACATGCGGTATGCGGAGTACGTGAGAGCACTTTAAAAAATAAAAAGAGATTGGTGAAAGAATCACTTTCTTTTATAGTATATAGTTACAACAGGACAAAATAAGCTATTGAAGGAAACGATAGTGAAAATGTTACATATCTATTTATGTTTATCTTCTATAAAATTTTTAAACCATAATTATTTTACAATGATCATGACATCCACAACATAAGTTAATTTGGAAATAATATGACAATTCCCTATTATGCCTGTATTAAATTAAAATACAACTTCAATAGAAATTTTCTTCGGTGTAAAGTACAAAAATATTTACTCTTATGTATATCATAACCTTAATCTTCATACTATGCATACGTTACATATCAAGTTCTGTAACTTTCTTTGAGGATCTGTCACGGAACCGTCCAAATTATAAGAATAAAAGTATAAAAATAATCGCCGGAGCAATTAAATTCCCGTACTTAAGCTCCTATAACTCCGGTAGTCCAATAAAATCACAAGGGATTTCAAACCAACCAACATACAAGCCAAGATCGTAGTGGTCCAACATAACAGGTCATATGTTACATCCATTTTATAATTAATTCAACATATATCGGAGTTCAGTAGAGTTATTACAACTCAAGTTCAAAAGTAGCGAAAACAAAGTAGTTTGAAACTAATATCGCTTTAATTCAAATATATGCTAGTACCAAAGTCAATTTCCCATAAAAGCATGAGACAAGATAGCTCAGATGGATCATGCCCATGATCACACTCTGCCACTGCAGCAGGAGTCTTCCAATTCTTACAGTAGCTATAATACATCACAACCTGCAACAAGTGGGAATAAACCCTGAGTACGAGAAGGTACTCAGCTAGACTTACCCGTCATAAACCAAAAATAATGACACCAAGGAGTATGCAAGGCTTTCTTTCAGTGGGCTGGCTTGACTCATTTGCGAAAAGCATAAGTGATCATGAATAAACCATTTTAAGCACTTTTATATCATTCTTGTTATAACCTATTAATCTAGGTAAGCACCTATGCTAAAGCAATCACTTGATTAATCATTAACATCAAAGGTTACCATTTCAGGTTTAGCATTTCCAACATAATCCACATAATAATCCGTGTTCCATCATCATTACTACGATGCCGTAACTCGAGTCAAGTGTTCACTATCCAGTGAACGATGGCGATTCAAATCGATTATGAACCAGCTGGTAATTTATTCCTCACACAAACCTCACTCACCCGCTAAAGTGAGGTGTTGGTCACCGAGTCAACCATTCAGGTAAAGTCGCGAGCTTGCCAGGAACCACATGTACCCGGGGGGCGCCCGACTGCTCTTTGGACTTATCATCGCGCCCCCGTATCCTGCCACTACTGCTCCGGTACAGTGCGTTGCGGACAATCCACTCGGCCCGAATAATCTCCCAGCTTCGCGGTCGAAAGGTACATTATTCGGCCAGCTAAATGTGAGGCATGCGTTCAACATGACCCGAGGCCCAACAACGGTCGGTCCTTAATCGACACAGGCGGAAACTACAAGCACCCCAGAACCCTGTCTGGTTGCCCAATACTTATTCTGCCCGATCTCCAATTATCCATCAACACTTGGTTATTTCCAGGATATCATCCATTCCATAGCTAAAGTATTCCAGTAACCACCTATAATTGCAGGTGACCGGAAATCACCGATCGCTACCGGTCTAAGCATGACTAAGCAATATTTTCGATCATGAACCAAAATAGGATTTCAGACATATTTATGGGACAAGAAAAGGGTATATATGCAGCAAGTGTTTCCAATCAACTCCTATAACTTAATGCAACAATACATATATAACATATATATACTCAATTGCTTTTATAAAGTAGGAGGCTTAGAATGCTCCGGGGCTTGCCTGTGATCGAACACTTAGGTTAGTGATTGACAAATGACACTCGCTTGGTGAGCATCTCCCATCCCGACACTTGTTTAGTCATTCCATCTTCGGGATAGGTCCACCAAACGTCGTCTTTAGGTTTGGCTTCAACATCTCATCCTTCACGTGATGCATCTAGCGTACCTAGATGAGATGCAAGATGCATGTGTATGGATATGATGAATGGTAACACAAGATGCATCACATAATCATTCATGTAAACACACGATTAAGACAAAGACACCAAAAGCTAATTAACTAACATCACACAACCAATTAAAGAGGGCAAGCATATTAAGCATAACACAAGTTTAACAAGATCACAAGTATCTTAACTTGACCATCATCTAGGGTATAAGCCACACTTAGCAACACATGGAGTAAACAACCATAACTAGCATCTGACAATTTCTAGACTGCAAACAATATCTATATGTTTGGATCATAACTGGAGTTATACAAATCCAATAGCCATGCAATAAGACATTCTGGAAAGCTTATGAAATTGTATATAATTAATCTTTAATCATCTTAGCATGATTCTCAAGTTAACCAAGTCAAACATGCATAAATACAGAATCTGGTCTAGAGATTACAGAGAACAACTATTTCTGGAACCCAACTTGGAACAATCATTACTAACAAACTATAAGGCCAAATGCCACCAAAATTTAACACAAGCTAGATTAATGAGTTATCTACAACTTTGTTATACGCATGTTTCTCAGCAAACATCATTTTCATAGTGCAATTACCAAAGTCCCAGAAACTGTCCAAGAAAGCATCAATTGCAAGAATAAATATTAACTTACATTCCAAACATACATTTGGCCACAACCAATGTAACCATCATAAAGTGCATGTTAAATGATCACCACAAAGCATAGTGCTCATCATTAAATAATTTATTTTAATGCATTTCTTAATTTATTTAAATAGCAAGGTGAAATAATAAACATATAACAAAAGTCCATAATAAAATATATAAAATTACAGTAGCTCTTACATACACCCAGTAGTCTACTGTACAAATTTCAAGCCATTTGGACATGTATATAAATCTCTATGAAAAAGACAAATTGCTATTGCAAGAATTCATGTGAGAGCAAGATACACTAATAACTCACTCATATGGCAACCAAAAATTTATGAAATTTTTACCACACATCAATCATCACATGAGTAGCATGTCACAAAAATTTCACTTCATTTGGAGCCCTGCAACTGCAGTTATGAAAATGACAAATAGAACTAGCATTGAAAACCTAGAAGCATAGATCTATTTTTACAGCTAAAAATCTAAACTAAAACATGATATATTATAGATCCACTGCATATATAATTTCACAAGGATTCCAAAAAGTACTCATTTGCTATTTTAGGAATTTCCTATGATTTACTATGTATTTTCAAAGTTTCACCCGATTCACCACAAATAGGTCCCTTGAGGCACTATTCATATGAGTCTATGACAGTGCAGAAAAACCCCTGAACTTATTTCCCTCTTACACGTGGGTCCTTCTTCTTCTTCCTCACGGTGCTGAACAGAGAGTTCGTCGGGGCCGGCGGCTTGGCGCTCGGCGGCAGCGGGAAAGGGGCCGGCGGTGGCAGAGCGGCAAGAGGGAGCCCGCACGCACCTAGGGCACAACACAGCTCGGCCCGAGGTGGCCCTCGGTGGCCCGGCCATGAGCGCCTCTCCTAGCAGCAACAGTGACCGGTGGCGGGTCGACTCCGGCGACCGCGGGACCAGGAGGAATGGTGGGGGAGGTTCAGTGAGGCGCTGCGGACACGTTGGGGTGGTTAGCTCGGACGAAGGAGGGTTGAAGGGGAAGAGCCACGCGGAGACAGGGAGCTCGGCCGGGCGGCCATGGCGGTGTCCACGCTCGTGCGCTGGCACAGAGCGAGGGAGGCGAGAGCAAATGCGCTGGAGTGGATGGGGAGCGCCTGCTGCCGTCCCACGCGCGAGAGGAAGAGTGAGCTGCGAAGGAGCACGTGATAGCAATGGTGGGGGCGCGCTCTCGCGCATGAACGCCACGTCCAGGACGCATGTCTCCATTGCGCCATTATGTCGGACACCTGGCGTGTGTTGCTGTGGCCATCTTAGGGCGCCGTTTTGGGCTATCTACGGGCTGAACTGGGCCATGGGCCTTAAATCAAAATTGTTGTCCACGTAACACTCTACACATTTCGTTTAAAGGGCCAAGCCATTAGAGTAACCGATTAGCAGCTAATTACCTTCCAAAACAGCAGTGTTAATGACTTAACAATCTTCACTTTGGGCTCCAATTCCCTAGCCAAAACTTGGTCAAACGGAATACAACTTTTTCCTGTGCCTTCTCCATAGAGTTATGTCCAACTTCTATTTTTGGATCAAGTCAAGTTACTTAACGAAAACACTAGAACGCGGCATGCCAATCATGATCGCCATTGAAATCCCAGACTTAGAAATATTTCTAAGTGCTGAAAAACAGCAGTTAATCCAATCTTTGAGCCTCTATTTGACTAGGTTAGAGACTAAACTAGCTCTTGACCATTAAACAAAGTTTCTTCTACACAACGTGAACTACAACTTTCATTTAAGGTCCAACATCATAACTGGTATAGAAACTATATTTCTACTTCGACCAAAGTAGGATCACGATAAAGCTTAAATTATCTTTTTTGATCAATTGGAGCATTTTCGGGGCATTTGCTCAACATGAACCTTTCTTGACTTTTGTTGTAGAGTACATCTAGAGTCATTTGGGCAAGGTTGCAAGATTTGGTCGATGACCTTTATTTCCATCCACTTAATAATGCAATTCCAGCACTTAGTAAAGACATTCCAACAAGCATATAACTTATCATTTCATGTGACTTTTTGATTCCAAACGTCATGAAACTTTGCCAGTGACTAATATAGATAGGTACTAAGGTGAGACACATGAAGATATTGCAATAACACCACTCAAGCATATATATTGAAAACTGCCTATATGTAAAGCAAGGGTGCAACATCCAAGTTTAGGTTGGGGCTCCTGTCCATAGGTTGACCTTGACATCATCATCTCCACTTAATCTATTATGTTTGAGCTCAAATCCACTGCTTAACTGGTGGCAAACACCTGGGGTGTTACAGGATCCACGAAAGTCTATAATGGTCTTTGCTGCGGTACTCCCAAATAACTATAAACCATTCATTTATTTTGATCAGACGGTCCACGATCACCTATTACCTCCTAGAAGGTAATAGATGAAATGTATATTTATTTAATTTTTATTTTATAAAATAGGGTAAATAAGTAAAGTTAACAAAATCTTTTTTTAGACTTGATTGATGCATGCATGATCTTTGACTGATATGGTAAATCTTTTTGATTTATAACTTTGTGTTTCATATATTTTCATATCTTTTTGATATGCGTGTAGCCTGTGTGTGTATGCGGCCGGCTAGGCTGGTTAGCCTGGTACGTTAGCGTGTGTGTGTGAACGTGTGTATGTGGTTAGCCGGTTAGCACGTCCGTGTGTGTGTATGCGTCTGCGCGTCTGTGTGAAAGGTGCAGCAAACAAAGTTGATACAATATGGCGACAGTATGTCTGCTTAAAAGAAGGGGTCACGCAACCTAAGTTCTTGAATATAAAAAATATGAAAAGCGGCCAAAACCACTTACACGATTTGATTGTCCATTTGAGGTAGTGATTAAACATAACCATGACATTAATGTATGGTATGTGCACAAGTACGTCGACACACACAACCATGAGATGGCCAGATCGACTGAAGTAGGTTTTATGTTCTCGCACCGTAGAATATCGGAGCTGCAAAAAAAGGGCAATCAGCAAGCTCTCTAGTGATTTGGGGGGGGGGGGGGGGGGGGGGGGGGGGGGGGGGATCGCCATGCGGGATTTCCCCTCCCGTCGTTGTGGGGATGCGGGGTTTTATTTTTTGTTTTCCTAGATTTATTAATTTATTTAGTAATTCATTAAATTGTAAAAATTCAATGGTTCAGATTGATTTGAGAGATTACCTCCTCATAGGTAAAAGGTGTACCTTAGCACATCTGTAATACTTTGATTTAAGTCAACAATGGAGGCAATTGCTAGTAGGTAAGTACTGGTCTATCCATTGATGATTATAATGAGAGACCTCTCTCTATTTTTCACGTGGCGATCCTCATTGGGAGTTATACTGGTGCACAAAGGCGGAACTAGGGGGGCCAGCAGGGGCCGTGCCCCAGCACAGTAAATTCATTTAAATACATATATAAATATTTATATTTATAGCATAAAAAAATATTAATTTCACCTATTTTTTATTAAAATATGATGATTTTGGTTAGAAATAGTGTAGATTTTTTTTAAAAAATTTGTTGAAACATATAATTATATATATTTTATCACACTAAAAAAATACGATCACATTTGTCTGGCCCCCTCTTAGTCAAAATCACTGGTTCCGCCTCTGCTGGTGCATGTGTACATCCTAGACATGCCTGGTGTGGGCGTAAATGCATATCAAGCTACGGCAAAAACATGTTTTAAATTTCATAAATTTAAGTGACATCCATACAAGTTTAAGAAGCGCTGATGCATTTAACTTATTTAAAGCTACGTTGCATTAGTTAGAATTAAGCTACTCTAGAGTATGAGCGAATGGGAGCGAAGGGAAGTCGTCAGTTGCATGTCCATTCGACACAAAGTTGAGATAAAAGTTGTGGATTTTGCGCATGCTTCTAGTCGTGCCCAACGAAAAATGTGCAAACGGTCCAACCCTCCCAGATCAAACCGTGAGCTGAGTTGGACGAATCTTGATTGCCAAGGAAGCAGGATTGCCGGCGTGCGGCACTGCCGGCCGGATGTGTCGTGTGTCTGGTTCGGGCAAACTCCACTTCAATCAGCCGGAACACGGCGGGAAGGCGGCAGAAACAAACGCGGAGTTGACACCGGAGAGCCGGGGACGGTGAGTCAAGTTAGATTAAGGGTGTGTTTAGTTCGTTTTTTTTTTGCTTTGGTTACTGTAGCACTTTGTTTGCATTTATCAATTAGTGTCTAATCATGGACTAATTAGACTCAAAAGATTCGTCTCGTGGTTTTCTACCAAACTATGTAATTAGTTTTTTTTTATCTATATTTAATATTTCGTACATATGTCCCTGACGTGACAGGGAATCTTTAGAACTAAACATGGCGTAATACTACTCGACCATCTCCGCGTGCGCTACTCGACCTCAAAACTCAGTAATGCTAGTGACGCCCTCCAGTAATCTCCTTTTCGGACAGGGGCATCGCCTCCCCGCGTGAACAATACACGGCAACGCGCGCCGGAGGCCGGACCCAGCGCCACTCGGGCCCCTCGCACTCGCAGCATGGGGGCTGCCGTTGGGAAGCCAGCGTTCGGTGTCGCCGTCGCGCCGAAGACGCAGGCGGAGGCGCGGCTCGCCCTCGCGGAGCACGCCCTGCTCCAGTGGACTCGCTCCCCCGGCGCCGACTCCGGCATCTGGGACGCCGACGCGAGCTACACCAACAGAGGCCTCCTGGCGGCGGTCGACGAGGTGCTCCTCCTGGCGGCGGAGGGCCCTTTCCCCCTCCCGGCGGCCGCCTCCGCGCGCCGCCGACTGGACAGCGCCGTCGGCGCCGCCGCGTCGCGCATGGTGGAGGAGTTCCTGCGCGTCAGGGTCTGGAACGCCTCCCGGCTGCGCGGCGCCGTCGACAGGCTCTCGCTCGCCTCCACTGGCCTGTCACTGCTGGTCTTCCCCAGCGCCGGCGAGAGGGCCAGCTCGGCGGGCACCGGCGGCGGGGAGGTCGACGCGTCCGACGGGAGCCGGTCGAGGGCGAGCTCCAGCGTGCCTGACGAGATTGCGGTCCTCTTGGAAGCCGATGTCTGGGACGGCCTCGACCTCATCTGCCCCGCAGGCGTGTCCATCCTTCACGAGATCGCGCTTCGGATCGTTCGTGCTGGATGCACCGAGGAACTCTTCCGGGCGTTCGCCAACGCTCCCTGCGATGTGCTAGACAGGTAACCTGAACGCTTCTGGTTTCTCTGGCTTCCTGTTCCTGCTGGTGAATGGATTTGCAATCCAGCTGTGACTGACGATCATGCATGACGACCACGGTGCAGCTTCTTGTCAATTCTTCGGGTTGAATGCTCGCAGCGGACGACGGAGGCCGTGATCAAGCGCTGGACGACGGTGACGAAGATCATAGGGAAGGCCATACTCGCCATGCGAAGGCAGCTGTACACGCAGAACCCCGGCGCCTTCGACGTTTTCAGGGACGAATACTTGCTGGCCATCGCGGAGAACCGCATCCTGATCCTGCTCGACTTCGCTGACGGGTTCACCAACATCACGTCGCACGAGAAGCTCGTGTACATGCTCGTCATGTACGAGGCTCTCACCGACGCCGCTCCCAGCCTCCTGCTCCTGTTCAGCGGCGCGCGCAAGGAGTTCATCTCGGAGCGGACGCAAGGTATCCTCACGAAACTGGCCAGCGCGATGAGGGTCATGGTCAGCGGCGTCATGGCCAAGGTCCAAGGCGACTGTCTGTTCCCGCACATGCCGAGCGCGGCAGCTGGCGGCGTCCACCCGCTGGCACGCGACGCCATGACCTGCATCGAGCTGCTGGCGAGGCACCGCACCACGCTCGATCTGATCCTCGCGGACGCGGGCGCCGACGAGCGCGGCTCCCTCGCCGGCGTCGTCTCGGACCTGATCGCGGGCCTGGAACGCAACCTCCAGGGGAGACTCTCTGTCGCCTGCGCGGACGCGGGGGGATCGCGGCACCTCTTCCTGGCGAACAACATCAGCTTCATACTGAGCCGCGCCGCGGACGCCGACGGCGTGGCGTCCCTGCTCGGGGACGCGTGGGCCGCGCGGCGCCGGAGCCGGGTCGAGCAGCACGTAGCGAGCTACGCCGCGTCGTCGTGGGGCCCCGTCGTCGCTCTCCTGGACACGCCCGTGTGTGGCAGAGGCAAGCCGGCGAAAATTCTGGAGGAGTTCGACGCCGCGTTTACCAGATCGCGCGACAGCGAGGTGTGCCGGGAGGTCCCCGACCCCGTGCTCCGAGCGGTGCTGCGGAATGCCGTGTCGGACATGGTGGTTCCTGCTTACTGCGCGTTTCTGCAGAGGCAACCGAAGCTTGGGAAATCTGTCAGGTACACGGCTGATGATCTGACCGAGTCGCTGTCGGAATTGTTCGAAGGGGAAGCCACGGATGGCAGAAAAATCTAGTGCTTCTGTGAACGTAGAACATTTTCAGGTTGTACTAAACTGACAAAGCTTGACCTTCTGTAATACCACACGACAAAGTTCCATTTCTTCACGGATGCTATATATAGCAGCCAGTGGTAGCACACTTGTTTCTTAGCATGCACGGATAATCTGAATATTCCATTGTAATAAAAGAAAAGGGAACAATCTGGACATGTAAAATGTGCCAGAAAGCAGCAACATTTACATGTGGACAGAAGACTACATGGTTTCTTCTTTTGGGATTAAGGAACAGATGGGACACAGATCGATACGATAGATAACATCAACATTCTGGGTAGCAATGGCTACTGCGTATTGGGCACACGCACTTGGAGTTGGAATGAGAGTTCAGAGTTACCGCTGAGTTCGAACTCGCAGGTGTCACCTTCCTGGAGGCTGTTCTCCCTGCAGACGTCAACCCAGCCAGTGATGAAGCCGTTGAACCTTGGGGTGCATTGGTAGAGCACAGGCCAGAGTCTCATGCGTGGGTCCTTGAGTATCACAACCTTCCTCCCATGTTTCTTCGTTCTTGGAAGAACCGGCAGTCGACCAGGAAGCTCCTGCACAAATATCTTTCAGAACTATGGTGCAGAATGGTGAGCTCGGATCCGTCAAGGAAATAGAATAGTCAGGGTTACTCACAAGCCATGTTTGCCCTGGTGCAGGCACAGCGACGCAAAACTTGATGCTGTTTGCTGTGAGTGCAAGAACGCCACCAGGTTCGGAGGTTCCACTGTGGATGTATTCAGAGCCATTTCCTGCAGGTTGTACTGAAACGCATGAACTAAATGTTGTGTGGTACATATGTGAAATTAGCATCCGTTCAGTTCATGGTTCTAAATTCTGGGAGAGCATGGGGAGTCATAAATCATGATGAACACTGTAATACCAATTTGCAGAGGATTCTTCCTGAGATCAGGAAGTTCATGAGGCTTTGCACTTCTCGACATGGTTTCAGTAGCATGCTGTCGTCCTATACCATCTTGCATGTTACATTGGCCACTTTGTGGTGTATCCTGCTTCGTGGTCATGGAAGAATCTGCTGCAACAAGTACTGAATCTTTGTGGTGACTAAAAAAAATGCAAACACAAAGGGAAAAAATTTGTACGTGTAAATTCAGAACGAAAGGTTGAAAAATAGTACTAACATTCTTTACGTGCAGCTTGCTTGTTCATCTGAGGGATCAAACTATTGCCTTTATCTTTGTTACAGCTGCTTAATCCACATTCACTAGAATGCATTTCAGCATCAGCTTGAGGAGAAGAGTAATCCTCTCCAAATGATGGCGGCTCATTAGCGGGCAACGCGTTGATGTCTATATCATGCACTGAGGAGTCACAAAAATATGATGTTCCCGTTCCTAGTGCATCAGTCATCTCTTTATTTTCGGCACATGGTACTGCTTCAGCTCCCATGGAAGAAAGGTTATTCTGTGGGGTATCCTCAAGGCAACTGAATTCTGAGTTTTGGCCAGTAGTAATAGTCCCTCCCATATTCAGATCAACAGAAATTGATTCTGGGTTACACATATCACTTTCAAATTCATATATATCAGCAGACAAAAATATATCGTCTATGCTCACTTCATTCAGATCCATCATAGCAAGAGGTACACTAGCATCAAAATTTGTCAAGCTCTCGCCATGCTCTATTTCATTAGCAGCAGAAACTTGGTGCTCTATAAGTGTAGCATTGTAATTGCTTTCATTCTCTCCAAGCATTGTGCTGTCATCTGCAATTTCTGCCTCTCCATCTAACACCTCCTGAGCTTCACACTCATGTCCCGCGGGGGCCACAGAAATTTCTTGTGGTTCTGCGGCTCCAGCCTCCGGTACTCTGTCTGATGTGTCTGAAAATTTCGGTTCAGATGCAGAATCTGGAACGTCAGAGTCATCGATGCAGACCTCAGCTGCCATCTTGATCTTACGGCCTCTCGGGCGTATACCATTTTGGTGATCATCGGTACGTTGTCTCTTCTTACAGTTTTTCACGCTGTTCTTGGTTACCTTAACAGTCTGGATACTGGGGGAGCTTGTTTTCTGCCTGGGCTTCCTCTTCCGGCTCTGCCTCTTGTTCTTCTCACAGAGATACAGCCTCTCAACAGCCGATGGGGCAAACATCTGCACGGTGAAGACCGACCTGGCAATCTGCCTGAACACCAGGAACTCGCCACAGCTGACGGCGTGGTCCAGCACAAAGTTGTTCCATCCATGCCCAAATGACAGTACGCCGTCGCGCAAGCAGAGCCGCACGCGCCACCGGAGCCCAAATGCGTCCTCGAGAAAGATGTTGGAGCCTGCCAGGTCCCAGATTGTCCTGGCAAACGGGGGTGGTATATCCTGCGTGTGTGAAATCTGGTATCACTGAAATGAAATCCTAGGGGATCTCCTTAGTCCTGCCACACATACATACTCTATGCAAACATGCACAGAATCTATGCATTTATAAACAATGCAGACATGCAGTGAGATCAATGCAAGTAATCCGAAGGGGCAAAAAAAACATACCATGTCCTCGGAGAAGTAGCCCATCATGACCTTGAAGAAGGACGGCACTGCCGGGACCGGCCGCGCATTGCTGGAAGACGGCAGTGCGGACGGCGAAGCAGGCCGGCCATGGATCCGGGCACACCTCTTGGTGCAATCCACGCATGCTCGCTTCTTGTGTGGATCGCAGGCCGTCTTCCTCCTCCTCCTCCTCCTCTTAACCACCACCTTCTCGGCTTCCACCTCCTCGTCACCGTCTACTGCGACCACGGCCTCTTCTGGCTCTGTCTTCACAGCTCCACCTACCACCTCCGCGTCCGTTGCAGGTTGCATGTCAACACATGCGCGCGAACATTTCACAGAGAGCAAGGCAAGTGGTGGTGCAGATGTTCCTCGCGGAACGGCAGGGTGGAGAAGAAGACACCATGCATGTGCTCTTCCTCTGTTCTCGTTCCCGTATTATAGAAACAAGAACATTAGAAATGATTTAGTACTGTATCCACATAGGCTACACTTTCCACTGTGTGGGAGGAGAGCACATCGATGTTCCAGTGCTCCCTTGATTCACACTTGGCGGCAGTAACTGACGGACGGCGGGCCCGCGTGGCACGAAACTGATTGGTCGCTTCTCCGGTGATCGGTGATCGGCGGAGCGGCCCACGTGCCGGACGTTGTGTTGCGCGGATGGGATTCCCAGGTGGCAGTGATCAAGCTCCTCTCCTCTCTGGCTGCCTCGTAGTCAGTGCCTGACTGACGGCCACTACCTGGCTCTTGCTTGTTGCCTAGTGACTGTCTGTCCTATTTCCTGTTACTCGTCTCGGTAACTCTGAGGTTGCTCCCCGTGAAAAAAGAACGGAAATATACAACTCCATATAGCGCCTAGGTTCCGCACAACCAGATCGCTCTGATTACTATTGGTTTACTGTTTGCCAATCTCGTGTTGTCACGTGTAATTGTCCTGCTTCTTGTCGCTTAAACGAAGAGCGTGCACGCTCCGTGTGTTCCGCCCGCACACCAGCCCGCACGGTCGGTCTTTCCTCTCGCCCCCGCCCGCACTGCCTCCTCTTCCCGGCTCTCTCTTTCTCTCTCCGGCGACGGTGACCCGGCGGCATCCTCCCCGCTCCCATGCCCCACTGCCTTCCCGCACCTGTGCCGAGCTCGCAGGCCATGGCGGATCCGGCCCCGGCCATGGTGGATCCGGCGGATCCTGCCTCGGCCATGGCAGATCCGCCAAGGTAGGCCTCCTCCTCCTCCTCTTTGCGTTAGGGTTCCGACAAGCTCCCCTTTATCTTCTCTAACTTCGACGGGGTATAGGATGGCTGGTCGGGGGAGGTAGGTAGGCCAGGCAGTGGGATGGTCGATGGGCGGTTTAGGGGAGCTGGTGGCGACAGGGGCGGTCGGGCCAGGTCAGGGTGGGGGAGCTCCGGCCATGGCGGTGGCGGGGAAGGGGGGAGGGGAAGCAGGTGGCCGCGACCGAGGAGCTCCAACGAACCCTAGCTCGCCGCTGCGGGGCGGTGGCGGCGGCGGGGGTGACTACGCCGGAGTCGGGGAAGAGGGAGCTGCTGAGTTTTTTTTTGTTTCGACTCAAATCCGCTGTGCCAGAGAGTTGTCCGCGCTACAAGACTAAATCATGCACGTGCACGCTCTAGCATCGTCCAAAAAAAGAATGTAATTCTATACGTATTTTGGATCATAGTGTCTTTGAGGGACTAAATATATAGTTTAATTTATTAGTACGACGTTAGAAATTATTTTATAAAAATATGTTTCATGACAAATCTAATGGGTACCTATTTAGTTAGACCTGGCCCTAGGGCGGGGGGGGGGGTTCGAGCTGTGCATTTGCACTGGCCCCTCAAGCCAAGGGGCCCAACCCCATATATGTCATCTATAGGTATTAGATGGCCTTTGGCCCAACGTACCAAAGAGTCAAGTCTGCTCGTGTGTGGCTAGGCCCATAGGAAAAGAAGGAAGAAGCTAAATTAGCTAAAGGAACCTGCGTGAGAACTAAGAAGTCGATCTGCCCATGCAACTTGACGCTTTGTCTCTTGGGCCCTCCACACACAGCCAGATCCAAATGATGGTTGAGTCCACACATCGACCAGGTGCTACAGTTCAGCCTTCAGGCTTCAGGTACAGTACGTTTGGCCAATTGCTCCTAAGCCTCTTTCTTGATCTATGGCAATCATATATTTATAATCAATATTTAATTTATCTTTACCTCCATTTTTTATTCTTTAGTTCTTTAGAGGAGGATAAGATTTAGCAATCTCATACGGTGCAGAGTGTAGACGTGCAATTAGGGTATTGTGGTATGAGAGTTGAGACTATTTAGCGAATAATCACCATCTCAAGTTCTCAACCAGGTATTTTACTAACTTTATGCATTGAGAAGAAACTTGAGACTAATATTGATGCCATCATCAATGAGTTCATATCTAGAAATATTAGAAGAAATTTTTAAGGTAACATTTATAATTTGTTTGATAAGAACATCCTTTTGGATGTATTAAAATTTAATAGAAATGTCATCATTATTATTATATTGTACTCCTCCGTCTCTAAATAACTATTGTTCTTGCTTTTCGAGAAATAACTTTAACTAATTTTATATAAAAAAATATTAATATTTATGGTATACAATTAATATCATTAGATAGATCGTTGAATCTATTTTCATAATAAATTTATTTGGAGATACAAATGTTGCACGTATTTTCTATAAATCTAGTCAAACCTACTGCACGGAAACAAAAAAGACTAATATTTAGAGACAGAGGGAGTATGTAGCCAAAGTAAAGGGCCCATCCTTTTTACTTCGCTCTAGGCCAACAAATTGACAGGACCGGGCCTGTATTTAGTTTTATAAGTATTATTAGTAATCTTTTTTCGTATAAACTGGATATATACCCGTGCGTTGCACGGACAAGCACAATGTCATTTGACAAATACTTCAAATATTATTGGGACAAAGATCGGCTGTCCCGTGATCTTTTGACCTACATATAATAAGGAAAAAAATATTTTCCCCTTATAAGAAATTTTACTATGGTTGAAGAAATTTGGACCGTCAGTAAGGAGCGATCAGATGGCTAGAAAAGAAGAGGTACCAAGGGGAAATCACTATTAGTCACCCGGTGCATAGTAAATTGGTGGGACCAGCACAATAAAAATATTTTTATTATTTTATAGATTCATTGGTGAGGAGCGATCGGATGGCTGGAAAAGAAGAGGTACCAAGGGGAAAGCAGTGTTAGGTACCCGATGCATACTAAATTGGTGGGACCGGCACAAAAAATATTCTTTTATTTTTGTAGTTTTTTATTTAATTAAGAGCAAAATGGTAAATTTAGATTAAAAGAATAATATTTTGAGTGGTATAGTTCCGATGCATTATATTAGAGTAGTATAGGTGGATGGATATCTTCTTCCGACCACACCAACCCCGGTCCCTCTGTTCTTCATTCCAGTTCCACCCTTCCCCGCTCATGGCGACAACTCCATCCACACCCAGGCCTCGAAGTTTTTCACCGCTCATGGCGATAGCTCTGACGCGCATGTGGCTAAAGCAGCGTGCGAGGGCGAGGGCAAGGGGGGCGGCGGCGGTGAGGGCACGCAGACCCCTCTCACTAGTCCCGGTGAACGGCGAGACTGCGTCGATCCGGCGAAGAAGGTGGAGGAGGCAATATCAGGGTCTGACCCCTCCTCACCAACACTCAACAAGTATCCATCAACCTATGCTTACTCTAATATAAGGCCCTGAAGCTAGACTTCACCAAGCCATAGGCGCCGATAGTGAGCAAGGTGGCCCCGCGCGGCGTTAGCCGTGCCTGCCATCGGCCCAGCATCACAAAGATTTCGTAGAGATTAGGTGGGGTCCAGCTCTATTCGCCACTGTTGTAGGTTCGCCTAGGGTGGTGTTCGTTGGAGACTAGTTCCGTGTCAACCGGTTTGTCGGTGCGTGGCTCTGGCTTCAGCTTTGAAGGTTTATCTAGTCCACACTAAGCAATTGGAGTAGAACATTAATATTGAACGAAAAAAGATTACCTGTCTTTTTGTTCCGGTATTTTAAGATATGGAACTATTTTCCAGTTGCGCAAAGCCATCCTCGACCAAAGAGTCTATGCATGATGTTATGCCTTCCACCTAGTGGACGGCGGGATACATGTTAAGTTTGCTTGAACTATAGATGAATAAGTGGCACATGTTACACAGAGGATTTGTACTTATCAAGGTCTTTTCTTGGCCTTCGTCTCACATTGTTGGATCGGAGGCTAAGAATTAAGCATACGAACCTTCGTGTTTTTGAAATTCAGCACTAGGAGAGCTCAATGGTTGTTGTTAATATTTGTTGGCACAAAAACCTGGAACAAATAAGCAGCTGCATTTATTTTGATATTGAGTACCTAGGAGTTGTAACTATTATAGTATAATATTATGTACCAAACTTCTTCTTATACATTTGTGGGCTATTAGATTCTTGAATGTCATGCGTTACTTACACTAAGGACCCAAAATAATTCATAGCCTACTTTAGGGCTTAGAAAGTTGTTATGAATGACGTTGAATCAGTTTCTGCATTATTAAAATTAGCATAGGAATTTATGACATGCATATGTTTGAGTTAGTACATAGTGGGCGTTTGCATGTTTGTATTGTCGATATTGATCTGAAAAAATATTACTTCATCTAATATAAATTTCTCTTTGGCATTGTTTTGCTGTAAGAACATTTCCACCTATTTCTACCAACTTAGCATCATTGTAACTCATTTGTACTAAGGTTGCAGCATCTCCGTTGAGTTGACTCAATTTGATCAGTGTCCATAATAGGCTTCCTGGGTGTGATATGTGTAGAGAGGTCATCTTGTTGCTACAGAGGGGTCATCTTACTGTTGTGTGTTCTTCTTCATCTTACTTTCTGTTGTAGTGAGTATGGTGTTGCATTATTTATTTTTGGTCATACATGGGAGAAATGTAAGGGGCCACCTGCTGCCAGACTTTTGGACCACTATGTGTGATGGAACCTATGATTGGTATTTTTTAATTCCAAATTATCGATTTCAGCATCAGAAAAATGAATTGAAGCCACATTCGTAGATGCATAGTTTAAGCGTTGTAATACCTCAACATGTGAAGATATAGACATAGATGGTTAAACATGTAAAGACGTAGGCATAAATGGCTGAACATGTGAAGATTTAAGCATGACGGTACAATAAGCTAGAGTAGTTGTCGTATTTTTTTGTTTGAAAAATTTTGTTACCGAATAAAGCATGGATGAGTAGCTAAAATGAGTATTATCATATTGGTTACTTTGATATCTATTTTCATTTCTGTATTATCATCTTCTATCTTACTCACCCTAGCTTCCATACTTCCGTCCCTTCTAACCTTAGCTAACTCGTAGAAACTAGGGTGAGTCTAAGATTAGAAGGGACACAAGTATGGAAGCTAGGGTGAGTAAGATAGAAGATGATACTACAAAAATAAAAGTAGATATCAAGATAACCAATGTGAGAGTACTCATTTTAGCTCCTCATGCATGCTTTATTTTGTAACAAATTTCTCAAAAAACAAGAAATGCAACAACTACTCCAGCTTAATGTTCCATCTATGCTTAAATCTTCATATGTTCAGCCATCCATGCCTACATCTTCACATGTTTAGCCATCTATGCCTACATCTTTCACATGTTCAGGTATTACAACGCTTAAACTATGCATCTACGAATGTGGCTTCAATTCATTTTTCTGATGTCGAAATTGATATTTTAGAATTAAAAATATATAAATTGCAAGAACCATCACACATAGCGGTCCACAAGTCAGCAACAGCCAGCCCAGTACATTTCTCCCTTGTACAACAAAAAAAATGTTGCAGCGCCCACTACAACAGAAAGTAAGATGGAGAAGAACACGTAGCAGCAAGATGACCCCTCTAAGCAGCAAGACAACCCTCTACACAGCACACCAAGGAAGCCTATTATCGACACCAATTACAAACTGAGTCAACTCGACAGAGACGCTGCAACCTTCATATGAATGAGTTACGACGACGCTAAGGTGGTAGAAATAGGTGACAATTTTCTTAAAGCAAAACATCTACGCCCTAATGCCAAAGAAAAATTTATATTAGATGAGGTAATATCATTTTAGATCCGTGTCGACAATACAAACATACAAACACATACTATGTACTAACTCAAACCTATGTAGGTCACAAATGCATATGCTGATTTCAGTAATGTGGAGACTGATTCAGCATCATTCATAACAACTTTCCTAGCCTAAAAGTAGGCTATGCATAATTCTAGGTCCTTAGCATAACCAACGCATGACATTCAAGAAGCTAATTGCTGACAAATGTATACGAAGACATTTGATACATAATATTATACTATAATGGTTACAAATCCTAGCTACTCAGAGATCAAACTAAACGCATCTACTTATTTGTTCTAGGTTTTTGTGCCATTGAATATTAAAACACAACCATTGGACTCTCCTAGTGCTGAATTTCAAAAACAAAGGTTCATATCGTTAATTCTTTAGCCTCCGACCTAGCAATATGAGACAAAGGCCAAGAAAATACCTTGCTAAGTACAAATCCTCTGCGTAACACATGCCACTTATTCATCTATAGTTCAAGGAAACTTAACATGTATCTCGCCATGCACTAGGTTGAAGGCATACAATCATGCCTATACTCTTCGGTCGAGGATGGCTTGGTTATAATTGAAAAAAAACAATGAACTTATACGACTAGAAAATAGTTAAAAAGATGGGTACTCTTGTTCCGTTCTATATTAATGTTCTACTCTAATTACTTAGTTTTATGTTTTGTTATATTCATTCATCTGGGGTGTATTTACTAAAATATATGCTGGCATGGGACAGAGAACAAATGACCTAGCATTTCAGTTTGTCGTAGAATTCTCGTGAATTCCAAATTGCTAGACGGACACCATAATTGCTATATGACGCGCTACTTTCACTTATATGTACAAATGAACATATTCAGTTGGAAAGTATGCACGAGTCTGCTCCTTTCTGACAACAACATCAAACGCTTAGACTCATACCAAATTCCTATGACGGTATGTACTACAACCGCATATTAGCCATCTTTCAATTGGAATAACTTATTTCATATTGTAAAAAAATCTAGGTCTATATAACATTTGTCATGATGATACTTAGAAGGAAAATTACTTTGCAAACAATCTGGAGGAACAACTGTAGCACGAACAGGCTACGGACAACGATGTGCAAACAATACCACCTCCAACTGGAAGTCCAGCAACCCCGCAGCTAGCACGAAAGGAAGGAGAGGATCCCAAGGAAGGAAAAGAGGACCGGCAAAGAAAGTTGACTACTCCTTAAACTGCCACTCCAAAGACGTACTGCTCAATGTCATGGCACAGTGCACACAATTACAAAACTATAGCCCAGTTAGAAATAACGTTTCGGGAGCTAAGTCATCTTCTTCCTTTCCTCTCTGTTTGTTTTACATCAAATCGGCAACGCAGCCATGGCGGCGAGCCATCCCACAAATCACAGTTTATAAGATTGATTAATAATAGGTGATATCACGGAAAACAGGGGCAGATATGTAAGAAAGGATTTGGGGATCTATACCCAAGAACAGGGGCAGATTTGAATCTCGGAGCAGGGAGGGTCGGACGTGTACGACTAGTAAAGATGGCAACGGGCACCCGATCTCCGATTCCCCGCGGGGAATTCCCCTATTAGGGGACGGGGATGATGCCAAATTCATCCCCACGGAGATTAAAATGGTAGGAACTTGATCCCCGTCGGGGCTGGCGGGGACGGGGACGGTTCCCTGTAACCCGACCCCGATCCCCGTATCCCCGCCCGCTAGCAGCTGTATATGTGCGAACCAACAAGTGAAGGCCCATCTAGAGCCCAACTACACGCAGCCAATATATATACCGCGAGTCTGCGAGTAACCCTAAAGCTATCCATTCATCCTTTCCTTCCTGTACCAGCCGGCAGCCGCCGCTAGCTTCTCCCTCTCATCCCTCGCTGTCCCACACCAGACGCGACGCGACTCCACAGAGGCCGAGGCGCCGACACAGCACCGCCAGCAGCATCCGCGCGCGGCTCCGCTTTGCCCCTCTCATCTCCCGCACCAGAGACCAGACGCGACTCCGCCGAGGCATCCCAGCGTCCGAGTCTGCTCTTGTCATGCGTGTTCTGAGAGAACGCTGGCAGCTCAAATCCAGCCACAGTCGAGCAAGCAACAGGGGATGTGGTCTGTGTGGAGGTGCGGCTCAAATCTGTTGGAGCCTGCTCCTGCTATCTAGATCAGAGTGCTAGTAAGTGCGATGATGTATATAGCTTGCTTGTGCATTTAAGCCTGTTTTTGCTCCTTCCCTCTAGATCTGTGTGCTACTAGATCTGTGAGTGCAATGATGTATGTACAACGTGCTGATATATGTATTTCGTGCTTGCAATGGTGCTTCTGTATCGGAATTTCACGGTGTTCAATTTGTTATGTTCCTGCCCTCTTGTATGGCTGTCATTGAAACGGGGATGGGGTCCCCGCGGGGATCAATTCCCCGCTCGGGGACGGGGATGGGGGAACTCTGGCCCCAACGGTTTAGACGGGGACGGGGATAGGAAAAATTTGTCCCCGCGGGGACGGGGATGAGGAGCCATCCTCCGACGGGGAATTCCCCGTTGCCATCTCTGTGTACGAGTCCCTGCTGCCGGTGATAGAGAGCGGCCTGCCGGAGTTGCGCGACCCGCCTCGGGGGACGAGGTTGTCCTTGCCTTGGTCGTCAGCGTTGGCGAAGCGCAGCGGAGATGAGTGCCGGGACAGGGACCGGCGATTCGAGGTGGAATCGGAAACAGCATCAACGTTGTCGCCGGAGGTCGGGGCAGACGACCGACTATTGACCGCCATGACCGTCAGAACGCCCACGAACGCGCGTCGAGAGGGGTGGTGACGAGTAGCGGCTTAGCGTATATATTCACATTTTCCAGGGCGTAGACATGGGCCGAGTATCCTTGCGTCTACATGGGCCGGGGCATCCTTTTTGGTCCAACGCACGGTTTCCTTCGTCCTCAGGACGATTTCTGCGGCATATGAACCGCCGCCGCCGCGATTTCGTCCGCATTATTTCTTTCCTTCTGGAGTTCTGCCATTGACGCTACCGATCTAAAATCGCCAGGTGCCTTCTCCAAACCTAGCCACCAAAAATGACAAGACGAATATCGAGTAGGCGGCAGCATCATCATTTTGCTGCGCACCAAGCGCCAAGAAGAGTTCAATAAATTGAAGAGTCCAAGCTACTGTAATGAAAGCAGGAGAACATGGCAAGCTGTTGTACCAACGATGTGTAGAAAATGTTCTTTGAACTATCTGTATAATGAAACTGCAAGAACGTAGCCACAAGGAAATTAAATTAAGAGTAAAATGCACGTAGGGTCCTCGAACTTTTGGGCCGCTCTCATCTAGGTCCTCAGACTAAAGAAGCAACTATCTAGGTCCCTGATCTAGTGCCGACGTACACCAGAGGTCCCAACCCTGCCACGCCAGCATCATCCTCCAACGTGGCCATGCCACGGTGGCAACTGGACACAGTAGCCGTACCGATTTCTCAAAAAAACCCCTCTCGCGGCCACCTCGCGCTTAGCCATGCCGGTCATGGTGGCCACCGCGAACGTGTCGCCGAACTTTCCTAGGAACACCATGGCGACGATGAACGTGCCGCCGAACTTCCTCAGTGTGCGTGCGAGCCGCCTCCACGGCACGCGGGCAGGCGAGCAGGCGAGCGCAGGCGGGCCGCCGCCGCCGCCACGCGGTCGTGCGTGCGAGCGCGGGCGGTCTGCCGCCGTCGCCGCCGCTGCGGTCGTGCGTGTGAGCGCGGGCGGGCTGCCGCCGTCGCCGCCGCTACGGATGTGCGTGCGAGCCACAGCCGCGGCACGCGGGTGCGCGAGCAGGTGACCGCGGACGGGCCGCCGCCGCCGCGCGGTCGTGCGTGCGTGCGAGCACAACGAGTACAGTGCGAGCACTTGTGAGCACTGCGAGGACGAGGCGAGCACTTGCGAGCACAGCGAGGACGGGGCAAGCACTTGCAGGGGCAGCACAGGCATATGCTCGGCACATCGCGGTGACCCACTGCACCTGGACCTCCGCCGCCCCCATCCAAAAATTCGTCAGCCTCGGTGCATCCAAAAATCCGCTCAATTTGGCGAATTTTGCGCCGCCGGCCGCCCTTGCCGTGGCTCGAGCTATGGGCGCAGCCCCGCTCTCTGCCTCACTAAGCCACCACCATTTCGCCCGTTCTAGGTCCGCCCTGATGCCCTCCATCTCGGTCTCGCAGAGGTTCGAGGGAGCTTCACCGTCGCGCCAGGAACGGCGACCTTGTCGCCGGTTTCCACCGCCGCAGGGCATGCCGCCGCAGCCAGCTCTGCTCCACCCGCCTCGGACCTGCTGCGGCTAGGCTACGCCGTGGGGAGGTGACCCCTTTGCACCTCGGCAGGTTCCCATGCTGAGCTCGGCCTTGTGCTGCCACGTCGCGACGCTCGCCGCCGCCATTGCTGTGCACCTCCGCCATGGCCGCCGAGGTGCCTTATGCACCTACCGCCGCCGCCTGCAGCGCGCCGTACCTCCCTCCCTTACCTACCTCCCTCGCACGCGCGCCCGCAGTGGCGACGGCGGCGCCTGCTTGCATGCTCGCGGCTGCGGCTCGCTGGTACGCCCGCAGCGGCAGCGGCAACCCCTGCTCGCACGCGCGCCCACACGCCGACAACTGCTGCTCTGCTCGCCCGCGTGGCCGTGACGGCAGTGGCTCGCACGCCCGCCCACGGCGGCGGCGGCGGCCCGCCTGCACTCGTCTCCTCGCCTATGGCACAATCACGGTGTTCAGTTTTTTTTTTTTTTTGAAAAGTTGGCATGGCCATGGTGTCCGGCTGCCACCGTGGCATGGCCACGTTGGATGATGATGCTGGCGTGGCAGGGTTGGGACCTCTGGTGTACGTCGGCACTAGATCATGGACTTGGATAGTTGCTTCTTTAGTTTGAGGACCTAGATGAGAGCGGCTCAAAAGTTCGAGGACCCTACGTGCATTTTACTCTTAAATTAAACTAGGCATGGCTTCTAAGGCTTCAATGGCTTGGCCTCCACCTTCTTTTGGAGCTCCTCAATCTTCCCAGCCATGGTGACCACCTTCTTTCCGAGGTCCTCAATCTGCTTAGCCATGGAGGCCGCCTTCTTTTCGAGCTCCTCGATACGCAGGTCCCGAAGGATTGGGGAATGCCCGAGCTGTGGAAGATAAAGTTCATTAATTAGATGTCCTCCACCGGGTGCGACGGCATCGCGGCGATGTGCCTGGCGATCTCGACCAGCATGTCGTGCGGGAGAGCCAAGCTGCTGCAATGAACGCAAGAGAACATGGCAAGTTGCTGTACCAACAATGTGAATTTAAGAGTCCAAGCTGCTGCAATGAACGCAAGAGAACATGGCAAGCTGTTGTACCTCGTCAAGAAGAGTTCAATAAATTGAAGAGTCCAAGCTGCTGCAATGAACGCAGCAGAACATGGCAAGCTGCTGCAATGAACGCAGGAGAACATGGCAAGTTGCTGTACCAACGATGTGAATTTAAGAGAAGAAATTTGAGCAATATGTTCAATTGGCATAAATGGAACTCCTTTTATGCATTGGTACACAACTATTTAAGTTCTAAATGATTATGTGCATTTTTTTAATGATGATTTAAGTGCGTTGATGAATATATCTTTGAGGTAAATGTAACAAATCAGCATTGTCATAAAAACAAAAAATCAGCATTGAAGCAAACTTACGAGCACCAACTATCAACATGTAATACAAAAAAATATGCTATTATTTTTATGACAAAAAGCAAGCCACTATTGATTCTATAAAGTCCTTATTGGGCGAGGGGATGCTGATATATCTTTTTGCGCCTCCAAAGGATGCGAGCCCAGTTGGTTAGCAGTTCCGGAGGCACCCCTTAGGTCTTGAGTTCGAACTTTCATGGGAGCGAATTTCAGACTGAGGGTAAAAAAAATCCTCTCGCTCGCCCCAGATCAAAGCACAGGTTAAGAGACGGCCTTCTCACGGGTGACGGCTCCTTGTGTATGGATGGGGTGGAGTTCGAGGATTTTCTCGATCTACGTGAGAAGATCTTCTTAAACCGGAATACCCGGGGCTATTTAGCCACCGCGGATTAAGTTTTTTTTATATATCTTTTTGCGCCTGAGGCCTGCTCACAAGGTCACGTCTGAATATGAAGTCCGTAAACGCAGAAATATAGTTGATCTAACTTGGCACATTGTCCTTTTAAACACAGATTGGATGCATCTGAACCAATCCATGCACATAATTTATTTATCATGAACAGTGCCAGTGTGTCACCAAAAGACACCTAAACCCAAAATATATTGGATAGAGAGATGATGTACTCTCCAGGGAACCAAGGAGAAACATTTAACACTTTGTTTGTACACATTTAGGTTGGATGGTGAATCAGAAAAAGAAAGGAGGGACCAACTCAAATCTATGTTCATAATAAGTATCGAAATCCAAATTCAACATATAAGAGAACTAAAGCTAGAATAATTCAAGGGACAATAGCAAAACGAAGGGAAAAAAACGTTTTGACCTCTACTCCACGGAGCCGCCACTGGCTAGATTGGTGGATCCCCATGAACCGCTCGACATGGGGGTGATAATTGATAATACGCCTGATGGTACCAGCGCTTCATTCGCATCTCACGGTCGGTCGAAGGCGCAGAGTACGGCCATGGACACGCGAGGCGCGTTCGTGCAGGCAGCACGGATGGCGGCCGCGAGGCGTCCACCGTTGGGCGAACTGCAGAACCCTCGGATGAAGTGCAAGTGCAAGGCAGAGCCGCAACCTGCGCCGACCAAGAAGGCGTCGCCTACGAGGTTGATGAAGCGATAGCGCTGGTCCGGGAATGTCATTGTGCATCGCCATCACCATCACCATCGCCATCGCCATCTCAATCTCGATTTGTGCTTATATTATCGGCTCCCGAACGGCGGCGGCGGCGTAGGTGCGTCGAATGACTTAATCGCTAGGGTCGACTAGGGTTGGTTTGATTAAAGATAGCCTTCAGAGGCATGTCTCTCGACCTTTTGATGTCTATATATACGACTCTACTAGGGTCGTCGATTTTGCACATGATCCTTTTTTTTTGAACTTTCAGAACTTTTATTACTCATCTGACCCAGCCAAATTGCTGGTCACCAAATCCTCAACGACCCAAGGAACCTCCTCCCAAGTGTTATAGGTTCCACTTGGAAGATTACAGCCATATGCAGCAAGAGCATGCGCAGCACTATTACAATCACGCTTACAAACAGAAATGGTACATGACATGAAATCGTCTTCAATGAGATGCTTGATCTCTGTGATCACTCCATCAGAGGAGGATAGTCTGTAGTCATCCGTCAGGATTGCTTCTTTCACCAGAGCAGCATCCACTTCTAAGTTAATACGTGTAATCCCCATCCTTGCTACTTCCTGAAGGCCTGCCAGACAGCCCAGCAACTCTGCTTGAAAAGCGTCAAGGAGGAAATCTTCTCACCCTGTTCCTGAACTCACAACCTGCCCCTGATCAAAACCCCATCCTCCATCGTGCTTATCGCTGTTAAAAGCACCATCAGTATTCAGCTTGAGCTCACCAGTCCTCGGCTTTTGCCATCTCCGCTTCTCACGATTTTCCGACAATAGCCGGCTGTCAGTCTTCTGCACCTGATCAGTATGGAATGCAGTAATATAGGCCATTTCAGCTGCAGTTCTTCTCCTTCCTTCCTCTCTCCACTTATTCCGCTCTCCCCATCATAGCCATAGCATCATGACTACCGTGAGTTGCTCCTTCCCCTTCATCTTCAGAACCATCTCCATCATATGTCGAGCCCTGCATCTTGCTTGTTCTAAATTCAACTCCCGCCATACTTTCTTCACTTGTTTACATTTAAATAGCAGGTGGCCTCCATCCTCATCAAGCCTACCACACATGCAACAACGTGTATCGAGCTGAAGGACCGGAAATGGCGACCAGAGGGGGGTGAGCCTCAAATTTTTGTTGAAATATTTTCGGCCGCTGTCCCAAATTCACCACCAAAAACAAACCATGACAATTGTTTCCAAATCTATAATACCCAAGCCAACTGGTGACGAGAGTACCTAGATAGCTTCTATGAAACGATAGAAGATCAACGCAAAAGACGGAACACAATTTGGATCTCAAACGCGCAAATCACGGATGAACAAATTGCCAGCCCGAAATTTCACCTGGATATCAGGTAGCAGCACTGCACCAAAAATCTCTCTTGTCCATGAAAGAGATTTGCTAAAAGAGCAAGCAATCAAAATGCTCTGTAGCTTGAAAGTGACTACTCAGGAATTTGGAAAAATAAATTACGAGCAAGCAAAGCTCTTGCTTCTGGACATGCTACCCCTCCACTGTCTGCTGCAAGTGTTTGTCCAGCGACGCAGAAATGGAGAAACAAAAAGCACGAACAGGCAGGCAATTAACACTGGACAGGAGCTCCCTGAAGCTGTCGATCTGTAACAGAATATCACAAAACCTGCTGCTGCCCTGCTGAGCAAGAACCGTCGCAAGATCGTCTAGGTGCCATGACCGAACCTGCTAGTTGCTGCACAGACACAGAAAGAAAGAAGATAGAGACCGGCAGACAGGAATGGAACAGAGGCAACTGGCTCGGGACTGCACGAGCTTGGTGCTGGGCAAAGCACACGACGAACTGGTCGGGCTTGACAAGCAGCCGTGCCGCTCTGGTGAGCACGCCGGCGCCTAAGCGCTTGGCACTGATAGCACTGCTGCTGGGCTGCTGGAACCCACGCGCCCTGCCTCTGCTGACAAATAGCGAAGCTGCCAAAGAAGAACGACCTGAGAAAAGAACAGAAGGGTTGCGGCCAAAGATTCAAAGAAAAACGAACTAAATCAACATGGATTGCAACCAAACTTTGCACAGGCCATCACAAGAGGGTTAGTGAGCATACTCCAAGAGATCATCGCCCAATTTCTACTCTAGCCATGGGAAATTTCAGATCGAGCCAAAAACATAAAAGGAAACCCCAAAAAGGAAATCTGCTTCAAACTTGATGCACGAGTGGAATTGATGAAAATCACTTGGTGATCTGGTTCGTCACTCTTCAAAGCATCAACTGAACCAAGCAATCATGAGAGAAAGACTCAAACCAGCAAGAAATCAGAGGAACAGGAGGCGCATGAACAGTAACTCGCAAGAACAAAAAAAACTAAATCCCGGAGGACAACTGGAGGATTCGGGCCTCCATTCCCTCTCTAAATCTTAACACAATACACCATGAAAATCTCAGAGTATTTTGACATCTCTTATGAACTAGAAGAAGCTAACCCTAAGAGAGAAAGAAGGGAATGAGGAATGAGAGAGAGGTGAGGGAGATAGGGGCTCCCTCATCCTATTTAACAGGGCTATTACACAATCCCCGATTTGCCCCTGATACACATGAGTCAAACCATTTAGTCCAAGGGTGTAAAGGTCCAACTCGGTTTTCATCTTGATCCGACGGCCACCGCGCCTGCTCACCGGTAGCTTCGCCTCGACGTGACCTCCCCGATGTCGCCACGTGCCGTCCGTTTCTCCTCGGAACCTCCGCCCGGGTTTTGAGGCCCAAACCCGTAAACCCGCATCCGATGGTTTTGAGGCCCAAACCATCAAACTGCTCCGCGAGTAGTGTACTCCATACGCGTCCCCCGCCATCCGACGCGTGTCACCTTCATGGTCAACACGGTCACTCTCATGTCTTCTCGCGCTTGTCGATGTCCCAAGTGTCAGCCACCGCGGCTAGCCACCCGGCCTTCGGGTCCCTCGGTCCAAGCCTCACGTCCTTCCTTCACCCCTCCGGTCCATCGGCACAGCACGTCCTCCTTGACCTTCACCTCGCCGTCGGCTACCGCCTCCGTGCTCCACACATGCACAAGACAAGCCAAGAGACATGTCGCACACAAGGCTTTCGCTAAGGTAGGGTTAGTCACCACTAGGGTTGAAAACGGACGGAATTTTTTCCGTTCCGAACCGTCTGTTTTTCCACATTTGACCCGCCCGTTTCCGTATTTTCGGAAAAATCCGGAAACGGGACGGAATGCGGGACGGAGGTTTTCGGAATCGGAACGGAAACGAGGATGATGTTTTTCCGACCGTATTTTCGGAATTCCGTATTTAGCCGGAATTTTACCGGATTTCTTTCGGATTTTTACCGCATTTCTGCTAGGCCCATAAACCTTGTATCTTGTTCGCAAGGCCCAACCGCCCAACGCTTGTACACTATAATCCAATCCACAAGCGTGATGGCGCGTGACAAGTTTACTTCTATAATCATCCATGTTACTTGTTTGCATAATACGTATTGAATAAGGACCTTGAATCCTAATTATCCACGTTACTTATGTAATCACTCTACTCAAGTTCATGGCTCAAGTATAATATTGAAGAACCTAAATCCTAGTCATTTATGAACTATTTTGTGTGTGATTGTAATTTGTGAGTATAAAGATGTGTGGTATTCCGGCTTAAGCTCCGACTTCCGACCGTTTCCGTTGAATTTCCGACCGTATTGGTTCGTTTTCGTACACCCGCATATTCCGGTTTCGTTTCCGAACCCGCATTTTCCGAACCCGATCCCGTTTCCGCCAAAAAATATAGAAACGGAAGTAGAAATGAGGTTTTTCCGTCTGTTTCCGTCCGTTTTCATCGCTAGTCACCACTCAACCTACTTCGTGGATCACATTGACAATCACTCATCACAAAACGAACACGCAAGGGTACTTGTCAACCTTGTGTTCGCACAAGCTTCATTCCCCTGCTCTGGAGCACTCTCCTCATAGCCAAAGTGTTGTGGCTTAGCCTCCAAAGAAAGTGCTTCACTTTCGACTGACAATCAAGATTCCACAGGCTATTCCAAAACTTTATATCAGCAGTGTCATCCCGAGAGCCTGATCCCTGCTGCCTTTCCTGGTTTCTAATCATAGTTGCTCGATGTACCTTATAAGCTGACTTCACAGAGAAGCAACCCTTTGTATCGAAATGCCAACCCACCACGTCATCCATATATGTGTGAACTGGAATTGTTCTGATAATTTGAACATCATCCTCCCAGAACGTTTGGTTCAAGAGCTCAACGTCCCAGTTCTCAGTGCTTGGATCAATCAATTCGTCAACAGTACGAATCATGTTTCTTCCTCTCGGCGTGATTGGCTTTCTAGTGATACCCCTTGGTAACCATGGATCCTCCCAAACCTTTATGTTACGACCATCGCCACACGCCAAATGATCCCGTGTTTCAGAGTTTCAATACCCATACTGATACTGCGCCATGTATATGAACACCCCGGCCTCACATGCGCCTCCAGGACACTTGAATTTGGGTAGTATTTTGCTTTCAGTAGTCGACCACGGAGCGACGTGGGATTCTGTAATAGTCTCCAGGCTTGCTTGGCAAGCATCGCCATGTTAAAAGAATGGAGATCTCTAAACCCCAAACCTCCTTCAGCTTTCGGACTAACTAAGGTCTCCTAACTCACCCAATGCATGCTACCTTCTTTATCTTGATTATTCCACCAGAATCGAGCCATCATGGAACTGATTCGATTGCACATTTCCTTGGTAATGTCAAAACAGCCCATTGCAAAAGCTGGAATTGCCTGTGCCACGGCTTTGATTAAAATTTCTTTGCCGGCTCTAGATAACAACCTTTCTTTCCATCCTTGGATTTTTTGCCAAATACGATCCTTCAGGTAGGAGAAAACATTACTCCTTGATCTCCCAACGAAGACCGGCAGACCAAGGTACCTTTCATTCATTGTTTCTGATCGGATGCTGAGTGCTTCCATTACTCCTTGTTTATCATCATCACTAGTATTGGGACTGAACATCACTGCTGATTTATCCGCATTTATCAGTTGTCCCGACCCACTGGTGCAACCGACGGTCACGGCCTCAAATGCGAGCGATGCGTGAGGTGATAGCAAAGGGCCAAGCCCATCTATCTATGATGCTACGTGCTGGGCCAAAATGTCTCCGACTGGGGCCGGCCTTTTAATACATTGTCTTGTTTGCTTTTTTTTTTTTTGAAACTACGTTGTCTTGTTTGCTGGCCGAGGGGAAGAAGCGAGACGAAGGTGACGCTAGCAGATTCATGCTCTGCTTCTCCTTTATGATTTTTCTAATGTAGTAAATGATCTTTGTGAAATGTACTTTAGGACCAAATGGAAAAAGAAGTCGACGAACGAAGCAGAGCAGACCAGAGCTCCGACGGCGGCCGGTGGCCGGCCTTAGGGACGAGTCCAACGGATAGTGGTGGAGTTGGTACGGTTGCCGCCGAAGAAGCAGTGCCAAACGCTGGTACATGCGTTTTGTCCGTCTCTCGCGTGCTCTCTTGCCGCCTAGCGAACATCTTTTGGACCCAAACGAGGAACACAACGTAGTCTAAGCTGGTGATTAGTTGGACCGCGCGCGTCTGATTAATACACTAATCCCCACGCCTTTCTTTTCCCAGTGCTAGCCAACGTCAGATTTGGACTCGTGCTCACTCGCTCCACAGCTTTGTAGCGTGCTCTGGTCCAGACGCCACGAGTCCACGACCAACACCACCGCTCGGCTCTGCGGCGTAGTAGGGGGCCCCTCCTGGCGCCGGCCAGGCCATCCGGGCCTCGGCTCGGCGTGCCGGCATGCCGACGCGCGCGGCCATCATGCGCGCGGCGCTGCCGGTGGTAGTGGCCGCGCCTTTCGTCCGGCGCGTCCGGTCAATCGAGCAACCAACCAACACACATCTTCCTAAAGCACCACCGCAATCGATCGAGCGGCTTTCTTTCGCGTCTCCCTTTTCACAGTTTGTCAAGCACGCTTTACCCCCGTCCAGCACTAATGATCCATCACCCGTAGACTCATGCATTTTCGTTGCTCATCAATGGCTGTCTTCAAAAATCTCCGTAGGGATTTGTTCCGGCCGGAGAAACCGAAGAGGAATCTGAATTTTTTTAAAGCCTCTCATCCGAGTATGGTTGTAATATCTGTTCACACACCCTACACTGTGCAAGCATACCACACGCACTACTTGTGCACTACTAAACCTACAACTACACACAGATAGCAACCGCGTCCTTCTAAAGATCACCGGGACCAGCCATGGTTCCGTAGAGGACAGGCACGTCGCAAATCCTTCTGTGGCTCCACGCGAGAGAGGCTGCAAACACTTATTATGGGGGAAAACGCCGGTGAAAAAAATCACACTTCAAGCAGGGCTCGAACGCGCGACTGGTGGCCTCTACGCCCGGAGCGCTCACCAACCGAGCTACGACTCGGTCCCCAAAGAGGAATCTGAATTGTTCATTCGTTTGCAACAGTTGTATATCTACGGCCTGTGAAACTCACTGGAACTTGCAAAATACATACTCGTATTTTGCAAGTTCCAGCGAGTTTTGTACAAAGATAGTTCTCCATATAACATCGCATAGATTCAGGTCTGGTGCAGCATACAAAGATAGTCCTCACACACGTACGGGACTGCAGACGGACATTTCACCTAACCCAACAGTCCATTCACTTCACGGTTCACGCCCCAAAGTCACAAGCTCTCAAGTCTCAAAGCATGGTCCCATTTTATTTCAAAAAAGAAACTATATATTCGGTCCGCGGCGACGACGAGGAGCCGTTCCGGGCGTGCGTCGTGTCCGCGGCGATTCTTTCCGCGCGGCGAATTCGTCAACAAAAAATCTGGGGAGGGGATTCCCTTCCCGGTTACGCGAGAACCGCGATGCCTTTGTTTACCAACGGTGGTGTGCTGCGACGCCCAGGGCGGGATGGGGGGTGCATTAGGTGAGGTGAGTGCCGAAAGGCTTTCGGTTGGCACGTCCGTTTCGGCCATTGACTTGCCCTCCTCGCGAGCGCTTGCCTTGTGGCGTCCCATCCCAGAGAGACCACCAAGTGCCAGGCTTAGGTTAGGAGCTGCTGCCTTGTGGATAACTGAACCGCGGATCGATTGATTGATTAGTCAGGCAGGCAGGCAGGCAGGCTCCGGCGACGGATTATTAAGTAAGAAGAGGAAAATTAGAAAACGTAGGCGACCGTCGCCGATGATGCGGGGTTCCTGAATCCTGGATGTGTCTTCGTATCCAAGAAGCCAAGCCCCCATCATCAGGCTTCGACGCATCATTTGGGTTCTTTTCTTTTGCAGCAATTATACCTGTGCGCCTGGATCGATCGAACGATTGGACATGGAGTCGCCACGGGGGCTCATCAGCGTGCACTTCGGCTTGTTTAGGTACCTTTCAAATTCTAAATTTTTACACTCTCTTCATCACACCAATCTTTATACACATACATCGAGCACTAAATGTAAGTAAAAAAAAATAACTAATTACACAGTTTATCTGTAATTTGCGAGACAAATCTTTTAAGCCTAATTAGTCTATAATTAGATATTAATTACCAAATACAAACGAAAATGTTACATTAGCCCAGATCGCAAAAAAGTTACCATCTAAGCGAGGCCTTCATCCAGTTGGGCGGGAGTTGAGCAAACATGTACGAGCACTAGAAAAAAAAAATCAGAGAACAGGTGAAAGTACAGGCGCTTCCTTTCCTTCCTGACGCTTCCATGTCAAAGCATGGGCGCTTCCACCCCAAGAGGAAAGAGGCGGAGCACGTGTCACGTTTCGATGCCAAACATCGGCCTCGCCTAGCTTAGCACTCAACACTCACCGTGGCCATCGGCGTCCAACCGAAACCCTGCGACAGCGACTGTCACCATGCGGACGCCGGACGGGGACTAATCTAGAAGCAAGCGCTAGGAGACCGAGTGTGTGTGGTTAATCTTAATCGAGAGGCGTGTTGACCGATTAGCGGGGCACGGGCGCACGGCTTCTGGAATCATGCGACCGTACCCCTGCTCTGACCGCGGCTCAATCTTGTTCGTGTCAGAGAAGCAGATGCAGCAACCAGCAGCGCGGCGGCGGGCGGGCCGCGAGCCGTTGGGCCACATGTGTGGCCGTGACGCGACCTTCCCCAATCGGGACGTGGCGTGGCGATCCGATTGGACACCGGGGTGTTTAGGTTCAAAAATTTTCACCCAAAACATCACATCAAATCTTACAGCATATTTATGGAGCATTAAATATACACAAAACAAAAAACTAATTGCATAGGTCACCGTGAAATCACGAGACAAATCTTTTAAATCTAATTAGTCCATAATTGAACCGTAGTTGTCAAATAAAACGAAAAGCCACGGTATCCGAATCCAAAAATTCATCCATTGATCCGTCGAATGATTGCCAGCCGGAGGTTCCAGAAGTGCGTACAGGCGGCGTCGTTCTTATCCCCCGGGCTAGCCTCATTCAATTCGCGAGCGAGCACGGTTCGTTTTATTGTTATTCTTTATTTTTATTTATACTAAGATAATGCTCGTACGTTGCAATGAGAATAAAATAATATTTGAGCATGTGTTCTAATATCAGGTGTTCTCAAATTTTGGTTTTTAGCCAATCATCAATATTGACGATGTGCCCAGGCGCCGCACATGTTCGCGACATCACGGAGGACCCGATGTTGGAGGAGTTCGCAGCCTCGATCGCCAGCACTCGGCTCGTCACGGTGCCTTCTTTCGAGCGTGCGGTGTCACCTCCCGTGGCGCCCCCCTCCCCCCCCCCCCCCCCCCCCCCCCGCGCTCCTGGAAGAGGCGTCGACAATGGCGGTCGCCCTACTAGCGAACGCGGACCTAACGGCAACGGACTCCTGCGTGTTGAGGACCCCCCCCCTCCGCGCCCCATCCAATGGGCGAGGCTCACCGACGGCGGCTGACCCGCCCAGCCCGGAACCGCTGGAGACCCCCTCTAGTGAGGTCAGTGACGACACCTTCCAGCGCCGCCTCGACTGCTTCATCAACGAAGTGACGATTAAGAGGGACTCTCCTCTTATTCGTAAGCCTCCAAAGCAGCCCCTGTTAAGCCAAGACTGCCAAAGCGGAGCAGGCGATTGGTGGCTCAGCCCCTCTCTCGAGTTCCTGCCTCCAAGCGAGGGGAGGTCTTGATCATGCAGCGTATGGGCTACATCAAGCCGGGCGAAGCTTCTTCCGCGTCAGGGATCGAGAAGTATGAAAAGCTCCTCAGCGGCGGCATGACTGCGGAAGAGGCCGAGGCGCTGGACGCGCTCCTCCCGGCCGCTCAGCCGTGAAGGCGCAAGGCCACCTCCTAGGTCGTGCCTTGGCGTCAACTTCTGTTGTTTCTTTATGTAATATCGACCTAGTGATTCTCCGTTAGGATGGTCCAGCTACGGCTATGTTAACCTCCGGCACTCTTACAAGCACGTTGTGTGTTTGTCAAACTCTTCTTCTTAATACAATGGTACGCAAGTCTTTTGCGTATTCGAGAAAAAATACATGAGCTTTGATGAACATGCATGAAGATTTATTTATAATATATATATATATATATATATATATATATATATATATATATATATATATATATATATAAAATAAGATCATACTTGTGCGTTGTAACAGAAAAAAACTGATAATTCAAATCTAAATGTGTTGTGTTATTATCAAAAAAAAATACTTTGAATGTGATGTTCGCGATATTGATCCCCAAGTGAACTGGAACGCCAATTCTGATGATATTGATACAAGCATTGATTTCTGACCAAATATAATACTCCCATAAGTTGCAATTGACTCTGATCATTTTTTTTTTGTCAACTACACTGGCGCCACATGCTAAATTTCTGATGCAGAGATGGCAACACCAACTTGATATCTGAGATGTTTTCGATTGTAAGGTAGCCAAACAACACTGGGTTAAATAGAATGAACATAACATGAGATACATCAATGAACCGGTGATGCTGGGCCTCCTCATTCCCCTCCTTTGTTGGTACCTGCTCAACAAAATTTACATGTGGTCGAGTTACAAATGGGGGAGGCACCATCGGGGAAGCACAGCCGGACGTGCCGCCCTACTACAAGCGCCACCGCCGCCCCAGCGTTCGCCTTGTGGACATGGATGCCCAGGCCCCACGCCGACTCCATGAATGGCCCCAGTGCCCTCCTCAGCTTCAATTGTCACAACATCGCCTTCAGTAAAGCCTTCTTAATGGCCAATTCGTCTGCAACCAAACACAAACCAAGGCAAAGCGGTATGAAGTGAGTAGATGATATTTGACAAGCAAATAAGTTTTAAAGGAGAAAACATTAATTCACAAAGCCTGGTGTGTGGTGTCATGAACAAAAGAAAAGCAATAATAATTGTCATCTTGTATACACCTTCATCTTTTTTATGAGATTCATTTAGTGCAGGAACAAATTAGCATGTGAAAAATAGAAAGAAAAAAAAAAGGCAAACCAAGTGTAGCTGCAAGGAAGAGACATCAGGGTGGCAGTTGGGGTTTGGAAATGCAAACTATTTCTGAAGCAAAACTTCAGATAGCTTGAAACATCTTATTTAGATAAGTATCAGGATGCACGATACATGATGGAATGGTGATGCACGATACATCTTATTTAGGTGGAATGGCCAGTACTATCCCTAGTTCTAATTGGAATGCAGCGAAGAAAACTGCAATTTAACTTCCAACTTCAGCAGTGCGCTAAAATCTTATTTCCACATGGTTATTGCTTAATGACACAGGGGCAATAATTGGTACAGCTGCACATCCATGCATCTTTAAGAAAACCTTTGCTCACTTCAACTTAGTAATCATATGTTTGTTCTTTGTAGAAAATAGAAGGCCTTCAGAGCTACACAAAGCACTGACCTGTTCTCTATACTATTTATCTGACAGAACTAATCGACCTGTTTGAAATTTATTAGACTAATTTAACTGGACTACTAAAACATGTTGGAAACTTCTTTGCAAAATCATGCATCAGGAAAAAATGTTTTGCCTTTGGTTAATTAGGGAGCTAAAATAAAGAATTAGAGAAATGAAACACTACAAAATATAACATTTTTAATAGTCTCCTTTGCTTAAATACTGCCAAAAAAAAAGAAAGAAGGCAAGAGTACGCTATCACTTCCCTTATTGCAATTGCAATATATTCTGGACACATAGTGAATTGTGGACCATGGAAGGAGGAATGTCATGTTTCACCGCCCCATTGTGATCCTGCAATCTGGCAAATTATCAGCCAAATTAAGGAAAAAAAACCCTGAGAATTCCACATTGTTCCTCTTGGGGAAAATCAGCACACGCCTGCATGAATGTCAACGGATGTTATGTTGATGATTACTCTAGAGACAACAGGGGTAGGAAAAAAAACTGCATGGTTTCCTGCTTTCTGCAGGCAGGACAATGGAGGGGACGAGGAGCTCACCATTTGAATCTGTCAACAACAAAAACCTCTAAGTAGTGCTTCTTCCCACTGATCCTGTTTAAGTTCCCGATTGTACATGTGAACCGCGATGTCTATGGATCTTCCACAGGAAGGCTCTCCACCGTGCTCACCACCTGTGCCACCACTACCAACAGACATGAAACACATCCGTACTGAGAATCAGAAATTCAGAATAATGCCGGCACACACACAAAGTTCCTGCTACCGCACATTGCCCAGCCAAGCTACAAATCAAACTGAAACAAATAAGCAGTAAAATGAGATAAGAACGTACAGTACCTTCCATGGGCCGGGCTGCGTTGACCACCTCCTGGAGGGGCACCAGCATCTCCTCGTCCTCTGGCTGCGAGCGGGAAGGGAAACACGAGGAGGGGTCAGATCCGATAAACCCTAGGGACGAAGACAGAGGAGCGCCACTCCGATTGGTGGCTCGTTGGGTGGAAGGCAACGGAGGAGTGAGGCCACATGAAAGGGGATCGGGAAGGGGCAAGGATTGGGACGAGTGGACGACGCATTAGAGCCTATGTACCTCGGCAATGGGAGGAGTCACCGTGGTCATGAAGGAGACTGGGTGACCTTCGATGGTGGTGGCGTTGCGACGCGAGGGAAGGGCGCGGCAGCGGCGTGGGCAAGCGCGTGGAGAGGCGCGTGTACGACGGGGAGGGAGCTGGGAGCGTGATTGGTGCTCGGATCTCTCGAGAGGGAGGGAAGCAAGGGACACCGGGTCCACCCTAGCGGGGGAGCGAGCGAATCGTCCGACGCGCGTGCGAGCGAGCCAGCGATCGCACGCCCGTGGACGATTCCTTTACAAATGTTTTAAGTTGTAGAGATAGAGATTTATCTACGAAGCTCGCATGTGTGTGTGTGTGTGATTCTGTTTCTGTGACTCTTTCGCAGACCGTATCGGGCAATACAAATCAAGGAGCGCATAAAAAACAAGTGTTTGAGGTCACGTTTACGCGATCACACAAGTGCAGGCCGCGTGAATCTTCGCCGGAACGGGACAATATACGCGACGGGAATCTCGATGAACTGGACAGCTAATTAATCTCAATATTATAAAGATAATAAACCTCTAGTATGTAGTATCTGGAGGCCTAAAAAACAGCTGTTCTCAACGCCGCGAAAAGTAAGCGATAGAATACTCGTCCCAAGCAGCACCTTTCGGCGTAGCCGTAGCATGCCTCCTGCATCCGGAAAGCCTAGGAACCACCGTCGACAGACGACAGGGAATGCTTGCATCCGGGGCCAAAAACACGGAGATCCTCCGGGAAAACAGCGACGAGGAGAGGAGGAGGTGGTGTCCGTCCCTGGGCACGTCATGCGTGTCCTCATCAACCTGTCGCCCAAGAAGGCAGAGGCATGGCCTTCTCTCGTTCGCCTATACGAGAAGAGAAGTCGAGAGAAGGAGACCCAACTCTGGATTCCAGCTCCAACCACCCCCCGCGCTCCCATCATGGGCATCGGGAAATCCGTCGCGTAATCGCGTCAGCGAGAGGATCAGCAGGAGCGTTATTTTTTGGACGAGAATGCAGGAGCGCTTGAGATGGATACCAGCGGTCTCTACTCTCTACACGTTCACAAAACATTCAAAATGGCCTCGGAATTTCAATTTTCAACTAGACATGTTGCCGGCGGGTCTGGCTGACTGGCTGTGGCTCAAGACTGATGCAATACGGTCTTGTTCTTTGATCTCCCTGTGATAGTGTGATCACACGGTCAAACTCAAACCCCACTAGCACTAGCCTTTCCTGACTTATTCCAACGGCCATGGAGTCTTTCCTGCAGAGAGGTGATGAGATCATATGCCATCATAGCTTACCTCACCCCAAATACCAGTACTAGTATTTTTCTTCTTCTTCTTTTCTTTGTTGATTCCAAAGTCACAGCCGTTGGTCGGAGATGAATGAAACCGCGGCAAAACCATCTATGCTGCCAAAACGACAGGGCTCGCCAATGTGCTTCTTTTTTACATAAAGAAGTAATGGACTGTAAGCCATATATACTACACATAAGCTCAGGATATTTGTAGCATGTAGGAGTAGCAATCTGTGGGAAGGACAAGGGCCGGAAATCTAGCGTAAAGCTCACAAGAGGGGCCCTGCAATGATAGACGTTGATCGATCAGAAACGGTGAGGCAATGCCCTTATCCTCAGGCTCAGCTGAGCAGCCCCGGTTTTCATGTAACCTGCCTCTGCCTAGCATTAGCAGTGCGCCAATGGCCAGTGCCCACTAGATATTTGATGCTGGTCGCTGGACAGATCAGAGATACAGTAGATTCTCGCTTTTCTTGTAGTGGGAATCCGGAGGGCCCGGCCCCAATGCCCAATGGTGCGCCATGGCCAGATAGCGAAACAGGACCACGGACCAAACAGGATTGCTTACACTGTTTGCATCGCACTTGTACGCGAATCGCGAAACCATATCATGATTGTAGGCATGTTTGGATGATTTAGATTAGAAAAACCATGGTATTCAAAACTGTGGGTTTTATGAGCCCAAGAAGTGTAAAACTGAGGTTAGGAAAAAATTGGTCATAAATTCTTCAACTCCAAATACTATGGTTTCAAACAAACCAGGTTTCAGAAACTATTCACTCTGTGCGAAAAAATGTAAATCTATAACAATACCGAGTCAGACTATCTTAGCTGGTTAGGTTCTCTGTGATGGAACCTGTCCACCTAGCTTCAAGTCATCGACTTGGTACGAGTGCTCGCATTTTTCAGAATTTATTTCTGAATTTAACAGTGTTGTACTTTCGGTGGTAGGCGACATTCCCATCGTGACTTCGTCAATCTCGAAATATGTCGGCCCAGTCTTTCAGAGGGTGCTCATAGGGGTAGGGTTTGTGTATGTATATTCATAGGGGTAAGTGTGCGTGTGTGTTGAGCGTTACTTGTGTAGTTCGCAAAAAAATAGTTAAGAAAATATCAATATTTAGGATACAAAATAAGTATCATTGCATTCATATGGAATGCATTCTATAGGATGCCTATTCGTTGTTATAAATACTCTAACGAAATTTTAGATGGTTTGGATAGGAATAAAACTAAAATTATATTTTTCTCATACTTATTAGTAGAAAGCAAGTTTGTTGCACCCCAACATCCAATGACCTTTAACATTTTGTAAAACTATAGGATTTATCTAATACTTAAAAAAAACTTTGCAACCATGGATGTTGCAGTACTAAGAAACCATAGTATCAAGAAATTTTAGTTTTAGAATAATTGTTGTGGTTTAGAAAAAAGAGGTCTAGAGTGAAAAGACGACAGTTTCATCAATACCATGGTATTCAAAATCATAAAGTTTGTTGCACCCAAACACTTTGTGACACCCTAAAACCAAAGTATTTCACAAAACCATGGTATTTTTCTAAAACTCCAAAAATACTTTGTATCAATAAGGTGCAAGTGAGCTAGCCCACGATGTCAAAACTAGAGGTGCAAGTGTATCTACTTTCCTTATTATTGGAAAATTGTGTCTTAAGGCCATGTTCGCTTGGACTTATCAATCCGGCTTATCACTCATGGTACAGTATTTTTCTCTCATAACAAAACAACATCAGTCAGTTTATCAGCTAAAAAAAAACTATCAACCCAACAACTCGTAACATTTGTTAGGAAAAAGAGTAAAAAAACTGTGTTAACATTCCTCACTCCTCAGTAAACGGAGTAAGAAAAATCACCAACGACGATAGTAACCAAAGTTTTGAAGTAAGTAGTAGCCTGGCTTAAAAAAAATAAATAGTAGCCAAACTTTCAGGTCTAATCAAAAGCTAAACGACCTAAAGATGAGAAATGACACGTTCCAGAAACCGTCATATGATTTTCTGTAAATTTGCGATGCAGTAGTTTACCCTTACAAAAGTTTTCTTGTGCTATCTCCATCCAACATGGAAAATTCTACCGTAACCATCAAGAGGCTACAATTTCCACTAAGCCTAGGCAAAATACCCGATACCCATTACCTGTACCTGAAATACTCGAACCCGGACCCGAATTACCCGAACCCGAGGTACCCGATCCTAAATTCGGATAGCAATTCTGATTACCCGAAATAAGTTTGGGTAATTCGGGTAATATCTCCCGGTACCCGAACTACCCAAACTACCCGAATATGTGTTTGTGTCTTTGTGTTTGTGATGTGTTGTCAGTGGAGCACTTGAACTTATCACTTTATTAGTATATGATTCTCTTTGTTTGAACAAGTGACTGTAATATATTATTCTCTATAAATTGTTGTTGAAATTTTATACAAATTGTTACTAAAATTATGTACAAAATTGCTATAAAAGTTTTGTGCAGTTTGCTCTTTTATGTGAATTCGGGTATATTGGGTATACCCGAACCTGAATTATCGGGTACCCAAAATTTCGGGTAGTGTTTTTTCGAGGTAAATATCGGGTAGCAATTTTCATTACCCGAATTACCTGACCCAAAAAAATCGGGTAACCCAAACACCCCGGCCGAATTTCCACGTCACATAATTGATATCTCTTTCCATGGCCACAATGAATCACAAGGAAAATGCTAGTGGGTCCCGTATAAACGGCGCCCGGACCCACCGTGCTGGTAGTGGATAGGGGATAGGGCAGACAGCCACCTCCCCACCGAGGCCCCTCTTTTCTGTGTGTCATCTGAGCCCTACCTCCAGCCGGCTCGTTATCACCATCCGTCCGTCATCAATCTATCCGGACTGTTATTTATTCCCACTTCTCTTTTTTTCTCACAATTTTTTTCTCTCTATTTCTCTCTCAGATTTTGCTTCAGAACCTTCCTATCAACATTTGGCCATTTGGGTTCCAGATTTTAATATATAATTATATAGATAAGTTACTGGAGAATTATTCATCGAGATTTTTGCCTTATTAATTTTTTTTGTTAATGATTTTGTCTTAAAATAATTTAAGAATTAGACAAGAGTGGAAATCTGGAGACAGCAGAACAGCACCATAACTGCTCCTAATCCAAGCACCATGAATGCCCTAATTGTGTAGGCTTTTCCTCAGCCTTTGTCTCCTTCCCTCCCCAAACTTTATTCCAAAGCTTATGCACTTCTTGTCAAGCAAACCAAGAAAACAAAGCAAAACAATTTGCAAGTTGCCAAGACATCTCCTGCTCTCTTGTGCTTATATAAAACCCAAGGGACCATGGGCGGGCGCAGGACTGACAAAAGGCCCCCTTCACAGCTTCCCTCCCCAAAGCTACTTCCCACAAACCCAAACCAAAACAGCTTGCGTCTTCCATTTCTTTTCTTGTTGGCGGCCGCCTTCTTGCCTTGCTTTTGCTTGCTCGTTGCTTCTTGAGGTCGAGCCCCTCTGCGCCTTGCCCAAGTCTGTGTGTGTTTTATAGGTTTGAGAGCTTGGAATAGGGGGTGGAGGAATCGGAAGAGGAGGTTGGATTTGTCTTCGGGAGGAGTCATGTTCCATGGCGGCAGGCCTTTGTCCCTCCGGGGGTCTCTCAAGGCCCTTGAAGCTGATATCCACCATGCCAACACCCTGTAATCCTCTCCTTTCTTTTTAATTACTCTGTATTTCATACTCTCTTGGTTCTTAGTGTTCTCCTCTGCTGCTTGGTTTTCCAGGAAAAGATGTAGAGAAAAAGTTTGCCTTTTTTGTTTTCCCTCTTCTCCTGATAGTGTTCAGCTCGTGTTCTATGCGCTTACTGATGAATATTGGTAAAAATCCTTCTCTTTTCTTCAGGGCGCATGCTATACACAGGGCGTATGGGGGTGCCTGCGTGCAGATGAGGCTCTCCTACAGCTCCATGGCTCCAATCATTCTCAACCTTATCCAATGGATGGATTGCAGCTGCTCCTTGTCATACACGCTCCCTAGTTACCTTGGACTGCTTGAGGTTCTTGTCTACAAGGTACTGTTAAATTGCACTTGCCGTGAGAGTTGCTGAATGCACGAATTGGTCTCTCCAGAGGTTCTGAATGTTGACACGGTCTTGGTTTAACATACAGGTTTATGTTGATGAAGATGCCTCTATATCCACCATAGAAAGGAGAGCAAGCCTGAAGGAATTCTACGGTATGCTAATTATCCACCATAGAAAGTAGTAATTAAGAAGCTTTTCAGTTCTAGATTTTTTTGTTGCAGTTGTTTAATATAATTTTGGGACCCCATGGAATGCAGCTATCATATACCCTTTCTTGCAACAACTTGAGGGCAACTTGATGGATAATAAGGACTGCAAGGACAAAGGGTGGTGTAAGGAGTCTGCTGCCGGCGGCGGTCGGAAGCTTGTTGCCGATGATGACAGGGAGGATGAGTGTGGCATTTGCTTGGAGGCCTGCACCAAGATGGTCCTTCCAAATTGCAACCATGCCATGTGCATCAACTGTTACCGAGACTGGTATTGCTCCCTGTTGCTCTTGCTTATCCATTTGGGGTGTATTATATTATTTAATTACTAACATATCTGAGCCTGGATCATTATCATTTATCAATTAGGGCCCAATATCACACGCTACCATAAAAAAATCGCTAGCGATTTGAATACCCTGAATGTGATATCGATTTTGAAGATAAGGTTCGAGGAAACGCGTAAGCATTGACAGAGTCTTAAGTCTTAACTCTTGAGAGCGCAAGGGTGGTTCAATAATTTTCTTAAAAAACTTGTCCTCTGTGGGCTACTTCTACTCACTCATTGTTGGTGCCTTGGTGGGGTGTGGGGAGGGGATGGTTCAACAACCCATCATAGTTCTAATGCACTTTCCTTTTTGCATATTCGTTACTTACAGCCTCCATTTAGTCAAATTCAGATGCTACATTCTCCTGAATGTGTTTTTGGGGGTGGGGGGGGGGGGGGGGGGGGGGGGGGGGGAATCCATTTTAATCTTCGCTGTGGTTGTGCAGTGCAGCTTATTCTCATCCCCCCTGATGTGCTGAGTTAGTTTTTATTTGTTTTGTGCCACCATGGTGGCATGGGAATCCACGTGTTTCTTATTCTAAAATTTTCAGCCTTCTGTTTGTCAACTAGGAGGGATTTGATGTGATCTAATGATCATGTGCCATGTTAGGAGATTCATTCTCTTCATTCCTCCAGTTTAATGCTGCATTGGCCAGAGCTTAGTGGACAAAATTATGGTACTTTGCACCATTGTTAGAAGCCCCCACCTTTCGTCAACAATTAGCAATGGTACATCAATGGAATTGAAAGCAGACAACCAGGAGAGTTGTAGCCCCAATAAAGTTGTTAAATCATTATTCATTAGTGCCAACCAACTGCTAAGTTGCAAACAAAAATTAAAGGGATAAAAGGGGAGGAGTACATTGACGTGGCATTCTAAATCCTAAATGATATTCTCTTAGCTGGCAGATCATGCTTGTGTACCAAGGATGTCATCTGCAAGTCATTGTGTTTGAGTATATGTCAGGCTGTTGCTTTTAATGATACTCATTAATCGGTCGAATCACTAGAAATTTGGCAAAGTCAATAGCTTCCCCAATAATTGCTTCAGTTAGATTATGGATACACTCAATGGGATTGGTTATAGCAGTAGATTCTTTTGGTAACCACTGGCCCATCTATTATTGTCAGTAACTGAAAATCCTAGCAATCAGAGGGATCAGGATAGGATTAAGCATACCATCATCCCAGTAGATTGTAGTCCTGAGCTCCATCTCGATTCTCAACTAGACAGACGCCTCTTCCTCTGTGCTTAACCCCATTCTGTTTCAAGCAACATAACGCTGAACTCTGAACTCTGAATGTATCGTGACTGCAGGTATACAAGATCCCAGTCATGCCCGTTCTGCCGCGGAAGCCTGAAAAGGGTCCGGTCCAGAGACCTCTGGGTGCTTACCGGCGACGACGACGTGATCGACACGGTGACCCTGGAGAAGGAGAACGTGAAGCACTTCCTCAGCTTCATCGACAGCCTGCCTCTGATCGTCCCCGACAACATGTTGCTGGTGTACTACGACTACCTAGTGTAGCAAAGCTCCCCCTCCCCCTCTGAAGCTCTGGAAGAGAAGGGATCTGGGAAGAAGAAGAAGCGGTGGTGTACAAGCGATGAAGCAAGCAAGGGTTCCGGCAGCCGACCATCCTCTGCTGATCGAGTTGGCAAAGCGAAGCCGTTGCTGACAAACAAACTCTTGCATGGTGGCGTCGCTCGCTGTAATAATTGTAAAGAAGAAAAATGTCTCGGGTTTTACTAGCTGGACATTTCTCGTCTGGCAAATTGCCGGATTATTCAGAATGAAGAAAACAGGAACAGGGGCCTTGGTGCTTTCCATTTCCTCAGCCAGTACCTTTTTGGGATGGACAACGCTAGATTGCTCTACTGAAATAGAATAGAATCGACCAAAGAACTGTAATGTTCGATCTGAACAAACGCGAGAAGGAAAGGACATTTTCCATCATTGTAGGATGCTGATGAGAGAGCAAACGAAAGGAAGATGGGAGGGCGTTTCAACTATCAGCTACCACACCGGTGCTGGAATCCGAATCAATTTGGCCATCGGTTTATTTATGATTGGACACTGAAACTGAAACTCTGGTCGGTTGAGATGTACTACCTGACAGCGACAACTCATTCTGTATTGTACATACAGGTGAGCAGCCAGGGCGTGGTACGTGACAGTGACCTTTGCAAGGCTTCCATTCAGTTGCTAAATGAAATGGAATCCCTCACAGCCACACGCTCCCAAATACTAGTTCCAGGACGGAAAATTACCTGCACAAGGTGTCGCTCGGGACCGTTCCTTGACGCTAGCCTCTGGTGAAACGTACACAGGGACGTTGATGCACAAACCATGAGCTCATGCTCATCCAGTCCGAAATTGATTTCGCTGCAGCCTGGAAAGCTGGCACTTTCAACGGTGCTGTGAGGCCACAGTGCCATAGTGCATCGATCAATTGAAGTTTCTGTAAGAAATAATCTACTAGCACTATTTTTGGTTCGTGTGTCTTCGTTGCATGATGACATCCAATGGTTGAGTAAAACTTGAGTAGTGGTGTATGGTAGAGTCTAGAGTTGGAGTAGTGGTGTGCATGACGCCGATTTGTGTGGTGGAAGCTGCATCGTCCGTATGAGCAGGTGGCTCACGGTGTTGCTGCGTAGGTCCTACGGATCATGGGCGAAGGCCGCCATGGAGGCTGTTCCGTGGCATGTCCTTGTCTACAAGTAGCCCTTGTGCTCCTCTGTATTCAGTTGCCAGGTCCAGTGAATATGTAGCCAAGATACAGGCGAGTTCGTCGCCACAACGTTCTTCGCTGAAAAACAGTGCATCTATTGTTGGATTCACCTAGGAACCACTCAAACACACACATGCGCACCAACGCTCTTTGGCGAGTGGTAGAAAAAAGCACAATAGAATATGTAGCCAAGAAACAGGTGAGTTTGTAGCCACGACGTTCGTCGCCGAAAAACAGTGCGTCTATTGTGCTTTTTCTACCACTCGCCAAGAGCATTGGCATGTGTATTTGAGTAGTTCCTGGGCGAAGCCAGGAGCAGGTTAGATGTCAACCATGTCGCGGGAGGAGCTTGTCGGCAGGCTGCTCGTGGCGGAGGAGCGCTGCGGCGGAGTCGAGGCGGTCACGGATGGCGTCGAGCATCTGTGGCTCACGGAGGAGCAGTGGGAGGCGCGTCGACGTCGTCGACGTCGCAGCAAGGAGTGCTCGAGTGAAAGCAACGACAAGCACAACAGCAGCAAGGAAGGCACCGACGTCGACGAGGAGCCAATACACATGTAGGTTGGGCGTACAAAGGTGTGATTGTTAGAAATAATCCATGAGCACTATTTTGGGTCGTGTGTGCCTTCGTTGCATGATGACATGCAATGGTTGGAGTAGTGGTGTATGGTCGAGATTGAGTCTAGAGTTGGAGTAAGAGCGGTGTGCATGGCATCGATTTGCATGGTGGAAGCCACATCACTCGTATGAGCAAGTGGCTCACGGTGTTGCTGCGCTTGTGCGGGTCCTGTGGATCATGGCGAGAAGGCCGCCATGGAGGTGTGCTCTGCAGCATGTCCTTGTCTATAAGTAGCTCTTGTGTTCCTCTGTATTTAGTTGCTAGGTCCAATGAATATATATCCAAGGTACAGGCGAGTTTGTCGTCGAAAAATAATGCTTCTCAGCATGTCCTTGTTTATAAGTAGTCCCTGTGCTCCTCTGTATTTAGTTGCTAGGTCTAATGACATATATTCAAGATACAGGCAAGTTTATCGCCGCGGCGTGCGTCGCCGAAAAATAATGCTTCTATTGTGCTTTTTCTCGCACTAGCCAAAAATGTTGGCATGTGTGTTTGAGTGGTTTCGGGCGAAGCCAAAAGTTTGTACCTCCGCCGGTCTACTGAAATCGAGAAGGACCACATAACCCTATCTTGGCAGGAGAAGAACGGGCCGGAGAACGACGCTGGAGCGTTTAGGGTTTTGTTTTCTATTAGCATGACTCAAATCTAAGCTCTGGACACCATATTTATATTATCCAAAAGGGTGCATTTTTTCTACTCTCGGGAGTAATTACTCCCACCTTCAATAAACCACATTGCGTATGTGTACATACTCATTTATCAATGTGAGTATGTTTATATACTTATTTTATGATACTCCAAATCATACTACAAGAATTTGTTTTTAAACTAACCCATATTTTGTAACATATTGCTTAAATACTACTATACTATAGTAGTATATAAAATAAGTATAATCATATACTCAATGTATACTTGCATACTTGACATACATACTACCCTAGACTGTCTAGTATGATCATATACTTTGTCAACATACACTTTAAATCTAGAGATATACACATGGGAGTAACTGCTCTCTAGGAGTAGGAAAGAATTTCCCTTATAAAAAAAGAATCCAAGGCTGAGACCCAAATGTAGGGCCTGATTAGACTACTTCAAAGTATCGGTCCATAATGTTACTTGTGGGCTGTGGCGTAGCCCACACCAGCCCATCCTGTGCGCTGTGGCGCCCGCTGCGAGCCCTTTTATCCCTTATCCAACCTGATCCCTCACACACGAGTCCTCCCTGCTGCGCTCGCTCCTTCTTGCCCCATGGTGCTGCTCGCCATCCAGGGCCTGGCGATGTCCACCGCCGCCGCGGCCCTCCCATCCCACAACCACGGCGCCGTATCCTCCTCTGTATCCACCTCCTCCAACGCGCTCGCAGCCTCCGCCGCCTTCCCCCGCGTCCGAGCTACGGTCGCCGTCGGCGCCGTCACGTCGGCCGCCGTCACTCCAGTTCTTGACGGTAATTAAGCAGCTACCTCCTCGCTTCCTTTTTTTTTTTGTTCGAGGTTGTTTCTTTCTGGCACGTGTCAAGAGCAATGGCTACTGTTTTTTTCGCAATAAGGGAGCAAAAGCAATGTCTACTATTACACTGACACTTGTGAAATTCGTTCGAATTCAATTGGGGTCACCCTATCAAATCTGTTTGTTGGGGTCACCCTATAAAATGTGTTTGTTGGGGTCACCCTATAAATTCAAGGCTCAGTGTACAATGCAGTGTAGCTGACCCCGATGATATTTATGGGAATGAAGATTTTCCTTCTTTGTATTAAAATAGTCGAGTAAGGAATTTGTCACTGAAATGGACTCCCCAGCAGAGGTAGAAGTTGTGATGCTATTAGTCGATCTGGGTGAATTAGACTGATAAAGTTGTTCCACAGGAAGAAATTTAAGGTATTGAGGAGCAGGAGCATTTATATGAACTGAAAACTACTACCGTAGTACTCCCGTCGTTCCAAATTAGTTTAGGCTTTTCTACACATTTAAATACACATTATATACATAGTAAAAGCAATGTATCTTGAAGGCCAAAACGCTTATAGTTTGCAACGGATGATTTACTTGACATGGTGCCAGGAGTGAGTGCCAAACAAGGCAGTTAGCTTAATCTCTTGTTTACCGCTACTACCTATGTTTTGGTCGTCTCTGATGTCACTGGCCTTAGCTGTTGTAAACACTTGTTTCTACTTTATTAATACAAAGAGTCAAAGATGCATGCTTCTCACGCATGTACTTAAAAGAAGACACTTGCAACTAATCATAATTTCAATTCAAATTCTGAAATTTTAATGTCCAAAGCCTGCTTCCGAATTTTATTCTCTCTGATTGCAAGAACCCAACTGGGGTGCAATCCATTTTGGCAACTGTTTATATCAATACCAATGACCCTGTGGACTGAGAGTTTTAAACTTTATTTGCTCTTGCTCAGTCTACTGTGGGAGAGGGGACAAGAAGACGAAAAGGGGCAAAAGGTTCAACCATTCATATGGCAATGTGAGTGCTCCAGCACAATTTTCATCGCATTTTGGTTTTTTTGATTGTGTCTTATCTAGCTGACTAGCTGTCTGATCATGTTAGGCGAGGCCGCGCAACAAGAAGAAGGGAACTGGGCCTCCGCGGCTCTTTGCTCCTCCAGCTCCTCCAAGGAAGGACCAGTTCGATGACGGGGAGATCATTCCAATCGAGATTGATGAGGACATCCTGGAATAGGTTGTCCTGAGTTTTGCTTTGTACCAAATGAACACTACATATTTCTAAGTAATTATTTCCTCGCCTATAAATGTCAATGTGCAGGCTGCCACACTTTCCTTTGGTTAAATGTTCCTACTGAGTTATTCTGACTCCATCCTTAAAACTTTTAAAACGGTAAGTTTGACTAGGTTTATAAAAAATAAAAAAATATCAATATTTCTATCTCTACATAAGTTTGTTATAAGAATATATTCTATCTAGATTCATCTAATGATAATATTATTATGATTCGAAAAGAGAATTGACATTATTTTTTTTTGGACGTAGAGACTACACGCTAACACAGCTAAAACAAAACCCTACTACTGATTTATTCATACACGCCAACAGCTAAAACAAAACCCCAAAACCATGGATACAACTGTGAACAAGAATCGTCACAGGCAAGTCTTATCTAATGTCATTAATTTGTGTTACAATGATGTACTTACTGTTGGTTCATGTTAAATGTTGTTTCAAACTTCAAATGTAACCAGCGGATATAATATCCTAACTCTTTTGGTATCTTTAAATCTTTAATTCTCATGAGTTTTGTCTCCTCAGCAAAATATGATCCAAACAAGCTGCTGTCTCCAAACTAAGCATATAGAATGGTTTTTGCCGATACATAAACAGCATTACAGCATAGTTTTAACAAAAAAAGGGACTGCTCGATTCTCCATCGGCAGTACCAAATTACACGAAATTTAACACCAAAGAGACTAGTTAATATACGAATATAAAGATAACCATCATCCACATAGGAAGCATGTTTTTTTTTATGTCCGAATATAAGCTCGAACGAGCAAACCACACTCAGCAACCTAGCTCGTAGGCAGGAGTTCCAAAACGGGCACGCAAAGAGAAGCAACTCAGTACTTGTAGTCCTTGACGTGGAGGCTCTCGGTGTCAGCGGCAGCATCACCCTTGTAGGTGCCGAGGGTAGCCTCAGAGTTGGCCTTGCACCTGGCGAGGAAGGCCGCCCTAGCCTTCTCGATGTTCTCCACCTTGCCAGCCCAGGCCTTGAGGGTGCTCGCCTGGAGGGCACGGCCGAAGGAGAAGGACAGGGACCACGGCTTCTTAGTGCTGAGCTTGTTCATGGCATTGAGGTTCAGGGTGGCCTCCTCCTCGCTCTGTCCACCGGAGAGGAAGACAACAGCAGGCACAGCAGCAGGGACGGTCCTCTGGAGGGTGCGGACAGTGTACGCAGCAATCACCTCAGGGGTCACCTTCTTAGAGTCAGAGCCTGGAGTCACCATGTTGGGCTTCAGGAGGGTACCCTCCAAGAGGACATGGTGCTCGTTGAGAGCCTTGTAGCAGGCAGCAAGGACGGTCTCAGTGACATAAGCGCAGCGATCAATGTCATGAGGGCCATCGACAAGGATCTCAGGCTCAACAATCGGCACCAGACCGTTCTCCTGGCAGATGATGGCATAGCGAGCCAGACCCTGAGCATTCAGGTCAATTGCAAGCTGCGATGGCTCATTGGGGCCAATCTTGAGAACAGCACGCCACTTGGCAAAGCGGGCACCAGCCTCGTAGTACTTGGCGCAGCGCTTGCCAAGGTCATCATGGCCTTGGGTGGTGGTCTCCTTGTCGGTGCCTGCAACCTCAATGGTGCCCTTGTCGACCTTGATGCCAGGTAGGACGCCTCCCTCCTTGAGGACATCAACAAAAGGCTTGCCATCCTTGGTCTTCTGGTAGAGGGTCTCCTCGAAGAGGATCACACCACTGATGTACTGGAGGGCACCAGGGCAGCAGAAAAGGAGCTCGCGGAGGGCACGGCGGTTCTCCTCCACGTTCTCAACATTGATGCTGGAAAGGCGCTTGCCAATGGTGCCAGTGGACTCATCAGCAGCAAGGATACCCTTGCCAGGGGTGCCAATGTAGGCAGCATTCTTGATGAGCTCATCTGCAAAATAACAGACAAAAAAATTCAGCACAAGAATGGGACTTAACAATCAATAAGCATAAGCATGGTCATCTAACAAGTACAAAGGCCATCCTGAATAATACAAAATCAGTAAGTATTAATTCAGGAAGTTACTACTGGTTAACAAAAACTGCTTCATATATAACTATATTACCATAAACATGCTTTATACATAACTGTATTACCATAAACACCATCATGACTAAAGGAAGCACAGAACTAGCACAGTAAGCTTAAAATCATTTACAGATCTGACTATCCTAGATGCATGCATATAGCATCTATTCTAGCAGCCATGACGTGACAGGAAAATATTTAGATTGAACAAGCAGGTAATATCATTTGAAACAAGCACACAAAAACTACAACATGTGCCACCAGTGCATGCCAGCAGGAGAATTTAAACAAGTGAGCCACCAGGGCATGCCAGCAGGAGAATTTATCTTCCGTCATGAACCAACATACCAAACCTACATAATCTAACCCACCGTGTGCCTCAATAGGAAACAGCACGAACAGATGCATACCACTACATGTCTGAATAAAATCAAGACAAAAATAAGCGAATCCCATATCAAATTAACCGATCATAGAGGTATCACCTGCTCTATCACCTAAACCCTTTTGGCAACCACCAAACCCCTAAAGGCCAAACACAAGTAGGCACGACCGCACAAGCCTGTACGGATCTAAAAATTCCGCAAATCCTACTCAGAGGTATGCGAATCGTTAGCATACTCGTCAACACAGCTAGATCTGAGGGCACCGACAACGAACAAGTAACAGATCTACGATACACAAGACCGAACGACATCACAAGCAGATCAGCAACGACCGAGGATACAAACATGGCCCGGGGAGGAGGAGACGACGATGGAACGTACCCTTGTACTTTCCGCAGTAGGCCGACATGATCGATGCTCGACGGAGGCTACGAGGAGGATTGCAGAGGAGGCGGTGTTGTTGGGAGGAATGGTTTAGGCAGATGGACGGGGGATGCGGAGGACGGGCCGAGGGTGTATTTAAAGATGGGGGTTGCTTTGGGCTTGGCCAAGGGGAAAGAAACCAGAAAAGGGCATCTGATTATTTTTTTCCCCTTATATAAAAAAGAAAGGGCATCTGATCTGGGTGCGGATCGGAACCTTGTGCGGTTCGGTGCTGCCCCCGGTTTTCGTCTGTATTTTCGTGGACGCCCTTTGGGTTTTCTTGTTGGTCCGGTTCTCTTTCTCAACGAGGAATATCTATTTTACCATATATTTATTTTAGTTGTTTATATATGTATAGATAGATTCGATTGTCATAGGGCGGTCATGCCATGGACGCTCAACAAAAAGGCCGGGTGCCGCACGAACCACGAAGCACACTCCCCTCACGCGAGCGAAAACCCGACCGCTATGAACGGTCCGGGTGGGTTCGCTTCGTCCAACCGTGCCACCAACCCCCGGTCCGCGAGTGGTCCGTAGCCTAGTTTTTAGGACCGGACCGGAGATCGAACCGGCGAGGTTGTCGGTTCATTGGTTCATTGGTCCAACCGTATAGAACCGGTTGAACCGCTGGTCCGATTGTATTGGACCGGACTAGTTGAACCGGTCACAAATACTATGAACCGGTGTATATATATATGCTATAATTAATAATTGGATTCATACATATATATATATATAAAATGACATGTTAATTCAAAACATCAAGTGACTGATAACAATAACATAAGTTTCGCTTCATACATAGTTCATATTCATACATCATAGAAATAGTCACGGGCTCATGGCTCATAGCAACACAACCTCAGGTTCTTTAATACAAAATATCAAGTGCATACTAACTGATAACACACCGATATGCTAAAAGTTCCAAACAAGTTCGTGCTAAAAAGATTACGAACACAATCAGAAAACATGATAGCTAGATGGTGCTCAATCAAAATTCACAGGATCCCATTCATCTCGTGGTGCAGCATAACAAGCACTTGATCCACCAACATCAAATGCCATACCATCAAAATCAAATAGATCTTCATCCCTTTGGGGCCTTTCCTGGTCCTGAATGTCCTGAATCTCGTCACTGTCTTCCATGGCATCAGCCTCAATAGCATTCAAGTCCAGCACCAATTCTATTTTTTTCAACATAGACATGATGTTAAATAAGCAAAAAAAAAACTGGTATGTGAGTTGAATTTATTTCACAATTGACAAGAGACATTACCATCACTGCATTGTATACTTAGTGCGGATAGTTCACTGCGAAAGGCGTTCAACTCTTCCGAGTTAAGGCGAGGTGGACTGTCTTCTAAGATCCAAGCTTCATTTCCCATTCCAATTTGTTCCAAACTTATTGGGTCATAATTTCTAGTCCTGATCTTGGACCTAATGTTCAAATAGTACATACTGACAATATTATTTTCAGGTTATAGAATAGGCTAGCAGCTAGCTATGCAAGTTTTAGTCTTTCAAGAGAAGGGGTACCTTTGACGCAGCCTCAGGTTACAATGAACATACACAATATCATTTAACCTTTGATGCTCTAATCTATTTCTTTTCTTGGAGTGCACATGTTCAAAGTAGCTCCAGCTCCTCTCACATCCAGAAGCACTACAAGTTTGGCTCAACACACGCAAGGCAAGCTTCTGCAAGTTTGGTGCGCTGCAGCCATAAGTTTCCCACCACTCATCTATGTGACAAACAGAAGTTAGTAATATGCTTAAATGAACTGGAAAAGTAAGAACAGCAATGTAGTGAATGAAGTTACCAGCAAGCATGCCCGAGCGATCATTTATAGCACTTGCACGCCCAAAATCACCTTCTGCATTCCTAAAAGTCTTCATTTCTTTTAGGAACAGAGATGCCAGTTAATGCTCACCATTAGCCATGCTTCTGATCATCGAAGAACAGCAAGCTCTACAGTCGTGGAGATGGAGACTGGTCGCTCGTCGTAGTGCTGACGGCAGAAGCCGCTTGCAGTCCCTCGCCGCCACGCGCACTGTCGCACGCGGGGTCGCCGCGGTCGCCGGTCGCGCTCCGCTCGCAGTCGCAGCTCGCCGCGGTCGCGCGCGACGCCGCGTCCCGCGACCCGCCCGTAGAGGCGTAGGCGCGTAGCCCGCAGCCAGCAGCCGACAGGAGCGCCGAGCGCCTCGGCCCTCACCCCTCAGTCCCTCACCCTCAGGCCTCAGGTGCAGAGGCGTAGCCCGCAGCCAGCAGCCGGCAGGAGCGCCGACCACCGAGCGCCTCGGCCCTCACCCCTCAGTCCCAGAGTCCCTCACCCTCAGGCCTCAGTCCCTCGCCGCCACGGCGCACGCGCAGAAGCCCCGCGCCGCCGCCCAGAAACGAAAAGGGGAAATTTTTCCCTCCCACTGAGTCACTCCAGCGCCAAAACAACCCTAAAGAGTAATTTCCAATAATACCCCTACCTAAATAAGGTCATCCTGAATGCACAGAGGGGTAATTTTGGAAAATTTCCAAACCACACCGGTTCGCATGGAACCGCCCGGTTCACCGGTTCTACAAAAAACCGGCCGGTTCAACCGGTTTATAGCGGTTCGATTGCACAGACGGTCTTTTAAGTGAACCGGACCGTTGTAGGCTCTGGTTCGGTCTTTTAGCGGTCGAACCGCCGGTCCGGTCCGGTCCGAATAACAAGGGTCCGTAGCCCAGGCCGCGCCAGCCCCCAGGCGTGACGCAGCGTCGCAATCCACCAACGCCGCCTGATGCGGGTCCCCCTCCCCACACCTTGCCGCGCCGCAGACCCCGCCGGTCCACCCGTGTACGGCGTACCGCACCGCCCCGCCTCCGGAGTCCGGACGGAGGGGAGGGCGGCGCGTCGTGGCTTCGAGCGTCCGCAGCGGGCGCACCAAAACCGTCGGTCGCAAGCGCGGTTTCCGGCCCACCACCTAAACCTGGCGGCCTCCCCCTCCCGTTTTCGGCCTGCTGGCTGCGCCCCGGTTTTGCAGGTCGGCCCCGGACATGGACGCGCGCCCACGGTTCCCTCCGCTCCACCCAAACTCTTTTGCCTTGCGTGCCCCGTCCCGTCTGCTCCCTCCCGTGCTCACAACAGCCTCGAGCTTTTCCTCCCGTTTCATTCCCTCGCGAGCCCGGCTCCTTGTCGGGCGGCGACTGCGCCTTCCCTTCCTCCCGTGCACGTACAGGTTCAGCGGTGCCGATCACGGTCGCAGCATCGCGTACAGGTTCAGGGCTGAGGGAGACCGCAGCAGGCAGGTCTCTGGGCTCTGGCGGCGTGCGTCCAAGCGGTGGCGTGGCGGCATCGCTTTGCCTGTGCCGGACGGGACCGGACCGCTGGACCATGACCGTCGTCTCGCAAGTGCGACACGGCATCCGGTGCTCGGGCCATGGATTTTTCACGTGGCGTGACACATGCTGGAATGCGGTTCACCGGTCGCCGGCGCGGCCCTTTCCTTTTTCAACAGAGACGAAAGCCATTGCAGCTTCCACTTTCCAGAGCCGTAGTTCGTATTCAAATCGCAAGCTGTGCGACGGCGAGGAAGCAGCGGCGTTTTACGTGCCAGCCGCCGTAGGTGACTGGCTGGGCTGGCTATTGTGGAATACTAGTATACTTTTGGTCTTCCACGGGTCACATCGGTGAGCACCTGCACGCAGCCTTGAAAAAACGGATGCCGGCAACTGGTCTGTGGTCTCACAAGCGACGGGTTTGACAGGTCAGTTTGACAGAGACTTCGAGTTGGGCCATGTTTAGTTCCCCAATTCTCCTCCAAATTTCACTATGCAAAAAGAAGATTCCCCGTCACATCAAAATGTCGGCAAATGCATGGAGTACTAAATGTTGATGAAATCAAAAACTAATTACACAGTTTTGTTGTACTTTGCGAGACGAACATTTTAAGCCTAGTTAGTCAAAATTTGGATAATTTTTATCAAATACAAACGAAATGCTACAGGAATTCTGATACAGTGTTTTTCTCCCCCAATTCACCCATCTAAACAAGGCCTTGAGAAATGCCTTCGGACATCGGTGATGGGGCAGCAGTTGTTTCTAGTGAGGAGCGACCTGGACACCATGGTAGTACAATCGTTCCTTGGCCTTTGTCGCTCATCATTTTTTTTAATACAAGAAACAAAAGTAGAATCTTGCTACATCAAGGCATGGAATTATATGATACAAATAGTGACTAGATGTCAACTCAAACAGTTGTTCAATGACTACTATCAGATTAAATACTCCTAGGCGTCCAAGAGAGGAAATCGAATTACTCCTATATGTGTGCTGGGCTGCAAGAAGAGTTTGAAGCTCTCGATGAATAAGAAGTCCATTCAATTGAATATTGAACAATAATGCTTGTAAGGGGATGTCAGCCTTCACGCGTTTGACCTTGCAAAAGAAATGTCAAGGTGCAATGATACGCACTGTAATAATGAAGTAACTAATGATAGAACCACGTCTACCCAGACTCACAGATAGACTATCAGTCTGTCACACACCACTCTGTCCGCTCACCAAGGGCATCTCCATCTCCAACAGGGTTTCTAAATCGCTAGGCGAGTTTAAGATCCGAAACAATAAAAAATAATAATAATGGAGATGGCAGAAATACGCAAATAATAGAGCTGAGAGAGAGTGTTTTCTTGGAGGACGTGCGAGACTAGCAATGATGGAAGCGCTAGCTCGTTTCTCTGTCCTCTACAGCCAAGAATTCGACGAGAGCTGGCGATTTTACCACCATTGGGGATGCCCAATAAGGCAGAACAAGGAAACCAAGTCGATGAATCAACAAATGAACCAAAGAGACCATCTCACCAATATGGAACATTTCACTTCTTCAGCCAGGCCGTTACATATCTATAGTGTTACAAGAACTATGAGGTGCAACCCTTTGAAGTGGCGCCGATTGAACACCACAAAATTTAATATGAATGAACCTAATAACCAATAAACAATCAGAGAAGGGGAGAGGGAGGCAGGAAAGATGAAAACAAAAGGGGGTGTACAACACGAAGCCCCGCCAAATCGAGGGCTGAATCCATGGTTGACCTTCCTATACGTCATATTTCTTTGGCTGATGCCATTGCACTAGAGTTCTTGACAGGTAACCAAGCAATGATTTATTAGAAGGGTACGTCCTCTTGCCATACAGATGCTTCCCTCCAAGATCAGTATACTTTGAACTGTTCTCTCTTTCAATCTGCAAAACCATTAAAATTGAGATGTTTAGGAAAACCTTAACATTAAGAGGCATTTTGTATGGTGAATTTTCTTTAAATATTTTCAAGCAGGTTGACTTATTCTCGAAGAAAAAAAATGCCCAAGAATATGTTTAGGAGTACCTTGCTTATTTTCCCATCTCTCAAGTAGTATCGGATACCAGACCAATTGATTGATTGGGAGAAATGTGATCTGAATGCAGATATTGGATAGAGGAAATTGTCTACCAACACAGCAATGAACACCTGAAATTGAAGCCCAGCCATAATAAGATTACTAAATAGGTTATCACAGGGGAGAAAATCTCAGGGTCCTAAAATTATTTGGTGTGGTGAAAAGGGATACTCACAAGCCCCCAATTGTATGAATCAAGAGATACTTTCGGTCCTTCAGGAGATAGCATATTGCATAGTTGAATTTCCACCTTTGTCAAATTCCACATTGAAACAAGCTCGATGAGAGTGCATATGAACAAGAGGCTCACTAGGAACAAACCTGAAATAGCATGCCACAAGATAACAAAAGTGTGGTGAGACATTTTGACAACAAAAAGGTTTGGGGTTGGAAGGCGAGGAACTGACCCCAAGATGAATCGGACGCTTCCTTTACAACTTTGCTGTACGGTGCTCGAAGAGCAGCTAAAACATGGACCAAAGCCATAATATATGGCCAGACAAACCCCCATGACAGATAGCAATGACTTGTAAATAATGCACGGTTCATCATCCAGTTGACATTCGATACATATGACTCAAGAACAAAAGTTTGTTTCCTTAGGTAATTCCAGTATCTGCATGAAAAACAAACATGTATATGAACAAAAAACAATATTAGTTAAGATGCATACATTGGTTTAGCATAAGCATGTGCACAGAAAAGAAACCCAAAGTATTGTGGCAGAAATCCATAGTATATTAGTGTTTTTTTTCTCAAATAGTATATTAGTGCGTGAAAACATTACTCCCAGTAGGGTAATTTGGCCAAGCACCCTAGACACAGTACGAAACCATAGTAAATGAAGGGCCCCTTTCCAACTATCTCCAGCAATTGCAATCATTGTTGCACACCAGAAACCAGAATTGTGTCACCGCTGTACCTTGGACCACTCACCACTACACATAGGGTGAAGGAAGATCTTATGTATTTTTCAATGGATAGAGCATATTGTATTGCTTATTTTCATTGACCCACCTATCCATCATGGTTTTTCACAGAAAATATGTTGAGCGAGATATCCCAACAGTTTAGCGTAAAAAAAGATATATTGGGTGCTCTTTTTGGCCCCCACCTTGAACCTACCAAACTTGCTTCGCAAATAGAAACTGTCATTGTGACAGAATGAATCGGACTTGTATGATTTACTCTTTCTTTTACTGCCCGCAAATAAGCTGCATAGCTTTCCAATGCAAAATTTGTGTACCTGTAGAAGCTAAGATCACTGGCAAGAGGGTGTGGAAACACAGCAACAGGAGGTGAAGATATGAGCCTTTTGTGCTGTCCTGTGAAAGATACAGTTAAATTATTATAAGTAAATGCTGTGTGGTCAAAAGGCATGGACCAAGAACACAAAAGATTGATATGAACAAAGTTAGAAGTCCCAAATAGAAAAATGATTGAAAATCATAGCAGCCCTTGGCCTTTAAGCATATAGAAGTAATTATCAGATTTTATTTCAGTCCTAATACTAAATTTTGGCATTTGTAACAAAAGAGGCATAACTCCTGGCAAAGAAGAATTACCTGCTATTGCAGCGAGTGTCATATCATCTGAGTAACCACCATCTCTTAATCCACTGACAACACCGTATCGGTCTTGCCTAAAATCATCAGCATGCATCTAAAGTGAAGCCTTGTTAGAAACACTATGGATGATTAAAGTTTCTACAGAGCAAATCTAGAGAAAATGTTCCCATCAAGAAATAGACTACATATACCATCATACAGCCACCCCACAAGAAGAAAGTCTTCCCACCAGTTGCAAATCCCATCGAGCAAGGCTGCAGTATGGCTATTGTCACTAAATTGCAAGGATGATCAATAGTAAAAATGAACAATGGACGTACACACAAAGAACTACATTACTAACTGTTAGATTACTGTGCTAGTATCTCTTTGGTTTTTGTGTTAGTCATTTACTGCTATTTACTTAGCTGTACGCCACCCTATGTGGCTATGTGAACAGGCCTCTTGGGCCTCTATATATTGTAACCCTCTGTGTAAACATTCACTCAATTAATCTAAGCCTGTTTGGCTATCCTCTAATATGGTATCACGAGACTAATCTGGTCCTGTGACCTTCCGCTTCCCTCCTCGGCGCCCGCGCGCCTCCCTCTTCTCAGCCGCCGCGCGCGCGCCTCCCTCTCCTCAGCCGCCGCGCGCCCTTCGTGCTGCGCGCGCCCCTCCTCCCGGCCGCTGCTTCCATGGCTGCCCACGAGTCCGGTGCCTCCAACGCCGGCGGATCGGCCTCCTCCGCGACCGCGCTTCGCGATCACGCGCTCGCCGCCGCCAAGGCTCTCGAAGACGAAGCCGCCTCCCTGCGCGCCTCCAACTCGGAGCGCAGTCAGCAACTCCAGGAGGAGGCTGACCTTCTGAAGTCCGCCGCCGCCGCCCAGGAACGCGTCCGCGTGGCCGCTGCCGCCCTCGATGCGGAGCGTGCGGCCGCCGATGCTCTGGAGCGGCAGGCTGCCACCCTCCGCGAACGTCTTCGCGGACGGGATGAATACGTCCACAACGACGACGACGCCTCCACCGAAGCCGCAGCTGTCGCTCACCTGCACAGCCAAGCCGCCGCAGTCCAGAACATCAAGAATCTGATTCCCATCATTCTTGATCTTCAGTCCTCCAACCACTCCAAGTGGCGCGGCCACGTTCTTCTCATCCTGGGTCGCTTCGCCCTGAAGGACCACGTCCTCAGTGACGCTTCCCACCCTGCTGATACAGCATGGTCGCGCATGGATTGCGTGGTCGTGTCTTGGCTCTACAACACCGTCTCCGCCGACCTCCTGGACGTCATCCACGAGCGCGATGGTGTCACCGCTCGGGTGGCATGGCTCGGGATTGAACAACAGTTCCTCAACAACCGTGAGTCCCGTGCCATGCTCCTTGACGCCGAGTTCCGCAACCACTGCCAGGGCTCTCTCTCCATCGACGAGTATTGCCGCAAGATGAAGACCATGGCCGATGCCCTTGCCGATCTTGGCGAGCCCATCACTGATCGCACCATGGTGATGAACGTTCTGCGCGGCCTCAACGAGCGTTTCCAGTTCGTGGCCCAGCTCATCTCTCGCCAGCGGCCGTTCCCGTCATTCGTTGACGTTCGCGCCGACCTGCGCCTTGCCGAGCTCACCATGGGGACTACCTCGGCGCCGCCTATGGCCCTCGTCGCCTCTTCGTCCAGCAGGCCGCTTGCCCCACCACCGCCCTCTGGAGCTGCTTCCTCGCGCCCTCCTCAGCCTGCTGGCGGGGCATCTTCCGGCGGCCACCGCAACCGGCGCCGCCGCGGTGGGCGCGGCCAGGGCGGCCTGGGAGGCCACAACAGCTCTCCCGGCACTGCTCAGTGGCCCTCCCTCCTCAACCCATGGACTGGGTCCATCCATATGTGGCCTGGCTCCACCACCGGCAGCCCTCGCGGCCCTCCACCGCGCGCTGGCGCTGCTCTGTCTCCACAGCAGCACGCACTGCTGACCGGCGGCTCTGGGCACTACTACTCGGCGCCTCAGGCTCCCCCTCCTGCGTGGTCTCCGGCGCCCCCTCTGGCGCCCCCTCCGGCATGGGCACCACCGCCTCCTCAGCCGCCCTCTTCAGCATGGGCTCCATGGGATGCTCAATCCCTCGCGAGCGCTTTCAGCACCGTCTCCCTCAACCCGCCGCCGAGCCCTTCTGACTGGGTGCTCGACTCCGGTGCTACTTCTCACATTGCCTCCAACCCTGGTATGGTCACCATGTCCTCGACTTCTTCTTTTCCTTCTTCCATCGTCGTGGGCAACGGTGCCACCCTCCCGGTTATTGGCACCGGCTACTCCCTCATTCCTGGTCCTTTTCACTTAAATAATGTTCTTGTCGCTCCTGACATTATTCAAAACCTCCTTTCTGTTCGACAGTTCACCTCTGATAATCTAGTTTCTGTTGAATTTGACCCGCTTGGTGTTTCTGTGAAGGATCTCCATACCAGGAACACCCTCCTGCGATGTGACAGCTCGGGCCCTCTGTACACCCTACAGCTTCCGTCGTCTCCTACTGGCACATGCGCCCTTGTGGCCACCCCTTCTCCGACTACTTGGCACCGTCGCCTCGGTCACCCCGGCAAGGCCACTCTTCAGAGCCTCGCCCGGTCTTCATCATCTGCAGTCAGCCCGACGACGACTCCCTCTGTCATGCCTGTCAACTTGGACGACATGTTCGTTTACCTTTTTCTCATTCTGTATCGCGTGCATCCAAAAACTTCGACTTAATTCACTGTGATTTATGGACATCTCCCATTGTCAGTGTATCCGGATTTAAATATTATCTAATTATTTTGGATGATCGCTCACATTTTCTTTGGACTTTTCCGCTGCGCCTCAAGTCCGATACTTTTTCGGTGCTCTCTAACTTCTTTGCCTATGTGCATACTCAGTTTGGTTGTACCATCAAATCCGTGCAATGTGACAATGGGCGTGAATTTGACAACTCTGCAGCCCGTGCTTTCTTCCTTGCTAAAGGTGTTGTCCTTCGCATGTCCTGCCCCTACACCTCCCAGCAGAATGGCAAAGCCGAGCGCATGATTCGCACCACCAACAATGTCACTCGCACTCTACTGTTTCAAGCTTCCATGCCCTCTTCCTATTGGGCTGATGCGCTTGCTACAGCCACCCACCTTCTCAACCGTCTCCCCACCAAGACTTTAGACATGATCACACCCTTCTTTGCCCTCTACGGCACCCACCCTTCCTACCATGATCTTCGTGCTTTCGGATGCACCTGCTACCCCAACCTCACCGCCACCACCCCTCACAAACTAGCCCCTCGCTCTTCCTTGTGCGTCTTCATTGGCTACTCTCCTGATCACAAGGGGTACCGGTGCCTCGATCTCAACACTAATCGTGTCATCATCTCTCGTCATGTCATTTTTGATGAGACGACTTTTCCCTTCTCTCAACACCGGCCCTCAGCTCCCCACGAGCTTGATTTTCTAACTAACGATGAGCTGCTAGCTCCTTCTTCTACAGGTACACCCTTGCCAACTTCCGGTGCCCCTGCTCAGTTCCCACTGCAGGCTGCACCAGAGGTACCTGATGATGCTCCGGTTCCGCTCTGGGCCCCCATTTTCGCCGGGCCAGGGCCCCGGCGCCCTCCCCCAGGCTTCCACGCACCTCCAACAACTCGTTCAGCACCGGTGCTGCCCCAGGCTGCAGCCCCGGTGCCCACATCGCCCACCAGGCTGCCCCTGACTGCAGACCCGGCGCCCACTGCTCCTCCGGTGCGGCCTATGCCTGCAGCTCTCCCACCACCGCCGGTCACCCAAGTGTACACCCGGCGCCCTCCACCCCCTGCAGCTCCCATGGCAGCAGCTTTTCAAAAGCCGCCGGTCACCCAAGTGTACACTCGGCGTCCTCCACCACCGCCATCACCGCCGGCTGCTGCTCCTCCTCGCCGCTCCAACATCATACCTCCACCCCCACGGTATGTCAAAGATGGTCCTCCGGTTGGTGCTATACCCATCGCACCGGTTGACAACAACCATGGTATGATGACTCGTGGGAAGTCTGGATACATTCAGCCTCGTATTCTTCATGCTGAGGGTCTGTCTCCAATTCCCCGCTCTTGCCGCAATGCACTTGCTGATCCTCACTGGCGTCACGCCATGGAAGAGGAATATGCCGCTCTCATGGACAATAACACTTGGGATCTTGTTCCTCGGCCCGCTAATGCCAACGTGGTCACCGGAAAATGGATCTTCAAACATAAATTTCATGCTGATGGCTCTCTGGATCGATACAAGGCTCGTTGGGTTCTTCGCGGCTTCACTCAACGCCCCGGTATTGACTACGATGAAACTTTCAGTCCCGTTGTCAAATCGGCCACTGTCCGCACAGTCCTCACTATAGCTCACTCCCGGGATTGGCCGATTCATCAACTTGACGTCAAGAATGCTTTTCTTCAAGGGACCCTCTCAGAAACTGTACACTGCTTCCAACCAACGGGATTCACCAACTCTGCTCTCCCTCAGCACGTTTGCAGACTCAACAAATCACTTTATGGCTTGAAGCAAGCTCCCCGCGCATGGTACAGCCGTTTTGCATCATTCCTGCTCTCCCTGGGTTTTACTGAAGCTCGATCAGACACCTCTCTGTTTGTCTACCGCCGTGGTTCAGAGACAGTCTATCTGCTGCTCTACGTGGACGATATTGTTCTCACTGCATCTTCCCAGCAGCTTCTCCGCCAAGTTATTGATGCTCTGATGAAGGAGTTTGCCATGAAGGATCTCGGCCCTCTTCACCATTTTCTTGGCATGGCAGTTCAGCGAAGAGGTGATTCTTTGTTCCTCTCTCAGCGTCAGTATGCGCTGGACATTTTGGCTCGCCATGGCATGGCTGATTGCAAACCATGCTCCACTCCGGTTGACACCTGCGCCAAAGTATCTGCAACTGATGGTCCCTCTGTTGCTGATCCCACCGATTACCGCAGCCTCGTGGGTGCTCTTCAGTACTTGACATTCACCAGGCCCGACATTGCATATGCCGTCCAACAAGTTTGTCTTCACATGCACGATCCTCGGGAGGTTCATCTTGTTGCTGCCAAAAGGATCCTGCGATATCTCCAGGGGACTCTTGATCATGGCCTCATCATTCCTCGGACTTCCCCAACACAGCTTGTCGTCTACACTGATGCTGATTGGGCCGGATGCCCGGACACTCGCCGCTCCACCTCCGGTTATGCCGTATTCCTCGGTGGTAGCCTTGTCTCCTGGTCCTCTAAGCGGCAGCCCACTGTTTCTCGCTCTAGCGCTGAGGCCGAGTACCGGGCTGTCGCTAACGGCGTCGCTGAGGCTTCTTGGCTGCGGCAGCTTCTCCAGGAACTCCATCACCCTCTTGACAAAGCCTGCCTCGTCTACTGCGACAATGTCTGCGCCGTCTACCTCTCCACCAACCCTGTACAACATCAGCGCACCAAACATGTGGAGATCGACCTCCATTTCGTCCGGGAACGTGTTGCCATTGGTGCTGTTCGCGTACTTCATGTACCCACTACTTCTCAGTTTGCTGATGTCTTCACCAAGGGGCTGCCTACTTCAGTTTTCCAAGACTTTCGCTCCAGTCTGAATGTTCGCTGCTGCAACGTTCCGACTGCGGGGGGGTGTTAGATTACTGTGCTAGTATCTCTTTGGTTTTTGTGTTAGTCATTTACTGCTATTTACTTAGCTGTACGCCACCCTATGTGGCTATGTGAACAGGCCTCTTGGGCCTCTATATATTGTAACCCTCTGTGTAAACATTCACTCAATTAATCTAAGCCTGTTTGGCTATCCTCTAATACTAACTAGCAAAAACTAAAAGATAGAATGACAGGGTAAAAATATGCTAAAGAGGAAACATGATGCGGCTAAAAGAAATAGCCCTTTGGACTTTGGTAATGCAAACTTTTATTTCACAAACAATCAAATCGTTAGCCAAAGAGATGCAAACACTACGGAAGGGACAGATACTAATACATCGCAGAACAATGATGAAATTTCTCGGTGGTTGACATTTTCCCAACATTAACGTTGCTTAGAATTCTGTTTTGGTTGAATAATAGGTACTGCGCTTAACAGATAACATGGCTAGATCAGTAACATGAGGGGACTTTTTAATGGTGTAGATGAAAAGAGAGAGAAAAAGATCAAGAATCCATAGAAGCAATAACAAATTATTTTATGTGCGAGGCAGTGTCTTAGCACATCGGAATAAACAACTTAATCTATGGAATAACTGCACACAATGTGGATTCTAGTTTAACTTTCTTGTATTTAATGAAAGGACAGGCAGACACCCATAATGAATGGTTCTAATTAAATAACTTCATACCATGTGGTATTCATATATGCAATAGCTGCCCAAACTGCCAGAGGGTAAGTCAAGGGGATATCCAGTTTGTATAAATATCTGCCAGCCACAAAAGCATAAAATGTTAATGCAGCGAGGGCAATAGACGAAGCGAGGAGGGGTTCACGAAAAAGCAGACCTCAGGATTCTTCTCCATTTCTTTTGTGAGAGCTCCGATAGTCCCAGGATGCAGCCTCACATCATCGTCAAGAAACAAGACATATTTGGTATCCTTGTGCATCTTCTCAACACCGATCTGTTTCAGTTTGATAAACATGAGTAACGAGTCAACTTATTGAACTTTTTTGGTAAAATGAAAACAAGGCCAAGAGATGACCATATAGCAAACTGTCGAAATTTGTGGCAAAGGTATACAAATGTAGCACTTACAGCTTACCTTCTTTCAAGATTCATTAGTTACTATAAAAGGTGAAGATGAATGATATGTAAAAGACAGAAAAGCATATTGGGAACAAAGAGGAACACAATAGAATGGAATGGTCGAATGCATGCACATTCAACAGCTCCATTCCATGGACTAGGAACATTTACAAGCATAAGCTAAAATGAGCATTCAGTGTCATGAACAGATCATGATTGTGACATCAAGGATAAGAACAAATTCATTTACTTACCAATTGATTGTGAATTTTCTGGCTACAAGTTGTTGACAATCCAGCCACAACCACCTTCGCCTCCAGATTGTCCTGAAAATTATATCTAATAAGAACAATAGATGTACTCGCAAAAAAAATAATAAGAACAATAGATGAAGAGTTTGAGAGTATCATGACTGTAAAACGTTATGAGGCAATCCACCTACCTTGTACTCTGCAATCAAACGGGAAACAGCATGATAAGCCGGATCATCTTTGCTCTCTACGATAAACAGGAATTCCAGTGGCCCCCCATAAAGTGATGTAATCTGTACTTTTATGGATTATAAGGGCATGTAACAATCCAAGACATAAACGGCAATCCTTATATATGTATAGTGCAGTTTGATCATACCTGAGTTCGCCAATTTTGCAAATTATGTTCGCCAAAGCCCTTCAAAGGCATAATTACAGAGACTCTAGGTAAATTCTCCTGAACAGAGTGCTCAAGCTCATCTATGTTGTCACAGAGAAAAGCAAAACTATTTCCATCTACAATGTTGCGCCTCATGTTCTTTATAACCCTTTTTCTGGTAAGAGATAGATTGTATAAGAAATCAGCTGATATGTTGTTTCATCCTTGTCAAGTAAAACCTAATAAAATCACAAAATTCCTTTCTTTACCTGACGATTGAAGCAGCCGCCCACCCGAGAGCAAGAACTAAACAGATACAGCACCCCTAGATAAATGGGATAACCAGCATATAAACGAGAAGAGATAGTAAGAAAAAATGCCAGTAAACTGAAAGCACCAAAAAGGTATATGAGGTCAAGCACCCCGAAGGGTTTTTTTTTCAATTAAAAAAAAAAGAAGTTCAAACTTTAAACTGAGCTACAAAATGAACACATGCCATATCCCCGTGGACATTCAAAGTGTATACCAGAAAGGTCAGTACAATTGGAGCACCTACAGCAGTAACAGGTAACAAACAGAGTGAGACAAGCTGAGACCGACAACGCTTGTCCGAACAAAACCGACAAATCTCCAAAAGGATATGCACCATTAGCTGATACGGGTTTGTATGGAAATTTGCTGGCTTTTCAAACGTACTAGTAGTAATCAAACTTATGCATCATCCCATCTCATTCAACAAGCACAGTTAACTGGCTTATCCACTGTAAAACTTTCCAACATCCATAAAACAGTTGCGCCGTCACAAAACTCTCTGTAACTTCCAACTTGTGGGAGAACTCAGAACAGAATCGTAAAAAAAAAACCCTGACAGCCAAAACTATTCCTCAAAACCATCGCGCTTTCCGCAGCTCCCAGACAATTCCGCCCCGGCGTCCACAATGCGAAGGGCAGGGGACGGGGTCTCACCTGGATCTGAATGGCGATGGCGAAGGTGCTCGTGAAGGCGCGGCTCGCGGCGGCGAGCATAGCGTCGGCGGCGGCTTCCATCGCCGCCATTGCCCGCGGCGTCCCCTCCCCTCCTTCGAGCCGCGGAGGGGCACCTTCCGAAGCTTCTAGGCGCTTCTGGAGAAGGGTGGGAGAGCAAGAGGCCGCGTCTCTCGCCGGATCTCTCTACCGCCAGGCCTGGCCTGACCTGACCTGGGCGGTGAGAGAAGAGGAGTCTGCCCGATGTGGGGGAGGAGGGAGAAGGGGGTTGATTTGGGCTGGCTGGGTGGCCTTTGTGATTATGGCCACGGCCCTGATTCCCAAAATGCTTCTCGCCAGTCGCCACCCTGCTCCACAATTTTTGAATTGGGGTTGCTACGCGTACCAACTGTAAACATTCAATGAACTAATACAATCGACAAATACTCCGTCTGCTCTAATTATATATGTCGCTTTAATTTTATTTTGAAAAATACACTAACATCGATAATATCAAATTTCCATTAAAGTTTTTTCAAAAAATACACCAACACCGATGATATCAAATTTCCATTGAATTTTCCATGGCATATGTGTCGATAGGTGAATTTGTTTAAACTTATATATATTAATATATTTTTATGAAAAAGATAGTAAAAATCAGAAAAGCTTTACTTAGGATAAAACTAAGGGTGTGTTTAGTTCCCCATTTTACCTAAAAAATTTTTGGTTTGGCCCATCATTTTACAGAATGGAACTAAACATCATGCAAAATTTTTGGCAAAAAATATCTATTCTCCATTTTGGATTTTGGCTTCAAGAGGCAAAAAAAAAGCCAAAAAGCTCCCACCCACCCCATGAAAAATTTAGCATTTTGGATGGAACTAAACACACCCATGAAAATTTTGGTATTTTGCATTTCATCGTTTCAAAGTAGTTGGCATTTTGCATTTTGTATTCCATGAGGAACTAAACACAGCCTAAGTGACCTATACTTGTATAAACGAGTGAGTAGCCCGTTGTAATATTTTTCACAAGATTAATTTTTATGTTTTACTAGTTAAAGAATCACCAAGAGTTCATGGGAATTTTTATGTTTGGTTGACATTTAATTTGTAATACTGAAAGCTCTAGTTTGGTTTTGGTGAATTGATGAAACCCTAGCTACTAACCTATGTGCTCTAAGTGTATGTGAGATAGGTTGGTAGACATTCCAAGTGGTGGAGCAAATGGATGAAGATTATGATGGTGATGGTCATGATGATCAAGTACTCGGCTTGGAAAAGAAGAAAGAAAAAACAAAAAACTCAAGGCAAAGGTATAAGTGGTTAGGAGCTTTATGGTTGGGTAATCGAGATACTTAGCGAGTGTGATCACATCTATGATTGATAGCCGTACTATTAAGAGGGGTGAAACTCATATCGAAATGCGGTTATCAAAGTGTCACTAGATGTTCTAACTCATTGCATATGCATTTAGATTCTAGTAAGTGCTAACACCCTTAAAAATTGTTTGTGAAAATATGCTAACACACGTGCACAAGGTGATACACTTGGTGGTTGGCACATTTGAACAAGGGTGGAGAAGTTGGTGAAGTGAAGGAGGTGGTTTTCACTGCGAAACAGTGATCGGACACGGGACCTAACCTTGGACCTGCGCGTCCGGTCACTGGTGGTGCTGTGGCGCGGTCTCGGTCTTGATGACCGGACGCTGGCGCAAAGTGGCGACCTAACGCGCAGAGGCAGCGCCTGGTCATTGCTGACGCACACTGATGCAAGGGTGCTGGTGTTTGAACTTTGGCGCGCAGTGAGGAGAAGAAGGATCAGATGCAGTCGTACGTCTGGTCGTGGAGCACCTATCGCATCAGGTCGCAAAAAGGGGGCTCGGGGAGCTTTCTGGAAGTGACCGGACGCCACGTGGTGGCGCGTCCGGTCATTCCTCTCGGTGCGTTAGGTCAGCGGGTCGATCGCGTGGGCGAGGGTGCGAGTGGACGAGGTGGCGTAGCGACTGATCCCGGCTCGGTGCGTCCAGTCGTCACTTGACGTGTGGCGCGAGCGCTGCTAGCCATTGGAGATCGACGGTGCTCGTTTCAAGGGCCGATGAAAGGTCTTGATGGCTAGAGGGAGGTGAATAGCATTTTAAAATTTTCTACAAAGACAAGCTAAACAAGTTTATCAATACAACAAATAGCGCGATGCGAGTTTTGCTTAGCCTACGGGTGTTTGCAAGCCACCTATCCAATTCACAATTCTATTATATTTGCACTCAACGGCACAAGTCAAACCGAGAAGGTAACTACAACTACAACTAGCAAGCTACACAAAAGAGCTACTCTAGCAAAGCTAACTAGCTAGCAAAGACAACTAAGAAAGTAATGCGTAGTTGAGTTATGAGAGTTTCACCGAGGGGCGAAGTATTGAGCCAACCAATATGATCAACAATGAATACCAAGATAACCGAACACCGGGATCAATCAAACACAATATGAAAGTGATGACACGAAGATTTATCCCGAGGTCTTGCCGGCACGCTAGTCCCCGTTGTGTCCCTCTTCACCACGTGGTTCGGTGGCTAATCGATCTCACATCGAGCCTCTCAAAAGGCGCCACAAGAACCTACCAAATGACAAAAGGTTGCAATGACACGAGCAATTCACTAATGTTGCCTTTGGCGCTTCGCCGAGGTAGGCACAAACCCCTCACAAACACCGAAGGTGGCCAAGAACAATCACCAACTCTTGCCAACGCCTCCAAGCTGCTCCAAACCGTCTAGGTGGCGGCAACCACCAAGAGAAACAAGAATCCCACAGCAAATCAACCACCAAGTGCCAACTAGATGCAATCTCACAATGCAAATCCACTTGGATCACTCAATCTCACTTCGAATATGCAAAGAAGCAAGAGAGATGAGTGGGAGGGGAGTTACTTAGCTCAAAGTGCTCACAAGTATGTCAAATGTGCAAGTATAAGAGCCTTGAGCCGGCCAACGAGTATTTATAGACGTACCCCTTCGAATATAGCCGTTAGAAACTTAAACAACCGAAATCGTGCTGACCGGACGCGCTGGTCCAACTGACCGGACGCGCCGGTCGCCCAACGGCTAACTCGTGAAGTACTGACCGGACGCGCTGGTCCAAACGACCGGACGCGCCGGTCGCCCAACGGCTAACTGCGAAGCAACGACCGGACGCGCTCATCGCACAGACCGGACGCGCTGCGAACGACCGGACGCGCTGGTCCCGTAACTGATTGGACGCGCTGGTCAACCCAGAGCAGCGCTCGAACGAAACAGCGACCGGACGCGCTGGAGAACTGACCGGACGCCACAGTGCCCGCGTCCGGTTGGAGTCCAGTAAGCTCCTTGGACGACCGGACGCGTCCGGTCGACCATGACCGGACGCACCGCGCGTCTGATCGACAAACTAAAAAACGCGCAGACGCTGAACGCTGACCGGACGCGTCCGGTCAAACAGTGACCGCGTCCGGTCCAGCGTCCGGTCACTCCTGTGACCTCAGTTCGCCTCCGTTTCTTTTTCGACTTCCGGCGTAGTGGAAAATAGTCGTTTCAACTCCTCGAAAACGCCTGAATCCCGCCTCGCAAGGTCGGCGGGAGGGAGAGAGGACCCCAAACCCTCTCTACCGCTCAAACTCCACCGCCTTCGCAAACGTGCTAACACCACCAAGTGATCTCGTCATGTGTGAGTGTGTTAACATTTTCACAATCATTTTTCGAGGCGATATTAGATCTATCCAAATGCATATGATTATGAAATGCACACCTAGAGGCACTTAGGAGTTCAATAGCCGCGTCATTCCCCTCTTTATAGTACGGCTATCTATCCTATAATGTAACCACACCCACTAGGTGTCTTGGTTACTAAAACACAACCCTTAAGCATATACCTTTGCCTTGATCACGTAGGGTTGCATCCAAATCCAAGTGTGGCCATCATGATCACCATGTCCATCTTGCCATCAACCTTGGAATGTACTAATCCTCATATGCTACATACAACTTAGGCATAGGATTAGTACTTAGGCATTGTCACTAATTACCAATACCAAACATAGAGCTTTCAATCTCTCCCTTGTTGGTAATTGGTGACAACCCTTTCACAAAGATATTATGATAAAATTTTGATTGAACCCATGTCACATTGTCCAAGTATATTACCATGTGTAATAAGTATGGACAAGTGATCATAAATTCAAATTGATAGCAATGGCTCCCCCTACATGTATGCTATATGTTTGGATTTTAAAAACATACATGTTTAGATAGGTAAATGTAGGAGCATTGACTACCAATAGGTGCTAAGTGTTTTAGATTATAGACCTTTGAAGCGTGATACCATCGGAGTTGCGATAAACACCATCTTAGCACCTTGTGTAGTTAGATACCACTTGGAAAAGCATAAACAAAACTAGAAACCTCGTGAGATCAATATTATAAGCAAGATTCTAGTACCACTTTGTAAAACATGAAGCAAGAGAAATCTAACTACTTCCTATTCATGCTAGTACTTCAATACACCATTCAATTGTATACTAGCAAAACACCACACAAGCAAAGTATCGGAGAAAAAGAAATGCATAACTATGCATCATACATATGAAGTGCGCCAGGAAATGCAACATTCATATTTAAGAGCTTGCTCCCCCTACTTGTGTGCTCAAAATTTTAGTTGATCCCCTTCTTTTACCAATTTCTCCCCTTTTAGAATCTATCTTTGTAAACAACATTTTTCTCCCCCTTTGTGCTTCTCCCCCTTTGAGTTCTATCTTTGTGAACAATATTTTCTCCCCCTTTGGCACCAATGACCACAAGGGACCAATTTTAGATAGAATATCATATTGAATTATGGGGTGAGGATCAAGTTTGTGATTCAACCTAGATTGCTTGCATAAATAAAATGCTTCGGTTTGATCCAAGGGCAAGCTTCTTCACACCTCACTAGAAGGGTTATCAAGCACCATGTTGAAGCAAATATTTAGACAAGTGATATAGATTAAACACTTAGGATCACAAGCTACTTAAACAAGTTATATGCTACCACTAGATCATACAAGTCATGGAAACAATAGTGGCACCATATAAACTTCAAAGTCATTTGATTTTTATGAATGAGCCTAGAACATAAGAAATCATGACTAGATGCACTAAACATGTCCTTAGTATAGAATGTATGACATGTCAACCAATTGTACCTTGGGGCTCGAAGGAGAGGCATGTCATATATGTGGTGCATCAACTCATGTTGGAGAAGTCAATTATGTTCAACTCATTCTTTAGCTTGTGAAATCTCTTCTCATCAAGTGGCTTGGTGAATAGATCGGCTAATTGATCTTCGGTGCCCACACTCTCAATAGCAATGTCACCCTTTTGTTGATGATCTCTAATAAAATGATGACGAACATCAATATGCTTTATTCTTTGATGTTGAACCGGATTGTTGGTTAGCTTCACGGCACTTTCATTGTCACATAGCAATGGCACATTCTTGAAATTGATTCCAAAATCCTTCAATGTTGCCTTCATCCACAAGATTTGTGCACAACAACTACCCGCGGCGATGTATTCGGCCTCGGCGGTAGATAGTGCAATACTATTTTGCTTCTTGGATGACCATGACACAAGTGATCTTCCCAACAATTGACAAGTCCCGGAAGTGCTCTTTCTCTCCACTTTGTCACCGGCATAGTCGGAATCCGAATATCCAACTAGCTCAAAGCTTGCACCTTTCGGATACCACAATCCAACATCTTGTGTATGCTTTAAGTACCTCAATATTCTCTTTGTTGCCTTCAAATGACTTTCTCTTGGTGAGGCTTGAAATCTTGCACACATGCATACACTAAACATCACATCGGGTCTTGATGCCGTCACATAGAGTAGGCTACCAATCATTGATCTATATAGTTTTTGATCCACCATGTTGCCACTCTTGTCACTATCCAAACTTTCAGTAGTGCACATTGGGGTTGTAATGCCCTTTGCATCTTCCATGCCAAACTTCTTGAGCATATCTTTGATGTACTTGGTTTGACTCACAAATGTTCCTTCCTTCATTTGTTTGATTTGAAGTCTAAGAAAGAAACTAAGTTCACCAATCATTGACATTTCAAATTCCTTTGCCATCATTTTCCCAAACTCATCACAATAATCTTGATTGGTTGAACCGAATATGATATCATCAGCATATACTTGCAACACAAACAAGTCTTTCCCAATCTTCTTGGTGAATAGAGTAGTATCCACTTTTCCCATGACAAATCCTTTGGTTAGCAAGAAGTCCCTCAATCTTTCATACCATGCTCTAGGTGCTTGCTTCAATCCATACAAAGTCTTCCTCAACTTGTAGACATGGTTGTGTTTCTTATCATCTTCAAAACCGGGAGGTTGCTCCACATACACCTCCTCTTGAATGTACCCGTTGAGAAATGCACTCTTCACATCCATTTGATATAGCTTGATATTATGAGCACAAGCATAGGCAAGTAAGATCCTAATTGCTTCCAATCTTGCAACCGGGGCATATGTTTCACCAAAGTCAAGACCTTCTATTTGTGTGTAACCTTGAGCCACTAGTCTTGCTTTGTTCCTTACTACTATCCCATCTTGATCTTGCTTGTTGCGAAAGACCCATCTTGTTCTAATGACATTATGATCCTTAGGCCTCTCAACTAGTTCCCATACTCCATTTCTCTTGAAGTTGTTGAGCTCTTCATGCATTGCATTTACCCAATCCGGATCTCTCAATGCTTTATCAATGTCCTTGGGTTCTTCTATTGACACAAAAGAAGAGTGAGCACAAAATGATGCCAATCTTGATCTAGTTTGAACTCCCCTTTGTATGTCACCAATGATGGAATCCAATGGATGGTCTCTAGCAATGTTAGTTGGTTGAAGCACTTGGACTTGATTGCTTGGATGTTGATATTGATCATAAGTTGAAGATGATGAACTAGCCACTTGTTGATCTTGTTGCACTTGAGATTATGTACTAGCTTGATTTTGCATTAGAGACCCACTAGCTTGTGTAATTGGACTTTGAAGCACTTGGTCTTTGTTGTCATCCACATCAATCACTTGCTTTGGCCTAATATCACCAATATCTATTTCTTTCATAGCATTGGTCAATTGAGTTCCTCTCACATCATCCAAGTTATTTTCCTCATCTTAAGAGCCATTTGTTTCATCAAACTCAACATCATGAACTTCCTCAAGTAAACCACTAGCCAAATTCCAAACTCTATAAGCTTTGCTAGTAGTGGAGTAACCAAGTAAGAATCCTTCATCACATTTCTTCTCAAACTTGCTCAATCTAGTGCCCTTCTTCAAGATGTAGCATTTGCAACCAAATACCCGAAAGTATGCAATGTTGGGCTTTCTTCCATTTAAGATCTCATATGGTGTCTTCTCTAGAAACTTGTGGCAATAGAGTCGGTTGCTATAGAAGCAAGCCGTGTTGATTGCTTCGGCCCAAAAAGAATGACTCACATTATACTCATTCAACATTGATCTTGCCATATCAATCAAAGTTCTATTCTTTCTCTCAACTAAGCCATTAGATTGAGGTGTATACTTGGCCGAAAATTGATGCTTGATTCCAAGCTCCTCACATAGCTCATCAACTTTTGTGTTTCTAAACTCACTTCCATTGTCACTTCTCACTTTCTTGATTGTGGTCTCAAACTCATTTTGCACCCTCTTGATGAACTTCTTGAATATGTCAAATACATCACTTTTGTCCACAAGAAAGAATACCCATGTATATCTAGTGAAATCATCCACAATCACAAAGCCATACTTGTTGCCACCAATGCTTGTGTATGTAGTTGGCCCAAATAAATTCATGTGCAATAACTCAAATGCCTTGGAAGTACTCATGATGCTTTTCAATGGATGAGTGTTGCCCACTTGCTTTCCGGCTTGACATGCACTACATAGCTTATCCTTCTCAAATGTGACATCCTTCAAGCCTCTAACTAAGTCATGCTTCACTAACTTGTTCAATTGCTTCATACCAACATGACCAAGTCTTCTATGCCATAACCAACCCATACTTGATTTGGTGAGCAAGCATATTAAAAGTTGAGTGTCACTAGCATTGAAATCAACCAAGTATAGATTCTCATATCTAAAACCCTTGAAGATCAAGTTGGAGCCATCAACACTAACTATCTCCACATCATCAACACCAAATATGCACTTGAAACCTAGATCACACAATTGAGCAACTGAGAGAAGATTGAAGTTCAACTTTTCAACTAGGAGCACATTGGAAATGCTATGATCATTTGAGATTGCAATCCTTCCAAGAGCCTTCACATCACCCTTGCTATTATCACCAAATGTGATACTATCAATGCCACTATCATTTGATTTGAGAGAGTTGAACATTCTTGAATCACCGGTCATATGTTGAGAGCACCCACTATCAAGCACCCAATGCCTTCCTCCGGCCTTGTAATTTACCTACAAAATAAATTAATGTTTCTTAGGTACCCATACTTGTTTGAGTCCTTGGAGGTTAGTAACTAAGCTCTTTGGTACCCAAATGGTCTTCTTTTTTAGACCCACAATTGGTGTACCAACAAACCTAGCATGCACACCTTTCTCACCCTTGGTAAGCACATAACAAGAATCAAAAGGAATGTAATCCATTTTAGCATGAAACTTGTTGTTCTTGTTCATTTTATTACAATTAATTTCTAGATGCCCAACTTGCTTGTATCTATTGCAATAACGACCATTGCTCTTCACAAAGCGAGACTTTGGAGTAGCAAAGGCCGCCTTGCCCTTCTTGGGAGTATAGCCCAAACCCTCTTTGTTAAGAGAGAACCTTTGGCTACCCAAGCATTTTAGCAAGCGGGCATCCCCACCATAGGCATTGCCCAATGCGCGGGTGAGATCATCCACTTCTATCTTGAGAGTCTCATTCTCAACCACAAGTGATGAATCACTAGTAGTAGAGATAGAGTTGGTTGTGGTGGATGATGATGAGCTACATGAAGCATTAGTAGAACCAACAAATAAAGAATCATCAATAATATCGCATGTTAGTCCAATATCGCAAGTGACAATCACTTGCTCCTCCTTAGCTTCCTTCATGAGCTTCTCCAACTTGAGATCCTTTTCCTTGATGAGCTCAAGTAGAGAGGAGTGGGCTTCCTTAAGCCTAGTGTGAGCAACTTCAAGGTCCTCGTGGTCTTCCTTTAGACACTCACGAGAGGCCTCTAGCTCATCAAAGGATTTTCTAAGAGTTTTGAGCTCTTGTTCAATTCCTTTGCACTCCTTACTCTTTTTGAGAGCAACAAGCTCCTCCATCAAAGCATCATTTTCATTGCTCTTGGCAATGAGCTCTTGTTCTAAGATTTTATATTTCTTGGTTGTCCTCTTGTAGCCCTTGCTCATTTGATCTATTATGCCCAATAGATCATCCTTGGAGTAGTCCTCATCCTCCTCATCATCACTCCTACAACCATCACTAGCACAAGAATCATCATCACTATCATCATATTTTACCTTGGTAGGCTTGGCCATAAGGTATGTCGATGTAGTGTCGAAGATGGATGACTTATTGGAGAGGGCGATGCTTGCAATGGCTCGCCGAGTGGTCCTCTCATCATCACTAGAGCTTTCATCATCATCACTATCGGAGTTGTCACTATCCCAAGTGACCACATAACCATCACCCTTCTTCTTCTTGTTGATAGTGAAGATCTTCTCTTTCTTCTCCTTCTTGTCCTTCTTGTTCTTCTTCAACTTCAACTCCCCATCATGATATCTTTTGTCTTCATAGGGGCACTTTGCCACTATATGATTGGGGCTATTGCAATTATAGCAAAGCACCTCCTTTACCTTCATGAAGTCCCTTCTCTTCCTTGCCCCATATCCTTTCTTCTTCATGAACCTCCCCATCTTGTGCACTAGGAGGGCCATGGTCTCATCATTGAATGGATCATCATCATCACTCTCCACCTTGCTCTTGCCCTTAGAAGATGAAGCCTTGAATGCAATGGGCTTCTCTTGCTTGACCTTGATCTCTTTCTTCTTTTCTACCTCATCTTCATCACCATTGTATTGGGCATCGGTCATTATATCTCCAAGTACATCGGTTGGTTTGACCTTATCCAATCCCTCTCTAAAGATCATTCTTCTCAAGGTGGCAAACTTCTTGGGTAAGCACATCAAGAACTTGTGTGAGAAGTCCTTGTCCTCAACCTTCTCTCCAAGCCCCTTGAGATCATTGACAATGACTTGGAGCCTATAGAACATCTCTGGGATGGATTCATCATCCTTCATCTTGAAAGTGGAGAACTTGTCCTTGAGCATATATAGCTTGGCACTTTTTACCGTTGAAGTGCCTTCATATGTTTCTTCAAGCCTTATTCAAAGCTCATTTGCCTTTTCAAGATCTTTGATTTACTCAAATACTTTGTCATCAATGGCACGGTAGATTGTGTCAAGTGCCGCCGTGTTGCATTATTTGTTGATGCGGTTATTTGGAGTGAGATTTTCTTCATCAAGAATGATGTATCCTTCTTTGGTCACATCCCAAACCTTCTCATGTATATTGCCTAGATATTGCTTCATCTTCCTTTTCCAATGATCAAAGGAAGAGATGCCATCAAAGAATGGAGGCTTGCCATTAACATGATTAAATATAACTTGAGCCATCTTGCACCGAGGTTGTTAAGCCTTGCAAACAGTGACCACGGCTCCGATACCACTTGAAAGGTCTTGATGGCTAGAGGGGGGTGAATAGCCTTTTAAAATTTTCTACAAAGACAAGCTAAACAAGTTTATCAATACAACAAATAGCGCGATGCGAGTTTTGCTTAGCCTACGGGTGTTTGCAAGCCACCTATCTAATTCACAATTCTATTATATTTGCACTCAACGGCACAAGTCAAACCGAGAAGGTAACTACAACTGCAACTAGCAAGCTACACAAAAGAGCTACTCTAGCAAAGCTAACTAGCTAGCAAAGACAACTAAGAAAGTAACGCGTAGTTGAGTTATGAGAGTTTCACCGAGGGGCGAAGTATTGAGCCAACCAATATGATCAACAATGAATACCAAGATAACCAAACACCGGGATCAATCAAACACAATATGAAAGTGATGACACGAAGATTTATCCCGAGGTTCACGTGCTTGCCGGCACGCTAGTCCCCGTTGTGTCCCTCTTCACCACGTGGTTCGGTGGCTAATCGGTCTCACACCGAGCCTCTCAAAAGGCACCACAAGAACCTACCAAATGACAAAAGGTTGCAATGACACGAGCAATTCACTAATGTTGCCTTTGGCACTTCGCCGAGGTAGGCACAAACCCCTCACAAACACCGGAGGTGGTCAAGAACAATCACCAACTCTTGCCAACGCCTCCAAGCTGCTCCAAACCGTCTAGGTGGCGGCAACCACCAAGAGAAACAAGAATCCCGCAGCAAATCAACCACCAAGTGCCAACTAGATGCAATCTCACAATGCAAATCCACTTGGATCACTCAATCTCACTTCGAATATGCAAAGAAGCAAGAGAGATGAGTGGGAGGGGAGTTACTTAGCTCAAAGTGCTCACAAGTATGTCAAATGTGCAAGTATAAGAGCCTTGAGCCGGCCAACGAGTATTTATAGACGTACTCCTTCGAATATAGCCGTTAGAAACTTAAACAGCCGAAATCGTGCTGACCGGACGCGCTGGTCCAACTGACCGGACGCGCCGGTCGCCCAACGGCTAACTCGTGAAGTACTGACCGGACGCGCTGGTCCAAACGACCGAACGCGCCGGTCGCCCAATGGCTAACTGCGAAGCAACGACCGGACGCGCTCATCGCACAGACCGGACGCGCCGCGAACGACCGGACGCGCTGGTCCCGTAACTGACCGGACGCGCTGGTCAACCCAGAGCAGCGCTCGAACGAAACAACGACCAGACGCGCTGGAGAACTGACTGGACGCCACAGTGCCCGCGTCCAGTTGGAGTCCAGTAAGCTCCCTGGACGACCGGACGCGTCCGGTCGACCATGACCAGACGCACCGCGCGTCCGATCGACAAACTAAAAAACGCGCAGACGCTGAACGCTGACCGGACGCGTCCGGTCAAACAGTGACCGCGTCCGGTCCAGCGTCCGGTCACTCCTGTGACCTCAGTTCGCCTCCGTTTCTTTTCCGACTTCCGGCGTAGTGGAAAATAGTCGTTTCAACTCCTCGAAAACGCCTAAATCCCGCCTCGCAAGGTCGGCGGGAGGGAGAGAGGACCCCAAACCTTCTCTACCGCTCAAACTCCACCGCCTTCGCAAACGTGCTAACACCACCAAGTGATCTCATCATGTGTGAGTGTGTTAGTATTTTCACAATCATTTTTCGAGGCGATATTAGATCTATCCAAATGCATATGATTATGAAATGCACACCTAGAGGCACTTAGGAGTTCAATAGCCGCGTCATTCCCCTCTTTATAGTACGGCTATCTATCCTATAATGTAACCACACCCACTAGGTGTCTTGGTTACTAAAACACAACCCTTAAGCATATACCTTTGCCTTGATCACGTAGGGTTGCATCCAAATCCAAGTGTGGCCATCATGATCACCATGTCCATCTTGCCATCAACCTTGGAATGTACTAATCCTCATATGCTACATACAACTTAGGCATAGGATTAGTACTTAGGCATTGTCACTAATTACCAACACCAAACATAGAGCTTTCAGCCGACACGTGGACGGATCTGGGTGATCGGACGCTAGGCGTCGCGCGTTAGGTCACTTTGACCTGCGCGTCCAGTCATCCCACAGAAGCGGGCTTTTGAGCCCAACGGCTATGTGGTCGGTTGGGGCTCTATATGAACGTGTTGGCCGGCTCTAGCTTACTCTCTTGGCCATTTGCATTGACATAACAACCTTGTGAGCTTAGCCAAAGCCCTCCATCACTGATTCATCATTTCTGTGAGCTTGTGAGAGAATTTAAGTACATTGCTTGAGTGTTTGCATTTAAAGGCACTTGGTGTTCGTGTTTCGCTGTGGGATTCACTTGTTACTCTTGGTGGTTACCGCCATCTAGATGGCTTGGAGCAGCGAGGATCGTCGAGCGGAAGTTGGTGATTGTCTCCGGCTCCTATCGTGATGATTGTGAGGGGTTCTTGACCTTTCCCCGGCGGAGAGCCAAAAGGTACTCTAGTGGATTACTCGTGGCTTGTATGATCCTCATCTTATGTTGATTGTGCAGCACCCTATTGAGGGTTTGGCGTGTGATGCCAATTAACGCATGAACCTCTAAGTGAGTGAATCGCCACAACGAGGACTAACTTGCCGTCAAGCAAGTGAACCTCGGTAAAAAAAAATCATTGTGTCATCTTTATCCGAGGATTTTATTGGTTGTCTTATGATTGATTGATTGATTAACTTCATCATCTTGCAATTGGCTCATACCTCTACACGTTGGTATAATCATCGTCATCCTCTCTTGTATTACATTCCTAGTGTGTAAACTAAGCTTTTTAGTATAATTAGTTTTGAGAGCTAGCTTTCGTTAAGTCTAGTGGTTAGTGAGGCTCTTTAGTTAGTCTTTGAGAGCTCACTAACTTAGTATAGTGACTTAGCAAATTATGTGCTTAGTGATCATAGTCACTAGAATTGTGGTAGGTGGCTTGCTCTTTTAGTAAGCTAGCACAACACTCGTTTCGCCGTTTAATTGTCTAACATATTTGTTAAGTGTTGTTGTAGAAATTTTCAATAGGCTATTCACCTCCCTCTAGCCATTAGGACCTTTCAAATACTCTCTATGTTCTTTACATATGACATGGACTACTTTAAAGTTGAACTAATCAACATCATGTATAAAAGACGTAGGAAGCTGCCGAGTGGTAATCTAACAATATATTAACATCTACAATGTCAAATACACTATCAAAATCTATCATGTGGTATTCTAACAAAAAAGGTTTGATGTTGCAAATAAACTTAGGCCTGTTTGAATTCATTACCTGCTAATAGTTAGCTGGCTAATAGCTCATATCTAATATTAGCTAGCTAACTATTGATTCATTATCTGCTAATAGTTAGCTGGCTAATAGCTCATATCTAATATTAGCGAGCTAACTATTTGCTACCTATTAGACATTAGCTGGAGCGTGTTCGGATGCACAGCTAATGAAAAAATCTACTAATCGCAAAAAAATGCTACCAAGATAATTATTAGTTGCTATTATCTGATTTGATTCAACTAGTGAGATGGTTACTATCTACAGGTCCAACTAACAATTAGCTATTTTATTAGTTGTACCTGTTTATATCCAAAAGAGATAAGTATTAGCAGATAGTATAGGAATCCAAACAGATCCTTAGCAAAGTTGAAACGATTTATAATGAGCTTTGCATGGAGCAATGGAGGATGGTGTGAGGTCCTGCGTGCGCGTAGCAGGAGCAGCTGTTTGAGCCAAGAAAACAATCTACTCTGGGCTGGGACAGGGAGATGCCAGTGTAGGGATGCGCATCTGTTCCACATTTCGCGTTGCCAGCCAATCCCATCCCTTTCCGTTGCTCCCAAAACGGCCAAAACCCGTCGGGAAATTGTTTAAAGCTTGGTTTCATTGTCACTACAGGCTGTTCTGACGCTGCACCTGCCTGTTACTGCTGATCCCTGCCGGACCCAGCTAAATCCTCCCGGAAAGAAACGCTCGCGAGCTCATCATATCGCTCGCCTGGAATGACAACTAAATCCTAGAAGTGCATCTTTTCCTAATCCGAAATTAGAACGTTCATCGATAAGTTTTTGCATTCAGTGTCTTCCCTATCTATCAATAAAATTAGCATAATCTTGTGACTATTAGTTTTAAAGAAGAGATTTTTCATTCCAAAGTCAGCAAAATATCTGGAGAAAATAATTGACTAGGACATGTTTGGAACGCGAGAAAATTCATGTGTAATAGAACTATAGATTACTACACGATATCTGCAAAATTCCAGCGTTCCGAATATGCCCTAAATGAGCACCATGATTCGTGAGAACCGATACATGCAGCACTGGCTGTGGGATGTGGGCATCGAGATTTCGCGATATTCCTCGTGATAACACCTGTTCATCTGCCCTGGAGTTCATGATTATGAGATGCAGGTTGTCCGCTGTCGTACTAAGAACTACTAATCTATAATACTGTAACAGCATATCTACAGCGCTGAACATAGGACGTCGTCCATATAGAGTGTATCAGGCGGGTCTTTATTTGTCGATATTGCACAGGATTCATCAACTTTTGATTTTTTTTTCTAGCTAACGAATCGAAAGGCTGAAGTTTCAGAATAGAGTATTTGACAAAATTCTGAATAAACGACAGCTCAGAAAACAGATGAAACGAGTTCTTCTCTGAACTTCTGGAATTCCAAAAGCCAAACATGAGCTGTAATCTTTTAGGGAGAAAGGACAAGCGAGTACAACTCCTTTTTCAGTGTATCAAAGATTGCACCAAAGCCGAGCATGGGTCTGTTTAGTTCCCAAAATTTTGCAAAATTTTTCAAGATTTTCCGTCACATCGAATCTTTGACGCATACATGAAGTATTAAATATAGATAAAAAATAAAACTAATTACACAGTTTAGATGAAATTCACGAGACGAATCTTTTAAACCTAATTAGATCATGATTGAACACTAATGGTTAAATAACAACGAAAGTACTGCAGTACCATTTTTCAAAAAATTTCGCGAACGCTCAAGTCATTAAACTAATCTCAGGTCGGAGGGGCAAGCAACAGAGAGAGATTTGACTAACCAAAATGATTAAAAGAGGAGAAACGGACGGGCAGGGCGGGCACGCATCACGTGCGACGTGTCCATTGAAAAATTGGCGGCAGCAGCCACCAGGTATCGTAGGGAGTCTGCAACCCAGAAAACAACATGTCAGGGGGGTCTCAGGGGGGGGCAACCTGTACCTGCGCCTTGTTTAGATGCACATGAAAAGTTAGAATTTTTTCACTCTTTCCATCACATCAATCTTTGGACCCATGTATAAAGTAGTAAATGTAGGTAAAAATAATAACTAATTACATAGTTTAGTTGAAAATCACGAGATGAATCTTTTGAGCCTAGTTGATCCACGATTGGACAATATTTATCAAATAAGACGAAAATGATACTATTTATCGGTTTGAAATTTTTTCAGCATCTAAACGAGGCCTGCATGTCAAATAGGAATTCGATGTCATACAGCACCGCATTGAATTACGCTCTGCCAATCTGCCATGATTGACCAGTGGAGCAAAGAAAAATTTGTGATCAGATCAGCAGCTTGTCCGAATTCTTTCTCGACATCCTAGTTTGTCTAATCCGCACTAAATGCTCGTTTGATACCATCCCCTTTTAGTTTCCCCGATTCTTCCTCAAATTTCACTATATAAAAAAAAAAGATTCTCCGTCACATCAAAATGTCGGCAAATGCATAGAGTACTAAATGTTGATGAAATCAAAAACTAATTCACAGTTTTGTTGTACTTTGCGAGACGAACATTTTAAGCCTAGTTAGTCAAAATTTGGATAATTTTTACCAAATACAAACGAAATGCTACAGGAATTCTGATACAGTATTTTCCTCCCCTATTCTGTTAAAAATAAGCTCTAGATGATCTAAACAGGAGGTCGAACATGTGAATACGCGATTTGTACGGTGCATATATTTTTTCTACTCTTTCTGCATGAAATACAAGGCATATATTTCAAAAACCAAACATTGTTATTTTTTACCAACAATTAGTCTAATCATATGAAAAGTTTGTACTACAAAAATAGTTACATTTCATTTGTAAATACTTTCTAATGATAAAACTTTTATTGCCATAAATTATACTCCTATATTGTAAAGAAATCAGCGATCAGCATAATCTTAAAGATCACACCAAGTCAAATTACGTCTTATATTTTAAAACAGAGGACGTAATAAAGAATAACGTGATTAGTGACATAAGGATTGGGTGGATATTTATCTTTTTTTTTCTTTTAGAGTATATTTTAGAACATAGGAAGTAATAAAGAATAGATAACGTGATTAGTGACATAAGGATTGGGCGGATATTTATGTTTTGTTTTCTTTTAGAGTTTCTAGAAATTATCACTGCAGTGATCCTAACATCTGTAGGCTGCTTTTAATAATGCTAAACAAGTCGAAACAAGCTGACCTAAACCAGCACCGAGCGCTGTTCGCTCTCGTGGTAGCTCCTGTCTGTGGTCAGATCCGTATCGCTGTCACGTTGTGCGTTTGGAATAGAGAGACCGCATGGACCCATGCACAGAGGAGCAGTAAACCATCATGTCTATCATGAGTTCATGACTGATGAGCGGAGCTGATAAATTCAAACGATCAGGGCGTCGCCTATTTTGCCCGCAGTCACACATGCGCATGTGAGGGCTGCGTTGGCACCGCGCAAGTGGCAGCAGCCTTGCCGAAAACGAACCACACAACACGACCCTCCCCACCCGGTCAGCACTCACTCACCAGTCACCACTCCATCTCCAAGGCAGTTTTGCTGAGGAAAGAGAAGCATTTTCACACGCTCAAAAACGGCAGCTATCACAGAACCGGATTGTGCACAGGTGCACCTGCAATGCCTGCAGCTGCAAGATCCTATTCCTTCCCATGACTGAAGTCTGAAGAGAACCACTTTCATCATCTTCCAAGGCCATGTTTAGATGCCAAACTTGGGAAGCCAAATTTGCATAGTAAATATCACGTCACACTGTAACAATTTTGTTTTTATTTGGTAATAATTGTCCAAACATTGATTAATTAGGCTTAAAATATTCGTCTCGCAAAGTAGAACAAAACTGTGCAATTATTTTTTGATTTTATCTATATTTAGTACTCCATATATGTGCCGATATTTTAATGTGATAGAAAATCTTCTTTTTTATAGTAGAATTTAGGATGAATTTAGGTATCGCCCAAGCTGCATCGCCTGCAGGTGTTGCAGAACATCTCCACTGATTGAAGCAAAGGTTTCTGACTGCATCGCAGTCGCAGGTGGCATATAGCCTTCGATTGGTTGGTAGGTGCTGATCCCAATGAGAAGATCTGGACGCATGCAGTACAGATCATAGTGCCATCTGCCATGTTATGTTACGCAATTTCGCTGGAATGGATGGGCCGGGGGAAACGGGAATAGGATGGATATAAGGTTTCCACGTGTTAAAGTTTAACTCTCATCATATTAATGTTGCGGTAAACCGAAGAAAAAATAAAGAAAAATGATTATTATACAATCACATGAGTATAGAATCTTGAGGTTTCATGCACAAAACCAGGGGCGGGGGGGGGGGGGGGGGGGGGGGGGGGGGGGGGGCTCAAACTATCTCAAAATCTCCATGCTACAACTGAGCTACTCGTTCTCCGCGGTATGGGGATAGCCTGGTCTGTCAAAATGGTTGTTATACACTGACGGTTAACAGTAAAGGTGTACACAATGTGGAAAGAATTTCCTATATCTATGTGCACTGCATGAGGGGCGCCAACTATGAACACAACGACGAGCAACATTTTACACGTTGAAGAGCTTGCGGAACGGCCCGTCCTTCCGATCTTTGGCCGCCTCCGTCAATGCAAGGAACCTCTTGAAACCCGTGGTTGCTGCTCCGCGCCCAAGCGCCGCAGCTCGGGCGAGAACGTCCTCTTGGTTGGCCAGTGCTCCCTTCAAGGAGGCCATGCTTGGTGTAATTGAAACGGCTGGAGTTGCCACCGAAGGTACTATCTGGACAGATGCTGTGGCAACTGGTGGAGCGACCGTCGGAGCAACGACAGGGTGTTTGATGCCGGGGGCTGGGGCCGGGGCGTGTTTGTTGAAGTCCTCCAGGATAGTTTGTTGGTCTGCTTTCTTCAAGCCCTGTGGCAGTCAATAACAACAGTAGCAAACAACTGAGTGTCAGATTAGCCTGGGAGGTAGAAGTTGGCAAACAAAACAGGCCAAATTTTAATATAAAAAACCTTGAGGTCAAGTATCCGCTGAAACTCAAGAGGCGTTCCTTCGGGGAGGAGGGCACGGTATGTGTTAGCAACAGAATCAACTGGTGACAAAATGACCTGCATGAAGTTATGTCATCAGCTTGATACTATCTGGTGGTAATCATTCAGCACAGTGCGATTTCAGCAATCATTACAGTATTCTCCCCTATTTACCTTAAGTAGTGCTTCGGCTTTACTCATTTCCCGGCTGACAAACTTTGAGTAGCTAGCTGCACCTGTGCTCTGTAACACACAATGCAAGGAAGCCACATTTAAGATTTTTATATACCATAACTTAAAAATATATCTTCTTGTTAGGATTGCAATCCAGCATAAACTACAAATCTGCTGCATTAGCAACCTATGTACATAAGAATCAGACCATTTTAGCTGAACATGCACACTTTCTAGTGCTAGATTTCATTCCACAGACTCAAGAATACATGAAACAGAAGAACTAGCCCACTTAAACTGGTAAGCCAATATAAGACATGTATACAATACAATTGTAGATATTAAAAATGTAGACAATTGTTCAGATTAGAAGATTACCTGTTTTCCAAGAGCTGGGATGTCTAGGAGAATAGTCTTGACTGCTTGGGTGTCCAAAAGCATCTTGGGGACAAAATGCAAAGAAATGAGAGAAGTCCGAATAAGTAGTAAATAAAACAAAATTAGCTTCACATGGCATTTAACACGTACCTGCTGTGCACCAGTTTCTGATATATGTTTGCACTTGTATATGTTGAGATAAAACCGAGGACCAAGAGAGGCTGCAAGCTGGATCAGAACAAACAAACAAAGTATAATTGACCATGCTGAAAGCCAATATGTAGTTCATAACAATGAAAGACGTGATATTTTATCTTATTACAAAGGTGAATACTGAACTTACTTTGTCCAGGAAATACTGGAAGTAAGTTGGTGAAAGCAGGGTACCAAGCACAGGAATACTGCTTGACAGAATAGAGCTGATACCATTCACATATCTGGCATGCAAGAGTGAATCCTATTAGATATTTATATAATTGAAAATGTTAACGAATATTTTTGTCTGATCTGAAAATTTTGCAAGGCAAATAATGCTTATAAAGCAAATTGGATGTTACTTATGATGGTGCCCAAAAATTTCAAAGATCTCACTAAAAGAAACTCAAACATCTGTTCAACGTGCAACGCCATTTTTGCGTGCTCACATGCTAATAAATGACATTTCAATGTACTATAACCCTGCACCACCAACCAAACTCCACCTGAACCTGTTCAGTCCAGCAATCCACCATTTGAATTAGTGTATAATATATGCAGGCATAAGATAGTTCCAGGTTAGCAGTCCAAAGTGAATCATATCCTATCTCCTTTCCAGTAGAAAGACATTAACAACACCACAGCTACAAAAATGCATGACATCATTGCTACAATATGACATGTGACAGACTCCAGTATTATAACATTTCTCATCAAGGACGTGGACTAAAGCGTATGGCCAGTAGTCCTTTTGAGGTTCAAAGCACACAGAACGAATATCAGCAAAGGATGCAACAGAATAACATAGGGGATCCAGTAAAATCTTACTCTGATTGATCACCAACGCTTTCAAGGGTAGCCCATGGAACACGAGTCATTGCAACCATTTCAGCATCAAATTTGGTTTCAAGTCCATGAACAAGAGTCATTAATGCTTTTGTGATCACCACCGAGAATTCATCCTGCAAGTATTGAAGTGTTGAGGCCTTCTCTCCAACGGTAACATAAATAAAATGTTCACATAAGTTAGGGACAAAAATAATAAAAGATCAGTCACCTGAACTTCAGACATGTCCACCTTGTCAGCAAACTGAGGGTTAATCATCTTAGCAACATTCTCAGCTAGTTCACCGGACTGTAAAATTTATAGAGAAAGCTAATAGTCAGTTTGAGAGGAACTTGGTCAAAAATGCATGCATGCATGCCACACACAAGAAGGAAAAGTAGCCTCATGCGACAACCAATAAACTTAAGCACTAGATGCCACAAACTATTGAACTACTCATCTCCAGTGCCACCATTCCCAACCCAGCTTCAGGGGGGAGATCTTACATTAAGGAACTAAGTGAGTGGTGCCCATGGAAAAATGTGGTAGTAACATAAATCTGGGTACTTGATTATAGAGAACGGCAGGCCAGGATGCAAGAAGTCTTCAAAGATGAAGATGCACAAGGGGGTGAATTTAAATTATTTTAATTTTATATTATTCTTGAAGCCAAAGTGCCATTTTGTGAACTAATCAGTGTTAACAGTAGCGTATCTTAAAGAGGCTTGCTTATATTAGCACTTGCAAGCGGACTATGGAATACAAATGAAGTGGCATAGGTCCGCAAGTATTCAGTGAAGAACAGAAATGGCCTCATAATTTGATTACATCATTTTCTGATATTTTGCTTCTGTCGAGCATGAGAGAAGTAATCAACAATATGTTTCCTTCTACATCAGGCTACCATAATACTTAAGGGCAAGTTGCCTTACTGTCTGGTGACAATATTCAGCAGTGTTGACGATATAGCATATCATTCTGTCGTCCCTGTCCGAGGTCTGCAGTAATGTAAAAAGGACATAAATTGCTGTCAAACAAATGAGGAAAACAAGAGTGCTTCAGTTGTGACCATCGTACCCTGATCTGCCCATCGGTACCAGTGGCAGCTGCAACAATACCAGTTCCACCTTTTGGTAATCTGGCATATAACTTAGCCGCATAGGCCTTGAGTATTCTTTGAAATACCTAGCCAAAATAGAGGGGCAAACAGTTATGAGCCCCCATTCAGAGGCTAAACTTTATTGGCTCTGATAAAAACTGAGTAAAAAATATATTAGTGATTAGCACATTGAAGGTCAAACTTCATTGGCTTTGATAATCGTATAAATCTAAACATTAACAATCATAATAAATATGTGCACAAATAACATCTAATATTAGATAGGCCGGTTTTCACTCTACATAGTTACTAACCCAGACTAACACATTCATGTGAATGGCAAATTTCATTTCACATTGCTTGTGCTAGTGCAAGGGTTGAGCTCTTGTGCATGGTGCATTTTTCCTTCTGTAGGAATGCTTACTGCCCTGTAGCTTCCCACTGATGCATAAAGCTCAGTAGCAAAGATAGTAAACAAGAAAAGGTGATACTGGATACTGAAACCAGTAGCCCTGCATGCCAGTTTAGGAAATACAATCATGAGGCCACCTATTGTTATGCCCAAAATAATCTTTAGAGTCTCAGCAGAGTAAATTATTGGATTTATCAGATTGGGTCTATTCAAAGAGACATCAGAGTATCAGTAAAGCTCATTAAAGTGACACAGACAAACTATCCAGAAGTACATAAACAGTAAGTAGATTAGAAATAGCCAATTGCATGAGCAACACACATCAAGGAACCATTTGTGTTCATGTTATTATTATACAATTTAAGGGAATTTTCATGATCTGATACATTTGTGAGTATATTCATATTTGATTAATATCAATTCCATTTGGTATTTGATGCAAGGTGTTCCTATTTGTTTCTAATACCAGCATCTGGGGAAAAATCTGAAAGCAAACATTGTAGCCCGTACACAGCAAACAAGGAAATGTACATAAAAGGGGAAACTGCCTACCTGAAATAAGTTGAACAATGTTTGGTTCTTTGTCAATGCGCTGCACCGCTTTAAGCTTTTTCTGATCACCAAGAAAACCTGCATAGGTGAAATTGTAAACCAATTAAGATGGTCTTTTTGTAAATTGCAGGGCACAAAATGGTGAGTACCATACAGGCATACAAAATTGAGCAAGGCAAACTTTGAAGATCTACACTACTGATCAGCCTAGCTTTGATCTGTGCGTTTGTGGTGGTGGTGGTTGGGGGGTGCAACCAGAGCTACCCGCTTAAAGAATTTTGTGAAGCATTGTATTATCTACCTGCATGCTGCTTGATAGAATGTTCGTTTGACTTCCTTCCTCTGTTTCCCATCTTTCTTCCTGGCAGGAATAGAAGGATGAGCTCAAGGTACAGAGACCTCAAGTACAATGGTTGCAATTATATTTATGTTGTGTGTACCTGGACAAGTTTTTCTAATTGATCCACTAAAGATTTTTCCTCAAGTTCAATGTACACAGTCATATACGGTTCAAAACAAGAAGATACGATCCCGTGGAAGTTGAACTGCAAGAACAACGGGCCAAAGTATAGATATGAATATACAGAATGGGTCATCACAGAAACTTGTGGAAACACTAGTAAGTATGCACAGCACAATAGCTGATATAACACTAACCCCAGCACCAGGAACCGACAAATCTTTCTGCTTATCTTTGTCCTGCCAGTAAGGAGATGCTAGAAGAATTGTAAAATATGTAATAAAATGAAAAAAAGGGGGTTAAAATTAAACGCCAGATACTTGTTCAGCTTCATCACTGGGTCCTGCCAGTTTCTTCTCATATTTCTTCCGTATGTCTGAAACAATTTTATTGTGTTCCCCGCCCTCATCTTCGTCATCACTTGCTGTCTCTTTATTTCTAGCATTCGTAGTTCCACCACTGAATTTCTCTGCCAATTCTTCCTCAAATTCAAGGGTTCTCTGGAACGCCTGCATTGCAAGTATCTCAAAATGTTCATTGCAGATGTTCCACACGGCAAATGGATGAGCTCACATGCTCAACTCAAATAACCAAACATTTCAGAGACATCTCTAGCGCTTCAAGAATTGTAATGCAACAACATCATGAAGTACGTAAATTTTGTTTGTTTTCTTGATCATTTGTTACTTTTCAGGGAATGGAAGATCTGATAAGAAATGGGCATTGAAGCAAAATAAGAATACTAAAGAAAATACCTAAAGACCTAGAAGACATAACAGAAAGTAGGTCATAAAACATCTCGAATAAGGAGGCTATAGAATATAAATCAGTGGCACAGCATTGTAAGATAAATCACAAGGGGAATTACCAACAACAAAGTTGCCACATCTGGTTTTTCTTTGAGATTATTAAGGATATCAACAAGCTGGGCCCTGAAAAGAAGAATTTTCACTGGTAAATTGACTGGTAAGGTGGAAGATAAGAATTGACCATTATGTTATAAGATAAATTTACAGCTAAGGGGGCAAAGAGATAGTTAAAGTAGACAAAATCATTCAAAACAAGTACCAAATGCATCAAGCAAGAAGCAAAAACTGAAAATGCTGTTTTAAGTTCTATGTAATCTTAGTTTGGAGCAAGACCATTAATTGCAAAACTAGATAAGGAGAAATCAAACCTTGTAATCTTACAGAACTGGATACACAGCAGATAGTCGACATGCCAGGAAGGTGGAAATATTTTCCAGGTGTCTTCATTTGACCTTAGTCGACGTTTAATCCACGCATATCTTCTTTCGGTCTTGTCTAATTTGGCAAGTTCTGATTTTTGTAAGAAGTATCAAAATAACAGCGAACTAGGGGAGTAAGTAAATTGATAATAAAATTACAAACCAGACTGATATATGTATCATATACAAGGTCAAACCTGCTCCTTCAAAGATCTGCCTATATGAGGTGAGTTCCTTGCTGCAAAAGTTCTTCACTAGTTCTTCCCTCACAGATGGCTCCAATGCATCAACCACCAAGCAAGCATCAGATAGCTGCTGTAATAGCATGGGATCTTCTGTTTCCTTCCCAGTTCCTAAGCTGAAAAAGTATAAATTACTCGGTCTATTTCACCCTACGAAGTAATAGGCATAACAACAGACAACTGAATAAAACATTGAATTGATCTTTTGCGCGTTTGAGAAAAAATAAAAAACTGAATTGCTTGATTGTCTTACAAATGACCAGGCGCATAACATGCTCTGGGAGGCTGGATTCCCAAACTGTACTTTACCAGCGAGGAACAGTATTTTGTAAACCAAGCTATTTAGGGAACAGATATTACATTGTTCAGAGGATGCAAAAGACCAGATCCCTCTTTATGTTATCAAGATATTACATTGTTTTTAAAAACAGGTCCACCAGGCTGTGTATGAGGCCCATATAGAAAACGCGTCCCCTACCTGTTACACGTCTTACAATTGACCAGGCAAGTAACATCTCTAGGAGGCTGGGTTCTCAAACTATTTGTTACCAGTGGGGAACAGTATTTTGTAAACCAAGCTAGTTAGGGAACAGATATTACATTGTTCAGAGGATACAAAAGACCGGATCCCTCTTTACATTATCAAGATATTACATTGTTTTTAAAACAGGTCTACCAGGCCGTGTATGAGGCCCATATAGAAGAAAATGGTCCTCTGCCTGTTACCAGATGATTGCTGCCAAGCGGAAAAGGTTGTGCAATCATTACTACGTGTGTGATCGAACAGAAAGATGTTATTGATTTTAGAACTTCAATTACACATTGTTCCTGGCTCACCTGTCCTGAGCTGACACATGGACTCAAATTGTCATTTTCTTAGTTTACTGTTCAGGAACTAGCCAGAACCTGGTAGTGCCACTAACAGGTACTAGCCTGGTATCTTTTTCACAATGACGAATAAGTCTAATTGTTATGTACCTTGAAAAATCTGAAAATACATGAGATTTGAGGATTTTCTTGATATTCTTGAATTTCTCTCTCAGCTCTGTTATCTTGGGCACATCTCTATAGGCTTCAAAATGACTACATAGTTGGTTCACTGCCTGGAACAGAGTTAGAAATTGGTTGGAAATCATGTGCAGAATCATGCAAAACAATCACTACAAGTGTTAAAATATTTCAGACATTGAAATCAATACTAGAGCTTTTACAGGTTTATCAGCTAATTAAATCATTCGTACCTCCAGCTGCGCAGCTGCTTCTTTATACTGCCGTTTTGACGCCATAACCTGAAGTTGCTCAACAGCCGAAACTGTACATAAGTTAAACACGATTTAGATGAGGTTGATGTCCTTTTCTATTCCACAACACAGAAAGAGAGGGAGGGAGGGAAACTAACCAAGCATAGTAAGACGGTGAAGAGCGGTTATTGTAGTTGTTATGTGCCTCTTAGCACAATCCAACTTTTTGATGTCGCGACAGATTTCTTGAACCATAGTTTCACTTTGTTCAGCCTTTGTTTTTATTTCATGTATCTTGTGCATTAATTCCTGTTAGTACCAAATTTGATCAGAACCTTGTTTTTATTTCACTTGTTATGTACTATTAATTGCTGCAACAAATGCAGAAACCAGTTTGTTTTACTAATCCAGTTATCTGACCAGGCAGCAGGCACGATGCTTAATCAACTGATACAATAGCTTCATAGTGAGAAATCTTAATAGTGCATAACAAGTGGGGAAAAAAAACCCGACCTGAACAGCATTTGTTGCAGCAGCAAGTTCTTCCTTGGCCTTGGTTCCCGAGTTGCTCTGTTAAGTAAAACATTCTTCCCATTATCCAGTGTAGCATAACAATGAGCAAAAGCATAATTTCATTAGGTGAAATTGCATTGACATAGCACTGATCAAATTATGACACGTGGTCAGTTCAGTTTAACTGTTCCAGAACAAAGAGTGCACACATTACAAATAGCATCACTGCATGACACACAACGTGGGACAACAAGGCCAAACCTGCTGTCGGACAGCGGCGAGGATGCTAGCGTCCACACGGCGAATCTCACTCTGTATCTTTTGCATCAGCGGCTCCACGCCCGACAACGACGCCTCTGCAGGGCACAGGAAAACCAGAAGCAAATTGTTACCCTAGGAGCTCCGAACAACAGCACAGCTGAAACGAGCGCATTGCCGCAGCACAGCATCACGAGCAAAGTCCCCGTGCGAGCGAGGAAACACCGATTCGATTCGAGCGGGAGCGTGCGTACCTGTGGGGAACATCTGGTTGATGTATTCGAGAGCGCTGGACTTGTCCATTTCTCCGGCGAGATCTCCGCCCCGCGTGCCCGCGCTCGGAGGATCTGGAGAGGCCTAGAAGGATCTGGAAGGGGAGGGCGGTGCGCAGGAGCTGATCTGGAGGGTAACGGGCGCCGGGATGCCCCTCGCGCGCGCGAGGCGGGGAGGTGGCGAGAGAGGTGGAATCGCCGGCGGGTACTCGCCGTCGTCGGCGGCTCGGCCGTTCAACGGGTGGCGCCCAGACCCAGCTGATGGTTTATGAGTCGGTTGCTGCCCGCGGAGTCCAATAGCCCGCTTCCTATCCTAGTCCTAGATGTATGAAGTGTTCACTCGTTACCTGCCGTTTAACACTCTCTAATTCTTATTAGAACTTTTATGTTGAAGACTCAAAACATTCATGACAATCTGGTCTTCCAATTTGATAGATTGAATTTTCAATTTGGCGGTGGTACAAAGTAAAGAAAACCATGAATAATTATGAAGCAATGATCTTGCACAACTAGTAGCTAGTGGACAACTCACAAGAAATCATTCATACTTTTTTTATAGCCAAACGATAATAAAATTACATGTTACATGAACAACAAAAAAATCAAGCATATAAAATATAGGAGAAATGAACAATTATTGGCTACTAAATATTTGAGCTATATTTTTTATTGGAACTTTTAGATTTAATTCTCACTGTATTTTGATCTAACCTCAAACTCTAATGGGTGTTGCTATACTTTCAAGTCATCTCTTAAAATAAATTATAAATCGTTAAACGTCTCCATTTTTATACACTCGTAGGACGCCCTTCTAATTCCAAAGTGGAATTGCTGCCAAATTTGAGGTTTAGATGTGATAGACAATAGCCTAGCAGGCTTAGATTCCTTGAAAAGAGTTTACAGAAGAGATTACATATAAATAGAGAGGAGGAGGGTAGCCCAAAGGGCCAGCCGAGTCCCAAGGGGCCAACAGGGTGTGAACCCGTCCCAAGCTAGCTAGGAGATTACACAAGTAACTAGGGGATTACAGTAAATAGCAATTAATTCTAAACCCCTCCCCCCCAGTCAAATCGTCGGTGGAGCGAACGTTCAGACTGGAGCGAAAATCCATGAAGACGGAGGAAGGGACATCGACGAACTGCGACGTGGTGGGCACATGAAGAACCCGGACTCCACCCATGGCGACGTTCACGAACGAAGTGAAGGTCGATTTTGTGGCAGAACCGCCTAATCTAATGCCCTCTCAAGAGTACTTGTCTTCCATTAGACACTAAGTACCCAAGAGAGTGCACTAAATTCTGCGATTCCGTCGAGCACACCCGAGGGAGAACTCGAAAATCCACATTTTTACCTCAGGATCATAAATGAGAGATAAAGCTTACAACATCTTTGCCATTTCTTACAACACTTTTGGTACAACATCAGGGTAATCCATTGTTTAATTATAACAGTGGAAAATAAAATGTTATCAGAGTTCAGCGGAAATGAAACCAGTTAATGATGAGTTAAATATTATCATGATGAACATTTATATACAGGAAATGATAACAGGTGGTAAATCTTTCCCTTATAAAACATTTTTGGTGAGAGTTATAAATCAACTCTACATCCGCAACGTAAAGGAAATCCTCACTGAGCCCACCAGGAGGTTTCCACACACAAGAGTCATCTTCAAGAACACCTGTCACCTGCAACAGGGTAGAACAAACCCTGAGTACTCAATTGTACTCCGCAAGACTTACCCGTCAGAAGGAAAGAAAAGACTCCAAGGATATGCAAGGCTATCTGGCTTGTGGGTTATTGCAACTGCAGGAAGCATTACTAAAGGTGCATCCTTATATTTAACTTTTATTAGCAGTCATCGGTAGTTCATTAACCCACCATTCTAGTAAGCACCTGTTCTACTTTCAAGCAAAGGTTGAGCCATCAGAACCATTTTTCCATCTTTCGTCTTTCATTTCTTACTACGGTGCCAGAGTGCAGTCAAGCCGTACCGTCACGTAGAAACGGCGATTCGCGAATCAATGTGCCCAGCTGGGTACCCCGAAAAACACACGCCTCGCTTGTACCCCAGGCACAAGCGAGACCAACCCGTTCCCCTCCTGTCATAGGTTTCCAGGTCCCCGTCCAAACTTGGACTCCTAGCTCCCGCACTTGAGGCCCGGCCTCAATACGGTGCTAAGACCTCCACCTATCCCCGCCTCCAATCAGTCGGTCCGGAAAGAGCCGGAGCCCATGACAAGAGAGTAACAAGTCTTCCTAGCCCCCATCCGCTAGTATATGCTCGGGATAATAAATCTGTGACTTGACCGGGGATCCAGTGCAACGAACGGTCCTTAATCGACACAGGCGGGACAAATGCAACCAGAGCCTCGCTCAGATTGCTCAACCAAGTCCATATCCAATTCCACGTATAGTCCCGCCCGGTCTCCAATTATTATCCATATATAATCCATGTGATAATAACATGATAATAGTAACAATAATATATTTCCTATCGCTCGCGAGTGACAGGCAATCACTCGACTTCTACCGGAGTCCTGTAGCATAGCAATCTACACGATCTTGACATACTAGTAAGACTCATGGGATCAGGATATATATATGCAAGTGGGTTTCATTCATCTCCTTAAAACTTAATGCACAAGCATAAATAAAGTGCAGCACAATAGAGGTTATGCACCGGGGCTTGCCTGGGGAAACATCATTATAACTAAGTTAGCATTTCTATCTGCGGGGTGTGGTCACCATCACACCTTCTTTCGGTTACTCCAGTTAATCCACCATCGCACCTAAATGGTATACACCGTTGCAATATGCTTGTCTAAGCGAAACATGCATAAACAAGATATTTAAAAGATAAAAGAGATAAGTTGGAACTTAGCCAAGGCACAGGTTGGTAGAGATGGACTCACGTGAGGACATCGCTATGCCGCGGGCATGCGGAGGCAACCAGAGCGCGGTCACCGGTGTGCGGTGGTGGCGCGGCATCACAAAGTGCCGGGCTGCAAAGCGCGAATGACGGGGCTAGACGCCGGGCGCTGAGCGCGGTTGGAGGTCAGGAAGAAAGAGCCTAGCTTGGATGGCTGAGCTTCTGCTGGTCTTAAAGAGCACACACAGGCTACACGGATGCACGGCTGCTCGCCTGCTGGTGTTGCTAAAGAGCATACTGCTCGGCTGCTAGTGCTCCACTACTCCGGCTGGTTTAAATAAACTAATCGAGGCAGGATGAGTCGCTCGGACAAGCACAGGCAAACGGGCATGCACCGCACATTCTCCTTCTCTTTCTCAGGTGAGCAGCCAATCTCTCTCTTGGATGTAGATAGTGCACCGCCGTGTACTCTGGGGCGAATTTACTCCATACGGATGACTTTGCGTGAAACTCTTATGCCCTCTATTTCCTGGCCAGCTGGGACCCCAACAAAATTAATACCTAACCGCGGTAGCTTGACGACCCAACTCACAAGTCACGAGAAAATTGAAGGCTACAAGCAACAAGGCCACTGCGTGAACGTTGAACTTGGACTCAAGGAGGCTAGCAGGCTGCTGAAATTATACATCATATTGACGCAACAGGCCAACAGTCCGTTCAGAAGCTCAAACGCAGTCCGCCGTCGTGTTGTCCTATCCTAGGTGATACAGGCAGAGAAAGCAATCTACAAAATTAAGACAAGTAAGGATTAGGGAAACAAGTCATTTCTAATCATATAACTATGGTTTGCATACGCCCCTGTCCTCTCCCCGTTTGTCTCACTTGCTTAGTAAAAAAAATGGCTGCAGTAGGCATGCAGGGCGCAATCAATTTATTCAGCAAGACCGGAGAAGGCAGAGACGTGGGCAGCGGGAGTCACGGTAGAGTGAGGGACGAAGCAGAGAGAGGGATGGAGTTCCTGTGCTGAACGTGGGTGCTGCTGGTCAACACTTGACCTGCTGCAGCTAGTGCTTTTGGTTTTGGGGCCTAAGACATTAGTACTAGTAGTATTATGCGTCTATGCAGCACAGGTTCAGCTAACGTGAGGAAGAAAGGAGCTTAACAATACTAAATAATTTAATGATCGACTAAGTTCAGCTATGCAATTTCTTTTTTTATAAATCACAGCACAATAGATACTAACTACCAGGAAGCTATTTCTTGACTTGTAAAATAAGTTAATTGATTCTTTATTTAGAAAGCAAACCGTCCACTAAACAAATAATTATATATACATAAAAGAGAGATACGAATATATATGTATGTACCCAAAAATACATTTTGGCACAATTTAAGTTTGTATATCTATTTAAATATCAGTTGTTAATACTTTTAGCTAAGCGGTTGCAACAAGCACTAAAACAAAGCACAGGCACGGTTGAGTTAACGCGCCTAAAAGCATTGCATACACCGCATAAATACAGAGCGTGCGCGTCCAGTGCGAGGTCGGCTTAGATCTGATCGTGCACTGACATAGTTAGGAACGGAGGGAATAGTAATCTATTGGTATAGAACATTATCGTCTAAATCATTCAGCTCTACGAACTCGAATAAAAAGAATAAGGTGTACGATTTACGGAGAACAAGAGGCATGTAGCTAGATGGAAACTTAGAGTGAATAGTGACTAACAAGTCAAGTCTTTGTGTCGGAGCTGCAGCAGTTGGAGACTTCGAATTGCTGCAAGTCGTGATGCTTCGGATGAACAGTGTTTCCACAATGCTACAGTGTTTTCTGCGTGTCGTGTGCGCTCCATGCAAGACTCAGTGGCAGTGTTGACTCATGCTACAGTTATTTCCATGGTGCTACAGCTCATGCTCTGTAATGTTTCCGCTGCCATTATTAAAAGCGCTCCTCGTGCACAATTTAACTCTATCATTATTAAAGCAATGATCATGATCAGTAATATTTTCACTTCCTCACATGATCATAACGATAAGCACTAGCTTCTTGACAGGATTATCCAACACGATCATGGTTACAGCAAAGGGTTAGCAAGTAATCAAGTCAAAGAGAAACAAAGCAAAAGCCAGAGAGCATGGATGCGGATGGATGAGGAGACTTTGAAATACAGCGAATTGCTGGGCCACGATGAGAACGAGACAGTAAAAAGTAATGCCAGGCGAGTACATTGCATGCTGGCAAACTAAACGAAGTTGTTGCGCTCTCTTTCTCGTCAGTTCGTGCTCAACAAAATAAACCCGTGAGTTTATATATAGGTATCGTTCTATTTATTAATGGATTTTATTTTATTTATAAAAGTTGATTTTCATGCTTAATCTAACAGGACAAACCGTTCTCTAAAATCATTGTCGGACATTCCTGAATATTTCTATGCACTGCGTAATTTATCCTGAGCATTTATTTGAGTCCACGAAACTAAGTCACACGGGATTCACTTGTCGCAGCAAGTACGTTTTAAATTAAAAACCCGAGAAACTCGTTTCGGAAATTTTTCTTAGGCCTAAATCGCGGTACTAAATAAGCTAGTAACACCAGGGGTGTTACATCCTTCCCCCCTTAAAAAGGATCTCGCCCCGAGATCCAGAACAAGAATCAAAAGAGGGAAATGCGATTACACCTCATAGATCTGAACATACACGAGAGGTTACATGACTTCGAACACCCAAAATACTCCGGGATCTAGAGATAACACGGCTAAGAACAAATTTAATACTACTCACAACCTCTCTAGAAACCGACGGAGACGGGGACAATGAAAAAGTAAAAGGAAAACGATTATCCAGAACATGAAATATGTCCAGACGATCCAGAAACAAGATACTGAGAACTCGAACAACGCCATCCTAGGGCCAACACTAACCAGAGGTGAACTTAATCTTCTTTGGCGAGACCAGGTCTCTTCTTCTTCTCCAGTTACACTAGCACCTCTGACTGACGGCCTTAGACCTGTGAGCAATGGCTGATCTGGTAGCTCTGCCTCTAACTACTTCCTTCCCCCACTTGATTGCTTTTAGAGCTTCTCCTATCTGAGCGCATGACGGAGGAAGTCGATACTATGAGCTCTACTCTAGATCTGGGGGTTGAATAGAGGAGAAACAAGCAAGGTGGCATTATAAAAGCTTGGTGGACGGAGGTGGTGATGCAGTGCACCGGAAGCAGAGGAGATGGGAATCACTGGGGGTCACAAGGTGGGGAGAGCATCGGCCATGGTGCGCTCCCTGTGCGAGCTTGAGTGGGGCAAAGGGGAAAGGAGGGGATGGGGTTCGCTCGACCAGGCGGCGTGCGAGCAACGGGGCCCCAAAGGAAAAGAAAGAGGGGGGGCCCGATACGGGGACGAGAGCGAGAATCGAGAGCCGACACGGGTGCCGGGATCAGAGGGGCGTACTGTGCGACAAGACAAGGCGAGTGCGGCACAACGCTGCGGCCACGTGAGAGCGGCACACGTGGGCCCCACCACAGACAGTGTCCGCAGGGCACACAGTGACGGCGACCCGGCATGCGTAGCGTTGTCAAACCGGTCACAGGAACGACGTCGAGTCGGGCAATGCAATTTCTCTGACCTACGTGCGGCTAACTTTCCTGTTGTTTTTCTCTTTCTTCTTTTTCCTTTCTTCAAAAACCTATTTACCCCTGTTACTTTGATAGAGCACAATTCCATCAACCCGTTGTGGATTTCCCGTTTGAACACATGGATATTTTTACCAAAGAGAATTTTTATAGCAAGAACGGTACCGCGGTGTAACTCGGTAACAACACTTGGTCAACAACCTCGATACCAGCGCGCGCCGAGCAGCGTCACCATGTGGCAGCTGTTCCACCGGTGGCCCTCGGTTCCGTCGCGGCACCATAAGCTATTAACTAAGTAACTATTACCAACTTACTCGCAGTAAAAACAACGGGGTCATAGACCACAGAATAGAGGAGTAAGGGAAAAAATTCAGGCAACACGGGTTCCTTTCAAAATAAGGAACAAGTAAAGTAAATCCCAAGGCGGATTTAAATCAAGTGTTCTGCTGGGACATCCACAATTAGTGATACAGTGTCCTCTGTTTTCCAATCACGGCCAATCTGCTGCATCCGAATAGATGTTCCCCTTGTAACCTGCTTGTTGTCATCTCAAGAACCCTAAGCAATCGAACAAGGTCTTAAGGAAAATCGGCGTAACAACACAACGGATAAAGCAAATACACATTCCCAACGGCCTTACACGGGGTGCAACATACATGCATTCACTCTCCCACACTCGACACAGCGCTCGAAACGTACAACCAGGTGGCTTTAACAACTACGGATGCGGCACAACGGAAAGATTACAACACTAGGGAACAATGATGAAAAAGCACTACTAGCGACGGTTACATGTCCCCTAGGACAACTAATCTACTTCGTCGGCCCAAACGGCTTCCTTCCTGGGCTCTTGGGGTTCTTCTGCCGCACTAGGTTGTAGATCTGCTCCTTCTTGTGGTGGTGGCTGGGTGAGGGGAAGCAATGACTCTACTTCTGAGGCTTCCGTGGGTGGAGGTGCTGCAAAACCAGTTCTCCTTCTCTCCAGTGGATGGACAGGGATCCCCTCCAAGATCAAGGGTTCCTGCCTTTCCGTGGCCATCGTCCTACGCTTGGCCCGGGTGACAAGATAGGCGTCCTCCAGCTCCTGGGCATGACGGTCTTGGTCCACCTTGACGGCCTCCGCCATGGCAGCCTCTCGACTCTCAGCGGCTGCTAGATTGGCATGAGCTTCAGCAAGCTGCACTTCGAGCATCCTGGAGAAGATCTCGGCTTCCTCAGCTCGGTGGAGACACTCTCTCAGATCCGAGGCCTGCCGGTCGTACTGCTCATCCAGAGCGAGCAAGTACGTGGTCAGGTGCACCACGGTCGGGTTGTCCTCTTGCACGTCCTGACCCCGCAAGGCCTCCATGCGAGCCCTCCATACTCGCCGATTCTTGTCCAAAGGTGGAAAGAACCGCATGGGGGTACGAGCAATGGGCTGCTCATAGATCTGGCACAGATGCCGCAAGGCTTTGCGGGCCACAACCTGGTAGGTGTCGCCGAAGCGAAACCCGGTTGCGGTCACATTCCAGGCTTCAGTGACGTCGGGAAACTCCTCACTCTTGCCAATGTAGATGGTGACCTTGCATCGCTCCATGCCATGCTTCATGTACTCACGACCCTCATACTCAGGACGCTCCCGAATGCCGAGTTTTTGCAGGGTAGCATATAGGATTTTGGGAAAACCCTCGGTGTTCAGGCAGTAGCTGCTAACCCAAACTCCTGCCATCCTAGGTGGGTGGTGGTTGCAAGGAAGGCTTGAGGAGAAGCTTGCTCAAGAGAAAAGGGCTAAGCGAGCTGGAATGCACTGAGTGGTGACACAAAGTGGCTGGGCTTGGCCCCCTTAAAAAGGCAGAGCGGCTAGTGGTCCTGGCGCAGACCACCCTCGAGCCATGTGTGGGAACCAGTAAAAGTACAACAACAGGATTTTTACGCACACGAGGTGGGCGGTGTCCGAGGCCATAAAGACTAGCACGGTTGCAGGGCAGAGGTCCGACAAGGGCGCAGAAGGAGTGCCGAAAACGTAAACCCCGACAGTCGTGAAGCACGAGCGAACGCGAAACACGAAGCCACAGTACAACAGTCACTCCAGGACAAGAACGCGTGGTACCTACGAACAGGGCACCTGCAAGCAATATAGGCACGACGACTATAGCAGTAACAGCGCGTCTGACTTTAGGACCGCACGCTACACACCAGTTAGTTCACCGGACGAAAGTCTACTTAAACTTATTCCGAATACTTAACTGTAGTAATAGGGCTACTTATATAACTTCGTACGCAAACGCCCTAACTTTTTTGCAAAATATGTTGTCAAATTTTAATTTAGAAAAGAGTTTTGAAGCTTTATTTCTTCATTTATGCTCTGATACCACTTGTGGCAGAACCGCCTAATCTAATGCCCTCTCAAGAGTACTTGTCTTCCATTAGACACTAAGTACCCAAGAGAGTGCACTAAATTCTGCGATTCCGTCGAGCACACCCGAGGGAGAACTCGAAAATCCACATTTTTACCTCAGGATCATAAATGAGAGATAAAGCTTACAACATCTTTGCCATTTCTTACAACACTTTTGGTACAACATCAGGGTAATCCATTGTTTAATTATAACAGTGGAAAATAAAATGTTATCAGAGTTCAGTGGAAATGAAACCAGTTAATGATGAGTTAAATATTATCATGATGAACATTTATATACAGGAAATGATAACAGGTGGTAAATCTTTCCCTTATAAAACATTTTTGGTGAGAGTTATAAATCAACTCTACATCCGCAACGTAAAGGAAATCCTCACTGAGCCCACCAGGAGGTTTCCACACACAAGAGTCATCTTCAAGAACACCTGTCACCTGCAACAGGGTAGAACAAACCCTGAGTACTCAATTGTACTCCGCAAGACTTACCCGTCAGAAGGAAAGAAAAGACTCCAAGGATATGCAAGGCTATCTGGCTTGTGGGTTATTGCAACTGCAGGAAGCATTACTAAAGGTGCATCCTTATATTTAACTTTTATTAGCAGTCATCGGTAGTTCATTAACCCACCATTCTAGTAAGCACCTGTTCTACTTTCAAGCAAAGGTTGAGCCATCAGAACCATTTTTCCATCTTTCGTCTTTCATTTCTTACTACGGTGCCAGAGTGCAGTCAAGCCGTACCGTCACGTAGAAACGGCGATTCGCGAATCAATGTGCCCAGCTGGGTACCCCGAAAAACACACGCCTCGCTTGTACCCCAGGCACAAGCGAGACCAACCCGTTCCCCTCCTGTCATAGGTTTCCAGGTCCCCGTCCAAACTTGGACTCCTAGCTCCCGCACTTGAGGCCCGGCCTCAATACGGTGCTAAGACCTCCACCTATCCCCGCCTCCAATCAGTCGGTCCGGAAAGAGCCGGAGCCCATGACAAGAGAGTAACAAGTCTTCCTAGCCCCCATCCGCTAGTATATGCTCGGGATAATAAATCTGTGACTTGACCGGGGATCCAGTGCAACGAACGGTCCTTAATCGACACAGGCGGGACAAATGCAACCAGAGCCTCGCTCAGATTGCTCAACCAAGTCCATATCCAATTCCACGTATAGTCCCGCCCGGTCTCCAATTATTATCCATATATAATCCATGTGATAATAACATGATAATAGTAACAATAATATATTTCCTATCGCTCGCGAGTGACAGGCAATCACTCGACTTCTACCGGAGTCCTGTAGCATAGCAATCTACACGATCTTGACATACTAGTAAGACTCATGGGATCAGGATATATATATGCAAGTGGGTTTCATTCATCTCCTTAAAACTTAATGCACAAGCATAAATAAAGTGCAGCACAATAGAGGTTATGCACCGGGGCTTGCCTGGGGAAACATCATTATAACTAAGTTAGCATTTCCATCTGCGGGGTGTGGTCACCATCACACCTTCTTTCGGTTACTCCAGTTAATCCACCATCGCACCTAAATGGTATACACCGTTGCAATATGCTTGTCTAAGCGAAACATGCATAAACAAGATATTTAAAAGATAAAAGAGATAAGTTGAAACTTAGCCAAGGCACAGGTTGGTAGAGATGGACTCACGTGAGGACATCGCTATGCCGCGGGCATGCGGAGGCAACCAGAGCGCGGTCACCGGTGTGCGGTGGTGGCGCGGCATCACAAAGTGCCGGGCTGCAAAGCGCGAATGACGGGGCTAGACGCCGGGCGCTGAGCGCGGTTGGAGGTCAGGAAGAAAGAGCCTAGCTTGGATGGCTGAGCTTCTGCTGGTCTTAAAGAGCACACACAGGCTACACGGATGCACGGCTGCTCGCCTGCTGGTGTTGCTAAAGAGCATACTGCTCGGCTGCTAGTGCTCCACTACTCCGGCTGGTTTAAATAAACTAATCGAGGCAGGATGAGTCGCTCGGACAAGCACAGGCAAACGGGCATGCACCGCACATTCTCCTTCTCTTTCTCAGGTGAGCAGCCAATCTCTCTCTTGGATGTAGATAGTGCACCGCCGTGTACTCTGGGGCGAATTTACTCCATACGGATGACTTTGCGTGAAACTCTTATGCCCTCTATTTCCTGGCCAGCTGGGACCCCAACAAAATTAATACCTAACCGCGGTAGCTTGACGACCCAACTCACAAGTCACGAGAAAATTGAAGGCTACAAGCAACAAGGCCACTGCGTGAACGTTGAACTTGGACTCAAGGAGGCTAGCAGGCTGCTGAAATTATACATCATATTGACGCAACAGGCCAACAGTCCGTTCAGAAGCTCAAACGCAGTCCGCCGTCGTGTTGTCCTATCCTAGGTGATACAGGCAGAGAAAGCAATCTACAAAATTAAGACAAGTAAGGATTAGGGAAACAAGTCATTTCTAATCATATAACTATGGTTTGCATACGCCCCTGTCCTCTCCCCGTTTGTCTCACTTGCTTAGTAAAAAAAATGGCTGCAGTAGGCATGCAGGGCGCAATCAATTTATTCAGCAAGACCGGAGAAGGCAGAGACGTGGGCAGCGGGAGTCACGGTAGAGTGAGGGACGAAGCAGAGAGAGGGATGGAGTTCCTGTGCTGAACGTGGGTGCTGCTGGTCAACACTTGACCTGCTGCAGCTAGTGCTTTTGGTTTTGGGGCCTAAGACATTAGTACTAGTAGTATTATGCGTCTATGCAGCACAGGTTCAGCTAACGTGAGGAAGAAAGGAGCTTAACAATACTAAATAATTTAATGATCGACTAAGTTCAGCTATGCAATTTCTTTTTTTATAAATCACAGCACAATAGATACTAACTACCAGGAAGCTATTTCTTGACTTGTAAAATAAGTTAATTGATTCTTTATTTAGAAAGCAAACCGTCCACTAAACAAATAATTATATATACATAAAAGAGAGATACGAATATATATGTATGTACCCAAAAATACATTTTGGCACAATTTAAGTTTGTATATCTATTTAAATATCAGTTGTTAATACTTTTAGCTAAGCGGTTGCAACAAGCACTAAAACAAAGCACAGGCACGGTTGAGTTAACGCGCCTAAAAGCATTGCATACACCGCATAAATACAGAGCGTGCGCGTCCAGTGCGAGGTCGGCTTAGATCTGATCGTGCACTGACATAGTTAGGAACGGAGGGAATAGTAATCTATTGGTATAGAACATTATCGTCTAAATCATTCAGCTCTACGAACTCGAATAAAAAGAATAAGGTGTACGATTTACGGAGAACAAGAGGCATGTAGCTAGATGGAAACTTAGAGTGAATAGTGACTAACAAGTCAAGTCTTTGTGTCGGAGCTGCAGCAGTTGGAGACTTCGAATTGCTGCAAGTCGTGATGCTTCGGATGAACAGTGTTTCCACAATGCTACAGTGTTTTCTGCGTGTCGTGTGCGCTCCATGCAAGACTCAGTGGCAGTGTTGACTCATGCTACAGTTATTTCCATGGTGCTACAGCTCATGCTCTGTAATGTTTCCGCTGCCATTATTAAAAGCGCTCCTCGTGCACAATTTAACTCTATCATTATTAAAGCAATGATCATGATCAGTAATATTTTCACTTCCTCACATGATCATAACGATAAGCACTAGCTTCTTGACAGGATTATCCAACACGATCATGGTTACAGCAAAGGGTTAGCAAGTAATCAAGTCAAAGAGAAACAAAGCAAAAGCCAGAGAGCATGGATGCGGATGGATGAGGAGACTTTGAAATACAGCGAATTGCTGGGCCACGATGAGAACGAGACAGTAAAAAGTAATGCCAGGCGAGTACATTGCATGCTGGCAAACTAAACGAAGTTGTTGCGCTCTCTTTCTCGTCAGTTCGTGCTCAACAAAATAAACCCGTGAGTTTATATATAGGTATCGTTCTATTTATTAATGGATTTTATTTTATTTATAAAAGTTGATTTTCATGCTTAATCTAACAGGACAAACCGTTCTCTAAAATCATTGTCGGACATTCCTGAATATTTCTATGCACTGCGTAATTTATCCTGAGCATTTATTTGAGTCCACGAAACTAAGTCACACGGGATTCACTTGTCGCAGCAAGTACGTTTTAAATTAAAAACCCGAGAAACTCGTTTCGGAAATTTTTCTTAGGCCTAAATCGCGGTACTAAATAAGCTAGTAACACCAGGGGTGTTACAGATTTTCACGTGTTGGTGCGCTGATGTTGAACGGGGTTGGTGGAGAGGTAGCAGGCGCTGACATTGTCGCAGTAGATGAGGCATGCGGAGTCCAGGGGATGGTGAAGTTCCTGGAGCAGTTGTCGCAGCCAAGTGGCTTCAGCGACGCCGTTGGCAACAGCTCGATACTCTGTCTCGGCGCTGGACCGGGAGACAGTGGGCTGCCGCTTGGATGACCAGGAGACCAGGCTGCCTCCGAGGAAGACGGCGTAGCCGGAGGTGGAGCGGCGGGTGTCCGGGCAGCCAGCCCAATCAGCGTCGGTGTAGATACGGAGCTGTGTTGGGGCTGTTCGGGGAATAATCAGCCCATGGCTGAGGGTGCCCTGAAGATAGCGAAGGATCCGCTTGGCAGCGACAAAGTGAGTTTCCCGTGGATCATGCATATGAAGGCACACTTGTTGGACGGCATAGGCAATGTCGGGCCTGGTGAAGGTGAAGTACTGGAGGGCACCCACAAGGCTGCGATAAGCAGTGGGATCAGCAACAGACGGGCCGGCATCAGCTGGTACTTTTGCACAAGTGTCAACTGGAGTGGAGTAAGGCTTGCAATCGCTCGTGCCATGGCGAGCAAGTATGTCCAGAATGTACTGACGTTGTGAAAGGAGAACAGAATCCCTGTGGCGCCGAACTGCAACGCCAAGAAAGTGATGCAGGGGTCCAAGATCTTTCATGGCGAACTCCTTTTTCAGAGCAGCAATGACACGGTGAAGGAGTTGCTGAGATGAAGCCGTAAGGACAATGTCATCCACATATAAGAGCAAGTAGACTGTCTCTCTGCCACGGCTGAATATGAAGAGAGATGTGTCTGAATTGGCTTCAACGAATCCCAGAGAGATAAGAAAGGAGGCAAAGCGGCTGTACCAGGCCCGCGGGGCTTGCTTCAAGCCATAGAGGGATTTGTTGAGTCTACAGACATGATCTGGAAGTGTAGGATCAACGAACCCAGTAGGCTGAGAGCAGTATACTATTTCTGAAAGAGTCCCGTGGAGGAAAGCGTTTTTCACATCAAGTTGATGAATCGGCCAATCCCTGGAGTGTGCCACCGTGATGACTGTCCGAACAGTGGCTGGCTTGACAACCGGGCTGAAAGTTTCATCATAATCAACACCGGGGCGTTGAGTGAATCCCCGAAGTACCCAATGAGCCTTGTATCTCTCCAATGAGCCATCGGCATGGAACTTGTGTTTGAAAATCCATTTTCCAGTAACAACATTGGCCTTGGCAGGGCGGGGGACGAGGTCCCAAGTGTGATTGTCCTGAAGAGCTGCATATTCATCTTCCATGGCATGGCGCCAATGAGGATCAGCAAGGGCATCTCGACAGGACCGCGGTAGGGGAGACAAGGCCTCGGTATGCAAGGTGAGGCGAGGCTGCCGGTAGCCTATTTTTCCACGGGTCACCATGCCGTGGGAGTTGGCAACCAGCGGAATGGAAACAACACCAGCAGGAACCGGAGGATCGCTCTTGACATAGCGAGGTGGAGAAGGGACCATGCTGGAACGTCGAGGAGGGGCTCCTGCCGGGCGCTCGGGTGGAGGGGCAGGAGCAGGAGCACGCCTGCTGTAGACATGAATAATAGGCGGCTTCTGAGGCGCAATCACCGGGGGGGAGCGCGCCGACTGTAGACGTGGACGACGGGTGGAGCCAGCGCCTGTATAGCGGGCGCCTGTACAGAGGACGCCAGGGACCCCCTGGACACAGCCAGTGGTGCCGGGGTGGAGGGCGCTGGCAACACCGGGGCCTTGGACGCCGGCGTGCCTGCGCGTGCCAGAGATGGTGCCAGAGGCACCGACTGGGAGGGGGCAGCAGCGCCGGGTGTACCTGCAGGAAGAGGAGACACTAGAATAGTGTCGTCATCAGTTAGAAAGTCAAGTTCCTGCTAAGGAGGGGATGGCCGGCTGAGGGAAAAAGGAAACGTTGTTTCGTCGAAGACAACGTGGCGGGAAATGATGACGCGGTTGGTGTTGAGGTCGAGACACCGATAGCCCTTGTGATCCGGTGAATAACCAAGGAAAGCACAGAGGGTGGAGCGGGGGGCAAGCTTGTGAGGAGTGGTGGCAGAAAGGTTGGGGTAGCATGTGCATCCGAAGGCACGAAGATCATGATAGGAGGGGAGGGTGCCATGGAGTGCGAAAAAGGGTGCTCATGTTTAGAATTTTGGTGGGAAGGCGATTGATGAGATAGGTGGCAGTGGCTAGAGCATCAACCCAGTAAGAGGAGGGCATGGAAGCTTGGAAGAGGAGGGTGCGGGTGACGTTATTGACGGTGCGGATCATGCGCTCGGCTTTCCCGTTTTGCTGGGAAGTATAGGGGCACGACATGCGGAGAGTGGTGCCATGAGCAAGAAAGAAAGCACGAGAGGCTGAGTTGTCAAACTCGCGACCGTTGCCACATTGGACTGATTTAATGGTGCAGCCGAATTGGGTAGACACATGAGCGAAGAAATTAGAAATTGTGGGGAATGTATCGGACTTAGCGCGAAGAGGAAAAGTCCAGAGGAAATGAGAGCAATCATCAAGAATAACTAAATAATATTTGAAATCAGAGACACTAACAACAGGAGATGTCCACAGGTCACAATGGATTAAATCAAAATTCTTGGCTGCTCTAGATAGCGAAATAGAAAAAGAGAGACGAATATGACGCCCAAGCTGACAGGCGTGGCAAAGTGAGTCATCTTCAGGCTTGCTGCACACAATGGAGGAGGACTGCGCGAGGGACTGAAGAGTGGCCTTGCCGGGGTGACAAAGGCGCCTGTGCTAGGTAGTCGGTGAAGGAGTGGCGACAAGGGCGCAAGAGCCAGTGGAGGATGAAGGGAGCTGAAGAGTGTAGAGAGGCCCCGTGCTGTTACATTTGAGGAGGGTATTCCGGGTACGGAGATCCTTCACAGAAACACCAAGAGGGTCAAACTCGACAGAAACACAATTGTCAGTAGTGAATTTTCGAACCGAAAGGAGATTTCTGATAATGTCGGGAGCTACAAGGACATTGTCGAGGCGAAAGGGTCCAGGAAGGACAGAATAGCCGGTGCCAATTACAGAAAGGGTGGCACCGTTGCCTACGACAATTGAGGAGGGAAAGGAAGAGAATGGTGTAGCGGTGACCATACCAGGGTTGGCGGTGATGTGGGAGGAGGCACCCGAGTCGATCACCCAATCCGAGGAATTCGGTGGTGGTGTGAGGGAGACGGTGCTGAAGGCGCTGGCGAGACCCTCGGGCGTCCAGGGCGCCAAGCAAGGGGTGCCTGAGGGGATTGTGGGTAGTGGGACCCGAAAGCCGGCGGTGGAGCGAAGTATGCCGGTGGCACGCCGGCCACCAGAGCCTGCTGTAGAGGTGCAGGCTAGACAGCGCGTGGTGGAGGGCCACGGGCGCCGCCGGCGATGGCCCCTGGCCACATGTGGATAGAGCCGGTCCAGGGGTTGAGCAGCGAGGGGCACTGTGGTGTGGCTGGGGTAGTACCGCCTTGTGCACTGCTTTGGGAGCCGCCAGAGCCGCGCCCACCGCGGCGGCGGCGGCCGCGGTTGCCACTGGATTGCTGTCCAGCAGCAGCATGATGTCCAGCAGCAGTCTGATGGCCAGCTGAAAGCCCAAGTTTGGTTTTGGTAATTAATCACACCAAGTTGCTAATGTCATGTGTTAAGTGTTTTGAGTTAGGCATAAGCAACGCATGTGATGAAAGTGTACGTGGCAAGGAGTGGTGGCCACAAGATCACAAAGAAATGGTGCATGGACATGAAATGACGATCATGGTGGAGATGCACATAATATGATGAACTTGATGATCAAGTGGAGGAGAAAGATCTAAGAGCGCAAGGCAAAGGTATAACCATAGGGTTTTCCTTTTGCCGGTCTAAGTTGAGTAGAGAAGTGATTGACCGGATTTAGGATACATAGTCGACTATCAAGAGGGGCAATCACAGTTAGCTCGGGAATCAAGTGCCACTAGATCAATGTCTTGAGCATATGCATTAGGATCTAGTTGAGAACTAACATAACGCCTTGGAAAATGTTTGTGAAATGCTAACACACATGCACTTTGTGGTGTACACTTGGTGGTGTTAGCATATTTACGAAGGCGGTGGTGTTTGAGCGGTAATAAGGGGTTTGGGGTTCAGGCGTTTTCGAGAAAATGAAATGCCTATTTTCTATTGCGCCGGAGGCGAGAAAAGGTGGCGAAAGTCCGAAATATTTTTCACTGAAAAACGGCGATCGGACGCTGCACCGGACGCGGTCTCGGTTTGACCGGACGCGTCCGGTCAGTTCAACGCAGCGCGAGCTCTAGGGTTTGTGACCGGACGCGGGTCTGGCCTGACCAGCGCGTCCGGTCAGTACAACTGAGCGTAAGAGAGAAGCGCGCGACCGGCGCGTCCGGTCCTTCACGGGACCGGAGCGTCCGGTCAGGCGTCCAGGAACACAGAGCGAAGCGGAGTGACGATCGGACGCGCGGCGCGTCCGGTCACGTACGATCGGACGCGTCCGGTCGTAGCTGGAGCTTACTGGAACGCGACCGGACGCTGGCACTGTCGCGTCCGGTCACTCGTTGAGCGCGTCCGGTCACGTGTGATCTGACGCGTCCGGTCTCAACGGGAGCTTACTGGAACGCGACCGGACGCTGGCACTGTCGCGTCCGGTCACTCGGTTCAGCGCGTCCGGTCAGGGCAACGGCTAGTTCTGACGCGCACAGTTCATGGTTGTCGTGTAGTGACCGGACGCGTCCGGTCACCCTGACCGGAGCGTCCGGTCAGCACGATTTTCGCTGCGTCGTCCGTAACGGCTAGCTGCGTACCCCTTCGTTATAAATAGAGGATGTCCGGGGTTTGAGGGCAACTCTTGCATATTTTGAGATATAGAGACATCCTTTGAGCTAGAGAACAACCCCTCCACTCATCTCTTTGATTGATTGCACATCTTGAGTGAGATTGAGTGAGATTCAAGTGCTTTGCTTGAGAGTTGCATTCTAGAGGCACTTGATCTTCGAGTTGCTGCGGATTTCTCGTTACTCTTCCGTGTTTCCCTACACGGTAGACGGCTTGGAGCAGCGGAGGTGATTGAGCTCGCAATTGAAGATTGTTGGAGCCTTCACCAAGTGTTGTAAGGGGTTCTTGATCCTTCCCCGCGGGAGTTCGCAAATTGGATACTCTAGTGGAGCTCGTGGCTTGGAGGATCCCCATCTTGTGTGCGGTTGTGCGGCGCCCGCCGAGGGCTCAACTCTTGATAGTTGATTAGCTCGCGAACCGACAAGTGGGTGCATCGCCACAACGAGGAGTAGCTTGCCGGGAAGCAAGTGAACCTCGGGATAAATTCTTGTGTCATTCTCTTCCCGAGGATTTCTCTTGTGTGATTGATTGATTGGTACTTCTCATCTCTACACGGCGGTATAATCACTCGAAGCTCTTCTCTCGTTTTACATCTTGTATCTAGCTTGTTGTTGTTGTAGTGTTTAGTGGATAGCCTTGTACTAGACTTGTGTAGGTGGCTTGCTTAATTAGTTAGAGCTAGTGCATTTTGCTCCGCCACCTTTTATACTAACTTGTGGTTAAGTAATTCTTGTAGAAGTTTTAATTAGGCTATTCACCCCCCTCTAGCCATTCGGACCTTACACCAGCAGTGGCCTGATGATGGCGTGGAGGCACAGGCGCAGGTGAGGACGAAGTGGGCGGCCTGATGGAGGGCGCAGCGACGAGAGCCGAAGGAGAGGCAAAGGGTGTTCCCATGTTGAGCTCGGCCAAACGGAGGTCAGCACAAACATCGGCGAAGGATGGGAACGGCCACTGGCGAGTGACGAGCTGGGACATGAACTGGAAATGTTCATTGAGACCCCGCAGAACGTTCAGCACCAGAGTTCGGTCCTGGATGGGCTCGCCGAGGTCGGCAAGGGCATCCGCCATGCTCTTCATCTTGCGGCAGTAGTCATCGATGGAGAGGGCACCTTGGCAAAGAGTGCGAAACTCGGCGTCGAGGAGCATGGCGCGGGACTCGCGATTGTTGAGGAGCTGCTGTTCAATCCCGAGCCATGCTGCCCGGGCGGTGAGGCCGTCGTGCTCATGGATGACGTCCAAGAGGTCGGCGGAGATGGTGTTGAAGAGCCAAGAGAGGACGACGCAGTCCATGCGCGACCACGCCGGATCGTAGGGGCGGGATTCGTCGCTGAGGACGTGATCCTTCAAGGCAAAGCGGCCGAGGATGAGGAGGACGTAGCCGCGCCACTTGGAGTAGTTGGAGGATTGAAGATCAAAAACGATGGGGATTAGGTTCTTGGTGTTCTGGACGGCAGCAGCTTGAGTGTGGAGGTGAGCGATGGCCGCTGCTTCAGAGGAAGCGGAGTGGACGTCGTCATCCTCAGGATCGGCGTCGTCGTCCGGATGTTCGGTGCGGAGGCGATCCCGGAGGGCCGCGGCCTGCTACTCTAGGGTATCTGCGTGCGCGCGCTCTTTGTCAAGAGCAGCAGCAGCGACGCGGACACGCTCCTGGGCGGCGGCGGCGGACTTGAGAAGGGCAGCTTCTTCCTCGAGCTGCTGGCTGCGCTCTGTGTTGGTGGAGCGCAGAGAGGAGGCCTCATCCTCCAGGCGCTTGGCAGCAGAGAGAGCTTCGTCGCGGAGCTTGGCCGCGGTAGCCATGGCGAAGGAGCTGGAGGTGGCCATGGGCGCGCAGCAGCAGAGGGCGTGCGCGCAGCCTAGGGCGGGTGGAGCGGGAGCGGAAGCAGAAAGATCGATGTTTTAGTCTCATGCCATGATAGACAATAGCCTAGCAGGCTTAGATTCCTTGAAAAGAGTTTACAGAAGAGATTACATATAAATAGAGAGGGTAGCCCAAAGGGCTAGCCGAGTCCCAAGGGGCCAGCAGGGTGTGAACCCGTCCCAAGCTAGCTAGGAGATTACACAAGTAACTAGGGGATTACAGTAAATAGCAATTAATTCTAACAAGATGGAGTTAGTTTCATGCACAGAACCATAGGTTGCTTCTGAAACACTGTTTTTTTAATGGAACACTGAACCTACTATAACATGCACATGCTCAACTTGGAGTACAGCTCAAGTTGGAGTATATTTATTTATTTTTATATATACATCAGCTAAGGGAAGCCGTTCACATACAGGCTTGTTACAGGCTTACATCGAAATTTAATTACACATGAACTTCAAAATCTGGGCCCTTCCTGCGCCGATGCGACTCTTTAGAACACATCACAGCTACTTCGGAGCCTGTTCAGCTTCAAAATCAAGGGCAGCCCCTCGGTCAAAACCAACCGCCGTCTTAGAAGCTGCACTTCTGAAACTTCCTACACCCGTGAGCTAGTGCAGTACAGAAGCACCAAGCATCAAATTTGAATTGCCCCTTGAGACACTTCAGAACAGAGATTTGGTGACCAAGCTTCCGTGTCTGAACTCCGAGGCTCCAGTGGAAATTTCCTTAGGAGTTAGGTCTTCTCTTGTAGTCTTGTTCTACTGTTTCTTAGACAATGCAAGGACTTTTGACAAGTTCGATTTGGCCGCATCAAGTAGGGGATCAGATTGCAGAGCTTTCTCAAAACAGCTTCTAGCATCCTCCCAACGGCCCTCAGCGACAAATACAAGACCCAGGTTATTGCTGGCTGGTGCATATCCAGGACACAGTTCCAACGACTTTAATAACATCTTCCTTGCAAATTCATAGTTCCTATGCTGCCGATAAAGAATTCCAAGATTCGAGAAGATTGCGTGCAGCTGCTGAGTCGATGATTTTACCAGTGCCCGCTTATATACAGTTTCAGAGGATGGATCATCTGATAGTTGCAACGCGATACCTGCAGAAACAGGAAATTATTCTCAGACAGTGATTATAATGTGCATACTCATTACTTCATTTGATAAATTGCACAAAAGCAGACTATTCCATTAAATAAAGGATAGAAGTTCCTTTATTGAGATGAAAGGCATGGGGAACTTCTACCACTAATTAGATGAATTGGTAAATTAGGAAATTGTTGGGGCTTGAACAAGACAGATATATTAAACAAATCATTTTTAAACATTTCCCCATTGGCTAAACATAAAACATCAGTCTCCTAGCAAGAACAAAACATATTTATAGAATAGTTTAGAACTTGCGATTAATAATAAATAATCTTCGTGCAAGAAAAGGCTCAGAAAAGTTTAATGTTGTTCAGTTCTACTCAATTTTGAATCAACAAAAAAGGACTCAAGTGAGCCCAAAACTTACCAAGATTCGACCAAGCATAACTGCAATCTGGGGAACGAGCTAAAGCTGCTTTAAGAAAATTTACAGACCTGCTGAACCGGGTCATGCAAATATTGTACAGGCCAAGTTGATGCCATTGAACAGCATCATCTGGGTCCTCTTGGATTGCCTGTAATAGAATTTCAAAAATAATAATGTTTATTTCGTTACTTTCCCATGTCCATGTTTCGCGCTTGCCAATCAGATTGAAGAGAATGAATTCAGTTCTGCTAATAGTTTGCAAAGCATCACCTGTTTTAGTGTATATTGAGCTCGCTCTTCTGCATCATTAAGATTGATGTTTTCGGTATCGTAGGCGGCTGCAATTTCATGTTGTGCCCTATGAGCCATTGCCAACCCAGCCCATGCAATTGGGGCATCAACTGCAGAAGGATCTCCTTCTTTTAGAACTGTTGCCATTTCATTTGCAGCCCAAAGAAGTTGATCATCAGAACATTGTGACCTTACAGCATCTCTGATACGATGAGCTGCAATAGCATACCGAGCAGGCATATGATTGGGTTCCAATTTTGCTGCCTGCAAAGCATACCGTACAAAAGAATATAAGAAAAGTTTGTCACATACTTACTTTTCCATCTTACAGCGAGTACAGAGTTTTCTGGCATATATACCAGAGCAGAAGGAAAGTAATGAACGGTACTATATATATTTAGTAATGGACAGTAGTGACTGGTGAGTCTGGAATAAAACTGAGTGCTAGACAAGCAATTTTCAAGCTAACTGGTCATAATTTTCGCTTTAATTTAGAACCATATAGTTGTGGTGGTGTAAGACACCCAGACTGGTTTAAAATAAACAGTCCAGCAGGACAAGTACCAAATGTAGAAAATAGTTTTTACTGCAAGAAACCTAGACCATCAAATCTTCCTTTGATAGCAAATAAGAACCAGCTCCCCTGATAGGCCACAGTTCCTATGGCCAAGTTGCCAAAAAGGTTTTGAGTAAATTATATCACTATACTAAACAATAACTTTTGCTGTACAGAGTTTGTGAGGTAGCTAGCTGTTAAACATAAATGTGATTAATTTCCAAAAGACCCAATTTGTGGACTTGCGAAAGAGAGGTCTACCAGGTTATGTACTAACAGAACTCTCGTGACTATGTAATTGGAATATTTGTTTTAAACCATCCAAACAGTTCTGGAAAGTTAGTTCCTTGTGTCTAAAAAGCTTTGATCTAAGCTGAGACGGTTAGAGCGCTCGAGTAGCACCCCTCAGGTCCTGGGTTCGACTCCCCGTGGGAGCAAATTTCAGGCTGAGGGTAAAAAAAAAAGTCCCCTCGTCTGTCCCACGGCCAAAGCACAGGTCACAAAGGCCTGGCCCAGTTCTCACAGGGCAATGGTGCCCGTGTCAGGGTGGGGCAGGGTTCTGGGGTTTTTCTCGGCCTGTGTGAGAAGGTCATCTCTATCACAGTAATGCCCGGGGGAGGTCTTACCCCCTGCAGGTTGAGGGTTTTTTTTTTAAGCACCAGTCCCCAGTGGAGCGCTGAGCTGACCACAAATGGGTCACTGGTCAGCTTTTGAACATTTTTTTTTTGTTAATACCAAATCTCGAAAGGCCAGCCTTAGGGTACAAGATGCTACAACTATGAATTAAAGGGAGCTTCTCCCTACGAATTAAAAAGCAGCACACAGCAAATAGCGAATCTACATCTATCCATTACAAGTCAGCATAGAACAACTTATTGTGTCCTCATCAGATATATTTCTCCAGCAGACGACAAAGCAAATCAACATTACCAATGTTTGTGACAGCTAATTTGAGTAATACATGTCAATAAAAGGGAAACTGAAATAACAAAAGTTGTTACCTGCTCCAAGCACCTCTTTGAGTTCCTATGCTCACCATCCATGTAATATGCATTTGCAAGATTAACCCAAACTGATGCAGCTCTAGGATCAGCCTTCACTGCTGCAAGTAAGCACTCTTTTGCAACAACTAAGGCTTCTTTCTGATGCAGGTAAGGGCCTGTGCTGACATTGCCCCCTGCCCCTGAATTTGTAACAAAGCATGAGGCAGGAGCCAAAAGCAATTACTACTCATAAAACACCTGTGATTTTTAAATTTAATTTTTGGAGGAAGTGAGCCTAGCTCTACTGGTTAGGTGGGAGGTGTGCTCAAGGGATGAAAACGGATCGGATACGGACGGATATCACTGATATCGTATTTGTTTTCATATTTATGTCCAGATTCGGATTTGAATACGGATAGTATCAAAAATACCGGATAGGATACGATTGGATATCGACATCATAAATATGTGATTTAAATATTCGGATACGAATACGGTATCAGATGTTAAATATCCGGACTCGGATACGGACGGATTAAAACCCCTCTAAACGGATTTGGTCTCGAATACGGTCGGAAAATATCCGTACCGTTTTCATCCCTACTGCTCATGCACCCAACCACCCAGGTTCAAGTCTTCTCTCAGCTTGAATTTGGGTGCCTATTTTCCTCTTAATGAAAAAACGCCTAGTTTCTCCTAGGTTGGTCACATTTTTGGAGGGAAAACGCTTTCTGGACTTATTTTTAGTGGATATAAAGAATAAACAAATCAATTGATATAATGTGTCCAACAATAAGGTATGTGTTATCTAATTGTCTACTGTCACCGTTTTGGCTAGAGCAAAACAGCATAGGGATATTTATAATATGACAGGAAAATGGCAAGTACTTGAAGATTATGGCAAACAAGTGTTCATGCACCTGCAGACAAAGATCCATATCTACAGAGAAGAAGAACTGCATAGTTCACCAGAGCAGCCGGGTGGTTTTGATCTTTTAGAAGAAGTTCTTGAGAGCACTTTGCAGACAGCTCTAGATCCCCACTGAAAGTTGATACACATTAAAGTCTGAAGGAAGACAATGACAACTCAAAATAGTATTTCGAACCTTTGAATGTATGCGACACCAAGATTCGCAAGGGAGTCCAAGTAGTCTGGAGCAACAGCCGTGAGAGAAGATAGAACTGAGATAGCACTCTGGATAGGGTGCAAAAAAATCAGCAAGTAGTTCTTTGCAGACACGGCTGCATGATCAATAGAGAGAAATGTAACAGTTTCAGCATATCATACCTGTATTTGACCACCCCGAAGAAGAACTAAGCCTAGGATATTCCAAACAGCTGCTTGCCTGTGATCTGACTCAACTGAACTCTTCAACTTGGCAAGAATGTCATCTACCTCACCAGTTTCAAGCTCTTCATCAAAACTATCCCCCATACTTGCTTGCAAAATGCACTGCATGAGGAACAAATTGAGTCAAGAGGGGGTAGAACCACTTTATTTAATAAATTAATAGGCACCCAAAAAGAGGAGCTGATGACCACATGAAAGATAATAAAACTAGAAACAAGGTAACTTTTTGCTGATCAAGCTGATGAACCTGTGCGTGGTGTATCCTCACTGATGAGAGTAAGTCAGGCCTCCGCACTTCTTCCTCATCTTGTAGCAGTATTTCAGTTGACTTTTCATATGATGCTATTGCCTGAAAGGTTTCTGCAGCTGCTTGAGCTTTACGCAAACGCTAAGCAACTTCAATTTTTCAAGGGAAGATTTACCTTCTGTGCCTGACCAAGCCTTTGATACATCAAACCCAACATAAAATGTGCATGAGCATTCTTAGGCATTTTTCGGGCCACATGAACCAAAGCCTGCAAGAAGGAAGGTTAGGCCCTCAACCATTTCTGTTAACCATACCGGTACCATAAATTAAGACAAGGTAAAACAACATCAGGGTTCATACAGCATTAAATATTTTATAATACAGTGCCACTTATCTATATCTATAGCATGCAAGATTAATTATTTCAATTTTCAAATGGTATCCAAACCAAGAACTCACAGCTTTCAGGTTGCTAACTTTTTCCTCACGTGGAGCAGAAGCCCCTTGACAATGTTGATCAGCATCTGTTCATGAAGAATTGTAAGTAATCAATTCACAACAGAAAATTTCCCTACCACTGCATTGCATGTTGACTATCATGCTACCTTCACATTCAACAGTATCGGTGTCCTTTGTAGCAATCACATTTTTTGTCAAACCACCCTCCTCATGGCCACTCCTGCAAGTACATTTTTTTTTATCAAACCACCCAGCAATTTCATTGTATAAGGACTCAACAGACAACTTGTGACCTATATGTCATCTCCGGATTATAAGATATTAGATAACCTATGGCCCAACAGTTAGTTTTGTAAATTTAAGGATTTGGATACTATTCTGGTAACCCTTTTTATCAAAATAGAGCACTACATGTTACCTCCGGTTCAAATAAATGATGGTTATAATTTATAAGACTACTATAAGCAAGGAACAACAATTAATATATGGAAATGGAACATATGCGTGGATTTTCAGAACCATGTGGATAACATATTTGTTGAATTAGTAACAATTCTCACAAAAATTGAGTTGCTACATGGACATGAGCTTTCCCCCTATGAAAGAAAAGAATAACTCCTAGGGTTCCGGCTCCCACGAGCATGAGCCCATGGGTACTAACGCCCTAATTACTAACAACCGCAGTGCCGCACTCAACTGGCCAAGTGCACAAGTGGCGGAAAACCCCTCACGTTCAGATCGAGGAGTATTCTTGGTAAACTTACCTTGTGGAGGAGTCGGTGGCGACCGCCGGAGCCGCGGCGACGGCCACGGCGGCGGCGGCTGGGTTGGGTGTGGGGGTCGGTGGGCGGTCCTCGCCATCGCTCTCCGCCGGTTCAAAGTTGAGGTCAGCGAGCATCACCGGCCTCGGCGGCGGCGGGTGTGTCTCCGGCATCGTCTCCGCCGAGCTCCGGTGGCGGGGGGACTCTGTGAGCTCCGGATGCGGGTTCAGGACTTCAGGGTACTGGACTAGCCCTTGACTACTGCGAAAGCATGGACGGGGGGAGCAGGGAGCAAGGAGCACGAGAGCTCTGCGACTGCGAGTAATGCCGGATCACACCGGGCCCCGATCACACACTCCAGCGGCGGTTACTGTGCTCGTTTCAGTTGGGCCGGATTGGGTTAGGCCCATGGGTGATGTACTAGTAATTATGCGGAAAAGTCCACTTTTCCTCTCTCAAGTTTTGCGAAAGTCCGCTTTTCCTCCTGAACTCCAAAACTGGGCAAACCTCCCTCAACTTTTGAAACCGTGCGTTTTACCTTCCTGGCCCGGTTATAAACGGTTTTGAAGGCGATTTTGTCTTTTCTTTTTTATTTATTTCGGCTGAATCTTTAAAAAATTATAGTAAATCACAAAAAAATCATAAAATGGAAAATCCAATTTTGTTGAACTCCACATGTGTAGATCTATATAGTAAACATATAATATGATATGCTTTGGTACAAAGTTACTGCTGTAGATTTTGATCTATTCTTTTCTGTAATTAATTGGAATAATCCATAACTGTAGTTTCTATGGTCCAATTGCGGTGAAATTTTTATGGTAGCCTAATTATTGTATGCTTGAACTATAGTAAAAATTTCATACTCATTGGATCATGTATAGCTTAGTTATAGATTTATTTAGGGTTTATGCTTGTTAAATCTAAATAAATCTATAATTAAGTTATACATGATCCAATGAGTATGAAATTTTTACTATAGTTCAAGCATACAATAATTAGACCACCATAAAAATTTTATCACAATTGGATCATAGAAACTGCAGTTATGAATTATTCCAAATAATTACAGAAAAGAATAGATCAAAATCTACAGCAAAACCTTTGTACTAAAGCATACCATATTATATGTTCACTGTGTAGATCTACTCATGTGGAGTTTAACAAAATTAGATTTTCTATTTTATGATTTTTTATGATTTACTATGATTTTTCAAAGATTCAGCCGAAATAAATAAAAAAGAAAAAGGCAAAACCACCTTTAAATCGCTTGTAATTGGGTCAGGGAGGTAACACGGTTTCAAAAGTTGAGGAAAGTGATTTGACCGGTTTTGGAGTTCAAGGAGGAAAAGTGGACTTCCGCAAAAGTTGAGGGAGGAAAATTAGATTTTTTTTCCTAACTACGCAGGCTTTAGCTTGACATCTGAGGCCAGAATGATGGATAACTGTTTCACGAGATTGGGCCCACTTGGCAGCGATGCAAAGCGTAACCGTGTTGTAACTTGGGCCTGAGCAGTTTGTCAGTGGCATGCAATGTTTTGTTGCAATGCAACTTGTGACTGAGCAGTACGCCCAGTTGTGCTTTGATTCTCTCTAATTGCTCACAAGCACTAGTATTAGGTGTAACGTATATGCATCCCCAGCTGGTACATGCGTGTATAGTCCTTTTTTGTCCTTGTGAAGACAAGCTGGTAGTAGCACCCGCGTGTATGTTGACGGTATCGAATACGCAACGCACTGTTAGCACCTTAATCTATTCATTCATCAACTCGGGAGAACATTTGATCATTCTTATTCCAGGACTCTGTTCTCCCTTGAGGTTCCTTCACCGGCTGAGGCATTACATTAGCCTAGCTCCATAGAAACCAGGAAACGAACAGCAAGCCGAGTGGAATACGCACTTTTCAGGTTGTCCTTAGCGTTAACGTGAGGCCTTGGACAGCGAGACCTTACGCGGAGACAAGCCAGGTCCAGGTCGATGGAGGGACGTACGCTGCGAAGTACTCGTCGTCAACTGTGACGCCTCGAACTACCCCAACCTACCCGAAAGAGTCCAAAAGCAAGCGTCGCCTTCCGTGAAGCCCCGTCGGCACCGAACCGTCGAAACTCGAAACACCGAGCGAGCGCGCACGCACGGGCCCGGCCCGGGCAGCAGTCGATCTCGCTGCACCAGCAGCAGCTGCCTCCCTGCTTTGTCTGCACTCTGCGCTCGACCGAACCGTGAGAATCTGATCTGATCCATCCGTAGCCGGGGCTTAAAAAACCCAGCTCCGGCTCGTCGCCGCCGACCAACGTGGCTCGGCGGCTCCTCAGCGGCCGGAATCTGCTAATGACTCAGCATTACGCTACTACTGTTCGCCTGTGCCAGGAGCGCCGAGCGGCTCGCTTAAAAATATGGCACCGGAGGCCCAGCGCATGTGCTGTCCGACCGACGCTGCAATCATGGTCGTCGCCGGCCGCCGGCGACTGTGAAGGTGGCCCCAAATCCAAATTGTATCTAGTCGTCGTACTATTAGCCAGATGCATCCCATTTCGTTCTACAACACACAAGCGCGACTAGGGCCAGGGGCACCTGACACGCGGACGTGAACGGTCTCCCCTTCTTCGTTACAGCATGCCCACATGCCGCTGTTGTACGTACCTACGAACGCATGATCCTAGGCGTATTTCGGTCGTCGAGATCACTGGCGCCCGCTCCGACGTGGAGATTGATCATAATCCATATGATAAGCTCCCGTTTGGAACGGATGGAACGTAAATGGTTTTTGTACATTCTACTTGTGTAAGATTTTTTTCTGCGAGGTCATTTGGGATGGAGGGATTGAATTCTACAATGAAATTTTATCAAGGAACGAGCCATGTTCAAGAAATTTTGTACTAGGAAATAAGCATTTGGTGTGACCTCATGTCTTCCTAATGCTTTCTCTGCTCGATCCGTGTCTTAGGATTTAAGCCTTCTTCTTATGCGCATCCGATGATCCGAACTCTTCTTTTTGTAATTTTATTGTTTCTACCGGGTCCCTATATAATTTCAATTGCATAAGCACTCATTTTTCCTGTCTCTAGATTCCGATAGCTGGGTGGGCATTTTATCCCCATTTTATATTAATAAACTAAATAAAAACAGATAGCATGCAAATATTTCAGGCCTACCAAACAGTAAATTAACATGGCAATTTGGAATGAACAGTACTCCAACTGCTGCTAGAAAAGATGCAATCACTACTACTGCTAGATGAATGGCTACAGCAGTGTCCAACCGAACAGTGAGCCGTAATCAGCCAACTGCCGGGGGCGAGCGATTGATGATTCCGCCGGCCCCGCCATTCATGCAGGCAAAACCAAAACCGTGTTTGCCACCTCCCCATGTGCTGCCGCTTCCAACCGCCGCGCTACCGTGTGTGCCCGCGCGCAAAAAGTCTCAGAAAACCACCAGCCTTTGGGCCTTTTTCAGCGCTCTCGCCGCCTCAGCAACAGGTGTCGTCTGCACCACAGCCAGCTCGCCTAATCCGTTTTTAATTAAGGAGGAGGGTCTTGGTCTTGGGGTGTTAAACAAACACAGGTTAATCGCCAATCATTTCCGCACGGTGGACGTCTCGCCTCTGTCGCGACTTAACCTCCTCCCGTTTTGTCCTCATCGCCCGCTTCTTCTTCCCCTCTTTAAAATCCCAGTCCCTGCTGCCAGTCCCGGCACCCGGCAGCGGCAGCAACTATCCAGAGCCTGTGATCGACCGAGACACAGACAGAGGAGAGAGCAGAGAGCAGAGAGCAGAGCAGCTACTAGCCTAGTAGAGACCGAGAGCAGCGGAGATGGTGAAGATTCCGAGCCCCAGGAGGCTGTTCAGGAGCCGGTCCAGGAGCACCACCGCCAGCGTCGGCAGCGCGGACATCTGCGCCATGGTCGCCGAGCACGAGAAGATCGAGTGGGAAGTGCGGCCCGGCGGGATGCTGGTGCAGAAGCGGCGGTCGCCCGAGGACGACGCGGCCGCCGTGGAGTACATCCTGGTGAGAGTCTCCACCGGCTGGCAGTGGCACGACGTCTCCATCGACGCCACCGCGACCTTCGGTACGTCGTCTCCTACTCCGCGGCACCGCATTGCCGTGCTTTCGTTCTCCATAGTTCTTACTCCCTGCCCCGTGCGATCGAACTAGTAAACGGGAAGCATGGCGCTGTTTGCTAAGCTGCGTTTGTTGCAACAATTCAATGCAGGCGACCTGAAGGTGATGCTGTCGCTGTTGACCGGGCTGTGGCCCAGGGAGCAGAGGCTGCTGTACAGGGGCAAGGAGAGGGACGATTGCGAGCACCTGCACATGGTGGGGGTGCAGGACAAGGACAAGGTGCTGCTCCTGGAGGACCCGGCCGTCAAGGAGAGGAAGCTCAGGTCAACCACCTTGGCGCAGCTCATGGGGGTGCCCTGCCACTCCTTCAGCCAAGTGTAGACGGAGAAATCCCCGGAATTTCTTGCCAGTTTTTTTTTCCACGTCTTCTTTTCCAGTTTGCCTGCGTGAGCGACAGAACGAAGGTTTTCAGTTCAGTCTAACTGCAGTGTTCAGAGCCTGCTGAGTTTCAGGGCTTGAATTCGGTAAATCGAATCAAGACATTTGCAACCAATAGGATATAATATATGATGATAAATACATGGTGTAAATTACTGTGAACGGGTAATGCAATCCCAGTGCCAGTGTGAACCAGTAATTCTTTCTTTCTTACTCTGTAATCTGTATATATTCTTTTCTTGAGATCAGCAATACAGTTCGGGATTTCATAGATGCTCTCTGTAAATTCAATTCTTGCCTCTTGCCCATTTTATAGTACTAACATAGCACCATTTTCTCCATCAGCTTTGGCATGTACTGAATCCAGAAATGCTGAAGCAATCTGCGGTTGCTCGGTTTTCAGTTCCGATGTACTTGCGTACACATGCTGTTTCATGTTGCAATTGACAAACCAAGCGGTAGCAGGTTTACGGCTACCAAACATGTAGTAGAAAACTGCCAGCTTGCGCTGAACTGCAAAGGCAGTGGACAGAAACCTGCTCTAAACAAGCTGCCCCTACCCACCATTAACCACTATTTGCAAAATCCTCGCAGAATCAAATAAATGGTTGGTACTATTATCGGGGAGAAAAGGACATGATCTGTGGCACTGTGCCAAAGGTTTTTTTTTTTGCATGGAGAAAAGTATGCACTTTGAGGATCAACATTGCAAAAACAAATTTATGTGATAGGACAGCTGATAGCATGGAGAAAAAAGTCGTCGCTTTCAAGTGTTTGATACTCCTGCTCCCGTTACTATCAGTCTGCGTTTGGTTTACGAGGCTTTTGCACTATGCTGTGTTTGGTTCAGGGGGGTTAAGGCCGTAATTAGGCTCCTGTCTGGGAGGGCAGTAAGCAAACAGTACACTTGCCCTTCAAGTTGCAATTGACCTATGCCAAGAAAACCATCAAGGGTCTACGGTTACCAAACATGTAGCGCCCGCCAGCTTGCACTGAACTGCAAAGTTTGAGCAAAAGCTTTGCTTTTTTATAGCAAGTTGTGAACCGCATACCTGAACTTTTATAAAGTGGTCGAGCCAGCGGTCTGCGCTCTGAATCTCTCACGACGCTGAGCACCAAAAGTTCAGTCGTAGCTTTCACTCGTCAGTCGCATGGCAAAGGCTGCTGTTTCTACCGTGCCCCAACTCCCAAGTCCCAAGCTCCTTTTTCCGGTGCCGTTTTACAGTGATCACGCGCACGCAACCGGCGCCAGTGGTGAGACCAGAGATGACTATGACTCGGCGGTAACAAGTCAACGGCTGTGGATGGTATCCGATCAACCGATCACCCATACAAACAGGCTGTGTTTAGATCCATCGAAAAGTGCACTATGCAAAATAAGATTCCCCGTCACATCAAACTTGCGATATATATATGGAGTACTAAATGTGGATAAAATCAAAAACTAATTGCACAGTTTGGTTGTACTTTGCGAAACGAACGTTTTGAGCCTAATTAGTCAATATTTGGACAATTTTTACCAAATACAAACAAAATGCTACAGTGTATTTTGGCACTCCAAAATTCGGATCTAAACACAGCCACAGCCAAACAGGCGCGACCAGATGCCGTGGGCTACGCGCCCTGAGGCTCTGACGAAGCAGAGCAGGCCCAGGGGGGCAGTCCCGGGCCAGAGACAGGGACGCGAAATCTTTTTTTAATTATGGAATAGAACATTCCAGCCTTCACATTCACAAGTGAATGCTTAGGGCTTAACATACAAGACAGGAACTTCGCCCAGTTCTCCGATACCGGATTAACACAAAGACTCCAACAACCTTACAACTAAAGGTTCCCGGTCCACAAAAAAGAAACAAAGTCTACTACTACTGATGCTGCTCCAAACGGAACAAAAACCAGATAGCTACCTCAAAACAAAACAGAGACTGCTACATCGACAGAAACTAGACAGCTACCAAAACCAATTGAAAGACATGGCTCAAGTCAAAACACAACCCGTACTCTAAAGTTCGATTCTCTTCTGGTTCTTCCATCCAAGGGTCCCAAAGAAATGCATCACCAAACCTTCCAAGCGTCTGCAGCCTTCCTTCAAATTTCTTCCCTCTTCCTCTTTAGACAGCATGGACCATTGTCTAATCCAGTAAGTTGCCCTGAAGAGTACCTGCAAATGAGAGTTAGCCACTAAATTTTGAAATACCGCATCATTTCTATTCAACCATAATGCCCAACATATGGCTGCAATCCCCACTATTATTTGATTCCTTAGCCCAGGAGTGAATCCCCTAATCCAAGACCCAAACATATGAGAGATGCTTTTTGGAGATTGACAGTTAAAGGTGATGAACAATGTATTCCAAACAAATCTAGCTACTCGACATTCAAAGAAAAGGTGTTGAATACTTTCCTGTAGCCCACAAAAGGGGACACGAAATCTAAGGTCCCGTTTAGTTGTGAAAATTTTTGGGAAAAAATTTCTGTAGCACTTTTCGTTGTTATTTAGTAAAATTTGTCTAACCATGGATGCTCAAAAGAATCGTCTCGATATTTACAGATAAACTGTGCAATTAGTTATTTTTTACCTATATTTAATGCTCCATGCATGCGTCAAAGATTTGATGTGACAGTTACTATGCAAAAATTTTTGCCTCTTTTTGACATCTAAACACGGCCTAACACGTGATTATCGATCCACCCGGTGCCCAACACCCAGTCCCCTGAACTCGTGCCGGAAAGGGAGGGCCAGATTGATGAATGCCGGTAGCGCCCCACTCACTCTCCGCGCACCGCCGGCCCGGCTCGTGCCGATCCGCGGCGCATGTGCCGGCACCCAGCAGAATCAGCGCAGACGGTGACGCACGTACGCCCCTGATCAACTTGCCATGTTACCCCGGTCCCCGGTAGCAGGTGGAAATGAAATTCTCGCCCGCCCGGGGAGTCGCCGTCTCGCCACGGACTGTTGTTCAGTCGCCACGCCGCGCGGCTTATCCGAACGGGCGGGGGTACATGCATGCCACCAGTGACGAAGCTAGGAAAAAATTTAGGGAGGGCTAAGTTCACGGCGAACTCACGAGACTATACATATATTATCTTCCACTGTATCAACAATCATCCTTATGCATATATGAAACAAATGGTTATATATATTATATGTCCATCTTTTATACCATATTTCATGTGAAAATACAATACTTCAGAGTGCTCAAGTTAATAATTAGATAGAAAAAGGGCACTTATAATGTATAAAAAATCTTGGATGTAGTTAAGCCCTCTTATCTAAACCTGTTATATTTATTGCTATAATATTTCCATTTGACAAATTTCTTCTAAATGTAGAATTGTAGATATATAAGTATACAACCAGTTCCTCTAAATTACAAAGAACGCAACTAGTATCTTTATTATTGTATCATAAATCAAATCAAGTTGTGAACTTCTCGTTTCTTACAGGAAATCGGAGCTAATTAGAGGAACTGCATTAACTAATATACCTTGATTATTGCTTGAATGGACGACGAGTACCGATTCCAAGTGCTGAGTGATGTATGCGTGCATAGACGTTTAAGCCCAGGTGCCCAGCAAGCAGCACCCTGCCCACGCCCCTGCGTCTCGCCCAACAGGCCACGCTCGCTACTCGGTGAACTGGGCCTGGGCCTTATTAGGTCGAAACAAAGCCTATCAGACCAGTTGCGACACAAGGAAAAGGTTTATACTATCAAAGTGGCCCATTTCGCGAATAGAACGCCATCTTCAACCTTGAGACAGACCGATTCAACGACCTCAGTCCCGGCTACCTTACAGCCATGGCAGAAATTTCTTGCAGGGGCTCAGGAGGGGCTCTATGGGCTCGACGGCAGTAGGGGGGCTCGAGCCCCCCTTGCCCCACCGCTAGCTCCGTCCCTGCATGCCACTACGCGCGCGCCGCAGGTCGGCAGCCGCATGCCCGCATGTGCGTAGGGTTCCCACGGCGCGCGGCGTATCCGCCTATCCGCTCCGGTGTCCACCGCTGGATCATCGATTTGGTTCGTGTGTGCTCGCGGCAATAAGGCATATATAGTGTGTGTGACCACAGATGCAGATAGAACATGTTGGTGCTGCAGCGTCTGCTGCTCGCTACATCTACATGCTGCTTGCTGCACGGAGAGCCTGCCGAACGTGCAACCACCACCACCATATCTACCCACCTCTGGCTGCATTTGCACACAAGTGCACGCGTTGAAAAAGAGGAGATTCTGGACTAAGGCCCTCTTTTGGTAGCGCTCCGAGCAGCTCCGTCTCCGGCCTGCTATATCACTGTACACTGTTCACATGAGCCAAATTTCTCTCTCCTCCCTCCCACAGAGCTGTTCTTCACCGGTGGAGCCAAAATTTTTGGCTTCTGCTGCTCTTGTGTGTCAGAGGGGGAGAAAGGAGAGAGGAATTTGGTTCCCGTAAACAGTGCACTACAGTGATATGACAGGCCGGAGCCGGAGTTGCTCGGAGCGCTACCAAAGAGCAAAGAGGGCCTAAAGGTGTCACAGATCAATTCCTTAGCCTGAGGAAATATCAAGGGAAGATGGTACGGTTGAAATTTCAGTCCCATCAGTCTCTCTTTTGATAATAGTGTTAGCATTAAACAACAACATTCGCGAATGTTTTTGCTTTTTAGTTCTTTCCCATTGAATAACTCTCTTCGGAGGGGTTTTAGTAGTGAGTGGCAAACTTGTAGAATGGCGTAATCTAGTTGTGAGAATTGTGGATCTATGGTTAAATGAGGGCAGCGATAATATTGAATTGGCCTGACAAGAACAGTGAATACTCAGTAAATTCAATGTATGAGTTCCTTGTCAGCAATGGTGTCTAAGTTATAGACAAAAAAAAAGAAGTTTACTATAACCCAAATACCATCTATGAGGAAAAAAAACTTATCTATTGAATTACCGAGTGTTCGCCATTCTTCTTAGGCCCGTTTTTTCAGTCTCGTGTACAACTTGTTGGCAGCAGTAGCATTATTGGCAACTCATAATAATGGCGGACTAGTGCTTGCTTGTAGAAAAGAATCTAAAGCCAAAACTCTTTTTTCCATTAATAAAATAATATTTACTCTATAAAAAAATACAATTCTCACACGTCAAAGAGACAAACAATTTTAAGTTTGATCAAATTTGTATTTTCAAAGAAGTACTAACATTAATGATACTGAATAAGAATCATTATATTAATTATAGAAAACAAAATATAGTAAATCCAAATAGAGACATAAATACTGATATTTTTTCCTATGAACTTGATCAAATTTAGAAAACTTGGAATTGCAATTTTCTTTTGGTATAAATTAAGGCAGGCGACAATGATTACTACGCTGGGTGGGCCGATTCCTGATCTCCTTTAGGCCTTTCCGAGTCCATCAGACCTCCGGGCTCGGCCTATGACATCTGCGGCCCGTATTCAACCTGGCCAGCATCTGCCTGACAGCCCGTAATGTCCTTAGCACTTTTATGAACATTTGCTGAGAATTGTGCTGATGTACAGTATATGCAACAAGAGCTAGGGCATTGGCTGAGGATGCATTTTTCCATCCATCCATTATGTCAATCAGTTATGCTTCAATTGAGCACTATTTCGCCATTTACATGGTCAGTATACTATTGCAGACTTGTGTCATCTTTCCAAGCTTTTATGATGGTGCTCATAATTTTCTTTAATCCTGAAAGTAAAGTAAAAAAAACCCAGTTATCATTCGATTCTTCAATCATCTATTTTAAAATCTCAGAATATAGCTTACCAATCTGCAACACATTTTGTCAAACTATAGAGTGGCCAGATGACAACTGTAAGCATACATCAAAACCCATGTGCATGTTAGTCAGTACTACATTAGAAAGGAATTCCTATAGAAAACTCCATACTTTCTGCAGAAATTTTTCGCACCTGTTTCCTTGCATGTGCTTCTGGCGGCAATCAAAGAGCTAAAACATTATTACAAGGCAGAGCGAGCAAAATATTCTGCATTTCTTGCTTCCCAGGCGACATCCTCCTGATCTGGTGGTGATTAGCACGGATTTGCATCAGAAAAGTCTGAACATTTATATGAAGCTGATGGTCGCTATTGGTACTGCACATAGTGGAGAGCGTGCAGCACTGCAGCGTCACTTGTTCTGATGCTCACGGAAATGGTTAGGACGTCCAGCTGATGTCAGGCAGAGAGCTATACTTATCATGGGGTTAAGTTCTTGTAAAGCTATGCTGTAACATAGTCAAAATTTCTACCACTTGAAAAGTTCTTGTAAACCAAATTTTGTTCTTATGTACCTCATACGGTCATGCCTACTCACAAGTCATATCAAAGGATTTTATTTTTCGATTTAAAAAGAACACATATTAAGAATCCAGATCGAAGTTGCGATGGTTAAAAGCATTGCTGCGAAATCAGAGCGTCTGACAACTGAACAAACCTGTGTTGCTTTAAGTAGTACTAGTAGTATTATTATGACATTTAGTTTAACAGTTTCAATCATGCAAGTCAGCTCCAAATTTAGCCAACAATAACACAGTGCTTCAAGCTCAGGGAAACGCAAACTGAACAACTTCTTATTTCTTGATACGGTTGAGTCTTGCAATATTTAAAAATCATATGGAGTCTTAATTGCCACAAATACTTTCCTATAATTCAGTGCTTGAATGGTGCAGTCAAAATAGGATCCAGGAATTCAAAGGAACTTGTTCAGGTATTCATCCACGGTAGTGTACTTGACATCAGGGTAAAGGCCAGTGGCTTCGACTCCAAAGAAAGGGTCAATCTCAAAGTTGGTGCGGTCCCCCTTCACCCACCCAGAATGGCTGATTGACAGCGCTCTGTTCAATGGAATTGAAGACTCTGCAACAGATCAGAGAGTAAAAAATGAGGACAAAAGTTTTACTGTTGTAAGGCTCGAAACAGATAAATGAGGACAAAAGTTGAGCCTGCTATTTTTAGACCTTGAATCTTCTTCAAGACATCGTCTTCTGGAATGTACACCCTTTCAAATGTCTTCCCAACCCAGAGTGAGATAAGCTCATTGTGAGATAAGATGTTGCTTGGTGGCCTCAGATATAGGATCTTATTCAGGGTTCTTGGATCATCTACAGCTTTTATTGTGTAGGTGCCAACATCCTCTTCTGTTCCAAATATTGCTATTGTCCACACAAACAATATATAAATTAACGAAAGTGTATTCATATCTTCCTTAGTTCCTTTCATTGTAATTTGAATACAACCCTACAAGTACATATTGCTTTGATTGTACGACCCACAAAAAGGTAAGCTAGTACATATAGCCAACAAATTGTAATTAGTCTTACCTTTCACATTTCCATCACCTAAGATGAGAACCTTATCTATTGGAAGGCCTGTAACCCCAATCTGTCCAACAGCTGGCAAGAAACGACCAGCAAAGAAGTTGGAGGATATATACGTGTAGGGGATCCCCTCGGCCTCTACGGCACGCCTTATACTAGCTTTGGCAGCAAACACCGATTTTGCAGGTTCAACCGCATGCACATGATCTACATCATTCCCAAACTCTGATGGAAAGAACCTCTGCAAAATACTGCAACATTACACAGTTAGCATATATGAAAGCAAACCTTCAACATTTACACAATATATTTGGATTTAAATCAGTGAAGCTTGTGAAGCCAAAAGGCAAGGACTGCCTGGTGTTCAAAAGAAACAAATAGGAATGCTCAACACGATCTCAGATAAACAAATAAAAAATCAATTAGCTTGCATTTCAGAGCTTTCATTTTTCCTGCATGGAGTTGGAAGACGATGAAAGAGACAAATATACATAATCGCAAGGGATTCTTTGTGGGGACTATATCTTTTGAGCCATGGGAAAGAATTTGGAAGACTTGGGCACCATCCAAATGTCGCTTCTTTGTTTGGTTGGTCGCTCACAATCGGTGCTGGACAGCAGATCGCCTTGCACGCCGTGGGCTCCCTCATCCTGAGCGTTGCCCGTTGTGTGATCAGGCTATGGAGACTATTGATCATCTCTTAGTTCTTTGTGTCGTTGCAAGAGAGTTCTGGTTCCGGCTTTTCTCTCAGATTGGACTCCAAGTCTATTCCCCACAGCCCACCGAAATATCCTTCCATAATTGGTGGGAAAGAGTGAGCAATGCTGCTAGTGAGGTATTAAGGAAAGGAATTAACTCTCTTATCATCTTGGGAGCGTGGACCTTATGGACATACCGCAACAGATGTGTTTTTGATGGTGCAACTCCAAGTGTTTGCGGGTGCTCTCGCGCGAGCTGAAGATGAAAGAAGGTTGTGGTCTTTGGCGGGGGCTCGAGGTCTTTCCCTCTTGGCTGTCCTTGCTCCGGGCGGCTAGCGCCCTGTGTGTGTTCCTTGGTCGGGTTTAGCTTCTGTCATAGGCGCTTTGTTTTTCCCTAGCAGCAGCAGTGTAGCGTGTGTGTGTGTTTAGAGTTGTGTGTGTGGTTTTGTGTTGTTTTGTATGGGTTCTTGTCCCATTTCTTTTCTTCTTAATATAATGAAGCGTAGTTCTCCTGCGTTTTCGAGAAAAAAAACATTAAAATGTCCACAACAAACTAAAAGAAATATACAAATGACATTTTCCATTGAGGTACAGTAAGTTACCTTTATGTTTCCAGCATCTTTTATTGCTGAGATAATGCGGGTTTGATCTGGCAGCTGTGCATAACCCACCGCCGAGATCACAACATCTGCAGATTCCATTGCCACCACCAAGCTCTCATGGTTGTACAGATCCCCCTGATGATGTGGCATAAATTTATCAATTACAACTCTGTGGAATCAAATCGTATCATCATAGTGACGATAACACATAGAATGATTATTGTACTTATTAGCATTACATTGATTGATTTTAATACATGTAGCAAAGATAGCTGCATCCGTGTAAAATATAAACCAGTGGCAGTTCAAAAATCAACATATAGATACGTGTACCACCGACCTTTACCAGAGTTATGGCCCACACAAGTTACCAAATCTCAAGTTTTGTCCCATTACAAATTAGATACTTAATACTGAGAATTATTATTCAGTAGCATTAATGCTCTGAAAGCTAAGGTCAGTATAGTATGCAAAGGGACTAATATATGATGGTGATTGGATCAGGAATGGTAACGCAAACGCGAACGTAAATAGAACACTGTGGTAACGTTAACAAAGCATCTTAAAACAGACTTTGTTTGTTTCACTTGCTGTAACAGTAATGGGAAAGCTGGAAGCAATCTCTAGAGAGAACGCTGTGATGGCCTGATGGGAATTGTTTTTTTTTTGAAAAATTGGCAGGAGCTCTGCCATTCAATTAAGAGGGTAAAAAGTTGAACAAGTACAAGTAAATCCAGGGTTAACACGCCCTGGGAAGCAGGAAAAGGAATTGCTCTCCTCAAAACACTAAGCCCCCTCTAGCCGAAAGCTCGCCTTCTTTGCTCAATGTCGTCTTTGGTCCTTGCTGCTACTTGCATCACTGATTCATAGTTGTTGTTGAATATGCGCCTGTTTCTCTCTTTCCAGAGGTTCCAAAAGGTGTATATGACCATGCCGTTGAAGCGTTTCCGCTCTGTTAGGGGCACTACGGTAACAGCCTTCTCCCACCAGGACAAGATCTGCAAAGGGTCCCCTTGCGGCTGTCCTAGATTAGTATTGAAGTGTTCCCATGCAAGAATTTGTCTCCAAACTGCCTTGGCATAGGGACAGCAGAGACAAAGATGGAGTCCAGTCTCTAAGGGCCCATTGCATAGAACACAGTGTTCCTGATGCGGCCATCCTCTCTTTTGCAAGTTGTCTGCGGTTAGGAGTTTCCCATGGATTAAAATCCAAGCGAAGACTTTGCACTTGTTTTCAGCATGTGCCTTCCAAATGCGATCCCTCGGAAATTTGGCAAAGGAACCTCTGAATTGGATCCGGTAAGCTGAGCGGGTTGAGTAGTTACCATCTGGTGTCCATTTCCAGGTGATGGAATCTTTGACGCCTTGGACCAGGTGCACCTCCTGGATCCTGATCCAAAGGGACACAAACTCCTCTATGTGCGTGGCTGTGGTGATATGTCCCCTCAGAGATCGTATCCAATTGTTGTTGCGGAGCTCCTGCTGCACACTTTTATTTTTCCTTCGGACCATCGTGAAAAGATTTGGGGCAAAGTACTTAGGTGCCTCCCCATCAAGCCAATTGTTGTGCCAGAAGCGAGCCTTTGCACCATCACCTAAGGAGATTGTGGTCGAAGAGTTGAAAAGGAGACGGTCGACATCATTACAAGGAAGCTCCATTCCTGCCCAAGGTTTGTTGTCTTCCGTCCAATCCTGCCATAACCAGCGAAGTCGGAGAGCGCGACCAAACCTTTCGAGATCGGGAACTCCTAAGCCACCAAGGTCTTTCGGTCGGGTGACCGTTGGCCAATTGACCAGACAATGTCCTCCATTTGCATTCTCTTCCCCTTTCCATAGGAACGATCTCCGGATTTTGTCGATTTTCTTTTTGGCCCACGCCGCTAGCGGGAAAACAGTTAGGTGATAAGTTGGCATAGCCGAGAGGACTGATGAGACGAGAGTGAGACGTCCCGCTTTGTTTAGCCAGCGCCCCTTCCATCCAGGAAGCCGTTGTCCGATGCGTTCGATGAGCGGCTGTATGTGAATTTTTTGGAGCGATCTGATGTGAAGCTGCAGGCCTAAATATTTGCAAGGGAAATTGCCTCTGGTACCTGTGAACGGAGACAATACGGTGTCCAGATCAATTTCTTCACATCTTATCGGGTGGATGGAGCTTTTCTGTAGATTAATATGCAAGCCCGAAAAATCCCCAAATGCTTGTAATACTGTTTTGGTGGCCACGACATCCTCTTTTATGGGGTTAATGAAGATTGCTGCATCATCCGCATACATAGAGGTTCTCCATTTAGCTGCTACCGGAGGCACGGGGGTTAGGATCCCCCGCTGAGTCGCCATGTCAAGCAGACGTTGAAGAGGGTCCATGGCCAAGATAAAGAGCATTGGGGAGAGGGGGTCCCCTTGACGGACCCCTCTGGCATGACTGAAGCTAGGTCCCTTGTGCCCATTGAGGATTGCACAGGAGGTGGTCGTGCGGAAGAGGGTGGAGACCCATTCGCGCCAACGTGGCCCGAACCCCAGGGCCTGTAGGACCTCTAGAAGATAGCTCCAGTTGACAGTATCAAAGGCTTTATGGATGTCAAGCTTCATGAATAAAGACGGCATCTTAAATTTATGCATCTTCCGAACCGCGCCTTGGACATAGAGGAAGTTGTCATGGATGCTTCGTTTTTTAATGAATGCACTCTGGCAGTTTGAGACTAGAGAGTTCATGTGCGGGGCAAGTCTGTTGGCCAGTAATTTTGAGAAAATTTTTGCAATGCTGTGTATGAGACTGATCGGTCTAAAGTCGGTTACCCTTAAGGCTTCTAATTTTTTGGTAGCAGCACAATGTTTGCCGAGTTCAGCATCTCAAAACCTTGGGAGTTCAAGTTGAAGAGGCAGTGCAAGGCAGCCATAACATCTTCCTTTATTGTCTCCCAGCACGCTTTAAAGAAGGCGCCCGTGAAACCATCTGGACCCGGTGCTTTATCCGGTGGCATGGACTTTATAATGCTCTCTACCTCTTCCTGTGTGAACGGTGTTTCAAGCTGTGACATGTCATGCGCAGTGTACCCTAAGGCCTGCCAATTGAGGGTTGCATTCCTTGGGGTTGTGGAGCCAATGTGGTCTCTGAAGTAATCTGCCACCACCTTTTGTTTTGCCTCCTGGGTCATAGCAATTCCTGTGTCAGTCTGAAGGCAATGGATGTAGTTTTTCCTTCGGCGCGAATTGGCTCTAATATGGAAGAACTTTGTATTGGCGTCACCGCAACGGATGTATGTGAGTCTGGATCTTTGCCTGATCCTCGATTTTTCAATGGCTACAAGCCCCATACAACGGGCTTTGAGGCGCCGGCGGAGATCGAGCTCTTGGGCTGTAAGCACCCTAGCTTCTTGCGCCAACTCTAGCTGCAACAGTACCTCCTTGACTAGAGCTAGTTGTAGTTTGGTGTCCCCTACTTTCTCCTTTCGCCAGCGCTTAATGGCCTTTGCAGTGCGCACCATTTTGATGTGCAGGCGCTTCAGAGGGAGTGTGGAGTGGACCTGTTTGTTCCATATCTCATTCACCAATTCATGGAATCCGTCAACCTTGGTCCAAAAATTTTCGAAACGGAAAGAAGAGTCTTTATGATGGTCCAATTCCCCCTGGAGGAGCAAAGGAGTATGGTCTGACATGAGGGACGGCAACGAGTGAAGGAAGCAGGCTGGAAAGATGAGCTCCCATTCCGGGGTGCACAGAAGTCTATCAATCCTGGTTAATGTCGGGTTGTCCTGCTCATTGCTCCAAGTGAAGCGTCGACCATTTAATTTTATCTCTTTGAGGCGTAAATGGTCAATTGTTGCCTTGAAGGATCCCATCAGGCGTCGGTTAAGGTTTGAATTGTTTTTGTCTTCCGCTTGATAAATAAGGTTGAAGTCCCCGAGGATGAGCCATCTATTGTGCTCTGGAGGTGGGATGCTTCTCAGTTCTTGGAGGAACTGAAGCTTGGCAGCGTCACCTTGCGGACCGTAGACCACTGTGATTTGCCACTAGACCGCGTCTGCCCTCATGGTGATAGTCGCGGTTATGGCGTTCGCAGTTAGCACCACGTTGGAAAGGTCGAAGAAATCTTGGTTTACTGCAAGCAGAACTCCACCTCTTGTTTGTGCAGCCGGCAGCACCGCGAAAGAGTTGGAGAATTGTGGACCAACTGTACGGGTAATGGTATTCTGGTCAACAGTCTGCAGTTTTGTATCCTGCAAACAAACTATCGTGGCTCCCATGGATCTCACCAGCTCATTGACCGTGTCTTGCCGCGCGCCGTCATTTAGCCCTCTAACATTCCAATTCAGCAGTTGACAGTTACGTTGTGCCATATGTAACTGATTGTAACCCCTGTTTCAGAGATGCTCGGAATGCAGGGAGGAGATTTGCAGCAATCATCCATGGAGCACAAGAGGAAAAAAATAACGTGGCATTCCACAGGCCATCTTCAATTGCACGAAGTAGACTCAGGTTCATAAGAATTAATAATGCAGGGAGGAAAGTTGCAGCACACATCCATGTAGCTCCAAAGGAGAACCTGATCATGACATTCCTTAGGCAGATTCCAGTTGGACAGATATGTGAAGCTGAGCAAGATGAGCGGTGCCGGTGGAGCTGAAAGCCAATGGCAGCCGGCCCGATGGCGCAAGTGCAAACAGAAAAGCGACGACCAACTAGAAGACATTTCCTGGACAGAAGCGGTGGTGACTGAAGGCCCCTGGCTACCACCACGGTCGTTCGCAGGTACAGACACTGGACTGATACGACTCTTAGGCCTTGGCTTGTCCTAGACGAAACACTCTGGGGAATGGCTGTCATTGATACAAAAGCAGGACCCATGACAGACAGTGAACATCGGGACTAAACCTGAGCAGTTGAAGCCGCCGGCGCGCTGTCAAGGCCACATAATGCTGCAATGGCCTTGATCGTCATGCAACGCTGTCAATTATCTGATGGTCTAAGATTCTGGACCACATCGATGGCTTCCCATGGGCACAGATGTCGCAGGGCACAGAGTCAAGGACACTAGCTAAGGCCGAGCCGCAGAGCGGGTTGACGGGAGACGATCGTGATCTGATCGATTACGCCGGGGAGAGAGTGGTAATAGCTTTGTATAGGCCGGTATCTGATAACTGTGGGACTTGATCACGGGAGGGCTGAAACAAACAAGTAGTAAAGGAATCTGTTACCGTCCATAACCAAATCATGTTACAGTTTCCTCAACCAAACACTTTGGTACAATTTTGACCAAGGCATGCGTGTCGGGCGGCGGACAGAGAAGCACAGAACCGCCGCCACGAAGGCACGCGTGAGGAAGCAGGCAACCAGCGTCGATGCTTTGTAGCTCCCCGCGCCCCTAGTGACCTGCCACAACGCTTAGCGGATAGGCCAGCACTCCAGCAGCTGGAGCAGCCGCCGACATCGACGACGCCCAATAGCTGTTTGACGAAATGCCTCCAAGGCAAGCCGTTCACCAAACCAACACTAGGCCCTGACGTCCTCGACCCCAGAGACCTATAAGAAGGTGGAAACTTTATCCTTGGCCATGTCTTGCTTGTGTTCTCAATTTCAAATCTTCTATCTAGATTTTCCCAATCTAATTTGAACGTAGACGTTGCAGCCGGCATGAGCACAGAAGCAACTTCTCAAACTCTCAACCAAATCAAGGATGCAAAGAAAATCGCCTTGACGTACTGGCGAAGTCAGTCGCAGCACGGTACCAAACCCCTTTCCCAACTTCCCTATGCCTTCTATGTTGTAGCTAAAGGATGTGCTGGTGAAGGAGCATGCGCTTGTTGCAATGACAGAGCTTGCCATGGAGCCGAGTAGGGTGATTAGTACCTGTGCTTTGATTTCATTTTTTGCAGGCAAAAGGGGGCGATGCAAACCTGATGAATGGATTTTACAAGCATCCAATGCACAAGGATAATGCATGTCAAGAAAAGCCACATGCAAGCTTGATATCTCTAGGTGAAATTGTTACTGTCAAATGTTATTCAGGCTCAGTCCCAAATATTTTTTCCACCAAAAGGATCAGTAACATTGTTTAATCTGCTGACAGCTGCTAGTTCCATTTAGCAGACTATCTTGAACTATTATGATTAATATAACAATCCATTGAAGCTTTACAAAGTTTCTTGGTTACTGAGCATTAGTTCAAAGGAAAGAGCACTAGAAAACCTATTGAAGTACAAATAGTATTAGGGATGCCATAGTATTAATTTTCTAGAGTGCTGCTGGACCTCGAGTTTACAGATCTTATCCAACCAAATGAGATGCATAGCCTCACACAGCAGGTGAAATTGCCGTTCTCTTGTTAGTATGTTCTGAAATGAAATGATGCAACTGTGATATGTGGTTTGGTCCAGTTTCCGCTCAATTTGAGCTTAGGGAAAAAATAAATCACTGGAAGACTGATAAGTTGCGTATGTGCATAGTCTCAGTCTATTAAATATTTAATTAACAAAACACACAACAACCTGATGCTATCAAATTAGTTTAATATAAAGTTCATTTATTTAACTAAATCAATTGCAGGTTATTGCCTTCAGGGAGAAGAATCCTATATTTTTTAGTCGTCAAATGAGAAACATGGAAAGAGAAGGTACTTCCATGTATAAATGTGATTATATTCTTAATATTTTTGTTTCGTATTTCAACTGTACTCTGTTGAATACAAATAATAGTGCCAAGTACAGAAAGAAACAATGTGACTGCCTTAAAAAAGGCTGATTTATTCATACAGATGACCTCAATTTTGCAGCCCAGATCAAAATGAAATTTATATAGTATACTGGCTGACAAACCAGTGCCTCTAACACATCTAGTAATTACCAAGCATATCTGTTTCCATAGTAAATACATGTCTTTTCATGGATTTTTAGCTTAAATTCAAACAAAACTACAGGGGTTAAGCTCCATTCATCCAACACGATGACCACGACGGGGCGAGGGTCCAACAAAAAAGGTACGATGCTGGTGCTGGTAGAATGTGCAAATCAATTCAATGAGGTTGTGGCAGTCCGTCATGCTGAACCTGAAGTGGGTGGTTCTACACACCCTGTTCTACTACGAGGCTTTTCCCTGTATACCATTAAGAAAGATGGTCTATTCCTCTATACCACTAAAAAGTTCGATCGTCCCTATATGCCATGACACTTATCTCTTTTGCCCAATACGCCATTCCATTCGTTTCTGCTCCTAACGGTGGGTAACAGCGAGGAGAAATGACCGAAGTGCCCTCAAGGCAGAGAGGCTGTATAAAATAGTCGTTTGCCTATGTGCCACTCCCTGGACTGAGCGTTTGGGCGCCAAGATTGCTGATGTGGGCCAGTTTTTTTGGCGCCAAAGTGACGGGTTGGCACAAACTAATTGTTATTGACCATTTTTACCGCACTAATTTAATTAATATTTAGATTATTTGCAATGTTTTTAAGTTTTGAGTAGCAGAAATTTGAAAACCTTATTATTCTCTCACCGCTGTAATCACAAATACAGTACAAGCACGTATTGCATTGGTTCGAATATGCGGCGGCAGCGGCAGCGGCAGCCTCGAAACTGCCAGCCATGGACGCGGCAGCGACGAGCATGTTGATATCTTCCATGACTCGCGAGGTGACTTGCGACTCGAGTTGCGGCAGCGGGGATGCTGATATCTTCCATGACGCGGTGCGGTCGAGCCGAACACATAAGGCCTAGGCCTAGAGGTCCAACATGTCAGTGTAATACTCCAACTCCAAGAAAACTGTATGTTGTGCATGTTTGGATAGGATTTTAAAAATCTGGATTTTGCATAAAAATAATCTCATTCTGTGTCTGTACGTTATAATACTCTAAAATCTTAGATCCTTTCATTTGAAGGAATTAAAATCTACTTAATAAATTAGGTTATGTGACTTAGAATTTAACATTCCACTATTTTTCAAAGTTCACGTATAAAACTATCTTAAATTCTAGCGTAAAAGATATAAATTGATTCTATTACCATGCTATGTTACGATGGGTCTAGAAGATAAGGTTTTCCAAGAGCACAAATCTAATAACTAAGTAAAATGGCCTCTATGTATGTGCAGATAACTCATATTCTTGACAAACTAGCTCTGTTACGAATTGTGCTTTCTGATCAATCTTAATGCGTATATGACTTGCGTGATTAAGGCATAAACTAAAATTAGTACTAGTGGATCCAAACAGACCTGCTAATAAACCTACTAATTATTAGTTGGATAACTGCTAACTATTAGTTCTATTAGTAGATTTATGATTACTAATAAGTGCTAATAGTTCATATACACTTTGAACTCACTATCAATCATCCATTAGCAGGTGGATCTAACACAGTATCGTGCTAGCTAATTTTTTTAGTGTTAATGTATCAAGTTTGTCATTTTTTTAGTGTGAAACATGTCCACTCAAATTAAGGAATCTACGCTACTCTCAAGAGCAAGGCTCCTCGTCAGACCAAAGGCATGTCTGCCGAGACTATCGAGCTTAAATACATGTGTTTAGACTTTAGACCTTGGACGTTTGATGTAGTGCTATATAGGCAGTGAATGACATTTTCCTTTCTTTCAAGGAGCTGTCATTTTCTTTACAGTACAAAACGGCAAATGGTTTAAAAAGCCTCTTTTTTCCCCTCTACCTTGGACTATCTGATGACGATGAACAGGCAGGACTGTAGGAGCACCAAATGACGATCAACAGCGTGAAGTCGTGAACTGATGATGCTTTCGTGGCTTTTGTCGATGCCTACCGGCTACCACGGCAGGAGTAGATCCGAATCTGACAAATCGCCGTTGGCACATCCAAGCGTCCGGCTGCACTCCTGCTTCACCTCCAAGGAACCAAGCAACAGCAGACCGCTCCTTTCTGTGCGCCGGCATAGAAGAGCTTCGTCGAAGGAGAAGGCGCTGGCCTACGTGACGCCCCTGCTAGCCTCCTCTTTGTCAGGCCGCGAGGCATCGTACGTGGTGGAGCCGTGGAGGGCTCCTACGGGCAGTGGGCCTGCGTCGTGCAGGACCACGTGCGCGGGGACGCCCTGGTGGCCGAGGTCCGCTGGAAGGAGGCCGTGGCCCGTGGTGGGGCTGGGGGACGATGTGTTCCGGCTCATGACACCTCGGTCCGCTCTAATTTTTCCAGTGGCACGAAGGAAGAGACCATCTTTCTTAATGGCACACAGGGAAAAACCTCATTTTATACAACCTCTCTGTCTTGAGGGTACTTCGGTCTTTTCTCCTCGCTGTTACCCACCGTTAGGAGCAGAAACGGACGGAATGGCGTGTTGGGCAAAAGAGATAAGTGTCATGGCATACAGGGACGATCGAACTTTTTAGTGGTATAGAGGAATAGACCATTTTTTTAATGGTATACGGGGAAAAGCCTCTTCTACTACAGCAGCATCACTACTATTGAGTGCCCCAATATAATGTTTCAATTGAGATTTTATTAAGATTAAAACTATCACTTCAACATTAAATACTGAACCATGTATATAAGGTCATTCACTATCACTCTTCTATTATGTAACACATATGATAAAATATATGCTCCTAAAACCATGATATAATACGTGTAACAACACCAATATTTAGCTTGATAATGTTTTCCTGTATTTATTCAGTATAGAGTATACTACTTTCCTGTCTATTTTTACAAAGATCCTTAACTACACTAACTTGATATGAGAAAGAAAACGTAACATAATGCTATCAACCTTCCAAACTCCATTCTGAAACCCAATGGCAATGTGGTTGGAAGCAAGTTCATTCTAATTATATTAAATAGCCTCTACTTATATCAAATAGCCAATATCATCTTTATTCGCAACATAAGGTTTCTAATTTTCCATTTGCCAAAGCATGTTCAGTCTTCAGTTAAAGTGAACCCTGTGTTTTCTGTTCGAAATTTATGAACATTATCAATATTTCCTACATGGAACCATAACCATCTGCACATCTAACAGTATACATAGTATGGCTGCCCTTCATGTGGCGAAACAGACAAACACAAATCCAAGGAATAGTGCCGCTTACCTTATGAGCCTGTTACTTTGACCACTGACCAGGCGACGGTGAGAACAAGGAAATTAGCCAAAGAAGAGAACCATATTGTAGGCATGTTTTTTGAGCAAATTTGGCAGATTGCTTAGAGGTTTGCAACATATCCTAATTAAAGTCTCTTCCATTGATCCGCTCTACAAATTCTTTTGGTAAGCCTTAAAATTTTAATGCATGTTGGTTCTCTGTCGTTGTCTTTGTACGCTCAGAGTTTAGCATTTCACATCAGTAAGTTCCCAACTTTGGTCCTATACTCCTATCAGTAGAAATAAAAATAGGCCATCTCAGTTGGATCCCTCTTCATTACAGATTAATCCAAAAGAAGTAGAAGCTTACAGATCCTTTTTACAGAATTTATCATTTGATTAATTTTTTTCATTATGTTTTGGTCTAAATTACTTCGTATCTATTTTATTTTCAGAATCTTGGTGTGCCACAACACATTGAACAAGGAATAGAAGATTAGAAGATGTTGAAGAAATAATTACGACTGCTACTTTCAAAATGTGTTTATTTACTTATAACGAAGAAGTCTTACATTAGGTGAAATATTTGGTTGATCATCTGTATCATAGTCTCAACATATATGCGTCAAACTGTTGCTATCATTGAAAGTCATCTTAAGACCCATATTGGAATTATTATATAACACATCCTCTACCAGCGACCACTTTACTTTTTTGGGGATTAATTGTCATATAAGTAGACAGTGGCAATAGCACAAGAGAGCAAACACACACAACATGAAGCTTCCAACGGATCAGCTCGTCAAATCCAACTGACATCCATGGGCTGGTGCCCTCTTAGGGGGCGCGGCAAAGCCGCGCGTCTTTCTAGTTTTGACCAAAGATTGCATCATCATGGACCGAGACACGAACAGAATCTAAAATCAAGAGAAAGGGGAAAGTAATGGAAACAAGAGCAGTAAACCTTGACGAGGGTGACGCCGGCGTCCCGGAACCCCTGGAGGACGGCGGCCTTGGCAGGGTCGGCGGGCGCCGGGTCGCGGACGAGGACGTACGTGGGATGGCCCTCGCGGACGCTGGCGGCGACGATGAACCGGCCGATGTAGCCCGTGCCGCCTATAACCAGCACCCGGCTCCGTTCCTTATGCCCCGCTGCTGACGACATGTCCGGTATAGGAGTGCAAAAGCGCGGTAGAACTCAAGAGCTAGGCGCGCGCTGCTCCCGCGAGGATTGGGTTGGATCGTAACGCCAGGCAGCCAGCAGTCCGGCCGAAAGACGGTGAGGGGACGTACATGCGGTGAATCTAAGGAAAGTTATTAGGATCGGTTCACTGGTCCAAAAACTGATTAAACTGCCGGTTTAATTGTTGGACAGGACAAATCGAACCGGCCACAATTACTATATGCTATAATTAATAATTGACAAATGATAAATAACATAAATTTAATTGCACAACTATAAGATTCATACATATGTATATATAAAATAACATGTTCATAATTCAAAACATCAAGTGTCTGGTAACAATATCATAACTTTCATCCCCATACATAGTTCATACTTCATACATCATAGAAATATAGAAAATATAGAATCACGACTTATAGTCACGGAGTCACAGGAACACAACCTCACAGGTTCTTTAATACAAAATATCAAATGTGTGATAACTGATAACATACTAACATGCTAAGAGTTTCAAACACACTGAAAGGATCAAGATGCCCAAGAGGGGGGGTGAATTGGGCTTTTCTAAAAATAAATGCAAGGAATAAATCCTACAAGTTGGAATTCACCCCTAGTGTCTACTTGTGTTCCTAGTGAGTCTACCGATACAAAGTTTTGCACCCTAGTTTCCAAACCTAGTCTAGCATGGCAAGTCTAGGAATGTAAACAAGCAATGTAAGTAAATACGAGAAAGTAAATGCTTGAATGTAAAGGGGCAAGGAACACGGCGATGTTTTTCCGAGGTATCGGAGAGTCGCCACTCCCCACTAGTCCTCGTTGGAGCACCCGCGCAAGGGTGTCGCTCCCCCTTGATCCGCGCAAGGATCAAGTGCTCTCTATGGGTTGATTCTTCGACACTCCGTCGCGGTGAATCACCCACAACCGCTCACAAGATGAGTTGGGTCATCCACAAGCTCCGCCGGATGAACACCAAACTCCCAATCACCACCAAGCCGTCTAGGTGATGGCGATCACCAAGAGTAACAAGCTAGAACTCTCACTTGACCTCTACGAGCCTAAATGAGAAAGTGGATGCACACTTGTTACTCTCTAATCTCTAGTGAGGAACTCACAAGCTTTGATTCTCAAATCTCTATCCTCACTAGTGCTCTTGCACTACCTTGCACTTCAAAGGAGTTTAACAGCTGATCAAATGAGCAAGAGACCTCTAAAAGAGGTGGTGGGGATGTATTTATACACCCCACAGACGAAACGAACCGTTACTTGCTGACTCAGCAAAACTCGAGCTGACCGGACGCGCCGGTCGTACTGACTGGACGCGCCGGTCGCTCGTAACGGTCAAAAACCGAAAAACACCTAGATGACCGGACGCACCGGTCAGGGGTGACCGGACGCGTCCGATCGTGCGTGGAGCTTACTGTACTCGCACCGGACGCGCGACCGCGTCCGATGGGTGATGACCGGACGCGTCCGGTCGTCTCAGGACCTTACTGGACTATGACCGGACGCGCCGATCACACCCAGGTCGCGTCCGATCGGGTGTTTCCCTCAAGTGACACGTGTTGACTTCTGACCACCGCGTCCGGTCCTCGCGAGGACCGCGTCCGGTGCTCAGAGCTAAAACCCCAGTCGCGGAACTGAACTGACCGGACGCGTCCGGTCATGCCGAGGACCGCGTCCGGTCACTGGAAAACGACCCGAAACTCTCCGCAAAGCGTTACAACTTCAACCAAGTTGCTCCCAACTGAACTTTGAGCTATTCTAGAGCTGCCTAGCGCCAAGTTTAACAAGTGTGCACCACACCTAAACATAGGACTCGCCTAGGTCAAGCTACCCGCTCATGCCCCCCTTTATAGTACGGCCAAAAGAGAAAAACGAAGATCCTAACGACTATTCCAAATGTCTCTCAACACCTCGACATCCGGAACTAACCGTCCTTAATCTTGACGTCACTCTTTTGAAAACCGAAACGATTTCCATCAAGGGGCATGAATACCATGGTGCTCAAAGCAGTTAAAACCTCCATGACCTAACTTACCAAAGTTTCTGCAAAACACACGTTAGTCATGGTAATAAAGCGTTATCATCAATTGCCGAAACCAAACCTCGGGGCCTAGATGCTTTCAATCTCCCCCTTTTTGGTGATTGATGACAATACTCAGATATGAAAGATTTGAGTTGAGGTTTTTGAACATGCATGGTACACATAAGCAACAAGCAATTAAGTAGAGAAGTGAAAGGAAATGCTTATGTGTCCCAAGCCAAAAGAGTGTACTCATAAGATAAGACAAAAGGCGTTAGTACACAAATGGATATAGCTCATAATTTATCGGAGTAAGGCACGGAAGCACAACCATAGAGCTATAATTAAAAACGGTGACAAGAGATAACACTAACAGGATGAAACATTAAGACTTAAGGTTTATCTCACAATGACATGTCACATGAATGCAATGACTGAAAAGTAAACATGATGCATGAATGTAGCACACAGGAAAAAACGAAAAAAAAACAACTCTCAAATCTCCCCCTGAAACTACTCTCTCTCCCCCTTTGGCATCAAGCGCCAAAAGAAAAAACTAATCTAAGGATCTGATGGGGGGACAGACGGAGTCGTGTCGGGTGCCGAGGTGCGCGGAGTAATCATGAAGTGTAGAGAATCGCCCTCGGAATCTGAGCTATCTGGCTGACCCTCTGATGAAGCATGTGGCTGTGTAACTGTCTGGGTCTGAACGGCAGGAACAGGTACTGTCGTAGTAGTAATGATAGGATCCGTCTGAGTGACCTGAGCCTGTAGTGAGCCAGTAGCAGGAGGATCTGTGGAGGCAACTGACGAAGGTAGAGTCTCTGTAGTACCAGTTCCTGTTACTGGAGGAATAGCTGCCTCTGAAGCTAACAACCCTGAAGAAGTAGCAACTGTAGTATGCGAGGGCGTCGGCTGACCAGTCAACTCGCTGTATGTAGCACTGAAATCACCGAAGGGTGTGCCTGTCAGGAGGTGAGGGCGAGGCTGGTCTGATGGTGTAAACCCCGTGTGAATAGGAGTGAAGCTTGGGGACTGGAAAGACTGGGGAACCTGCCGCTGTGGAGATGTGAACTGGTGACTCGGCTGTCCCTGACTCGATGGATCAGAAGCTGGTAAAGTAGAATTCAGGACGGAAGTAGGCGGAGGAACCCCAACCGTGACTAGGTGGCGCAGGAGGTCCAAGTATTGCTGCTGACTAGCTGCAGTCTGTCGCTGAATCTCATATTGTTGTCGCTGCATTTCGACTTGCTGCCTCTGGATTTCAAGCTGCTGACGCTGAAACTCGTCCTGACGAGCCTGAATCTGTGCAAATGCTGCAGCTGTGTCCTGAGCCTGTCGCTGTATTTGCTGTTGCTGTTGCTCCTGTGCCTGGGTCAACCTCTCAAGAATTGCCACCATGGCTGGGTCTGTGCGGGAGGCTGAACCAGAGCCACCGGCCTCGTGGTCGTGGGACCGAGGAGACCGGTACCTGGGGATGGGCTGGTAGTCCTCATCAGTGCTGTCAGATGTCCCATCCTCAGGAAGGTCAGCAGGCTGAGCGTCAAGATTTGCAAGCTCTGCCTCTGCAAGCTCATCAACTGTGGCGTCCTGCTCAGCTGCTGTCTCAGGTACCTCAGGTCGCACACGCTGTCCTGGCACTGGGGCCTGATCTCTGGTAACTGACGTCCAAAGCTGACGGATATCATACTCAGGAAAAGCAGTGGTAGTATCTGATATCTCAGCTCGGATCTCTGCTGGCATCTGAATAGATGATCTGATAAGGAAGCAGATCCAGTGTGCGTAAGGCAGCTGACGATTACCCTTGAAGCCCTCAGCTATGGTGTCCTCCATCTCACTAAGTATGAGATCCCATATATCAAACCGTGTCTGTGAGAGGAGGTGGTGAACAACCCATAACTGCATCCGAGTCAGTCCCTCTCTGTAGCCAAGTCTGGGAAGAAGTGTGCGTCTGACTATAGCATCCAAAACTCTGGCCAGTGGAGTCAAACTGGCGGGCGTGCGTCGAGACCCTTCGCCAAAAGGCTCACGGAAGCAGGGTCGAACCAAGTCGGTAGGTGGCACTGTCCCGCCGTGAGGGCGTCTCGGAGGAGGAGTCTGACCATAACACAGCTGATGTATCTTTGTGTCAAAAGCTGGGAGTCTGAGAATCTCCCGCACTCTGCTGCTGTATAGGCGGTGATCGCGGCCTCGGAATGCAAAGTGAATGAAATCATGGGCAGGATCAATCCATAGTGAAGCATAAAACTCTCTGACCCATGTGCCGCAGTATGCACCTGTCCGTCCAAGAAGATCTGACAAGCCTGGCAGAAAGGACAGGTGCGGACGTAGCTGCTCTCCCACAACCTCGACTAGTGACTCAAGTCGACAGACTCTCTGTGGTCGGAAAGCAATACCACTGTCAACTAGAGCTCTGTAGAAATCCTCCTGAAGAGGGGTATAGAATCCTTCTGAAGCTCTGGGATCCCTCACAGGTGGAAACCACCGACTGACCTCCACAAACCTCAACCCCTGCACCTGACGTGCTGTAGCACCCCTCAAGTCAAAGTGCTCAACCGGGGGTGAACCTCTAGCTCTGGGAGGAGGACGTGCTCCACGTCGCTGACCCTCTGGCCTAGGAGATACCTGAGTACGGGCGCGTGTGGAGCGGCGACGTACTGGAGACTGAGCTGGCTGCTCCTCTGTATCTGCTGTAGCCTCTGGAGCCTCTGTGGTCTCTGCGGGTGGATCAACTGACATATCCTCTGCAGCTCTAGTATCCTCAGTGCCCTCAGTGGCCTCTGTGCCGAGCTGTCGACCTTCAAGATGAAAGCGACGCTCGCCTATGCGTATGCCACTGCTCCTGCCACCTCTCTCTGCCTGCTCTGCTGCATCTGCTACGGCCTGAGCAATCTCTGCCTCTGTGAGTGTCTTCTTCTTCTTTCTGGCCAAGACCTTGACACGCTTCCCACGTGCAATGTCAGACCGACGAGGGGGACTGTCGTTCCCGTCACCAGGAGCACCACCGGCGTTCTTGCAACGCACCATACTGACACAGTGACTGAGAACCTCTGTAAGATGATGAACTGTCACTCAAGAGGCTTGGCCTCAATCCGTATCCGCAGGCTTGGCCTCGGATTTAGCAAACTGATCTCACCCGACACACGGACAGACTCGCTGCAACGACGGAATAGAGAGATCTACTATAAGCACATATACGACTAAAAGGTACGAAACCCTAGAGAAAGCAAGCATATGTGATACGATGAGAGTCGAGACGTGAAGCTACCTCGGATCGACGAGACGACGGTGACAAGATGAGGTGACCTAGATCGCGAGATTTCCTGAATCCACCGGACGAGCTCTTCGCGAAGAAGACGACTCGCGACGAAACTCGTTGACGAACGAACGACCGATGAACCCTAGAGTTAGGGTTAGGGTTAGGGCAGATCGATGGAAAACGATCGGAGGCAAGCACGAGTCGTACCAATGTCGGAGAAGAAGCTGGCTTGCAGGAGCGCGGCTCACCGGCGGTGGTGGCGCGGTCGGGCGACGGCGGCGCGGCGGTGGCGCGTTGGTGGCGGCGTGGCTGCGGGCGGCGCGGGAGCGGCAGCGAGCTGTGCGCGAGCGACGAGCGCGTGCGGGCGAGGAAAGGGCGGCGCGTGCTCGACAGAAGGTCGCCGGCGGCAGGGAAGACGGTGAGGAGCCGGCGAGGCGGCGAATAGGGCAAGGCGGCGGCGGCGGAAGCGCGTGCGGGTAAGATGAGATTGGTCGGGGACGAAACGGTTTTATAAAGAGTTAGATCCGCGCGACACGTGATGACCGGACGCGGTGGTCGATATGACCGGACGCGGTGGTGCAGCGTCCGGTCATACTCCAGTAAGCTCCTGGAGTGACCTGACGCGTCCGGTGCGGACTGACCGGACGCGGTCTGAGTCCGGTCGATGGAAGTTCGGGAATACATCGCGAATGACCGGACGCAGTGGTGGTAACCGGGACCGGACGCGGTGGTCAACAGAGGCGCGTCCGGTGCAGCGTCCGATCACTAGATCTGGAGTTGGTCTTCTGAATGACCGGACGCGCTGCTGGACGCCGAGACCGGACGCGGTGGTGAAGCATCACTGCGTCCGGTGCAGCGTCCGGTGCAGCGTCCGGTGACTGTTCTTCGCCCTTCTTTGTTCCGAACTACGACGCGACTTCTCCCAATCAGGTTCCAATTCAAAGAGACACAAATAAACACCAATTGGAACACGAAATGAGAGACCTCACTCAAACCCTCAAAAAAATTTAAAATAGATTGCCTTAGGCTAGTATTATTTTTAAGAAAATAGGCAATAAACACCCAAGGAGCAACGTATGGCCACGCAATAGAGTTTTTGAACCTTTAGGAGCGTCAAAATGCTCTCTCTATCCATGGACGAACACAGAGGTTGCTCAAAGCTTAACCGAAAAGAAACGACAAGAACAACAATCATGCATATGCAATGCAATACAAGAAGGTAAAACTAGAATGCTTGTCAAGTTTGATCCACGGTTAGGCTTTTTCACTCCTCCAAGGAAGGGTTATCGTAACCGTGTTAGCCAAGCCCTAAAAACAATGCGATAAAAATAGACATGGCATATTATACAATGCAATGCAAGGGACAACACACGCTCATTTTTTAAAGTTACTAGAATCAAGCACATTGAGCTCACTTCTTAACCTACAAAAGGTTGCCTCATCCAAAGGTTTAGTGAAGATATCCGCTAATTGATTTTCACTTCTTACACCTTCTAGTGATATGTCATTTTTAGCAACGTGATCTCTTAGAAAGTGATGGCGGATATCAATGTGCTTGGTGCGAGAGTGTTGTACCGGATTGTTAGCAATTTTAACGGCACTTTCGTTGTCACATAAAAGTGGCACCTTTTCAAGAACAATTCCATAGTCTAGGAGGGTTTGTTTCATATATAGGATTTGTGCACAACAAGCCCCCGCGGCAATGTATTCTGCCTCGGCGGTGGACAAAGCCACACTATTTTGCTTTTTAGATGACCAAGATACTAAAGATCTTCCAAGCAAATGGCACCCTCCGGATGTGCTTTTTCTATCAATCTTGCAACCGGCATAGTCCGAATCGGAATAGCCAACTAGTTGGAATCTAGCTCCTTTGGGATACCAAAGACCAATGCTTGGGGTGAGCTTAAGATATCTTAGGATTCTTTTTACGGCACTTAGGTGAGGTTCTTTAGGGCATGCTTGAAAGCGAGCACACATGCACACACTAAACATGATATCGGGCCTAGATGCGGTAAGGTATAACAAGCTACCAATCATAGAACGGTAGAGAGTTTGATCAACCGGTTTACCTCCCTCATCTAGGTCGAGATGTCCATTTGATGGCATTGGGGTCTTGATTGGTTTGCATTCTTCCATCTTGAATCTTTTGAGAAGATCCTTGGTATACTTTTCTTGAGAGATGAAAATCCCTTCTCTCATTTGCTTTACTTGAAAGCCAAGGAAGAATGTGAGCTCACCAATCATTGACATCTTGAATTCCTTTGACATCAATTCACCAAATTCTTTGCAATAATCTTCATTTGTTGATCCGAAGATGATATCATCAACATATACTTGACAAATGAAAATCTCCCCATTAAACTTTTTGGTGAATAGTGTGGTGTCGACCTTCCCAATGGTGAAGCCCTTCTCAATGAGGAAGTCCCGGAGGCGTTCATACCACGCTCTAGGGGCTTGCTTGAGCCCATATAACGCCTTGGACAACCTATAAACATGATTAGGATATCTAGGGTCTTCAAACCCGGGAGGTTGATTAACATAGACTAGTTCATTTATAAAGCCATTTAAAAAAGCACTTTTCACATCCATTTGATATAATTTCATATCATGATGTGATGCATAAGCAAGGAGGATACGAATGGCTTCAAGTCTTGCAACGGGTGCAAAGGTTTCTCCAAAATCAAGACCTTCAACTTGAGAGAACCCCTTTGCAACTAGTCTTGCCTTGTTCCTCACCACTATGCCTTGGTCATCTTGCTTGTTTCGGAACACCCACTTGGTTCCAATGACTCTTGCACCTTTGGGATGCTCTTCAAGTGTCCATACTTGATTGCGGGTGAAATTGTTCAATTCTTCATGCATTGCAATCACCCAATCCGGATCTTGAAGAGCTTCTTCTACATTCTTAGGTTCAACACAAGAGACAAAAGAGTGATGTTCAACAAAAGAAGCTAGCTTTTGGGATCGAGTCATTACTCCCTTTGTAGGACTCCCTATGATGAGATCTTGTGGATGTGCTTGAAGTAGTGGTGAATTTCTTTTATCAACCACTTGAGGAGGTGGATGAGGAGCATCAACATCTTGAGCTTGTGCCTCGGATTGTTCATGAGAGACATGAGTGTCTTCATTTTCAACTCTCTCATTCTTGTTATCATCTTGAGGCATACGTGATGAAGATGGTGGATCAACAATTTGTACATCGTCATCATCATCTTTTGGCTTGATGTCTCCCACCGGTATGTTCTTCATGGCCTCCCTCAAGGGTTCATCACCTACATCATCACAATTCTCAATTGCTCCTTGGGAGCCATTAGATTCATCAAATTCCACATCATATGTTTCTTCAACCAAACCGGTGGCATGGTTAAATACTCTATATGCTTTGGACTTTGATGAGTAACCAACAAGAAAACCAATATCACAACGTCTTTGAAACTTCCCTAGGTGTTGACGCTTCTTGTAGATGTAACATTTGCAACCAAACACCCGGAAGAAAGAAACGTCCGACTTCTTGCCATTAAGCAACTCATAGGGGGTCTTGCCAAGAAACTTTTGTAGGAAGAGGCGATTTGAAGCATAGCATGCGGTGTTGATTGCCTCGGCCCACAACTTCTCCGGAGTGTTGTACTCATCTAGCATTGTTCTTGCAAGGGTGATCAAAGTTCGGTTCTTTCTCTCAACTACACTATTTTGTTGAGGGGTGTAGGTTGAAGACACCTCATGCTTGATTCCAATTTCATCACAATAAGCTTCAATGTTGGTGTTGTCAAATTCTTTCCCATTGTCACTTCTAATCTTCTTTATCTTGACTTCAAATTCATTTTGAGCTCTCTTTGCAAACTTCTTGAAGCAATTTGCCACTTCGGATTTGTCATGAAGGAAGAAAGTCCATGTATACCTTGAGTAGTCATCCACTATCATAAGACAATAGAGATTACCACCCAAGCTCTTGTATGTTGTAGGCCCAAACAAATCCATGTGAAGAAGTTCTAACACCCTTGAGGTTGACATGAAAGCTTTGGTTGGATGAGTGTTTGCAACTTGTTTGCCCGCTTGACATGCACTACAAGGTTTGTCCTTTTCAAACTTCACATCCTTCAATCCTCTCACTAATTCTTTCTTCAATAGCTTGTTGAGAGTGTTCATTCCAACATGAGCAAGCCTCCTATGCCAAAGCCAACCAAGTGAGGTCTTGGTGAACAAACATGTCATCAAATTTGCATCTTCGGAGGTGAAGTCAACAAGATAAAGATTATTGTATCTAAAGCCTTTGAATATCACTTGCTTGTCATCTATCTTTGAAACTTCCACTTCATTTGGTGTGAACAAGCATTGGAAGCCAAGGTCACAAAGTTGCCCAACGGACAACAAGTTGAAACTCAATGAAGCAACATAGAGCACATTTGAGAGTGAGTGATCATGTGATATTGCAATCTTGCCTATACCCTTGACTTTGCTCTTTGAATTATCCCCAAATGTGATCTTCTCTTGACATATACCATTCTCTTCAATGGTGGTGAACATACGAGGATCACCGGTCATATGTTGAGTGCAACCACTATCAATAACCCAATGAGTTCCACCGGTCTTGTAGTTCACCTACACACAAGAGATCAAGCTTTTTGTTTAGGGACCCAAACTTGAGAGGGGCCCTTGACTTTATCCACTAGTGACTTGGCAACCCATATTTTCTTTGGCCTATTCTTGTTTGGGGGACCCAAAAACATGACTTTCATCTTTCCATTTGAATCTTTTCTTAGCATATAATGAGCATTGAAAGCGAAAGGTCTAGCATGCTTGGGCAAGGGTTGTGGTGGTGGAGTTTTGCATTCATGAGCAAAGTGACCTTCTTGACCACACTCAACACATCTCTTTAGCTTGGACTTTGACTTGCTTTGTTGTTGTTGAGCTTTTGCTTTCTTCTCTTGATTTGCCAAGTACCCAATGCCACTTCTATCCATCTTCATTACGGTGTTCATGAGGAGCTCACTTTGCAAATGTTGGCCTCTTGTGAACTTGCTTAGGCCGGTCTTGAGATGCTCTTTTTCTTGCTTGAGCTTTTTGTTTTCTTCAATGAGTGACTTATTTGTTGGTTGCTTCTCAAGAGCCATCAAACCTTTTAGCTTCTTGTTCTCACTTGCAAGCTTCTCATTTTCACTCTTAATCTTGGCATAATCATCATGGTTGCTTGACTCAACCACACTCTTGCCTTTGCTACTAGAACCTCGCTCAATGCTTTCAATGATCAAGTCATCACATGATGTAGCTATATCACACTTAACAACATGGTTAGTAGCATCATGTGTCTCAAGAGCAAGTTCATTAGCAACCACAAGACTATCATAATCAATTTTTAATGTGGTATATTTGTCCTTTAGAGAATTGTGTCTAGTGATGAGCTCATCATGCTTCTTCTCAAGTTTATCATGTTGATCTTTAAGCTCTTTATAGGAGGTTTTGAGTTCCTTGAGAGTGGAAGATATCACTTCATTTTGAACTCTAAACTCACCACTAGTCTTTTGAATATTTTCAAGCTTTGATGAGAGTGATTCATTTTCATTTTGAAGATCATCATTTTCACTTCTAGTTCTTCTTATGATTTTAGTGTATTTGTTTAACAATTTTACAAGTTCATCATAAGAAGGTGAGTCATATTCATCATCACTATCACTATCGTCATCATCATCACTATCATGGTTTTGTACCTTTCGTTCACCCTTGGCCATAAGGCATAGGTGAGTAGTGGACGATGATGGTGAAGGAGGTGGTGAAGGTGGTGATGAAGATGTTGGTGAAGATGATGGCCCCATCACAAATGCGGCAACCTTCTCTTTCTCATCATTGCTTTCATCTTCGGAGGACTCACATGATGATTCAATGTCGGTGAGCCAATCACCAACAATGTATGCCTTTCCTCCCTTCTTTTTCTTATGGAACTCCTTCTTTTTGCCATCCTTCTTTTTGTATGGCTTGTTCCTCTTCTTCTCTTCTTCTTCATCACTTGAATCATTTTTCTTGCCCTTGTTTTTGTTCTTGTACTTGTCTTTTGGTGGTCTAGGGCATTGATGAGCTAGATGACCAAGTTCACCACAATTGTAGCAATCCATCTCCGAGATTGGCTTTCTCTTGCTACTTGTGAAGAATTTCTTCTTCTTGCCATCGAACTTGATGCCACTCTTGTTAAGCTTCTTTAACATCTTGGTGGTCTTTCTCACCATGAGTGCAAGTGATTCATCATCAACATCACTATCACTTGAGCTTTCTTGCACCATCATGACTTGGCCTTTCATCTTCTTCTTGTCATGACTAGCTTTGAAGGCCAAGTCTTTCTTCTTGGAAGATGATGAGCCCTCTTCCGGAGTGATATGCATGTACATCTCATGAGCATTGATTTTCCCCAAAACTTGCGTTGGTGTTGCGGTGGAAAGATCACTTTGGTGAAGCACGGTGACAATATGTCCATACTTCTCAACGGGAAGCACACTCAAGATCTTCCTTGCAACATCCGATTGACTCATTTTGGTGAGCCCAAGAGCATTGAGGTCCTCTACAAGAACATTCAAGCGAGTGTACATGTCATTAGCACTTTCTTTGGGAAGCATCTCAAAAGAATTAATTTTCTTTAAGGCTATGTGATAGCGTTCCTCACGCTCACTCTTAGTTCCCTCATGGAGAGCACAAAGATTTTCCCACAATTCATGAGCGTTCTTTGCATTACGCACGCGATTGAAGATATCTTTGCCTAAGCCCCGGTAGAGTGCATTTTTGGCCTTTGCATTCCACCGGTCGTACTTCTCCTCGTCACCACTTGGGTTAGCGGGATCCCTTATGGGGGGAAGCCCTTCGGTTGCGGCTCTAAGACACCCAACATCTATGGCTTCGAGGTACGCCTCCATACGAATTTTCCAATATGGAAAATCGTCTCCCTCAAAAGTGGGAGGTGGTCCTTCCCCATTAGACATCTTGCTCTAGGCGGTAAAGCCTAAAAGTAGAGCAACACGGCTCCGATACCAATTGAAAGGATCAAGATGCCCAAGAGGGGGGTGAATTGGGCTTTTCTAAAAATAAATGCAAGGAATAAATCCTACAAGCTGGAATTCACCCCTAGTGTCTACTTGTGTTCCTAGTGAGTCTACCGATATAAAGTTTTGCACCCTAGTTTCCAAACCTAGTCTAGCATGGCAAGTCTAGGAATGTAAACAAGCAATGTAAGTAAATACGAGAAAGTAAATGCTTGAATGTAAAGGGGCAAGGAACACGGCGATGTTTTTCCGAGGTATCGGAGAGTCGCCACTCCCCACTAGTCCTCGTTGGAGCACCCGCGCAAGGGTGTCGCTCCCCCTTGATCCGCGCAAGGATCAAGTGCTCTCTATGGGTTGATTCTTCGACACTCCGTCGCGGTGAATCACCCACAACCGCTCACAAGATGAGTTGGGTCATCCACAAGCTCCGCCGGATGAACACCAAACTCCCAATCACCACCAAGCCGTCTAGGTGATGGCGATCACCAAGAGTAACAAGCTAGAACTCTCACTTGACCTCTACGAGCCTAAATGAGAAAGTGGATGCACACTTGTTACTCTCTAATCTCTAGTGAGGAACTCACAAGCTTTGATTCTCAAATCTCTATCCTCACTAGTGCTCTTGCACTACCTTGCACTTCAAAGGAGTTTAACAGCTGATCAAATGAGCAAGAGACCTCTAAAAGAGGTGGTGGGGATGTATTTATACACCCCACAGACGAAACGAACCGTTACTTGCTGACTCAGCAAAACTCGAGCTGACCGGACGCGCCGGTCGTACTGACCGGACGCGCCGGTCGCTCGTAACGGTCAAAAACCGAAAAACACCTAGATGACCGGACGCACCGGTCAGGGGTGACCGGACGCGTCCGATCGTGCGTGGAGCTTACTGTACTCGCACCGGACGCGCGACCGCGTCCGATGGGTGATGACCGGACGCGTCCGGTCGTCTCAGGACCTTACTGGACTATGACCGGACGCGCCGATCACACCCAGGTCGCGTCCGATCGGGTGTTTCCCTCAAGTGACACGTGTTGACTTCTGACCACCGCGTCCGGTCCTCGTGAGGACCGCGTCCGGTGCTCAGAGCTAAAACCCCAGTCGCGGAACTGAACTGACCGGACGCGTCCGGTCATGCCGAGGACCGCGTCCGGTCACTGGAAAACGACCCGAAACTCTCCGCAAAGCGTTACAACTTCAACCAAGTTGCTCCCAACTGAACTTTGAGCTATTCTAGAGCTGCCTAGCGCCAAGTTTAACAAGTGTGCACCACACCTAAACATAGGACTCGCCTAGGTCAAGCTACCCGCTCATGCCCCCCTTTATAGTACGGCCAAAAGAGAAAAACGAAGATCCTAACGACTATTCCAAATGTCTCTCAACACCTCGACATCCGGAACTAACCGTCCTTAATCTTGACGTCACTCTTTTGAAAACCGAAACGATTTCCATCAAGGGGCATGAATACCATGGTGCCCAAAGCAGTTAAAACCTCCATGACCTAACTTACCAAAGTTTCTGCAAAACACACGTTAGTCATGGTAATAAAGCGTTGTCATCAATTGCCGAAACCAAACCTCGGGGCCTAGATGCTTTCACACACAACAGAACACATGGTAGATGGTATTCAATCAAAATTCAGGGGATCCTATTCATCTTCAGGTGTAGCATCACTTGGTCCACTAACATCAAGTACAATACCATCATAATCAAATAGATCTTCCTCTCTTTCCAGGTTCCAAATGTCTTGAATCTCGTCACTTTCTTACATGGCATCAGCCTCAACAACATCCAAGTCTAGCACCAATTCTAAATTTTTTTATCAATATAGATATGATATTAAATGAACTGATTTCATAATTGACAAGAGACATTACCATCACTGCATTGTATACTTAGTGCGTACAGTTCACTACGAAAGGCGTTTAGCTCTTCCGAGTTAAGACGAGGTGGATTGTCTTCTAAGATCCAAGCTTCATTTTCCTTTCTAATTTCTTCTAAACTTATTGGGTCATAATTTCTAGTACTGAATTTGGACCTAATGTTCAAATAGTTCAAACAAGAAAACAATCAAGACTATTATCCAATTGACATTAATATTTGACACTAACCAACAATCCTAAAGTGAGGTTGCTGCCAGCTAATATCATTTTCAAGTTACAGAATAGACTAAGCTAGTTGTGCAAGTTCAGCCGAACAGACAATATCATTTTCAGGTTACACAACCTAGCTAGCTGTGCAAGTTTCAGCCTTTCAGGAGAACAGACAATATCATTTTCAGGTTAAAGAACAGGCTTCATGCGCTCCGCCGCCAGATGCCCACAGCAGAGTCGTCGCCGCAAGCGCGAAAAGGAATTTTTTTTGGGCTCGCTTCAGCTTCCAGCCGGCAAAACAACCCTAAAGGACCCAATTTGACCAAATTCCAATAGTACTGCTAAGTAGATAAGGTTGTCCACTGTTCACCAAGGGGCAATTTTGAAAAAAATAAAATAAAAAACTCACCGGTTCGTATGGAACCGGCTGGTTCACCGGTTCGACAAAAAACCGGTCGGTTCAACCGGTTTTTACTGGTCTGATTGCACATATGGTCTTTTAACCGAACCGGACCGCTGTAGGCTCTGGTTTGGTCTTTTATCGGTTGGATTGCCGGTCCGGTCCAGTCCTAATAACTGTGAATCTAAGGACGTGTTTGTTTTCGTGAAGGGTGGCTCACGTGGCTGGCCAGAGACTGGCTGGATTGGGACATGCTCATCCGGCGCAACTACTCCTGTTTGTTTTCCTGTACGAGACTAAGCCAGGCTGAGGATAGAACATTGTTTGGTAGGCTGCACAAGCAAATTTGGTTACCTTGCATCAGCTCTTGGTAGAGTTACCCTTTTCTTCTTACCTGCTCTTACTGCCATTCCTTTGAGACATTTGCACAAACACGTTGCATACATGGCGCAGCTCTGCTCTTCCCCGTGTAGCCGTGGCGAGGAGATGAGGGAGGAGTGTCGTTGCTTCGTGTGAGGCAGCTGAGGGCATCGTCGTCGTCGTCGTGGTTGGTGGAGGAAGGTAGCACCGTCGTTGAGGTAGGTAGGGAGTGGAGGATCCACTGCCATCACGGCCGGGAGGGGCGGTTCCGCCACCGTCACAGCCAGGAGAGGCGAGGCTACCGCCATCGCAGCATTGAGGGGCAAGGCCGCCATGGCCAGATCTAGGTGCGCCTCGGCCGGAGATGAGGGAAAAGTGTCGTCGCTTCACATGAGGCCACCGAGGGTGGCGTCGTCATCGTGGCTAGTGGAGTCCTCGCCGACGGGGGGCGTAGGGCCTATAGCTCCTGCCGCGACCAGGGAAGGGAGGGGAGCTACTAGGGAGGAAGGAAGGGAGCGAAGGCACGGGGGAGAGAGGCGGCAGCATTGCCATGGCGAAGTACGAAGGGGACGACGCGTGTCAGGTATTGATATTAGGGATACCCAGAGGAAAGGAGCTAATAGCTATGAACATTAATTTGCCCAGGCGGTTAACGGTGTAATTACTGTCTCGCCCGACCCCTCGAGGGGTCCCCGCCTCGTCTGACCCCAAGGACACGAACTCCGTCTCGTCCGACCCCAGGGGCGCGAGCTCCGTCTCGCCCGACCCTAAGGGCATGGATTCGGTCTCGGGTGGGAGCGCGGGCCTCACGGGGGCCCACACTATCTCCAACCGCTACATATGTGAAAGCACGAGTCTGGGGTCAAACTTCTGACATCGAGAAGGGAGTGAGCATGCCTTGACGTGACCCGTGGCAGCGACAGGCCATGCCTAGGGACTCACGACGCCCACAGCGTTAGGCAGGCTAACACTATGCCACCTAACTCCTGTACGGTTTTCGTCAAGGGCGCCCGTTGCCCATACTACCCGCTGAGACGGGACAGGGCGCCACGATCAGCTGATGACGCCCACGTGTGGCGCCAGTGGCAAATGGGGCCACGACGTGGAGCTGTCCCCATCGTCATCTATGCCACGACATGGAGCCGTCCCCGTCATCATCTACAGGACCAACGGGACCCGCGCAAGGAGGCGAAGGACGATGCGACCCCAGAAGCCCTTTTCCTCCTCGTTCTCTCTCTCCCTCTCATGTAACCTGTACCTTTCCCTTGACCTATAAAAAGGGAGGCATGACACCCCACAGGGGGACAAAACCCGATCCAACTAAATCCAACTCAACTCCATTCGACTCTTCCATCAGAGACTTGGGACCTTCTCCCTCTCTCGCCCATTTGTAACCCCTACTGCAAACTAGAGTTGGTAACATGAGCAGCTCCACACTAGACGTAGGGATCTTTTGCCCGAACCTGTATAAATCCTTGTGTCCTCCGAGTACACCATCCTGGTCGGACGCGCAATCACAAATTCACTAGCTAGTGGTTCGAAACACCGACAATTGGGGCGCTAGGTAGGGGCTTTTACGCATCTCGTTGTCTTCAGCAGGCCACAGATGGCTAGCCACGGTGGAAGCTGGGTCCCGGGTGCACACGTGCATTTTGGGAACCTAGACTTTTTCATCACTGCAGAGGGAGGACTAGCGTAGGCTCACGTCCCCGTCCGCCCCCTTCGCTCTACCAACCTTGACTCTGCCATCGAGGCTCTTGAGGAGTTGCGGTTGCACGCCCCGAAGGCCCGTGCCTCCGGGGGGCGACCAACTCCTCGACTTTGATTACGAGAGGCTAGAGCGCTAGCTCGACGCCTTCCTGGGACCCCGACCATTCCAGGAGGATCTACGCTACCTCTCTTTCTCATTCACCAATGTCATGGCACAGCTTACCGAAGGAGAACCGTTCTCCCCGGGAAGCCTGACCCAGTGCGCAACGCTGCGAGGACCATTGATCACCTCATAGCACAGCGCATGCATCCATCCTCCGTGGACGATGAGTTTGTGGGTATGATGGATTACGTTGCGGAATCTTTCCATGACCTCCTCGCGGGAGATTCTGAGGCGATCTCCAACTCTGACTCTAGCGGGGGGAGCCATCACCCCTCGCGTGAATGCTTCATGGCAGGCACCCTTGAGGGGCACGTCGAAAGTGTCCACGATGGGGGGCTACTCCCCCGGCTGACTCCGATGATGAGGTCGAGGGAGATGCAAGAGTCTCACCTCGCCTGCGAGTGGAGCAGTTGAGGGCGCGACATAAGGAACTTGAGGACGTGTGACTCCAGCTAGAGCAGGAGCGCGCGGACCTTGAGCCCGAGATCGAACACCGTGAAAATGGTGGGCGTACACGCACCATTGCCCGCGACGTGAACCGGAGGATCACCAAAGACGACGAGGATCTCCTACACTTTGTCTGGGCAAGCCAAAACATAGCAACCGCGGTGGCCTTGCTCCGAGGGCTCCCGAAGCCCACAACACCCGAAGATTGCTGGGCCCATTGAAAGATCCGCACGCTGCTCGAGCACACAGCGGTGCAGCAGGTGGAAAGCTCGTTGTCTCAGCTACATGAGCTCGATGCCAGCCAGCGCACGCCTTTGGGACGACATGGCAGGGACGCATCAGTCCACTAGGCGCCGCGCGACGGCGGGATGCTTGCCATGGATCCGATACATGAGCGTCTCGGCCCCAACCATGACGCACGCAACACCCTGGATGCCCGTAGGCGTGGATAGGGGGACAAAGAAGAGGAGGCCAGCCATGGCCACCACCCTCGTTGCGATGTATGCTACGACAGCGGCGAGGACCGAAGCCCGAGCTCTGATCCATCGGGACCCTAGGCTTTCGGCCGGCGCATCCTCAAAGTGGCTTTCCCGCCACAGTATCGACCACCAATGAACATCCCAAAATACTCCGAGAAAACGAACCTCGGCCTATGGCTTAAGGATTACCGGCTCACTTGTCAAGCCAGCAGTGCGGATAGTGATTACTTCATTATTCATAACCTCCCCTTGTTCCTGGCCGACTCGACGTGAACATGGCTGGAGCACCTCCCGTCTAACTGGATTCAAAGCTGGGCGGACCTGAAGGAGATCTTTGTGGGAAACTTTCAGGGCACCTACACACGCCCTATAAACCCCTGGGATCTAAAGTACTGCCGATAGAAGTCAGGGGAGGCTCTCCATGAGTACATCCGATGCTTCTCCAGGCAGTGCAATGAGTTGCCCGACATCGCCAACGCTGACATCATTAGTGTTTTCCTGTCTAGGACCACCTGCGAGTCCCTGGTCCACAAGCTAGGACACAAGGGCCCTCGGACCACCAAGGAGCTCCTCGACATCACAACCAGCCAAGCCTCAGGCGAGGAGGCCATTGGGGCGATTTTCGACCATCCCAGGGGCAAGGTGAAGCGGGACGAGGACACCGACGAAGGCACCTCCAACCATTCAAACAAGAAGAAGAACAAGCAGTGACACAGGGGCTCGCTCATGGCTGCTACCGAACGAAAGGGCGGTTGGGCGCCCACCAAAGTGAAAGTCCCTAGTTTGGTTTTGGCTAATTGATGAAACATAGGACTAACCTTTGTATCTAAGTTGATGATTTAGATAAATGTGGTAATTGAATATGAGGCATAACATTGACTCATGTGACCAAGATTGTGAAGACCAAGATGAGGCTTGACTCAATGGACCGGTTGTGAAGGTGAAGGGCAAGTCGAGGCTTCGAAGCGAAGGACCATGCGATGGTGAAGCTTGAGCAAGACTTGGCGCCAACGGACCGATGCAACGGTGAAGAGCAAGTGAAGTCAAGGTTGATGGATCGAGACGGTCATGTGATGATATGAAGTGGATCATATCTTTTGGAGAAACAAAATGGGCTCAAGGCAAAGGTATAACCATAGGGCCATTTTGTTTTACACTCAAGACACCATAAAGGGTGTGAGTGGTTTAGGGTCGATAGCCGAACTATTAAGAGGGGAAGTCTTATCGGTTATTCGACGCACGGGTGCCACTAGGTGAATTCATGAAGTGCATTGCATGTAGGGCCTAGTGAGCTAACTGGAAAACCTTTAAAAATGATTGAGAAAAAGCTAACACACAAGCACATGGAGATGTACACTTGATGGTGTTGGCACTTTTGCAACGGTGGCGTTGGTCGCGCTGTGGCTTGCGGGTAGAGAGGGGTTTGGGTTCCTCTCTCCCTCCCGGCGAGCGTGCGAGCGCGGGATTCAGGCGATTTCGGAGAAATGAAATGCCCATTTTCCACTACGCCGGAAGTTGGAAAAGGAACGAAGGTCACAGAGGTGATCGGACGCTGCACCGGACGCGGTCACGGTTTGACCGGACGCGTCCGGTCAGTACAGCGCAGCAGTCAGGCGCGCGGGCTAGGGTTTTGAAAGCCCAAGTTTGGTTTTGGTAATTAATGACACCAAGTTGCTAATGCCATGTGTTAAGTGTTTTGAGTTAGGCATAAGCAACATGTGATGGAGGTGGAAATAGCATGGAGAGATGGCCACAAGACCATATGATTTGGTGCATGAAATGATGAGCAAGATCATGAAGAAATGCACATAAAATGATGGACATGATGATCAAGAGGAAGAGAAGGATCTAAGAGCACAAGGCAAAGGTATAACCATAGGGTTTTCCTTTTGCCGGTCTAAGATGAGTAGAGAAGTGATTGACCGGATTTAGGATACATAGCCGACTATCAAGAGGGACAATCACGGTTAGCTCGGGAATCAAGTGCCACTAGATAAATGTCTTGAGCATATGCATTAGGATCTAGTTGAGAGCTAACATAACGCCTTGGAAAATGTTTGTGAAATACTAACACACATGCACATGGTGGTGTACCCTTGGTGGTGTTAGCACACTTGCGAAGGCGGTGGAGTTTAAGTGGTAGAGAGGGGTTTGGGTTCCTCTCTCCCTCCCACCGAGCTTGCGAGGCGGGATTCGGCGCTTTTTGGAGAAGTAAAACGCCTATTTTCCATTGCGCCAGAAGTCGGAAAAGAAACGGAGGCGAACGACGGTCACTGTGTTGACCGGACGCTGCACCGGACGCGGTCTCGGTTTGACCGGACGCGTCCGGTCAGTTCAATTCGGTGCTGCTAGGGTTTCTGACCGGACGCTGGTCTGGCTTGACCAGCGCGTCCGGTCAGTTCTCCTGAGCGCAGAAGTAGAGCGCGCGACCGGCGCGTCCGGTCCCTCACGGAACCGGAGCGTCCGATCAGGCGTCCAGAGAGGTAGAGCAAAGCGGAGTGACGATCGGACGCGCGGCGCGTCCGGTCACGTGCGATCGGACGCGTCCGGTCTCAACGGGAGCGTACTGGAACGCGAACCGGACGCGGGCACTGTCGCGTCCGGTCAATCAGTTCAGCGCGTCCGGTCACGGCAACGGCTAGTTCTGACACGCACTGTTTCTTGCTGTCGTGTAGTGACCGGACACGTCCGGTCACCCTGACCGGAGCGTCCGGTCAGCGCGATTTTCGCTGCGTCGTCCGTAACGGCTAGCTGCGTACCCCTTCGTTATAAATAGAGGGTGTCCGGGGTTTGAGGGCAACTCTTGCACATTTTGAGACCTAGAGACATCCTTTGAGCTAGAGAATAACCCCTCCACTCATCTCTTTGATTGATTGCACATCTTGAGTGAGATTGAGTGAAATTCAAGTGCATTGCTTGAGAGTTGCATTCTAGAGGCACTTGATCTTCGAGTTGCTGCGGATTTCTTGTTACTCTTCTAAAAGGTCTTGATGGCTAGAGGGGGGTGAATAGCCTATTAAAAATTTCTACAACGACAAGCTAAACAAGTTTATCAATATAACAAATAGCGAGATGCGAGTTTTGCTTAGCCTATGGGTGTTTGCAAGCCACCTATCCAATTCACAATTCTAGTATTTGCACTCAACCGCACAAGTCAAACCGAGAAGTTAAGTACAACTACAACTAGCAAGCTACACAAGAGAACTACTCTAGCTAAGCTAACTAGCTAGCAAAGATAACTAAGAAATTAATACAAGAGAGATAGGAGGGTATCACCGAGGGGCGAAGTATTGAGCCAACCAATATGATCAATAATGAATACCAAGATAACCAAACACCGGGATCAATCAATCACAATATGAAAGTGATGACACGAAGATTTATCCCGAGGTTCACGTGCTTGCCGGCACGCTAGTCCCCGTTGTGTCCCTCTTCACCACGTGGTTCGGTGGCTAATCGGTCTCACACCGAGCCTCTCAAAAGGCACCACAAGAACCTACCAAATGGCAAAAGGTTGCAATGACACGAGCAATATACTAACGTTGCCTTTGGCGCTTCGCCGAGGTAGGCACAAACCCCTCACAATCACCGGAGGTGACCAAGAACAATCACCAACTCTTGCCAACGCCTCCAAGCTGCTCCAAGCCGTCTAGGTGGCGGCAACCACTAAGAGAAACAAGAATCCCGCAGCAAATCAACCACCAAGTGCCAACTAGATGCTATCTTCACAATGCAAATGCACTTGGATCACTCAATCTCACTTCGAATATGCAAAGAAGCAAGAGAGATGAGTGGGAGGGGAGTTGCTTAGCTCAAAGTGCTCACAAGTATGTCAAATGTTCGAGAGAGAGAGCCTTGAGCCGACCAACGAGTATTTATAGACGTACCCCTTCGAATATAGCCGTTAGAAACTTGAACAGACGCAATTCGCGCTGACCGGACGCGCTGGTCGCGTGGACCGGACGCGCCGATCGCGCAACGGTTCTTTTTCGAAACACTGACCGGACGCGCCGGTCGCAACGACCGGACGCGCTGGTCACGACCGGACGCGCCGGTCCCGTGACTGACCGGACGCGCCGGTCAGTACTGAGTCGCACAAAACGAACCAGTGACCGGACGCGCTGAAGAACTGACCGGACGCGCTGGTCACGACCGGACGCGCCGGTCCCGTGACTGACCGGACGCGCCGGTCAGTACTGAGTCGCACAAAACGAACCAGTGACCGGACGCGCTGAAGAACTGACCGGACGCCACAGTACCCGCGTCCGGTCGGAGTCCAGTAAGCTCCCTGGACGACCGGACGCGTCCGGTCGCCTGTGACCGGACGCGCCTCGCGTCCGATCAAACAACTGAAAAACGCGCAGACACTGGACACTGACCGGACGCGTCCGGTCAAACAGTGACCGCGTCCGGTCCAGCGTCCGGTCACCACTGTGACCCCCGTTTGCCTCCGTTTCTTTTTCCGACTTCCGGCGTAGTGGAAAATAGGCATTTCATTTCCCCAAAATTGCCTGAATCCCGCGCTCGCACGCTCGGCGGGAGGGAGAGAGGAACCAAACCCTCTCTACCGCTCAAACTCCACCGCCGTCGCAAACGTGCTAACATCACCAAGTGATCTCGTCATGTGTGAGTGTGTTAGCATTTTCACAATCATTTTTCGAGGCGATATTAGTTCTATCCAAATGCATATGATCATGAAATGCACATCTAGAGGCACTTAGGAGTTCAATAGCCGCGTCATTCTCCTCTTTATAGTACGGCTATCTATCCTATAATGTAACCACACCCACTAGGTGTCTTGGTTACTAAAACACAACCCTTAAGCATATACCTTTGCCTTGATCACGTAGGGTTGCGTCCAAATCCAAGTGTGGCCATCATGATCACCATGTCCATCTTGCCACCAACCTTGGAGTGTACTAATCCTCATATGCTACATACAACTTAGGCATGGGATTAGTACTTAGGCATTGTCACTAATTACCAACACCAAACATAGGACTTTCATCTTCCGTGTTTTCCGACACGGTAGACGACTTGGAGCAGCGGAGGTGATTGAGCTCGCAATTAGAGATTGTTGGAGCCTTCACCAAGTGTTGTAAGAGGTTCTTGATCCTTCCCCGTGGGAGTTCGCAAATTGGATACTCTAGTGGAGCTCATGGCTTGGAGGATCCCCATCTTGTGTGCGGTTGTGCGGCGCCCGCCGAGGGCTCGACTCTTGATAGTCGATTAGCTCGCGAACCGACAAGTGGGTGCATCGCCACAACGAGGAGTAGCTTGCCGGGAAGCAAGTGAACCTCGGTAAAAAATCTTGTGTCATCTCTTTACCGAGGATTTCTCTTGTGGTTGATCATTGTGATTGATTCTTCGAGTGCTTTACTTCTCTACTTCGTTGGTATAAGAATCAAGTCACTTGCTCTTTACTTTCTCGTACTACTTCTAGTGTAGCTTGTTTAGAGTAGCTTTTATCACATAGGAGTAAGTAGCTTAGTGACTTAGCTTTGTTGGTGTGTATTAAAGATCATAGTCTTGCTTCACTAAGTTGTATAGGTGGCTTGCATAGTGTAGTTGAGCTAGTGCTAGAATTAGCTTAGCCATCTTTTATACTAACGTGGTTGTTTAGTGAAGCTTGTAGATTTTTTAAATAGGCTATTCACCCCCCCCTGTAGCCATTCGGACCAAACAGGTTTGCAACCGGCGCGTCCGGTCACTCGTGGGACTGGAGCGTTCGGTCGGGCACCCAGAGAACAGTGCGTGGTGAAGGGCTAAGCGGACGCGTGGCGCGTCCGGTCACACGTGAGCGGACGTGTCCGGTCACGAAGGGAGCTTACTGGACTCCGACCGGATGCTGGCACTGTCGCGTCCGGTCGTTGTGTGGAGCGCATCCGGTCGATGCGTCGCGGGTGCGCGGCACTGTGCATTCGGCGCGTCCGATCGTTTGAGTTGCGCGTCCGGTCGTTGCGTTTGACCGTTGGCGCGCAGTGACCGTTGGAAGATCTGACAACCACGTTTGAATTCGAGGGACACGTGGACGGCGCAGGACGACCGGACGCGGTGAAGCGCGTCCGGTCGTCCCGAAAAACGCTCAGTGAAGTGACAACGACTCTATTTGTATGGGATGCTTATAAATACTCGTTGGCCGGCCCTTGGGGAGGTCTCTTGGCATTTCTAACACCCTTGTGCTGCCTTTGAGCTAAAGCTTCTCCTCCCACTCATCTCTCTTACTTGATTGCAAATCAAAAGTGAGATTGCGTGATCCCAAAGTGCATTGCATAGCTTGAGGGCATCTAGTGGCGCTTGTGGGTGGTTTAGCCGGTGGATTTCTTGTTACTCTTGGAGAGTACCGCTCCTAGCCGGCTTGGAGATTGTTGGAGGCGTTGGCAAGAGAAGGTGTTTGTTCTTGGCCACCTCCGGTTGATTGTGAGAGGTTCTTGTGCTTTCCTCGACGGGACGCCAAAAGCAACTCTAGTGGAATGCGCGTGTCATTGAGTTACCTCACTTGAGAGTGGTGTCTTGCGGTACCTTGCGGGGCGTGCCTTGAGGGGCAAGTGACTTGAGGGTCACACCGGGAAACCATCTAAGTGTTGGTCAACACAACCGGTGACGTAGCTTGTCGGTGCACAAGTGAACACCGGGTGAACAAAAATATTGTGTCTCTTGTCTCCCGGTGATTGGTCTTCATATTGTGTTGTTGTCAATATTGATTGTTTGTATATCATCTTGGTGATTGGCAACATCTTCACTCCACCGTCGGTATAAGAATCACAATCCTTTCTCTTGCACTTACTTTTACTAGATTATCTTGTGTAGCTCTAGTGGTAGCTTTGCTAGTAGTGTTGTTAGCTTGTTCTCTAGTGTAAAATTAGTGACATAGCTCTTGTGTGAACTAGAGATCATAATCTACTAGACTTGTGGATAGGAGGCTTGCATCACAACCTTTGGCTAAGCAAAACTTGCTTTACGCCGTTTGTTATTCTAACAAGTTTGCTTAGTGTCATTTGTAGATTTTTTTTATAGGCTATTCACCCCCTCTCTAGCCATCTAGGACCTTACACAAGGGCACTCCTGACCACTTCGAGAAGCTGCTTGAGGGGTCGTGCCCGAACCATGCCTTCCCCGTCAAGCACCTATACAAGGACTGCGCCCTCATGAAGCGGTTTTTATCCGGTGGCTCCAAGAAGGGGGACCAAAGAAGGAAGCCTGAGCCGGTGGCGGACGACGCTGAGGAGAAGGACGGCGGCTTTTCGGCGACAGATGGCTGCCTCATGATCTTCGGTGGGACAACGGCTTACGACTCCAAGCGTTGCCAAAAGCTCACGCGCTGCAAGGTCTACACGGCTGACAAGGTATACATGTCATTAGTTCTTGTGTATTTGTGATGCCTTTCTACTATTTGCTAATAGTGTGTTAATTTGTTTGCCCCATTTGTGTTGATTGGTCTAGAGATTTGAATGTTGAAAACTCAGGTTGATATCTTTTCTGATTTTACACCACATTTTGGGGCCAAGCTTCACACAGTATGTTCTCTTCTGACATCATCATTCTTTTATTGTGTGTCCATAATAGCCCAGTTGGATTTTAAAAATTGTACTTTGTCTATCACAAATCAGATGTCGGTCCTCATAGTAGAGATGTAGATGCAGTATCCTTTTGTGTAAACAAAATGGGTTGTCCATTACTGAAAGGCAAAATTCCTACACTAGGCCAATCTACTTGGTTCTTTAGCAGCGTTAGCACGGGCTAGATAATTTAGCACTAAATTCCTACATTAGGCTCTTACAGTTAAATATGATATTATTTTCAGTTATCAGTTATGTTGAATAATTTTTCAGTTCTCCTGTGTCATCCGATGAAAAAAATGTTGAAAATAATTTTCAGGTACAAAACTGATATTATCCTTCATCCAAGTACCCATTACTGGCCATCTAATTTATCTATGTCTGAGTTGTAGTTTTTTTCCTTGCCTGGAGGAATTGATGCTAACCTTCCATTGATTGAGAAACAGAAATGCTTCATTATTTTTTATTTTCAGATATAGGGTTATTTGTTATTTTTAGAATCTGGCTATTTTTTATGTTTATTATCAGTGCAACTGTGCTTCATAATTATAGGATATTAATTTCTTACATTGACATATTCTCCTGGTCGCCGGATCAATGATTGGTCTTTACCATCTTTTGTATGACAGAATTGTTCTCTACATTGCTTATATGGCTTGGTGTTAACCCTTTTTTTTTTTGGCATGCGGATGCTGGAGCAATGCCAGTTGCCAAACAAAGTGATTCAGTTATTTTACATCAATTCTGTTTATACAAGCTGTAAACAGTAATCAGCTACTTAGATTAATGTGGCTAATTTTCTATCGGTGCAGATCAGTCATCTACTGCACTCTTTCTCGCTTCTTTTGGTCTACTTGCGCTAGTGGTGCACTTGGAAAAAATTCTCTGGACTCGTGCTGCACCTTTGCGCCCGTGCAGCACCGACGGCATGCTTGCCACGTACGCTTGTGCACCCACCAGCCGAAGGAACAGAGACGGTTAGTCATTGTGGCTCCACGTGGAAGGAATGCGCAGCTGGCTGGTTCAGACTCATATGCATTGAGATTCGCGCACAAGGATACATGGACGGCCTGCGCTCGGTGCTTCACGGGCGCCGCGGTACACCACGACTGTAGAGAATTTTTTTTCCGCGCACTTGGAGCTTAGGGAGCTGTGGACGATGAAAAGCTCACGCTTGGTTTTCTTGATTCTTGCCGTAATGATCAAGTGATTATCCTAGGACCAGATTAGCTCCCATGATTACAGCTTTGGCTTGATTGATTCATATGACACATCAGAATCTTGAGACAAGTGGGATGAAGGTGATGCAACTGGTGCAGGAGCTTTGTTCAGGCCGACACTAGCGGGTACAGCTAAGCTCTTCAATCACCAACGGATGCTTTCATGCTCAGGTTCATTGCTCATCGGGGCTTACCATTTGCTGAATTTTTTTCACGCTCTGGTGTACTTGCAGGTGTTTGAGTTGAAGGACTCGGTGTTGACATGGGAAGGAGCAGAAGCCACAAGCCATTGATTAAAACCAAAAATTAGGTGTGTAAATATTTTGCATGAGATTTATGGTACACCGTAGACACCCATTAGTGAAGAAGGGTTTTGTCGTCATGAGGCCTAAAATTGATGACCTGACAAATGAACAAATTGGCATGAATTATCCTTGTTGTATTCAACAATATAAGTTTGATCCTTTTTGGATTAAATAATACAGTAACCTGTAAATTTGTATGGCTTCTTTTTCTATGAATCTTCAATCTATTTTATTTTATACCGCGTTTGATTGTTAACTTGTTACTTTGTTGCATAGTTATTACAGAAACGTTCGATTCTTAGAGTAACTCTTTATATATATATGAAAAAAAAAACCTTATATAAGTCACTTAACTGTTCACAGTGCTATGAACGAGTACAGAATCAGTGCTTAGCGCATGAGTATGAAGTTTTCGTACATAACTCACGGAAGAACATGCGCTGGTCGGAGGACCTTGTGCGATAAAATGTACTCTAGAATTTTTTTTTCGTTACATTTGCTTGTGTGCAAAAGTTCATCTGTACAAGGTTTATCTCAAATTTCATCTTCCATGCTTGTGGTGAACAAATTGTTCGAAGCCTTGGCACGCCGGCGCGCGCCTGGAGAGCCCGCGGCTGCAGCCCCGTGATGGGGATCGGAGACGCTCTCCTGCTCGCCGTCCTTCCAAATGCGACGTGACGGTGCACGCCACGATCAGAGCACCACCGCTACTTGCCTACTCACCCCATAGCGTGGCCCATGCGTTGCGGCTGTCGCGGGTGCAGGGAGGATGCGAGCGGCTGCCGGCTGGTGCTTTTGTGTAATGTATGGGACGGCCTGGCCGCTGTGGCTCGCCGCGGTCGCGGGGAGGCTCTCGGCGCGAGTGGACAAAGGAGGCGCGGAACCTTCGCGCAAGTGCACGTTTGCGCGGGCACGTCCGCGATGGCCCTGCCCGCCCCGCTCCCGCGACCGTTGGTCGCCTGTCCCGATCGCTAGGAGCCGTGCCTGTCCGTCAAGTGGAGGCGACCGGCAAGAGAAGGAGGAGGGCGACGCGGCCGCTGTCGTCGCGCCGAGAGCGACGGTGCGGCGGCGGGCATCCAAGACGGTTAGCAGTGCGCCAGCCGGCCGCAGTCCTGAACGTCCGCCGCCGCCGCCGCCGCGTCCACGGCCTTGCCGTGATGCCTCCAGCTCTGCCACTTGCCACGGCGTGTCGGCGTCGCTATCTGTTGCTAGGGCTACGGGAGGTTGGCGCGGCCAGGCCCCGGCCCCCCGCAGCATCGCACACGGCGATGGCCCGCGCAGTCGCGGATCCTCGGAGTCGGAGACGCGGGTTCGAGTCGGACTCCTGGAAGGAAGCGGCGGGTGAAGTCTGCTCTTTATAAGTGGAGCATGTCCTTAACCTAATGCCATATCGATCGCAAAGCAATCCCAAGCATCGCAACCCGACCAGAGAGCATCGACGGCGCTGCCTTCTCGATGGAGGTCGTCGACGACATCTGCGCCTTGGAAGCCCGATACGCCGGCTACTTCGCACCCGGTTACTTCGAGCAATACGGTGCCGCGGGTGGGTACATCGACGGCCTGGAGGTGGAGCCACTTTTTGACCACGCCGTCGCCGCCGGCACCTTCGACATGCGGTCGCCACGCAGCCAGAAGCGCGACGAGGTAGCGTCGATCCCTGCGACTTCGGTGACATGGTTGCCGTCGGAGACGACGACACGTTCTTCGGCTGCTTGTGGTGGCCACTGGACCTCGAAACCCAAGACATGGACGACGCCTTCGATCTCGCCTACGCCGACTCCGCGCTGTCGGGGCACTGCAGAAGACGACGCGGGCGGGGCTCGTCGTGGCGTGCCACGGCGCGCCCCCTTTACCGTCGTTGCAACCCCGATGGGATCTAGCAGCGGGAAGCGGGACGTTCCGAAGCTGACCTCCTGCTGCCGTCTTGCGGGGCGTCGGTGATGCGGGACGTGTCGACACAATTTCCTGAAGTTGAGGAACGGAGCGTCGGCGCCTCACGGCGAGAACGCTCGCCTGTGGACAATGATCAGGCGGGGACTCATCGCCGCTGGCTACTGCTTTCCAGATTGGACGGTGCTGGGTGACGATTCCTTTGTACCTCCTGAGTTGGAACTGGAACTGTTTCCCGTGGACCGGACTGACGAAGGCCGCGCGCGCCGCCACTACCACGGCAGCGTGCGCCGGATGCAGTGGGCAACGTTTCTGAAGACGAGCTGCAGCTACCTCCGTTCCATCATTCCACTGACTTCACCGAAGCTGTAACTGATATCTTCTGCTTCTAGTTCCAGGATTACGCCGCCCCAACGGACAAGGATTTCATAGACTTCTTCGAAGCTTTCTGTCAGCGACATTGCTGGTCCCAGTATGGACGTATGCCGTATCCCTCCTACGCGCCACTTGGATGCAGCGCCGAACGCCCTAATCCCCCACAAAAGTGGAGTACATGCCAAATCCAAATTGTGCTAATCAAATTGTTATATCATGTTATGTCCAAATTGTACTAACCAAATTAGCTATCACGTTACATTCTACTCAGATTACTTTAACCAAATTATTATATCATGTCCGATGTTGCAAAATTTAAAAAGATTTACCATATCCGATAGATCATGCACGGATCAATTAGATTTAAAAAAAGTTTTTTATATCTAAAAAGTCTCATATTTATTCTATTTAACAAAATTAAAAATTGAATTAAATATAATTTTCACCTGCTACCTCCTATTAAGTAATAGATGTTCCTAACCATCCGATCTAATTAAATGAATGGCTCACGGTCATTTGGTATGCTCTACAATGTTAGCTAGTTGGCCCAGTGCAAGATTCTGATTACGGGCTACAACTTATGCTCCATCCTTACTTCAAGGTTGCGAAAGATGCAACTGAGCACTAGAGGTTACACGCCGAGTTGATGGAATCGTTGACTTAGAGCTGTTTGCACTGGCTACAACTTATGGTTAGTCGTGGCTAAAAATTAGTAGTTAGCTAAACATTAGCCAGTTAACTATTAGCTAGTATATGTTCTGATCCTTGACTTTATGAGAAATATTGAGGGCTAGAGCCGAAAAAGCAAGATCCCAAGGCCTAACCTATATAGTGTCCAAAACGCTATATCATCAGGTTCCGCTGATGTTCACCACTTCACTCAAGTGGAGAAGGTTTCAATCGGAAGTTTATTGTACAATTTGGCTACACTAGTGTAGAAGGTAGTATAAAATCCCTAGCAAATGTTACCTTTGGTACGTGATGATAATGTAGTTTTGATAATGCATACTGTATTTTTATTTTATTTTAAATTTAATTTTACATTTAAATTTAATACGTACTAGTTGTGTCCTTGTATTTTTCAATAAGAAATGGATATCATGATACCATTATATCAAGAACACGTTTCCAATGTTTACCCAACCTAAAATTTTGGACTGGTCCACCACCGTAGCCAACTAAAACTAGGTTGGTCTTGGTCCTTTCCTATCATCCTTTCGTTGTCGACTCTGCAATTCGCATCCAAGCTACAACGAAAGAGCTTGCCAACTTGAGTCCCACCTACACAGCCTTTTTAGCATAATGCAGAGTGTCCGTTATAATCCATAACATGAATGGTTAAAACTACAATGGCCTATCCCCCCCCCCCCCCCCCCCCCCCCCTCCATTTCCCGTGGTGTGTCCCTATGTTGAGCTAGTAACTCCATCGGCCATCGCCATGAATGGTTCTAGTTAGGTCCTGCAACGATAAGATTGTCATCACCAGTTTTAATCTTAAAACATATCAGCCCAACAAACGATCATCTTAGCACTTCCAATCGAGCCACAACAAAATAGCTCCCGAACTTGACTCCTAAATCCTATCTACTACCATCACCCCTAAAAGAATAGGATTCAAATAATTATGAATTTGACCAAGTAGATATAAACAACTATTGATATTTACAACGTGTAATAAGTATCACTAGATAATTTATATAATATATTTTCATAGCAAACATATTTAAATATATAAATATTGTCTATAAATAAGAATTATTTGATTTCTCATGTCAGGGCAGGGGAGGGAGTGCATAAAACCAAATCTAGAGAAGAAAACGAAGAATTCCAAAATGGACTGTACCATGGAACAACAAAGTTGTCCGTGAAGGCGCACGTTAAAGGCCTATTTTGCCTCCGCTTGCCAAACCGCAAGAGCGACGATGCCAGAACTGCGGCGTTTATTTTTCTTGTAAGTTATTTTGGCAGATTGTGGCACTAAAAATAGACAAATCTGTTGTAGTCGTGTTGTGGTACGCCGCAGATATAGGAGCTAACAAAACGGCTGCCATAAGTTAGGCGGGAGAGTTACGGCGAGGTTTGGCAACATGGGCACCCTTAACATTCTCCATCGCGGCACCAGAGATCACACACTCAAATCAATCATTAGGTACCATTGACATACACAGGCGTACGCCACGTAAGCCGGGGGTCCAAGTCCACCAAAAACCACCAATGATATACTCATAGCAAAAAGAAAAAAATGCCAACCGCTGTCTGTAAGCGGAAAACCCGGAACCGTCCCGCTCCGGCGCTGTGTGCCGCCTGCCGTGTACCAGCGAGCGAGAGCGCAGCCCGCGGCCGGCACCGTTTCCGTTCCAGGAGCAACTGAAGCAGCGCCAGCGGTTGCTCCCTCTCCCCTTGTCCAGTCTCCACTCCACTCCCGACTCCCGTTCCCCTCCCAATTCCCAAAGGCCAAAGCCCTCCTCTGCTCCTCCGCTCTGCTCTGCTCCGGCCAAATGCGCGATTAGCGCCGCCCGCGAGATCGATCCCCGCGCGGCCAAGGATCGCCCGCCGCCATGGCGTCCTCGCAGGGGGAGTCGGTGCCCCCGTGGCTCAAGTCCCTCCCTCTGGCGCCCGAGTTCCGCCCCACCGCGGCCGAGTTCGCCGACCCCATCGCCTACCTCCTCAAGATCGAGCCCGCCGCGGCACCCTTCGGCATCTGCAAGATCGTGCCACCGCTCCCGCCGCCGCCCAAGCGGACCACGCTCGGTAACCTCTCCCGCTCCTTCGCCGCGCTCCACCCGGACGATCCCACCCCGACATTCCCCACCCGGCACCAGCAGCTGGGCCTCTGCCCGCGCCGCCCGCGCCCCGCGCTCAAGCCCGTGTGGCTCTCCTCCCACCGCTACACGCTCCCCAAGTTCGAGGCCAAGGCCGGCGCCTCCCGGAAGGCGCTGCTCGCGCGCCTCAGCGTCCCCGCCACCAAGCAGCTCTCGCCGCTCGACGTCGAGGCGCTTTTCTGGCGCTCATCCGCCGACCGCCCCGTCGTCGTGGAGTACGCCAGCGACATGCCTGGCTCCGGGTTCGCCCCCTGCGCCGCACGCCCGACGCAGCTGCCCGCGGCGAACGTGGGCGAGACGGCGTGGAACATGCGCGGCGTCGCCAGGAGCCCCGCCTCTCTGCTGCGCTTCCTGCGGGAGGAGGTGCCTGGGGTCACGTCGCCGATGCTCTACGTCGGCATGATGTTCAGTTGGTTCGCCTGGCACGTCGAGGACCACGACCTGCACAGCCTCAACTACATGCATTACGGGGCTCCCAAGACGTGGTACGGGGTGCCGCGCGACGCTGCTCTCGCCTTCGAGGACGTGGTGCGCGTCCATGGGTATGGCGGGGAGGTGAACCCCTTAGGTGAGGCGCCCGCATTGCATCGTTTTCCCTCTTCTCTGCTATTGTAACTGTCGCTTGATTTTGCATTTCGGAATTGCGATCTGGGGTGCAGAAACCTTTGCAATGCTGGGTGATAAGACGACGTTGATGTCCCCTGAAGTGCTTGTGGATTCAGGGATTCCCTGCTGCAGGTGTTTCTACTGCTTCCTTCCTTTACCGAATGACTTCCTTTAATACCTTCGGTGGTTGATGAACGGTTGGTTCTGTGTGTCTGAACAGATTAGTTCAGAATGCAGGGGAGTTCGTGGTTACTTTCCCCGGAGCATATCACAGCGGGTTCAGTCATGGTGAGTGATCTCAAAAAGTTAGCCTCCATGAAAATCTTCCCTTTAGTTTCAAAAAAAAAAAAAGTTAGCCTCCATGAGAATCTTCCCTTTTTATGTTGCAGAGAGCAATGTAGAATAATGCCTGACTGATTAAGTCATTATATTCTACTTTTTTCTGACTCATTGCTTAGTCAACTATGCCAGCCCAAATAATGTCTTAACGTGACCCCATTTTATCACTAGATTTGTGGAACTAGATATGCCTCAGTAAGGTAGTTTGGCAAAATTTGTGTCCACGTGATGTGGACTGATTTATTAGGAATGGTATGGCGGGAAAGAAAGCTCCTTTTTTGGCTTAAACATTCAAATTTGGTAGATACGTTGCGTAACAGATACGAGGTGTAACGGAAGAAAAGAAAACGACAGTATCTTCAGATTGTTTGAGTTTTAGAACGGACAAGTGTAGGACATTTACGCTTGGGTTCAACATTTGCCAATAAAAGGAAACTATTTATTAACTTCAGAAACTGAACTATTTCCTTTCTGGTAAAGTTCTTCAGTTTCGCCTTTTACCTAGTAGATTTGTTCATGCAACTCTGCATTGAGTCTTTGTAAATCCATGCCATATAGACTGCCAGACTGGTCTGTAGTATGCAAATGCAAGGTACATGTTTGCCGAAATGTAGCCGTGCATGTGCATATGGCTACATTAGGATTTCCTTCTCTATCACATGCTATTGGAAAAGTAAGCTTAGGCTGTTATTTGGTCGCTGCTTTGCTATCTATTGTGGTTAGTACTTCCTCCGATCAGCTTATGAGGAAGGTTTTTTTTTGTATGTGGCAGGGTTCAATTGTGGGGAAGCATCAAATTTAGCCACTCCTGAATGGTTGAGAGTTGCAAAAGAGGCAGCAGTCCGGAGAGCTTCCATCAATCGTCCTCCCATGGTTTCGCACTATCAGTTGCTCTATGAACTTGCGCTATCATTATGCTTGAGGTATTCATCACATTTTGCATGATTCATAGTGCAGATTTTGTTTTCTTATGAGATAGTTTTTGGCCTGCTGCATCCTGTTCGGGGAAACAAAAAAGAAAGAAAAACTGATTTCACTGCCCATTTTGGCTGTAGTGCTTGTCTTTTCTTGGGTTCAACTTCCATCATTTTATCAACAACAGTAATAGGTGTGTTATAAAGAACTTCCATCTGATTAGTTACTTACATAAGGCTCTATTCTCAGTGGTGTCTATGTCTGATATCTCCATTTTAGTTTCTGCAATATGAGGCGATAATTTGCATAAGATTTTCTGCTTTCTTATATTACAGTAACCATGTATCTGTTATTGGAGCTGCATTCTTTTCTAGGTCCTTCTATGCTGCAAGAAATCTCTCATTACATGTGTATCTGGACCCTTTTTATTTGATTTGGTTTAAACTTGTACACTTCTAGGGATCCATCAAATGGAGCTATGGAACCACGAAGCTGTAGATTGAAGGAGAAGAAGAAAAGTCAAGGGGACCAATTGATCAAAAAGATTTTTGTGCAAAATGTTATTGAAGACAATAAACTGTTTGGTCATTTTCTGAGTGATGGGTCTCCTTGCATTATTCTTCCAGTCAATTACAATGATGGCTCTCCACTATCAACTTTGCTCTCAAAATTTCAGTCAACAACTGATTCCAGTATGTCGCATGACCAGTGCAGTAAGACAGAAGCTCTGAAAGACTCAAGACGCTTACCAATGGATGGGGCTGACAAGAACCGGGAATTGTCGTCATCCAACAAAATTCCATTGTCAGTCTGTTCAGGAAAGACAGTCCCACCTACAGCGTGCATACATGACTGTGCAAACGTGTCTGGCTCATCATATGCACATAATGCAGAAAGTGACAAGAGGGATATGCACAGTGCTACTGGGCTTTTAGACCAGGGTTTATTATCCTGTGTCACTTGTGGGATTTTGAGTTTTTCATGTGTGGCAGTGATCAAACCAAGGGAATGTGCAGCAAAATGGTTAATGACTGCTGATTCTAGTTTTATCAATGATCGACTTGCTAGTTCTGGAGAACATCATATAAATGTGTTAAAAGGTGGGAGGACAACTGGTGGAATTTTACGTAAGTCATACTTCAATTTGCACTGGACACATGCTGTATTAATTCTTCTCCCATTTTTGAATTCTGAATGACCTTTAGTTCAACCTCTGATGTTTTAGTTCTGAGTTATTTCCTTTCATTTTTGTTCCTAGTGTAGTAGTTGGACTTTATAGTTCATTTCATATTTCAAATTGCAATTTAATCTTAGCCTCTTTTGGTTCATGGCATAAATCCATCTGATGCATGCATGTAATTTTAATCAACATGCAGGATCAGATTCTAAAATGAATGGCAACAGTGTGATTTCTGATGCTGATGCTGCGCCTCTCAATGGGCATTCTGCTCTTGATCTTTTGGCATCAGCTTATGGATATCCATCAGATTCTGATGAAGATGTTATGAACAAAAAAGATCAGGTCCCTAATGTCTCCAACGAATTAATAAATCGCACAATTGAATCACAACCCAATACTTCAAATAATGGTGATTGTGATGGAACAAAGGTGTCCTCAAGTAGTAAAGAACGCCAACAAGGACCAACTTCCCAGAGCTCAAAGTGTATTGGTAACTCAAACACCTTGAATGGACCAAAAGGGGTTCGCACTAGAAATAAGGATCTACTTAAGATGGTGCTTTCTGAAGGTTTTCAACCAAAAGACATATATTCGGAGACACATAAGAAGGTTCAGTGTGAACCATCAAGCTCAAACAAGACTTCAACAGAGAGCCCTTGCGGCACAGATTATCATGTTAGCCATAACAGTGCTACAATCTGTATGGACAGCCACAGAGGTTCTATGACTATGGTGAACAACTTAGTTACATCAGTTGTGAAACCTGATAAGGATTCATCAAGAATGCATGTATTTTGTCTTGAACATGCTATTGAGGTTGAGAAGCAACTTCAAGCTATTGGTGGTGCTGATATTTTTCTTTTATGCCGTCCGGGTCAGTTACTAGGCTTGCTCAGTCGTTACCCTTTTTTAATGCAACACAATATGTTCCTTTTTTATCAACCATTTTGAGCACTTGCTTCATGATCTTCAAGAGTGCATGAGTTCATCATTGACCAAACTATTATACTTTGAATACATTAACACATGTGTCATTGGACATATTGTCCTACATTATCAACCTTTCTGATTTGAGGGCACATTATACTTCCATTAGCTTTGGTGAAGTGAGAATAAGTAGGTTCAGACCTTCATTGCTCCAGATCATAATAACACCAAACAATGACCACTGCTTCCTAGGTTCTCAAAACCTTAAATGACATATTTGTTATCATTTGTACAGAATTTCCCAGAATAGAAGCAGAAGCAAGATTGCTGGCTGAAGAAATGGAATTTGAGTATGATTGGAAGGATATTCTTTTCAAAGAGGCCACTATCGAGGATAGGGAGAAGATACATGAAGTTGTGCGGGATGAGGAAGCAATACCAACAAATAGTGATTGGGCTGTAAAACTGGGCATTAATCTTTACTATAGTGCTAATCTTGCTAAGTCTCCTTTATACAACAAGCAAGTGCCATACAATAGAGTTATCTATGAGGCATTTGGTTATGGTTTTCCCAATGACTCACCAGTAAAGCTGAAGACTTATTCCAGAAGGCAAGGCCGGGCGAAGAAAATAGTCTTGGCTGGTAGGTGGTGTGGGAAAGTATGGATGTCAAACCAGGTTCATCCATACCTGGCTGACAGAATCAAAATTCATGAGCCGGAAGAAATTGATGAAACCTTCACTTCTGATCAGAAATCCAATGCTGAACCTGTTGAAGATTCAAGTAGAGAGGCAGCCTCCACAAGAAACAGTAGCAGCATGGCAATCGAAGGAAAAACAACCAAGATGGAGAAAGAACCATTGGAGAAAGCTAATGCCAAGAAGCCAAAATTTACTGAAGAGGACAATTCCAAATCATTAGAAGGTACTGCTGAAGCCTCCACACAGAAGATAAAGAGCAGAACAGTTCTAGAAAAAACAAGCAAGAGGGAGAAAGAGCATGTGGAGAAAGCAAATACCAAGCTAAAACATACTGAAAAGGTCATTTCAGAAGCACTAAAAGGTCCTTCAGAAGCCTCCTTCCCCGCACCAGCTGGGATGGTAGTCCGCAGTAGCTCTAGGATTGCCAATAGGAAAAGCATATTGAGATCAAAGATGGAAGAAGAGGATAATGGCTCAGCTAACCGTCCAAAGTCAAAGGTTGAAGATGACAAAGATAATCCTGCTGGACGTTCAAGAGCAAAATCACTAAGGCAGAAGACTAAAGTTGACGTGAAGAAGAAAACAAAGGAAACTAGAGCAGAAAAGCGAAAGGCTCCTAGTCCAGCTTCTTGGAAGGACGAAGAAGAGCAACCATATGATGTTGAGGGATGTTCTATCACTAAACAACAGCTGTCTTTAAGTAAGAAGAGGGCTAAAATAGAAGAAAAGCAGCAAATGGAGAAATCTAGGTACAGGGGAAGGGCTCCCCCAAGTTCTCCAAAGCGCAAGGAAGCTCCCCCAAGTTCTCCAAAGCGCAAGGAAGAGTATGCTTGTGACATTGAAGGCTGTTCCATGAGTTTTGGCACAAAACAGGCGCTGTCTCTGCATAAGAATGATATCTGCCCAGAGAAGGGCTGTTGCAGGAAGTTCTTCTCGCACAAGTATCTTCTACAGCACCGCAAGGTTCACACCGATGACCGTCCACTGAAATGCCCGTGGAAGGGCTGCAGCATGGCGTTCAAGTGGCCATGGGCTAGGACAGAGCACATGAGGGTTCACACGGGCGACAGGCCCTATGTTTGCCCTGAACCAGAGTGTGGGCAGACATTCAGGTTCGTCTCTGATTTCAGCCGCCACAAGCGCAGGACAGGTCATGCAGGCATGCCAACCAAGAAAGCGAAAGGAAAGAAGTGAGGCAAAGCAGCAGTAACTTACAGTAGTCGTGGAAGGAATAGAAGACAGTTTGTACATTCCATTAGCTCCCAAAACCCATGGTGGTATCTGCTCACAATTCCATTAGTTGCTAGTTAAACAGGTTTTAATGAGCCCACAATTAGGTTGGTCCCTGTCAGTAATTTGGTTATCATTAAGACATTAACTAATTCTCATATGCTGGATGATGTTTTGCTGGATGATGTCTTTCATTGATCTTTTGCTGGATGATGTCTTAATTATGGTGGAGCCTGTCGTTCATTGATCTTTTGCTGGATGATGTCTTAATTATGGTAAGCACAAGATCTGTCTAGCCCTTTTCCCTTGGTTCTACTGTTTCTTCTGTTTGATCCCAGTCCTAGAGTTTCTCTAGGCTAATTCTAAAGATTGTCTGTTGCCACGTGAACACGGCAAGGGTTCGTTTGCTGTCGTAAATCTGTTTTTGCTGTTAGCTGCCGCCTACCGGCTTGGGCATGTTGCTGTCAGGGCTTGAGATTGCCCGCCTGGTGCGTCAGCGTCATGCACTCATGCTGGAGATCCCACAGGAGAACATCTGCTGACCAACCCTGAAAACTGGTACGGAGGCCCGTGAAGCAGGACACGCACTTCTGACGAGTTCGTTTTCCCCTTTCCGGTATTTCTGTTCAAGCATAACGGCTTAACCTCGAAGGTTTCTTCTGCCCAATCGTTAGCACTGCGCTGCGCTGGGGTTACCGCTCGTCTTTTCAGCCGTACTTTTCCAAGAAAGGAACCACTTCCGGTTACTGTGATTTTTTTTTTTCAGGCAGAAACCAAGACTATTGAGAGTTACGTTCTGTGTATTGCTGGGCGCCTGGCAAAAACTACACTCTACACCTACACGTAACTTGTACTAGCATTCACTATTCAGTTGTCCTAAGAAGGCGTGAAAACGTCCAAGAATCTGTAGAGCATGGGAACGCAATCTTGTCCCTGTACCGCAGTCGCAACGCCCAGAATCCTTATCGCAACCGACTTGCAACCATAGATTCATAGTACTCGTAGCTCCTCGGCCTCAGCGACCACCGCCATTAACGCCGCCTGTGATGAGTGATCTCCTCGACGGCCATCACATGGCTACCGAGTAGCATCCATAAAACTGCTGCACACATATCAATACGGCCGGCCCGGCCACCCCTACCACGAAGGCACCGGACGCGAACGATCCATGGAAGGAGACGCGGATGAATCTAGCCTGAATCTTCGACGCCCCAGTGCCAGTGGGCAGCCCAAGAGCCCAGCCGAGGCAGCCAACTTGCTGAGGCTGCCGCCCAGCCGCAGGCCGATCTCAGCCTCAACTCCCGAGCTGAATCTGACACCATCTCCCCCCGCTTTCTGTTACCGCCATCAATTCAAATCAAATCGTTCCCGCCGCAAAGGCAAAGGCGGCAAGGAGCCTCTCACCCGCTCCGCGCTATAAATACGGCCCCTCCCTTGTCGTCCCAACCCATCAGCTCACACTCCAGCAGGCAACAGCGAGTGATCGAGCTACCCAGTCGCTAGCACAGCCAGCCACTAGTAACACAAGGGTGCTAGCAGCAGGAGGTTGCAAGCACTTTCAGGATGGCGCAGCTCGCTAAGACGCTTCTCCTTGTGGCCCTGGTGGCCGTGTCGGCGGTGGAGCTGTGCCGCGCCATCGAGTTCGACGAGCGGGACCTGGCGTCGGACGAGGCGCTGTGGGACCTGTACGAGCGGTGGCAGACGCACCATCGGGTGCACCGGCACCACGGCGAGAAGGGCCGCCGGTTCGGCTCCTTCAAGGAGAACGTGCGCTTCATCCACGCGCACAACAAGCGCGGCGACCGACCCTACCGCCTCCGCCTGAACCGCTTCGGCGACATGGGCCGGGAGGAGTTCCGCTCCACGTTCGCCGACTCCCGCATCAACGACCTCCGGCGGTCGGAGTCCCCCGCGGCGCCGGCCGTGCCGGGGTTCATGTACGACGACGTCACCGACCTGCCGCGGTCCGTGGACTGGCGGAAGGAGAGCGCGGTGACCGCCGTCAAGGACCAGGGCCACTGCGGCAGCTGCTGGGCTTTCTCCACGGTGGTGGCCGTGGAGGGCATCAACGCGATCCGGACGGGGAGCCTGGTGTCGCTGTCGGAGCAGGAGCTGATCGACTGCGACACGGACGAGAATGGGTGCCAGGGCGGGCTCATGGAGAACGCCTTCGAGTTCATCAAGTCCTACGGCGGCATCACCACCGAGTCCGCGTACCCGTACCACGCCTCCAACGGCACCTGCGACAGCGTGCGGGCCCGACGCGGGCGGATCGTGTCGATCGACGGCCACCAGATGGTGCCGACCGGCAGCGAGGACGCGCTGGCCAAGGCCGTGGCGAACCAGCCGGTGTCCGTGGCCATCGACGCAGGCGGCCAGGCGTTCCAGTTCTACTCGGAGGGCGTGTTCACGGGCGACTGCGGCACGGACCTGGACCACGGCGTGGCGGCGGTCGGCTACGGCGTCAGCGACGACGGCACGGCCTACTGGATCGTCAAGAACTCGTGGGGACCCTCCTGGGGAGAGGGCGGCTACATCCGGATGCAGCGCGGCGCCGGTAACGGCGGCCTCTGCGGCATCGCCATGGAGGCGTCTTTCCCCATCAAGACCTCGCCCAACCCGGCGCGCAAGCCCCGCCGCGCGCTCATCTCCAGGGACTCCTCCTCCCAGTGATAGACTGATCCATCTCGGCGTCGTTCTCGTACCACACACAGCAACTGGCACATAAGTATACGTTCCCTGCAGGATGACATACTACTACTGTTTGCTTGTACTATTATCGATTGGGTTGTACTAATGATGGTTTGATTGTGCCGGTCTCGATCAGAGACGATATATATGTGATAGAATAAAGTATAGCAGCGCGTGTGCGTGACAAGTTAGATTAGGCGTGTGATATCAAAGTTTGTGCTTGTAATGTAATGTAATACGGTGTGGCATATGCACCGGGTTATGGTATATTAAGGAGCTATGCGTAAGCTAGCAGTTGTTGCATTGCATTTGCATGCTTGGATATGCCTGTGTTCTTCATCTTGTACCATCGGTGGCGTGTCCGCGTGTGAGCTGTCACGTTCGCAGAGGAAGAGGATCTCCCTTTCAGTTTCGCCAATTAGATCGGTAGTATAAGCGGGAATGCTTAATCGGCGAAATTTAAATCAGAATCAGGCTTGTTTATAACTGACAATATATGTATATTTATGCTGCATTCTTCATGGACGGTGCTGGATTTCGTTCAGATACGGCATGCTCGCGTGTACAATTTCCACCGGATTTTTTTTTGAATTGACCAAATTTTGGTACCATATATACTGCTGGCCTCTCCTTGTAAAGGAAAATTCTCATTTCTAGCTACGATACGAAAAAAAAAACAGGTTGCTAAAATTTCCACTGATAATTCTTATTCGATCATATTTTAGCAAATTTTGTACTGTTTGCCCCGCAAACAAAGAAAATTTCACATTATGGCTCCATTTCTGCACGGAAGTGAGCAGAGGTTAGGTCCTTTAGATACAGTGTACTAGTAATAGTTGGCAACTAAAAACTAGTATTATTGGATCAGACATGCATTTGCTATTTGCTAACAGGTATGATAGAAATTGTCAAGAATTGGTATGTTAATGGCAGAATAGCCCAAGTAATAGTTGAGGGACCGAAATGACTATTATGCTTATGTTAATCTTTAGCATATCCAAACACAGGGTTTAGCAAGTTTATCAAATCTGTCTTGCTACTGGCCGAAATGCCCGGTTCAAGTCGATAGAGTGATATACAAGTGGCTTAATCCCCTACTGAAAATGCCAACCGTTCCGGGCAACCAACATGCACCGAGCCGAACACAGATTTCATCATTAGGGCATCAAGAGTGTATGATAAAACTTTTTTTTTTCTACTCATGCATAACAAAATCGGATGATGTAAGCGTGATTCACGAGACCATCTCTTGTGCTCTCACCCCCACTTCCAAAACAATAATCAAATATGCACGAAAAAAATTAACTAAAATTTTGAATGAGTACATGATGTAAAGATACAGGCTCATGCAAATTGGGAATGAAAAAGGTTTTGTGCAAGGAGAAACGAAAAAGACAAATCCACATGTGAATGGTACGGATCGTGGATCTACATAAACCCTGCATTTGACCTAATAAACATGTTGATTTTTCAAATTTGTTTCTTCTTGCACAAAACTTTGTTCATCCCCGAGTTTTGCATGAGCATGCATCTTGCATCATCTACCCATTTATATTTTTTATTGATTTTTTCCATGCGCATTTTGATGGTTTTTTATAGAGACGTTCTCCGTGGTTGACGGCTTGTTTGGCATGGAGAAATAAAAAACATAGGAAAGGAAAAACACACGTGAATAAGATGGAGATGAGGTGACAAAACTGAGGATAGGAAAACACAGGAAACATATAGAAGGTGGCATTTGGAACATAGGAATAGGAATATTTGGTGGGTAGCAAAGGGAAAAAAAAGAACCGGATTGTTTGGGAACTGCATCAGGCATTCGTAAAGGAAAGGAAACCAAGAAATCCCGCTCAGGAATTTCCTTTCCTTTGTTTTTAGGGTCTTTTGGATTCATTATAATTTTTGAACTTTGGAGAAACACTATTACTATTCGTCTATTTTGAAGCATACCATTATAATTCTTTGCTTCCCATAAAAATACCACAAAATACGTATGAAGACGACTTGAGCCCAGCTGCAGGCGTATACGAATATGTATACTTCATTCTAGCCCACACCCCTATCATGGGCTCCACATGTCATCTTCTTCCTCCTCTTGTCATCTGTCACAGAACCTCCTAATTATGATGGCCCACATGTACCTGTCATCGTCATAATGACCTCTGACAGCCGTACTTATGTTCCTCACAACTTAAAAGGTTTGCTTTCCTCCGAACAGGATCTAATCACAGGAGTATTGTAATATTACAACAGTTTATTCAAAATACCATCAGAGTAAAGTAGCGGAAGTCTTACAATAACTTAAATTTATAACCTTAGTTTCCAAAATCCAAACCTTAAGTAACATTATTACAAACCGGTAGTAGGGAAGTATCTGTAGTAATTTTATTACAATCACACAAATGAAGTGCCCTGCCTAGAGGTCACACAGTCTACTCGTCGTCACTTTCTTCAGCCACAACGGTCATGCAACAAGGCTCAAAGAAGACTTGTTCATGAACCGCACCTGCAACAAGGGGTTTAACAAACCCTGAGTACGAGAGTACTCAACAAGACTTACCCGACTAAGAAAAGACTCCAATGGCATGCTAGCTTTAGGGAATCAAGGTATGGGTATTCAAGAATCAAAATTTCTTTTACAAAAAAAGCTTACTAAAGTAAGTCCTTACCTTCATTATTTTACTTTTACCATTGATGTTTCATTAACTAATTCTAAGTAATCCTAATCTAGGTCAAAGTAATTCTCCTCAAGATTCTTTCTTATTCTTTCTTTCAATTCCAGTTCTTAACTACGATGTAAGTCAGACGATCGAGTCTCCATAACCGAGGAGCAACGACGATTCGAACCGATTATACCCAGCTGGGGATCTCTAACCTCACGACATATGTAGAACCAAATCTTGCATATGACAACCCTCATTTAGATCTCCCAAAACAGAATATGTCTATCGCCACCCGAGAGTACAGTACTCCTTGAAACCGACCCGATTCTAGCCCCGAGAGTACACGCTACTCCCGCCATCTCTCCACTCCCAGTGCGAGGTTAGACGTTCTCGAAATGGAATCACCAACATTTTGGGCTTACCCAAGGCATGAGGCTAGTTGCAAAGTCTCGAAACACAAGCAGGCCTACAACGGACGGTCCTTAACTGACAAGGCGAAAACACTACATTGAGACTCCTTTCCTAATGCATGTTAGCAGTGGCCAAACCACCCGCCCGATCTTTCAAGTTCATTCTCATCTTTTAATATTCATTAAGTATGCCGTCATGGCTATGTAAACACTCATTTAAAAAGCTTAATTCAGTAAGCATGGCAAAGCATACTACGCATTTTTAGTAAAATAGGTATCAAGGGTGTTATCGCAATAATCAAGGATGACAATGCAGCAGTTGGGTTATCACTCAACTCCTAATTACTTAATGCAATAAACTATAGTACCAGCGATAAAGATTTGTAAACTCAAGGAAGGGTTTAAATGCACCGGGGCTTGTCTTGCTCTGACGCGACGACTGACTCGAACTCGAGGACTCTGACTTCTGGTCCGAAACCCACCGACGACAACTCTTCTCCGAAGACGTGCTCGCCAACTTCGACTTCTTCGAAAGCGGGAACTACACGAGTATATAACATGTCTTAACATGATGCGGTGATAAACATGATGCTTGACGATAAAATGCCATGGTTTACGACTTGAGTACAACTTTTCTTCGTGGTACAGTCGCAAAACAGTAAAACCTACTAACTAATAGCGATTACTTAAGCAACGCTAATGTTTCTTACTAAACTTGTTACTAACGAGCTCAAACAAGTAATTATGGTGCCAAGGATCACCAAGAACTAGTGACCCAAGGACATCACTCAATCAAAAGAGCACACAACACTTAAAGTGATCAATTCAACATTTATTTAACATTTAATTAATTAGGACATAAATAATATTAGATCAAACTTCATCTAATTGAGTTTAAACTTTTTCTATGGGTTAATCATGGCCTAAAACAGTGTTAGAATAAATTTCATGATTTTTAGATTAATAATTTAATTACTAAAATTTATGGAAGTTGCATTTAATATTTAATTGAACTAATTAATTAACTTGCAAAAAGTAATCCAATTTAGCATTTAATATTTTTCCTAAGTAGTTTACACCTTGAAAAGCTTACACAAAAATTTTCACTAATTTTGGAGATCCACAGAATTTTAAATGAAATAAACAAATACTATTACTATTCACATTTTTGAAAAAGAAAAATAAAAACTCAACTCGGGCCGCCTTCTCCTTTCTCCCTCCGGCTCGGCCCAACCGAACGGCCTGCCCGCGCGCTCGCGCCAGCTCCTGCGCGGCCCAGCAACGCGGCCCATCCGCGCCCACGCCCGCGCGCGCGCGTTCTCTCTCTCTCTCTCGCTGACACCTTGGCCCCGCCTGTCATCCCCTTCCTCCGCTCTCTCGCTCTCTCCCGCGCGCTCGGCCGTGCCCGCACAGCGGCCGGCGATCACACCGCTAACGACTCAACCATCATGACCAAAGCAATCTACACCACCCTACGACTCCACTACGCCCTTCTACAGCTAAGCTCGAGCTCCGACGACCTCTCACCGACGACGATGGTGGACCACGGTCGACGGTGAGCCGCGAAAACGCGTCCCCAATGGAGTAGCAGCTAAATTAATGTGAGAAAAACGTTCAGGGGCTCACAGCGGTTACGGTGGTGCTCTTGGTGACGATGGCGACGAGCTGGAGTAGCCTGGCCACGTGGGGGCGGTGGTGGCGGTGCTCCGACCAGAGTTGGGCACGGGATGTGGTGGTGTGGTGGTTCGAGCGAGAAAACGGCTAAACCTGTTGGACCACGAGGTGCGCGAGGGCGAGGTGAACTTGCTGGTGTGATTTGCGTGGCTGGTGGTGGCTCAACAGCGGCAGCGGCGAGCGGCGGAGCTGCGGTGGCGGTGGAAATGGAGAAAAACAGAAACACGCAGGTGACGGTGATCTCCTTATATAGGGCGACGAGAACGACCTCTAGGCGACGTGTGGCTCGACGCGAACCTACTGAAGCCCATGCTGGCGGTCCTGGCACGCGCGAGAAGCTCCTGGACACCGCCCAGCGACTCGCCGGCGCCCATGCCGCGCGGTGCCTGGCGGTGATTGGTCGCGGAACTGTAGCTCCCTCCAACTTTTGAAATTTTGAATTGTTTTCTCAAATTACTCCCAAAATCATGTAGCAACTTGAAAAATTCCCAAGATATGAAATCTTCATAATTTCAAGCTCTACAAGTTTTGTATTGAACATTTTTCCAAATTCGAACTGGATTTTGAAATTTGAGTTTAAATTCAAAAGGGGACACTTTTTGGAAATTTGGTAATTTAGAAATTACTTTGGATTTTATATTGAAACTTCAAAAACTCCAAATACCAAATTTGTACATCTAGCCAAGACCTACAACTTTGCTACTCAAACCATTTTCAAATTCTGCCTCCATTTTGAAATTTGAGTTTGGGGATAAAAAGGGATCAAATTTGAAATTTGCTTCTTTTCAAAATTGCTCCACATTTTACACTAAAACTTTGAAAACTCAAAACACCAAAGTTGTATCCCTTAAAAAGTTCTACAAACTTGGTTTTAAACTTTTTCCCAAATTTTGCTTAGATTATGAATTATTTGAAAAGGGGTAAAACAGGGTTTTGGATTTTAGGGTTTTTAGAGGAATTTTCAATTGAAATTTGTTGCTACCTTAATTGGTGATTAATTAATGATCAAACCATCATCCAAGGGCATCATTTGGACAAGCATGACATGGTTTGACCAAATGCCACTCTTGGTTGACCAATTTAGCTTTTGAAAATCTTTTAATATTTCCCCAAATTTGAATTCAAATTCGAATCGAAAAACTTGCGACAAGTTTTAGGATTCTAACTCGAACTCAAACTTGGAGCTTCATTTTATGGGTTGTACTTGAGTTCATACCCTACACTTGACACTAGTGTGTAACACAGTCACACACCTCAAATTACGCAGGGCATGGACTAAGTATTTGCGGTTATATTCGAAATTAGGGTTTTCGGTTCGGACCACACCACTGAGAAGCACATCCAACCTAGAAATGTAAACTCATTTTAGTTAATGCATAACATGGTTAACCTAATCATGGATGCTTTACAATGTAATATGATGACATGGCAGATTAATTAGCAACTATAACACCCGGGGTGTTACAACCCTTCCCCCTTAAAGAAATCTCGTTCTGAGATTTAAAGCTTTGAGTTAAGTAATGGAAAAGGAAACGTGTCAAGCAAACACGTTCAGAACTTGTCTCCAAAATAGGTAGGGGGTTTTCTGCATTACAAAAGTTTGAAAAGGACAGGTTACAATTTAAAGAAGAAATTGCAACCTAGATAGAAGCATAAAACTCGAGGAAATTCTCCAACAGATAATCTTCCGATTCCCAGGTGGCTTCCTCTTCTGAATGTTGATTCCATTGTATCCTATACCATTTAATTGTTCTACTTCGGGTAACACGATCCTTTCGATCCAAAACTCAGACAGGATATTCAGAATATGTCAAATCAGGCTCAAGTTCAACTCCTTCAACATCAACAACTTGATCAGGCACTTGAAGACACTTCTTCAATTGCGATACATGAAATACATTGTGCACGGCTGACAGTTGTTTAGGCAAATTTAATCTATATGCCACTTTTCCACACCTTTTGATGATTTGAAATGGGCCAATATAACGCGGTGCGAGTTTGCCTTTGACTCCAAATCGGTTAACTCCCTTCATGGGTGATACTTTCAAATAAACATAATCTCCTACTTTGAATACCAAGGGTCTACGCCTTTTGTCAGCATAACTCTTTTGTCGGGACTGAGCCACTTTCAAATTATTCTGGATCTGCCTGACTTTTGCTTCAGTTTCTTTTACAATATCGACACCGAAAAACCATCTTTCTCCCGGTTCTGACCAGTTCAATGGAGTTCTGCACCTGCGACCATACAGTGCTTCAAACGGTGCTATTTTGATACTTTTCTGATAACTATTATTATAGGAGAATTCTGCTAAGGATAACCATTCATCCCAAGTATCTGAATAATTGAGCGCACACGATCTCAACATATCTTCTAGAATCTAATTAACCCTTTCAGTCTGGCCGCTGGTTTGTGGATGATAAGCAGTACTGTGCAACAGTTTAGTACCCAGAGACTCATGTAAGTGCCTCCAAAAATTATTAACAAACTGCGTACCTCTATCAGATACAATAGTCTTCGGTACTCCATGAAGACTCAAGATTCGTGCAATATATAGTTTAGCATAAGTCATAGCAGTATGTTCTATCTTGACTGGAATAAAATGAGCTGATTTTGTTGGTCGATCCACAATGACCCAGATTGAATCAAACCCTCTTGAGGTCTTGGGTAATCCCGTAATGAAATCCATACTGATATCTTCCTATTTCCAAGATGGAATGGGCAATGGTTGCAACATTCCTGCCGACTTCAAATGTACAACCTTCACTTTACAACAAGTGTCACATCTGGCAACATACTTAGCAATTTCTATTTTCATTTTAGTCCACCAGAATCTCTGTTTCAAATCCTGATATATCTTATTACTCCCTGGATGAAGAGAAAACCTTGTGTTATGTGCTTCATCAAGAATGAGCTGACGTAACTTTGGAACCTTTGGAACCACTAACCGGTTCTTAAACCACAATACATCTGTATTATCAATACTGAAATCTGTCTGTTGACCCATTCTAACTTTTTCTTTGATGTGGGCTATACTGGAATTACTTCTCTGAGAAGATATAATCTGATCTTTGATTGTTGATTCCACAGTGACATTAGTTAACTGACCATGTTGGACTATTTCAATATTCAACTTTTCCACTTCATAACATAAACTATAATCCATTGGCTTCACAGTCATACAGTTACAATGATCCTTTCTACTGAGTGCATCAGCAACAACATTTGCTTTTCCAGGGTGATAGTGCACTTCTAAATCATAATCTTTTATTAACTCCAGCCACCTTCTTTGCCTCATATTCAATTCTGACTAAGTAAAGATATACTTCAAGCTTTTGTGATCTGTATACATGTGGCAAGTATTACCCAACAAGTAATGACGCCAGATTTTCAATGCATGAACCATAGCTGCTAATTCAAGATCATGAGTTGGATAATGCTCTTCATGATGCTTCAACTGTCTCGAAGCATAAGCAATGGCTCTGCCTTCTTGCATTAATACACAACCAAGGCCAATACCAGAGGCATCACAGTAAACATCAAATGGCTTTTCTATATCTGGTTGTGCTAAAAATGGACCAGTTGTCAGTGACTTCTTTAGAATTCTAAAAGCCTTCTCACATTCTGAAGACCAGATGAATTTGGTTTGATTTTTCAACAGCTCTGTGATTGGCTTGGCTACTTTTGAAAAGTCAGAAATGAATCGACGGTAGTAACCCGCCATTCCGAGAAAACTTCGGACTTCATGAACTGAGGTTGGTGGTTTCCAATTCAAGATATATTTCACCTTACCAGGATCTACTGCTACTCCTTCGGCTGACAACACATGTCCTAAGAATTGTACTTCCCTTAACCAAAACTCACATTTACTAAACTTGGCATACAGCTGATGATCTCTCAGATGAGTCAGAACAACTCTAAGGTGCTCAGCATGCTCTTCTTCACTTTTAGAGTATACCAAAATATCATCAATAAAGACAACCACAAACTTGTCAAGCTCCGGCATGAAAACTGAGTTCATCAAATACATGAAATATGCCAGTGCATTAGTGAGGCCAAAAGACATAACTAGATACTCATACAATCCATATCTGGTAGTGAATGCAGTCTTTGAAATATCTTCTGGTCGAATCTTGATTTGATGGTACCCTGATCGAAGATCGATCTTTGAAAATACCTTTGCCCCCGCAAGTTGATCAAAAAGTATATCAATGCAAGGCAACGGGTACTTGTTCTTAATGGTTACTTCATTCAACGGACGATAGTTAACACACATCCTTAAAGTCTGATCCTTCTTGACAAAAAGAGCTGAACATCCCCACGGTGATGAACTGGGTTTGATGAAACCTTTTTCAAGCAACTCTTGTAATTGAACCTTGAGTTTGGCCAATTCATTTGGTGACATTCTATAAGCTCTCCTGGATATCGGGGCAGTACCAGGTTTTAACTCAATTACAAATTCTACTTCTCGGTCCGGTGGCAAACCAGGTAGATCATCTGGAAACACATCTGGAAATTCATAGACTACCGGTATATCATAAATCTCTTTCACTGAGGTTGCACATATCCTCTCAACGGTTCTCTTTGGAACAGGAAGTTGGATAAGGAGATGAGATTTATTATCTGGCAAGTTCAACCTTATAGTTCTGTGTAGTGCATCTATAATAGCTTCTCGTTGGTACATCCAATTCATACCCAGGATTACATCTATGTCCTGTTCCTGTAATATTATCATTGAGGTAGGAAATATATGTCCACCCAACTCTATAGGTACATCACGTACTATTTCCTTAGTACACAGTCGTCCCCCGGGTGACTGAATAAAGAAATCCTCTTTTGTTTCCATAATTGAAATGTCATGCTTTGTAACAAAGGTGCGATTTATGAATATATGCGATGCACCAGAATCAAATAACAGTACTGCTGGATGATTAGCAACAGGGAACATACCCATCATAATAGTTTCTCCCTCTGGAATTGCACTTGCTTGGGTGTAGAATACACGTCCTGTCTTCTTCTTTTCACCCTTGCCTTTCTGGACATTCAGATTATTATTCTTACTCTGAGGCTGCTGTGGTTGCGGTACGGGGGCTCTTGGATAATTGGGATTGTACTACCTTGGATATGGGCAGTTCTTTGAGAAGTGGTCTGGCTTTCCACAGTTGTAGCAGGGAAAGTTATGGGTTATTGGGCTCTGATTTCGAATACCAGGGGCATTCGGCTATTGTGGATATTGTTGGGTTGCGGCAGGACGGAAAAACGTCGGCGGGCGAGCTTGGTATTGCGGTGGACGATAAGGAGGGTGAAAATGATTCTGAGGGTGGTAGATAAACCTTTGACGCTTCTTAATGCCGCCTGACGAGCTAGACAATACTTGCTTCTTTTTCTTTGACTCTTTGTGAATGCGGGACTTCTCTTCTAAAGCGATAGCAACATTGACTACCTCATGGTATGTGTCATTATAGCATGTGACCAATGATGCCTGGATCTTGGTATTCAAACCCCTCATGAAACAACTCTTCTTCTTTGCATTAGTGTTCACATACTCGGCTGCATACTGTGACAGATGATTGAATTTGCCCACATACTGAAGAATTGTCTGGTTTCCCTGTTTTAGAGAGAGAAACTCTTCTAACTTTATTGCCATGACACCATCTGGGATGTAGTGTGCTCTGAAAGTATCATGAAACTCTTGCCAGGTGATACGATGGCCAGTGGGTTGTGCAGCGACCAAATTCGCCCACCACGCCCCTGCGGCACCCCTGAGCTGCTGTGCTGCAAACACGGGTTTCTGGTATTCCGTGCATTGGATAAGCTCAAACTTTTGCTCCATTGTTCAGAGCCAGTCATCCGCCTCTAGCGGCTCATCGGCCTTTGAAAACACCGGTGGACGGGTATCGGTGAAATCCACATAAGTGGTTTTTCCTCCATTGTTACGGCCTCGACGGCCCTGATTTCCATTTTGATTCTGAGCCAACAGAGTAGTGGCATTGACCAGTGCTGCAATAGCCTCTACCAGAGTAGGTGGAAATGGTGGGGGATTTGGAGCATTATCCCCAGCCTGAGAAGTTCCAGTATCGTCCATCTGTTGTACACAAACCATGTTTTATTTACATTGCTTTATTGAATTAAAAAGCAGTTAGTACAGTACTAGTACACACATCAAACTTATCTTACATTATTTTTATTACAGACTTGCTCGTAAGCAAGCAACTACCCGCTAAGGTTCTTGAAAAACAGGAAAGACTACTATATTACATAACCATCCACTTCAACACTTCACTCCTCATCATAATCACTGATCACTATCACTCCATCCTCATTCTCCTGAGCACTTGCACCAGTGACATGACTTGCCTCATCCCCACTTTCCATCATGGGTTCATTTTCTTCCAGATCCTCTTTCTCATTATGCTCTCCACCAGGAACAACCACGGCACCAACATCATCTTCTACCGCCTGGGGCTGATGATTAGGATTCATTAGGTCATGTAACCTATGGACTTCCTCATGCAGGATTGTATTGTACTGCTCCAGGTGTGTCACATAAAGTTCCAACTCTCGAACACGAGCCCTGGCTTCTGTCTCCTTTTCCAAAGAATCGTTCTGGCACTGCTTCCAAAAATGCATATTGCGCTTCAGTCGCTCTATCTCTGACGTGAGCCTTGCGACCTCCGATTAGGAATCCAGGTTCAGATTGCGACTACTGCTCGCTCCATCACCTCTGGTTGCCAACTGATGACGTGGTACTCCTTGCGGACCAGTTTTCTTGCGAGGAGTCGTCTTCACACGTGTCATCCTAAAGCAAGACAGAATTAGAACGATGAGAACAGATGGGAGGGATCTGAAGGTTAGCATGAACAGGATTGAACCTTACTTAACCCAAACCACTTTAAAAGGGAAGGTAACTTAAGCAGGTTAATTAAACATGATGCATGCATCACACTTACGATCTAACAGAAAAGTTTAAGTAACACATGCAATAACATTTGTAACTTAGGGCAATATAACATGATACTTCACTACGAAGCTTTCAAATATGAGCTAAGGAAACTACAGAGAGTAGATTGGGATAAGCCAAAAGCAATTTGGACCAAAATATCAATATTAAGTTTTTATTCGATCCAAACCATTTTGAAGTTTTGCAAAGTAATACTACAATTAACTCCAGTAATTAAGCTCTGGTACCAGCTGTCACAGAACCTCCTAATTATGATGGCCCACATGTACCTGTCATCGTCATAATGACCTCTGACAGCCGTACTTATGTTCCTCACAACTTAAAAGGTCTGCTTTCCTCCGAACAGGATCTAATCACAGGAGTATTGTAATATTACAACAGTTTATTCAAAATACCATCAGAGTAAAGTAGCGGAAGTCTTACAATAACTTAAATTTACAACCTTAGTTTCCAAAATCTAAACCTTAAGTAACATTATTACAAATCGGTAGTAGAGAAGTATCTGTAGTAACTTTATTACAATCACACAAACGAAGTGCCTTGCCCAGAGGCCACACAGTCTACTCGTCGTCACTTTCTTCAGCCACAACGATCATGCAACAAGGCTCAAAGCAGACTTGTTCATGAACCGCACCTGCAACAAAGGGGTTTAACAAACCCTGAGTACGAGAGTACTCAACAAGACTTACCCCGACTAAGAAAAGACTCCAAGAGCATGCTAGCTTTAGGGAATCAAGGTACGGGTATTCAAGAATCAAAATTTCTTTTGCAGAAAAGCTTACTAAAGTAAGTCCTTACCTTCATTATTTTACTTTTACCATTGATGGTTCATTAACCAATTCTAAGTAATCCTAATCTAGATCAAAGTAATTCTCCTTAAGATTCTTTCTTATTCTTTCTTTTAATTCCAGTTCTTAACTACGATGTAAGTCAGGCGATTGAGTCTCCATAACCGAGGAGCAACGACGATTCGAACTGATTATACGCAGCTGGGGATCTCTAACCTCACGACATATGTAGAACCAAATCTTACATATGCCAACCCTCATTTAGATCTCCCAAAACCAGAACGTGTCCATCGCCACCCGAGAGTACAGTACTCCTCGAACTCGGCCCGATTCTAGCCCCGAGGGTACACGCTACTCCCGTCATCTCTCCACTCCCAGTGCGAGGTTAGACGTTCTCGAAATGGAATCACCAATATTTTGGGCTTACCCAAGGCATGAGGCTAGTTGCAAAGTCTCAAAACACAAGCAGGCCTACAACAGACGGTCCTTAACTAACAAGGCGGAAACACTACATTGAGACTCCTTTCCCAATGCATGTTAGCAGTGGCCAAACCACCCGCCCGATCTTTCAAGTTCATTCTCATCTTTCAATATTCATTAAGTATGCCATCATGGCTATGTAAACACTCATTTAAAAAGCTTAATTCAGTAAGCATGACAAAGCATACTACGCATTTTCAGTAAAACAGGTATTAAGGGTGTTATCGCAATAATCAAGGATGATAATGCAGCAATTGGGTTATCACTCAACTCCTAATTACTTAATGCAATAAACTATAGTACCAGCGATAAAGATTTGTAAACTCAAGAAAGGGTTTAAATGCACCGGGGCTTGCCTTGCTCTGACGCGACGACTGACTCAGACTCGAGGACTCCGACTTCTGGTCCGAAACCCACCGACGATAACTCTTCTCCGAAGACGTGCTAGCCAACTTCGAATTCTTCAAAAGCGGGAACTACACGAGTATATAACATGTCTTAACATGATGCGGTGATAAACATGATGCTTGACGATAAAATGCCACGGTTTATGACTTGAGTATAACTTTCCTTCGCGGTACAGTCGCAAAACAGTAAAACCTACTAACTAATAGCGATTACTTAAGCAACGCTAATGTTTCTTACTGAACTTGTTACTAACGAGCTCAAACAAGTAATTATGGTGCCAAGGATCACCAAGAACTAGTGACCCAAGGACATCACTCAATCAAAAGAGCACACAACACTTAAAGTGATCAATTCAACATTTATTTAACATTTAATTAATTAGGGCATAAATAATATTAGATCAAACTTCATCTAATTGAGTTTAAACTTTTTCTATGGGTTAATCATGGCCTAAAACAGTGTTAGAATAAATTTCATGATTTTTAGATTAATAATTTAATTACTAAAATTCATGGAAGTTGCATTTAATATTTAATTGAACTAATTAATTAACTTGCAAAAAGTAATCTAATTTAGCATTTAATATTTTTCCTAAGTAGTTTACACGTTGAAAAGCTTACACAAAAATTTTCACTAATTTTGGAGCTCCACAGAATTTTAAATGAAATAAACAAATACTATTACTATTCACAATTTTGAAAAAGAAAAACAAAAACTCAACTCGGGCCGCCTTCTCCTTTCGCCCTCCGGCTCGGCCTAACCAAACGGTCTGCCCGCGCGCTCGCGCCCGCTCCTGCGCGGCCTAGCAACACGGCCCATCCGCGTCCACGACCGCGCGCGCGCGCGTTCTCCCTCTCTCTCGCTGACACCTTGGCCCCGCCTGTCATCCCCTTCCTCCGCTCTCTCGCTCTCTCCCGCGCGCTCGGCCATGCTCGCACGGTGGCCGACCGCGCGATCACACCGCTAATGACTCAACCATCATGACCAAAGCGATCTACACCACCCTATGACTCCACTACGCCCTTTTACAGCTAAGCTCGAGCTCCGGCGACCTCTCACCAACGACGATGGCGGACCACGGCCGACGGTGAGCCGCGAAAACGCGTCCCCAATGGAGTAGCGGCTAAATTAACACGACAAAAATGTTTAGGGGCTCACAGCGGTTACGGTGGTGCTCTTGGTGACGTCGGCGACGAGCTGGAGTGGCCTGGCCACGTGGGGGCGGTGGTGGCGGTGCTCCGACCGGAGTTGGGCACGGGAAGTGGCGGTGCGGTGGTTCGGGCGAGAAAACGGCTAAACCCGTTGGACCACGAGGTGCGCGAGGGCGAGGCGAACTTGCTGGTGTGATTTGCGTGGCTGGTGATGGCTCAACGGCGGCAGCGGCGAGCGGCGGAGCTGCGGTGGCGGTGGAAATGGAGAAAAACAGAAACACGCGGGTGACGGTGATCTCCTTATATAGGGCGACGAGAACGACCTCCAGACGACGTGTGGCTCGACGCGAACCTACTGAAGCCCATGCTGGCGGTCCTGGCGCGCGCGAGAAGCTCCTGGACGCCGCCCTGCGACTCGCCGGCGCCCATGTCGCGCGGTGCCCGGCGGTGATTGGTCGCGGCACTGTAGCTCCCCCAACTTTTGAAATTTTAAACTGTTTCCTCAAATTACTCCCAAAATCATGTAGCAACTTGAAAAATTTCCAAGATATGAAATCTTTAGAATTTCAAGCTCTACAAGTTTTGTATTGAACATTTTTCCAAATTCGAACTGGATTTTAAAATTTGAGTTTAAATTCAAAAGGGGACACTTTTTGGAAATTTGGTAATTTAGAAATTACTTTGGATTTTATATTGAAACTTCAAAAACTCCAAATACCAAATTTGTACATCTAGCCAAGACCTACAACTTTTCTACTCAAACCATTTTCAAATTTTGCCTCCATTTTGAAATTTGAGTTTGGGGATAAAAAGGGGTTAAATTTGAAATTTGCTTCTTTTCAAAATTGCTCCACATTTTATACTAAAACTTTAAAAACTCAAAACACAAAAGTTGTAGCCCTTGAAAAGTTCTACAAACTTGGTTTTAAACTTTTTCCCAAATTTTTCTTAGATTTTGAATTATTTGAAAAGGGGTAAAACAGGGTTTTGGATTTTGTGGTTTTTAGAGGAATTTTCAATTGAAATTTGTTGCTACCTTAACTGGTGATTAATTAATGATCAAACCATCATCCAAGGGCATCATTTGGACAAGCATGACATGGTTGACCAAATGCCACTCTTGGTTGACCAATTTAGCTTTTGAAAATCTTTTAATATTTCCCCAAATTTGAATTCAAATTCGAATCGGAAAACTTGCGACAAGTTTTAGGATTCCAACTCGAACTCAAACTTGGAGCTTCATTTTATAGGTTGTACTTGAGTTCATACCCTACATTTGACACTAGTGTGTAACACAGTCACACACCTCAAATTACGCAGGGCATGGACTAAGTATTTGCGGTTACATTCGAAATTAGGGTTTTCGGTTCGGACCACACCATTGAGAAGCACATCTAACCTAGAAATGTAAACTCATTTTAGTTAATGCATAACATGGTTAACCTAATCATGGATGCTTTGCAATGCAATATGATGACATGACAGATTAATTAGCAACTATAATATCCGGGGTGTTACATCATCTTCCATTGTTGAGCACCATCTGCCGCCGTCGATGGCAAGCTGGCGAGCCGCCGCCGTGGCGGTCACACGGCCACGCGGGCGAGCAGCAGCAACACGTCGGTCTGGGTCGCAAGCTCCCCAGCCGCAAGCTCCGCGCGGGTCGCGTGCTCCATGCACAGCCCAGGCCGCGCGCCCCCGTGCTGCTGCTGTTCGCCACCACCCAGGCCGCGAGCTCCCTGGCCACGTGCTACTGCTGGCGGTGGATGCTGCTCAGCAATGGAAGATGGCAAGAGGAGGAGGAAGAAGATGACATGTGGGGTCCGTGCGTCTGTGATAGGGGAGAGGGGCATGAATGAAATATACGTATTCATATACAGCTGGGCCCAAATCGTCTTCATACGTATTTTGTGACATTTTTTTGTGAAGCGAAGAATTGTAATTGTATGCTTTAAAATAGGCTAATAGTAACGGTGTTTGTCCAAAGTTCGAAAATTATAATAATATGAATAAAAAAACTGTTGTTTTTATATTCGGAAGATTTTACGATTTTCTTTCAAAAATTTTTTTTTGTTCCGAACGCTCCCTCGAGGTCTGTTTGGAATGGAGGATTTCCAAAGGAATGAATTTCATAGGAAAGTTTCCTTAACTTGTTGTTTGAAACAAATCTTGCTTCACAAAACATAGGAAAAAAGCATCAAAGAAACCTAAAGAAAAAAATCTTACAATGTTTTCTGGAGTTCTCAAGCATGGAAACCTCTTCTTGGGCACATGTGACTTTTTTTGTTTTCATGTGATCCAAACACTCCTAAAGTTTTCATTCCTGTGTTTTCAAATCCTATAATTTTATACTTTTATCCTTATTCTATTCTTGTGTTTTTTTATATTCTTTTGCATTCGTGCGTTCACCTATGTCTGAATAGGAGTGCTTGGAAAACGGCTATTGACGTTCCTGAACCGTAACTGACGGTGTTTGTTGGGTCTCAACTCTAGCCTACCCCAACTTGCTTGGGACTGACAGGCTTGGTTGTTGTTGTTGTTGTTGTTGTTGTTGTTGTTGCATTCGTGCGTTCACAGTGTGAAGGCAAAAGCGCACAAACCCCGCAGTCACCGATCCATTCGGTATCGGTACCCCTCTACGCACGTCTCCGAGAAGACTTCCCGAGCGAGTTCGCGAATCCTCCCATCGTTGGCAAGACATGGTAGTGATCGAGCTGGAGCCCGAGGAGCCGACGCGCCCCTCGTGGCCGGCGGCGGAGGAGCAGGCGGCCGCCGCGGCCGGCGGGGAGGCGGCGCACTCCTCGTCTTCAGCGGGGACCGAGGAGGCGGCCGCCGCCGCTGAAGGGGAGGCGTCTAGGGCAGCGGAAGAAGAGGAGGAGGCTTTCGAGGACGCGCTCACCGACGAGCAGCTGCGAGAGGTAGTGCCATGACCGTCCCGCGTCCTTATTCCATTTCCCCTCACGGCTGCTGACTGCGATGCACGAATCTGGGGTTCTTGCTTGGTGTTTGAACTAGGTTGTAGGATTGATTGCTTGATTCGTGCTTAGAGTTGGAGTAGCTAGTAGTTTCGTTGCTAGATTTGATTGTGGGTAGTGATGGCCCCCAATAACCGCCCCTGTTTGTTATGAACAGCTGTAAGATGGTGATATGTTTAGTACTTATTAGTGGCTGACTAGCTATATTCCATTGATCAGACTTCATATATTCTCTAATTTGGCAACTCCTTCAGATTACCTGGTGAAGAAACAATGGTGTTTTTGTTCATATATATGATATTACAATATCTGAGCTTGGTACCATGCTCAATTAGAATGAAGGTGATCGGTAGTTTGTTTATACCATGCTTTATAGGAGATACTGATTAGGTGTCTGGTTTGGTTATAAATAGTTATGATGATGAATGCAGTAAAGACAAAGTCTTCAGCTAGATAATTATGCATATACATGTGAAACATACAAAGCTGATGTGGCCAACGCGATTTTTAAAAGACTTGTCCTCAAAATTTCACTAATGATAAACCATATCTTATCTGTAAAATTTGCTATTTTTTGCGGCAAGACTAGGTAGGAATAAATGGCCACAAACAATCAGGTGTAGTGTCTTGGTATATAATTGTGCTGGCACTGCCACTGCATGATAAAGACAGCAATTCAATTCATTATCATCTTACAAGCTCTTAGAGGCTATTGCTTGGAGCTCATTATTATTGTTAAATTATTTGTTAGTTTGGGTCCAAATTCTCTAGCATCCTTTCTGGGGAGATTTATTGCACTCTGGTAAATGAGTACTCCTTCTACTTGCTGTAGAAATCTAGAAGCCAAGCAAATGATGCAAAAGCAGAAGGAAACAAGCTTTTTGGTGCTGGACAATATGAGGAAGCATTATCTCAATATGAAATGGCATTGCAAATTGCTGCTGAGCTGGAATCTTCTGAGGATATACGTGCCGCATGCCACTCAAATCGTGCTGTGTGCTTCCTGAAATTGGTAAGCCATTTTCTGATTGTTACATAGCTTTGGTGGGCAGAGCATATTTATGGGCCATGATTATTCCTTAATGTTGTGGAAGTTCATTAGTGCAGTGTGGTTATGTATTTTCATAAAGATGGTATACACTGGCCTGCTACCACTACTGTTATCCCCTGATTGATATGATTCCTTCTTACTGTTTTACCTGAGAGGACTTGTCCTTGCACTCTGGTTAAGTTTGCTAGCAAACACTGTTTTGAATGTGCTGCCTACCTGGTCTCTTGGTAGTTGAAATCTTTGCTTCTACTTTTCCTAAATATTATCACTTGTTTAGTCTAGTTTCAAATGTATTGTACTATTCACCTTTAATCTCTTTGTTATTTACTTGGATCACCACATCTGTTGAATAAAGCTATTTTGTCTCATTATAAGCAGACCCCAATGCTGACTTGTGTGTTATTAGGGAAAACATGATGAGACGATTAAAGAATGCACAAAAGCACTTGAACTCAACCCAACATACCTGAAGGCCTTGCTTCGGAGGGCAGAAGCGCATGAAAAGCTTGAACACTATGATGAAGCTATTGCCGGTTAGATGTTTTCTCTTGTGTGTTTTTATGTGTCAATTGCACATTACCGCCTTTCACATAAGCATGCATCATCGCTGAAGTTCACTAGTTCTGATTGCTGTCAATTGATCACTGCTCATAGATATGAAAAAGGTTATTGAAGTGGATCCTTCAAATCAACAAGCCACGAGGTCCCTTTTCCGACTTGAGCCCCTGGCAGCTGAGAAGAGGGAAAAGATGAAGGAAGAAATGATCGGTAATGTGCTGCCTTTTTTTTTTTCAAGTATCACAAACAGCATTATTGGCGCTTTGTGATCTCATTGTGGAAAGCTGTAGATTTCTCTTCTGTAAAATGGCTTTTCTTGCAAGGCATGTTTTTTTTCAGGAAACACTTGGTAAAATCTGCATTGTGTGCAAGGAAAATGTCAAATTTTTATGTTGCTCATAAAGCTTACCACTGAATAAAATTAATTTCAATGCCCTCCTTTTGTTATCAGGATTTGTTTGTTTTGCTGATAATCTCACGTGCCGTTGTGCCTAGTGATCAAGTAATGGACATGTTTTTCTCCGTGAATCATTTTTCTTTTTGCTACTAATGGACTCATGTTATCGCTTGCAGCAAAACTGAAAGATCTGGGGAACTCTGTGCTGGGCCGCTTCGGAATGAGTGTTGACAATTTCAAAGCCGTCAAAGATCCAAACACTGGTTCTTACAGCATTCAATTCCAGAAGTAACATGACGTGAGGAAAGACATGGATGAATATGGCTAGGCGGCATATTTCAGTTGTAACTGTTCAAGGCACTTGTGCGTCACATACCTGGACTATTATTATCCAAATATATACCTGCAAATCGATCTGAAGGTGGGGCATGGAGGAGGAATTTGATTATTGCGTTGCGTTTGCACTTGTCGCACGTTAGACTGCTAGAGATGCTTTGCCAAGTGTGAACTTGCATGATCATTTTGAACTCTGGTATTTTTCTCAATACCAAGTCGTTTTTTCTATGTTGTAACGATGCCTTCTCGTTTAAAAGAACTGCATTTCCATGCGGTTCAAACATCCCAGTCGATGGCGACACGTTCCTGTAGTGTCTTGGCCCCAATCTGGCGATCTCGCCTTCCCATATCATTGGCCCAGCCTGACGCGTAGTCGTTTGCCTTACGTGGAAGGAAGAAGTCTACTTTTGGCCCTTCGAAAGTCTACTTTTAGTCCCTTAACTTCAAAATCGGATAAACAAGCCTTTCAACTTTTGAAACCGCGAAACCGCGCAGATTTAGTCTCTTTTGTTTGTCCGGTTTTGGAGTTGAGGGACCTCAACATACTTTCGCGATAGTTGCTACGTGGAACTACCTTTCGCATCTGCAATTGGGCCAGAACAGCAAGAAAGCGGCGTCTTGGTTGGCTGCGGTCACTTCCTTTTTCATGGACCGGGCTGGATGTCTTCCAGATAAACTAGGAAAAAGTCTACTTTTCCTCCCCCAACTTTCACGAAAGTCTGTTTTTTCTCCCTCAACTCCAAAACCGGGCAAATCACCTCCCTCAACTTTTCAAACCGTGCATTTTACCTCCCTGGAGCGGTTTTGAAGGCGGTTTTGCTACAGTAAACGGTGGCTTTGCTACAGTGAGGCGGTTTTGTCTTTTTCTTTTTTTATTTATTTCGGCTGAATCTTTGAAAAATCATATTAAATCACAGAAAAATCATAAAATAAAAAATCCAATTTTGTTGCACTCCACAAGAGTAAATCTACACAGTGAACATATAATATGATATCCTTTAGTACAAAGTTTTTGCTATGAAGGTTTTGCCTTTTTCTTTTTTATTTATTTCGGCTAAATCTTTGAAAAATCATAGTAAATTACAGAAAAATCATAAAATGGAAAATCTAATTTTGTTGGACTCCACATGAGCATATCTACACAGTGAACATATAATATGGTATGCTTTAATACAAAATTTTTGCTACCAAGGTTTTATCTTTTTCTTATTTATTTGGCTGAATCTTTGAAAAATCATAGTAAATCACAGAAAAATCATAAAATAGAAAGTCTCATTTCCTTTTTTATTTATTTGGCTACAATAAAAATTTTATACTAAAGCATATCATATTATATGTTCACTGTGTAGATATGCTCATGTGGAGTCCAACAAAATTAGATTTTCTATTTTATGATTTTTCTGTAATTTACTATAATTTTTCAAAGATTTAGCCGAAATAAATAAAAAAGAAAAAGGCAAAACCTTCATAGCAAAAACTTTGTACTAAAGGATACCATATTATATGTTTACTGTGTAGATCTACTCATGTGGAGTGCAACAAAATTAGATTTTTCATTTTATGATTTTTCTGTGATTTAATATGATTTTTCAAAGATTCAGATGAAATAAATAAAAAAAGAAAAAAACAAAACCGCCTCACTGTAGCAAAACCACTGTTTACTGTAGCAAAACCGCCTTCGAAACCGCTCCAGGGAGGTAAAATGCACGGTTTAAAAAGTTGAGGGAGGTGATTTGCCCGGTTTTAGAGTTGAGGGAGGAAAAAGCGAAATTTTGTGAAAGTTGAGGGAGGAAAAGTAACTTTTTCCGATAAACTACGCACGACCGTAGTCACGGCCCAACGATGGCAACAGGACTACTAGCCGCATGGGCAAGGGAGCAGCGGCGGCAGGAAGCCACGAACGCGAGCAGGGATCACTACGCGTTCTCGAGTCCGGCAGGTCGCGTCCAATCCCCACCCTGTTTGAGTTGGTACGCTGTGCTCCCGCCCGCCAAACCCCGTGTGCGTGCTCGCCCCCAGGCCGCGCCCAGCAGCACTGCGCGATCTCCTGTTTAGAAAAAAATATCCAAGGATATTCTTGCCATCAATCTCGAGCCACCATGGGCACAGTAGTGGCCACTGTCGGAACTCGTGGCCGTGCCCGTTCCCGTGCGTCATCCCCGGCTGTACGCAGGGAGGAGCCTACAGCGCAGTCGCCGTACCAACAGACGTTTTTTTATCAAAAGATCCAGAACCTTCCGGCTTTCATTGATGAGTAAGCCCCTGTTTAGATTGAAGATTTTTTCAACTTGATGAATAGTACCACTTTCGTTTTATTTGACAAATATTGTCCAATCGTAGATCAACTAGGCTCAAAAGATTCATCTCGTGATTTTGAACTAAACTGTGTAATTAGATATTTTTTTACCTACATTTAGTACTCCATGCAAGCGGCTAAAAATTGATGTGATGGAGAGAGAGTGAAAAAACTTGGAATTTTGAGGTGATCTAAACATGGGGTAAGTTTGAGAAAGCATTACAAGACAGGGTCACGGCGCAAGCTGCGCCAATCCCTTCACCTTTTTTTTCCTCAGGGTTCAGACTCTGAACCCCAGGCCCCCTAGCCGCTACAAAGGAGATTACATATCAGTAAGTAATGGCTCTACGCCATCAACTAGCTGTCCAAAGGGCTCTTGGGCGACAGGTGAAAACATCAGTCGATGTAGCCCTTTGTTACCTGCATACGCTCAGGTTTTAGCCTCATCCTGTATATCAGTGAGTATTTGAGGTATGGACCTGCATACATGTCTGGAAATTTTGCTGTTTCGTTCTCGCCAAATTTCCCAGATCACTAGGAGCACTAACGACGTCAGGGCTTCCTTTGAGTGCCGCGGCAATCCATCAACTATTCCGAGTATCCAGTCCTTGAGGTTGTTAGAACTGTGGATCAACTAGGGCAGATCTAGCGGGTAGTTCTCTTTACTGTTGTATAAACATGGGGTAACAGAGAGGACTTAGAGATAGAGAAAGAGAGAGCGGTAGAGACGCAAACCGTTGGGCTTGGCGGAGGAGCTCGACGTTCCCATGGCGTTGGTGACGAAGGGGAGGCAGTGGCGTCGATGTGCAGTGGTGGCGCTTCCCGTCGCTGACAGCGCCTCCCGGATCGGACTAGGGTTAGGACGGTGGAGTGGCGGCTGTGAAAACCTCTCTCTTTAGCCAGTGGCTCCCACCTCCTATTTATGGCACTGGGCGACGGGGGCTGTCACAGAACCTCCTAATTATGATGGCCCACAAGCACACGTCATTGTCATAATGACCTCTGACAGTCGTACTTATGTTCACCATAACTTAAAAGGCCTGCTTTCCTCCGAACAGGATCCAATCACAGGAGTATTGCAATATTACAACAGTTTATTCAAAATATTCAACAGAGTAAAGTAGCGGAAGTCTTACAATAACTTAGGTTACAAACCAGTTTTCAAACTTAAAACCTTAGGTAACATTATTACAAACCAGTAGTAGAGAAGTATCGGTAGTAACTTTATTACATCACACAAGCGAGATGCCTTGCCCAAAGGCCACACAATCTACTCGTCGTCACTGTCTTCAACCACGACGGTCATGCAACAAGGCTCGAAGCAGACTTGTTCATGAACCGCACCTGCAACAAGGGGTTAACAAACCCTGAGTACGAGAGTACTCAACAAGACTTACCTGACTAAGACAAAGACTCCAAGGGCATGCTAGCTTTAGGGAATCAAGGTACGGGTAATCAAGAATCAAATTTTCTTTTTGCAGAAAAGCTTATTAAAGTAAGTCCTTATCTTCAACATTTTACTTTTACCATTGATGGTTCATTAACCAATTCTAGGTGATCCTAATCTAGATCAAAGTAATTATCATCAAAACCTTTCTCATTCTTTCTTTCAATTCCAGTTCTTAACTACGATGTTGGTGCAAGGCCAAGACTCCTTTCTCGTGGAGTAACGACGATTCGAACCGCTTCATTTACCCAGCTGGGGATTCCTAACCACACGACATATGTAGAACTGAATCTTGCATATATCAACTCTTACCCGAATAACCCAAAACCAGAACGTGTCCATCGCCACCCGAGAGCACAGTACTCCTCGAACCCGGCCCAATTCTAGCCCCGAGGGTACACGTTACTCTCGCCATCTCTCCACTCCCAGTGCGAGGTTAGACGTTCTCGTAATGGACTAACCAAAGTAAGGCTTACCCGACATGGGCACATGGCTAGTACTAATAAAAACTCCATGACGCGAGGGCCAACAACGTACGGTCCTTAACTGATAAGGCGGAAACAATACAGTGGGACTCCTTTCCCAATGCATGTTAGCAGTGGCCAAACCACCCGCCCGATCTTACAAGTTCATTCACATATTTCAATATTCATTCGATATGCCGTCATGGCTATGTAAACATTCATTTAAAAGCTTAACTTCTAAGCATAGCGAAGCATACTACGCATTTTCCGTAAAGCAGGTATCAAGGTTGATATCACAATAATCAAGGATGATAATGCAGCAATTAGGTTATCACTCAACTCCTAATTACTTAATGCAGTCAACCATAATATAAATAATAAAACATTTGTAAAACTCAAGGTAGGGTTTAAATGCACCGGGGCTTGCCTTGCTCAAACACGATGACCGACTCAGACTCGAGGACTTCACCCCCTGGTCCGGAACCCACCGACGATCGCTCTTCTCCGGAAGCTTGATCGACGACTTCGGCTTCCTCGAAAGCGGAGACTACACGAATACATAACATGCTTTAACATGATGTTCGATGATAAACATGATGCTTGATGATAACATGCCACGGTTACGATTTGAGTACAACTTTCTTCTACGGTACAGTCGCAAACAGAAAACCTACTAACTAGAAGCGACGATTCCAGCGATACCAGCTTTTAACCTAACAAGTTACTAACGAGTTCAATCATGAAATTAAGGTGCCAAAGATCACCAAAGGGTAGTGACCTAAGGACTTCACTCAATCAAAAGGCACCCAACACTTAAAGTTCTCAAATTAACATTTATTTTCTATTTAACTAATTAGGGCATAATTAGGAGTTGATCAAATTTTACCTAATCAAGCTCAAACTTTTTCTATGGGTTAAGAATGAATTACAACAGTGTTATAATAAATTTCATAATTTTTGGATAAATAAATTAATTATTAAAATTACTGGAAGTTGCATTTAATCTTTAATGAAACTAATTAATTCTACTGCTCAAAGTATTCAAATTCATGATTTAACATTTTTCCTAGATAGTTTATACATTGAAAAGCTTACACAAAAATTTTCATGAATTTTGGAACTCTACACAATTTTTAATGAAATAAACAAATAATAACACTATTCATTTATTTGAAAAAGAAAAATAAAAACGAAATCGGGCTGACTTTTCTTTTTCCCCGCGGTCCGGCCCAACCAGACGGCCCGCTCACGCGCGCCCGCACGCGCGCTCGCACTCGCCCGAGCGGCCCAGCACCGCGGCCCAGCCCGCGCGCGCTCACTCTCCCGTTCTCTCTCACTGACAGGCCGACCCCACCTGTCATCACCTACCTCCGCTCTCTCGTTCTCTCCCGCGCGCTCACTCACCTTCGCGCGGTGGCCGGCCGGTGACCGGGGCTTCGGTCGACCAACTGAACCGACCGACACCAACTACACCTTCCCACGACTCCATTTTACTAATTTGCCCCACGGTTCGAGCTCCGGTGACACTTCACCGACGACGGTGGCGGCTCGGCAACTACGGTGACCGACGACTCGACGCCACAAAGGTGCAAAGCTTAAACTATCTAGCCAGGGAGCATCAGGGGCGTACCACGATCACAGAGGCGTGATCGGTTGAAGTGGAGAGACACTGGAGGCGGCTGGTCACGGTGGCGGGGCTCAACCGGGACGGCGGCGACCCGAGGTGGAAGACGATGGTTCCCCGGTGATCCTGAGCGGTAGCATCTACACCAAGAGGCGCAACAGGTTCGCAAGGTGATGGCGGAGCGATTGGCGAGATGGAGATGGATGCGGTGGAGCAGGGAGGGCGAATTTGGCCGGAGCAATGAGGACGGTGGCGGCGGCGATGATGAAACCGGACGACGACAGTGGCGGTGTCGGTCCCTTTTATAGCGCTGTGAAGCAAGGAAGCAGCTAGAGAGCGCGAAGCGGTCCCTGTGGTCGCGGTGGCAGGATGGAAGGTCGTGGAAGCGGCCAGCGCGACGTCGGCGGCTCGCCGGCGCCCATGCCGCGCGCTGCCGGTGCGTGATTCGCCGGTGCACTGTAGCTGTTCCCCCCCAACTTTTGAAATTCCAAACTGTTTTCTCAAATTACTCTCAAAATCATGTAACAACTTGAAAAACTTCCAATCTATGAAATCTTCAGAATTTCAAGCTCTACAAGTTTTGTATTGAACACTTTTTCAAATTCTCACTGGATTTTGAAATTTGAATTTAAACTCAAAAGGGGACACATTTTTCAGATTTGGTAATTTAGAAATTACTTTTGATTTTACATTGAAACTTCAAAATCTCCCAACATCAAAGTTGTATATCTTGACCAGACCTACAACTTTGCTGTTCAAAATTTTTTAAAATTCAGCCTCCATTTTGAAATCTTAGTTTGGGGACAAAAATGAATTAAATTTGAAATTTGCCTATTTTCTAAATTGCTCCACATTTTACACTAAAACTTTGAAAACTCAAAACACCAAAGTTGTAGCCCTTGAAAAGTTCTACAAACTTGGTTTTGAACTTTTTTCCAAATTTTGCTTAGATTTTGAATTATTTCAAAAGGGGTAAAACAGGGTTTTGAAATTTAGGGTTTTCGGAGGAATTTTAAATCGAAATTTGTTGCTACTTTGATTGGTGATTACTTAGTGATCAAAACCTCACCCAAGGGCATCATTTGGACCAACATGACATGGTTGACCAAATGCCACTCTTGGTTGACCAATTAGCTTTTAAAAATTCTTTTACATTTCTCCCCAGATTTGAATTTAAATTTGAATCGGAAAGCTCGTGACAAGTTTTGGGACTCTAATTCAAACTCAAATTTGGAGCTTCATTTTAAATGTTGTACTTGAGCTCATACCCTACACTTGACACTAGTGGGCAACACAGTCGCACACCTCAATTTACGCAGGGCATGGACTAAGTATTTGCGGTGGCATTCGAAATTAGGGTTTTCGGGTTCGGAGCACACCACTGAGAAACACATTCAACCTAAATAAGTAAACTCGTTTTAGTTGATGCATAACAAGTTTAACCTAACAGGGATGCTTTGCAATGCATTATGATGACATGGCAGATTAATTAGCACTATAACACCCGGGGTGTTACAGCCCTTCCCCCTTAAAGAAATCTCGTCCCGAGATTTAAAGCCTTGAGTTAAGTAAGGGAAAAGGAAACGTGTCAAGCAAACACGTCCAAGACTTGTCTACAAAACGGGTAGGGGTTTTCTGCATTATAAAGATTTTTTTTAAAAGGATAGGTTACAGTTTAAAGAAGAAATTGCAACCTAGATAGAAGCAAAGAACTCCGGGAAATTCTCCAACAGATAACCTTCCGATTCCCAGGTGGCTTCCTCTTCTGAATGTTGATCCCATTGTATCTTGTACCATTTAATTGTTCTACTCCGGGTAACACGATCCTTTCGATCCAAAACTCGGACAGGATATTTAGAATATGTCAAATCCGGTTCAAGTTCAACTCCCTCAACATCAACCACTTGATCAGGTACTTGCAGACACTTCTTCATTTGTGATACATGAAATACATTGTGCACGGCTGACAGTTGTTCAGGCAGCTTTAATCTATATGCCACCTTCTTTGTCTCATATTCAATTCTGACTGAGTAAAGATATACTTTAAACTCTTGTGATCTGTATACATGTGGCAAGTATTACCCAACAAGTAATGACGCCATATTTTTAATGCATGAACCACAGCTGCTAATTCAAGATCATGTGTCGGATAATGTTCTTCATGGCGCTTCAACTGTCTTGAGGCATAAGCAATGACTCTGCCTTCCTGCATCAATACGCAACCAAGGCCAATACCCGAGGCATCACAGTAAACATCAAATGGCTTTTCTATATCTGGTTGTGCCAAAACTGGAGCAGTTGTCAATGACCTCTTTAAAATTCTAAAAGCTTTTTCACATTCTGGAGACCATATGAACTTAGTTTGATTCTTCAACAACTCTGTGATTGGCTTGGCTACCTTTGAAAAGTCAGGTATGAATCGACGGTAATAACCCGCCATTCCCAGAAAACTTCGGACTTCATGAACTGAGATTGGTGGCTTCCAATTCAGAATATCTTTCACCTTGCCAGGATCTACTGCTACTCCTTCGGCTGACAACACATGTCCTAAGAATTGCACTTCTTTTAACCAAAACTCACATTTACTGAACTTGGCATACAGTTGATGATCTCTCAGACGAGTCAGAACAATTCTGAGATGCTCAACATGCTCTTCTTCACTTTTGGAGTATACCAGAATATCATCAATAAAGACAACCACAAACTTGTCGAGTTCTGGCATGAAAACTGAATTCATTAGATACATGAAATGTGCCGGTGCATTAGTGAGACCAAAAGACATAACTAGGTACTCATACAGTCCATATTTGGTGGTGAATGCAGTCTTTGGAATATCTTCAGGTCGAATCTTAATTTGATGGTATCCTGATCGAAGATCGATCTTTGAAAATACCTTTGCCCCCGCAAGCTGATCAAAGAGCAGATCAATGCGAGGCAACGGATATTTATTCTTAATGGTTACTTCATTCAGCGGTCGATAGTCAACACACATCCTTAAAGTCTGATCTTTCTTCTTGACAAAAAGAGCTGGACATCCCCATGGTGAGGAACTGGGTCTGATAAAACCTTTGTCACGTAACTCTTGCAATTGATCCTTAAGTTCTGCTAATTCATTGGGTGGCATTCTGTAAGCTCTCCGGGATATTGGGGCAGTACCCGGTTTTAACTCAATCACAAACTCTACATCTCTGTCTGGTGGCAGACCTGGTAGATCATCTGGAAACACGTCTGAAAATTCATAGACTACCGGTATATCACAAATCTCCTGTACTGAAGTTGCACATACCCTTTCAACTGTTCTCTTTGGGATAGGAAGTTGGATAAGAAGATGAGATTTATTATCTGGCAGGTTCAACCTTATAGTTCTGTGCAGTGCATCTATAAGGGCTCCTCTTTGGTACATCCAATTCATACCCAGGATTACATCTATATCCTGTTTCTGTAATATTATCATTGAGGTAGGGAATATATGCCCACCTAACTCTATAGGTACGTCACGTACCATCTCCTTAGTACACAGTCGTCCCCCGGGCGACTGGATAAAGAAATCCTCTTGTGTTCCCATAATTGGAATGTCATACTTAACAACAAAGGTGCGATTTATGAATGTATGCGATGCACCTGAATCAAATAACAGTACTGCTGGATGATTAGCAACAGGGAACATACCCATCATAACAGGTTCTCCCTCTGGGATTGCACTTGCTTGAGTGTAGAATACACGTCCGGTCTTCCTCTTCTCACCCTTACTCTTCTGAACATTCAGATTATTATTCTTGCTCTGAAGTTGCTGCTGTTGTGGTACGGGAGCTCTGGGATAATTGGGATTGTACTGCCTTGGATACGGGCAATCCTTGGAAAAGTGGCCTGGCTTTCCACAGTTGTAGCAGGGAAAGTTATGGGTTACTGGAGTCTGGTTTCGAATACCAGGGGCATTCGGCTGCTGTAAAAATTGCGGGGTTGCGGCAGGACGGAAAAACGTCTGCGGCTGAACTTGGTATTGCGGTGGACGATAAGTTGTGCGGAAATGGTTCTGAGGGTGATAAACAAACTTATGGCGCTTCTTAATGCCGCCGGACGGACTTGAAAACACTGGCTTCTTTTTCTTCAACTCTTTGTGCAGTCGGGACTTCTCTTCTGACGCAATAGCCACATTGACTATCTCATGGTAAGTGGCATTATAGCAGGTAACTAATGCTTCCTGGATTCTGGTACTCAAACCTCTCATGAAACAACTCTTCTTCTTTGCATCGGTATTCACATATTCAGCTGCATACTGGGACAGATGATTAAATTTGCCCACATATTGTAGAACTGTCTGGTTCCCTTGCTTCAGTGAGAGAAACTCCTCTAGCTTCATGGCCATGACACCATCTGGGATATAATGTGCTCTAAAGGCTTCACAAAACTCCTGCCAAGTGACACGGTGGCCAGCAGGCTGTGCGGCGACTAGATTCGCCCACCACGCCCCTGCGGCACCTCTGAGTTGTTGTGCTGCAAACACAGGCTTCTGGTGCTCCGTGCACTGTAACAGTTCAAACTTCTGCTCCATGGTACGGAGCCAGTCATCCGCCTCTAGCGGCTCATCTGCCTTTGAGAACACTGGTGGACGGGTATCGGTGAAATCCACATAAGTGGTTTCCCCTCCATTGTTACGGCCTCGACGACCCTGATTCCCATTCTGATTCTGATTCTGAGCCAACAGGGTAGTGGCATTAACCAGTGCGGCAATAGCTTCTGCCAAGGTAGGTGGAAACGGTGGGGGATTCGGAGTATTGTCCCCTTCCTGGGAAGTTCCAGTACCGTCCATCTGTTGTACACAAACCATGTTTATTTACATTGCTTTATTGAATTAAAAAGCGGTTAGCACAGAACTTGTATACACATACAAACTCATCTTACATATTTCATTACAAACTGGCTTGCAAGCAAGAAACCACCCACTAAGGTTCTTAGAAAGCAGGAAAGACTACTATATTACACAACCATCCATGTCGGCCCTTCACTCCTCATCATCATCGCTGATCACGATCACTTCCTCCTCATTCTCTGGAGCACTTGCACCAGTGACATGACTTGCATCATCCCCACTTTCCATCATGGGTTCATCTTCTTCCGGATCTTCTTCATTGTCCTCTCCATCAGGAACAACCACGGCACCAACATCATCTTCTACTGCCTGGGGCTGATGATTGGGATTCATCAGATCATTTAGCCTGTGAACTTCCTCATGCAGGACTGTGTTGTACTGCTCCAGGTGTGTCACATAAAGCTCCAACTCACGAACACGAGCCCTGGCTTCTGTCTCCTTTTCCAGCGACTCATTCTGGAACTGTTTCCAAAAACGCATGTTGCGCTTCAGTCGCTCTACTTCTGATGTAAGCCTTGCAACCTCTGACTCCGAATCCGGGTTCGGATTACGGCTACTGCTTGCTCCATCAACTCTGGCGGCCAACTGATGACGCGGCACTCCTTGCGGACCCGTTTTCTTGCGAGGAGTCGTCTTCACACGTGCCATCCTAAAACAAGACAGAATTAGGACGATGAGAACAGATAGGGGGATCTGAAGGTTAGCATGAATAGAATTGAACCTTACTTAACCCAAACCACTTTAAAAGGGAAGGTAACTTAAGCAGGTTAATTAAACATGATGCATGCATCGTACTTACGATCTAACAGAAAGATTTAAGTAACACATGCAATCTTTATAACATAGGGCACTATACATGATACTTCACTACGAAGCTTTCAAATATGAGCTAAGGAAACTATAGAATGGATTAAGAGAAGCAAAAGCAGTTTGGACCCAAAATATCAGTATTAAATTTGTTGACCCAAATCATTTTGAAGTTTTACAAGGTAATACTACAATAACCCGAGTGATTATGCTCTGGTACCAGCTGTCACAGAACCTCCTAATTATGATGGCCCACAAGCACACGTCATTGTCATAATGACCTCTGACAGTCGTACTTATGTTCACCATAACTTAAAAGGCCTGCTTTCCTCCGAACAGGATCCAATCACAGGAGTATTGCAATATTACAACAGTTTATTCAAAATATTCAACAGAGTAAAGTAGCGGAAGTCTTACAATAACTTAGGTTACAAACCAGTTTTCAAACTTAAAACCTTAGGTAACATTATTACAAACCAGTAGTAGAGAAGTATCGGTAGTAACTTTATTACATCACACAAGCGAGATGCCTTGCCCAAAGGCCACACAATCTACTCGTCGTCACTGTCTTCAACCACGACGGTCATGCAACAAGGCTCGAAGCAGACTTGTTCATGAACCGCACCTGCAACAAGGGGTTAACAAACCCTGAGTACGAGAGTACTCAACAAGACTTACCCGACTAAGACAAAGACTCCAAGGGCATGCTAGCTTTAGGGAATCAAGGTACGGGTAATCAAGAATCAAATTTTCTTTTTGCAGAAAAGCTTATTAAAGTAAGTCCTTATCTTCAACATTTTACTTTTACCATTGATGGTTCATTAACCAATTCTAGGTGATCCTAATCTAGATCAAAGTAATTATCATCAAAACCTTTCTCATTCTTTCTTTCAATTCCAGTTCTTAACTACGATGTTGGTGCAAGGCCAAGACTCCTTTCTCGTGGAGTAACGACGATTCGAACCGCTTCATTTACCCAGCTGGGGATTCCTAACCACACGACATATGTAGAACTGAATCTTGCATATATCAACTCTTACCCGAATAACCCAAAACCAGAACGTGTCCATCGCCACCCGAGAGCACAGTACTCCTCGAACCCGGCCCAATTCTAGCCCTGAGGGTACACGTTACTCTCGCCATCTCTCCACTCCCAGTGCGAGGTTAGACGTTCTCGTAATGGACTAACCAAAGTAAGGCTTACCCGACATGGGCACATGGCTAGTACTAATAAAAACTCCATGACGCGAGGGCCAACAACGTACGGTCCTTAACTGATAAGGCGGAAACAATACAGTGGGACTCCTTTCCCAATGCATGTTAGCAGTGGCCAAACCACCCGCCCGATCTTACAAGTTCATTCACATATTTCAATATTCATTCGATATGCCGTCATGGCTATGTAAACATTCATTTAAAAGCTTAACTTCTAAGCATAGCGAAGCATACTACGCATTTTCCGTAAAGCAGGTATCAAGGTTGATATCACAATAATCAAGGATGATAATGCAGCAATTAGGTTATCACTCAACTCCTAATTACTTAATGCAGTCAACCATAATATAAATAATAAAACATTTGTAAAACTCAAGGTAGGGTTTAAATGCACCGGGGCTTGCCTTGCTCAAACACGACGACCGACTCAGACTCGAGGACTTCACCCCCTGGTCCGGAACCCACCGACGATCGCTCTTCTCCGGAAGCTTGATCGACGACTTCGGCTTCCTCAAAAGCGGAGACTACACGAATACATAACATGCTTTAACATGATGTTCGATGATAAACATGATGCTTGATGATAACATGCCACGGTTACGATTTGAGTACAACTTTCTTCTACGGTACAGTCGCAAACAGAAAACCTACTAACTAGAAGCGACGATTCCAGCGATACCAGCTTTTAACCTAACAAGTTACTAACGAGTTCAATCATGAAATTAAGGTGCCAAAGATCACCAAAGGGTAGTGACCTAAGGACTTCACTCAATCAAAAGGCACCCAACACTTAAAGTTCTCAAATTAACATTTATTTTCTATTTAACTAATTAGGGCATAATTAGGAGTTGATCAAATTTTACCTAATCAAGCTCAAACTTTTTCTATGGGTTAAGAATGAATTACAACAGTGTTATAATAAATTTCATAATTTTTGGATAAATAAATTAATTATTAAAATTACTGGAAGTTGCATTTAATCTTTAATGAAACTAATTAATTCTACTGCTCAAAGTATTCAAATTCATGATTTAACATTTTTCCTAGATAGTTTATACATTGAAAAGCTTACACAAAAATTTTCATGAATTTTGGAACTCTACACAATTTTTAATGAAATAAACAAATAATAACACTATTCATTTATTTGAAAAAGAAAAACAAAAACGAAATCGGGCTGACTTTTCTTTTTCCCCGCGGTCCGGCCCAACCAGACGGCCCGCTCACGCGCGCCCGCACGCGCGCTCGCACTCGCCCGAGCGGCCCAGCACCGCGGCCCAGCCCGCGCGCGCTCACTCTCCCGTTCTCTCTCACTGACAGGCCGACCCCACCTGTCATCACCTACCTCCGCTCTCTCGTTCTCTCCCGCGCGCTCACTCACCTTCGCGCGGTGGCCGGCCGGTGACCGGGGCTTCGGTCGACCAACTGAACCGACCGACACCAACTACACCTTCCCACGACTCCATTTTACTAATTTGCCCCACGGTTCGAGCTCCGGTGACACTTCACCGACGACGGTGGCGGCTCGGCAACTACGGTGACCGACGACTCGACGCCACAAAGGTGCAAAGCTTAAACTATCTAGCCAGGGAGCATCAGGGGCGTACCACGATCACAGAGGCGTGATCGGTTGAAGTGGAGAGACACTGGAGGCGGCTGGTCACGGTGGCGGGGCTCAACCGGGACGGCGGCGACCCGAGGTGGAAGACGATGGTTCCCCGGTGATCCTGAGCGGTAGCATCTACACCAAGAGGCGCAACAGGTTCGCAAGGTGATGGCGGAGCGATTGGCGAGATGGAGATGGATGCGGTGGAGCAGGGAGGGCGAATTTGGCCGGAGCAATGAGGACGGTGGCGGCGGCGATGATGAAACCGGACGACGACAGTGGCGGTGTCGGTCCCTTTTATAGCGCTGTGAAGCAAGGAAGCAGCTAGAGAGCGCGAAGCGGTCCCTGTGGTCGCGGTGGCAGGATGGAAGGTCGTGGAAGCGGCCAGCGCGACGTCGGCGGCTCGCCGGCGCCCATGCCGCGCGCTGCCGGTGCGTGATTCGCCGGTGCACTGTAGCTGTTCCCCCCCAACTTTTGAAATTCCAAACTGTTTTCTCAAATTACTCTCAAAATCATGTAACAACTTGAAAAACTTCCAATCTATGAAATCTTCAGAATTTCAAGCTCTACAAGTTTTGTATTGAACACTTTTTCAAATTCTCACTGGATTTTGAAATTTGAATTTAAACTCAAAAGGGGACACATTTTTCAGATTTGGTAATTTAGAAATTACTTTTGATTTTACATTGAAACTTCAAAATCTCCCAACATCAAAGTTGTATATCTTGACCAGACCTACAACTTTGCTGTTCAAAATTTTTTAAAATTCAGCCTCCATTTTGAAATCTTAGTTTGGGGACAAAAATGAATTAAATTTGAAATTTGCCTATTTTCTAAATTGCTCCACATTTTACACTAAAACTTTGAAAACTCAAAACACCAAAGTTGTAGCCCTTGAAAAGTTCTACAAACTTGGTTTTGAACTTTTTTCCAAATTTTGCTTAGATTTTGAATTATTTCAAAAGGGGTAAAACAGGGTTTTGAAATTTAGGGTTTTCGGAGGAATTTTAAATCGAAATTTGTTGCTACTTTGATTGGTGATTACTTAGTGATCAAAACCTCACCCAAGGGCATCATTTGGACCAACATGACATGGTTGACCAAATGCCACTCTTGGTTGACCAATTAGCTTTTAAAAATTCTTTTACATTTCTCCCCAGATTTGAATTTAAATTTGAATCGGAAAGCTCGTGACAAGTTTTGGGACTCCAATTCAAACTCAAATTTGGAGCTTCATTTTAAATGTTGTACTTGAGCTCATACCCTACACTTGACACTAGTGGGCAACACAGTCGCACACCTCAATTTACGCAGGGCATGGACTAAGTATTTGCGGTGGCATTCGAAATTAGGGTTTTCGGGTTCGGAGCACACCACTGAGAAACACATTCAACCTAAATAAGTAAACTCGTTTTAGTTGATGCATAACAAGTTTAACCTAACAGGGATGCTTTGCAATGCATTATGATGACATGGCAGATTAATTAGCACTATAACACCCGGGGTGTTACAGGGGCCCACCAGCCGTGCTTGGGCTGGACGCCCCCGATCAGGGCGCGAGTCAAGGCCCAAGTGGCCGTTGGGCCATCTTGGTGGGAGATCAATTCCAACATTCTCCCCCTTGATCTCATCTTATACTTTAACTTTAAATTTTGACTTTAATCTCTTTCACTTTTATTTGTTTCATCACAAATCAGTGCATAGAGCATGCCTCATCGTCACGGTCAGTCGCCGATAGATTTAACAGCTACAATACACATCTCTGATATGAAACAGATTCTTTAACTTTTGGGCCCTTTATTGTCCGGAAATCATAGGCTATACCATAAACCCATGTCGACTGTGTGTTCTCCGAACACACTGGGCGGTAAGCCTTGGTAAGCGGATCCGCAAGCACTTTCTTGTCACTTACATGTTTAATACCCTTTGGTATGATTCCGAACTTTTTCCTTAACAACGTATAACTTTAATGTCAATGTGTTTGGCAGCACACTTGACTTGTTGTTATAGGAGTAAACTACTTAAATGGTCATTGCTGTTGACAACCATTATCAATTCCGGGTACAAGTTACTTAACCATTTCGCCTGTCCCTCAGCCTCATATCATGCTATATTATAACTTTACATCACTCATGATACTAGAACTGTTTCTTTTTGAAGCTTTTCCACAATAAAACTCCAACTGCGAGTGTTAGCTACTATGTGGGTTTCACTAAACATCTCGCCAAAATATAACATTTGTACCCACAATTACTTGAGAGTACATGTTCTTTCCTTTTTAGCATGAGGCCGACATTTTTAACTCCATTCCAGTGATCTATATTTGGACTGGACTTTTGTCAAACAACCCGGATACGTAAACTGTGTCAGGGCAAGGTCTTATCTTTGTGCTCATTAAGCTTCCAACAGCTGAAGCATATAGGACGTCCATCTATAACAATCTTACATTGCTTTTGGAACATTAAAGTTCTCAAAACTATTACCCTGACCATGAGAACAGGCGTAGGTTTACCCGCATAGGTACTTTATTTCTTTAGAAACTTTTCTTAGCATGCGTATGCGATAGTCACAATACCCCTTTTCTTCTATCTCGGTGAATTTCAATTCTTTTAACGAGATACATTTCACCGAGAATTTTCTTATCGAACCTTGAGGATAAGAACTTCTTCTCATGCAGTAGATTGACATCACTACTAACAATTAGGGTGTCATCCACACAGGATTAGGAAATGAATTTCTCCTTCTATAACTTTGTACAAACGCAATTGTCCTCTCATTCTCTTTAACCCAAAATTTCTAATTGACTCTTTAACTTTAAATGCCACTGTCTATAGATTTGCTCTATTCCATAAGAGATTTCTACAGGTGGCATCCCTTACATTCTGTCTTTTCATGACAAAACCTCTGGGTTGTGCCACGTAATTATTTCATACAAATCCCATTGGGAAATGTTGTCTTTACTTTCATCTGATGTAAATCAGATCATGATGTGCCACTAGCACTCATTATAATCTATTCACTCGCTTCGCGCAAAAACCTTTGATTCAAGTCGCGCTCCATATCTTTACATATTCCCTTTGGAGTCACATTTTGTCTTGTAGACCCATCACAACCTACTGTCTTGGCTCCTTAGGAATTTATTCTAGATCCCAAAATATTATTGGTATTATCGATTCCATTTCATCTTCCTTTGCTTCTTGCCACTTGGATGAGTGAACACCTCTCATGGCTTCTTCAAATTAGGTGGGATTACCCTCTATTTGAATTTCACTAATATAGACTTTATAATCGTCAGAAATATCTGATTTTCTTATTCTTTGAGACTTTCTGGAGCCTTAGCTACTATCATTTCTTGACCTTTATTGCCAAAAGACAATTAATTCTACAAGGTCCTGTGTAACAAGATCCTTGTTTACATTATTCATCCTCCTTGCGGAGTCAGGTTTCTTTGTACCATGCTCCCCCAGATTGTCTCATCTTTAATTTTCTTATTTTGGGTTCAATCTGCTAAAACTCATATGGTGCATTTAGCACCGCCTTTAAAACTCTAAACACGTCCAGTATAAATACTGGCTGACTATGTTATCTTTCTGTTAGAACTGTCAAAGGTCCATGAATTTAGCTATATCTTTACTTTAGGGGTATCGATATTATGACCGTCTTACTCCCCCGACGATCACATTCATCTTTTATAGATCACTTTAGTATGCATCGCATTGTCTGAATTATGGGGAAGTATCTTTCTTAATTGTCTTTCTTAATTGATCTCACCTTTCTCCCCCTCGAAATATGGTACGAACTTTTCTACCATAATTTCGAAAACTATTCAGAACTCTTGTGAATGAGGAAACTTTGATTACTTTCTTCATCCACATGATTACATCATGCAAATGAAATTATTTCTTAATTTGTTGAGAGTACTTTTCCCTCATTTCACTTCAAGAACTCAACAGAGTCTTTTGTCATTGATACTTTCGCAAGTCACGCTTGCATGTCATTCTTATCTTGAGGTTCGTCTGTAACTTTCTGTTCTTCTTAAACTTATATTAGGATAACATAAGAGCTACCCTTAACTTTTCTCCCTGTGCGGAATACACTCAAAGCACATGAGTCATTACAATTTTCTCCTGCCATGCAGGATAAATACTATGTCAAATTTCTCCCGCCATGCAGGATTTATTAACATAAGTATTATGCCAACTTTACCCCGCCATGCGGGTATTTTCTCAAACTTTTCCCGTCATGCGGGTACTATCACAAACTTTTCCCGCCATGCGAGATAATTTTCTTGAAGGGACATAAATGTCAATATTGACTCATATTCAATCAAATTTAGAAATAAATCCAAATACTCTTTAACACACATGCTTAATCCGACGTTGGTCAAATTAAACATGCATGTAACTTATTACATTTCAAATCATGATGATTAAGTCTAAAATTATATTACTTATTGCATATTTTATCATGATGATAAGAATTGAAAACTAAAATCTTTTCATAAAGAGTACATAAAAGGCATCTCTTAAACTAAACTCTTATTTTTCTATTCCTTGGATCAATATCCTAGAATTCTTTTTCTTTTGAAGCCATTCTTTAAAGAGACCGCAGTCCCTTACACAATAGTCTTCTTTCTGCAAAAATTGCACTTTTCATCTTCTGAGTCACAAGTACCCAGCTCATTTTCTTTTCACCCTTCAAGAATAAAGGCATGAAGTTCTTTGTCTGAAAACATCATCAATAATGAGCATGAAAATAACCCTACATTGGTTTGGTTAAAGACATGCACATTAAACTTTTAAAAACTTTATGTTCTATTCTATATCACTGTTGGACAGAAATAGAATAAAACAACCTTCTTCTACATTAATTCCACATCACCGTTGGGCAGAAATGGGATTAACATATGAAAAACTCAATTATTTTATAAACATCTTCAAAATTAAATTCTCCCGTTGGTTCGAATTTAATTATGAAGATCGTCATCATCATTGCAGTGGAAACATGAAAATACATTACATTCTGCTCGCTCTTTGAGCATCTTTTGTTTCTTATCTATTCTCTGAAATTGGTCACTTTGATGCAAAATTCATCAGAGATTTAATCTTTAAACGTAAGACTCAGAATTATAATATTGTTATCATCAACGTTGGTCAGAAAATAACAACATCATAATTTTCTGTAAACTTAAACTCTTAAATAAACTTATAATATTGTTATCATCAACGTTGATCAGAAAATAACAATATTATAATTTATCTTAACTGATTATTTCTTCAATTTAAAATTTCCGTTGGTTCCAACTTTAATTGGAGGATCAACTTTTCATTATCATTTACTGAATAACTATAACTGCTCTTCAAATTAAATCCTCCCGTTGGTTCGGATTTAATGAGAAGACACTATTCTTTTTCTTTGCAGCGGAAACATGAATAGTTCTATAAATTAATATTTTCAGAAGCATTTCTCTGTAAACATTTACTCTCTGAAAAAAAATTCAAACACGTTGGTGCAATGAATTTCCAGAGATTTAAACTCACAATATAACATTATTCATCAAATTCGCTTCTGAAAATAACATAATACTTAAAAAACATTGGTTACTGTTTATTTGGGCCAACTCCCTGCTCGGCCCGAAGGCCTGCTCGCGCGCCCTCAGGCGCTTTCGCGGCCCAGCTTGGCGGCCCAGCAAGCTAGCCTCGCAGGCGCGCGCGGCACTCCCCCGCGCCCAGGCCACAACCTGGGCCTGGGCCGGGAATTCGCTGCCCCGCCTGGGCTGAATCCGGTCCGACAGCTCTCAACCGTTCATCAAGATCTGACGGTCGTCCTTCATTCTCGGACAAACAAAAAACCCCGGCTTCTGCCTCTCCCACCGAAAACCCTAAGCCATTCTCTTCTTTCCCCTCTCTCTGAGCACCGCACGCCCGAGAGGAAGAGAGGCAGCGGCGGCGGCCGCGGTGCTCGCCGGCGTCGGTGAGGAAGAGAAGCGCCAGAGCGAGTCCAGCCCTCTTTCCTCCTTTCCTTTCTCTCTCCTGCACCACAGAAGGAAAACGCCAGAGCTCGCGGCGGTGGTGGCTGCCGAGGCCGCCGGCGGCGGCGGGCGTATGGAGCCGCCGGAGTCCCGCCGGCTCCCTGTCTTTCTTAACTTTTCCCCTTCCCATCCTCTCTCTCTCAGCAAAGAGCTGCAGCCACCCAAGGTGCCCGAGATGTCCGGAGGAAGAAGATGGCGCCGTCGCGAGGGCTCTCACCGGCGCGCATGCTCGCCGAGGCTGAGCATGCCGTCATCGAGCGTCTGCGTGTCGGTGCCCTTTGAGCCCGTAGGCACTTCTTCCCGCACGGCGTCTATTGACGGCAGCCAGCGGTGAGGAATCGGTAGGTCCCTTCCACTTTGATCTAGGGTTAGGGTTTGTACTTTCCGCACGGTGTCTAGGTGACGTCCGGCGGTGTTAAGGGGGCCGAGCGGAGCCCAAGTAGGACCCCTTTCCTTTTCCAGTTAGGGTTAGGGTTTGCTCTTCTGTCCGGATCGAGATCCGTTGTACTTTTCTTTCTTCTTTTCTATGATTGTTGATTGTTCTTTCTCGATCCGATTCAAAATCTTTTCTTTCTACCCAATCTATGATCTACTCGCTAGAAACAACCTTGCTCCGGTACCATTGTTAGAACTGTGGATCAACTAGGGCAGATTTAGCGGGTAGTTCTCTTTACTGTTGTATAAACATGGGGTAACAGAGAGGACTTAGAGATAGAGAAAGAGAGAGCGGTAGAGACGCAAACCGTTGGGCTTGGCGGAGGAGCTCGAAGTTCCCATGGCGTTGGTGACGAAGGGGAGGCAGTGGCGTCGATGTGCAGTGGTGGCGCTTCCCGTCGCTGACAGCGTCTCCCGGATCGGACTAGGGTTAGGACGGTGGAGTGGCGGCTGTGAAAACCTCTCTCTTTAGCCAGTGGCTCTCACCTCTTATTTATGGCACTGGGCGACGGGGGCCCACCAGCCGTGCTTGGGCTGGACGCCCCCGATCAGGGCGCGAGTCAAGGCCCAAGTGGCCGTTGGGCCATCTTGGTGGGAGATCAATTCCAACAGAGGTTACCAGTCGGATTCCAGTTCTCAGGCGCCAAGCTTGCAGCACCAACCCAATCTGCAACCCTCTTCTATACGTTTCTAGCAACATTGCATTCCACGAACAGATGAGCAGTTGTCTCCAGGTTTCTAATGCACAGTTGGCAGAAGTATTCGTTGGGCCATTGGCGCTGCAGCAGTCGTGCAGCTGTCCATATACGGTTTTGCAGTAGTAGCCACAAGAAGAACCTGCACTTAGGAGGTGCCCTGGATGTCCAAGCCCTTGTTTAGATTGAAGATTTTTTCAACCTGATGAATAGTACAACTTTCGTCTTATTTGATAAATATTGTCCAATCGTAGACCAACTAGGCTCAAAAGATTCATCTCGTGATTTTGAACTAAACTGTGTAATTAGATATTTTTTTTACCTATATTTAGTACTCCATGCAAGCGGCTAAAAATTGATGTGATGGAGAGAGAGTGAAAAAACTTGGAATTTTGAGGTGATCTAAACATGGGGCAAGTCAAGGTAGTAGGCCCTTGTTTAGATTGAAGATTTTTTCAACCTGATGAATAGTACCACTTTCGTTTTATTTGACAAATATTGTCCAATCATAGACTAATTAGGCTCAAAAGATTCATCTCGTGATTTTGAACTAAACTGTGTAATTAGATATTTTTTTACCTATATTTAGTACTTCATGCAAGCGGCTAAAAATTGATATGATGGAGAGAGTGAAAAAACTTGGAATTTTGAGGTGATCTAAACATGGGCTAGTTCTGCATCTAGTGGATCCTTCTAATTGTAGGCCGTACGCCGATCGGGCCGTGGACTGACCATCAGAAGTGAAACGCCAGATTATCTTGTCCTCCTGGGGCTGGTTTAGATCCGAAAATTTTTGCAAAATGGTACTGTAGCAAGTTTCGTTGTTATTTGGCAATTAGTGTCCAATCATGGTCTAATTAGGCTTAAAAGATTCGTCTCGTCCATTTCGTCTAAACTGTGTAATTAGTTTTATTTTTTATCTATATTTAATGCTTCATGTATGTGTTCAAAGATTCGATGTGACGGGGAATCTGAAAAATTTTGCAAAATTTTTAGAAAACTAAACAGGGCCCTGGTCTTCCTGTAAATTGAAAACATCCGGCCGCTCCCATAGTTCTATGAACTCTGCAATGATCTGATGTGTCATACTGTAGTCGACATCTCTGATCCACTTGTTGTCAGTTATGGCCTCAAACACCGTTCTGTTCTTGCGTCTGCTGTGCTTGTATAGGACCGGGAACAATGAAGCTGGCACTTGGCCTTGTAGCCACGGCGAAGTCCAGAACCTGGCCTTACGGTAGTCGCCCACCTGAACTATCGTTGCTGCATTAAAAAGTTCCAGATCATGGCTATCAACTGGGATTTCCAAATCCTTCCAAGACCGCTCCCTGTTGTCCCAGGAGTACCACATCCAACGTAGTCTGAGTGATCTACTGAAAGCCTCCAAATCCTTTATATCCAATCCGCCAAATTTAGTAGGTTTGCAAACAACTGGCCAAGCTACCTTGCATTTGCCACCAGTGAGCTCCACACTTCCTGCCCAAAGGAATTTCTTTCCGAGGGTGTGTTTAGTTCCGCGAAAAGGTGTAAAAAAAGTATTGTAGCACGTTTTGGCTTTATTTGGTAAATAGTGTCCAACCGTTGACTAATTAGGTTCAAAACGTTCGTCTCGTAAAATACAATCAAGCTGTACAATTAGTTTTTGATTTCATCTACATTTAGTACTCAATGCATGTATCGCAAGTTTAATGTGACGGAGAATTTTTTTGTTTGCACAGTATTTTTTTTTTAAGGAAGTAAACACAGCCTGACTTTGTCCAACTCCTTGAAAACCCTCTTCGGAGGCTTGAGCGCCGTCATGAGGTAGACCGGCAGCGACGATAGTACAGAGCGTACTAACTCCCTCCGGCCTGCCTAGGTGACCAGACATCCTTGCCAGCCCTCAACCTTTCCTTTTGCTCTGTCCTGTATGTACCGTAGATGTACCATCTTGATTCTCCCAAGAGTTAGAGGCAGCCCTAGGCCTTGTTCACTTCCCCATCCCAACCCAAAATATTTCCAATTCCATCCATCACATCAAATCTTTCGACGCATGTATGGAGCATTAAATGTAGGTAAAAAAGATAACTAATTGCATAATTTGTCTGTAAATATCGGAACGAATCTTTTGAGCCTAGTTAGTCCATGATTGGATAAATTTTGTCAAATAACAACGAAACATGCTACAGTAACTTTTCAGCTACTTTTCGCGAAGTGAACACACCTAGCACTTCATCGAGATCGTACCAACAGACGTGACTAGACGGATTCATGTGCCGCTGCTGTGCGTGACTGTCGCTCCATCCACCATGTCGACATTGGCCACGCACACAGGCCTTGGGCTGGGCCGAACGAATTCAGGCCCTCTTTGGTTTGGCTTCCAACCTGCTGTAGCTTTTGTAGAAGTTAAGAAGCTAACCAAAGGCCCTTACTTGGCCCAATAGATTGTACAAAAGCTAGCTTTTGGGTAGTTCATTTTTCACAGCAGGGGGAGGGCTGTTTTCACCGGCTGTGGAGGATGGAAATTACCCGCACTGTGTAACACCCCTGGATGTTAAGCATGCATTAACATCCCAAAGCATGATCATTAGCATCACATACATGTTTATCATCACATGCAATATAAGTTGAAATTAAATTGAAGTGTGAAAAACATCTGTTTGAACCCTAAATTATTGCATTTGCTTGCTAAGAGTGGTAAAACTTGTTTGGCTATAACTTTAAATGACTTAGAATTAATTAGCATGATTTTTGGAGCAACTTTTGTATTCAAAATCTTCCCAAATTTTGCTTTTAAAAATATTCTTGAAAAGTGAGTTTTTATTTAAAAATTGGACTTTAAATCATTAATTCAAAATTTGTTTAGAATTTTGAAAAGTGCCCTAAATGAAAGTTGTAGAGAATTAAATTTTGAACAACTTTTGTTTTGGGGACAACTTGTGAAAATGTCTTTTTCATCTTCAAATTTGAAATTGAATCAATTTAGAAAATCTAGAAATTTATTTATAAAAGGAAAAGGGTTTTCCGGCCTTAACGGGCCGCCGCCTCCGTTTCAGCCTGCTCGCGCAAGCGGCCCGGCCCGCGCAAGCGCCCGCTTCCTACCGCCTGTGCGCGCGACGCCGTGGCGCTCGCGGCAGAGTCCGCCCGCCCCGTGGCGCCCGTACGCCGGCGTCGGCCGCCTCGTGGCGCCCGGTGGCCCCCGCGGCCGCGCTCTCCTTCACCCGCGCCTCGGCACACCCGTCCGCGCCCACTCACTCCTCCTCCACTCCCTCAGCTCGCCAGCACCAAGAGCAGAGCCCGCGCATCGCCTCTGCCCCGTGGCCGAGCACGCGCTCGCCGAAGTTTGGCTGTTCCGACCACGCTAGCTAACCACGAGCCGCTCCATCTTGCCACGAGCTCCGCCTTTCCCTCGCGCAGCTCGTGCTCGCACCAGTTGCCCGTGGTAAGCCTCCCCTCCGCGTGAATCGCTCGTCGGAGTTCCGGCCGAGCTCACCGGAGTGAGCCGCTCCGTGGAGCTCGCCCCTCCGCTCCACCCCTTGCCTCTTTTCCAAGCGCAACCGCATCGCACCACCTCACCGGTGCCCGTGAGATCTTCCCTGCGCCTTGACTTGGCCGGAGACGACTCACCGCCGGGGAGCAGCTCCGCCGCTCCGCCATTGGCGACGGCGAGTCTCTTCCCGAGCTCGTCCGGTCACGCCGTTTGCACCAACGTGACCGCCTTGGCACGGTGATCACGATGGTGGTGACCTCACCGCTGGCGAGCTCACCGTCGTCGAGAACCAAGCGGTCAGCGCCTCCCCCGCATCTGGGTGACTGACCCGTGGGGTCACGGGCCCGCCTGTCTGTCTCCTCTCGCACGTGCGTGTGCACTGCACCGGATGCATCTAACGTTTTCAGCGGCTGATGTTTAAAGAGGAATTGAAAATGATTTTCAGAAAAGATAAAAATGATTTAGAAATTCATAACTTGCTCATTTTAGCTTCAAAAATTATGAAACAAATTTTGTAGTGTTTCTCATAAGTAGATCTATGATCTAAAAATATTGCATGTCAAGTTTAAAATACTTTTCTGTAGGGTTTTTATTTAATCACTGAAATTGTTGTTTTCTTGATAAATATGTAATAAATCATAGAAAGCTCAGAAAAATATGGTTCCACTTGCAATAATTTTATTTTGTGATGTACCTTCAAGGAAAAATATGTGTCATGCATGTTCTATAGAAAATTTTTGATGTGTAGTACAAGTGTTTATTATTGTTAATAATTGCTATTTTTGATAGAGAGAAAATTATGAATAAAACATGCATATAATAATTTTTCTATAGTGATTGTCTATTGTGTAGAATGTAGGAAAAATGCTAAATTTGTTGTTTGATACTTTTCATAGTAAAAAGTATTTTTATGCTCATTTTTAGGCCCTAGCTTGTTATTTTTGTGTAGGCAGTTCTAGTATTCCAAATATAATGAAATTTTTGTGGCATGCTAGATTAGATGATAGTATGCTACTATAATTTTCTTAGATTTTTCTGTGCTACCAAAATAGGTGTTGCTGTTCAAACCTAGTTACAATTAGGGTTTTATTAACCTTGTTAATGCATGACTAATTAATAAGATTTACTTTGGTGTATCTTTGAAGCATCTTAGATTTCTGTGGTAACTTGGCATGGTAGAAAATGTTGGTAGTAGTATACGAATACATGTTCTTGGATGATGTTGACTACCTTGTAGAATAGTTGTATTCCTACTTTATGCAATAAAGTAAACTTATACATCTATATCTCATTCATTATGATCATTACATGTCACCTCTGCAATGCACCTAGGCATGAGCACTTATACATTTGCATCATACAGGATCGCAAGAAGTAACTCCGGTAGCAGTTCCCGAGGAGCCGAAAGAGCAGCCCGAGGTGCAAGAGCAGGAGGTGCCCGAAGCCGACGAGGAGGTCAGTGAGGATCTTCCAGAGTATCCCGACCACCGCCCGAGCTCTTTCGAAAGAGGCAAGCCCCGGAGCATTTCTCTCCCGGTTTGCAAATATTTTATTAATGCTTTACTTTAACTGACGCATTAAGTTTAGGAGTTGCTTGCAACCGTTGCTGCATTATACCTTGTTTACCCTGTTCTACCATATCCTTATTACCTTGGTATTCGCAGTCAATAAATGCTTAGCTTGCTTAGACCGGTAGAAGTCGGGTGATTTCCTGTCACCTGCGAGCTATAATTGGTTACCTGGATCTGCTTGAAAAAGTATGTCGTCGGAGAATAACTAAGTGTTAATGTGAAATTGAGACCAGACGAAGACTTGTAGGGTTTCGGACTGTAGTGTTTTCCGTCTGTGTCGATTAAGGACCGACCGTTGTTGGGCCTCGAGTCATGTTGAACGCATGCCTTACATTTAGCTAGCCGAATAATATACCTTTCGACCGCGAAGCTGAAAGATTATTCAAGCCGAGTGGATTGCCCGCAACGCATTGTACCGGAGCAGGTGTGGTAGGACACGGGGGCGCGATGATAAGGCCAAAGAGCAGTCGGGCGGCCCCCGGGTACATGTGGTTCCTGGCGAACTCGAGATTTACCTGAATGGTTGACTCGGTGACCAATACCTCACTTTAGCGGGTGAGTGAGGTTTGTGTGAGGAATAAGTTACCAGCTGGTTAATAATCGATTCGAATCGCCATTGTTCACTGGATAGTGAACACTTGACTTGAGTTACTTCATCGTAGTAATATTGATGGAACTCTTGGACAGTTATATGGAATATGACATGATGGAAGTTGTTAATGATCATTGGTTATCCTTACCTGTTTAATTACATGTTACTCTAGTATAGGTGCAAATGTAGTTGACAGGTTAATAAAGATTTAACTTGATGCAAAGCTTCTGGAAAAGGATTCTTTAAATACTAAAAATACCTTTTTGCAAATGAGTCAGCTACCCCACCATAAAGCCTGTCATGATCCTTTGTGTCAATTTATTTTTGGTTATGTCGGGTAAGTCTAGCTGAGTACCTTCTCGTACTCAAGGCTTTGTTCCCACTTGTTACAGATGGGCAGATGTATTACGGCTACTGTATCAACTGCCTTTATCCTGCGATGGGAGAAGCTTAGGACCATGGGCAGTGGTCATTCACTATGTCTCGTCTGATGCTTTTGTTGGAAGATGATCCTGAGCTGGTACTTTATTTCAAACTCTGTGTGGGTGTGTGTGGTTTGAACTAAATGCTTCCACTACTTTTATTTGAACTTGGTTTGTAATAACTATGTTTAAACTCCGATGTATTTGCGACGTGAACTTTTATGTAACTTGTGATGGTGACCGCTAAACTTATTATGATCTTGGCTGGTATGCAAGTTAGTTTGAAATCTATCATGATTTTACAGACTACCGGGTTATACGGAATTAAGTTTGCTAAATCGTCTGCTCGGTGGATGATTTTCTTACTTAATTTCGTATAATTGATCGGTTCTGTTACAGCTAGCATCGGAGCAGGGTTTAGTGTGTTTACTGTTCACAAGTGTATTTAAAACAAAATGTGTTTGAAAAACATGATTTTCAAACTAAAAGTGTGCTAGTGGTCATATCCTTAATGCCCAGTTAAGGACTCTAGGTGGCTTATTTAAGTACTGACTTGGGGTTCTTGCACCATATTTCTCATTCGTTGCTCATACGGCGTGCTATTGTATGAGTGCCACTTAATTGAGTAGTAATGTATGGATCCGCTGCCTCAACGCCTCGGTAAGTGTGAGATGTGAGAGCATGATCGGATACACCGTCGATCTAGGGAGAGTGCTTATATGATACTGGAGTAATTACATGTTCTACGCATGTTTTTACAAAAGTGTCGCATGTGTGGTTGTTTCGTCCGTTGAGGCGATGTCGTCAATAGGATGATATTTTGGGTAGTTACTACCGTTGTACGCGTATCTAGGGATTTGTGTAGAACATGTAGGTAGATTTACTCCTTTCATGCATTCATGGGAAAATGGGCTGAAATAAATTTTCTACAGGTACATAACAACGTTTCTCGTGTAGAACGTATTAGTTACGTATATGAGAGATCGCATGTATGCCGCCGAATTCATCGCTAGAGATTATTTATTTCATAAGTTTGTGAGAACGTAAGAAACATACATACATCATATTGCTTGTGCATTTCATTCATGTCATGCATTCCTCCCCTTATAAAGTGATTATCCCCTTTTGATAAAAATTATACCAACTTAAAATATGTTCTCACCGGGTAATCAAAACTTTTGCTACAGATGGCCCGCACGAAGCAGACTGCCCGTAAGTCCACAAGCGGAAGAGCACCCCGACACCAGTTGGCCCCGCGGGAGCACCGCAGCACGAACATCTTTCTGAGCGAGTTTGGCATGCCAACCTTGCTTTGGAGAGTGCTCCATGATATGGGGTACCCAGAGGGTTAGGAGCCGGTGTACTCTTGGAGTGAGAGCCAGTTAGCCGAGGATGGACTTACAGTAGTAGAGGTCATAGTCCCTATTCTTGGTGATGCTCTAGAGTGGGATGGTTGGCACTTGGAGTTTGAGGAACGCACTCCGGTTGAGGGTGCAGAGAGAGCAGCTTTCCATGTCATTAGAGACATAATGAGCAGATTTCTCAACGAGCTGGCAGCAGCCCTAGATGGCACTTTTCCAAGAGATGATCCTCGCGATGCTATTTGGGTGCAGCCACAAGGAAGTGCCTTGGTCAGAGGCCCAAACGAAGGACAGGCTAGCGGCAACCACGCTATGAGTGCTATGTATGCAGCTATCAGAGCATACCAGGGTCTTGAGTGTACATATTGGACGTTGACTGGTTTGCGTGGTGATGATCGGCTCAAAGCAAGAAAGAAGAAGAAGCAGGCACGTGCTATAGCTAGTTTGTAGGAGCAGTTGGCTGACATGAGCTTGCAGCGAGACCAGGCTCTAGAGAGAGGTGATAGTGCTCTGCAGCGGGTGCATACGTTGACTCAGGACAACAATAATGCAGACCGCATGATTGGACAGTTGGTTCAGAAGAGGAATGAAGCCTGGAATGAGAGGAACCTTCTGAGGCAGAGAGTTGAGGAGCTAGAGGAGTATAACGTCAACTTGCATGAGGAGTTTCACACGCTCTACAATGGGATTGGCCTGTATGCTCCTCCAGACGCCGCCGGTATGGACGTCGACGACGACGAGGACGAGCCTGCAGTTGCACCTGCCGCCGACGATGACGTCGCTACTGATGATAGCGATGGTGACGTCTTTAACCCTGACGATGGCCCTGAGGAGTAGGCTAGTTGCTTTGCGTTAGCTACTAGGCTTTGTCGTGATGACCTTTCTTTTGGCTTCATGTATCTTGGTGTATCTCGTTCGAACCTTGAGACTTGGTAGTATGTTGGAACTTGGTTGGTCATGCGATACTTGAGCGCATAAAAGTCCAGTGTATGTATGCTGGCAATTTGGTTGTGTGGACACGATGTTTGCATTCGAAGTAATTTAATTAGTGGTGTTGTTTTAATTAGAATGTGATTATTGTGCCTCTGTTTTATTGTATGACTTGTTCTCTCCAATGAATTCAATACGACATAATTTTTCATTCACTCACAATTACTACAGCTTCACTTAATCAGTACTTGTTGCTAAAATATACAGATGGCAAACACTCGCCGCGCCACATATGAGGCTGCTGAAACTAGTGGTAATGGTGCGGGGGCAGGTGGGAGTGGTGAAAACAATGTAAACCACAATGAGCCACACCTGGAACCGCATTTGCCGCCTCCTCCACCGCTCACTGCAGAGGTATTCATTGCACAGTTTCTTGGAAGTCAGCGCAATGCCGAGCAATCGCAGAAGAACATGGAAGATTTTTTGCGTACTTTTGCCAACAATGGTCAACGCGGTAATAATCAAGGTGGTGGCAATGGGGGTGAATCAGTACAGCAACTTCAAGGAATTCATGGACACCAGGCCACCTATTTTCAAGGAAGCAACAGAGCCACTTGACGCTGAAGAATAGATCAACACCATGGAAGATAAGTTTCATGTGTTAAGGTTGACTGAAGTACTGAAGACAGAATATGCTGCACATCAGTTACAAGGACCAGCAGGGATGTGGTGAAAGCATCATCGCACCACCTTCCCTCCAAATGCTCAGATCTCATGGAGAGAGTTCACTGAAGCCTTCCGTGGAGTTTATATTCCACCAGGGCTGGTTGAGATGAAGTTGGGAGAGTTCTTGGCTTTAAATCAGGGCATCAAAACCGTGACGCAGTACTTGCATGCCTTCGACAACTTGTGTTGTTATGCTCCCGACATGGTTGACACAGATGTTAAGAGAATTGCTAGTTTCAAGAGAGGGTTAAGCCTGAAGATGATGAAGCATGTGGGTACCAATACCCGTGCCAGATTCAATGACTTCATCAGTGATTGTCTGAAACAAGAGAAGAATAACAACGTGTACACTGCATCCAAGACTTGCAAGATGGCCTTTGAGTCAGGACCATCACAGCCAAGAGTTCTCACTGCTAATCGTTCTGCCTATCGTCCGTCTGCACCTGGTGCAAAGTTTAGGCCACCACAGCATAAAACCCAGAAATACAAGGGACCGCAGAAGCCATACAAGATGGCTATGCCGCCAGCAAGGACAGCCGCAGCTGCAGGATAAGGCAACTCTAAGGGAGTTATAGGATCTGCTAGTACAGTGAAGGGACCCTGCTACAATTATGATCAGTTAGGCCACTTTTCAAAGTTCAGTCCTTACCCGCCTAGAAAGAAGCAACCGACTTATACTGCTCGGGTACACCACACCACCGTGGATGAGATTCCTGAGGGAGAGCCCGTAACCACTGGTAAGTTTCCTGTTAACCAAAACCCTCAGTTGTTCTATTTGATTCTGGATCATCGCATTCTTTCATGAGTCAAGCATTTGCACGGAAACATGAACAACTATGCACAGATTTGAGTTGTGGTTACCGTATAAGTTCAGCAGGGGCTGATGTTTTAACCAATCAGATGGTTAGAGGGGCAACCCTTGAATTAGTTAGTCAAAAGTTTTGAGTGAACTTGATAGTTATGCCTGGACTAGTTCTGGATGTCATCATAGGGATGAATTGGATGAAGGATTGTGGAGCAGTTATAGATACAGGAAGTCGGGTACTTACCCTTAAGGATCCCTAGGGTGAGGGTACTTTTCAGGTACCATTGCCCAGAAGAACAGACCTTGTGAGTGTGACATGTGCTATGGAAGTCATTCCTATTCATCAGATTCCGGTAGTGTGTGAGTTTCCGGATGTGTTCCCAGATGAGTTACCTAGTCTTCCGCCAGATAGGGATGTTGAGTTTGTATTTGAGTTGATCCCTGGGACAGCTTCAGTTTTAAGGAGATCTTATCGGATGCCTCCGGATGAGTTAGCTGAGCTGAAGAAGCAACTAGAGGAATTATTAAAAAAGGGGTTTATCCGGCCAAGTAAGTCTGAATGGGGATGTCCTGTCTTGTTTGTGAAGAAAAAGAAAGAGGGTACTTTGAGAATGTGTGTGGATTATAGGCCTCTTAATGCTATAACTATCAAGAATAAGTATCATTTGCCTCATATTGATGTTTTGTTCGATCAGTTAGCCAAAGTCAGAGTATTCTCTAAGATAGATTTAAGATCGGGTTACCATCAGATAAAGATTAGGCCACAAGATATACCAAAAACCGTCTTTTTCCACCAGATACGGGTTGTACGAGTATCTTGTTATGTCTTTTGGCTTAACAAATGCTCCTGCATACTTTATGTATCTGATGAATATGGTTTTTATGCCAGAGTTGGACAAGTTTATGGTTGTGTTCATTGATGACATTCTAGTGTACTCCGAGGACGAGAAAGATCATGAAGGGCATCTGAGAATTGTCTTGACCAAACTTAGAGATCATAAGTTGTATGCTAAGTTTAGCAAGTGCAAATTTTGGTTGAAGAAAGTTCCTTTCCTTAGTCACATTCTGTCAGAGAAAGGAGTTTCTGTAGATCCGAGTAAAGTGCAAGAGGTTATGGATTGGAAGACACCAACCACAGTTTTGGAGGTTAGAAGTTTCTTAGGATTAGCTGGTTACTATCACCGTTTTATACTAGATTTCTCAAAGATTGCCAAACCAATGACAAGTCTGCTACAGAAAGATCACAAGTTTGTGTGGATAGAGGAGTGTGAGACAACTTTCCACACCTTGCAGAAACTGTTGACCACTGCTCCAGTTTTAGCGTAACCAGACATTGAGAAACCTTTTGATGTGTTTTGCGACGCATCAAAAACAGGATTAGGCTATGTTCTTATACAAGAAGGAAGAGTCATTGCTTATGCCTCCCGTCAGTTGAGAAAGCATGAGATCAACTATCTGACACATGATCTTGAACTTGCTGCCGTAGTGCATGCATTAAAAATTTGGAGACATTACTTACTTGGTAATGTGTGCAATATTTTCAACGATCACAAGAGTCTCAAGTATATCTTCACCCAACTAGAGTTGAACATGAGACAGCAAAGATGGTTAGAGTTGATCAAAGATTACAACTTGAATGTGCAGTATCATCCCGAAAAGGCCAATGTAGTGGCAGATGCTTTGAGTAGAAAGTCACATTGCCTGAATGCGCAACCTTTGCTCGAAGATGGTTTTGATCTGATACACCCTGCCGTGTTATATAGTATTTAGATTAGTTGCTCTTTGGAGAGTAAGATAATAGAAGGCCAGAAAACCGACAAAGGGATATTTCACATCAAAGAGAAAATTAAAGAAGAACCATCCAAGCACTTTAGAGTGGATGAACAGGACGTGTTGTGGTTTGACGACCGTCTTGTTGTTCCTAAGGATCGGGAGCTTAAGAATAAACTTATGGATGAGGCTCACCTTTCGAAGTTATCTATCCATCCCAGAAGTAGCAAAATGTACCAAGAACTAAGATCTCGTTATTGGTGGACAAAAATGAAGAAAGAGATTGCAGCATATGTGGCCAGATGTGACACTTGTTGTAGGGTAAATGCCATTCATATGAGACCTGCCGGATTGTTGCAACCTTTGTCTGTACCTAGTTGGAAGTGGGATGATATAAGTATGGATTCTATTACAGGTTTGCCCACTACTCAGAAAGAACATGATTCGATTTGGGTAATCGTGGATCGTCTTACAAAGATAGCTCACTTTTTACCTGTCAAGACAGATTATAGACCACCTCAAATATGCCGAGAAGTATATTACTGAGATTGTGAGATTGCATGACATACCAAAGACTATAGTGTCTGACAGAGGGTCACAATTCATTGCTCACTTTTGCGAACACTTGCACAAAGGATTGGGAACTAGTTTGATCCGTAGTACTGCCTATCATCCTCAGACAGATGGTCAGACCGAAAGAGTTAATGCTGTTCTGGAGGATATGTAGAGAGCCTGTGTGTTGTCTTCCAAGGGTTCATGGGAGTCATGGTTACCATTAGATAAATTTGCTTACAATAATAGTTATCAAGAAAATATCAAAATTGCACCATTCGAAGCTTTGTATGGCAAAAAGTGTAGAACACCACTAAACTGGATCAAGCCAGGAGAAAGAAGATATTATGGTATTGACTTTGTAGAAGAAGCCGAGAAGAAAGTGCATATCATTCAGCAAAATATGAAAGGTGCATATCATTCAGCAAAATATGAAAGCAGTTCAATCACGTCAGAAAAGCTATGTGGATAGAAGAAGGAGACCACTTGCGTTCGAAGTTGGTGACTATGTTTATCTGAAAGTCACGCCAATGAAGAAGAAACGGTTTGGAGTACGCAGAAAGCTCGCAGCCAGATTTGTGGGACCATACAAGATCTTGGAAATAAAAGGTCCAGTAGCTTATAAGTTAGAGTTACCTGAGACAATGGGTGCTATATTCCTAGTTTTTCATGTATCGCATCTCAAGAAGTGTTTGCGTGTTCTAGAGGAAAGAATCGAACCCCGAGGCATAAAGCTCAAGTCAGATTTGGTATATCGTGAGCAACCAGTTTGAGTTTTGGACTCTATAGAGAGGGCTACTCGAAACAGTGTGGTGAAAACATATAAGATATAGTGGAGTCATCATGACAAGGGGGTGCAACTTGGAAAACGGGTAAATATCTATAAAAAGTTTATGAGGATTTTTATAACAACTGGTTCGTAACCCAAATCTCGGGACGAGATTTTTATAAGGGGGGAGGGCTGTAACACCCCTGGGTGTTAAGCATGCATTAACATCCCAAAGTATGATCATTAGCATCACATACATGTTCATCGTCATATGCAATATAAGTTGAAATTAAATTGAAGTGTGAAAACATCTGTTTGAACCCTAAATTATTGCATTTGCTTGCTAAGAGTGGTAAAACTTGTTTGGCTATAACTTTAAATGACTTAGAATTAATTAGCATGATTTTTGGAGCAACTTTTGTATTCAAAATCTCCCTAAATTTTGCTTTTAAAAATATTCTTGAAAAGTGAGTTTTTATTTAAAAATTGGACTTTAAATCATTAATTCAAAATCTGTTTAGAATTTTGAAAAGTGCCCTAAATGAAAGTTGTAGAGAATTAAATTTTGAACAACTTCTGTTTTGGAGACAACTTGTGAAAATGCCTTTTTCATCTTTAAATTTGAAATTGAATCAATTTAGAAAATCTGGAAATTTATTTATAAAAGGAAAAGGGTTTTTCGGCCTTAACGGGCCGCCGCCTCCATTTTGGCCTGCTCGCGCAAGCGGCCCGGCCCACGCTAGCGCCCGCTTACTCCCGCCCCGTGGCACCCGGTGGCCCCCGCGTTCACGCTCTCCTTCACCCGCGCCTCGGCACACCCGTCCGCGCCCACTCACTCCTCCTCTACTCCCTCAGCTCGCCAGCAGCAAGAGCAGAGCCCGCGCACCGCCTCCGCCCCGTGGCCGAGCACGCGCTCGCCGAAGTTGGCTGTTCCGGCCACGCTAGCTCACCGCGAGCCGCTCCATCTTGCCCCGAGCTCCGCCTTTCCCTCGCGCAGCTCGTGCTCGCACCAGTTACCCATGGTAAGCCTCCCCTCCGCGTGAATCGCTCGTCGGAGTTCCAGCCGAGCTCACCGAAGTGAGCCGCTCCGTGGAGCTCGCCCCTCTGCTCCACCCATCGCCTCTTTTTCAAGTGCAACCGCATCGCACCACCTCACTGGTGCCCGTGAAAGGTCCTTGTTTGGTTTTGGTAATTGAGTGACAACTTAGGTGGACTAATTGTGTTTAACGTGAGATACACAGGGATTAGTCTACAGGTAATGGTATCATGAAGGAGCTCATTGCATATGAGACATGACATAGAGTCATGTGACTAAGGTGGCAAAGATCAAGATGAGGCTTGGCTCGACGGACCGGTTGCAAGTGTGAAGGGCAAGTCGGAGGCTTTGGAGCGATGGACCATGAAGCGGTGAAGCTTGAGCAAGACTTGGCACCGATGGACCAATGCAACGGTGAAGAGCAAGTGAGGTCAAGATCGATGGACCAAGGCCACATGATGATATGAAGTGGATCATATCATTTGTGATATGGTTGGTGCATGTGTTGCATCAACGTCGGAGGAGATGGAGTGGAATACGTAAGGCAAAGGTATAACCTAGGGCATTTCCATTTCACCAGTCATAGGTGTGTAGAGAAGTTGATGACCGGGTTTAGGATAGATGGCCGTACTATCAAGAGGGGCAAACTTGTTTGCATATCGGTCATCTAGTGCCACATGAGCGATCTAACTTTGCATACGTGTTAGGATCGAGTGGCGAGGCAAGTTGAGTGCCTAACCCTTTGAAAATGATTGTGAAAATACTAACACACATGCACTTGGTGGTGTACACATGGTGGTGTTAGCACATTTGCAAAGGAGAATGTGTTGGAGTTGGTGTTGATCAACTTAGAGAAGAGAGAAATGTTTTTCGGTGTTCTTCGGACACTAGGATGGCTCTTAGAGTGGAATACTGCTTTGATCCATTGTGAATTGGATCAAGTGCTTTAGTGGGTTGTGTAGCCCTCTAAGTAAGCTTTCCAAAATGTCCAAGATCATCGAAATCGGAGTTCGGAGCTAAGAGATATCGCCGTTTTACCGAAGGTGGTCTGTGACCGGACTCGTGACCACCGCGTCCGGTCAGTTTCGACCACCGCGTCCGGTCAGCTGCAACCACCGCGTCCGGTCAGTGTTTTTCATGGGCGAAAATGACCGGACGCTGCAGCGAGTCCGGTCAGTGATGACCAGACGCGTCCGGTCACTTCGGGAGCTTGCTGGAACCTCTTTGTTCGCTGTTTCACTGCGACCACCACGTCCGGTCCCGTTAGTGACCACCGCGTCCGGTCAAAACAAGTTTGTACGCGCGAAAACTAGCCGTTGGAGCACGCTACTGACCACCGCGTCCGGTCAGTTTTGACCACCGTGTCCGGTCATCCCGAAAAGGACCCAGTGAAGGGGTAACGACTCTATTTGATCGTGGGGTTATAAATAGATGCCTTGGCCGGCCGTGGCCGGTAGTTGAGCACACTTTGGCCTTAGTGGCTTATGTGGTAGTGCTTGGAAGCCCTCTAACTCACTCATACTTGATAGTGTTCATCGGATCGAGTGAGAGAGCGATTCTAGTGCGTTGCATCGAGAGAATTGCATCGAGTGGCACTAGGTGATCGTGTTGCAAGCCAGTGGTGCTTGTTACTCTTGGAGGTTGCCACCTCCTAGACGGCTTGGTGGCTTGCGACTCCGTTGAAGCACGCGTGGAGATTGTGCGTGGCTCCGGAGGAGGATTTGTGAGGGGGATTGTGCTCACCCCGCGGGGATCACGAAGAGCAACTCTAGTAAAGCTCGTGGCTTGGAGGATCCCCATCTTGAGAGTGGATGTGCGGGACCCGCTGAGGGTTTGACTCTTGTCAATTAGCTCATGATCCATCAAGTGGGTGTATCGCCACAACGGGGACTAGCTTGGTGGCAACCAAGTGAACCTCGGTGAAAAAAAACGTCGTGTCAACATTGTGTACATCTTCTCGGTGGTTTGCTTTCAATTCACAAGCTTGTATTTACATTCATATACTTGTGCTTGTGTAGTTGCTCTTGTAATTAGTTTGCTTGTGTAGTTAGCTAGTTACCTTCTTGCTTGTGTAGCATAGAAGTAGCTCCCGTTGCGTGGCTAATTTGGTTTGTGTAACTTTGTTAGTCATATTGCTTAGTTTGTGTAGCTAAGTAATTTACGCTCTCTAGTTTGGCATTAGTTGCCTTGCTATTGAGCATTGCTAGTGAGCATAGGTGGCTTCGTGCTTTTGCTTACTAGAATTGTGTAGGAGCTCCCCGGCTTTACTAAAGTACTAGTGCATAAGTTTATGTGACCTTGCTCTAGAATTGTTTAGGAGAGCTCTTACTAAGGAAAGCACCTTAGTTACATAATTAGGATCTTTGTGAGGTGCTTGTGAACTTAGATAGAGGGGTGTAGTCTTGGCTAGACCGATAGTTTTAATTCCGCATTTGTTTCGGTTTGTCGACGCGATTAATTTTAGAAAGGACTATTCAGCCCCCTCTAGTCCGCCATCTCGACCATTCAGCCCGTGAGATCTTCCCCGCACCTTGACTTGGCCGGAGACGACTCACCGCTGGAGAGCAGCTCCACCATTGGTGACGGTGAGCCTCTTCCCGAGCTCCTCCGGTCACGCTGTTTGCACCAACGTGACCGTCTTGGCACGGTGATCACGATGGTGGTGACCTCACCGCCGGCGAGCTCATCGTCGTCGAGAACCACACGGTCAGCGCCTCCCCCGCCTCTGGGTGACTGACCCGTGGGGGTCACGGGCCCACCTATCTGTCTCCTCTCGCGCGTGCGTGTGCACTGCACCGGTGCATCTAACATTTTTACCGGCTGATGTTTAAAGAGGAATTGAAAATGATTTTCAGAAAAGATGAAAATAGTTTAGAAATTCATAACTTGCTCATTTTAGCTCCAAAAATTGTGAAACAAATTTTGTAGTGTTTCTCATAAGTAGATCTATGATCTAAAAATATTGCATGTCAAGTTTGAAATACTTTTCTGTAGGGTTTTTATTTAATCATTGAAATTATTGTTTTCTTGATAAATATGTAATAAATCATAGAAAGCTCAGAAAAATATGGTTCCACTTGCAATAATTTTTTTTTGTGATGTACTTTCTAGAAAAAATATGTGTCATGCATGTTCTATAGAAAATTTTGATGTGTAGTACAAGTGCTTATTATTGTTAATAATTGCTATTTTTGATAGAGAGAAAATTATGAATAAAACATGCATATAATAATTTTTCTATAGTGATTGTCTATTGTGTAGAATATAGGAAAAATGTTAAATCTGTTGTTTGATACTTTTCATAGTACAAAGTATTTTTATGCTCATTTTTAGGCCCTAGATTATTATTTTTGTGTAGGCAGTTCTAGTACTCCAAATGTAATGAAATTTTTATGGCATGCTAGATTAGATGATAATATGCTACTATAATTTTCTCAGATTTTTCTGTGCTACCAAAATAGATGTTGCTGTTCAAACCTAGTTACAATTAGGGTTTAATTAACCTGGTTAATGCATGACTAATTAATCAGATTTACTTTGGTGTATCTTTGAAGCATCTTAGATTTCTGTGGTGACTTGGCATGATAGAGAATGTTGGTAGTAGTATACGAGTACATGTTCTTGGATGATGTTGACTACCTTGTAGAAGAGTTGTATTCCTACTTTATGCAATAAAGTAAACCTGTTCATCTATATCTTATTCATCATGATCATTATATGTCACCTCTGCAATGCACCTAGGCATGAGCACTTATACATTTGCATCATACAGGATCGCAAGAAGTAACTTCGGTAGCAGTTCCCGAGGAGCCAGAAGAGCAGCCCGAGGTGCAAGAGCAGGAGGTGCCCGAAGCCGACGAGGAGGTCGGTGAGGATCTTCTAGAGTGTCCCAACCACCGCCCGAGCTCTTTCAAAAGAGGCAAGCCCCGGAGCATTTCTCTTCCGGTTTGCAAATATTTTATTAATGCTTTACTTTAACTGATGCATTATATTTAGGAGTTGCTTTGCAATCGTTGCTGCATTATACCTTGTTTACCCTGTTCTACCACATCCTTGTTACCTTGGTATTCGTAGTCAAGAAATGCTTAGCTTTCTTATACCGGTAGAAGTTAGGTGATTTTCTGTCACCTGCGAGCTATAGTTGGTTACCTGGATCTGCTTGAAAAAGTATGTCATCGGAGAATAACTAAGTGTTAATGTGAAATTGAGACCAGACGGAGACTTCTCAGACTGTAGTGTTTTCTGTCTGTGTCGATTAAGGACCGACCGTTGTTGGGCCTTAAGTCATATTGAACGCATGTCTTACATTTAGCTGGCCAAATAATGTACCTTTCGACCATGAAGCTGGAAGATTATTTGGGCCGAGTGGATTGCCTGCAACGCACTGTACCGGAGCAGTAGTGGCAGGATACGGGGGCGCGATGATAAGCCAAAGAGCAGTCGGGCGCCCCCGGGTACATGTGGTTCCTGGCAAGCTCGTGACTTTACCTGAATGGTTGACTTGGTGACCAACACCTCACTTTAGCGGGTGAGTGAGGTTTGTGTGAGGAATAAATTACCAGCTGGTTAATAATCGATTCGAATCGCCATCGTTCACTCGATAGTGAACACTTGACTTGAGTGACTTTATCGTAGTAATTCTGATGGAACACTTGGACAGTTATATGGAATATGACATGATTAAAGTCATTAATGATCATTGGTTATCCTTACCTGTTTAATTACATGTTACTCTAGTTTAGGTGAAAATTGTAGTTGATAGGTTAATAAAGATTTAACTTGATGCAAAGCTTTTGGAAAGATTCTTTAAATGTTAAAAATGCCTTTTTGCAAATGAGTCAGCTACCCCACCAGAAAGCCTGTCATGATCCTTAGTGTCTTTTATTTTTGGTTCTGTCGGGTAAGTCTAGTTGAGTACCTTCTCGTACTCAGGGCTTTGTTCCCACTTGTTGCAGATGGGCAGATGTATTACGACTACTGTATCAACTACCTTTATCCTATGATGGGAGAAGCTTAGGACCATGGACAGTGGTCATTCACTACGTCTCGTCTGATGCTTTTGTTGGAAGATGATCCTGAGCTAGCACTTTATTTCGAACTATGTGTGAGTGTGTGTGGTTTGAACTAAATGCTTCCGCTACTTTTATTTAAACTTGGTTTGTAATAACTATGTTTAAACTCCGATGTATTTGCGACATGAACTTTTATGTAACTTGTGATGGTGACCGCTAAACTTATTACGATCTTGGCTGATATGCAAGTTGGTTTGAAATCCGTCGTGATTTCACGGACTAACGGGTTATACGGGCTTAGGTTTGCTAAATCGTCTGCTCGGTGGATGATTTTCTTACTTAATTTCGTATATTTGGTCGGTTCTGTTACACACTGCCACCGGTTACAAAGAAAACGCTTCAATCTTTTCCTCTTCTTCCCGTCCGCACGAGACGACTCGCCTGTCCGCAGGTGGCGACGCCTAGGCAGAGCTAGGGTTTGGCGATGGCCGGTCCTCTCCGTCACCGTCCCCATCCTCTCCGGCGCCGCCCGATCCTCTTCGGTGCCGTCCCCATCCTCTCCGACGCCATCCCCATCCTCATCGCCCTACTGGTCACCCCGACGGGAGTCCCTGTCTCTGCCCCTTCTCGGTTGCAGGTCGAGGTCGGGCCTCGATGCCAACGACTTCTGCCACCCACTCGACAAGCAGGTTAGCTTTCTTGGATTAACGAGCTCCATTCTTTCTATCCACGTATAGTGTTCGATTGCAGTTGCGGATGATAGATAAAGAGTCTTCTGAAAGAGAAGCCTTTCCCTTTTTTCTTATTTCATCACAGAACACTCTGCTGCTAAGAGCGATTCCTAGGCTCAATGACATTGGCAAACCAAGTCCAAGCTCCATCGATCTATGCTTCCAGTGGCTAGATCTGCATAGAAGGTATCTCAATCTCTCATAAATGGTTTGATACATGTTATTTATTCTCAGTTCAGTGTGTTGTGTATTTGATAGAAATAATGGCATGATATTATGGTAATTAGAATGTCTGAAAAATTTGTTTTGTTTGATTCAAGAATGGGTGACAAGGCAGATTGGGGTGATTTCTTTTTGAAGCATTTGATTGATGTATGCAAAGGGGAGATAGAAGTTGGGAATAGGCCCGAGGGGCTTTGGACTAGCACTGGTTGTAAAAATATTGTAGCCAAGTTTGAAGCAAAAACTGGTACTTCTATAAGATGTTTAGAATGAGCACCGATGTCTTATGGCACTGCATGAGTTGCTAGTCTTGAACTATGGTTTGACCTCCACTAACAATGTTTCATCCATTGAGTCATTGACGATGTTCTTATGGATTGTCGGAGGACCACAATCATTTTCACAAGTGGAAAATCGCTTCACTCGTTCACTGTGGACAGTTCACACTAAGTTTCATGTGGTACTGAAGTGTTTGCGCAAGTTAGGTAAAGACAATATTAAGCCAAGAGATGCTACTTTTTCTTCGAAACATGAAAGAATCAAAGAAGACCGTTTCTGGCCATACTTCAAAGGCGCTATTGGAGCAATAGACGGTTCACATGTTCCAGTGGTTGTGCCAGCTGAGGATACGGTTAATCACACATGCCGTCATGGATATACATCTCAGAATTTGCTAGCTGTTTGCGACTTTGACATGAGGTTTATCTTTGTGGTTGCTGGTTGGCCCGGTTGTGCCCATGACACACGTATCCTCAATCATGCTTTGGCAAATTTTGATGATTTTCCTGTGCCTCCTAAAGGTATGCACATATCACACGTATTATTTATTTGCTTCCTAATAGTTGGCCCAGCAGTACGTGAGGTACTTTTATTATTTATTTGCTTACATTGATTTTATTTTGTAGGAAAATATTATCTTGTGGACTCTGGATATCCAAACCGAACAGGGTATCTGACCCCTTTCAAAGGAAGCACATACCATATTCCAGAATTTCGTAATCGTTCTGGACCACCCCAAGGGAAATATGAGGTATTCAATTTCAATCATTCATCCCTTCGAAATGTCATTGAGCGGGCCTTTGGAGTATTGAAGGAGAAGTGGCATATTTTGAAGGGCATACCAAGTTTCTCAACTCGTACTCAAAAGCACATCATTCTTGCTTGTTTGGCATTGCATAATTTTATTCGTGATAGCAATTTGCATGATAAGGAGTTCAAAAGATGTGATGCTGATGATGAATACTTGGTACAAGAGGATGACACGACACTGGAAGATGAGATTGAAGATGTGGAGAATGAGGATGCCATGAATATCATTCGTAGTAGAATAGCCGATGCTTTGTTTAGCGTGAGATAGTTATGTTGAGGGATGACATGATTTGATGAGCCCTTATCTTTTGTAAAATGCTAATATTATATTTGTATGGACCAAATCACTTTGAATGCTAAAAAACTTGGAACAAATTTATTTTTCCTTACCAAAATAGTCATTTACGTACAAATAAGTGAGTACAATATTTATTTACAAGCAATTTGAATATAAATAGTCCCTCGGGCCTTCAGGGGCATTACAGACATTTCTACATATCCTGCAGTTTCACAGCTGCTCTAATCAAACGGCTTTCAGTTTTTTTCACAGCTATCAGCCCACAGCAGCTTTTTCACAACCCACAGCTCATAGCAGCTTTTTTTTTTAATCCACGGCTCAACAAACGGGGCCTCAATCGCTTGGTAAGAGAATGTGCTGCGGCCGGCTCTCATCAGCCATCAGCAATTCAGAAGAGAAAAATGGAAATTTGTTTGACGCATTAAGGATGAAGCTTGCTTAACAAGCGTCCATGTTCATCATCCCCAAAGCCTTTTTCAGGGGCCAGGGCAGGAGCTCAAAACCCGAAAGCTAGTAGAACCAGGAGTCTCGACCTCCGGGCGGGAGGGACCGCGGGCCACGCATGCCATGGGAGCTTCAAGTTGCCCACCGGTCAAGAACCGGGCGTGCAATGCCAAAACGAAAGGGATTTGGATGGATTACTTCCAAGCACGCACGCACGCACACATGGTGTGGTGGCCTGGCCTGCCCTACCCTAGCCCGTGCCGTGTCTCTCCTGGTCAAAACCCTGGGCCGGCTGAGACCAACCACAAAGCGTCACGACATGGTCCCCCCCCCCCCCCCCCCCCCCCCCCCCCCCCCCCCCCCGCGTGTACTAACACGGTAGCACTCCAGTGATTAGCAAGCGATATCGGATCATCATAGGGCTATTTGCATGTGGTTAGTTCTCGGTAGGGAGCTGCTCGATCTGCTGCAAACTGCAAGCCATGTAGTATAGCTAGGCGAAAGAGTATCGGCTGCGTTTAGTTTCCAAATTTAGAGTGTCAAAATTTGCTATAGCGATACTGTAGCATTTCGTTTGTATTTGGTAATAATTATTTAATCGTTGACTAATTAGGCTCAAAACGTTCGTCTTGCAAAGTACAACCAAACTGTGCAATTAGTTTTTGATTTTATCCACATTTAGTACTTCATGCATATATCACAAGTTTAATGTAATAAGAAATCTTTTTTTACGCACTTTTCAATGGACTAAACACAGCCATCGTCATCTGGCCTAGCGGCACAGCCGAGCACGAGCACTGCGCCTGCCCGTACGGTAGTTAGACTTACTGCACTGGTATACGCTATGGGTCACTGCAGTAACATATAGAGTGAAAAGTAGCTGCAGCGAGTACTGGATGTTCAACGCTACAGAGCATTCATCCGTCATATTTAGCGTTGTACCGGGTCTGCGCTATGCCGGTGGGACCACAAGCTGCAGCAAACAAAGCAGCAGGCGGGCAGGAGAAATGGCCAGCAGGCCCACACGCAGAGAGAGCAGCGCAAGCGACGCGCGCGCGGGGGGAGGGAGCATCCAGTGGTGAGCTCCACTGTTCTCAACTAAAAAAATATTATAACTCGTAAATCAAAGAACCAAATTAAATTCCAATTGTACCATTAAATTCGTTTTAATAAATACTTCAAAACAAGATGTCACATAGATATATTTAGATAAAGTGATAAGTGGGCCCCACAGTAGATAGAGGATGATATAGAGGATGGATGGATGCGGGAAAACTGTATATTTTGTGATGACTAGGACGGAATATTCCTTTTAGAGGATGAATATAGAGGATGATGAGTACGGATAGGCTTAGTAGTAGTACGTGATGAACAGCCTAGGGCGCAGCGTGCAGGGCCCTTTTGTCCCCGTGCACATAAATGAAGCCCCCACCGGGGCCGGAGCAACTGCCGGCGCCGTTTCGGTGCAACGGCAGCAGGGGCGCAGGGCCCCCGTGTCCCCGTTCCTCGTGCAACAACCACTCGCCCTGGCACTTTCGCGTTTCGATCGCGTTCGTCGGCGGCCGCCGGGCCGGGCACTGCCGGCTAGGGTCTAGGGGATCGCTCCGGCCGCGCGGACGCGCTCGTCTCGGCTGGAGCCTGGAGGCCATTGAGCATTGGTGGCACAGTAGGAGTATACCACTGCATTGCGTTCTCTGATGCTGCACGCTGTGGCGTGGCTGCTGGCAGCAGTAGCCGCGGCGCTCAGGGCTCAGGGTATGGCCGCATAGCATATAGCAGTAATAATAACTGTAATGGCCTTCTTTTACTGTGCGCCGACTCTGTTCGCCGGCCGCCAGCACAGTAACATCACCACGTCCATCAGACCATGCATATGCATACTCCGTATGAGAGAGACAGCTAGCGTAGACGTAGTAGCTGCTCTCAGTAGCTGGGCTGGGCCGACGCTGCTGCCAGGGCGTACTTCTACTGTTCTATACAGACGCATCGCATACGACAGTGCCCCCCCCCCCCCCCCCCCCCACACCTGGTACCACTATTTTTCCGAGCCATATATAGCTAGGAATAGGAGCCGAACGTGTGTCAGTCCGCCATGTTGGCTGTGTTATCCAAAATTTGTTCCAAAGTTTGCCATCACATCGAATGTTTAGACACATCTATGAAGCATTAAATATAGATAAAAAAATAACTAATTTCACAGTTAGGTAGAAAATCGCGAGACAAATCTTTCGAACCAAAGTAGTCCATGATTAGAAATTATTTATCAAATAAAGCCAAAACATACTATAATATATTTTTCAGTATTTTCACCGTCGACTAAACACACCCGTTATTTTGCATCGAGCATATGGGCGATACGCATGCACACGCGGGCCCAGTATCTATTCTCTGCGCTTTCTCATCCACTAGCAGGAAAATCGCAGGGTGTCCTGTACAATTGGGCTAAAGCCCATCTAATCTGTGGAGAGGCTTTTCCTTCTGCACAACCTGACAGTCCATATCGTTTAGCAGCAGCTGACGTCCAAGACGTGCCGAACTGCCCTCAGTCCCTCCTCTCCTCTTTTTCTCTCTAAAAGCCTGAGATTCTCCATGCCTCATGTGGAACATTCAAAACATGGACGGCCGCTCGCTAAGCGGGATTATGAAAAGACCTGAGTGTGTTTCAGAAAAAAGAAAGAAAGAAAGAAAGAAAAGACCTGAGTGAGCGTTGCCAGCGTGAGCATGCTGCGTTGCGCCCTACGGCGTTGATCGCTAGCCCATTCGAAAAGTTCCCGTAGAATCCCTGTGGTCTCTGGCTTGGTCCGCGCCATCTCGGTCTGTCCGGTGGACGGAGCGGACTGCGGCTTGCTGCAAATCCCAACCTGCAGATGGCTCCTTCACCAGCCGCAGCAGAACACAAACCAACAGTGGCATCAATTGTTTTTCTCCATGTCGCCACGATCCATGTGAAAGAGAAGACCGATGGATGGATTGATCAGAGGACGCAATCAGCGTAGCGAGAAGGCAACAGGAGGTGATGAAATGAAAAGTCCTGCTGTGGAATGACAATACAGGTGTCAGGCTGCGGCGATAAGGATACCTCTAAATACACACCAATATACACCTCGACAAGACCGGACATCCGCTTACGCTGGGACCCACGCTGCACCGCACGTCTAAACCCATGCCACCGTTGGAGACCAGGGAGCTGGCTGTCGACGAAAACTGATCGGACGGGTATCACCGATATTACATTTGTTTTTATATTTCTATCTGGATTTGGATTCGATCTATGTCGGATAGGATATGATTAGATATCGATGTTATAAATATGCGATTTTGAGTATTCAGATACGGATATAGATACGGTATCGGATGTTTAATATCCGGACTCAAATGCGGACATATATCAACCTCTTTAAACGAATTTGGCCTCGAATACGGTCGGAAAATATCGGTACCATTTTCATCCCTAGAGCTAGCCCTCGCGCTGGCGGACAGCCTCCAGGCTGCCTTTTTGTGCGTGTTCGATATGTGGCCCAGCGGCCTGGCCGAGGGCCGTGGGCTGCAAGTGCGCGTGTTTGATATCATAGTTCCATCAATAAATTCGAACAGCTCCGTGCAAAACACACTCTGCCATCTGCGTCTGAAAAAGGAAATTAGGGTTTGTTTCTCTCAAGCACTGCTGTTTTCGTTTCCATGCAAGCGATTTATGGTCGATTTTGGGTGACAGGGCTCGCGCAGGAATGTGAAAAGAAATCCACCGCCTTTATAAGAGGCGCCTCCCTGCGGCTGTGCTTTCCTTCCTTTCCCTCGTTCTTCCCCCTTCGCTGCAATCCCATGAGCGACCGACGGTGTTGGCGAGGTGATGTCCGTCGCTGCGGTGTCCTTCCGCAAATGGCTTCATCTCCGTTTCCCAGCCTCAGATCTGCTTGGACGCGGCGTCGCTCCGTCTCCCGCGTAGACTCCGTGGAGGCGGTCTTCTTCTTCTTTTGTCCTCTTCGGCTCTCATGTTGCGCTTCGTGTTCATGCCACCCGGATGTGCTTCCTGTTGGTCCATATCTGCTTCCTCTTCTACTATCGGGTCATCTTCTTCTCCGTGGTGCGCAGCTGCTTTGCTCCGATGACAACCCCAAGGTGAAAATCGACCCCCACCACCCATAATGTGTCATGCCGATGATGTTAGGTTTTCGTTTAATATTTACAAATGCTGGTTTGTTTGCTTATGTACTTAGTTCTTTTCACTTTTATTGAGGTCGATGATGTTGGCCTTAGGGTTTGGCTTGGTTTTTTGCAACTAATGGATGACATTCATTTGTATGCTTGTATGTTTAGTTCTTTTCAGTTCATTATGGTCGATGGGCACTGGGAGGCTTGCATGTTCTTACATGCAGCTGTGCTTGAGGCTTAGTCCTATTTTGTGGTGTTGATTGCTTACACAAATATCTAGACAATATGTAGTAAACAACAAAAATTGGAGAGACAAACGTATGCATCCGACAATAGGGACTAACTTATTTAAATTCATTACTATTGGATGATGCCATCAAGTATATTAAACACTTGCAATGGCCAAACGACATGATGAGAACAAGATTATGACCAACATTAGTTTAATGACCAAAATTAGTCAAGGCCGCAAACAATGAGAAACCGGTTTTGAACATCTCTAGATTCTCACATTGCGAGTTAGCTAGGGCCAAATATATTGCTACACATTAATTATCTTATAGGTTGTCTAATGCAAAGCCAGGCATAAATTTTGATGATGTGGGAAGATAGTGAGGTGAGAGAAAGAAGTCGTTGCATGAGTTAAGATTGCCATGCAACTCATAACGTTCCTTTAGTTCTATGCACAAATAAGAAACTATAAGTTACCACGCAACAACGAGATGGACAACTCACTATACATGGTATCTACTGAGGTAACTCATGATTACATAGAGCTAAACAGACTCCTAGCAGATGGCTCCAAGACATGAAAAGCATTATGATGAATCAAACGATATTATAGGAAAAAGAAACTATAAACATAATGGAAGAAGCAAGATCATCTTGAATTTAAATCTATAAGAAAGCTAAGAAACTGAACAAAGACTTGGAAAGTGGTTTTAACGCTGATAGAGCTCACCAAGACGGGATTGAAGGCTACTTTTGGCCTCATCTGAAATCGCAGTCACAAGATAGTAATGGAAAAGAAAAAGAAAAAGAAAAAGAAAAAGAAAAAGAAAAAGAAAAGACAAGAAACATGATAATATCTCTAAAGTCAGAGTCGGAGTCCATGCCAATAGGTAGGGTAAAGACACATCGAGATAAAACAATTAAGTCAAACAAATAAACGAAACTATTTATAAACAAATATCTAAATAAAATCCAAGTACCTGCCGCGCTATCTGTACAGGCTAATTTGCTAGCTATCTTCGTTAAAGCTGAGCTTATGTATGCATACGATTCTATTTTTTAATTGTTAAGAATTTTATAGAAATTTCGTAACAATTGTAGGAACAAGATTTTTTTTCCATATTTCACATGCCCTAAATAATGAAAATGTAATATATTTGTAGCCGGAGCATATATTTGTAGCCGGAACGTTAATGCATGGCATCTCGAAAAGCTAAGGCTATCCGCACTCGTCGTACTTTAAATTCATCCTCTAAAAGGAATATTCCGTCCTGATCATCGAGATTCCATCCTCTATATCAATTTCTCCTGCATCCATTCATACTCTATATCATCCACTATTCCTGGTGGGGCCCACTTGTCAGTTTTCTTTATCAATAAAACTGTCGCCGCCCACTCCCTTCCCAATCTCTCTCTCCCTTCCTCCCTCCCGAGCGCCGCTCCCTCCTCGGCCCTCCCTCCCCGGCGGTCGCCACTCCCCTCCCCTCCCTCCCCGGCGCGAGTGCGGGCGGGCGCGCGGCTCCCGACGGCGGGGCTCACCGGCGCGCGGGCGGATCCCGACCGGCGGGCGCGCGGATCTCGGCGGGCGGGCGGATCCCGACGGCGGGGCTCACCGGCGCGCGCGCGGGCGGATCCCTACGGCAGGGCTCACCGGCGCGAGGGCGGATCCTCCGAGCAGGCGAGCGCGACGATGCAGCTCCTCCGCCGCGGCCGCGGGGCGCAGCTCCTCCTCCGCCGGTCGTCCCCTTCTCTCTCCCCCTTCCTGCTCATGGCGCAGACGAACGGGCGCGCGGGCCCCACGCCATGCTGGCCGTTAGCGGACGTTCGGGAAGCGCGCTATTCCTGGCGGACGCGAGCTCGTTCGCTTGGGTAGCGGACGCTTCCCAGTACCGCGCTGCGGCACTTCGGTCCTCTATCCGGTCCTCAGGACAGGAATAGCGTACCCGCTGCAGCTTAACTCCGAAAACGAAGACACAAAAAAATCCACCGGAAAAATCTCCCCCAGCAAAGAAGCAGACGTGGGGTCTGTCATGTACGCCCCGGGCATGACTCGTGCAAGAGCAACAAGTGCTGTCGTTGCAGAGGATCCGAGCTAAACAGTCCAGCACACACAGCCTCTCTCTCTCGTCTCTCCTCTCCCTCCTCTGCCCTCCGTACCTCCGTCGACTCCTCTCCACTCGCTCTCCCTCCTTCCTCTCAACTTGTCTCTCTCCCCTTTGCCCCTGTAGAGCTCAAGGTCTCGTTTAGTTCGGTGAATTAAGAAGAAAAACACTGTATCAGAATTTCTGTAGCATTTTATTTGTATTTGGTAAAAATTATCCAAATTTTGACTAACTAGGCTTAAAATGTTCATCTCGCAAAATACAACAAAATTGTGCAATTAGTTTTTGATTTCATCAACATTTAATACTCCATGTATTTACCGACATTTTGATGTGACAAAAAAATCTTCTTTTTTTACATAGTAAAATTTGGCGAGAACAGTAGAACTAAACAAGGGCCAAGTAAAACCCCACCGGTTTTCTTTTCCCGCGACAATTACCATAAAAAGAGCTCCCGATCTCTCTCTCTCCTCTCTCCGGCCCCTCTCTCTCCCTCGTTTCTGGCAGCAGTGGTGTCATGTGGTACTACCACACCGCTACACTCCACACACACACCGAGTAGTATACAGCTAAGCAGGAGAGAGAACGGGCCGGGGGAGAGGGAGACGGGGTCCCCAAGTACAATTCTCCCCTGGTTCTTGATCGAAGGCATGATCAAGAATCACCAGAAAGTTCTAGATCTTTAGGCGGCCGTCTCCCTTGGACGCCTCGGTTTCTTTTGTTGTGAGCTTTAGCTCGCCATGGAGGGTGGGGGAGGGAGTGGAATGGGTGGGTTCCCGGGAGCCCCGGCTAACCTTCTCGATGCCGCAGCTCAGGAGTTCCACCCTACGGTCTGTGCCCCCTACCCTCTACAGCCGCTCCCGCACCAGCTATACTGCCCCCACCCATACCCAGCCATGCCGGTGCCGGCGCCGCAAATGGCCATGTTGCAGCCAGTGCCTCCGATGGCGATGGCCATGGCGCCGCAGCCGGGGTACACCTTGCCCACGACGACGCCGGTGGTCGACGGCCCGTCGAGCCGCGTCGTGGTGCTGTGCCTGGTGCCGCCGCACGCGAAGGAGCGCGACGTGGCGCAGGCGATGGCGCCGTTCGGCGCGATCCGCTCGGTCGACGCGTGCGCGGTGGCGTCCGAGGACGTAGCCACCGTCCATTTCTTCGACTTCCGCGCCGCCGAGCTCGCCGTGGCCTGCGTCCGCGAGCAGCACATGCGTCAGCAGAGCCGGCTCGGGCAGCTCTACGCGGCGGCCGCCGTGCCCCCGGCGTGGGCTCCTGCACCACCGACGCCCCAGGCCTGGGACTGGTCCCACCCGCACCCCAACGACGACGGCCGCGGCCTCGTCCTCGGGCAGGCCGTGTGGGCCCACTTCGCCCCCGGCGCCGACGACGGCGAGAACCGCGGCTCCCTGGTGGTCCTGAGCCCCCTGCCCGGCGTCTCGGTCGCTGACCTCCGCCAAGTCTTCCAGGCCTTCGGTACGCGCCACCGACCGAGCCGACCAACCAGGCATTTCGTTTTCCCACGCTCGTTTCTTGTGTTTCCCGCAGCAATTGTATTGGCCCGTCCTCGTGTTCGCAGGGGACTTAAAGGATGTGAGGGAGTCGGCGCACCGGCCCAGCCACAAGTTCATCGACTTCTTCGACACGCGCGACGCCGCGCGCGCGCTCGCCGAGCTCAACGGCCAGGAGCTCTTCGGCCGCCGCCTCATCATCGAGTTCACGCGCCCTTCCGGCCCCGGGCCCCGCAGGTAAACAACACAACACCGCAATTTTCAGTTCAGTCAGCTAGCCTTCCCATCACCCTGTGGGCGGCTGAATTTTTGCCGTGTGCCTGTCGGTCCTAGGCGCGGGTACGCGCCCCACCACCGGCCCACCGCGCCGACTCCGCCGAGGTTTCAACAAGCGACGTGGCGGCCGGCCCAGCCGACGTCGTCTCAGTCTCAGCCCCCGGCATCCTCCTCGTCGTCGTCCGGTTCCGTAAGGGCGAGGAAAGGAGTGGTGCTTCTGAGGAGGCCGAGCGATCAGTCCAAGGGAGGCAATGCCGGCACGAGCCATGAGCGCAAGAGCAAGGGCAGCAAGAACGTGGGGTCGGCGGCGGCGGCGTCCTCGTCGACCCCGACGGTGTCCGGGAAGCAAGCCCAGAAAGGCGCCGGGAGCAGCAGCGGTGGCGGGAACTGGAAAGGACGAAAGAGCGGGTGGGAGGCGCGCTTCCTGTTCAAGGAGCCCGAAGCCGCCGGCGACGCCGACACGCAGGCGGCGCCGTCTTCGGAGAGGGACACGAGGACCACCGTCATGATCAGGAACATACCGAACAAGTACAGGTATCCCTGCCTATCTCCACATTGTTGCAACAAAATAATGCTATATTTCATGGGCGCCGCACGCCCAGAATTGCGATTCTGCTGACGCTCGAGGCGTTTGGGGTCGCAGCCAGAAGCTGCTCCTCAACATGCTGGACAACCACTGCATCCAATCCAACGAGTGGATCGCGGCGAGCGGCGAGGGGCAGCCCTTCTCCTCCTACGATTTCGTCTACCTCCCCATAGATTTCAAGTGAGTTGCGCTCGGCTCTCCTCAGTACAATTGCATTTAGCTGTTTGCATTAACTTATATTTTATGGTGCCGAATGCAAGAACACACGCTTGGCAGCCTGAATTCGGTTGTGTTTTTCTGGGAATTTGGTGCCTTGAAAATGGTTGGAATGGGAAATGTGGGTGGGAGGCGAGGAGGAGCTCGCAGCTCCAGCGGCGCCTCAGCTGGAAGCGTGAGCTTCTGGACCGAGGTATTATCTTTGGGTGGGTAGAGTACAGTGCAGCCGGCATAGATGGCTATGGCGTTACTAGCCGAAATGGAAAATAATTTGGCAGCGGCCCAAGGGAGACGGGAGACCACGCCAGATCCTTTTCGTTTTGATGCCCCCATGAATTCTTTGGGTGCATGCGCGCATCTGCTGGGTGCTGGCTGCTGCTCCCGATGCCGATGCCGAGGGGGCCTTCTGCCTTCCTTTCTCGCCGCTGCTGCCGCCCCTGGGATCACCTCCCTGCCTGTCTTTCTTCCTTTGCACAGCCGTGCACTTCCATAACAAGGCCAACACATACAAAAGGAGCGGCACCGTCCGGTGGGGGGTGTAGTGTAGTGACTAGTAGACAGTAGAGACAGACGAGCCATGGAATGGAGCTGTGAACAAAATAGAATAGTTGCATCAGTATGAAAAGGAAAAAGGTCGTTTCAAAAAAAAAAGGAAAAAGGTCAACACTTTCTTTCTAAAGAGAAAATTGAGCTTTGGATCAAAGTTTATACATGCAAAGAAAATATTCTTTCAATTGTGCTTAGTTAAGCGCTTGCTTTATACTATATACCATCAGCAGCTTTTCTCTTGCACGAAGCAAGTTGAGAAAAGACCTATCAATGCCCAATGACGAGAGGACATTAGTGGCTGTCAAAAGGCATGCAGCTTCACATGATGCCAAAGCTTTTTTTTTGTTGTTGTTGTTGTTGCCGCTGATGGTTTCGATGAGTGATAAGCCCGGTTCTGATAAGTAAGCTAATAAGTTGAAACGAACATGGGTAACTACCATTCTGAATTTCTTGCTCTAGCATGAAATGAGAATTCTTTCGTGTTTGCTTGAGACTGGGTTTCTTCTCTATGCAAAAATGGAAATAAAATAAATAAAACAAAATTGCAGCAACAAGTGCAATGTGGGCTACGGCTTCGTCAACCTGACCTCACCGGAGGCCGCCGTGAGGCTGTACAAGGCGTTCCACAAGCAGCCATGGGAGGTGTACAACTCGCGCAAGATCTGCCAAGTCACATACGCGCGCGTACAAGTACCAACTGCAGCTGCCCTTCTACTACGCCACCAAAAAGACATTTACTACTACGTAGTGGCTCACATGTTAATGTTACAATCACGTTGTGGCGTTTGGGCGGCGCAGGGCCTGGAAGCGCTGAAGGAGCACTTCAAGAACTCCAAGTTCCCGTGCGACAGCGACGAGTACCTGCCCGTGGCCTTCTCGCCGCCGCGCGACGGCAAGGAGCTGACGGAGCCGGTGCCCATCGTGGGCCGCTCGCCCGCGGCGTCGTCCCCGTCTGGCGCGTCGTCGCCTCCCAAGAGCCGGGCGGCCAGCGTGGACCTGCTCGGGCGGGAGCTGATGCCGGCGCTCTCGTCGTCCGCGGACGGCGCGTCGTCGACCACCACTTCCACCCACGCGCCGTCCGAACACGCCGACGACGACAACGAGGAAGACATCAGGCTCGCCGGCGAGCTGCGGCGCCTAGGCTACACCGACTAGCTGGCTCCGTTCCTAGCTCAGCGGCGATCGGCAGGCGTGAGTTGCTTCGAGCAGCGTGGAGTGGAGTTGGGGCAAAGCTTTGCTCTGATCCGCTGCACGCGCAGGCGCAGCAAGTGAAGTGGAGTGGCAATTCATTTATGGCATGAAGAACATAGAAAAGACTTGACTTTTGAGAAACAAAAGTCGGGCTGATGTTCGTTGGTTCGTAGACGCTGCACACAGCGGGTGTGGAGTCGTGTTCTTTTTTATTTTTGGTTTGAAGTTTCCTGCTACTAGGGGTGCGTTCACTTCGCGAAAAATAGCTGAAAAGTTACTGTAGCATCTTTCGTTGTTATTTGGCAAAATTTATCCAATTATGGAATAACTAGGCTCAAAAGATTCGTCCCGACATTTACAGACAAACTATGCAATTAGTTATCTTTTTTACCTACGTTTAATGTTCCATGCATGCGTTGAAAGATTTGATGTGATGTGTGTAAGAGGAAATATTTTGGGTTGGGAGAGGAAGTGAACGAGGCCTAGCTTCTTTGAAACTTGGAGCTATAGCTGCTTAGGCTTAGCTAGGATTGGGAGGGGAAAGGGCATGCGGGGGTCGCTATCAATTCGTCGCTCGTCATGCGTTCGTTCTTTATTATTACATTAAAATAAAGATTGTTATTAGGGCCAACTTTAGTTTTAAAGATGGGAGATATCGGAAATACTGTAGTACTCGTATTTTGTTTGTATTGGTTAATTATTGTCCAATCATTGACTAATTAGGTTTAAAAGATTCATTTCGTAAGTACAAGCAAATTATATAATTAGTTATTTTTTTACATTTAATACTCCATATATGTGTTCAAAGATCTGATTGAATGTTAATGTGATTGAGAATTTTTACAATTTTTTGTATTTTGGAGGGGCACTAAACAAGGGCTAGTATAACTTTAGCACTGCATATTCCGAGACAGTCCGGCTTAGTTCGCCAAATATTTTGGGTTGAACTACTGTAGCACTTTCGTTTGTATTTATTAATTAGTGTTTAATCATGGACTAATTAGGCTTAAAAGATTTGTCTTGTAGTTTTCTACCAAACTGTGTAATTAATTTTTTCTTTGATCTATATTTAATATTTAATACATGTGTTTAAATATTCGAGGTGACAGAAAATCTTAAAATATTTTGGAATGGAACCAACAGATCTTTCTCTACCACTGCACGTACGGCTGTATCTGCACCTATCTTTGCAGTCTACAATGCGTTGTCCATTTCAGTCTTCTCAGGCTTCAATTTTTTCCGATTTCCATTTTAGGCCCAGATAGCCTGTCTCATTAGGCATACTTTTTTAGCGAATAAAAATTATTTTTTTCTTATAATAAATCAGCGAACAATACTTCTATTTATGACTTTTTAGCGAAGCGAACAGAGAATGTTTCTTTTAGACCGTGTCTGGAAAATATTTCTTTCATGTGTTTCTTTAAATAATTTTAGCATATTTGATTAATTTTAGAACGATGTTAATTTTAATGCTGCATAAAAGAACGTCATGTTTTTTTATTACATTATCCTATATGACAGAGCTGTAGAGAACTTATGCATATCTTTCGACCGAGTTCCATAATTAGAATTAACAGCTTTTTGTGTACAGTTTGAGGGAGCCATTGAATGTGAAATTAATTCGTTCACTGAAAGGAGGTGGGCTTATCCAAAAAAAAAATTAAATACTCCCTTCATCCATAAATAATCATTATATTTGATCAGAAGAAAAATCAAATTTTATCAAAAGAAAACGTACCTATCCAAACAGATCTTAAACACATGCCCCTACTGTTGATCCTTGTCTAGACTCTACACGTGAGGCCTGTTTATTCGAGCTTCATTTTGATAAAGTTAAACTAGTTTAACTGCGCACATCCATAGTTATATATATATTTTTGGACCAAGGTGACAATACATCCAAACATGCAGACTAATAGACGGACCAACTTTAATCATTAGACCAAGGTCAATAATAGAGCGAAGTTGTTTGGCTATAAGACAAACTATAAGAACCAAGTTATACAATAAGTGTCTCCTATTTGTTCTCAAAGAGTCCATTTCTCCTATTTCTCCTCACAACATTTGCTACTTGTGACCACTAATACCTATGTTTCTGTGCCCAGTTTGGTGCTTGCATGGAAGCCAAGCTCTCATCTCTCTTCTCTCCTCCACATCAGCATTAACTTGGCTATAAGCACATTATTGTACTTGCTCTTAGGTTGGCATACCTAGCTAATGTTACTAATAGGTGTCTATAAAACTATTAATTTGGTGATCCAGACATGACCTATATTTGAGCTTTAGTTGGCTAAATTTGAGCCAGCTAATTTTTAGTTTTTAACTAACAACTAGTCATAGCGAATGCAAAGATACCTTAATTTTTTTATTTTTGTGTGAAATTAATCATGTCTAAAAAATTACAACGCGTCTAGGACACCGAGTTACATTATTCAGCAACTTCTCCCTCTATTTCAAATTATATATATATATATATATATATATATATATATATATATATATATATATATATATATATATATATATATATATATATATATATATATATATATATATATATTTGCTTTTACAATAGATTTAGATATATATTATGTTTAGATACATATTTTTACTATGTGTCTATAAAAATGTAGAAGAACTTATAATTCAAAACGGAGGGTCCGTAGTTTGGCAAACGTGTATGGTGGACAATATTGAACATCTCATAAGAAGGTACTCCATACCTGAAGCAACACTGAAGTTCCATGCCAGTGATAGTACCGAAGTTACAGTAAAGATCAATATATCTATTTCACGCTGTTATATACTCCCTCCGTCCAGAAAAATATACAATTCTAGCACAGTATAATGTTTTAGTATATCATGTTTAACCAATTATAGATAAAAAATAAATATTTATAACATCAAATAAATATCATTAGATCAAGTATGAAATATATTTTTTCATAATAAATTAATTTGGAGTTATAAATATAAATATTATTCACTAAAAACTTGGTCAAACGTGAATAACTTTATCTGGCACGCAACACATAGTTGCATGTTTTCCTGGATAGAGAGAGAATCAAAATCGAAGGAACCTCAACATTATGGTTGACCATAAACTGTGCTGCAGTATTATACCGTGCTACACTTCATTTTGTTTTTGACCTTATTTACGGTGCATCAGGTCGAATTGCCTGACTGTGAACTTGTGTTGATATGACTGGATTCCTTATTGAGAGCATCAGTAGGAAAAAGGGGTGGCTGACAAATTTTAGAGGAAAGAATGTATGGTCATGTTTTTACTTTGGCCCCGCCTGGAATTCGATAATTTTCATAAGATTCCAGTGGGAATTTAACTCATTGCCATGTTGTTTCTGTACTATATTATTTGTATCGGCTTGTTGCTGAGGTTAGAATTTTACCTGTAGCAGTACACTTCCTACCTCTTAAAAAAACGTCGCTACCTAGCATGCGTGGGTTTTTTTTCAAGACAATAATTAGAGAAATCTGTGCTACTAAGTTACATTAAATGTTTTCTTTTGGTACTTTTACTTGTAGACAGCTGGAACGGTTCATGACCTTTCTTATATATAAAGAGAGAGGATGACTTTTCTAGTATACAACTTCAAAAATACCACAAAAGAGTACTCGGCACACAACACAAATAGGAAATCAAAATGTATAGAAGCAAACAGGAAAAGACCCCACCTTGGAACTATATATAAGAAAACATACACTGTGAAGCATATATACATTACACATTTGTGAGTGCTTGTGCTCACCTGCGGCTCCAATTATGCAAACAAGACAATGCTTCGCCATCCCGGATCTGTTCGAGCTATTGGTAGCTGCACGTAACCAATAGCAATCTGCCGGTGGTGTACTTGTCTATATTTCATGTGTTGGACACCTGGACCTCGTCTCCCCGCTGCAGGACACTGCCCTGCGGGCCAGCCAGTCTGCTGCTGGCGTGGTCATGGCCCCACGCCACACTCTGACAGCATGCATTGCCCGCTTTAACGGCCAGGGTAGTAGTACGAGAGTGCATCGCATTGCATATGGGTCACAACGATAGAAACGGGTACCGAGCTGCGTGGGTGCATGCGCGTCGGTCGTAGGGCTGCATTTGACCGGCCGGCCGGCTGCCTCACTTAGACTAAACGACACATAGTACATTCGTGCTAATGAAATACTCCTTCCTACTCTAGGTTAAAAACTACTAGCAATATATAATGTCGTGCATGCTTGCAAGTACAACAAAGCTAGCATAGAATACGGTGTGTGTATCGTACGGCATTACATGCACGGTGGATTGGTGGACCGGGGCCTTGCACACGCACGCATGGAAACGAGAAACCGATGGATCGAGCAAAATGGACACTGGATTTGTTTAAGGTAATAATGACACCCAGCTGATCGATGATATCAGATGTGTGCGTGGACTATGGTCTGGATGATCGATGCCCACTGATCACTGCAGCATCGTCCACGGCCGCCGCCCGCCGGAGGAAGAAGAGCTGGAGACACCTCTCGATGGAACCCCTGCCACTGGCCACTGCAGCAATGCCAAGGTACTTGTGCGTGCGTGCGTACGTACACGCGTGCAGATAGCTGAGATCAATGCAGCACAGTAGCCTATGAAGCACTGTAGACTGTGGTGTGAATTATACCATGCTTGCACACGTACGTATGCTGTGACACTCTCGACGACGACCCAGCTATAGTGTGGTTGGTTTTAGTTTATGGGAGAGTGTCGAGCGCCCTGTTCGTTTGGACTTATCAGCAGCAATCCAACAGTGTTTTTCTCTCACAACAAACCAGCGAACAGTACTTTCAGCATAATAAATCAGCGAAACGAACAGGGTGGAGGCCGAGAGCGTTTTCGGGTAGGATTTTGTACATGCTGTGTGCGCCGGCCGTGACAAAGCCAAGCCACCCAAAAAAAATGGTGGCCGGATGCATGGATCGGAGCGAGTTGCACGGTGCAGGTCCCGGGGGAAGCGGCCGGGGCGGGGCTAGACGAGACGAAGCCAGCCAAAACCTGCGATTTGCGGGCGCTTTCGGGGTCACCGAGGCGCGCACGGTGGCGTTTGGTTTGGTTTTGTTTGGTTTGGCCCCCCGCGAATTCCGAGGCAGCACCTCCCTGTGTTGCTGTGACTCGAAACAGTGGGGCAGACAGTCGCATGCATGCAACCGAGGAGACCTTGCACGAGCACGACACAACACATTGCATATCATCTTTGCTAGTAGCTACCTCTCCTTCGTTGGTTGCATAAAACAATGGCTTAATCGTTGGTTTCGGTCGTCGCTAACAATGGGCTTGTGTATTTGTTTACGTGCACAATCTATGTGGCCAGGTTGGTACTGGTACAAAGAGCAGGAGCAGTAGTACCAGTATCGCCGACCAACGAGATCAAGAAGCCTTTTTGTGTTTTTTCTTTTGGTGACGGAGTGGACCTTTTGTCTCCTGAGAAGAGAAGCACTAGTGCTCGGCCACACCCTGGTTGTACGGCAACTAATTATCAACGCTTTTGCTGCTTGATGCGCACCTGGGGGACTGGAGTGGTAGCTTTATTGAGACTTTGGCTCCGTTCGGCTGGAATTGTAAACCGGCTAAAAAACACTGTTGGCTGATTTTTGATGAGAGAAAAATATTGTTCCGGTTGAAAAAACAAGTTAAATAAGACGGATTATAAGCCAGATGAATGTCAAACACAGTCAGGTCTTATACTTCTTTTTTTTTCTTTTTTGCGAGAATTTATACTTGCCTTTCTAAATTCACTATTTTTTGATACAATGATGCAGGTGTACACACATATGCTAATGAAAGTAAGTGGTGCACCTTGTATGTGACAAAAGCTCAAAAACTCGAAGGAACATGCAAGATTTAATTTTGGGAATAATTGCAAATACAAATGGTAAAATCATTTTGCATTTGTTCTGAAATGGAAGGAGTTTTAATTTTTTTTATTATTTTAAAAATTATCATAAATTTAACAGTGGTTATATAAAGGATGAAGTCAACATAGGGTGGCATGCACCAACAGTGTTTTTAAATTGAACATAGAAAAAACAGGTATTTAAGATAAAAGACTAAAATCTTCTTTGCAGAATGATGAAAAATATAAGAATGCTTTGATCTATCCATGAAGATTTGACTAGCTATATATCTCCATCCACAGATGATCCGTGAATCATCCACAAGCAATTGGATGAAAGAAGAAATCCGTCGTGGAGACCGGCCGCTTGGTGGATTCAGGATCTAGCTAGGCATGCCTGCTTCCAACATCTATCTGTGTGATGTGATGATTCAACTAGTGGAGTACTCTCTTCGTCCCTAAATATCTGTCGCTTTATGCTTCCTGAGAAATAACTTTAATTAAATATATATTAAAAATATTAATATTTATGATATATAATTAGTATCATTGAAAGATCTTTGAATCTAGTTTTTTAATAAATTTATTTGAAAATACAAATGTTATATATATTTTATAGTGAAACTTATAGGCACAAAAATCGGAAAGTACACTTAATTGGACATGGAGGAGTAACTCCGTAGGTACAAAATAGGAACACTTTCTTTAATCCCGGCGCTTAAATCAAAGTAGATAGAAGATCTAGACCAGCACCACTGCCTTGAAATCTATTTCCTTTTGAACAAAATTAATTTCAAATTGAGATCAACATTTATATCTCTAATTATTTTGATATATGGTCTTGTTCGCTTCAACTTATCAACCTGGCTTATCTGATATGGTACAATGTTTTTCTCTCATAACAAATCAGCGAACGATACTTTTCAGCGAAGCGAACATGACCATAAAAATATTTTATCATTAATTTAATGATATTTATTGATATTACAAAATATTTATATTCCACTTAAAATAAAAAAATAAAAAATAATTCTTTTCAAAAGCAAGATATATACACCCAAATAAAGGGAGTACTCCTACTCGCATTCAATTGTTTTGTACAGCTCCAGAAAGTCGTACCATACCATACTGGCTGTGTTTAGATCTAAAATTGGACCAAAGTTTGCTATCACATCGAATGTTTAGACATATGCATAGAGTATTAAATATAGATAAAAAAATAATTAATTTCACAGTTAGGTAGAAAATCGTGAGACGAATCTTTCGAACCAAAGTAGTCCATGATTGGATACTATTTACCAAATAAAGTCAAAACATGCTAAAGTACACTTTTCAGTATTTCCATCTCAACTTTTCAGTATTTTCACCTCGTTTAGATGCACCTAAAAGTTAGAATTTTTTCACTCTCCATCACATCAATTTTTAGCCGCTTGCATGAAGTATTAAATGTAGGTAAAAAAATAACTAATTACACAATTTAGTTAAAAATCACGAATCTTTTAAGCATAGTTGATCCACGATCGAACAATATTCGTTAAATAAGACGAAATTAATACTATTCATCAATTTGAATTTTTTTTACGATCTAAACATGGCCTAAACACGGCACTGTAGTAGTAGCCGTCATATCAAACCGCCCTTCTGTGTTTCTGCTATCATTCAAGTAAGAGTCGTATCACCACACTCGCACGCTACGTCACACATGCATGCAGAAACAACATTCAAAGAAACAACTGTCTAGTGATAAAGGTAATTTTACACCTGTTTGGACGTGGGGTTTTTTTTTTCGTTCCTACGTTTCTAATGTGAAACTATATTACTGAGGCTGCGTTTAGATCCCTGAAAAGGGGTAAAAAAAAGTACTGTAGCACATTTTGGCTTTATTTGGTAAATAGTGTCCAACCGTTGACTAATTAGGTTCAAAACGTTCGTCTCGCAAAGTACAACCAAGCTGTACAATTAGTTTTTGATTTCATCTACATTTAGTACTCTATGCATGTATCGCCAGTTTGATGTAACGGGAAATCTTTTTTTCGCATAATACTTTTTTTTTGAGGAACTGAACACAGCCTAAACTGATTCATACAAATTACTGTATGATTTTTGTGAAATTCTTACATTTTAAACTGGCCCTTAGCCTTATGTAGGTGTGTGTTTGGTAGCCAGAAGCATATTCTAGATTCTGAGTACAATCACTACCTAACGTCATAAAGAGAATAATATTTCAAGAAAAAATCACTTGAGAGCGATTCTCATTTTTTACTAGTTCACAAAACAAACCAAGACACGATGGTTTCTCCTATATAGTTCTAGTTTCAAAAATCTAACGAACTAACCAAATGGTTCTCTAAAATGATTCTGATTCACCAAACTAACGTGTCTGAAGGGAATCTAAATTCGAAGTATTTCTACGAGAATTTAGAACCCTGTCAAACACATCTTGAGATACTCCTAATCTACTTTTATATTTTCTAATACAAATCTATCTTTTTCTGTTTCGTTTCTTGTGCTTTACAACTTTTTTACATTATTAATTTCCGTGTCTAACGCTAAACGACAAAAGGAAGTAAAAATAAACTGGAATTTTGATATGTAACATGTATCATTAAATTATTAATAAAGTGTACATTCAATATAAATTTATTAGGACTTAGAAATATTAAGTTAAAGCTTTAAAAAAGTACGATATATAAGTTATTCTGCGAGGCAGGTGATAGCAATGCAAAGTCCAATCCACATCCCCTTTCCAGGGCGCAGAGACAACAGAAAGGGTGATCAAGAGAAAGGAGGATCCAACCGAGACCGGAGAGAAAGTTACTACCTCCGTCCGGAAACAACACAACTATGAGCTGCGTGCTATCAAATGTGGTTCATGTTTGACCAAATTTTTAGTGATTAATTTATTATAAAAATATATTTCATAATTAATTTGATGATATTTATTTAGTATCATAAACATAGATATTTTTTATCTATAATTCGTTTAACTTAAAGTAGTAAAATATGATGTTGTGTTATAATTGCATTCTTTTAGGTAGAGAGGTAGTCCTAGCTACCAGCTACTGCCAGAAAATGGCGACGACCGATGGATCGGAGGATCGAGAGAAAGGGTGAGCAAGAGGTAGCAACGGAATGAGCTGCACAAAAGGCTCAAAATGGGACGACGGTCAAACGCAATGTCAACGCCACCGCCTCCGCCCACTTGCAGCCACCAGAAGATCCCATCCGTGTCTCCCAACTGTGCTGATACTACGGGGTTGTTTAGTTGCGCCTTGTTTAGTTTGCCTCAAAGTTTTAAGTTTTTTCACTCTCTCTATCACATCAATTTTTAACCGTTTGCATGGAGTATTAAATGTAGGTAAAAAAATAACTAATTACACAGTTTAGTTGAAAATCACGAGATGAATCTTTTGAGCCTAGTTGGTCCATGATTGGACAATATTTGCCAAATAAGACGAAAGTGGTACTATTCATCGGGTTGAAATTTTCTTCAATCTAAACAAGGGCTTGGTGAAAAAGTTTGGGTTCGGTTACTGTAGCACTTTTCGTTTTTTTGGCAATTTGTGTCCAATCATGGACTAATTAGGCTCAAAAGATTTGTCTCGTGATTTACAACTAAACTGCGTAATTAGTTTTTTCTTTCATCTACATTTAGTACTCCATACAGATTTGATGTGACAGGTACTGTAGCATTTGTTGGGTTCACTGTTTGTGAACTAAACAGACTCTACTAGCAGAAGCCAAAGCAAACGCACGCATGCATGCGATCACGCACCACGTGGACGCTGACAGGCGGGAGCCACGTGAAGCAGGGCCCGCGAGCCAGGAGGGCCGCACTGTCGTCAACCTCCCGACGTGTGTTCCAACGACGGAGGCCTGTAGAGAGAGAGACGATCGAGCTTGGCTGGCACGGAGGAGAGAGAGGGTGCAGGCTATTACCCGGTTAGAAGGGTGCTCCGGCCAGGCAAAAGGGCGATGCGTGTGCGGGACGAGGCGACTGTGAGCGGGCAGGCAGGAAAACACTCCAGAGGTCAATAAAAGAGGAGAGAGATGATTGCGAGCACGAATTACGAAGCGGTGGTGGGAGAGAGAAGGAGGAGCATGGCGGGAGGAGAGCAGAGGTGGCAACGGCAGTGCGTGCCACGTAGGACAGCAGCCACCAATGACATGGCGGTCCGCGCCGTTGACTGCCTCCGTACGTCTACCACCTGCAGCTGCAGGACAGTTTAGATGCCAAAAATTTTGCCAAAATTTTTAGATTTCTCGGTATATCGAATCTTTAAATGCATGCATGAAGCATTAAATATAGATAAAAATAAAACTAATTATACAGTTTAGACGAAATGGACGAGATAAATTTTTTAAGCCTAATTAGACCATGATTGGACAATATTTACCAAATAACAACGAAACTGATACAGTAGCGTTTCGCCAAAAATTTTGCCAACTAAACAGCCCCTAGAAAGATAGCTGCCTCACTGGACGCACACCTGTCAGGGACTGAGTAGTGGCCCCATGCACCCACTACCTCTGCTCAGGGCACCGGGTCAGTGGGTCCTTGTTTCGTTGACCGGATTAGTGTGTAGACGTGCCACATTTTACTGACCCCAAAAAAAAGGTTAGTTTTCTCCTGCGTTGTTCCATGTTTTTTTCAGAATTATTACAAGTTAGTACACCGCAGACACATTTACCCTTACAGAGGCACGTAAACCCTACCTTATATTGAGTCGGTAAATTCTCAAGATTATTAAAGTTACCATAGACGCCTCGTTGTCGACGGGCTAAGAGCACGACTCCTTTAAATCTTGATGAAAAATTCGCATTCACGAAGAGTTGAACCCAGGACCTAAGATGCTACTAAGCCTCTTATGACCAATAGGCTACATGCTCTTTCACCTGCGGCTATTGCCTGTTGCAGGAAGATCACTCCCAATTTGTAAATTAGGATGGTTCTAACTTCACTAATTAGAGAAGCAAAATAACAATGTTGTATTGTAAGGCCAATCTCAATGGGAGTTTCATAGAGTTTCATGAGAATTAAATATGCTAACATGACACTATATTGATGAAGAGAGAGATGATGAAAGTTTCATGGAAGTAAAGAGAGTTTCGTGGGGATTACACTCTTCTGCACTATTTTCAAAATATGAGTGTGTTGAAAACTGAGTCATGAAACCCCCACTGAGACTGGCCTAATTAAAAAAAAGAGAAGAGATTAATTTTTAAAATAAAAGACTATGTCTACGCATGAACAAAGATATAGAAAATATATGATAGATAGATACGAGCACTACAACCATGATATTACTCCCTCTGTTTCTGAATAAATCAATTTATAGAATTAGTGGAAATCGAACTACTTAAGTTAGTTTGACTAACTTTATAGGAAAAAGTAACAACATCTATGACATAAAATAAACACATTTATGGAAGTCAAACTTCTTTATTTACATTGGAAGCTCCTCCCTCCATTCCAAATTATAAGGCATTCCAAGAATCTTGGTGAGTCAAAGTATCTTAAGTTTAACCAAAATTATAGAGAAAATTACAAAAATTTATAACATCAAATAGGTATACTATGAAAATATAATTAATGAAGAACCTAATGATACTTAATTGGTGTCATAAATATTATTATCTTATCATATAAATTTGGTCAAACTTGAGATCATTTGACTCTCTAAGATTCTTAGAATGCCTTATAATTTGGGATGGAGGGAGTAGGAGACAAAAAAAATCTAGTCCTCACTGCTCCATATTCAATCCCCTCCATAATCACTCCGAAATCAATTCTCATATGCTCCCCCATCCACTCACACCAGAATGAACAAAAAAAAACTCTATAAAAGAATCAAGGAGGTATAGCGAAGAAGCAAGGAATGGAGCTCTAGCAAACAGATTCGAGATCAATCAAGAACGAAGGAATTTTTCTTCTAGCTAGTATTAAAATCTCTGATAATTTATCTTGTTTCTTCTCCCAGTTTATATACTTGTGTTTGGTAGGATCTAAAATCTCCTAGAAACGTTTCTCTGCTAAATCGTAATTACTTCATGCAATCATTTGACAACCTTGCTAGATTTTTAAAAGTACAACTAGAATCTATAATGTTTCTCGCTGCCAAAACACACTCAATTCTTTCGTTTTAGGCACCCTTAAACCCTAAATGTAATTTTGATGAGTTTAGGGGGTGTTTGGGTTGGGGTGTTAAAGTTTAACAAACACTGTAGCACTTTCGTCTTATTTGACAAAAGGTTTCCAATCTTGGTGAAAGCCCAAGTTTGGTTTTGGTAATTAATGACACCAAGTTGCTAATGCCATGTGTTAAGTGTTTTGAGTTAGGCATAAGCAACGCATGTGATGAAAGTGTACGTGGCAAGGAGTGGTGGCCACAAGATCACAAAGAAATGGTGCATGGACATGAAATGACGATCATGGTGGAGATGCACATAATATGATGAACTTGATGATCAAGTGGAGGAGAAAGATCTAAGAGCGCAAGGCAAAGGTATAACCATAGGGTTTTCCTTTTGCCGGTCTAAGTTGAGTAGAGAAGTGATTGACCGGATTTAGGATACATAGTCGACTATCAAGAGGGGCAATCACGGTTAGCTCGGGAATCAAGTGCCACTAGATCAATGTCTTGAGCATATGCATTAGGATCTAGTTGAGAGCTAACATAACGCCTTGGAAATTGTTTGTGAAATGCTAACACACATGCACTTTGTGGTGTACACTTGGTGGTGTTAGCACATTTGCGAAGGCGGTGGTGTTTGAGCGGTAATAAGGGGTTTGGGGTTCGCTCTCCCTCCCGCCGAGCGTGCGAGCGCGGGATTCAGGCGTTTTCGAGAAAATGAAATGCCTATTTTCTATTGCGCCGGAGGCGAGAAAAGGTGGCGAAAGTCCAAAATATTTTTCACTGAAAAACGGCGATCGGACGCTGCACCGGACGCGGTCACGGTTTCACCGGACGCGTCCGGTCAGTTCAACGCGGCGCGAGCGCTAGGGTTTGTGACCGGACGCGGGTCTGGCCTGACCAGCGCGTCCGGTCAGTTCAACTGGGCGTAAGAGAGAAACGCGCGACCGGCGCGTCCGGTCCTTCACGGGACCGGAGCGTCCGGTCACGCGTCCAGAAACACAGAGAGAAGCGGAGTGACGATCGGACGCGCGGCGCGTCCGGTCACGTACGATCGGACGCGTCCGGTCGTAGCTGGAGCTTACTGGAACGCGACCGGACGCTGGCACTGTCGCGTCCGGTCACTCGTTGAGCGCGTCCGGTCACGTGTGATCTGACGCGTCCGGTCTCAACGGGAGCTTACTGGAACGCGACCGGACGCTGGCACTGTCGCGTCCGGTCACTCGGTTCAGCGCGTCCGGTCAGGGCAACGGCTAGTTCTGACGCGCACAGTTCACGGTTGTCGTGTAGTGACCGGACGCGTCCGGTCACCCTGACCGGAGCGTCCGGTCAGCACGATTTTCGCTGCGTCGTCCGTAACGGCTAGCTGCGTACCCCTTCGTTATAAATAGAGGATGTCCGGGGTTTGAGGGCAACTCTTGCATATTTTGAGATATAGAGACATCCTTTGAGCTAGAGAACAACCCCTCCACTCATCTCTTTGATTGATTGCACATCTTGAGTGAGATTGAGTGAGATTCAAGTGCTTTGCTTGAGAGTTGCATTCTAGAGGCACTTGATCTTCGAGTTGCTGCGGATTTCTCGTTACTCTTCCGTGTTTCCCGACACGGTAGACGGCTTGGAGCAGCGGAGGTGATTGAGCTCGCAATTGGAGATTGTTGGAGCCTTCACCAAGTGTTGTAAGGGGTTCTTGATCCTTCCCCGCGGGAGTTCGCAAATTGGATACTCTAGTGGAGCTCGTGGCTTGGAGGATCCCCATCTTGTGTGCGGTTGTGCGGCGCCCGCCGAGGGCTCAACTCTTGATAGTTGATTAGCTCGCGAACCGACAAGTGGGTGCATCGCCACAACGAGGAGTAGCTTGCCGGGAAGCAAGTGAACCTCGGGATAAATTCTTGTGTCATTCTCTTCCCGAGGATTTCTCTTGTGTGATTGATTGATTGGTACTTCTCATCTCTACACGGCGGTATAATCACTCGAAGCTCTTCTCTCGTTTTACATCTTGTATCTAGCTTGTTGTTGTTGTAGTGTTTAGTGGATAGCCTTGTACTAGACTTGTGTAGGTGGCTTGCTTAATTAGTTAGAGCTAGTGCATTTTGCTCCGCCACCTTTTATACTAACTTGTGGTTAAGTAATTCTTGTAGAAGTTTTAATTAGGCTATTCACCCCCCCCCTCTAGCCATTCGGACCTTACAAGTGGTATCGGAGCCGAGGCACCGTTTATTTGAGGCTTAACAACCTACGGTGAAAAAGAAATGGCTCAATTAAGCTTGCACATCAACAACACCAAGAAGGCACCTCACTTTGATGGCACAAATTATGCATATTGGAAGGTTAAGATGACCGCACACCTAAAGTCAATCAATAGAGAAGTGTGGAAGGTCACCGAAACAAAATTTGAGGTTGCTAATCCGGAAGCACCTACACCGGTAGAGGAGAAGAAGCTCCAATGCAATGATATTGCCATTAGTGCTCTTCATGAGGCACTAGATGACAAGACATTTGAGCAAGTAAAGAACATAGAGATTGCTCATGATGCTTGGGCCAAGCTAGAAGAAACATTTGAGGGCACCGAAGGTACAAAGACCGCTAAAGCATATATCTTGCAAGAAAAATTTTCAAGCTTCAAGATGCAAGATGATGAGAGTGTTCCGGAGATGTTTCATAGGTTGCAAGTCATCGTCAATGAGCTCAAGGCACTTGGTGAGGAGGTCAAGGACAATCAATTCTCTATGAAGTTCTTGAGAAGTCTACCCAAGAGATTTGATACATTGATCACCGTGCTAGTGAGGACTACATTGAAGAATTCAACTCCTCAACAAATATTTCAAGAAGTGATGACCGATGATTCATATAGAGAAGATGATGAGAAGGATGAGTTGGTCAAGAAGAAGAAGAAGGAAAATGAGAAGAAAGATGATGAAAAGAAGAAGAGTGTGGCATTCAAAGCCACCACATCCAAGAGCAAATCCAAGATTGAATCATCAAGTGATGAAGACTCAAGCTCTTGTGATGGTGATGACATTGATGAGAAGATGGCTCTCTTTGTCAAGCAATTTGGTAAATTCATGAAGAAGAAAGGCTATCGTGCAAGAAGGAGGAAAAACTCATCAAAGAAGAGTGAGCATACCATGAGATGCTTTAGATGCCATAGCAAGGACCATCTCATTGCAAAGTGTCCTTATGATAGTGATGATGAAGATGCTATCAAGAAAGAGAAGAAGAAGCAAGAAAAGAAAAAGAGCTCTTATAAGAAGAAGAATGATTCTCATGTTGCTACATGGGATAGTGATGATTCCTCAAGTGATGATGAGGATGACTACAAGAGCAAGAAGAAGGGACATGCTAGCATTGCCATCCAAGAGAAGGTCTCCCTCTTCGACACTCCATCGTGCTTCATGGCTAAGGCCGCTAAGGTATCATCCGACGATGAGAGTGATCATGATAATGCTAGTAATAGTGATAGTGATAGTGATGAAGAAGAATTCACTAAAGATGAACTAATCACTATGCTAGAAGATTGCACTCAACATTTTAAAGAATCTAGAAAGGAGTGCAAGGGCTTGCGTAAGGAAAAGAAAAACCTTATGCAAGAACTTGATGAGCTTAGGGCATCTTATGAGAGTCTAAAGGTAGACCATAAGAAGCTTCAAAAGTCTCACACTAAGCTTGAAGAAGCTCATTCCTCTCTAGTTGAAAGATGTGAAAACATGCCAACTAATGTTGAGAAAGCTAAAACTTGTAACATAGGCATATCATGTGATATAATTGATAAAACTTTTCATAAGCCTATAATTGTTGCTCCTACTAACCCTTCATGTAGCTCATCTACATCATCCTCATCTAGTAGTGATGGTTTCACTTGTGACTCCACACTTATAGTTGAGAATGAAAATCTCAAGAAGGAGGTAAAAGAGCTCAATCACACATTAGCTAAGGCTTATGGTGGTGAGGACCGCTTGCTTATGTGCTTGGGTAGCCAAAGAGCTTCTCTCTACAAAGAGGAATTGTGCTATAACCCCAAGAAAGGCAAGGCCGCTTTTGCTCCTCACAAGACTCGTTTTGTGAAGAACAATGGTAGCTATTGCAAAAGTTGCAAGCAAGTTGGTCACATAGAGCAACATTGCATGAACAAGAAATCCAATGCAAATGTATCCTCAATCAAGTTTAATTCTTTCTATATGCTTACCAAGGGTACAAATGGTGTTCATGCTAAGTTCATTGGTGCACCATGGATGGGCTCAAAGAAGAAAGTCATTTGGGTACCAAAGAGCTTAGTCTCTAACCTTGGAGGACCCAAACAAGTTTGGGTACCTAAAAAGAATTGATCTTGTCTTGTAGGTCAATTACAAAGCCGGAGGAAGGCATTGGGTGCTTGATAGTGGGTGCACTCAACATATGACCGGGGATTCTTGTATGTTTAAATCAATTGATACTAGTCAAAATGGTGGTTTTGATGCTATCACTTTTGGCAACAACAAGAAAGGCAAGGTCAAGGGGCTTGGTAAAATTGCTATCTCAAATGACATGAGCATATCTAATGTGTTACTAGTTGAGAGCTTAGATTTCAATCTTTTATCGGTGGCACAACTTTGTGATCTTGGCTTCAAGTGCATATTTGGTAGTGATGATGTTGATGTCATAAGTGTTGATGGATCAAATTTGATATTCAAAGGATTTAGACATGGTAGCTTATACTTGGTTGACCTCAATGATAGTGAGACACAATTGACATCATGCTTGCTTAGTAAATCTAGTATGGGTTGGTTATGGCATAGAAGGCTTGGTCATGTTGGAATGAAACAATTGAACAAACTTTTGAGGCATGACTTAGTTAGAGGATTGAAGGATGTCACCTTTGAGAAGGATAAACTATGTAGTGCTTGTCAAGCCGGCAAACAAGTTGGAAATACACATCCTAGTAAAAGTGAAATGAGCACATCAAAGGCATTTGAGTTATTGCACATGGACTTGTTTGGGCCAACAACATACACTAGCATTGGTGGCAACAAGTATGGCTTTGTGATAGTGGATGACTACACTAGATACACTTGGGTGCTCTTTCTTTATGACAAGAGTGATGTTTATGATCTATTCAAGTCTTTTGTCAAGAGGGTACAAAATGAGTTTGAGACTACCATCAAGAAGATTAGAAGTGACAATGGTAGTGAGTTTAAGAACACAAGAATTGAAGATTTGTGTGATGATCTTGGTATTGGACATCAATTCTCACCAACATACACTCCTCAATCCAATGGTGTAGTTGAAAGGAAAAATAGAACCTTGATTGATATGGCTAGATCAATGCTTAGTGAATACAGTGTGAGTCATTCATTTTGGAGTGAAGCTATCAACACGGCTTGCTATTGTAGCAACCGTCTCTATTGCCATGGGAAGCTTGGAAAGACACCATATGAGCTATTGAATGGAAGAAAGCCCAACATTGCATACTTTAGAGTGTTTGGTTGCAAATGCTATATTCTTAAGAAAGGCACTAGATTGAGCAAGTTTAAAAAGAAATGTGATGAAGGGTTCTTACTTGGTTATTCTACCACAAGCAAATCATATAGAGTTTGGAATCTCACAAATGGCACCTTGGAAGAAGTTCATGATGTTGAGTTTGATGAAACCCAAGGGTCTCAAAATGAAGCTCAAAACCTTGATGATGTGAGAGGAGATCAATTGTCAAATGCAATGAAGAACATGGACATTGGTGACATAAGGCCGAGGCAAGTTGATGATGATGATGATATTCATGTGATCAACCAAAGTGTGCAAATTAATACAAATCAAGCAAGCTCTAGTGGTTCTCATGATGAAGTGCAAGATCAAGGTCAAGCTAGTGGAAGTAACCAACTCCCAATACTCCAACCTACTAGTATTGCTAGAGATCATCCATTGGATCAAATCATTGGTGGAATTCAAAGTGGTGTTCAAACTAGATCAAGGCTAGCATCCTTTTGTGAGCACTACTCATTTGTGTCACTTGAAGAACCTAAGAAAATAGAAGATGCATTGAAAGATTCCGATTGGGTAAATGCCATGCATGAAGAGCTAAACAACTTCACTAGAAATCAAGTTTGGAAACTTGTTGAAAGGCCAAAGAACTATAATGTGATTGGTACTAAGTGGGTCTTTAGAAACAAGCAAGATCAAGATGGTGTAGTTGTAAGAAACAAAGCAAGATTGGTAGCACAAGGTTACACACAAGTTGAAGGTCTTGACTTTGGAGAGACATATGCACCGGTTGCAAGATTGGAGGCTATTAGAATCTTATTAGCATATGCTTGTGCACACAACATTAAGCTCTATCAAATGGATGTCAAGAGTGCATTTCTCAATGGCTACATCAATGAAGAAGTTTATGTTGAACAACCTCCCGGTTTTGAAGATGACAAGAAGCCTGACCACGTTTACAAGCTAAAGAAGGCATTGTATGGTTTGAAGCAAGCACCTAGAGCATGGTATGAGAGGTTGAGGGACTTTCTCCTCTCTAAAGGGTTCAAGATGGGAAAGGTTGACACCACTCTCTTCACCAAGAAGCTTGGAAATGACTTGTTTGTGTTGCAAATCTATGTTGATGATATTATCTTTGGATCAACTAACCAAGACTTTTGTGAAGAGTTTGGAAATATGATGGCTAATGAGTTTGAAATGTCTATGATTGGAGAGCTTAGTTACTTCCTTGGACTTCAAATCAAGCAAATGAAGAATGGCACTTTTGTAAGTCAAGGCAAGTACATCAAGGACATGATCAAGAAGTTTGGATTGCAAGAAGCTAAGCAAATGAGCACACCAATGGGCACTAATGATCAATTGGGTATTGATGCTAGTGGCAACATGGTAGATCAAAAACAATACCGATCCATGATTGGAAGTTTGCTCTATGTCACCGCTTCTAGGCCGGATGTGATGTTTAGTGTATGCAAGTGTGCAAGATATCAAGCTTCACCTAGAGAAAGTCACTTGAAAGCAACCAAGAGAACATTGAGATATCTCAAGGGCACTCATGATGTTGGATTATGGTATCCCAAGGGGTCTAATTTTGAGTTGATTGGATATTCGGACTCCGACTATGGTGGATGCAAGATTGATAGAATGAGCACAAGTGGCACTTGTCAATTGCTTGGAAGGTCTCTTGTTTCATGGTCATCAAAGAAACAAAATAGTGTTGCACTATCTACCGCCGAGGCCGAATACATTAGTGCCGGTAGTTGTTGTGCACAATTGCTTTGGATGAAGGCCACTTTGAATGACTTTGGAATTAAATTCAAGAATATGCCTTTGTTTTGTGATAATGAAAGTGCTATCAAGATGACACAAAATCCGGTTCAACATTCAAGAACGAAGCACATTGACATAAGGCATCACTTCATAAGGGACCATCAACAAAAGGGTGATATTAGCATTGAGAGCATTGGCACCGAAGATCAACTAGCCGACATCTTTACAAAGCCACTTGATGAAAAGAGATTTTACAAGTTGAAGAATGAATTGAACATACTTGACTTCTCCAACTTGAAATGAGTGCAACCCCACATTCTTATATGACATGCCTCTCCTCCAACATAGCAAGGTAAAGTTGTTTGGCATATCATTCATACTTTACTAAGGACATGTTTAGAACATATAGACATATTTGCATGACAAATAGGCTCATTCATGAAAATTAAATGCTTTTGATGTATATATGGTACCACTATTGCTTCTATGTTTGATTGATCTAGTGGTAGCATATGACATATTTGTGGGCTTGCAAACCTAGTGTTGAATCTAGAAAATAAGCTCATGATGTGTAATTCAACACGGTCAAGATAACCCTTATACTTTATGAGGTGTGAAAAAGCTTGTCCTTGGATCAAACCGAATTACATACTCTAGGCAAGTGATCTAGATTGAACCATAATTTGGACTCCCTCATATGGCTTGACTTATCTCTCACTAAATCGGCACCTTTTTGGTGATTGTTGGCAAAGGGGGAGAGAAAAGTCACAAAGATATTGCAAAGAGGAAATAAGATAATAAGGGGGAGAGAAAAGTCATAGGGGATACAAAGATAAAAAGTTAAGTTACAAAGGGGGAGAGAAAAGTCACAAAGATAAAAAGAGAAGTTACTAAGGGGGAGAGAAAGCAAAAGATATGACTTTGGGAAGAGAAACTAAAATTGAGCACACAAGTAGGAGGAGCAAGCTCATGAATTATTTGTTGCATTTATATGTGCATTAACATGATGAAATGTTGCATTGCAAAGTTTAATTTTGATATTCATGATTGAATGGTGTATGCTAGATATAGAACTTGAATGATGTTTTGTTAAGAGTAGCTTTACATGTGGTATCTAGACACCTTTGCTTTTAATGTTGATCTCACAAAGTACTTTAGTGTTTGTGATCTTTACAAGTGATGTATTACAAATGGTGTCTAACTACATCGATGCTAAGGGTGGTATATAAAGGCAACTCCGATTGGTATCACGCTTCAAAGGTCCATTCTATATACCTTAGCATCAATTTGATAGTAGTAACTCTCCCATAATTCAAATCCATACATATGTGCACAATTGAACCAAACTCATGGAAGCACATATGTAGGGGGAGCTAATACTATCGAAATTGAAAATTGATTTCATTTCATATCTTTGTGATGGTTGTCATCAATTACCAAAAAGGGGGAGATTGAAAGCCCAAGTTTGGTTTTGGTAATTAATGACACCAAGTTGCTAATGCCATGTGTTAAGTGTTTTGAGTTAGACATAAGCAACGCATGTGATGAAAGTGTACGTGGCAAGGAGTGGTGGCCACAAGATCACAAAGAAATGGTGCATGGACATGAAATGACGATCATGGTGGAGATGCACATAATATGATGAACTTGATGATCAAGTGGAGGAGAAAGATCTAAGAGCGCAAGGCAAAGGTATAACCATAGGGTTTTCCTTTTGCCGGTCTAAGTTGAGTAGAGAAGTGATTGACCGGATTTAGGATACATAGTCGACTATCAAGAGGGGCAATCACGGTTAGCTCGGGAATCAAGTGCCACTAGATCAATGTCTTGAGCATATGCATTAGGATCTAGTTGAGAGCTAACATAACGCCTTGGAAATTGTTTGTGAAATGCTAACACACATGCACTTTGTGGTGTACACTTGGTGGTGTTAGCACATTTGCGAAGGCGGTGGTGTTTGAGCGGTAATAAGGGGTTTGGGGTTCGCTCTCCCTCCCGCCGAGCGTGCGAGCGCGGGATTCAGGCGTTTTCGAGAAAATGAAATGCCTATTTTCTATTGCGCCGGAGGCGAGAAAAGGTGGCGAAAGTCCAAAATATTTTTCACTGAAAAACGGCGATCGGACGCTGCACCGGACGCGGTCACGGTTTCACCGGACGCGTCCGGTCAGTTCAACGCGGCGCGAGCGCTAGGGTTTGTGACCGGACGCGGGTCTGGCCTGACCAGCGCGTCCGGTCAGTTCAACTGGGCGTAAGAGAGAAACGCGCGACCGGCGCGTCCGGTCCTTCACGGGACCGGAGCGTCCGGTCACGCGTCCAGAAACACAGAGAGAAGCGGAGTGACGATCGGACGCGCGGCGCGTCCGGTCACGTACGATCGGACGCGTCCGGTCGTAGCTAGAGCTTACTGGAACGCGACCGGACGCTGGCACTGTCGCGTCCGGTCACTCGTTGAGCGCATCCGGTCACGTGTGATCTGACGCGTCCGGTCTCAACGGGAGCTTACTGGAACGCGACCGGACGCTGGCACTGTCGCGTCCGGTCACTCGGTTCAGCGCGTCCGGTCAGGGCAACGGCTAGTTCTGACGCGCACAGTTCACGGTTGTCGTGTAGTGACCGGACGCGTCCGGTCACCCTGACCGGAGCGTCCGGTCAGCACGATTTTCGCTGCGTCGTCCGTAACGGCTAGCTGTGTACCCCTTCGTTATAAATAGAGGATGTCCGGGGTTTGAGGGCAACTCTTGCATATTTTGAGATATAGAGACATCCTTTGAGCTAGAGAACAACCCCTCCACTCATCTCTTTGATTGATTGCACATCTTGAGTGAGATTGAGTGAGATTCAAGTGCTTTGCTTGAGAGTTGCATTCTAGAGGCACTTGATCTTCGAGTTGCTGCGGATTTCTCGTTACTCTTCCGTGTTTCCCGACACGGTAGACGGCTTGGAGCAGCGGAGGTGATTGAGCTCGCAATTGGAGATTGTTGGAGCCTTCACCAAGTGTTGTAAGGGGTTCTTGATCCTTCCCCACGGGAGTTCGCAAATTGGATACTCTAGTGGAGCTCGTGGCTTGGAGGATCCCCATCTTGTGTGCGGTTGTGCGGCGCCCGCCGAGGGCTCAACTCTTGATAGTTGATTAGCTCGCGAACCGACAAGTGGGTGCATCGCCACAACGAGGAGTAGCTTGCCGGGAAGCAAGTGAACCTCGGGATAAATTCTTGTGTCATTCTCTTCCCGAGGATTTCTCTTGTGTGATTGATTGATTGGTACTTCTCATCTCTACACGGCGGTATAATCACTCGAAGCTCTTCTCTCGTTTTACATCTTGTATCTAGCTTGTTGTTGTTGTAGTGTTTAGTGGATAGCCTTGTACTAGACTTGTGTAGGTGGCTTGCTTAATTAGTTAGAGCTAGTGCATTTTGCTCCGCCACCTTTTATACTAACTTGTGGTTAAGTAATTCTTGTAGAAGTTTTAATTAGGCTATTCACCCCCCCCTCTAGCCATTCGGACCTTACACTTGGACTAATTAGGCTTAATAGATTCATCTCATAAATTACTCCTAATATGTGTCGACATGCATGCAATTAGTTTACATTTAGTACTCCATGCATTTAAGGGAACATTAACGTGATGAGAGTTAAACTTTAACAAAAAACGTAACCAAACATGCCCTTAGCTAATCTTGCCCAGCTGTTCCGGCCTTCCAGATGCATGGACCAACTAGGGCCCTGTTCGGTTGCACCCCAAAATGCTAAATTTTTCAAGATTCTCCGTCACATCGAATCTTTGGACGCATGCATGAAGTATTAAATATAGATAAAAAACAAACGTAATTACACAGTTTAGACGAAATAGACGAGACGAATCTTTTAAGCCTAATTAGACCATGATTGAACAATATTTGTCAAATAACAACGAAAACGCTACAGTAGCGTTTTACCAAAAATTTCGGCATCCAAACGGTGCCTAGGGTGAATTGGTGACCCACAAATGCAAGTACAGCTTTTCATGCTACTAGGGCCACATTTAGATTGTGAAAAAATTTCAATCCGATGAATAGTACCACTTTCGTCTTATTTGGCAAATATTGTCCAATCATAGACCAACTAGGCTCAAAAGATTCATCTCGTGATTTTCAACTAAACTGTGTAATTAGTTATTTTTTTACCTACATTTACTACTTCATGCATGAGTCCAAAGAATAATGTGATAGAGAGAGTGAAAAAATTACTTTTAGAGTGCATCTAAACAAGGCCTAGATCCTTGGTCTAGGTCGCGGCAGTACCACAGACTCCCAGTCTGAAGTTACCAAAGGGTCAGTCAATGCTGGAGTTCAGTGAGACAGGTTCACGTACCACCAATGCATCATGCTTCATCATACAACTGAGTGAGAAAAGCATTGAAATTTCAAAATCTTGACACAAACTGGATCTCTATATAGGCTGTGTTTATGGCCTGTTTGGTTTCAATGAGTTAAAGTTTAACTCTCATCATATCGATGTTCCTTCAAATGCATGGAGTACTAAATGTAGACTAACTGCATGCATGTCGGCACAGATTAGGAGTAATTTACGAGACGAATCTATAAAGCCTAATTAGTCCAAGATTGGAAACTTGTTATCAAATAAGACAAAAATGCTACAGCGTTTGTTAAACTTTAACTCCTCAAACCAAACACCCCCTTAGTTCCATTGAAAAGTGCACTATGCAAAAAAAAAGATTCTCCGTCACATCAAACTTTCGATACATGCGTGTGAAAGGTCCTTGTTTGGTTTTGGTAATTGAGTGACAACTTAGGTGGACTAATATGTGGTTATGTGAGATACACAGGAGATTAGTCCACATGTGATGGTGTCATGAAGGAGCTCATTGCATATGAGACATGACATGGAGTCATGTGACCAAGGTGGAGAAGATCAAGATGAGGCTTGGCTTGATGAACCGGTTGCTAGGGTGAAGGGCAAGTTGTGTGATGGCTTGGCGCCGAAGGACCGAGGCAACGGTGAAGAGCAAGTGAGGTCAAGATCGATGAACCAATACGGTCATGTGATGATATGAAGTGGATCATATCATTTGATGATTGGTTGGTGCATGTGTTGCATCAACATCAATGGAGATGGAATGGAATGCGCAAGGCAAAGGTATAACCTAGGGCATTTCCATTTCACCGGTCATAGGTGTGTAGAGAAGTTTATGACCGGGTTTAGGATAGATGGCCGTACTATTAAGAGGGGCAAACTTGTTTGCATATCGGTCATCTAGTGCCACTCGTGTGATCTAACTATGCATCGTTGCTAGGATCGAGTGGCGTGGCAAGTTGAGTGGTTAACTCCTTCGGTAAAATGATTATGAAAATGCTAACACACGTGCACAAAGTGGTGAACACTTGTTGGTGTTGGCACTTTTGCGAAGGCGTTGGAATTTGAGCGGTAGAGAGGGTTTGGGTTCCTCTCTCCCTCCCGCCGAGCTTGCGAGTGCGGGATTCAGGCGTTTTTGAGAAGTTGAAATGCCTATTTTCCACTACGCCGGAAGTCGGAAAAGAAACGGAGGCGAACGAAGGTCACAAAGGTGACCGGACGCTGCACCGGACGCGGTCATAGAATGACCGGACGCGTCCGGTCAGCTGTCAGGCGCGCGGGTGCTAGGGTTTGCAACCGGCGCGTCCGGTCTCTCACGGGACCGGCGCGTCCGGTCATGTGCCCAGAGAAGAACTGCGGTTCGCAAGGAGGATCGGACGCTGGGCGCGTCCGGTCACACACGATCGGACGCGTCCGATCGTTGAAGGAGCTTACTGGACTCACACCGGACGCTGGCACTGTCGCGTCCGGTCATCGCAAGGAGCGCGTCCGGTCATTGCGTCGCGGGCGCGTGGGTCAGTGCGATCGGCGCGTCCGGTCGTTCGACAGGCGCGTCCGGTCATCGGGACCGGCGCGTCCGGTCGTTGCCTGGGGCGCGTCCGGTCGTTGGTTTGACCGTTGAGGGTCAGTGACCGTTGGAGGATCGGACGCGGTGGAGCGCGTCCGGTCGTTTTGAGAGGCGCGTCCGGTCATAGGGTTTGACCGTTGGCGCAGTAACCGTTGGAGCATCGGACGCGGTGAGCGCGTCCGGTCAGTTACGACCGGCGCGTCCGGTCGTCCCGAGTTTTGCCCAGTGAAGGGGTAACGGCTCTATTTGACCGTGGGGTTATAAATAGATGCCTTGGCCGGCTGTGGTCGGCAGCTGAGCACACTTTGGCCTTGGTGGCTTATGTGGTAGTGCTTGGAAGCCCTCTAACTCACTCATGCTTGATAGTGTTTATCGGATCGAGTGAGAGAGCGATTCTAGTGCGTTGCATCGAGAGGATTGCATCGAGTGGCACTAGGTGATCGTGTTGCAAGCCGGTGGTGCTTGTTACTCTTGGAGGTTGCCACCTCCTAGACGGCTTGGTGGCTTGCGACTCCGTTGAAGCACGCGTGGAGATTGTGCGTGGCTCCGGAGGAGAATTTGTGAGGGGGATTGTGCTCACCCCGCGGGGATCGCGAAGAGCAACTCTAGTAAAGCTCGTGGCTTGGAGGATCCCCATCTTGAGAGTGGATGTGCGGCACCCGCTGAGGGTTTGACTCTTGATAGTCAATTAGCTCGTGATCCATCAAGTGGGTGTATCGCCACAACGGGGACTAGCTTGGTGGCAACCAAGTGAACCTCGGTGAAAAACTGCCGTGTCAACATTGTGTACATCTTCTCGGTGGTTTGCTTTTGATTCACAAGCTTGTATTTACATTCATATACTTGTGCTTGTGTAGTTGCTCTTGTAACTAGTTTCCTTGTGTAGTTAGCTAGTTACCTTCTTGCTTGTGTAGCATAGAAGTAGCTCCCGTTGCGTGGCTAATTTGGTTTGTGTAACCTTATTAGTCATTTTGCTTAGTTTGTGTAGCTAAGTAATTTGCGCTCTCTAGTTTGGCATTAGTTGCCTTGCTGTTGAGCATTGCTAGTGAGCATAGGTGGCTTCGTGCTTTTGCTTACTAAAATTGTGTAGGAGCTCCCCGGCTTTGCTAAAGTACTAGTGCATAGGTTTGTGTGACCTTGCTATAGAATTGTTTAGGAGAGCTCTTGTTAAGGAAAGCACCTTAGTTATATAATTAGGATCTTTGTGAGGTGCTTGTGAACTTAGATAGAGGGGTGTAGTCTTGGCTAGACCGATAGTTTTAATTCCGCATTTGTTTCGGTTTGCAGACGCGATTAATTTTAGAAAGGACTATTCACCCCCCCTCTAGTCCGCCATCTTGACCTTACAATTGGTATCGGAGCCCGGTCTCTCATTTGTGGTCTTCACCGACCCGAGAGGATGGCGGAATATGGACTAGATGTTGATTGTCCTCACATGTTTGATGGCACACACTTTGCACGGTGGAAAAATTGGATGATATGCAATTTTAAGTTTATTTGCCCTCAAATGTGGTGGATGGTAGATGTAGGCTTTTCTCATGTGTTGGATGAAGATAATATAACTCAAGCACAAGAGAAATGCCTAGATCTTGACATCCAAGCTACTAACATCATGTATAGATCTTTGGATGATAGCATCTTTGGTAAGATCATGGACCTCAAATCCGCTCATGAGATATGGGCCTATCTCAATGAAAAGTATGGAGCTATCACCGATGATGACGATGATGTCAAGCCCATGGAGGTTGCACATGATGATGTTGAGCATGACCACAACACGATGGTTGTGGAGGATTGCTCCACCTCATGGTCAAGTGATGATGATGATCGATCTACCACAAGTTCACTTGACAAGAATGGTGATGATGCATCAAGTGTTGCAAGTGATGTTTCTACCCCAAGCACACTTGATGGTGACAACGTTGGTTCATGCTCGGGCCTTGATGATGCTACTACAAGCCCATCCACTACATCACATTGCTTCATGTCACTAGGTGACACAAAGGTATCAAATGATAATGTGATTGATCATGTTGATTCATATGATGAGCTTGTTAGTAGACTTGCTAGCATGAACATGTCTTTAAAAAATGAGAAAACTAAAACCATGAAATTGGAAAATGAAAACTCATTTCTAAAAACCACATGTGAACAACAAAAGCATTTCCTTTATGTTACTACTTGTTCACATGAGGAGCTAAAATTGGCTCATGAGGAACTAAGTGTTGCTCATGATAATTTGGTACAAGAACATGCTTCTCTCTTTAAGATGTTATTAAAGAAAATTAAAATTAATGAGAGCTCATCACATGGATCAAATGATCAATTGCAAAATGTGACTAACCCATGTGATGTAGGGAGAAAGCATGTATCCACCTCTTGTGATGACTTATTAGCTATGCCATGTTCCTCACATATATATGCTTGTTCTACTTCTATGTCTTGTGAGACTAACCTTTTGAAGGAGAACAATGAGCTCAAAAATGAAGTGAAAAATTTGAGCAACAAGTTAGAGAGGTGCTACAACTCAAAAGTCACCTTTGAGCACATGTTGAACAACACAAGAAGCTACGGTGACATGAGTGGCATTGGCTTCAACAAGAGCAATATCAAAGGCAAAAGATGGGGGAAGAGAAGATATGAAAGAGAGATAAAGAAGCAAGAACAAGAGAAGCTCTCTCATTTTATGTGCTTTAAATGCCATGAAATGGGACATCTTGCAATTGGTTGCCCTAATGAAGAAAAGCTCAAGTTGAAGAAAGAAGAAGAGAGGCTCAAGCATGTCAAGTGCTTCAAGTGTCGCACTTGGGGTCATCTCACCTCAACGTGCCCAACCAAGAAACTAGTGAAGCAACAAAAAGAGCCTCAACCAAAGCCACAAGTTGAGCAAGAAACCACACCCCAATCTCAAGTCAAGATCAACCACAAGGATGATGATGGTGACTTGATGATGAAGAAGAAGAAAACAAGAAGGGGTGGAAGAGGAAGATATCCAATGCAAATCCAAGATGCCAAGATGATGAGCAAGATTCAAGATAAGGAGAGAGATTTGGCTCACATCAAGTGCTTCAAGTGTGAAGATATGGGACACTTTGCCTCGGGGTGTCCTACCAAGCTTGAGAAGAAGGCTCAAGCAACTCATGAGAGGCAAGGCAATGAAAAGCATCACATGAGCAATGAAGAAAAGGCTCAATCAAAGAGAAGATGTTATTCATGCCGGGAAAGGGGACACATGGCACATTCATGTCCCCTAGGTAACACTTCTAAGCATATTTCAATTGATGATACTAATGTGCTTAGAAAGGATGTAAATGGTACCTCTATTGTTGCTATTGCAAAACATCCCGCTATCCATACTAAGGCTTTGCCTAAGTATGTTGCACCTAACTTGAGAGGACCCAAACTTGTTTGGGTACCATCAAAGAGTGGATGATTATTTGTAGGTACCATCGGCATTGGAGGCTTGATTCAATTGGTTTCATTTTGTTCATCATATATTGAGTCAAGTTATGAAGCTCAATGCATATCCAATTCCAATGCCAAGTCAAAATAAGTGAAGTCCAAGTGCTACAACATACAAGTGCAATGTTAAAGATTGTGGTGATTTATTGGATATATTTGATGGCTTGCAAATATTCAAGTTGAAAGCTTGCTATTGGATGATCATGAGCTAACCAAGGTATATCTCTTGTTGATCATTTCACTTGGGTGCATATGAGTTGATTGAATTGGATATATATGCAATGTTGCTTGCTATGAGATGTTTGAATGGATTAAATGCTTAAGTAATCAAGTTTGAATTGATTTGTGTTGGGTAAATTCATGAGATGACATTTAGTAAGTGGATTGGATGGATATATGTCTTGTGAAAGTATTCAAACAAGTTAGTTTCAAGTTTGATTCATATTTGATGAAGTATTGCTCAATGTATTGAAATCTGTCCAAAGTTGAAAATCTGAGCTAGGTGAGATCAAGTCTGAGTTTGAGTGACTAAATCATATTGGATTGGCTTGAAATTTGGCATACATGCTCTAGACTTATGTTATAAGATGCTGTACAAATTTCATGAGAATTGGATAAGAGATGCTTCGGCTTTGGAGTACATCTTGTCAGCTATAGTGCAGCAGTTTTCAGCATGTAGCAGTGGTGGAAGATTTGAAATCTGGTAGCAATCTATATGTCAAATGAATCTCAAATTTTTACAGCTGCTAGATGACTTAGTGAATCACATCTCTACCAAATTTTATGGCATTTGGATCTGTATATTGGGAGATATGAATTATTCCTTGAAGGGTACAGAATCCGCCAGAAAAGTGACAATTATTGGATTGATCTAGAGTCACTTTAAGTGAAAGGTCCTCAAGTTGGAAACATATTTATAAGTGTTTGAGGCACCTAAATTTGGTTTTGACTTGATCTAGAAGCATGACAAGAAATGAGTACAAGGACATTGATTGTGGAATGTACCTAGTGTACAAATTTGGTACTCAAATTTGAAAATGAAGATCAAACTCAAGAAGAAGATGAGGTTCAAGTTCTAGTAATAATTGGAGATCATTTTGTAGAAAGAAAAGGACTTAAAAAAAAAACTAATTCAAGGTTACTCATAAAGTTAAGTCCATAGATCAATCAATCAAAGGCAATTCAAGTAAGTGTCAAGGATGGTTCTTTGGAGAGAGGTCACTTCTCCCTGCTGAGGGGGCTTGCCGCCCATGGGTGGGTAAACCGAGCACCGGCTTGGAAGGCTAACATGGAAGTGATGAATTCAAGGGATATTTGAGATGCTTAATTGAAGCAATCAATAGGGTTGATCAAGAAAAGCAAGCAACACCCAAAAGAGAGCTATTCATGGTTATAAAATCTATTCATGGTTATAAAATTGGTATCATAAGTACTTCTCTCACGCAAGCATTGATCAAAGAGAAAAAGCAAGCCAACCACAACAAGAGATAATGCACTTGATTATTAGTGGTTCTCATTTCATATGGGTGAAGAATAGATTTCTTTATAATGATTGGTCTTCACCAAGCTTATAAATTGGACTTCACATTGCTATTGGAGTAATGAATTGGAATCTATGTGACTATCCTCCACTCCAACATAACAAAGGTATCATTGCAATGTGCATGATCATTTCATCCCGTACTAGTATGTGATTAGTGCATATAGTACATGCTTACTAGGATCATGCATAATAAATGAAATGTTTAAATTCATAGCCTACCACTATTGCTTGAATTGTTTAAATGATCTAGTGGTATGTGTATGAATTTGTTCATGAGCTAGTGAACCCAAGTACTTGATCTAGTTTGGATTGCTAACAAGTGACAAGTACAACATTAGCAAGATAACCCTTAGTATGAGGAGTGAAGAAGCTTGTCATTGGATCAAACCGGACTTAGAATCTTAGGCAAATCAACTTAGTTCAAGTCATACTAGAAGCTCATGACAATGATATGGGTACAAGCAAAGACAACAATGCAAATGGATATCTAGGGTGTTTCAAATGGTATCTAGACTCAAAATATTTCTTCAATTGGTATTTACAAGTGGTGTCTAGATCATGATCTACAAGTGATATCCTACAAGTGGTACTCATAAAGATAGCAAATGTTCAAGAAAAGATCATATTGACAAAATCCTACAAGTGGTTCCATGATAGAGGATTCTTCAAATTGGTATCACACACTTATTCATGATATTTCTACACATGATATCATTTATACAAGTCAATGGTTCCACAAGTGATCCTCAACTTTAAGTGATCATCAAATGAAGAAAGTTCCCTCACACACAAGAGCTCAAGATTATCAAGTGAATGACCCATGCTATGACATAGGGGGAGGAGTCCCACCTAATGGTATCAAGGTCAAAGATCCTAAGTGGTATCTCAAAGAGCAACATACAAGTAATGTCATTCCAACATGTGTCGTGATGTCCATCAACAACACAATATTCAAGTCTCAACCATCTACCCCAATGCAAGCCTTTGCATCAATGAGCAGTACACCCTTTATGGAAATTGATGACAAAGGGGGAGAAGTTGGAACAAAGATATGTCAATACACCAAGAGAGAGAGGTTTGGGAATGAGTTTGGACATGGAGATGGATAAAGAGGGAGCAACATTGAAGAAATGAGAAGGATCAAAATTCTTGGACAAAAGAAGCACACAAGTAGGGGGAGCAAGCTCATGAACATTGTTTGGTTGCATTTGATATGTTCATATTCATGTGCTTGCTTGCATTGCATAAGTTCTTAAATTCAATATGCATGCTTGTGTGGTGTATGCTAGTTATAGAACTTAAATGATGATTTGATAACTAGCATGCATAGGATGTTAGCTAGACTTGTGATTATCATGCAAAAACTAGAACCTTGCTTATAATGTTGATCTCACGAGGTTTCTAGTGTTTTTAATGTCTAGCTACTCATGATGCTAAGGATGGTGGCAAACTTGTGATTTTCAAATGGTATCAAGCTACTAATTGGTATCAAGCTACAAAGGTTTATTCTATACACCTTAGCATCACTTAGTAGTGCTAATCCTCCCAAAAATTTCATATTCATGCATATGTGCAAGCTTGAAACCAAACCATTTGAGCACATATGTAGGGGGAGTTATCACTACCAAGTTGGATTTTATGGTGCTTATCCAAATTCTAACATAGAGCTTAAATGTTGGATAAGTGGCATAAAGTCCAAAAGAACTTAATTTCCATATCTTTGTAGAGTTGTCATCAATTACCAAAAAGGGGGAGATTGAAAGGTCCTTGTTTGGTTTTGGTAATTGAGTGACAACTTAGGTGGACTAATATGTGGTTATGTGAGATACACAGGAGATTAGTCCACATGTGATGGTGTCATGAAGGAGCTCATTGCATATGAGACATGACATGGAGTCATGTGACCAAGGTGGAGAAGATCAAGATGAGGCTTGGCTTGATGGACCGGTTGCTAGGGTGAAGGGCAAGTTGTGTGATGGCTTGGCGCCGAAGGACCGAGGCAACGGTGAAGAGCAAGTGAGGTCAAGATCGATGAACCAATACGGTCATGTGATGATATGAAGTGGATCATATCATTTGATGATTGGTTGGTGCATGTGTTGCATCAACATCAATGGAGATGGAATGGAATGCGCAAGGCAAAGGTATAACCTAGGGCATTTCCATTTCACCGGTCATAGGTGTGTAGAGAAGTTTATGACCGGGTTTAGGATAGATGGCCGTACTATTAAGAGGGGCAAACTTGTTTGCATATCGGTCATCTAGTGCCACTCGTGTGATCTAACTATGCATCGTTGCTAGGATCGAGTGGCGTGGCAAGTTAAGTGGTTAACTCCTTCGGTAAAATGATTATGAAAATGCTAACACACGTGCACAAAGTGGTGAACACTTGTTGGTGTTGGCACTTTTGCGAAGGCGTTGGAATTTGAGCGGTAGAGAGGGTTTGGGTTCCTCTCTCCCTCCCGCCGAGCTTGCGAGTGCGGGATTCAGGCGTTTTTGAGAAGTTGAAATGCCTATTTTCCACTACGCCGGAAGTCGGAAAAGAAACGGAGGCGAACGAAGGTCACAAAGGTGACCGGACGCTGCACCGGACGCGGTCATAGAATGACCGAACGCGTCCGGTCAGCTGTCAGGCGCGCGGGTGCTAGGGTTTGCAACCGGCGCGTCCGGTCTCTCACGGGACCGGCGCGTCCGGTCATGTGCCCAGAGAAGAACTGCGGTTCGCAAGGAGGATCGGACGCTGGGCGCGTCCGGTCACACACGATCGGACGCGTCCGATCGTTGAAGGAGCTTACTGGACTCACACCGGACGCTGGCACTGTCGCGTCCGGTCATCGCAAGGAGCGCGTCCGGTCATTGCGTCGCGGGCGCGTGGGTCAGTGCGATCGGCGCGTCCGGTCGTTCGACAGGCGCGTCCGGTCATCGGGACCGGCGCGTCCGGTCGTTGCCTGGGGCGCGTCCGGTCGTTGGTTTGACCGTTGAGGGTCAGTGACCGTTGGAGGATCGGACGCGGTGGAGCGCGTCCGGTCGTTTTGAGAGGCGCGTCCGGTCATAGGGTTTGACCGTTGGCGCAGTAACCGTTGGAGCATCGGACGCGGTGAGCGCGTCCGGTCAGTTACGACCGGCGCGTCCGGTCGTCCCGAGTTTTGCCCAGTGAAGGGGTAACGGCTCTATTTGACCGTGGGGTTATAAATAGATGCCTTGGCCGGCTGTGGTCGGCAGCTGAGCACACTTTGGCCTTGGTGGCTTATGTGGTAGTGCTTGGAAGCCCTCTAACTCACTCATGCTTGATAGTGTTCATCGGATCGAGTGAGAGAGCGATTCTAGTGCGTTGCATCGAGAGGATTGCATCGAGTGGCACTAGGTGATCGTGTTGCAAGCCGGTGGTGCTTGTTACTCTTGGAGGTTGCCACCTCCTAGACGGCTTGGTGGCTTGCGACTCCGTTGAAGCACGCGTGGAGATTGTGCGTGGCTCCGGAGGAGAATTTGTGAGGGGGATTGTGCTCACCCCGCGGGGATCGCGAAGAGCAACTCTAGTAAAGCTCGTGGCTTGGAGGATCCCCATCTTGAGAGTGGATGTGCGGCACCCGCTGAGGGTTTGACTCTTGATAGTCAATTAGCTCGTGATCCATCAAGTGGGTGTATCGCCACAACGGGGACTAGCTTGGTGGCAACCAAGTGAACCTCGGTGAAAAACTGCCGTGTCAACATTGTGTACATCTTCTCGGTGGTTTGCTTTTGATTCACAAGCTTGTATTTACATTCATATACTTGTGCTTGTGTAGTTGCTCTTGTAACTAGTTTCCTTGTGTAGTTAGCTAGTTACCTTCTTGCTTGTGTAGCATAGAAGTAGCTCCCGTTGCGTGGCTAATTTGGTTTGTGTAACCTTATTAGTCATTTTGCTTAGTTTGTGTAGCTAAGTAATTTGCGCTCTCTAGTTTGGCATTAGTTGCCTTGCTGTTGAGCATTGCTAGTGAGCATAGGTGGCTTCGTGCTTTTGCTTACTAAAATTGTGTAGGAGCTCCCCGGCTTTGCTAAAGTACTAGTGCATAGGTTTGTGTGACCTTGCTATAGAATTGTTTAGGAGAGCTCTTGTTAAGGAAAGCACCTTAGTTATATAATTAGGATCTTTGTGAGGTGCTTGTGAACTTAGATAGAGGGGTGTAGTCTTGGCTAGACCGATAGTTTTAATTCCGCATTTGTTTCGGTTTGCAGACGCGATTAATTTTAGAAAGGACTATTCACCCCCCCTCTAGTCCGCCATCTCGACCTTACAGCGTGGAGTACTAAATGTGGATAAAATCAAAAAACTAATTGTACAGTTTGGTTGTACTTTGCGAGACGAACGTTTTGAGCCTAATTAGTCAACGGTTGGACAATTATTATCAAATACAAACGAAATACTACAGTGACGCTACAGTAAATTTTGGTCCTCTAATTTTGGGAACTAAACACAGCCATATTACAGAATTGTTTTTGCCTCGTGTTGCATGCATAACTATGCTAACACGTTACATAAAATGTCGAGGCTTGTTTTTTCTTCATTTCACCGGAAGTAAAGTGGAAACACCAGTGCAGTTCTGAACATCGATTTTTGTTTTCCGGATGACCTGCTGTCTGCACATCGGTGTCGGTAATTCTCAAGCATCCGGATTATGCGTAATCATTTGGGCCGTTCTGGGAGCTGAAAGATCCGGTCCATTAATGATATCTTTTGGCCAGGCGCTAGCGGTTGCTTTTTCGCAGACAGGTTGAGAAGACAAGGCGAGGTCGATGACACAACTGAAGTGGGTACCGGTGGGCCAGACCGTGTGGTCCTCGCCATTGCGAGCAGCATGGCAGCCTAGGGGCACCGCGCAACAGCAGCAAGCGAGCGGCCTGGGCGCCTGCCTGCGTCGATCTGGCATGCACGTACGTGCTCTGCTGCTGCTGGGGGGCATCGGCTCTGCGCCCAGCGCCCAGTGCGTGTGCGCGCTCACGCTTGTGATGGATGCAGATGCAGATGCAGATGCAGCTGCTGTGTGTGCATCATGCATGCAAGCAGCTGCAGGCAGGCGAGCGCATTGGCACAGGCACAGTGCATGCCATGCCAACAAAAATTGGACGAGTGGCCACCAGGCGCCCACCTGCTGATGAGCCCCGCCCGGGCTGCATGCGATGCGTCGTTTGCACTGTAACCGGCCGGGCGGCGGCTGCTCCGAACTGGCCGGCAAACAGTAGCTATATCGGGCAAAGTCTTGCCGCGCCATTTCTGTCGGAGCGCGTTTTTGGCTTGGACGACGCGCGCGGACCCGTGTGTCCAAGACAATGGAGTGAGTGATTCGCCAGAGGGGCGAGGGCTCGCGCGCTCTACCTCTCGGCCGCTCCGCCTGTGGTGCCACGCCATGGAGAGCTGGACACTTGGGAAGAGCAGGCAGGTGCTGAGCTAGCTGATCAGAGCGTTTTTACTGCTGTGTGACGCTCTGTTAAGCGCGCTAGCTACTACAGTACGTTGAGAAAGCTGCAACCACGACATGGGCGGAGAGGAAGCTATCTACTGGGCTGTCGGCTGTGTGGACTGAAGTTTTATTTGCTCCGCCCTCCGCACCGCCCGGTAGGAGTAGTAGTTTTGTAGTCATGCATTCAGAACATTTGCGCCAACAAAGCATGCACATATAGGTTAGCAAGTGACCAGCTAGTAGTCAGGGTTAGTTCGTTCACATTGATGCAATCCCATTTGGATTCCGGAATTTTTATTCTTTTTAGTTCTTCCTATACGAATTTGTAACAGGCCTGGGCCAGTTTTCTGTAAAAAAAAATTATATACAAGAGAGTACATCGTGCACATTGAGGCGGCATTTGTTTGTGGGCTTGTGCGCGCGCATACACTACGATAGCACGATATCATATCATTAACACAGAGGCTTTGTTAAACACTTAAACACTGCATACATGTACTCATGGGCTTTGCGTCACTGGATGGGCAGGAACCTGGAAGTCTGGAACATAGGCTTCTAGCATGAATAGTAGTCGGTACTGTAGCGGCTAGCTAGGTGGACGCGCGCGGCGGCGGCATGCAGTGCGAGTGGAATGAGATGGCACGCAGAGATGGGTGCATGCGGCATGCCGGTCGTGTGCGCGGCACGCGGCTACGAGGGCTTGGGCGCCACCAGAGGCGTTTGTCGGAGGCTGCTTGTGCTGTGCCTGTGTGTGTGTGTGTGTGTCTCAATTGGAGTAACGCCAACCTCGTATATGTTCGGTCCCCGCCGGGCGACTTGCATGTATACTATACGCACGGTACGCCTATACTTGCGGGAGCGCATCCGTGTCTGTCTCCGACCGGACCGCCCTATTGCATGCTCCTATATTGAGGGGTCGGGCCCCGGCCGCCGGCCCCGACGGCTCTCCCATGCGTGTCTCCTGCACCAACGCCGCACTTCGTAAAACCCGGAACGTGAACTACGTAGTATAGAAGAACAGCCTAGCAGCGCACAGAGCCGGCATTGCCGATTACTACTATACTAGGAGTACTCATTATGATCTCTTCTGAATCATACACAGGACTAGAGGAGTATAAATAAATTGTACTGTATGATACTGTATTGGATAGAGATCACTAAGAGCACTCATAATTGTAGTTTCTATGCATATTAATTGTACTGCCACCTAAGCGTTTTGCTGATGTGGCAAGACAGTTATTGAAAAGAGAGAGCAAAAATCATAGAAACCGGGTCTAAATTAGAAACCAAGTCTACACGAGAACTAAGACATGAAAGAATGTGATTGGTAGAGAATGGAGAGAGAATGTATGTGATTAGATAAAAAATTATTCTGTACAAACTATCCATTGGGACTATGGTTCCAATATGTAGTCTCTATGAAAATTAATAGGTATAGAAATTACATGTATGTCGGGTACCTAAATTAGGGATACCCGAAACCCGCGATTAAAAGAGCAAACCCCCGAGAAATCCGCCCCCTAAAGACCCCCTAAAAAATCGAATCAAAACTCCATCTACACGGATACGCCGATCCAAGACTGTAAATGTGGAGACAAGGCACCCTCGACTAAGTTCCGACTCGTACGAGGCCCGCTCGACGGGAAGCCTCGACCCCGGAAAACTTCTGACTCGCACGACCCGGGGTCGAGTCGGTCGACCCCTCCTCATCTACCTACTTATTGACAAAATCATTTAGTGCAACCACTTCCACTAACGTGGCTACAGCACACCAGCATGAGAGCGGCATCCGTGTCTAATCCCACTTTTTACTACCCACCCCAGGATGGGCGGTGAAAAAACTTGCCACTATTCACGCCACGTCAAGCACTGTTCCACCGTCAATACTCCCTCAACTCACAAGAAGACAACCACCGCGCCCGGGTTTTCTAGGGCCCGGCCTTATCCGTTCCTCGTCGACCCCTCAGTTACGTCCCAACCCGGCCTCGACCGCCGTCGGTCAACAAAGGAATGGCGCCTGCACGTCGGCTACAGGAGATCGCACGCTCGACACAGGGCCCAGGATCATTCACCGTCCCGTCATCAACATCGCCACGACACACCGGGGATGGCCGACCATCACCAGAGCACACCGCTACAGCAACCTCTACAGCGCCCATCGGACCTTCACCGCTAAGGCACCGCCTTAGGGTTTTAGGAGCCCCTGAGCCTTCACTCGACCCTATAAAAGGGAGGACAGAGGGCTCTCCAGGGGACAGAGGAAAAAAAAAGATAGACACTTTTCTCTACTTTCGAGAGCAACATCTCAAGCAGCACTCCATTTTACTCTTTCTTTAGACTTGGGACTGGTCCCCTCTCTCACAGCTTGTAACTCCTACGTAAGCACTTAGGTGTGAGGAAATACAATACTCTCCCCCCTCGCTGGACGTAGGGCCTTCTTTGCCCGAACCAGGATAAACCCCCATGTATTCTCTTTGCATCACCATCCGGATTAGGGAGCACGCAGCACAAATTCACTCGTTGGTCTAGGGCCCTCCCGGATCCGAACACCGACAATGTAGTTTCTAGCATTGAGATTGCCCTAAAACTGGTTTCGTTTCTCCCTAAAGTTTAGTCCCCATCACATAGGATGTTTGGACACATGCATGGAGTATTAAATATAGATTAAAAAAATAACTAATTGCACAGATTGCGACCAATTTACGAGACGAATTTTTTAAGCCTAATTAATCCATGATTTGACAATGTGATGCTACAGTAAGCATGTGCTAATGACGGATTAATTAGGCTTAATAAATTTATCTCGTGAATTTCTAAGGACTTATGTAGTTTGTTTTATTATTATTATCCGAACACTCGATGTGACACCTCCATTTGACACTGGATGTAACACCCCTAAACTGTACACCCGAATAGTCATTTTGGTCCCTCAACTATTACTCGAGGCTCAATTTCGTTCTTGAACTTTCAAAATGACTGTTTTAGTCCTCAAACTCTACTTTTAGACTCAATTTTATCCTAAAACTATGAATATGATCATTTTAGTCCTCAAACTTTGCATTTTGGGCTCGATTTCATTTATAAACTATCAAAGTGTATTTGGTTCTTTAAACTTTTATTTTCAACTCAACTTCGTCTACGTTCTACGTGGAAGGCTGCACTGTTGCACCTGGTTAGCTGTAACACCGCCAGCGATTGGAGATAGAAAAATAATATTCATCCAAAAACTATTTTATGGCCATTAACAATTCCAAGCTGTTATTTTTAGTGTTACCTTGTAAAGGTACCATTTATACATCTGACTAAATGATATTTGTGGGGGCAATTACAGTTGCATCGGACACTATTTATTCTTTAAGATACATGGATATATTAAAACAATAGTAGATCTATAATTTTAATCATTTATAGATGAAATTGTGCCTAAAATGTAAAGTTTTCTTTTTGAATAGACAAAATTGAGTTGAAAATAAAAGTTAAATGAACTTTGATAGTTTACGGATGAAATTGAGCCCAAAATACGAAATTTGATGACTGAAACGATCATCTTCATAGTTGTATGATGAAATTGAGTCTAAAATTAAAGTTTGATGAAGACCTAAATAACCATTTTAAAAATTTAGGGATGAAAATTGAGTCTTAAGTAATAGTTGAGGGACAAAATGACTATTGCACCATTTAAACACTCCTGACGGTTTGTTATAAATTCATGTCGTCGCTCGAATTGCCACTGCTGTACTAGTGTCACGCATTCAGCAAATTCAGCATCAGCAAACAGTTCGATCTTACAATGGCTGCGTTGCCGACTTGCGATTGCGATGCAGCAGTAGTCTGATCTGGAGGTAGCAGTCCTTCCTTGCATGCATTAGATTCTGGAGACGGTGGCGTAGCGCCGTAGCGTGGTTACATGCACAGGCGCCAGCGGTGGGCAAAAGCTGAGGCGCCACTCCCTGTTCTGCTGGCACGTTCGTTTGAGATTATCAGCTAAATCAGACAGCTAGTCAGCAGTGTTTTTTTTTAAAAAAAAACTAGTCAACAGTACATGCCTGGATTGTCGTCCATCCATCTCCATCCACCATAACGCCGGCCCGCAGCATGCAGCGGGGAGGAGCAGCAGCAGCGACCAGCGAGGGGGCTACAGCCTCTCCGCGCGCGGCCTAGCTATCTCTGAGCCCTAGAGATGGCAACGGGTACCCGAAACCCGAGTACCCGACGGGTATTACCCGATAAAGAGGCGGGTATGGAATGAATTTTCTACCCGTGGGTACGTTATTGGACAAAATACTATACCCATCGGGTATGCGGGTACGGGTGCGGGTGTATACTACCCATACCCGCATACCCGCGGGTAAGACATACCCGCAAAAATAACTAGTCAACCTCAGTTATTTTAGCGCATATAAGTCATGAATTTGGCCCATTGAGACATCCACTATATTTCTAGTAGATTGTCTTTGTTGTAATGATGCTAATAATGTTTGTTAGCATGTTTGTAACTTGTTGGAAGCTTAGAATGATTTATTTTTGTATATGACTATTTGATATTTTTAGGTAATTTTCGGGTATGCTATCGGGTACGGGTTACCCGTCGGGTGAGAATTACCCGGCGGGTACGGGTATGGAACTATTTTTTTACCCGCATGCGGGTACGGGTAACCCGACGGGTAAAATTTTGCGGGTGCGGGTACGGATACGGGTGGACACTACCCGTCGGGTATGTACCCGTTGCCATCTTGACTGAGCCCTGTACATTTTGTCGCAGGCGTTGAGATCTCTCTGCGCCTGTTGCAGCAGCAGCAAGCAGGGGCACCCCCTGGCCGGTCTTCAGCCCCTTCATCAGTCATCACTCTCTCTCCCCTTCATCAGTCATCACACACTCTCTCTCTGGCAGGGCAAAGACAAACTAGCGGTCGCACCCGTATGCCACTATGCATGTGTCAAGGGTTGCTTGCTTCGTCTTGTGCTTGTGCACCCACCTCTAGATGCCGAGCAACTGCAACTGATACTACAGCCAGCTGGTAGAAGAGTTGAGGCTAAGGCACTGTTTAGTTTTCATCTAAAATTTTTTTCGTTTTGTCATATCGAATATTTGGACATATGTATAAAGTATTAAATATAGATAAAAAAAACTAATTACACATACCGCGAGACGTATTGTAGCAATTATGGTTAATCATGGACTAATTAGGCTTAAAAGATTCGTCTCGCGGTTTCCAGACGAGTTATGTAATTAGTTTTTTATTAATATCCGAACACACCTTTCGACATCTCATAAAATATTCGATGTGATACCCAAAAACTTTTCACTCACGAACTAAACATGACCTTAAAAGAGAAAAAAAAACTGCAACTGCAACTGCAACTGCACTCCATCGTCGATCCGTTTCTGACGCCCGGAAACGCCGCGCCGAGCATTCATTGGGTATTGAGTATTGACGGTGCAGCAGCTGAGCTGCCCGCTACCGGCTACCGCCGCGCTAGGACCCTCTCACTTGCACCGAAACGGGTTCCGGCGTGAGGATCTCAACACCCTGCCCCTGCCCCTGCGCCGGCGGCCGCGTCCGCAGCTGCAACTGCGGAACTGCCAGCCAGTTGGCATCGCCAATGCAAAGCGGCAGTGCGGCACGCGCGCCGGCAGTTCCGGAGCTGAAGCAGGCCATGTTTAGTTTACAAAATATTTCAAGATTCTCGGTCATATCAAATATTTATACATATACATGGAGCATTAAATATAGATGAAAGAAAAAATTAATTACACAGTTTGATAGAAAACCACGAGACGAATTTTTTGAGCCTAATTAGTCTATAATTGAACACTAATTAACAAATACAAACGAAAGTGTTACCGTAGCCCAAAATAAAATATTTCGCGAACTAGCAGCTCTGGGAACGAGGGGAAAGGGCCACTCGTAGCGGTGTAGCCTTTCGGCGTCGCCGAAGCTGCCAGCCTTCACCAAAACGCAGCGTTCTGGCCTGGGGTATGGAATTCTGGGGACACCAACACGCACCTGTATGACTATGATTGGCGCGCGCATATATCAACCCTAGCATAGCCCTTGTTTAGTTACTAAATCCAACACCAAATTCCACTATGCAGAAAAAAGATTCCCCATCACCCTATCACATCAAAATGTCGGCAAATGCATGGAGTACTAAATGTAGATAAAATCAAAAACTAATTGCTAGTTTTGTTGTACTTTGCGAGATGAACATTTTGAGTCTAATTTATCATTTTTTGGACAATTTTTTGCACTAAAAACGAATCCGGCGATCCAACTCTGGATCTAAACACGGCCTTACATGGATTCTCAGTTCCATCCCTGTAGAGATACTTCAGCAGTAAAGAACCGTACAGTGCAGAAGAATGCTGGTAGCAACAAACCAAACGTGAGATCTAGACTGTGTTCTGTGATTGCCTGATTGCCGCCAACTGTTATGTCCAGGTGTAGCGTAACATGACAGGATACCATTATCAAAGAACCGGTCAGCAGCTTAGATAGTATAATCATGTCACCTTGATTAACTGGGATACTAGAAACCGTTTTCAGGTGAACATATACATGCTACTAAATGCAGGGCGTCCGAATCAGATTAATGGACAAGATACATACACCATCGCCACCATGGTTCAGTTCTGTGCTTCTGTTGCAATGCTGGGACTCAGCCACAGTTTTGGCTGAACAAACACAGCAGCGCTTCAGGCGCAAAAGAGATCGGTTCACTGCAACTTGTTGGCGACGTAGAGGAGGTGGCTGATGTTCGTTGGCGTGTAATTCTGCAGGAGCTTGAGGTTGGATGTGAAATCGCCGGCCAAGAGGCGCTTCCGGACAAGGATCAGCATTGCACAGCATATTCTGAGCAAGGTTTCCTGTGTTCGGCAGATAAAGTTTAGGTAAAGAACCGGAACCAAAGATCTTTGCAGAGTAGAAGAAACGTACGGCTCATAAGACAAGCGAACAGGGCCTGTATCTGTGCTCACCTGGGGGCCATCGGGATCGCTTAATAGTGTGTCCCAAATGTGAATGGTGTCGGCGAAATTGAATTCCTGGGTCAGCAGTAACGTTATCCATCTGAATGCATAGAACTGGGGATTAACCTGCAGAGAGCATGTTTTTGTCAACAAAAGCTGCAGGCACCTGCCTTAAAACAGTTTGGTATGATGCTTTCAAAAAAGATGACACTCTCAAAAAAAAGGAACAGGTAAACTATTTGAAGACATACACCATAAAGAAGCACCTGTTATGTCATTATTATCATTACAGCAGATATATCATAAGAACTTCAAAGTTTAATTCATGTCAATAAGTGACCAGGAAGGCCAAACAGAAAACAATCCTCATGACAGCAAGTAGCTTGGCACTACACATGTAAAGACTTACTTCTGTAGTTATTTCCAAATGTTGTTGGAGTTCTCGATCATACTTTGCTACAAGCTGTGATAACTTGGCTAGTGTACCTCGAATGCCAACAGCACTGTTGTCTAGTTTCTGGCAGAAGTTGTCTCTAAACCCGCTAAGCAGCTCAACGAAGCAAAAGAATGAATCCGCTTCTGCAAATTTCTACAAGGATTCCAAATAGCAACATTATGATACAGAAGATAGTAATGACTAAACTAAACAGGAAAGCTTCGGCTATCAGCAGTACAATGAAGGGCACTAAGAACTTGGTAAAAACAATCTCTTACTCCATACAGCATTTTTATCATCCGGATCACTCCGAAATACAAAGAAGAGCGGTGCCAAAATTTCATTCATCCCTTGTACATATCTTATTCCAGCATTCAGCTTGGCAAAGATTAACAGTACATTTTTCAAAGATTCCTGGTAAGAATAATAATAAAAAAAAGATCAGACAGGGATCTGACAACACTGTTTGTGTTGAGATTTACCTGATTAGACTTTGCAAAAGATGAGTCGCCACAGAAAAAATGCATGTCAGGGTGGGTGCGCTTTACATCGCGGTCAATCTGCTCCATAATCTCTGAGTACTGTTATATAAAACAAAAATTCCAGACAGCATCAGTTATTACCAATAAAAAAAAGCAATAAAGGAGGGCAAATCAGTTCGCACATGCAACGAACCCAACAGCATATGTGCAGGTACACACTGCATGCATGCACACTCAACAGAAAGCTGTTTTTTTCTGAGATTAAATGGCAAAATAAGTTGTGGAATAGTTGGCTCAAAGATTTCTTACATCATATTATTTTTCTCTAACCACAGTGAACCTAGATTATGAAGCAGGAATAATGAAGTAAGCCAATTGCATTATGCAGTTCCATTTGATTCTTGCTAAGATCAAGTTATACATGCTATAAAAACAATGACGGCCATATGCATAGCTCTAAAACAAGACCTCAGAAAGTGTGGTTTACCCACAGGGCTTGTTTGGATGGCCATGTATCCACCTCAATCCATGCGTGTTGGAATGGTTTGGTGGGGAATTTAGTTTAAATTCTGCACCAAACCACTCCAAGACACATGGATTGAGGTGGATTCATGGCCATCCAAACAAGGCCTTAGGTGAACTGAACCTCTAGTCATACTATAAACATGATAATAAGGAGTTATAGCATCATAAGGCGCCTATATACCTCAAAAAACTGATTCCAAGCACTGGTCTTCCCAAGGCTTAAAGGGTGCTCCTCTCGGGTTACCTCTAACCTGTGCAGGAACCCATTGTCAACATGCTCTGCATTTACGTTGTGGTGGCCTTCTGTTTCCACCCGCCGCGCTGTTTCTACCCACCAAGCAAATTCAGGATTCAGGATCTCTATTTTCGGGAGAGGATCTAGTCAGGCATTGGTGGCTATAGGGCTAAAGTTTTAGGGTGTCACATCGGCTATCACATTGGGGTGTCACATGAGAGTGTTCGGATAGTAATAATAAAATAAATTACAGAAGTTCTCAGTACTCTGCGAGACGAATTTATTAAGCCTAATTAATCCGTCATTAGCACATGTTTACTGTAGCACAACGTTGTCAAATCATGAACTAATTATGCTTAAAAAATTCGTCTCGCAAATTAGTCGCAATATGTGCAATTAGTTATTTCTTTAGTCTATATTTAATACTTCATGCATACATCAAACATTCGATGGGATAGGGACTAGGAGTACACTTTAGGCCCAGTTTAGATGCAAAAAATTTTGCAAAAGAACAGTAGATTTCCCGTCACATCGAATCTTTGGATGCATGCATGAAGCATTAAATATAGATAAAAAATAAAACTAATTACACAGTTTAGATGAAATGGATGAGACGAATCTTTTAAGCCTAATTAGACCATGATTAGACACTAATTGCTAAATAACAACGAATTGCATTTGCCAAAAATTTTGCCAACTAAACAAGGCCTTAGGGGGAGGAACTAGTCAAGGCCCACTATATGTGCAACAAAAACTGCAATCAAGATACCATAAGTATGGCCTGAATCTGCAGTGACTTACAGGATTTCTAAGGAATTCATCTTTGAAAGCAGCGTACTGTTCTCTCTTCTTTGCCAGCTCCTGCTCCCACAGCGAGCGGTCATTGGGCAGATAGCCCAGTAGCAGCTGCACAACAATAACATGCACTGTCAGTGACTGAAAAGGCAAAACCAAAAGCTTTGACTGTAACCTTTCCACTACTGACGGAATCAGAATGCTTCTTCAGTCTTCACCATAGGGTGAAGAAAAACAAGTACAGTTTCAGCCGGCTATTAGCATCCAAAGCAAAAGGATAAACTAACACTTCCTAGAGAAATGGACTGATTAGAGGACAATCATACAAATTAAGGCCATCCTACATAGAAAACTATTCGCTTCGCAGCAGATTGCAGTACCATTGCCTCAATGAGGTCAGCTTCTCAAATACCAAGCCTCAGAGCAAAGGCTAAAAATACCGGAAGCTCGAGCCAATCAAGTACCTTCCACACAGTTGCCCGGACGCCCGCCGCGTCTGGGACTCCCTGAGCCGCCAGCATCCTCAGTTCATCGAGATCTATCACCTTCTTGGACAACTGCAAGAGTCCAGCACCCAAAAGGACCCCTCAGCCAAAAGCCAACAAACCAAAACCAAGCAGCACGCAAAACGCAGGAGGCCTTACCGCCGCGAAGAGGCGGGACTGCCGAGAGATCTCGAATTCCGGCGTAGGCGCCGGCGGAGGAGATCGCGGCGAGCTCGCCATGGATTTGGGCGTCGAGAACTCGAGATGGACCCGTCCGTGTGGCCACAGAAACGTGCCGGTTGGCCAGATACGCATCCGGATCCATCTCTGACCGTCGACTTGTGGGCCCCATGGAATTCTACCGTCCAGATCGTCCGCTGGCTTTTTTTTGCTAACGTAGGACCCAATTCGCATACCCTTTCACGGGATGGGCCTTCCCTTTTTTTTGATAGGGGTTTTTTTTTAGTGGAAATTTGATAGGGGGATTGGCTTCCTTGACCCAGAGGAGTGTGCATTTCCAGACATAAAAAGCCCAAGTGGCCAAGCCCAGCCAGTCGAAGATGTCTGTATGGGTAATTGGGTATGCATGGGCGTATGGCCCATGTAGAAATACAGGCCCACTAGCTACGGGGCTTACGTTTTATTTTAGCGACTTGCTAGCGCGTGCGGATGCTGTGCGCACAGGGAGGGAGCGAGCGCCTAGCGCGTCGCGCTCGCCTCGAGCGCACAAGCAGTGGACCCCACGTCGCCATGGGCGTCGCCCGCGCCGCCTCGGACGTCGTCCGTGCCGCCAACCACTTCCCACACACACCCCATGTGCAACACCCGATCTACTTTTGAAACATCCAGATACAGCAATTGCAACATACAAAAAGATAGATGAAAAACTTGAAACAAGCGTCTGAAACACTTGCAAAAACGGCTGAAAAACATTTAAAAATCATTGCAAACATATGCAACATCAAGATGAAACACTTGCAAACATACGTATGAAACACCTGAAAAACACTTAAAACATATACTTGCAACATGCATGTATATGCAACATCTAAATCTACTTTTGCAACGTCACATCCAGATAAAACACTTGCAACATACGTCTGGACCAGATGAAATATTTGGAACATACACTTGAAACATACATGTATAGCTATTCCAACATGTGCAACATTTTCGATCTACTTTTACAACATCGATATACAACACTTGCAACATACCTCTGAAATATTTGAAACACTTGAAACATACTCTTGCAACATATGGTTTTCACCCTTCCTCCGTACGACGCAACATAAAGTGGGTGAACGGCCGATTCCGGCAAGCCGACGGTCGAGGATGATGGCGCGGCTTGGCAGTGCAGCGATGGGGTGTGGGGACGAGGAGCAGCGCGTGCGGCGGCGGCCCATCGAGGCGGGCGATGGGGAATCGGTGTGGGTCGGGTTGAGGAGCGGGTGCAGGAAGCAACACGTGTGCTCTCGTACGAGTAGGCAGCGTCTGTGTTTCCTATCTGGAGGAAGAGGAGGAGGAGCTAATGTTCAGGGGCCGCGTGTAAGAGAGAGAGGGAATAAGTGGGGTAGCCAATTGGGCTACTGGCATTTGGCCCAGACAGAAGGATCGAGCTTGAAGTAGAGCATTCGATTTTTTTAAAGATTCCGGACGTATGTTGTGGCCAATACCGTTTATTTTACCGTAGATAGACATGATTACCCTCAACATATAGAAGACTGAAGATTCTAAAAAAAACATATAGAAGACCGAAGTACCCGTCCAAAAAAAAAGACGACTGAAGTTTGACGTCACGGTTGCTAACGTGCTGTAAATTTGCTGTGGATAAAAATATCGGTTATCTAGCATAGAAAATTTTCTTGTTAGTAAAAGAGAGTGATTATTTTTCATGTCACGGTCATGGTCTGGACGTGAAGCAACGAAACAGCTGAAGAGTAAGAAGAGCATGGAACTGAGCAAATGACAGCATCCTGTGTGTTCCCGACTTCCCGGTTCAGATCGACCAATCAACCACGCATGGACAGCGTAAATATTATGTTTCGATCGAGCTGGTTCTTGTTGCCTTGTTGGGAACTCCTAAATCCTTCAGTTTGCTGTGGGAACTTGCTTATGAGTGAGAGGGTCCCACGATGGGGACGGCAACAATATATATAACCTGCCTGCGATCTGCATACGATCTTTTGTCACAATCATCAAGTAGTCAGTGCGAGATCAGAAGCAGCGAGCAGATAGGAATGTCCCGCAAGAAAAAGATAAGGAGAATACAGCATATATATACTCCTATGTAATAATAAGATAAGTTGTGCAGCCAAGTCAGAGGGTCATCGCCGATCTGGTCATGTGTACGAGTACACGCACGCAGTCGTAAAGAGGTACACAGATGTGCTGGAGGCTTGGCTGGCTAAGTGTGTATTGACACCCAAGAGAACAAGTCAGCAGAGTGGATAATCCATTTTCTTTTTGCAAGTTGCGGTGTATCTTAGTTACCTGGAAAAATAGCCAATGTCATGGAGCTCGTCACGTCTGCTAACCTCTATTCCTGGTATTCCCATTGCGTAGGTATGTAGATATAGCGTCGAACATACTCCTAGAGCAAGGATGCATAGAAAAAGAAAATGCAGTTCTGAAATCGAGGTAAAGATAGACTCAAACAATTACTGCCAACCGAATTAGGAGTCTTTTTTATATAAATAAGGAGGTTACGTTGTCATGATCATATGTACTCCATCCGTACTCGTAAAGGAAGTCGTTTAGGACGAGGTTTGAATTAAACTTTAGAAATATAAATCATGAATAACTCTCAAGTCGTTGAGTTTGAAAATGTGAAAATTATATGAATAGATTTGTCTTGAAAAATACTTTCAAAAAAGTATACATATATCACTTTTCGATAAATATTTTTATAGAAATAAGAAGTCAAAGTTGTGTTTTGGAGACCGTGTCGCTGTCCAAAACGACTTTCTTTACGAGTACTAGAATAGTAAAGAAACGCTAAAGTACATTTTCAATCCAGTTTTTAACCCTCAACTATAAAACAAAGTAACGAACCCTCAATAATTGTTAAAACCGGGTAAATTTAGTCCTATATCTAGTTCCATAGGTGGTTTTATACTCCCTTCATCCTAAAATATAATGAATCAAAAGTTTAAAATTTATCTCAAATTGTAAGGTGTCGTGGATTGCTCAAACACATACATACATATCTATCTCTTATTATAAAATGCAATCTATCCATGCATCCATCATAACTTTTAAATACTATCTTGCCTAAAATAACTTATGTAATTGGTAGCCAAAATAAAAGGAGTCTGTCTATATCACACCCTAGTGATTTACACACCTGTCTTACACGATTTTTACAAAGCATTACTTGTATACCACGTGAACATCACATAAAACATCAGAAAACATCACATGTATATTATATGATCATATGTACTGTTTTTGGTACTTGGCATTTTTAGTTGTTTTACACGCCTCTCAAACGCGATTTTTACGGAACACCACTTTTATACCATGTGAACATCATAAAAAACATCATCACATGTATACTATATGTAAATCTGTCAGATTTCATAGAACATCACTTGTATACTATGTGAACATCACATGTGTATTGTGTGAACATCAAAATATTCGAGTGACAGCAGCCCAAAAATCACCCAAGTGACATATAACTTTACTCAATAAAAGACATGCATGATAACCTTTTTAAACTATGTTTTACCAGAAAAAAATAAGCAAGTTAACAATCGAATTAACTATTTAGTGATGGGCATTAGTCTTTTACCAGACCCTCGTTTGGTCATAAAATTGCTTGGATAACTTGTTTCAAGGCGTAGACAATATTATCTAAAAACAATAAAAAAGCTGGTTTTTGATCTCTAATATTTTGTGGTTTATTTATTTTAAACTAGAAAAATATGAAACCAGTAACCTTTTTAAATGTTATTTACTTGTTTATGATCTATATAGTTATTTGGAATTAGTTCATTTATTGTCCTATTGCTTTATCGCTAGTAGCCATGCTCATTATTTATCTAGAATAAATAAGATCCAAATAACTCTACATAGAGCACAAACAAATAGCTAACATTTTTAGAAGAAATGTGGAATTAGTTTCATATTTTTAGTAGAAATTATTTAACTATGAATTTTAAAAACCATGCTATTTTTTTATTGTTTCAAAAAGAAAAGAAAAAACCACTTTTGAAATTGGCTAGAGGATCAATTTTGTTCGGTTTCGATAGTTGGAGGGTGTTTGTTACCTTGCTAGAGTTGAAAATCACTAACGTCCAACTGGGAAGTTGAAAAAATATATTTTACCCTATTTCAATGTTAGCCTATATACTACACGTGGGGAGTCTCCGCTCGCGCCCCCTTCGCTTCTCACACGCATGCACGCGGCCAGCAGTTGTAGTAGGTGACTACAACAGGTGGCTATGCAGAAAGATACGACACCCGATCTACTTTTAAACATCCAGATGCAACACTTGTAACATATGCCTGAAGGAAGATGAAACACATGAAACATGCATCTGAAACACTAGCTGCAACACCAGATCTACTTTTGGAACATTCAAATGAAATACTTGCAACATACGTATGAAAATAGCTGGAACACTCGAAACATGCATATGAAACACTTGAAAAAAACACCTAAAAACACATGTGTGAAAACATATACAACATCTAGCTGAAACACATGCAAACATACGTTTGGAAAACGAAATGAAACATTTGGAACATAAACTTAAAACATATGTGTATAGCCACTACAACATGTGCAATATTCCAATCAACTTTTGCAACATCAAAATGAAACACTTGCAACATCCAAATTAAACATCTGAAACACTTGAAACATATTCTTGAAACATGGACATTGCTTGAACGAATGGAAGCACGCCGGCGCATGGACCTCATTGTGCGGCAGTGGCACGGGCATCTCGCCAGCGGGCACGGCGTCACACGAATCTCGTCCCCCTCACCTGCTTGCGGGAGCATCTGTCGTGGAGGCCGCCACGGTTTGCTAGCTTGGTGGAGGCGGTCGCGGCGAGCGAGCGTGCCGGCCACGACGAGGAAGGAGCGCGGTGGAGGCGGGCGAGGCAGACTGGGCCCGGTGGGGAATACGGTGCAGAGGAGGCAGCACGGAGGAGGCCGCAGGGGTTGGAGCGTGGCGCTGCGGGGGACCGGAGGTGGCGAGGCGGAGTGGGGTGGGCATACGGGCACAACAGCGCAGCAAACATCGGGACGCACGGACAAGACAAGAGGATAGGGTCGCTGGGGAGCGGCGCGTGTGGGAGTGAGCGGAAGGAGGCGTCTGTTCGTCCGGACGTCTTAATTGTATCATTATCGTATCAATTATCGAGACATCTTCCTTCAAAAGAATTTGAAATTTGCGTGTTTTTCACTCTGTGTTGCAATTTATTTATTATATATTATATATATAAAAACATAAAACCGATTGGATTTCCGTTGGTTGGTACCGGAGGCTGAAGGCAAGCATATTACCCGTGGTATCCAGGTCAGGTCATATCTGCATCTTCTAGTTAGTACGGGCATTTTCTAATCCCATGTGGGGGGATTATATTACCAAGTGTTTTTGGTTCTGACGAAAGATTACAAGTGTTAGGTGCCCATCAAAACTTGCCCACCTGCCTCTGAGATCGACACAACTAAGCTGAGCGCGGAGTGGTGCAGGCAGAGGCAGAAGCCGGAATACCTCCTCCAAGGGGCAAACACACATGACACGCCGTGTGATACTGTGATGCGAAACGGCAAATGACAGGGAAACCCATGCCGCCATCCCTGCCCGGTCGGTAAACGCAGTGATCAGATATCTGGAGAGAGATCGATCGATTTCAGGTGACAATGATGGCAGCAATCCAATGACACGAGTTCACGACGATGGAAGCGAACGAAGGAATGCCATGTTTGGATTGGATCACGAGCTGGCTCCGGAGCCATCCGATCCTATATCCGAACTTGGCAATTTGTCTGGAGGAGCAAACATGCTCATGTGTTGCAACAGGAGAAAAAATGTTAGCAAATATTTATAAAAAACAAAAGTGGATCATACATATCTATTTATATTTTACCTTTTTTATAAATGTTTAAAGTTATAATTTATTTTATGACGACTACGACATCCATAATATACCTTTGTGTTTTCTCCGACTTTAAAGCACAGTGATATTAATTTTAAATAATATATATCATAAATTTAATTTCATACCATCCATGTGTTGTACAGCTAAATATTGAGTTTTCTGATTTCCTTTGTGAATTGATAAAAATTTATAGCTATAATCTTTAACCAAATTTTTTTGTGCAAGAATCTTTGACCAAAGTTGATAAGGACTTAGTTTTTGATGTAATAATTGGTCTATCTGTTGATGATTATGATAGGAGATCTTTCTCGATTTTTTACATGGGCACTAATCAGGGATTGCACTGGGCATTGCATATGTTTAGAGACACATTATTTAATCTTATATCGATAAAAACTACTCTACATTGGTTCATTAGTTGATCAATACTGAAGTTTTGTTCCTAATCAAAACTACATTAGTGGTGAAAATATTAGCGGCAAAACCAAACGTATAGGAACAAAAAAAGAAAGTTAGAACTCAGAAGTAATAGACCATTCCAGGAGCCAAAGATGAAATCAGAACGAAATAGAAAAGAAGTATTAGACCGTTCGAAATCAGAAGTCTTTTTTTTCTATATACATCAAAAATAAGAAGCTGACGAACCTAAACCAAAACGGAATAGAAAACGAGAATTAATAGAATAACGGTAAGGTGTATATACACATATACAAAATTTTGTATTTTTATTTTTTTCTATTTGGATTAGAATTTCTATTCAGATTAGTTAACATCGGAGGAATTTATTTGTATTAGGATTTCTATTTATCTAGGTTAGCACAAGTGGATGAAGAACATAGAACAATGTTTGGTTGAAAATAAAGAAAACGTAATTGAACCTAGATCAGGATTGAAAAAAAAAAGAGAAAAGAATTGGATGTACCTAAATGAACCGAAACTGAAAGAAAGAAATCGGAAAAGGACATAAAAAAGAAATCGGAACATCTTGTGGCCGACGAGGGCACGTCCTCACGTTCGTGATCTACAGGGCCTCTACGACCAAAAAAAAAGGTAAAAAAGGGTCAACGTGTTTGGAAAAAACTGAAAAATAAAAAAGACCAGAACTAAAAAAACTTGTTATGTTTCAATATCAAGGTAGAGCCGTAGAGATGATGTTTTAATATTTTGGCTTGAAAATATAGATTATAATAAGATATATTGGAAGATATAGTAGATAGATATAGATATTAGATAGAGAGTAGGATTTCTATTCAGCTTATTTATATCTCAGAGTTTTATTTGGATTTGGATTTGTAGGTATCTCAAACCTATTATATAAATCAGGAGAGCTATAGACAATATAAAGTTAGTTAGAAGGAGGTGAACAAAAAAAATGAACGGATAAAAAAAAGTCTAAAATTTTACCTCTTTATTATTAGTCTTTATTATTAGTTAGGTATACTTATAGATTGAAGCACGGAGCCGTCGCATGCAGCACCAGGTGATCCTTTTGTAGTTCATTTCTTGGACTCGGTTCGTCCGCCAGAAAAGCAAGGGGTCGCCTTGTCCGGAACCAATGGCGTAACCGGGGGCTAGCAAGGGCCGTTCTCCCAGCATAGTAGGTTTTGTAAATACCTATATAAATATTTGAATTTATAGCATAAAATATATCAATTTTCATCATTTTTAATAAAATATTATGATTTTCGTTATATATAGTGTAAAAATTTTTAAAAAATCGTTGAAACATGTAATTATGTATATTTTATCATACTAAAAAATACAATCATATTTATCCGGCTCTACTTAATCAAAATCACCGGTCCCGTCACCTTCGGAACCACCTAATCTAGCAAACCAAATAGACTCTGGAGCTTCGTAGACATTGCATTGCATTTGCTTTGGTTATGCAAATTAAGCCTGCGCAAGGAGACACATTCTTGGAGGCAGGCTGTGCACAGAACCTCGCAAGGTAGAACGATACCTACTGGCTGCCGACTTGGCGTATTAGCGCTACAGAATGAAATGAATGATGCTTGCTTGGCCAAAATTAAAACAGTATATTCCACGGCGCTTTTTCCACGATCGACATGCTCGATCTCCGTTCTTTTGACTCCTGGCACATCTGAAGGACCAAAAGGCTAATATAATCGGCAGTGCATGTCAAGCAATCCAGCCCCTTTTGAGCTATTGTTTTCAATTAAAAGCCGGGTTTATCTCTGTAAAAATACTATTATTTTCTGTTACAACTGCAAAGGAGTTGATCTCATCTGGAAACATATGGGAACGCTCCCACGATGGAACCGTCGACGCTCCTCTCTCTCCCACTATCGTTCGAACCGTCGGCGCCATGAACGGTTGCCTGCGTGCAATCTCCATGACGTCCGTACGACATGTATATATATGTGTACACCACATATCAATGGAGTTTGCTGGTTCATTTGCAATACACCGTATTCCATTTACATTTCAGTTTTCACACGTTATCAGCACTTGACGCTCGCGATCTGCGCTCTCGAGAGGGAGTTCAGACGAAGGCCGGCGATTTCGAGTTCGAGGAGAAGAAGCCGATCCGAAGGTACAATGCCGATGTTTCGCTACATACCTCCGGCGATCCTTTTCGTCGATCTCGTCTACATGATCCTCCACCGCGCCGTCGACATGCGGATTCCGCACGACCACCACTACATCCGCGACGAACTCCTCGACACCTTCCGCTATGTTCTCGGCGAACACCGGGCCGGTGAACGCCGGGGAAGGGGTCGGGGGCTTCGGATGCGGGTTGGTGGGCGTGGTGGACGTCATCGTGCCGGCGCTGCTCCAGTGGCCCCTGCGCCACCCCCGGCGAACGACTGCCCCGAGCACGGACCGGGACCGTGCCCGCCGTGGTTACCGCTTTACTGCGACGAACATGGCCACGGTTGTGGCAGAACCGCCTGAATTAACACACTTTTAGAGGCGCTGTCTTCCACTAGACACTAAGCACCCCAAAAGTGAGCCAAGTCAAGCAGTTCTGTCGAGCACACCCAACGGGAGAACTCGAAGCGTTCCACAATTTTACACCCGGGATCCAATAATGAGTACGAGCTTACAATACTTAATCCATTTCATACAATAAAGAGTCTCAGAAATTCTTTATTACAGTACCAAAGTTCAGAGTGCGATAAATTAAACAGCGGAATAGAATAACATCTAACGAAACGATATAAGGATCCGTCTGTGCCCACCAGAAGAATCCTCCACACAACAGTTAGCTTCTCAAGCAGCACCTGCAACAAGGGTAAATAAACCCTGAGTACACAATGTACTCGCAAGACTTACCCGACTGGGAATATATTTCCCGACTCTCAAGAATTATGATAGGATTTATGGCTTGTGGGTTCTTGTTTGCGGAAAGCAATACTAAGAGTGAGTCCTTATTTCATTAATTTATTAGCAGCCATGTTAAATTCATTATCCAACCTGCTATGTAAGCACCTGTTCTATCATCAAGCAAGGGTTGAGCAATCAGAATCATTTTTCCATCTTTCATATGCCAGTTCTTACTACGGTGCCAGAGTGCAGTCAAGCCGTACCGTCACGTAGAAACGGCGATTCGCGAATCAATGTGCCCAGCTAGGTACTCCGAAAAACACATGCCTCGCTTGTACCCCAGGCACAATCAAGACCAACCCGTTCCCCTCCTGTCATAGGTTTCCAGGTCCCCGTCCAAACTTGGACTCCGAGCTCCCGTACTTAAGGCCCGGCCTCAATACGGTGCTAAGACCTCCACCTATCCCCGCCTCCAATCAGTCGGTCCGGAAAGAGCCAGAGCCCATGACAAGAGAGTAACAAGTCTTCCTAGCCCCCATCCGCTAGTATATGCTCGGGATAATAAATCTGTGACTTGACCGGGGATCCAGTGCAACGAATGGTCCTTAATCGACACGGACAGGGAAAAAGTGCAACCAAGCTATGCCCCATGGCCGCGGGACACAACCTGTTACACCCACCAAAACCCATACCATATCCCTGCCCGGTCACCATTTTCTTTTCCATCATTTCATCATTAGTGTAATAATAATAATAACCACCTATTGTGAGTAACGACAGGTTCCTCACGCTACCGATAAACCTAAGCAAAGCAGCTATACGATCCTGTACTAGTAAGGCTCATGGGTAAATATAGATATATGCATGTGGGTATCATAAAACTCCTACAACATAAATGAACAACATATATATATATATATATATATAATGATTTGCAAAATAAGGGTTATGCACCGGGGCTTGCCTTGGGCAGGCGCGGTGTCAGTAAAGTCAGTCAACGACTCCTGGTTCTCCTCCGGCACGAGAATCTCCTCCTCGTACTCCTCAACGATTTCCTCGTACTCCTGATCGCCGACAGTCACGGTCTCCGCCAATTCGTTCACTATATGCATGAAATGATGATGCAATAATTAATATATAGGCAACCACAACTCTTAAAATAAGAATACATCTACCGAGCTACTAAGCTAACTCTAATGACTAATACGCAAAGTTACCTATTATTCCCACTAAACAAGTATGAAACATTTCATGTATTATCTTAGCAACTAAAGGCATCCTTATTGTTAATATCAATTTACTATATATATAATAAAACAAGGTGCACTAGCTACCAAGCATCATAAAAAAATTCATTCTCTAAATAACCATAATAAGCATTTCAAATTAATAAAGTAACCCTAAAGGTATCACTGAACTATACGAACTAATTACACTAATAGATAGATCATGAATTTAGGAATCTAACAAAATTTATTTCACAATCAATAAATAAATTCAAATGAGCTCTAGAGATGAAGAAAATGATATTATTGGAGGAGGCTAATCACGCAATTGAACTTGTTGACTTGCACATGACTGTGGGTCTTAGAATTACTAGATGAGACCGCGAGTCAAGAAAATAAGAAGAAGAATGAAGGAATTCTTACAGGCTAGCTACCTCAGAATTGAATGAAGTGCCACCTACGGTGATCGATGTGCGGAGGCAATGCAAGAGGAGAGACACCAGGGAGCTTAGCAAATGCTTGCCCTGCGTGGAGTGGAGCAGAGCCATATATAGCACTGATCGTGGGTGGTCATGAGTAGTCAGGAAGCATGAAACGAGTTGGCAGGGTTGTCCTCTGGCTCCGTGCCGTGTGCAGTGGTGAGGTCTTGGTCATGAGAGAATTAATTCAATGATGGACTTTGAGTGATCTTGGACTTACGAGCACATCATGACTGGAGTGAGCTTTGGGCTGAACGTGCTTGGCGGTGGGGTGCTGGTTCATTTATTCAGGTCAAGGAATTAACGGGGAAGGAGATCACAGGTCAAGGAATTAATGGGGAAGGAGATCACAGGTCAAGGAAACATTAGAGAATGAAAAGATCAATTATAGACTAGCTACCTCAGCTGATTATTGCAGCTCAGGAGAAATCGATAGACGCAGCTTTCATGGGTAAGAACAAAGAAACTTAATTCGAGAGAAGCAAGTGAGCAGCGGAGCGAAATAGCTCGGCGTATCATTTTAAAGACAGGAGACGCAGGAATAGAGAAGCAAAGACGCGACAGCGACGCGTCATAAGATTAGTGGCTAAACTAGCTTTCTTAAAGGTAATAAAACGGTGGGTGGGCGACAGGGTGCTGCGGACGAACAGTGCCTTCTGCGGAGCTACAGTGTTTTCCACGTGTGAACAGTGTTTTCCACACGTGAACAGTGCTTTTCTGCGCTGCTGCAACATCGGCGTGTGAAAAAATGGTGTCTGCCCTTCGCCTGCAAAGTACCTCAGCAGCGTGCAAGCGGAGTGCTTAGCGGTCCGAACTTGCGAGTGATATTAATGCGTAGCGTGTGCGACACACTATGGCAGTGGTAGCGCGTCGTGCACTGATGATTTTGCAAGGTGATTAGCAAGCGAAGTAAAGGCGGGATAATTAGAACAACGAGAGATGACAGTGGCGCGTCGCGAGATTGATGAAGATAAAAATCTTGCCAAGTGGTATGCCAATAATTAGTGAATGACAATAATTTATCATTTGACTTTGTGGCTATGGAGCTCTCACGTGGAGAGAGATGATGTGCTGGAAGGACAACTTGGACAAGGAATAAATTAGAGCTCAATTTAAGAATTAGTGCAATAAAATTTAATTTCTCATTTACCACATGCAATAATACATAAACATGATGCTCATGACATGATTTAATATTTTGATTAAGGCGTAACACCGAGGGTGTTACAGCTCTACCCCCCTAAAAGAAAATCTCGTCCCGAGATTTCATGTGCCTAGTGTGAGAGAGGTAGAATTAAATTTCAATTTAAATAATTACATTGATGAGCTAGGAATGAGATGAGGATAATGCTTCAAAATATAGCTCTCAAGTTCCCAAGTTGCCTCATCCTCCGAGTGATTCTGCCATTGAACTTTGTAAAATTTCACCACATTGTTTCTCGTCACCCTTTCTTTTTCATCCAAAATCTTGACTGGATGCTCAATATAGGAAAGATCAGGTTGGAGAGGGAGTCCTTCGATCTCCACTGCCTCATCAGGAACTCGCAAACACTTTTTCAACTGAGACACATGAAAAACATCATGGACGGCTGACAATATATCTGGGAGCTGGATGCGGTAAGCAACAGTACCACGCCGTTCCAAAACCTTGTAAGGCCCAACATAGCGAGGAGCTAATTTTCCACGGACACCAAATCTATGCACACCTTTCATGGAAGACACTTTAAGATACACATAATCACCCACTTCAAATTGCAAAGGCCTTCTTCTCTTATCCGCATAGGTTTTCTGACGGTTCTGAGCCGCCTTCAAATGACTCCGAATAATTCCAACTTTCTCTCTTGCTTCAAGGATAAAGTCAGGCCCGAAGTAACCACGGTCTCCTACTTCAACCCAGTTGAGTGGTGTCCTACACTTCTTGCCATACAAAGCCTCAAAAGGTACCATTCGAATGCTTTCTTGATAACTTTTGTTGTAAGAAAACTCAGCCAATCTCAAGCACTCATCCCACTTCTCTGGGAAAGAAATGACACAAGCTCTCAACATATCTTCCAGCACTTGATTGACTCTTTCTGTCTGGCCGTCGGTCTGCGGATGATAAGCTGAACTTCTGAGAAGACTAGTTCCAAGGCATTTCTGGAGTTGAGTCCAAAACAGGACATAAAGACTGATCCACGATCAGAAACAATAGTAAGAGGGACTCCATGGAGAGTTACAATGCGGTCAAAATACAACTTAGCGTATTGCATGGCTGTATACCTTCCATCCATAGGAAGAAAATGGGCGGACTTGGTAAGGCGATCCACAATAACCCAAATAGAATCATGCCCTTTTACTGTGCGAGGCAATCCTGTAATAAAATCCATAGAAATATCCTCCCATTTCCACACTGGGATTGGCAAAGGCTGTAGGAAACCAGGCGTACGCATATGGTCTGCCTTCACCCTTCCACAAATGTCACATTCTGCAATATACTTAGTGATATCCTGCTTCATATTTGACCACCAATACAAATGGCGCAAATCATGGTACATCTTGTTACTTCCCGGATGAATGGATAGCCTGGAACTATGGGCTTCCCCCAAAATCTTTCTTCTAAGCTCATCACTTTCGGGAACCACCAAATGATTCTTGTACCTCACCACACCTTGTTCATCAATGCTGAAATGGGGACCACGTCCTTCATCAATCAACTTTTTGATATGAGGAATCTCCAAAGCATCCTGCCTTTGCTCAATAACAACTTGCTCCAACAAATCTGAGACTAGAGCAATGTGAGCTAAAACTACAGAGTGAGAGAGGTAAGGACTCTTCATCATCCTGGTGTGACCTTCGACTTAACGCATCAGCCACCACATTGGCTTTTCCAGGATGATAATGGACTTCTAGATTGTAATCCTTGATTAACTCAAGCCATCTCCTTTGCCTCATATTTAACTCGGGTTGAGTGAAAATATACTTGAGGCTCTTGTGATCAGTAAAAATATGCACCTTGTTTCCCAACAGATAGTGTCTCCATATCTTTAGAGCATGCACAACTGCAGCAAGCTCTAAATCATGGGTGGGATAATTCACTTCATGCTTTTTCAGTTGACGGGAAGCATAAGCTATCACTCGTCCCTCTTGCATAAGCACACAACCAAGTCCTGTCTTAGAGGCATCACAATACACATCAAATGGCCTGTCAATATCCGGTTGGGCCAGAATAGGAGCAGAGGTAAGAAAGTTCTTCAAAGCTTGGAAAGCTTTCTCACAGGCTGGACTCCACACAAACTTGGAGTCTTTCTGAAGCAACTTAGTCATAGGCTGAGCTATCTTGGAGAAATCTAGAATGAAGCGCCGATAGTACCCAGCAAGACCAAGAAACTGACGGATCTGATGCACTGATTCAGGAGATTTCCAACTTAGCACATCCTGCACCTTACTAGGATCAACCGATACACCTTCAAGGGTTAGAACATGTCCCAAAAATTGCACTCTATCCAACTAAAACTCGCACTTGCTAAACTTGGCATACAGCTTGTGCTCCCGCAGTCGGTTCAGGACTGTGCGAAGGTGTTGTGCATGTTCTTCTTCTTTCTTGGAATATATCAAAATATCATCAATGAACACCACTACAAACTTGTCTAACTCCAGCATAAAGACTGAGTTCATGAGGTACATGAAGAATGCAGGAGCATTGGTGAGACCAAAAGACATGACTAGGTACTTATAAAGCCCATACCTAGTAGAGAAAGCTGTCTTTGGTATATCTTGGGGCCGGATTTTTATTTGGTGATACCTAGAACGAAGATCAATTTTGGAAAACACTCTAGCACCAGCCAACTGATCAAACAAAGCATTAATACGAGGCAAAGGGTACTTATTCTTGATGGTTACCGCATTGAGAGGGCGATAATTCACACACATTTGTAGAGTGTCGTCCTTCTTCTTCACAAAAATGGCTGGACAACCCCATAGAGAAGAACTAGGACGGATAAACCCCTTTTTCAGCAATTCCTCTAATTGTTTCTTCATTTCTGCTAATTTTGGTGGAGCCATGTGGTAAGGACGCCGTGAAATAGGAGCAGTGCCAGGCTCTAACTCTATGATAAACTCCACATCTCTATCTAGTGGTAACCCAGGCAAATCTTTAGGGAAGACATCAGGAAACTCATAGACCACAGGAATAGAGGCAAGATCAGGAGAAGCTTCAACATTAGCAGTGACTGGTGAAACAGAATTTGGAGAGATACGGAGAGACATCCTATCCTCAGAAGAAGGAAGTCGTAACTCAACAACTCTCCTCTTAAGGTCCAAGACTACCTCATAAACCTTCAACCAATTCATGCCCAGGATTACATCAATGCCCTGTCCAGGTAGCAACATGAACTAGAGACGGTAAGTGTGAGTGGCCAGCACTAAGTTGACTGTGTCCGTCCAGGTATTTATGCACATCTGCGCACCCGGAGTGCTAATTTTATAGGCAAAAGGAATAGCCATAAGAGATATATTGTGCTTTTCAGCAAACCCCATGCTCATGAATGAATGCGATGCTCCATAATCAAATAACACAAATGCTGGGTGGGAGTCAATGGTAAACATACCAGCCATCACAGGCTCATTCTGCAGGATCTCCTCAGCCTCGGTGTAGTTAACATGTCCCGAGCGACTCACTGGCACCTTCTTCTTAATAATCGTCCTCTTGATCAAGCGAGAGTTGGCGGACGGCTAGGAAGACTGAGCAGCCCGGTTCTCGGGACACTCCCGAGCAAAGTGTACCTCCTTGCCACACTTGAAACAAGCAGTAGACTTGATCATCTGCCCCTGACGAGGTGGAAACTGCGATCCCTGGGCCTGCTGCACCTGCTGAGTAGGTGCACGGTACAGAGTCGGCGGTGTTTGCCGAGTCTGCTGAGGCTACCGAGACGACTGTCCACCTGGGGAATGGTAGGACATCCTCTTGACAACCTGCATCTTCTGTGACTGCGGGTGACTAGAAGACCCAGAGATTCCCCGCTTGCACTTCCACTCAGCCTGAGTGTCATGTTGTAGTCCTTCCATAGAAATGGCAGCATTCATCAGAGTACCGAAAGTCTGGTAGTTCCCAGTATAAAGCTCCTTCTGCAAAATACAAGAGAGGCCACGATAGAAGCGGTCCCTCTTCTTCTCATCTGTGTCAACATGAGTCCCAGCATACTGTGCCAGATGGTTGAATTTATTGGCATACTCCATCACAGACATGCTCCCCTGTTTCAGGTCCAAGAACTCCGAGAGCTTCCTGTTCAGAACACCCGCAGGAATGTAGTACTCTCGGAAGGCAGTGGTGAACTCCTCCCAAGTCATAGGATGACCCACCGGCTGCATGGCATTGAAAGTATCCCACCATGCGCTAGCAGATCCCAAAAGCTGTTATGCGGCAAAGCGCACCTTCTGCTCATCGGTCACCGTGAGCAGCAGAAACTTCTGCTCCAACACACGAAGCCAATGCTCCGCGTCCAGAGGCTCTGCGGTCGGCGTGAACGTGGGCGGGTTGGTCTTTAAGAAGTCCTGATAAGAACAAGGCCTCTCAAGACCGCGGGCACCACCCCCATTTCTGTCGTTGCCACCGTGGCCTCCGCGGACAAAGCCACCAAGAGCCTGTGCCATCATCTCCAAGGCACGGGCTGTCTCCTGACGTGAAGCCAACATCTCCGCCATCATCTCCACAGGAGTCATCGGAGGTGACGGTGGTGGTGGCGGGGAAGGAGGACCCAAGAGTGGGGCCTCACGGCTCTGCCCGTTGGCATTGTTGTTACCATTGTCGTGACCACTTTCACCATGACCTTCACCAAGGCCACGTCCCACACCGGCACTGGTGCTCCCACGACCAGACCCAGTGCCCACACGACGGGACCTCAGATCCATCTGTGACCAGATAGGAACCAAAAAATAGAGAACCTTCAGACTAGGAACAAGAGACTTAGAGAAATTGATAAGGCTTTTATTAAGGATCGAAGCATTTCTTTTTATTTATTACCCTATCATCTTAACTATCTAGAAATTATACGTGAAGGGGTTTAGCTTAACAAATTTTCTTCTTATGATGCATGCATCGGCCTATGCGTTCACTCAAGCCGGAATATAGCGGCACTCGTTTGAATTTTTGGCACATCGTACACTCCTTTCTGAACACTAGCGTAAGTTAGTGTACCTGTAGAAAATGGTTAGATAAAACCAGTGCCACTATCCTAGATAGACCATATTGTTAGGGCTTATACTTATTTACGCAATTTTACCGCATCCTATTTTTCGCAAAGCTTTTGTTGGTCAAAGTTTTAAGTTTTTGATATGGTGATTAAGCTCGTGAACTCATTATTGCTCTGGTACCAACTGTGGCAGAACCGCCTGAATTAACACACTTTTAGAGGCGTTGTCTTCCACTAGACACTAAGCACCCCAAAAGTGAGCCAAGTCAAGCAGTTCTGTCGAGCACACCCAATGGGAGAACTCGAAGCGTTCCACAATTTTACACCCGGGATCCAATAATGAGTACAAGCTTACAATACTTAATCCATTTCATACAATAAAGAGTCTCAGAAATTCTTTATTACAATACCAAAGTTCAGAGTGCGATAAATTAAACAGCGGAATAGAATAACATCTAACGAAACGATATAAGGATCCGTCTGTGCCCACCAGAAGAATCCTCCACACAACAGTTAGCTTCTCAAGCAGCACCTGCAACAAAGGTAAATAAACCCTGAGTATATAATGTACTCGCAAGACTTACCCGACTGGGAATATATTTCCCGACTCTCAAGGATTATGATAGGCTTTATGGCTTGTGGGTTCTTGTTTACGGAAAGCAATACTAAGAGTGAGTCCTTATTTCATTAATTTATTAGCAGCCATGTTAAATTTATTATCCAACCTGCTATGTAAGCACCTGTTCTATCATCAAGCAAGGGTTGAGCAATCAGAATTATTTTTCCATCTTTCATATGCCAGTTCTTACTACGGTGCCAGAGTGCAGTCAAGCCGTACCGTCACGTAGAAACGACGATTCGCGAATCAATGTGCCCAGCTGGGTACCCCGAAAAACACACGCCTCGCTTGTACCTCAGGCACAATCAAGACCAACCCGTTCCCCTCCTGTCATAGGTTTCTAGGTCCCCGTCCAAATTTGGACTCCTAGCTCCCGTACTTAAGGCCCGACCTCAATACGGTGCTAAGACCTCCACCTATCGTCGCCTCCAATCAGTCGGTCCAGAAAGAGCCGGAGCCCATGACAAGAGAGTAACAAGTCTTCCTAGCCCCCATCCGCTAGTATATGCTCGGGATAATAAATCTATGACTTGACCGGGGATCCAGTGCAACGAATGGTCCTTAATCGACACGGATAGGGAAAAAGTGCAACCAAGCTATGCCCCGTGGCCGCGGGACACAACCTGTTACACCCACCAAAACCCATACCATATCTCTGCCCGGTCACCATTTCCTTTTCCATCATTTCATCATTAGTGTAATAATAGTAATAACCACCTATTGTGAGTAACGATAGGTTCCTCACGCTACCGATAAACCTAAGCAAAGCAGCTACACGATCCTGTACTAGTAAGGCTCATGGGTAAATATAGATATATGCATTTGGGTATCATAAAACTCCTGCAACATAAATGAACAACATATATATATATATATATATATATATATATATATATATATATATATATATATATATATATATAATGATTTGCAAAATAAGGGTTATGCACCGGGGCTTGCCTTGGGCAGGCGCGGTGTCAGTAAAGTCAGTCACGACTCCTGGTTCTCCTCCGGCACGAGAATCTCCTCCTCGTACTCCTCAACGATTTCCTCGTACTCCTGATCGCCGACAGTCACGATCTCCACCAATTCGTTCACTATATGCATGAAATGATGATGCAATAATTAATATATAGGCAACCACAACTCTTAAAATAAGAATACATCTACCGAGCTACTAAGCTAACTCTAATGACTAATACGCAAAGTTACCTATTATTCCCACTAAACAAGTATGAAACATTTCATGTATTATCTTTGCAACTAAAGGCATCCTTATTGTTAATACCAATTTACTATATATATAATAAAACAAGGTGCACTAGCTACCATGCATCATAAAAAAAATCATTCTCTAAATAACCATAATAAGCATTTCAAAATAATAAAGTAACCCTAAAGGTATCACTGAACTATACGAACTAATTACACTAATAGATAGATCATGAATTTAGGAATCTAACAAAATTTATTTCACAATCAATAAATAAATTCAAATGAGCTCTAGAGATGAAGAAAATGATATTATTGGAGGAGGCTAATCACGCAATTGAACTTGTTGACTTGCACATGACTGTGGGTCTTAGAATTACTAGATGAGACCGCGAGTCAAGAAAATAATAAGAAGAATGAAGGAATTCTTACAGGCTAGCTACCTCAGAATTGAATGAAGTGCCACCTACAGTGATCGATGTGCGGAGGCAATGCAAGAGGAGAGACACCAGGGAGCTTAGCAAATGCTTGCCCTGCGTGGAGTGGAGCAGAGCCATATATAGCACTGATCGTGGGTGGTCATGAGTAGTCAGGAAGCATGAAACGAGTTGGCAAGGCTGTCCTCTGGCTCCGTGCCGTGTGCGGTGGTGAGGTATTGGTCATGAGAGAATTAATTCAATGATGGACTTTGAGTGATTTTGGACTTACGAGCACATCATGACTGGAGTGAGCTTTGGGCTGAACGTGCTTGGCGGTGGGGTGCTGGTTCATTTATTCAGGTCAAGGAATTAACGGGGAAGGAGATCACAGGTCTAGGAATTAACGGGGAAGGAGATCACAGGTCAAGGAAACATTAGAGAATGAAAAGATCAATTATAGACTAGCTACCTCAGCTGATTATTGCAGCTCAGGAGAAATCGATAGACACAGCTTTCATGGATAAGAACAGAGAAACTTAATTCGAGAGAAGCAAGTGAGCAGCGGAGCGAAATAGCTCGGCGTATCCTTTTAAAGACAGGAGACGCAGGAATGGAGAAGCAAAGACGCGACAGCGACGCGTCATAAGGTTAGTGGCTAAACTAGCTTGCTTAAAGGTAATAAAACGGTGGGAGGGCGACAGGGTGCTGTGGATGAACAGTGCCTTCTGCAGAGCTACAGTGTTTTCCAGGCGTGAACAGTGTTTTCCACACGTGAACAGCGATTTCTGCGCTGCTACAACATCGACGTGTGGAAAAATGGTGTCTGCCCTTCGCCTGCAAAGTACCTCAGCAGCGTGCAAGCGGAGTGCTTAGCGGTCCGAACTTGCGAGTGATATTAATGTGTAGCGTGTGCGACACACTATGACAGTGGTAGCGCGTCGTGCACTGATGATTTTGCAAGGTGATTAGCAAGCGAAGTAAAGGCGGGATAATTAGAACAACGAGAGATGACAGTGGCGCGTCGCGAGATTGATGGAGATAAAAATCTTGCCAAGTGGTATGCCAATAATTAGTGAATGACAATAATTTATCATTTGACTTTGTGGCTATGGAGCTCTCACGTGGAGAGAGATGACGTGCTGGAAGGACAACTTGGACAAGGAATAAATTAGAGCTCAATTTGAGAATTAGTGCAATAAAATTTAATTTCTCATTTACCACATGCAATAATACATAAACATGATGCTCATGACATGGTTTAATATTTTGATTAAGGCGTAACACTGAGGGTGTTACAACGGTCCCTGCCCGCGTCGTGCGCCTCCGGCATCGGACGTTGCTGGCCCCTCTAACTGGGCCAGCCCTGTGGCGATGGACGTAGAACCGGCGACGCCTACGGCTCGGCCCCTCACCGTGGCGGGCTTGAGGAGGCGCCGGAGTCAATCTCCATCGTCCATCGCGGCCCGTCGCTCCGCTCCGGCACGCCGCATCGTCGCCGAACCCGAGCTCGCCGCACCGCCTCCTCCGCCTGAGCCGGCTGCTGTGCCTCGACGCCGCGTCCACGCCGGTGAAGCCGCCAACCGCCGCCCGGGCCTCCGCCGGACATGGCTTCGTGTTCTCCATGGAGACTCGGCACGCAGCCTCCCCAACGGCCATGTCGGGCCAAGCGGCAGCGGCGGTGTGCGCTCCTCCTCCGATGAGGACGGAGGCCGCGCCCCCTCGCCGGCTTGAGCGCACCATGGGGAAGGGGCCTCGCCCGAGCCCTCGACTCCGCCGGAAACGATGCGAATCGGTGACTACGGCGGCCTCCTCCATGGTAACCAGGGTGGCGGACCACCGGATCTACATCCCCTGGCGCAGATCTGGGCTGGGACTAAGGAGATTGGCAGAGCGACGACGGCGGAGTTTTCTACTGAAGCGGCGGCGTTGGATGCGAGCGTGTGGTGCGACTAGCACTGCCTGCTTGCTTATCTGCTTGTACAGCAGTCCACCGCTTGCTTTCTGGTTGGAGACTCGGCCGGCTTGCATGCTGCCTTTGCTGGCACGCACGTACAGCTCACATGCTGGATGGGCCTCTATCTACTATCTGATGCTTCTTTGTTTTTTTAGTCAATGTTTTCTACTGTATTTAGCCTTTAACTATTATGTTAATTGCTAATTTCGTAGTACTTATCATCAGTGTGTTAGTCTAAATAATTTTACTGTTTTAGACTCCTGATATAACCATGTATTGTACATATGTATTTTCCATCTGATGCAATGTATTATACAAATTTGTTCAAGTTCAAAGTGTTTGCCCCATGCAATTCCCAATAACATGAACATTTTGTGTTGAGTATATTGTTCAAAGCGTTGCCTTTGGCATTCCCAATAACAATATATTCCACAAAATTTATTGCAATTTACTTTATGCAATTTGCATATTAAATTTTTGAGCTTTCCATACATGCACTTAATATTTCTTGCAAATACTTTCGGTTGATTTTCTCTCATTTTTGGAATAACTCCAAGTTTCTTAACTTTGATATTGGCCATACACAAGGTAGTACCATAGTACTACTGTGGGATTTCATCCTCAACGTGCGTACCTAATATCAAGTTTTGAAACAATTTGGTCTACACTTTTGGGTGACTATCTTTATTTATTTTCAAATTGGCCATACACAAGGTAGTACCATAGTACTACTGCGGGATTTTCATCCTCAACGTGCGTACCCAATTTGATTATAAATTATATAAGGTCTACACCCAAGTGATTACCATGTAATTCTTTTTCACATTGGCCATACACAAGGTAGCACCATAGTGCTACTGCAGGATTTCATCCTCAAAGTGCGTACCCATGATGAAAAATGAACTAAACAAAGTTAACACCATCGGTGCTTCACTATGTTATTCCACAAATGGAGAATGTCCCTCTATTTCAAGTTTACCTTGATTACTTGCATTTCGCTATTGCTTATTCAACATTGCCAAGGATTTTTAACAAATTTATGGCCCTACATATGTAGGCACAATGGCCACCAAAGAGTTTGAGTCTCTTGCTCTTGATGGCCACAACTTCCCCACATGGGCGATGTATCTCAAAGTGAGTCTATCGTTGCGCGAAATGTACGAGGCTATTGCCCCTCCCCAACAGGGAGTTGACCCATTAGCGGAGCCTCTCAAGTACAATGCCTTATTCATCATAAGGAACCACATCCATCCGGATCTCAAAGCTGAGTATCTGATGGAGGAAGACCCACGCGCTCTGTGGCTTGCTCTTCAAACACGGTATGAACAGCAAAAGGCAGTCATCTTGCCAGAAGCTATAAATGAGTGGAACCATCTCCGTCTACAAGATTTTAAATCTGTGGGAGAGTTCAACCATGTTGTTCATAAACTCAGTGCTAAACTGAAATTTTGCGAAAAGGAGCCAACTGATGCGGAGAAAATTGAGAAGACATTGTCTACCATGCTTCCCGCTCAGATGATCCTTCAACAACAATACCGTGAAAGAGGTTTCATTGTTTATTCTGAGTTGATTAAGACATTACTTCAGGCAGAAAGGCATAATGAGCTCCTCCTTTGGAACTCCAACCTGCATCCCGTGGGAACAAAGCCTTTGCCAGAAGTACATGCTAATACTCAGAACAAGCAGCAAAGGAATGCTTCTAACTCTAGCAATCCTAGAAACTTCAAAGGAAAGAACAAGCGCAAGAGACAGAGACAGCGTAAGTCTCGTGGTGCTAACAAGGGAAAGGATGTTTCAAAGTCGAACAATAACAAGCCTAACAAGTCTAGCACTTGTGACAAGTGTGGCTGCTACAGCCACCCGACTCAGAAATGTCGCACTCCTAAGCACCTAGTGGAATTGTACTTGAATTCCGTGGGACGAGGACGCTCCAATCAAGGACGTTCCAATCAAGGTGGACAATTTGAAGCTCACTTCAACTCCCAACCTGCTGTCAACATGGAACAAGCATTCCAAATTGACCTCCCGATGCTAGATGCCCCTAGGTGCTCCTACTCCGCTCCTGTGGGACCGAGCAACACCAAGGCACTGCCACCACCTGATGGGAACACTGCTGATGTGGAGAACATGATCGTGGAGTACACCTCTAGCGACATATTTGGAGACTTTAACTAGGCTCCTACACTTCGAGATACCTTGCTACCTTATGTTGTGATTGTGGATGATGTCGTTTTGACTGTGGATGTTGTAATAGGCTAGTCGTTGTCCGTACTTGATTGAGCACATTGGGATTGTAATTGTATTATGCACAATTGATACCTATAAATATATATTGTATGTATTCTATATATATTTGTTGAGAATTACATGTTCAAATTCTCCATTTTGTATAGATTGTACGGGAGTCGATCTGATGGATGAGGAAATGTGCCTAGTGGATAGTGGTACCACTAACTCTATACTTAGGGAGATAAAATATTTCCAAACTCTCACAAAGAATAAAGGAAATGTTTTAACAATTGCTGGACGCGATGCTGTAATAGTTGGCACCGGTCGGGCCACTATTATGCTCCCTATGGGTACATCGCTAACAATTAAGGATGCACTATTGTATCCCGATTCAACACGTACCCTATTGAGTTATAGAGATATCCGTAAGAATGGGTTCCATGTTGAAACCCATGCGGACAAAAATGAGGAGTTTCTTCTCATTACAAAAGATCACGGATATGGCAAAGAGACACTTGAAAAAGTTCCCTCACTCTCGTCTGGATTGTACTACACATACGTTAAACCCGTACCACATGTTGCTTACAAAGTAATTTTCCAGAATGTTAACGCGTTCCAAACTTGGCATGAACGCCTTGGCCATCCTGGCATCGGGATGATGAGGAAAATTATAAGCAATTATGTTGGTCATACTTTAAGCGATGCAAAATTTTCCCAATCCTCAGATTTTGTGTGCACCGCATGTGCCACAGGGAAATTAATTTTGAGGCCCTCTTACCTCAAAATTCATGCCGAACCTCTAAAGTTCCTTGAACGCATTCAAGGAGACATATGTGGTCCTATTCAACCATCGTCTGGGCCATTCAGGTATTTCATGGTTCTCATAGACGCATCTACACGATGGTCTAATGTGAGTCTCCTCTCCACGAGAAACCATGCATTTGCTAAGATTGTTGCTCAAGTTATTCAACTTAAGGCACAACATCCTGAACATAAAATCCGATCCATCCGAATGGATAATGCTGCTGAATTTTCCTCACGTGCCTTCAATGATTATTGCATGGCCTTAGGAATTCAAGTTCAGCACTCGGTCCCATATGTTCATACTCAAAATGGGTTGGCAGAATCTCTCATTAAGAGAGTGAAACTTATTGCAAGACCATTACTACAGAATTGTAATCTACCAACATCTTGTTGGGTCATGCAGTCTTACACGCTGCAGACTTGATCCAATTGCGTCCAACTGCATACCATGCAACCTCCCCGTTGCAACTTGTACGTGGAAATACACCAAATATTTCCCATCTGCGGAAGTTCGGTTGCGCTGTATACGTACCGATCTCACCACCGCAGCGTACATCTATGGGCCAACACAGGAAATTGGGGATCTATGTGGGATATCAATCTCCGTCGATCATTAAATACCTGGAACCCCTTACGGGGGATGTATTTACTGCCCGGTACGCTGATTGTATCTTCAATAAAGATCATTTTCCGGCATTAGGGGGAGGAATTGAAAACCACAAACAATGCCAGGAAATCAATTGGGATGCCACGGACATCTCCAATTCAGATCCACGTACATGTGAAACTGAACTTCAAGTTCAGAAGATCATCAATTTGCAACACATTGCAAATAACATGCCAGATGCATTTACTAATTACAAGGGTGTTACAAAATCCTACAATCCTGCGAGAAATGTGCCGGAAAGAGTAGAGGTACCAAACAAAACTACTCAGCTCCCAAGTAAGAGGGGGAGAAGTAAGGCTATTTCCACGGATGCAATTTCTAGCAAGCAAAGGAAAGGGAAGAACAAGTCTCCCAACACAGCAAATGCAACTCAACCTCATGTTGAGAAACACCCTGTGGAGATTCAATCTTCACATCCCACATCAACAGTGCACTCAATTACTGAGGCCCTGTTTAGTTCTCAGAAAATTTTGCAAAATTTTTCAGATTTCCCGTCACATCGAATCTTTGGACATATGCATGAAGCATTAAATATAGATAAAAAATAAAACTAATTACACAGTTTAGATGAAATGGACGAGACGAATCTTTTAAGCCTAATTAGACCATGATTGGACAATATTTGTCAAATAACAACGAAAAGAGCTACAATGCTGTTTTGCAAAATTTTTTGCATCTAAACTAGCCCTGATGTTGGGACATCGGAACGGCCCGATGCAATCATATTGGGAAATAATGATGCATCACAAAGGGTGCGTGAAATTTCCATCAACTACATTGAATCTGGAGAATCATATGACAGAAAGTCTACAGTTGTCGACATCTATTTCGCTGAGTCAATTGTAGAAATCATCCAAAATGATCCAGATCCTAAGACCATGGCAGAGTGCAAAAAGCGCTCGGACTGGAATCAATGGAAAGATGCAATTCAAGTGGAATTAGCCTCACTCTCCAAAAGAAAGGTATTCACTCATGCAATACCTACACCTCGTGGAATCTTCCCTGTGGGATTCAAATGGGTTTTCGTCCAGAAACGGAATGAGAACAACGAGGTTGTGAGACATAAGGCGAGGCTTGTAGCACAAGGGTTCACGCAGAGACCCGGCATTGATTTCAATGAAACATATTCTCCAGTTATGAGTGGAATAATATTCCGATATCTTATTTCTCTGGCTGTTCAAAGTCGTCTATCCATACAGTTGATGGACGTAGTGACTGCATATCTTTATGGGTCACTTGATTCGGATATATATATATATATATATATATATATATATATATATATATATATATATATATATATATATATATATATATATATATATATATATATATATATATATGAAGGTTCCCGATGGAATCTCTATACCGGATCAGAACGCAAATCGCAACATGTACTGTGTAAAGCTTCAAAAGTCACTCTATGGCTTAAAGCAGTCAGGAAGAATGTGATATAACCGACTTAGTAAGTTCCTTCTACAGAAGGGATACACTAACAATAATGATTGTCCATGTGTCTTCATAAAAAAGTCCCAAACGGGATTCTGCATAATATCAGTGTATGTTGATGATTTAAATATCATTGGCAACCCACAAGATATTGATGAAGCACGCAATCATCTAAAGACGGAGTTTGAAATGAAGGATTTGGGTCAAACCAAATTTTTCTTAGGTTTACAACTTGAGCACCTTCCCACTTGAATTTTAGTTCATCAATCTACCTATATCCAGAAAGTATTGGAGAAATTCAATATGAATAAATCATATCCCTCCAAAACTCCTATGGTTGTTCGGTCTTTAGAGCTCAAGACTGATCAATTCAGACCACATGATGAAGGAGAAGAGATTCTGGGACCTCATTATCCATATCTCAGTGCCATTGGAGCGCTCATGTATCTTGCAAATTGCACCAGGCCTGATATTGCATTTGCAGTGAACTTGCTAGCTCGACATAGCGCTGCTCCTACCAAACGTTATTGGACAGGAGTAAAACATATCCTCAGATATGTGAATGGTACAAGAGATCTTGGATTATTTTTCCAAAGGAACCCAGACTCCAATATGATTGGATACACTGATGCCGGCTATTTATCTGATCCCCATAATGGCCGATCCCAGACAGGCTTTGTGTTCCTACAAGGAGGGACAGTCATTTCATGGAAGTCTTCAAAACAGACCCTTGTGTCTACCTCCACTAATCACTCTGAAATAATTGCACTATATGAGGCCTCACGTGAATGTGTTTGGCTTCGCAGAGTAATTAACCACATACAACAATCATGTGGTATTGGTGGTATTGATTCACCAACTGTTATCTACGAAGATAAATCTGCTTGTGTTACACAGATGGAGACAGGTTACATCAAAAGCAACATAACCAAGCATATTTCTCCCAAGTTGTTTTATCCCCATGAGTTGAAACAAATGGATGAAATAGACATCTTGCAAACCAAATCATGTGATAACCTCGCTGATTTATTCACTAAGTCCTTACCACCATCCTCGTTCCAGAAATGTGTTCAAGGAATTGGTATGCGATGACTTCGAGATTTGCAAGGTTCAGGGGGAGAAATCTCCTAGATGTTGCTATGTCCAAACCATTACACTCTTTTCTTCGTATGAGTTTTACTCTCAAGGTTTCTCATATGAAGTTTTTAATGAGGCAATATTAGCATAAGCATATGTCGTATTTCCTGTTTTCCCCATCGGGGTTTTTAAGGAGATATCAATGACATATATTGTTCTCTAAACTATCTATGAGTTTTCTCCTGCAAAGGTTTTCTCATATGAGTTTACAATGAGGCAATACATTATATGCTGTGTCACTTTCTCCTTATTTTTCCACTGGGTTTGAAGGAGTTTTTAACAGTATATCTATCAAGTATTTCTCCTCGTTTTTTATCCTACAGGACTTTTTGGAGGATTAATACTATTCATTGATCTCAAGATGGATTCGATCAAAGGGGGAGTGTTACAACTGCAAAGGAGTTGATCTCATCTAGAAACATCTGGGAACGCTCCCACGATGGAACCGTCGACGCTCCTCTCTCTCCCACTATCGTTCGAACCGTCGGCGCCATGGACGGTTGCCTGCGTGCAATCTCCATGACGTCCGTACGACATGTATATATATATGTGTACACCACAGATCAATGGAGTTTGCTGGTTCATTTGCAATACACCGTATTCCATTTACATTTCAGTTTTCACATTTTCAACTCTGTGAGTCCGTTCGCTTTGTTGAAAAGCCATGACTGAAAGTACGGTTCTCTGATTTGTTATGAGAGAAAAGCACTATTCTAACTGAAAAAAATAAGCTTTGCAAGTGACGCAAACAGACAGCGCTCCGAGGTCAGTGGTAGCAGTAAAGATAAGAGCCTCGCAGGTCCGAGACCAGGCGCCACGTCCGACATACATGCATGTGGCTCAGCCAAACCCCGGCAGCAGGCACAGCATCGGCCTGCTCCCCCGAGTGGGAGGTAAACTAATCGCCGCCACGTCGGACGGTTTAATCCTACCACTGCTAGGCCGGTAGGCCCGCCGCCTATAGCGGCTGAGGCTGAGCTGTTACCTGGCTGTGCTTCTTCGGCCCGGGGCTGGCCCATACCGCCATACGGATGAGGCCCTGCATGGGGGCCACGGGCGCGCCACGTCGGCCCCGGCGGCAGCAACATGTGGCGCTTCCTCATTCCAAGAGCCGTTTTGGCCTCTGCCTCCTCGTGCTCGCGACCCCTCGACCTCGCTCGCTTCTCGCCGCGGGTGATCGATCCATCAGATGGTCGTCTTGCGCGATCCACCCCGTCACTTGAAATTTTCCGTGCATCAGGAAACTTGGTTCCTTCGTGCACGTATATACTTCTTTTAATTAACGAAAATGCAGAAGCTTTGTCGCTCAATCAAGAAAAAAAAAGAGAGAGAGGAATTTAACATACTATTCCAGCGATACATCCACAAAACACAACAGCACCGATGATGCATCATAGGCGAAGCACGTTCAGAGGACACACCCACGCAACACCTGGATACTGCTGGTCATTTTTAACAGCGGGAAAGGAAGGAAGTGACGAGCAGCAGGAAAAGCATGTGCAAAGACCAGCCCCGAGCCCCCGAAGCCTTTGATTCTCCCGCGGGGCTACGCTGCAAATCTGGAAACGTGGGACAGCGCGGAGTTCTCCCTTCTCCCGCTCTCCGTGGCCGCCAGGCCCCCAGCCGTCTCTCGTCTCTCCCTATAAAAGCGTTCAAACGCCCGCGGCAATTGGCCTGGCCTAGAGCACCCAGACCCAGAGCCCGCAAGCAGCTGCGACGTCTCCCTCCCCCGCACCGGGCCCGTGTCCACAGATATTTTACTCGGAAATCAAATCCCCCCCGCAGCCTTCTTTCCCTTCCGTCTTCCGTCGCGCGCGATTCATTCGTTCCCCTGTCCACACCGGACGAGGAGATGTGCGAGGCACCGCGACTTGGCTACCGCGCCGGCGCCGGCGACGCGGCAGCGGCCGCTGACGTCGACGTGGTCACCACCGGTGGCCACCGGAGGATCCCCGCGCATTCCTCTGTTCTGGTAAGCGTCCGAAACGAAACCACGTCATCCGTTCCCTCCGACGACCGGTTCTTCTACCTCGCCCGCAAACGATCTTGGGTCGTCGCTCGTCTGATGAGACTTGTGTTCGTCTTGGTTTCCGCGCGCGCTAGGCCTCGGCGTCGCCGGTGCTCGGCAGCATCCTGAAGCGCCGCCTCCAGAAGGACAGGGAGAGCGGCAAGCCCGGCCGGTCCGTCGTCCGGATCCGCGGCGTCACCGACGACGCCGCGGCCGCCTTCGTCCGCCTCCTCTACGCCGGCAGGTAACGTCCGTCCACACCGTGTCTTCTCCCTTCAAATTCCTGCCTCCCCATGGGATTGCATGACGATGACCTGCTGTTGCTAGTCTTATTTTCGCACAAGTCCGTTCCTTGCGAGGCTGGGCAAGCCAAGCCAGTGGAAACACGATTATTAGCAAGGACTAATTCTGAGTTATTCTAAACGCACGAGGAGGGAAACCATGGCGCACGCATGTGTACTCCACGTTAACAACAACCCGGAAGATCAACCTTTATTCTTAGACATCATCAGCAAGCGTTTTTGTATTAATCTATATTGGACTACTTTTTATTCTTTATTTATTTCGAGATGATTTGTTTCCAACGTTCTAGGAATAGTAAGTCCATATGCTAGCTTGAACAGTCAGTTTGAAAACTAGCTAGCAAATTCTACCAAACCGATCGAGCTCTCCCTAGGAATTGCACCCAAATTAAACATTTCCCAGATACTATATATATCTATATAAAGTACGAATCAAAATGCATTTGAACAGATGAGCCTTGTCGGTTCAACGAACCAATCCGTGAATCGTAGTGGTCGATCAAGACAAATCCTGGCTTTGATATTTTTTGCTGCACCATCCAATCACCGAGCCGGGTCTTTTAGCAATTGGACTGCGGTGCCTCATCATCATTTGTCAGTGTCACGTCCCGGGTCGGCGGCAGCCACGTCGCCCGCCGAACCCCTCTGGTAAACCAGAGCCACACAAACACCCCACGCCGATCTGCCAAACGCCCAAACCCCGTGTCGGACGCCGGAAATCGCCGAAAAAAAATCTCGTGGTTTTCCCGGCGGCGAAAAGGACGGCGAGGGGGTGGTAAAAAAGGATAAGCTAAAGCGAGGGGAAAAGCGCCGCCCTTTTTTTTATGTATTTTCCCGCCGCTAGGTTGCCTGGTTGGTGTGGCACTGTGGGTTGTGGGTAGCGCCTGCCCGGTTGCACCTGGGCGACGGCTGGAGCTGGACCCTCCCCGGCCGACGTGCGCGTCATTGCGTAGCGCACGACTGGCCGGGCCGAGCCGTTGCTGTCGCTGTCGCGGGCACGGCCGGCACGGGGACGCACCGGCGGACCACTGCCCGCGGGCCGTGGCTGCTATCATCGTGGGTGGTGTTGCTTGCCGTGGATTGGAAATTCTTATTTGGCCTACGTGGCTACATGTGGATTCCGAGAAAGGGACTGCCCGAGCGATCGCAGCCTCGTCTTGACTCTTGAGCGAATGTTCTTGTGGAGCCCGTCGAAGATTCTTCTACCACACTACTACAAGTACTATATGATTCGTTAGCTACAAGTACTATATGATTCTTGGACCACACTACTACACGTTCTTGTGGCTCACAGGAATTGTCAGGTTCTAACTAAACTAGACAGTGTCTGGACTGCTATGCTTATTTTAATTTTTGCTGGTGACGAACGAAGTGCGAACGATCATGTGCGAGCGCGGCGGTTGACTAACACGGCAACAAAAAACCATCTCGGCAGGTGCGGCGACGGCGGCGAGGAGGAGGAGGACGACATGGAGAAGCACGCGGTGCAGGTGCTGGTGCTGGCGCACGCGTACCAGGTGCCGTGGCTGAAGCGGGCGTGCGAGGGCGCCATCGGCGCGCGCCTCAACGCGGACTCGGTGGTGGACGTGCTGCAGCTGGCCGACCTCTGCGACGCGCCGCGCCTGCACCTGCGCTGCGCCAGGCTGCTGGCCAAGGAGTTCGCCGCCGTGGAGCGCACCGAGGCCTGGCGCTTCCTGCAGGAGAACGACCCATGGCAGGAGCTCCACGTCCTGCAGCGCCTGCACGAGGCCGACATGGTACGTTTTTTTCTTCTTCTTCCTCCTCCTCCTCCTTCTCCACCGGCCGCCCGGCCGCTGGATTGCTACCGGACCGGACCACGATCGATGTAAATCTGACAGATGCTTGCAGCCTTGCACGCACGCACCAAATGGAAGTGCGAGTGCACAGTGCACTGCAAGGAAATTAACATGCATGAATGATGACGCACGCCGGTCTGTCACCGTGCGCCAGTGGAGTGGGGAGCATGCTTTCTTTAGCGTCAAGCTTTGTTCCAGGAAATGGTGGACATGGTCGGACCTCCGTGTCGCGTTCGTGCGCGTAGGACAATGACGCGAGTGTTTTTCTATGTGGTTGGTGCGTCTGTCTGGGGCGGTTCAGGCCGGCCCGTCCACGCCGAATGGTCAGCGAATGTTCACATCTCTCCGACCTCTTACCTTGCTTTTCCGCCTCTGTTTTTTTTAAACGTTTTCATTTGGAGTAGACAAATCGCGACCTGGAACACAGTTTGCAGGCCAGGTCATGTTTAAGACTCGAGACCAAGTAATCTTTGTGCCTTGTGCAATCTTGGCGGCTACGCCGTTCCAAACAGTCTTCAGTTGTTGGGATTCAAAAGTCGCACGGAGAATCTTTCGTCATGTTTACGTTTGTTGGACAGTCCACGATGCACGTTTTTTTTTTTTTTTTTTGGTACCGACCGACTACGACCCACCCTGGTGAGCTAAGCACTGACCGATGTGCGCTGGGTTCTGGACGTGCAGCGGCGGCGCAAGTGGCGGCGGAAGCGCGCGGAGCAGCGCGTGTACGTGGAGCTGAGCGAGGCCATGGACTGCCTGGACCACATCTGCACGGAGGGCTGCACGGAGGTCGGCCCGGCGGGGCGGGCGCCGGCGCCGGCGCCGTGCGCGCGCTACGCCACGTGCCGGGGCCTGCAGCTGCTCATCCGCCACTTCTCCCAGTGCCACCGCAAGAGCTGCGCGCGGTGCCAGCGCATGTGGCAGCTGCTCCGCCTCCACTCCGCGCTCTGCGACCGCCCCGACCGCTGCAACACCCCGCTCTGCATGTAAGCGCCGCGCCCGCCACGGCTGTCACGAGTGTTTCTTCGTGCAGCCATCCATCACGTGACCTCACGTCTGACATTGTTGTGGTTGTGCCGTGCAGGAGGTTTAAGCAGAAGGAGCAGGAGAAGGCGGCCACCAAGGCCGATGATGATGGCGACAAATGGGGGCTTCTGGTGGAGAAGGTGAAGGCTGCCAGGGTCTTCTCTTCTCTGGCCAACAGGAAGCAGATGAACACCTCCACCCAGTGCTGAGCAAACGCAGGAGCAGCCTGGGATGGTTAGAGGTAGTGTTTTTTTTTTAAAGAAAAAAAAACTGGTTAGAGGTAGTTAGATTAGTGAGTGTGAGTGAGAGGTTGGAGTGAGCAGTTTTTTTTTGGTCCGTTTTCAGATGTCAGAGCTCTGTCGAGCAATGCACATGCCTACTATGTCACCCTGTGATCTACGCCTACGTGGCTACGTTGGTAGAATTCTTTTAGCGAGGTCGGAGTTAGTGAGCTGAAAGTCGATGTAAAAACTGCATGTACCATCTGTAGTAGCGAAATATGAGATAAATAAATATAGTAGTCTTGTAATATCTTTCAGGATTCTGGCACCCTGACATACTGATCAAAATCCAAAACGACTTGAACGCAGAATGAGCGCTTTGGTTCCAAACTTCCAATCATGGTTCAACTTGCTCTTGATAAAGATTTGATCTACTAAGATTTCGTTTAAGGATAGAAAAGTTCAGTCTTTTATAGAATTTTAGTGGCACAAGTTGGAGACATCATAATAAAAAGGCAATCCGCATGCGAACAAGCAAATTGGCTATGGCGCTATGATTATCAAAGCTGCTTGAATCACCGGAAAGCCCCCAAAAAGTGCGAAACAAAGAAAGATGGGTTTTTTTTTTCAAAAAGAAGGAAGAGAAAGAAAGATACTGCTGCGCAAGGCAAGGATCAAGACTACACGGAGCAGAAAACAGCACTACATTATTAACTTAGAACGGCACAACAGAAAAGCAACCAACATGCTGGATATGTATGCCTGGAACATGAGTAAATATAACACGGGGCCACTTAAACAACACCAAATATTCTGCTTTCCGACAAGGGTTTCTTCAAGTGAACAATGAAATCACAGTACAAAACAACACCTTATAACCAGATCAAAAAAATCTGAGAGTTGAGTTGTGCTGTTCTGAAATAAGAACAAAAATGGCAGCAAACCATTTTGTCCCAAGCAAGCTGGAAAATACCCAACATGAGCATACCCACTTGCATTCAACAAAGTTATAACATCTCTCGCTTTATTGGAGGTGTCAGAGCACACATCATGGAAAATACCCAACATGAGCATACCCACTTGCATTCAACAAAGTTATAACATCTCTCGCTTTATTGGAGGTGTCAGAGCACACATCAGTCAAGATATCACTTGGAAAATACGGCAGAGGAAATATGATAAAGGAACTGCCTGAAACCATTGGCCAAATAATAATCATGATTCATTCTCTTTAGCTTGGGCCATTAACTCTGCCTGCATTCTCTTTATCTCCAGCGCCCTTTCCATCCTCTCTTTCTGAAAGAATGAAACCACTATCAGCTGCTTCCATTAAAAAACATCACTTAGAACAAACTATGGACGCTGACAATGCATGTATTTTGCACAGATGGGACATGGTGGTTTTGGTGGTCAGGTGTGTTTATGAGTGATGAACTGATGATGGTGTTCTTGGTGGGAACAGAACATACAACAAGTGATTCTATCTGTGTTTGAGTCTAGCACTACAAAGGTACATAATGCTGTCATGTCTTAACACTGTCTTTGAAGAACAGGGATCCAAAAAAGGACTAAACATGCCTACAGAAAGAAAAGCTGTGCGCCAGAGAAAACACAACCACAACAGCTTTCCATCTCTCACAATGAACCTTTGGGTACAATGGAGACAAAAATTTAATCATAGTATCAAAGTGCCATCGTGTGAACATAAACAATTATTATCACACATGATGTGTTTTCGTACAGGTCACAAGTTTCCCTGGCAATGTACCTCTCAATCTAAATGGCTTTCGAAATGCAATCCAGGCACTCAGGATTCAGAACAAACCATAATTATAATCTTACAGCATGAGTAACGATGCCACTGGATATCCAGTGCCCATACCCAAATCCATACCCGTGTTGTTTCGGGAGGGTATGGATTATCTAGTAAAGTATGGATATGGGGAGGGTAATACCCGTTATGCCTGCCGCTCCAAATCGTCTGCACCGCCGCCACAAAAATCCCAATCTCACAAGATGTTCAGGAGGCGCTGGACTAGGTGGCGGCAGAGTCTCGAGCAACGAGAGGCTGTGTTTCATCGCGGCCATCACACGGGCACTGCCGCAGTTCCATTGTAGTCTCCTTCCATGTGCCTTTGAAGCTGTTCTACAGGGAGCGGCGTCTCTCGAGAGGAGGTGTTCTTGTTGCCAGCGGAGCTAGCAGGGGTCGTCGTGATGGTGAGCACCACCTCCACGCTGCAGGCACCGAGCAGCAGTTCCACGTCTCCGGTGACTACGACCGTCCCGTTCTCCCATCACGGGGAGAGTTCATCATCAGCCGGGGATCGTTGTCACCAGCAAGGGATCATCGTTGGTGCAAGAGCAGGAGCCGGAGACACCGCCCCTAGCTGGCACTCTGAACAACAGCCCCCTCCCAGTTTCCCACAAGTGGCGATGGTAATGACAGGACAGAAGATCCAGTCCCATCGCAGCGGCCGGGATCTCTTACGTGCAGAGATCGGTCGATGAACAGCAGGTAGAAACAGGCATACCCATACCGATTTGGATATCCATAGGGATGGATAAAATAATTGAATGGGTATGAGTAAATTCTGGATTTGGGTACAGTTAATCCACGGTTGTGGGCAACGGCATCACTAAGCATGAGACAGCTAATGCAATTAAGATTAACTTTCAATCCACATTTCATTGGAGCCATGGAACACTAGAACTATTTGGTAGGTGTAGACCTGACTGATAATGGAAGCAACACTACAGCTGCAAAAATTGGGTGCCATAGTTGCAAATTCATTAAAAGTCAAAACCCTCAAAGGTGACATACGCTGTTTCTTTCCTACAGTACATCCATTCTATTGTTTGAAATGGGCTGCTTCCAGATGTCTTCCACTTGCAGATTCTTCTATCACACTCTAATAGTCTAATGTTCTGGTGCTTAATTTTCCACTAGTGGTGTCTGTGAGAAGATGTAACATCTAAGTTCGTTTCATTCCATGTCTGTGGCACAACTTTATACGATCTGTTCCTAGTCTAGGACACGAATTGGCGTCTTAAAAAAAAAACGCAGAGACATAGCGCCGGGAGGGAGCCAGGGAGGGCAGCACAGCAACTGAAGAGAGCCTATGCTTCAAAACATCGCACTCAGAATCTCAGATAAGCCAGAAACTCTTCGCGAACCCACAGTTCATCAGGCCATGTCGGATCTAGCATATGCATTCGAAGATTCACGTGGTTCGAGCAACTGCTAATCAAAGGGCATAGACAAACCAGATCTAACAAACTAAGGCGATAATGGAATCTACAAGCTGCACCCGCATACTAACAATGAATGGATTTGAATTCACAAAGAGAGAGAAGGGGAAGAGATTGCGCCAGAGAAGCGGCACCCGCACAGTACCTTTTCGTCCTGGTGAAGGGCGATCCAGACGTGGACTCTGTCCATGGACTGCCAGAAGAGGAACGCCCCGAAGGTCATCGCGAAGTAGGTCGCCACCCGCACCATCTTCTTCCCCTTCTCCGATCTCTCTGGCTGCGCCCCCTTCTCCTGCTCTCCCTCTCCGCCGCGGATTTGGGGATTTTGCGATGGCCGCGGCGTCTTCTGGACACGAAGGTGCCTCCAGTGGACGGACCAGGTTCTCTTTCGGCCTCAGAGGAGTTATCTGGGCTGGGCCTTCATTTCCTTCTGGGTCTAAAATTTTTTGCTACTGAGCACTGACTAGTTGTGAGTTGTGTGACTCACCGCACCGAACCAATTTCAGAAGCAAAAAATGAGTTCATGCATATTTGACATACCTGAGTTCGTGGAGCTAAAGTAAAGAAAGCGGATCGACACGGACATCCGGCCAAAATAGAAACTTCGTTGCAAAAAGCTGATGCATATGCAGACCCGGGCATCACCCTAAACCCTACTTTCAAGTAAGAAAGAAATCATTAGTGTAAGAAATTCAGACTTCGTATTTTTGCCACTACCAAGATTAGGCTTCGCAAATTTGCCACTAGACCCACCAATCATAGACTCGGACAGGCCCATGTTTCATTCACTCCGTGGAGATTTCCAATTATATCTATTATTCTATAAAGAAAAATAAAGTATAGATCCAATTATTTGGATAAGATTTTAAGGGGGTGTTTGACACAGCTCCCCCTGAGAGGCTCCGGCTCCGGCTCCTCTGCTTTTTACGTTTGGCAATGCTCCTCTTGAGGAGCCAGAGTCAGAGCCGATGAGAAGCCCGGCCAAACAGACCCTAAACTTAAAGCCTAGAGTTCTGTTAATCTGGAAATTCTCGGGTGATTGTTTAAGATGAGGTGGCTTTGGCCAAGTAAAACGGAGCCCGAGTAGGCCATGGGTGTCTTTTGACATCTCAATACACCCCCAACACCAAAACCATGTTTAAGATCTCGATCGCCACTTCGGTCAAAGACGACAAGACCACTCTACTATGGATGGACCGGTACTTGGCAGATTGATTAAGGAACTGGCACATGCCCTATTCCCCTTCATCAAGAAACGAGCAAAGGTGAGGAGGACAATACATGAAGTGTTTTATGAACAGTCTTGGATTCAGGAGATTATTGGCGGTGAGGAGGACAATACATGAAGTGTTTTATGATCAGACTTGGACTCAAGACATTATTGGCGGTTTTTTGGTTTCGGCAGTCATGGATTACCTAACTCTCAATGCAATGATGGAGCTCGCTTAGATCTTGAGGTAGGGTGAACGTAAGTATTTTTCAATTCCATCACTTTCTTATAGTATAGATAGATGGTTCTATAGTATACATTCGAGTTGAAGAGACTTGAACCTAAATGATTGGGTGCATGACTATCCGTTCGATCCAACCATTTGAGTTACTCACTTCCAATAACTTATACAAAGTTATAGCATTTTCTTAATGGACTTGCTAGCGCCAAGATGTCCGATCCAGGCGCTAGCGTCTGAACGGTACCCGCACACGGAGCGAGCGAGCACCTAGCGCGTCGGCTCTAGTGCCTGGCCGGTGCCCGCACACAGAGCGAGCGAGCGCCTAGCGCGTCGGGCTCGCGAACGACTGCACAACAGTGGGCCCACGCCACCCCGGACGCCCCCTATGCCGCTAGCCGCTTCCCATACGAATCCTATGTGCAACACCCGATCTACTTTTGAAACATCTAGATGCAACAGTTGCAACATATGAAAGAAGACAGATGAAACACTTGAAAACAAGCGTCTGAAACACTTGCAAAAACGCTTACAAACATACGTATGAAACACTGAAAACTTGCAAACATACGTATGAAACACCTGAAAACACTTGAAATATATGCTTGCAACATGCATGTATATGCAACATCCAGATTTGCTTTTGGAACATCCAGATAAAACTCTCGTAACATTCATTTGGAATAGATGAAACATTTGGAACATGTACTTGAAACATACATGTATAAGCATTACAATATGTGCAACATCCCGATCTACTTTTGCAACATCGATATACAACACTTGCAACATACCTCTGAAACACTTGAAACATACTCTTGCAACAGATGAGAGAGAGAGGAAGTCGTTAGCAGTGCAGCAGCAGCGCGGGGTGTTCCAGGTAGTGCTCGAACTTGTTGTTGATGTCCTCGGACATGAGCATGCAATTGATGTTGCCCAGCATGATGTTTGAGAACACCTCCAAATCATCCCGCTGCCCCACCGAGGGTGGCACGGCGGACGCATCCCGCGGCAACGACATGTGATTGCTGCAGGTGGGCGGAGATAGCTGCCGCTGCTCATAACCGAAGCAATCCCATCATGCGATCATAGGAATAGCAGCGACTTGTGCCTGGTGAATGTGAGAGGAGGATGGGGATGGGGTTACAACATTTCCGTTTTCTTAAAAAGTAATCCATCCATCCCTGACCAGCCTTCTCACTTTGTAAGAAATTTAACTAAATCTCAAAATATTAATATTTATGACATCAAACAAATATTATTGATCACCCCCTCGCTATCGAGAAAACATCGCTTATCACTGAAAGCAGAATACCTCCCACGAGGAGTCAAACCCAAGACCTGAGGCGCTACTCAGGCTGGCTACCGTAATCATATGATCTATTTTAATAATAAATCTATTTAAAGCATGGTACTAATATTATTTTTTGAAATTAATTAAATTTGAAATTGATTGACTTTGCGCAAGACGATAAGTGTTTTTTAGAGGGAGTAATAAACGTTCCAAATTATAAATTACTTCGACTTCTTTGGTACATCGAATTTGCTATATATATCTAACAAAAAAAAAAGTTAAAACGACTTATAATTTGGAACAGAGAGAGTATATACCCAAACCTTCGAAACTTGACACCCCCATTCTGTGAATATGGCTGTTGCAGCTTTAGATCTTGCTGCAGACAAGATATACTTCATTACAAGTTACAGTTACAACAGTTACAGAAATGGTTACAATAGCAAGTGCAAAAACCGCACCTAGCGTGGTAAACAGGTGCAGAAGTACTGAGTTGCCATGACAGGAGAGGGGCAACATATTATACAGTAGTTTTCTTTCACACACACTGCTACTAGTGGTACACAAGATATTTCATCCCTTTCTATGTTAATAAGGCATAGTTGAATGAGACGTATTTTCTGGCAGCAGTATGATCGAGCTGCATGCCAATCTTCATTTTGGAGATTTCTGTCAACCCAGCGTTGGGTGCAGTCGACTCTCATGCTTCCACTGTTCCACATCATTGCAGTAATCCACTTCTCTTCCCCCAACCCATGGCTATGATGTATAAAATCACGCAGCCAGCAACGGTCCCGAAAGTAGTTTCCCAAAATTTCCTGTTTGCTGCTCGAGTTTCCTCCTCAGTTGTTGGATTGTAAAGTGATATGCCAATATTCATACCAAAAAGACCAACTACAGCCACTCCAGCAGTAATGACAACAGTAGCAGTTGAGAGCATAACCCCCATCTGCAGCAGCTGATTCTGCTTGTCGTCCAGCATTATATTGATATAATCTTCTGTGTCATCAACGTACTCCCTCAACTTCAATCATAGAGAGGACATTTAAAGTATCAGAAACATGCAAATAAGACATCTTATGAATGTGAAGCACCATACACTAGTGTCCTAGTGTCACTGATAGCACATGGCATGTCAAAAGAAAAAGCAACAAAAAGCCATGGACAATTAGGTGCAGAATAACCACAGCACAGGATTCACTGGCTTAAGTTATCTAAATTTTATTATTACAAGAAATTGCTAATTCTATGATGTCTTAAGTTAGCTTGTTTAGATAAATGGATGTCATTACTAAACCAAACAGAAATAACTTGTTGTTTATTAAAGAAATGGTTAAATAAGTATATACAACAATAATTAATGACAGGGAATGCTCAACCAAACCAACCAGACACTTTGCCAACATTTAAAGGTGCAATATATTTTCACAGTAGTGAGACAAAACTTACAACTCTTAACATAGTTTGTTTTACTTGTGGAAACATCATCTCAACACAAATCAAATACTTCCATCATTAGGTTAGCAATTCTGGTTAAAGTGATATCGCACTTCAAGAAAACGTCTGCTGTTACCAATAGTAGCTCCTAATCACAACAGTATTGGCAACAATGTGAGAGGGCAAGTGAAAATTACATGTGATAGCTTGTTAAGTGTGCCATCAATTTGCACAAAGTAAGCCTCTAGAAGCATCTCCAGTTCTTCAATATTAGGCTTATAACCAATAAAGCTACCATTGCTTCCATCTGGCTCACTTCTATAATCTTCATCCCTAAACACACACACAAAAGAGGATAAAATACATTAAAAATTGGTATGTGCAAATTTGCAAGAAGATGCATATAAACCACTTTATGTTATTGATGGATATAAGAAAAGGGTATTGCTTGTTCTGTTCTTTCAAAGAAAAAAGAAAAAATATCTTACTATGATACTTGCCTATCCTCTTCTGTCTGAGATGGATCATCAACCTCCACTCTAGATGAAGCCTCACTGATTTCTTGTTGAGTGAGCTTCTCTGTCAAGTACATTTCAGCCATATCCATTTCATCATCCAGTAAATGCTCAAGCTCATCCCTCACCTTGTAGAACATAATGTTTTCACAAGAGAAAACTGGATTAGAAAAGCAAGTTTCTTGCAAGGAAATTAAAATGGGCACCACCTCGTACATGACCTAACACTAAACAACAGAATATGTTTGATGGTATGTACACACCAGAAACCCCTCATTTACCTCAGCATAAAAGAAACATATATAGGATAATACAATCAGCAACAAAGACTGACCATTGACAAATCTGAAAGAAGATTGACACGAAGTAGATCAATGAATTTACTGACTACCTTCTGTACTCGACCAGATATCGCAACCAGACGGCTCTTGATTTGCCTAACCCGTTCAAGGTTTAATGTGCTGATCTTTGATGTCAGCTCATCCAATGCTGGATATGCCTCTTGCTCCAGAGTAGAAGTCTATGGAAGAGAATAAAAAAGAAGGGATGATAGTCAACACGAGAATTTGTAAGGAACCTATGTTTGGTTTATTTGCGAGAACAACTTAGCTATCTTAAACGCACTATAGAAAACATTATAAAATAAATAAAGGCCAGAAGCTATCCAAACAAGTCAGCTTCTACAAGAAGTAACAATGATGTAGTTCCTGCATGGCCCATATAATGAATCAAAGCTAGCTAAAGCGTGGAATGCAGCTTGTGAGAGATATGAACTCAATTGTGGTCAGAAAACCAGTAGATAACCAGACAAAGAATTCCAGATGGAAGCACATACTTCCTCTTCCAAAGATCTGCAGGCTGACTCAAGGCAAACTTCGAGAGCTCGAAATTCAAAAGGCAAAACCTTGGTATTTCCATCTTTTGCTATGGCTAAATTGGGCATACTGCTGCTGCTAGTCATTTCAGGCACAACAGCGGTAGTCTTCTTAGTCATCTCCACTTCATGTCCTTTGGATGAACTTGGTACAGGAAATGGTGAAGCAACCACAGATGATTCACCTTCCATGTCAGTAAGCTCAGCTGCCTAATAGATAAAGGTGAAAACCGATTAGTGATATATCCTCTCAATCACCGTTTCTTATAACATTTAGTGATCAAAATATAGCAACCAAATACGACTCTTTTATCCTTTATATAAATATCACCATTTTAGTCCACTTTGGAAAACTATTGCCCCAGTGCATGAAGTCTCTCTCTCCCATGATATATCCCCTGATTGCAATATCTTACACATAACACTAAGTGATCAAAACATAGAAATATTCGATCATGTTATTTTTATCTTTCTTCCAAAATATCACCATTCTGATCACTTTGAAAAACTATATTTACCCACTGCATAATCCACAACAGGCCTGGAGCATATGCAGTATTGTGACCAAAATTCAAAACAGACTCTCCAGAACAGTGCCCTGCACAAATACTAAAATATTTCACACCATAATTCCTCCTCCCACCTTACCAAATTTTAAGTCTGTTTTAGCTTTATCCTAAGTCAAACTTCTCTACCATTGACCAAGTATAGAAAAACGCACAAACACCTACAACATCTAACAAGTTTAATTGGATACACCATGAAATATATTTTGTCAGAGTTAGCAAAGTTCGACTTAGAACAAACTAAAACGACTTGAAACAGAGAGGGTACTCCCTCTGCCCAAAAAGAATGCAATTTCCTTTTCGAGCTGATCAAATTTATACAAAATTACTAACATTTATAATACCAAATATGTATCGTTAGATTAATCATGGAATAATTCGCAAAAAAAGATTAATCATTGAATATATTTTCATATAGCAAATCTATTTGGAGATATAAATGTTATACCATTTTCAATAAATTTAGTCAAACTTAAGAAATTTTGACTTAGTTCAAACTTAGAATTGGATTCTTCTGGGGACGGAGGAAAATAATTCCTAAGACTGAAAAGAAAAAAAAATGCCTAACAGAAATTTAATAACCAAGTAGTAAAAAACATTACCTGGTCCGAGGAAGATGCGAGGACGCGGGTCTGGAGGTCGCGGACGAAGCGCGCGAAGGCGGGATCCTTGCTGTTTGGAAGCAGCACCTCCGCGGCTGTGATCAGGGCTTTGACGCGCTCCAGGTTGACGACGATGGCGCGCTCGCGGCCCAGGATCGTGGACGGGTACGAGAGTAACGGGTCGAGCACCCTGAGATCGCGCGCGGGAAGCCCCGTACGCGCCATCACCGCGTGCTTCCCGGCTTCCTCCACCCGCGCCGGGCCCGACGCCGGCACCACCATCCACTCCCGGCTCGCCGCAGCGGCGGCGGCCCCCGCCTTCCGCCTCCCCACGCCACCGCCGCCCGTCCCTGCCCCGTGCGGCCTCATCGTTTACCCCTTGGAATTAGGACTCCGGTAGGGATCGCGGCGGCGGTGGGGAATCCGGAACGGGCGGCGGTGCGCTCGTGGCGGGTTAGGTGCTGCCGGCTGGGAGGAGATGCTGGTTTGCGTGAAAACAACTGACCCGAGGGGCTTTTCGGAAAATTCACCAAATCAAATCCAGTACGGATACTGGCGCGGCCCAATCTGACAAAACCCATGAGGCCTTACTAGTGTTTTTTTTTTTGAAACTGATGAGGCCTTACTAGTTGGGCCTGAATCGTTCTTCCTTAAAAAAAAGGACGACTCACTTCCTCCTTTAAACAGGATCTCCGCTCATGACGGAAATAAGCGTCTAGAAAAATGAAACGCGGCGCGCCGCCACCTGCTCCCTCGACGGCAATAAGAACCCACGAAGCAGCGAGAGAAGAAGGGCAATCGAGGCCAAGGCTAAGAGAGTTGAGCGGAGGTAGGCGAGAAAGGACGAGGGATTTGGAGATTGACGGATCTGAGATGCCAAGGTGTGTTTTGTTCTCCTTTTGTTTTTTTCCTCATCTTTAGAATTCTATTCTTCATCACTCTCGTCTCTACCTCTGGCGAGTTTGTCTATTTATGTCTCGTCTGTAGTTAGAGACGAATCTAGCACCAGGTCAGACTCTTACTTGTCCCCAAATAAATAGATTCTTAGAATTCGTAACTTTATATGAAAAAATAACATCTATGACATAAAATGAGCATAATATGAAAATACTAATTTGATGTCATAAATATTGATGGTTTTTTTTTCTAGAAAGGTCAAAATATAAAAGTTTGACTTAAAGATAACTCTAAGGATTTATTTATTCAGGGGTAGAGGGAGTATTAGATACATGTGAAACTGAACCGATTTCTATGAAATTGTTGTATGATTCATGTGAAATTTCAATGTTCCATACGGGCCTTAATCTCTCTAGAACTTTTAGGGTATAGGTGGAAATTTTATGGAAGAAAGCCCTCCTATGTTATGTTCTTAGATCTAACAAGATTGGGCTTTCCATTGAGATTTTGAAAATTTTGGATTTGGGAGAAAGGGCAAGGGGGTTGAGGACTTTAGGTCGAGATTGTTAGCCCCGTTTGAATTGGGTAAGGATTTTTCAAAATTAAGTACTCTTCTGTTCCAACTTCTAAATTGTGCTTTTTGACTTTTCTACCTACATTGATCTTACATATATCTAGTGTATATCTAAGTGTGCAGCAAAAGCTACGTAACTAGAAAAGGCAAAATGTCTTACAATTTGGAATGGAAGGAGTATTTCCTATAATTTGAGTTCGATTATGGGATTTTGAGAATATATGTGCGTTGGAATCAGTGGCGAAGCTAGAGTAATTGGAATTAGAGGGGGTGCACATACCTTGTGGTGGTGTGGTGCATACATGGTGAAGAATTAGTTATAACCACTAATTTTGCATTGTTGTGTGGGTTCATCTGCACCCCCTTTCTACCGTATATAGCTTTACCCCTTGTTGGAATGCTCCAAAACCTAGGGGTTCTTTTTAATCCGATTCTTAGAATCTGCTGATATCCAAATCAGGCCTTAGGGATTTGTGGTTTTGGCTATTTGCGTTTTAGGGCTTGTTTGGATAAACCTTATCAGGAGATCAGAGGGAATTGGGAGGGTGACGAAATAAATATCCCTTCAATCCATTCCAATCTCTATGGGCAAGGATTTAACAAACAAGATCTTGGAAGGTTAACCATAGAGGCAGTAGGGATGTTGCTGCTTAGCTGGGTAGTGGAGGATGGTCAGAGAAAGGGTTGGGTTAGGACAATTTACTCTAAATAGGTTAGCTTAGTAGGCTGGCCCGAGGCCCATAGCTGTTGGCTTGACATGAGGTTGACCCACACATTGAGTCGTGCTTGGGCCAAGGGGACGACATGGCGTGCCATCATGGGCACAACCCCATTAATTGGTGGCCTCTTAAGGGCCAGACGTCACCCTCAGCCAGTCGACCCCTACATATATATGTGGCTATTATTGGCACCATAACCCTAGTACCTCAGTCCCTATTTCCCAACCTCGTAGCCTCGCATGCTCGTCATAGAGGCTCGTAGCAAGCGACTGCCCCCATCTTCTTAGCCGACCGCCGCCCTAGCTATTCTCCTCCAGACTCCACTACTACGGTTCATCTTCAACACCACCCTAACTTCTTCTCCCATTAGCGCAAGTAGCAAGCATGCTGGGGTGAAGGTCGAAGGCCCTATCATGGACGACATCTCAAGGAGATGGAAGATGTATGGATGATGGATTTGATCCCGGTATGTATGGATGATGGATTTGTGATCTCTGCATGCATTTTTGGTACATTTGTAATTTTTTTGTGCCAGGTTTTATGATTTTGTTCATTCTTGATATGTGCGTCCGGCTATTGGGTTGGCATAGCCCGTCGAACCGTTGGGCAAGTCGGGTCGGGACGACAAGGTTGACAATGCCTAGTGTCGTGCCTAGGCTGCTAAGTAAACCCATGGGCTGGCATGACATGACATGATTGTTAATAGGGCCATATCTACCTAAGTCGAGGTTGGTTGTGCCTAATTGGGCTTGTGTTGTGTCCGACTAGGCTGCTCGTTTGGCCATTCATAGCTACAATACCATTCAAACTATGGGTGTTCTCATTGATGATGTGAAATCGCATCGTCTTGTTAACTTTTGGTTTTGGCTTGTGCAGTCGCTTACAATATAGGAAAATGTCAAGGAAATCTTTCGAGGGAAATGATTCTAATGTCAATCGTTTGGAGCACTACAAAAATGTTCTGGCTAAATTGTTGCCAGAGAAGGGTGACTCTTTTTGTAAAAGAGTTAGTAACGAAGCTCAAGACACTGATACTCAATCTAAAGAGGGCCATATTTGCAATAGAGCCTTACCATTATTTGCGGAACAAATCAGTGGCCTATCAAAGAATGATAAGGAGGGAATAAAATATACACTTCATGAGATTATTACAATCCTCAATGATGATCTTGATGAGGTATAAACTTGTCATTATTGGCTTATTATATCCATCATACTTTATGAATTTGGTTAGTTTTTCACAAAATCCTTGAGGCACCTTCTTGAAAAGTGACCTTATTCTTTTCTCATATATGACAATAAATGGGCAAAAGTTTGATCACAAGGAGTTGGATCTCTTTCTGATAATCAATTGCTAAACATGCAAAACTAGAAATTTGGTGAATGGTATTTAAAGAAAGTTTTCTTCCATAAAACTTAATTCTATGGGAACATCATTGGGTTCTAATGTTCCTCTTGGGGTTACGTTGACCTGGTATCTACCGTGGCTTTGGTGCTTGGCCTCAATTCTGGCTTTGACGTTCTTTGATGCCTTGTGTACCTTCTATTCTGCAATCCTTATTTTCATATTCTCTATTTTCACCATTGCTAGGCTTTTAAGTGATGTCAATGACAACAAAGCAGATGGATAGGGTATAGGTGATACAATGTTGAATTAAAAAGAAGTCTATTCGAGCCATGGTGGAGCACCTGTGCCAAATTAATTAGATCGCAAACACGGGCCATGTCAAAAGGTCAATGCTATTGAAGTAGGCCTTAGTTTAGATGGCTTTTCATGGTGGACTATTTTGATGACGATATTGTTGTTCCTAGGGTGAGTGTTCTCAAACGCTTTATATAATTCATGACAACTTTTGTTCTTGCTACCATAGACCTGGTGGATAGCATTGAACACTTCATTTTTGTCTTAACAAAAAAACTCGATCTACGTGAGGTAAGACAGCCCCGTGCGTTGCATTAAGAAGAAAACCTCACGCAGGTCGAGAAAACCCCCGAACCCGTGCCCCACCCGTACGTAGCGACATCGTAGCCCATGTGAGAATGACCGGAGCCAGGCCTTAGACCTGTGCTTTGTCGTGTGACAGATGAGGGGATTTTTTTTTAAATCCCAGCCTAAAAATTTGCTCTCGTGATGAGTTGAACCTAGGACTCGAAGAGTGCTACTCAAGTCACCTAACCAACTTAGCTAGAGGCCCTTTTGCATTCTTGTCTTAATACATAATGTCATATATCAATGTAGCAATGGAAATGTGAAAATGAACTCGTAGTGTATCCACTTTAGGTGGTTCTTATGCTATGCTATGTTTATAGCCAAGTGCATTTATAAAATTTTCTTTGTTGTGTCCTTTTGAGTAGTCTCCAATCATATCACTAATTCAACATGCTCGGTACTTCGAGACATGAAGATGTGGATCATCAAAGGTTTGTTTACATTATGAATGTTTAATGTAGTGTGTTTAAATTTTCTCTTTGTCTTGGTGATTCGTTGGCATTAGCATAACACAAATACATTTTCTATTAATCCCACACCCTCCTGACCCTACCAAACACTAACTCTTGTTACGCCAACTAGTCCAATCCAGTTTAGGCCAAGTCTCATGGGCTTGGAAGTTGCAATGCCAAATTCATGTAGTTAGTCTTCAACTGATGGTTGCATTTAAGACAAATATGCAACGCATGGCTGGCTCGACCTAAACAAAAGAAGGGTGACTTGAAAGGGACATGATAAATCGTGGGAAGTTCATGTATTTTTGCATTGCTTCTATCACATCTCAAGCTTTGGTATCACCTAGATGATTGATAAGGTCATCAATGATAGGTAATAGAATTTGCTACCAATCTCTATCAAGGTGACAAGTATCCTTAGGTTTAGTTAAAGAGTCATGCTTACTACTTATTGATATGATCCTTAGATCATTAGGGTAAGCATTGCTAGGAAGGTAACCGAGTAAAATTTGAGGGGGACTACATTGGAGGGGGAGAATTTTTTTCCTTCTTTTCTTGCTTTCCTCAATTGGTTGTCGTGCCTCCCAACAACCTTATTTAATCATCTCTAGCTAATCCTATCTCTGTAACTGCTCCCTCCATTAGGCTAATCATATGAAAAGTTTATACTACGGAAATAGTTACATTAGATTTCTATTTTGACTATTTAGAAATACTTTTTAATGGTCAAATGTTTGTTTCTATAAATTATATATTATAAGAGAAATTATAGGTCAAAATATGTTTTTGAAGACCGCACCAAGTCAAATCGCGCCTTAAATTCTGAGATGGAGGGAGTAAATATACTGACTCCTAGCCCCTTGATTGATGCACCACAGCACTCCCACCTTTGGAGGCTGCACTTGATGCCTAACTCGATATGCATCGAATGTGCAAGCCTACAACATGATGAAAGAAGCCTTTTACATCTTAGCTTCATTTTATATGCAACTAACATAAGGATCCTAGCAGTGGGCAAACATGATGGCATGGACTCCTGGATCCCATGGAAAACCACCAGCATATCATGCGGGACTCCACTGCTTAGAGCAAGAGCATTGTGGTGTGGTATTGTACTGGAGCATTTTTTTTATGAAGAGCTAGACCGTTGGTGCCATATTTCAGTTGTGGAGTATTGGGCCATGGTCCTAAGGTTGAAAACAGACAGGTTAAATCCGTCCTGTCTCGTTTTGTTTTCAACATTTACCCCGCATGTTTTCTATTTGTGGAAAAATACAAAAATGTTATAGGAAGCGGGACATCTGTCTCCCGTCTATTTTTGCAGGATCCTGTGTTTAGGCATGATAGACCCATATTCATCGTGTACTTACAAAATCTAGGATAAGTTTGAGCAATTGTTATTCTAGCAACCTTTCTAAAAAGAACATTTAGGTTTTCATCACAAATGTTCGCTTAAGAATTTAGAAGTCCTCCTGAGGGGCCCTCAAGAATACTTGTAAGGCGCTTTATATGCCACATAGGCCCACTAAGGTTATCGTGATCCTAGTTTAAGTTTCCGAGACCAAATGTCTTTTGTGACGATGCATAGGATGCAGGAGATTCTCACTTCTGTGATCTTCACACCTGATAATCCTGCAGTTAGGCAACCAGATTTATTTGGTACTCTGCTAGGTTAAATTACGTATCAAGTTAGCCGACCGTGGAAACTTGTTCACTTTATCTTTTCTGCTTGCAGGCTGATCGAGATATTCATGGAATGCAAGACTCTGGTGAAACATGTCAAGAGGATATGAAGAAGTTATCTGCTGGTTTGTTGGGAAAGGTATGCATAGCTTGATGCTTGGATAGTATTTCTAGCAATAATACGTCAAACTACATTGTAAGAGTTCTAAAGGGCGGTATTTCTCTCTTTTCAGCTTGGTAAAATGGCGCAAGGTGTTGATGATTTGTTAAATACAGCAGCATCCAAATGCAGGTGCCATACTCTTGTCATATGAAATGAACTATGTGCTTATTTATGTCACTTTTAATTTTTAAGAATTTGAGATCCTACGGTCTGAAGACTACAATAGCATAATCGAGTACTCACATAGTCACATTTCACTGAGCTGCATATCATTTTTCCTCCCTTGCAGAATTACAAATCAATTGTATCTGACAATACATCATCCTTTTGTTGAATTGTTGTATATCGGAAGACCTATGAGTACTGAGGAGAAGATTGAACTCGGGAAGCGCATCCGAAAGCTCCCAGAGGAGGCACTTAATCATGTCGTGGAGATAATTACGGCTAGGAAACTGGCGAGTCAGAAATCTGATCAAATATCCTTGAAGTTGGGAGAATTGGTATGTTCCAAATATTTATCATTTTAAATAAACGCTATTATGACTCATGTGCGTTGAAAACATAATCAGTTTCTAAGTAATGCAAACTTTGTCGCCTCACCATATTAGCACTGACCATCACCTGTTTTTGTTTGGTTAGGATGATGCAACTTTATGGAGGTTGTATAACCATGTGGAGTATGTGCTAAAAGAAAACAAGATATGATTCTCCATATATATGCTCCATGTCCGTTGCATCCAGGTTCAACTGCATGGAGAGTTGAATGTCCAGTGTAAGTAAGACCCACCCACAACTTGGAGAAACACCTGCAAGCTCGTTGTGAACTTGGGCACAATACATCAGAATCCCCATTGTTTTGCAACATTCGTGGCCTGGCAAACCATCAGTACACTCAGCTTGTCAGCGGTAGCAACATCTGTATGTTTGCATGGAGATTGGTGCTGTCTGTGAGGGATGTAGTCTTCATAACAACATCATGAATAATGTGTACTGGATAAAAACATTGCCTAGAGTTGGAGAAAGTACTGTGGCAACGCCCCTAGCGCAGTGGTGGCAATCCCCGGCTCCCCGCCATGCCACATTGTAAATTTTACAAGCTCCTTTTCAGGAATGGGGATTCTTGCATCATTCTCAGACGCGAAAGGTGAATTTCTTCCATGATGGCCTGGCCCATGGTCTGGCAAGCCTTGGCGTCTGAGAATATAGAAGTTAAAAAGCTTTATTCTGTTACCATTAGTCCATTACACCACACTAGCGAACTGTGATGGTGGATGGTCAATCAATCAAATCCTCGTCCTCCTTTGTGACATAAAGTAAACTTATCAAAGTTATCACCATGTCCCCCCCCCCCCCCCCCCCCCCCCCCCCCCCCCCCCCTGCCTTTTCAAAAGCGGTGTGTGTGCGCTTTGCACCGAGATAATGGGATGATCAGATTGAGAGTAACAGGATATCTAATGATGGCTTCCAAACATATTTTTCATGCTGAAATGGTGTCCATCACATGAATGTTATGTTCATTGCCGTTATCATGAAATTAGGTCCATTATATTAGCTTTGCTTTTAGAGATAGGTCGGATTTCACCAATAGACTAGCACTGCTGACATCCAGGAGAGGAGCTAATGATTAAATGGACCGAGGTTCCACGTTCTTTATGACCTGCAACCTAAGCTCATTTTTCGAGTCAATTTTAGCCAAAACGTGGGGTGTATGTATACCTGAAACTAACTCGGTATTATAAATTTGAACTGGAGCCATGCGCGCGACTATTGAACTGGTGGTACTGAGAAAATAAGAATAGCTCAAATTCTTAGTGATAGAATCTTGTGGAAAGTGGAAACACTAGGAGGCAGAAATCAACTGACGTACCTGACTGCCTCCCCACCGGTTTCAGTTACTCCTCGCCAATGCCCGAAAGATGGCACCGGTCAGCAGATGAGCGCAGCCTTGCCTTTGCCTCCGGCGCCGGCACCACGTCAACCTTTTTTCTGCCACTCAGCTAACGGACACGGAAAAGGAGGAGATGGCCGACGCGCGGACAGAGAGCAAGTTGGCGCCGAGGACGACGACACTACTCCTACCGACGTAACAGCAGCACGACGTTACAGCGCTGATGAGGAGAGAACGAAATCGCAACCGGCCCTTCTTTGCTCTGCCGTCTATGGGAGCTGTAGTGCCTCAACTTTCGAAACCAAAAGCATTGGTGCTGATATATCAGCTTTTTCTTTTCTTTTCTAGCTCGGTTGGATAGCTTATCAGTGGAAATTAGCCTTTTTTAGGGGAAATAGGGCCTTATTTTATTTGTTATATACCCGGGGACGAATCGGCATCTATCGTGGCTTTCGCATCTTCGTTCGTTGCCTGTCGCCGTATCGGCTATAAATGCAGCGTGTGTTAGGCCATGTCCCTCCTGGGCCGTGCAAGCTACTAGCTTAGCTTAGCTCATTTGGAACCAGCAGGTGACAAGCAGAGAGGAGCAATGGACACTGAAGCTGCAGGCCAACAGCTCAAGCAGGGCAGCGGCTACAGCATCCCGGCTACTGCTCATGCAGTGGACACAGGTATGAATCGATCGAAACATGCATGCATGCTAGCTGTTCTTAAGAATTTTCTGATCCGGTTCAGTTAAATCGTATTGGTATGGTCGTTGTTGCCCGCCTGCAGACTCGTGGCAGCAGGTGGGGCTGCTGATGGTGATCGGCTTCAACTGCGCCTACGTGCTTAGCTTCTCCAACCTCATGATGGTGCCCCTGGGCTGGGCCTGGGGCGTCGCCTGCCTGCTGCTCGTCGGCGCCGCCGCATGGTACGCCAACTGGCTCCTCGCCGGCCTCCATTTCGTCGACGGACGGAGGTTCATCCGCTACAGGGACCTCATGGGCTTCGTATTCGGTACGCACATAGCTAATTCGTCAAATCATAGTCGTTTTAGTTTTGTACTAAGTTAAATTTCTCTAAATTTAACCAAATTTATAGACAAAAAAACATGTTAATGTTTACAGGATAAAATAAATGTATTGAAGTATTATCGATGCATATATGTTTCAAGCTTGATTTAATGAAACTGCTACACGTTGATAAACCTGTCAAAGTTCGGCTAGTTCGATATAGGGCAAAACTACAATAACAATTTAGAGCTGATAGAGTATCTCATATGTTTGTTTGTTTTTTTCTATATGATTTGTTCTGACTTCAAGGGAGGAACATGTACTACATCACTTGGTTCCTGCAGTTCACAACTCTACTTCTGTGCAACATGGGCTTCATTTTATTAGGAGCAAGAGCACTCAAGGTACAAGCTATATCCGACCAGATATACTCCCAGTATAAATGAGTGCATTAACCCTTCAGTACTACTCGTGGTTATTTACCAGGCAATCAACATGGAGTTTACCCACACCCCTGCCAGGCTGCAGTGGTTCATCACCGCGACCGGAATCATCTACTTCGCCTTCGCCTACTTCGTGCCGACGATTTCTGCCATGAGGAACTGGCTCGCCACGTCGGCCGCGCTGACATTAGCTTACGACGTCGCTCTGCTGGCTATCCTCATCAGAGATGGTAACCGCGCGCCGCCGTTAATCTCTTCCACCCTGTCTCTCTCTGTTGTTGCGATCTGCGCTTGAATCCATTATTTGAGTACCGGCCTACCGGAGGACAAATTACGAGCTCTGCTGTCGTTTCTCGATAGGGAAATCGAACAAGCACAAGGACTACAACGTCCATGGGACCCAAGCCGAGAAGGTGTTCAGCGCTTTGGGCGCCGTCGCTGCCATCCTCGTCTGCAACACGTCCGGGCTGCTCCCGGAGATACAGGTCAGTACGTGCTCGTCACTTGTCGCTGACACGATCGAGCTCGGCGGCGACGTGCGTGCATGCCAGCCGACATATATGTGTGGACTCACGAAACTTTGGTCTCGCGGTTTCAGTCGACGGTGAGGGAGCCGGCGGTGCGCGGCATGAGGCGGGCGCTGCTGCTGCAGTACACCGCCGGCGCCGCGGGGTACTACGGCATCAGCGTGGCGGGGTACTGGGCGTACGGGTCGGCGGTGTCGGAGTACCTCCCCAACGAGCTCGGCGGCCCGAGGTGGGCCGCCGTCCTCATCAACGCCACCGCCTTCCTGCAGAGCATTGTCTCCCAACACGTACGCACGCTAGCTTCTTTAATTTCACGTGCACCGCCCGGCAACATAGACGACGTCCGATAGCGCTAACAAAGCCGGTGGAGCAGCTGTTCACGGTGCCGATCCACGAGGCAATGGACACGCGGCTGCAGCGGCTGGACGAGGGCATGTTCTCCCGGTACAACCTCACGCGCCGCCTCTGCGCACGGGGGCTCGTCTTCGGCTTCAACGTCTTCGTCACCGCCCTGTTCCCGTTCATGGGGGACTTCGTCAACCTCGTCGGCTCCTTCGCGCTCGTCCCGCTCACCTTCACGTTCCCCAGCATGGTCATCCTCAAGGTAATAAACTTGGCTGGGTTGCTGTAGGATATGCACTCTTCAATCTGTCGGAACTGTAACGGGATGCATGAGTCATGAGTGATTACTTTGTGTATGCATGCAGATCAAAGGGAAGAGCGGTGGGAGATGTAACAGACTTTGGCATTGGGGGATCATCGTTTTCTCCTCGGTTCTCTGCGTCGCTACCACCGCCGCCGCCGTTCGTCTGATCTTCAACAATGCTAGGATCTACCACTTCTTCGCCGACATGTAGTGAGGAGTAGTCCAAACACATGATGAGGTGATATTGCCACTTCTCAAATTTTTGTTTGGTTGAGGAATGGAAAGGTACAGCCACCTCATGTTTGACAAGGACATGCATGATTAATAATTAAGCATCATGGAGTTATCCTATCAAAATTCAGAAATGAGCTTATTGTGATGGACAGCCTCCTCAAACCAAGTATCTCTATTCTCAAAGGCAACTCATGAGGTGTTCTTTTAGACACCACATGTGATTCCACATGCTTATATTTGTTAAAGTTGTAAACATACATGTAACATCTCCAGCCTTTATCTCACGTGTATTATGTGTAGACCGTTTGCATTATAGTGGTATGCTTGACCTTAGCTAGTCTTGGGCTCTCAGACTCATGCCTATATATATGTAATCGCCCTCACTTTGATTAATGAATATTGTGTATTTAGTCCAATCTTGTATGCACCATGCTTCCATGTATCACTAGAAGGTTCACATCTACGACCTTATCACTTCTACTTAAACCCTAGACTTCAATTCCTCGCAGTAACCACCACCGGTCTGTGTGGCGGAGCCAGGACTTTGGAATTGGGTATTCCCATCTCCCAAAAAAAGTCTAATCCAAAGTTCATAAATGATTAAAGTTACAAATTGTTCAAGTCTAAGATATGCATTAAACCAACTAATAGTAAGAAGAAATTACATTATTCTTAAAGAGAACAACAATTTTGCTTTAACAGTGTGATCTTTTATGGCTTATAAGCGGTTGATGATGTCTTTCTCCTTAACTTATAATTCTTCTGGGCATTTTTCAAAATGACTTTAGCAACCTCTTCAAAGTGTGTAGGTAGCATATTTAACAGCTCAAAGAAATTTCCTTTATTAAGCGGTAATGCTCACGACCGTTCATCCGGTCGCCGCGTTTCCTAGGCCTGTGCAACGGTTTGGCCCAAGACGCAACCGGTCTACACCCCTCTTTGCTATACCGATCTCTCTACTCTCTACTAAGCACGCTACGATAGAAATTACCCACTCGCTTTGGCCGTCGCGGCGCCTTCGTCCCCCACAACGCCATGTCGTGCCCCATCGCCCGCCACGCCTAGGCCAGGCGACCAAGAGAGAAAGCCGTCGTGGGCCGAACCCAACATTTTTTTATTTTTAACCTTTTTTAAAACAAATTCCAAATCTAACACCATTGCTTTTTTATTTTCAAACATAACATTTTTTACCGCGCCGTAGTCCGTGGCGCGACCAAAACATGCTACCGAGACACATGCATCAGCGCGGCACGATCTGCCACATCGGACAACGATTTTCACGTGGAAATCCTTGCCGCGCTTGCAGGTGTTTCTCCAAGTTGTAACCTTAGAAAAATCGTGCCTTTTTCATATGACCTTGGATGAAGATAATCTTTATATGAAAATTATAGCTCTCGACGAGATCTACAACTTTCTAGTTTTGAGTTTTTTCATTTGAGATCTTTAAGATGCTCAAAAAAAATTAAATAAAGTTTTAGCAGTATATTAATTACGAACAAGCGCTTGTCATCTTGGAAAAATCATATCGTTCTTATATGGTGTCAAATAGAGATATTTTCTATATGAAAGTTGTAGCCCTCAATGGGATCTACAAATTTGTAGTTTTAAGTTTTTGCATTTGAGATTATTAAGATGCTCAAGAAAAATAATATAAAGTTTCAGCATCGTATTAATCACGTACAAGCACTTGTCGTCTTGAAAAAAATCATATCTTTCTTATATGGTGTTAAATGGAGATACTTTCTATATGAAAGTTATAACTCTCGGTGGGATATACAAATTTATGGTTTTGAGTTTTTCATTTGAGATCATTAAGATGCTCATCATATTAATCACGTACAAGCACTTGTCGTCCTGGAAAAATCATATCTTTCTTATATGGTGTCAAATAGAGATATTTTCTATATGAAAGTTATAGCTCTCAGTGAGATCTACAAATTTATAGTTTTAGGTTTTTGCATTTGAGATCATTAAGATGCTCAAATAAAATAATATAAAGTTTCAGCATCGTATTAATCGTGTACGAGCTCTTGTCACCTTGTAAAAATTTTATTTTTTTTGTGCGTGCCAAATGAAGATATTTTTTACATAAAAGTTATAGCTCTTGATGAGATCTACAACTTTATATATAGTTTTAAGTTTTTTCATTTGAGGTCGTTATCTTGGGCGCTCGACGTGACTAGGCATGTTTAAAACAAACTTGAACAAGTGTTAAATTTCCACGTGGCACTGCCGTGGTACGTGACAAGCTCGAGTTCACAATTCAAATTCCATCAAGAAATTTAGATCAAATAAATTATTGAGCTTTCTAGGTAGATTTGAGTCTAGTTCATCACCTGAAAGTTCGATAAGATCTACAACTTTATAGTTTGATTTTTTCATTTGAGGCCATTAAGATGCTAAACAATAATATGAAGTTTTAGCAATATATTAATTATGTACTAGAGCTTAACGCCTCATAAAAATCTTTTCTGGTGCGTGCCACCATGCTTGATCATTAGTTAAAGAGAAAAGTGCCCTTTTTTAGATACAAGAAAATATGACGAGAGAATACGGTTACACTAAGCGATAAAAGAAATACATTAAGGTCATAGTTTAATTTCTAAGTTTATTAGATCTCGCCAATTTTACAATTAATGATGTCTACTGTTGCACAACTTTTTTTCACCATCTTTGCATAAAACTTTTATGCGAGGCGATGACGAAAGTGTACTGAGATAGTAATAGTGTGTGGTTCACTAAACTATCTATCATCGACCAAACAAATCAATCATCTTCATCCGTTTTTGGTAGCACTTGAACTCCGCAGCTGGCCGCTGCCAAGCCGCGCCACCATCCTCTACCGTCGGCTGGCCAGACCCGTTCCCCGCTCTGCTCTATGTCGTACGGAAGAAGAAGGGCCAAAAACTTATGTTGCGAACATATGTTTCAGGTGTTTCAAATGTTTCAGAGGTATGTTGTAAGTGTTTCATATCGGTGTTGCAAAAAGTAGATCGGATGTTGCACATGTTGCAATGGCTATACAGTATGTTTCAAGTGTATGTTCCAAATGTTTCAGCTAACGTATGTTGCAAGTATTTTTATCTGGATGTTGTAAAAGTAGATCCGGATGTTGCATATACATGCATGTTGTAAGCGTATTTTTCAAGTGGTTTCAGGTGTTTCATACGTCTGTTGGAAGTGTTTCATTTGAATGTTTGCAATGATTTTTAAGTGTTTCAGGTGTTTTTGCAAGTGTTTCAGATGCATGTTTCAAGTGTTTCATCTATCTTCTTTGCATGTTGAAACTGTGCATTCAGATGTTTCAAAAGTAAATCAGGAGGTTGCACATGGGATGCGTGTGGGAAGCGACCAGAGGCACAGGCGACGTCCAAGGTGGCACGAGCGATGTCCGGGGGCGGCACGGGCCCACTGTTGGGGCGCTTGCCTACAGACCCGACGTGCTGAGGTGCTCGCTCGCTAACAGAGCGGGTATCGGCCGACGCTAGCGCCCTAGATCGGATTTTCAGGCGCTAGCAAGTCGCTTTATTAAGTGAACTTTTACTTTCACTTTCATCATGTCCACGAGACCTGCCGTACAAGAAACGTAACACAATTAACAGAACTAGCAAAAATGCATGTGCTTTGCAACGAGAAGAAATATTACATATTAATGAGGACGAAAATGTTACATATCAATTTATATTTTATACTTGCATAAAATTTATTTAAAAGCTATAATTTATTTCATGATAAGCTACTGTTGATAATAATATAACAATGTCCAATTAAACCTGAATCGAGGAATTTAGGATGCAAAGGGCTAGGAGCCCACCACCGCTCGCTGGGGGTAGGTGGATTTAGAAGTAGAGAACCGAGAAGGGGATTGGCGATTTAGGGTATTGCTATCGTGGTTAGTAATGCTCGTCCTCAAGTAGTTAGTAATGCAAGTGTCACAGCTGCTAGTATTGTTTGTTTATAGCTAGCTTAATCATGGCAGGACGGCTTGGTAAGTCTGATGGTGCGTGGTGCAGATCAACAGGGTGGGCGACGGGAGATAGAGCAGGATATGCACTGGGGCGTCATCCTGGTCGCCACACTGTAACACCAGGGTTTACCGCTTCTTCGCGGACATGTAAGAAAGCCGAGCGTTAGGACACGCTGAAAGCATCTAGGCCCCGGTGTTGGTTTCGGCAATTGATGACAACGCATTATTACCATGACTAACGTGTGTTTTGCAGAAATGTTGATAAGTTAGGTCATGGAGTTGATAACTGCTTTGGGCATTATGGTATTCATGTCCCTTGATGGAAATCGTTTTGGTTTTCAAAGGATCAACGACAAGATTAAGGACGGTTAGTTTTGGATGTCAAGGTGTTGGGTTACATCCGAAATAGTCGTTAGGATCTTTGTTTCTTCCTTTGACCCTACTATAAAGGGGGGCATGAGCGAGTAGCTTGATCTAGGTGAGTCTTTTGTTTAGGTGTGGTGCACACTTGTCAAACTTAGCACTAGGTAGCTCTGGTAAAGCTCAAAGTTTAGTTGGAAGCAACTTGATTCAAGTTGTGTCGTGTTTCTAAGTCGTTTGAGCAGTTTACCCTTGACCGGACGCGGTTCCTGTCATGACCGGACGCGCCCGGTCAGTACTAACAGTCACTGCGTCGTTAACTGGTTGACCGGACGTGGTCCCTGCGAGGACCGAACGCGGTGATCAGTCTGACACGTGTTTCAGAGGGTAAAAGTGTAATCGGATGTGACTATGAAGTGATCAGACGCGTCCGGTCACGTTCCAGTAAGGTTCTTAATTGACCTGACGCGTCCGATCATCTATGATCGGACGCGGTCAAGTGTCAGGTCAAAGTCCAGTAAGGGTCTTGCACGATCAGACGCGTCCGGTCATCCCTGACCGGCGCGTCCGGTCACTCAGCGCTGACTTTCGGTTTTCGACCGTTACACTCGACCGGCGCGTCCGATCACGTCGACCAGCACGTCCGGTCAGTACGTGTTTTGCTGATTTGGCAGGTAACAGTTGGATTTGTCTGAGGGGGTGTATAAATACATTCCCTCCACCTCTTTTAGAGGTCTCTTGCTTATTTGTTCAGCTGAGAAACACCTTTGGAGTGCAAGGGAGTGCAAGAGCCCTAGTGAGGATAGTGATTTGAGAATCAAAGTTAGAGATTCCTCATTAGTGACTAGGGAGTAGCAAGTATGCATCCATCTTCTCATTAGGCTTGTTGTGGTCAAGTGAGAGTTCTAGCTTGTTATCCTTGGTGATCGCCATCACCTAGACGGTTTGGTGATCATCCGGCGAGCTTGTGGGTGACCCAACTCATGTTGTGAGCGGTTTTGGGTGATTCACCACGACGGAGTGTCGAAGAATCAACCCGTAGAGAGCACTTGATCCTTACGCGGATCAAGGGGGAGTTACACCCTTGCGCGGGTGCTCCAACGAGGACTAGTGGGGAGTGGCGACTCTCCGATACCTCAAGAAAACATCGCCGTGTTCCTAACCCTTACTTTCAAGCATTTACTTTTATGCATTACTTTCATTGCTTGTTTACTTTCCTAGAATTGTCATGCTAGACTAGGATTGGAACTTAGGGTGCAAAACTTTTATTGGTAGAATCACAAGGAACACTAGTAGGCACTAGGGGTGAAGTTTGGCTTGTAGGATTTAATTCTTGCAATTAATTTTTAGAAAAGCCCAATTCACCCCCCTCTTGGGCATCTTGATCCTTTCAATTGGTATTGGAGCTGTGTTGCTCTTTATTTAGGCTTCACCGCCTAGAGCAAGATGTCTAATGGGGAAGGACCACCTCCCACTTTTGAGGGAGACGATTTTCTATATTGGAAAATTCATATGGAGGCGTACCTCGAAGCCATAGATGTTGGGTGCCTTAGAGCCGCAACCGAAGGGCTTCCCCCTATTAGGGATCCCACCAACCCAAGTGGTGACGAGGAGAAGTACGATCGGTGGAATTCAAAGGCAAAAAATGCACTCTACCGGGGCCTAGGCAAGGATATCTTCAATCATGTGCGTAATGCCAAAAACGCTCATGAATTGTGGGAAAACCTTTGTGCTCTCCATGAGGGAACTAAGAGTGAGCGTGAGGAACACTATCATATTGCTTTAAAGAAAATTAATTCTTTTGAGATGCTTCCCAAAGAAAGTGCTAATGAAATGTACACTCGATTGAATGTTCTTGTAGAAGATCTCAATGCTCTTGGACTCACTCAAATGAGTCAATCGGATGTTGCAAGGAGAATCTTGAGTGTTCTTCCCGTTGAGAAGTATGGGCACATTGTCACCGTACTTCACCAAAGTGATCTCTCCACCGCAACACCGACACAAGTATTGGGAAATATCAATGCACATGAGATGTACATGCACATCACTCCGGAAGAGGGCTCATCGTCTTCCAAGAAGAAAGACTTGGCCTTCAAAGCTAGCCATGAAAAGAAAAGGAAGAAGGGCCAAGCCATGATGGTGCAAGAAAGCTTAAGTGAAAGTGATATTGATGATGCATCACTTGCACTCATGGTGAGAAAAACCACCAAGATGCTAAAGAAGCTCAACAAGAGTGGCATCAAGTTCGATGACAAGAAGAATAAATTCTTCACAAGTAGCAAAAGGAATCCAATATCCAAGATGGATTGCTTCAATTATGGTGAACTTGGCCACTTAGCTCATCAATGCCCAAAGCCTCCAAAAGACAAGTACAAAAATAAGAACAAGGGCAAGAAAGATGATTCAAGTGATGAAGAAGATGAGAAAAAGAAGAACAAGCCATACAAAAAGAAAGATGGCAAGAGAAGAGATTTTTACAAGAAGAAGAAGAGATGCAAAGCTTACATTGTTGGTGATTGGCTCACCGACATTGAGTCATCATGTGAGTCCTCTGGCGATGAGAGCAACGATGAGAAAGAGAAGGTCGCCGCATTTATGATTGGACCATCATCATCTTCGCCGACATCTTCATCACCACCTTCACCGCCACCTTCATTATCATCGTCCACTTCTCACCTATGCCTTATGGCCAAGGGTGAACGAAAGGTACAAAACAATGAGAGTGATGATGATGATAGTGATAGTGATGATGAATATGATGCACCTTCTTATGATGAACTTGTAAAATTGTTGAACAAATATTCTAAAATCATAAGAAGAACTAGAAATGAAAATGGTAAGCTTCAAAATGAAAATGACTCACTCTCATCTAAGCTTGAAAATACACAAAAGACTAGTGAAGAGCTCAAAGATCAAAATAAAATTATGTCTTCTACTCTTAAGGAGCTTAAAACTTCTAACAAAAAGCTTAGAGATGAACATGATAAACTTGAAAAGAAGCATGATGAGCTCAACACTAGGCACAACTTGTTAAAAGACAAATATACTACATTGAAAATCAATTATGATAGTCTTATTGTTGCTAATGAGCTTGCTCTTGAGACACATGATGCTACTAACCAAGTTGTTAAGATTGATATAGCTACATCATGTGATGACTTGATTATTGAGAACATTGAGCAAGGCTCTAGCGGCAAAGGCAAGAGTGTGGTTGAGTCCGCCAACTATGATGAGTATGTCAAGCTCAAGAGTGAAAATGAGATGCTTAAGATTGAGAACAAGAAGTTGATGGCTCTTAAAAAGCAAACAGCAAATGAGTCACTTATTGAAGAGAACAAAAAGCTCAAGCAAGAAAAAGAGCATCTCAAGACCGGCCTAAGCAAGTTCATAAGAGGCCAACATTTACAAAGTGAGCTACTCATGAACACCATCATGAAGATGGATAAAAGTGGCATTGGTTACTTGGCAAATTAAGAGAAGAAGGCTAAAGCTCAACAACAACAAAGCAAGTCAAAGCCCAAGCCAAAGAGATATGTTGAGTGTGGACAAGAAGATTATTTTGCTCATGAGTGCAAAACTCCACCACCACAACTCTTGCCCAAGCATGCTAGACCCTTTGCTTTCAATGCTCATTACATGCTTAGAAAATATTCAAGTGGAAAGATAAAAGTCATGTTCTTGGATCCCCTAACAAAAATAGGCCAAAGAAAATATGGGTTGCCAAGTCACTAGTTGAGAAAGTCAAGGGTCCCTCTCAAGTTTGGGTCCCTAAACAAAAGGCTTGATCTCTTGTGTGTAGGTGAACTACAAGACCGGTGGATCTCATTGGGTGATTGATAGTGGTTGCACTCAACATATGACCGTTGACCCTCGTATGTTCACCTCACTTGAAGAGAATGGGGTATGTCAAGAGAAGATCACATTTAGGGATAATTCAAAGAGCAAAGTCAAGGGTATAGGCAAGATTGCAATATCAAATGATCACTCTCTCTCAAATATGCTCTATGTTGCTTCATTGAGTTTCAACTTGCTATTCGTTGGGCAACTTTGTGATCTTGGCTACCAATGCTTGTTCACTCCTAATGAAGTGGTAGTTACAAAGATAGATGACAAGCAAGTGATTTTCAAAGGCTTTAGATACAATAATCTCTATCTTGTTGACTTCACCTCCAAAGATGCAAATTTAATGACATGTTTGTTCACCAAAACTACACTTAGATGGCTTTGGCATAGGAGGCTTGCTCATGTTGGAATGAACACTCTAAACAAGCTATTGAAGAAAGAATTAGTGAGAGGTTTGAAGGATATAAAGTTTGAGAAGGACAAACCTTGTAGTGCATGTCAAGCCGGCAAACAAGTTGCAAATACTCATCCAACCAAAGCTTACATGTCAACATCAAGAGTATTAGAACTTCTTCACATGGATTTGTTTGGTCCTACAACTTACAAGAGCTTGGGTGGAAATCTCTATTGCCTAGTGATTGTGGGTGACTACTCAAGATACACTTGGACTTTCTTCATGACAAATCCGAAGTAGCAAATTGCTTCAAGAAGTTTGCAAAGAGAGCTCAAAATGAATTTGAAGTCAAGATAAAGAAGATTAGAAGTGATAATGGCAAAGAGTTTGACAACACAAACATTGAAGCTTATTGTGATGAAATTGGAATCAAGCATGAAGTTTCATCAACCTACACTCCTCAACAAAATGGTGTAGTTGAGAGAAAGAACCGGACTTTGATCACCCTTGCAAGAACAATGCTAGATGAGTACAACACACCGGAAAAATTGTGGGCCGAGGCAATCAACACCGCATGCTATGCTTCAAATCGCCTCTTCTTACGAAAGTTCCTTGGCAAGACCCCCTATGAGTTGCTAAATGGGAAGAAGCCGGACGTCTCATTCTTCCGGGTGTTTGGTTGCAAATGCTACATCTACAAGAAGCGTCAACACCTAGGGAAGTTTCAAAGACGTTGTGATATTGGTTTTCTTATTGGGTACTCATCAAAGTCCAAAGCATATAGAGTATTTAACCATGCCACCGGTTTGGTTGAAGAAACATATGATGTAGAATTTGATGAATCTAACGGCTCCCAAGGAGCAATTGAGAATTGTGATGATGTAGGTGATGAACCATTGAGAGAGGCAATGAAGAACATGCCGGTGGGTGACATCAAGCCTAAAGATGATGAAGACGATGTACAAATTGTCAATCCACCATCTTCATCACATGTGCCTCAAGATGATGACAAGAATGAGAGAGTTGAAAATGAAGATACTCATGTCTCTCATGAACAAGCCGAGGCACAAGCTCAAGATGTTGATGCTCCCCAACCCTCTCCTCAAGTGGTTGATAGAAGAAACTCACCTCTACTTCAAGCACATCCACAAGATCTCATCATACGGAGTCCTACAAAGGGTGTAATGACTCGATCTCAAAAGCTTACTTCTTTTGTTGAACATCACTCTTTTGTCTCTTGTCTTGAACCTAAGAATGTAGAAGAAGCTCTTCAAGATTTGGATTGGGTGAATGCTATGCATGAAGAATTGAACAACTTCGGCCGCAATCAAGTTTGGATACTTGAAGAGCATCCAAAAGGTGCAAGAGTCATTGGAACCAAGTGGGTGCTCCGCAACAAGCAAGATGATCAAGGCGTAGTAGTGAGGAACAAGGCAAGACTATTTGCAAAAGGGTTCTCTCAAGTTGAAGGTCTTGATTTTGGAGAGACCTTTGCACCCGTTGCAAGACTTGAAGCCATTCGTATCCTTCTTACATATGCATCACATCATGAAATGAAATTATATCAAATGGATGTGAAAAGTGCATTTTTAAATGGCTTCATAAATGAACTAGTCTATGTTGAACAACCTCCCGGGTTTGAAGACCATAGATATCCTAATCATGTTTATAGATTGTCCAATGTGCTATATGGGCTCAAGCAAGCCCCTAGAGCATGGTATGAGCGCCTCTGGGACTTCCTCATTGAGAAGGGCTTTACTATTGAAAAGGTTGACACCACACTATTCACCAAGAAGCTTAATGGAGAGATCTTTATTTGTCAAGTCTATGTTGATGATATCATCTTTGGGTCAACAAATGAAGATTATTGCAAAGAATTTGGTGAATTGATGTCGAAGGAGTTCGAGATGTCAATGATTGGTGAGCTAACATTCTTCCTTGGTTTTCAAGTCAAGCAAATGAGAGAAGGGATTTTCATCTCTCAAGAAAAGTATACCAAGGATCTTCTCAAAAGATTCAAGATAGAAGAGTGTAAGCCAATCAAGACCCTAATGCCATCTAATGGACATCTCGACCTAGACGAGGGAGGTAAACCAATTGATCAAACTCTCTACCGTTCTATGATTGGTAGCTTGTTGTACCTCACCGCATCTAGGCCCAATATCATGTTTAGTGTGTGCATGTGTGCTCGCTTTCAAGCGTGCCCTAAAGAATCTCACCTAAGTGCCGTAAAAAGAATTTTAAGATATCTTAAGTACACCCCAAGCATCGGTCTTTGGTACCCCAAAGGAGCTAGATTCCAACTAGTTGGCTATTCCGATTCGAATTATGCCGGTTGCAAAATTAATAGAAAAAGCACATCCGGAGGATGCCATTTGCTTGGGAGGTCCTTAGTATCTTGGTCATCTAAGAAGCAAAATAGTGTGGCTTTATCCACCGCCGAGGCGGAATACATTGCTGCAGGGGCTTGTTGTGCACAAATCTTATACATGAAACAAACCCTCCTAGACTATAGAGTTGTTCTTGAAAAGGTGCCGCTTTTATGTGACAATGAAAGTGCCGTTAAAATTGCTAATAATCCGGTACAACACTCATGCACCAAGCACATTGATATCCGCCACCACTTTCTAAGAGATTATGTTGCTAAAAATAATATATCACTAGAAGGTGTAAGAAGTGAAAATCAATTAGCGGATATCTTCACTAAACCTTTAGATGAGGCTACCTTTTGTAGGTTGAGAAGTGAACTAAATGTGCTTGATTCTAGTAACTTTAAAAAATGAGCTTGTGTTGTCCCTTGCATTGCATTGTATTATATGTCACATTTAATTCCCCGCAATGTATCTAGAACTTGTCTAACACGGTTACGATAACCCTCCTTTGGAGGAGTGAAGAAGTCTAACCGTGGATCAAACTTGACAAGCAACCTAGTCTTCCTTTCTCGCTTTGCATTGCATATGCATGGTTGTTGCTTTGTCATTTCTTTTCGGTTTAGCTTTGAGTAAGCTCTGTGTTCGTCCATGAATAGAGAGAGCATTTAAAGCACCCAAGGGTTCACAAACTCTATTGCATGGCCATACGTTGCTCCTCGGGTGTTTATTGCGTATTTTCTTAAAAACAATACTAGCCTAAGGCAAAATACTTTGAAAAAAACTTGAGGTTTGAGTGATGTCACTCATATCAGGTTCCAATTGGTGTTTATTTGAGTCTATTTGAATTGGAACTTGATTGGGAGAAGTCACGTCGAAGATCGGATTGAAAAAAGGTGTTAAACAGCGACAGGACGCTGGACCGGACGCTGCATCGGACGCGGTGCTGCTTCACCACCGCGTCCGGTCCCGGCGTCCACTAGCGCGTCCAGTCATCCCGAAGGACTTCTCTAAGATCTGTGACCGGACGCTGCAGCGGACGCGTCGTTGCTGACCACCGCGTCCGGTCCTAGCCACCACCACCGCGTCCGGTCATGCGCTTGAGTTTCCCGGGCAACCTATAACCGGACTCTGTCAGCGTCCGATCATGCTTAACTGGACGCGTCCGGTTGCTCCAGGAGCTTACTGGACTCTGACCGGACGCTGCCTTACCGTGTCCGGTCATGCGACCACCGCGTCTGGTCATCGCGCGAAAAGCGGATCTCACCCTTTTTAACCGTACATTCAGATCTCGTTCTTCCTTCTTCAATCTGCCGCCGCCTTTTGCCCTAACCGCATCCTCGCCGAGCGCCACCTCCTCGCCGACCGCCGCCGTGCCCTTGCACGCCACCGCAACCGCGCGCACCACCGGAGCCGCCCCACGCGCCACCACAGCCGTGTCGTGCCTCCGCGCCTGCGCTTGCTGCCCGCGCACCACCGGAGCCGCTCTGCGCACCGCCGCCGCCGCCGCGTGCCTGCGTTCGCTGGCTGAGCACCTCCACAGCCGAGCCGCCGTAGCCGAGCAGCCCCGCGCACCACCGCAGCCGCTGTTCTCCCGCAGAGACCTAACCCTAGCCTTGCGAAAATCGTTCTTCATCGAGGTTTTTCGCGCGTTTTCATCTCCACGAGCGTCTCTGTCTCTGTAAGGTGATTTCATTGCCTTGGATTAGGGTTTGCCAATGAATTTTCAGTGAATTACTAATACAATCTTTGATCTCATCGGTACTTCAGGGTTTTGATCGTCGTTTCCGGGTAACCCTAGCACGTCAAGATCATCTTCCGTTCTTCGGAACTTCGCTCATCCAAGGTAGCTATCGTGGTCTATTCACATCTTATCTAATATGCTTGCTTTCATTAGGATCTCACTCATCTATTAGATAATATATGTTGCTTATAGTAGATCTATCTATTCTATCCTTTTAGTGCGTCCTGTCGGTGTTTTGTGTGTTAGGTGATCAGCTGTGAATCCGAGGCCAAGCCTGCGGATACAGATTGAGGCCAAGCCTCACGAGTGTCAGTACACCTTCTATCACTATCTAGGTTTTCTCAGTCGCAGCAGTTTGTCAGTATGGTTCGCTGCAAGAATGCTGGTGGTGCACCTAGTGACGGGGACGAAAGTCCTCCCAGGAGGACAGAGGTGGCTCATGGCAAGCGAGTGAAGATAGCCGCCAAGAAGAGAAAGAGGACACTCACAGAGGTAGAGGTGGCTCAGGCAGTTGCAGATGTAGCAGAGCTAGCAGAGAGAGGTGGCAGGAGCAGTGGGATTCGTATTGACGAGCGTCGCTTTCACCTTGAAGGTCGACAGCTCGGTACTGAGGCCACAGAAGAGACCGTGGATGCACCTACAGAGCAGCCCATAGAGGACCCAGAGGAGCAGACAGTTCACTCTCCACAGCATCGTCGCTCAGGACGTACGCGAGCTTAGGTGACTCCCAGGCCAGAGGGCTAGCGTCGTGGAGGTCGTCCACCTCCCAGAGCTCGAGGTCACCCCCAGTTGAGCACTTTGACCTTAGGGGAGCTACAGCACGACAGGTGCAGGCCCTCAGGTTCATTGAGGTTACTCGGTGGTTCCCACCTCAGCGGGATCCCCGGGCTTCAGAGGCTTCTACACACCTCTACACGAGGACTTCTACAGAGCCTATATTGACAGCGGGATTGTTTTCAGACCTCAGAGAGTCTGTCGACTGGAGGCCTTAGTTGAGGTGGTTGGTGAGCAGCTCCGTCCGCACCTGTCCTTTCTACCAGGCTTATCAGATCTTCTTGGATGGACTGGAGCCTACTGCGGGACTTGGGTCAGAGAGTTCTACTCTTCACTATAGATTGACCCAGCACATGATTTTATTCACTTTGCATTCCGAGGCCGTGACCGCAGACTGTACAGCACCAGGATACGGGAGATCCTCAGACTCCCAGCTTCAGAGACGAAGATACACCAGCTGTGCTTTGGACAGACCACACCTCCCTGATGTCCTCATGGAGGGACAGTGTCACCTACAGACATGATCAGACCCTACTTCCGTGAGCCATTTGGCGAGGGGTCTCGTCGTATACCTGCCAGCCTGACACCCTTAGCTAGAGTCCTTGATACTATTGTGAGGCGGACACTTCTTCCGAGGCTGGGATACAGAGAGAGACTGACCCGTATGCAGTTATGGGTAGTGCATCACCTCATCTCACAGACACTGTTCGATCTTTAGGATCTGATGCTATGTGAGATGGAGGATACCTTGGCAGAGGGATTCAAGGGTCACCGGCAGCTACTGTATGCTCATTGGATATGCTTTATTATCAGATCTATGTGTGACCTGCCTGCAGAGATTAGAGCTAAAATATCTGATACCACTACAACTTTTCCAGAGTATGATATTCGATAGCTGTAGGCATCAGTGACCAGAGAGCAGGCACCTGGCCCAGGACAGCGTCAGAGGCCAGAGGTTCTAGAGACAACTGTTGAGCAGGACGAGACCGTTGAGGGTCTTGCTGAGGCCGAGCTAGCAGATCTTGATGCTCAGCCAGCTAATCCAGTCGAGGATGTTGCTACTGACAGCATAGATTAGGATTATCAGCCCATCCCCCGGTACCGCTCTCCTCGGCCTCATGACCATGAGGCCGGTGGTTCAGGCTCAGCCTCCCGCTCAGACCCAACCATGGTGGCTATACTTGAGAGGCTGACCCAGGCCTAGGAGAGACAAGAGGTTCAGATGCAGAGACAGACTCAGGACACAGCTGCCGCATTTGCTCAGATTCAGGCTTATCAGGACGAGTTCCAGAGACAGCAGCTGGAGTTTTAGAGGCAGCAGTTTGAGATGCAGAGGCAGCAGGCAGCCACCCAATAGCAGTATCTAGAGCTCCTGCGACACCTTGTCACTGTTGGGGTACCTCCACCACCGTCTGTTCTGACTCCAGCACTACAGTCCAATGGACCTCAGAGTCAGGGCCAGCCGAGCTTTCAGTTTACCTCACCCCAGCAGCAGGTGCCTCAGACATTTCAGTCCCCGAGCTACACTCTTATTCAGACGGGGTTTACTCCACCAGCTCAGCCTAGACCTCACCTCCTCTCAGGCAATCCTTTCACTGACTTGAGTGCCTCCTACAGTGAGCTGACTGGTCAGCCGACACCCTCGCACACCACCTTTGTGACCACTTTAGGGATGTCAGCTTCAGAGACTGCTTTTCCTCCAGTGTCAGGGGCTGGGACTACAGAGACTGTGCCTTCGTCAGTTGCATTGATAGATCCTCCTACTCTTGGTGTCTTTCAGGCTCAGGCGATAGTGATTGCTCCTATTGTTGCTACTACACCTTCAGTTCCTGCACCTGCTCTACAGACCCAGACCGCTTCACTGCCACGTCTATCTTCAGAGGATCAGCCTGACAGTTCAGAGTCTGAACAAGATACTTCACAGTTCGTGATCACTTCACGCTCCTCGGCACCCGACACGACAGCTTCTGTTCCCCCGTCGGATCCATAGTTTTCTTTTTGGCGTTTGATGCCAAAGGGGGAGAGAGAGTAGATTCAAGGGGAGTGTTGATAGAGGGTTTCGTTTTTTTCTTGTGTGCTACATTCATGCATCATGTTTATTTTCCCGCCCTGCATTTTGTGACACGTGTGCTTGTGAGACTTTATCTTATATATCATGTCATTTAATTGTGTTTAGCTCATAAGGTTGTGCTTCCGTGCCTTACTCCGATTTCAAATGAGTTATGCTTTATGTGTACTAACTCTTCATGTTTTATCTTATAAGTACACTCAGTTGGCTTGGAACACATAAGCAATTCCTAACCCTTTGTGCTTACAGCTTTGTGCTTATGTGAACCAAGCATGATCGAAAATCTCAACTCTTATATCTTCTGAATCTAAGTGTTGTCATCAATCACCAAAAAGGGGGAGATTGAAAGCATCTAGGCCCCGATGTTGGTTTCAACAATTGATGACAACGCATTATTACCATGACTAACGTGTGTTTTGCAGAAACGTTGATAAGTTAGGTCATGGAGTTGATAACTACTTTGGGCATTTGAAAGATCTTGATGGCTAGAGGGGGGTGAATAGCCTTTTAAAAAATCTACACGAGCACCGGGATCAATCAATCACAATATGAAAGTGATGACACGAAGATTTATCCTAAGGTTCACGTGCTTGCCGGCACGCTAGTCCCCGTTATGTCCCTCTTCACCACATGGTTTGGTGGCTAATCGGTCTCACACCGAGCCTCTCAAAAGGCGCCACAAGAACCTACCAAATGGCAAAAGGTTGCAATAACACGAGCAATTCACTAACGTTGCCTTTGGCGCTTCGCCGAGGTAGGCATAAACCCCTCACAATCACCGAAGGTGGCCAAGAACAATCACCAACTCTTGCCAACGCCTCCAAGCGGCTCCAAGCCGTCTAGGTGGCGGCAACCACCAAGAGAAACAAGAATTCCGCAGCAAATCAACCACCAAGTGCCAACTAGATGCAATCTCACAATGCAAATGCACTTGGATCACTCAATCTTACTTCGAATATGTAAAGAAGCAAGAGAGATGAGTGGGAGGGGAGTTGCTTAGCTCAAAGTGCTCACAAGTATGTCAAATGTTCGAGAGAGAGAGCATTGAGCCGGCCAACGAGTATTTATAGACGTACCCCTTCGAAAAGAGCCGTTAGAAACTTAAACAGCCTAAATCGCGCTGACCGGACGCGCTGGTCCGACTGACCGGACGCGCCAGTCGTGCAACGGCTAAATTGCGAAGCACTGACCGGACGCGCTGGTCCAACTGATCGGACGCACCGGTCGCACTGACCGGACACGCTGGTCCAACTGACCGGACGCGCCGGTCGCACAACGGCTAACTGTGAAGCAACGACCGGACGCGCAGACCAGACGCGCTGCAAACGACCGGACGCGCCGGTCCCGTGACTGACCGGACGCGCTGGTCAAGTCTGAGCAGCGCACGACAAAACAATGACCGAATGCGCTAGAGAAATGACCGGACGCCACAGTGCCAGCGTCCGGTTAGAGTCCAGTAAGCTCCCTGAACGACCGGACGCGTCCGATCGTCAGTGACCGGACGCGCCGCGCGTCCGATCATCAAGCTGAAAACCGTGCAGACACTGAACACTGACCGGACGCGTCCGGTCATGCAAAGACCGCGTCCGGTTCAGCGTCCGATCACCTCTGTGACCTCCGTTTACCTCCGTTTCTTTTCCGGACTTTCGGCGTAGTGGAAAATAGTCGTTTCAACTCCTCGAAAACGCCTGAATCCCGCCTCGCAAGCTCGGCGGGAGGGAGAGAGGACCCCAAACCCTCTCTATCGCTCAAACTCCTCCGCCTTCGTAAACGTGCTAACACCACCAAGTGATCTCGTCATGTGTGAGTGTGTTAGCATTTTCATAAATATTTTTCGAGGCGTTATTAATTATATCCAAATGCATATGATTATGAAATACACATCTAGAGGCACTTAGGAGTTCAATAGCCGCGTCATTCCCCTCTTTATAGTACGGCTATCTATCCTATAATGTAACCACACCCACTAGGTGTCTTGGTTACTAAAACACAACCCTTAAGCATATACCTTTGCCTTGATCACATAGGGTTGCGTCCAAATCCAAGTGTGGCCATCATGATCACCATGTCCATCTTGCCACCAACCTTGGAATGTACTAATCCTCATATGCTACATACAACCTAGGCATATGATTAGTACTTGGGCATTGTCACTAATTACCAACACCAAACATAGGACTTTCAATCTCCCCCTTGTTGGTAATTGGTGACAAACCTTTCACAAAGATATTATGATAAAATTTTGATTGAAACCATGTCACATTGTCCAAGTATATTACCATGTGTAAGAATTATGGACATGTGATCATGAAGTCAAATTGATAGCAATGGCTCCCCCTACATGTATGCTATATGTTTAGATTTTGGAAGCATACATGTTATATAGGAAAGTATAGGAGCATTGTCTACCAATAGGTGCTAAGTGTTGGAGATTATAGACCTTTGAAGCATGATACCATCGGAGTAGCGATAAACACCATCTTAGCACCTTGTGTAGTTAGATTTCACTTGGAAAAGCACAAACATAACTAGAAACCTCGTGAGATCAATATTATAAGCAATGGTTCTAGTACCACTTTGAAAAACATGAAGCAAGAAAAATCTAACTACTTCCTATTCATGCTAGTACCTCAATGCATCATTCAAATTATACTAGCAAGTCACCACACAAGCAATGTATCAGAGAAAAAGAAATGCATAACTATGCATCATACATATGAAGTGCACATAGAAATGCAACATTCATGTTTAAGAGCTTGCTCCCCCTACTTGTGTGCTTCTTTTATCAATTCTCCTCCTTTAGGATTTAACTTTGTGAACAATATTTTTCTCCCCCTTTGTGCTTCTCCCCCTTTGAATTATATCTTTGTGAATAATATTTTCTCCCCCTTTGGCACCAATTGACCACAAGGAGCAAACTTTAGATAGATTATCATGTTGAAATATGGGGTGAGGATCAAGTTTGTGATTCAACCTAGATTGCTTGCATAAATAAAATGCTTCGATTTGATCCAAGGGCAAGCTTCTTCACACCTTACTAGAAGGGTTATCATGCACCATGTTGAAGCAAAGATTTAGACAAGTTTTCTAGATTAAACACTTAGGATCACAAGCTACTTAAACAAGTTATATGCTACCACTAGATCATACAAGACATGGAAATAATAGTGGCACCATATAAACTTCAAATTTATTTAATTTTCATGAATGAGCCTAGAACATGTAAATTATGACTAGATGCACTAAACAAGTCCTTAGCATAGGATGTATGACATGTCAACCAATTATACCTTGGGGCTCGAAGGAGAGGCATGTCATATCATGGAGGTGCATCAACTCATGTTGGAGAAGTCAAGTATGTTCAACTCATTCTTTAGCTTGTGAAATCTCTTCTCATCAAGTGGCTTGGTGAATAGATCGGCTAATTGATCTTCGGTGCCCACACTCTCAATAGCAATGTCACCCTTTTGTTGATGATCTCTAATAAAGTGATGGCGAACATCAATATGCTTTGTTCTTTGATGTTGAACCGGATTGTTGGTTAGCTTCACGTCACTTTCATTGTCACATAGCAATGACACATTCTTGAAATTGATTCCAAAATCCTTCAATGTTGCCTTCATCCACAAGATTTGTGCACAACAACTACCCGCGGCGATGTATTCGGCTTCGGCGGTAGATAGTACAATACTATTTTGCTTTTTGGATGACCATGAGATAAGTGATCTTCCCAATAATTGACAAGTCCCGGAGGTGCTTTTTCTCTCAACTTTATCACCGGCATAGTCGGAATCCGAATATCCAACTAGCTCAAAGCTTGCACCTTTGGGATACCACAATCTAACATCTTGTGTATGCTTTAAGTACCTCAATATTCTTTTTGTTGCCTTCAAATGACTTTCTCTTGGTGAGGCTTGAAATCTTGCACACATGCATATACTAAACATCACATCGGGCCTTAATGTTGTCATATAGAGTAGGCTACCAATCATTGATCTATATAGCTTTTGATCCATCATGTTGCCATTTTTGTCACTATCCAAGTTTCCACTAGTGCTCATTGGAGTAGTGATTCCTTTTGCATCTCCCATACCAAACTTCTTTAGCATATCCTTTATGCATTTGGTTTGGCTTACAAATGTTTCTTCCTTCATTTGTTTAATTTGAAGTCCAAGGAAGAAACTAAGTTCACCAATCATTGACATTTCAAATTCCTTTGCCATCATTTTCCCATACTCATCACAATAATCTTGATTGGTTAAACCGAATATGATATCATCAACATATATTTGCAACACAAATAAGTCTTTCCCAATCTTCTTGGTGAATAGTATTGTATCAACTTTGCCCATGACAAATCCTTTAGATAGCAAGAAGTCCCTCAATCTTTCATACCATGCTCTAGGTGCTTGCTTCAATCCATACAAAGCCTTCCTTAACTTGTATACATGATTGGGTTTCTTATCATCTTCAAAACCGGGAGGTTGCTCCACATACACCTCCTCTTAGATGTACCCATTGAGAAATGCACTCTTCACATCCATTTGATATAGCTTGATATTATGAGCACAAGCATAGGCAAGTAAGATCCTAATTGCTTCTAATCTTGCGACCGGGGCATAAGTTTCACCAAAGTCAAGACCCTCTATTTGTGTGTAACCTTGAGCCACTAGTCTTGCTTTGTTCCTTACTACTATCCCATCTTGATCTTGCTTGTTGCGAAAGACTCATCTTATTCCAATGACATTGTGATCCTTAGGCCTCTCAACTAGTTCCCATACTTCATTTCTTTTGAAGTTGTTGAGCTCTTCATGCATTGCATTTACCCAATCCGGATCTCTCAATACTTTATCAATGTCCTTGGGTTCTTCCATTGACACAAAAGAAGAGTGAGCACAAAATGATGCCAATCTTGATCTAGTTTGAACTCCCCTTTGTATGTCACCAATGATAGAATCCAATGGATGGTCTCTTGCAATGTTAGTTGGTTGAAGCACTTGGACTTGATTGTTTGGATGTTGATGTTGATCATAAGTTGGAGATGATGAACTAGCCACTTGTTGATATTGTTGCACTTGAGATGATGTACTAGCTTGATTTTGTATTAGAGAACCACTAGTTTGTGTAATTGGACTTTGGAGCACTTGATCTTTGTTGTCATCCACATAAATCACTTGCTTTGGCCTAATATCACCAATGTCCATTTCTTTCGGTCAATTGAGTTCCTCTCACATCATCCAAGTTATCTTCTTCATTTTGAGAGCCATTTGTTTCATCAAATTCAACATCATGAACTTCTTCAAGTAAACCACTAGCCAAATTCCAAACTCTATAAGCTTTGCTAGTAGTGGAGTACCCAAGTAAGAATCCTTCATCACATTTCTTCTCAAACTTGCTCAATCTAGTGCCCTTCTTCAAGATGTAGCATTTACAACCAAATACCCAAAAGTATGCAATGTTGGGCTTTCTTCCATTTAAGATCTCATATGGTGTCTTCTCTAGAAACTTGTGGTAATAGAGGCGGTTGCTATAGAAGTAAGCCGTGTTGATTGCTTCGGCCCAAAATGAATGACTCACATTATACTCATTCAACATTGATCTTGCCATATCAATTAAGGTTCTATTCTTCCTCTCAACTAAGCCATTTGATTGAGGTGTATACTTGGCCGAGAATTGATGTTTGATTCCAAGCTCATCACATAGCTCATCAACTCTTGTGTTTTTAAACTCACTTCCATTGTCACTTCTCACTTTCTTGATTGTGATTTCAAACTCATTTTGCACTCTCTTGATGAACTTTTTGAATATGTCAAATACATCACTTTTGTCCCCAAGAAAGAATACCCATATATATCTAGTGAAATCATCCACAATCACAAAGCCATACTTGTTGCCACCAATACTTGTGTATGTAGTTGGCCCAAATAGATCCATGTGCAATAACTTAAATGCCTTGGAAGTACTCATAATGCTCTTTAATGGATGAGTGTTGCCCACTTGCTTTCCGGCTTGACATGCACTACATAGCTTATCTTTCTCAAATGTGACATCCTTCAAGCCTCTAACTAGGTCATTCTTCACTAACTTGTTTAATTGCTTTATTCCAACATGACCAAGTCTTCTATGCCATAACCAACCCATACTTGATTTGGTGAGCAAGCATGTTGAGAGTTGAGTGTCACTAGCATTGAAATCAACCAAGTAAAGATTCTCATATCTAAAGCCCTTGAATATCAAATTGGATCCATCAACACTAACTATCTCCACATCATCAACACCAAATATGCACTTAAAACCTAGATCACACAATTGAGCAACCGACAACAAGTTGAAATTGAGCTTTTCAACTAGTATCACATTGGAGATGCTATGATCATTTGAGATTGCAATCCTTCCAAGAGCCTTTACATCACCCTTGCTATTGTCACCAAATGTGATACTATCAATGCCACTATCATTTGATTTGAGAGTTGAACATTCTTGAATCACTGGTCATATGTTGAGAGCACCCACTATCAAGCACCCAATGCCTTCCTCCGGCCTTGTAATTTACCTATAAAATAATTTAATGTATTTTAGGTACCCATACTTGCTTGGGTCCTTGGAGTTTAGTAACTAAGTTCTTTGGTACCCAAATGGCCTTCTTCTTTGGGCCCACAATTGGTGTACCAACAAACCTAGCACGCACACCTTTCTCACCCTTGGTAAGCACATAACAAGAATCAAAAGGAATGTAGGGTACATTAGCATTTTTCTTGTTCTTATTCATTTTATTGCAATTAATCTCTAGATGCCCAACTTGCTTGCATCTATTGCAATAACGACCATTGCCCTTCACAAAGCGAGGCTTTAGAGTAGCAAAGGTCGCCTTGCCCTTCTTGGGAGTATAGCCCAAACCCTCTTTGTTAAGAGAGAACCTTTGGCTACCCAAGCATTTTAGTAAGCGGGCATCCCCACCATAGGCATTGCCTAATGCGCGGGTGAGATCATCCACCTCTCTCTTGAGAGTCTCATTCTCAATCACAAGTGATGAATCACTAGTAGTAGAGGTAGAGTTGGTTGTGATGGATGATGATGAGCTACATAAAGCATTAGTAGGACCAACAAATAAAGAATCATGAATAATATCATATGTTAGTCCAATATCACAAGTGACAATCACTTGCTCCTCCTTAGCTTCCTTCATGAGCTTTTACAACTTGAGGTCCTTTTCCTTGATGAGCTCAAGTAGAGTGGAGTGGGCTTCCTTAAGCCTAGTGTGAGCAACTTCAAGATCCTCGTGGTCTTCCTTTAGATACTCACGAGAGGCCTCTAGCTCATCAAAGGAATTCCTAAGAGCTTTGAGCTCTTGTTCAATTCCTTTGCACTCCTTACTTTTTTTGAGAGCAACAAGCTCCTCCATCAAGGCATTATTTTCATTGCTCTTGGCAATGAGCTCTTGCTTCAAGATCTTGCACTTCTTGGTTGTCCTCTTGTAGCCCTTGCTCATTTGATCTATTATGCCTAATAGATCATCCTTGGAGTAGTCCTCATCCTCCTCATCATCACTCCTACAATCATCACTAGCACAAGAATCATCATCACTATCATCATGTTTTATCTTGGTAGGCTTAGCCATAAGGCATGTCGATGTAGTGTCGAAGATGGATGGCTTGTTGGAGAGGGCGATGCTTGCAATGGCTCACCGAGTGGTCCTCTCATCATCACTAGAGCTATCATCATCACTATCGGAGTTATCACTATCCCAAGTGACCACATAGCCACCACCCTTCTTCTTGTTGTTGATAGTGAAGCTCTTCTTCTCTTTCTTCTCCTTCTTGTTCTTCTTCAACTTTAACTCCCCATCATGATATCTTTTGTCTTCATAGGGGCACTTTGCCACTATATAATCAAGGCTATTGCAATTGTAGCAAAGCACCTCCTTTGCCTTCATGAAGTCTCTTCTCTTTCTTGCACCATATCCTTTCTTCTTCATGAACCTCCCCATCTTGTGCACTAGGAGGGCCATGGTCTCATCATCGAATGGATCATCATCATCGCTCTCCACCTTGCTCTTGCCCTTAGAGGATGAAGCCTTGAATGCAATGGGCTTCTCTTGCTTGACCTTGATCTCCTTCTTCTCATCTTCATCTTCATCATCATCATATTGAGCATCGGTCATGACATCTCCAAGCACTTGGTTTAGAGTCACCTTGTCCAAACCCTCTCTTTGGATTATTTTCCTTAAGATAGCAAACTTCTTGGGTAAGTTCATCAAGAACTTATATGAGAAGTCCTTGTCCTTAACATCTTCTCCTAGGCTCTTGAGATCATTGACAATAACTTGTAGCCTATAGAACATCTCTGGTATGGACTCATCATGCTTCATCTTGAAGCTTGCAAACTTATCCTTGAGCATATAGAGCTTGGCAATCTTTACCGTTAAAGTGCCATCATATATTTCCTCTAATCTTGTCCACACTTCACTTGTCATCTCAAGATCCTTAATTTGCTCAAAGACCTTTGCATCAATCCCATTGTAGAGAGTATTGAGAGCCATAGTATTGCATTGGTTGTTGATACGATCATTGTTGGTGAGGTTGTCGGGATCAATGATAGCATAATCATGGTGTGTCACCTTCCAAACGTTCTCATGAATAGAGCCAAGATATTGCTTCATCTTTCTTTTCTAATGATCAAAAGATGTGACACCATCAAAGAATGGAGGCTTGCCCCCGACATGGTTGAACACAACTTGAGCCATCTTACACCGAGGTTGTTAAGCCTTACAAACGGTGACCACGGCTCCGATACCACTTGAAAGGTCTTGATGGCTAGAGGGGGGTGAATAGCCTTTTAAAAAATCTATAAAGACAAGCTAAACAAGTTTATCAATATAACAAGTAGCGAGATGCGAGTTTTGCTTAGCCTACGGGGTGTTTGCAAGCCACCTAACCAATTCACAATTCTAATATATTTGCACTCAACCGCACAAGATAAACCGAGAAGGTAACTACAACTACAACTAGCAAGCTACACAAAAGAGCTACTCTAGCAAAGCTAACTAGCTAGCAAAGATAACTAAGAAGGTAATGCGAAGTTGAGTTAGGAGAGTTTCACCGAGGGGCGAAGTATTGAGCCAACCAATATGATCAACAATGAATACCAAGATAACCGAACACCGAGATCAATCAATCACAATATAAAAGTGATGACACGAAGATTTATCCCAAGGTTCACGTGCTTGCCGGCACGCTAGTCCCCGTTATGTCTCTCTTCACCACGTGGTTCGGTGGCTAATCGGTCTCACACCGAGCCTCTCAAAAGACGCCACAAGAACCTACCAAATGGCAAAAGGTTGCAATAACACGAGCAATTCACTAACATTGCCTTTGGCGCTTCGCCGAGGTAGGCACAAACCTCTCACAATCACCGGAGGTGGCCAAGAACAATCACCAACTCTTGCCAACGCCTCCAAGCTGCTCCAAGCCGTCTAGGTGGCGGCAACCACCAAGAGAAACAAGAATCCCACAGCAAATCAACCACCAAGTGCCAACTAGATGCAATCTCACAATGCAAATGCACTTGGATCACTCAATCTCACTTCGAATATGCAAAGAAGTAAGAGAGATGAGTGGGAGGGGATTGCTTAGCTCAAATTGCTCACAAGTATGTCAAATGTTCGAGAGAGAGAGAGCCTTGAGCCGGCCAACGAGTATTTATAGGCGTACCCCTTCGAAAAGAGCCGTTAGAAACTTAAACAGCCGAAATCGCGCTGACCAGACGCGCTGGTCCGACTGACCGGACGCGCCGGTCGCGCAACGGCTAAGTCACGAAGCACTGACCGGACGCGCTGGTCCAACTGACCGGACATGCCGATCGCACTGACCGGACGCGCTGGTCCAACTGACCGGACGCGCCGGTCGCACAACGGCTAACTGCGAAGCAATGACCGGACGCGCTTGACACGCAGACCGGACGCGCTGCAAACGACCGGACGCGCCGGTCCCGTGACTGATCGGACGCGCTGGTCAAGTCTGAGCAGCGCACGACAAAACAATGATCGGACGCGCTGGAGAAATGACCGGACGCCACAGTGTCAGCGTCCGGTTAGAGTCCAGTAAGCTCCCTGAACGACCGAACGCGTCCGATCGTCAATAACCGGACGCGCCGCGCGTCCGATCATCAAGCTGAAACCGTGCAGACACTGAACACTGACCGGACGCGTCCGGTCATGCAAAGACCGCGTCCGGTTCAGTATCCGGTCACCTCTGTGACCTCCGTTCGCCTCCATTTCTTTTCTGGACTTTTGGCGTAGTGGAAAATAGTCGTTTTAACTCCTCGAAAACGCCTAAATCCCGTCTCGCAAGCTCGGCGGGAGGGAGAGAGGACCCTAAACCCTCTCTACCGCTCAAACTCCTCCGCCTTCGCAAACGTGTTAACACCACCAAGTGATCTCGTCATGTGTGAGTGTGTTAGTATTTTTACAATCATTTTTCGAGGCGTTATTAATTCTATCCAAATGCATATGATTATGAAATGCACATCTAGAGGCACTTAGGAGTTCAATAGCCGCGTCATTCCCCTCTTTATAGTACGGCTATCTATCCTATAATGTAATCACACCCACTAGGTGTCTTGGTTACTAAAACACAACCCTTAAGCATATACCTTTGCCTTGATCACATAGGGTTGCGTCCAAATCCAAGTGTGGTCATCATGATCACCATGTCCATCTTGCCACCAACCTTGAAATGTACTAATCCTCATATGCTACATACAACTTAGGCATATGATTAGTACTTGGGCATTGTCACTAATTACCAACACCAAACATAGGACTTTCAGCATTATGGTATTCATGTCCCTTGATGGAAATTGTTTCGGTTTTCAAAGGATCAACGACAAGATTAAGGACGGTTAGTTTCGGATGTCAAGGTGTTGGGTTACATCCGGAATAGTCGTTAGGATCTTTGTTTCTTCCTTTGACCGTACTATAAAGGGGGGCATGAGCGAGTAGCTTGACCTAGGTGAGTCTTTTGTTTATGTGTGGTGCACACTTGTCAAACTTAGCACTAGGTAGCTCTGGTAAAGCTCAAAGTTCAGTTGGAAGCAACTTGGTTCAAGTTACGTCGCGTTTCTAAGTCGTTTGAGCAGTTTACCTTTGACCGGACGCGGTTCCTGTCATGACCGGACGCGTCCGGTCAGTACTAACAGTCACTGCGTCGTTAACTGGTTGACCGAACACGGTCCCTGCGAGGACCGGACGCGGTGATCAGTCTGACACGTGTTTCAGAGGGTAAAAGTGTAATCGGACGTGACTGTGAAGTGATCGGACGCGTCCGGTCACGTTCCAGTAAGGTTCTTAACTGACCTGACGCGTCCGGTCATATATGATCGGATGCGGTCAAGCGTCAGGTCAAAGTCCAGTAAGGGTCTTGCACGATCGGACGTGTCTGGTCATCCCTGACTGGCGCGTCCGGTCACTCAGCGCTGACTTTCGGTTTTCGACCATTACACTCGACCGGCGCGTCTGGTCACGTCGACCAGCGCGTCCGGTCAGTACGTGTTTTGCTGATTTGGCAGGTAACGGTTGGATTTGTCTGAGGGGTATATAAATACATCCCCTCCACCTCTTTTAGAGGTCTCTTGCTCATTTGTTCAGCTGAGAAACACCTTTGGAGTGCAAGGGAGTGCAAGAGCCCTAGTGAGGATAGTGATTTGAGAATCAAAGTTTGAGATTCCTCATTAGTGACTAGGGAGTAGCAAGTGTGCATCCATCTTCTCATTAGGCTTGTTGTGGTCAAGTGAGAGTTCTAGCTTGTTACCCTTGGTGATCGCCATCACCTAGACGGTTTGGTGGTGATTGAGAGTTTGGTGATCATCCGGCGAGCTTGTGGGTGATCCAACTCATGTTGTGAGCGGTTTTGGGTGATTCACCGCGACGGAGTGTCGAAGAATCAACCCGTAGAGAGCACTTGATCCTTGCGCGGATCAAGGGGGAGCTACACCCTTGCGCGTGTGCTCCAACGAGGACTAGTGGGGAGTGACGACTCTCCGATACCTCGAAAAAAACATCGCCGTGTTCCTAACCCTTACTTTCAAGTATTTACTTTCGTGCATTACTTTCATTGCTTGTTTACTTTCCTAGAATTGTCATGCTAGATTATGATTGGAACTTAGGGTGCAAAACTTTTATCGGTAGAATCACAAGGAACACTAGTAGGCACTAAAAGTAAAGTTTAGCTTGTAAGATTTAATTCTTGCAATTAATTTTTAGAAAAGCCCAATTCACCCTTAGGCATCTTGATCCTTTCACACGCACTGCAACGAAACGTGTTCAAAGAGACGGGGTTTTCCCAACCCGCAGTGCCTTCGCCTCAGAAAACCATGCTGTGCCCCCATGCCATTGCCAGCTCGTAGTCGTGCAACAAATTCACGCCAGCTGACAGGCGTGTCAGGATCAAACTCTCAATCTTTTATTTTAAACATGACCAGAAGCACTAGCATATAATCAAGTAAAAACTCAAGTGATGACCGTGCGCTCAAACATAGATGAAGCTAATGAAGCTGCCCGAGCAGACCCTGAACACACCTACCAAGCACCATATTTCTGATTCACCAAAAAATGCGGATTGAAAATTTTTTACACAATTGCAAGCAAAGAACAAATCAACATATCTCGAACGATACTAAAAGCACGGGCACAAATAAAGAATCCTCTAAACCTGACGTCAGAAGTCCAGATAGGCGCGAATATCGGTATGTACAACTAGAATTGCAAGTTAGAGAAGTAACCAAGGCACCAAAGCTGAGTTGCGTGTCCCCTACACGCAATTGTCTGATCCACCACGCCACAACTTTTTTGTGTTTTCCTCTCTTTTTCTTCTCGTTTATATGTTTTTTGGCAAGCTGCGATTCGGATCATTCCTGGTGGATATGAATACCGGAACAACCCTGAGCGATGGATCAACGGACCTGCAATCCTCTGCTCCAATCGATCCATGCCTGTCCCTGATCCAATCGATTTATGGAGTGCCGCTCCAGCGTTCCGGTTGCAAATGGGACATGCTGTCCCGATCCTCCAGTATGACACACAGGGTGGCTCCAGTATATACCACCCATTGGCAATGATCCAAACCACTACTTGCTAGTATAGCTTTATCCTTGTGGTGATGGGAGTGCGACAGATTGGGCACGACTCGAGACTCTGTCCGCAGTCACAGCAAGTCTGCAAAGAATATCCTTTGTGTTAGATAAGTATATGAAGCTGACGTTTCAACACACTTCCACAACTGAAAATGACTCGTCCAACAAGGCACTAATCTATCTTAGCATCATAAGGAAAACAGCACTGGCATACTAGTCCTCATAAAAAAAGGTGCAGATCAACTGTAACACAAGAAAGAGAGAGAGAGGTAGGAGATTCACCTGGTGTCCACAGCCAAACGCCATGTCTTTGGGGTTCACAAGGCAGATAGGACAGACCTAGAAGGCAGATAAATGTTGATGGTCAGAGACAAATGATGTACAGATACCTCTGGGAGACACATAACTCAGAGATCAAGCAGAATAAATTATTTTGTCAGGGCACATGAAGTTGTACCTGGTTGTCATAAGTGGACGAAGGTGCGGCTGGGGTGGCTGTATGTGGAGTTTCATAGTGAGGATAGGGTGATGCGGATGAAGAGCTCTGCGGGTAGGTGGTTGGTTTACTAAAGCTTTTAGATGAATAGGAATAAGCATCATAACTTCCAGTAGGGGGAGGCAGAGGAACTCTGTCAGGAGACTTGAAAGAGCGGCGACTGCTTGAAGCACATTGAGACAAGTCAGTAGGCAATTAGAATGAACAAATAATCGAAGCAAGAATGAGGATATGATTCAGGAAAAGAAAACATACCCTAAAATTCCTAATTCCACCGTTGCTTTATACTGTTGTGGTATCTCCATCAATGCTGAAAGAGCAAATGCAGCCTCTTTCCTTGATTGTGCCATGTTCTTGGACATTATCTCCGAAAAATTTACAAACTAGACAAGCAATAAATTCTCAATGTTAGGGAAAAAGAATTCATCATACAAAAAAAAGCAAACATGTTTAATGACATCAATCATCGCAGACATGAGCTATTAGGTTCCATGTGGACTTACTTGGAAATTGTCAAAAGCTCGAGCAGGAATGTTGTCATCAAATTGCTTCATCATGTCCCAGGGACCATCACCAACTCCTACTAACACAATGGACAAAGGCAATTCACTGCAGACAAAAGACAAAAGCTGAAACAATCAGAAGTGTTGACACAGGAGGCCAGGAAAATTATGAAACATGATGATGCCATAGCTGTAAGTAAATGTCAAAACACCATTTCAGTAAGAGTATTTTGAAACAAGGTAATGAAGCTGCTAGGAATCCTGGTCCTGCAGGAGAGGGATCGTAGGCTGTACGTGTGAGTGATCGGAGGGCGAGGACGGAGTGCACGAGGAAGACGGCGCGGCGGTGCCGTGGCTGCGTGCGTGGGCGTGAGGCGGCTAGGGTTTGGAAACTCCCGGCTCCCTAAGGGAAGCCGAGCAATAATAGATTACTCTTGCTTAATTATTTCTCAACCAACGTTACAAATATATAGCCTATGAGATCCTAATTTAGGGAAATAACTAAACTATTTTAAGGAAATATATAAATAGATAATCAGCCCAGCCCACTAACGGGCCTAGCGCCCACTAACAGGCCTGGTGCTGAGCCCGACATAACATCTCTCCCCGCCTGGAGAAACAGCTCGTCCTCGAGCTGAAACCTGGTAGAAGCATCATCAACCAACACCGGGCTCATGCTGGAACACTGCATCAGTCGCCACCGCAGCTGGTACGTCGTCGTCGAGGAAGTCAGCCGACTCCAAGTAGAACAGTCGCTTACACTGATGGCCGCGGACGTAGGGCTCATCACAATTGTAACAAAGCCCTTGACGACGGCGCTCCAACAGCTCCTCTGGTGTGAGACGACGAAACGAGGGAGCTGGAGCGGGTAGTGGCGCGGGAACAACCAGTGTAGCGCCTGTAGTCACCGAGGAATCCGCAACCGGGTGGCGTGGTGTCGGCAGACCCGGACGTGGAAGGGAAGGCGCCACGAACGAGTCTGCAGCTGGTTGCATGGCAGCTGCTCGGCGCTCAAAGGCCCGAGCAAGGTGCATAGCTGTCTGAAGGTCCGGAGGCTCACGCAGCTCGACATCCACCTTGATGTGTTCAGGAAGACCCCCAACAAACAGGTCCGCCTTTTGGGGGGCTGATAGATTGCGGGCGTGGCACAAGATGGCGGTGAAGCGGTCGGAGTAGTCCTGGACCGTTGATAGGAAGGGGAGGGAGCCGGCCAAGCTCGGCCAGCCGGGAGCCACGAATCGCGGGTCCGAAACGAAGATTGCAGAGCTCCTTGAAGCGTTCCCACGGCGGCATGCCCTCGTCCTGCTCGAGAGCGTAGTACCAGGTCTGGGCAGCGCCGCAGAGATGGTATGACGCCAGCCATGTGCGATCCGAGGCGAGGGTACGCTGGCCGCGGAAAATTTGCTCGCACTGGTTGAGCCAATTAAGCGGATCCACTCCGCCGTCGTAGGTGGCGAACTCGAGCTTGTAGAATTTCGGCGCTGGGGCGCCTCCATGCGCGCCTTCATCAGGGTGGGGCGCCCGAGTAGTTGCCACCCCCGAAGGCCGCAGGTGCGGTCGAAGCAGGGGTGCTGCCGTAGAAGAGCGTCCCGTTCGTGCCGCCGTAGGGCGTCCCCGATGTCGGGGCTGAGGGAACGACGGAGGTAGTCGCGGCGGATGGCGTGGGCGAGGTGGCCGTCGTGTAGACCGGCGCAGACACCGACCCCAACATTGCCCACGACGGGATGGGGGACGGGGAGACCGGCCACTGAAGTAGATGGAGGGGCAACCCCGGCCCGCTATGGGGCATGCCGTAGGGGAAGCTCGCCTGCTGCGACGGCGGGGGCGCAACTGGCAGGGGCGGTGGTGGGGGTGCAGGCTGTGAAGGGGGGGCGACGGGATGAGGTCGGCCAAGGTCGCCTGCATGGCGACCATGTTGCGGCTGAGCTGATCCATGTTGCGGCCGAGCTGTTCGACCACGCCGGCCAAGGACTCGAGGGTGAGTGCGCCGCCGGACGACGTGGATGCGTCCGAAAGCGCGGAGGACGCCGGGTGCAGCGGCATGGACGACATCGGCGGCGACGCGACGGTGCTTGGCGGAGCGGTGGTCATCGTGGCTGGAAACACCGATACCAAGCTGCTAGGAATCCTGGTCCTGCAGGAGAGGGATCGTAGGCTGTACGTGTGAGTGATCGGAGGGCGAGGACGGAGTGCACGAGGAAGACGGCGCGGCGGTGCCGTGGCTGCGTGCGTGGGCGTGAGGCGGCTAGGGTTTGGAAACTCCCGGCTCCCTAAGGGAAGCCGAACAATAATAGATTGCTCTTGCTTAATTATTTCTCAACCAACGTTACAAATATATAGCCTATGAGATCCTAATTTAGGGAAATAACTAAACTATTTTAAGGAAATATATAAATAGATAATCAGCCCAGCCCACTAACGGGCCTAGCACCCACTAACAGGCCTGGTGCTGAGCCCGACATAACAGAAGCACATTTATGTGGGTGTTACCTGGCCTTCACAATGGCATCAACAGTCTTTTGCTCTTGCGAACTCAGCTGTCCAGATGCAGTATCTACACTCCTCGTAACCTTAGTAATATACAGATTAACAAGAGAACTATTCAGCCAAGCAATACACCAACGAATTATACAATAACAGCAAATGTGAATAATTCAGCCAAAGGTTGCTATTGTCACTACTCGCTACTGACTAAAGGATTCATAGTTGCAGACTAAAGGGAAAAGGGAGAGTACAAGTGAAAGGCATCAGATAGAACACATTTCAAACAGATATTATGATACTATAAATACTTTATTTTATATAAGAACAAAATGCTATTTCATTGTTGCATGTATCGACATGCTAGATTTGGATAATGGCAATATACAGGTAAGAAAAAAATGACTTAAAAAAGGATAGAGTATTCACAGCCATCAAATTAGTTGCATAACATCCCAACAAGAAGAGTTAACATGGTACCTGCCCATCTGCAATTATCAATAGGACATGGTATTGCCCGCCACTTTGCTCCACAATGGTCATAGCCATCTCAATAATTGGTGCAAAGGATGTTGGTCCTGTTAAGAATTAGTGTAAACATAAGATGGAACATATGAACAATCCAATTAAATGGATGAACAAGGCATAGCAGCTTACCAGCTAAGCGCAAATGTGGTACAAGTTCCCTATAACAATCGAGAGCTTCTTCGAATCCATTGCAAGGTCTCTCGTCAGGAAAGAAACAGAAGACGTCTTGATCATGTGTTGATGCTGAAAGAAAAAAGTGCATGGTGAATTAGGATTTAGAGACATTATCAAATAGTGTAAGAAACAGTCAACCATGAATGAAATCATTACCATCTCCAAATCCGAAGCATGGAATCAAATTATCTTCATCAAATTTCGATAGTGTTCGCCCAATAATCGAGATGGCTTGTTCATACGGGTTTGGTGTGTTGCTAATGTGATGTAGACTACGTCCATGGAAAGAGAATTTGCCTGATAGAAGGAAAGAAAATCATTAGCATCAGGAGGTGAGGCATTTCATCAAACTGTAAGGCAATGAAACAAACAAACAAACAGTTAATAAGTGCTAACCTGTCCACTCATTGCTCTTTGTGAAATCAATGCCAACAATAAGATTTGATGATTCAAGTCCTGCTTGAGCTAGAGCATCAGTAACCTGCAAAAGGGAAAGGTTTGGTCTTCAGAAAGATAGTCCAGGGGGCATAACTGAAATGTGGCCAACCGAGCAACTTTAACCTAACACAACTACACAAATGCCTTCAATATTGCCAACCTGCCAACCTTACAAAAAATATTGTCTATTCTTCCAATGAGCTGTGAGCACTGACCCTGCACTAACATCTACTTTCGTGTGCATGAATCCTTCATGATTCATGAACAGTAATTGATGGTTGACTAACAAATAGAACCACCATGTTCTATATCAGAATTTGCAGAGCCCCCCATTGTCATCTTAAGTCTCCTTTGAAATTTTAATCGACTGCAGATTGAGAAACTACGAAGCACAGATCGGTCATGTTCCCTAAACTTCGTAGCAAGTAAGGAAAACTATGGACCCCATAGATCCACACAGGGCGTAAGCAAGCGAAGGGGGAGTTCAAATCGAGCCGATTCACTGCTTCCACTGTAACTAAGATCCAAGACCTCGCTACGAATTACCAATGACATAGCAATCGCACGCGTACCTGGTCCACCGAGTGGTAGTCGTCGGCAATCCGCGAGTACCGCCGGTCCAGCTGCCGCGGCTTCGCGGCCTGCGGCGCCGGAGCAGCGGCGGCGGGCTGGTACGCCGGGGCCGGGTACGGCGCGGCGTACCCTCCTCCCTGTTGTGGCCCCGGCGCGCCGTAGTAGCCGGCGCGTGGGTCCTGGGCGTAGTACCCTCCTCCGGTACCCCACTGCGCCGACGACTGCTGCTGGAAGGAGGGCTGGCGCCGCCCGTGGCTGCTCCCGTCTCGCGAGCTGTTTTGCCCCATGGCTGGGTCAAGGTGTGTGGGTCAAATGGATCCCGCGTGCGGCGGGCGAAGGAACACGAAGAAGCAGCAACCGCCCTCCCTGGGACTATTTCTTCAGGAGTATAGGCGGCGGCGAAGGAGACCAGACGTGAGAAAGCGATTACGCGACGTCGGCCGCCGCCTCGCGAGATTGTAAGGAGAGGCGAGGGGAGGTGAGCTTCGGGTCTCCTTCCTCCGGAGTCCGGCGACCGTCACGTTTGGATTTGGCTGAGGCAGAGGCGAAGCCGCGCTGCTGAGCTGGTTGGCTAGCGAGTCGGAACTCCCAGGACTATTTGTGAGAAGTTGTTTTCACCGGGGAGATCACGGGCTGGACAAATCGGGGGGCCTTTTCACTTCTCATCCCAACCCAAAATATTTCTTCTTCCACCCATCACATTAAATCTTTCGACGTATACATGGAACATTAAATGTAGGTAAAAAAGATAACTAATTGCATAGTTTGTCTGTAAATGTCGGGACGAATCTTTTGAGCCTAGTTAGTCCATGATTGGACAAATTTTGCCAAATAACAACGAAAGATGCTACAGTAACTTTTCGCCTACTTTTCGCGAAGTGAACACACCCTAATATATGACGGTCTGGCCTCTGGGCGGGGCCACACCACCAGTCGGAGAAAGAGAAGGACGAAGGTCTCGTGGACCTGCAGGTGCAGCCCAGCGTGGAAAAGCTTTGGGCCGCTCCGCTGCGTATAACACATGCAGAGAAAGGAAACTTTTTCCATCCTGTATTCAGGATAACGGTTGCGTGGAAGGTACGGATCTTAATGTATCACGGCTAGCGTCTTTCAGCAAATTCTTGTGTATTTTCTGGTCACGGAGAGTTTCCCAAGGATCATTTGCTGAAAGACATGATCCTTGGGAATTTGTCATGATTCCCTCGCAAAGTGTACTCATCCTGTCCCATGTTGATCTTCCACATGATTCGATTCAATGATTGCGTATTTGCATGGCATCGGATCCTTTAAGTATCCCGTTGATCCATCATCCATGTGCTACATGTCTTATTGGTGCTCACTCAATCTGCGACCATTTTTCGTAGTAATATTTCATTCACTGGCCGGTTGCCATGTCTTTGCGGATTCGTAGAGAAGTAATCTATATTTATATATCTAATGTTAAAATGGTTATTCTTCTTTACCTTTTTACATGTTTTTTTAGAATTACACAGTACAACGTAGACGCTCACAATACGCACGCACACTCACCCCTATGAACACGCGTATACAAACCTTACCTCTATGAGCACCTTCGAAGGACTGAGCCGACAGATCACACGTCACTCTCCCTAGTCCACATCTTACTATTATCATATACATGTTTTCAATAATCTAAATCCAATACGAAATCATGTCTCCAATCTAAAGGTAGTAACGATCCAAATTCAATATGAGACAACCCCCCCCCCGACACCACATGTCTAGACACACAAAGTTCGATTCGTAGAGGTACCACAACAGAGACGTGGTTGTTCCATAAATCTCTAAGACATAAGTCATCTAGGTGACACGTAAGAAGTTGTATATTCCATTGTAACATATGGATATTTTTTTGCTAGTATAGTACCAACTATGGTTATAATTAGACGACACTTTGGATAGCGAAACCTTGCTAACTACAGGTCAAATTTTACTGTCTAAAATAATTTGAATGTCACTTGATGTATTATATGAACTAGAAATAATGCAACCCGATAAGGTGATTGGTTTATGTGTAATGATTCAGAGACGACTTGGGCCGGTATTGAGTAAGTCTTTTGTGTCTGCAGTGTTATAGTCTTAAAGCCTGTCAACATACTTAATTTAGGTCAATGTACAATCTTAAAATAAAGTACGGCAAGTAGGAGCATTAATTGCTCTTGTTGTTGATGATGAGGAAACTAACCCCTACTTGCATCAGTTGCATTGGCCGTTTGACGTCATCTTGAGTACCGAAGCAATGGCACGTCGTCAAGGGCGCACGTATATAGGAGTATTATTATACTACTTCATCAACAGCGCGTTTTAGATAATTGTCCAAGCGAATGACTGCAATGGTACGGTGGGCACATTTTTGTTTTATTATTGTCACACTGCTGAAGCCTGAAGTGCTGATATATAGATAGACGAATCGGTCAGGAGGTGTCCGATACGGCACTGCGTACATTCAAAGATACAGCAATACGCCAATACCACCAGAAAGAGAGAGAGAGAGAGACTACAACGTTCACAACGCGCGTATACTTAGCTCGTAAGAAACTAGATAACGTAGTGGAGTGAACCTCTTATTTATGAGGTCACTAGGTCAATGCCACGTATTGATATATATATATATATATATATATATATATATATATATATATATATATATATATATATATATATATATATATATATATATACTAAGCTATAAAAACTTAATTTTGCTGGCTAAGGAAACCCTCAAACTTCAGTTTTAACCGACGAAGGGAGGATTTTTTTTCCCGACCAGCTTGAATTCACGTACTCGGTCAAACCTAGAACCTCTAGATGTGCTATTAAACCATTTGTAATCAAGTGCCTACATGCTCTTTCGTCTTATACCCAACCTACCTTCAACGACTAATTGATGGTCATATGAAGAAAAAACAGGTATTTAATGCGGCGTTAGGCTGGCCAGTTTTGCAGGACAAGCGTCGAACGACTAGTTGGGTCTGGTTCTCTCCCCTTCCAAATTTCAAATTTTTTCACTCTCTCTTCGTCGCATCAATTTTTAGACGCATGTATAAAACATTAAATGTTGGTAAAAAATAACTAATTGTACAGTTTGGTATTAAATCACGAGACGAATCTTTTGAGCCTAATTAGTCCATGATTAAACACTAATTACCAAATACAAACTAGTAGCCAAAGTTGAAAAAAATTGCAATCTAAACGGGCCCTTGGAGAAGGAAATGACCCGGAAACTCCGATCCGCAAGCTGAATAATCCACAGCTGATCGGTCAGTTCTACCTACTGGCTGCTCTGGTTGCCCCTAGTTGTTAGCTAGGAGTACCACGCTATCGGCAGCAGCTGCTTGGCTCGCTGCCGCGGGATATATGCACCACGTCCGTGGAAGGAACCTGAAAAGTGCTGCGCCTTTGGGGTCACACTCACACCGGTCTGGCGCGGCGCAGACGGCACGTGGTAGTCGCCGCCTCACCGAGCGGGTTACGTGCCGTCGCGGTCGCGCGCAACCCCCACGACGCGTGTGGTTGCCGGGTGAGGATGCAATCACGATCACGCGGTCGCCTCTGCAGTTTGCATCATACAGAGGGGTGGAGTCTCTGCACGCCGCGAGGCGGCGCACACGATTGCCTCATCTTGGATCCTCGGGCTCTGGAAGCGGTTCTCTGGACATCCGAGGCGTCTGGCTTTTAACTCTTTTGTTTCTAGAGAGAGAGAACGTTTGACTGCCTGAGGTGGCCCTATCTTCCGACGAAGCTTCTGAAGTTGTAAGCAGTGAAATTGCCATTTCATCAGCATCATATCTCAGCAACTTGCGATTGTCTGCTTGTGTAGATGATGGTCATCCAAAAGAAAGAATGCGTTGACGGGCTTGTTACGTCCCGACAGGGATGGCCGGATGGAAGATGTCTGGGCCTGATCCTGGACCCAAAGCTTCACAAGGCCGGATTTTTTATGCGGCTGCTTCCACGATTTTACGCGTATATACCTACTTTCTCGAGGATGATGTTACTTCAAAGGCTTCTATCCCTTCTACTGGTTCTTGTTCTAGTCTCTCTTTCACGGTTTGTTCACATGGTGCCCTCAGCTATAAACACCTTGGTCTCTAAGGTCCTGTTTGGATAGTCTATTTTTTTTTTGTGGTGGTTTGCTAAACTTTTGACAACATTTTTTTGACTTCTTGTTTAGAATCTCAAGAGCTTATCTAGTCTAAAGTTAGACCATAGGATCCAAACATGACCTAATTCGTGTTTCGGAATAGGTATGCTAAGTTCTTTGTGGCGGGCAATACATCTTGTTTGGGGTCTCAAACCCATTTTAAATGTAATGGATATCTTTCATAATTGACACAAATAAAGGGATAGATCATATAAGACATTGTTATTGACAGGTGGTGCAGCAATTTGTTGGACCTTATAGCTAGTAAGAAATGATATGGTTTTCGATAAATATCGACTCAAATATCTTTTGTAGGTTTTATTCAAATCAACACACTATCTATGACATTGGTCATTGTTGCAAAGGCGTGATGAAATCAAGGATCGCTTCTTTCAAGTTTGTCAGGCGCTAGAAACAGCGGTCATGCAGTTCTTTGCTTCTTTTAGATGGCCAAATAATATTAGGATTGGTTTTTGAGTGCATTTAGTTATATGTGTCCCTGGTTTCAAGAGATGAAGCCGGATCTTTTTATTTATTAAAAAAGGTACTCGCCCCTAACCACATACGATGATACGACACACACACACACACATCTTGAATTATAAGTTAGTTTTTTTTCATAATAAGTAGATTTCTCAAAGTCTGGCCAATTTAATATTGTGACATCTATGATACTAAATAAATACACTATTAAGATGCATTTCATAGTCAATTTTATGAAATTAATTTGATGTATGTATGTTTTTCATCTTTTATGTAAGCTTCTTTTAAGTTAGATTAGAAGAACAAAATTAGAGGAGGTAATGTAGTATGCAATATAGCTTACACAAAACGACTAATTTTTTCTAATGAGTTGAGACCGATACATTTGGCGCATTGAATTTCATCCCCAAATTCCACTATACAAAAAAAAAATTCCATCACATCAAAATACCGGCACATGCATGGAGTATTAAATGTAGATAAAATTAAAAACTAATTGCACAGTTTTATTGTACTCTGAGAGACGAACATTTTGAGTCTAATTAGTCAAAGTTTGGACATTTTTTACCAAATACAAATGAATTGCTACAGTACACATTTAATGCGCACTGTGCAGATTTTGTGCCCCAAATCTAGGCAGCGTTTGGATGCTAAAATTTTTAGCAAAACACTACTATAGCGTTTTCGTTGTTATTTGACAAATATTGTCCAATCATGGTCTAATTAGGCTTAAAAGATTCGTCTCGTCCATTTCGTCTAAACTGTGTAATTAGTTTTATTTTTTATCTATATTTAATGCTTCATGCATATGTCTAAAGATTCGATGTGACAGAGAATCTGAAAAATTTTGCAAAATTTTTTGGAACTAAACAGCCCCCTAGTCGCACTACATCGTCTGTCCTGTCACCTGTGTGCGGCCATTTCGGGAAAACAAAAGGCGCATTTTTTTTTACGAAAGGGTACGAGATATGATAAAGTACTGAGTTTTACAGCCCGTCTCATAATTGCACATTGGCGTTCTATTTGTATCTAGGGCCGGTTTAGTTGCCAAAAATTTGGCAAATGACACTGTAGCAAATTTCGTTGTTATTTAGCAATTAGTGTTCAATCATGGTCTAATTAGGCTTAAAAGATTCGTCTCGTCCATTTCGTTTAAACTGTGTAATTAGTTTTATTTTTTATCTATATTTAATGTTTCATGCATGTGTCCAAAGATTCGATGTGACGGGGAATCTGAAAAATTTTGCAAAATTTTTGGGAACTAAACAGGGCCGTAGGGCCCGTTCACTTCCCAAAATATTTCCTCTGCCACCCGTCACATCGAATCTTTGGACCCATGCATGGAACATTAAATGTAGATAAAAAAATAACTAATTATACAGTTTGTCTGTAAAGGTCGAGATGAATCTTTTGAGCCTAATTAATTCATGGTTGGATAAATTTTGCCAAATAACAACGAAAGTGCTACAGAAATATTTTCCTCAAATATTTCGGAACTGAACACAGCCCTAGTACAAAATGCCAAACACTTTGGATAAAATTCGATTAGCATGACACAAAATGACCTTTTTCTTGGATAATCTTATAATAATATATGGTGGAAACCATCATGAGCTGTTTTGCTTTAAGAAAGCGATCAAATGCATGCAACATATAGCAAGAGGAAAGGCAACACTTGATGCAAAGGCAACACTTAGGCAGTCATTTGTGATTACATCTATAACTTAAAAATCCGATAACTGGATGAGAAAATGCTCACGGATCCATAGTTCATTGATGCTCACCACAAAAACAGAACCTTGACAGAAACTGAGATAAATTTCTGAAGCGAACCATATCATTCTGCGTACCGGTAGCATGAGTTGAATTCAACATCAGAATCCAAAGCAAGGTATATGAATTTGACAGCATCGTGCTTTGGTCATTCATAAGTTCTACCGAGTTTCTGCAATTCTGAAGCTATGAGCCAAGTACAGAGCTACAGTATTGCAGAGCACACATCAGGGTATCTGAATGTGTTAAGAATGGCATACAGGATGCAACTGCAGTTGCTGCCCATATAGCCATTTTGCTGGAATCATTTCATAGCGCGTCTCAGATGGCTATTTTACCATTGCAAGCAGACGCATATGCATCGGCAAGGCTAGGAAGAACATCCTTATGAGGATGTACATACCTGGAGCAGAACACGTTATCACTAACTGTGACCATCGTGTAGAAGCTCTGATCTTTCCGGATCAATCCTTTGTCCCGGAGCACCTTCATCACGTAATGCCGGGGCACCAGCCGGCGTTCCAGACTGTACATCAGGATTGTTGGCCTGCCCTGAATGTACTTGGTATCGACGCCGACCACATTGGTCAGGAACTCACAGGTGCGTTGAATCCTCTCCCTGGAGCGCCTCAGCACCAACGGGTTCCTCTGCACCATTCTGGCAACCTCAGCGTCTGAGCACCCGAGAATCTTGGCCATCATCTTGAGCTTAGAGGCCATGGTCTCCGGGCCGACGCCCGACACGGCGGTCACAGCCTGCCTGAACAAAAGCGTGTTGCGGGGCACGCCCATCTCATCGGCACGCACGAGGATGGCCCTGGTTCTGTCCGGGTTGCCGGTGAGCAGCCTCGGGTTGGCCACGCACAGGTTGCCAATCTCCTGGACAGATAGACCGCACTCCTGGAGCAGCCGGATGTTGGTCTTCACCACCTTGTCGAGGTCGGAGGTGACGAGGTAGAAGTTGTGCCTGACGATGCGGAGGAACCTGTCGGGCGAGCCGAGGAAGGGCATCCAGAAGCCGAGCTTCTCGTCGATGTTGAAGGTGCGGAAGGAGCAGGGGGCCACGCGGACAAAGTTGCTGATCTGCGCGGCGGAGAAGCCGTAGCTGCGGAAGCGGTCCACGCGGATCCGCAGGGTGTTGTCGACGCTGCAGCTGAGGATGCGCGGGTCTTTGGCCACGAGCAGCTGGATCTCGGCCTTGGAGAGGCCGAGCGCCGGACCGGTGAGGAAGGACAGCACGGCGTCGGCGTTGGAGGACGATTTCCAGTGGGAGATACACTTGGCGGCGTTCGCGGCTTGCTCCCGGGTGAGGCCGCAGGTGGAGACGAGGTAGTCATCGGCGGCGAAGTGCCCCAGAGAGGAGTAGGTCGCGGCGGCGGTGGAGAGGAGAGCGCGCTGGAGGGAGAGCTGTATGAGGGAGGCGGAGCGATGGAGGGGAAGGAGATGTTCTTGCAGATGAAGGGAGAGGTGTTTTTGGAGGCGGAGCATGGCGGCGGCGGCGGCGGCGGCGGTAGTGCTGCCAGGTAGTTGAAAACGGACCGAATTTTCCCCGTACCGTCCCGTTCCGTTTTCTATATTTTTCCGTCCGTTTTCGTATTTGCGAGATTCCGTTTTCGTATTTGCGAAAGTAGAAAATAGTGTTTTCCGTCCGTTTCCGAGTAATCCCGTTTTAATATGGAATAGACCCGTATTTATTCCGTTTTTATCCCGTTTTCAATTTATGCTTAACATGTTCAACAAATTACATGTCCTTATGTTATGTTAATATAACTACGAATCACCAAATATGCATGTTATGTTCATGTACATAGCATGTAAATGAATATTAAACTTTGTATATATTATTACATGACTCTATATATGTATACTTTGAGAATATTATATTATGTGATCTTAATTTAATTTTCCGGCTCTCCGTCCGTATTTGTTCGTTTTCGTATGTCCGCATATTTCGATTCCGTTTTCGAACCCGTATTTTCCGAAACCGATTTCGTTTCCGTCAAAAAAATATAGAAACAAAAATAAAAATAAGGTTTTTCCGTCCGTTTCCGTCCGTTTTCATCGCTACTGCCAGGCTCCGACCTCTTCTGATGCGCCCCCCGTTCTAAACTGCAACCATGGACTATCATGGGCCTTCAGCGCGCCTACTCTTGGGCTGAAAAATAATATCACAAGGCTATGCTAGTGCCGGGATTCCGGCCCAATCCACCCGGAAGTCACGTGCCTTCAAACGGAGGAACCCCCGTTCGCCTCGCCTCGTCCACGCGCAGCGCGTCGCCTTCGGCCCTTCGCCAGTTCACCCCCACACCACAGGCCACGACCAATGCGTTGCCGCTCGCCGCCACCGCCACCGCCCACCGGCTACGCTGCCGCGCTGAGCCGCTGAGGGGCCCAGTCAGGCGCACGGAGCGCAGAAGCCGCCATGAAGCTGGTAAGCACCAAGCACACTCCTCTAAGTCGCAGGTGAAACCTTCGGACTTTGACTCTGACCGTAACGCGCGCCTCCTCGCAGACCTGCTTGTCCGCCAGCGGTGGCGGCGGCGGCGGCTACCACTCGCCGGCGAGCCATCTCCTGGAGCTGGAGGGGTTCCGCTTCCTCCTCGACTGCCCCATCAACCTCTCCGCCCTCGCGGCCTTCGCCCCGGTGCCCCTAGCCGGTGACGCGGCGGGCCTCATCCGCGCGGTGCCGCGCTACTGGTTGCCAGCGGCCGCGAAAGCAGGCGGCGTGGATGCCGTGCTCGTGTCTTCCGCTACTGGGATGCTTGGACTCCCCTTCCTAACCGGGCTCCCTGGATTCGCCGACACCAAGGTGCTTCCCCTGCTTCTGCTTCTTTCTCTTTCTCTCTCTGTGTAGCATACTAGTAGTACTTATTAGGTTTCAGCTTGATTGTTTAGGTAGTATTCTTCAATTTTCTGGTTTTCACAGTTTTGTAAGAGATGCTGTATGTTTAAAGCGCAGTGTTAGTATAAGCGCAGTGTTAGTATAAGCTATTGAGTTGTGTAACAATATAACTAAAAAGGAACTTAACCTGCAGGAATACAATGTGCATAATCATTTGCCTTTGCTCCACTTTGCAGACATATAACTTTCATTGGCAGTAGGCAGCAAGGCACAAAGTGAAATATATTAGTGGGAACATTTGAACTTATGTTTTTCATAAAATAACAATGGGAACATGTTTCTCCTTTATGAATGAAAGGGATAGAAACCTAACCATTTTGCTCACTGTAAAATGTTTTATGAGATGAACCATTTTGGAGATGAGACCTAACCATTTTGCTCACTGTAAAATGTTTTATGAGATGAGACCTAACCATTTTGGAGTCTTTTCTTGTTCTGTATGGGTAGGTATATGTGACAGAGGTAGCAGCAAGGATCGGAAAGCTAATGATGGAGGAGCTGGTGGAGATGCACCGTGAGTTTGTGAGGTACTATGGGCCAGATATGGATGCATCACCCAAGTGGATGGAAGGGGAGGAACTCAATGAACTCATGTCAATGTTGCAGAAGGCAGTGATTGAAGTCAGGGAATATGATTCGACTTCTCTGGTGCCTCTATACAGGTCCGTTACAGAATCACGAGCCTGCTGGCTTGCACATCTGTGGATTCTCTTCCAGTCTTCCCGCAGGGCAATCTATATGTCTGAAAGCTTAAGATAAAGTGCATACCTGTTCTAACTTTCAATGTTGGCCTTTAAAAAGTGAACTTGTTTTTACTTAAATATTCATCATTGGATCTGTGGCTTATCAAATACTCAAATATCTTAATCTTGGTTCTGGTTTTGTCAACTTAGTGATATGCATGTTGCTACTGTTTTTGTTGTAATGTAGCTGTTTACTTCCTCAAAGAATTTATATTGGATTAGAAAAGAATGACTGTATGGAGATTCACTGTAATGATGCGATCACCAATTCTATATCACTGCTTTGTCGTCATGGTTTTTCTTGATTTAACTGAATTACATTTACTTGGCAGTCCAGGAAACATAGAAGAATGCATGCACAAAGTACAGCCTGTTAAATATGGAGAGGAGGTTTGCTTCAATGGCATATTTATGCTGAAAGCTTCTAGTTCGGGCCTTGAACTTGGCAATTCTACCTGGGCAATAAAAGGTCCAAGAGCTAGCGTTACCTACCTACCAAGTTCAGTATTTGTGTCAGCTCATGCATTAGATTTTGATTACAGCTCTCAGAAGGAAAATGATGTGATTTTGTTTTCGGATTTCTCATCCTTGAATGACATGGATGAGGATAATGAGAAACTGAATGAGCATTCAATGGATGAAACAGACTCTTCACTATGTCGCTACTCAGTGTTGAGGTAGGCTGTACATGAAATACGTGTGTAATTATAAATTTCGATGCTTCTTTGGGATGAAGTGTTAAACTTGAAACCTTGCAGGGATGACGGTGCTGATGCAGATGAAAATATGCCATTCATGCGCAACAAGGATGATATCACCGAGGAGATTGAGAGAATCAGCTTTATATGCTCATGTATTTTTGATGCAGTAAAATCTGGAGGCTCTGTTCTAATACCAATTGGCCGCCTTGGTGTTATTCTTTTACTTTTGGAACTTATATCAGAAATGCTACATTCTTCCAGCATGAAGGTAATTGTGGCCTTGGAATAATATAGTGGATTTTCATATTGCAATAATATTATTGTCGCGCTTAATTAATTTAACACGTGAAACTCAGCTCTCGAGGCAATGCTTATGGTATGATTTTTTTCCTAACGGGGTCATGCAAGATGTCAATGCCTAATTTGCCATCAACTGCCTGTAAAATTGTTAGCATTTAGGGATGTTTAACTATGCATATGGTTCAGGTATCTTAAGTTATTAACTGATAAGGAATGAACTATTTGAGTATCTGACATAGTACAGCTTGCATGTATATTCTTTCTATCCCATGAAATGTGAATATAGTGCTAAGGTTCTGTAGCTAACTAGTAATGGCACCTTTTCTTGGATTATTCCCCCTTGTTTTTGGCTCATTATTATTTTTTTGTCTGAGTCAGGTACCCATATTTGTGATTTCTGAAACTGCAGAAGAAATATTTGCTTTTACCAATGCCTTGCCTGAATGGCTATGCAAGTCACGTCAAGAAAAGGTTATTCACTTTGACTAATCTTGACTCTTGTTTTGAAATTTTAGAGTTAAATGGCGTCACTTCATTGCTGGTTATGTTGCAGCTATTTGCTGGTGAGGCATTGTTTGGCCATGTCGAGCTTTTGAAGGAGGGCAAATTATTTGTGTTCCCGCATTTACACTCAAAGGGCTTACTGTAAGAATTTGATAAGATATGATTTACAGCTAATACATAGAAAGACTAAGGACATGCTTGGAATTCTTTTCTCATCTTTGCTACTTTTCTTATAAATGATCACTAAAGGCTTTGTTCTTATAATTTTAATTTAGCACAATTTATGGGGCATGCATCTTATGTATCCTGTATCCATTTGAGCTCACTTGTACTTGGGTTGCTGTTTTCTGTCATATTTTGGTTCTGCTGTGTGACAACACTATACTATTGACAGGGCAGCATGGAAGGAGCCTTGTATTGTGCTCTGTCCACACTGGAGCCTTAGGCTTGGCCCAGCTGTCCATTTGCTTCGTCGCTGGCATGCAGACAAACGGTGCCTTCTTGTTGTAGAGGTAAAAAAAATGTCCGCCCTTTGCCTAGTCTAACATCTACCTATTACTGATTGCTGTTGCTCTGTTGCTAAACTGCATAAATCTTTGCTTGCAGCAAGGAAATGATGCTGAGTTGAGTCTTAAGCCTTTCATGCCCTTGGCAATTCAAGTGCTTGAGTGTTCTTTCCTTTCTGGCGTAAGGTATGTTATAACTTCAAAAGGTTGTGTTTCTGATATCGTAGATTATACGTTGAAAAAAAGACAACTTTCTTGATAACAGGGTGGGAAATATTGATCCATTAGTGGGAGTGCTCAAACCGAAGTTTGTAATGGTATGACAGTCCTTGTTTCCAGCTACCTTAAGTTGTCAATCCTTTCCTTATGGCCCACTTTATTATGCAGCTTCCTGAAGGTCTTAAGTCACGGTGTTCAATAAAGGAGGTGCCATGGTCATTCCTCTATTACTCCAAGGGCAAGACCATCGAGCTCCCAAATTTACGCGAAGATTTTGAGGTGCATCTTGCAACTGATGTTGCCTTCAGATTGCAGCCTAGGCAACTGAATGAAACCACTGCAGTGGCAAGATTGAGAACAAAGCTGCTTGTAAGCAGTGGACGGTACCAGCTGGCTTCTGCAGAAAAGCAATCAGATCAATCAAAGCGTCACTTGCTACACTGTAGCACTATTGACCCAGGTAGCTTGCTGTCAGCATTGCAAGAGAAGGGGATGGTATGCTCATTTGCAGATGATAGCTCCACTGCTAGTGAATGTTCTGTTCTGATTACTAGTCCTGGAGATGCTTTGGTGAAGATAACATCTGATAGGACTGTTATATACTGCGACAATGAGAGAACATCCAATCAAATTTATGATTCACTTAGCAGTGTTTGTAAAGGGCTCTGACTGCATAATACTACATGTGTAATTGTTCGTCATGAAATTTTGCGTGTGTGAAATTGTGAATTGCCATAAGGTAGTAGTATAGTAATTGAAAAAGGGTTCAGTTTTTTATTCTACAAAAAGAGGGAATTCCTGAAGCATGTTGGTTCTGACTATTGAGTTCTGGGCTCATGGAATCTGCTTGTTGGGCCAGCTCCTGGACCGCCTGGCCTGGAAGCTTGAGGCGTCTCCTTCGAATGGTCGATCCCAACCTTTCCCCTTCCACCGCCGGCCGATGGCCGCCTCTCGCCGCCTCGCGCGGAAGCTGCCGTCGCTGATCTCCCGGCATCAGCGCCTCATCTCCCCGGAGACTGACGTACCTGAACTCACCGAAGCCCCCACCACCTCCGCATCCATCCCGCTCGACCCCTCACTGCCCGTCCTTCCGCTCGCCGTCTCCCATCTCTCGCCGCCTAACCCGCTCCCGGTGCTCCCCTCCGCTTACGCCTCCTCCCCCGCCTCTCTCTTTCGTCTCCTCCGCCGAGCGCGCCACCACCCGCGACTCGCTGCGCTCGACCTCCACATCCTCCTGTCCGCGGCCGACGCGTCTTCCGCTTTCCGACCCGACCACGGCCTCACGTCCCTCCTCGCCGCCCGCCTCGCGGCTTCCCGCCGCCTCCCTTCGCTCCAGTGCCTCCTGGAGCTCGTCCTCACCCGCCCCTGCCCCTGCGCCGACGACTCCATCTTCGCATGCCCCGAGCTCCTCCCCACCTTCCGCAAGGCTATCGTCGCCTTCGCCGCCTCCGGCGACATCCTCGCCGCATCCCAAGCACTCGCCTCTCTCCGGCGCGTCGCTGACTCCCCACTCCCCGCCGAGTTCTACAACATCATCCTCCACGCTCTCTCCCTCCTCCGCCGCCACGACGATGCCATCCGCTTCTACGGCGAAATGACCTCCGTCCACCGCGTCAACCCGGATGCCTACACATTCAACATACTCATCAACAGCTCCTGCCGGGCGGAAGGTGTAGACGCCGCCATGCGATGGTTTGGTGAGATGCAGCACCGGAGCTGTGCACCGACCGGCGTTAGTTTCAACACACTTATGCGTGGGTTCATCAGAGAAGGCAGGTATAAGGAGGGAATAAAGGTGGCACGTGAGATGCTTGAGCTTGGGGTCGGGCTGTCCGCTGCGTCCATGGAGATTTTGATTGGTGGATTGTGCCGTGGTAGCGAGGCTCTAAAGGCGGCTGAGGTGTTTGCTGAGTTTTGGGGGGATGGGGTGGTGCCAGAAGGGTTTGATTGCTTTGAACTTGTTGACGCTCTGTGCCGTGGTGGGAAGGTGGACAAAGCAGTGGAAGCTGTGGACATGGTATTAGAGAGGAATATGAAATGCTGTCTCAGTGTGCCTGCTGGTGCTACGGTTTTGGAGTGCCTGATGAAGGCGGGGAAGCTGGATGAGGTTTGCTGGTTGATGTGGAGAATGACTGATCAGGGGATTGTTCTGGATACAATTTCTTGTAACTGCATCTTTGAGGCGCTTTGTGAAGCTGGGAGGACAGCTGATGCCAACCAGCTAAGGGTGTTCGCTAAGGAGAAGGGTTTTGAGGCTGATGGTGAAACTTATCGTGTGCTGGTTCAGGGATTTGGGAGGCAGGGGAAAAGAAAGGAAGGGAAGGCTGTGTTGGATGAAATGCTTGATTTAGGATTTATACCAAATATCGCCTCTTATAATCAGCTTCTTGGTGGCTTGCATAAGTGAAAATCTTTTTGGTTACAAGAGCGCTTCTCGGGGCATGTGAAAGCACCAGACTGAAAGTATTTCGCTCGGTGAGGCTGGATAGAGATGCCTGATGAGCCACTGGTGTACGTAGCTGCACAGATATAAGTTAGAAAGTTTGTATTGAGGTATTGTTTTGATTATGTGCTTCTATTGCACATAACATTATTTTATTGCATTCCTGTGCATTCTTTTGGTTGTGTTGGCTCCACCATATCTACAACAATTCATCATTGAAATTTCCAAGCTTCCAACATGGCATTTCCATTAGTTCTTGAGACTAATTTATGAAAAAAATGTTTAATTGCCATGGATGAATTTTGAAGGCCTATCTGTTTGGAAGCAAGGTCTATTTATCAGATTTTAGTGTCGCATTTTTCTGACATCTTGCCAAACCATTCATTGATAAGGTCTGTAACTCTGTATGGATAGAAAATGCCTTATTCCATTAGTGATCTGTGTATGTTTTCAGGGAGCTACTAATCAAGTTTGCTTATGTTCCAATTTCTATTGGCCTAACTAGATAGCAACTAAGGTAGGACACTAGGACCTGAATGACATCGTTTTACCGAACTATGTACCTTACCAGCATCTTTCTTATGCCCGGTGCCTCCCAAATATCATGCTTGCCTGATCTCCCAATATTACGGATTTATGATATTTCAATGCATTAGATCAAGAAAAGTAATAGTAAGGTGGAAGATCAATGACCTCGTTAGGAAACTGTCTTCCTATTGTTTTCTTATGTGCAGCCTCTGAACATATTAAGTCCACCTAATGTGCAAGTTGGAGTCTTATACTGTTATGATATTTGGACAGTAGATATGACTCTGATATGATTGCCCCAAAATTGCAGAAAGAGGAATTGCTACGGTGGGAGTGGGACTGCTTCCAATGTAGTCTTGCAGCCGTCACTGCAAAATGATCTAGGATGGGGTGTTTGTGAAATATATGAAAAAATGTTCTGCAAGAAAATAATTTATTGGCCTGCAGTGGACATTGGAATAGAGACTTCTCAAGGTTTGCAAGAGACAATGCAATGCTTCCGTTTGGATCGAGATATCTCTTGGATTGATCCGTCTAAGGTTGGTGCTTTTGTCTTTTTAAATTGAGAATTCAAAGGGATTAATGTTGCATGAAAATTCTGTCATACAAATTTATTAGCAACCATTTGCCCACATATCTTATTTCCTCGTCTCCACTCGACATCTTTATCTTCATATATGAATTTTAACAAGGTATCATGTCAACTTGTATTGACGTTCATGTGCTTTTGTGTCAATATCTTAAGGCATATCCAGTGGTTTTGTCTAGTGATGATGATATCCTCGATGTTATCATTGTATTTGTTATCAACCAGTGTTCGGAAGTAATTACCATCGATTGGAAATCCCTTTCTACACTGAATAGATGTGACACTTCACACTTGTTCTACATTTTTGCTGTTATGCCATGCTTGGAGCCCGTTCAGTTTTATTACTTTACATAAGTGCCGTTTGCGCGTGAGCCTTTTTTTTTTTTTAAATATAAGGTTTGCGCGTAGGCCTTGGCAGAGGAGGATCGAGGACTCAGCGGCACCACAGGATTACCGGATTGGTAGCCCTGGCACCGCTGCCCGCCAGGTGCGTCCTTGTGGATGGTCACTGTGCTGGTTGCCGGCCTTCTTCAGTGGCGACATGGACTCAACTTCACCTGACTTAATGTCGTAGGAACTGCTTCCGAACCAGCTGATTGCTTGGTTCTTGCCAGAGAGGTGTCCCAATTCCAATGGGATGGTACAACATGGTTATCGGTCAAGGCTAAGATTGCAAGGTTGTAGTACCGGAGATGTGCGTTTCTGGAGGGACAAGGGAGGTATCTCTCAGTTTGGAACAAGGGAAGGGAGGTATCTCTCAGTTTTGCAAATGGAGAGGCAATGACGCATTCTATTGCTGGGCGTCTCTCTGGCGCGCTTCACTTCACAAAGCATCTTCTCTGCATTGCAGGCGTAGACAAGTCACAAACGACAAGTCGGCAACACACGATCGGTAGTGTGGATTCACTTGTTCAGAGCTCATTAGCTCCAACGGTCCAAGCTGTTGCCTGGCTTGATTTCTGGACACATATGTCACTGGCTCGATCTCTGATTCCATTCGATTTTTTTTAAAAAAAATAAACTGCAAGAATCCCACTTCCCAAATGTGTTTTTCAATCAAAAAATAGCTACTGTAGAGACAAAAAATACACAGGTTGTTCTTCTAAGTAAATACTAGGTCCATCCCAAATTATAAGACGTTTGCCTTTTTTTCACACCAAGTTTGACCATTTTTTTTTTTGCAAAATATCACTTCTTTTATCGTGGCTTGCTTTATCAATAAAAGTTCTTCAAGAATGATTTAAATTTGACTATATTTGTTGAATAAGACGAGTGGTCAAATTTAGGGTAAAAAAAGTCAAACGTCTTATAATTTGGGATGGAGGGAGTGAGAGCATGCCCGAAGCATTCATTTCTTTTTTTGGCATAACTGATCGGTTGCTTCGCGCATGTACCTGAAATGCCCTAGCGATTCGAACAGCGCGCCCTGCGCAGGGCGCCCGCCGGCGGCGGGTCGAGCCAGAGCGCGCAAATCGGCCTGACCGTGTACCTGAACGGGAGCCAGCGGCCGAAGTTGAGCTGGACGTAGAACTTGCCCTGGAGGTGCATCTCCACGAGGCCGCCGCCGGTGGTGACGTTCTTCCACACCTCTGCGTCCTCCTGCGTTATGACCACCTCGCTGACCACCAGGTGCACGCTCCGGAGCGCGGAGTCGCCGGGCTTCTGGTACAGCGGCGGCCACACCGCCTGCGTCCCGATCAGCCTCCCCTGGAAGTAGAGGTCCAGCTGCATGTAGCGCAGGACGACGTCGACCTTGGTGTTTGGGTTGTAGATGGCCGCCAGCACGTAGAGGTCGGAGTTGAGCGCCTTGCCCAGGTGCGGCGGCGGGAGCTCGTCGATGTACCCGGCGTTGAGGGTGGCCGTGCTCACGTGGATCCGGGGCGCCTTGGGGTGGTACAGGAGGTACACCACCAGGATGGCGAGGCCGATGCAGACCACCAGAAGCCAGAACAGGATGCAGCACAAGGTGAAGCAGAACGCCAGTGGCTTCCTCGCGCTCTTCTCCTTCCTCCTCCTATCCGTCAGGAGCATCTTCCGGCTCCTCGTCCCGGACGGCGGCGCTGGACTCTCACTCCCACCCGGCTCCTGCGTGCTGACGCGCTCGATGGTCTTATTGGGCTTGAGGCCACCGTGCCGGGGCAGTAGCGGTGCCGGTTCTCCTTCCGACGGGGTTGCCGGCTCGTTCGGCAGCGTGCTGACGTGCTCGATGGTCTTAGTGGTCTTCAGGCCACCCCGCCGGGGTAGTTGCGGTGCCGGTGCTCCTCCCGACGAGTCGGGGACGACGTCACTGGTCGGCGATGCAGCTGTTCCGGGGCTGGGGATGCTGCCCCGCGGTGGCAGCGCCCCTCCCGCTGCTGCGGAGTGACTTGCCGCCTGCGGCGGTGCAGCTCCTCCTTGCCCGGCACCTCTACCCCAGCGCCACGTTCGTTTTGGCGCCGGCGGTTCCTCCCGGCCGTCTCCGCGCCGGTACTGTCCGTACACCCGTGCCTGCTCATCGGCCGCCGGCTCTTGTCTCCTCACAGGCGTGTAGGTCGCCATGCGCACCTGGGGCCGGGCAGTGTCCCCGGCACTGTCGCTATGCACTGTTGCAAAGCGAATGTGGCCGGTCCCTGGATGAGGCGGCGCCGCATCGGCTCTGCGAGCACCGATGGACGGCTCGCCGTCGCCGCCGCCTGCCTGCGGTGTCACCGGCTGTTTGCTCATGGCTATAGTTGGGCAAGAGCAGAAGCAAGCAAACGGAGAAGTACCAGCACTATGCAAGAAGGGAGTGACGGAATGGGAAGGAATCAAGGAGTGGTGTTCCAAGTGAGCGAGGATGCAGTTGGCACTTGGCCCTTACAAGAAGAAGAAGAAGCAGAGGGCGGGAGCGAGAATTTTGGAGGGAAAGGGGGGCAAGCAAGGAATCGTTTGATTTGTAACCAGGGCAAGCAACTAGTAGCACCACCGTGTAGGCTGTAGCCAGGAATTTTGCGTTGGCTTGGCAAGAGAGCTTCGTTGCCACCGCCGAAAACCTTGCTCCATCTGAGCACTCTGCTTGCAACCAAAAAATGGCTGCAAGCTTGTACTGCAAAAAGCGCTTTCTGTCGACGGCCATGGGTATCGCCAGTCTTGCTTGACAGTTAAGGCTGTGTTGTTTGGTTTGGGATGCGAAGGTCGCATTCAACATTCCGCAATGAAGCGCTCACGTACACAGCCCATGTGAGCTCACTATACTGGGCACCCTTTTCCGCTCCAAGCCGAACCGTCATGGCCCAAAGGTCCACACGGACGTCTCGCCTCCCTCTTTCTTTCCATTTCCACTCCGCGTCGCCACTTCGATTCGGCTCACTGCGCTGTCCAGAAGCAGCGCGGCGGAGAGGAGCGGAGAAAGCGCTGTCCGGGAAGTGGGTCGCCTCGCCCCCGTTCGCAGGCCATGGGGTTGGAAATGCGGCAATGTGGTGCCACTGGTGCGGATCGCTGCTTCCCTTTTGTTATTATGCTCTGGTCTTTGTAAATGATGCTTGCTTGCGATCGTGCTTTTCTTATTGAAGTGCGTCGCATTGTTAGTCTGTTTTTTAGTAGGACACGTTGGATGCAATGCACTAAACGTAACGTGACCTATTCAAGCAGTCCAATCCCGACGTACTCCTTACTCCTTAGGGTTCTTGATCGATGCAGGGTTCCCTGGTGATCCTTTATGCGATTGATCGATGCAGGGTTCCCTGGTGACCCTTTATGCGATTGTTTAGTGGGGTGAAGGTTTTCATAACCCTTTTCGTTATATTTGGTATCTCCTGCGCGAGTCTTATACTGTTTGAATACAACTTATCTGTGGGCTACAGTGAATGTGTGTTGCGCCTTCCTTGCTTCTTCAGTGAAGTTCCGGCATTGGTGTGATTGAACCATAGTTTGATGAACATACGGTTGGATGATTAGTTTAGTTGTGCTAGTGATAAGCTGACAAGTTTGAGGGTGACAAGATTAGATTATAAACATAAGGTTTCCAGGAACGATCTTGTGGTGCCATAATATAATGATGCTTGTGTAAACCTAAACCTGCAATTGCTTTAATGCCTGTACTTGTTAACCTTGATTTATCATTAGTTTGTTTCTTTTGCTTTCAAGCTTTGAATGTTTTATATGTCACATAAGGACATGGGCACTGCCAAGGTCTTGTTTTGTGTGGATAAATCTTCTTAATACCATGTTTCTAGTAAATTGTGACCCCCATATATAACTAGGACACTAAAGTCTTTACCTTTTTTTTGTTAAAAAATGTACTAATATTTCCAGAAGTAGTAGTCAGACCTGGAGAAATTGTGAAGTGTGACCCAGGAGACTCCTTTTGTCATATTTCACAGGTCAGTTTTACAAGTTTTAGTAATGATTTTCCTTTTCCTTTTGGTTTATTTGAGGTTGGATCCTAATTGTTTACTGTTCGGCTGTTTTGAACTGTAATGCACAACAGATAACACTACAGGCTGGCAAGGGGAATGAGGATGTGAGGATCTTTATGAAAGTTGATGGCAGAGAATTCTTGATCGCCACACTTTCAGATGACAAGTACCCTCACCATAGAACTGATTTGTATTTGGAGAAGGAGTTTGAGTTACTACACAGCTCAAAAACCAGAAGCATCTCTGTTCTTGGCAACAACATCAGCAATCTCGAGATAAAATATCCTTTTTGTTTCTTCTATGCTGAGAAGCTCAAGTATGAATTGTGTTCCTTAACTGCTTGTCTTGTCTTTATCGACATCTGACACTTCTAGCGAACAAGGTAAATGCTGCTTTTGTTCTTGTTGTATAGAGTATCTCTGATACTTTTTCTGCCCACTTAGCACAATTTCATAAAAATTGATGTTTCAAAGAAAAATTCTACCCACTTAACATAATCTTCATAAAAAATGATGTTTCGGTTGAGATGGTTTGGACATGTCCAACGGAGGCCTCCTGAGGCGCCGGTGGGTAGTGGAGTTCTAAAGCGGGCCGATAATGTAAAGAGCGGTAGAGGTCGACCTAAACTAACTTGGGACGAGTCCGTTAAGAGAGATCTTAAGGAGTGGAATATCTTCAATGATTTAGCTATGGACAGGAGCGCTTGGAGATTGGCAATCAACGTGCCTGAACCGTGATCTCTTTTTGTCTTGTGCCCTTTATGTCCCTTTATGTGTCTCCCTGTTTCTCGTCTCTTTTGGGTTTCATCTCTAGCCTACCCCAACTTGCTTGGGACAAAAGGCTATGTTGTTGTTGTTGTTATTGTTGTTTTAAACAATGAATCTGATGAGGAGATTCCATTGGCTGTTCCACTATACCCAAATGCAGATGATATATCCTTGTACATAACAATTGTTGTTTCAGGGTTAAAACTGATTTGCTTCTTTCGAGTATATGATGACTGGTTCAACTTGCGTGATTCATGTATATATTTGTTTACACTGCGATTATTTTTCTTGTATTTGTTCGTGAAACTACTAAAATGTCTTATTTGAGCTGCCAAGTGAATCAAATCATACACTTGTTTAACATTGTTTACACTTGTTTATCATTACAACAACAACATAGCCTTTTGTCCCAAGCAAGTTGGGGTAGGCTTACACTTGTTTATCATTGTTTAACATTAATTGCTGCACCGCCAGGGCCTCCTGCTATTCATTCATGTACCTTGGAGGAGACAATGGACCCTGGGAAACAGCAAACTGATGTTGGTGCCTCTGATGATGATGACAGTGATGAAGACTATGTTGATTCAGAAGAGGGTGAAACTAGTGATGATGAGGTTTGTTAAGCAGCTACTATTTTCTGAATATTTTAGTTGTTGCTCTCGTCCTTCTATAATATCTATTGACATAATGGTTCACGAATTCAGTGAACAACCAAGCGCTAGGCACTATAAATTATTACTGAAATTCTGAAAGAGGGTTAGCGCACTATAAATTATTTTTTTTTCGAAAACCTTAGCGCACTATAAATTATTACTGAAACTCTGAAAGAGGGTTAGCTAGGGGCCATCATGCATTTGGCTGAATTTCTTATGTGTATGATTCTGTGTTTTCCCTGTATTTATTAAACTAGTACTGTTTGTGGATCTGTTATTTGATTACTGAATAGTAACCTAATGGTTGATCAAGGACCTTATACCCTGTTCATGACTAAAATTGGCTCTGTTATTGTACACATTAAGTGGAAGTGATGAATTCCATCTTCCATGGCTCTAAGCACTGGCAGAGCTATGTAGGGGCCATAGTGGGCTGTGGCCCCCCCTTGCCATCCAATTTTTGTTGAGCTAGATATATTTAGAAGCAATCTGAAACAGGGAAAAACATATCGATTAAGCAATGATGGCCTTTTCTAGCGCAGAGCAGCAGTGAGCACAATCGCTCATCCTTAATTCTTCATCTCACTGTTAGTTCTCAAGGATTTGATATTTAGGCATACTAGAAGGGGAAATGGAGTAGTAATATGGTTTTTTTTTTTACTTCTGAGTAGTCATTTAAAATCGATGTGATTACCTATATTTTGTGCTATCTTTTTTTTGTTGAGCTAGATATATTTAGAAGCAATCTGAAACAGGGAAAAACATATCAATTAAGCAATGATGGCCTTTTCTAGCGCAGAGCAGCAGTGAGCACAATCACTCATCCTCAATTCTTCATCTCGCTGTTAGTTCTCAAGGATTTGATATTTAGGCATACTAGAAGGGGAAATGGAGTAGTAATATGTTTTTTTTTTTACTTCTGAGTAGTCATTTAAAATCGATGTGATTACCTATATTTTGTGCTATCTTTTTTTTGTTTTATCCTTACTCAGTTTTTGGATTTATTTCCAAACAAAATAATACATGCACTTCTACGTTGCATTAGAAAAGTAGATAATTATCCTAGTTGCCTATTTAGTATATTTTAATTTTTTCTTTAGGCTATGGCGATAACATTTTATTTATTTTGCGCCCCCCCCCCTTCAGTTAAGACTTAAGAGGCACGCTCCGTCACAACATGCAACATGTATTCTGATATCTCCTCTCTTTTTTTTTTGCATGATATGATTTCCGTTCAGAATTTCAGTGATGAGGATGCTAGTGAGAGTTCAAATGAAGATGATGAAGACTCCCCAAAGGTGTGAGATTGTTCAAGCTGACCTTTACTGTTGTCATTGCTCATTATTTTTATGATATCCCGAAACTATATCTTTAATCCATTTTGACATATGCAGAGTGCTAAGGATAAGAATAGGCCAGCAGAAAAAACCTTGAAGACACCTCCAGAGAAAAAGGCCAAGATGACAACACCATATAAGGGCAAGAACACTGATTAGAAGTGTTACTTAACTTGTCTACATTGGTGTTCCTTCCCATGCCACTTAAATCTCACCTTCTGATCAACTTTCATGCAGGCAGTGGTACTGGTATGAGAAATGGCTATGTCCATGTCGCCACCCCGTATCCATCCAAGCTGGTGAAGAAGACGCCTTCAATCGTTGAGAGGCCTAAGCAACCTACTGGATATGCCTGCAAATCGTGCAGCAGGTAAGTTCTCGGCCCTCTCCATCTGATTTTGTCATATAATATCGTTCTTTTCACGTAGGTGTTGTAATATATACTGACACATGAGTTTTTCTTCATATCCAGGACTTTCAATTCCTACATAGCTCTGAAAACTCATTGCAAGGTGAAGAAGCATAAGCGTAGTCCTCACAAATAAGCTTTTTTTTTTTTTTTGGGATAAGCTTGGCTTGGGCAATTCACTTGTCTTTGGTAGTGGTGGGTGTCGAATCAGGTTTCTGGATTTTTATGCTAGGCTGCGTGTAAATAAGTTGCTTCTCTCGTTGGAGTACTGAATGCTATGTTTTGGTACTTTGAAGCATGGTCCATGCTATACTAGAGCGTTGGAATTTGGTCGCCAATGTGTTGTTTTTCTTCAGCTTTTCCTTTTCGCGAATAATGCATGGTCGATTCTGTGATTCTTTTCCATTGCTAGCAAACGATTATTCATCTTTATTTCGTCCTCAATCAACATGTGTTGGGTGGATTGGGATGAAACTTAAACTAATTTACATCCCAATCCAACTCAGCACATGTGAATCAAGGTGAATTCGAGACTATCAACAAGGGCTAAAAGTGGCCAGATCCATGTTGCGACCCCTTCTACATCATCAAAGCAGGTCAATCATTGACACCACTGGCTATGCCTGCAAGTGGTGCAGCAAGTAATTTCTCGCCTCTTGTATCAGGGCGTCCTTTCCAGTCTTGTTCATGACTTTCTACGATAAAGGATAGTGCTCGTAAGTGAAGTACTTTCTCCGTTCGTAAAAACACGTAACTATGGGTTACGTGCCAGAATAAGTATTTCATGTTTGATCAAGTTTATAGTAAATAATATTCATATTTATGGCTCCAAATTAATTTATTATAAAAATATATTTCATAATTAATCTAATGATATTTATTTCATAAATATTAATATTTTTTTATCTATAATTGGTCAAAGTTATTAAGATACTAAAATGTGATACTGTGCTAGAATTACATGTTTTCCTGCACGGAGGAAGTAGCATTTACGGACAAGGTGATAGGAAGTTTGGTATTAAGCAACTGAATTGTGGGGTTCGAAATGGCTGTAAAGAAGTGTGTTTCATGCCTTTGCTGCAAGGCAGCATCACAATGCCTATTGGTCTTCTTGAACATGTCAGTGCAACGTTACCGTGCTGTTTTATATGCCAACAGATTTTCTGCCTAATGGCTAATTGTGCACCTAATTTGCTACTATAATTTAAGATGAGATATAATCCCCATTTTCTTACGTAGGGCATACTGGAACTTTTTGAATGATAACTAGTAGCGTTTTCTCATGGTATTCTTTTTTCTAACTTAGCTAAAATTTAACAGCTTCAGGATTATTGCAAGGCATAAAACAAACACCGTAAAAGCAAGATGTTAGCAAATGTTAAAAAGATACTACTGATTTTGCACTATGCTATTACCAGATAACAAAGATTCTCCCTTACGGGTCACATACTCAATTCAAACATTAGCACCATTCAACAGCGACCAAAACTGAGCCAACATGTGGGCCTGTTCTAACCTTGATATTTCCCATGTTCTTAACAAGACATACTGGGTATGTTCCAAACTTGACATTCCCCAAGTTCAAAAATAATAAGACCACTATCAGATGACTACTGGGCAAGTTCCAAACTTGGCATTCTCAAGTTCAAAAATAAGACCACTAATTTTGATAACTCAAGTAGATCAACCTATAAGGTACAGCAACATGCTCTAGGCTTCATGCTTCTTTGCCTTCTGATGAGACTCAAGTGCTGACGCACTGCCAAAAGATCTGGTCCAACAAGATACTATTAGCAAACTATATAATAGCAAAATATAATCATTCACACCCAAAAAGAAAGGAACTATAAACTATACATACTTGTTGCATGACTTGCAGGCATGGCTACCAGATTTGGGGGACTTCTTGTCAGCTGTGGGGGTCTTCGTAGATTTGTCTGCAGGAGTTTTGCTAGACTGCTTTGCAGAATGAGTTGAGACCTTGTCACCTTAGGTAAATGAAAATATAGTTAAACATTCACATGTTAATGTTACGCATCCATTAGTTGAGCTTTATATTAGGTAAATGAAAATATAGTTAAACATCACATGTTTTAACCTTACACATCCATTATAGTTAGTTAAACATTTGCATGTTAATGTTACACATCCATTAGTTGAGCTTTATATACGGTAAAAGAAAATATAGTTAAACATCACATGTTAACCTTACACATCCATTAGCTGGGCTTTATGTGAGAACATAAAAAGAGTTGAGACTTCACATGTTAATGTTACACATCCATTAGTTGGGTTTATAAGAACATAAAAGGGGCAGCTCACCTGTTTTCTGAGCAGATTGTTCAGACTTAGCCTTCTTACCAGAAGGTGCCTCAACTTCAATTGCCCTCTTCTTGACAACTACTACATCAGTCTACAATTTAAAGAATAAACAGAATAAATAGGGTGAGACATGACTGCAACAAGCACCAGAGGAAAATAAACAACTATCTAGTGCACATCTTACCTTCTTTGGGGTAGGAGTCTCTTCTTCCGAACCAGAATCATCACTAGGATCTGCACCACTTGACACTTCATCTTCATCACTGGAGTCATCTTCAGACATTTCACTATCACTCTCACTATCAGTGAAATCATCATCATCATCACTAGAAGATGATTCAACTTTCATACCACCCTTCACTGGAACCTTTGCCGCAGAAATTTCTTGGAAAACCAAAACCAAAATAAGTGACACATGCAATAAAACTTGTTTTGTACACTCATTAGGCATAATGAAGTTTATAATGCAATAGAAAAAGAAAACCACTTACCATTTGTTGGAATTTGGTCGGTTTCTAGCTCTTCATCTGAACTATCTTCACCAGAATCAGGCGTGAATAAAACCAATGGCGGTTAAGGAAAATAGAGTTACCATGAAACAGAGCCTAGATTTAAATAGAAATCTTACAACAACAACAACAACAACAACAACAACAACATAGTCTTTTGTCCCAAGCAAGTTGGGGTAGGCTAGAGATGAAACCCAAAAGAGACGAGAAATAGAGAGACACATAAAGGGACATAAAAGGCACAAGACAGAAAGAGGTCACGGTTCAGGCACGTTGATTGCCAGTCTCCAAGCGCTCCTGTCCATAGCTAAATCCTTGGAGATATTCCACTCCTTCAGGTCTCTCTTAACGGACTCGTCCCAAGTTAGTTTAGGTCGACCTCTACCGCTCTTTACATTATCGGCCCGCTTTAGAACCCCACTACGCACCGGCGCCTCAGGAGGCCTCCGTTGGACATGTCCAAACCATCTCAACCGATGTTGAATCAATTTCTCCTCCATTGGTGCCACCCCAACCCTATCTCAACAATTAAATAGAAATCTTAAAAATCATAAATTTTGATAATAATAAGAAAAGACACAAATCTTGATCTTGATGAAAGGATATTCAAAAAGAGGAACAGGGGACTTGTAGCCACAGAAGAAAACACTAGCTGTTTTTGAATTGTGTGATATCTCAAAATCTTTATCAAATATCAGATCACATGAGATCTGAGGATGTTTCTCAACTGATAAAGTCCCAAGCACTATTTTCTTATCGTCGATTTTAACAGACACAATGACATTCTCACTCGCTTTCTTTGGTTCCCCCAGTGCAGCCTGAAAACAGAGGAAAAACATCAAATTAGACAAGGACTAAAAAAGCTCATAAAGATTACAATTACAATGTAGAATCAAATCAGCTAAGGGACCTAAAAAAACTCATAATATTTGCAATTACAATGTCGAATCAAAAATTACAATTACAATGTAGAATCAAAATAAAATCAGCGAAGGAACCTAAAAAACTCATATAACATTTGCAATTACAATGTTGAATCAAATCAAAGGGACCTAAAATTTACAAGGGTAAAGTGTGTAAACCTGTGAAAGGTGGATAACCAAACCATCATCAACTTTGCAAGAAACCGTGGCTCCTGGCTTTACTTCTTTACCTATATGATTATAAAAATCAATTCTTTAATTTAGTATTGCAAGCAAGGTAACAAAAGTATAGAAAGAAAAAAAACTACTTAATGCACTTTCTACCAAATCCAAAAACCAAACAATGATAGCTAATATCAACAAGGGCGTACCAGATACCAAGCTTTCCTTATTATAAATAGGTTTGCTACCACAGAATTCTAACAAAATGCACCATACAGACTGGCGGACAACCACAGAAATCTGACCATATCTTTCACACATGATAAAACAGATTGACAGATTGGCCAAGTATGAAGATAGTGACCAAGTAAGATGCGCAATATCCAACATTGGTTAAGTCAGTACATAGGCTCAGAAGTGGCCACCAATGACGTACCATATATGTACATATATATCTATCAACAGAATATAATCATTCTCGAAGGGGCAAAAATAAAACTTCCATGATACCTGTCCACGGAGACATGGACAACAGACTAATACATATCCTAGTTCGAAATTCATAGAACAAATGTAGAAAGTGACATCCAAACAACATACTTTTCAACAGGAGTGCTTTACCCAATTAAAAAGAACACTAGTTGTATGATAGATGCCTACAGCCAACACAACGAGCTGAATCTAACTCCATCGCAACTTCAGTTCAATTCCAAAAGTAACATAAAGCAGTATATAAACTGGCATCTGGACCGAGTATCACAGAACAAAAGCAATCGGAGACTACTAATGGTAAACGGGACACGGGGGGTGTCAGTGGTTGAGAAACCGAGCCGCGAATCGCACTGAGCAGACGAGGATAGTAGCGAGGGGAAAAGTGCGAAGTGGTTACCCCAGAACTCCATTGCGCCGACGAGGAAGCGGCCGCGCAGAACCCTAGCCGAGTGGGAGTGGGAGTCGGAGCGGGAGGCGCCGGTGCGGGGTTCAGGGTTTAGCTGCGGAGTCGAATTGGGGGAGAGCAGGGGCCGCTCTTAAAGGGAAGACGGATCGCTTGGACCGTCCGATTCGTGCTCTGGGGATCTGGCCCGTTCATTGTGGGTGTTTTCTTTTCATAATATATATTTTATAGTTTCTGTGAAAAAAATCAGCCTCCAGCAGCTATTCTATCCAGAAATCCAAATTAGCTAACTAGGTCTTATATAGATGGATTCCAAATTCTAAATTTTTACACTATCTCCACCACATCGAATCCGAACATTAAATATAGATAAAAAATAACTAATTGTACAGTTTTGTTATAAATCACGAGACAAATCTTTTGAGCTAAATTAGTTCATAATTAGACACTAATTACCAAATATAAACGAAAGTGCTACGGTAGCCAAATTCTAATTTTTTTTACATCTAAACACCCCCTAGTCATTCCGTCCTTCTCGGCGGTTGAAGAAAGTGAGCCTCCCCGGCTTGCCATCCGCCTCCCCGCGTGATTTCCGTGCAGCGCTCGTCCTTGCTACACCCCTAGTCATATTGCCTCCACCTCTAGGCGGCCTCCTCTCCTGGGTGTCCCACGGACGTCCTCCTTTGTGTCACACGGTCGGAGCTCTGCGTCAGCGTCTATGAACGCGTGCTTGACGTGCAACTGAGGCGCCGCAGCAGCGCCGCGAAGCTCGCTGAGACCGAACGAGTGCAGCTGCAGCGGGCCCGTCGTCTCCCCGTCGTTGGCCTTTATGCTGCCGTCTTTATCAACTATGGGGGCCGACGCCGGGCTGTTGACGAGGGACAAGAGGCAGCTCAAGGACACGAGCCGGCGCAAGAGCTTCACTGCTGCAGCCGGGACTGCACAATGCTGTTGGAGGCCACCGCGGTGTTCTCCGCCGCGCGGCACTTGGTGGCCGACGCAAGCTGAGCACCGACCTCCACGACTTCGGCGTTGTGTGAGCTGGCTAAGTTGAGCCGTGTAGGAAGTAGCTAGCTTAGCTTGGTGCGTGTGCGTGCGAGCAGCCGGTGGGAATCAGCTAAAGTACGAGACGGACGAGACTGGTTGCCAAGGTGCGGTCAATGCGAGTTGCCTGTTCGACGAAATGTGCTAACCAGTAGAGCCTGTTGCCCAGTGACATGGCGGGGTTGAATGTTGAGATAGTTATTTTTGCAGAGAGCCTCTTGAAGCAGTCTAACTTTTTTTTAGATGTTTCTATTTTACAAAATAGCTAAATCAGAAAATTTAGAAAGTGTTTTTAGCCATTTTCTTGGAGTTGCTCTAAGGTTTTTTTTTCTGACCGAAGAGCATAAGGCCTTCCGCAGCGCAGTGTAGAAGTAGCGCCAGAAGAAAAAAAATGTGGGTCCCATAGTAGGAAACGGGCAAGTGTTGCAGCGTATTCGAAAGCCAGGCATCGCAGCCATGTTTAGTCTGGGACCTCATGATAAGATAAAGTATTGCTCACCATCAACACCAAACAGAAGCGCGAGGAGTCAATGCACCCGTAAAATAAATATTGTTTAAGGCCTCATTGGTTGGTTACCAAAATTTGTCATACCAAAGATTTGGAAAGCCATGGTTTTGCCTAATGATTGGTTGGCTATCAAAATTTGTCAACTTCTCACATTTGGCTTGTCAAATCTTTAACAATTTTTTGCCTAACTTTTGGCTTGCCAAATTCTTGGCATAGCAAATTTGTTAGGAAACCAATCAGGCCCTTAATATTTGAGCATCGGTAGGCCACGGAGCATGTAGTTGTGCCGCTCCGAGATTTTGAAGCACTGGTGAAAAAATAGCATCAAAATTGCAGTGTGGAGATCGGCTCCTAAACCCTCTCTCTCCATTTTAAGGGTTACTCAGGCGCAACACTACAGAAGACCTAAGAGGGGCAAAATAGGAAAAGGGTGGAAGATCTTGATGGCTAGAGGGGGTGAATAGCCTTCTAAAAAATTCTACAAAGACAAGCTAAGAGCTACGCTAACAAGCTAGCAAGGTAATTAAGAAAATAATACAAGAGAGTTAGGAGGGTATCGCCGAGGGCGAAGTATTGAGCCAATCAATCAATATGATCAAGAGATGAATTCCACAAAACACAACCACCGGGATCAATTAGTCACAATAAGAAAGTGATGACACAAGATTTATCCCGAGGTTCACGTGCTTGCCGGCACGCTAGTCCCTGTTGTGTACCTCTTCACCACGTGGTTCAGTGGCTAATCGGTCACACACCGAGCCTCTCAAAAGACGCCACAAGAACCTACCAAATGGCAAAAGGTTGCAAATGACATGAGCAATCCACTAATGTTGCCTTTGGCGCTTCGTCGAGGTAGGCACAAACCCCTCACAATCACTAGAGGTGGCCAAGAACAATCACCAACTCTTGCCAACGCCTCCAAGCTACTCCAAGCCGTCTAGGTGGCGGCAACCACCAAGAGAAACAAGAATCACGTAGCAAATCAACCACCAAGTGCCAACTAGATGTAATCTCACAATGCAAATGCACTTGGATCACTCAATCTCACTTTGAATATGCAAAGAAGCAAGAGAGATAAGTGTGAGGGGTGTTGCTTAGCTCAAAGTGCTCACAAGTATGTCAAAGAATGCTAGAGTTAGAGCTAAGATCCGGCCAACGAGTATTTATAGACGTACCCCTTCGAATAGAGCCGTTAGGCATAAGATTCCGCAGCAGTCGCGCTGACCGGACGCGTTGGTCGCACGGACCGGACGCGCAGGTGCGTACACCATCCATGCGCGAAGCACGACCAGACGCGCTGGTTGAATTGACCAGACGCGCGAAGCTTGACCGAACGCGCTGGTACCGTAGCTGACCAGACGCGCTGGTCAAGCCGAGCAACGCTCCAGCGAATCAGCGACCGGACGCGCTGCTAGTCGCATCGGACGCCACAATGTCAGCGTCCGGTTAGAGTCCAGTAAGCTCTCACAACGACCGGACACGTCCGGTCGATCGTGACCGGACGCGCCACCGCGTTCGATCAGAGAACCGAGACATGGACACACACTGAGCACTGACCGGACGCGTCCGGTCACACAGAGACCACGTCCGGTCCAGCGTCCGGTCACCTCTGTGACCTTCGTTCACCCCCGTTTGATTCACCCTTTCATATATGAGCTATACTAAGTATGTGTGTCACTTTAGCACATGTTTTAGCTCATGAAACAACATGTGACAACGCCTCCAAAACTCAACATTGGCGTAAAGGAAAATAGGCGTTTCAATTTCTCGAAAACGCCTGAATCCCGCCTCGCAAACTCGGCGGGAGGGGGAGAGGACCCCAAACCCTCTCTACCGCTCACGCTCCAACGCAACGCAAAATGTGCTAACACCACCAAGTGATCACGTCATGTGTGAGTGTGTTAGCATTTTCACAAAATATTTTTCAAGGCGTTATTAGCTATATCCAAATGCATATGATTATGAAATGCACACCTAGAGGAACTTAGGAGTTCAATAGCCGTGTCATTTCCCTATTTATAGTATGGCTATCTATTCTATAATGTAACCACACCCACTAGGTGTCTTGGTTACTAAAACACAACCCTTAAGCATAAACATTTGCCTTGATCACGTAGGGTTACGTCTAAATCCAAGTGTGGCCATCATGATCACCATGTCTATCTTGCCACCAACCTTAGAATATACTAATCCTCGTATGCTATATACAACTTAGGCATAGCATTAGTACTTAGGTATTATCACTAATTACCAACACCAAACATAGAGCTTTTAATCTCTCCCTTTGTTGGTAATTGGTGACAACCCTTTCACAAAGATATTATGATAGAATTTTGATTGAACCCATGTCACATTGTCCAAGTATATTACCATGTGTAAGAATTATGGACATGTGATCATGAATTCAAATTGATAGCAATGACTCCCCCTACATGTATGCTATATGTTTGGATTTAGGAAGCATACATGCTTAGATAGGAAAATATAGGAGCATTGACTACCAATAGATGCTAAGTGTTTTAGATTATAGACCTTTGAAGTGTGATACCATCGGAGTAGTGATAAACATCATCTTAGCACCTTGTGTAGTTAGACACCACTTGAAAAAAGCACAAACATAACTAGAAACCTCGTGAGATCAACATTGAAAGCAAGGCTCTAGTACCACTTTGAAAAACATGAAGCAAGAAAGATCTAACTACTTCCTATTCATGCTAGTACCTCAATATACCATTCAAATTATACTAGCAAGTCACAACACAAGCAATGTATCAGAGAAAAAGAAATACATAATTATGCATCATACATATGAAGTGCACATGAAAATGCAACATTCATATTTAAGAGCTTGCTCCCCATACTTATGTGCTCAAAATTTTAGTCGATCCCCTTCTTTTATCAATTCTCCCCTTTAGGTTTTCTTCATGTTTAAGAGCTTGCCCCCCTACTTGTGTGCTCAAAATTTTAGTTGATCCCCTTCTTTTATCAATTCTCCCCTTTAGGTTTTCTCCCCTTTTAGAATCTATCTTTGTGAACAATATTTTCTCTCCCTTTGGCACAAATGATCACAAGGGACCAATGTTAGATAGATTATCATGTTGAATTATGGGGTGAGGATCAAGTTTATAATTTAACCTAGATTACTTGCATAAATAAAATGCTTCGGTTTGATCCAAGGGCAAGCTTCTTCACACCTCACTAGAAGGGTTATCATGCACCATGTTGAAGCAAATATTTAGACAAGTTTTCTAGATTAAACACTTAGGATCACAAGCTACTTAAACAAGTTTTATGCTACCACTAGATTATACAAGACATGGAAACAATAGTGGCACCATATAACCTTCAAAATCATTTGATTTTCATGAATGAGCCTAGAACATGTAAATTATGACTAGATGCACTAAACGAGTCCTTAGCATAGAATGTATGACATGTTAACTAATTGTACCTTGGGGCTCGAAGAAGAGGCATGTCATATATGAGGTGCATTAACTCATGTTGGAGAAGTCAATTATGTTCAACTCATTCTTTAGCTTGTGAAATCTCTTCTTATCAAGTGGCTTGATGAATAGATCAGCTAATTGATCTTCAGTGCCCACATTCTCAATTGCAATGTCACTTTTTTGTTGATGATCTCTAATGAAGTGATGACAAACATCAATATGCTTTGTTCTTTGATGTTGAACCGGATTGTTGGTTAGCTTCACGACACTTTCATTGTCACATAGCAATGGCATATTTTTAAAATTGATTCCAAAATCCTTCAATGTTGCCTTCATCCACAAGATTTGTGCACAACAACTATCCGCGACGATGTATTTGGCTTCAGCGGTAGATAGTGCAATACTATTTTGCTTCTTAGATGACCATGAGACAAGTGATCTTCCCAACAATTGACAAGTCCTGGAAGTGCTCTTTCTCTCCACTTTGTCATTGGCATAGTCGGAATCCGAATATCCAACTAGCTCAAAGCTTGCACCTTTGGGATACCATAATCTAACATCTTGTGTATACTTTAAGTACCTCAATATTCTCTTTGTTGTCTTCAAATGACTTTCTCTTGGTGAGGCTTGAAATCTTACACACATGCATACACTAAACATTACATCGGGCCTTGATGTCGTCACATAGAGTATGCTACCAATCATTGATCTATATAGCTTTTGATCCACCATGTTGCCACTCTTGTCACTATCCAAGCTTCCACTCGTACCCATTGGAGTTGTAATGCTCTTTGCATCTTCCATGCCAAACTTCTTTAGCATATCCTTAATGTATTTGGTTTGGCTCACAAATGTTCCTTCCTTTATTTGTTTGATTTGAAGTCCAAGAAAGAAACTAAGTTCACCAATCATTGACATTTCAAATTCCTTTGCCATCATTTTTCCAAACTCATCACAATAATCTTGATTGGTTGAACCGAATATGATATCATCGACATATATTTGCAACATAAACAAGTCTTTCCCAATCTTCTTGGTGAAGAGAGTAGTATCTACTTTGCCTATGACAAATCCTTTAAATAGCAAGAAGTCCCTCAATCTTTTATACCATGCTCTAAGTGCTTGCTTCAATCCATACAGAGCTTTTCTCAATTTGTAGACATGATTGAGTTTCTTGTCATCTTCAAAATCGGGAGATTGCTCCACATACACCTCTTCTTGAATGTACCCATTGAGAAATACACTCTTTACATCCATTTGATATAGCTTGATATTGTGAGCACAAGCATAGTCAAGTAAGATCCTAATTGCTTTCAATTTTGCAACCGGGGCATATATTTCACCAAAGTCAAGACCCTCTATTTGTGTGTAACCTTGAGCCACTAGTCTTGCTTTATTCCTTACTACTATCCTATCTTGATCTTGCTTGTTACGAAAGACCCATTTTGTTCCAATAATATTGTGATCACTAGGTCTCTCAACTAATTCTCATACTTCATTTCTTTTGAAGTTGTTGAGCTCTTCATGCATTGCATTTACCTAATCCGGATCTCTCAATGCTTTATCAATGTCCTTGGATTCTTCCATTGACACAAAAGAAGAGTGAGCACAAAATGATGCCAATCTTGATCTAGTTTGAACTCCCCTTTGTATGTCACCAATGAAGGAATCCAATAGATGGTCTCTTATAATGTTAGTTGGTTGAAGCATTTGGACTTGATTGCTTGGATGTTGATGTTGATTATGAGTTGGAGATGATGAACTAGCCACTTGTTGATCTTGTTGCACTTGAGATGATGTACTAGCTTGATTTTGTATTAGAGAACCACTAGCTTGTGTAATTGGACTTTAGAGCTTTGTAGTCATCCACATCAATCACTTGCTTTGTCCTAATATCACCAATATCCATTTTTTTCATAGCATTGGTCAATTGAGTTTCTCTCACATCATCCAAGTTATCTTCCTCATCTTGATAGCTATTTGTTTCATCAAAATTAACATCATGAACTTCCTCAAGTAAACCACTAGCCAAATTCCAAACTCTATAAGCTTTGCTAGTAGTGGAGTAACCAAGTAAGAATCCTTCATCACATTTCTTCTCAGACTTGCTCAATCTAGTATCCTTTTTCAAGATGTAGCATTTGCAACCAAATACCCAAAAGTATGCAATGTTGGGCTTTCTTCCATTTAAGATCTCATATGGTGTCTTCTCTGGGAACTTGTGGCAATAGAGGCGGTTGCTATAGAAGCAAGTCGTGTTGATTGTTTTAGCCCAAAATGAATGACTCACATTATACTCATTCAACTTTGATCTTGCCATATCAATTAAGGTTCTATTCTTCCTCTCAACTAGGCCATTAGATTGAGGTGTATACTTGGCCGAAAATTAATGTTTGATTCCTAGTTCATCACATAGCTCATCAACTCTTGTGTTTCTAAACTTACTTCCATTGTCACTTCTCACTTTCTTGATTGTGGTTTCAAACTCATTTTGTACCCTCTTGATGAACTTCTTGAATATATCAAATACATCACTCTTGTCCCCAAGAAAGAATATCCACGTGTATCTAGTGAAATCATCCACAATCACAAAGCCATACTTATTGCCACCAATGCTTATGTATATAGTTGATCCAAATAGATCCATGTGCAACAACTCAAATGCCTTAGAAGTACTCATAATGCTCTTCAATGGATGAGTGTTCCCCACTTGCTTTCCGGCTTGACATGCACTACATAGCTTATCCTTCTCAAATGTGACATCCTTCAAGCCTCTAAGTCATACTTACTAACTTGTTCAATTGCTTCATGCCAACATGACCAAGTCTTCTATACCATAACCAACCCATACTTTATTTGGTGAGCAAGCATGTTGAAAGTTGAGTGTCACTAGCATTGAAATTAACTAAGTATAGATTCTCATATCTAAAACCCTTGAAGATCAAATTAGAGCCATCAACACTAACTATCTCCACATCATCAACACCAAATATGCACTTGAAATCAAGATCACATAATTGAGCAACCGAGAGAAGATTGAAGTTCAACTTTTCAACTAAGAGCACATTGGAAATGCTATGATCATTTGAGATTGCAATTCTTCCAAAAGCCTTTACATCGCCCTTACTATTATCACCAAATGTGATGCGATCAATGCCACTATCATTTGATTTGAGAGAGTTGAACATTCTTGAATCACCAGTCATATGTTGAGAGCACCCACTATCAAGCACCCAATGCCTTCCTCCGGCCTTGTAATTCACCTACAAAGCAAATTAATGTCTTTTAGGTACCCATACTTGCTTGGGTCCTTGGAGGTTAGTAACTAAGTTCTTTGGTACTCAAATGGTCTTCTTCTTTGGGCCCATAATTGGTGTACCAACAAACTTAGCATGCACACCTTTCTCACCCTTGGTAAGCACATAACAAGAATTAAAAGGAATGTAAGGTACATTAGTATTTTTCTTGTTCTTGTTCATTTTGTTGCAATTATGCTCTAGGTGTCCAACTTATTTGCATCTATTGTAAAACCGGCCATTACTCTTCACAAAGCTAGGCTTGTGAGTTACAAAGGTCGCCTTGCCCTTCTTAGGAGTATAGCTCAAACCCTCTTTGTTAAGAGAGAACCTTTGGCTACCCAAGCATTTTAACAAGCGGGCATCCCTACCATAGGTATTGCTTAATGCGCGGGTGAGACCATCCACCTCTCTCTTGAGAGTCTCATTCTCAACCACAAGTGATGAATCACTAGTAGTAGAGATGGAGTTAGTTATGATGGATGATGATGAGCTATATGAAGCATTAGTAGGACCAACAAATAAAGAATCATCAATAATATCATATGTTAGTCCAATATCACAAGTGACAATCACTTGCTCCTCCTTAGCTTCCTTCATGAACTTCTCCAACTTGAGGTCCTTTTTCTTGATGAGCTCAAGTAGAGTTGAGTGGGCTTTCTTAAGCCTAGTGTGAGCAATTTCAAGATCCTCGTGGTCTTCCTTTAGACACTCACGAGAGGACTCTAGCTCATCAAAGGATTTTCTAAGAGCTTTGAGCTCTTGTTCAATTCCTTTGCACTCATTACTCTTTTTGAGAGCAACAAGCTCCTCCGTTAAGGCATTATTTTTATTGCTCTTGGCAATAAGCTCTTGCTCCAAGATTTTGCATCTCTTGGTGATCCTCTTGTAACCCTTGCTCATTTAATCTATTATGCCCAATAGATCATCCTTGGAGTAGTCCTCATCTTCCTCATCATCACTCCTACAACCATCACTAGCACAAGAATCATTATCACTATCATCATATTTTACCTTGGTAGGCTTGGCCATAAGGCATGTCGATGTAGTGTCGAAGATGGATGACTTGTTGGAGAGGACGAGACTTGCAATGGCTCACCGAGTGGTCCTTTCAATATCACTAGAGGTTACATCATCATCACTATCGGAGTTGTCACTATCCCAAGTGACCACATAACCACCACTCTTCTTCTTGTTGTTGAATGTGAAGTTCTTTTTTTGTTTTCTTCTCCTTCTCTTTCTTATCCTTCTTGTTCTTCTTGAGCTTCAAGTCCCCATTATGAAATCTCTTATCTTCATAGGGGCAATCCGTCACTATATGATCGGGGCTATTGTAATTGTAACAAAGGATCTTTGCCTTTATAGTGTCTCTCCTCTTCCTTGCCCCATATCCTTTCTTCTTCATGAATCTTCCCATCTTGTGCACAAGGAGGGCCATGGTCTCATCATCGAATAGATCATCATCATCGCTCTCCACCTTGCTCTTGCCCTTAGAAGATGAAGCCTTGAATGCAATGGGCTTCTCTTGCTTGACCTTGATCTCCTTCTTCTCATCTTCATCTTCATCATCATCATATTTAGCATCGGTCATGACATCTCCAAGCACTTGGTTTGGAGTCACCTTGTCTAAACCGTCTCTTTGGATCATCTTCCTCAAGATAGCAAACTTCTTAGGTAAGTTCATCAAGAACTTATGTGAGAAGTCCTTATCCTTGACATCTTCTTCTAGGCTCTTGAGATCATTGACAATAATTTGTAGCCTATAGAACATCTCCGATATGGACTCATCATCCTTCATCTTGAAGCTTGCAAACTTATCCTTGAGCATATAGAGCTTGACACTCTTTACTGTTGAAGTACCCTCATATGTTTCCTCTAATCTTGTCCACACTTCACTTGCCATCTCAAGATCCTTGATTTGCTCAAAGACCTTTGCATCAATCCCATTGTATAGAGTGTTGAGAGCCATAGTGTTGCATTGGTTGTTGATGCGGTCATTGTTGATGAGGTTGTCGGGATCAATGATAGCATAATCATGATGTGCAACCTCCCAAACCTTCTCATTAATAGAGCCAAGATATTACTTCATCTTTCTTTTCCAATGATCAAAAAATGAGATACCATCAAAGAATGGAGGTTTGCCCCCGACATGGTTGAACACAACTTGAGCCATCTTACACCGAGGTTGTTAAGCCTTACAAACGATGACCATGGCTCCGATACCACTTGGAAGGTCTTGATGGCTAGAGGGGGGTGAATAGTTTTTAAAAAAATTCTACAAAGTCAAGCTAAACAAGTTTATCAATATAACAAATAGCGAGATGCGAGTTTTGCTTAGCCTACGGGGTGTTTACAAGTCACCTATCCAATTCATAATTCTAGTATATTTGCACTCAACCGCATAAGTCAAACCGCACAGCTTAGTTACAACTAAAGCTAACTAGCTACACAAGCTAAGAGCTACACTAACAAGCTAGCAAGGTAATTAAGAAAATAATACAAGAGAGTTAGGAGGGTATCACCGAGGGGCGAAGTATTGAGCCAATCAATCAATATGATCAAGAGATGAATTCCACAAAACACAACCACCGGGATCAATTAGTCACAATAAGAAAGTGACGACACAAGATTTATTCCGAGGTTCACGTGCTTGTCGGCACGCTAGTCCCTGTTGTGTCCCTCTTCACCACGTGGTTCGGTGGCTAATCGGTCACACACCGAGCCTCTCAAAAGGCGCCACAAGAACCTACCAAATGGTAAAAGGTTGCAAATGACATGAGCAAGCCACTAATGTTGCCTTTGACGCTTCGCCGAGGTAGGCACAAACCCCTCACAATCACCGGAGGTGGCCAAGAACAATCACCAACTCTTGCCAACGCCTCCAAGCTGCTCCAAGCCGTCTAGGTGGCGGCAACCACCAAGAGAAATAAGAATCACACAGCAAATCAATCACCAAGTGCGAACTAGATGCAATCTCACAATGCAAATGCACTTGGATCACTCAATCTCACTTCGAATATGCAAAGAAGCAAGAGAGATGAGTGGGAGGGGAGTTGCTTAGCTCAAAGTGCTCACAAGTATGTCAAAGAATGCTAGAGTTAGAGCTAAGATCCGGCCAACGAGTATTTATAGACGTACCCCTTCGAATAGAGCCGTTAGGCACAAGATTCCACAGCAGTCGCGCTGACCGAACGCGCTGGTCGCACGGACCGGACGCGAAGGTGCGTACACCATCCATGCGCGAAGCACGACCAGACGCGCTAGTTGAATTGACCAGACGCGCGAAGCTTGATCGAACGCGCTGGTCCCGTAGCTGACCAGACGCGCTGGTCAAGCCGAGCAACGCTCCAGCGAATCAGCGACCGGATGCGCTGCTAGTCGCACCGGACGCTACAGTGTCAGCGTCCGGTTGGAGTCTAGTAAGCTCCCACAACGACCGGACGCGTCCGGTCGACCGTGACCGGACGTGCCACCGCGTCCGATCAGAGAACCGAGACACGGACACACGCTGAGCACTGACCGAACGCGTCCGGTCACACAGAGACCGCGTCCGGTCCAGCGTCCGGTCACCTCTGTGACCTCCGTTCACCTCCGTTTGATTCACCCTTTTATATATGAGCTAGACTAAGTATGTGTATCACTTTAGCACATGTTTTAGCTCATGAAACAACATGTGACAACGCCTCCAAAACTCGACATTGGCGTAAAGAAAAATAGGCGTTTCAATTCTTCAAAAATGCCTAAATCCCGCCCCCAAACCGTCTCTACCGCTCACGCTCCAACGCAACGCAAATGTGCTAACACCACCTAGTGATCACGTCATGTGTGAGTGTGTTAGCATTTTCACAAAACATTTTTCGAGGCGTTATTAGTTATATCCAAATGCATATGATTATGAAATGCACACCTAGAGGCACTTAGGAGTTCAATAGCCGTGTCATTCCCCTATTTATAGTATGTCTATCTATCCTATAATGTAACCACACCCACTAGATGTCTTGGTTACTAAAACACAACCCTTAAGCATACACCTTTGCCTTAATCACGTAGGGTTACGTCCAAATCCAAGTGTGGCTATCATGATCACCATGTCTATCTTGCCACCAACCTTGGAATGTACTAATCCTCGTATGCTATATACAACTTAGGCATAGGATTAGTACTTAGGCATTATCACTAATTACCAACACCAAACATAGAGCTTTCAAAAGGTCATGGAGTTTTTCACCTTGGGCTTTAGGCGCTCGGCCCAGCCTATGCTGGGCCTAAGGCCCAACTCTATGCTGTTTGCCCGCGTTGCCTAGGCGTGTTTGGAGACCTACTAGAAGCACAACTTCCTTTAAAAAATAGTGTCATGTGACCCTAAAAAAAAGAACGGCTAGCGTCCAGACGTCTAGCGCGAGGACACATCCGACGTCGTGCCCGCCCCGCTTGCTACGCCTGTCCCACCCACCTCGCCTATCCCGCCTTTTTCAAAAAAAAAAAATCCTGGCCCACATGCAACTCTGCGTCTGCACGTCTCACATGCACTGCTGCACCTACAAACCCGCTCCTGCATGCTAGTTCACCTACGCATGCAGTTGTGCACCTCATGCATGCCGATGCACATCACGTGCCTGCTGATGTCCGCCTCGTGCCTGCTGATGCGCATACTCATGTTTCAAATGTGTTTATCTACATGCGCCCGCTTCCTACGCATGCTCATGTTGCAACATACGTCTACAACAGATGAAATATTTATAAACATATATTTGCAACATATATGTATAGCAACTACAACATCTAGATAAACACATTTGAAATATACTCCCTCCGATCCGTTTAATGTGGCGTGATCTAGTTTCTGAGAATGGCTATTTTATCTGTCGTAGCAACCATAACATGCGCTCCTATTAAATGGTATGCAGCAGTTACCAAGCGTTTTTCGCCTTTCCCACTCCATGCATGAGTGCATGCATAATTGATCTGTAATCCCATTGGCCTACTTCTCATCCCTTACTGCATGCAATTGTTCACGGCTCCGCTAAATATAGAAAACAAAGCTAGATTAAATTATTCTTGTATGTGGAATACTAGTGTTGGTGCCAGATAAATAGGACCGGAGGGAGTACATCTGAAACAGATAAAATATTTTGAATAGGCTTGCGAGGTATGTCTGAAACATATGCAACATTGCAACATATGTAGCGTCCGGATGGAACACTTACAACATAGGCCTGAAACAGATGAAACATCTAGAACATACACTTGTAACATACTCCCTTCATCCAGAAAAAATACAACTACAGGTTACGTGCCAGCAAAAGTAGTTCATGTTTGACCAAATTTCTAGTGAATAATATCCACATTTATGGCTCTAAAATAATTTATTATGAAAATACATTTCATAATTAATCTAATGATACTTATTTAATATCATAAATATTTATATTTTTTATCTATAATTGATTGAACTTAAGATACTAAACCATGACACTATGCTAGAATTGCATTCTTTCCAGGACAGAGGGAGTACATGTATAGCCCCTAGCCCACTACAACATATGCAATGTCCAGATAAAACACTTGCAATATACATTTAAAACAGTTAAAACATTTGAAATATACACTTGCAATATACGTGTATAGTCATTGTAATATATGCAACACCAAATATGCTTTTGTAACATCCAGATGAAACATATGCAACATATATATAACATACGGTTGCAACATATGTCATCTACTTGCTACCGTCCAATGGAAGCTAGTTGACGCGGCGCGGGGAAGCGCAGCGTGAGGTTGCGAGTGGCGCGAGGCACAAGCGGGGGCGTGAGGCGCGAGGTGCGGACAGCGCGAGGCACGGACGGGGTGTGCGGCACGAAGCGCACGCGACGTAGGGTGGGTCTGGTGCGACCGGGCGAGGCGCGAGGTGCAGGGGCGCACGGCATGAGGCAGGGGAGGCGCATGGGCGCATGGCACGAGGCGGGGGAGGCGTAGGGGCGGGTCCGTGCGACCGTGCGAGGTGGGATTTTTTTTAGGAAAGTGCGAGTCACGAGGTGCAAAGACGCAAGGCGCCTGGCGAGAGGTGCAGGGGTGCGCGAGGCTGGACCGTCTCGTCCGGATGGACGTCTTGATAGGACCATTACTATAAAAAAATGGTACTCCCTTCGTACTAAATTATAATTCATTTGACTTTATTGATCTCAAGTTTGACTACTTGTCTTATTCAAAAAATTTGTGCTAGTCAAATTTAAGTCATTTTTGAAGAACTTTTATTAATAAAGTAAGCCACAACAAAAGAATTAATATTTTGCTCAAATTTTTGAATAAAACGAGTGGTCAAATTTAGGGTAAAAAAGTCAAATGAATTATAATTTGGAACGGATATTGTACCATGTACTCATGTGTGTCCGGCCGCATCGCTTTGGAGAATTTTGAATGGGATCATGTACTCTTGTATGTCCGGCCGCATCCCTTTGGAGAATTTTGAATGGGCGCAGCACCATGTATGTCGGCCAGGCGAAGGGTGATGCTCCAGCCTCCAGAGTCCAGACAGCAGACCAACGATCGAACCTGGCACTTCTTTTTCCAACGATCGAACGGGGCACTTCTTTTTCTTATGACGAGTTATACAAATGCTTGCAATAACCTCTGTTCCCCCCGTGCTCAGTGCTATTTTGTATGACGATTTCGTTCTTACGTCACAAGGATAGTATGGAAGGGGAGAATAATGACATAGGAAAAGCTGTTTGCAGAGCACGGCCAAATATATGGATAAGAGTATCTCGTGAATATTTGCAATTTCCTGTCAAAATTAGCATGTGCCTTGGGTGACAATTTCAGCTCATAGATTTTTCCCGAGTCTGGAAACCATGTGATGCTTATTACTGCATGTGTACACACATCACGACCACGGCAGTGCCCTCCCAGGCTCTCATCGGCATGCACCTACATATACAGATGAAATGTCAGAATCCACAAGGCAGGAACAAGAGTAACCTACACGGCTACATCAACACCGGCGCAACGGCCATCTAAGATCAACTGGTTTGGTGATGACATTATTCCAAGATGCCTAAGCAATAATCGCTGGTAAAATCACACCTTTCATAATGGAGCCACGAATTTGTGGCGATTCCTCATACTTCTTGTACTTGGAATCTACCTTGCCGCTGCAGCTCATAGAGCATGAGCAGCGCAGCAGAATCCTGTGAGCTCTTCTTATCCACACGCCCGTCTCCTGTGAGGCTGATGACATCGCCGTTCGGTATATGCAATGTTATTGTCGAAGCAAATGCGAATCCTTGGGGTGCAACCTTTTGTGAGGAATCACCGGATGAGCACACACTGATATTCAAAAGAGGAAAGATTAGGTACTTGTTTACACAAGCCAACTGCAAACCCATGTGAAACAGTAGTACCTTGGCTCGACTTTCACAAATTCAAACGTAGGCATTGGCCACTGAAGCTTTTTACACGACTCGTACAAGGATACACGAGGTCCTCCTTTACTCAACTTAACCTTCACAACCACTGCACAAATAAGATAAATGATTAAACTAATGTGAACTTATACTTGATATGCAATAGACGTCGATCTGACAAATATATAGAATGAAAAACAAAACAAAACAAAACAACTGAGACAAACATGTACATGGTTGAACAGAGCCAGGAGCGGTACTTGACACAGTTAGTTCCTTTTGCCTAGGTGGTGCTACATTTTGTGTGTCCATAACATCAAGCAAGTTGTTGCAATGTTTTGTAGTACCAGAATTCTTTTCAAATTGTTCCACTCTGCTTGCATTCTTTGGAATTATAAGTCCTTTTTCCTGCCAACAAGAATACATGTTGAGCGGCTAATGCCCCAAATCAACCAGCATGTATGTAGCATGAATTACCAAAAGAATGCAGCATAAAAGGAAGTACCTCTAGATCCCTGAGCAATAAGGAAGCTGCGTGTGCCTTTGCATCTACTTTGTTCTTCCCACAACCTTGCCTCACAAGAAGCAAGTCCTTGAGTTGTAAATTAAGAATAGCCATTGTGTTGTCTCCTCGATTTTCACATTTAATTCCAATAAAGTACCCATTCTTGTCACACCACTCATTAAGTTCTCTGAATGGGGGTAACTCCAAATTCTCAGGTGTGACAATTGGGGAAAGAAGAGATTTGAAAACCCGCCAAACTAAATCCAAATCAAGTTTGCTATCAATAAGAATAGCACCTGCAATACTTTCTACAATATCACCTAGAACCTGTGTGAAAGAAGACAAAGTGAAATGTCATATTCTAGACAAAAACAATGTTTCAACCAAGGTTTTAAAAACTGTGTTTCAACAGTATCTTTGGGGTCGGCCAAAAATGGGGATTACTGCATGGTGGACCTACCAATCACATTTTGCATTTTACTTTCAAGATTTCAACAGTTGACAATTTCAAACTACATGAAAAGCAAGTAGAGCCGGATATATTTCCTAGTTTTTACCATAGAAGTCCAACAGGCTGTAAAGGATGTTAACATATGCTACTCCCAAACGAAAGCGCATGTCATTCATGGGATCTGGAATCTCATATGCACTGGTGTACAAAGAGGAACAAAAAACATACTTTTGGCCCCCTAGATGATCCACTGGATAAAAGGCCGGTTCTGTCCATGGATGAACCTTCCAGACTATTCACATATTCAGTGATTTGGTCTTGCAGGAACCCAGAAGAATGTTGTAGAAACTGATGGAGATTGTGCTTTACCGCAACTTGTGCAAAATTCTCATTATTTACTGATGCAGACCGTAAATCTGTCAGCTCCCCCTCATCTATGTCTTTATGACTAAGGAACAAATGGCGAGTTATTAAAATATCCAAGACTGCATCACCAAGGAACTCCAAGCGCTGAAAGTAAAACGTCTTCTGTTAGAGAAACTGAGAAATAGAATAAAAAGCCTTAAACTAGCTAAGTTCAAGATAAATATCAACCATACCTGGTAGCAGTATGTTGCTCCAGATTCTTGCTGTGATGGGTGGGTGAGAGCCTCTATTAGCAAACCTTTCACTTGAAAGGTGTAGCCTAGTTTTGCTTCAAGCAATTCAACTACATCAACTTTTGGAAGATAATTTCGAACTGAAGCACTCGACAGGGCTTCCATAATTAGCTCTTCCTCAATTTCAGTCTCAATCTGCAACCATTTGAGAACAGCAAAAGCTGCTTTTAATCCCCCTCCCACATAATAGGCCCCAATTATAGCCTCAACACAATCAGAGATGGTTTTGGAACATATCCATCTGTGTCCCTTGTCACACGCCTTGCCTATAATTATAGATTTGTCATCAATCCTATGAATATCCTCAGTTATAACCTCAGATTTTACTGGGCATTCACAAGGACAGGGACGGCTGGACAGCTGTCCAGGAGCAAGCCATCGACGAGGATCAAATGCAGCATCACGTATGTAACCCTATGGATGACATTCCATCAATAACAAAGTTAATTAAAGTAGTATTATAACTCATTTTTTGAAGCAAAATGCAGCATTTTGTCCATATTGCCGATGATGAGATGTAAATTACCTGTATTCTGCGTTCAATACCAAACCTATAAAGTGTGGCATTACATATCGTTTCTTGCCTTCTGGACGATAACTGCCCCTCATGCTTATTAAGAAAAGTCATGAAAAGATGGGCACTCACTGCATACTTAAGAACAGAGTCCCCCAATAACTCTAAACGCTCCATAGAGAAGTCCTCGCAGCATCTAAGTGTTGTAATAGCTTCCAAAATCTGAGGAAGTGTAGGGAATTTGATTGTCACATTACATTTTAAGGAATAACATAATACTATGTCTAGAAATATAAATATCATACCACAAAGCTTGATATATCAGAATCTGTGTATGCAATTTTACTTCTTAGTTGGCTGGCTAGCATTAGTGATTCAAGACGATGCATTAGAGATGGAAACAAATAGAATACTCTCAGAACATCAACAGGTAAATCAAGGGGAATCAACAACTCTGGAGGCATGTGAACAAGGCTATTCGCCCTATTTTTATTTTCCACAACATTGCCTACAAAAAAACAATAAAGCACAAACAATTTGTATCATTATACAAAATTATCAACTTGGCTACAGTTAAAAAGGAAAACAGAGTTCAAGTTTATAATTTATACCTTCATCTCTATTCTTTGAGGAAAGAAGATTGTGTGGATTATGGGTGGGTTTCAACACTAGCAATGGTTGTAAAGGATGACAAAGAAATATATTATACCTGTAAATGAAATCTGTTAGTTTAGTGTTTATTAGCTATGTATTCTTGAATAACATATGAATATGTAAAAGATTTAGCATACTTCTTCTCAAAATATTCTGCAAATGTCCGAAATTTTGCTTCTTTCTTGTCAGATGTACCATCAAATTTACTATTGGCATATAAATCAGATACCTTAACAACAGTATATATTTTTCCAGTGTGAATTGCTAGAACCACCATATTTCCAAGATCATTAGACTTGCATGACTTGTTGGCCAAACGAATAAAATCTTTGTCATTTTTTTCATGATTAAGTTTGCCAATTAAATTACGTTTGCCATCTGAATAAATGCTTCTCATGAGTCCAACAGTTGTAGCCGCTGCATCAATTATACTCCAATTGATGCAAACACTTCTATGAGAATCCAAAGTAGAATCCACAGGTAAAAGCAAATACATATTTTCTTTATTCCAAAGGAACGCGTCATCTTTCTTGAGAATGAACTCCCTTGGGGTTTTTGATGCTTTTGATCCAATAAACAGTTTTCCATACAAACCGTTAAAGAGAAGTTCTTGAAATAATTTTGTTTGTTCCATCTAAAAAATAACCAAAATAAATATAGGTAAGAAAAATTATTATGTACAAAGTAGGTGAAAAATATATTTGACCAAACCTGCCGAGCATCCAACTCAAGAGGCCCACAAGGAGAAACTGAAGCTTTTACCATCTTGTCATGCAAATATAGATCAATATCTAAAGTAGCAGCTTCTTTTGCTATATTTGCATCAATTAAAAGGACAAAGTCAGAGTATTTTTGACCAACTTGATCACAAACAAAATTTAACTTGTAGCCTTGAAGCTTAGTCACACTTCTATCTGAACCCCAAGAGCCAGACATAGAAAGAACTTTGGTTGTACTATGCAGTTCTTTTCGTTTGGTTGTACCTTTAAAAATAAAATAAGACACTGTCATTAGAGATACTTATTGTTTATTTATCATTTCATAAATAAACAATAAATAAATATTACTAATCAGATTCATTGTGCATAACGACTACAAACAAGAACTCCACTCATTCCAAATTATGATATTTTAGCTTTGTCCTAATTCAAACTTCTCTAACTTTAACCAATTTTTTACAAAATATATTAGCATCTACATACCAAATGAATGCACTATCAATACATATTTCATGGTGGATTAATGAAACTAATTTTATGATATAGATGATGTATTTTTTATAAACATGGTCAAAGTTGGAGAAGTTTGACTCAGAAAATGTAGTAACATATAATTTGGAACATAAGGAGTATGTGATACAAGATATCTCTTTAGGAATTAACAATCATATACCTAAACCTGCACCGGATGTCGAGATACTAGACTTGCTTGAAATTTCCAGAGGCGGCTCTTGAACTGATGGAGAAAGATGGTCATCAAGTGCTCCGAGCTGATGCAGCCTCTTACATGCATCAAGGCAAACAAGCTGCTTTGCTTTCTGCATGTTTCTTGCTTTTGGACCTACCAAAAGTTGAAACACAGCACTAGATGGTAGTGTTACAGTACATTCATAACCATCACCATAATGGGTGAACTGAAACGTGGGTCTTGGGGTGTAGTACCTTCAACACGAGCAAAAAAAAGTCAGAAAAATGGGTTAGAACCCTACACAGGAAAATAAAAAAATACCTAACAGAAACTTGGTATGTCAGAATTTCTGAATGTATATAATCTGTGTAGCCATGTAAGAGGACAAAATGGAAATGTAGTCACCATACTTGTCCTTTGGGAGCTTGTCACAGTACTGGTTGAGAACACTGATGCTAGAATCAGTAGTTATTTTGGCTCCTGTTGAGCTTATACGGTATTCATTTATTTCTTCAGTGGGGAAGAAATTGGGGTGTGAATCCTCAGGCTCTCGGTTTGATGCAATCTCAGCCATCGAGGCCTTACTTCTCATAATCCCAGATATTAAATCATTTTGTTTCACATTCCCCCTGAAAAGAACATTGACAATATGGCTTCTTGTAATCATTTTATTATCATGGCAATCATAGTACCATCACAAGCATAAGTAGTTTAGAGTTTAGACAACAATACAAAGTAAAGGATTTACTGTTCAATCATTAGTATGTACTGAGAGTCACTCTGTCGGGCTCGTCCACGTGATTGCACATAGCTGCGGGTAGTCCTTGGCAAATCAAATCTTATTACACACGAGCAGTCTGGAATATGTATACCCTCTTCTGCAACATCTGTAGTAAACAATAAGTTGACCTACATTTTATTTTTCAGCGGGAAAGAAAACAACGTCAGATCATGAGTAGTTGAGCACTATGTTTCAATTTACACATGACAGATGTTAAGTACCTTTCCAGAGCGGAACGAATCCAGCGTATCCTTTTGCATTTTAGGGGTGAGGGCATCCACTGAAGAACTCCCTCCAGTTAGAAAAGAGACTCTGAAACAGGAGAGTCGGCCTATTTTCTTCATCGTCCGCTCAATGACTCTAGCACTAATCTTTCGATCCACAAAAATAAGGCATCGGACGTTATCAGAGTCACTGTTAGACACAGATATATGTCAAGTTAGTGTAAAGGCACATAGTTGAAAATGAAAAGGTTAAGTTACGAAAATCAATGTTTTGAAAGTCGACGATTAGGATGCGCCTAGGCGCGACTAGTCGCTAGGCTATGGCCTGGCGCCTGGACTAGGTGGGTAGTCGGCCCTCTAGGCGCCTGGAAGCAGATTCCGCCGGCGAGAAGCCCTAAGGCCCAAGGTCTGTATGTCCTCCCCTACTCCTCTCCTCTGTTTCCTATTCCTTTCCCTGCTTCTATTCTCTGTTCCCTTCCCCTGCTCCTCTCATCTGTTTCATTTTAAGTGTTCTGAAATCTGAAATTCTTGACTGATTCCATGTGTATATCATTGTATCTATGATGAATCTGTGAAATTGTTGACTGCATGTATATATCTACGAAATTGTTGATTGATTGCATGTATATATCATTATATCTATGAATTTGTTGACTAATTGCATGTATATACTTGTAATGTGGTGACTGATTACTCTGATTGCATGTATATCAGTAATGTGTTGTATCAAACTACAACTAAGGACTAAGGACCTAAGGTATGTCTATCTAAATTATTCATGATTTCTGCTATATATGTATATATTATACTAAATTGGCAAAACGCCTAGCATCGCCTAGGCTAGCCTAGACTGGACTAGTCGCTAGGCTAAGGGTCATCGCCTAGATTTCGCCTAGCGCCTAGCAAAACAAACAACAACAACAACAACATAGTCTTTTGTCCCAAGCAAGTTGGGGTAGGCTAGAGATGAAACCCAAAAGAGACGAGAAACAGGGAGACACATAAAGGGACATAAAGGGCACAAGACAAAAAGAGGTCACGGTTCAGGCACGTTGATTGCCAATCTCCAAGCGCTCCTGTCCATAGCTAAATCCTTGGAGATATTCCACTCCTTAAGATCTCTCTTAACGGACTCGTCCCAAGTTAGTTTAGGTCGACCTCTACCGCTCTTTACATTATCGGCCCGCTTTAGAACTCCACTACGCACCGGCGCCTCAGGAGGCCTCCGTTGGACATGTCCAAACCATCTCAACCGATGTTGAATCAATTTCTCCTCAATTGGTGCCACCCCAACCCTATCCCGAATATCGTCGTTACGGACTCTATACCTCCTTGTGTGCCCACAACACCAACGCAACATACGCATCTCCGCTACACTCAATTGCTGGACATGTCGCCTTTTTGTAGGCCAACACTCAGCACCGTATAACATCGCCGGACGAATCGCCGTCCTATAGAACTTACCTTTCAGCTTCTGAGGCACCCTTTTGTCACAGAGAACGCCAGAAGCTTGACGCCATTTCAACCAGCCGGCTGAAATTCTATGCCTAACATCTTCATCAATGTCTCCATCCTTTTGTAGCATCGACCCTAAATACCGAAAAGTATCCTTCTTGGCCACCACTTGCCCATCGAGGCTAACGTCTCCCTCCTCGTGTCTAGTCGCACTGAAATCGCACCTCATGTACTCGCGCCTAGCAAAACATTGACGAAAATATCACTTCACCTGAAAGAGAGAAATACTTGCATGAGCTCATAGAGCTTTGGTGAAATATAGCCCATCTTTGTTGCTTCCACACATCCACTCTCTGAGTTCAAAAGGGCATCAATTCCTGAAATGTCAGGGAATCATCGCCGATGCATCATACTTAATATATGGGTATATGGGATGTTGCGATGCTTCTTAGCAATTAATACTTCACTGAATTAGTTTAATCTACAGAGTCATACCTTGTTGCTGTTGGAGGCGTTTGTCAATTACATCCAACACTTCCTGAAAGAACTTCATATGAAGCATTGAAATTTCTGCAAACAGGATTGGTCCATTTGGATCACTTTGCTGATCAGTGGTGTCACTGCCCCCCTTCAGCCAACCTTTTCTCTGACCCCTTTCAATGCAAATTTTAGTGGCCTAAGAGAAAAATAATTATCTAAATAAATACCATGGAACTGTGAAAATTAAAAAGACCAAAAACCAATTAACACTCAAGACAAAAAAAGAACAAGGGCAAACATTAATAGCTTAAAACCAATTCTAACTAATACCTCACTAGCACAAAGAAGACCAGCATCTTCAAGGCAATAGCAAATCTTTGCTAAAGAATTTGAGAGACGTCTCCGTGATTCTTTTGTTATTTCATCAGCATCTTTGTACTGATTGATCGACCTGTTATGCAATTGTACGATCAGCCCATCATACTGCACACATAAAAAGATGCTGATTTTAGACATCGATCTTAAAAGCTTTGGTAAAGACTTCAACGACAGAGCCAGGAATCATTAAAGAGTATGAAACCTTGGAACACAAAATATCCAGTTCTTCACTTAAATCTTCAAAAGAAACAGTTCTCGGCTCATAGTATCTGTTCACTTCTTTTGCAGAAGGAACACAAAGTTCTATCTCTTCTCTATCTACCACAGCGTGTATCTGCGTTACAATGTAAATAGGAGTAGTTAATGGCATTTTCCTATAGTGTAAGGGCAAAGTGGACATATTTCACCTAAAAAGACAGATCTAAATAGGAGCATACAAGTAAACAATTTTCATCTTGTAGCATGAAACAAGTATAGTTGTAAACCGCGCATTTCAATATGGCCATGTCTGTGAGGTTCCATAGATAAATTGGAATATTGGAATAATCACACAGCTACTGTGTCCTGGATAATCTAAGAAGCTTGTACACACATGCAGTATAAATAAATAAGTAAATAAAGTAGTAAAAAAAGTGACATACCTTGGAATCTAAAATATTTTCCAGCTCGGATAGCTGATTTTCGCAATCCAAATCAGAGGAGACCCCTGCAAGATGAAAAGGTAAAATGGCAAAACAAAAGCAAATATTTAAATGGTGAACGTACAAAATCCATGGTAGGAAACAAACAAAATTGCAAGAATTAACAACATATGGTGGAATTACAAATAAAGATTATACCCTCAGAATTCCTCTATGGAATTCTATCTTTTTCACTTTTTTCTTGAACACATAGGAGAACTGTGTGACATTGTATTTAATTGATGGATAGACAACCAGTCCTATCTATTTCACTTGGCCATGACAAGTTTTAGTATGTGACCAAAATGTCATCATTTGTGATATTTTGGTACAGCCAAGCCACCACCAACATAATCATCATATTTCTCAATAATGATATTACAAGCCATCATGATTCAATTTAGTAATTATATTTCTGACAAAGATCATTAGCTTGCCACTGGAGATGTTAGTTTAAAGATCAGGGAATTTTGTGATGTCCGAAAAATAACAACAAAAAAGAACGTTAAATACTTCTATCATTAATACTTGCCTTTTCTTATGATAGGAGAGGCTGTCATACCGAATACATTTGGTTTATGCTCTGATCCATGATAGAACTCCTGTTCAAAATGGCAAAATAACAGAAACTACTAATAAAAAACAAGCGAGACAAAAGAAAAGTAATTCATAACTTTGTAACTATTACAAGAAAGTTTTTTTTCAGAATACCTTCATTATCCTAGTATATGGGTGGTTACCAGTTGCGTGATGGCATTCATCAAATATCATGAGACTAACCATGTCCAGGATCAAGAAAGCTTGGCGTAAAGCGTCTAGCAACACCTGTGGTGTCATGACCATAACCTGCAATTTTTTGTGGGGGCTGTCAAGTAAGTGTTAGAATATGAGTGTATTAGGCCCATGAGGCCCATGTATGGTTACCTATATAGCTACCCTTCTAGGGTTAGCCCAAATCAATAGAATCTCATTCCCTAACATGGTATCAGCAGCCTAGGTCTTCTCCTCCCCTTCTCAGCCGCCGCCGCCCCCAGGCCGCCGCCGCCGCCGCCATTCCCATGGCTGGCCGGCCTCCTCCTCCCCCTCCCCCTCCTTCCTACTTCCATGTTTTTCCATCTCTCCCATCCTCTTCCTGGGCGCAGGTGGCTGCTACCGCCGACAACCCACTGCTCCCTGCCCCCTGCCGCCGCAGCCCCTGCAGGCATTGCTGGCCCGCGCGCCGCTGGAGCTGCCGCCCTGGCAGCCGCGGCGGGTGGCGCTGTTGCTGCTGGCGCGGGCGTGGGAGCTGCACCACCGCCCGCCGCTCCTGCACAGCCGCCCACGGGGGGGCTCCACCTGGGTCGCGCGGGCGCGGCCGCCGGGGCTATCCAGGCGGACGCCGGGGAGGTCATCGGCGGGGTCCCTGCTGCCGCCACCGGGACACCTGATCTGCCTCCCCCTCTGGCACCGGTGGTGACGGACCGTCCCGATGCCGCTGCCCTCGCCGGCGCCCTGGCCGCGGCCGCCGAAGTCCCCTACGTCGCTGGTGCACAGCCTGGAGGCGCGGGGTTGACTTCCCAAGGCGTGAACTTCCTCTTCCCCGCCCCGCCTCCGCTGCCCCTTCCCGGCACCCGCCCCGACTCCGCCCTCGCCGCCGCTCTCGTCGCTGCTCGGGCTGCGGCTGTCGAGGGGCAGACCAGGGTGCGCGCGGCTGCCCTCGTGTGGGAGCGTGAGCGGGATGCGGCCGATGCCCTGGCCCGCCAGATCGCCGAGGCGGAGCAGCTCCTCGTCTCTCCCGTCTCCCAGGATGCTGGGGCCACCTCCTCTGACTCGACGGGCCGCCGTGTGTCCCACACCGCGGTCCTCTGGCACGACCCGGCCGACCCGCTCGTGGCTCAGCTTCACTACCAGGCTGGGGGGTCCAGAACATTCGCCTCCTCGTCCCGGTCGTCCTCGAGCCTAAGTCGCCCTCCTACGCCCGCTGGCGGGACCTGGTGCTTCTCACTCTCCGCCGTTACGCCCTCGACGACCACGTCCTCGTTGACGCCTCGGTCGCTGTCCAGACCCCGTCGTGGCTTCGTCTCGACAGCATCGTCCTCTCCTGGATCCTGGGGACGATCTCCCTGGACCTCCACGACCTCGTCCGCAACTCCCCTGACGCTCGCCGGGCATGGCTTGCTCTTGAGGGACAGTTCCTGGGCAACGCTGAGGCCCGGGCTCTGCGTCTCGACGCGAGCTTCCGCACCTTTGTCCAGGGCGACCTCTCCGTTGGCGAGTTCTGCCGTCGGATGAAGGGCATGGCAGACTCCCTTGGCGACCTCGGCTGGCCCGTGGAGGATCGCATCTTGGTCCTCAACGTCCTCCGCGAGCTCAGTGACCGCTACGCCCACCTTAGGACGTGGATCACCCGTCAGCGGCCCTTCCCCACCTTCCTGCAGGTCCGTGACGACCTTGTCATGGAGGAGCTCACTCAGGGCATCCAGCCGGGGTCCGCCACCACTCTGGGGTCCTCGTCTTCCTCGACGGCCTTGGCTGCTACTCCGCCGCGTCCGTCTGCTCCACCGTCGTCGTCTCTTCTTGGTCCTCCTCCCTCCGGACCAAGCGGGGGTGGGGGGTCGTGGCGGTCGTCGACGACGCGGTGGGGGCCGTGGGGGAGGCCGTGGTGGAATCACCCAGGCGCCAGCTGGTCCACCGGGGGGGCACCATGGCCTTCCTTCCACAACCCGTGGTCAGGGCGCATCTCTATGTAGCCCTACCACGCTCCAGGTGGTGAGCCTCGCCCACCGGTGGCTATGTTTACTGGTGCTCCACCTCCCGGCGTCTCCACTACGCCTCCGTGAGCTACTCCATCCGGCACCCCGCCCGGGCTTGCCGGTTGGGACCAGGCGGCCTTGGCACGGTCGTTCAGCACCATGGACCTGACACCTCCTGTCGGGCCTGAGTGGATCGCCGACTCGGGTGCCACCTACCACACCACCCCTGACCCTGGTATACTTTCTTCTGTCCATTCTCCTTCTTCTTCTCTCCCTTCGTCCATTATGGTCGCAAATGGTTCGTGTCTTCTTGTCACTTCTGTGGGTACCGCCGATGCTCATGGCTCCTTTCGTCTTCCTGATGTTCTTGTAGCACCTTCTATGGTTCACAACCTTCTTTCTATTCGTCGTTTTACAGCTGACAATTCTTGTTCTGTGGAGTTTGACTCTTCTGGTCTTACTGTAAAGGATTTGGCTTCCCGGCGTCCTCTGCTCCGATGTGACAGCACGGGGGCCCTTTACACTCTTCGCTTCCCGGCGGCTACTTCATCTTCGTCGTCCGTTTTGTCAGCTGCTTTCGCCGCTTCTACCTCCTCCACCACTTGGCACCGGCGCCTCGGTCATCCTGGACGTGATGCCCTGATGCAGCTCAGTCGTAGCTCTGACATTCCATGTACACGAGCTCATGATGAGCATTTGTGTCATGCGTGCCAATTGGGCCGACATGTTCGTCTTCCTTTTCATAGTTCTTCACATGCGGCCCGCATTTTTGATCTTGTACATTGCGACCTATGGACATCTCCTGTTATCAGTATTCCTGGCTATAAGTACTATCTTGTGGTGGTCGATGATTTTTCGTATTATTCGTGGACTTTTTCCTTGCGTGCGAAGTCTGATACTTTTCCCACGCTCCTTCACTTCTTCACTTGGGTGTCCACACAGTTCGGCCTCACCATCAAGGTCGTCCAGTGTGACAATGGTCGTGAGTTTGATAACTCCACCTCCCGTGCTTTCTTCCTCTCTCACGGTGTTCAGTTGCGCATGTCTTGCCCATATACCTCCTCACAGAATGGCAATGATGAACGCATGATTCGCACCACCAACGCACCGTGCGCACCCTTCTGTTTCAGACGTCTCTTCCTGCTCGCTTCTGGGCTGAGGGCTTGCACACCTCCACCTACCTCCTCAGCCATCTTCCTTCCGCTGCCTGTCCCGCTCCTACGCCACACCACGCCCTTTTCGGTACCCCTCCTCGGTACGATCACCTTCGCGTCTTCGGGTGTGCGTGTTACCCCAACACCACTGCCACTTCTACCCACAAACTGGACCCCCGCTCGACTCTCTGTGTCTTCCTCAGGTACTCCCCGGATCACAAGGGGTACCGGTGTTTTGATCTTACCTCCCGACGGGTCCTCATCTCTCGCCATGTGGTGTTCGATAAGTCCGTCTTTCCCTTCTCCAGCCCACCCACCACCTCCCTGTTTCCCACTGACACGGTGGTCCAGCCACCTTTTCTGTGGTCTCCTGCAGGTACTGCTTCACCGAGCTCCTTGCCGGGTTCCTGTCCCCGCTCCCCGGCCGCCCGCGATTCCACGGGTCCGGGCCCGTCGTCCTCCGGCGCTGCCCCGACCTCTCCGCTTGGCACGGATCCGGAGACCTCGTCCCCCGGTGTTGCCCCGGCCTCTCCGCTCGCCGCGGATTCGGCGCCGTCGTCCTCTGGTGCTGCCCCGGCACCTTCGTGGTTCGCTGCGCCGGTCCAGGTGTACCAGCGTCGTGCGCGGCCGCCACCACTCGAGGTCTCTTCTCCACCGGGGACACCGACACCACCGCCGCAGTCCCCGCCAGCCCGTGTCGCACCACCGATCTACCACCCGCCGCTTCTTCACCGACACCCGCGGCATGTTCACCCGATGGTGACATGGCACGCGGCTGGCACATTGCCACCCCGGGCTCTTGCGGCATTGCCCGGCGACGCGCCGGTTTCCCCAGTACCCTCTTTCGTCCGTGACGCCTTGTTGGATCCCCACTGGCGCCGCGCGATGAAAGAGGAGTACGCCGCGCTCCTCGCCAACCAGACATGGGAGTTGGTGCCCTGGCCGCCGGGCTCCAACGTCGTCACCGGCAAGTGGATTTAGACCCACAAGCGTCGGGCTGATGGCACTCTCGAGCGCTACAAGGCTCGTTGGGTTCTCCGGGGCTTCACTCAGCGCCCTGGGGTCGACTATGATGAGACCATCAGCCCGGTGGTGAAGCCGGCCACCGTCCGCACAGTGCTCTCGCTGGCTCTTGCTCGGTCATGGCCCGTCCATCAGCTGGACGTCAAGAATGCCTTTTTGCACGGTCTTCTCACTGAGACAGTGTACTGCAGTCAGCCGGCGGGGTTCGTTGATTCTTCCCGTCCTGACATGGTCTGCCGGCTCAATAAGTCTCTCTACGGCCTCAAGCAGACACCCCGGGCGTGGAACCATCGGTTTGCTGCCTTCCTGCTGACACTGGGGTTTGTGGAGGCCAAGTCTGATACATCTCTATTTATTTATCACCATGGAGCTGACACTGCGTACCTGCTACTCTATGTTGATGATATTGTCCTCACAGCCTCCAGTGAGCCACTTCTCCGCCGCATCATTACCGCTCTTCAGCAGGAGTTTGCTATGAAGGATCTGGGTGTGCTCCACCACTTCCTCGGGGTCACTGTTGAGTCTTATCCTGCCGGGTTACTTCTTCACCAGCGGCAGTATACTCGAGATATCCTGGAGCGGGCTGGGATGACTGACTGCAATCCCTGCTCCACTCTGGTTGATACACAGGGCAAGTTGTCAGAGGCAGAGGGACCCCCAGTGTCAGATCCCACTGCATACCGGAGTCTTGCTGGTGCCCTTCAGTACCTCACCTTCACCCGGCTGGACATCACCTACGTCGTTCAGCAGATCTGTCTTCACATGCATGATCCCCGAGAGCCTCACCTCACTGCTCTCAAGCGCCTCCTCCGCTACCTCCGGGGCACGATCGACTACGGCCTACTCCTTCACCGGTCCTCCTCCGTCGAGCTTGTCTGGACACTCGGCGCTCCACCTCCGGCTATGCTGTCTTCTTGGGCAGCAACCTGGTGTCCTGGTTGTCCAAGCGTCAGCCTGTGGTCTCCCGGTCCAGTGCCGAGGCGGAGTATCGCGTTGTCGCTAACGGCGTGGCTGAGGCCTCCTGGCTCCGGCAGCTTCTCGCCGAGCTCCACACTCCACCCTCCAGGAGCATGCTGATCTACTGCGACAATGTCAGTGCGGTCTACCTCTCCACCAACCCCATTGAACACCAGCGGACGAAGCACGTGGAGATCGACCTACACTTTGTCCGTGATCGGGTTGCCATGGGCGAGGTGCGGGTCCTTCATGTTCCGACCACCTCCCAGTTCGCGGACATCTTCACCAAAGGCCTCCCGTCCTCGATCTTCACCGAGTTTCGCTCCAGCCTCAACATCAGCAGTGGCCAGTTGCGTCTGTGGGGGGACGCGTGCGTTCTTTCTTCTTTCTTGTTCAGTCTGGAACTCCGCTGCGCCGGTAGTTCAGACTGTGAGGGGTGTTGGAATATGAGTGTATTAGGCCCATGAGGCCCATGTATGGTTACCTATATAGCTACCCTTTTAGGGTTAGCCCAAATCAATAGAATCTCATTCCCTAACAGTAAGTAAATGGAGCATCACAAACTAGGATTCTGCAACTTTGCTGCACTACAACAACAACAACAACAACAACATAGCCTTTTGTCCCAAGCAAGTTGGAGTAGGCTAGAGATAAAACCCAAAAGAGACGAGAAACAGGGAGACACATAAAGGGACATAAAGGGCACAAGACAAAAAAGGTCACGGTTCAGGCACGTTGATTGCTAATCTCTAAGCGCTCCTGTCCATAGCTAAATCCTTGGGGATATTCCACTCCTTAAGATCTCTCTTAACGGACTCGTCCCAAGCTAGTTTAGGTCGACCTCTACCGCTCTTTACATTATCGGCCCGCTTTAGAACTCCACTACGCACCGGCGCCTCAGGAGGCCTCCGTTGGACATGTCCAAACCATCTCAACCGATGTTGAATCAATTTCTCCTCAATTGGTGCCACCCCAACCCTATCCCGAATATCGTCGTTCCGTACTCTATCCCTCCTTGTGTGCCCACAACACCAACGCAACATACGCATCTCCGCTACACTCAATTGTTGGACATGTCGCCTTTTTGTAGGCCAACACTCAGCACCATATAACATCGCCGGACGAATCGCCGTCCTATAGAACTTACCTTTCAGCTTCTGAGGCACCCTTTTGTCACAGAGAACGCCAGAAGCTTGACGCCATTTCAACCAGCCGGCTGAAATTCTATGCCTAACATCTTCATCAATGTCTCCATCCTTTTGTAGCATCGACCCTAAATACCGAAAAGTATCCTTCTTGGCCACCACTTGCCCATCGAGGCTAACGTCTCCCTCCTCGTGCCTAGTCGCGCTGAAATCGCACCTCATGTACTCGGTCTTAGTCCTACTAAGTCTGAACCCTTTCGACTCTAACGTGTGTCTCCATAGTTCTAACTTCCTATTAACCCCCGCCCTACTGTCGTCAACTAGCACCACATCATCAGCAAAGAGCATACACCAAGGGATATCACCTTGTATGTCCCTTGTGATCTCATCCATCACCAAAGCAAATAAATAAGGGCTCAAAGCTGACCCCTGATGCAGTCCTATTTTAATTGAAAAGTCACTGGTGTCGCCATCACATGTTCGGACAAACGTCACCACATCCCTGTACATATCCTTGATGAGGGTAACGTACTTAGTTGGGACTTTGCTGCACTAATTTTCTTTAATGTTTAATCTAGGAACATAATTTTTTTTGTTACCAAAATTATTAAGGTACTGTGAAGGAAGATTGGACAATCATATCTTCAAAAATTACTAAGGGGGAAAATAAGAGTAGATACACAGACACAAAAAAAAGGATTTATAGATAAAATTTGCAGCAAAAAGATCAGAAAATTTCAATATGCACATAAGCTAGAATAACTATATCATGCTATACAGTACATGTCATGATCTTTCAAACCCAAGTAGAGTAAATGAAGAGCTAAACACCTGCTGTCAGCAAATCTAATCTAATTAACAGAAGAGTGCAGAACAGCACTGCCACAAATTAGGGAGGATCATTTCCTTTAGAATAAATGAGGAATCAATATGATTGATAAAAAGATAGCAATGAAACTAGCCTGATACTTTAAGAGTTGCTGTTGCCAACTATGAGCCTTCCATTGATCAACACCCTTCGCACCATGATAATGCTCCACCTCAAAATCAGTGTAGCTCTTAATAACCTCGCATTGCTGTTACAGAAAATATCAGCGCAAACTTGTTTCATTTGAGTTAGAATCATCAGCTTTTGGTAGAAACCACCTGTGTGACGAGTTGAACTGTTGGTGCAAGGAATATGATGAGCTTTCGATCATTATTTGCTTTGTTGATCTTCCCAAAATGCTTGATGAGCATGACAGCAATCATTGTCTTCCCAGCTCCTGTGTCAAGCATTGCAATTGTGTTCTGCCTCGTAGCAACCTCATATACATCAAGCTGGTACCTGATCAATTCAACATCACAAAGCACAACCATCATATGATACACTGTACCCCTGAATGTATAAGTGAAATCCCTTGGACAAATGTACAGAACCTTCTGGGAGAGAAATCCAGGCATTGCCTCTTCTGCCGTTTATGCTTGTCTGTTTCACCTTCTAGAGGCGATGAGTTGGATGGCCTCTTCAAAGTATTCATGTCTCCTGCTAATGCAACAATGATTTATCAAGTGAGTTCAACAGAAATCCATCATTAGTCCCAAAACCGAATGCATAGAGTGATAAGGGTTATTAACCCACAAAGTACATAGTGTAAAGGAGGTCATGTCTCCTGCTAATGCAACAATGATTTATCGTGAGATCAACAGAAATCCATCAATAGTAGTCCGAAAACCAAATGCATAAGGGTTAATAACCACAAAGTACACAGGTAAAGGAGGGAATAAAAAAATTGGCTCATGACGAACGGCATAGCTAATGCCCAGCGCTTTAGCTCCCAAAATCCTCAACCGAAGGCACAACCCCCATAAGCCCCGCTCCAAGTCACCTCATCCGGAACCGTTGGCCAAAACCTCCAGTTCACCCCGCATTAGCGCGATCGGAGCAGTATCAGCTGGAATCGAGCATACATTACATGGCCCAGCCTGATCACGCCCTAATCTGCATGGCCCAATCGACGGGCCGGACACCAGGGACTGCAACAAACACAAAACCCAGAAAAAACCCCACTAAAAAAGCTGGTGATTACCATCGGCGGCGGCGGCTGCCTCCATCGCGGAATCGTCTGCGGCGCGTCGGCTTCCGTCGCAGAATCTCCGCCTCCGGCAAGGCGGAACGGGAAGACGGGGCGCCGCCGGCCGCGGGTGGCGGAGGACGGCGGTTGGGCGGTGTTGGTGGCAGGGGAGGTCCAAAGTCGAGCGGGGAAGTCCAAAATGTAGTTGCTAGCGCGGCGGGGGACAGTGGGGGCGGCACCGGCGGCGAAGAAACCGCCGGGAACGGCCCGAGGAGTGCGGGAGGCGGGGGCGAGCGAGCTGTCCTTGGCTGACGAAGGTACCCTTTTATTGGGAGAGGCAGAGGCGGAGCCGCTGAGGCAAAAGGAAAAAAAAAAAAAAAAAAACCCCACCTTGTCTCTTCCCCTACCATCTCCGCTCGTCTGCGTTGTGCGCTCCGGTCCCATCTCTGTTATGCGAGTCCCAACAGGCAGTTTCCAATTTCCCATGAAATTAATTACCTGCCATGTAAACTACTCCCTCCGGGCAGCTTTATAAGGCGTTCTCACGCTTTCTATTGGCAAGTATGTTAGGCGTTGGAGCCATACCGATGCCGTCTCGAGTCTCACCGGCAGTAGACTAGTAAAATGCCCGTCCTAACGCTACGGTTTTATCTTAGAAATGCTTATGAAAACAACGAATTTTTTGACACAGTTTAACTTTTACACAATTGTGTTTAAGCATTCTATACAATTCAAGATCAATTTTGCAAATAAGAATTCATAGTAATGTTATTTATTGTATTTTACATTCTGCCTAACTCCTTAATCATATATTGGAGATCTTCCGGGAGGTTATCGAAACATTCATTTGCAGGACTCGTCAAAATGTCGGCCAAGAATTCCATCCTCAGTGAAATTGATAGCTGTGCATGATAGATAATAATAGGTTAAGTTATTAATTTCCTACTGTGTAGTGTGTGGAATATAGGTAGAGAATATATATATATATATATATATATATATATATATATATGCTTACATTGTTGATTGGTGATAATCTTACGCCGTCCCAGAACTTCATGAAATTGTATACAAGAAAGCCTCCCAAATTCCTGAAGAAGAGCATTTGTTTATTTGTTGTACACAAATCAAAAAACTATTTTGTGATAAAAAAAAGATGAAACATATTATAAGAGATTACCAGTATTTATTATTTGGAACCTTTGTTACACATGTAGGGTATTTTCGCTTCCAATGATAAATATTGTCATTCCACTTAGAATTTGTCTTTCCCATTGCGAGACCGAACCTTTTAGCAATAGTGTGGAATGTAGGTATATATGCCATGCTTTGATCATAACCCCTAGAACATACAATATCTGGAAGTGGATCCATAATGTGGACAATTTTGTTTTCCATGTCCATTATGTATAAAGTGTACAGTCCGTCTTGATAATATGTCAATAGAATCTTAAAACAAATGCACAGGCTATAAGTGATAAATAAAATTAATAGATTTTTAAAGGAGTGAGTACACATATCATTTCTTACATTGCTGCAATCTTTAATATCATACTGCATATCAGGCCAACGCTCAAGTACTTTTGACAGTTTCTTGTGGTCTACTGGGCCAGAACATCGGATATCTCGTCCAAACCGAGTTATTTCCTGATGATTTTACAAATATGAGGTCCATGAAGTGGTAGTTCTTCAACATATTGTAATTATTTGATGAACTATACAATGTAAGAGTAATAAATATGAACTTACAGCAAACTTGAGGTCCATGAAGTGGTAGTTTTGTTTGTTCAACATGATAGCTTGGTTCCACACAACCATCCGAATAGCCATATTAAAGCAATCATGGTCTATCTCTATATTCTCATCTAAAATATTTATAATTTTTCTAGGACTTAAAGAAATTGGGTATGGTCGTGTACTTCGGACCCACTCTTTGCTAAAAAAACAAGGACAAGGGACAAATTACTTATTGTAGCAATCCTAGAACGGGCAATGGAAATAACTATATTAGAACAAAACAATTTACTTTAGAATGAATTACTCTAAAGATTCAGAATTTGTGATCATCCGGATGTTTAGATAAATCGTCGACAATAAGTCTTTTCTGCTTCTCCACTTTATTGTACGTGTCAACTCTATTGAACCCGACATCAAAATATCCAATTCATCTCACATTGTGACGTCATCATGCGAATTTTCGGGAGTCTCAATTTGTTGCCCATTATCCGGTAACCCTCTTGCTCCATTTAACGGGGAGTTATACAAGATCGCAGGTAGCTTGAACCTAAAGTTACTTATATCATTCTGAAAATATATGAGCAAGTCTTGATATATTAACAAGTCTACAAAAAACTCAAATGTATATAATTTTTTTCCATTAAATTACCTGGGTCACATTGTCAGATAAAGAAGCTCCAGTCCAGTATTCCATAAAATTAATCAACCATAAGCCACAGCTTGCACTATGCAATATTGAAAAAAATAAAATATGAGTGATACAGATACGGGTGTTGCTGGTACGGCAATGGTATATAGAAAACAAGATATAGATGATCTCTTACCCATCTGTTTGCACTTTGTTGATGATCTTATGGATTTTCGGCCAAGATGCCACTTCGATGCTCTTTATCCATTTTGTTAGGTCCAGCTGTTTATGCTTTGCTACATGTTTTATTAATCTTTCCATTCCTATTAACTGGTATGACCGAAACACCAAGATTTAGGAAGGGATATTAACAAATTTTTTAAAAAAATATTTATTTGTATAGATATATCAATCATTAAGCCATACCACGCAGTCGAGATCTTTCCAATTTGTCATATTTTCTCCAAAAGAATCCAAAACATGTATCTGTCCTTCCGAAGCATTGACAACCGCTAGATACCAGTGATACTTTTCAATATTAATTGGAAGAAATACCTGCAGTAATAGAGTTTTTTCTAACTTTTTTTCTATATGTTTCAATGAACATAAAATAACATATATCAGAACCTGTGGTCAAACTTATCATATCAGCGTTTAAATAATTTTAGACCCATGTTTCAATCCTGTCATCTCTATTATAGGTCAATGTCGTTGCATCAGCCTTTCCGTCGCGCTGTAGCAATTGAGTAATAAATGAATTTTCCATGTAAACATCTCCACCTTCTCTACAGTAATAAATGAATTTTCCATGTCAGCATCAATTGCATTGTCTTGCAATGCTCTGACCATTAGCCTTGTGCCATTGCACAAGCCGCTGTTCGGATCAAGATTGCGGAGAAGAATCACAGGACAATTGATTTTTAGCTTCAGCTCGTGCGGTGGGAGACCATTTGGAGTTATTGAGTTCAAAAAATCAATAGGGAAGTGATTCGAAGGATCGTCAACAACAGTGTCAAAGCTGTGGTAAACCTTTTCCTCACCTAGAAACCTCTCAATCATCATTGCGTTCAGCCGATCAACATGTTCATTTTTGGTCGATAGAATTGCACGGGAGCTCATATATGCGGCTGATGTTGCATGTTCTTCAAGTGACGGGAAAACATCTTGAATGAGTTTGTTGACTGCTACCTCTGTGTCAGTATAACCAATCACAATGTCATCAGGGAGTCGAACATAGTCATCTCCAATTGTTTCCTCTGTTCCATTTCCAATTCGTAGTAGGTACTCAGAAAACCAAGGGTCCGACTGTGCTCTCATGTTACGTGACAATCTTATCTTCCTTATTTTATCCCACAAATAGGATCTTTGCAAAGTAGCATCAGTTACCTGTGCTCTTGTTCCACGTGTCACCACAGGAAGGACCTGTCTGAAGTCTCCACCAAATACCATAACCTTTCCTCCAAATGGCAAATCACATTCCATGATATCTTGGAGGGACCTATCAAGTGTCTCGACGCACTGACGCTTAGTCATGGCAACTTCATCCCAAATAATCAAAGCTACCATACGAAGCAACTCAACTCTGCAGTGCCACTTTGTTTTGTAAAGCTGCACATGTTGTTGTCCCCAATTTTAATTGGAATTTTAAACCTGGAGTGTGCAGTGTGTCCTCCGGGCAATATTGATGCTGCTATACCAGATGTGGCTGTTGCAATGGCAATTAATCCTCTGGACCGAACTTTAGCAAGGAGGGCCTTGTATAGGAATGTCTTGCCCGTTCCTCTTGGACCATCAAAAAAACCTGGCTCTTATTGGCAAAGACATGCTGAATGATTTCATCAAACCCTTCTCTCTGCTCCTTATTAAGATAATAAAAAATATCTAAGTGGTCTTGGTCTACAAAGACATTTTGTTCCTCTCTAACCTCTTTCATCATGTCAATAGAGCTTGGACCCTCATGAGAAATAGGTGGTAGACCATAATCTCTGATGTCTTTTCCCATCGAGTGAAGCATATCCCGCATGTCTCTGAGCACCATTTGCTCCACTGTCGATGTGTTGCTGTTGTCCCGGCTGAAGTCTTCACCTAGAGCATCCTTATGCTTGTCCCATAGTCCACGTATGTTAGTGGCCTCACAGAATACAAGGATGGTAGCAAACAACCTTCGCAAGGCACACGGCATTTGGAAAGTGGTTGCCTCAGTCAAGCAGTCGTTGATTGATTGGTCCATCTCGATAAGGCCTCTTTTCTCACATGCTTCCCTAAAAGTAGAGTAGGTGACACCGACCACTGTTCTTAAGTCCTCGTATGGCGTTGCACCTCTCACATGGTTCAGTAGAACTCTTAGAAAGTATCTCTCCCCTTCAGCAGGGTTAGCATAGACAATCTGCCCTATCTGTCCTGATGCTTGTTTTCTTCCTTGCCATACTTTTCTCCCTGTGATCCATCGGTAGTGTTCTGGAAATTCTCTATACAATATTTTCCTTGCTGCCCTTTCTTCACGGTTTTTAGTGAAATACCCTGTCAGTGTGGTCCTATTAGAACTCGGGCGACTGACAACATTCTCTAGGTTTTCATCATCATTGTATGTCACAGACTGCATACCAGGCAAATGTAGCTGGAGCTGCAATACTGCCGGATAAACTCCAAACATTGGGAATCCGAATATCCTGTGCACAGCTTCCAGTGGAGATATGTACCTAGCATTCCTATACTGTTTTATCTCATTGATGACACCATCATCTTTATCATCTTGGTCTGCATTTACCGAGAATGATGCTTGGTCGTGGCCTTTATATACGTACTTGAATAGATACTTCACTGCTTTAATGCTTGAGCATGCTTCAACATTTATGTGACAGTTGTATCTAAAGAGCAGACCAGGGTTGTATGGCACCACCCACATGTTATCTAACTCTGCTCTCCTAATCTTGACTCGACGTCCATCATCCCTTCTCCTGTAGGTTGGATATAAGTCCTTTCCTTGTTGTGTTGCCTCACAAAACTGTCGAGGGTACTGAAAGCGGCACTCTCCATCCACCATGCACGCGCAATTTTTGTTTAGCACGCCACATGGTCCATGCAGCATATGACTGATAACCAGATCATGTAACTCTGGGTATTTGTCCCTGTCTGGTATCTCTGCTGAAATAACTCGATCATATGTATCTGGTGTTGTCAACTTACTCCCTGACTTCATGATCAGCAGGAAATGCTCATGTGGCAGCCCCCTTTTTTGGAACTCGATAACATGGACGTATGCAGCGACATCACCAAAATACTTTCTTTTGATCAAAAGATCTTTTAGATCCCGCAACTTTGCCCTGTACACTCTTGCAACCAGTTCTGGCCTATCTTGTGGTTCCTGCCCTGGTTCGAGATTGCTTGTTATCTCTTCCCAGTAGGGATTGCATGTCATCGTGATGAAGTAATCAGGCTTGCCAAAACGCTGCATAATAGCCATAGCATTAAGGAACCTTTGTTGCATGTCTCGATCGCATCCTGGGAATGATCTTGGCAGCACAATTCTCTTGCCAACCTTAGAACCCTGCGTCTCTCCAGCAGAGATAACATCAACCAGTCCCTATAATAATACATTTAAGCACGAATAATTTTAGTGAAATGCAGTAACAAGGTTGCAAAGTTTATAGACAAAAAAATAAACAAAATAATATGAGGTACGTATCAGGATTGTTCAAACAGAGGTAGGTGCTCCTAGTAGTTGCTTGATACTTCATACTAAGCTGTTGCAACTTATTGTTTTTGTTGTTTTATTGTGTCTTTACGCTGTACTTGACTCTGGGTGTACTGGTAGGTGGTATGGAGTTCTCGGGATATTTGATGTAGCCATCAAGCACTTGCTGGAGGTCATTGCTATGTTCAGGTTATTGACCAACTATAGCACTACACCTTAATACATTATTTGAACCTAACTTTTGGTGCAATTCTAATTTTGTGATATTATTTTGTGTATAGATCATGGGGAAGAAATTTGATGTGTACAAGCTTCGACTTCCTGTTTTTAACATGTCAATCTCTCAAACTTATATATGAAGATCATCGTACTTACGCATAAGATGCAGATGTAAGGCCTAACAATTGTACCAGGAATATTTCTTATCCATCTATCATTTGCATTTTTTGGAGCAATCAAATACTGAACCTCCCTATATTTCTATAGAATATTGTTTTTATTGATGCCCATTCTCAGCATGTGTTGTTTCTATCTGTTACAGGTTGGCGTTACTGAAAGCACCTGGCAGAACTAATTGGCTGGATACTCAGCCAATGAGAAAATACAAGGATTCCTGTATTTGTGTGGCTGGAGGTAAATTTTTTATAAAATATAAATTCATAGCTATTCCAATTGTTTTTGTTGCTCTTAGCTTCTTATTATTGTTCTCGGTTACTACTCTACATAAACCATTCCTAGTAAAATTTATGAAATGGCACATATATAATTTTAGCGAAATGCAGTAACAAAGTTGGAAAGTCCATAAACAATAAATAAATAAATAAATAAAATAATAAGTGGTTACCTAGTATAGCTCTGCCCGTATCAATTTTTGGTTATCAGGATTAGAGTACCAATCTAGCCTCATTGACTCAATTTTTATGTACATATCGACAGCCCACTGCTGAAAAAGACGTCCTCCAAATAATATAATGTTAAAAAGTCCCCGTCTAACTTGCAACTTAAAACAATAGTATTCTTGTGCAGTTACATATCTTGTGGATTGTGCTGCATCTGCAACTCCACTTAGCACTTCACCTTCTTGTACGTCATTGTTGCCTTCTTCCGCCTCATTTTCGTTGTTATTATCAGCTGCTATGTTATAATATAATATTATACCCGCGATTCAATAGTACCAGACTTATAGCAGAAAACAATATAAGAGATAATACCTTGATAACCAGCAGTAGTTCCGTCATCCATGTCATTAATATTATTAGTAGAAGCCGGGGTTGTAGATGGTGGAGTGACTGGACCTCTACTGTATGGCATAAACTTGTTCCATCCCGTTTCCCCTCGTGGGTTATATATAGGATAAGCTAATGGGTCATAACAACCATGGTATGCTCGGATATACTGTGGATGACGATCGGTCTTTCCATATACAACCACACTCCTATCAAAACATCTATGTGGATCGTTCCCTTCCATCCAAATAGCAGCAACTTGGGACGCTGTTGGGGCATTGTACCTTCTCTGGTCAGGCGTGATATTTGTATTGAGTTCAATCCGGTAGTCATCCAAGTTTGGAAAAGCACCATTTCTCCTAAAAGTATGAACATATGGGTTATCCTGCAAAATTACAAGAATGTTTCGGATCAGGTTGATATCAAGATCAGGGGACCTTTTGACTCTATGTGATAAGGCTTCATCTTTTGTATCATAAAAGTAGAGCTGCAGATGCCGAGCGTTGTCGCCACCTGGCACCAAGTGGTCCAAACGGTGGTACAACCCACCATGAACTCGAAATGTATAAATTCCGGTTCCTACTGGACTGTTATATCTGCGGTCAAGGGTAACCCCTAGACTTGCAAAGGCGAAATGCGAGTTGATATAACAGATATGGTTCTTGAAATATTTTGCATCATCATCCACTTGACTTGTGAATAACCTTTTCAACTCTGTTGGAACCTCTGGTATATGTATTTGTACTTTTCCTTTTCTACAACAAAACCCAGGTGTCTCATACTGAAACCTCATCGCACCACAGTAACTACAGTCAGCGACATTTCTCAATTTATGTCGTTGTGGCAGGTTCTGGTAGATGAAGTCATATGGATCATGATCTGTCACACTATTTGCAGTTGGACCCTCTGGAAGCACGCGATATGCAGTTTATTCAAGTCATGCAAAAACCTGCTTTTCCATCTCTTTGGTGGCAAACAGACAAAGAATCTATCTGCATCGGCACCAATCTGGTCATGTGTCCTTTTTCATTGTGATCTCTGTGATTTTTTATTTAGCTAAATAAACTGACAGTTCATTTCAGAGTGACATTTATAAACGTAGTAGAAGAGCACCTGGAGAAACCCTGAAATGAAAGGACAGCTGAAATAAACCATAGCTTTAATTTTTAACTTCAAATGAGAGCAAAATCACAGAAATTCATCGTGGGCAACCTACCGTTACACAAGCATATAAGCAACTAAGCAAAAGGTTTGGTTCTGTTCCTGCCACAGCTGTTACCCCTTTATAAGAAATTACATTGAATTATTTGTGACCACCACAGGAGTGGTGCTCTGCTCAAGCTCATGCTGGCCTCCAGAAAAAATGAAAATGGTATGAATCTACATTGAATTATTTGTGACCACCACACAGAAGAAGCCTCTTTACTGCACAACAGAGCTCTTCACTACACCAATCCATACAAGGCCATGCGAATTTGCCCCAAAATATTCATTCAACATCTTCAAGAGAGTACATTGTGTCCAAAGCATTTGTAATGAGTTAATTAAAGTCAGAAAAATAAAAAGTTATCCCCCAAGCATAGGAAAAAAGTTCAGGTTGGTACAAATAACTGAATTCATCTATCGCACATCGTTATTCACACACAAGTTCTAGGCCTCATCTGTATATATGATTTGGGCATTGCTAAATGAAAATCTATTATATGCCCTCCCATGGTATTGATTTTGAAAATAGAAACAAACATTACTTTACAGCTCGCACGGTGCTAATTCAACAACAACCACGGCAATACTACAGGTGATTGCACACATTTGTTTTGCATAGAGTAGGGCAAGAGAATATATATTTTGCCAAAGTTCAATATAGGGCAAACCAAAAAAAAAAAAGAATGCCCCAACAGAGACCTTGCCGTGGAGGGATGGTTAGGCATCAAACCTGTACACCCTCCTTCACACCACAAGGTCCTCAATTCTTTCCTTGCCTTCGATTATGCAAAAGTTGTACCAAATAAACTTAATTGAGCCTGTAAGATAGAGGCAGGGCGGCGGCGGGGAACCCTAGTCACGAGTCACGGGACGGGGAGGGGAGAGGATGATGTTTCATTTTTTTCAGAGAAAAAAAGTAGACAGCCAAGGAAGACTCGCGTGATGAGGCGGAGGGTGCATGGGGTGCGGCTACGTTAGAAGCCTGGCATCAAACATCGAACAGTGACCATCGGATTTAGTTGGGGTGTTTTATTAGCCCTTGATTTTAATGGAGACAAATTCCTGTGTGCATTTTTCTAGGTGCATAATAGATCCTAAGAGTCTTTTGTCTGAAGCACATAAGTAGTCCCTAATGTTGCGTATTAGCATAGACATACTGTAATTCTAACATGTTTTGTTAGGTTTTGACATAACCTCATTATTAATAGTATTCAGCAACTAATCATAAATAAATATTTCCAATGCGACGTAATTCTAAGATGGAAAATTTACTACATTCTTCTTGTAATAAGTGCAGCAATATGGACTGACATAAACAATTTGCATCCTAATCAAAGGCCATAGCATCAGAAAGAATGAAAAGAAGAACAAATGAAAATCAATAACATAATTACCAAACATATATGTTAACGTTAGTTCACAAGCATGAAAAATTAACAAATGCCATAATAACTAACCTACATATGTAAAACCATCCAGACGATAAATAATAGATAACAGATACCTAAGCCACGGTGGGGTACTTTGGTCCATCAGTATGCAAGGTTCCCCATCAGTACCTTGTCACCAGTGCCAATCTAAAATTTCAGAAATTAAAAAGCATAAACAAGCAACAAGATCCACTGTGGTCAGTCGACGAACAAGCTAGCAGGAGTCCTGGTGGGAGCTGACGTTCCTCCTACCTTCCACGAAGGGCCAAGGAGCGGGCAGGCGATCGTCGCGGCCTCCCCAAGATCCACTGTGGTCAGTCGACGAACAAGCTAGCAGGAGTCCTGGTGGGAGCTGACGTTCCTCCTACCTTCCACGAAGGGCCAAGGAGCGGGCGGGCGATCGTCGCGGCCTCCCCTCGGCAGGCCGTTTTGGAACGGCGGCGCGGCCGATCTACAGGCAACGCACGGCCTCGGCGAGGGCCGTTTTGGAACGCGGCGCTGGCGATCGTCTGCCAACGCGCGCGCAGGCGATCGGCGCGGCGGTGTGGCGATCGGCAGCCAAGGTGCGGGCGGGCTTCGAATTTCGAACCACGATCGGCGCGGTGACCTGGCCGCAGTTTACGATTTCGAACGGGGAGCAGCGGCGTGCATTGTGGGAAGTCAGGGGTGAGAAGCCTGGCATCACACATCGAATCGTGGCCATCGGTTTTGGTTAGGGTGTTTTATTATCCCTTGATTTTGATGGTACAGGATTTCTGTGTGCAATTTCTTTGGTGCACAATGGTTGGAGGCTCTCAGCGGGGGATGTTTTACTGGGTGGACCAAGTATAATTTGAAGTGGTCAATTATAGTAGAGATACGGACGCTGGTTTTGAAAGGATAGTTGCATGCCGTCACCAAAAACAATCTCTCAATTTATGATTTTTGGTAAGACTAAAAAAACATGCCTCTAATAACTTTCAACCCCATGTTTCAATCCTTTGACACCTGTAAACATAGACCCCGTCGCGCGCTATATACACGCGTGCTTATCCATCGTGTCAATCTAAGGAGGTGGGAAAGAATAAAAAGTAGAACATAATTTCTGATGCAAATATACAAAAAAATTTATAAAAGTGGTTAGAGTGATTTAGAAATGGTTCAAGATTTCTGACATAAAATTACCTTAGGAGCGATATTTAGAATTATTGGAGGAAGCCAACAAATATGCTCCCAACTTTTTTTAGTTACTTGAAAAACCCATTAGTTTACGAAGTGATTTTTTAGAAACTATTGAAGATGCTCTAAGACCCTGTTTAGATTCATTGGCTGCTCGTATCATAATTAGGCCAGTCTCAGTGGGGATTTCATGTCACTATTTTTAACACATCCAGATTTTGAAAACAGTGCAGAAGAGTTTCATCCCCCATGAAACTCTCTCTACTCTCATAGAACTCTTATCATCTCTCTCTTCATTAATATGGTGCCACATTAGCATAATTAATGCCTATAAAATTCTGATGAAACCCTAGTTAGCTAATAGGTAACAACTAATATTAATTGTTATTAACTAGTTTTGTTCAACTAGTGAAATAGTCGGTAGTTTAAGACCTATTTGGATCCATTAGTTGTAATAGTTAACTAGCTAGATACAGTACATCATAACTTTAATTGGTAGAGCTAACAGTTAGCTAACCTATTAGTTAGACCTGTTTGGGTCAAGAAACTAATTATTTAGCAGCTAATTACTATCTTCTTAAATCTCAACATGGCCTTAGTATTCAGGAAACAATTAACTAAACTATTAGCTAGACCATTAATTATTACTCCCTCCGTCCCAAAATATCTATCGTTTTCGCTTCCCGAGAAACAACTTTAACAAAATATATATTAAAAAATATTAATATTTATGGTGTATAATTGATATCATTGGAAAGATTTTTGAATCTAGTTTTTTAATAAATTTATTTGGAGATACAGATGTTGCAACATTCTCTATAAATCGAGTCAAACTTGCGGCACGGAAACCAAAAGCGACAGATAATTTGGGACAGATGGAGTATCTGCTAATTATTATCTTTTTGAATCCAAACATGATCTAAAAATCTGATGTGGCATTCAAATTCATGAAGGCCATGTTTAGTTTGCAAAAAGATTTTGAAAAAGCATTGTAGTACTTTTCGTTTGTATTTGACAAACTTTGTCCAATCATGGATTAATTATGCTCAAAAGATTCGTCTCGACATTTACAGACAAACTGTGTAATTAGTTATTTTTTACCTATATTTAATACTCCATGCATATACCGACATATGCGATGTGACAGGAAATCTTGAAAACTTTTTGCATTTTAAAGCAAACTAAACATGGCCGAAGAAAGAGAACAAAATAATAGGAAATCGTTTCTCACATGAAAACTACTATGTCGGCTCCTACACCAAGGGCGATGAAACCGCCCATTTCAGCGCATTTCCTGAATGGAGCCCACCTCGCCACTGCGCCTCCGCGGTCGAGTCAGCCCCGTCCGTGCGCAAGCCCGTCGTGCTGCCCTCTCGACGCTGGTCGCTGGCCGCGTCCGCGCATGTTTCACCCAGCTGCGTGCTGCCTCGCTGTCGTCCGTGTGCGCGTTGCTGGCCTCGCGCTTGTCACCTGCGCCGCCTGCCGGCAACATGGCCTGTGGCTGCGGTAGGGATGAAAACGGATCGGATACGGACGGATATCACTGATATCGTATTTGTTTTCGTATTTAGGTCCAGATTCGGATTCGAATACGGATAGTATAAAAAATGACGGATAGGATATAATTGGATATCGACATCATAAATATGTGATTTAAATATTCGGATACGGATACGGTATCGGATGTTAAATATCCGGACTCGGATACGGACGGATTAAAACCCCTCTAAACGGATTCGGTCTCGAATACGGTCGGAAAATATCCGTACCGTTTTCATCCCTGGGCTGCGGCTGCATTTGCCGCCCGCACCGCCTCCCCGACTGCATCAGCAAAGAGGAGACCGCGTAGCCGCCCTCCCGCGTCACGGTAGGCCACGCCGGTACTCGATCCGCTGGCGACGAGGAGGAGCTGCATGTTGGAACAGCCCCCGCCTCACGGAACTGGTCACACGCTGACACCTGCCGCTCCTGCCACCGCAACGGGAGCTCACTGCTGCAACTGAACGTAGGCCTGTTTAGCTCTCAAAAATTTTCCCAAAAAAATAAATCTTTAGACACATATATGGAGTATTAAATATAGATAAAAAAATAAAACTAATTATACAGTTTAGTTGTAAATCACGAGATGAATCTTTTAAGCATAATTAGTTACCAAATAACAACGAAAATACTATTATAGTTTTTTGTAATTTTTTTTGAAAACTAAACATGCCCGTAGTTTCGCCCCTGGCTGCAATCCCACCGCCCGTGGCTGATGCAGCTCTCTCGTGCACTGTGCAGTTCTGCTGCCTGCAGTATTCCCACACCCTGCAGTCTGCAGTTCATCGGTGGCCATGATTTCTACTGGAGTGGAGATGTAGATGGAACACATGATCATGGGAGACGGAAAGATGAAGGATGCAATCCGGCGGATAGTACCACCTACCAGGCTACCACGGGCGAGAGACGGACAAGTACTGTATATGGCCAAAACTTTTTACGGGCCCACACGAGGAAACTCGTCGTTGTGTGCTACGGTTTACTTGCTCCGTTCTAAAAAAAAAATCTGTCATCGTCGGTGTACGTGCCATAAGTTTGATTTGATTTATAGAAAATACGTGCAACATTTGTATGTCTAAATAAATTTATTAAAAAACTAGATTTAAATATCTTTCCAATGATACTAATTATGTACCATAAATATTAATATTTTTTAATATATATTTAGTCAAAGTTGTTTCTCGGAAAACGAAAACGACTAATATTTAGGGACAGAGGGAGTACACGAGAGTGTCTTTGGATAACTTGGCATGTATAGAAATTGTCCGGTAATTTCAGAGTTACTACTTCCGACTGCCTCAAGATTGTGGATTACCCCAAAATAGGAAGAGTAAAATTGAGTCTACCATACAAAAACTTGATAGGTGAGGGTAAATCAGTCCAACAATTGATAAATTGCTAAAATAAGTACAATAACTTGGCAAATTGGTGCATATAAAGTCCAAACATTGCTAACATGGCAAAATGCGTACTCACAAATTATGCATTAGAATTAATCGATACTCCAACCAGTATGAATATCCCAAATAAAATCAGAACAATACTAGATTGGTTGCAGTCTAAGATGATCACTGTAACACCCTGGTGTTAAGCCTGCATTAGCATTTGCAAATCATGAGCATAAGCATCATTATGCATTCATAAGCATCACATGAAATATAACTTCAAACATGCTAATGAAACATGTGCGTTGCAATGTCTTGTTTCAATAAGTGTGATACCCTGTCTATGCTTGTCAGGTAATGTTTGTGCTTGTTTGATCACTTAAACAATTTAGAAATATTTAGAATGCAATTTGGAGCAAAGTTTATATTCAAAGTTTTGCCAAATTTTGCTTTTAAAAATAATCTTCTAAAATAGAGTTTTTGATTTAAATTGACTTTAAATTTCTAATTCAAAATCTATTTGGAATTTTGCATTGCTTCTTTTGGCAAAGTTGTAGAGCATATTTTTTCTGAGCAACTTTTGTTTTTACCCCAAATCTTAAAAATGATTTTATCTTGCTCAATTTTGGAATTTGGGGGCTGTTTAATTGAAAAATAAAAGAAAAGTCATTTTCTTTTTTTAGCGGGCCGCGCACCCCACTTCTCGGCCCACGGCCGAAGCGGCCCAGCCTACCCCGCGCTCCCCGCTCCCGAGCCAACCGCCGGCAGGAGCCGACCGCCGGGTGGCGCTCCGATGGCCCCCGCCGCTCCACACGCCTGCCTTAAACCGAGCCAAGCCGCTCCTCCGTCCATTTTGCCTCCTCCCTTCTCCACTTTGAAAAAAACCGAGCGGGCGAGCTCGTCATTGAGCTCTGCCGGCGCGTTATGCCGTCGTTGCCTCGCCTCCGTCCGATTCTTCTTGCCCAGAGCTTCGCCTCGTCGAACTCCTTCCCATGCACACGCTCGCAGCAGCCGTAGCCGAGGTATTGGGGCGGATTTCGCCCTCCTTCTCCGTCTCCGGCATGAGCACCGCCGCGGCCGCATGCCACGTCTCGCCACTGGCTCGCTTCCTTCCTCCTCTCTCCTTCCTTCGCAAGCAGCAGAGCCGTCTTGGCCCCGCGGGCCTTGCATGCCCTCCTTGAGCCTTGCAGTGGCCGGGAATGGCGTGCACGACGCCGTGTAGCGCCGCCACTCACCGGCGCACCTCGCCGTGGTCGCTATGGATGGTCTGCGCCGCCGTTTTCTAGACGGTCGTGTCCGTCTCATCACGGGGAAGCCACCGGTGGTATCCATTACGCCGGAGAGCTCACCGCCAGTGAGGACGGGACGGTCAGTGCCGCCCCCTGCCTTTACGTGACTGACGGGTAGGGTCCCATTGACCCCGGGGCCCAGCCGTAGTGGGAGGTAGCGGATTTGGGTAAACGCGCGGTGTGCGCGTAGCATTTTGGTTTCGGTGGGATTTCAAAATAAAAGGAAAATGATTTTTCCAGATTTGTTTTAAAGCTTGAAAAATGTATAACTTGAGTTATATAGCTCCAAATTAGATGAAATAAATTTTGCTATGCTCCTTAGGAGTAGATCTACAGTATAAAAATAGTGCATGTCAAATTTGAGATACTTTTATATAGAGCTTTATTTCATTCTTGATAAATGTTGTTATCTTTAGAAATGCACAGTAAATCATATATGTATCAGAAAAATGTGATTCTAATTTTGCTGATCTAGTCATATGAGGTACTTTCTATGAAAAATATATGACATGCATGTTCTATGGAAAAATATGGCTAAGTAATTTAGGTGTATTTAATTATTGTTTCTTGTAAAATTGCTAGAACCAAAAATATGAATAATACATGTAGGTGAAACTTTTTCTATAATATTTCTATACTATGTAGAGCATGGAAAAAATATACAATCTGTTGTTTGATACTTTTCATAATACAAAGTATTTTCATGTGTAATTATGCCATGCTTTTTGCCATTTTTGTGTAGTATGCTGTACTTATCCAAATGCAATGAAAATTTTATATTAGACTATATATTACATGATGAAGCTACTGTAAATTTCTTAGAATTTTCTAAGCACCAGAAATATATGTTGTCATTGTAGCCTTAGCTTAAAATAAAATAAATGAACCTTTCTCTATGCATGGTTAGTGTATATGCGTTGCTTTGGTGTATCTTTGAAGCACTAATAACTTACTGGTACGAATCAATATATTAATGTTGTGTGATATGTATGCATATTTTGGGTGTGTTGTAATCTTCTCTACAAGAGAGGATATTTGCACCTACTCCGTCAAATAGAGCTAAACATGTTCATTTACATGCATGCACTCATGATCATCATATGTCATTTCATCTGATGCACCACTCCGGTAATCATTTATACATATGCATCATACACGATCGCAGCAGGAGTTAGCAGTAGCAGAGCCAGAGGAGCAGGACGAGGGAGCACCGCAGGATGAGCCCGCACAGGAGGTGCAAGCAGACGAGGAGGCCGATGAAGAGCTTCAGGAGTGCCCTGACCACCGTCCCAGCTCTTTTGAGAGAGGCAAGCCCCGTAGCATATCTCCCTCGGTTTGCAAATATTTAACTTATGCTTTAATTATGATTGATGCATTAAGTTTAGGAGTTGATTGCAACTGTTGCTGCATTATTCCTTGTCTACCCTTGTTATTATATCCTTGATATATCATGGTAAATGAAGTTGAGTTAAATGCTTAACCTTGCTTAGACAGGTAGAAGTCGGGTGATTTTCCGTCACTTACGAGTTTTAGTGGTTACCTGGATTACTGTTGGCTAAATGTGGCATCACGAAGTATAACCAGTGTTGCTGAGAAATGGAGACCGAACGGAGTCTTGCAGGGTTTTGGACTGTAGTGATTCCGTCTGTGTTGGTTAAGGACTGATCGTTGTTGTCCCTCGAGTCATGTTGAACGCATGCCCCATGCTTAACTGGAAGATAAGTCGTTCCGACCGTGAAGTCGGAAAACTATTCGGGTCGGCCGTTGACATCAATGCATTGTACTAGCGTAAGCAGCGAGTGGACACAGGGGCGTGATGGTAAGACCAACGAGCAGTCGGGCGGCCCTGGGTATGGTGGTTCCTGTTGAACCCGAGACGTTTACCTAAAAAGTTGATTCAGTGACCTGTAGCTCACCTTAGCGGGTGAGTGTGGTTTGTGTGGGGAATAAATCACCAGCTGGTTAATAATCGATTTGAATCGCCATCGCTCCTGGATAGTGAGCACTTGACTTGAGCTACTTCATCGTAGTAATGTTTATGGAACATTCGGATGGTTATGATGAGAATGAAATGCTAAATGATCATATGATTATCATTGATTGTCTTAATCAAGTGATTGCTCTAGCGTAGATGCAAACCTAGTTGACAGGTTAATGATTATTAACTTGATGCAATGGTCCTGGAAAAGTGGTTCTTAATGTTAAAATGTGCTTTTTGCAAATGAGTCAGCTAGCCCACTATAAAGTCTTTCATACTCCTTGGAGTCACTTTATTTTTAGTTATGTCAGGTAAGTCTAGCTGAGTATATTCTCGTACTCAGGGTTTATTCCCACTTATTGTAGATGGATAGATGTACTATAACTATTGTATCAACTGCTTGTACCCAGCTGTGGAAGATGTTTAGGCCAAGGGTGTGGTCACTCTTTATTTCAACTCAATGCTTTTGTTAGATTTGATCAGTACCTGACATTGTAATAAACTAAGTGTGTGCGTGGTTTGAAAACTACTTGCTTCCGCTATTTCTATTTAAACTTGGTATTGTAATAACTCTTTATTTCGAACTCCGATGAATCTGCATTATGTGCGAACTTATGTAATCATGTGAATGGTAACTGTTAAACTTGAACGATCTTGGCTGAGTTGTTGAAAAGTTTAAAATCCTTTATGATTTCACGGACTACCGGGTTTGTATGGGATTAAGTACGTTGGTTATCTGCTCCGACAGATGATTTTCTTACTTAATTTTGTATAAATTGGTCGGTTTTATTACAATCACATTTGCTTGCACTATAATTTTTCACCCGTCTATTTTGGACAACAAAGATGATATCATATTTCCATCTGACCTATTAACAAAATTGAGCAATAGTCAAGCGATATATCATGTAAGGTCATAATCCTATCAGTACCCCATGTTATGACTACAGTATCTAACAACAAACTATTGACCACCTTTCTATGAAAACACAAACTTGTATGATCATAGTATGAGCCAAGAACGGAGTAGTTGCTATAAAAACAACACCATTGTTCGAGTCCTACAAGATTATGATCCTCGTGTGAAAAAACCTGCCTTGGCATAATTAGAATAGATAATTAAAATCTAAGAACAATATAGACTAACTATGTTCATGAGAAGCGACACCAGCTTCTCAATGATGAGGTTCCACCACAAATGGCTTAGAGCAACTCCAAGAAAGTTGCTATTCTTGCTGTGAAGTCCAATTTAGAATTTTTGCTCAGGAAATTAGATTCAATAGCTATTCTATCTTGAGTTCCAAATTAGCTAGTAGACTATTTTGTCCTTTACGGTCGCTAGATAAAGCAAGCCGATGCGGCTATATATCTACCTCGTTGTCCCGGTTCCCACTTCTTTCCGTGCAGTTTCTCATTCCCTGTCTTTGTTGTGCTCTCCATGCGTGCCTAGCTTGGCACCTTGCGCCGCCACAAGCCATCCAATCCGGTAGTAGTTTTAAAAATACAGATCTGGAAATTTAGAGAGGCTGTTGAATTACTCTATTCTATTTGTGGGTGTTTTATTTTAGACAATGGCTAAATCATGGATTTTAGCATCTAAATTTACATAACCCTTTGGAGTTGCTCTTAGGTGATCAATGTTGTGAAGCAGCTGTTTCATGATACACATCTTATAGTGGCCCAAAACCATCTTAAACAATTCCACCACAAATAATGCACATGGCGTAAATTCACTGACTCTAGTGCCAAATATGTGTTATCACATTAACAATGTTTGTACCATACATGCATCATTTGATTGAGTATTTTACAAGTTGTTGGACTAATCTACACCCACCTACCAAGTTGTTGTATGTTAAATGCAATTTACTCAAACAGGAATATGAGCCTCTCCACCCGATCAAGGATATCCAATCTCCTATATGCAACTAAAGGGGATTGAAAAAATAGACTTTTTGAATATAGGAGAACTCTGCTCTAGCAAATTAAGGAAGGAAAATGGATTGAGAAAAAGCGACTTGCTTCTCTCTATTTGGGATGTTGAGGTACGATCTTGAGAGATTGTCGAAAAAAATATAGGGAGAGAGTGAAAGGATCAAGATGCTCAAGAGGGGGGGTGAATTGGGCTTTTCTAAAAATTAATTGCAAGAATTAAATCCTACAAGTCAAACTTCACCCCTAGTGCCTACTCGTGTTCCTTGTGATTCTACCGGTAAAAGTTTTGCACCCTAAGTTCTAATCCTAGACTAGCATAGCAATTCTAGGAAAGTAAACAAGCAATGAAAGTAATGCACGAATGTAAATGCTTGAAAGTAAGGGTTAGGAACACGGCGGTGTTTTGCCGAGGTATCAGAGAGTCGCCACTCCCCACTAGTCCTCGTTGGAGCACCCGCGCAAGGGTGTAGCTCCCCCTTGATCCGTGCAAGGATCAAGTGCTCTCTACGGGTTGATTCTTCGACACTCCGTCACGGCGAATCACCCAAAACCGCTCACAACATGAGTTGGGTCACCCACACGCTCGTTGGATGATCACCAAACTCCCAATCACCACCAAACCGTCTAGGTGATGGTGATCACCAAGAGTAACAAGCTAGAACTCTCACTTGACCACAACAAGCCTAATGAGAAGATGGATGCACACTTGCTACACTCTTGTCACTAGAGAGGATTCTCAAACTTTGATTCTCAAATCATTATCCTCACTAGGGCTCTTGCACTCCCTTGCACTCCAAAGGTGTTTCTCAGCTGAACAAATGAGCAAGAGACCTCTAAAAGAGGTGAAGGAGATGTATTTATACACCCCTCAGACAAATCCAACTGTTACCTGCCGAATTAGCAAAACGCTCACTGACCGGACGCGCCGGTCGACATGACCGGACATGCCGGTCAAGTGTAACGGTCGAAAAACGAAAGTTAGCGCTGAGTGACCGGACGCGCCGGTCTGAGATGACCGGACGCGCCGATCAGAGATGACCAGACGCGTCCAATCATACAAGAGCCTTACTGGAAACTGATCTGACGCTCGACCGCGTCCGATCATAGATGACCGGACGTGTCAGGTCACCTTGGGACCTTACTGGAACATGACCGGACGCGCCGATCAGTTCATAGTCATGTCCGATTACACTGTTTACCCTCTAGAACACGTGTCAGACTGACCACCGCGTCCGGTCCTCTCAAGGACCGCATCCGGTCAGTCAGTTAATGACACAGTGACTTGTTAGTACTGACCGGACGCGTCCGGTCATGACCAGAACTGCGTCCGGTCACAGGTAAACTGCTCAAACGTCTTCTAAACGCGATGCAACTTGAACCAAGTTGCTTCCAACTGAACTTTGAGCTTTTCTAGAGCTACCTAGTGCTAAGTTTGACAAGTGTGCACCATACCTAAACAAAAGACTTACCTAGGTCAAGCTACTCGCTCATGCCCCCCTTTATAGTACGGTCAAAGGAAGAAACAAAGATCCTAACGACTATTCCAGATGTAACTCAACACCTTGACATCCGGAACTAACCGTCCTTAATCTCGATCGTTGATCCTTTAAAAACCAAAACAATTTCCATCAAGGGACATGAATACCAGTGTGCCCAAAGCAGTTATTATCTCCATGACCTAACTTATCAACATTTCTGCAAAACACACGTTAGTCATGGTAATAATGCGTTATCATCAATTGCCGAAACCAATACCGGGGCCTAGATGCTTTCAATCTCCCCCTTTTTGGTGATTGATGACAACACTTTAGATTCAGAAGATATAAGTTGAGGTTTTCGATCATACTTGGTTCACATAAGCATAAAGCTATAAGCATAAGGGGTTAGTCACTGCTTATGTGTTCCAAGCCAACTGAGTGTACTCATAAGATAAAACATGAAGAGTTAGTACACATAAAACATAGCTCATATGAAATCGGAGTAAGGCACGGAAGCACAACCTTGTGAGCTAAACATAAATAAGTGACATAAAAAAATTAAGACACAGTCTCACAAACTCATAGTCACACAATGCAGGGCAGAAAAATAAACATGATACATGAAAGTAGCACACAAAGAACGAAACCCTCTATAAACACTCCCCCTGAATCTATGCTCTCTCTCCCCCTTTGGCATCAACCGCCAAAAAACTAATCTAAGAATCTGACGGGGGAACAGAAGCTGTCATGTCGGGTGCCGATGAGCGCGGAGTGATCACGAACTGTGAAGTGTCCTCCTCAGACTCTGAACTATCAGGCTGACCCTCTATAGATAGACGTGACAGAGAAGCGATCTGGGTCAGTAGAGTAGGTGCAACAACTGAAGGTGTAGTAGCAACTATAGGAGCAGTCACTGTCGCCTGAGCCTAAAAGACACCAAGAGTAGGAGGATCTGTCGATGCAACTGAAGATGGCAGAGTCTCTGTAGTGGCGGCCCTTGTCACTAGAACTGCAGCAGTCTCTGAAGCTGACATCTCTGAGGTAGTCACAAGAGTAGTGTATGACGGTGATGGCTGTCCAGTTAGCTCACTGTAGGTGGCACTCAAGTCAGTGAAGGGAGTGCCTGAAAGGAGGTGAGGTCTCGGCTAAGCTGGTGGGGTGAATCCCGTCTGGATAAGAGTGTAGCTCGAAGACTGAAACGTCTGAGGCACCTGCTGCTAGGGGGAGGTGTACTAAAAACTCGGCTGTCCCTGACTCTGAGGCCCACTGGACTGTAAAGCTGGAGTCAGGACGGACGGTGGTAGAGGTACCCCAACAGTGACAAGGTGGCGCAGGAGCTCTAGGTACTACTGCTGAGTGGCTACCTGCTGCCTCTGCATCTCGAACTGCTGTCTCTAGAACTCGAGCTGCTACCTCTGGAGCTCGTCCTAACGAGCCTGAATCTGAGCGAACGTGGCAGCTGTGTCCTGAGCCTGTCTCTGCATTTGAATCTCTTGTCTCTCCTGGGCCTAGGTCAACCTCTCAAGAATAGCCACCATGGCTGGGTCTCAGCGGGAGACTGAGCCAGAGCCATCGGCCTCATGGTCGTGAGGCCGAGGAGAGCGGTACCAGGAGATGGGCTGATAATCCTCATCTGTGCTGTCAGTAGCAACATCCTCGGCTGAACATCTAGATCTGCTAGCTCTGCCTCAGCAAGACCCTCAACGGTCTCATCCTGCTCAACAGCTGTCTCCGGTACCTCTGGCCTCTGACGCTGTCCTAGGCCAGGTGCCTGCTCTCTGGTAACTGATGCCCACAACTACCGGATGTCATACTCTGGAAAGGCTGTGGTGGTGTCAGAAATTTCTACTCTAATCTCTGCAGGCAACTCACAGGCAAATCTGATGATGAAGCATATCCAATGAGCATACGTTAGCTGCCTGTGACCCTTGAATCCTTCTGCCAAGGTGTCCTCCATCACATAGCATCAAATCCCAAAGATCAAATAGGGTCTGTGAGATGAGGTGATGTACTACCCATAGCTGCATGCGAGTCAAGCCCTCTCTATATCCAAGCCTCGGAAGTAGAGTCCTCCTCACAATAGCATCAATGACTCTGGCTATGGATGTCAGGCTGGCAGGTGTACGTCGAGACCCCTCACCAAAAGGCTCATGGAAACAGGGACATATCATATCTGTAGGGGCACTGTCCCGCCATGAGGGCATCTCGGAGGTGCAGTCTGTCCGAAGCATAGCTGATAAATCTTTGTCTCTGATGCAGGGAGTCTAAGAATCTCCTTTACCCTGGTGCTGTAGAGTCTACGGTCACGGCCTCTGAAAGCAAAGTGTATGAACTGATGTGCTGGGTCAATCCAAAGTGAGGAGTAGAACTCTCTGACCCAGGTCCCGCAGTATGCTCCAGTCCATCTAAGAAGATCTGATAATCTAGGTAGAAAGGACAGATACAGACAAAGCTGCTCACCAACCACCTCAACTAAGGCCTCCAGTCGACAGACTCTCTGAGGTCTGAAAGCAATCCTACTGTCAACATAGGCCCTATAGAAGTCCTCGTACAGAGGAGTGTAGAAACCCTCTGAAGCCTGGGGATCCCGCTGAGGTGGGAACCACCGAGTGACCTCAACGAACTTGATGGCCTAGACCTATCTAGCTGTAGCTCCCCTGAGGTCAAAGTGCTCAACTGGGGGGTGACCTCGAGCCCTGGGAGGTGGACGACCTCCATGACGCTGACCCTCTGGCCTGGGAGTCACTTGAGCCCACGTACATCCTGAGCGACGATGCTGTGGAGAGGATACTGTCTGCTCCTCAGTCTCCTCTGGATCCTCTGTAGGCTGCTCTGCAGGGGCATCCACTGTCTCCTCTGTGGCCTCTGTACCGAGTTGTTGACCTTCAAGGTGAAAGCGACTCTTGCCAATCCGTATGCCACTACTCTTGCCACCTCTCTCTGCTGCCTCTGCTGCATCTGCAACTGCCTGAGCTACCTCTGCCTCTGTAAGTGTTCTCTTTCTTTTCTTGGCAGCAATCTTCACTCGCTTGCTGCGAGCTACCTCTGTCCTCCTGGGGGGACTGTCATCCCCGTCACTAGGTGCACCACCAGCGTTCTTGCAGTGAACCATACTGACAAATTTTTGTACTGAGAAACACTAGAAAGTAACAGATGATGAACTGACACTTGTGAGGCTTGGCCTCAATCCGTATCCATAGGCTTGGCCTCGGATTCACAACTGATCATCTGACACTCACAACACCGACAGGACAAACAGAAACGGTAGAATAGATGGATCTACTATAAGCAACATATATTATCTAATAGATGAGTAAGATCCTAATAAGAGCAAGCATATAAGATAAGATATGAAAGGACCGTGATAGCTACCTCGAAAGAGCGAAGATCCGATGAAAGGAAGACAATCTCGACGCGCTAGGGTTACCCGGAAACGGCGACCGAAACCCTGGTGAATCGAGAGATCGATGACCGAATTAGTAATTCACCGGAAAATCAACGGTAAACCCTAATCCAAGGTTAAGACGTCACCTTGCGGAGACAAAGACGATCGCGGAGACAAAGACGATCATGGAGATGAAAACTCACGAAAAGCCTCGGCGAACAGATTCGGGTGGCTAGGGTTAGGGTTCCTCGGTCAGTGGGCGCGGGTCTTGAAGAGGTTGTGTGCGTGCGACAGGGAGAGGACACGAGGATGGAGCTTGGGCAAGCAGTGGCGTGGCATGGTGGCGCGGTGGCAAAACGGCGGCGCTGCGGCTGCTACGGGCACGACGGCACTGCGGTTGCTGCGGGCGCGGGAGCGTGGCACGATTGCACGGCGTGAGCGAGGAGGGCGCGAGCGCGGGCACGGCGAGGAAGGCGCGGGCGCGGCGAGGAAGGAGCGGTCGTGGCGGCTCGACGACGCTCGGGTGCGGGCGGCGGATTGAGACAAAAAAGAAAACCGAGCGAGATCCAATCGTACGGTTAAAAGGGTGAGATCCGCTCTTTATGCGATGACCGGACGCGGTGGAGACAGCGTCCGGTCACAGTCCAGTAAGCTCCTAGAATGACCGGACGCGTCTGATTATGCACGATCGGACGCTGACAGAGTCCGGTCACATTTTGCCCGGAAAACTGAAACAGATGACTGGACGTGGTGGTGGTTGCCGGGACCGGACGCGGTGGTCGGCAGAGATGCGTCCGATGCAGCGTCTGGTCACAGATCTTGGAGAAGACCTTTGAGAATGACCGGACGCGCTGGTGGACGCTTGACCGGACGCGGTGGTGAAGCAGAACCGCGTCCGATGCAGCGTCCGGTCCAGCGTCCGGTCGCTATAAAACGCCTTTTTCAAACCGATTTTCGACACGACTTCTCCCAATCAAGTTCCAATCCAAAGAGACTCAAATAAACACCAATTGGAACCTGATATAAGTGACCTCACTCAAACCCTCAAAATTTTCAAAATATTTTGCCTTAGGCTAGTATTATTTTTAAGAAAATATTCAATAAACACCCGAGGAGCAACGTATGGCCATGCAATAGAGTGTATCAACCCTTGGGAGCTTCAAATGCTTTCTCTATTCATGGACGAACACAGAGGTTACTCAAAGCTAAACCGAAAAGAAATGACAAAGCAACAACCATGCATATGCAATGCAAAACGAGAAAGGTAGGCTAGTTGCTTGTCAAGTTTGATCCACGGTTAGGCTTCTTCACTCCTCCAAAGGAGGGTTATCGTAACCGTGTTAGACAAGTTTTAGATGCATTGCGGGAATTTAAACATGGCATAATGTACAATGCAATGCAAGGGACAACACAAGCTCATTTTTTAAAGTTACTAGAGTCAAACACATTTAGTTCACTTCTCAACCTACAAAAGGTAGCCTCATCTAAAGGTTTAGTGAAGATATCCGCTAATTGATTTTCACTTCTTACACCTTCTAGTGATATATCATTTTTAGCAACATGATCTCTTAGAAAGTGGTGGCGGATATCAATGTGCTTGGTGCGAGGGTGTTGTACCGGATTTTTAGCAATTTTAACGGCACTTTCATTGTCACATAAAAGCGGCACCTTTTCAAGAACAACTCCATAGTCTAGGAGGGTTTGTTTCATGTATAGGATTTGTGCACAACAAGCCCCCGCGGCAATGTATTCCGCCTCGGCGGTGGACAAAGCCACACTATTTTGCTTTTTAGATGACCATGATACTAAGGACCTCCCAAGCAAATGGCACCCTCCGGATGTGCTTTTTCTATCAATTTTGTAACCGGCATAATCTGAATCGGAATAGCCAACTAGTTGGAATCTAGCTCCTTTAGGGTACCAAAGATCGATGCTTGGGGTGTACTTAAGATATCTTAGGATTCTTTTTATGGCACTTAGGTGATGTTCTTTAGGGCACGCTTGAAAGCGAGCACACATGCACACACTAAACATGATATCGGGCCTAGATACGGTAAGGTACAACAAGCTACCAATCATAGAACGGTAAAGAGTTTGATCAATTGGTTTACCTCCCTCATCTAGGTCGAGATGTCCATTAGTTGGCATTGGGGTCTTGATTGGCTTGCATTCTTCCATCTTGAATTTTTTGAGAAGATCCTTAGTATACTTTTCTTGAGAGATAAAAATCCCTTCTCTCATTTGCTTGACTTGAAAACCAAGGAAGAATGTTAGCTCACCAATCATTGACATCTCGAACTCTTTCGACATCAATTCACCAAATTCTTTGCAATAATCTTTATTTGTTGACCCGAAGATGATATCATCAACATAGACTTGACAAATGAAGATCTCTCCATTAAACTTCTTGGTGAATAGTATAGTATCAACCTTCCCAATAGTGAAGCCCTTCTCAATGAGGAAGTCCCGGAGGCGCTCATACCACGCTCTAGGGGCTTGCTTGAGCCCATATAGCGCCTTGGATAACCTATAAACATGATTAAGATATCTAGGGTCTTCAAACCTGGGAGGTTGTTCAACATAGACTAGTTCATTTATGAAGCCATTTTAAAAAGCACTTTTCACATCCATTTGATATAATTTCATTTCATGATATGATGCATATGCAAGGAGGATACAAATGGCTTCAAGTCTTGCAACGGGTGCAAAGGTCTCTCCAAAATCAAGACCTTCAACTTGAGAGAACCCCTTTGCAACTAGTCTTGCCTTGTTTCTCACTACTACGCCTTGATCATCTTGCTTGTTGCGGAACACCCACTTAGTTCCAATGACTCCTGCGCCTTTTGGATGCTCTTCAAGTGTCCAAACTTGATTGCGGGTGAAGTTGTTCAATTCTTCATGCATAACATTCACCCAATCCAGATCTTGAAGAGCTTCTTCTACATTCTTAGGTTCAAGACAAAGACAAAAGAGTGATGTTCAACAAAAGAAGTAAACTTTTGAGATCGAGTCATTACACCCTTTGTAGGACTCCCTATGATGAGATCTTGTGGATGTGCTTGAAGTAGGGGTGAGTTTCTTCGATCAACCATTTGAGGAGTAGGATGGGGAGCATCAACATCTTGAGCTTGTGCCTTAGCTTATTGATGAGAGACATGAGTATCTTCATTTTCAACTCTCTCATTCTTGTCATCATCTTGAGGCACATATGATGAAGATGGTGGATTGAAAATTTGTACATCGTCTTCATCATCTTTAGGCTTGATGTCTCCCACCGACATGTTCTTCATGGCCACTCTCAATGGTTCATCACCTACATCATCACAATTCTCAATTGCTCCTTGGGAGCCGTTAGATTCATCAAATTCCACATCATATGTTTCTTCAACCAAACCGGTGGCATGGTTAAATACTCTATATGATTTGGACTTTGATGAGTAACCAACAAGAAAACCAATATCACAACGTCTTTGGAACTTCCCTAGGTGTTGACGCTTCTTGTAGATGTAGCATTTGCAACCAAACACCCAGAAGAATGAGACGTCCGGCTTCTTCCCATTTAGCAACTCATAAGGGGTCTTGCCAAGGAACTTTTATAGGAAGAGGCGATTTGAAGCATAGCATGCGGTGTTGATTGCCTCGGCCCATAATTTCTCCGGTATGTTGTACTCATCTAGCATTGTTCTTGCAAGAGTGATCAAGGTCTGGTTCTTTCTCTCAACTACACCATTTTGTTGAGGAGTGTAGGTTGATAAAACTTCATGCTTGATTCCAATTTCATCACAATAAGCTTCAATGTTGGTGTTGTCAAACTCTTTGCCATTGTCACTTCTAATTTTCTTTATCTTGACTTTAAATTTATTTTAAGCTCTGTTTGCAAACTTCTTGAAGCAATTTGCCACTTCGAATTTGTCATGAAGAAAGAAAGTCCAAGTGTATCTTGAGTAGTCATCCACAATCACTAGGCAATAGAGATTTCCATCCAAGCTCTTGTAAGTTGTAGGACCAAACAAATCCATGTGTAGAAGTTCTAGTACTCTTGATGTTGACATGTAAGCTTTGGTTGGATGAGTGTTTGCAACTTGTTTGCTGGCTTGACATGCACTACAAGGTTTGTCCTTCTCAAACTTTACATCCTTCAACCCTCTCACTAATTCTTTCTTCAATAGCTTATTGAGAGTGTTCATTCCAACATGAGCAAGCCTCCTATGCCAAAGCCATCCAAGTGTAGTTTTGGTGAATAAACATGTCATCAAGTTTGCATCTTCGGAGGTAAAGTCAACAAGATAGAGATTATTGTATCTAAAGCCCTTGAAAATCACTTGCTTGTCATCTATCTTAGTAACAACCACTTCATTTGGACTAAACAAGCATTGGTAGCCAAGGTCACAAAGTTGCCCAACGGATAGTAAGTTGAAACTCAATGAAGTAACATAGAGCACATTTGAGAGAGAGTGATCATTTGATATTGCAATCTTGCCTATACCCTTGACTTTGCTCTTTGAATTGTCCCCAAATGTGATCTTGTCTTGACATACCCCATTCTCTTCAAGTGAGGTGAACATACGAGGATCACCGGTCATGTGTTGTGTGCAACCACTATCAATCACCCAATGAGATCCACCGGTCTTGTAGTTCACCTACACACAAAAGATCAAGCCTTTTGCTTAGGGACCCAAACTTGAGAGGGACCCTTAACTTTCTCAACTAGTGACTTGGCAACCCATATTTTCTTAGGCCTATTCTTGTTAGGAGGACCCAAGAACATGACTTTCATCTTTCCACTTGAGTCCTTTCTAAGCATATAATGAGCATTGAAGGCAAAGCGTCTAGCATGCTTGGGCAAGGGTTGTGGTGGTAGAGTTTTGCACTCATGAATAAAATGGCCTTCTTGTCCACACTCAACACATCTCTTTGGCTTGCGCTTTGACTTGCTTTGTTGTTGTTGTTGAGCTTTAGCCTTCTTCTCTTGATTTGCCAAGTAACCAATGCCACTTCTATCCATCTTCATGACGGTGTTCATGAGTAGCTCACTTTGCAAATGTTGGCCCCTTGTAAACTTGCTTAGGCCGGTCTTAATATGCTCTTTTCTTGCTTGAGCTTCTTGTTTTCTTCAATAAGTGACTCATTTGAAGCTTGCTTTTCAAGAGCCATCAATTTCTTATTCTCAATCTTAAGCATCTTATTTTCACTCTTGAGCTTGACATACTCATCATAGTTGTCGGCCTCAACCACACTCTTGCCTTTGCCGCTAGAGCCTTGCTCAAAGTTCTCAATAATCAAATCATCACATGATGTAGCTATATCAATCTTAACAACTTGGTTAGTAGCATCATGTGTCTCAAGAGCAAGCTCATTAGCAACAATAAGAGTATCATAGTTGATTTTCAATGTGGTATATTCATCTTTTAGCAAGTTGAGCTTAGTGATGAGTTCACCATGCTTCTTCTCAATTTTATCATGTTTATCTCTAAGCTCATTGTTAGAAGTTTTGAGCTCCTTAAGAGAGGAATACATAGTTTCATTTTGATCTTTGAGCTCATCACTAGTCTTATGTGCATTCTCAAGCTTAGATGAGAGTGATTCATTTTCATGTTGAAGCTCATCATTTTCATTTCTAGTTCTTCTTATGATTTTAGAGTATTTATTCAATAATTTTACAAGTTCATAATAAGAAGGTGCATCATATTCATCATCACTATCACTATCACTATCATCATCATCACTATTATTGTTTTGTACCTTTCGATCACCCTTAGCCATAAGGCATAGATGAGTAGTGGAAGAAGATGGTGAAGGTGGCGGTGAAGGTGGTGATGAAGATGTCGGTGAAGATGATGATGGCCCAACCACAAATGCGGTGACCTTCTCTTTTTCATCGTCGCTTTCATCACTGGAGGACTCACATGATGACTCAATGTCGGTGAGCCAATCACCAATAATGTAAGCTTTGCCTCCCTTCTTCTTCTTGTAGAACTCTCTTTTCTTGCCATCTTTCTTTTTATATGGCTTGTTCTTTCTTTTCTCATCTTCTTCATCACTTGAATCACCTTTCTTGCCCTTACCCTTGTACTTGTTCTTGTACTTGTCTTTTGGAGGCTTCAGGCATTGATGAGCTAGGTGGCCAAGTTCACCACAATTGAAGCAATCCATTTCGGATATTGGCTTCCTTTTGCTACTTGTGAAGAATTTCTTCTTCTTGCCATCAAACTTGATGCCACTCTTGTTGAGCTTCTTTAGCATCTTGGTGGTCTTCCTCACCATGAGTGCAAGTGATGCATCATCAATATCACTTTCACTTGAGCTTTCTTACACCATCATGGCTTGGCCCTTCTTCTTTTTCTTTTCATGGCTAGCTTTGAAGGCCAAGTCTTTCTTCTTAGAAGATGATGAGCCCTCTTCCGGAGTGATGTGCATGTATATCTCATGTGCATTGATCTTTCCCAATACTTGAGTCGGTGTTGCGGCGGAGAGATCACTTTGGTGAAGTACGGTGACAATGTGTCCATACTTCTCAACGGGAAGAACACTCAAGATCCTCTTTGCAACATCCGATTGACTCATTTGAGTGAGTCCAAGAGCATTGAGATCTTCTATAAGAACATTCAAACGAGTGTACATTTCATTAGCACTTTCTTTGGGAAGCATCTCAAAAGAATTGATTTTCTTTAAAGCAATGTGATAGCGTTCCTCATGCTCACTCTTGGTTCCCTCATGGAGAGCACAAAGATTTCCCACAATTCATGAGCGTTTTTGGCATTACGCACACGATTGAAGATATCTTTGCCTAAGCCCCGGTAGAGTGCATTTTTTGCTTTTGCATTCCACCGGTCGTACTTCTCCTTGTCACCACTTGGGTTGGCGGGATCCCTTATAGGAGGAAGCCCTTCAGTTGCAGCTCTAAGGCACCCAACATCTGTGGCTTCGAGATACGCCTCCATATGAATTTTTCAATATGGAAAATCGTCTCCCTCAAAAGTGGGAGGTGGTCCTTCCCCATTAGACATCTTGCTCTAGGCGGTGAAGCCTAAATAAAGAGCAACACGGCTCTGATACCAATTGAAAGGATCAAGATGCCCAAGAGGGGGGGTGAATTGGGCTTTTCTAAAAATTAATTGCAAGAATTAAATCCTACAAGCCAAACTTCACTCCTAGTGCCTACTCGTGTTCCTTGTGATTCTACCGGTAAAAGTTTTGCACCCTAAGTTCTAATCCTAGACTAGCATGGTAATTCTAGGAAAGTAAACAAGCAATGAAAGTAATGCATGAATGTAAATGCTTGAAAGTAAGGGTTAGGAACACGGCGATATTTTGTCGAGGTATCGGAGAGTCGCCACTCCCCACTAGTCCTCGTTGGAGCACCTGCGCAAGGGTGTAGCTCCCCCTTGATCCATACAAGGATCAAGTGCTCTCTACGGGTTGATTCTTCGACACTCTATCGCGGCGAATCACCCAAAACCGCTCACAACATGAGTTGGGTCACCCACACGCTCGTTGGATGATCACCAAACTCCCAATCACCACCAAACCATCTAGGTGATGGCGATCACCAAGAGTAACAAGCTAGAACTCTCACTTGACCACAACAAGCCTAATGAGAAGATGGATGCACACTTGCTACACTCTTGTCACTAGAGAGGATTCTCAAACTTTGATTCTCAAATCACTATCCTCACTAGGGCTCTTGCACTCTCTTGCACTCCAAAGGTGTTTCTCAACTGAATAAATGAGCAAGAGACCTCTAAAAGAGGTGGAGGGGATGTATTTATACACCCCTCAGACAAATCCAACCGTTACCTGCCGAATCAGCAAAACGCGCACTGACCGGATGCGCCGGTCGACATGACCGGACGCGCCGGTCAAGTGTAACGGTCAGAAACCGAAAGTTAGCGCTGAGTGACCGGACACGCCGGTCTGAGATGATCGGACGCGCCGATCAGAGATGATCGGATGCGCCGATCAGAGATGATCGGACGCGTCCGATCATGCAAGAGCCTTACTGGAAACTGATCTGACGCTCGACCGTGTCCGATCATAGATGACCAGACGCGTCAGGTCACCTTGGGACCTTACTGGAACATGACCGGACGCACCGATCAGTTCACAGTCGCGTCCGATTACACTGTTTACCCTCTGGAACACATGTCAGACTGGCCACCGCGTCCGGTCCTCTCAAGGACCGCGTCCGGTCAGTTAGTTAACGACGCAGTGACTTGTTAGTACTGACCGGACACGTCCGGTCATGACCAGAACCACGTCCGGTCACAGGTAAACTGCTCAAACATCTTCTAAACGCGACGCAACTTGAACCAAGTTGCTTCCAACTGAACTTTGAGCTTTTCTAGAGCTACCTAGTGCTAAGTTTGATAAGTGTGCACCACACCTAAACAAAAAGACTTACCTAGGTCAAGCTACTCGCTCATGCCCCCCTTTATAGTACGTTCAAAGGAAGAAACAAAGATCCTAACGACTATTCCAGATGTAACTCAACACCTTGACATCCGGAACTAACCGTCCTTAATCTCAATCGTTGATCCTTTAAAAACCGAAATAATTTCCATTAAGGGACATGAATACCAGTGTGCCCAAAGCTGTTATCATCTCCATGACCTAACTTACCAATGTTTCTACAAAACACACGTTAGTCATGGTAATAATGCGTTGTCATCAATTGCCGAAACCAACACCGGGGCCTAGTTGCTTTCAGAGAGGATTGAGAAAGAGGATCTACTGGAGCATTTTTTTCACCTCATTCCTCTATAGGACAATTTTTAAGCAAAGGAGATTGTTTTTCTCAATATAGTTGTTCAATACACCGATTGACCAAATAATTTCTAGTATATATTTTTCAAATCTTTTCTACATTGATATCACAAAATATCTAAAAAATAACAAATTTTGCATAGTTTATTAAAAGTTTATACTTTACTGGACTATGGACCCCTGTCGTGTATCGTCACAAGAGGCGACTCGAACCGCCACCTCCTCACACCCTCTCCCCAACCTCGCCGCTGCAGGAGCAGATAACTAGAGGGTCGTGCAACTACTAGTAAGGTGGCAAGGGGGTGTTTCTTGGCGTCATGGTCGGGGCTCACGCTTTTTAGTTTTCAAGGCGTCAGGGCATTTGAGATGAATAAGGAGGCGTTGGTGGTGGCCACGTTGGGAGGTGACGGTGATGGCCCTTAGCGCTCTGCTGGTTCATTACCAAGGACACGCGTGCACGTTGCCTGCGAAGGGAACGAGATGGCGCTACACGTTGTCCCACGAGGTGTGGTAGCCACGGCTCGTCCGTGTTGGGGTGGCTGGCCATATCCTCTTGTGGGGTGCATGGTTCTAACGTGCTGGTTAAAGGTGAAGTGTCTCTTTTTCATAGGAGGACACCAAACGCTTTCGGATCTAACGTGGGTGAGAGGACTTGCATAGGGGTGATAGTGGTGCGAGGTGTTGGTCGCGTAGTGGTAGCGTAGAGAGGCATGGCAAGGTGCAGTAGCGCGAGCATGTTGCAGCACATCGTCTTGAGCACATTGCGGTGGAGCGACACAGAGAGGCATGGTGGCGTCCGCATGTTAGCAAGAGTGTGTGTAACACCTGAGGTGTTTGCCACCAGTTAAGCAGTGGGTTTGAGCTCAAACATGGTAGATTAAATGGTGATGAAGATGTCAAGGTCAAACCTATGGAAGCGAGCCCCAACCTAAACTTGGATGTTGCACCCTTGCTTTACATATAGTCTATTTTTAAGATATATGCTTGGGTGGTGTTATTTCAATATCTTCATGTGTCTCACCTTAGTACCTATCTATATTGGTCACTGGAAAATTTTATGACGTTTGGAATCAAAAAGTTACGTGAAATGATAAGTTATATCCTTGTTGGAATGATTTTACTAAGTGCTTGAATTACACTATAAAGTGAATGGAAATATAGGTCATCAATCCAACCTTGCAACCTTGCCCAAAAGACTCTATATGGACTCTACAACAAAAGTCATGAAAGATTCGTGTTGAGCAAATGCCCCGAAAATGCTCCAATGGATCAAAAAGGATGATTTAAGCTTCATCGTGATCCTACTTTGGTCAAAGTATAACAGCAGTTTCTATACCAATTTTGAGGTTGAACCTTAAATGAGAGTTGTAGTTCACTTTATGTAGAAGAAACTTTATTTTTGGACCAAGAGCTAGATCAGCTTGGAAATGAGTCTAATTGGTGCACAAAGATTTAATTTGCTGCAGTTTTCAGCACTTAGAATATTTCTAAGTCTGGAAATTCATCGACATCGGCATTGACGTCTCGCGTTCTCCAAAAATTGTTAAGCAACTCAAGTTGAGGCAAATACAAAAGTTGGAGGAGATATTATGGAGAAGAGCATGCAAAAAGTTGGATTAAGTTTGATCAGGTTTTGACCTCCGAATGCGAGTTTCCGTGATCTTCGTTAACATGTTGGCATTGTCATCTTGGCATCATTTTATCTCCTAATCCGTTGACCTAATGACCTTGGCCCCTTAACGAAAATTGTAGAGCAACTCGTGGACTACAACTTTGGTTTTGGGCCCATGTCCAAAATTGGCCTGGAAGGAGCCCAGAACGACATCCCGCGGTGACCACGCCGTTGCACACCACGTGTTCGATCAATTGACCACGCGTCTGCCATGCACGGAGCACGCCCCCACCATTGCTGCCCTGCTGCTGCTGCTGCTCCATTTCACATCCTGGAAGGCTAGAGGCACTCCCCACTTCCTCATTCACTCCCTTCGCTCTCTCCCTCGCTCGCAACTCCCTCCCTCGCGGTGCTGCTCGCCCCCAGCGCCATGACCGCTGCCATGGATGGCCGAGCGGAGCTCGCTGCCGCTGGTGCTGCTCCCTCTTCTCCCCCTTGCATAGCTCTGCAGCCACTTGCTCCACCTACTGTGCCGCATCGACGCGAAACCCTAGCAGCGCCGGCCTTCCCTCCGCCGTCACAACTCGTCGCCGTGGAGCCATCCCGCCGTCGGCGCCTGTGCGCGTGGCCGGCTGGCCTCAAGCCGCCGTGGTGCGAGTCAAGACCACCAATGAGTTCGCGCTGGCCCCCTGTGGCTTCCCCGCCCCTCAGCCGCCGCCGACGAGCTTCCTTTGGCCGGCATCAGCGAGCTACAACGCCTTCCTCTGCTGAATTCGCGACCAGGGACCTCGTCCGAGAATTCGACTAAATCTAGGGGGCTAACTGTACTGTCATAGACTCAGATGAATAGTGCTGAGAGGACTGTTTTGTGATGATTTTGCAGTAACTTTGAAATTACATAGTAAATCATAGAAAATTCGTAAAATAGCAAATGAGGACTTTTTAGAATCCTTGTGAAATTCTCTATGCATTAGATCTATAATATAGCATGTTTTAGTTTAAAGTTTTCTCTGTAAAAATGGAATTGTGCAGCTAGGTTTTTAATGCTAGTTGTATTTGTCATTTTCATAACTGTAGATCTAGGGCTCCAAATAAAGTGAAATTTTTGTGGCATGCTACTCATATGATGTTTAATGTGTGGTAAAAATTTCATGAATTTTGGTTGCCATATGAGTGAGTTATTAGTGTATCTTGCTCTCACATGAATTCTTGCAATAGCAATTTGTCTTTTTCATAGAGGTTGATATACATGTCCAAATGGCTTGAAATTTGTACAGTAGACTATTGGGTGTATGTAAGAGATACTGTAATTTCTATAGATTTTATTATGGACTTTTGGTATATGTTTATTATTTCACCTTGCTATCTAAATAAATTAAGAAATGCATTAAAAGAATTTATTTAGTGATGAGCACTATGATTTTTGGGTGATCATTTAACATGCACTTTATGATGGTTATATTGGTTGTGGCCAAATATATGTTTGGAATATAAGTTAATATTTATTCTTGCAATTGATGCTTTCCTGGACAGTTTCTGGGACTTTGGTAATTGCACCATGAAAATGATGTTTGCTGAGAAATATGCTTATAACAAAGTTGTAGATAACTCATTAATCTAGCTTGTGTTAAATTTTGGTGGAATTTGGCATTATAGTTTGTGAGTAATGACTGTTTCAAGTTGGGTTCCAGAAATAGTTGTTCTCTGGAATCTCTGGACCAGATTCTGTAATTATGCATGTTTGACTTGGTTAACTTGAGAATCATGCTAAGATGATTAAAGATGAATCATAGACAATTTCATAAGCTTTCCAGAATGTCTTGTTGCATGGTATTGGATTTGTATAACTCCAGTTATGATCCAAACATGTAGATGTTGTTTGCAGTCCAGAAATTGTCAGATGCTAGTCATGGTTGTTTACTCCATATGTTGCTAAGTGTGGCTTATACCCTTGATGACGGTCAAGTTAAGATACTTGTGATCTTGTTAAACTTGTGTTATGCTTAATGTGCTTGCCCTCTTTAATTGATTATGTGATGCATCTTGTGTTACCATTCATCATATTCATACGCATGCATCTTGCATCTCATCTAGGTACACTAGATGCACCACGTGAAGGATGAGATGTTAGAGCCAAACCTGAAGACGGTGTTTGGTGGACCCATCCTGAAGATGGAAGGACTAATCAAGTGCCGGGATGGGAGATGCTCGCCAAGCAAGTGTCATCTGTCAATCACTAACCTAGTGTTTGATCCCAGGCAAGCCCCGGAGCATTCTAAGCCTCCTATTTTATAAAAGCAATTGAGTATATATATATTATATATGTATTGTTGCATTAAGTTATAGGAGTTGTTTGGAAACACTTGCTGCATATATACCCTTTCCTTGTTCCATAAATATGTCTGAAATCCTATTTTGGTTCAGGATCGAAAATATTGCTTAGCCCTGCTTAGACCGGTAGCGATCGGTGATTTCCGGTTACCTGAAATTATAGGTGGTTACTAGAATATTTTAGCTAAGGAATGGATGATATCCTGGAAATAACCAAGTGTTGATGGATAACTGGAGACCGGGCGGAATAAGTATTGGGCAACTAGACAGGGTTCTAGGGTGCTTGTAGTTTCCGCCTGTATCGATTAAGGACCGTCCGTTGTTGTCCCTCGGGTCATGTTGAACGCATGCCTCACATTTAGCTGGCCGAATAAGGTACCTTTCGACCGCGAAGCTGGGAGATTATTTGGGCCGAGTGGATTGCCCACAACGCACTGTACCGGAGCAGTAGTGGCAGGAAACGGGGGCGCGATGATAAGGCCAAAGAGCAGTCGGACGGCCCCTGGGTACAAGTGGTTCCTGGCAAGCTCGCGACTTTACCTGAATGGTTGACTCGGTGACCAACACCTCACTTTAGCGGGTGAGTGAGATTTGTGTGAGGAATAAATCTCCAGCTGGATAGGAATTCGATTCGAATCGCCGTCGCTCCCGGTTAGTGAGCACTTGACTCGAGCTACTGCATCGTAGTAATGATTATGGAACATGGATGGTTATGTGGATGATGTTGGAAATGCTAAAACCTAAAATGGTAACCTTTGATGTTAATGGTTAATCAAGTGATTGCTTTAGCATAGGTGCTTACCTAGATTGAATAGGTTATAATAAAGATGATGCAAAAATACTTAAATTAGTTTATTCAAGATAACTTATGCTTTTCGCAAATGAGTCAAGCTAGCCCACTGAAAGAAAGCCTTGCATACTCCTTGGTGTCATTATTTCTGGTTTATGACGGGTAAGTCTAGCTGAGTACCTTCTCGTACTCAGGGTTTATTCCCACTTGTTACAGGTTGTGATATAACATAGCTACTGCAAGAATTGGAAGACTCCGGCTGTAGTGGTAGAGTGTGATCATGGGCATGATCCGTCTGAGCTATCTTGTCTCTCTTGCTTTTATGGGAATTTGACCTTGGTACTGGCATGTATTTGAATTAAGGTGATATTAGTTTTCAAACTACTTTGCTTCCGCTACTTTTGAACTTGAGTTGTAATAACTCTACTAAACTCCGATATATGTTGAATTACTTATGAAATGGATGTAACATATGACCTGTTATGTTGGACCACTATGATCTTGGCTTGTATGTTGGTTGGTTTGAAATCCCTCATGATTTTATTGGACTACCGGAGTTATAGGAGCTTAAGTACGGGAAATTAATTGCTCCGGCGATTGTTTTTGTACTTTTGTTCTTATAATTTGGGCAGTTCTGTGACAGTGTGGGTCAGCAAAGCGACACGGAGGTTGTAGATCAGGTGCCGTAGAGGGTGGATCCGACATCCCCAAGCGGGATATATGATGGGCATGCAGCGTGGGGTTGACGTGCGCGTTGATGCATGGTGGCCTCGGGTCCAGGGGACTGAGGTTTCATGGTGGTGTGGCTTAAATGATGACTGCGTTGGTAGCTGTTGCAAGGAGTAGAGGGGAACCTTGTGGTGAGGTGAGTCGTCCTCCTATGCTTTTCCCACAATGTTTGTGATAGATCCAAGTCTAGCCGGTTCGAACCTGGGCAGAAGTGGGTCACTTGCGCATCAACTCCTTAGTCTTCATCGTGTTTCCTTTTGCCTCATTTTGGCATGTTTGCTAGTTGGGACGGAAAGGATCTAAACAATGCCTAGAGGGGGGGTGAATAGGGGTATCTAACAATTTCTACATAAATCTCAAAGTCACTTATCAGCAACTATCGGAAGTCCCGACAGTTTGGGTCGGGACTCCCAACGTGTCAGAAGTCCCGGCGCAAACTGTCAAAAGTCCCGACGCCTACGGGAATGAACTACAAGTGTTCAAATGAACTTTGTGATGCTAATAACTTACAACCCCACTTCCTAGTGGTAAGGTGATGTTGTTGGACCACTTCCTTGACGCCTAGGAACCTCCAAGTTGTAGATCGAGACCACACCCTAAGAGGGAGGTGGGAGAAAGAGAGACAAACAAATAGAAGTAATACCAAGCGAATCACAACAACAACAAGCACGCGAGACAAACAATTTATCCCGAGGTTCGGCAACCCCACTAAGGAGCTCCTACGTCCCCGTTGTTGAGGTGACCAAAAAGGTCAGGGTCTCTTTCACCTCCTTGCCTCTCTCAAAGCAACCACAAAGGTCACTTGAGGTTTCCACTGAGAAATCAAGGGTAATATAAACTTCCTAAGGATCTTCCACAAGATGAAAGCTCTCGGGCGATGCCTAGCCGGCTAGGGTTTCAAGAACCCAAGAGTAATAGACACAAATCCAACTGGCTTGACGAAGAAATCAAGTGTTTAAGCTTGCAAGGATGATTTTCTCACTCAATCCACTCTCCTATCACTCAAATCCGTGGAGAATCGAAGTTAGGAGCAAAGGGGAGAGGAGAGGGAGCTCTTGAATGCTAGGGCACTATTTTGGACGAAGGTTTGTGAGCAATGAATGAGTTAGTTTTTGTTAGAAGTGAAGGGAGTGCTATTTATACTCGTAGTAGAAATCTAACCGTTTAGATCTACATCGGGACTCCCGACGCAGATCTCGGAACACCCGACATATGAAGAAAACACTGTTTATCCAAGTCAGAAGTCCACACGCAACATAGGCCAATGTCAGGACTCCCGACTCACGTCGGGACTCCCGATGCGTGCGTGAGCAAAGAGCCTAGCGCTGGGACCACTGACGCACGACGGGACCGCTGACGCTAGCGCACAACCGATGCAGGCGTGAAACTGGTTGGCTTGGCATCGGGACTCCTGACGAGTGCGCGCGCACAGACCTCAGCGTCAGGACTTCCGACTCACGTTGGGACTCCCGACGACCAAGGTCGCCACGCAACTCGTTGGGACTCCTGACTCATATCGGGACTTCCAACACCAACAGACCCAAAAACTATTATACGTGCTCGTGGAGTGCTAGAGTGTCTCTCTTTTGATTTAGTTTTTATACTTGAGCACTCTATCTTCCTCAGACCAACTAAGTTTTGCATCTCTCTTTATAGTACGGCATACCTAACCCCGAAAGCAAAAGAATTAACTTTGAAGCTCCACTTTGAGTTCGATGCCTTTTTCAACTCCAAGAATTGAGGGATACCATTTCATCTTAGATCAACTCTTCAAATCTTTCATGGGACTAATTACTGCAACATATCTCATTAAGATCACATTAGTCCCTAATTTGGATGTCATCAAATACACCAAAACCCACATAGGGGGCAAATGCATTTTCAGGGACACTATCTTGGTATTAAAAGTGTGTCCTTGTACGGGGACATGATAATTGAGGTTAGGTCACAAGCCTAGACAACAATGCCTACAGGCGTCGTTTCCTCCTTAGAGGCATCCGATCCACCCCATCCTATCATGTTGGTTTTTTTTCCTTCGGGTCAACCTTGCTCATTCATGAGCCGGTGACAATGGTGCCTTTGGTGTCGTAACCTTCTTGAGGGTGTAATTATGGAAGTTGGCACCATGTTTAGCATCTCTCGGTTGGTGATGGCACCATTTGCGATCTAAGGAGAGTCGAGCTGTTATGTTGAGGTGTCAACAAGATTGGCAACAAAGACATGATAAAGTGTTTGGTTGTTGGTATCTGTTAGCAAAGGAAACATGATGGTAAGTTCCCTGTTTGATTGGCCTTTTTAACTTAGAGACAACTTGGTGTTTCGACTAGGCCTTGTCTCATGATATGAGACATTGTTAAGGTCCGTTCTCTTGAAGTTGAAATTGTTAGGTTGTTGGTGGCTAGTTTGCATGTGATTACACCACATGCCTTTTCATAATTGATGCAACGAATGAGACAAAAAAATTGAGAAACATGCTAAGCTATATTAATATAGTTGGTAGCACTTGGTTTGGGGGATGAAGTAGGATGTATGATCCATCTTAGTTTGTAGTGATAGGATGATCTCCTCTCTTAGTTTGGTTGAGGAAGGACAGAGCTGCCACCTTTTTTTATTTAGGGACATAGAACTAAGGATAAGTCGTTGACATGTGGGTGAAAGGTCTCCATGATTGGTGTCTATCATATGATATGATCTTTATCTGTCGAGAGGGTAGATAAAGTGTAGAAACATTCTATCTAACTTCCAGTAGTCTCATGCTACTCCAACAACATCAATCAAACAGGGATAACCCACAATATAGCCCCGTCCACCCCCAAATAGGCATTGGCCAAAGTATGACACTTTTCTGCGTATCACCAGATGATTCACCATCTGTAAAAATGCTTCACCACATCATATGGCGGCCACTAGCCATTGCAGAAATATGCCCCGTTTGGAGGGTTCGATGTGTATCTTTTTTCTCCTCACTAAACTATCCGGTGCGTGTATTCTTGTAGTGGGCATGCTCTTGAGTATCACTAGATAATCTGTTGTAATCTTCCTTGCTTACACAATATTTGTGTAGTGGCTAATAATGTGATGGAAAATATTTAGATCAGTGTTGCCATTTTTTTTGACAAAATACTCGGCGAGCTTTATTGATTGAGAGATATTACATCATTCATTAAAAACTCAAGAATAAAACTAGGGGGCTCATCATCCCAATTACAATTAAGGTTCGTTTGCATGCCTCGCCTAGCCATATCATGCGCCGTCTTGTTCGCTTCTCTGCTACAATGCTTAATGGAGATCATCTAAAACCCGCTCCAAACAATATTACACTCATCATACACATCAGTTGCTGAATTTGCCGAGAAGCCTCCATTTGCCGTTGTTTCCACCACTTCCATGCAGTCAGATTGGACAATCAGTTGGTTGCAACCTGCATGTTGTGCTAGCAACAACCCTTCCTTCAATGCAAAAGCTTCTGCCATGGGAGCGTCCACCAGATAGGGGAGAAAAGTATGTGAAGCTGCTATCGCTCCCCCCGTCCAATCTCTTATAATATTGTCGCTCCCCGTTCCTTCATCAAAGGAGGCATCAATATTAACTTTAACAAACTCCTCCAGAGGTTTCTGCCAGCCCTGTCGTTCTTTGGTGCCCTTTATAGTCGCCATCTTGTAATTCTTTGTTAGGGTAGCAATAGACAAGCCCGATCTTGATGGTCGCTGAATGTTCTCACCATGCACAAGTTGGCTTCTCTCCCACCAAAGATACCAGCCACCCGTAAGAATAAGCTCTAAAAATCCAACACCAAGATGATCTACAGTCTCCCCCCTTCTGAGCACTTCCTCAGTAATCACTGACCCAGACCGATCAGTGCCAATGACCTCTAAAATTTTCTCCAAAACTCCTAAGGAGCTCCACACAACCTTTGCTCAGTCACAGGTAAAAATCACATGTTTGATATCTTCAGCACCATTTTTGCAAACCGAGCACCCACCAATGTTGCTGATGTGCTGATTAGCTAGGACAGCCATACATGGAATGAAACTGTGCAGTGCTCTCCATCCAAAAATCTTGATTTTACCTGGCAGGTCCAATTTCCATAAATGTTTCCATGCTTGGCTTCTACTCGCACCAGTTGCCTACAAAGTGTGAATTCTTGGACCGTACTTAGATCAGTGTTGCCATTTTGTTGGGCACCTTCACCAACCGTGCGTCCCATTCACCGATCGTTCTCTGGAGGTATTGTTCTGCCGCTCAACCAAATTCAAAAGAACCTAACCTGTAAACTAGGGTCATGTTTGATACAACTGCTTTGGAAAACGTTTCCCCAAGAAGCATCATAAATCTTACCCTAATATTAAACTATACAAAGAGTTTATTCGTTTGATCAGTTTTTTCTTTTCTCTCTTTTTTCTTATAAATAAACATCACATTTTTCGTTTTTCCATCACCTACAGTTCCCTCGCATGGTATGCTTTTCCTTTTCCTGCTACTATCTCGGACTGTTCATCCGTTTTGGCTCGATATGCCTTTTCTTTTTTTTAACAATGCGAGTTTTTGAACCATCGACATTCTTAAAAATAAGATCTCACCACTAAATTATTAATGTCCTAGTTATGATCAGAAACAAACGTACTTTTATTGAAACATAGATCAACCTTTGGTAATGAAACAATTAAATAATATAAAATTAAAGTTATAATATATTTGTGAGTAACATGTAAATACTTTATACTGCAATGGTAGAGGCAAAAGATTCTACCAATGCTGTATTTTAATTCGATGCAAGTTTGATAAGACATTACCATATTGTTACCAACATTACCTTTATAGTTTTGATGCCATGGTCAGCATAATATTAATTATATAGCTTTTAAACTTTATGAAAAAGGTAAAACATAAATAGATAGCATTCTGTTGTTGTTTTTCATGAACGTTTGATAGCTTGTTATTTTGTTTTTCTATTTACCAAAATGCCATCAAGCCTTCTATGCCTTATTTGTGATCAAGATTTATGACTCATGTTTATTGTTCATGTATGTTTTTCTAGTCTAGGATATTTAAAAGTCATAGCCGCCCCATAGACTTGTGAAATTAGTAGCGTTAAGTCAGAATTGATAAGGTATTTTTCTATGGTAAGGAAGGAGATGCTCATCCCGTGATTGACAAAGCTAGAACGGACTCTCTCTTACTTAGAAAGAGTCTCACATATTTGTAAGATGTGTGCGTTTTACCTATACCCATACCTCTTCTATCTATGCTCCAAGCATGATAGCAATTGCATTATGCTACGTGTTATTAGTGAAGTAAAAGCATAGAAAAGTAGGTCTAATCTATGTAACAGAACCGACCAAATTATAAGAGCACAAGTACAAAAACAAGCACCGAAGCGCTCAAATTTTCGAACTTGAGCCCATATAATCCCGGTAGTCAATCGAAACCACGAAGGATTTCAAACCAACTTGCTTACAACCAAGATCGCATCATTCAACATACAACATCATACGTTACATTACATAAGTAGTTCCGAAGTAAGTTTACACACACGGAGTCGCAATATTACAAACCAAGTTTATAAAGTAGCGGAAGCATACACACACACCAGTTGTTTAACTACTGCCAGTCTTGTAGATCAACAACCCGCAAAAGCATCAGGAAAGTACATAAAAGATGATCACGCCCTAGTGATCTAGTCTTCATCACCCGCAGGGTGGAGACAAGTTTTGCAGAAGCCTTGGTAAAGCATATCATCTGCAACAGGAGGGAATAAACCCTGAGTACTGGAATGTACTCAGCTGGACTTACCCGTCAAAAACCAAAAATAAGATGACACCAAGGATTATGCAAGGCTTTCATAATTGGAGCTGGCTGACATTACCTTTTGCGGAAAAGCATAAGTAATTTAAACTCTTTTAACCTGTACTAGCATTTATTTTTAGCATTTACCTGTCATCTATCTTAGCACCTGTACTAAGCATGCACTTGATTATAATCAAACAATTATCATTATTATATCCAGAGCAGGTATGAATTGTGGCAACATTGTATCATTCCCTTAACCACCTGTTCATTTAATGAGATCTACGTTGCCGCTGCTCAAGTCAAGTGCTCACTAACCGGGAGCGACGGCGATTCGAATCGAATTCCTATCCAGCTGGAGGGGTATTTCTAACACTCACCGAGTCACGCCTGGCGAGGGCTGCTCAGGTCATCTTTTGTACAGTTTAGGAATCACGGGTCTGAATAATGTCGCGTTCCCAAGGGCGACACTCTGCCAGGTGATAGGGACTCTAACCCCCCCTTGGTCTCATGCCAATGTCCCCAAGCACATCCTTTCTCTCCTCCAAGATGTAATCTACCATTCGATTCCTGGCCTGAACCATACTACTCGACTTCACGGTTGGAATGACTTATCCGGCCAACTAAGTGTTAGACTGCGTTCAACATGACTCAAGGACGTACAACGAAGCGGTCCTTAAACGACTCAGACGGGCATAGCTCCACACCCAAGACGTGAAGTGTCTTGCGGCTGTACTATCGAACTCCTGCCCGGTCTCAATTTCATTTTAAGGCATGGTTCCATCCACGATAGCCATAAAGCCACTCGTGACTCCTTCCTACATCTCGCGGATGACCGGAAATCACCCGACTTCTACCGAACTAAGCAGGGCTAAGCATTGACACGTGCCTAAACCTAATATAGGATTAAGTACGATATCTGGACAAGGATAGGTATAATGCAACAAGTGTTTTCATATAACTCCTACAACTTAATGCAGTAAACAATTAAAAGTACTCAAGATTACTTTATAAAACATTAGGTTCAGCATGCACCGGGGCTTGCCTTTTAGAAAGGTCGAGGGCCGGTGGTCAGGGCACTCGGGCAAGCCTTCAGCGGCGTCTCCCCCGCTGACTGGTTCCACTGGCTCCTCTGGCTGGTCCTGGACTTCCTCCGGTATCGCTGGCTCGAACTCGAGGAGTGTTACCCCCTCCGGAACACCTATTGCATGAGTGCACAATAAATATCATAGATGCATAATGGGTGCAACATGCTTGGAATGAAATGTATTTCAGCAATAAAAGTACTCTATTCAAGTCACTTCACCATTACGTGCAAACCTCTTCTCCGGTGGAGAAGTACTTACCTAATCTACTCAACCTAAGGTATAGCTGTTCATCTTTGGTTAAGGCCCTAACACCTAACAAACACAAGAGTGACATTATTTAGGTCACCACATCCAACCCAAAATATCACAGTAAGATATTCTGGACAGCAGCTACTTGTTTCTAATATAACTGAAGATTCCTAACTCCAAAAGTTATGGTCTAAGACAATCTGGAAAGCTTAAGAAATGCACTACAAAATATTTTCAGACCACAACACTTAATTCCAAAGTTTACCTAGTCGAAATTCCAAAGTTCCAGAATCTGTCCTCCCCAAACAGAGAGCAGCCTATTCTGGACTGTCACTTAAAACAGCAATAACTCCTAAACTACTAAACCAAATGCTCCCAAATTTTGACACAAGCTAGTTTATCAAGTTTACTACAACTTTGGTATTCACAAGTTTTCCAGCAAACACTTTTATTAAGGGTCAAACCCAAAGATACTACCAGCTGTCCAGAAAACCTAGAATTGCAAAGATTAATTATTTATTTATGTGGCAAACATCCCATAAGACCAAACTAATATTACCAAAAGTTCACATAGGTCAAAAAAACATCAGAAAGTAAGGTTGGCCCACATAAAATATTTATTTATATCCATTTCTTAATTTACTTAAGTAATTAAGTGAAATTTTAAACATATATGTAAACTGCTCCTAAAATTCTACAACAATTACAGGAGACTCTAGGAACCAAAAAGAGACCACTGTAAAAATTTTAACTAAAATTATTTACAGAAACTCCCTAAACAAAATTCAAAAGCCCAAAAGGCTGATTTTTGTATAATTAACAAATCATATTGAAAAGTATCAAACAATAGATTTCATATTTTTCTTAGACACTTTATGGTACCAAGACATTCTCCAAAAATTTATAAGAACATTGCACATGTAGAAAAATTACTAAAATTCATTCAAATATTCCCTAAAATGACAAGATAGCATTATAACTTGAAAAGTGCTTAAGCACTACTACCTAAATTTTTACCAGAGCTAGAGGAAGTATAAATTAGCCTACCCACCAAATTTCATAATTTTTGGAACACTGAAACTCAAGATATGATTTAAACAAGTTTGCATGTAATTTAAAACACATTTCAAAGACCTATTTAAATCTCCCAGAAACTAAACATCACATATCCAATTTATATTTTTCTAAAATATAACACATCATGTAGACCCTAACAAAATTTATCTCATAATTTTTGGGCAAGTAAAACCCTAGATCTACATTTCCTAAATCTTACCCAAAATCTATGGCAAATATAAAAAGGAAAACAAAAACAAAATCCAAAACCCTGCTACCGGGCCGGCCTGCAAAGCCAACGCGGCCCAAATCTCGCGGTGTGGCCCGCTCCCGCGCGCGGCCTGCTACGGCTCCCGCCCACGCGCGCGTGCGACTGACCAGATGGCCCCACCGGTCAGAGAGAGAGGCGGAGGGGAGGAGCTGCGGTCGCTGGAGCTCGCCGTCGGTGAGCCGACCGGCGAAGCTGAGCAGACGAGCATGACCACGTCATCGAGCTAAGTTGATTGGTGGCAAGAACGGGGCGGCAGAGCCATAGAAAGGTGCTTGCCGTCGGGCATGGCGGACCGCCGGTACGGTGGTGGCGAAATCTCGCCGTCGGTGAGCCCGACGTCCCAACCCTAACCCTCGATGAGCATCCCCATTCTACCTCGATCCTAACGCACTTACAAGCGGGCGATAGAGACGCCTAGAGACCCCTGGCCACAGAGAGCCGTCGCGCGGAGGAACTCCGGCGAGGTACCGCGGCGGCGAAAAACGAAAATGCAACCCTACCGAGGCGCGATTGGCTACGTGGAGTGGACGGTGAGGTAGCGGGCTTCAAGGCGGAGCTGTGGACGCGTTTTTGTGGGCGGCAGTGCGGTGGAGAGCACGCCCGAGCTCACCGGAGTGGAGGCGGCAATGGTGCTCGATCGTTCCGCCCGGTGGAGGAGAGAGCGGGAGAGAGAGGGAGTTGTGGCGCGAGTGAGGGCGGATACCGTCGGCGTGGCGACCTTGAAGGCCTAGTGGCCTGACGGGTGGGACCACGGCCGGCGTACGGTTGCCACCGCACGGCCACGTGTCGGCGCTGGTCTGCGGTCGGTCGGCCACCGACTGAAAGCCTGAACCTCTGAAACGATGGCTGCATTAGGTTACTGACAGCAGTATTTTGTCGTTGATTATCTCCCAAACCAGCTTGATTTAGTCGAAGATGATTACATCAATTATGTAGAGCTACATGAGGGCTATAAAATTGTCAATTGGAGCTTGGACTGGTTCGGCCTAAATTTGAAGCTACAGAGCTCCAAAGTGGGGTACCCAAAAACTAAAACTTAGTTTCAGTCACTATGCCGACTGAAACCCATTTTTTCAGGCATCATATCTCCTAAACCATTTAGAACTAGGTGATGGTGATGTTGACAATGTTGTAGAGCTAAGTGAGTACTACAAAAGTGTCAATATGAGTTGGGGCTGGTTTGGTCTGGTTTGCAAACTACAAGCTCCCAAAGTAGGCCACTATCAAACTGAAGGGACACTTTTGAGACTTTTCTAAGTGCTGAGTCAACCCCTCTAGCTGACTTGTGGGCCAATTTTGAGCATGTTCTGGTCCTTTTCATGAGATGACCATATTGAGACTTTTGTTCCCCATAAAATTCCCTACAACTTTGCTTAAGGGTGCTCCTCCATGCAAGGTCTCTAAGCTAGACTTTTTAATTGGTCAAACTAGAGCATCATAGGGCTAAATGCTGGTCAACTACACCTTTGAGAGCATTTTGGTGATTTTTGTCAACATGAACCTTGCTCCATTAGTGACCCTAAGTATAGCTAAGGTGTTGTGAGATATAATTGGCTACTCTACCCTTTAGTTACACCAACCCCCTAGTGTCACATGATGTGAGCCAAACAAAATTCTAAAAACAACCACATTTGTTGCAACCACATAAAATAACATGAATGATGCATGCTTATGCTTATGCAAATGCAATGCAATTAAGGAGCTAAACACCTGAGGTGTTACAGCCCTCCCCCTTATAAAAATCTCGTCCCGAGATTTGGAAAGCGTACCATTTTTCATAGAATTCCTTATAACCATCCCGCAAATAGTCCTCCCGTTCCCACGTAGCGTCACTTTCACTACCCTGATTACTCCACATCACTTTATACCACTTAACCACTTTGCTTCTAGTCACTCGTTCCTGAGTATCAATCACTCGGACTGGCTTTTCTTTGTAAGTTAGATCAGATTCAAGCCTGATATCTCCTAAAGGGACTCTTTCCTCAGGAACTCGAAGACACTTTTTGAGCTGAGATACATGGAAGACATTGAATATGGCACTCATTTCAGGAGGTAACTGGATTTTGTACGCAGCAGCACCACTCTTGCCTATGATCTGGAAATGACCCACGTATCTTGGCGCAAGTTTTCGCTTAACACCAAAACGTTGGACACTCTTCATTAGAGAAACTTTCAGGTAAACGAAGTCTCCAACTTCAAACTCGAGCGGCTTTCTACGACGATCAGCATAACTTTTCTATCTAGCTTGGGCAGCAGCCATATGTTTTTGGATGGTACAGACTTGTTCCTCAGCTTCCTGAACAAAATCAATACCATAATACCTTCTTTCACCAGCTTCTACCTAGTTTAGTGGAGTTCTACACTTACGACCGTACAAAGCTTCGAATAGGGCCATCTTAATACTCTCTTGGTAACTATTATTATACGAAAACTCAGATAGAGGTAACCATTTTTCCCAAGAACCATTGGATGATATTACACATGCCCGCAACAGATCTTCCAAGATTTGGTTAACTCGTTCTGTCTGACCTGACTTCTGGGGGTGATAAGCAGAACTTCTCACTAACTTGGTTCCCAGAAGGTGATGCAAGTGCTCCCAAAAGCGAGCAGTGAACTGGGGACCACGGTCAGAAACGATAGTATGAGGTACCCCATGGAGCCGGACTATCTGATTGAAGTACAACTCAGCATAGTCAGTGGGACGATAGTCCACTCTAACTGGAATGAAGTGAGCTGATTTGGTCAAACGATCCACAATTACCCAGATGGAGTTATGATTTTTGACAGTAGGAGGAAGTCCGATAATGAAATTCATACTTATCTCTTCCCATTTCCAACCTGGGATAGAAAGTGGTTGAAGCAACCTAGCTTTCATATGCACAACTTTAACTCTACAGCAGGTGTCACACCTGGCCACATATGCAGCTATCTCTTTCCGCATTTTGGTCCACCAATAGTACGGCTTCAAATCATAATACATCTTATTGCTACCAGGATGGATGGACAACTTAGAGGAGTGTGCTTCAGACATAATATCATTTCTAAGCTCTTGGTCCTTAGGCACAACTAACCTATCCTTGAACCATAGTACACTCTTTTCATCTACCCTGAACTGTGTAGTTTCTTGCTCTTTCATCTTGCGTTTTATGTGGAATACACCAGGATCAGTCTTTTGGAGCTCAATAATTCTGCCTTTGAGAGTACAACTGACAGTGATGTTGTACAAGACTGCTGGATGTAGAAGGCGAGATCGATGAAAATCAGTTTCAACTAGGGAATGGCAATGAGACTTACGGCTTAAAGCATCTGCAACCACATTTGCCTTGCCAGGATGATAGTGCACTTGAAGGTTATAATCCTTAATCAACTCGAGCCATATTCTTTGACGCATATTTAACTCGGGTTGGGTGAAGATGTATTTGAGGCTTTTGTGGTCTGTGTAGATATTGCAGACATTGCCTGTAACGGATCAACGTAATTATACGAGATTAAGTCAGAAAAATCTTCCACCGAGGCGGTTAATTTACCGAACTTAAACCCGTATAACCCGAGATTCCGTGAAATCACGCGGGATTTCAAACCAACCAACATACAACCAAGATCGTACTGATTTAGCAGCCACAGTTCACATGATACATAGAGTTCACAATAAAAGTGGAGTACATCGGAGTTCGGAATAAAAGTTATTACAACATAGTTCAGAATAACATAGCGGAAGCAAGTAGTTTTACACACACACTTAGTTCAAATACAGTGCCAGTAGATAGTCATGGTCCACAAAAGCAGTAGATAAGACGAACAGAGTGACCCTTGCCCAAGGTCCTAGTTGTCGCCCATCGCCAGATACAGACAGTTGGAGCAGTACCCAAAGTACATCTGACCATCTGCAACAACAATGGGAACAACGCCCTGAGTACGAGAATGTACTCAGCTAGACTTACCCGTCAAAACCAGAAATAAAGGACACCAAGGATCATGCAAGGCTTTATAGATTGGACTGGCTTGACTCATTTGCGAAAAGCATAAGTTGTTATGAAAAACTATACCAGTACTTTTTGGCATCACTTTTTAGTATAACCTATTCAAGCTAGGTAAGCATCTATTGCTAGAACAATCACTTGATTCGTCATTAACAACCTAGATTATCATATCAGGTTTAGCATTTCCAACATCATTCACTTAACCATCAATGTTCCATTAATGTTACTACGATGCCATAGCTCGAGTCAAGTGCTCACTAACCGGGAGCGACGGCGATTCGAATCGAATTTCTATCCAGCTGGAGATTTATTCCTCACACAAACCCTGCTTCCCCCGTTAGGGTCGCGTAGATCACCAATGACACTTTCCAAGAAGCCGCGGGATAACAATCATGGATCGCACTACCCAGGGACCGCCCGACTGCCAGGACGCACCTTGGGCTCACTCTTCGTGTCCCCGTTACATCCACTTCAACACCAGTCTGCCAACCCAAGTTTATCCCGGCTCGAAAAGTGTCACTAGCTTCACGGTCGAAAGGTACTTTATTCGGCCAGCTAAATGTGAGGCATGCGTTCAACATGACAAGAGGGACGAGCAAAGATCGGTCCTTAATCGACACGGACGAAATCACTATAGTCCAAAACCCTTTAAGACTCTGCCCGGTCTTCATTTATCCATCGACACTTGGTTACTTTCCATGATCACAATTACAGCTAACCATAATCAGGTATCCACCTATAGCTCGCAGGTGACAGGAAATCACCCGACTTTTACCGGTCTAAGCATGGCTAAGCAATTAACTCGTTCCTGACCTAATAGGGTAAAAGGTAATCCAGGGGCCAAGGTAATAATGCAACAACGGTTTCACTCAACTCCTATAACTTAATGTAACAATATATATATAACTATAGTTCATGTAGTAAGGAACAACTTTTATAAAATAGGAGACTTAAAATGCTCTGGGGCTTGCCTTTTTCGAACGAGCTAGGATGGTGGTCAACGCACTCTGGCAGTTCGTCGCCTGACTCTTCTTCCTCGGGCACCTCCTGTGCCTAGGGTTCCTGCTAATCCGTCCAAACTTGCTCCTCCGGTACTGCTACCTGCGACTCCTCCTGCGATCCTATATGATGCAAGTGCATAAGCAAACATGCGAAGAATGCATCGAATTATGGTGGAGTGCTTTGATGACATGAGATGCAGATGAGCACATGGAATGAGCAGTTTGAATATAACTATTTCTTCTACAAGGTAGTCCACGTCATACAAGAACATATACCCTAAAACATGCACCTTATCCTTCTATTAGTTAGCCTATCATCTACACATACGAGTGAACCTAAGCTACCAAAAATTACCAACCTAACTCAACCACAACATCAGCAAGGCATAATGATACTTCAAAGATACACCAAACATATTTTATTTCTCTTAATTTCTCATAAAGAATAATCTTTTATTCCCTATTTGACTAGGGTTACACAGCAACACCTATTTCTATTATAGATAAAAATCTACAAAAATTACAGTAGATTACTCTTACCCTAACTAACCTACTACTAAATGTTCATGAGAATTGCATATGTAAAACTGCCTGTACAAAATAAACAAGTTATAGACTAAATATGAGCATGAAATTATTTTGTACTAGAAAAAATATCAAACAACAGATTTCATATTTTTCCTATGTTACTAATAGTAAACTAACATGTTACCAAAATTATCACATGTATGTTCTATACAAATTTAGCTCTCTACTAAAAATAACAAAGATTATCAAATAAAAGCATTTGAACTACACTTCTAAATTTTCTCACAGAACATGCTTTACTAATATTTTTCCTAGAAAGTACATCACTAATAAAGATTAAAGCAACAAGAATCACATTTTTCCCTTCATTATTTTATTTACTACATAATTTCTAAGATATCAGCATTTATAGCAATTAAATAAATTTGCACAGTAAAGTGTTACAAAAATAACATGAGATATTTTTAAACTGTAGATCTATTCAAGAGGAACATTACAAAATTTGTTTCATAATTTTTAAAGCTAAAAAGGGTACACAAACATTTTCTAAAGCCTTTTCTTTTCTAAAACATAATAGAAAATCAAAAACTATTTCTGGAATCGCTTAACGGGCTAGCCCACTGGAATGACCGGCCCACGGCCGATTTCCGCCGGAGCGTCGCGCGGGAAAAACCAGAGGCGGCCCGGCTTGCCGATTCGGCCCAAGGCCGTTTGGCCCAGCAGCAGAGAGGGAGGGCGGAACGCGGGGCGCGGCCACGGGTGCCAGCGTCCCGACGTCACGGGGGCGAAGCGGTGGTCGCCGTCGGCCAATGGCTGTCCTCCGGCTCTGAGTTGCAACCCCGAGCACGCATGACTCCCGCGCAAGGATGGCGAGCACGATCGCGCGAAGCAAGGGAAGTAGGAGGGAGCGAGGGCGCCGTGGCGGAGCTCGAGCCCGGCGGCCGACGGCGGCGGCGCGCACGGGAAAAGGAGAAATTGAGCCTCACCGTCATCGAACAAGGGATATCGAGCCCCGTTCGGAGAAGAGGAGAAGGTGGCGGAGTCGGTGGCGAGACCAATCGGGAGGTGGCGCGGCCGTTGAGCGGGAACGGCGGTGTTCGTCTCGGGCGGAGCGGCGGCAGCGTGAGGAGGCGAGAGCGGCGGCTGCTGCTGCTCGCGCGAAGCCGAGCGAGGCGAAAATGGAGGGCGTGCAGCCGAGGGAGGAGCGAGCGCGGCTTCAAGGCGCGTGGCGCGGCCGATGGAGCCCACGGCTCACCACCCGTACGCCGGAGGCGGCGAGCGGCGGCCACGCGGCGGGCGAGCCCTGACGCGGCGTCGAGCGGGCCGGGCTGGCATCCGTTCGCGGGCCGAAAGGGAGGCCGTGGCCCACTAAAGCGAAAGATGATTTTTCTTTTACAAAAATATTTCCAGATTTCTATATTTGTTTCAAATTTGAATTTGAAGATGAAAAAGAGGTTTTCAGAACTTTTGCCCAAAATAAAAGTTGTTCAAAATTTAATTCTCTACAACTTTCATGTAGGGCACTTTTCAAAATTCTAAATAGATTTTGAATTTGGGATTTCAAGCTAAATTTTTAAGTAAAAATTCATTTTTCTAGAATATTTTTAAAAGCAAAATTTGAAGGAATTTGAATTCAAGAGTTGCTCCAAAAATCATGTTTATTGATTCTAGATTATCTAAAATTGTAGCTACACAAAGTTTCATCACTCTTTAGCACTTAAATGCAGCATTTGGGTTTTGAGTAATTGTTTTTCAACTCTAAATTTAAAAGGGTCTATATTGCATGCGATGATAACCATGTATGAGATGATTATAACTAGTGCCTTGGATGCTAATGCATGCTTAACACCCAGGGGTGTTACAGCCCTCCCCCTTATAAGAATCTCGTCCCGAGATTTTGAGTTACGAACCATTTATCGTAAAAATATTTATACACGGTTTGAAGATATTCTCTCGTTTCCCATGAAGCATCACTCTCATCATGATGGCTCCACTGAACCTTGTAGGTTGTTACCACTTTATTCTGAGTGACTCGGTCCTTTGTATCCAGAACTCGAACCGGTTGTTCACGATATTCCAAGTCCGCCTTGATCCGAATACCCTGCGGTTCTATTCTCTCTTCTGGAACACGCAGACATTTCTTCAACTGGGATACATGAAAGACAGGAAAGATCGAACTCATCTCTTCTAGCAACTGCAACTTGTACGCCACGGGACCCTTTTTCTCTATAATCTGGTATGGTCCGATATATCTAGCAGACAGTTTCTGCTTGATTCCAAACCGTTTCTTCTTCATGGGGGTAACTTTCAAATAGACATAGTCACCCACTTGGAATTCCAATGGTCTCCTTCTCTTGTCTGCATAACTCTTCTGACGGGACTGTGCAGCTTGCATGTTTTGCCGGATAATACGGACCTTCTTCTCTGCCTCATTTACAAAATCAATTCCATAAAACCTTCTTTCTCCAGACTCTACCCAATTTAACGGTGTTCTGCACTTCCTGCCATATAAAGCTTCAAAAGGTGCCATCTTGATACTCTCTTGGTAACTGTTGTTGTAAGCGAATTCTGCCAACGGTAACCAGGATTCCCATGAGCCTCTGGATGACAGTACACAAGCTCTAAGCATATCTTCAAGTACAGCATTAACTCGTTCTGTCTGCCCATCTGTCTGTGGATGGTAAGCCGTACTACGAATCAAACTAGTACCCAAACCTTTATGAAGATGCTCCCAAAAATGAGAGGTAAACTGTGAACCACGATCAGACACGATCGTTTTTGGTATACCATGTAATCGGACAATCTCAGCAATATACTTTTCTGCATATTGAGGTGGTCAGAATGTTGTCTTAACTGGCAGAAAGTGAGCTGTCTTGGTGAGACGATCTACTATTACTCAAATAGAATCGTGTCCCTTCTGGGTGGTGGGAAGACCAGTGATGAAATCCATACTTATATCATCCCATTTCCAATCGGGTATAGACAAGGGTTGCAGAAGTCCTGCAGGTCTCATGTGAAGAGCTTTAACTCTACAACACATGTCGCAACGAGCAACGTATGCTGCAATCTCTTTTTTCATCTTAGTCCACCAATAACGGGGGTCGCAAATCTTGGTACATCTTACTACTTCCGAGGTGAATAGATAGCTTGGAATGATGGGTCTCATTCATCAACTTGTTCTTAAGCTCTCTATCCTTTGGTACCACCAGGCGATCCTTAAACCATAACACTCCTTGGTCATCCAATCGAAAGTGTTTGGTGGGTTCTCTCTTCATCTTCTCCTTGATATGAAAGATTCCCTTATCTGTCCTCTGACTTTCAATGATCTGGTCTTCCAAAGTACAACTGATCTGAAGATTATGCAACACAGCAGGATGTAGCAAATTGAACCCTTCTTCAAACAACGGTTGCACATCAATAGCATGTGATTTTCTGCTCAGTGCATCTGTTACTACATTAGCCTTCCCGGGATGATAATGCACGTTTAGATTATAGTCCTTTATCAGCTCTAACCATCTTCTCTGTCGCATGTTCAACTCAGATTGGGTAAAAATGTATTTGAGACTCTTATGATCTGTAAAGAGGTTACACACATTACCCATTAGGTAGTGTCTCCAAATCTTTAGAGCATACACTACTGTTGCAAGCTCCAAATCGTGTGTAGGATAATTAACTTCATGCTTCCTCAGTTGACGTGAGGCATAGGCAATAACCCTTCCATTTTGCATTAGCACACATCCTAACCCATTCTTAGATGCGTCACAGAACACATCAAAAGACTTTTCTATATCCGGTTGGGCCAGAACAGGAGCAGTGGTCAACAACTTTCGCAAGGTGCAGAAAGCTGCCTCGCACTCCTCTGTCTATACAAACTTATGATCCTTCTGTAACAGGCTTGTCATTGGTTTGGCAATCTTCGAGAAATCCGGTATGAAGCGACGATAGTAACCGGCTAAACCAAGAAAACTACGAACTTCATGCACTGAGGTTGGTGACTTCCAGTCCATAACCTCTTGTACCTTACTAGGGTCTACGGAAATGCCATTTTCGGACAGCACGTGGTCGAGAAAAGGCACTGTCTTAAGCCAGAACTCACACTTGCTGAACTTCACATACAGTTGATGTTCTCTGAGTCTAGTCAAGACAATCCTGAGGTGCTCTGCGTGATCTTCTTCATTCTCTGAATATATTAGAATGTCATCAATGAACACAATCACAAACTTGTCCAACTCTGGCATGAAAACAGAATTCATCAGATACATAAAGTATGCAGGAGCGTTTGTCAATCCAAAGGACATGACAAGATACTCGTACAAGCCATATCTGGTAGAGAACGCAGTCTTAGGCACATCTTGCGATCTAATCTTTATCTGATGGTATCCCGATCTCAAATCTATCTTAGAGAACACTTTGGCTTTAGACAACTGGTCAAACAATATATTAATCCGAGGAAGAGGATACTTGTTTTTAATTGTCACTGCATTCAGTGGTCGATAATCCACGTACATGCGTAAGGAGTTATCCTTCTTCTTTTTCACAAATAGAGCGGGGCATCCCCATTCAGACGAGCTGGGACGAATCAAACCCCTCTTTAGTAAGTCCTGGAGTTGCTTCTTCAATTCGGCTAACTCATTGGGAGGCATCCGATAGGGCCTTCTCGAGATCGGTGCTGTTCCCGGAATTAACTCAATGGCAAACTCAACATCTCGGTCTGGTGGAAGTCCAGGTAACTCATCCGGAAACACATCTGGAAACTCACCAACCACCGGAATCTGAGCTAGCAGAGTAGTTTGGACCGTACAAGTCGTGCTAGCTAGGTCTACCTTCCGAGGTAGGACCACCCGAAAAGTGTCTTCTCCACTTGGTTCCTTAAGAGAGATACTCCTTCCTCCAACATCGATTACTACCCCCATCTTATTCATCCAGTTCATACCCATGATCACATCCAAAACTAACCCTGGCATGACTATCAGATTAAGCTTATATTGCCGGTTTGATATGTTTAGGGTCACTCCCTGAACTATCTGATTAGTCAACAGATCAGCCCCAGCTGAACTGATTTTATATGCACATTCCAGTTCAATTATCTTTTGCTCATGCCTCTTAACAAAAGCTTGACTTACAAAGGAATGAGATGATCCAGAATCAAACAAGACTACTGCAGGATGATTGTTGATAGAAAACATACCAGCTGTTACCGGTTCTCCTTCAGGGATGTCATCCACGGTGGTGTGATGCACACGAGCTTGATACTACGTCTGCTGTTTCTTAGGGTAGGGACAAAACTTCGCAAAGTGTCCGGGTTGGTTGCAGTTGAAGCACGGTCCCTTCACTTGAGCCACAGTTCCAGATGAACTGCCTTGTCCTGTCTTCGCCTGAGGCAATGCCATCTTGAATGGTTTCTGATTCCTCTGGGGTTGCTGAGCATTCTGATTCTTTCTTTGCGGTGGCCTAAACCTTGCACCTGGGGCAGGTGATCGATAAGCTGGACGGTTGGCCACTGGGGCTCGGGACTGGGACGAACCCGACTCAAAAGCTCTCTTACAGATCTTGGAAGCAGCATAAACATTGTTATTCTTCTCCTGCTTCAGACAGTCGCTAACGAAATCATTAAAACCAGTCCTCATATTTATACCCACATGTTTCATCATCTTGGGATTTAGGCCTCTCTTGAAGCTAGCGATCTTCTTGGCCTCTGTATTCACCATATCAGGGGCATAACGGCTCAGGTTATTGAATGCATGTAGATATTGAGTTACAGTCTTTGAGCCTTGATTCAGTGTCAGGAATTCCCCAAGCTTCATCTCGGTCAGCCCAGGTGGAATGTACGTTCCACGGAAAGCTTCGGTGAACTCATTCCAAGTGATGTGAGTGTGGGGAGGAAAAGTGGTGCGGTGATGTTTCCACCACATTCCTGCCGGACCTTGAAGCTGATGAGCTGCATACTCAGTCTTCAACACTTCAGTCATTCTCAAGACACGGAACTTGTCTTCTATAGTATTGATCCACTCTTCTGCATCCAAGGGTTCTGCGGCTTCCTTAAAGATCGGTGGACGAGTATCCATGAAGTCCTTGAAACTGCTATACTAATTTGCTTCGTGCCTACCCGGGTTTATTCCCCGACGGGTGTTGTCTGCGATACTGCGCAACGTAGCTTCCATATTCTGTTGCATGCTCTCCATATTACGTTGGCTTCCAAGAAATTGTGCAAAAAATTGTTCCGCAGTGTAGGGTGGAGGAGGCGGTGGTGGATCATGGTCATCACTAGTGGCTGCAATGCCACCAGCCTCAGCGGCACCATACACGGTACGACGAGTGTTCGGCATCTGCATGTTTCAGCAACAGTAACTATTAGGTGATGTTGTAGGAATTGCGACTGAATGAAGATCATGCCGTACTGAAATTACTAGAGAATAAATTCATACAATAAAACAGGGGCACAATAAGTCATTCTAATTAACACAACATCACTAATTAGATTACTTAAAGCGCACACATCGCGTCCATTACAACCAAGTTGCCAGCATACATACACTGGACTTTTTTGACGTTCGTATACCGCCACAAACACATCCAAGCTTTCCAACATTACATCAAAGCCTTAGTCTTTCTACTCATTATTACATGTCCAACGTGCCAACAAAGCAAAAGATCATGTCGATGGAACCTAGTAGCTAGCGCAACAACTACTAGCCTACTCATTGTGGTCGCTGTCTAAGTCCGAGACGTTGGCTTCGTCGCCATTAGCAGCGTCGTGGTGCTCCCCAACTGGTGCTTCGGGCTCTTCAGGATCTTCGTCTTCATTCAAATCCATCTCTGCCGCACCAGGAGGAACATAGGGGTTGAGTTGATTGTTCAGCCGATGAACCTCCTCATGCAGATTGTCATTATATTCCTCTGCATAAGCCAACTGTTGCTCTAGCTCAAACTATCTAGCCCTCAGCACATTCTCTGCGGACCAAGCTTCATTCCTCTGATGGAGCACATGAGTCAACATGCGCTCAACGTTTCCGTTGGCGGTGGTCAGTCGCTCAACCTGCTCTCTCAGGGCATGCACATCTCCTTCGAAAACCACAGTCCTCTGGGTAGCCTGATCTCTTTGGCGAGTCAACTGAGCCATCTCTGTGTTGAGCCTCTCAATCTCGGCGTCGTGATCTCTCTGAAGCTGACGGCGGTCATCACGAGACTGACCAAGAGCACTAAACACACGCCTTAGGCTACCTTCCACTCCATCAAAGGCCATCATCACTGCGAACATGGCACTCATAGCGGGGTTGTCACTGTTCTGTGCTTCTGCGGTGCTAATCTCTAGAGATCTTCCTCTTGCCTGCTGCCATGAGTCAGTGGAGGGGTTGCCCCTTAGAAAGACTCCAACTAAAGCTGCTGCCAACTTCTGAGGAAAGCGATCCATGATATCCCTCAGGATCCCAAAGGCTGCCCTCTCAGCGGCTTCTTCAGGGGTCCTGCCAGTTGACTCAAAATGTCAACCGGTCCACTCAGAACCATCACCTCGGGGACGAACTACTGCTTCCACAGTCACCAAAAGTCCTTCCCCCAACCGCTCATTCGACCAAAAGTAGCGGGGCTCCATTCCATCAGGATAGCCTACATCGCGGAGTACTCTCCATAAGAGCGTAGGCATCCCAAACTCTCCAAGAAAAGTGTGGCGCTGACGAGTGCGTAGAGCTAGCTGATGACGGGTTGCTCTGCCGGTAGACTTGCGAGCTGTCTGCTTGGTGCGTGCCATCTGTAGCAAAATTTTATTACCGCGGTGAGAATAGATTTTTAAGTTGGCATTTTTATCGAAATGAGATAATCAACTTATAAGGGGAGGAACAATGCCATGAATGAAATGCACAACATGATACATGCACGTTCCGTACGTCCTCACAAACTTAGAAAAATAATAACTACTAACGGAATAAATGGTGGCATACAACGATCTCTTGTAACGTAACTAATACGTACTACTCGAAAGCGTTGTTATGTACCTGCAGAAAGTCACTTCAGCCCAAACCTCACAGTATGAAAATATGCAAGAAAGTAGTAAAGTAAGTTACTCGCTCTACACGCATCCCTAGATACGAGTATAACGGTAACAACTACCCGAATCATCGTCCTATTGACGACATCGTCACCGCATGACGGAAGTCCCCACCAATTGAATACCCTTATACGAACATGCGCATGGCACGTAAGTATTTCGGTATCACATAAGCACTCCCCGAGATCGGTAGCATATCCGACCATGCTCTCACAACTCTCACTTACCAAGGCGCAGAGGGAATTGATCCATACATTACCACTCAATTGAATGACACTCATACAATAGCACGTCGTATGAGCGACGAAATTTCAAATATGATGCAAACCCCCAAGTTAGTACTTAATTAAGCCACCTAGAGTCCTTACTGGGCATAAAGGATATGACCACTGGCACACTCTTAAATTTAAAAGCTTAGTTGAAAACACAGTTTTGTTTTTAAATACTCATGTGAACAGTAACATGCTAAACCATGCTCCGATGCCAGCTGTAATGGATCAACGTAATTATACGAGATTAAGTCAGAAAAATCTTCCACCGAGGCGGTTAATTTACCGAACTTAAACCCGTATAACCCGAGATTCCGTGAAATCACGCGGGATTTCAAACCAACCAACATACAACCAAGATCGTACTGATTTAGCAGCCACAGTTCACATGATACATAGAGTTCACAATAAAAGTGGAGTACATCGGAGTTCAGAATAAAAGTTATTACAACATAGTTCAGAATAACATAGCGGAAGCAAGTAGTTTTACACACACACTTAGTTCAAATACAGTGCCAGTAGATAGTCATGGTCCACAAAAGCAGTAGATAAGACGAACAGAGTGACCCTTGCCTAAGGTCCTAGTTGTCGCCCATCGCCGGATACAGACAGTTGGAGCAGTACCCAAAGTACATCTGACCATCTGCAACAACAATGGGAACAACGCCCTGAGTACGAGAATGTACTCAGCTAGACTTACCCGTCAAAACCAGAAATAAAGGACACCAAGGATCATGCAAGGCTTTATAGATTGGACTGGCTTGACTCATTTGCGAAAAGCATAAGTTGTTATGAAAAACTATACCAGTACTTTTTGGCATCACTTTTTAGTATAACCTATTCAAGCTAGGTAAGCATCTATTGCTAGAACAATCACTTGATTCGTCATTAACAACCTAGATTATCATATCAGGTTTAGCATTTCCAACATCATTCACTTAACCATCAATGTTCCATTAATGTTACTACGATGCCATAGCTCGAGTCAAGTGCTCACTAACCGGGAGCGACGGCGATTCGAATCGAATTCCTATCCAGCTGGAGATTTATTCCTCACACAAACCCCGCTTCCCTCGTCAGGGTCGCGTAGATCACCAATGACACTTTCCAAGAAGCCGCGGGATAACAATCATGGATCGCACTACCCAGGGATCGCCCGACTGCCAGGACACACCTTGGGCTCACTCTTCGCGTCCCCGTTACATCCACTTCAACACCAGTCTGCCAACCCGAGTTTATCCCGGCTCAAAAAGTGTCACTAGATTCGCGGTCGAAAGGTACTTTATTCGGCCAGCTAAATGTGAGGCATGTGTTCAACATGACAAGAGGGACGAGCAACGATCGGTCCTTAATCGACATGGATGAAATCACTATAGTCCAAAACCCTATAAGACTCCGCCCGGTCTTCATTTATCCATCGACACTTGGTTACTTTCCATGATCACAATTACAGCTAACCATAATCAGGTATCCACCTATAGCTCGCAGGTGACAGGAAATCACCTGACTTTTACCGGTCTAAGCATGGCTAAGCAATTAACTCGTTCCTAACCTAACAGGGTAAAAGATAATCCGGGGGCCAAGGTAACAATGCAACAACGGTTTCACTCAACTCCTATAACTTAATACAACAATATATATATATAACTATAGTTCATGTAGTAAGGAACAACTTTTATAAAATAGGAGACTTAAAATGCTCCGGGGCTTGCCTTTTTCGAACGAGCTAGGATGGTGGTCAACGCACTCTGACAGTTCCTCGCCTGACTCTTCTTCCTCGGGCACCTCCTGTGCCTGGGGTTCCTGCTAAGCCGTCCAAACTTGCTCCTCCGGTACTGCTACCTGCGACTCCTCCTGCGATCCTGTATGATGCAAGTGCATAAGCAAACATGCGAAGAATACATCGAATTGTGGTGGAGTGCTTTGATGACATGAGATGCAGATGAGCACATGGAATAAGCAGTTTGAATATAACTATTTCTTCTATAAGGTAGTCCACGTCATACAAGAACATATACCCTAAAACATACACCTTATCCTTCTATTAGTTAGCCTATCATCTACACATACGAGTGAACCTAAGCTACCAAAGCTTACCAACCTAACTCAACCACAACATCAGCAAGGCATAATGATGCTTCAAAGATACACCAAACATATTTTATTTCTCTTAATTTCTCATAAAGAATAATCTTTTATTCCCTATTTGACTAGGGTTACACAGCAACACCTATTTCTGATGTAGATAAAAATCTACAAAAATTACAGTAGATTACTCTTACCCTAACTAACCTACTACTAAATTTTCATGAGAATTGCATATGTAAAACTGCCTGTACAAAATAAACAAGTTATAGACTAAATATGAGCATGAAATTATTTTGTACTAGAAAAAATATTAAACAACAGATTTCATATTTTTCATATGTTACTCATAGTAAACTAACATGTTACAAAAATTATCACATGCATGTTCTATACAAATTTAGCTCTCTACTAAAAATAACAAAGATTATCAAATAAAAGCATTTGAACTACACTTCAAAATTTTCTCACAGAACATGCTTTACTAATATTTTTTCTAGAAAGTACATCACAAATAAATATTAAAGCAACAAGAATCACATTTTTCCCTTTATTATTTTATTTACTACATAATTTCTAAGATATCAGCATTTATAGCAATTAAATAAATTTGCACAGTAAAGTGTTACAAAAATAACATGAGATATTTTTAAACTGTAGATCTATTCAAGAGGAACATTACAAAATTTGTTTCATAATTTTTAGAGCTAAAAAGGGTACACAAACATTTTCTAAAGCCTTTTTTCTAAAACATAATAGAAAATCAAAAACTATTTCTGGAATCGCTTAACGGGCCAGCCCACTGGAATGACCGGCCCACGGCCGATTTCCGTCGGAGCGTCGCGCGGGAAAAACCAGAGGCGGCCCGGCTTGCCGATTCGGCCCAAGGCCGTTTGGCCCAGTAGCAGAGAGGGAGGGCGGAACGCGGGGCGCGGCCACAGGTGCCGGCGTCCCGACGTCGCGGGGGCGAAGCGGTGGTCGCCATCGGCCAACGGCCGTCCTCCGGCTCTGAGTTGCAACCCCGAGCACGCATGACTCCCGCGCAAGGATGGCGAGCACGATCGCGCGAAGCAAGGGAAGTAGGAGGGAGCGAGGGCGCCGTGGCGGAGCTCGAGCCCGGCGGCCGACGGCGGTGGCGCGCGCGGGAAAAGGAGAAATTGAGCCTCACCATCGTCGAACAAGGGATACCGAGCCCCGTTCGGAGAAGAGAAGAAGGTGGCGGAGTCGGTGGCGAGACCAATCGGGAGGTGGCGCGGCCGTTGAGCGGGAACGGCGGTGTTCGTCTCGGGCGGAGCGGCGGCAGCGCGAGGAGGCGAGAGCGGCGGCTGCTGCTGCTCGCGCTTAGCCGAGCGAGGCGAAAATGGAGGGCGTGCAGCCGAGGGAGGAGCGAGCGCGGCTTCAAGGCGCGTGGCGCGGCCGGTGGAGCCCACGGCTCGCCACCCGTACGCCGGAGGCGGCAAGCGGCGGCCACGCGGCGGGCGAGCCCTGACGCGGCGTCGCGCTGGCGCGGGCGCGGACGCGGGCGCGCGGGAGAAGGCGGGGGCGAGCGGGCCGGGCCGGCATCCGTTCGCGGGCCGAAAGGGAGGCCGCGGCCCACTAAAGCGAAAGCTGATTTTTCTTTTACAAAAATATTTCCAGATTTCTATATTTGTTTCAAATTTGAATTTGAAGATGAAAAAGAGGTTTTCAGAACTTTTGCCCAAAATAAAAGTTGTTCAAAATTTAATTCTCTACAACTTTCATGTAGGGCACTTTTTAAAATTCTAAATAGATTTTGAATTTGGGATTTCAAGCTAAATTTTTAAGTAAAAATTCATTTTTCTAGAATGTTTTTAAAAGCAAAATTTGAAGGAATTTGAATTCAAGAGTTGCTCCAAAAATCATGTTTATTGATTCTAGATTATCTAAAATTGTAGCTACACAAAGTTTCATCACTCTTTAGCACTTAAATGCAGCATTTGAGTTTTGAGTAATTGTTTTTCAACTCTAAATTTAAAAGGGTCTATATTGCATGCGATGATAACCATGTATGAGATGATTATAACTAGTGTCTTGGATGCTAATGCATGCTTAACACCCAGGGGTGTTAATTGCCCAGCAGATAATGTCATCATACTTTCAAAGCATGAACTACTGCGGCCAGTTCTAAGTCATGCGTTAGATAATTCACCTCATGTTTCCGAAGTCGTCGAGAGGTATATGCAATCACCCGGCCTTCCTACATCAACACATCTCCCAAACCTATGCCTGAGGTATCACAATAAACATCAAATGGTTTCTCGATATCCGGTTGTGCCAAAACCGGAGCTGAGGTTAGGAGGGTTCGCAGTTGGTGAAAAGCCGCATCACACTCAGGAGTCCAGACAAACCTGGTGTCTTTTTGTAGCAACCGAGTCATTGGCTTGGCTATTTTGGAGAAATCCGGGATGAAGCGACGATAATAGCTAGCCAAACCAAAAAAACTCCGAACCTCTTGAACCGAGATAGGAGCCTTCCAGTTCAGTACTCCTTGTACCTTAGCGGGGTCCACCATAATTCCTCCATCGGACAACACATGCCCAAGGAAAGGTACTTCTCGAAGCCAGAATTCGCACTTACTGAACTTTGCATATAGTTGATGTTCACACAGTCTTGCGAGGACTATACGCAGATTTTCAGCGTGATCTTCCTCATTTACAAAATATATCAGGATGTCATCAATAAATACCACCACAAACTTGTCCAATTCGGGCATAAACACCGAATTCATTAAGTACATGAAGTGTGCGGGGGCATTTGTCAGGCCGAAAGACATAACAAGATACTCATAAAGGTCGTATCTTGTCGAGAAAGCCGTTTTTAGAATATCTTTAGGACGGATTTTGATCTGATGGTAACCAGATCTTAGATCGATCTTGGAGAAAACTTTAGCTTTAGACAACTGATCGAACAAGATGTCGATGCGCGGTAGAGGGTACTTATTTTTTACAGTGACTACATTGAGAGGTCTATAATCTACGCACATTCACAGTGACTGATCCTTCTTCTTTACAAATATAGCAGGACATCCCCACGGCGACAAACTAGGATGAATCAACCCCTTCTTCAAAAGTTCATTTAATTACACCTTAAGTTCAGCTAGTTCATTCGGAGGCATCCTATAGGGTCTCCTAGAGATGGGAGCCGTGCCAGGCAACAACTCAATTTTAAATTGCACATCCCGATCCAGAGAGAGTCCCGGCAAATCATCGGGAAAAACGTCCGGAAACTCATTCACTACGGGAATCTCGGCCAACGCCTTTGCTTGCACAGCATGAACTTCCCCAGACAAATCAACCTTTCTAGAAAGTTGTACCAGAAAACCCTTTTGATCTGTAGGATCTCTGAGCATAACTACCCGAGTGGATGTATCAATGAGTACCCCATTCTGACTCATCCAATTCATGCCCAGAATAACATCTATGCCTAATCCCGGCAAAACCACTAAGGCAAGCGAGTACTTTCGCCCTTCTATCTCAAGCTCAAGATTCCCCACTACTTTATTTGTAGAAATATTCCCACTTGCTGCGCTAATACAGTAACCCCCACCTTCAACAGTATGCAATTTGTGTGCAAACTCTGATGCAAACTTAGAACTGATAAAGGAATGCGAAGCACCTGAATCAAAAAGTACCACTGCAGGATGTTGGTCAACTAGGAACTTACCAGCGGTGACAACCTCACCAGATGGGATTTCCTCAATACTGTTATAATGAGCGTGCCCTTGACGACCACCTTGGTTGACATTCTTCTTAGGGTAAGGACAGTTCCTAGACCAATGGCCTGGCTTGTTGCAGTTCTAGCAAGTCATGTTGCTAGGAGGAACACTGGAGCTGCCTTGGCTCGAATTAACCTTTGGCAGAGCCACTGTATATGCCTTGCGAAACCCAGTCTTCACTGACGCCTTCTTTTGTGGAGGACGAAACTTAGCACTTGTGGCAGGAGGGCGAGGAGGAGCCCTCGGTGCAGCTGGAGCTCGAGACTGTGAAGCACCTGCCTCAAGTGCCCTCTTGTGGCTCTTAGAAGCAGCATAGATAGAGTTATTGTTTTCTTGAGTCAGAGCATCACTGATAAATTCATTGAAGGTAGTACACTTGCTAGTGCCCACAGTCTTCATCAGCTTTGGACTGAGGCCTCTTTTAAAGCTAGCAATTTTCTTGGCATCGGTATCCACAAACTCTGTGGCATACCTTGCCAGGTTGTTGAAAGATTGTAGATATTCAGTCAAGCTTTTATTTCCCTGCGACAGCCTCATAAATTCTGTGTGCTTGATAGCCATAAGACCTGGAGGAATATAGTTCTCACGGAATGCGACCTTGAACTGGTCCCAAGCAATCGGGACATTTGCAGGCATGGTGGAACGATAGTGGCTCCACCAAATACCCGCTGGACCATGCAATTGGTGAGAAGCATATTCAGTCTTTAGCTCATCAGTCAAGCGAAGCAGACGAAACTTTTGTTCAATAGTATTCAACCACTCATCGGCTTGCAGTGGTTCCTCCGCCTCCTTAAAGAGCGAGGGCTTAGTATCAAGAAAGTCCTTGAAATCACTGTACTGATTGGGTTCTAGGCCCTGGCGGCCATGACGAGCCTCCCGGTTGGTAAGCTGGCGCATAGCATCTGCCAGCATGCGCTGCCCTTCGATCACGGTCTGCATCAGCTCAGCCGGGGTAGGTGGTGGCGGAGGGGGTGGCTGTTCCTCATCCTCATTGCCACGACCCCGACGGAGATTGTACGACATCTGCAAAATGCATAGCCAATGAGCACTGATGATGTGGGAAATTTGTAGATGAATTATTGTAAATATGTCAAACTGACTTCATGAAATGGACTTCTCAAAATAATCATGGCACAATCATTCATCACAACCGCACAATCCATTCAAGCGCATCAATTGACGCAATCATGCGAGGGGAATCCAACAAGATGTACTTTGATAAAGGCTCACTCACAAGGAGCACAGCAGTTACTGAACCGTTTACATTAATATCTACGTGATTTTTGACCTTTCGCCCAGTACTTGGATTCGATCTCAACATTTTTAGTTGTCTGAGAAATGTTACTTCAAACTGACCACAAAGAGACTTCTCAACGGTAGAGTTCCATGGTGGATCTTGACTAGCCACCTCGATACCAGCGCGTGCCAAGTAGCACAGCCTTATGTCGCGTGCCATAGAAGGCCCTCGGTTTCATCGCGGCACCGAAGAGTGCTAATCGTGACACCATCATCGAACGCAACACAATAAGACATCCAATTGCGATCGAAATTAACAGGTTCCAACTAAACATCCAGGAAACATAGAGTTCGACCTTACATCCCAAAAGCCAAGTTATTACAAAGCCTCTCTCTAACACAGGGAGGGCACACAAGACGACCCTAACATCATAGCTACGTGATAACTACTCTAAGCATCATCCTCAGAGTCGGTGTCAAGGATCTCCTCGCCGTCCTCATCACTAACAGGCTCTAACTCCTCAATTTCATTTTAAGGCATGGTTCCATCCACGATAGCCATAAAGCCACTCGTGACTCCTTCCTATATCTCGCGGATGACCGGAAATCACCCGACTTCTACCGAACTAAGCAGGGCTAAGCATTGACACGTGCCTAAACCTAATATAGGATTAAGTATGATATCTGGACAAGGACAGGTATAATACAACAAGTGTTTTCATATAACTCCTACAACTTTATGCAGTAAACAATTAAAAGTACTCAAGATTACTTTATAAAACATTAGGTTCAGCATGCACCGGGGCTTGCCTTTTAGAAAGGTCGAGGGCCGATGGTCAGGGCACTCGGGCAAGCCTTCAGCGGCGTCTCCTCCGCCGACTGGTTCCACTGGCTCCTCTGGCTGGTCCTGGACTTCCTCCGGTATCGCTGGCTCGAACTCGAGGAGTGTTACCCCCTCCAGAACACCTATTACATGAGTGCACAATAAATATCATGGATGCATAATGGGTGCAACATGCTCGGAATAAAATGCATTTCAGTAATAAAAGTACTCTATTCAAGTCACTTCACCATTACGTGCACACCTCTTCTCCGGTGGAGAAGTACTTACCTAATCTACTCAACCTAAGATATAGCTGTTCATCTTCGGTTAAGGCCCTAACACCTAACAAACACAAGAGTGACGTTATTTAGGTCACCACATCTAACCCAAAATATCACAGTAAGACATTCTGGACAGTAGCTACTTGTTTCTAACATAACTGAAGATTCCTAACTCCAAAAGTTATGGTCTAAGACAATCTGGAAAGCTTAAGAAATGCACTACAAAATATTTTCAGACCACAACACTTAATTCCAAAGTTTACCTAGTCGAAATTCCAAAGTTCCAGAATCTGTCCTCCCCAAACAGAGAGCAGCCAATTCTGGACTGTCACTTAAAACAGCAATAACTCCTAAACTACTAAACCAAATGCTCCCAAATTTTGACAAAAGCTAGTTTATCAAGTTTACTACAACTTTGGTATTCACAAGTTTTCCAGCAAACACTTTTATTAAGGGTCAAACCCAAAGATACTACCAGCTGTCCAGAAAACCTAGAATTGCAAAGATTAATTATTTATTTATGTGGCAAACATCCCATAAGACCAAACTAATATTACCAAAAGTTCACATAGGTCACAAAAACATCAGAAAGTAAGGTTGGCCCACCTAAAATATTTATTTATATCCATTTCTTAATTTACTTAAGTAATTAAGTGAAATTTTAAACATATATGTAAACTGCTCCTAAAATTCTACAAAAATTACAGGAGACTCTAGGAACCAAAAAGAGACCACTGTAAAAATTTGAACTAAAATTATTTACAGAAACTCCCTAAACAAAATTCACAAGCTCAAAAGGCTGATTTTTGTATAATTAACAAATCATATTGAAAAGTATCAAACAACAGATTTCATATTTTTCTTAGACACTTTATGATACCAAGACATTCTCCAAAAATTTATAAGAACATTGCACATGTAGAAAAATTACTAAAATTCATTCAAGTATTCCCTAAAATGACAAGATAGCATTATAACTTGAAAAGTGCTTAAGCACTACTGCCCAAATTTTTACCAGAGCTAGAGCAAGTATAAATTAGCCTACCCACCAAATTTCATAATTTTTGGAACGCTGAAACTCAAGATATGATTTAAACAAGTTTGCATGTAATTTAAAACATATTTCAAAGACCTATTTAAATCTCCCAGAAACTAAACATCACATATCCAATTTATATTTTTCTAAAATATAACACATCATGTAGACCCTAACAAAATTTATCTCATAATTTTTGGGCAAATAAACCCTAGATCTACATTTCCTAAATCTTACCCAAAATCTGTGGCAAATATAAAAAGGAAAACAAAAACAAAAACAAAATCCAAAACCCTGCTACCGGGCCGGCCTGCAAAGCCAACGCGGCCCAAATCTCGCGGCGTGGCCCGCTCCCGCGCGCGGCCTGCTACGGCTCCCGCCCGCGCGCGCGTGCGACTGACCAGATGGCCCCACCGGTCAGAGAGAGAGGCGGAGGGGAGGAGCTGCGGTCGCTGGAGCTCGCCGTCGGTGAGCCGACCGGCGAAGCTGAGCGGACGAGCATGACCACGTCATCGAGCTAAGTCGATTGGTGGCAAGAACAGGGCGGCAGAGCCACAGAAAGGTGCTTGCCGTTGGGCATGGCGGACCGCCGGTACGGTGGTGGCGAAATCTCGCCGTCGGTGAGCCCGACGTCCCAACCCTAACCCTCGATGAGCATCCCCATTCTACCTCGATCCTAACGCACTTACAAGCGGGCGATAGAGACGCCTAGAGACCCCTGGCCACAGAGAGCCATCGCGCGGAGGAACTCCGGCGAGGTACCGCGGCGGCGGAAAACAAAAATGCAACCCTACCGAGGCGCAATTGGCTACGTGGAGTGGACGGTGAGGTAGCGGGCTTCAAGGCGGAGCTGTGGATGCGTTTTTGTGGGCGGCAGTGCGGTGGAGAGCGCGCACGAGCTCACCATAGTGGAGGCGGGAATGGTGCTCGGTCGTTCCGCCCGGTGGAGGAGAGAGCGAGAGAGAGAGGGAGTTGTGGCGCGAGTGAGGGCGGAGACCGTCGGCGTGGTGACCTTGAAGTCCTGGTGGCCTGACGGGTGGGACCGCGGCCGGCGTACGGCTGCCACCGCGTGGCCACGCGTCGGCGCTGGTCTGCGGTCGGTCGGCCACCGACTGAAAGCCTGAACCTCTGAAACGATGGCTGCATTGGGTGACTGACAGCGGTATTTTGTCGTTGATTATCTCCCAAACCAGCTTGATTTAGTCGAAGATGATTACATCAATTATGTAGAGCTACATGAGGGCTATAAAATTGTCAATTGGAGTTTAGACTGGTTTGGCTTAAATTTGAAGCTACAGAGCTCCAAAGTGAGGTACCCGAAAACTAAAACTTAGTTTCAGTCACTATGCCGACTGAAACCTATTTTTTTCAGGCATCATATCTCCTAAACCATTTAGAACTAGGTGATGGTGATGTTGACAATGTTGTAGAGCTAAGTGAGTACTACAAAAGTGTCAATATGAGTTGGGGCTGGTTTGGTCTAGTTTGCAAACTACAAGCTCTCAAAGTAGGCCACTATCAAACTGAAGGGACACTTTTGAGACTTAGAAATTTTCTAAGTGCTGAGTCAACCCCTCTAGCTGACTTGTGGGCCAATTTTGAGCATGTTCTGGTCCTTTTCATGAGATGACCATATTGAGACTTTTGTTCCCCATAAAATTCCCTACAACTTTGCTTAGGGGTGCTCCTCTATGCAAGGTCTCTAAGCTAGACTTTTTAATTGGTCAAACTAGAGCATCCTAGGGCTAAATGCTGGTCAACTACACCTTGGAGGGCATTTTGGTGATTTTGGTCAACATGAACCTTGCTCCATTAGTGACCCTAAGTATAGCTAAGGTGTTGTGAGATATAATTGGCTACTCTACCCTTTAGTTACACCAACCCCCTAGTGTCACATGATGTGAGCCAAACAAAATTCTAAAAACAACCACATTTGTTGCAACCACATAAAATAACATGAATGATGCATGATTATGCTTATGCAAATGCAATGCAATTAAGGAGCTAAACACCTGAGGTGTTACAATCCAGGTCATACTTTTAGTATAAATGAGGTTATAGAAATAAGCACAACTAGAATAAATTACAGAGAAACATGTTGTTTAATTTAATTTCGATTTATTTCGAGTTTTTTGACGATAAAACAGCTTATATAAGCTGTACCAAACACTTGTTTTTTCCCCTCCGACCGCCAGCTGGGCCTAACCAGAAACCCTTGGAACCAGCTCCTCTAACTTAGCAATTTCCTACGTCCAGGGACATACTCCACCTGATGCCCTCCATTCCTCATCCAGCGGCAGGAAGCAAACGTCTAGAGAACCCAGCACTTATGTCAGCCCATAAACTTGAGTGAGAAGGAAACATGCGCGAGAAGGGAAAAGGCGCCGAAAGATTTAAAACGGGCGGGCGGACTGCACAGATCGATTGGCTCGCGGCCGTGAAAAAAAGGCACGACGATGAGGGAACTGCACAGACAGAGGGTGAAGGAGTTATTGCCGAGTAATTCCATCGGTGGAGGGGACGATTCATTGGGTTATACAAGCGTTCGAGTGACAAGCTGCCATGGAGACTGAAGAAGAGGCTAACAGAAAAGAGTCTAACCAAGTGAATTGCAATCCTAACAAGTGAGTAATATAACGCCTCTGTATTACTTGTTATTTGACATCGAATGGATTTTGTTGTTTCAATCCCATGTACAGCACTACAACTACTCTTTGCTTATATATTCTATTTGCCATGAGATCTAGAAGTAGTAAAAGAATTTTTTCTGCAATTGTATAAGTCCCCTACTTATATATGTTAATGGATTTTGTTGTTTCAATCCCATGTACAACGACTCTCTGCTTATATGTTCTGTTTGCCATGAAATCCAAAATTAGTAAAAAAATTTTCTGTGCCATTGCATAAGTCCCCTATTCATGTTACCCGTTTTCTGTTTTAGACAAATGCTACCTGGTTTGGTACCTCACGTTGGCATGGAATTTGGAAATTCGAATGAAGCTTGGGCATTTTGGCTTAACTACGGTGGACAACAAGGCTTCAAGGTCAGGAAAAGTTATACAAACAAAAGGCCATCTGATGGCAAGATTATATCATGCAAATTTGTTTGTGCAAATGAGGGTCATCGATTGCCAGACAAAAGAGATCATCTAACAAAATTCCCTCGAGCCGAAACTAGAACCGATCGTCAAGCCCACATGAATCTGAAAATGGATCGAGAGAAGGGAATTATGAAAGTGTCTGAGCTGGTTTTGGAACACAATCATGCACTACACCTGCCAGAAACCTTACACTTAATGGTGTCACAAAGAAAAATTTCAGATTTACAAGCTTTTGAAATTGAAACAACAGATAATGTAGGGATAGGGCCAAAAGCTACCCATGAGTTGGTTACTCGCCAAGTTGGTGGTCCACTTAATCTCAGCTACACCCTCCGTGATCACAAGAATTATTTGCGGACCAAGCGCCAACGAGAGATGGCATATGAACAAGCAGGTAGTATGCTTAAGTATTTTCAAGACAAAATTGCCGACAATCCATCGTTCCAGTATGCATTGCAAATCGATTGTGAAGAACAAATAACAAACATATTCTGGGTTGATGCTAAAATGATAATGGATTATACACACTTTGGTGATGTTGTTAGTTTTGACACTACTTTTGGAACAAACAAGGAGAGCAGGCTTTTTGGTGTGTTTGTTGGATCCAATCACTTTAGAGAAACTGTAGTTTTTGGTGCTGCTCTCATGTATGATGAGACATTTGGATCCTTCAAGTGGTTGTTTGAGACCTTTCTAAAAGCTCATAATGGACAACAGCCTAAAACTTTCTGCACATATCAGGATGCAGCAATGGGAAAGGCAGTTGCTGAAGTGTTTGCAGAAGCATGGCATGGATTATGCACCTTCCACATCATGCAAAATGCTATCAAACATCTACACGAAGAGAAGGATGAATAGAAGGAAAAGGAGAAGAAAAATCAGAAGAAGAAAAAAGAGAAGAAAATGGAGGAGAATGAAAGCTTAAGTATTCTATTAGATTTTAGCGCCTGCATGTTTGAGTATAAAGACATAGCAGAATTTGAACAAAAATTTAACCACATGAGGCAAAAGGTGAGTAAGCAAACTTGGTTGGATAGCATATACAAATTGAAAGAAAAATGGGCCGAATGTTACATGAAGGATGTCTTCATATTAGGAATGAGAAGTACACAGTTGAGTGAGAGTTTGAACAATGACTTGAAAATCCATTTCAAATCTGATTTCGATTTCATCCGGTTCTTTAAGCATTTTGAAAGGGTGGTGCAAGGAAAAAGGAACAATGAACTAAGTTCAGAATTTGATTCAAGGAAAAAGTTACCTAAAATGGGTATGAGGAGACCACCACCTATGTTGTTGCAGGCTAGCAAGTTGTATACACCTATTATATTTGAAGCTTTTCAAGGTGAATATGAAAGATCCTTGGCAGCTTGGACCCAGGCATTAGATGAAAATAATGCATATCTAGTAGGAGATTATACATATGAGGAGGAGTATAAAGTTGTCAGTGATCGTTTGAAGCAAACAGTTTTATGCAGCTGCAAACAATTTGATAGAATTGGGATATTGTGTGGTCATGCTCTTATGGTTCTTGATTTGATGAATATCAAGTCACTACCAGCACAATATGTATTAAAGCGTTGGACAAGAGAAGCGCGGACTGGGACTGTACAAGACAACCAAGGGAGAAACATAATCGAAAATCCAAAGATAGATGCTATACTTCGCTTAAGATATATGTCCCGTAAATTTCTAAATTTAGCACATGAAGCAGCCAACTTTCCTGAATGTGCGGCACGTCTCCTTCATGGTCTTCTTTGTCTTCCACGTTACCGCCTCCTTCTGCCTTAACATCTGCAAGTGTACAATTATATCAACAACAACAACAACAACAACATAGCCTTTTGTCCCAAGCAAGTTGGGGTAGGCTAGAGATAAAACCCAAAAGAGACGAGAAACAGAGAGACACATAACAACAACAACATAGCCTTTTGTCCCAAGCAAGTTGGGGTAGGCTAGAGATGAAACCCAAAGAGACGAGAAATAGGGAGACACATAAAGGGACATAAAGGGCACAAGACAAAAAGAGGTCACGGTTCAGGCACGTTGATTGCCAATCTCCAAGCGCTCCTGTCCATAGCTAAATCTTTGGAGATATTCCACTCCTTAAGATCTCTCTTAACGGACTCGTCCCAAGTTAGTTTAGGTCGACCTCTACCGCTGTTTACATTATCGGCCCGCTTTAGAACTCCACTACGCATCAGCGCCTCAGGAGGCCTCCGTTGGACATGTCCAAACTATCTCAACCGATGTTGAATCAATTTCTCCTCAATTGGTGCCACTCCAACCCTATCCCGAATATCGTCGTTCCGGACTCTATCCCTCCTTGTGTGCCCACAACACCAACGCAACATACGCATCTCTGCTACACTTAATTGCTGGACATGTCGCCTTTTTGTAGGCCAACACTCAGCACCGTATAACATCGCCGGACGAATCGCCGTCCTATAGAACTTACCTTTCAGCTTCTGAGGCACCCTTTTGTCACAGAGAACGCCAGAAGCTTGACGCCATTTCAACCAGCCGGCTGAAATTCTATGCATGCTGAATTAATAGACAGAAGTGTACACATAAATTTTGCTTGATGAATTAATCTCATTGGCACAACATTTAATCATCTTGCATGAACCATAATGGTTACCTGTAATTGAATTGTTTCGGTTCTTCTGTTTAATAGCATCCGATACTTGACTTTCTAATATGCAGTCCTTTAATTTCTCTAGCGCCATCACACGTAGCCATGCAGTCACACTGTCATTGTTACCAACCTGCTCCAAGAAAACCTAGTTAAGCTATCATATTCTTATTTTGCTACACCAAATTCATTGTGGAGCTTACACAGAAGCTTAGTAAGCATTTGTCCTAAAAGTGATCGACCTGCCCATGCCTTGATGGATTAGTACCTGTCCTTTGCTAGAAGAAGGCAGCATATGCTGAATTGCACGGTTCACCGTTTCCAGCACACTGTCGAACTCTTTGTGCACAACCTTTTTCAACTCTTCACACATCGACATTCCTTGGGCCTGCCACATAAGCTTTTTAACATAAGTTACAATTCAATTCAGGACACTAGAGTGTCCTAAATGGTTCATGTCATCGGTATGCCCCCGTCACATAATTTCATACCCAATCTGTTTACTAGTTAATGCAACATGACTCACCATACTGTAGTTGGTGGATCCCCAATCTATGTTGTTTTTCATCGACAAAGCCATTGTTCTAGCTATCTTTAGTCTCTTGATTTCATCAGCAGCAATCTGGTTTTACAAACAAATTGACACGGGTGAATATATGTTCAGCAGGTTTATAAATATATTGGACTTGCACACATGCTTCTCCTATACATCACACATGCAGGGTTTATTTGCACAAAATTGATTCAATCTGATGAACTTACTTCTCTCTCTCTCTCTCTCTCTCTGTTGAAACCAATTTGTAGGATGCCATCCCTAGTTGGTTGAACTCGTCATCGTTGATCAAAGCTCGGATTTTCTTAGCAGGGAAATGCCTTATCAGTGTGTGGTGCCCATCATTATACGGTGCCGCAGGCTTGGTAGTAGCAGTAGCGGACACCCTTCCTCCCTTGCCCCTCGCTTTCTCAGGGGCCTGCTCACTTGCGCCACCGCGGCTGCGCCGAGAGAGGCGGCGACCGGCAGCAACCAGCCGGCGACCATGAAGCACGTCTCCTTCGCGGGGCCGAGGAATGGGAATGATGACGAGGGAGCGGCGGCGTCGGGAGAGGGCGCTTTCTAGGGGCCTGCTCACCTGCGCCGACGGAGGAGGTGAGCGGCAGCAACCGGCCGGCGGCCATCTTCTTAAGCGTGTCGGCGGCGGCGGCGAATGCATCTGGAGTGCCTCATTTTTTTTTCTTTTCCCTCGAATAGCAGTGCTTCTCGATGCTACTTGGGCCACAACACGTACATGGGCCGATCTGTTGTGGCTGCCTGCGCTGTTTGCTTCCTGCCGCTGGATCAGCAATGGAGGGCATCGGGCGGAGTACGTCCCTGGACGTAGAAAATTGGTATGTTAGAGGAGCCGGTTCCGAAACCCTCCAACCTTTTTCCTCCGTGCTAGCTCTAATCTGCGGGTCTCCGTCGTCGTTTCCCTTCCCGGCCGCCGGCGCGATGAGGCGGCTGCTCGCCCACCTACACCCCCATGCCCAGAGCCTCCTCGCTCCCCTGCCTCGCAAACCAGCCATCGCCACCAAGCTCCCCTTCCTCCTTCCCCGCCGCCTCCTTTCCGATGCCGCCTCGCCTCCTGCCGCCTCGCTGCCGCCTCCTCCCCCGCCCGCTGCCGACGTCTCGAACACAGGTACTCTCTTTGTAACATCCTCCTTCTTGGTCCAATCGACGAAGGAACACCCCGTACTCAACTTCAAAGGGCATTCATTTGCATTTCATCCGGACTCGGGCATAGCCTATTTGCTGTAGATCTCAAAGTGTCCACGCCACCCCTCACACTTCACCTGCTCGACAGAGTCAGAATGAGCCACTCATAGGAAGTCTCTTTCCGCGAGTATTTCGTACTTCTCGTAGCGTAACCTCACTCTATGGGCACTGCCGCATGCACATCACCTGTTCGACCAAATGACGTGTCGACAAACTGTACTCCACATTAACGCATAATGCCTTACTTGCAATGCTATCGCATAGAAACCTAAAAAGTGTCATGCATAAGAATCCTGTTGGTCTGTCCTTATGATGACTCTGATTGTAGAGTTGAAGAAGAGGTTGGAGACTTACTATGGGGTGGATGAAGAGGCAGAGTTACCATCCCTCGCTGAGGCTGTCCTTGAGCGGAATCTCACGGGTGCCCATAGTGAGACTGATGATGACCTTATTGAGGAGCTGCGTAGTAGTAAGCCACTCCCTGAAGTCCGTGACCGAGACTTTGAGTCTGATTTTGAGGAGATGCACGATACCGACGAGGAGCTGAATGACCTCTACAATGCGAGGGAATATGTTGAGAAGAAGATCAAGAACAATGAGTTGTTTAACATGGATGACACCAAGTGGGATGCCTGGATGAAGGAGGCCACAGACAAGGGCTGCTTTACTAACATGAAGGTGTGCGAGGGAATCCTCGAGGACATGCTCTACTGGGACAAGTTACTGCCTGGTATGTTCAGATGAAGGTTTCTCTATCTTGCTCCCATTATTATGAATATTATGAACCTTTTGGAAATGAAATCTCTAATTATAATGAGAAGTTAATGACTAGGATGTTGGAGATTAATGACTAGGATGTTGGGGATAAAGGATGTAATGGATTTGACATTTTACGGTCATCATTGGATTGCTTTGGCCAAGTAGTTTTGTGATTAAAATGAATCTCTTTTCTTCTTCTATGTTTCAAATTCTTATCAGTTTGCATTTCCTTTGATTATATAGACAAATGTCAGTTGGCCAAGGAGTGCATCTATGAATTATATAGACACCTGTCATCTTTATACCATACTGAATGCTTCATAGCTTCTTGTTTAAGGAATTATATGCTGGGCTGGTTGTTGAGTGATGATCATCTAGTTGTGGCTTTTGTTATATATAAGTGGGCAACTGGTTATATTGGCAAGAGTGTAATTACCAGAGTGTTGGCTTTGCGTTATGAGATCTTGCATAATTTATTCATATCATATAATATAAGTAATATAAGGGTATCGTAGTGTACATACAGAAAATGGTGATATGTTTTTTTAAGAGTTTCTTTTGTGTTAGAAATGTTGTTAACAAGCTATAGAAACATGCGTACAAAGGATTTTCATTGTTATCTCATTTGCTCTTCTGACTGATAAGTTGAATTTAGCATATGATGGCCTTTATATATTGAACTTTGCATCAGTAGCCAAATAAGATTTTATCATTCTGGCAGCAAACAAAAAGATTCAAGAGACAATTGTGGTGTAACTTCAAAGAGGGTAGTGTTGCCATGTTCTTCTCTGTCCATTTGGTGATACACACAAATGAGTTAGCTTGACATCTCTTTAGCTTCTTCAATTTCAGCTAAATTGGCATGCAAGCTCCTTTTAGTTATTGTATGTGTCAGTAGTGGGTTGATGTGACGTTGGGGTCCCCAACCAAGTCAGCATCTGAAGCAGTTCCATCCTGCCTTAGCATTTGAATTTTTAGCTAGGTGTAGACCAAAGAATAAAACCTGTCACGATGGGATAGTACGTTGGACTTGCTATTATAGAAGTCGCCAGTCGGCAATGGTCCAGATTGTACTTGTGATAACAAGCATATCTTGTCAATAGAATAGACATTTCTGCTTGTAAGGCATCTTTTTGTAACCATATTATTTGATTTATTTCCAGTAGGAATGCTATGATACCATGCAAACAGTCTAGCCTTTGTGTGCAGTATTCAGGTGTGAATTTCTAGTTTTGTTTTTATTTTGTTCATGCCTGAAATATAGATATGTAATTACTTGTAATTGTTTGAGTATAATAGCTATGGGTGTGTTTTCTCATTTTCCTGTACAGCAGTATTGTGATTCTATTTCTTTTTTGACACTTCACATGTTACATCCAGATGAGATCAAGCAAAAGGTGGAGGCCAAATTTAATGAGTTGGGAGACATGTGTGAGAGGGGAGAGATGGAACCTGAGCAGGCATATGAGTTGTTCAAAGAATTTGAGGACAAGATGGTTGCCGAGTGCACTGAACTAATTGAAGCAGAGATGCCAACTGACGCTGATGAACTGACTGAATCAGGAAGTAAGAAAGTTGAGTTAGATGATCTACCTGGCGAGGGACCTGTTCTAAGGTGGGAATCACGGATTGTGTTTGCTCCTAGTGGCGATGCATATCATCCCAAAAACAGAAAAGTCAAACTCAGTGTAACTGTGAAGGAACTGGGACTTTCACGACATGCTTTCCGTCGGTTGCGTGAGGTTGTTGGTAAGAGGTATAATTCTGGGAAAGATGAGCTCACAATAATCAGTGAAAGGTATGATGAATTCTCTCTTTGCACACTAAACCTAAGATTATGAAATTATGTACGACATCCATCACTAAAATAGTTCATAAACGTGCTACTGTCAGAATTGGGTCTTTTTGTGCATTTCCAAAACTGTGCTATATTATTTGTGGCTCTGCTTCGTACTAATAGGAATCTTGATCTCCAGGATGATAGCCTTATCATTGCAATTTGATTGCTTTGGCAGGTTTGAACATCGGGAAGAGAACAGAAAAGACTGCTTGAGGACACTTTATACTCTAATCAAAGATGCAATAAAAGCTGACAAACTTGTTCAGGATGGCAGAAATGCTTATGTTAAAGGAAGACTTAAGGCTAACCCTCAATTTATGGAACGATTGAAGAGGAAGACAGAGAAATTGATGGCAGCTGCATAAGGTGTGTCACGGAGCTCCTTGTTGTAACACTTCCCTCTTTTTCCTTCATCAACATGGTGACTATTCTGTATTCTCATTTTTATTGTTGGCTATAACACAGGGAGAATAATATGCTGTATGCACTTAGCTTCGCTTTCTTTAATTGCTTGGACTCTTTTGTAGGGGTATTCTTAGTCATAACTATATGTTGATAATCTCGAATAACAATGTCAACAGACATCTCCAGTCTATGCCTTTTTGGAAACCTTTTGATGTTTCCTACATTGAAGATGCTTAATTTCCTCAGTTTGCTGTCAATAGCAACTACCGAGGTATTTTGGTATTAATATGCTGCTGTTACTCACATGGCACCTTTTGTGTATACTCGAATTCTCATGAAGTCACAGATTCATTAGGCAGGACTGGAATCTAATCTTAACCTTCTGATCTGTACAATTGATTCATTTAAAGGGTAATTGCTACCTTGTTTCGACCTCAGTGTCTACATTCTATGTGCTAATTGTCATGTCAAGTTAGCTACTTACGATGCGCCCTGTAGTGTTAGCACGGGTACGGAAATTCAGTTTCACGGTGGGTGCGAGGGCAGTTTCGGAAGTAAAAAAACGGATTAGAAGAACGCTTATTCTTTAATATTAGGTAGAGAGTGCTTTACACATTTTGTGCAACGCGTTTGGAATAAAACTTCACTGAGATTGATCGGTCCGGTTCACTTGACACATTTTGTGCAGAACTTGAAAATATTCATATTTTTCTTCTAACTCCAAGAGTCATTTAAATAAAAACCGATTTCTATATCTTTTCACACTATAACAACTCTTTTATATCTTTGTGCTTACTCTAGGGAGTCAGTCTCATTCTTCGTCTTTAGCTAGCGAGAAGTCTAGAAAAATGACTCTATTTGATATCTAATTAAAGAAGTTGTTGAAGATTATTTTCTAACTAAAATCTCTATTCTTAACAATTATATATATTGGATATAGAGTCTCTTGGAGTTGTTTTTTTTTCACACCGGTAAAACCGAATTTCATTACCAAGGCAACGAAATTACAGATAGTAATATGTAACACATCGGGTGTTATAGTGACTAATTAATCTGTCATGTCATCATATTGCATCGCAAAGCATCCATGTTTAGGTCAACCATGTTATGCATTAATTAAAATGAGTTTACCTTTCTAGGTTGGATGTGCTTCTAAGTGGTGTGATTCGAACCGAAAACCCTAATTTCGAATGTCATCGCAAATACTTAGTCCATGCCCTGCGTAATTTGAGGTGTGTGACTGTGTTACACACTAGTGTCAAGTTTAGGGTATGAACTCAAGTTCAACACGTAAAATGAAGCTCCAAGTTTGAGTTTGAGTTGGAATCCACAAACTTGTCGCGAGTTTTCCAATTCGAATTTGAATTCAAATTTGGGACATTATTAAAAGATTTTTAAAAGCTAAATTGGTCAACCAAGAGTGGCATTTGGTCAACTATGTGATAATTGACTCAATGATGCCCTTGGATGATGGTTTGATCATTAAATAATCACCAATTAAGGTAGCAACAATTTTCAATTGGAAATTCCTCCGAAAACTCTAAAATTTAAAACCCTGATTTTACCCCTTTTGAAATAATTCAAAATCTAAGCAAAATTTGGGAAAAACTTTAAAACCAAGTTTGTAGAACTTTTCAAGGGCTACAACTTTGGTGTTTTGAGTTTTCAAAGTTTTAGTGTAAAATGTGGAGCAATTTTGAAAAGAAGAAAATTTCAAATTTGACCCCTTTTCATCCCCAAACTCCAATTTCAAAATGGAGGTAGAATTTGAAAATGGTTTGAATAGCAAAGTTATAGGTCTTGGCTAGATGTACAACTTTGGTGTTGGAAGTTTTTGAAGTTTCAATATAAAATTGAAAGTAATTTCTAAATTACCAAATTTTCAAAAAGTGTCCCTTTTTTATTTTAAATTCAAATTTCAAAATTGAGCTCGAATTTGAAAAAGTGTTCAATACAAAACTTGTAGAGCTTGAAATTCTAAAGATTTCATATCTTGGAAATTTTTCAAGTTACTACATGATTTTGGGAGTAATTTTAATTTCCAGATTTGGGCTTTGTAGTGGGGGGAACATGCTACAGTGCTGGCGAATCAGAGATCGGTAGCGCGCGGCATGGGCGCCGGTGAGCCGCCGACGTCGAGCTGACCATTTCCACGACCTTCTAGCGAGCCACCGCGATCATTTGGACCGTCTCGCGCTCTCCAGTCTCCTCTCTACCTTCTCAGCCCTATATAACGACCACCGTTGCCACTGTCGCTGTTTTGCTTCTCCATTGCCGCCGCCACCGTCATCACCTTGCCGGCCAAATTTGTCCTCTCTACTCCACCTTAGCCCTCTCCATCTTGCCATTAGCTCCGCCATCATCTCGCGAGTCGTTTGCGCCTCCCAGCGCAGACGCTACTGCTCGGGATCGCCAGGGAGCCGTCGTCTTCAACCTCGGGTCATCGCCATTCGGGGTGAGCTCCGCCACCGTGGGCAGCTCGGTACAGTCCGAGTTAGCGTTTTTGATCTCGTGTTCCCGCATCATGTTTACTTGTGCTTGCTCATGCGCTTGCCGTCTTGTCCAGCGCACGGGGAGACACGCCGGGACGTCAAAGTTCTCATCGGAGCGGCAGTCGCCATACCTTAAGCCGTCGTGCCACCTCTCATGGTCAGCCATCTCCATCGCTTCTCCGCGTCCACCAGCTGCACGTCTAAGCTCGTGGTGAGCCACCGGTGCTTTCCACACCTTCAATTTGGTTGATTATGGCCTGCATCGTCGGGGCACCGGGCACCGCGGCCACCATGCTGCCATGGTCGGGTGCGGCTTCGTCCATGGCATCTATGGGAAGATAGTGTCTTTGTGGGAGTGTGGTAGGTGATGTAGATCGTGATGCGCGTGGTAGATTAGTCAAAGCCTTATCGTCGGGGGCGCGGCCATCGGCCGGCCGCCATGCAGGCATGGTCGGGCGCGGGAGAAGAACGAGAGAGGGAGAAAGGAGATGACAGGTGGGGACGAGATGTCTGCGAGAGAGGAGGGAGAGGCGAGCGCGCGGGCGTGGCTGGGCTGGCCTGCTGGGCCGCGCGCGTTGCTGGGCCGCGCGAGCGAGTGCGGGTGCGGGCGCGAGCGCGCGGGCAGGCCGCGCGGTTGGGCCGAGCCGGAGGTGAAGGAGTCGACCCGATCAGCGTTTTTGTTTTTCTTTTTCAAAAATGTGAATAGTAAGAGTATTTGTTTATTTCATTAGAATTTCTGTGGAGCTCCAAAAATAGTGAAAATTTTTGTGTAAGCTTTTCAATGTATAAACTAATTAGTAAAAATATTAAATGCTAAATTTTATTATTTTTTGCAAGTTATTTAATTAGTTCAATTAAATATTAAATACAACTTCCATGAATTTTAGTGATTAAAATATTAATCCAAAAATCATGAAATTTATTTTGACACTGTTTTATGTCATGATTAATCTATAGAAAAAGTTTAAGCTCATTTAGATGAAGTATGATTTATTATTAATTATGCCCTAATTAATTAAGTGTTTAAATAAATGTTATTTGTTAACTTTAAGTGTTATGTGTCCTTTTTGATTGAGTGATGACCTTGGGTCACTAATTCTTGGTGATCTTTGGCGCCTTAATTACTTGTTTGAGCTCGTTAGTAACGTGTTCGGTAAGGAGAATTAGTGTTGCTTAAGTAACCGCTATTAGTTAGTAGGTTTTACTGTTTTGCGACTGCACCGCGAAGGAAAGTTGTAATCAAGTCGTAAACCGTGGCATATCATCATCAAGCATCATGTTTATCACCGCATCATGTTGAAACATGTTATATGCTCGTGTAGTTTTTGCTTTTGAAGAAGTCGACGTTGGCGAGCAAATCTCCGGAGAAGAGCTGTCTTCGGTGGGTTCCGGACCGGAAGTCGGAGTTTTTGAACCCGAGTTAGCCGTCTCGTCGGAGCAAGGCAAGCCCCGGTGCATTTAAACCCTACCTTAAGTTTTACAAATATTTATTATTTATACTATGGTTTACCGCATTAAGTACTTAGGAGTTGAGTGATAACCCATTTGCTACATTGTCATCCTTGATTATTGCGATATCACCCTTGATACCTGTTTTACTGAAAATACGTAGTATGTTTCGCTATGTTTATGAGTTAAGCTTTTTAAATTAAATGTTTATATGGCCATGACGACGTACTTGATAAATATGGAAATATGAGAATGAACTTGAAAGATCGGGCTGATGGTTCGGCCACTGCTAACTTGCATTGGAAAATGAGTCTCAATGTAGTGTTTTTGCCTTGTCAGTTAAGGACCGTATGTTGTTGGCCCTCGCGTCATGAAGTTTTTATTAGTACTGGCCATGTACCCATATCGGGTAAGCCTTACTTTGACTATTCCATTATGAGAACGTCTAACCTCGCACTGGGAGTGGAGAAATGGCGAGAGTAGCGTGTACCCTCGGGGCTAGAATTGGACCGGGTTCGAGGAGTACTATGCTCTCGGGTGGCGATGGACACGTTCTGGTTTTGGGTTACTCGGGTAAGAGTTGATATATGCAAGATTCGGTTCTACATATGTCGTGTGGTTAGGAAGCCCCAGCTGGGTAAATGAAGCGGTTTGAATCGTCGTTGCTCCACGAGAAAGGAGTCTTGTCCTTACACCAACATCGTAGTTAAGAACTAGAATTGAAAGAAAGAATGAGAAAGATCTTGATAAGAGTTACTTTGATCTAGATTAGGACCACTTAGAATTGGTTAATGAATCATCAATGGTAAAAATAAAATATTGAAGGTAAGGACTTACTTTAGTAAGCTTTTCTGCAAAAGAAATTTTGATTCTTGAATACCCGTACCTTGATTCCCTAAAGCTAGCATGCCCTTGGAGTCTTTTTCTTAGTCGGGTAAGTCTTGTTGAGTACTCTCGTACTCAGGGTTTGTTAAACCCCTTGTTGCAGGTGCGGTTCATGAACAAGTCTGCTTTGAGCCTTGTTGCATGACCGTTGTGGCTGAAGAAAGTGACGACGAGTAGACTGTGTGGCCTTTGGGCAAGACACTTCGTTTGTGTGTTTGTAATAAAGTTACTACTGATACTTTCCTACTACCGGTTTGTAATAATGCTGCTTAAGGTTTGAAATTTGGAAACTGTGGTTTGTAAACTTAAGTTATTGTAAGACTTCCGCTACTTTACTCTGATGGTATTTGGAATAAACTGTTGTAATATTGCAATACTCCTGTGATTGGATCATGTTCAGATGAAAGCAGGCCTTTTAAGTTATGAGGAACATAAGTACGACTGTCAGAGGTCATTATGACGATGACAGGTACATGTGGACCATCATAATTAGGAGGTTCTGTGACATAATAGTTCAGGACCAACGACCAACATAGGTAAAACCAAGACGCGTCAGACACTTCGATCACCCAGGGATCAAAATGCCTGAACGAACTACGGCTACCACTCCTGACAACACCTACTAGAATAGTTCGTAAATCATCTGAGGGCCAACTGCAACATTCACCCATAACCAGATAACAACCAAAAGAGGAACCCTCCAGGATACATGACATCACTCAGAAAGATGCCAAGCACAACTACACTTCAGCAAGATAGCTAGCGAAAGGATCACTACAGCTACGGACAGCTCCATTATGTCAACCAACAAAAGGCACCAGCTGATGTTCCTCCTTGACGCATGCTTGGAGATTTTGTTTGTAGAAGATGAGCGCCGCCGTCTTGATCACTGCAGCTCCTTGAGTTACTTGATCCTTCATATCCTCCTTGAGAAGTCCTGCCCAGTATGTAAGGAAGGAACATATCAAACACACAATCTCAGTAGGAGATTTCACTCTTTTATCATCAAAGCACGCCGCATTTCTTGTGCGCCAAATGGCCCAACAAACTGCTACTAGCTCCACAGCATGCATACTGGGAGCCTGGGGGAGAATTTTATTAATCCAGATCCAGTACTGATTCATATCTTTAGGTCTACAATCAGAACCCAATGAGAAAGCAAGTAAACTCCACACATATTTCGCTGTTGGGAAATCAAAGAAAAGATGGTGCCCATTTTCCTTTTCATTACAGAATGCACAAGATGAATTTCCCTTCCATTTTCGTTTACACAGGTTATCTTTAGTTAAGATAGCATTCTGAAAAATGAGCCACATAAAAATCTTTATTTTCAAGGGAATTTTAGCTTTCCAAATCATCTTACAGCTATTTCCATACTCATGACTACACAAATGTTTGTAAGTTTATTTTATAGAAAACATTCCAAACTTTTCCCAATCCCACTTAGGTCGATCTTTGTCAGAATTAATACCATACCGAAAAACAATGTCATGTAGCCTTCTGAATTGGCACTGTAGGTCTTCATGTAACCATCTCCTGAAAGACAAATGCCAATTTTTTAATTTCATGTATTCAACCGAGCAATCTTGCTCCTTACTGATTGCATATAACTCCGGTAACTTATCTGCTAAGGAGACAAGCCCACACCATCTATCATGCCAAAAACTAGTATTTTTACCATTCCCCACTACAACAGACCTACCCTTCAAGTAAATATGCCTTACTTTTAAGAGATCATTCCACACAGGCGAATTCTTAGGACTTTTAGATAGCAGAGAGATCAACCCTTTTTTTCATATATTTTTTTCCTGACAATGTCTTGCCAAATTCCACTACCATTTTCAGCTTTCCACCACCACTTGCAAAGAAGGCTAATGTTCATTTTTCTCAGGTCCTTAATGTTGTAAGGTTCAAAAGGCTAGAGGGGGGGTGAATAGCCTATTTAAAAATCTACAAGCTTCACTAAACAACCACGTTAGTATAAAAGATGGCTAAGCTAATTCTAGCACTAGCTCAACTATACTATGCAAGCCACCTATACAATTCTAGTGAAGCAAGGCTATGATCTCTAATACACACCAACAAGACTAAGTCACTAAGCTAATTACTTCTATGTGATAAAAGCTACACTAAGATTAGTACAAGAAAGTAAAGAGCAAGTGACTTGATTCTTATACCAACGATGTAGAGAAGTAATGCACTCGAAGAATCAATCACAATGATCAACCACAAGATAAATCCTCGGCAAAGAGATGACACAAGATTTTTACCGAGGTTCACTTGCTTCCCGGCAAGCTACTCCTCGTTGTGGCGATACACCCACTTGTCGGTTCGCGAGCTAATCGACTATCGAGAGTCGAGCCCTCGGCGGGCGTCGCACAACCGCACACAAGATGGGATCCTCCAAGCCACGACCTCCACTAGAGTATCCAATTTGCGAACTCCCGCGGGGAAGGATCAAGAACCCCTTACAACACTTGGTGAGGGCTCCAATAATCTTTAATTGTGAGCTCAATCACCTCCGCTGCTCCAAGTCGTCTACCGTGTCGGGAAACACGGAAGAGTAACAAGAAATCCGTAGCAACTCGAAGATCAAGTGCCTCTAGAATACAACTCTCAAGCAATGCACTTGAATCTCACTCGATCTCACTCAAGATGTGCAACTAAGCAAAGAGATGAGTGGAGGGGTTGTTCTCTAGCTCAAAGGATGTCTCTAGGTCTCAAAATGTGCAAGAGTTCCCCTCAAACCCCGGACATCTTCTATTTATAGCAAAGGGGTACGCAGCTAGCCGTTACCGGACGACGCAGTGAAAAACATACTGACCGGACGCGTCCGGTCACTACAGGACAAGCGTGAACAGTGCGCGTCAAAAGTTACCGTTGTCGTGACCGGACGCACTCTAGCGTTTGACCGGACGCGCTGCACCTGGCGTCCGGTCAGAGTCTAGTAAGCTCCCACCACGACCGAACGCGCCGCGCGCCCGGTCGGCTCTACGACCAACTGTGCCCCTCTGGGTGCCTGATCGAACGCTCCGGTTCCGTGAGGGACCGGACGCGCCGGTTGGAAACCCTAACACTCGCGCGCCTAACAACTGCTGAGAATTGACCGGTCGCGTCCAGTCAAACTGCGACCGCGTCCGGTGTAGCGTCCGGTCACCACAGTGACCACCGTTCGCCTCCGTTTCTTTTCCGACTTCCAGCGCAGTAGGAAATAGGCATTTCACTTTCCCAAAAAGCGCCGAATCCCGCCTCGCAAGCTCGGCGAGAGGGAGAGAGGAACCCTAACCCCTCTCTATCGCTTAAACTCCACTGCCTTCGCAAATGTGCTAACACCACCAAGTGTACACCACCATGTGCATGTGTGTTAGCATTTCATAAACATTTTCAAGGCGTTATGTTAGCTCTCTACTAGATCCTAATGCATATGCTCAAGACATTAATCTAGTGGCACTTGATTCTCGAGCTAACCGTGATTGCCCCTCTTGATAGTCAGCTATGTATCCTAAACCCGGTCAATCACTTCTCTACTCATCTTAGACCGGCAAAAGAAAAACCATATGGTTATACCTTTGCCTTACGCTCTTAGATCCTTCTCTTCCACTTGATAATCATGTACATCATATTATGTGCATCTCCACCATGATCGTCATTTCATGTACATGCACCATCTCTTTGTGATCTTGTGGTCACCACTCCTTGCCACATACACCTTCATCACATGTGTTGCTTATGCCTAACTCAAAACACTTGACACATGACATTAGCAACTTGGTGTCATTAATTACCAAAACCAAACTTGGGCTTTCAAATGCCAAGACCCCGTTGTTTTTAGGTTTAGTTATTTTGATCCACTTAACAAGATGGTACTTCTTTTTCAAATTCCCTCCATGCCAGAAAAATCTTTTTCTAGCAGTATCCATTTTGTCAATGACTGACATAGGCAGCCAGAACATAGACATGGCATACACTGACAGGTTGCTTAAACAAGAGTTGATAAGAACCAGTCTACCCCCAAGCTCAAAGAGCTGCCCTTCCATCCATCCAGTCTTTTCACCATTTTTTCACTAATGGGCATCCAGTCAGCCACGTGCAACCTAGAGCCAGCCACAGGGACTCCCAGGTATTTAATGGGCCATTTGCCAATTGCACATTTAAACAAATTAGAGAATTGAATACTCTTGGCATCATCTTGACTCACCATAACCACCTCACTCTTGGAGAAGTTAATTTTAAGACCTGACATATTCTCATAGAAATATAAGAGGAGTTTGAGATTTGCAGCTTGCTCTTCATTATCTTGGATACACAAGATTGTATCATCAACATATTGTAAGATAGCTATTCCATTTTCCACATATTCCGGCACCAATCCTTGAATGAGCTTGTTACTTTGGGCAAGAGAAATCATCTTGGCCAAGGTATCAGCAGCAATATTAAAGAGGAAAGGGGACAAAGGATCACCCTGCCTAACACCCCTACTGGATTTGAAGTAACTACCATTAGTGTTATTCAACTTAACACTAACAGTACCAGAACTCATGACAATTTTCATTCACTCACACCATTTCTCCCCAAAACCTCTATATTTCAGTCAATCAAAAAGGAAGGACCAGTTAAGTTTGTCATATGCCTTTCCGAAGTCAAGTTTGAGAATCAGACCATCCTTCTTTTTAATTCTACTATAATGCAGAATTTCATGAAGGGCAAGAATCCGATCCATGATGTTTCTGTCCTTCAGGAAACCAGATTGACATTTGTTGATTATCCTGCCCATGACTTTGTCAAGTCTTAACATCAGAGCTTTTGTGAAAATCTCATATATAACATTAAGCAAACAAATGGGCCTATACTATTTAATATTGTTTGCTTCTTTTACTTGTGGTAACTGGGTTATGACCCCATAGTCAAATCTTCCAATGTCTAACTTCATGTTATAGAAATCACTGAAGAGAGCCATTAAATCATCTTTAACAATTTCCCAACAATGTTGATAAAATTTGATGGGGAAATGATCTGGTCCAGGAGCTGTGTTTCTTTTCATAGAAAATACAGATTCCTTAATTTCAACTTCAGAAAAGGTTTTTTAAGTTCCTCGTTTTCCTGCCTATTCACTTTTTTCTTAGAGTCCCAACACCCAGGCTCCATATGGAAACCAGATGGTGAAGAAGAACCAAATAATTCTTTGTAAAATTGAGTGGCATGATCGACTAAGGCATCATCCCCTTCAATTACCTGATCATCATGTTTAAGAGAAAAGATGGTGTTTTTCCTTTTCTTCCCATTAGCTACCCTATGAAAGAAAGCAGTGTTATTGTCTCCTTTAAGTAGCCATGTACTATTAGCTCTAGCTTTCTTCCTCCTCCATTAGCCTTAACAGTTCCGTTTGAATGAATGTTTTTCTGTCAAGTTTCTTTGCTTCAAGGGTAGTATCTTCTTCTAATTTTTCTAGGATCTCCAATTCTTCTTTTAAAATGTTCTTGTATTTTCTTGTATGCCCTTTCAAGCTTTGACCCCACCCCTTAAGGAATTTCTTAACTCTATCCATTTTAATGCACCATGTATCAATAGCCGATTTGGCCTTCACTTTTCTATTCCAAATTTCTTTCACCTTCAAGTTAAACTCAGCATGTTGGAGCCAAGAATTTTCAAAACAAAAAGGTCTATGAAAGCATCTAGGCCCCGAGGTTTGGTTTCGGCAATTGATGACAACGCTTTATTACCATGACTAACGTGTGTTTTGCAGAAACTTTGGTAAGTTAGGTCATGGAGGTTTTAACTGCTTTGGGCACCATGGTATTCATGCCCCTTGATGGAAATCGTTTCGGTGTTCAAAAGAGTGACGTCAAGATTAAGGACGGTTAGTTCCGGATGTCGAGGTGTTGAGAGACATTTGGAATAGTCGTTAGGATCTTCGTTTTTCTCTTTTGGCCGTACTATAAAGGGGGGCATGAGCGGGTAGCTTGACCTAGGCGAGTCCTATGTTTAGGTGTGGTGCACACTTGTTAAACTTGGCGCTAGGCAGCTCTAGAATAGCTCAAAGTTCAGTTGAAAGCAACTTGGTTCAAGTTGTGACGCGTTTCGGAGAGTTATGGGTTGTTTTCCCTTGACCGGACACGGTCCTCGGCATGACCGAACGCGTCCGGTCAGTATAGTTCCGCGGCTAGGGTTTCAGCTCTGAACACCGGACGCGGTCCTCGCGAGGACCGGACGTGGTGGTCAGAAGTCGACACGTGTCACTTGAGGGAAACACCCGATCGGACGCGACCTGGGTGTGATCGGCGCGTCCGATCACAGTCCAGTAAGGTCCAGTGACGACCGGACGCGTCCGGTCATCACCGATCGGACGCGGTCGCGCGTCCGGTGCGAGTACAGTATGCTCCCTGCACGATCGGACGCGTCCGGTCACCCCTGACCGGTGCGTCCGGTCACTCAGTTGTTTTTCGGTTTTCGACCGTTACGAGCGACCGGCGCGTCCGGTCAGTTCAACCGGCGCGTCCGGTTAGCTCGTGTTTTGCTGAGTCAGCAGGTAACGGTTCGTTTTATCTGTGGGGTGTATAAATACATCCCCACCACCTCTTTTAGAGGTCTCTTGCTCATTTGATCAGCTGATAAACACCTTTGGAGTGCAAGGGAGTGCAAGAGCACTAGTGAGGATAGAGATTTGAGAATCAAAGCTTGAGAGTTCCTCACTAGCGATTAGAGAGTAGCAAGTGTGCATCCACCTTCTCATTTGGGCTCGTAGTGGTCAAGTGAGAGTTCTAGCTTGTTACTCTTGGTGATCGCCATCACCTAGACGGCTTGGTGGTGATTGGGAGTTCGGTGATCATCCGGCGGAGCTTGTGGATGACCCAACTCATCTTGTGAGTAGTTGTGGGTGATTCACCGCGACGGAGTGTCAAAGAATCAACCCGTAGAGAGCACTTGATCCTTGCGCGGATCAAGGGGAAGCTACACCCTTGCGCGGGTGCTCCAACGAGGACTAGTGGGGAGTGGCGACTCTCCGATACCTCGGAAAAACATCGCCGTGTTCCTTGCCCCTTTACATTCAAGCATTTACTTTCTCGTATTTACTTTCATTGCTTGTTTTACATTCCTAGACTTGCCTTGCTAGACTAGGATTGGAAACTAGGGTGCAAAACTTTGTATCGGTAGACTCTCTAGGAACACAAGTAGACACTAGGGGTGAATTCCGGCTTGTAGGTTTTAATTCTTGCATTTAATTTTTAGAGAAGCCCAATTCACCCCCCCTCTTGGGCATCTTGATCCTTTCAATTGGTATCGGAGCAGTGTTGCTCTATTTTTAGGCTTTACCGCCTAGAGCAAGATGTCTAATGGGGAAGGACCACCTCCCACTTTTGAGGGAGATGATTTTCCATATTGGAAAATTCGTATGGAGGCGTACCTCGAAGCCATAGATGTTGGGTGCCTTAGAGCCGCAACCGAAGGGCTTCCCCCCCTAAGGGATCCCGCTAACCCAAGTGGTGACGAGGAGAAGTACGACCGGTGGAATGCAAAGGCCAAAAATGCACTCTACCGGGGCTTAGGCAAAGATATCTTCAATCGCGTGCGTAATGCAAAGAACGCTCATGAATTGTGGGAAAATCTTTGTGCTCTCCATGAGGGAACTAAGAGTGAGCGTGAGGAACGCTATCACATAGCCTTAAAGAAAATTAATTCTTTTGAGATGCTTCCCAAAGAAAGTGCTAATGACATGTACACTCGCTTGAATGTTCTTGTAGAGGACCTCAATGCTCTTGGGCTCACCAAAATGAGCCAATCGGATGTTGCAAGGAAGATCTTGAGTGTGCTTCCCGTTGAGAAGTATGGTCACATTGTCACCGTGCTTCACCAAAGTGATCTTTCCACCGCAACACCGACTCAAGTATTAGGGAAAATCAATGCTCATGAGATGTACATGCATATCACTCCGGAAGAGGGCTCATCATCTTCCAAGAAGAAAGACTTGGCCTTCAAAGCTAGTCATGACAAGAAGAAGAAGAAGGGCCAAGCCTTGATGGTGCAAGAAAGCTCAAGTGAAAGTGATGTTGATGATGAATCACTTGCACTCATGGTGAGAAAGACCACCAAGATGCTAAAGAAGCTCAACAAGAGTGGCATCAAGTTCGATGGCAAGAAGAAGAAATTCTTCATAAGTAGCAAGAGAAAGCCAATCTCAGAGATGGATTGCTACAATTGTGGTGAACTTGGCCACCTAGCTCATCAATGCCCTAGATCACCAAAAGACAAGTATAAGAACAAGAACAAGGGCAAGAAAAATGATTTAAGTGATGAAGAAGAAGAGAAGAAGAAGAACAAGCCATACAAGAAGAAGGATGGCAAGAAGAAGGAGTTCCACAAGAAGAAGAAGGGAGGAAAGGCATACATTGTTGGTGATTGGCTCACCGACATTGAATCATCTTGTGAGTCCTCCGAAGATGAGAGCGATGATGAGAAAGAAAAGGTTGCCGCATTTGTGATGGGGCCATCATCTTCACCAACATCTTCATCACCACCTTCACCGCCTCCTTCACCATCATCGTCCACTACTCACCTATGCCTTATGGCCAAGGGTGAACGAAAGGTACAAAACCATGATAGTGATGATGATGATGATAGTGATAGTGATGATGAATATGACTCACCCTCTTATGATGAACTTGTAAAATTGCTAAACAAATACACTAAAATCATAAGAAGGACTAGAAATGAAAATGATGATCTTCAAAATGAAAATGAATCACTCTCATCCAAGCTTGAAAATATTCAAAAGACTAGTGGTGAGCTTAGAGATCAAAATGAAGTGATGTCCTCCACTCTCAAGGAGCTCAAAACCTCTTATAAAGAGCTTAAAGATCAACATGATAAACTTGAGAAGAAGCATGATGAGCTCATCACTAGACATAATTCTCTAAAGGACAAATACACCACATTAAAAATTGACTATGATAGTCTTGTGGTTGCAAATGAACTTGCTCTTGAGACACATGATGCTACTAACTATGTTGTTAAGTGTGATATAGCTACATCATGTGATGACTTGATCATTGAAAGCATTGAGCAAGGTTCTAGTAGCAAAGGCAAGAGTGTGGTTGAGTCAAGCAACCATGATGATTATGCCAAGATTAAGAGTGAGAATGAGAAGCTTGCAAATGAGAACAAGAAGCTAAAAGGTTTGATGGCTCTTGAGAAGCAACCAACAAATGAGTCACTCATTGAAGAAAACAAAAAGCTCAAGCAAGAAAAAGAGCATCTCAAGACCGGCCTAAGCAAGTTCACAAGAGGCCAACATTTGCAAAGTGAGCTCCTCATGAACACCGTAATGAAGATGGATAGAAGTGGTATTGGGTACTTGGCAAATCAAGAGAAGAAAGCGAAAGCTCAACAACAACAAAGCAAGTCAAAGCCCAAGCCAAAGAGATGTGTTGAGTGTGGTCAAGAAGGTCACTTCGCTCATGAATGCAAAACTCCACCACCACAACCCTTACCCAAGCATGCTAGACCCTTCGCCTTCAATGCTCATTATATGCTAAGAAAAGATTCAAATGGAAAGATGAAAGTCATGTTTTTGGGTCCCCCAAACAAGAATAGGCCAAAGAAAATATGGGTTGCCAAGTCACTAGTGGATAAAGTCAAGGGCCCCTCTCAAGTTTGGGTCCCTAAACAAAAAGCTTGATCTCTTGTGTGTAGGTGAACTACAAGACCGGTGGATCTCATTGGGTTATTGATAGTGGTTGCACTCAACATATGACCGGTGATCCTCGTATGTTCACCACCATTGAAGAGAATGGAATATGTCAAGAGAAGATCACATTTGGGGATAATTCAAAGAGCAAAGTCAAGGGTATAGGCAAGATTGCAATATCACATGATCACTCACTCTTAAATGTGCTCTATGTTGCTTCATTGAGTTTCAACTTGTTATCCGTTGGGCAACTTTGTGACCTTGGCTTCCAATGCTTGTTCACACCAAATGAAGTGGAAGTTTCAAAGATAGATGACAAGCAAGTGATATTCAAAGGCTTTAGATACAACAATCTTTATCTTGTTGACTTCACCTCCGAAGATGCAAATTTGATGACATGTTTGTTCACCAAGACCTCACTTGGTTGGCTTTGGCATAGGAGGCTTGCTCATGTTGGAATGAACACTCTCAACAAGCTATTGAAGAAAGAACTAGTGAGAGGATTGAAGGATGTGAAGTTTGAAAAGGACAAACCTTGTAGTGCATGTCAAGCGGGCAAACAAGTTGCAAACACTCATCCAACCAAAGCTTTCATGTCAACTTCAAGAGTGCTAGAACTTCTACACATGGATTTGTTTGGGCCTACAACATACAAGAGCTTGGGCGGTAATCTCTATTGTCTTGTGATAGTGGATGACTACTCAAGGTATACATGGACTTTCTTCCTTCATGACAAATCCGAAGTGGCAAATTGCTTCAAGAAGTTTGCAAAGAGAGCTCAAAATGAATTTAAAGTCAAGATAAAGAAGATTAGAAGTGACAATGGAAAAGAGTTTGACAACACCAACATTGAAGCTTATTGTGATGAAATTGGAATCAAGCATGAGGTCTCTTCAACCTACACTCCTCAACAAAATGGTGTAGTTGAGAGAAAGAACCGAACATTAATCACCCTTGCAAGAACAATGCTAGATGAGTACAACACTCCGGAAAAGTTGTGGGCCGAGGCAATCAACACCGCATGCTATGCTTCAAATCGCCTCTTCCTACAAAAGTTTCTTGGCAAGACCCCCTATGAGTTGCTTAATGGGAAGAAGCCGGACGTCTCTTTCTTCTGGGTGTTTGGTTGCAAATGTTACATCTACAAGAAGCGTCAACACCTAGGAAAGTTTCAAAGACGTTGTGATATTGGTTTTCTTGTTGGTTACTCATCAAAGTCCAAAGCATATAGAGTATTTAACCATGCCACCGGTTTAGTTGAAGAAACATATGATGTGGAATTTGATGAATCTAACGGCTCCCAAGGAGCAATTGAGAATTGTGATGATGTAGGTGATGAACCCTTGAGGGAGGCCATGAAGAACATGCCGGTGGGAGACATCAAGCCAAAAGATGATGATGACGATGTACAAATTGTTGATCTACCATCTTCATCACGTGTGCCTCAAGATGATGACAAGAATGAAAGAGTTGAAAATGAAGACACTTATGTCTCTCATGAACAAGTCGAGGCACAAGCTCAAGATGTTGATGCCCCCCATCCACCTCCTCAAGTGGTTGATAGAAGAAACTCACCACTACTTCAAGCATATCCACAAGATCTTATCATAGGGAGTCCTACAAAGGGAGTAATGACTCGATCCCAAAAGCTAGCTTCTTTTGTTGAACATCACTCTTTTGTCTCTTGCGTTGAACCTAAGAATGTAGAAGAAGCTCTTCAAGATCCGGATTGGGTGAATGCAATGCATGAAGAATTGAACAACTTCACCCGCAATCAAGTATGGACACTTGAAGAGCATCCCAAAGGTGCAAGAGTCATTGGAACCAAGTGGGTGTTCCGAAACAAGCAAGATGACCAAGGCATAGTGGTGAGGAACAAGGCAAGACTAGTTGCAAAGGGGTTTTCTCAAGTTGAAGGTCTTGATTTTGGAGAGACCTTTGCACCCGTTGCAAGACTTGAAGCCATTCGTATCCTCCTTGCATATGCATCACATCATGATATGAAACTATATCAAATGGATGTGAAAAGTGCATTCTTAAATGGCTTTATAAATGAACTAGTCTATGTTAATCAACCTCCCGGGTTTGAAGACCCTAGATATCCTAATCATATTTATAGGTTGTCCAAGGCGTTATATGGGCTCAAGCAAGCCCCTAGAGCGTGGTATGAGCGCCTTCGGGACTTCCTCATTGAGAAGGGCTTCACTATTGGGAAGGTCAACACCACACTATTCACCAAGAAGTTTAATAGGGAGATCTTTATTTGTCAAGTATATGTTGATGATATCATCTTCGGATCAACAAATGAAGATTATTGCAAGGAATTTGGTGAATTGATGTCGAAGGAATTCGAGATGTCAATGATTGGTGAGCTCACATTCTTCCTTGGTTTTCAAGTAAAGCAAATGAGAGAAGGGATTTTCATCTCTCAAGAAAAGTATACCAAGGATCTTCTCAAAAGATTCAAGATGGAAGAATGCAAACCAATCAAGACCCCAATGCCGTCAAATGGACATCTCGACCTAGATGAGGGAGGTAAACCGGTTGATCAAACTCTCTACCGTTCTATGATTGGTAGCTTGTTGTACCTTACCGCATCTAGGCCCGATATCATGTTTAGTGTGTGCATGTGTGCCCGCTTTCAAGCGTGCCCTAAAGAACCTCACCTAAGTGCCGTAAAAAAAGAATCCTAAGATATCTTAAGCTCACCCCAAGCATTGGTCTTTGGTATCCCAAAGGAGCTAGATTCCAACTAGTTGGCTATTCCGATTCGGACTATGCCGGTTGCAAAATTGATAGAAAAAGCACATCCGGAGGGTGCCATTTGCTTGGAAGATCTTTAGTATCTTGGTCATCTAAAAAGCAAAATAGTGTGGCTTTGTCCACCGCCGAGGCGGAATACATTATCGCGGGGGCTTGTTGTGCACAAATCTTATATATGAAACAAACCCTCCTAGACTATGGAATTGTTCTTGAAAAGGTGCCACTTTTATGTGATAATGAAAGTGCCGTTAAAATTGCTAACAATCCAGTACAACACTCTCGCACCAAGCACATTGATATCCGCCATCACTTTCTAAGAGATCACGTTGCTAAAAATGACATATCACTTGAAGGTGTAAGAAGTGAAAATCAATTAGCGGATATCTTCACTAAACCTTTGGATGAGGCAACTTTTTGTAGGTTAAGAAGTGAACTCAATGTGCTTGATTCTAGTAACTTTAAAAAATGAGCATGTGTTGTCCCTTGCATTGCATTGTATAATATGCCATGTTTAATTTATCGCAATGTTTTTAGGGCTTGGCTAACACGGTTATGATAACCCTTCTTTGGAGGAGTGAAAAAGCCTAACCGTGGATCAAACTTGACAAGCATTTTAGTTTTACCTTCTTGTATTGCATTGCATATGCATGGTTGTTGTTCTTATCGTTTCTTTTCGGTTAAGCTTTGAGCAACCTCTGTGTTCGTCCATGGATAAAGAGAGCATTTTGACGCTCCTATAGGTTCAAAAACTCTATTGCATGGCCATACGCTGCTCCTTGGGTTTTTATTGCCTATTTTTTCTTAAAAATAATACTAGCCTAAGGCAATCTATTTTAAAAATTTTTGAGGGTTTGAGTGAGGTCACTCATATCGTGTTCCAATTGGTGTTTACTTGTGTCTTCTTGAATTGGAACCTGATTGGGAGAAGTCGCGTCGTAGTTCAGAACGAAGAAGGGCGAAGAACAGAGACCGAACGCTGGACCGGACGCTGCACCGGACGCAGTGATGCTTCACCACCGCGTCCGGTCCCGGCGTCCACCAGCGCGTCCGGTCATCCAGAAGACAAACTCCAGATCTACTGATCGGACGCTGCACCGGACGCGCCTCTGATTGACCACCGCGTCCGGTCCCGGTTACCACCACCGCGTCCGGTCATTCGCGATGATTTCCCGAGCTCCCCTCGACTGGACTCTGACCGCGTCCGGTCAGTCCTCACCGGACGCGTCCGGTCACTCCAGGAGCTTACTGGAGTGTGACCGAACGCTGTACCACCGCGTCCGGTCGTAACGACCACCGCGTCCGGTCATCGCGCGTCGAGCGGATCTAACCCCTTCATAAAATCGTTCGTCCTCGGCCGTGTCTTTCACCCGCACGCGTTTTTTCGCCGCCGCCTGCCCTAACTCGCCAAATCCGCCGAGTCGCCGTCGATTCGCCGGAGCCGCCATGCCCTTGCCGTCTTCCTTGCCTCCGGCAAGCCCAGCCACGACCCAGCCGCGTCTCCTTGCACGCGAGCGCGCGCCAGCCTGCGCCTGCCCGCGCCTTGCTCGCGCCTGCCTCGCAGCCGCGCCACCGCCGCCCGCTCGCCTCTCGCCGCCGGTGAGCCGTGCCTTTGTCGCCGGTGAGCCGCGCCCTAGCCCACCAGCTTCACCTCTGGCCGTGGACTGCCTCGCGCTCGCCTCCAATCGGTCTTCGTCGAGTTGCCCTAACCCTAACCCTAGGGTTAGCGTAACGTCGTTCGGCCGTTCGTCGTCGAGGTTTCGTCACGCGCCGTCTTCTTCGCGAGGTTGTTTCGCGTCCCTTGATTTCCTTGTTAGGTTTTGCCGTAACTCATTCCTTAATCCTAATTATCTCGTGTTTCGGCAAATCAGAGCCCGTCCGGTGGATTCGGGGAATCTCGCGATCTAGGTCACCTCATCTTGTCACCGTCGTCTCGTCGATCCGAGGTAGCTTCACGTCTCGATTCTCATCGTATCACATATGCTTGCTATCTCTAGGGTTTCGTACCTTTTAGTTGTATATGTGCTTATAGTAGATCTCTCTATTCCGTCGTTGCAGCGAGTCTGTCCGTGTGTTAGGTGAGACCAGTTTGCTGAATCCGAGGCCAAGCCTGCGGATACGGACTGAGGCCAAGCCTCTCGAGTGACAGTTCACCATCTTTCAAAGGTTTTCGGTCAGTTTGTCAGCATGGTGCGTTGCAAGAACGCCGGTGGTGCTCCTAGTGACGGGGACGACAGTCCTCCTCGTCGGTCTGAGATTGCACGTGGGAAGCGTGTCAAGATCTTGGCCAGAAAGAAGAAGAAGACACTTACAGAGGCAGAGATTGCTCAGGCCATGGCAGATGCAGCAGAGCAGGCAGAGAGAGGTGGCAGGAGCAGTGGCATACGTATAGGTGAGCGTCGCTTTCATCTTGAAGGTCAACAGCTCGACACAGAGGCCACTGAGGGTACTGAGGATACTGGAGCTACAGAGGGCATGTCAGTTGATCCACCTCCAGAGGCCACAGAGGCTCCAGAGGCTATAGAGGACACAGAGGAGCAGCCAGCTCAGTCTCCACCACGTCGCCACTCCACACGCGCACGTACTTAGGTGACTCCTAGGCCAGAGGGCCAGCGTCGTGGAGCACGTCCTCCTCCCAGAGCTAGAGGTTCACCCCCGGTCGAGCATTTTGACTTGAGGGGTGCTACAGCACGTCAGGTGCAGGGGTTGAGGTTCGTGGAGGTCAGTCGGTGGTTTCTGCCTGTGAGGGATCCCAGAGCTTCAGAAGGCTTCTATACCCCACTTCAGGAGGATTTCTACAGGGCTCTAGTTGACAGCGGTATTGCTTTCCGACCACAGAGGGTCTATCGACTGGAGTCACTAGTTGAGGTTGTGGGAGAGCAGCTACGTCCACACCTGTCCTTTCTGCCAGGCTTGTCAGATCTTCTTGGACGGACAGGTGCATACTGCGGCACATGGGTCAGAGAGTTTTATGCTTCACTATGGATTGATCCTGCCCATGATTTCATTCACTTTGCATTCCGAGGCCGCGATCACCGTCTATACAGCACCAGAGTGCGGGAGATTCTCAGACTCCCAGCATCCAACACGAAGATACATCAGCTCTGTTTTGGTCAGACTCCTCCACCGAGACGCCCTCACGGCGGGGCAGTGCCACCTACAGACTTGGTTCGACCCTGCTTTCGTGAGCCTTTTGGCGAAGGGTCTCGTCGCACGCCTACCAGTTTGACTCCTCTTGCCAGAGTTCTGGATGCTATAGTCAGACGCACTCTACTTCCCAGACTTGGCTACAGAGAGGGACTGACTCGGATGCAGCTATGGGTTGTTCACCACCTCCTCTCACAGACACAGTTTGACATTTGGGATCTTATACTTAGTGAGATGGAGGACACCATAGCTGAGGGCTTTAAGGGTAATCGTCAGCTGCCCTATGCACACTGGATCTGCTTCATCATTAGATCTTCCATCCAGTTATCAGCAGAGATCTGAGCTGAGATATCAGATACGACTACTGCTTTCCCTGAGTATGATATCCGTCAGCTTTGGGCTTCAGTCACTAGAGATCAGGCCCCAGTGCCAGGACAGCGTGTGCGACCTGAGGTTCCTAAGACAGCAGCTGAGCAGGATGCCACAGTTGATGAGCTTGCAGAGGCAGAGCTTGCCGATCTTGACGCTCAGCCTGCTGATCTTTCTAAGGATGTGACATCTGACAGCACTGATGAGGACTACCAGCCCATCCCCAGGTATAGGTCTCCTCGGTCTCACGACCACGAGGCCGGTGGCTCTGGTTCAGCCTCCCGCACAGACCCAGCCATGGTGGCCATTCTTGAGAGGTTGACCCAGGCACAGGAGCAGCAGCAACAACAGATACAGCGACAGGCTCAGGACACAGCTGCAGCACTTGCACAGATTTAGGCTCGTCAGGACGAGTTTCAGCGTCAGCAGCTTGAGATCCAGAGGCAGCAGGTCGAAATGCAGCGACAGCAGTACGAGATTCAGCGACAGACTGCAGCTAGTCAGCAGCAGTACTTAGACCTCCTGCGCCACCTAGTCACTGTTGGGGTTCCTCCGCCTGCTTCCATCCTGACTTCTGCTTTACAATCCAGTGATCCATCGAGTCAGGGACAGCCGGGTTTCTAGTTCACATCTCCACAGCAGCAGGTTCCCCAGTCTTTCCAGTCCCCGAGCTTCACGCCTATTCACACGGGGTTTACACCATCAGACCAGCCTCGCCCTCACCTCCTGACAGGCACACCCTTCGGTGATTTCAGTGCTACCTACAGCGAGTTGACTGGTCAGCCGACGCCCTCGCACACTACCTTTGCTACTTCTTCAGGGTTGTCAGCTTCAGAGGCAGCTATTCCTCCAGTGACAGGGACTGGTACTACAGAGACTCTACCTTCGTTAGTTGCCTCGACAGATCCTCCTGCTATTGGCTCGCTACAGGCTCAGGTCACTCAGACGGATCCTCTTATTGCTACTACGACAGTACCTGTTCCTGCCGTTCAGACCCAGACAGTTACACAGCCACATGCTTCTTCAGAGGGTCAGCCAGATAGCTCAGATTCCAAGGGAGATTCTCTACACTTCATGATTACTCCGCGCACCTCGGCACCCGACACGACTCCGTCTGTCCCCCCATCAGATCCTTAGATTAGTTTTTTGGCGCTTGATGCCAAAGGGGGAGAGAGAGTAGTTTCAGGGGGAGTTTTGAGAGAGGGTTTTCGTTTCTTTGTGTGCTACATTCATGCATCATGTTTACTTTTCAGTCATTGCATTCGTGTGACATGTCGTCGTGTGATAAACCTTGAGTCTTAATGTTTTATCCAGTCAATGTTATCTCTTGTCACCGTTGTTAATTATAGCTCTAAGGTTGTGCTTCCGTGCCTTACTCTGATTTCTTATGAGCTATATCTGTTTGTGTACTAACGCTCTTTGTCTTATCTTATGAGTACACTCTTTTGGCTTGGGGCACATAAGCAATTCCTAACCCTTTTGTGCTTATTGCTTTTTGCTTATGTGAACCATGCATGCTCAAAAACCTCAACTCCAATCTTTCATATCTTAGTGTTGTCATCAATCACCAAAAAGGGGGAGATTGAAAGCATCTAGGCCCCGAGGTTTGGTTTCGGCAATTGATGACAACGCTTTATTACCATGACTAACGTGTGTTTTGCAGAAACTTTGGTAAATTAGGTCATGGAGGTTTTAACTGCTTTGGGCACCATGGTATTCATGCCCCTTGATGGAAATCGTTTCGGTGTTCAAAAGAGTGACGTCAAGATTAAGGACGGTTAGTTCCGGATGTCGAGGTGTTGAGAGACATTTGGAATAGTCGTTAGGATCTTCATTTTTCTCTTTTGGCCGTACTATAAAGGGGGGCATGAGCGGGTAGCTTGACCTAGGCGAGTCCTATGTTTAGGTGTGGTGCACACTTGTTAAACTTGGCGCTAGGCAGCTCTAGAATAGCTCAAAGTTCAGTTGAAAGCAACTTGGTTCAAGTTGTGACGCGTTTCGGAGAGTTACGGGTCGTTTTCCCTTGACCGGACGCGGTCCTCGGCATGACCGGACGCGTCCGGTCAGTATAGTTCCGCGGCTAGGGTTTTAGCTCTAAACACCGGACGCGGTCCTCGCGAGGACCGGACGCGGTGGTCAGAAGTCGACACGTGTCACTTGAGGGAAACACCCGATCGGACGTGACCTGGGTGTGATCGGCGCGTCCGGTCACAGTCCAGTAAGGTCCAGTGACGACCGGACGCGTCCGGTCATCACCGATCGGACGCGGTCGCGCGTCCGGTGCGAGTACAGTATGCTCCCTGCACGATCGGACGCGTCCGGTCACCCCTGACCGGTGCGTCCGGTCACTCAGTTGTTTTTCGGTTTTTGACCGTTACGAGCGACCGGCGCGTCCGGTCAGTTCAACCGGCGCGTCCGGTCAGCTCGTGTTTTGCTGAGTCAGCAGATAACGGTTCGTTTTGTCTGTGGGGTGTATAAATACATCCCCACCACCTCTTTTAGAGGTCTCTTGCTCATTTGATCAGCTGATAAACACCTTTGGAGTGCAAGGGAGTGCAAGAGCACTAGTGAGGATAGAGATTTGAGAATCAAAGCTTGAGAGTTCCTCACTAGCGATTAGAGAGTAGCAAGTGTGCATCCACCTTCTCATTTGGGCTCGTAGTGGTCAAGTGAGAGTTCTAGCTTGTTACTCTTGGTGATCGCCATCACCTAGACGGCTTGGTGGTGATTGGGAGTTCGGTGATCATCCGGCGGAGCTTGTGGATGACCCAACTCATCTTGTGAGCGGTTGTGGGTGATTCACCGCGACGGAGTGTCAAAGAATCAACCCGTAGAGAGCACTTGATCCTTGCGCGGATCAAGGGGGAGCTACACCCTTGCGCGGGTGCTCCAACGAGGACTAGTGGGGAGTGGCGACTCTCCGATACCTCGGAAAAACATTGCCGTGTTCCTTGCCCCTTTACATTCAAGCATTTACTTTCTCGTATTTACTTTCATTGCTTGTTTTACATTCCTAGACTTGCCTTGCTAGACTAGGATTGGAAACTAGGGTGCAAAACTTTGTATCGGTAGACTCTCTAGGAACACAAGTAGACACTAGGGGTGAATTCCGGCTTGTAGGTTTTAATTCTTGTATTTAATTTTTAGAGAAGCCCAATTCACCCCCCCTCTTGGGCATCTTGATCCTTTCAGTCTAGAACCCATGTGTTGGGATAGATCAGTCCTCGCAATCAAAGGATTGTGATCAGACATATATCTTGAAATTTTCCTAAGATTGCAAAGGGAAAAATCATCTTCCCAAGTACTAGACATCAGGACTCTATCCAACTTCTCTAGAGTGGGATTATTCCTATTATTGCTCCAAGTGTACTTGCCACCAGAAAGAGGGAGCTCCCTAAGCTCATAAGAATTGATTATCAGATTGAAAACATCAGAAAAGTTATTTTCATTGAACTTTTTGTTTTTTCAGAGCTAAATCTCAAAATGTTAAAGTCCCCACCTATCAACATGGGGTACTTGGCTTTAAAACAGAAACTTGAGAGTTCAATCAGGAAACTATCTTTGAACTCATCTTGAGCTAGGCCATAAACATTTGCCAAGGACCAATGTTTATTGAGACTTTTATCAAAAACATTAGCAATAATCATGAACTCACCTGTTTCAAAATTTTCCACATCAAATCTGTCATTTCTAATACCACTCAGCATCCCTCTTGATCTTCCATTAGAGGGAGTCCAGAACCAGCTGAACTCCTTATTATTATCAATTTTCCTAAAAAAAACTTTTCAGAATTTTTCAAAATAAGACCTCTTCATTGTTTCCTGAATCCCAATGAATTCAGCTTTATGATCCCAGATTAACTCTTTGATAAAAGAACTGAGGCCCCTTTTGGCCACCCCTCTACAGTTCCAGATGATACCTATCATTTGTACAACTTTTTGATTGTATTTCTATCCCTGAGATTAAATCTAGGGCTAACCTTAGATTTATCTCCTTCAGAGCATACATAATTATCAAGAGGATGATTCTTAGTGCTCCTGGATTTTTTCATATGCTTTTTGGAGGATCTGTTTTTTCTCACACTAGAGACTATAACAATGGGCTCATTTTTTGATTCCTCAGACCCCCACTCAATAACATTATGATCCTCTAAGGGAAGATTTTCATCTTCCAAAACAATAGTCTGCTCCACATCAGTACTTGAATGTTCATTTAGTTTCATTCTCGCATATTCAAGATCTTTAAGCACATCAATTTTCTCAAAGGTTATTGTTTCATATTGAATTCCCATTTTATTAGTTAATTCAATTATATGAGTATTAGCAAGAACTGCAAAGGAGTTCTGTTGGATTGGTAGATTACCTTCATCTTCCTTGTTCTGGGATAGCTTGCCTTGAGCATGATCAGCCCTATTCAGATGAAAAGTACCAGTAGCTTTGATTCTCTTACTTTGTCTCACCTCCTGCCATACCGGCCATCCTGTTTGGTCAACCTCTTTCTCGACCTCCATCACATGGCTCTGAATTTGGCTGAGTATCCCAGTCCTTATGAAGCTCCCCTGCATTCTCCAGCTCATCCATTTGTGTTTCGAACATAATGCCTTTCATCTGAATATCATCAACCTTACTATTATCTTTCCCAACCCTAGTTTCCATCCTATCCAGCTGTGCATCAAACACTATGTCCTGCACCTGATTATCATTAGCATTCCTCTTGTCCCCTAGATTCCTGATATCTTGCATGTTGACCATCTCTTTGGTTTGATCATTATCAGCGGTCATGATCTTGGAGTTGCTAAGTATATCTATTCGATCAAATGACTCTATTTGATACACCTTTGTGCTCACACACTCTACAGATGCAGGGCGCGTAGGCGAGACTAGGCGTGCATGCATGGACGCAATGTTGAGTTGGTGGCATCATGCAGAGGGCACGTGGCGGCGGCGGGTTGATAGTGGTCAGTACAATCGCGATTCAGAGCTCCGCTTTTGACAATCGAAGAACGTCCGGTACCGCTTTAGTAGTTAAGGTTCAAAATGGGCGTCCAGGTTGGGCTCTGAAAATTTGACTTAACCTAACAGAGAACTACCGAGGTTAAAATAGGCCGACAACAGTGTAATGTTCACGCTACCGGATTGAGGCGACGAAGCCAGGGCAGCTGCCGTTGGCCGTTGTCTCATCAGCGAGCTCCACCTGCAGGGCGCGTATTGAGATCCCGTGCCGTTTCGCGGCAAAATACAACAAAGGCCTCGGAATGATCGAACGATCTCTCCGTGGTCCGCGCTACGATACAAGACGCCCGCCCACGGCCGGCCGCCACATCAGTTGACGCGCTCTCGGCGGCACTGCCCGGCCCGTCCCGATCCTCCGCCACCTCTTCATCTCCGCAGCAGGTGCAAAACCCGTGCCGGCCCGCGACCTGCATCCAAAAACTTCGCAGAGAAAGAAACATCTCCAAATTAATACGCAGCAAGCACCCGAGGTGTCGTCCTTGGACGCGCGCGCAGCTGCCACTGCCAGCATGGAGGTGGACGGGGCGCCGGACCTGACCGACTTCATGAACGACTGGTTCTTCGGAACGGTCGGCGCGCGGCACAGCAGCGGCGGCGGCTACGACCTGACTGGCGAGAGCAGCAAGAGGCCAGCATCGCCAGCGGGGAACAAGAAGCAGGGGAAGAGCAGCGGCGGCGGCGGCGGCGGCGGCGGCAGCAGCGCGAGCAAGCAAACACAGGATTGGCTGGAGGAGGCGAGGAGGATGGTCGGGACCGGATCGCCGGGGCGGAAGGGCGTCGGGTCGCCGTCCAGGCAGCTACCCAGGTTCGCCGGCGGATCTGGGACGGAGCCCTCGCCGACGCTCGACCGGCGGGACCCGATGTCGCGGTCCGCCAGAAGGTAAAACTGGATCACTTTCGTCCGTGCTGGCGTGCAGCCGTGCACCAACCATGCGCGCGCGCTCACGTACTCTTTATTGTAGTCCTACGACGAAATGAGTTGGTTCGACAAGTTCGCTCGATGCACTAATGCTTGAACGCAGTTTTTTTTCCCCTAACCACCACAACTGTTCGTCATGGCCTGGAGTTCCCGTGCAAAACATCGTTGGCTGATCACGGGCAAGGTCGTTTCTAAATTGAATGGAGGCTTTTGGTAGGATAATAGGATTGTAAATTTAAACATTATAGAAATGTATAATAGGATCGTAGAATTGGACCCATTGATAAGATCAGAAAAATAGAGAAAAATTCATGGCCGGTCCCTCAACTTGACAAGAGGTATCACCTAAGTCCCTCTACTTTTAAAATGCTATTTCTGGGTCTTTGAACTTGGCTTTGGGTGTCATCTGGGTCCCTGAACTTGGCTTCAGGTATCATCCAGGTCCCGACGGGTCCAAACCCGCTATGGATGCTGACGTGGCGCAGTCCTACATGTGGGTCCCACATGTCAGTTGGTTATATTTCTATTTATTTTTATTTCGAGGTACTGTAGCTACATACTCTTAAATATTCTAAAAATTGTATTTTTTTTCATACGTTCTTGGATGAAGATTATTTTTATATAAAAATTATAGCTCTAGACGAGATCTACGACTTTCTAGTTTTTAGTTTGTTTAATTTGAGGTCGTTAAGATACTCAAAAAAATTGAACAAATTTTCAGCAGTTTATTAATCGCGTACAAGCGCTTGTCGCCTTAGAAAAATCATATCTTTCTTATATGCTGTCAAATGGAGATAATTTCTATATGAAAGTTGTAGCTCTTAATGGGATCTACGACTTTCTAGTTTTGAGTTTTTTTTAATTTGAGGTCGTTAAGATGCGCAAAAAAATTAAACAAGTTTTCAGTAGTATATTAATTCCTGAAAATTTGTTTATAAAATGAATATCCAGTCATAAACATGAACCACTTTTTTTTACAGTAATGCACCATAATTTTTTTTGTCCATGACAAATAACTTATGCTCTATCTTCAATATTTCTTTTAGAATGACACCTTCAATGGACTCGTAATAAAGTCTTAGATGCATTTTCGTATTCTCCTCAATTCACATGCATTTGATAAAAAAAATAACTAATTTATATTTCAGTCATCCTCAACATAAGTAAATTAAAGTGAATATGAATGCAGCCAACCAAACCCCAGTAAGTGGGTAGTGGCAGAGCTAGAAACAAATAAGGGGGTGCTGCACAAATGCGCCATTGCTTGCGAAGTGCATAGCCTTTGCTTAAGCATAGTTTTGAGCTACTTATTTTAGTACTCAAATCAAGAGTTTTTTTTAGGTACTTCCTTCGTTCTAAATTATAAGATGTTTTGGTTTTATCATTGGTTTTATTATGTATACCTAAATATAATGTATATTTAAGTGTATGACAAAATCTAAGTATCTAGAAAAAAAACAAAACATTTAATAATTCGTAATAGAGGGAGTAGTTGATTGCACAGACTGCTGGAGCTGCACCTTGGGGGTCTAACTATGTTTTTGTGAGCATTTTTATACCTGATCGCTATATTAAATGACCCCGATCTTTAACAGGCCGAAAAGCCTATCCAATAGCCCAACATGCACTAGCAAATTGTTTGTGGCCCAACTGCAATCTCACCTCACTCGGTGCAAGTTTTGCCGCCCATGGCGCCCGCCGCGAACGCTCATCCTCCCCGCTTAACTGATCTTCCTCCGGCGTGCGTGCGTGCTTGCTTGCTTGCAGGCACTGGCAACCGGGCGGTATCGGCGACGAGATCCTGCAGCGCGCGTCCATCAGCTCGTCCCCTCCGCGCTCCGATCCCTTCGCCTCCTCCGCGCCCCCATCCCCGTCCCCCTCCCTACCCACAAACCCACGCCGCAAGTCCCGCTTCCGCGACGGCCCTACCCCCGATTCCCCCCTCGGTCGCGCCACGTCCACGTCCACCTCGCCCATCTCCGCCGCGCACTTTCGCCACCGCCGCCACGCCTCCGCGTCCTCCGCCCCAGCTTTTGCCGCCGATGGATCCGGCGACGGTGTCGCCCGCCTCAACTCCTTCCTCCGCCGCCAGCGCGCCGTGGTCGCCGACCTAGCGGCTGGGGACCGTCCCGCGTCGAGGCCCACCAAGCTCGTGCTCTCCGACGCCTCAAAAAGTAAGTTTCTACTGAGCTTCTGGCCCCATATTTGAAATTTTGAACTGAATCTGAGCTGTGTCGTCATTTATTGGATCTTTGTTTTGAACTTGGGTAGGTGTGAGCTCGATTGTGGCGGCGATATGCTACGCGTGGATGCTGCCAAGCAAGGGGGATGGCCAGGCAGCAGTGCCGGTGGTGAACATGCGCCGGAGCAGGATGGCTAGGTGCAGGCAGGCGGCTTGGCTCCTGTATCACGTTGGGGTCGACGCCTCGGCGCTGCTCTTCGCCGATGAGGTACATCATGTGATCTTAATGCGCATACACTGTGCCTCTTCAAGACGTGAATGGCGATGGCTGGCGTACGGTATGGAGTTAGTTTCGGATAGATTCGACAACTGTCTTGGTCCCAGAGTTATTGAGCGTTTATTTGAGGCAGACGCAAGGCAACAGGGATGGGGTATATACAGCAACATATTTCAGTCGTGTCATGTGGGTGTCCTCAATTTTGATTGGCGCCATGTGGTTGTCGTCCTTAGTGACCATGACACCAACAGGTTTTCAGAATTTCGCATTTGCGGTTTTAGCATAATACGCTGATAGAAAGGGAAGATGAATCCAAGCCACAAGTGGGGGACAGTATAAAGTAATGTATCCATAAGATATCATGAAGAGTTAAAGAAGAGCAATGTCCACCAGCACCAGCCGCTAACTATATTTGCTTGTTTCCTTCCAACTAGTTTTTGGAATTTCGCATTTGTTTTCTATGGGCAGTGGTATTCAAAATGTGTTATTCTCCAGTTTGTAAGGAATATCAAGCTGTATACATATCGCATGGGAACCAAAATGTATTATATGATTCTGATTTCGAGAATCCGAATTAGGTTGACATGGATGGGCTAATAATGGACCAGCGAGTTAGCTTACTTGTGGTGGGGCAAGATGTTTTGAAATCAAAAGCTGAGGTAATAATGTGTACTTGTACTTTTCAAGTGTCTTCATAGGTTAATGTATATGACATTAGCATTTACTTCATAAGCATGCTTGATTTGGTCTCCTAGGTGGGCTCAGTTTGCACAACCCTGACCCATACCTATTGTGAGGATGCTTATAGCCTGCTTCAGAACTTGGACATAAAGAAACTTCTGGTTAGTGCATTTTCTACATGCAGTATCCTGTGTAGATTACAGGCATCTCCTGATTATATTTTTTCTGAGTGAACTCTCTTGATTATACTTAATGTGGTTTCCCATCAGCTCGCAGGTATCCTGTTAGATACGAGCAACCTTTCCAAGAAGTGCTCAAATAGAGATTCAGATGCAGTGCAGTTGCTTCTGTTCGGTACCTCTGAGCATATGAGGCATGAATTGTTTCAGCAATGTAATATACAAATCTTACTTAGGCATCGATCTACAAATATAAAATTAAGAACTTGAAAATTCATACATTAATGGCTGCTATTAACTTTTACCTTGCATTTTGACCAGTGATGCTTGATCACAATGATCACTCCTTTGTCGAGTACCTGAAGAACACCTATAGATATTCAACCACAGAGGGTGAGTTCCATCCATTTTATATTCACATGCTAAAATAACTGACTTTTATTTTACCAATTTACTGTACTTTCATCTTGAAGACAGATTTAAGATTTGTGTCCATTATTTTAAAATTGGACTAGCATTCAGATATTACAGCTGACGTTTCAGCATGATCTGACTGATAGCATTATAGCAACTCCACCTGCCATCTTATACAGCCTCAATGACTCGATTAGAATTTCTAAATAAAGCATCTAACTATATTTCTTTGAAGCCTGCTCATCATTTTCGTTCAACCATTATTGTCTTTAATGATTTTTTTTCTTTTCTTTATACTAGGTAATGAGGACAGTCCTCCAGAGCAAAAAAATTCAATCTCAACATCAGGGTCATCGCAAGATGCTAAAAAATCAAATTCAAGTAAGCTTTTTAGTGCCTCCATTGGACCATTATGATTTGATAAGCACATTACTTGTATAGAGCTGAACAGTTAATTAATTAAGGATACCACAATTTTCTGGGTTAACCTTTGAATCCAGAAATAATACTACATCTAGAGGTTCTTTTGGATCGCCCTTTTGTTTTCATTAAGAAACCTTTTTTTATTGTTTTTCACAAACTCACACTTTTAATTTTTACTATAAACTCTGGACACCATGTTAGCTGTTCTATCCATAGCATCTATCTGCTACTAACTAAGAAGTTTGTAAAGTTGATCATATGTGAGTGCAATTTTGTACATGATATATCTCCTGCTGATTTGGTTATGGTTATTTCCATTACAGCTAACCAAAGGACAGCACGTGGAAGTGGTGGAAAGACTTCAGATGAAGCATCTCGTGGGAAAAATAAGTTCTTCTTGGCGAAATGGTTTGGTTTTGGTTCAAAATAGTCTTTTTCTCATTTCTGCTAGTTTGATTAACAATTTAATTGATATTCATGAATTTAAGAAGCATCATTATTTTGAGGAAGTACCATGTGAGAAAACTTCCCTCTACAGATTCTGTTCATGTGAAAACCCAATTGTGTTCTTTTGTAACTGTGTAAACTGGCCATTTGGTCAGATAAATTTACTCTCCACGTTTACATTTGTGGCCTCTGTTATCGCAGCACTTCTATATTTATTTTAAGTGGAAATTCTGGGAAAATCTAAAAGGCTTTTGATGAGAACTACTAGTAGCATAACAAAGATGCACATATGGTATTACTAGTAGCATAACTGTGTTCCTAAAGTAAAATCTTATCAACCAGGGGGAAAAGCAATTAGAATTAATAGTCAGCATCAGGAAACAATTATTTTTACTCTACTTGAATTGCTCATTAAACTGCAGTTTTTTTCCCCTGAACCCTATATGGTATTACCGGTGAAAATACACCATAAGCCCCCAAACTATTTTAGTTTGTACATTCAAACCTCAGAATCTAGTTTGTCATATTGGGCTCCCAACTATTTCGAACTTGTTCAGTTAAGCTTTTCATTCGAAGTTCTCTGCAATCTGATTCTATTCAATCCTGATCCTCGTTTACTAAAATTACTGAATAAAAACCATTCGGACTGATATATCTATGAGATTTATATTGATTTGAGTGGATGAAGATGAGTAAATATGATGCGCAAATTGGCTACTAATTCTTTCTGCGATTGTTTCTTGCATCTGTTAATAACCTGCAGAAAAAAAATGATGAGGCGTTCTGAAATCTTAATGGGAATTCTGAGTGCCAAAGTTGGTTCAAAGATCAAAATCCAATGAGGCCGTTACTTTACGCCCAGGTGAAAGTATCGCGGTTGTATTCCTTGAGTTTATGTCATCAATGGGACAAATTATGCTACAATCAGTCAGTATTCAGGGATTTGTGCCCCTATCTGCGGGGTCCTCGTTCTTGAACGGAGCAAAATTAAAGAAATTAGGAGGATCAAGATAAATGAGAAAGACAGTTCCTTTTTTTTTTGAAGAATTCAATAGTACTCCATGGGAGGGACCAGCTCTTAGCTGGAGTTTCCCAGGATAAATCAGCTTGAATGCATGATTGGGAAAGGCAATGCCATTGCGAATCCTGCCTGTCATGTTTCTCTATCAGGACCAGCCTGTTCCTAATCCCCAGGACTATCCTGTGCCCCTCCAGTCCAATCCTCCATGTGCACAACATACTCCCATAGTCCCATGGGAAGGATTAAGGAAGGAAGGAAAGAGAAATGGCCCCAATCATTCATTTTGCATACACTTCATCTCCCAATAATAATCCATTAGTATTACATGATATGAATTATTGGTTCATAACATGGTAAGGTGTCCACTATAATGCAGGAACAGGAATCCTAGCTCACTCAAGTTTCCATGCGTACAGAAACAGGCAGAAATCAGAGTACCCATCAGTGTGGATGTCCGCAGCGGTGGTGGACAGCGGCTCAGGCTTGAAGATGAACAGTGCGTTCCTCATCCCCGTGCCAAAGAGCCAGTCGTGCGCGTCCCAGTACACCTGCACCTTGAGGTGGTTGATGGAGATGCACTCGTTGCCTCTGAACTTCCACTGCAGGTGCCTGACGAGGACGTTGACAGAGCCGTCGATCTTGATGACCATGTCGACGTCGACGCCGACGCCGGCGCCGCTGAGGTTGCTGCTGCTGCACTCGATGCTGATGTCATGCAGCTTGCCCCTGTCGTGGAACCTGGCCTTGGTGAGGAACCGCTTCTTGCTGAAGACGTGCTCCTTCTTGCACACCAGGACGGCGTCCCGCAGCGACGGCCGCGACCCGGTCCGCCGGAACGCCTCCTTCTTCAGGTTGCCGAGGAGGAGGACGACCTCGTCGTCAGAGACCACGGCGACGTAGTAGTCGGACAGCGGCTCGGGCTCGTCGGAGTACCTCGCGCTCCGGAGGTCCCAGACGACGTCGACGGCCCTGCCGTCGACGTGGAACTGCTTGGCGCCGTACTTGCGCCAGAAGTGCCACGGCTGCATCTCCACCTTGCAGGCGGTGCTGCAGCCCTGCTTGGAGGACGCGCCGCTGCCACCGTCGGCGTCGCCCCACTCCCTGTCCCTGCTGCTGCCGCCGCTGCTCCCGCTCTTGTCCTTGCCGCCGCCCGCCGACCCTTCGATCGACACGGACAGGCCGTGGGTGAGCAGGTTCCTGCACCACGTGACCGTCACCAGGCGGTCCTGTCCGGCGATCCCCGCGCGGTAGACCAGCGTCGCCGCGCTCTGCCCGGACCTGGTGGCCGCCGCGGACGCCGGGACGTCCGGGAGCTTCTCGCCCGCCGAGAAACACGAAGGGACCGAGAACAAGTCCTGCATCATGTCGATGCTGTGGCTGGCTTTTGGTGGAACACAATGCGATCCTAGCTATCTATGTATCTATCTGATCGATCGATCGATCAAGGTATATATGCTCCGGACCGGACCCTGAGAGTGAGGTCGACAGCGTGGCTGAAGGAAGAAGAAGGCAAGCTTGCTAATTGCTATACATATAGGCCAGGATAGGGGCGACTGCCATGTAAGCCATGCAAAGTTATGGAGTTGGGCGAGGGGATGGATGAGGCGAGGCGACCATGGGTTAGCAAACCGAGCTGGAAAGTGGGGAGGCCAAGAAAGTGAGCTGTACATGAAAGCGAGTGGATCGGAGGGAACAAACAGCCCTCGTCAGCCTAGCCAGCCTCACGGGGTGTTGCGTTGCCGTTGTTGGTGTTTAAAAACCGGAGGAACCTTCTCCGCTTGCTTGCGTCGCGTCGAATAAATGCCCCATCTTTCAGGGACCGGACCAACCTTGGTTTCCCTGCAATCTTTCAGCTTGCCAGTATTCTAGGGCTGTGTTTAGTTCGAAAAAAAAAATACTGTGCAAACAAAAGATTCCCCGTCACATCAAACTTGCGATACATGCATGAAGTACTAAATATAGATGAAATCAAAAACTAATTGTACAGCTTGGTTGTACTTTGCGAGACGAACGTTTTGAACCTAATTAGTCAACGGTTGGACACTATTTACCAAATAAAGCCAAAACGTGCTACAGTACTTTTTTACACCTTTTCGCGTAACTAAACACATCCTAGGAGTATTTCTATAGCAATTTCTACTGCCACTCGTTCACCGTGTCCAGGTGGCCCAAGAGGAAAAGGTCTCGGCATGAGCATGAGCTACGGCAGCAGCGTTGGAGTTGGATCTCTCGGGGGCCCTTCAGGTCTCGGCAGCGGCAAGCAGCGGCATGTGGGTGGCATGGGGAGACGAGAGCCACAGGAGCGAGCAGATTTCTCGGTTTGCAGGCAGGGGAGTATAACCCGTATCGTGCGTGCCCAACGATGTATGCAGGCAGTGGCAGGGGAGGGGAATGCTAGGCGGGCCTTGGTTAGGGCCTTGTTTAGTTAGGCCAAATTGGGGACAGCTGAATTACTGTGCTGCACTGTAGCACACTGTAGCATTTTGTTTTTATTTGGTAAAAATTGTCCAAACATTGACTAATTAGGCTCAAAACGTTGGTCTCGTAAAGAACAACAAAACTGTGCAATTAGTTTTTGATTTCATCTACATTTAGTACTCCATACATGTACCGGCATTTTAATGTGGTGGGGAATCTTTCTTTTGCATAGTAAAATTTGGGAAAATATTTGGCAGGACCTAGATCAAAGCTAAAGTTTGAAATTTGGAGAGCCGAATCTGCACAGTGCGCATTAAATGCGCACTGTAGCAATTCGTTTGTATTTGGTAAAAATTGTCCAAACTTTGACTAATTAGGTTCAAAATGTTTGTCTCGTAAAGTACAACAAAACTGTGCAATTTATTTTAAATTTCATCTACATTTAGTACTCCATGCATGTGCCAGCATTTTGATGTGATGAGAATCTTCTTTTTGCATAGTAGAATTTGGGAATGAAATTTGGGATCTAAACAAGGCCTAAGTGTACTCCAGTCCTACTCCTACGCTGCAACTACTTGAAGAGTCGCCTGACTGTTCTGCAGGGGAGAAAAGGAGATGCCGGCCGGGTCCTTGTACTCGGACAAAAGAGTGGTCAATGCATTGTGGCTTTGTAGGCTGCGTGCTGGTGCTCAGCTCTGACTGACAGGGCATCTTCCTCTACCTGCACGTATACATTAGCTGATAAGTAACGGCTGTGTACGACGTGGGATCGGGCGGACTGCTGCATCCGAGGCAGGATGCTCGCGCGACGCCCACGCATCCCAGTGGTGTTGGACCTTCATCGACGAACGGCGGAGATCGTAAACGACACTGAGGTAATCTTTCATGGTATTGGTGGAAAGGAAGTTGGGACGGAGGAGGAAGACGGCGGATGGAAATCCGTTGGTGGCCGTGGTGATCGAGTTCTACCTGATCCCGCGATAGACCTCCGTCCCATAGGTGTGAAGTCCAAGTTCTGGGCGTTGACGGATGACGACGATACCGATGACGAGATTGTACCGTCACCGTACACGCCGGACTTGGTACGCCAAGCAGCAGTCCATGGTTTTGCAAAGGAGCAGCTCGTTGAGGCGGAGATGGCTTTGCAGGACTCGTCGATCCAAAGACGGGTAGAAGCATCTTCGTCTCCGACCACTTCGGACACTAAAGTCGTTTTGGTGCGAAACATCATTAGAGCTTGGACGGCACGACGGCGGGCGTTGATGACGCCATGGTCCGGGAAGCTGCCACGACCGAGAACGTCGCCGGCGATGACGATAGGCGACTGTACGGCAACATTTTTGCGGGGTCGACGATCGGTGGCAGGGGGTACTCTTGCCGAGGCCCTAGAGAGGTCATCTGCATCGTCGCCGGCGAAGACAGTGCAGACCCTGAACGGAGTTCACGGAGATCATCGTTCATCTCTGTTTCAAAATCAAAACTCGTGTGATCCGTTACCTGCGGCACCAATACAGTGCCATGCAGGTTCCACGTTCGCAGCAGGGACGGGATCTGCGGCAGCCAAACAGAGGCATGCAGGATCCGGAATCGCAGCAGGGATGGGTGGATGTCGTAGAGGGAATCAAGGGCAGCCTCGACCCGATGACCCTGCACCGTCAGGTGGACCTGTTGACGTAACCTAATGTGGGCCCAGCTTGGGAAACAGATCGAGGCACGGACGTCGTTGCAGTGCAAAATTGCCAGATCGTTTTCTTCATGCGAATTTTGACATCGACGAGATCAACAGCAAAACCCTAGCCGTCACTCCTTACACGGTTTCTCCCTCATACGCACAAGTGGTTCGAGGAGGCATGGCGGCGGCAGGCGCGGCCGGAGGCGGAGGCGGCGGTGTTGGTCGTGATGATGGTGGTGGCGCCGGGGGGAGAGGTTTAAACGTCGGTCGTGGGGGTGGCCGTACAGGAGGCGGGGCTGGAGTGCGGGGAGGTAGGCAGGGCTCTGGCGTCGGTCAGGGCTATGGCTCCGGAGTCGGCTTCAACTACAATGACGACGGTGCAGGCGGTGTGGCTGGTGCGCGTGTGGGCAGGCAAGGCCCTGGCGCCGAACAGGGTTTCGGTTCCGGGTTTGGCTTCAACTACAATGACAATGGCGCACGCTTCAATGGATCCCGCTTCAATCCCAACCTGGGGTCTCATCCACCAAACTTTGGTCCGGGTTGGGATTACGAGCGAGGTCGGCGAGGATGGCACGGCAGCAACGGGGGGCGTGGTTGGAACGCCTCCTACCGTCCAGGTCGTAACTTCCAGCGACACATGCCTCATCGGGAGCAGCGGGGGCAGCAGCAAGGCCCTACACATCAACAGGCTTCGGCTTCACTGCAGTTTTCGAATCAACAGGCAAGCCATCAACAACAAACGCTGCAGCCTCCCCAGGCAAGTCATCAACAACAGACGCTGCAGCCTCCCCCGGTGCAGTCTGGCACGTTGATGCAGTCACAGGTGCAAGCAGGGCAGGGGTCGGAGCATTTTGTTGCGGCCACTACTGAACAAATACCAGCAGCTGGGGCAGCTGCTTCCTCATCCTTTTCAAAAGGCAAGACTGTTACACAGCCGGAGGCACAGGTACTGCATGGTTCATCTTCTGCTGCGGGAGCAAGTGATCAACAGTTGGAGAATTCGGAGATTGGAGTTTCTGGTGCTGGTACAATGGAGGTAAATCACAGGGCTTCCACTACTAAAATGTGTAGGAGGTGTGGAGTCAAGGGGCATCTGATGTTCGAGTGTATGGCGACAGTTTTCTGTGAAATCTGTAGGAGCAACGATCATGCCATGTGTCGGTGCCCGGTCCTCAAACAACCGAAGCCAGTAGTACAGCTAGTGGGTCAGGCTGCCGATGCACTTGCTGGCTACCATATTCCTCATGCTCCGATTCAGCCGGCAAAGAAAGACTCTAGAATGGCTCTAGTTTCTACTTCAGGAAAAAATGTTACAGAGGAGGAAGTTGCAGCTTTTTTGCGGGTGTTGGTGTCAGATACTTTTGCTTGGGAGGTTAAAAGACACAAGGGCTTCGAGTTTAAAGTCCTTTTCCCTTCAAAAGAGGACCTGACGAAGATGACAAAGTTTAATGTAGAGATGAAAGAGGGGGTCACCCTTAAATTCCAAGAATTTAAGGAGGAGGAAGAATATTATGGACATGCTTTACCTGTGGTCTGGATGCGGGTTACTAACCTTCCAACAATTTTGAGAGAGTATGTCGTTCTGTGGGCACTAGGAACCCTTTTTGGTGTTACACAGGATGTGGACATGGTCACTACTAGAGCAAGTAACTTTGGGCGGTTTGCAGTGGCAGTTCTTGAACCTGCAGCAATTCCAAATAAACTTGACGTTATTATTGGTAATAGATACTTTCAGCTGAAGTTTGAGGTTGAACCTTTTCCATTAATTATTGGTCTGAAGAACTTGTGGAATTTAAACATTGATGGAAATGAGGATCAGGGGAACGGGGCAGCAAAAGACACTGAGATGAAGGAGGCTCAAAATAATGGGGCCACCATTGTTCCGAATACGAATGTTGGTGTTACAGCAAACAACAGTTCGATCGGAAACGGAGCCAAGGTTCCTGAGGCGCAGATGGACTATGATCGGTCAAATGATGATTTACTAGGAGAGGAAACTGAGCTTAGTGAGTCTGCACGTAATTTTGTACGAGTTCAAAAAGGAGAACAGGTCAATGTAAGAAATGCTGCAACACTTGCATCGACGACATCAGCCGGGGCTTTCTCAGCACCAGCACGCATGCTTCAGCATATCTCACAGTCTCCTAGGACGCCTGAGCTATCAGCGACTCTTGCTGATGGGGGCACGGTGATAGGAGGGACCTTCGGCCAGGCACTGCAGCCTGCGCTCGCTGTTAGTGCAGGAGCAGGAGAGCGGCAGGAGGTTTTTGTTGAGCAGCAGCCTACTATTTTGGAGAAGGTACAGTTACAAATGTCAGTTGGGCAGGACAACGGGGCAGAAGGGGCGCATGCTGAGGGTGCTCAACAACTCGGTATTCTGCGTGATGCTATGCTAGGAGCCGGAGTGGCAGCTGATGGTGGGTCAGAAAAGGAGCTGGAGAGTGTCATGAAGATGGCATTTTTGTCAGACGGGGAGCTGACACCAGTACGGCGGAGCAAACGGAATGCAGACGTCGCTGATGCGGGTTCTCTGGAGAAGGCAGAAAAAAGGATTGCTGTCAAGAACCTCGAGGAACCACAAGGTAATTTAAATGATAAATCATTTTGTTCATTTTCAAAGAGTCGTATTGTGGAAAACTTAGGGGGAGTGGGCATAAGTTTGGGTGACAAAGATGGTTTGATTATTGGTTCCATTGATCTCTTAAAAAATGTTGAAAATGATAGACTGGAATCATCTTTTTGTTCGAGCGAAAATGAAATTGAAATTGAGTCTGAGGAGGATGAGATCGATCCTGACACCTTTACCATAAGTCGACTCTGTGACGACTTAACGGAAGAGGTGATGGACGATAACAGTGCGGGCCTAGATGGTGTATTGGTAGATGTACCTATCAAGGTGGCAAAGAGAAAAAAGAAAAAGAAACTCCTCAATAAAAATACGTGTGCAAAGAAAAAAATAGTTTTTCAATGAAAGGTGTCTTCTGGAACTGCAGAGGTCTGCGAGACCTAGCTAAACATACTTTTTTGCATGATGTGGCTGGGGATAATAACCTTGACTTTATAGCGCTGTCAGAGACTAATAAAAATAGTTTCTCGACTCAGTGTTTAGAGAACTTCTGTGCGGGGGCTGATTTTATTTGGCATTGGCGGTGTCCTAGGGGCATGTCCGGAGGGATGCTGATGGGTATAAATCAGGATTGTTATGAAATACAAAGTATTGAAGATGGCAATTATCATATTAAGTTTATTTTGAAAAACAGAATAGATGGTTTTCGTTGGGCTCTTTTGTCAGTCTATGGGGCTGCACAGGAAGAGCAAAAAGAACTCTTTCTATCAGAGTTAGTACGAGCTTGTACTAAATGTGGGGATCTTCCCTTCATAGTAGGAGGAGATTTCAATATTATTAGGAACCCATCTGAAAAAAAAATAATTCAAGGTATGATAATAAGTGGCCACTTTTATTTAATGCTATTATTGAGACGTTAAACTTAAGAGAGCTAGAGTTGTCGGGTAGGAAATATACTTGGGCTAATTATGCAGAGGTCCCGACTTATGAAAAGTTAGACCGCATTTTAGTAACAACAGATTGGGAACAAAAATTTCCACTAGCTTCCGTTCAAGCACTTACCCGAGAGATCTCAGATCATACACCTTTACTACTAGATACTGGGGAACCTTCTCATAGAGGAAACACTAGGAATTTTAGATTTGAGTTAGCGTGGCTAACAAGTTATGGCTTTTTTGAGCTGGTGAAAGAGGTTTGGGAATCTGAGAATAGGGGTGGGTCACCTTTAGAGAAATGGCAAAACAAGATTAGAAGATTGCGACGTTTCCTTAGAGGTTGGGCTAGGAATCTATCCTCACAAAATAAGAAGCACAAATCTAACTTGTTGTTTAAAATAGATGAGCTGGATAGAAAAGCAGAGGTACTTCTGTTGTCACCTCAGGAGGAGGATCTTAGACAACATCTCAAAGGGCAATTAACTAAGTTGTTGAGAGAAGAGGAGATTTATTGGCTCCAACGATCGAAAACAACAAAGTTATTACAAGGAGATGATAATACTAAATACTTCCACCTAGTGGCAAATGGGAGACATAGGAAAACTAAAATTGTTCAGCTAGAACAAGAAGAAGGAATTGTTGTTGGGGATGCAAATTTGAATAATTATATAACTGAGTATTATAAAGGGTTGTTTGGACCTCATACACCGAATTCTTTCTCAATGGACGAGACTTTGAGGCATGACATTCCTCAAGTGTCGGAGGAGGAGAATGAGTTGTTGACAGCTCCATTCAGTGAGGAGGAGATCAAAATAGCAGTTTTTGACATGGAACATAACAAAGCACCTGGTCCAGATGGTTTTCCTGCGGATTTTTATCAGTTTTTTTGGGATGTGGTAAAGCCGGACTTAATGAATCTTTTTTATGAATTCCATGCTGGGAGATTACCTATTCATAGCCTAAACTTTGGGATTATTACTCTACTACCGAAGATTGCTGATGCGGCTAGAATACAACAATATAGGCCAATCTGTTTGTTAAATGTGAGCTTTAAGATTTTTACGAAAGTGCTAAATAATAGAATTCTGAAAGTGGCGGATAAGTTGATAGGACCGTCACAAACGGCTTTCATCCCAGGACGTTATATTATGGAAGGAGTTGTTATGTTGCATGAAACAATTCATGAGTTGCATAGGAAAAGACAAGATGGTGTGATTTTGAAGTTAGACTTCGAAAAGGCATATGATAAGTTAAAGTGGCCTTTTATTCAACAGGTCCTCAGAATGAAAGGATTCTCACCAACTTGGTGTGAATGGATATCAAAGATCATATCTAGAGGAAGTGTTGCAATAAAGGTTAATGATAATGTAGGCCATTATTTCCAAACTAGGAAGGGAGTGCGGCAAGGGGACCCGCTATCTCCTATCCTATTTAACATAGTGGTTGATATGTTGGCTATCCTTATTTCACGAGCTAAAGAGGCTGGACATATCCGAGGGGTTGTTCCGCATCTGGTAGATGACGGACTTTCAATCCTTCAATATGCAGATGATACGGTCATCTTTATGGATAATGATCTAGAGAGGGCCAAAAACATGAAGCTTTTACTTTGTGCTTTTGAGCAACTGTCAGGACTCAAGATCAATTTTCATAAGAGTGAACTGTTCTGCTATGGAGCAGCCAAAGCATCTCAAAGTGAGTATGCACATATTTTTGGGTGCGACTCGGGTTCATTTCCGTTTAGATATTTGGGTATTCCTATGCATCATAGAAAGCTCATGAATAAGGACTGGAAACATGTGGAAGAGCGTTTTCAAAAGAGGTTGAATTGTTGGAGAAGTAAGATGTTGTCAGTAGGAGGGAGGTTAGTCCTGCTTAATTCTGTTTTAAGTAGTCTCCCTATGTTCATGCTTTCCTTCTTTGAAGTACCGAAAGGAGTTCTAAAGAAGTTGGACTACTTTAGGTCACGGTTTTTTTGGCAGAGTGATGAGCACAAGAAGAAATATAGATTGACAAAATGGGAGGTAGTTTGTACACCGAAAGATCAAGGGGGGTTGGGTGTCTTAAATTTAGATGTTCAAAATAAGTGTCTCCTAAGTAAATGGCTTTTTAAGTTGCTGAATGGAGATGAGATTTGGCAACAATTACTTAGGAATAAATATCTAAAAACCAAGACCCTAACACAGGTTCAATATATGCCCGGGGACTCTCAATTTTGGGCTGGTCTCATGAAGGTCAAGGGGGAGTTTCTTTCATTAGGTAAGTTTGAACTAGGTGATGGTTCTCAAGTACGATTTTGGGAGGATGCGTGGATAAGACCACGTCCTTTAAAATCGCTCTTTCCTGCTCTATATAATATTGAAAGACGAAAAGGTGCTTCTGTGAGAACGGTGATGTCTATGACACCGTTAAATGTGGTTTTCAGGAGATCCCTGGTAGGTGTCAATTTACAAGCATGGCATGATGTGGTTGCTATGGTTGTAGATGTACAATTAATAAACCAGAGGGATCGCTTTGTGTGGGGGCTACATCAGAATGGATTGTTTTCAGTCAAATCCATGTACAGAGCATTATTAGGAGCTGAAGCTATACCATATAACACTTTAATATGGAAACTTAAACTACCTCTTAAAATCAAGGTATTCTTGTGGTATTTGTATAAGGGAGTAATTTTAACAAAAGACAATTTAGCAAGACGACAATGGCAAGGAGATAGGAAGTGTTGTTTCTGTTCCTCTGAGGAGTCCATACAACATCTACTCTTTGATTGTCAATTTGCTAAATTTGTATGGCGAACTATTCAAGTTTCTTTTAATTTATTACCCCCAACTAGTATACACAACTTGTTTACAGACTGGTTACAAGAATTTAATAGGAAACTGAAATCAAAGATTCTTGTGGGTGCGAGTGCGATTTGTTGGGTAATATGGTTAACCCGAAATGACTTAGTCTTTGACAAGATCCCAGCACCATCTTATTTACAGGTTATCTTCAGAGGAACATACTGGATCAGGTTCTGGTCCCTACTACAGAAGGAGGAGGATGGCCAAACGATGAAGATGGGTTGTAGGAAGATTGAGATCACCGCGTTGGAGGTGTTTGCAAGAAACGGTTGGAGATTCAGCAATAGAATTACATGTTAAATGTTGCTTTTAGAACTTTTACCTTCTTCCGCTTTGCCTCAGAACTTTGTTTTTGAGATTGCGTGGACCTTTGTTCTGGTGCTTGTAATAACGAACAGCTATATGCATTAGTCGATGCAGAAGCTGGGATATTAATTTATTCCCTTTTCTAAAAACCTGCACGTATACATGCAATGATGCAATGGCAAATCTTAAAAAGAAGAGGATAGACCTGTAGACTTTCCTCTGTCGACGTTTGTCCTCGCAGAGTCGCAGACAAGCCATCTCAAAAAGATGTAATTTTAGAATAAACAATAACTTCAAAGTTCGATTAGATTTATATAAGGAAAAAGTCTAATTGACCCCTTAACTATTGGGGTGGTCTAGTTTACCCTTCAACTATGAAACGGTCTAATTTATCCCCTGAACTTTGCAAAACCGGCCAAATCACCCCCTCGAGCGGTTTTGGACGGTGGTTTTGCTTCAGTAACAACGATTTTGCTACAGTAACAGTGTTTTGTCCTTTTCTTTTTATTTATTTTGTCTGAATCTTTGAAAAATCATAGTAAATCACAAAAAATCATAAAATGGAAAATTCAATTTTGTTGGACTCCACATGAGTATATCTACACAGTAAATATATAATATAGTATGCTTTAGTACAAAGTTTTTGTTGTATGAATTATTCAAATTAATTACAGAAAAAAATAGATCAAAATTTACAGCAAAAACTTTATACTAAAGCATACTATATTATATGTTCACTGTGTAGATCTACTCACGTGGAGTTCAACAAAATTGAATTTTTCATTTTGTGATTTTTTTGTGATTTACTATGATTTTTCAAAGATTCAGACGAAATAAATAAAAAAGAAAATGACAAAACCACTGTTACTGTAGCAAAACCGTTGTTACTGTACCAAAACCACCGTCCAAAACCGCTCGAGGGGGTGATTTGGCCGGTTTTGTAAAGTTCAGGGGGTAAATTAGACCGTTTCATAGTTGAGGGGGTAAACTAGAGCACCCCCAATAGTTAGGGTCAATTAGACTTTTTCTATTTATATAAAGAAGACACTAACATTTATCAATCTAAATAAGTATCGATAGACTCGTCATGAAATATGTTGTTGTGGTATATCCGTTCAGAGTCATACTATGTGTTAATAACATTTTGCTATAAATTAAGTTAATCTTAACATAATTTGTAACTTTGACCGGACGTAGAAATAGAATTGGGCCTCGTTTAGTTCAGAGAATTGGGGAGAAAAACACTGTATCAGAATTCCTGTAGCATTTTGTTTGTATTTGGTAAAAATTATCCAAATTTTGACTAACTGGGCTTAAAATGTTCGTCTCGCAAAGTGCAACAAAACTGTGCAATTAGTTTTTGATTTCATCAACATTTAGTACTCCATGCATTTACCGACATTTTAATGTGACGGGGAATCTTCTTTTTGCATAGTGGAATTTGGGGAGAATCCAGGGAACTAGGGGTTGCATGGACGGAGTTAGGCCCTGTTTAGATGCCAAATATTTCCCCAAATTTTACTATGCAAAAAGAAGATTCCCCATCACATTAAAATGCCGGTACATGCATGGAGTACTAAATGTAGATGAAATCAAAAACTAATTACACAGTTTTGTTGTTCTTTACGAGACCAAAGTTTTGAGCCTAATTAGTCAATGTTTGGACAATTTTTACCAAATAAAAATAAAATGCTACAGTGTGCTACAATGCAGCACAGTAATTCGGCTGTCCCCAATTTGGCCTAACTAAACAAGGCCTTAGCATGTGATGGGCAGGAGGCAGAGGCTGCCTCGTTGTGCAAAGCTTCTGGGATTGGAGGGATGGTGACTGGGCGCAGTGATGACAGCGACGTGTGAGTTGAGAGCTTCCGGCCCTGTTCAGCCGTACCGTTTTTCTCTCCCAACAAGTCAATGTTAGCATCAGTCAATCATTTTTCTAGCAAGAGTCTGTTTAGTTCAAAAAAAAGTGAACCCAAAAAGTACTACAGTACCTGTCACATCAAATCTTGCGGTACATGCATGAAGTACTAAATGTAGATGAAAGAAAAAACTAATTACGCAGTTAGTTGTAAATCACGAGACAAATCTTTTGAGCCTAATTAGTACATGATTGGACATAAATTGCCAAATAAAACGAAAAGTGCTACAGTAGCCGAACCCAAACTTTTTCACCAACTAAACAACCCCAAAGTCTGAACGTGGAACTGATCAGAGCATTTGGCGGCGAGTGACGGCGGATTCAACGCTCCTGGATACTAGCACTACCATCTCCCTCTTCCGTGTTGGAATGGACCAGCGGCCAAGGCCGATCGCCCAATGCGTGCAGATGCTTGTTTATCGTTTCCAGGCCCTGTGACTCGGAACCGGCCAAGATGAGCCTGGCGTTGAGGAGGTGAGAAAAGAACTGTTCAAGATTAGTTTCAGGAGGCACTGACTTGGTAGTGTTAAGAGATCAGAGTCACTGAGTTCCTGACCAGATCACAGGCGTTTCCTCCTGCTGCCCTGAGTCTGCCGTTTGACCGTGCTGAGTATTAATGCACCGTCATCACTGACTGACATTCAGTCACTCTACGTACTCAGAGTCTGTTTAGTTCACGAAAAGTGAACCCAAAAAGTGCTACAGTATCTGTCACATCAAATCTTGCGGCACATGCATAGAGTACTAAATATAGACGAAAGAAAAAACTGATTACACAGTTTAGTTATAAATCACGAGACAAATCTTTTGAGCCTAATTAGTACATGATTGGACATAAATTGCCAAATAAAACGAAAAGTGCTACAATAGCCGAATCCAAACTTTTTCACCAACTAAACAACCCCTCAGTTTGCACTTGTTTTAGGCCGTGTTTAGTTCCCCAAATTGGGGAAGACCAAATTACTGTTCGGCACTGTAGCATTTTGTTTTTATTTGGTAATAATTATCTAAACATTGATTAATTAGGTTCAAAATGTTCATCTCGTAAAGTACAATAAAACTGTGCAATTAGTTTTTAATTTCATCTACATTTAGTACTCCATACATGTGCCGGCATTTTAATGTGACGGAAAATCTTCTTTTTGCATAGTGAAATTTGGGGAAATATTTGGCATCTAAACATGGCCTTACCCAGAAGTCAGAACATTATTACCAGGGCAAAAGTTTTGAAATTACAAGTTGAAAGCGATGTCACTTGCGATTTGCGAACAGGGCTACACATTGACTAGTCTCAACAATCAACATCACATGTCGAGACATGAATTGGGTTGGCGCATGCTACAACACATCGGTTTGCTGTTAGGGTGCCGGCCGGTCTGCCTACGATAAGGTTGTTTAGTTGGTGAAAAACTTTGGGTTCGGTATTTATGTCTAATCATGGACTAATTAGGCTCAAAAGATTTATCTCGTGATTTACAACTAAACTGTGTAATTAGTTTTTTCTTTCGTCTACATTTAGTACTCCATGCATGTGACGCAAGATTTGATATGACAGATACCGTAGCATTTTTTGGGTTCACTTTTCGTGAACTAAACAGGCTCGATATGTAGCCGATCTGCAGAACCCTTTTCCTGAGCACGGTCCGGCCGGGCGAACGGCTGCCGACAGCTCCAGATCGGAGTCGTTGGAGAAGATAGATGGCCAACGCGCGCTCACGAGCCCTGTCCCGCTGTCTGAGCTCTCGCTCTGGCTCCCGCTCCCCGGCAGGTTAGGCGGAAGCGAACAAGACGAACCAGTGAACCACCATGCCGTGGCATGTGCCCGTGTCTGCGTGCCACGGCCGGCCGGTGCCGGTACAAGTAACTGCTCGATCGTCCGCCGGCCCGGCGCGTTAGTTCGTCGCAGTTGGCATGGAAGGGATCACGGAAAAGGGTTCCGTTCGTGTGTGGCGCAGCCGATTGTGCCAACCCACCCTTGCCGGCCATCGATCCACCATGTATGTCCGATCAGGTGTATCTACAGAGGAAGGGGAGGCACGAATCGGTGTTGCCATACCTTGGTGTTCGTGTACGAGGGGCACGTACCGGCCTGTCATTCCGTTCCGTGTGGTGGATTGCATTTGCATTGCTTGTACTGCTTGCTCGGACAGGTTTCAGTTCCTTGTTCAGTTTGTTCTCTCAGTCAAGAGCGCTTGCCTGCTGCTGCTGGCGTTTCCTGTGTGGCCATAGCCTGTGGAAAAACTTCGCTGAAGAGTCAAACGCGCACGAGAGCTGACAGCTGAGTGACCGACCGCGAGCTAGGGGCCGTTTAGTTGGCAAATTTTTTGGCGAAACACTACTGTAGCAGTTTCGTTGTTATTTGGTAAATATTGTCCAATCATGGTCTAATTAGGCTTAAAAGATTTGTCTCGTCCATTTCGTCTAAACTGTGTAATTAGTTTTATTTTTTATCTACATTTAATGTTTCATGCATGTGTCAAAGATTCGATGTGACGGAGAATCTAAAAATTTTGGTAAAATTTTTGGCGTCTAAACGGTGCCCTAGCGTCCGGCAATCGGCCTCGTTGCCACCACACCATCACCCGTACGTCCGCGCCTTCTTCAGCTACCGCCGCCGCCTCCGGCCTCCCGGAGGCTCGCGCACCGGGCACGGGATGGGTGGCGTGCCGCGCCGCCGTGCGTCGCCGGAGGCTTCTGCCCGGAACGCATTTGCGACCTGAGCAGAACACAAAGATCGAGGAGACGCCCGCAAGTGTCGTGTGCGGCTGGCGGCGAGATACGCCATGGCTCTGGGGATCTATTCTTCCATTGCGTGCATCAGTCAGCGGCTAGACCCGATCGTGTGTGTAGTGGCTGGATTCGCTGGCCACTTGTGGGATGTGGGAATCGCTTGTTGCACACAGCGCACGGCTGGATATGTCCGCGTGGCCTTGTGGCGACGGGTGCCACGGAAATATCAGATTAATAACATCAATAATATGAATAAATGGAAACCTTGTGTGCTTAAGGGAAATGACACATGAATATGACCAATATTGGTCCGAATTGTCTTTGTGCCACATCTTATTCCCAAAATCAATATTAAACTTAATGCTTAATTAAGATCGTGATTATATTAGTCTAAGCCATGAACACCTAATATGATATTAGCCCAGAACTGGAGTTGCCGGGGATGATGACGATGTCCTTGTGGGTGCTGCTGATGAACCCGAGCTTGCTCGTTGCAGTAGGCTTGTGCCAGTGTTAGAGAGGGTATGAATTATGATGGATGCTGCCATGCTGGCACTCGATGGATAGGAGTTAGAGATTTGGTTAAGTAACTTCTCAGGAGAATGAGACCCTCCTCTCTTATACTCAGGAGTCAGGATGGCCTAGGACCTTGGCCGTTCGATAGTTGAACGTGCCCTGATTAGGGCACTAATATGACCGTTAAACTCTTATGACTCGGTCCCTTGATCAAACCTTGGGTCATTTCTAACACTCCTTGCTCTTTCTTCAACTCCCAAAGCCTCTCTGTATCATTTACGATCATGCGAGCATGGGATCCTGGTGTTGCATTTGGCAGCAAAGAGAGCGAACAGGCTTCTTTACTCTGAATCTCCTGGCCGTAGTCGGAGTGTGATACGACTTGCAGTCCGACGCTGCCTCGAACATGGACCGGTGGTGTCCCGGCTTCTATGTCAATCTGGGCAGTTTTAAGCCGAAAACCGAAAAGCGTACCGAACTGAATCGAATCGAAATGTTGGTTTTTTTGGTTTTTGGTTTCAGCTTCGGTTTTAGTGCCTGGGATGTTCGGTTGTCGGCTTCGGCTTTGGTTTCACTGGCCAACCGAACCGAGAAACCGAGCCAACACCGATGAGTTACGAGTCCCGTGTCAACGCTGAAACCTGAAGGCACGGCAAAGGCCAAAAGGCCCATCAGAACTCGGCCCATCACCATCCCCTCACCGCCTCACGCCCTTGCTCACCCACACTCACCTTATCCTTTCGTAACTTCATCTCTTCGGCACGAGAGAAGTCAAGCACGGACACCGAGCGAGCGAGCACAAATCGAATCGGAGTGGCGGCGCATCGACGACGGGCGGGTGGCACGGTGGCGACGCTCGTGCATCAGCGGTGGGGCGGGGTGGTGTGGCGGCGGTCCACGAGACTGCGCTTGGTCGCGACTGCGGCGGGGCGGGGTGGTGTGGCGCCGAACACGCGGCCGAGGCAAGCGAGGCGGAGACTCACGAGGGAGATGCCGAGGTATATATGCATGCTTGTTGTTGCTGTGAACTCGGTTTCTTCGGTGGAACCGACGACCGAACCGAAAAAAACTGAAACCGAATTCGTCGGTTCTTGATTTTTGAGGCAACCGATCGGTTGATGATTCACAGAAACCGATTTTTTGAACGAATGGTCGGTTTTAATCGAATGCCCACTCTGACTTCTATGCGCCTATATATAATCTGCTAGCAGCTAGACTCGGCGGTGGAATAATCACGATCTGATCTGAGAAAGAAAAAAAAAGGCATCCCCGCCCGAACGCAAGAGATCATCTCTACTTGGTGCTGGACAATGAATTGGAGGATGGTTACACCATCCACAAAATCGACTCAGGGAATGTTTGGTTGGAGGAGTTAAAGTTTAACAAACACTGTAGCACTTTCGTCTTTTTTAACAAAAAGTTTTTAATTTTGGACTAATTAGGCTTAATAGATTCGTCTCGTAAATTACTCCTAATCTATGCCGACATGCATGTAATTAGTCTACATTTAGTACTCCATGTATTAGAGAGAACATTCATATGATGAGAGAACGTACTCAAACCAAAACGGGGCCGTAGGCGACTTGGATCCCGACGACACCGACGATCCCGACTCACGCACACGGGCACTGCCGGACCCTCCGCTGCTCCGCGTGGACGCCGATCGCGGAAGCGCCAGGTGCTTCTCGTGGCCCACGGCACCAAGATCTTCGCGATGCCGCCCTCGCCCGGGCGCGCTGCCTTTGCCCTGGACACCGTGACCATGGCGATCACCGCCGGCCCCCTGCCAAAAGCCAACGATCAGCAATATTGCTGCCGCAGCTTCCTGGCCGTCGGCGACAGGCTCTACATCATGGACGAGAGGGAGACGGACTACGGTCCCTGCAATTTAACTGTCGAAAAAACTCATCAACTATTTTCTACTTTTACATTTGAATACGAAAACAAAAGCAAAAAGGTAAAGCCGGACACGAAAACGAACGCAAACTTACGGAATATCGAGAATTTCGAAAACGAACCAATTCGAGCGAAATTATATCGAACACGGTCGATATACGAAAATTCAATACGGAATACCGATCCATAATGTATAACAATTAACAAGTGTCATCGTAACAAATTTCGAGTGCAAGAGAGCAGACTTATCAATTTAGTTTCTTTGATAAGAGAAAAAAAGAGGAAAATTTGATATATCATCGGTCATAGACTAAAAAGGATAGCAACAACGCCTGACCCATCTAGCTCTCTCTCTTTTGGTCGGTCCAGTCACATGCAATGCAACAACAGCGCCATGTGAAGCCAGATGCAGACATGCAACACCGTGTGATTAATCCTACCTCGGCGACTCAGGGAGGCGCGACGAGAGTGAGCTGCCTATATAATGCGGTCAATGGGCAACCAATGTTCCATACTTGCCTTTGCCTAGTTGTCTATACAGTAATAATTGACAACCAAATTCGGTTTAAACCGAATTTTAAATTTGGGATATTTCGAATTAAAAGTAGAAAAGTAGAAAACGGTCGAAAAATGTATAAATCGTTTTCTACTTTTACATTTAAAATATGAAAATAAAAACAAAAATAATAAAGTCGGACATTAAAATACAAATTTGATCGGATAAAATATAGTAAATGATGTGGTTCATTTATGAGATATTTCCGTTTCGTTTTCATCCGGGCACTGCAGTTTGTTGGCAGCAGCAGGTACTGGTCCTGGAGCAGCGTCCCTTCGCAGCCGCCGTTCGACCCGCTCTTCGTCTGCTGCTACGCGGTGCACCCCGACGGGCGCACCATCTTCTTCTCCGTGGACAGCGACCGCCGAGTCGACCCCACTTTCCGCGGGGGTGGGGAACGAACAGAAGGCAAGGCCGCCGGGGCCACCTTCTCCTCCGACGTCGAAGCGCTCACGTGGAGTTTCCGAGGCTACTGGACCCTGCCCATCTTGGGGCAGGCCCATTACGACGTGGAGCTGGACGCCTGGGTCGGGTTCCACGACGATAAGGGGCTTGTCTGCTGCTGCTGCTGCTGCGACGTCCTGCCGCCCGCCGCCGGCGATGAAGACGTCGACAGGCAGCCGCAGCCGCCGGCGCGGAAGCTCGCGAGCGGCAGGCTCTTCCGCGCCAAGGGCAAGCGGCACAGGGAAGGCGCGCCGGTGTACATGGGCCACAGCACCTTCTGCGTCGTCGAGCGCGTCATGGCGCAGGAGCTTACCAGGGAGCAGCTGAGGCGGCTGGACGGGCCACCGCGCCTGCTGCTCTACGTGCGGACGTCTGGCCTCAAGTACAACAAGAAGGGGCGGCTGCTGGTGGCCACGTGCGGCCGCCGGGTTTGCTGCTATGCATTAGCCGAAGGAACAAGCTGTGAACTAGTTTTCATGTCGCTTGGGGCTTTATGGGTATAAATTAATTAATTAATAAATACTCCGTATAGCAATTGTTTTTTGGTTGCTTCGAAAAAAGGTAGCTCAACTGGGCATGTTTAGTTCCCAAAATTTTGCAAAATTTTTCAAAATCCCCCGTTACATTGAATCTTTAGACGCATGTATGAAGCATTAAATATAGATAAAAAATAAAACTAATTACACAATTTAGATGAAATTCACGAGACGAATTTTCTTAAGCCTAATTAGACCATGATTGACACTAATTGTCAAATAACAACGAAAATGCTACAATACTATTTTTCAAAAAAAATCGCGAACTAAACTAGTTTTTAGAAAAGATATGGGAGTTGCTCATATACTGCTCCCTTCCTTCGTCTTGAAATTTTCAAGAATGAAATTTTAGAATAGTGCTATGTTAAAGTATGTTATAAATTTAATCAAATGTATATAAGAATACTAATATTTGTAGTACTAAATAGGTACAATTAGAATTGTTACGAAAGACGTTGGGTACTATTTTCTATAACATTAGCTAAATTAAGATATTTTGATTTTGACCATCTAGAAGAGGATTCTTAGCCACACCAAAAGAGATAGTATATGTGCCTTCTTTATCGAAATACTATCATGGCTATAAATACGCTTATCATTTTCGTGGGCGTACAATCGCTGACGGATTTAGACTAAAAGAGAAGACTATATTTTCTTTATCTATATCTATATCTATATCTATATTTATATCTATTTATACCTTAATAATAAGGAAGCGGCTAACGCACGCACATGTATGTTATAAGCTTATGGCACGCACACTCCATTTTTGGAAAGAATTTTGAAGCCGTTAATAACAATTACTTTTTTTTGGTAAATTTTCTTTTGCATTCCTTTTTTTTCCCATGTCCCATTCCGCTCCCCAAGCAGGCTCGCTGCCCACACCCAAAATATTACAATTTTTTTGTGCATTTCAATTCCAGCAAAACAACACAAAAGGCGGTAAAAAACAGAATTACACAAATCTCTCCCTATTTTGCTTTTCCCTTTGCAACATGCACAAAACACAGTTTGGTTATTTGCAACGCTTGATATTAGATCTGCTACTAGAAGCAGATCTGGCAAAACTAAGAAAAGCAATCAGGTCTTTTGCATAAGCAAATTCAATTATTTTACTTAAGCAAATCAATTTACAAAAAAAAAAGTAAAATGCAGTTCTTGCTGCTTGTTGCATAAGCAGACCTTCCAACATGTTTCTACTGCTTACTGTGTAACTATGCATCTTAAGTTGTTCTTGTATTAGCTGTTGCACACAGTTACTCCTATTTTGATATCAAAACATGTTTATTTGGTGCTTCATTGCCTCACACCTACAATAAAAAATAGAAGTTACCAAGTTAAGCACGTAGATAATAGTGATCAAAGTCTAGACCCTGCGAACTATGGCTGTGCCTAAACCTATATGGGTACAATTTAACATCCCAATGTAAGTCACCATACAAAATCGAGCAGTAGTACCAGGTAACATGAACAAAAAAGTAACTCACTAGCAAAAAGCAATTTTATATATTTAGTTAGGCAAGTTATTAGTAATCTGGTAGCAATTTAATATCATTAGTTAAGCAATTTAATATATCCCCCAGCACGTCTCATTGCTGAAGTAAATATGAAGTAAATTTGTTGACCTAGTAGTTGTATAAAGTTTGTAAAAACACTATGCAAACAAAAAAAATCAGAACAAATATATAAATTAAAACTAGTAGGAGACAGAAATTCAACATACTGAACTTTAATAATAGCCATATACTAATCCCCAGCAAGAAGAAGATTTCGCATCACTCAACTATTGAAATGGTGAGGAAAAAAAGTCTTAGAACCATTTTCTTATTGCTGCATCAGTGAACATCAAACCAAAGAAACATAAGGTGCAGTATTTCTTACGTGTAAAGTACAACGCCAAAGCAGCCTCAACGGAGATATGCATCGAATCCAAGCATGTTTGCCTATTTGACAGAACAGATCAGCATCTGAAAAAGAAAAAGTTTAAGCAAGTCACATAATATGAATTTGTTGTTAGATCATATATGTGATAAAGTCATCAACCTGCTACCATTTAGGATCTACATATGTACCACTGCTACCTTAAAAATACACCAACAGCCCCCAAGTATGAGAAATATGAAAATCAACATAAAACATGTTGCCCGAAAAAACACCAAGTTCTAGTGATTAGATCAGATCTGAATACACACAGATAGCCAACTACAGAGTAGCTTAAATTAGGTGACTTGCTTAAACTTTCTGTTCATGGAAAAATTGCCTAATGATTTTAATTATTTTGCCTTGATCTTGCCACAATATTGTCTGGTCAGAGTACATTTAGTTGCTTATTCCCAATGAAGTTCAGTAACTAATCAATGCACATGTAAATTTTAGTTGCTCTAAAATGCTAATTATTGACACACACTAGCATCAGTTCAGGGAAAAACAACAGTGGAATGACTAGCCTACATGAAAGGTAAAGAAGACAAGGCAGACATTAACAAGATAACTGGTTCATATTACAGCCATGCTAAGTGTTGACCATATGCTAAGTCCACGTCGTAAAATCCTGTTTTCACGATTTCCCTGTCGTCATCAAGACACAGTTTCAACATTCGACAAAACAGTTCGACTATTTGCATCTCCTGATATCAGATTTGCTACTACAAGCAGATTTGACAAAACTAAAGAAAATAATTTATACTACACATTATTCATAATATCTGATTGCATCGGACATCTATTTCTGCCTGTTATGTATCTCCTCAGTATGGAAGGGAAAACACAATAACATCAAGAAAATAATTTATGCTCTCTAGCTCTGGCCACAAAATGCTTAACTTACCTCTGGTTTCATCATGAACTTTATAGCATCGACCAACTTCTGCAAACCAAACTGATCAACTAGAATAGGCGGAAGCCCTAGCCCTCTTGCATGCACCCGGTCGCCCCAGAAAGATTGGTCACCAAAGAAAGGTACAATAGTCGTAGGACACTGCAAATCATATGCTAACGTGAATAGCTAAATTAAGTACAACTGTACAAGAAACCTCTGAGAATACTGGCGTGCAGCAACAGCAAAAAAGGTATTTTAGACATGTTTGATTCCATCAAAATGCAAATGTGAAAGGCAAGTAAGCAAAAAGTGGTTTAATTCTTTGGTTGCAATGGTGGGCATTGCATGGTACAAGCATAGGATCGGCTGTATATATGAGGGTGCTTCACCTAATTTTCAGCGCCGTCATGCAGTACATTGGAGATGAGCCACATAGCTATTTTTTAGCAGTAGTAGTTATGGACATGATTCTTGTTTTCGTTGCTCGTCATAGCCTAGCTGTTTTTTGGCAGGTCTTCATGCAATTAACATCACCCTATTGGGCTTGTGGTTTGTATGAGTTGACTCCTTTTCTTCTTCTTAATATAATGATGGGCAACTCTCTAGTGCGTTCAAGGGAGAAAAAACTATTTACATTGAAATAAGACGTGGAGAGAGCACTTACCGCTGCCTTAAGACCTGCGGTTGTTGATCCAGCACCACCATGATGCACCTACGGAGGCAGGGAAATGAAAGAATAAAGCATAAAACCTTAACTCCAGTCTTACATAGCATAAATTCACCCACAAAGTATTTAATGTAAACTTGTAGTCACTATAATTTTTTTTGTAAAGATCAGATAACATGTTAAAAGAGAGATCTTCCAAAAGTTTATACTTACCACTGCTTTGCATTGCAGAAAAAGCCAGTCATGAGGGCAGTTGTCTAGTAGATATACAAAATCTTTTGGTTCTGTCACTGCCAAAAATTTCTGGAGTCGTCAGAACAGAATCAGAACATATGTCCAGGAAACAAAAAGCAGAACACACTCAGGAGAGGAACTTACAGGTTCCAAGGCCACCCCAGCCTTTGTTAATGATACCTCTCTGTCCAGTAATTTATAGTGCTTTGACAATAATTTCAGTCATCTTTTGTGGGTCTTGAACTGGCTAGTAGATCAGAAGAAAAAACAAGTCAGAATCCCAAAAAGTTGTTCAGGGGAAAACTGTGATGGTTTTGCCTTCATAGCACTCTACAATCTCAGAAGATATTGACAGATGGCACATAACCCTATCATTATTTTCAATCATCCAAGTGTATAGTTAGCACATTTCTTAGGCAATTTAAGTGTCATTCATTAGGCAACAATGTCTTTTTAAATAGGCAATTATGTATTCTAAAAAAGCAAGTATAGAACTACTAAACTAACACTAAAGTTTAGTGTACATTCTACATCCCACAGGAACACATTTTGATGGTATAGGCTACATTTATGTTAAAAAATACAACAACATAACCCAAAGAATCTTACCTTGAAAAGTGGGGACCTGAAGCAACTTTGACAACAAGCTCCGAGACCGTGCATATATCTCAACTCGGGTACCATGCTCAAATGGCTCATTAGTTTTGGCATTCTTTTCACATTGGGACGAAATACAAAAAGGGTATTGGCCCTTTCTAAAACAAGTCAGCTTATCCCTGTGGCAAGAGAAAATTCCCAACATTTCAGTCAGAAGTTCAGAACTTACACCTATGTTTCCATATTTAGAGTAGCCTGCAAATACTCATTCAATCTAAAATTCTACCTTCTATGTTAAAACTGTGCATCCTGTTGTGTATTCAAATTTATGTTATTTAATCAGAAAATACCTGTTTACTTAATCTAGTGATGTTCCCAGCTGATCTCGAATATGACAAAAGCAATAAAGCCTAGCAAGTTCATCAGTATCCTGATTGACAAGAACAACTGTTTACGGATCGTCACAGTATAAGTTACATACATTGCATGTTTCTAAGATAGTGGCCGTGGAAGATGTATTTGTAGGTGTATGGCAATTAAAACAATTAGATTAGATAGTTTGATTCATTGGAAAACCCCAATTGTTGATGTGTCAATGGTACATTGTATCAGATTTAAACGAGTTGGGTAACTTACTAGCAAATTTTGCAAGTCATCAATGACATCAAGGGCACCAGCACAATCTGCTGCTGCAACAAGCTGCAAATGTAGAACAAGATTAACAAATGAAAGCAGAGGAAAGGAACTATAAAAACAAAAAAAAACAAAATAGGTTTGTCACATTACAAGTACAAGATTTAGTACGAAAACAACTTTCCTTGTTGCAGCAAGTCCAAAACAGTTTTAGGCAGCCAACGCCAGGATTGCTAATCCAAGAATATCTCTATTAGATCTCAAATTCACATAGTGGTTATTTACTGGCATGGATGATAATGATGATGTTCAGTTTTGCTAGCAGGATATAATATCATTGTTTGCACTGGGGCCATGAATGCATTTGTCCATCACTATATTACAGTGTTCCAAGGTCGCAATGCAATGCAAGCAGCATTGATGTTTAGGCCCCTTTGTATTGAGAATTCGAGCAGTCATGGGCTTATGAGGCACATGCACAAGATCAACTCCTCAAACAGAGCCATTATAGGCATTCAATAAGCATTAACAGCTGATGCCCACAGATAAGCAAAAGAGTGGAAATGTTCTTTCCATTTCAGTTGGGAGGTGTGGCAATGGTCCATCAACAAAAAAATTCATCTCTAGGTTTTTCTCATATAACAAGTTCCAAAATATACCACAGTGTAGTTCATGTCAGGCTACATTTGACATTTTCACATTTGTAATAGCCCATAGCCCATGAGAATATATGGCGTAGTGATCAACAAGTATTCTAGACAACTACATTAGACTGATCAACAAGCAAGATGCAAGGAAAAGACAAAAGTTGTCTGGTAAATGCACTCACCAACTTGAGCACAGTAAGCGCCTGGCTGACATAGAGGATGACAGTGAGCTTCTGCTGCAACGCCACCAGGTTGCCTCAGGTAGCATTGAGCTCTTGCACCTGCCTTGCTGACCCGACGAGGTCCCCCGTGAGAACCCGGACCACCTCCCTGAGCTCGTGGATCCTCCCTACAGCCGTGACGATCTCCCCATCAAGCCCGCGCAGCCGGCCCTACGCCTCGTAGAAGGACTCAAACCGGAGTGCTATCTCCCGCACAAGGTGGGCCTCAACGATGTCGAGGTGCTGTTCGAGGCGCTCCTACAGCGCGTCGTCGTCGAGCGGGCAGGCGGTCTGGAAGGTGGGCCCGTCTTCAAGCGCGAAGTCCTCCTTGAAGAAGAGCGCGGGCACCTCGCGGAGGCAGGCGGCGAGGCCAGAGGAGGCCGCGAGGGCGCCCTCGGCGTCAGAGGAGGCGGCGAGCTCGGCGCTGGCGTGGGGGCAGATGTTGGCAAAGCGCAAAGGGGTCGGAGACGGTGGCAAGGTAGGGTGCGAAGTTGGCGCAGGTGACCTCGTAGGGGTGTGACGGTGGTGGTGGAGCCGCATCAGGTAGTGTGATGGTGGGGAGTGGCCAGGGCAGCCAGGAGTAGGAGGAGGCGGCGGCGGAGTGGAGCGGGTTGTTGAGGAGCGTGGTGATGGACTGTGGGACGCCGTCGGGGGGGGCCGATGGTGGAGGTGGGCGAGTCGGTGGAGGAGGAGACGGTGGCGACGGAGGTGGTGCGGAGTGGCGGGCGCGACGCCATCGCAGCGATCGGCGGCCGCAGTGTGGTCAGCGGAGGTGAGGAGGCATGGGGAGATCGGGATCTGGAGGCATGGCAGCGAAGCCAAGCTTGGGTGGGAGGGGTGTCACCGTGTTAGATCTGGCGCCTGGACGAAGGGGAGAAGAGAGGGAGCACCACCTTCCAGGAGCACGCGTCGAGGGTGAGCGGGGCTACCGGCGGTGGGTGGCGGCGGGATCCAACCTAGAGTGTGGCGACGAGGGTGAGCGGGGAGGGTGGAGAAATGAATGGGGAACGGACGGGGATGAGAGGGTAAGGCTGAGAGGTCGCGTGAGAGTAGTGTGTAGTGTTGCGATGGAAAGGTAAGTGTTTCGGTGTGCGTGTGTTTAGATCGACGGCGGAGGGAGCGTGCGTGCGGCTGCACTAAAGGACGCACGTCCGTTAAGAAGTCTTTACCTAATAATAAAGAGGCAAAATTTCAGGTTCTTTTCTTTCGTCTATTCATTTGTTTGGTCCGTCTCCCTTTAACTACCAGACGATGGAGAGTTTTTTCTATCTAGACTCATATACGTGCTCGCATAGGAATCTTAATCTAAATAGGAATCCTTCGTTCTCACACAGAATTTGTTTATTCTTTTCAATTTATTATCTATATAGCCAGAGTCACTACCGTTAGTCGAGAGTTTCTTCCGTCTAGACTTATATGAACTCTATAGATAGCTAGGAAAAATAGATCTCTCCTTAAATAAATTTAATAGGAATAGAAATTCTAATTCAAATAGAAAATAAACCTAGCTTTCACGAGGAGAGGCAACGCGCTGCATGTTATCCAAATTGGAGTCCACGCGTTGCACGATTTTGACTTGAAAAAAGGAAATAATCTGATGATGAATTTGGCAACGTGGCATACATGGAAACAGCGAGACAACTCTAGTGTTGTTTTTTTTTTGAGAAAAACTGGGATTGAATTTCATATAAAAGTTTTGGTGGTTACAGCCCAAATCTTACAAGCACACCTTTGAAAGAGAAAAAGATTACAACTCGGTACTTGTAAGCTACTCCCGGTTGGCCTCGCCGCCAGCGGCCAGAGCTGACTGCCCGAAGCCGTCCTCCTCTCCGGCGAAGGAACACATTTTCTTGATGCCGTCTTGTGTAGCACGTCGAAGACGTGCTTTAGAACCGCTGAACGACCCGGCTGGAAAAGATGGCCGTCGGCCATCGCATCACCGGATACCGAGGAAACTGACACCACAAGGAGCAGAAACCCCAGCACACCGGACGACGAAGAACCCCGAAGGGTAGCTGAACCACCAAAGAAGGTGGTAAACCAAAACCAACCCGGTTTCTCATCGAGTTGGGAACTAAAAACACCAGGACCCCTCCAAACATCCGGCATCATACTGTAGTTTGCATGACCAGTCTCACCGGTGATGCCATGGGCTCCGACAGTAGAAAGAAACATCAAGAGGATTCGGTCACCAACGCATAAGGTAACAACAATGACATGCCCGTCGGGACCGAATTGTAACAGAACCGTCTAAATTATAAGAGCACAAGTATAAAAACAATCACCGAAGTGATCAAATTCTCACACTTGAGCCCATATAACTCCGGTAGTCCAATAAAATCACGAGGGATTTCAAACCAACCAACATACAAGCCAAGATCGTAGTGATTCAACATAACAAGTCACATGTTATAACCATTTCACAAGTAATTCAATATACATCGGAGTTCAACATAGTTATTACAACTTACATTGAAAAGTAGCGGAAGCAAAGTAATTTGAAACTAACATTAATCTTATTTCAAATACATGCCAGTACCGTGGTCGACTTCCAACAAAAGCATTAGAGAGAAGATAATTAAGAAGGATCATGCCCATGATCACACTCCGCCTCTACGGCAGGAGTCAACCAACTCTTGCAGCCGCCATGATACATCATAACCTGCAACAAGTGGGGAATAAAACCCTGAGTACAAGAAGGTACTCAGCTAGACTTACCTGTCAGAAACCAGAAATAAGGTGACACCAAGGATCATGCAAGGCTGATATAAAGTTGGGCTAGCTTGACAACATTTTGCATAAAAGCTTAATATATATGATCAATCATTAATGCTTAAGCATCAAGTTAATTATCATTAACCTATCATCTATATTAGAACCTGTACTAGAGCACTCACTTTATTAGGAGCAAACAATATTAACCATAGCAGGTATAAATTGAGGCAATCTTTCCATCGTGATCCAATTAACCATCAGTTCAATTTAATTGAATCTACGTTGCCGCTGCTCAAGTCAAGTGCTCACTAACCGGGAGCGACGGCGATTCGAATCGAATTCCTATCCAGCTGGAGGGGTATTTCTAACACTCACCGTGCAGACCCCTGCCAGGGTCGCACAGGCCACCGTTTCATATGATTCAGGAATCGCGGGTCCGAATAATGTTGCGACCCCAAGGGCGACACTCTGCCAGGTGATAGGGACTCTAACCCCCCCTTGGTCTCACGCCAATGTCCCCAAGCACATCCTTTCTCTCCTCCAAGAAGCAACCTACCATTCGATTCCCGGCCTGAATCACATTACTCGGCTTCGCGGTCGGAACGACTTATCCAGCCAACTAAGTGTTAGACTGCGTTCAACATGACTCAAGGACGTACAGCGAATCGGTCCTTAAACGACTCAGACGGGGATAGATTCACACCCAAGACCTCCATGCCTTGTTGCTTCACTATCGTCATCCCGCCCGGTCTCATTTCATTTTATTAACACATGGTTCCATTCCACGATAGCAAATATAGCCAACCGTGCCATATATGAATATCCCTACATCTCGCAGGTGACAGGAAATCACCTGACTTCTACCGCTTAAAGCAGGGCTAAGCATCTACTCGATCCTAGTCTATGTAGGATTCAGGGATTCATATATCTGGACAAGGAATGATATAATGCAGCAAGGGTTTCCAACCAACTCCTATCACTTAATGCAGCAATACTTATAACATATATAGAATTAATTGCTTTAAAGATAGGAGGCTTATAATGCTCCGGGGCTTGCCTGGGATCCGACTCAAGTTAGAGTATGTCAGATGAAACCCGCTTGGCGAGCATCCTCCAATCTACCACTTGTCCGGTCCTTCGATCTTCGGGATGGATCCACCAACTCCATCTTCGAGTTTGGCTTCACATCATGTCCTTCACGTGCTTCAGCTAGCGTACCTAAATGAGGTGCAATAATGCATATGTATGAATGCATAGAAGTGCAATAAACAGAGTAATCGAACAAGCATACCAAAGTTCATATAAACCCTAGAGCTAATTAACTTACTCCTCATTAAGACATAACATAGAAGAGGGCAAGCACATCAATCAAGAAACAAGTCTCACAAGATCACAGGGTACCACCCAAGTATCATCAAAGATATGAGTCACACTTCAATACCCAAGCATGACAAAGTTAATCAAAGTACTAGAACTAGAAATTGCTACCTTCTGGACATCAGACCAACAGCTGAGTAATTTAATCATAACTGGAGATCTACAGCTCCAAATGACTTGCAAGAAGACATTATAGAAAGCTTATGAAATTATCTATATTTCATTTATAATTATCACAGCATGATTCTAAAGTTTAACATGTTGAATTTACATAAACACAGCAACTGGTCTAACAAGACAGAGAGCAAGCAATTCTGTAACTCAACTTTAAACAGCTATAACTCCTAAACCACATGACCAAATGCCACCAAATTTTAACAGTAGCTAGATATATAAATTATCTACAACTTTTGTATAAACAAGTTTCACAATAAAGCACATTATCATGAAGAACTTTACCAAGTTTCCAGATCTGTCCAGAACCCTTGTTTGCAAGGAATAATTATTAACTTATGTTGCAAACATATACTTGGACAAAACTAACTTTACCAACATATCACACATGACTAATGAACACCAGAAAACATAGTGTCAATTACTAAATAAATTCTTTTAATACATTTTCTTAATTTATTTGGATAATTAGGTGGAATTATGAACACCTATCAAAAGTGCATAATAAATTCTACCAAAATTACAGAGACCTACACATGCTCCCAAAAGTCTACTGTCCAAATTTGAAACCATTTGGACATGTATAACAACCTCTATGAAAAAGACAATGGCTATAGCAATAAATCATGGGAGAGCAAGTAAAACCTAAAACTCAATATTTTCTGTGAACACATGGCCATAGAATGAACCAACATCATAGAGCAACATCGTAATAAGGTGATGGGGCAACATTTTCTATTTTATCATTTATATAACATTTATAAGCTATTTATCAAGCCATAAACAAGTTAACTCAATAACTTGAGCATACAGTAAGCAATGGCCATGAAATTTATACAACAGTACATCCCTAGCATGACAAGCCTACCATAAAAATTTCACACCAAAAGGAGCAACACAATTCAAGATATAAAATGACAAGCAATATAATGCAGATTTCCTTATTTATCAAGGTCAAATCGAAACCCTAAGAAAACAGTGAATAAATAGTGTGTTTAACATTTTTCCTAGCAAGTACATGTCATCACAAAATTAACAAAACAAGAATCACCATTTTTGGGGTTCTAAAACTCCAGATCTTGCTCTGGTCAAGTTTATAAGCATTTCTAGAGCACTTTTAAAGCCTAAATAAAGACATCAGAAAATATTTACAAACATGCACAGTTTATGACTCTACTGCATAGATCTTTTCTCAAGGTTTCCAAAAAGTTCACTTTTACTATTTTTGGAGCTTCCTAGCATGAGATATTAATTTTCAAAGATCTAGCCAAAATCTGTATAAAAGAAAAAGGAAAAAGGAAAAAGAAAACCACTTTTGTCTCGGGACCCCTGGACTTTCTAGGAATCAACCCGAGCTCTGCTTGTACTGTTCATATGAGTCACAGGCTCCTCAGCGAGGCCCCTTTAAGAACTTTATTTAAACCGAGCAAATAGGTCCTAACCGTACTATTCACTTGAGTCAATGACAATGCAGTTAGGCCCTTGACCTTCGTCGAATTCTAGCATGACGCCCCTGGTCGGAAACCAGAGCAGAGGATGGTCGGACTCGCGGATTCTGGCGCTCCGGCTGCACGTCGACGGTGGAGAAGATTCGGTGGAGCATCACCACAACTGTGCGCGTACAGGGAACGCCTTGGCTCGGCCAGAGCCTGCCTGCGGCCTCCTGGCCACGCGCACAGGCGTCCACGGCGGCCACGGCACCGGCGGCAGCGTGCTACAGCCATGAAGAAGGGCCGGGAAGTGGCTCGCAAGGCCAAAGAGAGGGCGGTTGAGCCGGTGGCGCACACGGAGGAACACGAGGAAGCACGGGGCAGCGGGAATGTGGCGTCGGCGAGCTTGGCCAGCCGGCCATGGCGGACGCGGATCCGGCGAATATGCCGTCAACACAGCACGAGAGGCTCTACCAGAGGGTGGACGAGGTAGAGGAGATGCCGGGGAAGCTGTGGGCGAGATGGAGCGAGGCGAGGCTCGGTGGCGAGCGCGCGGGAGCTCGATGGAGCTCTCGGCGGCAATGGCGACAGCTGCGGCTCTCGTTTCTCCCGGTGTCTCAGACGTGCGCGAGAGGGAGGGAGCGACTGAGAGCAAGCGGGAGGGCAGGCGAACGCGGCCACTTTGATGTCGACCACGGCCAGCGACGCCAGGCCGGTCACGGCGCGTGGCGGCCACGCGGCGGCAACGTCCTGCTGCTGGTCGGTACTGTAGCGCAACTGAAAATCTGATTCAGTTACCAGGTGACCGACTGACAGGCGATTTTCAACGCTAGATAACTCCTAAACCGTGATGATTCGGTTCATGGCTTAGTTACCAAAGTTGTAGTACTAAGTGAGATCTTCAATTTTGCCAATTGGAGCTCGAGCTGGTTCGGCTTGGTTTGGGAGCTACAACGTGAACAAGTCGGGTACAGGAAACTGAAATTGTAATACATACTTAGAAATTTTTCTAAGTGTGGAATCAGCTCTCACACTGACTTGTGGGACTTTTATGAGCATGTTGTGCACATTTTTATGACTTGGCTTCTAAACAAAGTTTGTTCCTTATAAAATTTGCTACAACTTTGCTTTAGGTTGCTCAGACATGCATACACTCTAAGTTGTACTTTTTAAACAGTCAAACCAAAGAGTCCTAGGGTCAATACAAGTCAAACCATGACTTAGAAACTTAATTAGCCAAAATGATCAACATGAACATTGTTCCTAATGACATTCTAAGTATAACTAAGTTGTTTAAAAATATATTTAGCCATACCACACATTGATCACACCAAAATCAAGCATCACCAGCATTGAAACCAGGAAGGACAAGTGAAACGTTACTTTTGTTTCAAAGCCATGTTTCATATGTTTCATGAGTGTGTTGCATAGTACTACTAACCATGTTTCACTAAAGTGTGTTGCACATGTTTCACAAGCATGTTTCATGCAATATAAGCTCATGAATGGATGAATGATGCACATGTTTATGAAATGCAAGTGCAAATGTGGAAGCCAAACACCTGGGGTGTTACAGCCCTCCCCCCTTAAAAGAATCGCGTCCCGAGATTCGGAATGGAAGATCTTTTAAGAAAGAGAGACACGTTATCTAGTTCCCAACATCTGCTATAGCATTCAGCTATAAAGCTTCAACATCGGCAAACAATTTGGCCACAGGCACTTTCTGTTACTTCCTCTTCATGGTAAAATTTGTCTGAAGAATTTCCTTCATTGACTTTCACGAAGCATCGTTACTTTGGAAGGAATCCAAGACAACGTAGTACTTCGTTCTCAATGTACAGAGATCAATTGGTCCATAAGCTAACCATACACAAGTATCTCTTCTTCTCTAGTGAACATAGTATGGGCCGTATGAACTCCACACTAGACCAGAATTATCAGAAGTATACTCGTTGAAATGACTCTATGTTCACAAAGTTTGAAAAGCAGTCCTCTACCAAAATGGCTTGAGCACAACCTTCCAAAAGTGTGAGACCATAGACGACAAATATACTCTGAGACTTTAGGATACTGACTAACCAATAGACAAGGTCTATGTTGGTCGTAATTGTTCATTTATTTAGGCACCAACTAATGGAAAACTACTTAAGGTTCCATGTGTGCAGTTCTCTTTCTCTGATGACAACATTGTATTATCTGAGTATATCGAGAGGTTAGTGAATGTGATAGCTGACTGCTGTTGGCTTTCTATTTCTGCCAACAGCTATCTAAAAGATTCTTTTATCCAAAGACAACAGTTATCTGAGTTGAATCAGATGCAACCTCTTGGGTAAAAACATTTATAAGGTACCAAAGTATGTCATCATTGAAAAATAATTCCCAAAGAAAGATGTAACGAGGCCTTAAGGACAACAAAAGTTGTACTTATTCACTTAACCGCGGGGAGTAGTCTACCACCAAGCGATTGAGTAAAAATTTTCCTTTATTACTTAGTTGCACTGTAAGTTGAGTTGACTTGCAGCATAACAACTTTGTCAGGCCAACTTTCACCTTGAGGCTTCCTTTTTAGGATCAAACAGCAGCTCGAAGATGGAAAATCTGTTGTTTGACACTTTTCAAATTGCTTTTGTTTCGTGATGGCATACATTGATTTATAGAAACCAAGGCTGCTCGTACATTAGGGATACGAGAAAGCAAAAGCAAATGAAAGAGTGTAAACTAGTATCTGTGAGACCTCAAAGGGTCATCCAACATCAGATCTCGACTATTAAATTACATATCAATTCGAGGATGCACACACTTTGAACTTGCGTGTTACTTTTGCAAGGCAAAACACATACTTTATCTACTTCTTCACCTTAGCTGATAGAACATCTTGCACTATCTGTGTGATTGTCCAAGATTAAATTGACTTGATCACAATGGCTCTGGAAGATAGAGTATCACTCAAGTTGTTGGCTAGTTGATTAACTTCTTATTGGTTATTGCTCTGTAAGACATAGCCTTCATAGCTACCAAAGAGTCATTATCTAACTGGAGATTAACCTTCCTATTGGTAACTAATTAGTTGTCTCTCAACACTAAAAAGTTTCAATTCTTCATTCTCGACCACAACAACTATGGTTGATGCAGAACAGATGGTTGCCATCGAAGTCAGTGGATAAGGAGTCACACCAAAGATGGTTGATTTCGACGGTATGGCCATTATGCATACAAAGGTTAAGATTTACATAATGTGACGATTGATTCTTATCCAACGAATGGCTTGTCCAGTAGTAAGTATTGCGTGTCCTTTTTATCCAACAGAGCTGAGATACGTGGCTCCCTAGATGCTGGTTGTCAATACTGGGCAACTATGTAGAGTCACTTGACTACCACATATTGCAGTCTGTTAAAGTTTATGTCGGTGACCTGTTCTTTAAAGGTTATCCTCTTAGCAACTTCAGGAGGAAGCTCCACTACTTTCGGTCTAAGATATGGATCTTACGATATGATATGGAGAGATAACCCAGAAGGAACACAAGAAAATAGCACATCGTCTGTCGTTTGATAATGGATCATGACTAGAAACCGTGATACCAGCGCGTGCCAGGCAGCTAGCCATGTGTCTGCAGCCACAGGAGGCCCTTGGTTTCGTCGCGGCACCATCAGCGACTACTCATAACACCATTACTAAACGCACAACGAAAGTGAAATTTCAAGTGGCACCAATGGGATGTAAGAGCAAGCGCCATACAAGGAGGGACAACAAGCAAAGGTAGTCACAAGGTTTAGAATCAACAAGGAAGCTATCCGTAGATCAAAACACCTCACAAGAGAACATAGCTCAATTGCTGAATGCGACTAAGCACGAGATTTGGTCATGTTGGACCACAACATGAGATCAAGACTGGTAAACATCTCGAGACTTGAGAAGGTTGGGGATGAATTAAGCAAATTTCACGGGCAAAAACCGATCTGTAGTTCTAGATTTAGTTGATAAGGTAGATGCATGAATTTGCAAGCAAACGATTTTGAGGCCACAACAAAAAGATGTTTCGTCGCACTAGCTAACCTTTAGGAGAGGTAACCGAAAGGTCCAACAAGGATTCAGCTAAGGGTCTTACAACTTGGTATCCAACAACTATAGCCAAAAGGAAGAGTTGAAGAGAAACTATCTTGGCTAGTAGATCAAACAAAGGTATTCACGTGCGGTTGCAGGACAACCATGGTATACACGAATATTTAATGGTCCGAACTTAGGCTCATAAGGAAAAGAACCTAATTGGGGATGATGCCAAGAGATCGTTTCACGTAACTCGAGTATTGCTCTAAGATAAAGCTACTCGACACTCGTATACTTACCGAAGACAACGAAGTGACAACTATGACACTAATTAACTAACAAGCATACATACAAACATCATAGTCAAGCATTGGAGAGATCTAATCCAATTAGCTTAAGCAACCACTACTAAGCATCAGGCTCACCCATAACAAACATTCATCTAAAGCAAGAACTAACTACGAGTTTAGCCTAAGACAAACGCTAACTAAGGTGGCAACTTAGCATGGGCACAGAACATGGACAGCAACATAGTAGTTAATTGTTTCGACCATAGCTGAGGTTGTAGACCTCCCATAAAGGTGATCCTAGACTTTCTAGAAAGCTTAGAAAGATGGCTACACATTAGTTATTCATACCAAAAGCTAAATCATAGGTTAGCATGGTCAAACATGCTGATGTTTCAGATCTGTACCAATATGGACAGAAAACTGACAAGAACTTCAAAAATGCATAACTGGAGTTCTAGGGACCCAACAAGGCTGAGCCTTAACTTTATGTAAAGCTTATTAAGTTGTCTATAACTTTATTATTATCATATTAAGATGATTCTACAGCTAACAAGGCCAAATAAGACAAGGAAGACATCTCTGCCCAGATTTGGACAGATTCTGTCATTCCACGTTACAAGCTCATAAGTAGAGATTTAGACCACCAAAATTTATGATATAGGACACTTTGGAAAGCTTAGAAAAAGTACTACACTTCTTCTATTATCTCCAATGCATGATTCCTTATGCACATAGGTCAAACAAACCAAACATTCAGATCTGTTCTGAACATGAGCAGATTCTGATAACAAACTTCTAAAATTTATAACTACCAAAACATAAGACCTAGGGTCACAAAATTTTAGGACAAGCTAGATAAGTAAGTTAACTACAACTTTGGTATTCTCTATAATTACAGAAAACACCATTATGATCATAAAAGCATCACTACAACAGAAAACGTTCTAGCATCCAACATTCGACAAGCAAAACTAAACTTGCCTTTGTTCTACTTAACAAGAGAACACACAAACATGTTATTCTAGTAGCTCTAATTATTATTACCTTAGACCAACTAATTTAATTCATTAATAAGAATCACAATTACTTAGGTGAGGTCTAAAGCATCTGCAAACACTCGTATGACAACAAATTCACCCCTTGACTAAACTAGAGGGCATTTATAGGGTCAAGCAGGTAACCATAACTATTTTTAGCAAGGCTAAGCACACATTTTTCTCAAGCAACATAGAACAAGGCATTCTTGTTTGACTCCACACACAGAAGATAGTGTCACATCAATCACATGTTACTTGCTATAGAATAAGGGTGAGAGGAGTATAGTCATGTATTAAGCAACAATATGAAGATGCATGCTTCGTCCTATTCGTCCTCACAAGATTGCCAATCTAAGGTGGCGGTCACGTTCTATGTCGGTGGCATAACACGCACTCTCTCGATATATAGCTAGTCGTCAGCTACATTCGACTTACGCATTCATGGTTAGTGTACCTGCAGAAAAGCTTCATTACAGCCCAACATTTCCCAATATAGCACACAATGAAATAGGAAGATAAAATTCTAAGCACTCCCATATACATATACCCCTGTATACGTACATGTAGCACCAAAACTACCCGAATCAATCGATCACCCACAATTAAGTACCTTCATATATACATGTGTGTAACATGTAGATAATCCAGTAACCAAAACTAGCTCTCCCCTAGACCGCAGTTTGTACGGTCATGCTCTCACAACTCACACTTACCTGAGCGTAGGTGCGATGTTGCATAAAAGTAAACTAGCAACATATATGGCTATTTCATATATGAAGGCTACCTCTGATCTGACACACCGGGTAGCATAGTGTGGGAGAGTCATCACACATACATACCTTGGCCTGGGCGTAGATGCATAATGAAAAACCCCCAAGTTAGTACTTATATAAGCCACCTAAAAATCCTTATATGGGCATAAGGAAATTGACCACTGGCATACTTAGGTTTAAAATTTAGATTTGACAAACCTATATATAACTATAAGTTGATAAAACTGATTTTATAAAACAAAACCTTTGTTTTAAATACACATATGACAAGTTTAATGTTGAATCTTGCTCCGATACCAGCTGTAACAGAACCGTCCAAATTATAAGAGCACAAGTATAAAAACAATCACCGAAGTGATCAAATTCTCACACTTGAGCCCATATAACTCCGGTAGTCCAATAAAATCACGAGGGATTTCAAACCAACCAACATACAAGCCAAGATCGTAGTGATTCAACATAACAAGTCACATGTTATAACCATTTCACAAGTAATTCAATATACATCGGAGTTCAACATAGTTATTACAACTTACATTGAAAAGTAGCGGAAGCAAAGTAATTTGAAACTAACATTAATCTTATTTCAAATACATGCCAGTACCGTGGTCGACTTCCAACAAAAGCATTAGAGAGAAGATAATTAAGAAGGATCATGCCCATGATCACACTCCGCCTCTACGGCAGGAGTCAACCAACTCTTGCAGCCGCCATGATACATCATAACCTGCAACAAGTGGGGAATAAAACCCTGAGTACAAGAAGGTACTCAGCTAGACTTACCCGTCAGAAACCAGAAATAAGGTGACACCAAGGATCATGCAAGGCTGATATAAAGTTGGGCTAGCTTGACAACATTTTGCATAAAAGCTTAATATATATGATCAATCATTAATGCTTAAGCATCAAGTTAATTATCATTAACCTATCATCTATATTAGAACCTGTACTAGAGCACTCACTTTATTAGGAGCAAACAATATTAACCATAGCAGGTATAAATTGAGGCAATCTTTCCATCGTGATCCAATTAACCATCAGTTCAATTTAATTGAATCTACGTTGCCGCTGCTCAAGTCAAGTGCTCACTAACCGGGAGCGACGGCGATTCGAATCGAATTCCTATCCAGCTGGAGGGGTATTTCTAACACTCACCGTGCAGACCCCTGCCAGGGTCGCACAGGCCACCGTTTCATATGATTCAGGAATCGCGGGTCCGAATAATGTTACGACCCCAAGGGCGACACTCTGCCAGGTGATAGGGACTCTAACCCCCCCTTGGTCTCACGCCAATGTCCCCAAGCACATCCTTTCTCTCCTCCAAGAAGCAACCTACCATTCGATTCCCGGCCTGAATCACATTACTCGGCTTCGCGGTCGGAACGACTTATCCGGCCAACTAAGTGTTAGACTGCGTTCAACATGACTCAAGGACGTACAGCGAATCGGTCCTTAAACGACTCAGACGGGGATAGATTCACACCCAAGACCTCCATGCCTTGTTGCTTCACTATCGTCATCCCGCCCGGTCTCATTTCATTTTATTAACACATGGTTCCATTCCACGATAGCAAATATAGCCAACCGTGCCATATATGAATATCCCTACATCTCGCAGGTGACAGGAAATCACCTGACTTCTACCGCTTAAAGCAGGGCTAAGCATCTACTCGATCCTAGTCTATGTAGGATTCAGGGATTCATATATCTGGACAAGGAATGATATAATGCAGCAAGGGTTTCCAACCAACTCCTATCACTTAATGCAGCAATACTTATAACATATATAGAATTAATTGCTTTAAAGATAGGAGGCTTATAATGCTCCGGGGCTTGCCTGGGATCCGACTCAAGTTAGAGTATGTCAGATGAAACCCGCTTGGCGAGCATCCTCCAATCTACCACTTGTCCGGTCCTTCGATCTTCGGGATGGATCCACCAACTCCATCTTCGAGTTTGGCTTCACATCATGTCCTTCACGTGCTTCAGCTAGCGTACCTAAATGAGGTGCAATAATGCATATGTATGAATGCATAGAAGTGCAATAAACAGAGTAATCGAACAAGCATACCAAAGTTCATATAAACCCTAGAGCTAATTAACTTACTCCTCATTAAGACATAACATAGAAGAGGGCAAGCACATCAATCAAGAAACAAGTCTCACAAGATCACAGGGTACCACCCAAGTATCATCAAAGATATGAGTCACACTTCAATACCCAAGCATGACAAAGTTAATCAAAGTACTAGAACTAGAAATTGCTACCTTCTGGACATCAGACCAACAGCTGAGTAATTTAATCATAACTGGAGATCTACAGCTCCAAATGACTTGCAAGAAGACATTATGGAAAGCTTATGAAATTATCTATATTTCATTTATAATTATCACAGCATGATTCTAAAGTTTAACATGTTGAATTTACATAAACACAGCAACTGGTCTAACAAGACAGAGAGCAAGCAATTCTGTAACTCAACTTTAAACAGCTATAACTCCTAAACCACATGACCAAATGCCACCAAATTTTAACAGTAGCTAGATATATAAATTATCTACAACTTTTGTATAAACAAGTTTCACAATAAAGCACATTATCATGAAGAACTTTACTAAGTTTCCAGATCTGTCCAGAACCCTTGTTTGCAAGGAATAATTATTAACTTATGTTGCAAACATATACTTGGACAAAACTAACTTTACCAACATATCACACATGACTAATGAACACCAGAAAACATAGTGTCAATTACTAAATAAATTCTTTTAATACATTTTCTTAATTTATTTGGATAATTAGGTGGAATTATGAACACCTATCAAAAGTGCATAATAAATTCTACCAAAATTACAGAGACCTACACATGCTCCCAAAAGTCTACTGTCCAAATTTGAAACCATTTGGACATGTATAACAACCTCTATGAAAAAGACAATGGCTATAGCAATAAATCATGGGAGAGCAAGTAAAACCTAAAACTCAATATTTTCTGTGAACACATGGCCATAGAATGAACCAACATCATAGAGCAACATCGTAATAAGGTGATGGGGCAACATTTTCTATTTTATCATTTATATAACATTTATAAGCTATTTATCAAGCCATAAACAAGTTAACTCAATAACTTGAGCATACAGTAAGCAATGGCCATGAAATTTATACAACAGTACATCCCTAGCATGACAAGCCTACCATAAAAATTTCACACCAAAAGGAGCAACACAATTCAAGATATAAAATGACAAGCAATATAATGCAGATTTCCTTATTTATCAAGGTCAAATCGAAACCCTAAGAAAACAGTGAATAAATAGTGTGTTTAACATTTTTCCTAGCAAGTACATGTCATCACAAAATTAACAAAACAAGAATCACCATTTTTGGGGTTCTAAAACTCCAGATCTTGCTCTGGTCAAGTTTATAAGCATTTCTAGAGCACTTTTAAAGCCTAAATAAAGACATCAGAAAATATTTACAAACATGCACAGTTTATGACTCTACTGCATAGATCTTTTCTCAAGGTTTCCAAAAAGTCCACTTTTACTATTTTTGGAGCTTCCTAGCATGAGATATTAATTTTCAAAGATCTAGCCAAAATCTGTATAAAAGAAAAAGGAAAAAGGAAAAAGAAAACCACTTTTGTCTCGGGACCCCTGGACTTTCTAGGAATCAACCCGAGCTCTGCTTGTACTGTTCATATGAGTCACAGGCTCCTCAGCGAGGCCCCTTTAAGAACTTTATTTAAACCGAGCAAATAGGTCCTAACCGTACTATTCACTTGAGTCAATGACAATGCAGTTAGGCCCTTGACCTTCGTCGAATTCTAGCATGACGCCCCTGGTCGGAAACCAGAGCAGAGGATGGTCGGACTCGCGGATTCTGGCGCTCCGGCTGCACGTCGACGGTGGAGAAGATTCGGTGGAGCATCACCACAACTGTGCGCGTACAGGGAACGCCTTGGCTCGGCCAGAGCCTGCCTGCGGCCTCCTGGCCACGCGCACAGGCGTCCACGGCGGCCACGGCACCGGCGGCAGCGTGCTACAGCCATGAAGAAGGGCCGGGAAGTGGCTCGCAAGGCCAAAGAGAGGGCGGTTGAGCCGGTGGCGCACACGGAGGAACACGAGGAAGCACGGGGCAGTGGGAATGTGGCGTCGGCGAGCTTGGCCAGCCGGCCATGGCGGACGCGGATCCGGCGAATATGCCGTCAACACAGCACGAGAGGCTCTACCAGAGGGTGGACGAGGTAGAGGAGATGCCGGGGAAGCTGTGGGCGAGATGGAGCGAGGCGAGGCTCGGTGGCGAGCGCGCGGGAGCTCGATGGAGCTCTCGGCGGCAATGGCGACAGCTGCGGCTCTCGTTTCTCCCGGTGTCTCAGACGTGCGCGAGAGGGAGGGAGCGACTGAGAGCAAGCGGGAGGGCAGGCGAACGCGGCCACTTTGATGTCGACCACGGCCAGCGACGCCAGGCCGGTCACGGCGCGTGGCGGCCACGCGGCGGCAACGTCCTGCTGCTGGTCGGTACTGTAGCGCAACTGAAAATCTGATTCAGTTACCAGGTGACCGACTGACAGGCGATTTTCAACGCTAGATAACTCCTAAACCGTGATGATTCGGTTCATGGCTTAGTTACCAAAGTTGTAGTACTAAGTGAGATCTTCAATTTTGCCAATTGGAGCTCGAGCTGGTTCGGCTTGGTTTGGGAGCTACAACGTGAACAAGTCGGGTACAGGAAACTGAAATTGTAATACATACTTAGAAATTTTTCTAAGTGTGGAATCAGCTCTCACACTGACTTGTGGGACTTTTATGAGCATGTTGTGCACATTTTTATGACTTGGCTTCTAAACAAAGTTTGTTCCTTATAAAATTTGCTACAACTTTGCTTTAGGTTGCTCAGACATGCATACACTCTAAGTTGTACTTTTTAAACAGTCAAACCAAAGAGTCCTAGGGTCAATACAAGTCAAACCATGACTTAGAAACTTAATTAGCCAAAATGATCAACATGAACATTGTTCCTAATGACATTCTAAGTATAACTAAGTTGTTTAAAAATATATTTAGCCATACCACACATTGATCACACCAAAATCAAGCATCACCAGCATTGAAACCAGGAAGGACAAGTGAAACGTTACTTTTGTTTCAAAGCCATGTTTCATATGTTTCATGAGTGTGTTGCATAGTACTACTAACCATGTTTCACTAAAGTGTGTTGCACATGTTTCACAAGCATGTTTCATGCAATATAAGCTCATGAATGGATGAATGATGCACATGTTTATGAAATGCAAGTGCAAATGTGGAAGCCAAACACCTGGGGTGTTACACGAATCCTCCGCACAAAAAACCATCGCCAAGCACCATGCACATCCCAGCAACAACCAAATCCCACTCACCACAGAAGCTCGTTGGGAAAGATGAGGGGAAGGCAAAAGACGAGACTGACCGGATCCAGAACGGAATCGCAGATCCGGCGAGCTCGTACTCCTCACTGGTACGGTCGGCAGCAGCGAAGTTGGAGAAGCCAACGTAGATGTTGAAGACGACCTCCGCACATCCACGCCGTCGTCCGCTGGAGTCGCCGCCCAGGAAGACGAACCCACGCCGCTCCACCGGCATGGGAAACCCTAACCCTAACTTATTCCTAATAAGAAGAGGTATGTACAAATCCTCCGTCGATTCGACCAGCCCCCTCCTCCTCCGACGCCGGCGAGGGCGATGGAGGCGAGGACGACGACGAATCGACGGGGGAACGCGAAATCGCCCCCGGTCGCCGCTCTCAACTGTAGAGCAAGAAGGGACGAGAGTATCTGAGAAGGGTGATACGCTTCCCTTCCTTGTGGTACTCGAGTGTTGTTAACGTGTTGCATTGGTGTAACAGTCCCATGGGCCAAGTGGGCCCAATTCAGATATGGGCCAAGTACTATAGCAGAAGGTGCGGGTCGAGCACCGTAGATGCGGGTAACTGTATGTCCGAAAATTGGGATACTGTAGCGTGTGGTACTGTAGGTCGAACGCTGTTCACGTTTGATACTGTAGCTCACGAATTGGATAGGCAAATTTGTGTTGGTGTAGCTCGGGTACTGTTCACGCAAGTTACTGTATCTCGCGAAAAACTGTTTATCCCGATGTTTGGTCGTTAGATCGACTTAAATATCAGGGCCAGGGTGCGCGTAGTAACCTTCGGTTAATCGTTTTGAGCGAAGCGAGGACGAAAACTCAAGCAGATTGCTCTGTAGGTAGGACCACTCCTCGGTAGACTGGGCCTGAGCCGTGCGCCGGGCCTAAGCCGTGCAATTAGTCTCGCATGCACGGGTGTCCAGGTACAAGGTGTTGGTTTAGGAAAGATTGAATACATATGCTCACGTGATTGCAGCCGAATAGATTTCAGACTTCGTACATGTTAGATTCGGCTGAAACAGTCTTTTAGGCACCGGAAAGACCAGCTGCCCTGTCTATATCTATATCCATACGTACCTTTAGGGATAAAAATTGTATGGATATTTTCCGACCGTATTCGAGATCGAATTCATTTAGAGATGTTTAGATCTGTCCGTATCCGAGTCCAGATATTCAACATCCGATATCATATCCATATCCGAATACTCAATAACATATTTATGATGTCGATGTCCAATCGTACCATATCCGGTATGGTTGACACTATCCGTATTTGCATCCGAATCTGGATAAAAATATGAAGACAAATATAATATCAGTGATATCCATTCATATCTGATCCGTTTTCATCTCTACATACCTTATACCCTCTCCGTCCCAAAAAATAATGTTTTAAGATTTTTCAGACAGATTAGTGGAGGCGATAAATGATATAGTCACACATGATTCTCTTAAAAGAAGAGATATTGTGTAGTTTATTCCTAATTAAGATGCGTTGCATGCAAGCATGCACATCTCAATTGTTAATTCAGTGCCAGATCTATGGGCCAACCGTGTGCCTAAAACTCAAAACATTATTTTTTTCTAGGACATCACTTTTTTGGCGACGGGGGAGTAATAAAGAGGCAAAATTTTCGGTCATTTTTTTCGTCCACCTTCCCCTAACTACCAGCAGTAGAGATTTTCGTCTATTTAGGCTTATATGACCCTAGATAGTTAGAACAAATGGATCTCTCCTTGAATAAACTAAGGCCCCGTTTGACAGGGCTTCACTTCACTAGTAAAGTTATTTTTTTTGGCTTCAACTCCACGAATAGCTCCATTAGTGGAGCTGAATCTGTTTTGGTAAACTGTTTGGCAAAATGGCTTCCCTGTGAGAGCATATTTTTAGGAGCCTGAAGGAGGAGCCAGGAGAAACCACTTTTTTATGCTACGTCCCACCTCAAATCACTATGAGAGCATATTTTTAGGGCTTCACCAGTGAAGCCATTTCACTTTACCTTGTTTGGCAGAAAACGGCTCCAAACGGCTCCTGAAGCCGGTGAAGAAGCCTTGTCAAACGAGGCCTAAATAGAAATAGAAATAGAAATCCTAGTCAAATAGAAAATAAATTAAATAAAACCTTATTTTACTTTCTATATAACATAGCATCTCTTTCAACCCGTTTTTTACTTCCCATAACATAATACGTCCACCATATTGCATTGATGCTCATAATCCGAAGTTTGTGCCTAGCAAAAAGACCAGTCCTATCACGATGTGTTGGCGTTGGTGCCCGACAAGAGACATGTCCTCCTTCAGGTGCATTATCTTAGAATCAATCAATAATAAACAATCCAAATCACATCACACAAAAAGGGATAAAAAGAATCGAGCAAACTGCAGGGCTAAGAGAGAGGTAGCATTAGCACATATGTCTGTTCTTGTGCTAGGCGTGCCGCCGTAAGCATGCATGTTTGACGAGTTAAAATAATGTCGGTTACTCGCAAAAAAAATATCCGGCTTATCTTAAAGCAAACCATTTGAGCAGCTGCTGCTAGGTTAAAATATAAAAATACTGTAGGTACAGTGCTTTTCAGCAGCTGCAGCCTTGGTAAGAAGCCATTGGTGTGCTAGCATCGAACGTCCCGAGCTCACCGTAGTTGTCACGAGCGCTGCCCCAACCATACATATCTTCTTCAACAAAAACCAATCAAAGGCTCGTCGGGACTAGGTATGCTGTTTTTTTCATGCGTCCCTATTCGAACCGGTTTCGTCCGTTATTTTCTCAAGCTTTATAACCATCCACTTCAATCATCGGTTTTCAACTTCATGTTCTAATATAGTCATTCTCCATAAATATGAATAAAAATATAATAATAAATATAATCATATTATATGCCTTTAAACCCTTGACTTCTTTAAAAAATATTTTTTTTCATCACCAAGCTATTGGTAAAGTTCTAATTAGAAATAAAACGTATATTATTTTTACAACCTTGCTCAGTCGGTATGGTTCAATCAATCAAATTGTGGACTGAAATATGAAGTTAGTTATTTAGTTTAGTGTAACGAGTATCTTTTCAAGCACAATTCTAGATGAAATTTTATACAAAGAGTAAAATATAAAGAGATATGTATTATTTCGGTCCTTGTTTTTCTTAAATATTTAGTATTTTTTTTTTCTCCCGTTGCAACGTACAGATATATTTGCTAGTAATTAAAAGTACCGAAGACTATCTGAAATCTGTCATCTTCGTGGGCGTAGAAACATTGTCGGATTCGGACTAAGGGCTCGTTTGGTTTTTCACCATGAAGTGCCGAGCCAAACTGGCTTGCCCAGGTAATTTGGCCTGCACTTGGATCGGAGCCAAAATTTGGCTAGGCCAATGAGATTTTGGCCGGCCAATCTACTACTAACAGAGGGAAGCAGGCGTTGGGCGACGGCGAATGGATAAGGTGCTGGTGATAAGGTGGGCTCTGCTTTGATGGGTCTTTATGTTTTTTATGGCCTTTTTGTCCATCTAGGACCATATGTCTTTAATTTCTTATCTTTTATAAGTTAACTAGCAAATATATCCGTACATTGCAATAGAAGAAACTATCAGACGCTTATAGTAAATTATGACTATAGTTTCTAATTAAAGTCAGTACAACCTATTTTTAACGAAGTCGAGGATTAAGATTGCGAAGCGCGACGATTGAAGTCCTAAATATATAAATTTCTCATTATATATACATACATCTTAGTGATTTACACTGACATGTGCATATAGTTTGAAAAAATATTTATTTTTATTAGATTAGACGACAAAGTATTCAAGATTTAAGTTTATGCTTTGATTAGTCAGGTCATCAACCGATTCATCTCATAGTAATAATTTTTTATTCCTAAACAATTTATTAATAAAATACATGTTTATTATAGATAAAGGTCAACGTTTAAAATACTATATTTATTGATAGAATTTGGTAGCAGCCAGTGTGGAATTATTGGCGACTTTCACCTTTCCAATGTTAGCTTATTTTGACCCAAGATTACTCCAAGAGAGCAGCGTAGAGTAGGCTCGTGTACGAGCAAGCCCGTTCAAAAAATGACGTGAAATAAAGGAACTCCAAAAAAAGAAAACAGTCAGTGTAATAAATCGCATGTGCATCTTGTTCAGGCCGAAACAACAATCTGCACTCAGCAACATTAGACATTAATGCATTATTAATATTACTCGTGTCTTTTATTTATGGATGTTTGGCCAGGGAGAGTCACGGGAGGTTGTATGTCTACTTGGGACCAAGATTGCAAGAGGCGGTGGAGTTTGATTCGGACAGGAGATGAAGTTTGACTCGACGAAAATACTGCTTAGTTTTGACACAAAATAACTCTTCTAAACCGTGTTGAAGCGGATTGCCTTATACATACTAAGTGAGACGGACGATCATTACGGAGTTGGACACGGATGAATGGCCCGGACCAAAAAATTGAGGAGAGAAATTTTGCCTCTTTAAAACGGACGTTGCCTGACGTGCGTGAGCCAAAATACTTGGGCTTAGCTCAACCGTGTTTCAATTAAACACTAATAAGGCCCATAATAAATAATATCTACACTAAATTATTTGCCTCGTATGGAAAATCAAGGAGAGATTGACTCAATTTAATTAGGTGACTATTACCCCGTATGAAAAATTAAGGAGAGATTGACTCGGTTTAATTATGTGGTTTTATCTATATCTGTTGTAAATCTATACTTAATAATAAAGAAACAATGCGAATAATGTTTTTCAATTCTAAACTAAGAAGAGTGATGTTGAGTAGTGGTTTTTCAATTCCAAACTAAGAAGAGTAATACCGAGTAGTTAGAGGAGAGCCGGATGAAAAAAATGAGGGTGAGACATATAGATATATATAAACGTGTAAAACGTCTTGCAAGTGTCTAGATGCGTCTAGGTTCGTTTAAGCTCTAGGTGGAGGGTCATCGGTCGGTTAGCGGGGTCGACGACGTCGCTGACTGAGCTGGAGGTGAAAGAGTAAAAAAAATATACAGCCTGTTTGCTTAAACTTATCTGTCAGAATCAGCCAGCTGTTCAGCAGTATTTTTCTCTCACAATAAATCAGCATCAGATATTCAGCGGTGCTTTTACCGCCAGCCGTGATATTATCTTACCTTTCCATTCCCACCGACAGAGTCGTTCCAGTTCCAGTATATCCCGCTCTCACATGTCGTCGGTTGCAGCAAAATCGCCTGCCGATTTCTTGGTCGCTAGCGAGATCATCTCTCCTCCTTTTTACGTGTCCACGTCAGATGATGTCTGACGTAAACTAGCAACATAGCCGACCATTGAGGCCGCCCTTAGCGTCTAGCGTCTAAGAGCATCTCTAGCAGCTGCTAAACTAATAGATCTAGCGAGCTAACAAAAGAAAATAAAACCTTACATTTTGACCCTTTTCAACTGTCTCCTATAATGACTTTCTAAACAATTTTATATTGGGAACCCCAAACTATTTCCAAACACCCAAACCTTTTTTAATAGTTACTTTGTTTCTTACTCCTTTCTTATCTTGAACCTTTTATTTTGTTAATTTACTAAGTAGAAAAATGACGGATGGGGAATGGACGTGGAGTTTCTCTCCACCGTAGAAACTTATGAGTTGGAGAGAATATTTGACATTTTTTATTTTAAAAAATCTTTTACCAAACTATTAGAGAACGCTTTTTTCTCTTTTTTTTATATAAAAATCAAAATATGGCGTGTTTAGTCAGTGAAAAGTGGGCGAAAAATTACTGTAGCACATTTCGTTTTTATTTGACAAATATTATCCTACCATGAAATAACTAGACTCAAAAGATTCGTCTCGCAAAAACCAGACAAACTTAGCAATTAGTTATTTTTTTACCTATATTTAATATTCTATGCATGTATTCAAATATTTGATGTGATTGGTGGAAGAAGAAATATTTTGGATTTGCACGAGAAGTGAACGAGGCCATAGAGAGTTGTTTTATGAAACACCTAGACTAGAGATGCTCAGCCTTGGATTTGGCAATGACCAAAGTTTGGCTTTGGCCAGCTAATGGCAAAAATCCAAACAAACGCGCGTCCAGATCTGCTCCGATTCAAGAACCGGTCCCAGTCTGGGTTTCGCCTGCGGCACTGGCATTGTTCTGTCCTGCAGTCCTGCTCCGCTCCCCCACGCGTGCTCTCTCTCTCGTGGCGACGACTGGGCGGCCGCCGCCGCCGCCCTACGCCCCCATCTGGCCTTCGCCGGCGACAAACACCACCACCAGGTGCGTTCACCCCTTCTCATCCGTTCCTGTTATGCGAAATCGAGTATCCAAACCCTAACTTCTATTCATATTCGGATATTCGGATCTGATCTAATTACAGGTGTATACATGTGTTATGCCAATTTAGCCTACTTTGAAGATTGAAAATGGAACTATGCTGCAAAGTCAGTTCTTTGCTAGTATATCTAGAGAAGGGCATACTATATTTACTGTAGGGTTCATATCTGTGTGTCTTATTCATCTTAATCAGCACTTCTTCTCTCAATGTGCTATTTCCATGCTAGGAGCTCTGACTTATTGTCTTCTATAAATATAACACAGCCACAAAAAGCTTCAGTTGTGACAGTGCCGGTACCATTCTGCCAACAAGTTCCTTCGCCACAAAAAGATAACACTCACATCTCTCATGGCAAAGCCTGGAATTTTAGGCCGCGGGTATGTTCATTGCTTAGAGTTTATGCATTGCTCTTCTCTCTAGCAACAAGAGAATGTTTTTAAGGTGCCCATTCATACAAATCACTATTCGATCTCAATCTTCAGCAGCGCACAGAAATCAAATGAGGGCATGCGAATCATATTCTCAGCAGTTGTTGGTGTTATGCTAGGGTACTTGTTTGGCATTTCCTTCCCCACAGTTAATATAACAAAGGTAAAATGGATCATTTCCTTCTCTTGCCTTCTTCTGCAACATGCTCTGCATAGAGGGAAAAAATCTTGACGGCTGCATTTTGCAGCTTCACTTCCCTTCTAGCATTATCTCCTATATTGAGGACAGAAACTCTGGCATCACAACCCAAACATTATTGAATCATGCATGGACATCTGCAGCTACTCATAAGAAGAACAATTCAGCTTCTAACTCTGATGAAATTCCTAAGGTACCTTGCCTGGCTTAATGACTTGTAGTTCCAGTGGTCACTATGCACTGGCACAAGTTTTGTGAGTTATGTCCTGCTTTTGCTATTGTTTCTATGTATATATATTGTGGTCAATGTCTTCAGGAGCTGTAGTTTTACTTGTGTATTTCTGATGCATGGTGTGTGAGTATGAAGTTCTAGAATTCACATGAATGCTTTAGGAATTATGCCTACATTGTCCTTCACTTGTTAGCGTGGTTCAATTTTATCCTTTATGAAGTATATGAAATAATGAACTGAAGGGGTGGTTTCTTATATATGAAAACTGCATTTTCATTTCTGTACCTTTTATTTTTTCTGTTTAATTATCACAATAATTTCAGATTTATGTTCCAACAAACCCTAAAGGTGCTGAAAGGCTTCCACCGGGCATTGTAGTGTCTGAAACAGACCTTTATCTCCGGAGATTGTGGGGTGAACCTAGTGAGGTTGGTTTCTATAGTTGATACTTTTTTCAGTATTATATCAAATGATGCCCTCAAACGGAGTTGTTTATTTTGTTGTTCAATATCTGAAATATAGTATACCACCAGGATCTTACTAGCAAACCAAGATACCTTGTTACATTTACAGTTGGATACTCTCAAAAGGCAAACATTGATGCAGCAGTGAGAAAGGTAAGACATCTAACATGCTTAAAATGTGTGAAGAATGAATACTGCAACTGATGCTGTTCAATTGATAATGCATCCTCATGAAGTATTCAGTAGTCACTGTGTTCAAATATGAAAAGATTGTAATTTTTTCAGATTTATGTCTTCTCTACAGTTTTCAGAAAACTTCACAATTATGTTGTTCCACTATGATGATCGGATAACTGAGTGGGATGAATTTGAGTGGTCAAAAAGGGCCATCCATGTGAGTGTCAGAAAGCAGACTAAATGGTGAGTTGTGCTTTTATGTGTTTGCCACACATTTGGCCATCAAAGGTTAAAAACTTCTCGTTTACCCAAGGTGGTATGCCAAGCGATTTCTACATCCTGACATTGTTGCCCGTTATGACTACATATTTATATGGGATGAAGATCTTGGTGTTGAACATTTTAATGCAGAGGCGTAAGCAGCAGCTCATCCTTGTTGGTTTTTTTAATGGTGTTCCCTTGGGAAAGTTAATTTAAAAGCATTTTATTCAGGTACATTGGGCTTGTTAGGAAGCATGGGCTTGAGATCTCTCAGCCTGGTTTGGAGCCTGATAAAGGTCTGACATGGCAAATGACTAAACGAAGAGGTGATCAGGAAGTCCACAAGTGAGCTCCTGAATCTATATTGCTTTTCTAATGTTTAGTAGCGAGACATCCCTATATTGGTTTCTGGAATGATATTTCACTTTTTCAGAGTAGCTGAGGAGAGGCCTGGCTGGTGTAGCGACCCCCATCTGCCACCATGTGCAGCGTAGGAGTGCAATCATTTATTAGATTATTTGCTTGTCGAAATTTCTGTTTTTCACATCTAATTTGATATGCAGATTTGTTGAAATTATGGCAACTGTGTTCTCAAGGGATGCATGGCGCTGTGTATGGCATATGATTCAGGTGGAGTGGTGTTACCTACTGTTCTCTTAGCTTCATTTGAAGTATGTATTCTTATAAATTGTTTTCTGCAGAACGACTTGGTCCATGGATGGGGTCTTGATTTTGCTCTTAGGAAATGTGTGGAGGTATATTGATTATCGATATTACTCTGATGAATTGAATTCTACATGAATACTATCTTGCATAGTTGCAGGATACCTTGGATTGGGGATCATGGAGTGGCCAGGCGTGATATATCGTTGGGGATGGTTGGGAAAGGGTGGGAGTTAAGTTGGGTAGACAGGTAGTAGAGATGAGAGGATGTGTGGTAAGGTATAGTGGATAAATAGAAGTTGGTTTCAATTTCATATGTGGCGGGACTCGTGCAGAGAGAATTTCATTGCCACATTCTTGGCTAATGCACATATACTGATATACCATTATACCCAAGCAGGCTAATACCATCCACAACCTGAGTTTCCCCCTCTTTACATGCTATCCACAACCAGTCATGTTTTACTGATCGAGGATTCTTTTATTTGATCTTATGTTAAACAGCCAGCCCATGAGAAAATTGGAGTCGTTGATTCCCAGTGGATTGTTCATCAAGTCGTTCCATCGCTTGGTAACCAGGTATGCCAGACTATTAATATCACCTCATTTTGTGCATGGTACAGTGAATTCTGATCCTGTAGCATCCATTCCTGTCAGGGCAAGGCAGAGAATGGAAAAGCGCCATGGGAAGGGGTAAGCTAACTAACAATTACTAATTTTACATATTTTGCACTTCTTGTACTGTTTGCCATGGGAATGCTTAAAGGATTTTATCTTTCTGTTTTGTCTGCTCCAGGTTAGAGCACGCTGTCGTAAAGAATGGGGGATATTTCAAACAAGGTTGACAGATGCTGAGAAAGCATATTACTTGGCGCATGGGATCACACTACCAAAATCGACAGTAGCTTAGATACATGCCTGCATACAGGCACCTCGCGAGTCATATGGCAAGGTTTGTGCTTCGTGAACCTGGTGCCTGCCTGTCCCTCAGTTCATAGAGATGCAGCACCACGGCCAGATTTGTACAGGATCAATCTCCTTTCTACTCTTCTTAGCCTTTCACTTGGTTTTTTTTCTCTGTACGAGAGTAGCTCATGTGTAAGTAGCGTAGCACGAATCCGGAGATACTCTTTTTTTTTTGTCTTATTGGCCAAATGCAGCATCGATACTGTCATTTCTTTTCGTTGTTTTAACATAGAAATGATTGTCTTGGAACAGCTCTTGTGCATTCATGCTCTAGCCAGATATCAGAATGAGACCCCTGAAACTTTGCTTAGCCAGATACGTCTGTCCTGCCAAGGCAAGCCAAGTTTGATTGTTTAAATTGTGTTGTATGTATTGATCTCTGTGGTCTAGTAGAGGTTTTATGTTTCTATAGAAGTTGGAGAGTTGAGAATATTTTATTTTTGTGTCCATTGGTTCGTGCAAATTTACATTATCTAATATGATTAAATCTTGCTTTGGTGATGTTTGTCCGAACATGTGATGGCGTCACCAGTGACTTTCCAATTAAAATAGGACTGCATCAGGGGTCAGCTTTGAGCCCTTATTTATTTGCTTTGGTGATGGATGAGGTCACAAGGGACATACAAGGTGATATCCCTTGGTATATGCTCTTTGCTGATGATGTGGTGCTAGTTGACGACAGTAGGGCGGGAGTTAATAGGAAGTTAGAACTATGGAGGCACACGTTAGAGTCGAAAGGGTTCAGACTTAGTAGAACTAAGACCGAGTATATGAGGTGCGATTTCAGCGCGACTAGGCACGAGGAGGGAGACGTTAGCCTCGATGGGCAAGTGGTGGCCAAGAAGGATACTTTTCGGTATTTAGGGTCGATGCTACAAAAGGATGGAGACATTGATGAAGATGTTAGGCATAGAATTTCAGCCGGCTGGTTGAAATGGCGTCAAGCTTCTGGCGTTCTCTGTGACAAAAGGGTGCCTCAGAAGCTGAAAGGTAAGTTCTATAGGACGGCGATTCGTCCGGCGATGTTATATGGTGCTGAGTGTTGGCCTACAAAAAGGCGACATGTCCAGCAATTGAGTGTAGCGGAGATGCGTATGTTGCGTTGGTGTTGTGGGCACACAAGGAGGGATAGAGTACGGAACGACGATATTCGAGATAGGGTTGGGGTGGCACCAATTGAGGAGAAATTGATTCAACATCGGTTGAGATGGTTTGGACATGTCCAACGGAGGCCTCCTGAGGCGCCGGTGCGTAGTGGAGTTCTAAAGCGGGCCGATAATGTAAAGAGCGGTAGAGGTCGACCTAAATTAACTTGGGACGAGTCCGTTAAGGGAGATCTTAAGGAGTGGAATATCCCCAAGGATTTAGCTATGGACAGGAGCGCTTGGAGATTAGCAATCAACGTGCCTGAACCGTGACATCTTTTGTCTTGTGCCCTTTATGTCCCTTTATGTGTCTCCCTGTTTCTCGTCTCTTTTGGGTTTCATCTCTAGCCTACCCCAACTTGCTTGGGACAAAAGGCTATGTTGTTGTTGTTGTTGTTGTTGTAATATGATTAAATCTTGCTTTGAGCAGTGTGCAGGACTGATCAATGTGGACAACTAAACATGGATAAACTGCACAAGTCTGAAGGTATACAGCATAATATAAGTTAGTCTGAATACATATTAGTAATATAGACAGCCAAACATGCCCACAAAACAGTTATCAGTGTTTCATCATCAGACATTATTATCCCAACAAGGTGGCATTAAGTACATCTTATTTTTAGATATTTCGATTGTTTAGCTGCATCAGCAACCACAAGACCAGGCATAGGCCTGTCTATACGACACGGCATACGAATATAGGAAGACGTAGGTATAGGTACGTGCAGCTGGATGAGAGCGGATGCCTACGCGCCGTAGCGAACGAGGTGGCGGTTCTTGATCGGGGAGCACGTGCCGTAGCCGCCGCCGCCGCCTCCGGTGTACTGGACGGTGCTCTGGTACGACTCCTGCTGCTTGTACGCCCCGTGCCTGTGCTGCACGCCGCCGCGCGGCGGGAACGCCTCCTCGCAGTCGCTGTCGTCGCTCTCGCTCTCGCTCTCAGTCTCGCTCTCGTACACGTCCTGCAAGTAGCCGTGCTTCTGAACGGCGGCGGCGCCACCACCGTAGTGACCGCCGTATCCTCCAGCACCAGTTCCGCCGTACGCCTCCTGGTACCGGTAGCCGGGCTTCTTCACTTTGCCGCCGGCGATGGCTCCGCCGTACCCGTACGCATCTTTCTGGTAGCCGTACTGCTGCACGGCGCCACCGCCGTAGTGAGCGCCGTATCCTCCAGCGTCAGTTCCGCCGTACGCCTCCTGGTACTGGTAGCCGTTCTTCACTTTGCCACCGCCGCCGGCGGCAGCGGCGGCGCCGTACCCGTACGCATCTTTCTGGTAGCCGTGCTGCTGCACGGCGCCACCGCCGTAGTGAGCGGCGTCGACGGCGGCTTCCCCGTACCCGTACACCTTCTGCTGGGAGCCGTTCATCTTACTAGCGGCGTCCTTGTGCTTGTAGGCCTGCTGCTGGTCGTAGGCGTACGTCTGCACGGCGGCACCGGCACCACCGTGGTGCGCGCCGTAGCCTGCGTCGCTCTCCCCGCACGCCTCCTGCGTGTAGCTGTAGCCCTGCTTCTTCCCGCCGGCGCCGGCGCCGTAGTGGGCGCCGCCGTACCCGGCAGCAGCTTCGGTCTCCCCGTTCGCCTCCTGCTTGTAGTTGTAGCCTTGCTTCTTCCCGCCGGCGCCACCGTAGTGGGCGCCGCCGTACCCTGCAGCAGCAGCCTCGGCCTCCTGCTTGTAGCCGTAGCCCTGCTTCTTCACGGCGGCGCCACCGCCGTAGTGGGCACCGTACTCCGCGTCGACTACTTCGCCGTACTTCTCCTCCTCCTTGTACTCGTCGTGCTTCTTCACGGCAGCAGCGCCGTACTTCTCCTCCTTCTCCCCCTTGAAGGAGTGCTTCTGCACGGCCACTCCGCCGTTGTACGCTTCGTCGTGCTCCTCGAACGCCTCCACCTTGCAGGCCTGCTTCTGCACGCCGGCGCCGTAGCAGGGCTTGTCGTTGACGGTCATGCGGTTGATCTCCGTGACGACGGTGGTCACGGACTCGCTGTTCTGGCGGTGGTAGTTCATCTGGGGCTTGCTGTTGCCGTAACCATAGCCATAGCCGTAGCCGTAGCCATTGCCACACTTCACAAGCGAATCCATGCTCACAGTAGGAGCTGTGTGTTTTTTTTCAAGTGCAGTTCTCTGCTTACTCTGGCTTCGCCTTGGCTTTGTGTTCGTATGGATCGGCGATTGGCCTGCTTTATAGGCGCCGTGGCGAGAATGAGAGAGGCTGAGAGCATCCCCCTCCTTGCTGGTGGTGGCGTGGTGCAGGGGCGGCAGGCAATGGATATGTGCTCGATCCGTTAGTTACTCGCTTTATATCTGAACTAGCATCTTGATATTGTTCGATCGAACCAGACAAGGCTGCGTGCCAGTGTGAATCTTTCGATTTCTATAAACCAAAGAAATCAATGGCAAGTGCTTCGATCAGGTGGGGGCTCTTAGAAAAAAAATTGGCTCTGTTATTGCTCCACAGTGTAAAGCTAATGGTCATTGAGGCAATCTTATCACCGCACTGTGCGGATGCTCTTGACCGTATGATCAAGGCATCTATGTACATTAATACAATTTCGTGAGGAGTGAGGACGCATCTCGCATATACTGCGATCATTATTTTCTATAAAGCTAATGAAGATCCTATTCGCGTGCCAAACTTGAAGGCCTCTTTTTTTTTCCTTGGCTTGCGTAGCGCAGCAGCAGGAAATGCTTATCTGATTATCTCTCGTCTGATAGTAGTAGCGTCGAATGATTTGATACCATGGATGGGTTATTCTACGTTCGTCACGTGATGCTACTCTAAATTCTGATGCTGCTGTACCTGCTTTGAATTTTGATGCCCTTCACACTTTGAGAAAACATGATGATTGTATGCGTTCATACTCTGAAGTTGAAGTTAAATTATGGAATTCATCACTGGTAAGCAGGTTCACCGACTCACCGTAACTTTTTTTTCTTTTACCTTTTTTTCTCAAAAAATATAACCACGGCGAAGCTAATGTTGCTATCTTTTTGTTTCTAATCTAAATAAAAAAGAACCTGCAGGCGATGCTCATGAGACGAAAAAGCGGCATATGTACTGGTGATGTCTCACAGCCAAAATTCGATGCTGGATCACGTAACTTATCAGTCCGACTTATCAGCCATGATATATTATTTTTCTCTTACAATAAAACAACATCAGCCGGCTTATTAGCCGCAAAAACCATGAGCCGAATATGCATCATCACCGCTGTGCGGCCTGACCTCACGCACGTATACCCAATCTGCAGGCAATCAGCAGAATAATTGTCACATCTTATTAATAAAGTTCTGAAATAAATATAGAAAAAATGCACGCAAAAAATCCATCCCTTTGAGCTACACTCAGTCTGGATATATGATTAAATTCTTCATGAAATATATTTTTATAGTAAATTTGTTTTGTATCATAAATGAGTTAACCTTCTTTACAAACTTAGTCAAATAAAAGATATCTTACTTATGCTTACATGAGACAGGGGTAGTCTAGTGATTTATATGTGCCTAGCTCGCTCCCGCTTTGGTTCTCATGGTGAAAGCATTTTTCGTTTTCTGAGAAATGGGTGAAAGCATTTGTGCTGGGCTCCGTCGTAGTGGTAGCGTACAGCAGAGAGCAGACAGTGCTCTCCGGCCGGCGGCCGACCTGGTCTATGCATGGCTTTATTCTCAAGTCCACTCCGCTAAGGCGAGCGATATGATCAGGTTTCTGCAGGGATTATATTCCTTTGTCACGCATAGCGATCCAGCCCGGCCCGTAAATCTATATGTACCTTTTTTTTTGAATCGAAATCTATATGTACCTAATAAACCAACAAACGATTATTTATATATACTCGCCAGCCTTTTTTTTCCACGGCCCACTTCATTGTTCCTTGCTTATAGCTTGCGGATAGAAGGGACACCTACACGGCTACACGCATGTTACGTGCATCCGGCATGTGCTCTTGATAAAAAAAAAATTAGATGGTTTCTATATATATCCATCAATTAGAGTGTCAACTAAATAAAAAATGACATCTTTTCATCATTAACTTGCAAGTCATCATATCTGCAGATGTGTCACGGTATTAAATGTACATAAAACTCAAATGAAACCCCAATAAGATTGACCTTAGAGAAATAACCATGTCTATATGAGAACCAAGACGTGAAGAGATATAATAGATATATAATGAAAAGAGAAGACATGTAATTGGATAAAATAATATTCTGTAGCAATTCAAACATTCAATAAACCATATTGTATTCATATCCAAATAGTCAAAGTCAGATATATATGATGTCGATATCCATTCATTTCTTATATGACAGCTATCACAATTCGTACTCGAATCCAAATCCGAAAAGGCATCCATTTGCATCCGATCTGTTTACACCACATTACTAATTTTGTGCCAGGTCGTCCCAAAAATTTCTAGGGTGTTGTGCCTAATTCAATATTAGGCCTTGTTTAGTTCTCCAACTTTGGGGCCAAATTCTACTATGCAAAAAGAAGATTCCCCGTCACATCAAAATACCGGCACATACATGGAGTACTAAATGTAGATGAAATTTAAAACTAATTGCACAGTTTTGTTGTACTTTGCGAGACGAACATTTTGAGCCTAATTAATCAATGTTTGGACAATTATTACCAAACAAAAACAAAATGCTACAGTGCGCTACAGTGATTTATCCATCCCCAAATTGGGGAACTAAACAAGGCCTTAGACTCTAAATTTATCTACATGATGTTATATATTGTTTGAAAACATATCATTCTTTTCTTTTTCATCAAATATGTCTTAAAATAGCATTTGACCTTTGTTTCAGAAGAATTATTTATCGACTAATGGATAAAAATTTCAAGGACTATTCTGTATTGAAAATAGCATTTATCCTTTTTTAGAAATAAAACGGTTGCATGTACAGATATCGAAAGTTAGTGAGAAATGATGTGACATTTAGTGGAGGATATCGTGGATAACTTGTATGTTGTGATTAAAAGATAGTATGATGTTGTGCCATTTAGTGGAGGATGAGTGGATAACGTGAATAGCTTTTGTGTGTATGTGTGTATATAAAATAAGTTATTCTGTAGCCACCTCCATTTACGATAATTTTTATACTTAATTTATGATAAAGTGAATACATATTTACGATAGTTGTGTTACTATAACACATGTAGATATTTGCCGTAACATCATAGTAAACCACTTAGAAGGAGTTACTGTAATCACATAAATTAGCATAGTAATTATCGTAACTCAAAGTGACTATAGAATAAGTTATTCTATAGCCCGTTGTGTGTGTGTATATATATATATATAATAGCTTGAATAGTATGATGTTGATATTGAAAACTACTGAGGTTTGCTTTTGTAAGCTATATAGCTTTTCACAAAACGTTGAGTATAGCAACAGAACGTGGTCATGTACGCATCTCTGTATAACATAATTAATTTGCATAGATTTAATTTGCATTAGGTGAGTTTTATTATAATTGTATTTATATTTATTTTTCGATGGTACAAACACAAATGTCCACAATGCAAACGTGTATGCATATTTATCCTTACGAACCGACACACTCAAATACTATCTCTGTAAGGAATTGCTGGCGCCGAGCGTGCGATGGGATAGGATTCCGTCGCACAGTAACCTGGGCACACTCCCACCGAATGGCCCATCAAAAAACGCCATCGCGCGACCCCGACTTCGGTCGCTAGCCCGCCCACCCGTGCCTGCCGCTACGTCGTATCGCTGCTGCACACACGTGTCCGTCCCTGTCTGCCTCGTCCCACCCCGCACGCTACCTCGCCCCCGTCTGCCACACCTCGCCCCACGCCCACCGCTCCTCCCCCTGAACCCTTCCTCTCTCTCTCCGCGCGGGCGGGACCCGGGATGAGGACGTGCACGCCCCGTCTGCAGGACCCCAGGCGCTCTACGTGCCCATCCGTCGGCCCCTGGCGCCCGGATCATGCCCCTATGACTTTGATCATACCTCTAAAATACAAAACACTTGCAACATGAAACACTTAAATGTAATATACGTCTAAAGCAGATAAAACATTTAAAATATACACACTTGCAACATGTGTGTGAAACATATGCAGCATCCAGATAAAACAATTATAACTTGCAACATGAAAACACTTATTGCAACATAAGACCGGAACAGCTGAAACATTTCGAACATACTCTTGCAACATATGTGTGAAACATGTGTAACATCTAGATAAAAAACGCTTATAACATAAGTCTGAAACAGATGAAACATTATAAACAAATGCTTGTAACAGGCCTTTGAAACACCTGCAATATGCCTCTGAAATACTTACAACATATGCAACATCTTAATCTACTTTTGCAACAATCATATTAACCACTTGCAACATATCTCTGAAACATCTGAAACACTTGAAACATACATTTACAACATAGAGGAGGGTAAGATGGGGCCGATTGATTCTGCCTCGGGGTGGGAGCCGGCGGCGAGCAGCAGCACGCGAACACCACCGACATTGGTGAAAGGTCCTAATTAGTTATTGGGGGGTGAATAGCCTAATTTAAAATCTACAAAACACTAGACAAACTCGTTAGATAATTAATTGACTATAAAGCTTTTTTTTGCACTAGTTCTACTAAGTGTTGCAAGTCACCTATCCCAATAATTCTATTTGCTATAATATCTTAATCAATCAATGGCTAAGTCACTACAAGCTCTCAAAAGTTAGCTACACTAAAGATCTCAACTAGGTGAGAGTGAGAAGCTACACTAGCAAAGGTAAGACAAGCTCTCAAACTAATTACACTAAAGAGCTTGTTACTACTAGTTTACGGAAATGTAAATAAGAGAGATGTAAGCTTTATACCACCGCGTCGAGGAATAACCAATCACAATAGGAGAAGATCAATCACCGGGAGAAATTCAAAGAATCAATCATAATGGAGACATGATTTTTCTCCCGAGGTTCATGTGATTGCTAGCACGCTAGTCCCCGTTGTGTCAGCCAACACTTAGTGGATCGGCGGCTAAGAGGTGTTGCACCAATTTCATCCACACGTTGGACACCGCTAGAACATACCCACAAGTGAGGTAACTCAATGACATTAGCAATCCACTAGAGTTACCTTTCGGCTCTCCATCGGAGAAGGTACAAGAGCCCTCACAATCATCGAAGCCGGCCACGAACTATCTCCAATACGTGCCGGACCTCCACCGTTGCTCTAAGTTGTCTAGGTGGCGGTAACCACCAAGAGTAACAAGAAATCCGCAGCCACAACGATCCCTAAGTGCCACTAGATGCAATCACTCAAGCAAATGCACTAGGAATCACTCTCAATCTCACTTTGATAATGAATCAAGAATGAAGATAAGTGGGAGGTATTTGCTTAGGCTCACAAGAATGTAAGTATGTCAAAGTGCTAAGAAGGTGAGCTCCGAGCCGACCAACCCATTTAAATAGAGCCCAAGAGCTCAAAGAGTCGTTGGCCCTGCGCAGGCACGATCAGACGCACCGATCGAACGCTACCCCTGCGTCCGGTCGCCCGAGTCCGATCGATGGATACTTGCCACGCGTCCCCATTTAAATCCCGCGCGTTGATTTTCAATGGTAACTTAACGGTCAGCGCCATAGTCAACCAATGACCGGACGCACTCCTCGCGCCACCTGACGTTGAGCCGACCGGAGTCCGTTTGTTTCCAGAGAGGGTTTTTCAATGCGAAAACACGACTGGACGCGCCCGGTCGAATGTGACCTGACGCCGGCCAGCGTTCGCTCCTCTCATTGTTCCTCCGTGCACGCGAGTAGTGCTGACGTCAGCGTACGTCAGCCGTGACCTGACGCAGCCCTTGCGCGTCTGGTCGCGCGTTGGCGCCTGCGTCTGCTCGCCCAAAGAAGTGACCGGATGCACAGGTGGCAGCGTCCCGTCCTTCACCCCACTCTTGGCTAGAGCAGCGCCGTCGCCTATAACTGACTGGATGCGCCCGGGGTGAGTCCAGTCGCCCCGCGGCCAGTGTCCGGTCGAGGACCATCTCCTCTTTTTCTTTTTTCTAAGTTCGCGACTGCTTCACCCTTACTTCTAACTTGCTAACCACAAAGTGTAGAACTTATGTGCATGTGTGTTAGCCCAAAGCATTTTACAAGTGTCACAAGTCAGTACACTAGGTTCCTAAATGCAATGTACAAAACATGTCATATAGTGGCACTCGATAAACCGTTTAGCCAAAAATTTTCTCTTTTTATAGTACGACTATCGATCCTAAATGTGATCACACCTATATGGTGTCTTGATCACCAAAACTAAAACCCTAAGCAATACCTTTGCTTTGATCTCCATTGGATTTTTTCTCTTTCTTTTTTTTCAAGTTAAGCACTTGATCATCTCTTGGTCATCACCATGCCCTATGATCATCTTCTTAGCTCCATCACTTAGATTGTACCAACCTCATCTAATCTACACACTTAGCATAGAGGTTAGTACTAAGATTTCATTAATTAGCCAAAACCAAACTAGGGTTTTCAACTAGGCACCCTCGTGGGTGCCCTTGGCTCGGCCGGGATCAACCTGAGGTGCACGACGGCACCACCAACACCAGCCAAGGTGAGCGACGCGCCCAACGACGCGGGAGTGAGCGGCGTGGGTGGGCGAGTGGTGGGTGAGACTGCTGGAGCAAAGAGCGAGAGCGCGCAGGTGGGGGCACGCACGGGGAGATGGCCGCCACGGCGAATGCGGAGTGGGGGGACGGACGGCCGTTGGGCGCCATGAAGCGAGCTATGGATGAGCGCATGGGGAGATATTTTTTAGAGAGGGATGGGGAAGATGTAGAGAGAAGGAGGCAGTCTTGTTGGGCCGGTAGTGTGCAGGCCTAAAACGGCAGTGTCCGATCGGACGGACGCCCGCCCCTGTGCATTATCGATCTCTATAAGCAGTTCTGGAAAACTAGATTGACAAATCATCATCATATAGGAGTCTTGCTATCGCAGGACGTTGTTTATTACTAAAAGAATAGAGGAGTTAAATTCTAATATAAATTCAACCACTGGTGTAAAATTTTTGAAGGAACCGGAGGGACCAGAGGCCCTACTGGAATTTATTAAAAGAAGGTTCCGAAAAGCACAAATTACAGATCACAAATAGTAGGGACTAGCAGGTAGAAGGAGAATTAGGAGACAAAGAAGGAGGTAAAAAACACTAAAGACACAACTGAGAGAAACCAGGCTACACTAGATTGCTATCCATTGGTTGATTCTGGGAGAGTAACTTTTCTTAGCTGTCAGCACCAAAAGCTGAAGCTCCACTCTGAATTCAATTTTCAGGTTTTGCAGGTTTGGGCCTATCTGACGAAAGATTGCATCATTTCTTGCCTTCCAAATTGCCCAGCACATTAGAATGATGACTTCCATGAAGAAAGGAACTTGCAATTGATTTTTGAAGCTTTGTAAGTTCTGAAAAGGATCAAGATTTGAATCCGGTTGAAGGTTTATCCAGGGCCAACATTGATAGGCAAAAGGGCACTCGAAAAAAGATGAGTGGAGGATTCATGAGCTGCACCATTGCGCACAAAGGGCAGCTGTAGTCTTGCAAGAGCATGTTTTTTCTTCTCAGAAGCTCCCTAGTGCTGAATCTATCTTTTATGAGCAACCAAAATACACTGGTGTAAAGTCAAAACTTAGAACTTAGATACGCAGCTAGAGTGACATGATACAATATGTTAAGAGTAGGCTAATTAAGACAAGTACAAACAAGCCACAACTAGACGGGGCGCGGATCAGGGATTGCATAGAAGTGTTTCGTACAGTTTCGAAGAATTGAACTTCAGACGATGCATCAGTCAGTGTTAGCAGCAGCAACTATACATGCAATGCAAAAATGGCATCGAGCGCTTCTGTCCCCTTGATTAACATACCTAAATTCAGTACTGCGACACACTTAAGCTCACATGAGCTGTCCCTGCTCGTCTTGAATGACTGAATGTCTGAATCTCGACCATACTTTCATTTCGGTCACGCAATAAGAGACTTGTTTACGCGATCTCACGTTTTTTTTGTTTTACTGATCAAATCACAGCCATACAGGAGTACATACGGTGGATGCAGAGCATCGATGAATGGGATTGGGAATGAGAGTACAATTTATTTACGTACTACGTACGAGATTAGCTAGGTTGTCATCACCTGCAGCTGCAGGTTATTATTTAAAGTTGCATGTATGTACTCGATCATGCACCATCGTGGCGTCTACCAATCCGGACTCGCATCGCATAACACATTCACCACGAGCTGGCGTCAGCTGCTCAAGCGCGGCAGTAGCCGCGCCTGAGCTGGGCCCGGGCGCAGCCGCCGCCGCCCACGACGAACTCCTCTACCTCCTCTTCGTAGGTCTCCTCGTACTCGTAGGTCTCGGTCTCCTCGCAGGTCTCTTCGTAGTCGTAAGTTTCCTTTTTCTCATAGGCCCCGTAGCTGTGGTGGGAGCCCCCGCCATGGTGATTTGCCGCCATGGCGTTGTTAGCCTTCGTCATGGGATAGTTGTCGAAGCAGCGCTCGCGGGCCGGGGCCTGCTTCTTGCCCCCGTCGACCTCCTTGAACGACTCTTTGTGGACAACGTGGTGCTGCAGCACGGCGCCGCCTGCATGGCTGGGCCTCTCGGCGACCTTGGTGACGTGCTCGCCGGAGTGGGTGCGGTGGTAGTTCGTGGTGGAGTGCGGTTGGCCGTAGCCATAGCCATTGCTGGGGCACCTGAACATGGCTGCTCGCTACTTGGTTGCTTTCCCTTTGTGTGCCTTGGCACTTGGATCGCTGTGGCTCGGCGCTGCACGGATGTGCTTAAACTGGCATTTTATAGGCGTGCTAGCGGCCAGCGCTGATCGATTGGGCTGCGGCGTTGTTTAGTTGCCCTGTACGGTAGCACGTTTTAGTTTTATTAGGCAAATAGTGTCTAACCGTTGACTAATTAGGTTTAAAACGTTCGTCTCGCAAAGTACAACCAAGCTGTACAATTAGTTTTTGATTTCATCTATATTTAGTACTCTATGCATGTATCACACGTTTGATATGACAGAGAATCTTTTTTTTACATAGTGCATTTTTCAGGTAACTAAACACAGAGTAATGCCGCATTTGTTATGGGCTGGTGGTAGTGGACTAGTGGTAGGGTAGGATAGGCATTGGGACGACCTCCATGCTGGTTTAATTCTTCATGTCCATTCCTCAGGCTGTGTTTAGTTCCTGAATTTGGGGTGACAAAATTTACTGTAGCATTTCATTTGTATTTGGTAATAATTGTCCAACCGTTGACTAATTAGACTCAAAACGTTAGTCTCGCAAAGTACAACCAAACTGTGCAATTAGTTTTTGATTTTATCCACATTTAGTACTCCATACATGTATCGCAAGTTTGATATGACGAGAAATCTTTTTTTGTATAGTGTACTTTTCAATGGATCTAAACACAGCCTCAAGTGTTGAGCTAGGCATCTCGTTGCGGGGGAATAAACTCGAATTCAATAAAGGGCATGTTTAGTTGCCCAAAGTTGGTGCCGCCAAAATCACTGTGCAACACTATAGCACACTGTAGCATTTCGTTTGTATTTGGTAAAAATTGTCCAAACATTGACTAATTAGGCTCAAAACGTTCGTCTCGCAAAGTACAATAAAACTGTGTAATTAGTTTTTGATTTTATCTATATTTAGTACTCCATATATGTGCCGGTATTTTGATGTGATGGGAATCTTCTTTTTGCATAGTAGAATTTGGGAGCAAATTCTGGAATCTAAACGAGGCCAAACTCCAAATGACAGAAACAAAGATCCTGTTCGATCCATAAATGATAAAGCAGCAAGATCCTATTCGCGCGCCACATTTGACGGTCCATAGTCCCCTTGTTTAGCCAGGAGAAATACGGATAGGTTTCAATCATATATAGCTTGCGTGGTTTGAGTGTCGATCACTCAGTGTTGTTAGCTTAACTCGGTGTTCTGTATCACGGCAAATATTTTACCGTCCTTATAGCGCCCAAACAAAAACACACACTCTTATGAACACACGCAAGCAAACTCTATCTCTACGAGCACATTTCAAAGATTGGCCGATAGATTTTGAAATTATTGATGAATTATCGTAGGAGTCTTGACACATCTCCATCTATTGAAAGAATAGAGCAGTTAAATCCTAAAATAAATCTGAAAAGTGTGACCACCCATGCTAAGCCGAGACTCAAACTCAAATGCATAGCAGTTGCATGATACAATATTTTAGGGTGAGCTAATTAAGACATGCACAAGCGAGCCACAACTGCAAGGGATGGGTCAAGGATCGCATAGAAGAGTCTCTGTATATTTGAAGAATTAAAACTTAGACGATGCATCAGTCACTATACAGTGCAACAACTATATATGGTCAAATGGGCTGGGTCATATAGACGGCATGGGGCCTGGCCTATTTAAGCACGGCCCGACACCATACGCTATTGGGCTTATATCGGTCCAGCATAAGTTGTGCTTGGACCTCTCCTTCAGCCTGCAGTGTCGGTCGCCTCCCCCGACTACTCCCTCCTCTCTTGACCTCTTCGCCACCGATTCCCCCACAGGCCCGCCTCCTCCTCATGAATCACGACCCGGTAATGCTCTCCTCAAGGCATCCAACCCATCGGACGTTGCGCTTCCTAGTCCACGTCGCTCGCTCCTGCTCGTCACGCACCCCTACTGCGACGCTCGCTCTCGTCCATGCCCACGACGCAGCGCCCCACCCGTGACACTCACTCCCGCTGGCGACGCCCAATCATCTTCCTCTGTGGCCTTTCTCCAGCCCAGGGGCGTCGCGCCACGGGCACCGCACCCGCCCGCCCGACCGCTGTGGCCTTCTCCCGCGTGGGGGGTCGCTCGCCGCGGACACTGCACCCGCCCACCTACTGCACCCCCACTCCGTGCCGACGTCGATCTCCGTACCGACATCGAGCTCTGTGAGACGACTAGCCTCAATTCGTCTAAGCAGCAAGGTAACATTGTGCTAAAAGCACATGTTGCAGGCATATGTTTCAAGTGTCTCAGATGTTTCAAAGGTATGTTGTAAGTATTTTATATCGATGTTGCAAAAGTAGATCGGGATGTTGCACATGATGCAATGGCTACACATGTATGTTTGAAGTATATGTTCCAAATATTTTATCTGTTTTAGACGTATGCTGCAAATGTTTCATTTGGATGTTGTAAAAGTAGATCTGAATGTTGCATATATATACGAGTGTTTCAGGTGTTTTCATATGTATGTTGCAAATGCTTCATCTGGATGTTTGCATATATTCGCAATAGCTACACGTGTTTTCAAGTTCTTTTAATTTGGTGTTTTTTGCAAGTGTTTCAAATGTATGTTGCAAGTGTTTTAGCTGTTTCTGACGTATGTTGCAAGTGTTTTATCTGGATGTTGCAAAAATAGATAGAGTGTTGCACATGTTGCAATGGGAGCCACCTGCCCATCTGTCTGCTGCAGCTGCTGGGGCGCCACCATGGGTCACCGTGCAGGGGAGGCCGGCAGACGCATCCGCGACACAACATGCATAGACGGGGGCAAGTGTCTGGGATCCACATGGGTTCCTACGTGTGGGCGCGGTGCTCAGGCGAAATAGCTGTGTGGGGTCCACGTGGTGGAGCGCGGCATGGGCATCTTTTTGCGTGTGGCGGCCTCCCACGGGAAGGACGAAGGCGTCTGATATTTTGGGTGGCTTCGGACGTCCGTCGCCAGTAACGCCCATCATGACCTCTTCAGCGCCGATTCCTCATAGGCCGTAGCCTCCCTCTCCCATCGTCTCCCATCCCAGCCTCTTCGGTGCCGATTCCCATCAAGCCATAGGGAGCCACACCCTTCTGCCCCCTCCCTCCCTTCCTTAGCCTCGTCCTCCTCTGTCTCCCCTTCATGGTTACGAAGCTTCCGGTTTAGGCCTTGATTGGATGCGCATGTATTCATCTCAATCCACATGTGTTGAAATGGATTGGGGTGGAATTCAATTCCATTCTACTCCAACACACGTGGATTGAGGTGGATACACATGCATCCAAACAAGGCCTTAACGTGAATAAAAAAACCAAAGAATATACCAAAGATGCTGGTAGTCTAACAAGTCCAAACAATCTAAATGTACCAGAAAAAGGTAATAATAAACACGCTGGCCCTTTCCTTTTATTCACGTCACGGTCTTATTCTCGTATACATAAGGTACATCGGCATGGCATGCACACGCTACCACAGTACATGCGTACGTGTACAAACGCATGCATACTAGGACCGTGCAGTCGTGCACACACTCACACATGCTCCCTCTATCCCAAATTATAAGACATTCCAAGAATCTTGAAGAGTCAAATGATCTCAAGTTTGATCAAATTTATATGATAAGATAATAATATTTATGACACCAATTAAGTATTATTAGATTCTTTATTAATTATATTTTCATAGTATACCTATTTGATGTTATAAATTTTTATATTTTTTTATAATTTTGGTCAAACTTAAGATACTTTGACTTTCCAAGATTCTTAGAATGCCTTATAATTTAGAATGGAGGGAGTACATATAGATGATGCATGCAATTCAGCCATATATATATAGCGACCTGTCAGGCAGGCAGAGCCCTGATGATGGCAGTACGTGATGATGCGTGCTCAAGCGTAGTACTGGCCGGTGCACGAATCGTAGCGCTTGCTCTCGCAGGCGTCGTACAGGCGCCCACCGTGCCCGTGGCCGTGCACGTGGTGCTGCTCACGGTGTTCCCCGAGGTAGCCATCATGGCATGATCCCTCTTGCCCGCCATGGACGTGGTGGTGGCTGCCGCTGTGGACGAGGTGGCCGTGGTGTCCCCTGCTGGCGCGCGCCACCTCGTCCACCTCCTCGTACTCCTTGCGGACGACGGCGTAGCGCTCGCCGCCCTCGCCGTGGCAGAACCCCGGCTCGGCGTACGGCCTCCTCGCCTCCTCCGCGCAGTAGCCGGGCTCCGAGTAGTACGCCATGGTGGTGTGGTGCTCTACTCAGCAGCCTTGTTTGCTGCCTCGTGTGCGCGCGTGTGTGCAGTGATAGATCTGCAATGCTGAGACCTGACCGATGCAGGATACATGGACGGGCCCTGCGCTTTTATAGCGTGCAAGCTCTCCGACCATGCATTGTTTGCTTTGCTAAATGACGGTTAGCCAGCGGCGTGCATGAGTGGAGATGGGAATTTGTTCTGAATCACTATCGGAATCCGCTTCTTTGCCGAGCGTCGGAGGCTTTGCCGAGCGTTTTTTTCGGGCATTCGGCATTGCCGAGTGGCAAAGCCTTCTTTATTGAGTGCCAAAGTAAAACACTCGGTAAAACAATTTTTCAAACCACGTTTTGGTGCCCTAAACGAATTCAAATAAAAAAGTTTTCAACTACAAAGTTTCATAACTTCTCATGATCTACAAGCTTTATATTGGTCATTTCTTCATTCGACAAAGTAATAATTACGTTGTTCACAAAATCTATATGTCTCTCATGTAGTTTCATGAAACTATAAGAGATATATATAAGATTTGTGAACAATGTTAGCACCACAATTTTGGATGGAAAAACTTCCTAAATGAAGTTTGTAGATCTCGAAAGGTTATGAAACATTGTAGTTGACCACTTTTTAATTTGAATTCATCTTGTCATGCAAAACTACGTTTGAAATTCAAAATTTTAAAATTCGAATTTTTCAAAAGACCTCGGATGGAAAAACTTCCTAAATGAAGTTTGTAGATCTCGAAAAGTTATGAAACATTGTAGTTGACCACTTTTTCATTTGAATTTATCTTGTCATGCAAAACTAAATTTGAAATTCAAAATTTTAAAATTCGATTTTTTCAAAAGACCTCGGATGGAAAAACTTCCTAAATGAAGTTTGTAGACCTCAAAAAGCTATGAAACATTGTAGTTGACCACTTTGTCATTTGAATTAATATTATCATGCAAAACTACGTTTGAAATTCAAAATTTTAAAATTTGAATTTTTCAAAAGATCTCAGATGGAAAAACTTTCTATATAAAAAATGTAGAGCTAGAAAGGTTATGAAATTTTGTAGTTGACAACCTTTTGATTTGAATTCGTTTTGGACCTCAAACAATCAATTTTCACTTGGTTTAATATAATATTTGAGTAACCGAAACGATATATAGACGTATATGAGTGTGTAGTGTAGGTGGCAAAGGAGGTATCGCGTGAGGGAGAGATCTTGAGTTTGAATCCCGCCGACCGCGTAGCCACGAATTTTGCGCGAAAATGCCTTTGCCGATCGGATTTTGCATGAAAAATGCCAGTGGCCCCCTCCCCCGATTAAATTTTTTTTTCAGGTTTTTTTCGCATTTTTTTTATTTCGCGCTTTGCCGAGCGTCGGACACTCGGCAAAGACTTTGCCGAGAGCTGCGCTCGGCAAAGACTTTACCGAAGACCTTAGAGGCTTTGCCGAGAGCCTGGAGCCCTCGGCGAAGTAGCCGGCTCCGGTAGTGGAAAGAGATACATGCTCGCTCACTGCTTTCTGGCCAGCCATGCCACCTGCCCGTTCGGATCGAGGATGGAAGAAAACTCCAGACGCATATATATTACAGAGACCCGTGTCTAGGAATTTTTTGATTGAGATAAAAGATTGATCAGGCTATAGCTATGGATTGAAGCAAAGTAGTCCAAATGGAATAAGAAAAGGGTTTGGATGATAGGAGGACGTCAGCGCAGATATGTCCAAGACAAGTGCAAAAAAAGAGGGGCCGTATATGGGTTACATGTTTAGTACAGTACTATATATACTTCAAGAAAAATGATAGGAAAGCCAAGTGTTTATACGGTTTATTATTTACATTTTTTATTTTTTCACTGTCAAACAGCACGGATTTTCTGTTTATATTTGCTAGTGATTCTATACTTTATGTTGTAGGATATATATTTTATATGATCAGAACCAACAATATAAACTAAAGATTCCCAATATTGAAATTTTTCATGAAGAATAAGAACAAATTGACATATATAAGTGTGAACTATATATAACTTTGTTAAATTGAATGGGGGAGCCGAATCCTGCTGCAAAAATACTGAAATCAAATTTTATCGAACAAGAATTATATTAAATTTTAGGAAAATGTACAGCGGCATTAGTGCTTTAATCAATATATGTAGTGCAGGTTCAAGTGATTTTGCTGCAATCTTTTGTCCACTGGACCTTTTTTTTTCCCTTTGTACAACGTTGTTTAGTTGAATTTGTTAATCCTAATATATTTCATCCATGTGCAATATGCATGAAATTCCTATTACTAACCCGTTTCGTTCGTTTAGAAACAGAAGCTAACCTTGGCCTAACCATGTTAAGCAGAGGACCGGACGGGGAATAAGAACTACAGACAGGTACACACACTGCAGAGACGACCGAGAGGATACGAATATAGCCATTTGTTTGTGTATATGATGAGATATTGCGGTAACTAACTTTATATTAAAATGCACACCATCTAGAATCCTATAAATATAACTCAATAATAGTCTATACAAAAATTCCTAATATGGCCACCTTAATAAGGGGAAAAACAAGAAAGCTAGTCTAAATAGTTGTGAACACGACTGAAGATCTCACTGATTCAACACCGTACCATTTATGTGCAGTTTTTTTTAGGCGATCATTGTAACCTTTTAGTCCATCTGCAGACAAACATGCATGCTGGCCGCTTTATGAGAAAGTGCAGACAAACATGAAACATGTTTGGGTTTTATTTATCTAGGCATCCGTTCTTCAAGCCTCAGATCGATCCCTGATCGGCAGCAAGTGCAACAACATTCTTCTAGGTTGGAGCGAGCTAGTAATCTTCATTATTCCCATCCATTTACCAGTCATATGGCTAATACTTCTGCGAGTTTTCATTTGTATACCTCATGCTGCAGAATTTAGAGCGAATCAAAGCAAAGATTGACCCTGGATTCGTTCGTGTTCTTTTTACTTGGCAAGGGCATGAATTTCAGAGTTTTTAACAACAGCACGTATGCAGCACGGAGAACCTGCTTTATTATTCAGATCACGAGCTTATTTTTACGTCGTTCGTACAGGGGCTGCATGCGTGCGTGCGTGCACGCTCGCGAAGTGAGTACACACATACAGTCATACATACGTATGGAGAAGACGCGCACATATATACTACCTTCCGTTTTTTTTCCCCACAATTTGCGGCCAGCAGTCATGGCCCTGGCAATCACGCTCAGCACCTTCCGTTTTTTTCCCCACAAAACCGGTTTCAAAAGAAAATGAAAATCAATCTTTCAGTCTTGCAAATTGACGTCTCCAGGACTGCAGGGTCCATCCTTTATTTTCTATTCCTCTATATATCTACCTGGTCGATTGTTTCCTTTGTTTCTTTTTTTCCTTTCTTGTTTCCTTCCGTTGCTATTTGATCACGGTGGATCACTTGCAGCGGCAGCGGCGTGTGGCACGTACGCATCCTTGGAAGGAGGCAAATGCGTCAGCAGCTCTACGAGCATCGACAGGTTCAAGCGGGAGCACTGAGTACCAAACTTGCTGAGTACCAGTAGAGCCTTCACTTCATTTTTTCAGTGTTCTTGATTCACTACAACCTACATTATCTCAATTTTTTTTTTGTGACTATGGAAGTCAGTAATTATCATCCTGAACCCTGCCCCTGCCTCTCCCGACAGGTCGCTAGCTCTTCCTCCGTGGTCCTTCCTATCTGGACACTTCAACCTGGCCTCCTCGCCCCTGCCATATGCGATATGCCAGAGCGTGGGTACGCTTCAAAGGGACGACTGAAGCAACGCTGCAGCTGTCCTATACGCCAGGTCTTTGTTGGCCCCTTCCCTGACGACGAGCACTGATTCTTCACGGTGTGGTGTACGCTTCAAAGGGACTACCAGCAGCAGGCCACAGCACCTGATTTAAAGGACAACGTCGTGGTGTCTGCTATCAAGCACGTTGGTTGCACAATGTTTTTTTTTTTGTGTGTGGATCCTATGCCTCATGAATCAAAAGTATGTCCATGGCCAAATGTACGCTTCCGAGTGGATGCTGATTTATTGAATGGCGTCGAGCAATTGGTTGAACTAAAAAGCTTTTTTAATGGACTTGGATTACTCATGTAGTGATCGCCAGTGTAAATCTGTCATCCCGGCGTATTATCCTTTGTGTTTATCTTCTTGCTGACTACTTGTTCGTTTTTTTACAATAAACAAAAGCGGATACAATGATGGTCTGGGAAGAAAGTTTTCTTACACACTAGGGAAAATTTCATCATGAAGCAAAAATGTTTTAACCCGGCCGGCAAAGATATGACTCATGGTTCTTTTTAACATATACTAGAGGTCCAAGAGCTACTCCGACAATCATGACGTTCTTGGATAGCTACGAGTAGTAAGAGGGATGAAAGCAAAGATATGATGTAGCTAAATTTGCATTTGTTAATTTTTATCTTAGGTACAAATGTTGGGATAAGAATTTCCCTCAAAGGGTGTCTATAAAACATTAGGTCTCCAAGTTCACTATCTATATGGGTAAGAGTAAATCATCCCTGCATATATGAAATGGAGAAAAAAATTTATTGTGTTCATCTTGTTTGATTTGAAATATTTCTTAAAAACATTGCATGAAAATGGAAGACATCTAGCAACATATGGATATATTTTTTTTTGCTTAACAAGGATCCTCGGACAGGATCAAACATCTCGTGAAATTTCCGTGGCACAAGATGTGAAGTTCTATACGATCTTGACTTTGGCCCGCTTCGTCAACCTCGACTTATTTGGCCACAGCTCGCTCTTCATATTCCCGCTGCAACGCAAGGGCATGATCCTAGTATAGATCTAATTTCTAATATTCAAAATTCAACTATGGATTATGGAAGGAAGTAAATCAGTAGAAGATCTAGTTATTGTTAACGTTAATGTAAAACTGGATGTTGTCGAACCTTGGAAAACAGGCCAGCTTCTAACGTTGTTGGCCAAGATAGTAAAATTATAATTCAGCCATCTCGAGCCTAATCTAGTGAAACCAGAACTAGCAAAGAAAAATTCAAAGCCTCCCGAAAAGATCAGAGTATACATCTAGTACACTCCTATACTCGGGCGGCAACAACAAAAATAGGATCCGCATGATCGATTGTGTTTAAATCGGTCAGTATACTAAAGCAAAACCAAAGTTGTTAAAGCCAAAAAAAAAAAAACTGTTAAAGCCAAAAATGCCACAACAAGCGCATCAATAGAGAGAAGTCAAAGTTTAACGGTAGGAAGCTTCCGGTTAAATGTCAATCAAAAACCAAAGAATACCAAGATACTAGTCAGTCTAACACAAATCCAAACAATATAAATGTACCAGAAAAAATGTAATAATAAACACGCGGGCCCTTTCCTTTATTTACTTCACGGTCTTATTCTTGTATACAGTACATAATAAGGGTGCATCAGCATGGCATGCACACGCTACCACAAGTACATGCGTACGTGTACAAACGCATACATACTAGGACCGTGCAGTCGTACGTGCACACATTCACACATACTATATGAGTTGATACGTGCATTCATGATTCAGTGTGTGTGTGTGTGTATCGACCTGTCAGGCAGGCAGGGCCTGTACGTGATGCGTGCTCAAGCGTAGTACTGGCCGGTGCACGAGTCGTAGCGCTTGCTCTCGCAGGCGTCGTACAGGCGCCCACCGTGGCCGTGGCCGTGCCCGTGCACGTGGTACTGCTCACGGTGTTCCCCTACGTAGCCACCATGGCATGATCCCTCGTGCCCGCCATGGATGTGGTGGTGGCTGCCGCTGTGGCCGAGGTGCCCGTGGCCGTGGCCATGGTGTCCCCTGCCGGAGCGCGCCACCTCGTCCACCTCCTCGTACTCCTTGCGGACGACGGCGTAGCGCTCGCCACCCTCGCCGTGGCAGAACCCCGGCTCGGCGTACGGCCTCCTCACCTCCTCCGCGCAGTAGTTGGACTCCGAGTACTACGCCATGGTTGTGGTGCTCTACTCAGCGGCCTTGTTTGCTGCCTCGTCAGTGGCGGAGCCAGAAATTACGGACAGGGGGCCGGTCCAAAGAAATTATGGACAGGGGGCCGGTCCAAAGAGTTTTAACCATAAAATAACTGAGTGTAGCTTATTTATTTGGATTTTTTACACTGTGGATGAGCTCATCCAAAGATAAAATGCAAATTTATATGATTTTATTGTCCAGAAGTCATCAAAAAATATATAACAAATCTTTTATTATATCCTTCTAATATAGATCATTAAATTATCTATTACATAAAAAGTTTGCACTTATGTTGGGTGGGGGGGGCATGGCCCCTGCCAGCCCCCCTGGCTCCGCCAGTGTGCCTCGTACTTGTGCGTGTGTGTGCAGTGATCTGCAATGCTGAGGCTGTCCGCCCTGCGAAACTGTAAGCCATCCTCCAGTAACGTTTAGAGGAAAAAATGCTGCAGCGCCATACTGTAAGTGACACGCTATCCTAGCGCACGACGCTTCTTCCTCTATTTCTAGCGTGGAGAAAAGTGAGTACGCTATCCTGACACGGTCCCACCTTGCTTGTCCTGCACGCTCGTGTTACCGAGGGATGAGGGGAAAAGGTGGAGAGAGAGTGCATGCATAATGGACCCTACTATTTCAACTGACTGAAAAAATATTATAACTCACAAACCAAAAAACCAAATAAATTCCGATTACACCATTGAATTCATTTCGATAAATTTTTCAAAACAAGATCCCACTTGATATATTTAGATAAAATTTATTTACAGACATGTGGGTCCCATTGTGGATAGAGGATGCTATAGAGTATGGATGAGTGCGGGAGAAATTGATATAGACAGTGGCGGATCCAAAGGGGGGGCTGGGGGGCTCCAGCCCCCCCTAATTTCTTGATTTCAATGCTAATTACTGTAGCAAAAACTTGATTTCACCGTTAAATCTTCGTGCAAATCAACATCTCTGTTGTTTTAGCCCCCCCTTATCCCGCATCCCACATCCGCCACTGGATATAGATGATAGAATCTCAATGATCAGGATGGAATATTCCTTTTAGATGATGAATTTAGAATACCACGAGTGCGGATAGCATAAGACCTGACCGATGCAGGATACATGGACGGGCCCTGCGCTTTTATAGCGTGCAGGCTCCCCGGCCATGCAGCGTTGCTTTGCGAAATGACGGCGAGCGGTGTACATTAGTGGAGATGGGAATTTGTTCTGAAAGAGATGCATGCTCGTTCATTCTTTCTGCCAAGCCGTGCCACCGGCCCGTTCAGATCCAGAGGATGGAAGAGAACTCCAGACGCATGCATATTACAGAGACCCATGTCTCTAGGAATTTTTTGATTGAGATAAAAAGCTTGATGAGGCTATAGCTATGGATTGAAGCAAAGTAGAGTGTAAATGGAATAACAAAAGGGCTTGAATGATAGACGGGTACCACAGTGGCCAGGTGATCTCCAATTTTCCAAAACTCATTTGGAAGGCTTGGGCTACGCCACGTTGCAAATTCTTCGTATGGCTACTTCTACAAGTCGGGTTTGGACAGCAGCCAGACTCCAATTAAGGGGATGGAAAAATAACTACTTCTGCGCGCTTTGTGAAAGGAACGTGGAAACTGCGGTCCACCTCTTCATAGAATGCCCCTACGGAGAAGAGTATGGACCCTAGTGGTAACATGGAGCAACTGTACAAACCTTCAACCTTCCAGCTGGACCGACCACTATGACATGGAAGAGTAGTTTATGGCCATGAGCATCTCCAAGAGTTTAGCAATTGAGTTTGACATCCTTGAAAATTTGACAAAACACGAAAATTTGCTCTCCAACAGCTTGGCAAATTCACTTGGCATCCTCCCCGTCCGCGCGCGTATCTTTACGCGCGCAGACTCGACTCCACATCGCTACTTTGCTCTGCGCCGTGAGACTTCCCGCGCTCGAGGGGAAATTTCCTCCTCTCCTTCCCGCGCGACGCCGGCGGCCTGGTCGCGATAAAGCTCCCTCGCACGGTCTTGGCGAGTAGATCAAGGACGCCGTGGGTGCACGGCCTCCGTCCTGGTGAGTAGATCAAGGCCGCCCTCCCACGCCGGCCGCCAAGATCCTGACGCTGCTGGTGGCTGGCAGGTCCTGCACATTCTCTGCACATTTGCTCCTGTCCCTTTGACAAATGCTGGAGACATGAGGCTATCTGCACTCGTCCACCTCTATTTTCATCTCTAAAAAGGAATATTGTATCCTAGTCATCGAGATTCTCTACTCTATATCTATTTCTCCCGTACCCATATTATCTCTATCCCATATTCTATACCCACTATTTCATATTTTATTCCCCTTCCTCCCCCTTCTCTCTCCCCAACTCTCTGTCTCTCTTCTGCTACAGTGTTTGGCATGCATGCACAGTGCACCTCTGGGTATAGCGCGCGTACCGGCCGGCCGCTACGCGCCCGTGTGCGATACAGGCGCGCGGTGCGGGCGCGCGCACGCTACGCCTGGCGTAGCGACCGGTTTGCAGGTCCGCAGTGCGGACAGCCTGATGGCCGGCAAATCCTGCAGATCGCGACCCTCTGCCGGCCGCGACGCAAGGACGCTCGCGAGCAGATGACCTGGTACCGGTCAACAAACTGCTTGGTGGGCCCTTCTTTTTTTTTTAGTTTTGCCAAGTCAAAAATAGGGAACTATTAGAAAGAGGCTTTATTTTAACTTGGCATATCTTGTGGCAACTTGACAAAACACAAGATTTGCCAAGTGAAAATTGCCAAACTCTTAGAGATGCTTTAACGATGGAACGAAGGTGGCACACTCTCTGACAATACTGACTACTTAGCACATCTGGAAAGAATGAAATGCCAGAGTTTTCAACGGAAATAGAAGTGCTGAGGAAGCTGTGTTTACAAGGATTAGGGATGAGTGCACTGATTGGGTGTCAGTGGGGGGTGTGGTAATTAGCTACCTCATGATTGCTCCAAACTTTGGGAGTAATTAGCGTAATCTCCTAAACATCTCATGTGGCGGTCTGCCACATGGGATGGCGCCTCTCGCGCATGCATGTTGAAACTCTGTTTCTTGCTTATTAATATATGCCGGGCAACTGGATCTTAAAAAAAAAAGATAGACGGATACCAGTGAAGATATGTCCAAGGCAAGTGCAAAAAAAGGTCATATATGGGGTTACATGTTTACTACAGTACTATATATACTTCAAGAAAAATTATAAGAAAGCCAAGTGTTTATACGGTTTATTTACGTTTGTTAATTTGTCACTATCAAACAGTATTGTTTTTGCTGTTTATATTTGCTAGTAATTCTACACTTCGTGTTGTATAGGATGGATTTTAATATGATCAGAACCAACACTAAACTAAAAATTCACAATATTGATATTTTTCCTGAAGAACATGAACAAATTGACATATATAAGAGTCAACTATATATAACTTGGTTAAATTGAATGTGGGGGAGCGAGTCCAGCTGCAAAACTACTGAAGTCGAATTTTTGGAACAAGAATTATATTAAACTTTACAGAAAACATACAGCGGCATTAGTGCTTTAATCAATGTAGTGCAGGTTCAAGTGATTTTGCTGCAACTTTTTGTCCATTGGACCTTTTTTTCCCTTTGTACAAGGTTGTTTAGATGAATTTGGTTATATCCTAACATTTCATCCATGTGTAATATGCATGAAAGTCCTATTACTAACCTGTTTCGTTTGTTTAGAAACAGAAGCTAACCTTGGCCATCATAACCATGTTAAACAGAGGGCCGGCCGGGGAATAAGAACTACCGACAGGTACACACACGGCAGAGACGACCGAGAGGATACGAATATAGCCATTTGTTTATGTACTAGTAAAAATGTCTTGCAACGGAGTTTAGGATCAATAACTGAATTATTTGTAGTTCGAAAATTTAACAATCATGTTATGTGTTCTAACATCTTGTAACCAGACTTTATATTATTTATTCTAACACATTGAATATGAGAGACTCAGTGATTAATTATTATGTCATGTTTCTCTATTGATCTTAATATTTTATTTCGGTCACAATGCTTTAACTCGTACAGGCTTAAAAAACATAGTATCATGGAAACAATTTTTTACTCGTGCGTTGCAACGGAACTCAATACACATTTAATTGGAACTTTACAATAAATTAATATTAACATTAGGTATATAGTATAGATTAGGTTGCTTGGTTCATCCACGATTTAATGAGTTCTGGACACAAAAACCAGATGATGTCATTGTCTTACTCACGGTCCAGAGGTGCGTCCGGTGAGGATTGTCTTCCACGAGCAACACGTTCGCGCTGGGGACTCGCACGGTCCCAAGTGTCTTCTGGCCTTCACGTGGATCATCGCCCTCCTCCTAGGTCTGAACCCGTGGCCGCCGCCGGCCGCTGTGACATCGGCAATCACCTTGTTGATGCTTGCGTGCATCCCGCTGCCGTCTAGCGCCCACTAAGATGCATGTCCGTCGTGATGTTGGCCACTGCAGGGGATTCACAAGCCTCATGTCGTTCTCGGACCAACAGGATACATGGGAACATGTTGTTTCCTGTCAATGACAGCGAGGGCGTGGGCGCAGGTGCCACAGACGGCAAGACGCTGCTCTAGCCCTTGATCTTGCTAACGTGCGACACCAGCGCAGTGCAAATAAACTGCGTTGCACACCGCGGTCCCTTGATCTAACGTGCAGCGCCAGCACGGTATTGATGAACTGCGTCGCGCCCCGCGGATAGAAACCGGTAGACGGCGAGGCCATCGCATGTGTCCTGGTTGATCATCGTGGCGCTAAGCCATGTCGCGGACCCGTTGGCATGGGACCCGGACCTGAACACCGTGATTGTGCGCGTTGGTGAGCTGGCCGAGTGTGATGTTGTGCTGGTCGGTGCAGTCGCACATGCCCAATGACGGCTACACAGGTGCAGACATTGCGAGGTTGCGCGACAGCGCGCGCCCCATCGTGATCCGGGTAGTCATCGTGATTCACTTACGGACGCCGTGAATGAGGCCTCCGCCGACCGCATCTCCGCCGATTTGCAACTAAAAAACAAGAATCGGGCAGCACGAACGGAGACAGAGACAAGAAGAAAGACGGATAAAAAAAGATACATGGACCGAGTAGGATACGGGAAAGAAACCAGCTGAGAAAGTGCGTGAATTGGCTAGACAAATTTTATGTTGAAAATTTGGTTCTTTAATACTCCTATTTTTCCATCACCATCCAAAATAAAATAGAACTCCAATCTGGTTACGTCTTGGCTCATGGAAATCAGATAAAGGACTTGAGTCCAAGAAAAATAATGGTTTAGGTCAGCGTAGAGGTCGTACTTACTCATGTTCCTAAAATAGACATATTTAAGATTGAATCTTGGTTTAGGACGAGTCTTACATCTTACATGTAATATTGGTTTAGGAGGAGTCTTATATCTTACATGTAGGTGGAAGAAAAAAATCTTGGCGGAAATTTTTCCTAAATATTAGGTATAGATATATGATGAGATATTGCGGTAACCGACTTTGTGTTAAAATGCACACCATCTAGAATCCTATAAATATAACTCAATATTATTTTTATACAATTACCAAAAAGAAACATATGGCCACCTTAAGAGTAAGGGGAGAAAAAGAAAGCTGGTGTAAATAGTTGTGAACACGACTGAAGGAGTGAAGGTCTCACTGATTGAACACCTTGCCATTTATGTGCAGTTAAGCGATCATTGTAATTGTAACCTTTTAGTCCATCTGCAGACAAAAATATGCATGCATGTTTTTTGGCCGCTTAATGAGAAATTGCAGACAAACATGTTTGGGTCAGATCCATCCCTGATCAGCAGCAAGTGCAACAACATTCTTCTTCTAGGTTGGAGCGAGCTAGTAATCTTCATTATTCCCATCCATTTACCAGTCATGGCTAGTACTTCTGTGAGGTTTTAATTTGTATACCCCATGCTGCGGAATTTAGATCGAGCGAATCATATCATAGCAAGATTGACCCTGGATGGATTCGTTTTCTTTTTACTTGGCAAGGGCACGAATTTCAGAGTTTTTAACAACAGCACGTATGCAGCACGGAGAACCTGCTTTATTCAGATCACGAGCTTATTTTTACGTCGTTCGTACAGGGGCGCTGCATGCGTGCGTGCACGCACGCACGCTCGCGAGAGTGAGTACACACATAGTCATACATACGTATGGAGAAGACACGCACATATATACGTGATACATACATACACACATATATATACGTGGCTCAGGGTCCAGTCCAGGTTCAGATCATGATACGTGCATCGATCGAGCCCGCGTGAAGCTGGTCACTTGTCGGCCTTGACGACGAAGTTCTCCTTGCGCTCGTGGAACTCGCCGGTGCAGGTGTTGACGTCCTCCTCGAACTTGGACTCGCGGGCCTCGAAGTGGCCGTGGCGGCCGCCGGCGCGAGACACGCTGTCCACCTCCTCGAACTTCTCCTTGACGACGTGCTGCTGGACGCCGCCGTGGCCGCCATGATGGCGACCAAAGCCGGCAGGGCCGCCGGCCACCGACTTCACCTCCTCCGAGTAGTAGTCCACCTCCTGGTAGTGAGCCATTGGTGATGCTTGGTGTTTGTGTGTAGTGCCTGTGCCTGTGCTTCGAGAAGCGGTTGTGATTTGTAAATGTGTGTGAGACTTGTGTGCTGTGTATGCTAGGGTTGGGTGGGCTTTTATAATGTAGAAGAAGAAGTGCATGAGTGGAGTAGTGAGGAATAATCTGATCACGACTCATAGGGGAAAACATAGCTGTCATCAACTGCTTTATTCATGCAAGCTTTCTTGCGCTTTTTAGCACCTCTAGAACAATTTGGACTATATTGGCCAAGATTCGATATTTTTTATCTTTTTTTTCCAAAACCGACGGCAGGACTCTGCACGGCCTGTATTATGATATAGAAGGGGTCTTCAAAACAAGGTAGAGGTGCTAATTTACAGGTGCCTGAAAAGTAGTCAGGCTCTCAAGCGACGGTTTACACTCGTTAGATTTGATTGAATGGCTGGATCATCGCCTCCGATCTCTAGCGTTAGCTGCTGCAAGGTCATTAACCACCGATGGGGCAGTCTAATGCAGCAAGGTGAGGCTCCACCGCAGGACACACGGCCGCTCGCCCACTGGTCTATGCGCCTCAGCACCTGTGGTCCGTAGGTTGGGCGAAAGCAGGAAGCAAGCAGCAGAGCTGCATCGCCTGAACAGGACTAAAAACTCAGTCGCCTGATAGATAGGAATCGTGATAAACTATTGAAGAGAAAAATAAATGAACTTCTTAGCCAAGGAGAGAGTTTGGCCAAGGTAAGTCACTTAAAGCACAAAAACTTGACAAAAAAATTGGATCATCTCCGGAAGTAAAAGATATTTTTTTATTTAGTTCAGGAACAACAAGCCGATTGCTACATGGGTGGCTACGGTCCCTTTTAAGCGCCCTAGCCCGAAAAAAGAACCCCAGCCTTCTACTATATATGTGTGAGCATTTATAACTTCATAATCTTTGGCGTAGCTAGCACTCGGACGCTAAACTCTATCCGCCCGCTTATCCTCATCCCTGCCCCTGCCCTCGGCCACGTCGGCGCATTGCCGGTGGCATGCTTCGCCGCCTTGGACGAGGATGACAGCCTCTAGTGGTCCACCCCCAGCCCCCCAGGAAGCCAAGCTCCATGTTCCATCCAGTTATGAGTGTCCTCGAGTCCAGGACAAGCTCGAGCTCGTCCTCGCTGCGGCCAACTGATTTGATTTCTTCCTTTAACGGTAATCAAATTATTCAAATATAATCTCCCTTTGCCTTTTACCTTTGGTCTTTGATATGTTCTATCAAAAATCATAGATGCCTTTAATTAGAATCAAATTGTATTTTTCTTAGTATTTTGTGATATTTCTTTGTCATGTGATACCTTTAATTCGAACTAAATGTACCTTTTGTGTAAGCCATTGTGAATTTTTCGTATCGTTGTCATTCACCTAAATATTTTCTTCGTCATGGGCATACCCAACATTCAAATCCTGGGTCTGCCACTGTACACGGGTACAGCTTGCTTCATTATGCTTTCCATGTGCACGTGGGGACCGCCTGCACCCTCGCTCCATATCGAGCATGTGGGGACTACCTATGCCTGCGTCGGCTGCTTCCCACGCCTGCTTCACACAGGAACCACATGCACGGTACCCAGCAGGTGGCAGCGACATGTGGGTCCTATTGCAACATATGCAACATCTGATCTACTTTTGTAACATCCAGATAAAACACTTGCAACATACGTCTAAAACACTTGCAAAACGCCTGAAAACACTTGAAAGTCATTGCAAGCATATGCAATATCCAGATAAAACACTTACAACATATGTGTGCAACATATACAATATCCAGATAAAATGCTTGCAACATACGTCTGACAAATAGATGAAAGATTTAGAACAAACTTTTGCAACATGCGTGTATAACCATTGTAACATATGCAACTTCCTAATCTACTTTTGCAATATCCATATGAAATATTTGCAACATACCTCTGAAACATCTGAAACAATTGAAACATACGCTTGCAAAACATACGCTTGCAACATGCGCTCTCGCGCAACATCTCCTTGTTGCTTGCCGCAGGGAGGGAGCGCAGCTACGCACGCAGCCCTGCTGTGCCAAGCCACCATGCCGCTACCGTCCAATTAAGATCATCCACGAGCAGGCCGACCATCAGCACGGGCGACGTGAAAGACATCTTGCGAGGGGCGAGGCACATCAAGGCAGTCGGCACAGGATGGCGCCAGGCCCGGCCCTGGGGGGTGCGAGCTGTGCCCCCGCACAGGGCCCACGAGGCTAAGGGGGCCCAACCCCGAATATGCAAGTAGGCATAGGCCCTATCTCCCCTGCTGCCAGAACCCCCTCCCTCGCGTGCTACAGAGTTGCAGACGAGAGCCGAGAGGCCGCACTCCGAGCTGAACTTCAGTGCCGCCTGCGCTGTGTTGTGCCTATACGTGAACTAAGATGAAAAGGAGCAGCTAGCAACAATAGATAAGAAGGGAGGATTCAAGTTGAAAAAGTACTAGAGAGAAAGAAAAAATAGAAAAGAACTAGATTGATTTAGAAATAGTTTAGGGTTCCTAATGCAAAGTGACTGTTAGCTTTTCTTCTTCCCCTGTAAAATGATCAAAACGGTTGAAATTTCAAAATTGCGTAATAAATTCTAGAAAACCCAAAAATGGTGAAATAAATTTTAGTAGCATTGAATTAACTATAACTACACAGTAGAAGTGGTAAATCACATGTTGCATACTTTATGTTTTCTAGATGAATACATTTAGCAAAACCATAGTCTATTTTTGTACGGAGTTCCTGTTCATAATAAATCCCAAAAAACAATCTCAAGTTAATTGTGTCAATTCCACACTAGGGTAAAAGTTTTACACCTATCGAGGCTTATATGAAAATGCAGAAAATAAAACAATGTTTCTGTTGATTTGTTTTTATAGAGAGTATAACTAAATAAAAAATGATGAAGCTGATATAGTAGTATTCCTGATTATTCAATTCAATTCAATGATCATGCAGAATAAAAAAGCTTCTTTCGTCCTTTATGATTAGAAAAACTTCTTTCGCCCAGGGAAAAAAAGCATACGTGCGCCGATTTGCCTTCGAGGTCCATCGTGTCGAAACTTTCCAACAATCTCCGGCCGTCTGCGCTCGCGACCCCGCTGTATTAGAGGGCCCATTTTTGGAGCTTCGCTCCAGGCCCATAAATTGACAGGACCGGGCCTGGATGGCGCCATAACAAACAGGAGGGCCACGTGGCTACGTACGCCTATGGCAGAGGAGTTCATCTACTTCGCGCCGTCGGCGGAGGGCTATGCTATGGAATAGCGTAGGAAGCGGTTGGAGAGACAGCCACATCTAGCACCAGAGCAAGGCGAGCATGATGGAAGTGCTAAGAGGAAGACGAGTGGCTGTGGAGGGCAGTAGACAGGATGGAAAGGGAGGAAGGCGGGCGGCCGCGCTCGGGCACGGTCGATATGCTGGCTAGCGAGCGCCCGGACGCCGGAGGCGGCGAGACGGAGCACGGTCACGGCGCTGCGGTGATTTTTGCGTAACTGGTTCTAGAGAAATGAGTGGACGAGCAGATAGGATAGGATGGAGAAATGAGTGAACGGGTAGATAGGATAGGATAGGATAGAAGGAGGGTCGTTGCACTCGCGGCCTATTAACCGGAGTGTCTGGATAGACGGAAGCCCTACAGGAAGTATTGCATACAGAAAATTGAGTGGCGGCTTGTAGTTGTAGCCCTTGCTAGAGGCCACTGTTCTGTTTTAACTACAACTACTTGTAGGGTTCATATGCAGTTAATTGTTTCTAATTAGAATATTTTTAGCATAAAATAGCTAATTTAAGCATTCAGCCGACGGTGGGTGTGGCAGGCGTGAAACATAAAAAGTGCAGCAACGAAAATCCATTTGTACAGAGAGCGCCCTACACCTATGTTTGCAGCAGTGAATTCAATCCGACTTAAGTACGGATATCAACCTGTAGTTACCAAGCAAAGCGACAATCAGCTCACAACTCAGAAGTTGCCACTTAGCATGTGAGAATATATACTTGCGTCTCAGCCTGCTGCCTGTACCGCATCTCACCTCAGATCAGTAGGGATCGACACCGCTGGACGCCATGATGTGATGACCTCCTAAGAATTATTATTCTAACAGGACATGAAAAAGCATCCGCATGCTCCAATCACCTTTCGGGCAGCCATCCTAAGAATTATTATTCTAACAGGACATGAAAAAGCATCCGCATGCTCCAATCACCTTTCGGGCAGCCATGGCTAAAGAACCACCGTTGGTTTGCAATGATGAAGAACTATCAAGACTGTTGCGTTGTATTGCTTGTCTTGTTGTACACATACTGTTTATACACACTAGTAATCGGCTAGGCCTATTACACATGCATGGTCCAACACTCCCCATCAAGATGGTCAATATATACTTTACCACACATTTTTACTCTTAATTACATATTTTGTTAATTAGAAAGTTAGAAATTTTACCAAGCTTGTGGCTTGAACATGCCAACATCTAATCTCATCTTGATAAAGAAACGATCTATCTCCACATGTTTGCTCTATCAAGGGGTGGATTTAAGGGATGGGGGAGGGATAGTGGAGAAGAAGAGGAGGGAGAAGAAGAGGAAGAAAAAGACGAGAGAGGTGGATGGGTCATCTCTCTCTTATCCAATTGTGTTGCATTCACCGAATTGGATTATTAGCACTGATATATAGGCATACAGCTTACTTTTTGTTACACTAACCCCTTAAGGCTCTGAGCACATTCAACTTTGGGAAAAGATTTCATACCCATAATGTACATTTCCTCATTCAAAGAGCATACCAAGTTGATCGGGCACTACTACACAACTGATATTTCGTCGATCACCCAAAATGCCTTTAGTCTCGGCGATTTCGGCACCTGGGACTAAATAGGGCTTTAGTCCCTAAAGGTCCCTCGCCAACGGCTCTGTTGTCAGGTGCTGTCGGGAGAGACCTTTAGTCCCAGTTGGTGCCACCGACCGGGACTACAGTTTTTGTCCCGGTCCGTGGCACCGACCGGGACTATAGGACCAGCTTTAGTCCCGGTTGGTGTTACCAACCGAGATTAAAATCTCCCCCTATAAATTGAACCTCCCTCTTCTTCCTCCCTGTCCGAGCCCGAGCTTCCTTGTTCATATTCTTGTTGCTTGTTCTTTCATTGTTCTTGCTTGTCTCATCTCCGGCGATCAATCCACTTCAAACGCTTCTACGCCGTCATCGATTTATTTGAAAGGTTGCTAGCTTCATCCTCCTATGTTTTAGCAGCACTATATATGGCTATTTTATTTCATATTGCTAGCTCCAATCACTTTTCATGTTTGATTTTTTATGAACGATGCTAATTATAGTATCTAGAAAGTAGTATACACATATAATGTTTAGTTCTATTATAGAATTTTTAGGATACTTTTTACTTTAATTTGTTCATGTTCTCATTTTAAAATATTAAATAATGTTGTTTCTTTGTAATTTTGAAACAAATTAGTTTTAATTTTAAAAATTCTTCAAATTAATTTTATTTAGAGATAAAATTACACCTTTTAATAGAAAAATATAAATTTTATGATTTTGCTATCTTTTTATTAACGTCCACAAATTAATTTTATGAAATGATGAACCACTTATAAAATTTTGTACTCAATTAGACAAGGTTATGCCGCACTCTTTTCTCATGTTGGGCTTTTAATTATGTGATGCCATATAATGTAGATAATGACACGCCATTGGATGTACAATGTCGATCGCCGCTCCAACGAGTTCATTGAGGGCGTGCGAGAATTCTGCAGAGTGGCAGAGAAAAACAAGCGGGATGGTTTTATGTGCTGCCCATGTGCCGTGTGTATGAATTTGAAAGAATTTTGTAGCTCAAGAAGTATTCACTTGCACTTGTTCAAGTCGGGTTTCATGCCAAACTACATTTGTTGGACCAAGCACGGAGAGACCGGGGTTATGATGGAAGAAGGTGAAGAAGAACAAGCGGACTCTGACGATGTTTTTGCTCAATATTGTGACTTCGTGATGGAGAAAGTTGAAGAAGAGGCGGATGCAGAAAACAGTATCGCTGAAGATGACGATGCTCTTGGTGATGTCATTCGTGACGCACAGAGAGATTGTGAAAGTGAAAAGGAAAATGCTAAGTTTGACCAAATGCTAGAGGATCACAAGAAGTTACTCTACCCGTCGGCCAAAGATGGACAGAAAAAACTAGGCACGACATTGGAGTTGATATCATAACACATCTCCTAGTTCATCTGGTCAAAGAGATTAATATCTTGGGTCCTGTGTTCCTACACAACATGTTTCCCTTAGAGAGATTTATGGGTGTACTGAAAAAATATGTTCACCAGCGGGGTTGACCAGAAGGAAGCATTGCTAAGGGATACGGGACAGAGGAGGTCATTGAGTTCTGTGTGGACTTCATTCCTGACCTTGACCCGATTAGTCTTCCTGAATCACGGTATGAGGGGAGACTTGGTGGAAAGGGTACACTGGAAAGAAAACATATATTAGCCAGGGTGATGATTCTTTTAATAAAGCGCACTACACAGTTCTTCAAAACTCCACTATGGTGGAACCGTATATCAAGAAACACATGAATTTTGTACGATCCGAAAATCCTGGGAAGAATGAGGCTTGGATTACGCATCATCACATGGAAACATTTGGTGATTGGTTGCAAAAAAATGTCAAGGTGATAAAACTATTGGAGATGAACTGTATTTGTTGGCTAGGCAACCAGCGTGGCACGTCCTCACGTACAAAGGGTACGAGATAAATGGAAATACATTTTACACCGTATCCCAAGATAAAAAGAGTACCAACCAAAATAGTGGTGTTCGCGTGGATGCTACGGAATCGAATGGGAACATACACACATATTATGGTCGCATAGAGGAGATTTGGGAACTAGACTATGCACATAATTTTAAAGTCCCTCTATTCTGATGCCAATGGGTAAAGATGAACGGAGGGGTATCAGTCGATAAGGAGTACGGAATGACAATAGTGGACCTCAACAATATTGGGTATAGAAATGATCCATTCGTCCTTGCTGCTGATGTGAATCAGGTGTTCTATGTGAAAGACATGTCTACAAAACCCAAAAGAGGGAAACACGACGAGAAAAAAACCAACGAGCCAAAGCGCCACATAGTTCTTACAGGGAAACGAAACATCGTGGGAATTAAAGACAAGTCAGACATGTCAGAGGATTATGAAAAGGATGAACAAATCTCACCCTTCTGTGTGGCCAAAGACCCAAGCATCCTGCTCGCTGCTGAGGACACTCCATGGTTACGGAATGATCATAACCAAGGGCATTACATCAAGAAAAAGTTTACCACTGTGCCCGCTTGATATAGGTAGTGAACTCAAATTAATAATGTGTATTTGACATCTTGTGTAATATAATTGTAACATTATGTATTGAAAATTCAAATTTGAGTGGTTCAAACTTTGCTATATATGGGAATTATAGATTTTTAACTACACTTTGTCAATACTTTGTCAAATGCAAAAATGGTCTATATATGAAATGTAGATCTTGATGAGTGGAACAATATTGGTATTCATGACTTTTCCAGTCGAGACCATCCAGAGTTCTGAAAACTGGCGTTTGGCTATGAATTCTTTCAAAATTCAAAATTGAGTGGTTCAAACTTTTGCAAATGAAAAGTTAACCATTAGACCAAATATAGGTCTTGATGAGTGGAACAAACTTTGTATTCATGAGTTTTTCATTTGAGACCATCCAGGGTTTGGTCAAAGTGTGTGTTCTAAAAACCAATGTTTTGACTTTGATCAAACTTGGTCAAATGACCTATTTGATGACTTCAAATGAAAAACTTTTGAATACCAAGTTGTTAGAGCTCATCAAGATCTACATTTTATACATGGACCATATTTTCATCTGGATAAATTTTAGCATGTCTCAGGCACATGTTTTTAAAATCAAAGACGGGTTTTGGTCAAACTTGGTCAAATGACAGACTAAATGACTTGAAATGAAAAACTTTGGAATACCAAGTTGTTAAAGCTCATCAAGATCCAAACTTTTTATATAGACCATTTTTTCTCTTTGAAAAAGTTTAAATAAACAATACTCACCAAATCTTGAATCTCACACAAACTATATATGTGGGAATTGTGGATTTTCAACTACACTTTGCCAACACTTTGTCAAATGCAAAAATGGTCTATATATGAAATGTATATCTTGATGACTGGAACAATATTGGTAATCATGACTTTTCCAGTCGAGACCATCTAGGGTTCCGAAAACCAGCGTTTGGCTATGAATTCTTTCAAAATTCAAAATTGAGTGGTTCAAACTTTTGCAAATGAAAAGTTGACCATTAGACCAAATCTAGGTCTTGATGAGTGGAACAAACTTTGTATTCATGAGTTTTCTATTCGAGACCATCCAGGGTTCGATCAAAGTGTGTTTCTAAAAATCAATGTTTTGACTTTGGTCAAACTTGATCAAATGATCCATTTGATGACTTCAAATGAAAAACTTTTGAATACCAAGTTGTTAGAGCTCATCAAGATCTACATTTGATACATGGACCATATTTTCATTTAGATAAATTTTAGCAAGTCCCAGGCACATGCTTTTAAAATCAAAGACGAGTTTTGGTCAAACTTGGTCAAATGACAGACTAAATGACTTGAGATGAAAAACTTTGGAATACCAAGTTGTTAGAGCTCATCAAGATCCAAACTTTTTATATAGACTATTTTTTCTATTTGAAAAAGTTTAAATAAACAATACTCACCAAATCTTAAATCTCACACAAACTATATGAAACTATATGTGGAAATTATGGATTTTCAACTACACTTTGCCAACACTTTGTCAAATAAAAAAAATAGTCTATATATGAAATGTAGATCTTAATGAGTGGAACAATATTGGTATTCATGACTTTTTCAGTCGAAACCATCCAGGGTTCTGAAAACCGGCGTTTGGCTATGAATTCTTTCAAAATTCAAAATTAAGTAGTTCAAACTTTTACAAATGAAAAGTTGACTATCAAACCAAATGTAGGTCTTAATGAGTGGAACAAACTTTTTATTTATGAGTTTTCCATTCGAGACCATTCATGGTTTCAAAAATCGACGTGTATCTCTAAAAATTTTAAAATTTAAAATTTAGATAATTAATGTCGCGTATTTGGATAATTATTATTGAAGAAACAAAAGTTTAACGTCCAAATGACCCAAAAACAAAGTTTCTGTCGAAAGCCAATAATTTTATATATTTTAATTGCCCATTATATTTTTGCATTAACACAATATTCATTATAAATAACATTTATTTTGGATAATTTAAAATATTTGAAAAAATTTGTGTTTACAATTTTTGTAATGAACAATAGAGTCAAACTAAACTAATGTGTTGACGGTACCAACAGTAAGGGGGTACCCACATCCATCGCTAATAAAAAACTAAAACGACTGAAACCGCAATAAAAGGCAGCCCGCCTCGACCGCATATCTAGTCCGCCCCGTACGAGGCCCGCTCGACGGGGCGCCTCGACCGCGCTCCGGCTCCGACTAGTACGAGGCCCGCTCGACGGGGTGCCTCGACCGCGCCCCATCCCATACAGCAAGGAACCTCGACGGCGCTCCGACCCGCGCGAGGCTCGTTCGCCCACTAGGAAAAACTCCGACTCGCGTGAGCCCGGGTCGAGCGCCTCGGCTCCTTCTCTTTACCTACCCCAGGACAAAAGCCATAGCATTTAATGCGGTTACCTACTACCACCTACCGGCATGGCTGCGACCAGGATCGACGTGGGAACAATGCACGTGTCAGATCTCACTGTTTTACCGCCCATCCCGTGATGGGAGGTGAAAACCGTCGAGGGAGGATAAGACAAGGCCTGTTCTCCGCAATCTCGGGGATTCGGCCTTATCCATCCGGTCTTGACCCGGCCTCGACCCAACCTCGACGCTCGGCACAGTTCAACAGCAAGGGAAGGACGGCGTGGCACGGCGCTCCGGGTCATTTCGCCGTCTCGTCTCCCACGACGCCATGGTGTCTAGGGATGGCCGGCCATTCCCAGAGCACATCGCTACGGTCAGCTCAACAGGAATTGATAAAACATCACCTCAAGGCTCCCCGTCATCTTGGCCTCCTCTCGCCCTATAAAAGGGCAGGCTAGGGTTCTACAACGGGGACGGGGAGACGGACAACGAAGAAATACAAGAGACAATAGGCAAGACACAAGATAGAGATCGATACCTCAAGCAATCACCCTTGTCCTCTTTTTCCTCTCTTTGAGACTTGGGCTCGACGCCCTCTCTCGCATGCTTGTAACCCCTACACGAGCACTTCGGTGCAAGGAAATATAAACTTCTCCCCCCCGCTGGACGTAGGGCCTTCTTTTGCCTGAACCAGGATAAACCCCCGTGTGTTCTCCTTACATCACCATCCAGGAAAGAGACACGCAGCATTTACTCGTTGGTTTAGGACCCCCTCGGGTCCGAACACCGACAGTTGGCGCGCCAGGTAGGGGATCGCTGCGTGCCAACGTCGCTTTCTCGCCTTTTTTCCTGGATGGCTGACCCCGAACGCCCTATTCCGTTGGCCATGGTGATCTGGTTCGGGAGTTTGGAGTTCATGTCGCTTGGCTATGGCTACGATATGGTCCTACTTCCACCTAGGCACCCAATTGACGAGGACTATGAGCTCTCCTAGCCTGGAGGAGCAATCCACCGGTACCGTCGCTCTAGGCAGGCGTGGGCCACCCGACGACGACGAGCCCGGTACAACCACCGTCTTCACCTCGCGGAGGGTGATGGGATCCCCCGGTCCGGCACCCCCCAGCCAGGCGCCGACCCAGATCTCCTTGTTGAAGGTTTGGGTAGGACGAGCTTGACTGAGGGTAACATGCCGACGGAGAATCCCGCCGCTCCCCCGTCCGGTGAGACACCACTGTCCGGAGCATCCATTCCGGCCCGGGCAGCAACATCTCCATCACCATTCCCGTTTGGGCTAGACTCGGCTGCCTGGGTATACACATCTTCCGTGAGCACTCGCATGAGTGCTTATGAGGAACTCCCCGGGCACCATCTACGCTCCACTTTGGACCTCGTTGCATCCACACCGGCTTCTGATTATCGGGACTCTACAGAGACACCGGAAACAGAGCCCCATGTGACTGCTTCTCAACATCACAACCCTAGTCACGATTTGCAACGGCCACACATTCCCCCGTCATACTACTACTTTGGCGCTCCTGACTCTGACTCGGCTGACGACACCTATGATCCGACCCACGAATGCTTCAACATCGATGTTGAAAGCACTTTGGAATCATAGGACGAAGAGCCAGTCGAAGGAAGGCACACGCCACCTCATGTCGAGCTTCCTGCTGAGCGCGATGACCCTCAGTTCCTTACGGATCAAGGAACGCAGCTCGAGCAGATTCGTGAGTTGCAGGACAGGCTTGACGAGGAACGGGAAAACCTGGATCTACTCCAACAAACCCTCGAGCGTGAGCGTACGGAACGCGCACTTGGCAGGAGAGCTCGCGAGAGAGCTCGCGACGTCAATCGTCGCATCAACGAGGACCGAGTGGTCGACCCCCCGGTTTTCGCTCGAGCCAGCCAGAACGTCGTCGTCGCCGCCATGCTCCTCCGCAACATGCCTGAGCCGTCAAACCCCAACGCCCGTCGGACCCGAGATGAAATCCGAGAACTCCTCGAGACCGCCGCCATACAGCAGGCCAAGAGCTCTGCCTCGAGGCGACGCGAGGCAGCCTCGGAGCGGATCATCGAGCCCTCCCGATAGGAGAGAGAAGCCTCGGTTCACCCCGAGCCTGCCCGGCGAAACTAGGTAGCTCCGGCCCCTGAGCCCACCACCAACGACCACGAGCCTCGAGACACCCGTGGCAACATCGTCGAGCGCCGCACGCGTAAGCACGGTGACGGCATGCCTCGAGGATACCACGTCGACAGGGGTGGACGCTACGACAGTTCAGAAGATCATAGCCCTTCACCCGAGCCCCCGGGCCCTCGGGTCTTCAGTAAGGCTATCCGTGAGATGGTGCTCTTGGCTCGGTTTCGCCCCCCACGACTCTCACCAAGTACAACGGCGATTTTCGCTTGGCATGTCAGCTGGGCGGGGCCACCGACGACCGGGTCATCATTCGACAACTCCCCCTATTCCTCTCCGACACCGCCCGAGCCTGGCTCGAGGATCTCCCACCTCGACAGATCCACGACTGGGACGATCTCGTAAGGGTGTTTGAGGGAAATTTCAAGGGGACCTACATGCGCCCTGGCAACTCATGGGACCTCCGGAGCTGCAAGCAAAAACCAGGTGAATCCCTCCAGGATTACATCCAGCGCTTCTCCCGACAGCGTACCGAGCTCCCCAACGTCACCGACTCCGACGTAATTATGGCCTTCCTCTCCGGCACCACCTGTAAGGAGTTGGTCCGAGAGTTGGGCCGTAACACTCCACTCACTGCCAACAGGTTGATGGACATTGTCACCAACTTCGCCGCCGGCGAGGAGGCGATTGGTGCAATCTTTGGTGGCGACCTGGAAAGGGGGAAGCAGAAGGTCGATGATCCCATGAGCTCCACCCAGGGCTCCAAGAGAAACAACCGCAAGAAGAAGAAAGGCCAGCAGGGCAAGCTCGAGGCCCCGGCCGACGAGCTCGTCGCTGCTACCGAGCACAAGAAGCCTCGAGGCCCCCCCAGCGGGGGCGTCTTCGACAAAATGCTCAAAGAGCCGTATCCCTACCACAAGGGACCCACTAACCATAACCTCAAAGACTGTCATATGCTTCGCAGGTACTTTGGGGGTGCCGGTGTCAAGAAGGACGACAAGAAGGAGGACCCTAAGAGTGACGACAAGGACGGGGGATTCCTTGAGATCCATGACTGCTTTATGATCTACGGAGGACCCTCGACCCGCCTCTCGGCGCGCTAGCGCAAGCGAGAACGGCGTGAGGTTTGCTCCGTACAAACAGCAGTCCCCCGCTTCCTTGATTGGTCTGCGGTGGCCATCACTTTCGACCGTGATGACCACCTAGACTACATCCCCAACCCGGGAGTCTATCCGCTCGTTGTTGACCCCATCATCGCCAACACACGCCTCACCAAGGTGCTCATGGACGGCGAAAGCAGCCTCAACATCATCTACTCCTAGACCCTCGACCTTCTAGGGGTCGAGAGAGCACGCCTCCAACCTAGCGTCGGGGGCTTCCACGGAGTCGTGCCAGGGAAACGGGCGGAACCCCTCGGACGGGTCAATCTGCCTGTTTGTTTTGGCACACCGGCCAACTTCAGAAAGGAGACTCTCACTTTCGAAGTGGTCGGATTCCGTGGAACGTACCACGCTATCCTAGGGCGCCCATGCTACGCTAGGTTCATGGCAATCCCAAACTACACCTATCTCAAGCTCAAGATGCCAGGCCCAAACGGTGTCATCACTGTAGGGCCCTCATATGAACATGCCTACGAGTGCGACGTCGAGTGCGTCGAGCACGGCGAGGCTGTTTTGGAGTCGGCGATCTTGGCTGCAGATCTCGATGGCCTCGCCAATGCGATCCCCGACCCAAAACGCCATGCTGGCAGCTTCGAACCCGCGGAAGATGTCAAACTCGTACCCCTCGACCCCGCTGATCCTAAGGGAAAGGCGCTGAACGTTAGCGCCACCCTCGATCCCAAATAGGAAGCAGTGCTCGTCGACTTTCTCCGCACAAACGTCGACATCTTTGCGTGGAGTCCCTCGGATATGCCGGGCATACCTAGGGAAGTCGCCGAGCATGCCTTGGAGGTCCGGGCTGGATCCAAACCGGTGAAGCAACGCCTGCGTCGCTTCGATGAGGAGAAGCGCAGGGTCATCGGCGAGGAGATACACAAGCTGTTGGAGGCCGGATTCATCAAGGAGGTTCATCATCCTGAGTGGCTAGCTAATCCTGTATTAGTTAGGAAAAAGAGTGGGAAATGGAGGATGTGTGTAGACTATACCAGTTTAAATAAAGCATGTCCAAAAGTTCCCTTTCCTTTGCCACGCATTGACCAAATCGTTGATTCCACTGCGGGATATGAAACTCTCTCATTCTTATATGCATACTCTGGCTACCACCAAATCAAAATGAAGGAGTCCAACCAGCTTGCGACTTCATTCATCACCCCATTCAGCATGTATTGCTACGTTACGATGCCCTTCGGTCTCCGGAACGCGGGGGCTACGTACCAGCGATGCATGCAGCACGTTTTCGGAAAGCACATCGGGTCGACCATCGAGGCTTATGTCGACGACATCGTTGTCAAAACCAAACAAGCCGACGATCTGGTCAACGACCTCAACGTTGCGTTCAAATGCCTCCGGGCAAAAAACATCAGACTCAATCCAGAGAAATGCGTCTTTGGCGTCCCACGAGGTATGCTTTTAGGGTTCATCGTGTCTAAACGCAGCATCAAGGCCAACCCTGAAAAAATCTCTGCAATAACCAAGATGGGCCCCATCCGAGATCTGAAGGGCATACAGAGGGTCACAGGTTGCTTGGCGGCACTCAGCCGTTTCATTTCGCGCCTCGGCGAAAAAGCACTCCCTCTGTACCGTCTCTTGAAGAAGTCGGAGCATTTTTCCTGGACCCTTGAGGCTGAGGAGGCCCTCACAAAACTCAAGGCCAGACTCTCTAACTCACCAATCCTCGTCCCTCCAACCCCGGGGGAACCACTCCTACTTTATGTCGCCGCGACATCGCAAGTAGTCAGTGATGCCCTGGTTGTCGAACGGGCCAAGGAGGCACATACCTTGCTCGTCCAGAGGCCGATCTATTTCATTAGCGAGGTGCTCTCAGAAACCAAGATTCGATACCCATAGATCCAGAAACTGCTATATGCCGTCATCCTGACACGGCGCAAGCTCCGACACTACTTCGAGGGTCACCCGATTACTGTGGTTTCTTCTTTCCCCCTGGGAGAGATAGCCTAGAACCGGGAAGCCTCGGGTAGGGTTGCCAAATGGACAGTCGAACTCATGGGCGAGACCTTGTCCTATGCGCCGCGAAAAGCTATCAAGTCACAGGTGTTAGCAGATTTCCTGGCTGAGTGGACCGACACCCAACTCCCCCCTGCACAGCTTCAGGCGGAGCTGTGGACCATGTACTTCGATGGGTCATTGATGAAAACGGGAGCAGGCGCGGGTTTGATCTTTGTCTCACCCCTCAGGGTTCACATGCGCTACGTCATCTGGCTTCATTTTCCTGCGTCTAACAACATCGCCGAATACGAGGCACTCGTCACGGGATTAAGAATCGCCGTCGAGCTCGAGATCCGACACCTTGACGTTCGAGGCGACTCCCAACTCATGATCGATCAGGTCATGAAAAGCTCGAGCTGCCGTGACCCCAAGATGGAAGCCTACTACCAAGAAGTACGGCGCCTCGAGGACAAGTTTCACGGCCTCGAGCTCAACCACATCGCACGCAGGTATAATAAGGCCACTGATGAACTAGCGAAAATCGCGTCCAGTCGAGCTGCGGTTCCATCGGACGTTTTCGCAAAAGACCTTCAGCAGCCATCCGTCGACCTCGGGCCAAACGGAGGGGTTGACGGGACGTCACTCGACCCTCCACCTGAGGCAGAAGCCCCCTCGACCGAGACTGAAGCCATGCAGGTGGAAGACTTGACCCCACCGTCTAACCTCGAGCCTGACTGGCGCATCCCGTACCTCGACAACCTCAGCCGAGGGGACCTCCCCTCGGATAAGACTGAGGCTCGACGGATCGCACGCCGGGCCAAAACTTTTGTAATCATTGGCGATAGTAGAGAGCTCTACCGCCGTAGCCCTACTGGTATCCTCCAACGATGCATCACAAATGAGCAAGGCAGGAACCTGCTCAGTGATCTCCACTCGGGGGCTTGCGGTCACCACGCAGCACCTCGAACCCTCATCGGAAACGCCTTTCAACAAGGATTCTATTGGCCGACCATGGTCTCTGACGCTGTCAAGCTAGTACGCTCCTGCAAGGGTTGCTAGTACTATGCGAGACGAACCCATCTTTCGGCACACGCCCTGCAAACTATCCCCATCACATGGTTGTTTGCCGTTTGGGGGCTCGACCTTGTCGGACCATTGAAAAGGACAACTGGCGGCTTCACCCACTTGCTCGTCGTAATCGACAAATTCTCCAAGTGGATCGAGGCTCACCCTATCACCAGCATCAGGTCTGAGCAAGTTGTGCTCTTCTTCACTGACATTATTCATCACTTTGGGGTCCCCAACTGTATCATTACAGACAATGTCACCCAGTTCACTGGTAAAAAGTTTTTGGATTTCTGCGACAGCCACCACATCCGAGTGCTCTGGTCAGCCGTGGCCCATCCAAAAACAAACGGTCAGGTGGAATGTGCCAATGGCATGGTCCTACAAGGCCTGAAACCTAGAATCTTTGACAAACTAAATAAACATGGCAAAAGGTGGGCTGCCAAGCTACCCTCGGTCCTGTGGAGCCTAAGAACAACGCCGAGTCGAGCCATGGGGTTCACTCCGTTCTTCTTAGTCTACGGGTCTGAGGCTATGCTCCCAACTGATATAGAATATGGATCCCCAAGGTTGAAGGCCTACAACAAAAGAAATAACGACGCCACAAGACAGGACGCCCTCGACCAGCTCGAGGAAGCCCGAGATGTGGCTCTGTTGCATTCTACCAGGTACCAGCAGGGTCTCCGACGCTACCACGACAGACACATCCGCAAGCGTGACCTCAACGTCGGCGACTTGGTGCTACGGCGGAACCAGAACACCAAGGGACGGCACAAGCTCACGCCACCATGGGAAGGGCCGTACATCATCGCAGAGGTACTAAAGCCGGGCACCTACAAGCTATCCAACGAGAAGGGCGAAATCCTCACCAACGCTTGGAACATTGAACAGCTACGTCGCTTCTTTCCTTAAAAAGCCTTGAGGCTCTGTATTTTCTTTTTCGTCAATAAAGAATACAGCGATGTTCAAACTTTCGTTTCACAATGAGGAAGGATCGACTCTGCACTCCCAGAATTGACCCTCCCTCGGGGGCTACAAGGGGGGAACCCCCCAGTCCCCGAAAAAACTTATGCTCTTTTTTAAATTTAAGAACCGCTTCTTAGATCGACTTCGCTGCAAGAGCACCCTAAGTTTCGAAAGGGCTCTCGAGTCAGGAGTATCACCTACGCCTCCGAGGCTACGGTACCTTCACTCACCCCTCACACCTTTTAGAGGTGCGACTTCATGCTAGGGAGATCTAAATAACGGTTCCTAACTTTGAAAAAGAACATACCCCCTGACGCTTAGATCAGGCTCTCACACGATTTACAAGGCCGCAACATCACCCTGAAGCTCGAGGGCAGTTGAGCCGTGAGATCACTTACGCCCCCGAGGCTACGGTACCTCCACTCACTCCCTTACACCAAAGGATGCAACTGCGTGCTAAGTAAATCACGCGAGAACACGATCCAAGCGATAAAGGGAAGAAAAGCTCGAATAAAACTAAATTAACATTAAACCGGTTTATGTTTTGAGTTCTTAGGGCCTTCGAGGCCACCACGACCAAAATTTAAAATACTAACTTATTACATGGGCCTTCGTGCCTAGATTTGGCTCATAGGTCCTCATCGTCAGCAGGCGGAACCACTTTGGCTTCAAAAAGCGAGGCCAGACGGCTTCTAGGCTCTTCCGCGGCTTCAATCAGCTCTAGGCAGGCATCCTCGTTCTCCTCGTCCGTCCGATCTGGGTCTGTGATGAAGCCATCAGCGACGAGCTTCATGTCGAACACAAACCCTGAACGGACGACGGCCAGCGCCCTCTTCACGCCATTGTGGAGGTCGTCCCGTATCTTCTCCCAGGCAAGGCGGCCCAGCGCCACCATCTGACAGACGAAGGAGTTCCCCAAAACATCTTCCCTAGTGTCGGCATCAGGCTCGACCCCCAGGCTATCACACACGGTGGTAATCGCGCCCTAGAGCAGCTGGGTCCTCCGGATCTCGGCTTCGAGGAGGCTCTGGAAGGAGTTGGCAGAAGATTGGGCCTCTCGATTCTCCCTCTCCAGCTCTGAAACACAATAAACAAATTAATACCCAACACGCGGCCCTCAACATCGTGGCCGTAACAATCACACTTACCCTCGATATGGGTCTGCAGGCCCACGACCTCGTTGCGAAGCCCCTCGCACGTCCGCTCGAGCCCTAGGAGGGCGCTGTCCTTATCACTGATGGTCGCCTTTAGCGCCCCAATCTCTTGCCGAGCAGACTCGAGAGCTATGTCCTTCTCTTGGACGGCTCCCTTCAGCGTCGTGACCTTGTCCTTCAGGGCATCAGAACGAGCGCTGGCCTGCTCGACCTCGACATTGAGGGCATCGCGCTGACGGCTAACCCGGGAGACATCCTCCTCGAGCTCCTTCACCTGTCCCGACAGGGGCTTGAGATCCCTACGGGCCTGGGCAGCCTCCTCTCGAGCCTTGTCCATGTCAGTGTGCATCACGGCTTCGGCCGCCCAAGCCTGCATCGCCTCCTCCTTCACCACCGCGTACGCGACGCGCAGCTCAGCCATTTTGGCGTTCCGATCGGAAAGCCGTTTCTGGGCCTCCTCGACCAGGACCCGTTGCTGAGACAGCGTGGCCCACACGCCACTCTCATCCCGGATGAAGAGTGACTTGCGGCGGGAGTACTCCTTCAGCTCCTGAACGCAATCCGAAAAAACCGAAAAGGTTAAAAAGCTGAGGGAAAAAGACACCAAGAAAACCACGGAGAAAGATGACGAGTCGATCATACCTCGGTGACATCCCGCATACTCCGCGACACGGCCTCGGGCGCCACTTGGAGCAACCAATCAAGGTGCCGGCGGACGCCCTCGAGGTACTCCCATCGGTGCACTTCATCTTTGTCGTTCAGGACGAAGATGGGCTCGGCGTCGAGGTTCGCGGCATCCCTAAACTGGAAGGACGGCCCCCCCACCTCGGTATCTCCGTCTCTGCCCGTGCTATCGACAGCGTGGCGATGTCGGGCCATGACGACGATGACCCAGCCAGGGCGTCTCCCGGTCCCGCGGAAGGACCGGCCTCGCCCGTAGTTCCCGCCTCTCCAACGGCCGGCGAGGCACCGGCCTGATCCGCGGCCTCGCCCCCCTCGACCCCCATCACTTGTTTCCCTTTGTCCAGGGGGGTGTTGTCGAGGGTAAGATCCATGGTCATGGGTGCCCGCCCTCCTAGGGGAACTGGCCCCTCAACCGCCGGCGCCTCCGGAGCCGGTGCCTCGACCGACGACGGCTCCGGTACCAGCGCCTCGACCGTTGGCGCCCCCGGAGCCGACGCCTCTTCTTCTGGTGCTCCGGTCAGGGGCTCGACCGCCCTGCCCTCCACCGTACCCACTGGCTCCGTCGATGGGTCTTGCTGCGGCCGTGACCCCCTCGCCAGGGCCGCCTCCTGCCCTGACGCCGACACGACCTCCTCCATGGTCACGTCAGCACCCGCCCGCTCCGCGCCGCGGACGGGTGCCTCGCCCGTCACAACCTCGACGGCAGCCTCGGCCGTCGCCGACGACCTGAGCCCCGCCTCGACCGCACCAGGCGCCACCATCTCCGCCGGTTCGGACCCCTCCACGGCAGGATCAGGGCTAGCAACCACCGTGGCATCCGCTGCCCCCTGCCGTCGTCGTAGGCGCCCCTTCGTGGCCTCGACCTGCCGGACCCAGTCCGCATCCTGCCCTGACGTCCGGTTAAGGACAACGGCGCTAGCCCGCAGCGACTTCACGGGGGTAGGCCCCATCGGCTCCGCCTTCCGCTTTAACCTACAAAGTGAGAAGAAATGTCAGCCAACGGATCTAGATAAGGGCAGAACAACCAAGCAAAAACGCTTACCTAGAAATCGGCACCAAGGGCCTCGACCTCGTGCGATTTGTGGCCTCACAGTGGCCCCACCGGTAGGCTGGGCACTCCTTAGGGCCCTGACCGACGCACCGCCCTGCGCCTTCTGTGCCTCCGAGGCCAGCTGGCCTCGGGTTCTCACGCCTACCGACACTGCCACCGATGACGACGCCAGTACCGCCGTCCCAGCCCCTGCCCGAGCTTGTGGGGCCTGGGCTGGTGCGGGCGTCCCCGTTGACCCCTCTTGCTGGGTCCGGGGTAAAGCGGCCCCTCCCGTCGAGGGGCCCGTCTCCTTCTCCGTCTTCTCCTCTTCCTCGGACGCCTCGACCACGACGACCGAGGAGGACGCCCCCCTGATGGGCTTCAGCAGGGGGCGAATGTTGGGAAGGAACCCTAGTCTGGTCACAGTCTCATACCGCGACAGGGCATCATCGTCTTCGCCGCTGCTGTCGTCGTCCTCCCCCAAGATCGTCTCGGAAGGCGACGGCGCCAGGGGGACCCCGTCGATGGTCTGCTGGCACCGGAGCCTCTTCAACGCCTCCGTCTCTTTGGCCTTGCGGATTGCCCGCTTCTTGGCCATCTCCTTGGTTTGCTTCTTCTTAGAGGCATGCTGGCGTCGAGCCTCCCGAGCGGGCCGGTCCCCTGGGACTGGCGGATGCGTTTCCCGCAGCGCCGACAAATCCTACGCGCCGGCCTCGACCAAATCAGCGAAATCTAAAAATAAACGAAATTAGCAAACATACTAGCCCTAAGATACGTACCACGGGCTCGAACCCTTCGGTAGGTCTCATAGGGACCCGGTTGGCCTCCTCTACCTTGAAGTTCCCAACCATCCGGCGCGCTCACCGGAGGACCTCCTCGAGGGCAAGGGATTCGTGGGACATCCGGGTCCCCTCCAGAGATGCCTCCGAAGTCATCTGGTCGAGGCGGAGACGACGCCGGCACAACGGCATCACCCTGCGGCGATGGAAGGCCGCGGCCATCGCCGCAGCCGTCAAGCCCCGAAGGCAAAGCTGCTGCAGCGCCGCCAGCAGCGGGTCCAGGCACGGCTTCTTGGCTTCTGGCACTCCGTACGTCCAGCGATCCTCTCGAGCGGTCAGCATGCGGCCGGTGTACCTCGGCAACTGATTTTCATCGTTGTGGAGGTAGAACCAACCCTCGTGCCACCCGCTGTTCGAAGAGATGAGGCGAGCCGGGATATACAGATCCGCCCAGCTCGACCTCACCTGTAGGACGCAGCTCCCTACTCGAGCCGCGCATAGGACGCCCTTCTCCCCTGCCTTCTTGGCGAAGAGCTCGGCCTTGAAAAGGTGAAGCCATAGGTTCCACTGCGGCTCCACCCCAAGGTAGCCCTTGCAGACCGCCGCGAAGAAGGCAGCCTGCACGACGGCGTTGGGGGCAAGGTGGTGAAGCTCCACCCGGTAGTAGTGGAGGAGCGCGCGCATGAAGACGGACGCCGGCATGCCAAACCCCCGCTCGTGGAAGCAGACGAAGCTCACCACGTACCCTTCAAGGGGCGCCAGCTCCCGGTGGCCAGGAGGCGGCGCGATCCACTCCGGCTGCGACCGGCTCGTCCTTGGCCGCAGCAGCCCATCCTCGACCAACTCTTCCAACCTCCTCTCCGTCACCGAGGAGGCGGCCCAGTCATCGGCGGGGAGGATCTGGCTCTTTCCTGCCATCGGTGCTGTCGGAAGGGGGGTGGACGGAGAGGATGCGGTGGCGGCAGCAATGCGGGCAGAGAGCGCAATAAGGCAAGGGTTGTCTGAGGCAGAAGATTGTAGGAGCGCAAGGAACCGGTGGGGAACGCAGACCCCTAGGCCTTGATTTTATATGCCCAGGCGGAAGGCCAACGGCCGTGTGAAAAGGTAGGAACAGTTTCCCGCATTAAATACGCCCACCTAACTGTTTCCTTACATCTCGCAGGAATTGGGCACGTGGTCGTCCCCCACGTCGTAACCGTACGCCACGTCGCCCACTACCGCATCGATCTCGCCTCCCCTCCTAAAAAGACGCGCCCGGCTAACGGGCGGGGGAGGGATTCATGGACGGATATTCCCAGATACCTGGGAAACGGGCCCCGAGCCCGGTATGAGCCTCGAGGGAGCAGAAGCTGGCCCTCTACCAGGGTTTGACAGCTACCCTCGAGCAACAGAGTTAGGGATGACTAGGGGTGTGCCCGTATATGGCCAGGGATCGAGCCACGCTCTCGAGGCACCCCAGGACGTATTCGAGGCCAAAGGAGGAGGTCCACGTAGGAATCCCCTCGGGGGAGGCACCGAGCCCTCGAATCCTGTCGCAGGGAATCGAGATCCACACGACCACTTCTTGGCATCTTTGAGGGCGCCTCTAGGCCACTAGCCGACCCCTAACGACTGGGGCACGGGCTCTCACTCGAATTCCCCCGTTAGTAGCTCACCGGAGGCTGTCGGAACTCGCCCAAACGAGGGTAGTACGACGTTCTCCACCCCTCCTCCTCCTTCCTGAAGGAGGAGCATGAGGGTCGCACAGCAAAAGATGACCAGGACTCTGATCGACCTCGTGCGCACGAGGCTCGGGGGCTCGACCGCAGAAACCTAAACCTTGAGGGATTGAAAGCTGGCCCTCGACCAGGGTTCGACAGCTGCCCTCGAGTAACAGAGTCAGGGATGACCAAGGGTGCGCCTGTACATGGCTAGGGCTCAAGCCACGCTCTTGAGGCACCCCATGATGTATTCGAGGCTAAAGGAGGAGGTCGACGTAGGAATCCCCTTGGGGGAGGCGCCGAGCCCTCGAATCCTGTCGCAGGGAATCGAGATCCACACGACCACTTCTTGGCATCTTTGAGAGCGCCTCCGGGCCACTAGCCGACCCCTAACGACTGGGGCACGGGCTCTCACTCGAATTCCCCCGCTAGCAGCTCACCGGAGATCGTCGGAACAAGCCCAAACGAGGGTAGTACGGCGTTCCCCACCCCTCCTCCTCCTTCCTGAAGGAGGAGCGTGAGGGTCGCACAGCAAAAGACGACCGGGACTCTGATCGACCTCATGCGCGCGAGGCTCGGGGGCTTGACCGCAACGAATCATTCCCCGATAAAACGAATACAAGACCTCGGAGGAGTCTCAACACTCCACCGAGGCCTCGGGGGCTACACCCGGCGGGTGCGCTCGCGCGCCCCCACCGGAAAAAATCACGACACTACGACTCCAGTTCAAACAAACCTCTGGGAGAGTGATCACAGACTCACCCAAAGGCTCGGGGGCTACTGTCGGTACCAACAGTAAGGGGGTACCCACATCCATCGCTAATAAAAAACTAAAACGACTAAAACCGCAATAAAAGGCAGCCCGCCTCGACCGCGTATCCAATCCGCCCCGTACGAGGCCCGCTCGACGGGGCGCCTCGACCGCGCTCTGGCTCTGACTCGTACGAGGCCCGCTCGATGGGGTGCCTCGACTGCGCCCCATCCCATACAGCAAGGAACCTCGACGGCGCTCCGACCCGCGCGAGGCTCGTTCGCCCACTGGGAAAAACTCCGACTCGCGTGAGCCCGGATCGAGCGCCTCGGCTCCTTCTCTTTACCTACCCCAGGACAAAAGCCATAGCATTTAATGCGGTTACCTACTACAACCTACCGGCATGGTTGCAACCAGGATCGACGTGGGAACAATGCCCGTGTCAGATCTCACTATTTTACCGGCCATCCTGTGATGGGAGGTGAAAACCATCACTGTACCCACCTTACCGCGCACTGTTCACCATCGATCACCCTCGAGGGAGGATAAGACAAGGCCCGTTCTCTACAATCTCGGGGATTCGGCCTTATCCATCCGGTCTCGACCCGGCCTTGACCCAACCTCGACGCTCGGCACAGTTCAACAGCAAGGGAAGGACGGCGTGGCACGGCGCTCCGGGTCATTTCGCTGTCTTGTCTCCCACGACGTCATGGTGTCTAGGGATGGTCGGCCATTCCCAGAGCACGTCGCTACGGTCAGCTCAACAGGAATCGACAAAACATCACCTCAAGGCTCCCCGTCGTCTTGGCCTCCTCTCGCCCTATAAAAGGGCAGGCCAGGGTTCTACAACGGGGATGGGGAGACGGACAACGAAGAAATACAAGAGACAACAGGCAAGACGCAAGATAGAGATTGATACCTCAAGCAATCACCCTTGTCCTCTTTTTCCTCTCTTTGAGACTTGGGCTCGATGCCCTCTCTCGCATGCTTGTAACCCCTACACGAGCACTTCGGTGCAAGAAAATACAAACTTCTCCCCCCCGCTGGACGTAGGGCCTTCTTTTGCCCGAACCAGGATAAACCCCCGTGTGTTCTCCTTGCATCACCATCCAGGAAAGAGACACGTAGCATTTACTCGTTGGTTTAGGACCCCCTCGGGTCCGAACACCGACATGTGTATTTTTGAAAAAAAAAATATGATAAATATTCAATTTACTATGCATTTAGAAAGATGAAAGAAAAAAAAGTAAAAAATAAAATTCACCAAAATCTGGCACCTAAACAGGCGCTAGAATTTGGTGGAAGGACCTTTAGTCCCGGGTCTGGCCACCGCCCGGGACTAAAGGGCCTTTAGTCCCGGTTTCAGCCACGAACCGAGACTAAATGGTGAGACCTTTAGTCCCGGTTCCTGGCTAGAACCGGGACTAATGTACCTTTAGTCCCGGGCGGTGGATAGACCCGGGACTAAAGGTCCCCTGGCCTATAAAGGCAGGGGCTTCCTCCTCCTCCCCTACCCGCACGCCCGCCGAAACTTAATCGCGGCCGCCATCCCAAGCACCACGCACCGCCGCCCCGAGCACCACCGCCCCAAGGACCGCCCTGAGCACCACTGCCGCCCCAAGTACCGCCGCCGCCGCCCCGAGCACCGCCGCCCCGAGCGCCGCCGCCCCGTACTGCCACCATCTCCGCCGCCGTACGTCCTCGCCGCCGTCAAGCGCTCCCTCTCCTCTTCTTCTCCGACGCCGTGAGCTCTCGTCCACGGAGCCGCGCCCTCATCCGTGCCCTCGTCCACGGGTGATCGGCCGGCACGCCGTGCGCCGGCGAACCACCCCACGCGCCGGCCCCTGCGCCTCCCTGTCGCCGAAGACAGAGAGAGGGAACGTAGGGAGAAGAGAGAGGAGGGAGAGGATGACACGTGAGACCCACACGAAAAACATGGACAATATACATTACTAAAAAAATGATGTAAAAGAAGAAATAATCTGAAAAATGCATTTGTATATAAAAATTATATAAATAGTGATGTAATAATTAATATTTAGGGATAATTAGGGATACACACACTAACACACACACACACTAAACACACACACGCACACATATATATTAATAATGTGATATATATAAATGTGATATAATATTTCATATGTATTAACACACACTCTTATAATACATTTGATCCCTCTTTCTTCCTCCTTCTAGATCGACGTCTCTCTGCCGCTGTCACCGAAGTCCCCGTCGTCTCCGCACCGACCGCTGTCTCTCTGGCGTCGTCTCTCCGCCGACTCACCGGCTTTAAAATATAGGTACTATTTAAATTAGTGCTATAATTAGTGGTATAATTAGTGGTATAAATTAGTGGTATATTTGTTAGCAAATGATGTTCATAATCAAATGACATACACCAAACCCTAAACACTAAATCATAAACCCTAAACCCTTAACCCTAAACCCTAGGTCGTAAACCCTAAGCCCTAAACCCTAAGTCATAAACCCTAAGCCCTAATTGACGTCACGCGTACGCACATATTTTTGCAGAAATGGCCGACCCGAGAGAAGATGAAGAAATATTGTTGAATATGATCCGTGGTAGCACTAAAGAAGGTCGTTATGACGATCGTGAAGGTGATGAGAACCCTGAGGGCATCGATGACGGTTCTCAGTACTTGGTCGACCCGAATGACCAAGACAATGTTGACGAGGTCTGTAATATATGCAGCCTCCTATGTTTATATACATGAAATTCAAAAAAATCCTTTATTAATTGTCTTGTTTCTGCCTACATAGCCCTCTGTCTCAACGATAACCATGGGAACCAGCAGAAAAGTACGAGGCCCGAAGAAGCCAATAGAGGGCCGGTTGGTTATCACGGATTTCGATGAGGGAAAAGGCCAGCCACGTGGACCCCATGCAAGGGCCTTTGTCAACCACTTAGGGTACCTTGCCTGGGATAGGATCCCGATCAATGTTTGTGAATGGAAGAAAAATAAGCAACACCCAGAAATCAGTTATGTCTCCGACCGTGACAAGGAACTAGTTTGGGGTGACGTGTTGCAACATTTCACGCTAGACACAAACGATGAACAGTTAAAGAAAAGAGTTTGGGATTGGTCTATGAAGAAGATGGCCACACAATTCTAGTGATTTAAGAAGAATCTATATAATGACTATATCAAGAAGAACAAGACTCCGGATTTCAACTGTAAGCACTTTGTCAAGCTGTGGCCGTTTTGGGACGAGTTTGTACAGTTCAAGACGTCGGAAGAGGGTCAGCAACGGGCGAGAAGGAACCAAGAGAATGCTCGACACAAGACCTACCACCATACGATGGGATCAGGTGGCTACCCTACTGCCATTCCTAAGTGGAAAAAAGCCGAGCAAGAGCTAATTGACATAGGGTTGGTGCCAGAATCCCTCGACTGGCCTGAGCGCGCCAAGCACTAGTTTTTCTCTCATAGAGGCTGCCTGGACCTAGAGACCAGAAAGGTCATGTATGGGGAACACATCCAAGCTGTAGCAGAAAGATTTCATCAAGCCCGCTCCGTCGCTCAAAGTGGAGAGTGGCAGCCGAACAGGGATAAAGATGAGCTGACATACGCCCTGGGGAACCCTGAGCACAGTGGATGGACGAGAAGTTATGGCTCTGTGTCATGGGAGCATGCCTTCCCTCAGGACAGAGAAACTTATAGAAGCCACCAGAGAAATAAGGAAGAGGATAGGGAACGGCTACGCAAGTTGGAGGAGGCTGTTATGAAGACCAGTGAAGTGGCTCGTAAGGCACTAGAGCGGGAGGAAGCGCTTAAGGCCACTATGAATGAGAAAATCAGAAAGGTCATGGAGGAAGTTGTAAGTTCCTGCCTCCAGAGCTTGTCACAGCCGGCCGCCAACATCAGCCCTGGCTCAGCTCAGTTGAAAAGTAGTTGTGCTTCTACGGAGGTGTCTGTGAGGCAAGATGATGACGCAGGGATGCGCTTCCCGGTGGATGACGTCACTGCTCCGTTGATGTCCTGTGAGCTGCATATTCCGGAGGGGAATGCCACAGTCAAGCTGGCTACCGGTGTTGTATCTCTTATCGACCCCACCAAGACACCAAGGATCCACTCGGTCGTAATACCACCCGAATATGCTAGTGTCTCAGTGGATAGAGTGGTCAAAGGCCATGAAAATGTGGCTCTGGATATCAAAGGTGGTGATGGGGAGAAGACCCTAGGTGAAGCGGAGAAGACATTCATATGTTGAAAGAAACAGTACATCATTATTCCTAGGGCGCTGCCACCACAACCGAACCCTAGGTGTGGATGATTGTGAACGCAATTGCTTTTCAATAATTATATACTGTATCTAATTACGGTTCACTCATGTATATAACTTGTTCGTTTTTTCAAATCCAGGACCTCCCCAAGTCTGTCTATCCATTCACTACATGACCACAGTGCCATGGGACATGAAGACGATGAGAATTTCATACAAGACAAGGCTGTATCCCCACCGCTGGCCGTATCTCCTCCACGACGTACTCTAATGCCGCCAGCGGCCCAATCTCCTCCACAACAGCAAGCTCCAACTGCGTCGCCGCCGCCTCCGCCAATGCTGACAACAGCCGCCTCATCGGCACTGGCTGGTCCATCGAGGAACAAGAGGCCCACTGGCCCACAAAGATCGGTCCCACCACCTCCGCCGAAGAAACAAGCTGTGGTCACAAAGATCCCGAAGATGACCAAGCTTTCATACGAGAAGACTAATGAAGAACTTAATGCTTCAGTCAAGGCAGAAGTGAAAGCATTCTTCGAAAAGACCAAAGCTGACGCATGAGCAAAGCAAGAGAAGCCATACCTAATGTATCCTCGTGTAAAGCTACGTCAAGTGGTGCAGGCTATGCAAGACGAGAAGCGTGCTGCTAGTAAAAAACCAGCGCCGCCACTATCAGACTATGAGCATACTATCACAAAGAAAATCAAGGAGGACAAAAGGAAACAGAAAGCGGTCGGGAAAGATGTTGCACAACTCGGCCAACAAGCGCAGCAATCAGTGCCGCCACTAGTGGTTGAGAATCAATATGGTTCCAACATGAACTTGATGCAAATGTTGGTACCTGATGATGTGGACTTAGATGAACTCGCCAAGTGGATGAATGTGACTGGGCTTTCCTTAGAACAACTTCTCAGTCAGGAGAAACTGACAACTGGTAAAGAGTCCAAAGTTGTTGATGAATGATGGAGGAAGTACGTATATGGCAGGAGTCTATGCGACCCTGCAAAGGTAAAAAAATCTTGGTACACAAATGTACAAGCTGCACGAGTACTACTTGAGATTCTATGCACAACATCAAATTGGACAATATCTGGGAGTCCAAGTCAGAGACCGTCACTACTTCCGTGGAGATGACGTCATCTGGGTAGAGTTTAGTGAAGTACACCAGCTTCTCTATATGGATGCTCTTGACAAATCTCTCATAAGCTGCTACTGTTTGTAAGTGATTCTTCCTTTTAATCAATAATCCCACTCTAGCATATGTACGTATTCGTAATAACTATGCTCACGATGTGCAGACACATGATGAGAGAACTCAGATTGAAACAAGACGATCGAATTGGTTTTATCGATCCGTATGTCATGTACAAGGACACAAAGACTAAAGATCCATTCAATCTGAAGATCAAAGAAATGAAGAAAAACCTCTAGAGGTTCTTTTATAACCAAAGGCATAAGGAGTTGATACTCTTCCCTTACAATATAGGGTAAAGTGTTGTGTTATATCATGTCTTAGTCAATCCAACACACACACATACATACATATATATATATATATATATATATATATATATATATATATAAGTTGACTCTATAAACAAATGCAGGGATCACTGGATACTCATTGAGATTAAGATCAAGGAACAAACTATAAATGTGTGGGACTCAATGAGAAAAGAGCTGGCAATATACCAAGACATGATAGACATGATCAAGAGGTAAGTTCTATCATTCTTTAAATATCGATGTCTGCTCCTTTACTTTACTATGCTATACCTAATCAACGACCGACTTATTGGGCAGGGCTTGGGCTTGGCTACAACAAAGATATTGTATGGATCTAAAAGTGCCAATCCCCCCTCCTATTCTACATAAGTGGGTGTCCAGACAACCGTACGGAACCAATTTATGTGGATACTACGTTTGCGAGTATATGCGGTGTAGCAAATTTACACCTGCTAAAGAGATGCTAAAAGTAACATGTGTATACAGTAAATTCATATCTTATTTATTTATTAAAACTAAATAAATCTTATGTATATTAATATCTTTTCCTTTAATTAATGCAAATGGAAGGAGTGGGAATTGAAAGAACAAGTGTTCAAGCACACAATACTCGTCGCAATCCAGGAGACGATCGCAGGTTTCATCAACGATCATGTCATCCCGGAAGACGGCGAGTTCCACCACAATCCTAGGTTGGATTTGAAGAGTCCAAACAAGAACGAACACTTGTATGAGCTTTGAGTGGCGGACAAACATTTGTGTAACTCATTAACCGGCGGCCGAACACTTGATTACTTGTATATTATTGTAAATGTAATGTGTATGTACGTATATGTATAGCTCTATAATATATATATATAGTTTCATACTTTATTTGTGTGCAATAATAACGCTCTCGTATAGGTGCAACGTATACGGATAATAGCAGCAAAGAATAAATTGGAAAACAATATAACTGAAAACCAAAATCAATAATAAATTGGAAAGAAAAAGGAAAAAGGAAAAAGAACCTTTAGATGTCTAGCAGCACATTTAATCCCGGTTAGTATTACCAACCGGGACTAAAGGTCTCCCTTTAGTCTCGGGCCTGCGAACTGGGACTAAAGGTAGGACATTTAGTCCTGAAACCTTAGTCCCGGCTCGCAGCCCGGGACTAGAGGTCCTTTTGGACCGGGACTAAAGCCCCGTTGTGCAACAGTGGGGACACTACTCATTCCTTCTTGCTCCTTCATGACACCAAGTTTCCCTAAGAAAATACACAGTAGCCTGAAGTTGATCTCCTATCGCCAAGCCAATTCCCTCAATCAACATTCTAGTTTCTTGCTACATCGTTTGGAGATCAAACAATGCTTAAGAAGATTGCTTGAGACCAAACAAAGACTTCTTTAGTCTGCCTTCCTTTCCAGCCACCTCAGTTTTAGAATAAGGAGAGGGCCTCTAGGCGCTAGCTGCAAGGTGCCTTAGCAGCGGCGGTGACTTAGAATCCTATAAGGCACCGCAGTCTAAGTAGGGGGCTACCTTGAAAATAGGGAGTATAAAATTTGAAAGTGATTTTATCGCCTAGTCTAGCTGCTCCAAACTTCCGCTTCCACTAGTCTAAGTATGGCCCTAAATGATTTAAGCAGTCAACTATAGAGAGTTATCTCGAACATGATACGTGTAGGTCGGTCATCTCGAACATGTCAGCCTTTGTGCGGCGGACCTCACCGGTGCACTCGTTGACGAAAGCGAAAACGGTAAAGTCAAACACGAAAACGAACGTGAACTTACGGAATATTGAGAATTTCAAAAACGAATCAATTCGAACAAAATTATGTCGAACACACAGTCGGTATACAAAAATTTAATACAAAATATCGATCCACAATGCATAACAATTAACATGTGCCATGGTGACAAATTTTGAGTGCAAGAGAGCAGACTTATCAATTTGGTTTCTTTTATAAGAGAAAAAAAAGAAAGAAGAGGAAAATTTGAGATGCCACCGGTACAAGACTAGAAGGGATAGCAACAAGGCATGGCCCGTCTCGCTCTCTCTTTTGGTCGGCCCAGTCACATTGCAACACAATAACATCGCCGCGTGAAGCCAGATGCAGCCATGCAACCATGTAGGCATGCAGCGCCGTGCAAGGTGATTAGTCCCACCTCGACGACTCAGGGAGGCACGACGGGCGTGAGTTGCCTATATAATGCGGCCCATGGGCATTAGCAACCAAATTTGGTTTAAAACGAATTTTGAATTTGGGATATTTTTAAATTAAAAATAGAAAAGTCGAAAACGGTCAAAAAATATCTAAACCATTTTCTACTTTTACATTTGAAATACAAAAACGAAAGCGAAAACGGTAAAGTCGGACAAGAAAATATGGATTCGATCGAATTAAATATAGAAAACAATGCGGTTCGGTTCAGAATATTTTCGTTCCATTTTCATCCTTATTGACATCCTCCACTTCTATGCTCACGGAGTCATGGGCCCCTCGTGGTGGCGGCCACCGGTACGTGAGACAGTGTCAATGTCAACCTCCACGATAGCCTCCTTGACATCGAGGTTTCTTCTTCTTCGAGCTGTTGTCGGACACCTTGATCCTCTGCTGCTGCTCCATGAGAATTTTTTAACACTTTTTTGAAACTATTTTTAAATTTAACACCGAAAGCTTTTTATTTTCAAAACTAACACTTTTGGACGCGCCTAGGGTCACGGCGCGGCAAATCAACACAGCCACGCCATGCACCGCGCCCTCTGCTACCCGAAATGAAACTCCATTCTTTCTCTCCGCCTTTGCCTGCCCGCGCCCATCGCCCCTGTCCGCCACCGTCATGCCATTTCCCCACTCCTTGGCACCTCCCTAGCACATCCGCACCCCCTGGTCCTTCCTGGCTAGCCGACAGTTTTTTGACCTCATCTCCTTCACTTCGTCACCATTTGCTAAGTCGCAAGCTTCCCATCATTGGCAAGGTATTTCTTCATTGATTTGAAATCATTGTTACTTAGGGTTAACATGCACAATTAGTTTCAATGATTAGTTGGTGTAGTTACTAAAGTTTAGTTAGTATAGTTAGTAAAAGAAAAGTTAGTATAGTTAGTTTTGAGGGAATATGTGTATTTGAAGGTTAACTAGTTGCTTAGAATGTTTCGAATATTCTTTTGTTGTAATGCAAATGGTTCTTTTGATTGATGTTGTTAGATACAAGACATGTATCGGGAGGAGTATTGAAAAAATCGGGGTCGTCCTAGAGAATTATACCCCAACGTGTTTAGCAAAGATGCACTGGTTCCTCCTGACCTTCGAGTCCCTAACTGTGACTATGGCCTTCCGGCCGACGTGTCTCAGTCGAGACATTCGGACACATCGGCTCGTTGCTTCTACACATGCAGTAGTTGTTGTGTAAATAAATTTTTGCCTTACCTTCTATTATTCTTTAGTGTTACTCGAGTACTAATAATTTTTTAATCTTTTTTTGTAGGGCCATACAAGGTGCTTTTTATTTCAATGGATCGATGGTGCAGATAAGTTTGATCCAAGGTACCTCCTTTTCCACGATTGGGCCACTGATCACAAGCGTGAACACTTCAAGCGTTGGGTCCCACCTCCACCTAACCCTCCTTCGATGACGAAGGAAGAGAAGTACTTAGCCGCAGTTAGGTGGCTGGAGGAGCCCCCTCTGTGCCATTGCAGAGAGCGAGCTATGATAGACCCTAAGAATACATTGGAATTTGTGTGTCCTCTCGAGCATGAAGTAAGTGCATCGTGTATCTATTGAAATGTTGAGACATATGTTTTCATGTACTAATGTCACCTTTTTTTAGATGTTTTGAATGCCAAGGTGTCATTTCAAGGAGTGGCTCTATGGTCCTAAGAATCAATGGCCAGAGCCGCCAAACCAAAAGGAAAAGGAAAAGAAAAAGAAGAAAGAAAGTGTAATTTACAGATCACCTGCTGTCATGTGCAAATGTGGTGTTGAATCCAACTACGGGCTAGTCCCTTCGGGGCTTGGCATTGGCCACTATTACGGCCATATGGTTGACTATGATGAGGTTGGTTATTTTAGTGGAAAACATGGAATGTATTTCATTTTTTTCGAGTAAAATTTTGATTAATTTGTTTGTTTCAACAGAGCACTCAGAAATGCAAGTGGAAATCTTATGAGGGTAGAAATAAATTCATCGAGGAGATGGAGAAGAGGCAAATGCTGGCACGGGCGAGGGGATATGGGCCTGATTATGTCGCTAGTTTCGTTGAGAAGCGAAAGAAGGACATGCATGAGTATGCTAGACGAAACCATATTCCTACCCCGTTCAGTGTTTGGGAAGCCAAGCACCTAGCGGAGAGAGAGGAGAGAATGGAGGAGGAGAGGGCAAACAAGGCAGCATTGGAGGAGCAAAGAGCAGTGATGCAGGGCCTAAACGACAATATTGCTGCATTATGTGCCCGTGAGTCATTGCAAGCCATGTTATTTTCGCTGCCTTCTTCTAAATGGAATATAATCACGTTGCTAACTTGCTGCATTTTGTACATGAAGGGATTGAATGCACTGGGAAATATGACGCAGATGTTGCCCGTGCATGGTACATCGAAAACAAGTTACAGGAGCATCAGACGCGGGCAGGCTGCACCGCTCAATCTCCGATTATGCTGGAGGACGAGGACGAGGACGACACAGCCAGGTTGAGCGATCTCATCGCTCTAGCGGAGGCGGGCTTATAGGCGGGGAAGGAGGAGGATGACACTGGCAGACTGAGTGATCTCATCGCTCTAGCGGAGGTGGGGTTGCAGGCGGAGGAGGATGAGGACGCCTTTTCTCTCAGGCTGTAGAGGCCATAGATGAGGAGGGGGCCGCTTACTACAAGCGAAAGGCAGATCGAGCCAACGCGAGTGAGCCTAGCCACATGTCGGAGGTGGAGGAGGATGCGTTGTTTTCTCATGCCGCAGATGAAGTGGAGGCCGCTTACTACAGTCCACGGCCCGATCAGGGCATTACAGGTGAGCCTAGCCACAGCAACAAGGTGGTGGTAAAGGATTGGTACTCGGACGACGAGTTGCTTACTCGGTATGTTTCTGACTGAGGATTGGTAGAGTTGTGGTACAGAATAGGTTGAGCAGGGTTAGTTCCATGCTTTAGTACTTACCAATGTTGCAGTGTACTAGAACTTTCTTGGTTTGATGATGTGTTTTATTTCATTTGAGTTGTGTCATTGAACAAGTATGATAAATATTAGCCATGGCCCCTTGCTTATATTAAGAGTATGGTTATATACATTGTTTGGCGTTTAGAACTCATACAAAGAATTATTGCTCGGTTAGTGATGAATGTGAAGCAAGGGGTGAATGCGCTGGAAACACGCTTGGCTGCCGCGACATGGCTAGGGGCGCGCCAAGACTGTTGCGCCCCTGGTCATGGTGTGGCAGCCTGAGGCTTGTTTGCAGCACGTACGACCTATTTGTGTGCTCTCAAATGGTACTCAGCAGCACAAGGTCGATGCAGCACTTAAAGACGACAATCACCACCACTTCAAGTTCGACATACAAGGTTCATGGAACACTTAACATAGAGGACAATAACCACCATACAAGTTCCATACTTAACTTTATCGATACATGATAGATGGAATTTCAACATACTAAACATATAGGACAACCATCACTACAAGTTGGACCAAGGGCACAAGTTCATGAACTAATTAAGTTCGATACATAAATAGCATGAAAAGGGCTCAATTATCTTGCTGCCATGACCAACTGTACTTACAATAGCATGAAAAGGTAAGTGACTTATGCATTGTACTTTGCTATGCTTACATAAGGAACTCATAAGTTCTCATTTGCTATGCTTACCTACACCCTATGTCCCTAGAGTGTATAGCTCCCTCGGCCGCCTCCGTCTCTTCGGATTGGTAGGTAGCACATTAGGGGTGTACCCAACGTTGGTGCGGTCGCGATGACAGTAATGACGGCCAGGGTGTTGCGCATGGCTCGTCCCCTGCAAGTATATAAGACATGTTTATGTCAAACTATGGCATTCTTAGATTACATTGGGTAGGTTGATAGCTTTCTTATTACATGTTCGTCACCTTGGGTTCCCAAAGTGGCATCCAACAGCTGTGACATGCCAATCTCTTGCTAGTAGTAAGGGTCCATCTAGTGCTGGTACGGCCCCTGCTGGTACGGTCGCTACTGGAAAGGGCCCAGCTAGAAAGGGCCATGTTAGAAAGGGCCCATATGGGAAGGGCCCTGCTGGAAAGGGCCCTGCTGGTAAAGGCCCTGCTAGAAAGTTCCCTGCTAGGAAGGGCCCTACTGGTAAGGGCCCTACCGTGAAGGGCCCTACTAGTAAGGGTACCTCTGGTGGTGGTGTATGCCAAAGCCCGGGGCATCGTCGTCGTCCTCCTCCTCATCCTCCTCGTCGTCCTCGTCCTCGTCATCCACTGGTTGCTTCTTAGGGTGGTGTGGGGGTGTACGCGCGCCAGAAGTGGACCCTGTCATGGGGTCCGAAGAGGCCGCTGGTGTCCTCAAAGGGGCCAAAGTTGAGCCACGTGAGTGCGAGGGGTAGTTGGGCACCTCCCACGGAGTGTCCATGCAGCTCAACTTCTGGGCTAGCTTCCTCAAGCTCTTGCTCATTTTCTGCATACACATGCATTACAGTTAAGATATTTTGCACAACCTTTCAGATTGTATGAACAAATTCATGATTGAGAAGTTGTTGCTTACATGCACAAATGTCTCAAGCACGCCTGGGCCCTCGTTTCTAGACTCATGCAGTCGAAACGCTGCTTTGTTGGACATCCTTGACAATTGTGTGGCATGTATACAGAAATGAGGTTGCACCTTGTTGTTACACTTAGTGAATGCAAAATTGAGGCCAAACATGACCATTTGAGCATCTTACCACGTATCTCTGAAGCGGGGCTCTCTGTGGCTGCGCTCCTCCATAGTTGCTTCGTCGTACACATCCACAATGACGTCGTCCTCTGAGTCATCACCAACTGCGCGGTCCATGTAGGGTGGCTTGATATGTGTACGGGTGGACCTGTGAAGCCACCGTACTACTCGTCGAAGGCGTGTTGGTCGTGTGGCAGAGCAGCAGTGACCGGCATCTTCTCCCTAGTCTCCCACTGTTGGATGAACTTGAAGTGCGTCACACGCCAATCCTTCTCACTGTACCTCAGCCTGTAGCCCATCCTGCAACAAACCATATTTAGTTGTAACACACACACATCACAAGTGTATAGTTGTTTTCAAAATGAAAATCCACCTGTGCAGCTTCTGGTTTGTGGAGTACAAAGGTGGTGGCACGCCCGTACGTCTGCCAAACTGCCTGCAAACCCTGATGGGCAGGTGGATCTCCACCACGTGGAAGAAAATCAGTGGGACGTCGCACCGAAACTCGTCAGACTCTTGCCAAGCCCATGGAGTAAGGTACCCCCATAGCTCGGCAGAATCCCAAGGACACCAACGGACCTAAATAATAGAAAATTGAGTTAGCTTCTGAGATTGTGAAAATACTAGGACCCAAAACCTTTATGACAGCTACGAGCATGACCTGGTGCTGTGTCAGGACGTCTAGCAAGTCGGAGAACTCCTGGTACTTGCACCACGCATTCCCTGCAACCTGCTCTGCTTCATTCCAAGTCCACAGGGCAATAGATATTGTATCCTGGCCTTCCCAAACCTGCATTGTACACAACAATGAATTAGTCATTCGTAATATCATCATATGCCACGCTTTTGTACTAAGTTTCGTATTGAAGTACTTATAGGCAAACCGTCTAGTAGGGGCCGCCCCGCGGGCCACCTTTCCCAAATCCAGATCTACAGGAGGTAGGAGCAACCACCAAGTGACCCAAACCCTAAGGTGCAGCGGCAAGCAACGCATAGCTGTTTGTACGTCCACGCCAGGACCGCACTGCCCTAGCTGAACCCCGCAATGTAGTCCCACCCCTGGCGTAGTATGTCAACAAAGATCCAGATGATGGTGTTGCCCGACGCATCAGGGAATAGGAAAGAACTAAGGAAGTGCCACAGACACACTCGAGTGAACCTCTCAATCTCAGCCTCCCCAGCTGTTGGGTGCAGGTTGTCAAAGCGCTCGATGAGCCACAACGACGTGACACCGGAAGTTTTCCTAAAATTTACAAAACACAATGAGAGGCTATGGATTTCAAAAGGGATGCAGATATTTATTTTTGCTTTTTAGCTTCGTTGTCATCCGGAGGCAAATGGCCACAGAACCGAAACATGGTCTCCCTCCATCTGATGTTGTCAACTACACCGGTGATAGCATTCCCCCCAATCCAAAGGCAAAAGATAGCCTTCACATCTTGCAGGGTGATGGACATCTCGCTATAATTTCGTTATAAAAAGGTTCAATGACAACAATAGAACAACTGTCAGATACCTCAATTTTGTTATAAAAAGGTCAACTAAGAGCGAAGGCATTGTCACCTGTCCACAGCTGCAGTGAGAAGTGCGGGGTTCAGGGGCGGAAGACCTTTGTTGACCACTCGGACAAGCTCGAGGAAGCCAGCATGCCATATGTACGACGTGTAACGCTCGTCCCACCTAAGCTATCGGTTGTGTGTGCGTGGCCTCAAAATCGACAAGGACATGTCCATCGGGTCGTCTTCCAGGTAAGCAGCTCGGTGGTCCTTGTCATACTCCATCTCAAGGATGGGGAACAGCTGGTGCAGGGTCGGACCCGCCTCGTGACGATGAGGCATCCTATTTCAAAATGAAAAAGGAAGGGCTAGTGCAAACAATATGAATAATTCAATATTGAAATTAACATTTAAACAAAATGAATAATACAAAATGAAAAACAAGTACATATTCAAATTAACGTTACTAGCATGTCTCAAAAAACTACTATGCACGGACCTGTTGTCCTCGACTTCTATGCCTGCTAGCCTTGTGACCCGGTTGCTTGCAAACCGAGCACAGATTCCTGCCACGGGTCTCATTGAAGTCTCCCCCTCCGTACGTGTCCTCGTCGTACCCTCTCATAGCGTCCATGTCCCCCTTGAGTCGCTTCTTCTTCCTCCTACCCTTCCCAAACTTATGTAGGTCCGGATGGGGCACGTAGTCAGGTCCATGATAAGAGGGTCACTGTGATGGGTTGAGGTATGGCTCGAAGCTCTTCTCCCAAATACGAAGGGTGTTAGAACGGAGATACAAGAGAGACATATATGGCAAAGTGGTGTAGTCATATCTGCGGATCCTGCAGGCCATGACCATGTGAGAGCAAGGGGCATGCATGATCTGAGAGACATTGCAACTGCACTCAACTTTCTCTAGATCAACCCGATAGTTCCGTCCATCGTAACGTTCCCCGCCCATGTTTGTGCCATCCCTCCCTCGTACACTGAAGATATGCCTGAGAGGTCCATACGGCTTGCCGGTATGCTGCTGAGCCAATTCTTCGGCCTCCTTCAAATGTTCAGTTGTGGCCTTTCCAAATCACCCATGCTTAGCTAGATTTATGTGCGCAAGTTCCCACCTCTTGACAAAATATTCGTTGCACTTTTGAAATGAGAACTCAACAATTCCAGACACTGGCAATGATCAAACTTCAGTGAACATACGGTTAAAAGACTTGGACGAGTTGGTGGTCATGATGTTGTACCTGAATCCACCCTCGTCATATGCTAATGCCCACTTAGCCTTCTGTTCCATTTGGTCCTCTAACCATTCCTTACCCGCTTGGTTTAACATCTTGTCTAGTTCTCTCATTGTCTCCTTGAACTGATGCTCTGTATGTACACAACATAGAGCCTTTACCTTGTCACAAAGCTCCTTCTTCCTTTGACGCCACCAGAAATTAGCGGCAAAATGACGCATGCACCATCTGTGCACTAGAGGCAGGAACCCTTCGATATGTTCACCTGCAGCATGAAGAATCCCTGCGTGCCGGTTCGAGATCAAACATATAGTGCGAGATGGGCCAAGCACTTGTGTACGTAGAAGCCACATGAACCATGACCACGACTCATTGTTCTCTCCCTCTGCCAAAGCAAAAGCCATGGGTACTATCTGGTCCTCCGGATCAACAGCAGCAGCCATCATCAAGGTGCCCCTATAATTTCCGGTCAAGAAAGTGCCATCAACAAGTACCACTGGCCGACAGTACTGGAAAGCATGTTCCGTCTGTGGGAATGACCAAAATACACGGTGTAGCACATACCTCAATGGGTTCTGCAAATACATACCTCCGGTGTCCACAAACCATTTCAAGTCAGGGTTGTAGTAATGCATTGCACACAATATTCAGGGAACCCGGTTGTATGCCTCCTCCTAGCTACCCCATCGGATCGCCAGGGCAATTTTCTTTGCATGCCAAGCCTTTCTGTACTTCACATCATACTTAACAAGTTGGGATATGGACTCCTGTAAATAAGACACTGAGACATCGTTATTCTTGTCAACGAGCCCCAATATACGATGAGCAAGGTAACATGCAGTGAGTTGCGGATGATATTCCTTCCTCTTATTATCCATGCATGTGTGGGGTTGGACCACTTTACTTATCCTCCACTTGCCATCATTCTATTTCTTCTGTGCAGTAAGCCTCCACATGTAAGGAAAACCATTTTTTCACATAATGTGGTATCTCAACTCCCTGTCCGAATGAGTGACGGTGTATGGCCTATGGTGATACACAGCATAGTCCTAAAGGAAGAGCTTCATCTCTGACATTGTATTGAATATCATACCCTTCGTAAGGATTTCATCCTCAGGGTTATATAGTGATTGCCTACACATCTATAGACTCGTGTCACAAACTGCCATATCTATCATGCTAACATCCTTATAGTTCGGAACGCCACTGAAAGGTACACCACCTTGCCTCAGTTGCATAAGCTCTATATTGTGTAAGGGGGCGGTGGAACGTACTGCTATGATTCGCTAATCCTACCCCATGAATCATAGGGCGTATCACCCTCTGGCAAATCATGGACTAGCCTGCCCTGAGTCGGCATGGCATGAAGTACTAAAGCTAGAACTGGTGAGGGCATAGCATGAACTGATACTGGCATGGGAACAACCGGTGTTGGCATGGCAACTCTACCTCCTTGGTCATCATCTGAATCCTCAGAATCACTGCTAACAACATCACTGATCTTGTCCTCTTTCGCCTGCTCCTCCTCTTCCCGTTCGAACTCACTCACATCGAAGTCATTGCTTATAGAACCTACTAGACTTGAATGAAATTGCTCCTGCGTCAACTGACCGTCCAAATCCATGTTACTCTGAGTTCCTTCCTGTAACACCCCGGTGTTATGCATGCATTTAGCACCTACAAATCATGAGCATAAGCACCATCATGCATTCATGAGCATTTCGTGTTATATAAATGAACCATCGAAAACATGTTAGTGAAACATGAGTGTTGCAATTACTTGCTTTCATTAGATTGGTACTGTGATCGTGCTTGTTATACTTAATACATGCTTGTTTGTTAATGTAAATAGCTTAGAAATATTAAGCACTTAACTTGGAGCAAAGTTTGTTTTAAAAGTTTTGGCAGATTTTGCTTTTAAAAAATAATAATCTTCAAAAATAGGGGTTATGCTGGAAATTTGACTTTTAATCTCCATTTCAAATCTATTTAGAATCTAATTTTGCTTCTTTTGGCAAAGTTGAAGAGAACAAAATTTTGAACAACTTTTGTTTTCCGACTGTCTTCTAAAAATGTTTTTCATGTTCAAAATGTGGATTTAAGGGTTGTTTGCTTTGGAAATAAAAGGAAAAAGAATTTTCCAGGCTTTGTGGGCCTCAGCCTCGTTTTCGGCCCAATTGGGCTTGCCGGCCCGGCCCGCCCGCGCGCTCGCGCGCGCCGCGCCGATCGCCATCAGGTCACGGACGCCGCGTGGTCGCCGGCGTACGGCGTCGCTCGCCACGCACCCCTGGGTAGCCTCTGCTGTGTCGCGCCCTCGTCTTTAAGCCGCACGCTGCGCCTGTCCTCCTCCATTCGCTCGCCCTTCTCCATTTTTGCCACCATCCCCCACCAAGGCAGCCGCAGCCGTAGCAGCGCCACCGTGCCATCTTTGCCGCAACGCAGCTCGCCAACCGGGGTGCCTCGCCACGATTCGGCTCGTGAGGGGCTTCGCCCCACCTTGCTCGACCCTGCAAAGCCGCCCCTCCCTTTCCCTCGCCTCGTCGTGACCGGAGGTGCCTTCTCCGCCGCCGGCAGCGCCGTAGCGCCCGCCATTACCGTCGGTGAGGCCGCTCCACTTCACCATGGGTGCCATCTTCTACTCCCTCCAGTTCGCCTTGTCGCGGAGAGCACGAAGGTGCTTCTCCCGTGGCCGGGGACCTCAATGTCAGCGATCTAGCGCCGGCCGACGGCCCTCCCCTGCCCTGTGCCACCGATAGGTGGGACCAAGGGGCCCGCTGTCAGCTGCTCAAGCGCAGGACTGGGTGCATCGGCTGGGTGCGCTTAGCTTTTCTACAGCCGGATTTTTGAAAAGGATTTTTGAAATGCTTTTCTAGAAATTATATAACAGCTTTGGAAATTGATATCTTGATCATTTTTGCTCCAAAAATGTTGAAACAAATTTTGTTATGTTTCTTAGGAGCAGATCTACTGGATAAAAAAATTGCATGTCATGTTTGTGATACTTTTATATATAGCTTTATTCAATCCTTATTAATTGCTGATATCTTTAGAAATGTGTAGTAATTCCTAGAAGTGTCAGAAAAATGTGGTTCTAGTTTTGTTGGTCTTCTTCTGAGATTTACTACCTATGAAAAATATGTGTCATGCATGTTATGTAGAAAAATATTGATGTGTAGTTCAAGTGCCTTTATTTGTCTAGATTTTGTTATTTTTGCTAGGGCTAAAAATATGAATAATACATGCATGTGAAACTTTTTATGTGATGATCAGTTACTGTGTAAATCATGGGGAAAATATGATTTATGCTGTTTGGTACTTTTCATGGTACAAAGTATTTTCAATGCATGGTTCTGCATAACTTTTGTCCTTTTTGTGTAGGATGTTATACATGTCCAAATGTAGTGAAATTTTAGTGATAGTCTATGTTTGACATTGTTAGGCTACTGTAATTTTCTGAGAATTTTTTGTGAACTCAAAATGTAGGTTGTTGTTCAAACCTAGATTAAATTAGGGTTTAATCGGACTTTCCTTAATGCAGGATTAGTTACTAGTGGTTTCTTTGGTGTATCTTTGAAGCACCAAAATAGCATGCTGGTGTGATGTGATAGGTTCCTTTTGTTTTCTAATTTACAGCAAGTAGTTAGTAGCTAAATACTTATGTGTTATTACATACATGTGATTGCTATATGTGATTAGTAGGAAAAGAGTTATAAACTTGCTTTGTTAAGTAGAATGTGAATTGTGCATTTACATACATATGCAAGCATGAGCATCATATGCCATCTCATTGGTGCACCTTTTTCGTCTGCACTTATTCCCATATGCACATGCATCATATAGGATCAGTGCAGAAAGCAGTACATGTGGAGCACGAAGTTTCCGAGGAGGCCATGCAACGAGAAGTGCCACCCCTGGGAGAACCAGAAGTCGAGGAGCCAGACGGTGATCTGCTAAAGTGTCGGGACCACCGTATGTCAACCTTCTGGAAGGCAAGCCCCGGAGCATTATAAGTCTCCCTAAAGCAAGATAAATATATATGTTATATATATTGTTGCATTAAGTTATATGATTTGCTTGAAACCGTTGATGCATATCACTACAATATTCCTTGAACACTTTGACATATCCTGAGATCCTACTTAAGTCTAGTTCCAGAATATATGCTTAGCTATACTTAGTTCGGTAGAAGTGGGTGATTTCCCGTCACCTACGCCTTAGGTGAATACCTATCATGTTTAGCAATGTGCTATCATGGAAATGGACCATACGTGGTTGAATAAATGGAGACCGGGCGGAATGTTGGACAGCAAGGCATGGGTCTTGTGTGCTTGTAGTTTCCGTCTATGTCAACTAAGGACCATACCGTTGTCGGCCCTCGGTCCTTTTTGAATGCATGCCCCACATTTAGCTGGCCGGATAAGTACTTCCGACCGTGAAGCCTAGTAGCTCTGTTCGAACCAGTGACCGAGATGCTGCCAAGACTACCTCGGGCCTATTGACCGTGGACAAGAATGCTCTGATAACCACGACGTCTATTGTGGGCAGGCATAACTTGAGTGACCTGGCACGGGATGAACCCTAGGTGTAGAGGGCGCATGGCGGTCCTGTGACTGTTTCCGAATAGTACCAAAGGTGACCTGTAGCTCATTGGGCCGGTGAGTGTGGTTTGTGTGGGGAATACATCACCAGCTGGTTAGTAATCGATTCGAGTCACCATCTCTCCTGGATAGTGAGCAACTGGACTAAGTTACGTCATCGTAGTAATGTGATTATGGAACACGATGATGGTTATGGTTATGAGTATGAAGTTAGAAATGCTAAATAAAATGGGTTACTATTGATTGCTTAATCTTATTCGAGTGATTGCTCTAGTACAAGTGCAAATCTAGATAAATTGATGCTAAAGATTAATATTGCAATTTAATTGCTATTGCTTTTTATGCAAATGTTGTCAAGCCAACCCCACTATAAAGCCTTGCATGCTCCTTGGTGTCTTTTATTTTTGGTTTTTGGTGGGTAAGTCTAGCTGAGTACCTTCTTGTACTCAGGGTTCTTTTCCCACTTGTTGCAGGTGTTTATTAGGACCAAGGGCAATGGTCACTCCATACTTCTTACCTCGATGTTTTTGTTGGAGGAGATTACAGTATGGCACTACTATTTAAACTAAAGGGTGTGGATTGATTTTAGACAATAATGCTTCCGCTACCTGTTATTTCAAATTCAGTGTTGTAATAACTTTATTTGAACTCCGATGTATTTGAACTATGTATGCATGTAAACTGTAACCGCTGAACCAGTACGGTCTTGACTGTTTGTTGAAAAGTTTGAGATCCTTCGAGATTTTATGGACTACCGGGTTATACAAGCTTAAGTTTGCTAGATTCTCTGCCCCGGCAGGTGAATTTTCTTACTTAATTTCGCATAATTGGGCGGTTCTATTACACTTCCCCTTCGGCCCCAAATTCTTCTTCATCGCCTCCAACACCGTCATTGCACGGGCTGTCATGAACATCCCCCAACCTATACCCATTCTCCACAACCACCTCAGGCATGACCACATTCGAACCTTGGAGGACCCTAGTGTAGCAGGACCAGTGAGCCGGGTCGTGCAAGGGCATCATGACATAGTGTGTCCTAGTCTTCCCACTGTCAAACCTCCCCTTCATTGTAAAATCACCGCCAAACTTTGTATTCAAACGAACACAAAGGTCATTGAAGCTAGGAGGTTCATCAAACCATTCCAATTCGTCTTCCATATCCTCAAACATACCATCTTCTTTTCTAACACTTCCTCCATAAAAAAAACTCGGACACAACAATCCATCTACAAAACCATTTGAGCAAACTTCATCATTTCATCCATATTGCGTATCTATACTAACTTCACCTATATAACTAATCTAATATTAATACATTTATTAACTAATCTAAAAACTTTAATTACTAGCCATAGTAGACTATAATAATCTAAATTACTATACTAACTAACAATATCCTAACTAACAAAAACCAAAACCATAAACCCTAAACCATACCATAAATCCTAACTACTTAACTATACCAAAATCACTAACCTTAATCCCTACATCCTAACTAACAAACACGTAAAGCCTAACTACCTAGCAATAACTAAATCCAAATCAAGTAAATCAATAATTAATCAAATTAAAAAAGAGTAATTGGGGGATTACCTTGTGCAGCACTGGGGAACCAGCAGGGGTCAGCCCCGAGGAGGAAGAGGACCGTCAACGCCTAACCGGCGGCCGTGGCCGATGGGCCACCCAACACGGGGGGCGGCGCGGCCATCAAGGGCTGACCCCCTAGGAGGACAGAGGATGGCGGTGGGGAGCCGCCGGCTTGGGCAGGGGTTGGTGCGGTCAGTCAAGCTAGGAGGATAGAGGATGGTGGTGGGGAGCGGCTGGCTTGGGCAGGGGCCAGCGCAGCCGGTCGGCTTGGCCAAGGGCTTGCGTGGGCGACAGCCGTCTGGGGACGACGACGGCGCGGGCACACAGGCGCACGGAGGCACGGGCGGGAGGCCACGGCGGACGGGTGGACGGCCGAACGAAGAAATGTTGTTTCGGGCGGGTGGGCGGATAGGTTTACCTGGGCTTGCCGCGCCCTGATCCGTGACGCGGCAAGCCTACCACGTCACCGTCCACGTGTACGGGGTGTGCCACGTCAGCACCCTGCCACGTCGACATGCATGGCGCGGCTATGTTGATTTGTCGCGCCATGACCTAGGCACGTCCAAAAGTGTTAGTTTTGAAAATAAAAAGCTTTCGGTGTTAAATTTAAAAAAGTTTCAAAAAAGTGTTAAAAATAAAAAAAACCTCCATGATGGTGGTGGTGCTTGGCTTTGTAGTGCCTGTGCCGCCTGAAGTGCTTGTGACTGTAGGATCGGAGCAAGGCTTGTGTGCACTGGATTCGTAGGCTTGGGTGAGCTTTTATAGACTATAGTGAGAAAGGGCAACACACGAGTGTAGATCAGAACGACGAGGGATAATAGGAAACTAGCAGGGCCCCGTGCAAAGCACGGGGAGTGTTTTTTTCTAATTGAAGGAAGAAGGAAGAAGGGAAAGGGGGAAATGGGAAACAATAACAGGCTAGGTACTGATCATGAGCCGTTGGTGCACATAACGGATTGAGGGGGTACTGTTCATAAGACCCCGGTACTGTTTATAACGGTGGGTACTAATCTAGAGACCCAGTAGGGTACTATTCATGAGACCTGGTACTGTACATAACAGAGTGGGGACTGTTCATGGGACCCGGTACTGTGCTTAGAACAGTAATATACAGTGATCTGTGGGGGGAGGATCTCCAACTTTACGTATATAGTATAGATACTTCCTGCAAGGCATCAGTCTGTGACTCTGCGTCCGACTGCGGCTCCCTAGGAGCGGGGCCCTGAACAAAAAACAAATCTCCAATCTCTCGTACTTATCTGTCCGTCACTCCCAAGCCCACACCTCACTCCTTCGTGTTTATCCGCCCGGCCCCGAAGCAGCGTGGCTGCTCATCCGTTCGCCCCCTTCTCCAGCGCGTGCTCGTTGGGCTGCCACGCCGTTTCCTTTCTCGTCGCTGGCCGCGCCGCGCTCCCTACGCTGCTCACCTGTGTGGCAGACACTTGTGTCACTCGGCGTGGCTGCTCATTCGTATGCCCCCTTCTCTAGTGCGCGCTCGTCGGGCTACCGCGTCATGCCCTTCCCCATCGCCAACCATGTTGCGCGCCCTCGCTCCCTGTGCCGCTCAACTGCGTGGCAGTCACCTGCGTCACTCGCTCCCTCGCTGTTCATCCGTCGCCCATCACCGTTTAGGCACGCCGCTGACCCTGCCATGGCCATTGGGGCACACATGCCGTGGCGCCTCAGGTCTTCCCCGGCCAAACCAAGGGCACCCACGAGCGTGTCCGATGTTGGTGGTGCTCTCGTGCACCATGGCTCGCTGCCAGCCCCACCCCGACGACCAGAATCGACTGGCCTGAGCTTCCCTCCCCAATGTTGTATATGTATATTGCAAGTGTTTTCAGACGTTTTAGATGTATGTTACAATTATTTCATCTTTATGTTATAAAAGTAGATCGAGGGATGTTGCACATGTTGCAAGTGTTTCAGAGACATGTTGCAAGCGTTTGTTCAAACTGTTTCATCTGTTTCCAGACGTATGTTGCAAGTGTTTTAATTTGGATGTTGCATATGTTTTCACACATATATTGCAACAGTATGCTCCAAAAATGTTTCATCTGTTTCAGTCGTCTGTTGCAGCAAGTGTTTTCATGTTGCAAGTTGCACGTGTTCTATATGGATGTTGTATATGTTTTCACACATATGTTACAAGTGTATGTTCCAAATGTGTTACCTGTGTTCCAAATGTGTTACCTGTTTCAGACGTATGTTGCAAGTGTTTTATTTAGATATTACATATGTTGCAGTGGTTATACACATATATTATAAATAATGTATGTTTTAATTGTTTCATCTTATTTCAGTATATTGCAACAGGTGTTGCTCCCCCACGCGCTCTGACTTGTGGGCAAGCATGCACTGCGCCAGGCGCCCCTGCACCACCAGGAGTGGCTCCCCTTGGTGGAGCATGTAGCCGGCTCAACACATATGCATGCCCGCTGTGCTCTCTCCCTCTCTCTCGCATTGGGCCAGTGCACGCGCGCTGTGATCTCTCTCTCGTCTCTCTCGCATTGGGCACGCGTGTTGTGCTCTCTTTCGCATTGGGGTATGCGCGTTGTGTTCCCTCTCTCGCATGCAGCTCGCTAGGCAGGAGGACGTGTGAGGCGCAGCAAGAGGAGGAGGCGTGGGGCGCAATAGCACGAGGAGGAGGCGCGTGTTTTCAAAAAATGAAGCAATAGGAGACGCGGGGCGCATCGGGTGCAGCAGCATACGCGGGCGTCCACGCGCGGGTCCGTCCGAACGTCCGAACACTAGCATAGCCCAGGAATAATATGTTCCTGAGGAGACACGTGTGTGCATTAGTGCATGCAACTGTGTCCTCTATTTATTCACCTTTTAGCTTTGATCTGAAGTATGTGGACTATGTTATTATTGGCCCGGGTAAATACTTGGGCTGTGGCTAGGTACATTTTAAATTGCAATTGTTCATGTTTATATGTGGTTCTTATTTGTGTTCTAGTTATTAGGATATTTTTCATTATATTAGAGGAAAAAAGGAGCGCCAGACACTCGATGGGTGGGGAAATATGTTGTGGAAAATAACAAGGAAAAAAAGATGCATATTATGAGCATGTATTTTGGTATGGAGAAAATCCAATGAAATTAACTGCTTGTTTGCGAAACAGCGTCAGTTCAACTCCAGTGATGAAGAAACAAATCTCTCAGGCCTGATAGTAATTAGCAAAAAGCTGTTATATCTTTTCATCAAGTAATATAAGGGTGTGTTCACTTCCTTCAAACTTCCAAAAAATTTACAAGATTCTCCGTCACATCGAATCTTTCAACGCATGCATGGAGCATTAAATATTGATAAAAAAAAACTAATTACACAGTTTAGTTGTAAATCACGAGATGAATCTTTAGAATCTAATTAGTCCATGATTGGACATTAATTGTCAAATACAAACGAAAGAGTTATTGTGCTTCCAAAAATTTTACACCCCCATCTAAACACACCCTAACTCTACCAATACACTTTTACATTGTAGTACCTTTGATTGTGGAGCGGATCGGAGTTGATTTTAGCAATGGACGATCGATGGCTCACACATCGTCTGCAAAACATTGTATGTAAAAGATCTAGACTTGTTGGGGGAATATATACCTGCACCGTATTTCACTGCACTCGAGATTAGGAGCAGGAGCCACCTTCCAGCCGACAGCGCACGGGCTCATGGGACAAAAAGAATCAAAATTCCTTCACTATGTGATGAAATTCTGAGAAGATATGCAGAGCATCTGGATAAAGGATTGCATACACCAACTGCGATTGTCTTCTGATGTGGCATCCATGTAAATGTATTCGTATCTAATGAACCAGGATACTCCTTTTTTCTCATATAAATTCATTTGAAAACTGAACGTTTCTCTTAGATTTGTTTTTTTATTTGGTGTCTGTTCATAACCAAAATTGATAATTTTGTGCAATCTGAAAAAAATGGATGATCTAGTATTAAATACCAGATGGCCCGGTTCTCTTAATTGGATATGTGGAACGACTAATTTAGAGTCCAAATGAGGGAATTACAGTCTCCGGAATTTTTCTTCTCAAAATTAGGGATCCGGTATTGTGTATACACCTGATGTTCTTGGACAGTTCAGATCGAGTTTGAGTCACTTTTAGTTGCGAATCTTGATGAATTTGGACTCTAACTTGGAGATAGATCTCCCACCCTATAAATATAAAGGATCACATCCGATTGAGGTATCCGATCAATCACTCAATACGACTTTTACTATTTTGCCTTTATCCTTTTTCCTTTTACTCTGTTTTTGTCATCCATAGATTATTGTACTTCCTTCATCTCTACGATATTTGAAGGCGCCCCAACTGGCCTGCCAACGCTAAGGCAACCCAAAGTGCGCTTGGCCAAACAGTCCATGTCGGGCAAGCATTTGTTGGTCTGCAAAATGATGGATGTCGTCGTCAAAGCAAAATGAAAATCCCAAAGCCCAAACCAATTAAGTACTATCTAACTTGCAAACTTTGTATCCGATACATATATAATACCTCAGTCTCATAAGTATGCAATTCTAGATCTGATCAAAGTCAAACTATCTTAAGTTTAAATAAGTTTATAGAAGGTATTATCAATATGTATGACTCTGATAGGTATATTATAAAAATTATATTTCTGATGAATCTAACGAGACTTATTTAGTCTGATAAATATCAGCATATTTTTTATATATAAATTTGGTAAAACTTTAACTTAGTACATTTTAAAACTGTATTCTTTTTTTTCTGACAGAGAGAATGTGCATGGTAATGTAGGTAGTACGGAGTTTATTCAGGTCACGAGCTTATTGTCGTAATTCGTACAGAAGCTGAGTGCGTACACGCCAGCCAAGAGCGATGACCCCGCACAATCTCATACGCGCATACATACATAAGGCACGCACGCACGCACGGACGGGCGTGCATGGTACGGTCGTGCGGCCGGCGGCTCAGTTAGCCCTGGCGACGAAGCTCTCCTTGCGCTCGTGGAACTCGCCGGTGCAGGTGTTGAAGTCCTCCTCGACCCTGGTCTCGCGCACCACGATGCCGTGGCCGTGGTGACCGTGGTGGTGGCCGCCGGTGCGTGACACCGTGTCGACCTCCTCGAACTTCTCCTTGACGACGTGCTGCTGGTCGCCGCCGCCGGTGCGTGACACCGTGTCGACCTCCTCGAACTTCTCCTTGACGACGTGCTGCTGGACGCCGCCGCTGTAGCGGCCGAAGCCACCGGCCGGGGCCACCGACCTCACCTCCTCCGAGCAGTAGTCCACCTCCTGGTAGTAAGCCATTGGTGATGCTTGGTGTTTGTTGTAGCGCCTGTGCGTCGTTCAAGTGCTCGTGTGGATTGTTGGTGTGATGGATGCATGGTAGCGTTCGTCGGGTGCGCTTTTATAACGTGGAAGCACACAAGTGGAGTGAGGAATAATTTGTTCATCCTCAACTTGATGAGGGAGAAAGATACCTGTATTGTGTCCTTGCTAACTCCGCTTTTTAGCATTGATCTAGATGTATTGACTGTAAACTTGTAACGGCAGCCGATCATTACACATAGTTGGGTGGCCAGAGGCCTTTTAACAGCATTTCTTTTATCATGTTTTGATGAGGTTTAATTGTGGTTCTCTAACCACGATGTAGTTTGAGGATAAAATTAGCTAATCTAGATGAGCACGGAGCTGTGAATGGAAAAATAATAAGAACAAAAGTACTCCCTATGCCTTACAATTCGGAATGGAGTAGATATTATGATCATACTGGAGCTTTTGTATGCTCCATAGTTGCTTGGTTGTAAAGCAGTGAGTTCAATTCCAGTGGAAAAATAGAGGGAAACGAATACAAGACCCGAGAGTAATTACTCATCTTCAGAGTGCCAATTTGTTCATTTCAGATCCTCTATTGGTACAAAGTCACCTCTCACCGGTCAGGTAAGAAGAATATACTTATCAGTTAAGTTAGGCACTTAGCCAGTGGAGTGGGGAATAGATACTTGCGTCTCGGCCTGCACCGCATTTCATCTCTTCATTCACTATAGAGAAGAGAATTGAGATGGAGACGGAAGCCCCGCCTCACCGACGGAGAGAAGCACAACTGATGAGTGATGACATAAGATTCAAAGAAGAGAGATGCTCAGATGCAAAGCAGCGGCCTGCTCCGGTGCTCCCATCTCCTTTCGGGCAGTCATGCCTGACGAACCGGCCGTTGGTTTCATAAGGAATCTGCTGAAGGGTTTGCAGTGAATGCACCCATCGAGGTGGCATCTTTTTTTTTTTTTTTTGGAAACAATAATTCTGCCGTAGCATCCACAAGCTTGCAAAACACAAACAAAAAACAGAGAATTTGTAACCATAAATCGATCATCTGGGATACTCTACGATGAACAAAATTTGCTACACCTACCACGTTCAAGCCATATAATTCATACTGTTCCATTAGCTCAGGCTCAGTCGCTCTGAAGTTCTATGTTTCAGAAATAATAATCTTCCATTTTGAGGAACCAAAAGCCTTTTCTCTCCTGGTATTTTCTCCAGCTTCAACTTTCCGTGTGGCTTGCTTGAACCGTCTTCTAGGCTTTATCGGTATGTTGAAGTATTACAACAGTGTGGGTCAAGGCTAATGCCTCTTCCTCTTCTTGCTGCTCTTCAGGTGCTTCTTTCGGTTTCCGCTCTTGCCATGCGACTTGCTTGAACCGCCATCATCTTCCTTGTCTCCGCCAATTAGCATGTTCATTCCAAGGTCGAAACCATCTGTTAAGCCTCCTAGCCTGTTGCCAGAATCAGATATCAGTTGGGAGCGTAAGTTGGATATTAAGACAAGCTGAAAATCCCAAAGGGCAAACCAAGTGCCGAATAATACTTGTAGCTGACCAAAGTCAATTGTGTATTTACACAGACAATAAGCAGCAGCAAAAGATAAACTATCTTAACATACCCATGAAGTTGTCTCCTTATGCGCTTCTCGATCTGCTTATCACGTTTGGTTACAGGAGCTCGAGTGAACGACTCCTCTTCCTGCTTCTCTTGCTCCTCTCTCTGTCGCATGTACCTCCCAAATTCCCTGCTTTCATCGCCCACTGTTTCCTTCCACTGTAAATTCCAGAAAGATTGTTTAACATGACAATAAACAGCACATAGCTTACTCTGCATCCAAGACAACCTGCTAATAAATTCAGAGCATAAGTTAAAGCGAACCTCTTCAGGTCTGTCCGCAGCATCATCAATTATTTCTTTAATATAAGGATTTTCTATTGCCACTCGGGCTAGTGCTTTATCTCTCCTTGAATCTTTTTTACGACGCTTCTCTTCATCATCTATGCTAGTAGGCATAAATTTCGGAGGACGGTAAACACCATCAGCATCCTGAAATAAAGTGGTTACACATCAGAACAGCAGAAGGTATAGACTGATAAGCCACATGAACTGAGAAATAAACCTCACTGCTCCAGGAAATAGTGAGTTTGAATGACAGGTATTAATGACAATTTTTGCATTTAGCATTTACACAGAATATGCAAAATTCTTAAAGGAACAAAAACAACATTTTAAATGGGACAAATACACAACTCAAAAACAATGCTAAAAGTGGATTCCTAAAGGGACAGGAAGAATTCATGTCAGTATCAAATTCAGCACTATAAGGATGCCAACTAAAATTCTTGAGATGAGAAGGGATGTTGATTCATTATTGCCAGTGACAATTATATTACGAAGGACATGCTGTAGTAGCAGGAAAGATGGGAAAAATTATTCATGTGAATGACATTGCACTTATTGATATTTGGGCTAAAACAAACTGATATGTTCCAATATTGTAAGTGCAGACAAGTTATTAATTAATATAATCCTTTCACAAAGGAGTGTTTATGTAGGATGTTCAAGCATGCACAAAAGGAAGCATCTGCGATGTAACAAGTGTATAGAAACAGTAAGGAAGTGAAAAGCATCACCTGCCCCTCAGGACCAGCCTTTGTGTCCATCATATCTGGGTTTGGTCTATACTTCAGGGGGTCTTCCTCATCCGAATTCTCGTCCTTCCCCTTCGCCTCAGCATTTCCTGTCTTCTCTCGAGCAGTTGCATTGTCAGCAGCGTTGGTGAGCTTCTGGATTTGGTACTCGGCCTTCTTGTCAATCGGACGAATCTACCGCACCAAATTCAAAAGAAAGTCATCACTTAGTTAACCAACTACATCAAGGCTGGAAAATGAACAATCCGCATCGAAGGCACAGGCAAACCTTCTCCAGAAACAGCCTGATCTCGACAAGGCTCCGTACGACGGGGTGGCCATCCACCGAGAGCCCCTTGGCCTTGCGGAGCAGGTAGTAGACGATGTCCTGGCAGTAGCCAAGGAGCAGGTGGTTCTTCGCCTCTAGGTACCCGACCCCGTTGGCCGTCGGCAACTGGTTCTCCTGGACCTATCGACACGCGAGGACAGCGAACCAGAATTCATTCTCCCATCGTATACCCAATTCGCGGTTTAAGAAATTGGGAGAGGGAACGGAGGCTTGGAAGGGGAAGACATGAGTAGATTACCTTCCGGGTGATGGCCTCGACCTTGCCCCTGACGAGGTCCAATCCGTCCTTCATCTCCTTGAGAGCGGCGAGCAGCCCCGGCGCGTCGTCGCTGCAAGCAACTTTGCTTTAGGCGCTAAAGCTGGGGAGAGGCATCTAGAGGCTGAGCGTACCGTATGAGGAATTCGTCTTTGCTCTCGCCGTTGGCTTCGGCGGCGGCGGATGCTGCCGCCATGGTGGTGAGAGACTCTTGTCCAAGAAATAGACGGCGCCTAGCGACGCGGCTGCGTCACTGGAAGAGCAAGCGTGAAACGTGACGGCGTAGCGCGTGGCGGGGACTGGAGCAAGCTGCCGACGGAGAGGTCCGAATCGCGGAGGCGGAGGCGGCGCTGTCGGGTTTAGGGAGAGGGAGGGCTCGGCTGGCAAATTGGCAGGCTGGTGCCTGGTAGGGCAGCGGGGTGGGTTGGCAGGCTGCGATGTTGGGCTGTCCGGCAGAGGTGGGCTTTTGTTAACATATCATTTCGTTATAGCCTTTTTACAAAGAAATTGGATGGACTGCGTTTCTTTAAAAAAAACGTCTATTATTCCTTCTGAACTGTCGCCGCTCTGCGAATGGGCCTAAGGTCCGGTGGTAGGGCTGTCCAGTGGGACGCTATCCACTAGGTTCAAACCCTAGTGATCACACATTTTTCTTGAATTTTCCAGAAATTTTAGGGTACACAAGCGTGTGCGTTCGATGGTACTACGCGTTCCCGACATGCCTCCCAATTTCTTCTTTGCGTGTGTGTGCGTGTGGTGTGAGTGTGGAGTGTGTGGGCTGTGTGCGTCTAAGTTGTACCCGATCAAAAAAAATGTCACCGCTCTAATTTTTGTTTTCGAACTTCAAAACCATATATCTTATCCCTAGAATTCATAAGATCATTCAGTTTTTCTCCCAGACCTGGTTTAGAGTGGTTTTGAAAACGGTTTATCCTTTTTAAGTAAAAAATAATTAATACTTGATAAGGATTTTAAACCACAAAGAATGTTTTTAAGCTTTTAAAAATCTAAAGGTAAACTAGGATATTAAAATCCAAATAAAATATTTAGACCTTATTAAAATATATCTAGGTTCTATAAAATAGATTTTGCTATAGGAAAATGAAAATTAGAAAAAAAAAATAAAATTCCTAAAACATTCTAACTCATATGTAAACAAGTTTTGAAAACTTTTCGTGACAAAAAAACATAACACACAACCACCACGAATGCATAGCATGAATGCATTCAACATTAATGTATGTGGCATTCATGCTGGTTGTATCTCATATTTTTGTCATGTAAAGTTTTTTAAACATGTTTTTACATTGATTAGAGTGTCTTGAAATTTTTCTAGATTTTTCTGTATATTTTAAGTTTCTCAAGATGTTTTCATGAGCTTTAAATGTTTTATTTTTGATTTGTCATATCTCAATACATCTCCAAATTTTTTTGGAATTTTAAGAGCTTAGAGGCATTTTATGTGGTTTAAAAACTTTATTTACTAGATTTTCAACTAAAAAAAGGATGAAACCACCTTCAAACCACCCCCAAACTAGATCAAGGAAACTACCCCGAACCAGGACAGGAAGATAACTTGAACAGTTTTAAGAGTTCAAATGGTTTACAGTGGTTAAGGAGAAAATTTTGACTACGGTGATAGTTCAACTAGGTAGATGGACTTGTCTTCTCTCACCTCTTTTTGCCCTTTTTTTCAAGAAAATGTGGAGGTTCAACTTCCACTTGTCTTCTCTCACCTCTTTTTGCCTTTTTTTCAAGAAAATGTGGAGCCTCAAGTTCCATGTTCCGTTTGTAGGGTTTTCGTTTTTATTTTGATTGAGAAGCAATTCGATTATTTTACTACTAAAGGAAAACCCTGTCAATTGAATTAAAGCCGGATCCCTTCAGTGAAAACTGAAGAGCTGTATGTGCTTGCCTGTGTTCATCTAAACATGAAAAAAAATACTGTTAATCAAATTCGTCATGAACTTACGGTCCAAGATGGCATTAATCTCCCACGAGATCTTACGGTCCAAGATGGCATTAATCTCCCACGAGATCAGAATCGTAAAGAGGACCATGAAATACTCCTCGGCGTCATTCCTGGACTGAGGTAGTATAACTGTTCAAGGAAGTTGTACACAAACACAAGTACACAACAGCCACAACACATAGGGCAAATTCAACATAACATCGACGTGCTCTCAAGATTTGACAATTGTCGCTTTGCCAACCGAAAATTAGGCAATGAACTGGTTTGACGGGAAAACAAATATAGCCTGCATCAATTAAACCAACACTATTTATTCAAAATACACCAATTGATAGGAAACATCCATTTCTTAAGTATTCAAAATTACACCAATGGATTGGGCAATTAACAACCATTTGTTCAGTAACACCGCACACCAATAGAGGGCAACCAAAAATCCATTTGCTCAGTAACACCACAAGAAGTTCAGTACAACTACAAGTATACAGCCGACTTTAAACAACCACAGGGTCTCCAGTAAAACAAGACAAAGGGTCCTTCCAAAAGAAAAATCTGAATTGAATGCATATGCTGTTGCTACGTAGTTGATAAATTTTGATCTTTCATATGAGAAGCTTCATAGCTCCAGGTAATGTAGCGAAAATTGACTTTGTTGTCAATCCTAGTAGGGGGAATTCCTCAGGAATTTCCCAAAGAATGCACTTAATGCCTAGTAGTATACTAATAGAAGTCCCATAGTTCTTTTGCACCCATCAATATGGCCTTCTTCCTCCTAAAGGAAAGGAATTTGATCCAGACATATGACCCCGGTTACCAAACCCACCTCTGCCTCTCGACCGGAAATTGCCTGAACACAAACCCACATAAGTTAATACAGGTGAAGCCAGATATGAGCCCAGAACATGCAATACTGTTCCCGATGAATAAATAAACTGTGAAGTTCATAATTACCTCCTCCCCCCGAGTTTGAAGACTTGGACATGGATTCTAACGCAGGATTCACAACTTGGCCAGCTTCCCGCAGAATCTTCACTAGATTCCTTGAGAACTTTGCATTTGCATGTGTGAAAAAAGTAAATGCAGTTCCGCTAGCACCAGCACGGCCAGTCCGACCTATCCTGTGAATATAATCTTCAAGAGTTGTTGGAAAATCATAATTTATCACACACTTTATGTCCTTCACATCTGCAAAATCAACAAATACTATCAGTACTTAATCAAAATTGATGTGTTGTGAATACCATGCTGGACCACACTGGAACATCAACATTGTCGATCTCCATAGACGGCAGTACATGGTTTAGACAAGCACCAAAAAATTCCACAGTGCTGACTTTCGAATTCTAAAACACAAGTCGAAGGAGCTGAAAAACTGAACCGGGCATCAATCACTGCTGGATGTGGAATTGATGGTGATTAACCTCTCAGCCTTTATCAGAAAATGTTGAAGACTGCAACTGGCATGCCTGGGTAACCACTTATATCCAATAATGTAACAGCATCCAACATCCATAAACCCAAACAAAATTCTGTAAAACATGCCAGTCCAACATAGGCTGTAATGATTAAGGTGCTGCATCAGAGGTCACTATCGTGAATCCACTGAAAAGAACGCTGATTACAACCATCTTTTGACCAGTTCGCACTTGGCAGTGATACCAACAATGAGGCACTTGATTGAGAAAGTAGAACGAGCTTCTAAAGGTTCATGTAAAGCTAGGGGAAAGCAAAGGAGATCCATACAGACGTGCTACTTGTGAAGCATGTGCATTGTGCAAAAAAAAATTATTTGAAACTAGTATTGCCATTTTTATACACAGGTTTTTATGCCTAGAATTTTGCAATACATCTACAAAGAAAAAAAAAGCATTGCTCTCATCAATTCTAAACGAATTAAACGTGTATTTATAAAGAAATGTAGAAAGGTAAGCCAAAAAATACTTGCAAGAAAAGCAAACTATTGGATTGAAACAAATTCAATTGCAAGGGCAAAGAAGCATTGAAGAGGGCAGCAACACAATACCTAAATGCTCCTAAATGGTCAGAGATGCAGGGATTAAGGAATTCAAATCAAGTTACGAAATCAGCTATATAGTATCAAATGCATATAAATTTGCATGCTACTTTTTCAGGATATCCATTTTATCCAAACGTAGGGCTCATTAAAAGGGCTAACTAGGAAAGGGAACTTTACCATGATAGCTCAAAGTTGAAGTGCCTGGTAACACTGCCAATGCTCACGCTCAAATGAGGTAAACCACGGGGAAAAATGATCTACCTTTGACATGATGGCACCTTGGTATACACCACCAATCCACAAGTTCAGTTCACTCAACCAAACGCAGCTGAACAGCCCTCCGACTTATCATCCTTGAGCACTTGGAACTACTACCTAATCCTAATATTCAAATAAATCATCATACCAAGACCACGTGCTGCCACATCTGTAGCAGCCATTATGGGACTCTTGCCGCTCTTAAACTCTGCAAGAACATAGTCCCGTTCAGCTTGAGCTTTATCACCATGTATAGATAACGCTGGCCACCCATCCATTCTAAGTTGCCGTGTGATCTTATCACAGTCCTTTTTTGTTTGGAAGAATATCAAGATACGGCTCCCATCCATTAGATCAGACAAGAGCTTACTGAGTCTGTGGGAAAGAGGTGAAAATCAACTCACACCATGTCCATTTGTAATCAATAGTAGCATAGTGACTGAACATAAGAGTTTTTAGTCACAAGAGCGCCGACCATACATACCTTGGATACTTCTCATGATCTGAAATAACTTCAACAATTTGTTGTATGGAATGATTAGCTTTAAGTTCAGGTGATCCTATGATTACCTGCATTACAATATAAGCCAACAGTTAAGAAAAGGGCTGTCAATCAATTCAATTCAAAACAACAGAGTAAAAGAACCAGAAAATAACAATAACAGCACCAATCACGCACCTTGTAAGGATTTTGCAGAAACTGTCTTGCTAAGGCTTCAACTTCTCTAGGCCATGTGGCACTCCAGTACAAGGTTTGCCTGTCTGGGCGGATCTATGGATAGCAGAAGTGTTGGACAAGCATTCGGCAAGACAATAGATATTAATAAGTATTCTGCATTTCTAAACCAAACTGTACCTGTGCAACTATTTTTCGAATTTGGGGCTCAAAACCCATATCTAGCATCCGGTCTGCCTCATCCAGCACAAGGTATGTCACTCTACGTAGGTTCGTGTGGCCAGCTTCCAGCATATCAATCAACCGACCAGGAGTTGCAATGACAATTTCAACTCCTAAAAGTGCAGATGATAGAATGCATTGAGTTCAAAAAGGAATTCATCTAAAAAGAATTGAACTGGAAAGAAATGTGCAGGTACCTCTTCGAAGGTCACGTATTTGTGGACCCTTTGGTGCACCACCATAGACACATGTGCTTCTAGTTCTTGAATATGATCCAAATTTTGTAGATTCTTCCTGTATTTGAACAGCCAGTTCTCTTGTGGGGGCGAGGATTAATACAATTGGGCCATCGCCTTGTTCTACAGGCATTACAATCACGAATTATGAGAAGGGCAATGGAGACAGTCAGAAAACGAGAAAGCTCATATAGCAAGTTTATAGGAAACAAACCTAGCCGAGGCTGGGCACCAACATGAACCAACCCAGGTAGCAGATAAGATAATGTTTTCCCTGATCCTGTTTGAGCGATACCAATCAGGTCCCTACCCTTCAAAGCCATAGGCCAACCTTGAGATTGAATAGGTGTTGGCTCCACGAATCCAGATTTGGCAATGGCTTGCATGCAGTAATCTGTCAAACGAATCGTGAAACAGTAGTATAAGAAATCACAGATATTGTGTTATTTTCAACGGATACACGCACAGAAAACACTGGAACTAGTGTAAACCTGGGAAGTTGGCTTCCTGGAAGTATCGGACCGGCTTGGGCACATCCCGGCCCTCTACGGTGATATCCCGGAGGCGGCGATACTGAGCCACATCCGCCTCCGACATAGCCTGGACCGAGGGACACTCCACGTAGAAGTTCTTCTCGAACGGTATCAGGCTCCGGAAGTCCGGCTTAGGGAGGGCGAGCGAGTCAAGCCCGTCCCTCCCGCGACCCCCTCCTCTGCCGCCACCTCCATACCCACCACCGCCACCTCCATACCCCCCGCCACCTCCACCTCCTCTGCCACCTCCACCGCGGCCTCTGCCGCCCTGCCCGTAGCGCTGGTAGTCGCCGCCCGCGGGGGCCGCGGGCACGGGCACGGGCGGGTAGGCGACGGCGTAAGGGCTCGGGTTCGCCGCAGCCACGGGAGCCGGCGGAGTGAAGGTAGGAGCCACGGTCAGGTCGCTGCACGGGAAATCAAATCGATCGAATCACGTTCGAATTCAAATCAGATCGGAAGAGCTACAATTAGGGTTGGCGTACCTGCGCCTGTCGTGGTAGGATGAGGGGTCGGCGAAGCGGAGGTCGTAGGGGTTCATGGCGCCGGGTAGGAGGAGCTTGGCCGGACGAGAGAGCAGGGCGAGGGCGCCGCCGTGCTCGAGGGTAAAGGCGAGGGAGGGGATGGATCTGCTGGTGGCGGCGGGGGGAGACGCGGTGGTCTGCTTTTCGTTGGCTGTGTCTTGGTGGCGTGCCGGAACGGACAGGGTCAGTTCGCGTGACCCACGTGACTCGGGCCTCGGATATTTTCTCGGATGCTGTATGCTGAGCTTCGTAGCCTGCGTACAAGGAAAGAGGCCCGGTCCACCTTCACACTAGGCCGTGTTTAGATCGGCTGATTTGTGAGGAACTGATTTTACATAGTGCAAGTATTTGTAAATTTTTGTCTAAACATTGATTAATTAGGTTCAAAATGTTCGTCTCGTAAAGTACAATAAAACTGTGCAATTAGTTTTTTATTTCATCTATATTTAATACTCCATACATATGCCGATATTTTGATGTGACGAGGAATCTTCTTTTTACATAGTGGAATTTAGGGTGAAATTTGGTATCAGGCCCTAGTCGGCAAAGGTGACGGGCCAGCTGAGAATTGACCGCGCGGCGCGGAGCTCCTGTTTGTAACGGCCAAGGTGACAGAGCTTTTTTTTCCTAGCTGCTCGAGCATCTCCAACAGTTTGAAAATATTATTGTAAAAAAAAGTTTCAAAAGACAATTGATAAACCTAAATTAATGATTTTTTTCAAGTGGATAAAAAATTTTAAAGCACGTTTGTTAGATTTCTTCAACCGTTTTCAAAATATCGCTCCATAACTTTTCACTTCAAACTTCAATTTTGATAATCCTATACTCTATCGAAAGCTTGTTAGAGGATTATCCATCACAACTAAAAACAAGCTTCAATGCCACTATGTGCAAGGGTTTCTCACAAGTTACCACTTAGGTTTGGTTAAATTGAGCACCGTGACGTGTCAATGCACTCAATGTTGCATTCTTATAATAGTATAACATTCTTATACTCAAGACCATAGATAAAATCTATTCTAACCTCTTGAGTTTGCACAACTCTTCGTATACCATTTCTTCACAAGGTTGCAATCAACTTTATCTCAATCCTTGAGCAAATCCTCCCAAAACTTATGATTTGAGCTAACTCTACCGCATAAGAGTTCAATGCATGGCTTCAAGACACTATAACTTTTGGTCCAATAGTGATTTGATACTTGATGTTGTATGACTCCTCATGGCTTGATTACGATCAACACAAGTACTTGCTTATTTGGCTTAGCCATGACCAACGACGTAGCCACCCTAGGGGCAGGGTGGGGCGGCCGCCCCAGCTATCGGCGGCATCGTTCATGACCCCCGGACCCCCTCTTCTTCCTTAACTTCAGTTGTCGAGCAGAGGTCGCTCCGCTAGGACAAGCCGACATGGCGCTGAGCAAAGAGCAAGCTACGAGCACCGAGTAGCGAAGAAGATGACCGGTTCTGTTGGGCAGTGGGAACTGGGCCTTTTTTTGTTACTTAAGATTAGCCCAAGTGCCCAACAAAGGCCCAATTTGGCTCCCTAAATCTCTAATCCACCAACACCGTCCGACGCTCGCGCTCAACTTCCCGAACCCCCAATTTCGCGTTGACACAGCCGCCGCCGCCCACTACCAGGCGCCGCCCGCGGCTCGCTGCCACCCCGTCCCACCGCCAGGAGCTAGCCGCGGCTCGCCACCACCCCACTCGGCAGCCGCCGCCAGGCACCAGCGCGACCCCACTGCCCATCCGCTCTCCGCCAGTGCCTGGAGCGATGGAGGGAGGAGGAGAGGAACTTGGCGCCGGGGCCGGCCGTGGACAGGTTAGCAGCAAAGTAGGGGCAGCAGCTCTACCAGTTACCTCAATTTATTCTACAAATTTGATGAAACATCTTGTGTTGTTCGTCCACCTTTTCACCATAATTTTTGTGATTCTAGTTTTTTCGCTATAATTTGTGCGATCTTAATAGGTGAATACAGTGCAATTTGCGCCATAAGCTTTTTCGTTCATCTTCATCTTAGAACTCGCCCCAGCTATAATTTTTTTCTGGCTCCGTCATTGGCCATGACACCTCGGTCGCCAAGCCATCGCTTGCCCTTCATCCTCGCTTAGTTCAAACAATTTCCTTTCTACCTTTGCCTTATTTAGCATTCCTCGAGTCAAACCTTGCATGTATCAGCAATACGCCTTTGCTTAAAACCATCTTCTTTTTTATCAGTATGAAATTCATTATCAAAATTCTCGATCTAATTGGCAAGCCATACACTTGAGACCAACTCATATGCAACTAATCACGTCTTTCTCTCTCTTTCACTTATACTTTTCATTTTGATCAATAATGGCATTCCAATTTTCATATCCTATAATATAAACAAGTCTCAAATGTAATATCAAATAAGATGCATCGACCCATACCTTCTTTTTGTCTAGCATTGTTTGTTATTTCTTCACTTGTGCACTATTAATTTTACTTCAACCAACAATCAACTATCAATCTCTTCTCATTCATACAAGCAATCCATAACTAAGACTAAACCATATCCATTTCTTTTGTCTCATTTTGTTTTATCAATTTACTTGGATTTTATTCACTTGAAATATGGCATGAGTTTAATATGATCATTTACAACGAAACATATCCAAAACTCATCAATTCCTTATTTTTTGTCATTCAACCACCAAAACTAACTAGAAGGCCTAGATGCACTTTCAAATAGGGCCAACGACCCCCTTGTGGGACCATTTTACCTAGTTTTTTGTGGCAGAATCTCCTAATCTAATGCCCTCCCAAGAGTACTTGTCTTCCATTAGACACTAAGTACCCAAGGGAGAACACTAAACTAAGTAATTCCGTCGAGCACATCGCAAGGGAGAACTCGAAGATCCACATTTTTACATCAGGATCACAAATGAGAGAGTAAAGCTTACAACATCCTTACCATTTCTCACATCACTTTTAGTACAACATCAGAGTAATTTGTTATGTAGTTATAACAGCGAAAGGTAAAACATTATCAGAGTTCAGCGGAAATGAAACCATTTAATGACTAGTTAAACATTTACATGAAGAACATTCATAAGCAAGAAATGATAACAAGTTAATAGTATTTTCCTTGTAAAACTTTTGGTGAGAGTTTCATAATTAAACTCTACTCCGCATCACAAAGGAAATCCTCGCTGAGCCCACAAGGAGGTTTCCCCACACAAGTGTCAGCTCAACAGCACAAGTCACCTGCAACAGGGTAGAACAAACCCCGAGTATTCAATTGTACTCCGCAAGACTTACCCGTCAGGAGGAAGTAAAAAGACTCCAAGGATTATGCAAGGCTTTTTGGCTTGTGGGTTTCTTGTTTGCGAGAAGCAGCACTAAGAGTGTGCCCTTAATTTCTTATTTTTAATAGCCATATTTTATGTCTTATCCAACCTTCCATGTAAGCACCTAGTCTTTGAGCAAAAAGGAACCATTTCTTCATCTTTCAACTGCCAGTTCTTACTACGATGCCAGAGCGTAGTCAAGCCGTACCGTCACGCAGAAACGGCAATTCACGAATCAATATGCCCAGCTGGGTGCCCCGAAAACACAAGTCTTTCTTGTACCCCGGACACAAGCAAGACTAACCCGTTCCACTCCTGTCAAGGGGTCCAGGTCCCCGTCCAAGCTCGGACTCTAAGCCCACAACACTGCAGGCCCGGCCTCAGTATGGTGCTTAGACCTCCTCAACCCAATATATATAACCACCATAAAAAGCTAGTTCGGAAAGAGCCGGAACCCATGACAAGAGAGAAACAAGTATTCCCGCTCCCATAAGCAAGTATATGCTCGGGACAATAGATCTGTGACTTGACCAGGGTCCAATGCAACGAACGGTCCTTAATTGACACAGGCGGAACAAATGCAACCAGAGCCCCGCTCTGTTGCCCAACCAGGTCCAAGTCCATCCAACCCGTTCTGCCCGGTCTCCAATTATCCATATACATTTATATTCCATGTGATAGTGGCATGATAATAGTAATAATATTATAATTCCTATCTCTCGCGAGTGACAGACAATCACTCGGCTTCTACCGAAATCCTGTAGCATAGCAATCTACACGATCCTGTCATACTAGTAAGACTCATGAGATCAGGATATATATGCATGTGGGTTTCATTCAACTCCTTTAAACTTAATGCACAAGCATAACATAAAGTGCAGAATAATAGGGGTTATGCACCGGGGCTTGCCTGGGTAAGATTTAACCAAAAATTAGCATTCCAACACGAAGACACGATCATCAAGGCACCATCCTTTCCACCACTCCAGTTGACTCCACGGTCCATCGATATCCCTATTATGACATTCGCGGATGCAACGCAGAGACGTAAATAACCCGATAGTCACACTTAAAAAAAAGGACTTCGCCTCTCAAGCTAACGAACTAGCGTAGAGACTCACGTGCTAGACCGCGTATCCTTCCTACCCAGCAACACGCTATTTTCTGACAAACCTTTTAGTTATGCAACCCAAGTTATTGCTTCATGTATTTCATGGATTTAATTTATATTCGAGCTAGGGCTTACTGACTACCTTAGCAATTTCATCATTCTGCAGCTACCATAAGCAGTGAGCAGCTAAGAATACTATGACGCTAAGGTGACATTTTTGAAGCTAGTGCTATCGTTACTTTGCCATGAAAATTGCTACAAGCTTTACATCTAAAATTTTTGAGCGTCTCACAATAATTAGAGCAAGTCTAGAATCTTAGGAAACTGCATGAACCAAAATACACCCTTAGATAGATCATGATTTTTGGAAACTAACAAAATTGGTTTCACAACTTTTGGACTCCTACACAATTAGAATTTGAATTTACAAGCTGTATCCTAAAACTAAATTAGAAAATACCTAAGGAGGCTAAAAGGGCTGGCGGCAACCGAACGGTCCAGCAGCTCAGAGCGGCCTGCGCGGGATGCGGCCACGCACGAGCAGGCCGGCCCGCTGGCCCAACGCGGCGCGACCGTGCACCGCCGGTCGGCCCAGCAAGCGGCCCAAGCAGGGAGCCCGCGCGCACCTGCACGCTTTGCAGAAAAGTCCACAGCTTCGCAGGTTATCAAGCGGCAGGACCAAGCACTATTACACCAGAGACGAACTATGCACAAAGAACCCCGTAAAAGTGTCGTCTTCACCACGGGGAGACCCCTGCTCCACCCCGCGTTCGACGGCACGGTGACCAGCGGCAAGGTCGACTGCTCCGAGCCCACAAAGTTTGCTACGACGAGGACAACAGGCCGACCTCCACCTACCGCTAAGCGCGCAACCCAAGGTGGCGATTTCATCCTACTCGGTGACTCCTATTGGTCCGCTCACGCCGACGGGCTAACCATCACGGTGGCGCGCCTATTCCGACGATCCTACGGATTAGCGAGGCGTTAGGGGTCGCGGGGGAGCAGAAAGATCATACCACGACGCTAGCTGCACGGCCGGTTGGTGAGGGGAGGACCCGGGAAGTCCTGACCACGTGCGCTCGAGCATGGCGGCGGCGCTCCGAGGATGACAGGGCCACGCCAGCTTGCCTCCGGTGAGCGCCTGGACCAACTGGCGTGAGCACCCGACAAAGGAGGTCATGACAGGATCGAGGCCGAACGCAATCGACTTAATCGAGCCTTACCCCCAATTTCCAGGTCACGGTGGCGGACATGGCCGGCAACGAGAACACCTTGAAATTGGAGCGGTGCACGGCCCGGCTTTTTCCTCGAGGCAGGAGAGGCGCAAACTGGCTCCGTCAGCCACGCACAGGCGCGGGGAAATCAGATGGAGGAAACCTATGCTGGACAGACCGGGCGGAGATGGAAACTCAAGCCATGGCCACCGAGGAGGGAGCACGCGAGCGGGGCAAGTGGTTAAGACAACACAAGGACCAACCGGCAGCAGCACGCACCCGAGCACGGACGAGGGGACCGGATGGCCAGACGTGCCGTGCTTGAATTGGAGCGGTCAACTCCGAGCAGTCCCTCCGGCGTTGGCTAGCGAGACAGAGAAGCAGAGAGAGGGGCGTCCAATCGCCAGATCGACCCGGGCCAGCCCCCATGCCGCGATGGGCAGAGGGACACGCTCTGCGCTTCCACACGGTAAGCAACCGGGGTGGGCGGCGACACAGACGAAATGCGCTGAACCATGCGGGACCACGGCCCTGCTCAGCACCATCAAAGTGACGCGACGGCGCTAGACAGAGCAGGCAGCAGCGGCGGTCCGACGATGTGGTGGCCAGACCGCAGCCCAAGCCACGCCCAACTGGGGATGGCCGACGCGGGCAGGCAATGGCCACGGCCGGGCCGAGCACGACAGTGCCACACCGAAGAGCTTGGTGACCGCGGACCACGGGCCAAAAGGTGGCAAGCACGCTTTTTAAAACGTCAACCAAAACCAAAAGAGCTCAGTTGAGACCGAACCGTTTTGACACGTCTCAAGAAGGTACACCCGACTACTAGAAGGAGCAACCACCTCGAACGAAGATGAGCTAGAGAGGAAAGTGAAGACGCGCCCAACTGTGACTGCCAAACAGTGCCCAGGGTCAGGAACTGACCGACCAAAAGCACGTTCTAGCGAGTTTTGTGCACTGCTTAAAAGAACAACGTCTCGCCCAAAGACACCACGACCTACCCGTGCCCCAGAACTCACTTCAAGGCATTCAATCACACAAGAACACGAAGTTGGTATTTAAGCATTTTACTCAAATCACATTTTATTTTTAGTTATAAAAATTATTTCTCATGCCAAACGATTTAAATAACCTATCGTTCCATTTTCCAATTAGGGATCATAAGCATGACCTCACGTAGAACCAATTAAGTGACATTATCCGTTTATCATGTATGTGAAGTAAAATTTTAAACCCGACAACTCGTTCACTTAATTTCTTTTGATCCTAATCGGGTACTAAGCAGCTCGTAACACCCGAGGTGTTACATTTTTTGTGATAATGATCCTGCATATAAACATTAACCAAAACTAGGTGACGCTTCATTAGTTGAAATAAAATTGTACATATAATTTAGCCTTGTCTCTCTATAACCAAATGTTGATGGTCAAAATGTTACAATAGTGGCCATCAACACTCGCTCAGCTCGCGAGCTTTTTTTTTTAGGTAACTAGCTGAAACTCTAGCTTGGCTTATTAAAAAAAGACAATGTACCGAGATAAGTTAGAAAAATGAGTTGAGTGAGCTAACGAGCTATGAGATTTTTGTCTAACCATGAAATGACTTAAAAATCTAAATGTTTGCCACAACTTTGACTATAAAAATGTTTTGTGTTGCCTATTTATGCATTTGTTTTTCTTTTCTAAGCCAATGACATTGTCATATTGAATAAAGATACTTACCTCAGTGGTTTTGTTATTTCTTTCAATTTAACACATAGATTTAAGTATTTTTAAATTATATCCAAATAAATCTTACACATATCTCAGAGCTAAACTTGTGCCAAGTAAGCCATGGATGAGGTGTTAAATAAGGTGTGGTGATCAAAGTTCACCGTATAAAAGTGTATGTGCATATTCTACACATCACAGGGGCTAGCAGGGCTCATGGCCCCGTGCCCAAGCACCGTAGATTTAGTTAATACCTATATAAATATTTAATTTTACAGCACAAAAAATATCAGTTTTCACTCATTTTTATTAAAATATTATGATTTTTATTATAAATACTGTAAAAAATTTTAAAAATTGTTAAGACATATAATTATGTATATTTTATTACACTAAAAAATGCGATCGTATTTGTCCGACCCCCCTTAATCAAAATCGTTGGTTCCGCCTCTGATCACATGTTTGTTCGACTTTCCATAAAACCATTATGAAAGTATATAATTACAAAAAAGATGTGTGTCTAGCAGAAAATGATATTACAGAAGACAATTGTTCGTCATGTATCAATCTAACAACAATACAAACACGGCTAAAAATGCAATACACATAACAATAAGATGAGATTGAGAGACTATGAAAACACTCTATATATTCTAATTTGTTTTGACATTGGACCCATCATCGTGTTTGGAACACGCTAGTATAGCTCGTATGACATTGCTCTAACTTGTATATGCACGTGAGAGATTAGATACGTCGAATTCGCATGGGGTGGTTATTGGCTAAGAAATCTCTCTCTATTCAATATTAGGTAGGAAAGAGAAGAGACAAAAACAAGGCTCGTTGAAAAACACTAGTAAATACATTTTTTCTGCCTTTCCTAAATTTAAGGCATTTTTGGACTACTAGGTTCATGCTCATGTGTTGCTACGGGACAGCTAAACTTTTAAACTAAAAATACATGGATCGCACGATAAGATAACAATACTGTGAAATTAAATACCGACGCTAAAGTGATATTTAATCCAAAAGGCAAAGTTCATGAAATTAACAGAGTCACGGAGAGGACGGTGTCGCAGGCTCACAAACTCTGGTGTACAGACTCTTCCGTGATGCGGCTAAGACAATGTTTTATATCGACATGAAGAAATATCTGATATTTATTTCTTTTGTGTGCCAATAAATCACGAATAAGTCTCACCACATCTCCATACCATCATGTACATAGGTTCGAGTATATATATGTAAATATTAGTGCCTGTCACATGGGTAATATTGCATGTCTTGAAAAATCTCTTACAAAACCTTATGTGTGGCATTAAGTTTATTGCACGCCGACATATAATATAGAACAAGGTATCTACTTGAGTGTCTGTGGCAAGATTCACCATCAGCAGAATATAGAAATAGTTAAATCATATGTATTATTATTGCAAACAATCAGAAAAAATATCATTCTTTTTTTGTCTTAAAAATAGTATTTTTTTTTGCTATCTCCGTGATCAACTATTCTTATTACCTTTGGGCTTCAATTTATTCTGTTCTATCCATAAATCCTCTGTCAACAAGAGGTTTGATTACGAAAACCAAATTTCAGTACAAGAACTCTCAACTCGTCAGGAATTCTCTATTGTGAAATAAGGCCAACAACGCTCTAATCTTAAGTTGCACAAAATCTCGCAAAATAAGCATTTTAACTCAAAGCTTTATAGAGTCCATATGTATTTATCCCATGCAAAGCTTCAGAGTCCATTAGGTACTTTGTTGATCAGTTCATTACTATAGGTGTCAGAAGGCAGCGAGCAATACAAGACTATCACAGTTTCAGGTCACATGCACTGCATGATAAAATAAGCTACCAAAAAAAACAGATGGTACAAGCATCTCCCATGGCATGCCTTATACTGGGACAAAAACACATGCTCCTATCTCATCTCATACAAATGTTTCACATGGAGTGATGGGAGTAGAGTGCACAAGGAAAAAGCTAGTAAGGGCAATACCGCCAATTGTGCCCTTCGCCACCTCTGTCACTATGTCTTTGGTGACACCCCTCCACAGTGCAGGTAGAGGTGGCATTCCACCAGCTGTCAACAGCAAAACATGCAGTCACAAAGTACAGATATGTGCTCAACATACATTGAGCTTCGATGATATTGTAGAGAAATGGTCTTACCGGACATAGTCAAGGCGACCATCGTGAAGCACCATTGGCACCATCCTTATTCTTACCGGTGCTGGTCGTCTGCCATATATCATTGGCTGCCAAAAAATATTGCACTAATAAAGAAAAAACAATGCATTGCAGTCACAGATATGTGATCTGTGATTGTCTGAAAGGTTAGGTTGGATCACCTGGTTGTAAGTAGGACTGTAGCCAGCCTGCCACCATATATAAGCACCCTATGGATCTCCCATGTAGTCACCACCATAGGGAGGAAGAGGACATAGTTATGTTAATAAATGACCCTCAGAATCTAAAATAATAAACTCAAGTCATAATTGTATGTGCAAAGCTGAGAGGTGGCCAAGTAATCAGTATAGGTACCAATAGAAACTGAGGTGATTTTAAAGTGATTCAATTACAAATAATTTCTGATTATTTTGGTGAAAAACAAATTCTGATTGTGCACCTGCTACGACTCTATTTCAAATGATAACAGGGAAGGAAGGCTACCATCAATTTAATTTTTTTTTCTTCCTTTGACTGCCTTCAGTGTGCTTGATTTTTGAGCAAAGTGAAGAGCCAAAAATAGCTCTTATGCCCAGCATTTTAGGGCCAAACTCAGACTGATTGCGCATGTAATCACTGGGGTTATGCTGCAACAATAAACAAGGTTTATGGTGATCACACATTTGGAAGAAGCTCACACATTCAAGTGGGGAGAGTAAAGGAAATAAGATTATTCCGTATCAGCTTGAACCTATTTGAGTTGAAGGCAATCTTCCCAGATACTCATGATGCAAATTATCCTGAAATGACACAGACAAAAAAAATAAGTTACCATATCATTCATGCTGCACCAGGATAAGTGCAGTAGTAACTACACAACATGCTGAAAACATATGTCATGTGGTTAGATGAAACAGCCAATTATATTTAAATGCTTAGGTGCAAATTACTCTGTAAATTTGTATGGACTCCACAAAATTGTTGTTTTGCTAAGTATTAAGAACTCTGATTATTCCTCAAAAAAGCTTTGAGAGAGAAGCAAAAGGAAGCAGAAAGCAAGTAGCAGACCTCAAGGATGGGCTGATTGAAGCACTTAACAGAAAGGACGACATATGTGATAAATTCAGCTAGGCTCATAAGTTATCTTCAATTTATAACCTAATATCAGATTACACATACAGTCTGCAAACGTGCATGCTGTTGGTGACAAATGTACAGGAACAGAGATGGATCAAGACTCAGGAGCTCCAAAATGTTCCAACAGTATGCTCGAGCCACTTGAAATGAGATTAACTCTGACCTGAACAGAACAAAACTCAGTTGTTTTTATTGAACTACAGCCTAAATAGCAAATGCATTAAGAAATATTAATTTATTACAGGTCGTCTAATACCGGGAGCAAGTCCTTTCTATTTTCTTGTATACAAAGTGCAGTAACTAAACGATAAGTCACCAGATCAACTAAGGGAAAACGTATCCCTGTATAGATGAAGAGAGACCCATTGTTAAGTACTTAATGAAAAGGCAAAGCACTGTGCATTTGTGATTACATATTTTACCAATTCAATGTCATGAAACCCTGGTTCTGTGACAAACAAACAAGATGAGAATTTCACGATAACATATCATACAGAACTGATTGCATGAAGGTTTAGTAAGCAGAAAACAACTTAAAGGATAGACCAGATGTTCTTCAGCTGCCTTGCAGATCTGATCAACTATTGCTTCAGATAAACCTTTGATTCCTGTAAAGTTCTGCAAGACGATCATAAATTAGAACAATAGCCATATCTTCAGAACATTGAACCAATAGAAGCAAGCATGCAAGTTCCACAAACAAGATATCAATTTAAGCACTGTGCAACAAGATTCAGACAGACAAAACAAAGATTTGGGTATTGGGATGCATAGTTCAGAACCTTGTCAGCATGCATCATTAGGCCATTGCAAGTGTAAATCCCTGCATCCTGCAGCTTCTTCACGTCTCCTGCATTTATCCCCTGAGAAATCACTGTGCCAAACAGATACATACACCACAGATTAGCTATGACATGCAAGATTAAGAAGCATAGAAATTTAAGCACAACAAGATGGGGAGGCACAACTCATGTTCCTCTCTCCCACTACAAGCTGATGTGAAGGCTAGCCTGCAAGAAAAATTCACACAAAATTAATCTGAGATTAAGATTTAGGCCGCCAAGCACACGAACAAAAAAGGAAGCTAATTGATTTATGTAACACCCCTGGGTGTTAAGCATGCATTAACATCCCAAAGCATGATCATTTGCATCACATTCATTTATCATCACATGCAATATAAGTTAAAATTAAATTGAAGTGTGAAAAACATCTGTATGAACCCTAAATTATTGCATTTGCTTGCTAAGAGTGGTAAAACTTGTTTGGCTATAACTTTAAATGGCTTAGAATTAATTAGCATGATTTTTGGAGCAACTTTTGTATTTAAAATCTCCCCAAATTTGCTTTTAAAAATATTCTAGAAAAATAAGTTTTTATTTAAAAATTAGACTTTAAATCACTAATTCAAAATTTGTTTAGAATTTTAAAAAGTACCCTAAATAAAAGTTGTAGAGAATTAAATTTTGAACAACTTTTGTTTTAGGGACAACTTGTGAAAATGTCATTTTCATCTTTAAAATTTGAATTTGAATCAATTTAGAAAATCTAAAAATTTATTTATAAAAGAAAAAGGGTTTTGCGGCCTTAACGGGCCGCCGCCTCCGTTTCGGCCTGCTCGCGCAAGCGGCCTGGCCCGTGCTAGCACCCGCTTCCTCCCGCCCCCGCGCGCGCGATGCCGTGGCGCTCGCGGCAGAGTCCGCCCGCCCCGTGGCGCCCGTACGCCGGCGTCGGCCGCCCCGTGGCGCCCGGTGGCCCCCGCAGCCGCGCTCTCCTTCACCCGCGCCTCGGCACACCCATCCGCGCCCACTCATTCCTCCACTCCCTCAGCTCGCCAGCAGCAAGTGCAGAGCCCGCGCACCGCCTCCGCCCCGTGGCCGAGCACGCGCTCGCCGGAGTTGGCTGCTCCGGCCGCCTCAGCTCACCGCCGTAGACTCCATCTTCCTCCGAGCACTCTCGCCCCGTCGCGCAATCCGTGCTCACCTTAGCTCGCTGTGGTATAGCCCCTATCCCCGGTAATCTCTCGCCGGAGTTCGGGTCTGCTCACCGGAGAAGAACCGCTCCGTGGGCACCTCACCTCCGCTTCACCTCCCGCTCTCCTTTCTCGAGCACCAGTACCCCACCATGTCCCCGATGCTCTCGAGCGCCTCCACGCACCTTGCCGTGGCCGAAAGCGCCTCGCCGTCGGTGAACCGCACCGCCGTTCTGCCATGCACGGCGGCGGCCGGCTTCCCGAGGTCGTTAGGTCACGCCACAAGCACCATTGAGTTCGCGCGAGGGTGGAGATCACCCCGGTCCTCTTGGCCTGGCCGGAGACCTCACCGCCGGCGAGCTGTGGCCGCCGGTATCTTCCTCCCTCTCCCTGTGACTGACCCGTGGGGTCGCGGGTCCACCTGTCTGTCTCAGTGTGCGCGCGCGTGTACGCTGTATCGGGTGCACCTAGCGTTTTCAGCGGCTGATGTTTAAAAAGGAATTTGAAAATGATTTTCAGAAAAGATGAAAATGGTTTAGAAATTCATATCTTGCTCATTTTGTAGTGTTTCTCATAAGTAGATCTATGATCTAAAAATATTGCATGTCAAGTTTGAAATACTTTTCTGTAGGGTTTTTATTTAATTACTGAAATTGTTGTTTTCTTGATAAATATGTAATAAATCATAGAAAGCTCAGAAAAATATTGTTCCACTTGCAATAATTTTCTTTTGTGATGTATTTTCTAGAAAAAAATATGTTCCATGCATGTTCTATAGAAAAATTTTGATGTGTAGTACAAGTTCTTATTATTGTTGATAATTGTTATTTTTGATAGAGAGAAAAATATGAATAAAACATGCATATAATAATTTTTCTATAGTGATTGTTTATTGTGTAGAATGTAGAAAAAATATTAAATATGTTGTTTGACACTTTTCATAGTATAAATTATTTTTATGCTCATTTTTAGGTCTTAGCTTGCTATTTTTGTGTAGGTAGCTCTAGTACTCCAAATGCAATAAATTTTTGTGGCATACTAGATTAGATGATTGTAAGCTACTATAATTTTCTCAGATTTTTATATGCTACCAAAATAGGTGTTGTTGTTCAAACCTAGTTACAATTAGGGTTTAATTAACCTGGTTAATGCATGACTAATTAATAAGATTTACTTTGGTGTATCTTTGAAGCATCTTAGATTTCTGTGACTTGGCATGGTAGAGAATGTTGATAGTGGTATACTAGTACATGTTCTTGGATGATGTTGACTACCTTGTAGAAGAGTTGTATTCCTACTTTATGCAATAAAGTAAACCTGTTCATCTACATCTCATTCATCATGATCATTACATGTCATCTCTGCAATGCACCTAGGCATGAGCACTTATACATTTGCATCATACAGGATCGCAAGAAGTAACTCCGGTAGCAGTTCCTGAGAAGCCGGAAGAGCAGCCCGAGGTGCAAGAGCAGGAGGTGCCCGAAGCCGACGAGGAGGTCGGGAGGATCTTCCAGAGTGTCCCGACCACCGCCCGAGCTCTTTCGAAAGAGGCAAGCCCCGGAGCATTTCTCTCTCGGTTTGCAAATATTTTTATTAATGCTTTACTTTAACTGATGCATTACGTTTAGGAGTTGTTTGCAACCGTTGCTGTATTATACCTTGTTTACCCTGTTCTACCATATCCTTGTTACCTTGGTATTCGCAGTCAAGAAATGCTTAGCTTGCTTAGACCGGTAGAAGTCGGGTGATTTTCTGTCACCTGCGAGCTATAGGTGGTTACCTGGATCTGCTTGAATAAGTAAGTCATCGTAGAATAACTAAGTGTTAATGTGAAATTGAGACCGGACGGAGACTTGCAGGGTTTCAGACTGTAGTGTTTTCCGTATGTGTCGATTAAGGACCGACCGTTGTTGGGCCTCGAGTCATGTTGAACGCATGCCTTATATTTAGCTGGCCGAATAATGTACCTTTCGACCACGAAGCTGGGAGAATATTCAGGCCGAGTGGATTACCCGCAACGCACTGTACCAGAGCAGGTGTGGTAGGACACGGGGGCGCGATGATAAGGCCAAAGAGCAGTTGGGCGGCCCACGGGTACATGTGGTTCATGGCAAACTCGAGACTTTACCTGAATGGTTGACTCGGTGACCAATATCTCACTTTAGTGGGTGAGTGAGGTTTGTGTGAGGAATAAATTACCAGCTGATTAATAATCGATTCGAATCGCCATCGTTCACTGGATAGTGAACACTTGACTTGAGTTACTTCATCGTAGTAATATTGATGGAACACTTGGACAGTTATATGGAATATGACATGATGGAAGTTGTTAATGATTATTGGTTATCCTTACCTGTTTAATTACATGTTACTCTAGTACAGGTGCAAATGTAGTTGACAGGTTAATAAAGATTTAACTTGATGCAAAGCTTCTGGAAAAGATTCTTTAAATACTAAAATGCCTTTTTGCAAATGAGTCAGCTACCTCACCATAAAGCCTGTCATGATCTTTGGTGTCATTTATTTTTGGTTATATCGGGTAAGTCTAGCTGAGTACCTTCTCGTACTCAGGGATTTGTTCCCACTTGTTGCAGATGGGCAGATGTATTACGGCTACTGTATCAACTTCCTTTATCTTGCAATGGGTGAAGCTTAGGACCATAGGCAGTGGTCATTCACTATGTCTCGTCTAATGCTTTTGTTGGGAGATGATCCTGAACTTGCACTTTATTTCGAACTCTGTGTGAGTATGTGTGGTTTGAACTAAATGCTTTCACTACTTTTATTTGAACTTGGTTTGTAATAACTATGTTTAAACTCCGATGTATTTGCGACGCGAAATTTTATGTAACTTATGATGGTGACCGCTAAACTTATTACGATCTTGGCTGGTATGTAAGTTGGTTTAAAATCCGTCGTGATTTCACGGACTACCGGGTTATACGGGCTTAAGTTTGCTAAATCGTCTGCTCGATGAGTGATTTTCTTACTTAATCTCATATAATTGGTCAGTTCTGTTACAATTTACGCAACAACACATAGGATTGACCTCAGATTGGTTCGATTAAATGGCATTGAACATGTGAATACAGGAAGCATAAATAATTTGAACAAGCTTATAACACATCACGTGAAGCATAGAAGCTATTACGCTGTCATGTTGGCATATAAATTTAAAACATATGGCCACAGTCCTCACCAACCATATAGCGATAGCAAAATCTGTTGTCATTCACTCCAATGTTCGGCATAAATATCAACCGAAGTCACAAGGAAATCAATTTGTAGCATTGGTCAATGTTGCAAAAGCATGTCCAACTGATCCAAACGTGACTGAGATTTGTTAATTTTGAATGTTAGGTCTTCGAACAAACTGTAATCACTAACCATAATCTCAGGTAGGAATTGTACCAAAGCGCAATGTAATTAAACGAACGGGTCGACAGAGGTACAATATCATTGCCATGCTCCGCTTGCATATGCTCTTTAGATCATTGTTGTGCTCTGCTTCCTCACTGATAAATCATCAAACACCTATCGAGCAAGCGTGGGAGCGGTGCTGCGTGCTTACCTGGTGGACAGGAAGTAGGCCTTGACGGGGATGCAACGTGTTGGGCACTCATCCAAATCCTCCTCCAAGACCGCTCAAGCTGCGGCGGCGTCCAGCGGCGGCGTGGTGCGTCGGCGGCGCCAGGACAGGAGGCGCAAGGAGGAGGCGCATGGCGGCCTCCTCTTTGACTTCCCCCGTGCTCCATCCTGTCGACGTGCTGGTGCATGCTGTATGGGGCACGCCGCCGACGATGAAGAGGACCTCGAGGAGGCGGTCCGCGCGGAGCTAGATGTCCGCGATGAGCTGGCCTGCAGGGCCCAGCTGCTCCATCGCCTGAGCCACTTGGTTCGGTGGCGCGTCCCTGTCGTGCGGGTGAGCCACCGCAAGATTTGGCCCGCGAGAGCGGGAGCGATGAGAAGGTGGTGGCCGAGATGTTCAAGGAGAAGGCATCCGAGGGAGAAGCTAGGCCCGGAGGTATAACATCCCGATGTTAAAAACAATTAAGAGCTTGATCATGAGCATCCTTAGAGCATAAGCATCAAACATCATGTCAAACAAGCACCACATGTTGCATTGTTACATGTAAATGTTGCACATGTTTCATGCATAACATGGTAATGTTTTTATTATTGCTAATGTTTCAAGTAAAGTGCTGAAATGTTTTAGATGTTTCATTTAAATGTTTCACATGTTTCAATAGTGATGGGATATGTTATTTTTATTAGTATGCTTAATACGTTAATAATGACATGTTGCTTGTCACATGAAATAATGTTTTATTTGTGTTAAAGGATTAATCATATTTTAGTTAAAAAGAATAATCAATAGAATTCAAAATCTTGATTTTCGGAAAACCCCGTTTTATCCCTTTTTGAATAATTTAAAATCTAAGCAAAATTTAGGAAAAGTTTAAAACCAAGTTTCTAGATCTTTTCAAGGGCTACAAGTTTGGTGTTATGAGTTTTTAAAGTTTTAGTGTAAAATGTGGAGTAATTTTGAAAAGAAGCAAATCTCAAATTTGACCCCTTTTTATTTCTCTATTCCAATTTCAAAATGGAGGCAGAATTTGAAAATGGTTTAAAAAGCAAAGTTGTAGGTCTTACCTAAATGTACAACTTTGGTGTTTTGAGTTTTCAAAGTTTCAATGCAAAAGTTTGAATAAATTTGAAAAGATGTAAATCCCAAATTTGAATTTCAAACTTAATTTCAAAAAGTAGGCATAATTGGGTGATGGCCCAATTATGAAAGTTGTAGATCTTCAAAAGTTATACATTTTCTCTTTTTACAGATTTTCAAGTTGTATTAAAAAATTTGAAGTAATTTTGAATTTACAGAAACCCTACTTTTGCCCCCTTTTGAATTCAAATCCAAATTTCAAAAATTATTCAAAATTTGAGTTTGGTCACAATATAAAAGTTGGAGATCTTGAAAATTTGAACAACTTTCGTTTTTGAAGATTTTAAAGTTGCTATGCAAATTTAGGAGTAATTTGAAGAAAACAGAAAATGGATGAATGAGGTGGTTTTAGTGCTACAGTACCCTTGCCGTGCGTTTCTTCTCCTCCTCTTCTCTGCTCCCTCACTGCTCACCGCCGCTGCCGTGTCCTTTCTCGCGAGGGCGCGGGAACGCGCTGCTGCCCGCGTGGTTAGCTCCAGAAGGTACTGGCGATCCTGGAGACGTCACCCTCGCCTAGTTAAGCGCCTCGCGCCGCCGTTCTTTTCTTCTTCTTCCCCGCTCTGCTGCCGCCGTGCATCATTGTTTCGCCGGCCGAGCTCATCATCTCCGCCTCACCATAGTTCATTGGCTCGCACAGTTAGCATCACCATTTCCTGGCGCATCTCCTGAGCACCTGTGCAGCACCCCTTTTGGCCGGAATCGTCATCGCCGCCGTTTTCCGCCGCGTCAGCTTGCAGCGCCGCCATCGACGCCGCCGTGGTCGAGTTTACTCCGGTCACCCTCCACTTCAACCAGCAGCCACCTGTGGTTCGCGGTGAGCTCCTGTTTACGCCCGTGCTCTTGGTATAGCTGCTACCGCCCTGTAGACGTCGGACCGCGTGCTCGCCGGCGACCTCTGTTCCATTCCACCGTGCCGCCGCGTGCGTAGCCGCGAGCATTGTGAGACGTTGCCGTTCGATTAGATAGTCAGTCAAGTTCACCTGTGTGCAAGGATGGTGTTGGTACCCTCGCCGTCGCCGGTGAGTCCTCCGGTGGCCGTTTCTGTCGCCTTGCCATGCCGCCATTTCCAGCGTTGAGCTCGCTGCCGTCCGCTAGAGTGTCAACCGGTACCATCAGCGTGTGCGGGAGGGAGAGAGGAGCGCGTCGGTGAAGGTCTTGTCACCGACGAGGTCACCGCCGGCGAGCTCTTGCCGGTCAAAGCTGGCGGGTGTTGGGGTCAACGCGGGCGCGCTGTGCGCTGACCACCCGGTCCCGCCTGTCAGTCGCAGGGGCGACTGTGCACCGCGCGGAAGTTGTTTTTTTTTCTTTTTGAATTTTTAGAAAATGGTAAATTGTGCTAAATTTTGTTTATTTCATAGTAAAATAACTAGAGCTCGTAAAATCATGAAATTTTTTGTGTAGCTTCTTTTGTGATGATGGCTACCTAGGAAAAATATGAAACCTAGAATTTGAATAGTTTTGGCATGATTTAAAATTACCTCTTTTAATTAAGAAATGCAACTTCTATGATTTTTGTAGGCCAATATAAGTGTCTAAAAATTATGAAACTTGTTTTACCACTGTTTCATGATGTAAACAACCTCCACAAAAAGTTTGGTATTGTTTTGATAACTTTTAATTAAATACTTTATTATATGCCTTTTCTTTATTAATTAATAAATGATTTTTTCCTAATTTTTCTAGGCGTATATAATTATCTAAAAATTATGAAGATTGTTTTGCCACTTAGTTATGATGCAAGCTTCTTAAAATCAAAATTTGAGATTAATTGGATAACTCTGATTTTATGCTTAATTTATGTTTTATTAATTAATTAGTTAATCAAATGATTAGTGTTTAATTATTTAGAGTTTTGTGTGATTTTTGGATTGATTGTTGACCTTGGTTCATTAACATGTGATGATCCATGGCATCTTATTGAGTTGTTTGAACTCACGATTAACTTGCTAACTATGATTTGTTAATGATAACTAATGTGTTTAACATAGATCATTAATGGTTAATGATTTCTTGTGTAAGTAATTAGTGGTCATGTGATAGACTTGTTATTAGATGCAACCTCTTGGGTAAAAATAAAGTTACGGTTAGTTAACCTTTAAATTAACTTTGTTAGCTTGCAACTGTACCACGAAGGAAAGTTGTACTCAAGTAGATAACTAATGTTTATCCTTTCTAAATATCTCTTGTATGCTATGCCTTGTTCATCATCATGCATCATGGCATGTATTCCATCATATTAAGCATCGCATCATTTTTATACGTGTAGTGCTTACGAGAGTGTTTGGATCGTGTCGATCAAGCTTCGGAGAAAGTGATCCACCCGTGGTGTTGGTGTCGTCCACCCATGGTGTTGGTGTCAAACTTGACTTCTACGAGAACTAACCACCGCTGTAATGCAGGCAAGCCCCAGACATATAACCACTCTTCTATTTTATAAATGCTTTATTACACTTAGAGTCTAGTGTAATGTGTATTATGTTAGTAGGAGTTGGTTTATACCGTTGCTACATGATTACCTTGATCTACATTTGTATCCAGATGATATTCCACAAGTATATGTAGGTCGATCTCTTATGCTTAGTAATGCTTAGACTTCGGTACAAGTTGAATAGTATTTTCTTTGATCACAAGAACATGTTTATTTCTTGCTTCTCCTGACCTAATGACAGGTCATGAGAGCATGTGGAAATGAATATGAGAATGAACTTGAGACCGGACGGGGCATGGGAATTGTCTTTGGTGGTTGGTCCCGTCTGTGTCGGTTAAGGACTGTTCGTTGTTGGCTCTTGAGTCAAGGAGTTTTTAATAATACTAGTCATGTACCCATGTTGGGTAAGCCTTACTTCGGTTATTCCATCACGAGAACGTCTAACCTCGCACTGGGAGTGGAGAGATGGCGAGAGTAGCGTGTACCATCAGGGCTAGAATTGGACTGGGTTCGAGGAGTACTGTGCTCTCGGGTGGCGATAGACACGTTCTGGTTTTGGGCGACCCAAGTAAGAGTTGATATATGCATGTCAAGGACTTGCATATGTCGTGTGGTTAGGAAGCCCCAGCTGGGTAGATCAAGCGGTTCGAATCGTCGTTACTCCACGAGAAAGGAGTCTTGACCTTGCACCAACATCGTAGCAACAACTGGAATATGATTATTGTTGGATTTAAGATGGAAAAGAAATGAATAACTAGTGTAATGCTTATATTTATGATTGAGATAGATACATGTGTAAAAGTTAGCTATAATTAGGTTATACTAAAACTGGAGTCAAAACTTAATTAAAAGTTTGAAAGCAAGGATGCACTGGTAGTAAGCTTTTCTGCAAAACTTCTCTTTTCTAGCTTCACTACTTCCCTTAAGCCAGCATATCCTTGGAGTTTTTTTTTCTTTTCATCGGGTAAGTCTTGCGGAGTACAATTGAGTACTCAGGGTTTGTTAACCCCTGTTGCAGGTACTGTTAACCGAGGTCATGTTGGTGGGCTCGATATGATCAGGTTGTCCTCTCCTGACTTAGGTGCTTTACCTAAGTTGTCTTCTGTAGTTCTACTCAACTTCCGTAATACAAGTTAAGTTTGTAAAAAATTAACTTAATCATGATTTATAAATTCATTGTTGTTATTCTTCCGCACTCTGATGTAAAGTTTTGTAGCAAATGTTGTAATGTTGCAGTTACTCCTTTGTTGATCCTGGTATGAGTTGTCAAACGTAGTTAAATCGAGGTCATGCGAAGGCACCCGACAGATCTTCTTAGGTTATCTGGTGTACATGCATAGTCGTCAGAGGTCTTAGAGACAATGACAGGTGCATGTGGGCCATATAATTTAGGAGGTTCTGTGACAGGAGGGCAGGCCATGGGACGGTGGCTGTGGTGGCCAGGCGCTGGTGAAGATCGGGGTTAGGGGAGGAGACCGGCAGACCCGCACGGGACCAGGGGAGAAGAAAGCGGAGATTGGGAGCCCGCGGAGATCGCCTAGGAAGCTGATCGGCAACGTGACTTCTTTTTTTTTTTTAACTTGACTTCCTTTTTCTTCGCAGGACATACGGGCGAGTTTCCTTTTTCTTTGCCGGAGGGAGGTTCACACGGGCAGGGGAGCGAGGGGAGGCCGCGGGATTGCAAGGGCAGGCAGACGGACGAAAATAATTGTCGCACAAAAAAAATTATCCACTCTTTAGTATTTTTAGTTGTGGGAGAAAAGGATTCATATCATTTCCTATATATTTCTTTTCTATACAACAACAACAACAACATAGCCTTTTGTCCCAAGCAAGTTGGGGTAGGCTAGAGATGAAAGCCAAAAGAGACGAGAAACAGGGAGACACATAAAGGGACATAAAGGGCACAAGACAAAAGATATCACGGTCCAGACACGTTGATTGCTAATCTCCAAGCGCTCCTGTCTATAGCTAAATCCTTGGGGATATTCCACTCCTTAAGATCTCTCTTAACGGACTCGTCCCAAGTTAATTTAGGTCGACCTCTACCGCTCTTTACATTATCGGCCCGCTTTAGAACTCCACTACGCACTGGCGCCTCAGGAGGCCTCCGTTGGACATGTCCAAACCATCTCAACCGATGTTGAATCAATTTCTCCTCAATTGGTGCCACCCCAACCCTATCCCGAATATCGTCGTTCCGTACTCTATCCCTCCTTGTGTGCCCACAACACCAACGCAACATACGCATCTCCGCTACACTCAATTCCTGGACATGTCGCCTTTTTGTAGGCCAACACTCAGCACCATATAACATCGCCGGACGAATCGTCGTCCTATAGAACTTACCTTTCAGCTTCTGAGGCACCCTTTTGTCACAGAGAACGCCAGAAGCTTGACGCCATTTCAACCAGCCGGCTGAAATTCTATGCCTAACATCTTCATCAATGTCTCCATCCTTTTGTAGCATCGACCCTAAATACCGAAAAGTATCCTTCTTGGCCACCACTTTCCCATCGAGGCTAACGTCTCCCTCCTCGTGCCTAGTCGCGCTGAAATCGCACCTCATATACTCGGTCTTAGTCCTACTAAGTCTGAACCCTTTCGACTCTAACGTGTGCCTCCATAGTTCTAACTTCCTATTAACTCCCGCCCTACTGTCGTCAACTAGCACCACATCATCAGCAAAGAGCATACACCAAGGGATATCACCTTGTATGTCCCTTGTGACCTCATCCATCACCAAAGCAAATAAATAAGGGCTCAAAGCTGACCTCTGATGCAGTCCTATTTTAATTGGAAAGTCACTGGTGTCGCCATCACATGTTCGGACAAACGTCACCACATCCCTGTACATATCCTTGATGAGGGTAACGTACTTAGTTGGGACTTTGTGCTTTTCCAAGGCCCACCACATGATATTTCTCGGTACTTTGTCATATGCCTTCTCGAGGTCAATAAAGACCATGTGCAAGTCCTTCTTCTGCTCCCTATATCTCTCCATCAATTGTCGTAATAAGAAAATTGCCTCCTTAAATTTTCTACACGATTCTTCTGAAAATTACTAGGGGTGTGTTCACTTCGCGAAAAGTAAGTGAAAAGTTACTGTAGCATCTTTCGTTGTTATTTGGCAAAATTTGTCCAATCATGGACTAACTAGGCTCAAAAGATTCGTCCCGACATTTACAGACAAACTATGCAATTAGTTATCTTTTTTACTTATATTTAATGCTCCATGCATGTGTCGAAAGATTTAATGTGATGGGTGAAAGAGGAAATATTTTGGGTTGAGATGGAGAAGTGAACGAGGCCTAGGGTGCAAAGAGTTTTCTTGGTGAAAGTCCTACCAGCACCACCACCAATCTCAAAGCAGCCAACTCTCCTCCATAGTGCAGACGTCGAGACGGCAGGCCGATCTGGCGAAATATTTCAGTCGTCCCCCCTCCTTCAACCTCCAGATCTGGCCACTCCCACTGTCCCACACGCCCAGTCTCCTAAACCCTACACATCTCTCTCGGCCACGGCAACTGCCATCGCCATGGCCGGGAGGCGCCCGGCACCGGCGGCCCTCCTCCTCCTCCTCCTAGCCGGAGCCTTGGCCTCCATCTCCTCCGCCGTCCGCCCAGTCTCCGACGCGCACAGATCCGCTGCCGCGGAGCTCTTCGCCCCCTCCGCCGACGGATCCTTCGGCGAGTAAGTACTCTACCAACTCTCCAACGCCTTACGTCTTCCCGATCTCGGCCACCCCTCCCCGCGGACACAGTAGCCATCCCAGCTGGGCTCAGATCGATCTGCCTGATTGAAATTCATGCTTATGTGTGTTTACCTGGTGGTTTGATCCGCGTGACTGTGCAGTTTGGTGAGTACGTATGAGGCGGTGAGGACTTTCCAGGTACTCGGGTTGGAGAACTATAAGAGTCTGTCTGGGAAGGCGTGCAAGTTTGCCGCGGAGAACTTGGTTTCCCCCGGTTCCACCGCGAAAGATATGTTCCACGCAGTCCGGATCAGTGGCGTGCTCAGATGCGGCGTTGATGCCGGCGTGTACGATGTGGGTGTTGCCTTTAGAGATCTCGATGTTGCTACCTGTATTGTGATGTTTGATGGGGTTTTGAGTATTGTTCATTTTGGCAGGGTGTTGTGGCGACACTCAAGGCAGTGATTAAGGATACCAATTCCCTGTTGGAATTCTACTATTCTGTGGGAGGTTTGCTTAGCATCAAGGTCACTCCCTCTAATGCACTTTACCTTGATACTTCTCTGTTACTCTTACTCATGGGCTCATGGCTACTTCTATATGTACTTAACTGGATATTATGTGGTAATTGATAATTTTTTGTTGTTATTTTCCTTTCATTTTGCAGGAACAAGGCCATAATGTTGTTCTGTCTGATGCAGAAAGTACATTTCATGCCATTAAGGTGATCACAATTTGCATCAGGGGTCAGCTTTGAGCCCTTATTTATTTGCTTTAGTGATGGATGAGGTCACAAGGGACATACAAGGTGATATCCCTTGGTGTATGCTCTTTGCTGATGATGTGGTGCTAGTTGACGACAGTAGGGCGGGGGTTAATAGGAAGTTAGAACTATGGAGGCACACGTTAGAGTCGAAAGGGTTCAGACTTAGTAGGACTAAGACCGAGTACATGAGGTGCGATTTCAGCGCGACTAGGCACGAGGAGGGAGACGTTAGACTCGATGGGCAAGTGGTGGCCAAGAAGGATACTTTTCGGTATTTAGGGTCGATGCTACAAAAGGATGGAGACATTGATGAAGATGTTAGGCATAGAATTTCAGCCGGCTGGTTGAAATGGCGTCAAGCTTCTGGCGTTCTCTGTGACAAAAGGGTGCCTCAGAAGCTGAAAGGTAAGTTCTATAGGACGGCGATTCGTCCGGCGATGTTATACGGTGCTGAGTGTTGGCCTACAAAAAGGCGACATGTCCAACAATTGAGTGTAGCAGAGATGCGTATGTTGCGTTGGTGTTGTGGGCACACAAGGAGGGATAGAGTCCGGAACGACGATATTCGGGATAGGGTTGGGGTGGCACCAATTGAGGAGAAATTGATTCAACATCGGTTGAGATGGTTTGGACATGTCCAACGGAGGCCTCCTGAGGCGCCGGTGCGTAGTGGAGTTCTAAAGCGGGCCGATAATGTAAAGAGCGGTAGAGGTCGACCTAAACTAACTTGGGATGAGTCCGTTAAGAGAGATCTTAAGGAGTGGAATATCTCCAAGGATTTAGCTATGGACAGGAGCGCTTGGAGATTGACAATCAACGTGCCTGAACCGTGACCTCTTTTTGTCTTGTGCCCTTTATGTCCCTTTATGTGTCTCCCTGTTTCTCGTCTCTTTTGGGTTTCATCTCTAGCCTACCCCAACTTGCTTGGGACAAAAGGCTATGTTGTTGTTGTTGTTGTAAGGTGATCACAATTTGATACGACAGTGGATTTTTCCATATCTAGTTTTTTGCAATGTGTCTCCAATTCAGTGTTGTCTTATGTTTATATTTATCATTGTTATTGTAGGCACTTAGCCAAAGTGACGGGAGATGGCGTTATGACACTAACAGTGCTGAATCTAGCACATTTGCTGCTGGTAAGTGTTCTTGCCTTCTTGGTGACCTCTGTTGGAAAATTGGAAAAAAAAAAGATTATTACTTGTAGATTGGCAATATGACACAATATAAAAGCCTAGTTGCAGGCAAGTCAGGGTAGGCTAGAGATGCAACCCAACATGAGCCATCAGCAAATAATGAAAAACTTATATAATAGAAGTAAAAGGCATTGATATTTTGCTTGCATTCTGCACATTCCTAGTTAGTCCATCTCTTTCTGTAGCTCGTTTCAGCTCCAAGAGAATTCGACTGCAAAATCAATGCACGCCACTGATGTTTATTTAATAATAATGTACTATCACAGGTATTGCACTAGAAGCATTGGCAGGCATTGTTTCACTGGCAGATGCAGAGGTTGATCCATCCATGGTGCGTATACGCTCTTTGGTTGTCAATAATGTAGAGCTTGCACCTCATGTTGATGCCCCATTTATCCGAATTACCTATGCCCCCCCCCCCCCCCCCCCCCCCCAAACACACACAAATCTATTGGAATATCTGGTACATGATGAGCTGGCTTGATTTATGACCCTGTTAAAAAGAGGCGCATCCCTGCATTCTGTGTGCAATGCTATTTTGCTCTTTTGATGATTCCAGGATAATTAGGTAATTAGGTGCATGTTTGTGCTGGATGCTCAGTTTTCCTTTTTTTTTTGGCTTCTAAAAATTTGTGGGTGAAAGGTCCTGATAGGATATATGTATATAGATATTTATGCTCTGTATTGTTTTCTGCCACTATCCATCATTGTGTAAGTTTTGCTGATTGTTGGTCTTGATATATTCCATCAGGTGGGAGTGGTTAAAAATGACATCGTGAAGCTGTTTGACACCATCAAGAGCTACAGTAAGTTTCTAGCTTTCCTTATTGATGATGAAAATTTACAGCAGAAGATGCACATAAAATGAGTGGGATTTGTCCAACCTTTTGTAAACTTTTAGTTTGCCACTTCATAGGAACATAGGATACCCCTCTCCTCTCCTCTCCTCTCCTCACCACCCAATTCTGGTGCTGATACTTCGGCTATGTCGCGAAATTGCTGAATATATGGGAGGACTGAAATTACAGATTTATGTGATTAGTACTCAACAGAAGGATTTTTTTGGTCTTTTCTTTTTGGGTAGGGTGAGGTTGGGGAGGTGGACTAGTGAAGTCATGTTCAGATGAATGTTGTATGGTTACTTGGTGTACTAGTTTCTTACACTATCTGTACTCAGATGATGGGACCTTCTACTTTGATGAAAAGCATGTTGACGCTACTGAATACAAGGGTCCTATAACGACTTCTGCTTCAGTGGTACGGGGTGTCACCTCTTTTGCAGCTGTTGTTTCTGGAAAATTGAATGTGAGTATTTTTTTTACCCCTGGCACTTGTTATGTGTTCACTAAATTTATGTGTAAGCACCTTTCATATGTAACTATACTCAAATGTACAGATCCCTGCTGAGAAAATACTTGGCCTGGCAAAATTCTTCCTTGGTATTGGGCTCCCAGGTAGCGCAAAGGATTGCTTTAATCAGATTGAGTCTTTGTCATTCCTGGAGAACAATAGGCAAGTCTTCTTTATTGTTCTTGAGGAATATGCATATTTGTTCTGCTTCTATTTGATATTGGTGAATTAGCATGTCATTTTTTGGTCCTGCTGTAAGTTTTTTTTTTGCTCATCTGTTTTCTGCATTTTGCAGGGTCTTCGTTCCGTTGATACTGTCACTTCCTTCCAAAGTATTTTCATTGACTTCGAAAGATCAGCTTAAGGTGATTATTACATGCCTATCTTGTATTCTGTAGCTGAAAGGATAACATTCAGTGTGAAAATGACATACTGGGCCTGGGACCATAATCCACGGACACCAGATGCTAATTTATGACTACTACGCTTCTCTGGTAGTACCGAGCAACTTACCCAATGCTAGAATTAGTATGCAGTGAGTAAAACTGTACAGTATCTTGATGCAGTGTCCCTACTCATTGCTTTTGAGATCGTTGTGTTTAACGAAGTGTTAGTTAGCCCCAATTTTTGTTGTCCTCATTACATGATCTTTTCAGGTTGAAGTTACGACAGTTTTTGGATCTGCTGCACCTTCACTCAAAGTGAATCTTGTGCAAGTGTTGGGATCTGACTCTAAAGTCATCACCAGTGAGAACAAGGTATATAGCTGAATCAATGGCTTCCTCTGGCAACTTCCTTGTCATTGTTTTTGTGTGTTGCAGCTCCAATTCCCTAACGTTATTCTCCTTTTTGTCTCAGGAACTTCAATATGACCTTGACAACAATGTCCATTACTTGGACATTGCTCCGCTGAAAATAGATGTTGGGAAATACTCAATAGTTTTTGAGGTAGTTGCACTTTACATCTTATTTATATGTTAGTAGTTGGCATTGTTTATAATGGTGGTTACCTCTTGTACTACAGATTTCACTTCAGGAACCAGAGCATGAGACTGTTTATGTTACTGGAGGGAGAAACACTGAAAGTGTAATTGTCACAGGACTGATCAAAGTCAACAAGGCAGAAATAGGAATCTCTAACAATGATGCTGGGACCGTGGAGTCTGTCCAAAAGTAAGGATTTAGAAGTTATTTGAGTTCATGCTATTTCATTTAAAATGAGTTAGCTAAACCTTTGAACACACTTTTTATTCTTGAATGAATGAGTAATTTCTTCAATATCATATCGTTTATCCTTGTAGTGTTTTGATGGCTGATCTTATCTAATTTAGTCATAAGAACAATTTGGATATATAATATATTCTGCATTTTATTCTTCCTATAGAAGAACTTAGCGTTTACCATTTTCTAATTGCTTGATTTCAGGTTAGATCTTCTGAAAGATACAAAAGTATCTCTTTCTGCAAACCACCTGCAGAAGCTGCGTTTATCTTTTCAACTAACCACACCGCTCGGGCACACATTTAAACCTCACCAGGTTGCCACTCACTTTGATACTCTGATACCATGATGGGGATATTTTTCCTTACATCATTTAGCAAATGTGTTCAGGTGTTCTTGAAGTTGAAGCATGAGAGTAAGGTTGAACACTTATTTGTGGTACCTGGCTCTGCAAGGCAGTTCAAAATTGTTCTTGTGAGTATCTCCACACTGGAATTTGCTTTGTTCTTTGGATGCTCTTAATTCATTGTGGCAATGTTGCCAATAGTTTAGACCAAGCACTTAATTATCTCAAAAAGTTGCACCTATATACCAACTCAATTTTTCAACGGTGATGTTTAGGCAATGAAGCCTGTTTTCAAATTTTTTACTCTATAGTCATGCTTATGGGAAGCAGCACTGGGGGTATGTACTATGTAGGTGCAACTGACAAATTGAGATTTAAAACATCTAGTTGCATTTTTGTGACAATAGATTTTGTTCAATATGGTATATTGATGTAGTGGTATGCGTAGAATAATTTTGCTTGGTGTAATCCATCTTCCAAGTCCTTGAAATTTTCTGAAGGGTTTAAAGGCATTGATTTTGTGACATGGTTCCTTATATGCTATTTTGACTTCTTGTAGGACTTCCTAGGTTTGGTGGAGAAATTTTACTACCTTTCTGGAAGATATGACCTTGAGCTTGCCGTAGGTGATGCTGCAATGGTAAGCAACCATATAATTTTGTCCTACTACTATATATGGTCCCCATTTGTTTTCTTTGCTGTTTTTCTTTGTGTGTTCAGGAAAATTCATTTCTACGACCTCTTGGCCATTTGGAGTTGGACCTACCAGAAGCTTCAGAAAAGGCCCCACGTCCTCCTGCACAAGCTGTTGACCCATTCTCAAAATTTGGGCCAAAGGCAGAGATATCACATATATTCCGCGCACCAGAGAAGAGGCCACCCAAGGAACTCTCACTTGCATTCACGGGTCTCACGCTTCTGCCTTTTATCGGATTCTTGATAGGGGTGAGTAAAATAGTCATTCTAGTCATGTATATTTCTTACATTTGCTTCGAATCAAAGTTTCTGCCTGCTCTAGTGCAACTGATCGAGGGCCTTCTCTTGCAGCTCGTGTGTCTTGGAGTGAACTTGAAGAATTTCCCGTCCTTGCCAGGACCTGCTGCATTTGCCTCACTTTTCCATGCTGGAATAGGAGCAGTCCTGCTGCTCTACGTTCTCTTCTGGCTCAAGGTTTGCCTTGTTCCTTGTGGTAAATGTTACTTGTGAAAACTGGCGCTGATGTTCACTTCCATTTTGGTGCAGTTGGACCTTTTCACAACTTTGAAGTACCTTGGCTTCCTCGGCATCTTCCTTGTGTTTGTAGGCCATAGGACCCTATCCTACCTTTCCTCGGTGTCAACAAAACAGAAGACGGCATGAGTGGACAATGCATACAGAGTTTTCCCGATCATCTATTTTTGAGGTGGCCATTGCAGGCCCTTGGGTGTCTTTGCTTGGTACTCTGACCGCACCCTAGATTTTCTTGAGCTACATGCATTTTGAGGGAGGACTCGGCTTATTTCAGTTGGCTTCGAAGAATACTGATACTAGAAGTAGTAGGACCTCACCTTCGTGTATTATGATGATGTACTGACAATTTCTCAATAGAATTGCATGTTTAATCATAGAACTCATAATACGATCACTCGCGATCTCCCTAGAAGATACAGCCCTTAAGCGTGCTGAAGTGTTACAGTAGCAGGACGCACAGGAATACAGGATTCAGGATTCTACTTTTTATCTTTATTAGTTTTCTTTCCTAACGTTCTGAAGGAGGCCCTAATATAATCTTCATAGCCGCAGTAAACCTGGAGCTACCTAAGAGTACATACGTCCAGTGGCGCCAGGGAAAAGCTACGGGAGAGTAATTAGAGGTTAGTATGTGAAGTATCAATACCGGAGTTATAAAACTACTACTTTTAGTTATAAAACTAAATATTTTAATTCATCTTATCACCTAATAAGGGTGTTCTAAGGAATAAAGTTTGATTTGCACCTAAATGAAGGAATAATAGGTGCCCATACTCATAGTTACACATATATATCATCTTATCATTTACTCCCTTTGTCCTAAAATAATAGGTATCGAAGCTCATATGTCTCTCTCCATATTCATGGCTAAAAAGTCACTTATTTTGGGACGAAGTACTAATAAAGGTGTTAAAGGAATGAAGTTCGATTTGCACCTAAATGAAGGAATAATAAATGTATCGCTAATGTACGCCACGGGCGTCTGTCCCGTCCGGACGGATCGCTCTGCGTGCCCTGCCCACGCCCCACGCCTCGCTTGCCCGCGAGTTGTTGCTCGCTCCCGCCCGCACCCGCACCCGCATTCACCTCGCCCGTCATGGAAGGGGAGGCCTGCACCTACGCCTGTGCCCCTATCCACCTCGTGCCGTTGGCAGGAAGGGGAGGCCTGCGCCACTGCAATTCCCCACTAGGTAGGCCGTGACCGCCAGCGACGCTGTGTTTTCAAGTGTTTCGGGCGTTTTCAAATATGTTGCAAGCCTATGTTTCAAATGTTTCAATTGTTTTAGATGTATGTTTCAAATGTTTCATCTAGATGTTGCAATGTTGCTATGGCTATACACGCATGTTTCAAGCGTGTGTTTCAAATGTTTCAGATGTTTTCAGGCTTATGTTGCAAGTGTTTAATCTGGATGCTACAAAAGTAGATATGAATGTTGCATATGTTGCTATGGCTATACACGCATGTTTGAATTGTTTCATTTTTTCAGATGTATATTGCAAGTCTATTATTTGGATGTTGCATATATTGCAAATGACTATGTTGTAAATGTATGCCCCGAATGTTTTATCTGTTTCAGACGTATGTTGCAATTCTTTCATCTGAGCGTTGCAAAAATATAGATCTTGATGTAGGTGTGGAGGAAGCCTAAGCTCTCGGTGGTCCAGCTGCTGCGGTTCCCTGGTGTGGTGAAGATGGAGGCCGCGGACACATGAGCGGCGGGGATGGAATGCCACGGCAGATCGGTCGAGATGTGGAGCGGGATGGGCGCGGGCGCGGCGCATCGGGTGGGATAGGACGCAAGCCTCCATGTTGCGTGTGTCGGGTGCGGGTGTGGGTGCGGGAAGCTCCGTCTGGACCGACGCTACCTCCATAGCGGGGATGGGCGCAAGGCGTGTGTCGGTCGCGGGATGTGCGTTAGGCATGGGTCTTGGCATGCGTCGGAAGCAACGTACAGACGGACGCCGCTGTAACACCTCTGGTGTTAAGCATGCATTAGGCACTGCAAATCATGAGCATGAGCATCATCTTGCATTCAAAATCACATGATATATAAATGAAACATTGGTTTGAAACATAGCTCTCAAACATGGATGTTGCATTTGTTTGTTTAAATAAAATTATGCCATAACTATGCTTGTTAGGTCAATAAACATGTTTGTTTGGTAGTGCAAATAATTTAAAAATGTTTAGCATGAAATTTGGAGCAAGTTTTGTATTCAAAATTTTCTCAAATTTTGCTTTTAAAAATAATCTAGAAAAATGGGGTTTTGATTTAAAATGGACTTTAAATCCCTATTTCAAAATCTATTTGGAATTTCAAATTGTACCCTAAAGCAATGTTGTAGAGAATTAAATTTTGGACAACTTTTGTTTTTGGGTCAACTTGTGAAAATGAATATTTGTTGCTCAAATGTGTAGATTTATGTGCCGTGCTTTGAAAAAGAAAATGAAAAAAAGAATTTCTTTCCTAATTGGGCCGCGCGCTCCACTTTCGGCCCCGCAGACGAAGCCGGCCCGTTCCCTCCGCGCGTCCGCCTCCCCGCCCGCGCGCGCGCTCGGCCAACCGTGGCAGCACCCGCCCGCCGCGTGGACGCCGCTCGCCGGCGACGGCGTACGGGTGGCAAGCCAGCCGGCCCCACCGAGCCGTGTCCTGCCCTCTTGAGCCCGTCCGCGTCTGCTCCCTCCCTCAGCTCCCTATTTCCTCCTCCTTCGCTTCTCCTCGCAGCAGCAGCGCCACCGCAGTGGTCATCGGAGCCGCGAGCGCCGCCGCACCATTATCGGCCACGTAGCTCAACTTCACCGCTTTTGCTCGCGCCTTCGCCTCCGCCTCCGCCTTCACCTGACCGTCCTCGCTGTGCCTTCCGCAGCCCCTATCGTCGAGGTAAGGGGGCCGACTTGGCCAGTCTTCTTCCACCGCCGCTCGCCGGAGCTCGGCTCCGCTCGGGTGAGCTGCTTCGCCCCTCCTTCTCCCTTTTCGTGTGCACCGGCTTCGCCTCGTAGTCGTGGTGCTCCAGTGTCCCTCCGGGCACCGTGTCGTGCCCTGGAGTGGCGTGGCCGCCGTGCAGCAGCGCCGCCGTGCGCCATGCTCACCAGCGTGCTTGCTCCGGTGAGCCACCCAACCAAGACGAAGCACCAGTCGGTGCGGCTCGGTGCCCCGAGCACGCCCGTGCCACCGATGGGCTCACCGCCGACGAGAACCGGCCGGTGGAGCCTCTCCCCTTCCTCAGTGCCACTGACCAGTGGGGTCGGGGCCCACTGTCAGCCACTGGGTGTGGGTCTGGGGGCACTGCGTTGGGTGCGCGTAGCGTTTTCAGAACAGGATTTTAAAAGGGTTTAAGAAATGATTTTCAAGAAATTCTGTTTAATGCTTTCAAGATTCATATCTCAAGTTTTATCGCTACAAAATTGTTGAAACAAATTTTGCTAGGTTTCTTATGAGTAGATCTACATTTTAAAAATATTGCATGTCAATTTTGTGATACTTTTATATAGGTCTTTATTTAATTCTTGTAAATGCTGTTTTCTTGGTAAATGCATAATAAACAGAATATGCATTAGAAAAATATGATTCCAATTTTGTTGATCTGTTCTTGGTATGTACTTTTTGTGAAAAATATAAGTCATGCATGTTCTGTTGAAAAATATAGCTATCTATTTTTGGTGTATTTAATTGCTTTTTCTTGTAAAATTGCTAGAGCCAAAAATATGAATAAAACATGTATGTGAAAATTTTTGTGCAATGTTTGTAGACTATGTAGATCATGGAAAAAAATACTAAATCTATTGCTTGATACTTTTCACAATACAAAGTATTTTTATGCTCGTTAATCCATCATAGATTGTCATTTTTGTGTAGGATGTTTTACTTATCCAAACGCCATGAAAATTTTACGGTAGGCTACTTAGGGTATGACTATGCTACTGTAAATTTTCTAGATTTTTCTATGCACTAGAAATACATGTTGCTGTTATAACCTTAGTTTAAAGTAAAATAAAATAATATTCTTTATGCATGATTAGTTTAATGGTGTAGCTTTGGTGTATCTTTGAAGCATCAAATGACTTGCTGATGTCACTTGGCATGTTAGTATAGTTGTGGTGATGAAGTGTAGTAGCACTTGTGTTATGGCTTTATGGTAGTTAGCGGTAGCTAACGCGGGTTAGTAATAGAAGAGAATGCAGTAGATTTCATGTACTTGTGGTACATATTCTTGGGTGATGTTGACTACCTAGTAGGCGAATTTACATCTATTCTATCCAATAAATCTAAGTGTGGTCATCTGCATTGCATGCCATCATGATCATCGCATGCCATCACATCTGATGCACCGCTTGCATCCTCAGTTATACAATTGCATCATATAGGATCGCAGGAGGAAGTGCAAGTAGTAGTACAAGAGGAGCAGTCCGGGGCCGACCTGTAACACCCTAGGTGTTTGCCTTGCATTTTAGCATCATTTGATCATGGTCATAGCATGACATTACCATAAGCATCATCATTTCGTGTGCATCCTTGTGTGAAACATGCTCATGAAACATATGCAACACTATGTTTCCATAACTATGTTAGTGATGTTTCATTAGTTATAGCAATAGTGTTTCAATGCCTACTTGAGTAACTCTTATGCATAGGTGATTCTAATGTGTGTTTAAGGCCTTGATAATGTGTGTATCTTGTTAGTGGTGTAAAATGACCTAGGGTTCATGTTTATGCCATGCCCTAATTCCATGTTAACTCATGCTTTGACTAGTTGACCTAGAGGACTTTCCTTGTTTGACCTAACAAAAAGTGTGGCCTAGAGTTTTTGCATGGCTGTGCCACCTTAATAAAGTTTGTGCCAAATTTCATGAGGAACAAAAGTTGTTTTGGGGTCATCTCATGAAAATGCCTAGAACCTGCTCTAACATGGCCCACAAGGCAGCTAGGAGTGCTGATTTTAGCACTTAGCCTTTTTGGCTAAGTCATAACTGACTTTCAGTTTCCAAGTACCCTGGTTTAGGACCCTGTATCTTACTAACTAGACCTAACCAGCCCTAACCCATATTGACATCTTTGAAGTGCTCACCTAGCTCTATGATATTGTCAATATCACCATCATCTAGTTTTCATGGGTTAATGTGATAAGAGGGCGTAGAAAACCGGGTTTCAGTCAGGTTTTAACTGAAACTCAGTTTCAGTTTCAAGGTACACCTCTTTGGAGCCTTGCATCTCCCTAACCGTGCTGTTTTAGGTCTCGTGCTAGTAGACTTATGTGAAGATCTCATGTAGCTCTATCTATAAGTCCACTACGGTTTCTTCTAACTCTAGACGGTTTGGGATATAATGACCTGGCTTATCTCTTTGTCAGTCGTTGTGGTACGTCGATGGCTTCGTTTCAGTCGGAGTTCAGAAACTTGAACTTGTCTCCATTGGTGGCCGACCGGGGGCAGGCGTCACAGGACGCGTGGTTGTCATGCGCCGATGCTGCATCCATGCTCACGCGAACAAGAGTGGAGACCGAGCCAGCGCATCACTGCTGCCCTCACCCTCTCACCCTTCTCTCGCTCGCCCACACCGAGGGCGGAGTCACCATTGCCGTCGCGGTCGGGCAGCACCACGGCCGCTGCCTCGCAGTTCGATTCCATGTGCACCTCACCTCACCGTGAGACGTGCTCCACCCTCGTCTAGCTTTCGGAGCCAGCTGACCAAGGTAGAGCGCATACGCGTGTTTTCACCACCGTCGCCATGGCCGGGCTCCACCGAGGTCGCAAGCTCACCATAGCCAGCACATTACAGCTCGCCTTCACTCCTTCCCTCTAGGGCATTAGGGTCGCCTTCGCGTGTATTTGGTGAAAACCTAGCCGTTGGGTCCTTTGTCATTGCATGCTCGCCGGTGCACCACCATCGGAGCGCCGCCGTCCGCCATGAGCGGCGATGAGGTAGATTCGATGCTGTAGGGTTAGGGGAAAGGGGATGCCTAGGTGCGGGTTGAGGTGAGGAGCTTGGTGATGGGTTCGGTCTCACCGGGGAGGTCACCGGCGGTGAGTTTTCACCGGCCGGAGCCGCTCCCCTGTCTTCGTCTCCCCGACAGTGGGCCTCGGCCGTCAGCGCTCGGCACGGGTGGGAGATCGACCGCGGGCCGCGCGCGTGAGTGGGCCGCGCCGGAGTTCTAGGTCGCGCAGTCGAGTGCAGGCGCGCGCATCGTGGGCCGCAGTGGTGATCCGGGTCGGCCCAGTAGGCCGTTAGGATTTCCAGAAATCGGTTTTCTTTTATCCTTTTTTATAGAACTAGGTATAGATTCAAAAATGTATATCTCTCGATTGGTAAATCCAAATGATGTGGTTCCAATTTTGTTGGTTTCCTAGTAATGTCTAGTTTAATGAGAAAATATAATATATGGCATGTTAATTTATGTTTTTTTTGAAGTTGGTAATTATTTTTGTTAAGCACTTTATTTAATTAGGTGATTTAGATAATTTTGTAGCTCTCTTTGTATTAATCCATTGGCCATGAAATTTTTGTGAGATGCTAAGCGTGCTTTGATGTTATTCCAGTTAAATTTTCATGAATTTTGGAGATCACATGCTTCATTTATAAATTCTTCTTTTTGTATCTGCTTTATATTGCTTATACTTTTGTTTATTATGATATCTCCAATTATACTTGTAAAATTGAGATGAATTTTTTATGGTAGCCTCCTGGTACCATGTATGTGTCTCTGTAATTTTATTAGAATTTTTCTGGGAACCTTTTATATTTATTGTCATTTATGCCTAAGCAATTAAATAAATAGAAAAGGTCAATTAAATAAATGCTTATGCAAATAAAATGATATGATCTGGTGTTAATTTAACATGCTCTAGCTTTTAGTAAAGTTGGTTTGGTCCAATTGTGCTTTTGCATCATCATTAATTATTTAATTTTGAGAACCTGCCATTCTGGACAGATTTGCTAGTTAAGAAAATTAGCATATGATAATGATGCTTTCATGCTTGGTGAACTATGACAAAGTTGTTAAGAACTTTATGAACTAGTTGCTGGTAAAATTTGGAGACATTTGGACTCATGGTTTAGAATTGGCAGCTGTTCAAAGTTCGAGTCAGAATTGTTTTGCTCTCTGTCTTTTTAGAACAATTTCTGTGTATGTGCTATTTCGACCTGGTAAATGATAAAATCATGCTTATATGTTTATAAATGAATTGTGGGCAATTTCATAAGCTTTCCAGATTGTCCTCATGCATATCAATTGTGGTTATAGAACTCTAGTTATGGACTTTTTAAGTTGCTGCGGTCAACATGTCAATGCACTAAATTGCTGGCACTTGTTATATGTGTGCTAAGTATGGTCTTTGTGGTACTTAGTGGTTTGTAGGGTCGAGATGGCGGACTAGAGGGGGGGTGAATAGTCCTTTCTAAAACTTAAGCGTGTTGGCTAACTAAAAACAAATGCGGAATTAAACTTATCTGTCTAGCCAAGACCTCACCCCTCTAACTAAGTTCACAAGCACCTCACAAAGATCCTAATTAAGCAACTAAGGTGCTTTCCTTAGCAAGAGCTCTCCTATTTAATTCTAGAGCAAGGTCACACAAACCTATGCACTAGTACTTTGCAAGCAAGAGGGAGCTCCTACACAATTCTAGTAAGCAAAGCGCACAAAGCCTAAGCTCACTAGCAATGCTCAATAACAAGGCAACTAATGCCAAATTAGAGAGCGCAAATCACTTAGCTACACAAACTAAGCAATGTGACTAACAAGGTTACACAAACCAAATTAGTCACGCAAAGGGGAAGCTTCTAGCTACACAAGCAAGAAGACGACTAGCAAGCTACACAAGCAAACTAGTTACGAGAGCAACTACACAAGCACAAGTATATATGAAAGTAAATACAAGCTTGTGTTGCATGAAGGCAAACCACCGAGAAGAGTAGACAAAGTTGACACGGTGATTTTCTCCCGAGGTTCACTTGGTTGCCACCAAGCTACGTCCCCGTTGTGTCGACCAACACTTAGATGGTTCCTCGGTGTGACCCTCAAGTCACTTGCCCCTCAAGGCACGCCCCGCAAGGCACCGCAAGACACCACTCTCAAGTGAGGTAACTCAATGACACGCTCAACTAGAGTTGCTCTTCGCGATCCCCGCGGGGTGAGCACAATCCCCCTCACAAAGCTTCTCCGGAGCCTCGCACAATCTTCTTGCGAGCTTCGTCGGAGCCACAAGCCACCAAGCCGTCTAGGAGGTGGCAACCTCCAAGAGTAACAAGCACTACCGGCTTGCAACACGAACACCTAGTGCCACTCGATGCAACCTCACGATGCAATCGCACTAGAATCGCTCTCTCACTCGATCCGATGAACACTATCAAGCATGAGTGAGTTAGAGGGCTCCCAAGCACTACCACACAAGCCACCAAGGCTAAAGTGTGCTCAGCTACCGGCCACGGCCGGCCAAGGCATCTATTTATAACCCCACGGTCAAATAGAGCCGTTACCCCTTCACTGGGCAAAACTCGGGACGACCGGACGCGCCGGTCGTAACTGACCGGACGCGCTCACCGCGTCCGATGCTCCAACGGTCACTGCGCCAACGGTCAAACCCTATGACCGGACGCGCCTCTCAAAACGACCGGACGCGCTCCACCGCGTCCGATCCTCCAACGGTCACTGACCCTCAACGGTCACACCAACGACCGGACGCGCTTGTCCAACGACCGGACGCGCTCCTCGCAACGACCGGACGCGCCGGTCCCGATGACCGGACGCGACAGTGCCAGCGTCCGGTCGGAGTCCAGTAAGCTCCTTCAACGATCGGACGCGTCCGATCATGTGTGACCGGACGCGCCTCGCGTCCGATCGTCCTCTGTGAACCTCAGTTCCTTCTGGGCGCATGACCGGACGCGCCGGTCCCGCGAGTGACCGGACACGCCGGTTGCAAACCCTAGCACCCGCGCCTGCGCTGTACTGACCGGACGCGTCCGGTCATACCATGACCGCGTCCGGTGCAGCGTCCGGTCACCTCAGTGACCCCGTTCGCCTCCGTTTCTTTTCCGACTTTCGGCGTAGTGGAAAATAGGCATTTCATTTCCCCGAAATAGCCTGAATCCCGCGCTCGCAAGCTCGGCGGGAGGGAGAGAGAGACCCAAACCCTCTCTACCGCCCAAACTTCATTGCCTTCACAAATGTGCCAACACCAACAAGTGATCACCACCTTGTGCACGTGTGTTAGCATTTTCATAATCATTTTTGAAGGAGTTAGGCACTCAACTTGCCTCGCCACTCGATCCTAACACGTATGCACAGTTAGATCGCTCAAGTGGCACTAGATGACCGATATGCAAACAAGTTTGCCCCTCTTAATAGTACGGCCATCTATCCTAAACCCGGTCATAAACTTCTCTACACACCTATGACCGGTGAAATGGAAATGCCCTAGGTTATACCTTTGCCTTGCGCATTCCACTCCATCTCCTTTGACGTTGATGCAACTCATGCACCAACCAATCACCAAATGATATGATTCACTTCATATCATCACGTGACCGTATTGGTTCATCGATCTTGACCTCACTTGCTCTTCACCGTTGCATTGGTCCGTCGGCGCCAAGTCTTGCCCAAGCTTCACCATCGCATGGTCCTTCGCTTCGAAGCCTCAACTTGCCCTTCACCTTCACAACCGGTCCTTCGAGCCAAGCCTCATCTTGATCTTCTCCATCTTGGTCACATGACTCCATGTCATGTCTCATATGCAATGAGCTCCTTCATGACACCATCACATGTGGACTAATCTCCTGTGTATCTCACATAACCACATATTAGTCCACCTAAGTTGTCACTCAATTACCAAAACCAAACAAGGAACTTTCAATCTCCCCCTTTTTGGTAATTGATGACAACTCTACAAAGATATGGAAAAATAAGCTTTTTCAAGCTAGCACTTCACCCAAAGTGTAAATTGCTAACTTGTTTTGGATTTAATGTTACTTATCCAACTTTTAAGCTCTATGTCAAGATTTGGATAAGCACCATAAAATCCGACTTGGTAGTGATAACTCCCCCTACATATGTGCTCAAATGGTTTGGTTTCAAGCTTTGCACATATGCATAAATATGAAATTTGTGGGAGGGTTAGCACTACTAAGTGATGCTAAGGTGTATAGAATAAACCTTTGTAGCTTGATACCAATTAGTAGGTTGATACTATTTGAAAATCACAAGTTTGCCACCATCCTTAGCATCATGAGTAGCTAGACATCAAAAACACTAGAAACCCCGTGAGATCAACATTATAAGCAAGGTTCTAGTTTTTGCATGACAATTACAAGTCTAGCTAACATCCTATGCATGCTAGTTATCAAATCATCATTCAAGTTCTATAACTAGCATACACCACACAAGCATGCATACTGAATTTAAGAACTTTATGCAATGCAAGCAAGCACATGAATTATTGCACATATCAAATATAATCAATCAAAGTTCATGAGCTTGCTCCCCCTACTTGTGTGCTTTCTTTGTCCAAGAATATTTGATCCCCTTACATTCTTCAATGTTACTCCCTCTTTGTCCATGTCCATGTCCAATCTTTCCAATCTCTCCCCAAAGCTCAAAAAAGCTTTCATATCTTTGTCCAACTTCTCCCCCTTTGTCATCAATTTCCATAAAAGGTGTTCTTCTCAATTGATACAAAGGCTTGTATTAGGGTAGATGGTTGAGACTTGAATATTGCATTTTTGATGGACATTACCACATATGTTGGAATGACAAACTTTATGGTTGCTCTTGAGATACCACATAGGATCTTTGACCTTGATACCAATCGGTGGGGCTCCTCCCCCTATGTCATAGCATGTGTCATTCACTTGAGATACCACTTGAAGATGAGGGTAGCATTTCTTGATTTGATCACTTAAGGTTGAGGATCACTTGTGAAACCATCGTCTTGCATGAATGATACCACGTGAAGCTACCATAAGTAGAAATGTGATACCTTTTGAAAGAATTTTCTTGTATGGATTCACTTTGAAGGATTTGACAATAATATTCACTTCTTGAACATTTTCTATCTTCATGAGTACCACTTGTAAGATATCACTTGTAGATCATGATCTAGACACCACTAGTGAATACCACTTTAGAAGATCAATTTGAGTCTAGATACCACTTGAAACAAACTAGATATCTATTTTCATTATTGTCTTGTACTTGTACTCTTATCATTGTCATGAGCTTCTTGTATGACTTGAACTAAGTTGATTTGCCTAAGATTCCAAGTCCGATTTTGATCCAATGACAAGCTTCTTCACACCTTATGCTAAGGGTTATCTTGCCAATGTTGTACTTGTCATTTGTTAGCAATCCAAACTAGATCAAGTACTTGGGTTCACTAGCTCATGAACAAATTCATACTCATACCACTAGATCGTTTAGACAATCAAGCAATAGTGGTAGGCTATGAATCTAAAATTTTTGTTTGTCATGCATGATCCTAATAAGCATGTACTATATGCACTAACCGCATACTAGTAAGGGATGAAATGATCATGCACATTTCAATGATACCTTTGCTATGTTGGAGTAGAGGATAGTCACATAGATTCCAATTCATTACTCCAATAGCAATGTGAAGTCCAATTTATAAGATTGGTGAAGACCAATTATCATAGATAAATCCATTCTTCACCCATATGAAATGAAAACCACTTATGATCAAGTGCACTTTCTTGTTGTGGTTGGCTTGCTTCATTATATCATCTTTGCTTGTATGAGAGAACTACTTAGAATATCACTTGAAATACATGACTAGCTCTCTTTTGGGTGTTGCTTGCTTTTCTTGATCAACCCTTTTGATTGCTTCAACTAAGCATCACAAGTTCCTCAGATCACCACTTCCATGTTAGCCTTCCAAGTCCCAAACTTGGTTTCTAGGGAGAAGTGACCTTTCTCCAAAGAACCACTCTTGATACTCACTTGAACTGATATAGTTTGATTGATCCAAATGATAAACTCAATCTTGATGAATAATCCTTGAATCTACATTTGAGTCCAACTCTTTCTACTTGTTTAAGTCCTTTTATTTCTACCAAATGATCTCTAATCATCACTAGAACTTAAACTTCATCTTCATCTTAAGTTCGATCTTGATCTTCAAATTGAGTACCAAATAAGTACACCAAGTACATTCCATAATCAAATGTTCTTGTACTCATTGTTTTTCATGCTTCTAGATCAATCCAAAACCAAACTTAGGTACCTCAACCACTTATAAGCAAGTTTCCAACTTGAGGACCTTTCAATCAAAGTGACTCTAGATTAATCCAATGATTGTCACTTTTCTAGCAGATTCTGTACCCTCCAAAGAATAATTCATATCTCACAATGTACGGATCTAAATGCCATGAAATTTGGTGGAGATGTGCTTCACTAAGTCATCTAGCAACTGTAAAAATTTGAACTTCTTTTGACTTCTAGATTGCTACTAGATTTCAAATCTTCCACCACTGCTACATGCTGAAAACTGCTGCACTATAGCTGACAAGATGCACTCCAAAACCGAAGCATCTCTTATCCACTTCTCATGAAATTTCTACAGCATCTTCTTTCATAAGTGTAGAGCATGTATACCAAATTTCAAGCCATTCCAAATAGATTTGTTCACTCAAACATGGCTAAGATCACTGCTAGCTCAGATTTTAAATTTTGGACAGATTTCAATACATTGAGCAATACTTCATCAAATATGAATCAAACTTGATACTAACTTGTTTGAATACTTTCACAAGACATATATCCATCCAATCCACTTACTAAATGTCATCTTATGAATTTATCCAACACAAACCAATTCAAACTTGATTGCTAAGCATTTAATCCATTCAATCATCTCATAGCAAGCAACATTGCATATTTATCCAATTCAATCAACTCATATGCACCCACATGAAATGATCAACAAGTGATATACCTTGGTTAGCTCATGATCATTCATAGCAAGCTTTCAACTTGAACATTTGCAAGCCATCAAATAATTCCAATAAATCATCCACAACTTGATCATGACACTTGTATGTTGTAGTACTTTGGACTTCACTCATTTTGACTTGGCATTGGGATAGAATTGCAATAAGCTTCAATACTTGAGTCAACATATAATGATAAATATGAAATTAATTTGAGTCAAGCCTCCAATGCCATGGTACCTACACACATTCATCCACTTTTTGATGGTACCCAAACAAGTTTGGGTCCTCTCAAGTTAGGTGCAACATACTTAGGCATTGCCTTAGTATGAGTAGCGGGATGTTTTGCAATAGCAACCATAGAGGTACCATTTACATCCTTTCTAAGCACATTAGTATCATCAATTGAAATATGCTTAGAAGTGTTACCTAGGGGACATGAATGTGCCATGTGTCCTCTTTCCCGGCATGAGTAGCATCTTCTCTTTGATTGAGCCTTTTCTTCTTTGCTCATATGATGCTCTTCATTCCCTTGCCTCTCATGAGTTGCTTGAGCCTTCTTCTCAAGCTTGGTAGGACACCCCGAGGCGAAGTGTCCCATGTCTCCACATTTGAAGCACTTGATGTGAGCATGTACTTTCTTCTCATCTTGATTCTTGCTCATCATCTTGACATCTTGAATTTGCATTGGATGTCTTGCTCTTCCACCCCTTCTTGTTTTCTTCTTCTTCATCAAGTCACCATCATCTTCATGGTTGATCTTGATTTGCTCTTGGGGTGTCTTCTCTTGCTCAACTAGTGGCTTTGGTTGAGGCTTTACTTGTTGCTTCACCAATTGCTTGGTTGGGCACATTGAGGTGAGATGACCCCAAGTGCGGCACTTGAAGCACTTGACATGCTTTAGCCTCTCTTCTTCTTTCATCTTCTTGAGCTTCTCAATGTTTGGGCATCCATTAGCAAGATGTCCCGCTTCATGGCATCGATAGCACATGGAATGCGAGAGCTTCTTTTGGAGTAGCCTCTTCATCCTCTTTTCTTGCTTTCTTTCGTCCCTTGTCATTTTCTTCTTGAATCCAAGGCCACTTTTGTCACCAACGTTTCTTTGAGTCTTCATCATGTGCTCAAAGGTGACTTTTGAGTTGTAGCACTTCTCTAACTTGTTGCTCAAATTCTTCACTTCACTTTTAAGCTCATTGTTCTCCTTCAAAAGGTTAGTCTCACAAGACATAGAAGTAAAACAAGCATTTAATTGTGAAGAACATGGCATATCTAATAAATCATCACAAAAGGTGGATACATGCTTCTTGCCTACATCACAAGGGTTAGTAATATGTGATTGATCATTTGACCCAAATGATGAGCTCTCACTAGATTTGATTTCATCATTACAAGGCTTCTTAGTGAGTAAAGCATGTTCTTGTGCCAAGTTATCATGAGCAACACTAAGTTCCTCATGAGCCAATTTTAGCTCCTCATGTGAACAAGTAGTAACATAAAGTAGATGCTTTTGTTGTTCACATGTGGTTTTTAGAAATGAGTTTTCATTTTTCAATTTACTTGTTTTTGCCATCTCATTTCTTAGGGCCTTTGAGAGTTTATATAGAAGCTCAAAATTTGGACCATCACAATCAACAACAAAACCACCAATAGATACCTTAGTGTCACCATGTGACATGGAACAATGTGGTGATGTTGAAGAGCTTGTTGAAGCATCACTCTCATAGCCATCATCTTCACCATCAAGTGTGCATGGAGTAAAATCATTGCTTGCATCACTTGTGGCATTATCATTCTTCTTGTCAAGTGATCTTGTGATATGATCATCTTTGTCATCACTTGACCATGAGGTGGAGCAATCCTCCACAACCACCTTGTTGTGGTCATGCTCAACATCCTTATGTACCTCTTCCTTGGGCTCATCATTATTGGAGATCATCCCATATTTCTCATTTAGAAACACCCAAATTTCATGGGCGGACTCGAAGTCTATGATCTCATAAAGTATGCTACTATCCAAAGATCGATAAAAAGCATTAGTAGCTTGGCTATCGAGATGTAGGCATTTACTTTGCGCTTGAGTTGCATTCTTTTTATCAATTGCAAAGGAAAAACCCACATCTACGATCCACCACATTTGAGGAGAAATAAACTTAAAATTGCATGTCATCCAATTTCTCCACTGTGCAAAGTGTGTGCCATCAAAAATGTGTGGACACTCAGCATCTATCCCATAATCCGCCATCCTCTCGGGTCGGTGAAGACCACAAATGAGAGACCCGGCTCCGATACCACATGTAGGGTCGAGATGGCGGACTAGAGGGGGGGTGAATAGTCCTTTCTAAAACTTAAGCGTGTTGGCTAACTAAAAACAAATGCGGAATTAAACTTATCGGTCTAGCCAAGACCTCACCCCTCTAACTAAGTTCACAAGCACCTCACAAAGATCCTAATTAAGCAACTAAGGTGCTTTCCTTAGCAAGAGCTCTCCTATTTAATTCTAGAGCAAGGTCACACAAACCTATGCACTAGTACTTTGCAAGCAAGAGGGAGCTCCTACACAATTCTAGTAAGCAAAGCGCACAAAGCCTAAGCTCACTAGCAATGCTCAATAACAAGGCAACTAATGCCAAATTAGAGAGCGCAAATCACTTAGCTACACAAACTAAGCAATGTGACTAACAAGGTTACACAAACCAAATTAGTCACGCAAAGGGGAAGCTTCTAGCTACACAAGCAAGAAGACGACTAGCAAGCTACACAAGCAAACTAGTTACGAGAGCAACTACACAAGCATAAGTATATATGAAAGTAAATACAAGCTTGTGTTGCATGAAGGCAAACCACCGAGAAGAGTAGACAAAGTTGACACGGTGATTTTCTCCCGAGGTTCACTTGGTTGCCACCAAGCTACGTCCCCGTTGTGTCGACCAACACTTAGATGGTTCCTCGGTGTGACCCTCAAGTCACTTGCCCCTCAAGGCACGCCCCGCAAGGCACCGCAAGACACCACTCTCAAGTGAGGTAACTCAATGACACGCTCAACTAGAGTTGCTCTTCGCGATCCCCACGGGGTGAGCACAATCCCCCTCACAAAGCTTCTCTGGAGCCTCGCACAATCTTCTTGCGAGCTTCGTCGGAGCCACAAGCCACCAAGCCGTCTAGGAGGTGGCAACCTCCAAGAGTAACAAGCACTACCGGCTTGCAACACGAACACCTAGTGCCACTCGATGCAACCTCACGATGCAATCGCACTAGAATCGCTCTCTCACTCGATCCGATGAACACTATCAAGCATGAGTGAGTTAGAGGGCTCCCAAGCACTACCACACAAGCCACCAAGGCTAAAGTGTGCTCAGCTACCGGCCACGGCCAGCCAAGGCATCTATTTATAACCCCACGGTCAAATAGAGCCGTTACCCCTTCACTGGGCAAAACTCGGGACGACCGGACGCGCCGGTCGTAACTGACCGGACGCGCTCACCGCGTCCGATGCTCCAACGGTCACTGCGCCAACGGTCAAACCCTATGACCGGACGCGCCTCTCAAAACGACCGGACGCGCTCCACCGCGTCCGATCCTCCAACGGTCACTGACCCTCAACGGTCACACCAACGACCGGACGCGCTTGTCCAACGACCGGACGCGCTCCTCGCAACGACCGGACGCGCCGGTCCCGATGACCGGACGCGACAGTGCCAGCGTCCGGTCGGAGTCCAGTAAGCTCCTTCAACGATCGGACGCGTCCGATCATGTGTGACCGGACGCGCCTCGCGTCCGATCGTCCTCTGTGAACCTCAGTTCCTTCTGGGCGCATGACCGGACGCGCCGGTCCCGCGAGTGACCGGACGCGCCGGTTGCAAACCCTAGCACCCGCGCCTGCGCTGTACTGACCGGACGCGTCCGGTCATACCATGACCGCGTCCGGTGCAGCGTCCGGTCACCTCAGTGACCCCGTTCGCCTCCGTTTCTTTTCCGACTTTCGGCGTAGTGGAAAATAGGCATTTCATTTCCCCGAAATAGCCTGAATCCCGCGCTCGCAAGCTCGGCGGGAGGGAGAGAGAGACCCAAACCCTCTCTACCGCCCAAACTTCATTGCCTTCACAAATGTGCCAACACCAACAAGTGATCACCACCTTGTGCACGTGTGTTAGCATTTTCATAATCATTTTTGAAGGAGTTAGGCACTCAACTTGCCTCGTCACTCGATCCTAACACGTATGCACAGTTAGATCGCTCAAGTGGCACTAGATGACCGATATGCAAACAAGTTTGTCCCTCTTAATAGTACGGCCATCTATCCTAAACCCGGTCATAAACTTCTCTACACACCTATGACCGGTGAAATGGAAATGCCCTAGGTTATACCTTTGCCTTGCGCATTCCACTCCATCTCCTTTGACGTTGATGCAACTCATGCACCAACCAATCACCAAATGATATGATTCACTTCATATCATCACGTGACCATATTGGTTCATCGATCTTGACCTCACTTGCTCTTCACCGTTGCATTGGTCCGTCGGCGCCAAGTCTTGCCCAAGCTTCACCATCGCATGGTCCTTCGCTTCGAAGCCTCAACTTGCCCTTCACCTTCACAACCGGTCCTTCAAGCCAAGCCTCATCTTGATCTTCTCCATCTTGGTCACATGACTCCATGTCATGTCTCATATGCAATGAGCTCCTTCATGACACCATCACATGTGGACTAATCTCCTGTGTATCTCACATAACCACATATTAGTCCACCTAAGTTGTCACTCAATTACCAAAACCAAACAAGGAACTTTCATGGTTACGTAGAGATGTTTAAACATGTTAATACCAGAGAAGAAATTTACACCTACTCTTAAAGTAATTTGAATAGAGCACCTTGTAGCTTGACTTTTATTGCTTAGATTATTGCACTATTCATCACATTCGTCATGCATACATGCTCATAAGCTCATCATATCACATCTATGCATACATGAGATTTATTGGTGCATACACATGCAATAGGTGTACCGAGAAACATGACGACAATAAGGTTCCACAAGACGTACCCGGTGGAGTTGGAGCCAGTTCGGGGGCAGGAGGCCTAGTCCGACGAAACCCGAGGAGACGAAGGAACCGTGGTTGAACGCTGAACCTCGAACCATCCTCGTACGGTCAAGGTAAGCCTCAGAGCATTATAAGCCTCCTACTTTCAAAGCAATTAATTATATATATGTTATATGTATTGTTGTATTAAGTGGTAGGAGTTGGTTGGAAACCCTTACTGCATTATATCATTCCTTGTCCAGATATATGATTCCCTGAATCCTATGTAGACAGGATTGACTCTATGCTTAGCCCTACTTAATTAGGACGGTAATGTCAGGTGATCTCCCATCACCTGTAAGATAGGAAGTATTGGGTCACGGTTGGCTATATTTGCTATCGTGGAAAAGAACCAAGTGTTAATAATGAACTTAGACCGAGCGGGATGTCGATAGTGAAGCAACAAGGCATGGAGGTCTTGGGTGTGGAACTATCCCCGTCTGTGTCGGTTAAGGACCGATCCGCTGTACTTCCTTTGTCATTTTGAACGCAGCCTAACACTTAGCTGGCCGGCCTGAGGTTGCCGACCGCGAAGCCGAGTAGCTCAACTCAGGCTGCGAAGCCGAAAAGTGTAAGTCGCCTCGGAGGGGAGCCAGGTGGGACCAAGGGCAGGTGAGTTAAAAGTCCTGAGCTTCCTGGCAACTGGTATCCCTAAGAATGCGGCGCTGTTCGGGCCCATCCAGAGTTGTACCAAAGGTGACTGTTGACGACTCTTGCAAAGTATGCCCGGTTGGTGTTAGGAATACCCCCTCAGCTGAGTTGGAATCGATTCGAATCGCCGTCTCTCCCGGTTAGAGAGAAACTTGACAGAGCAGAGGCAACGTAGATTTCACTAAATCTACTGATGGTTCTGAAGATGATGATGATATAATGATGGTCTTATAAACCTGATATGGTTACTATTGTTTGCTTAGCTGAATCAAGTGATTGCTATAGTACAGGTACTAATCTAGAGGATAGGTTAATAATGATTAACTTGATACTTAAAGCAATAATGATTATTTATCTGTACCTAAGCTTTTATGCAAATGTGTCAAGCTAGCCCACTTTATAAAGCCTTGCATACTCCTTGGTGTCACTTTATTTCTGGTTTTTGACGGATAAGTCTAGCTGAGTACCTTCTCGTACTCAGGGTTTATTCCCACCTTGTTGCAGGTAGTAGATTCTTACTGGTTACCTAAAGTACTGTCTTCGCTGTTTGGTGTGAAGACTAGACCATGGGGCATGGTCTCTGTAGTTTCTCTTCTAATATGCTTTTGCAGGATGTGACTACGCACTGGCAGTATTTGCACTAAATGTGGTTTCAAAACTATATTGCTTCCGCTATTCCTAATTTGGTTTGTAATAACTTATTCGTACTCCGATGTATGAGAACTACTTATGAACCGTTGTAACAAGTGCTATGTTATGTTGAATCACTACGATCTTGGTTGCTCTCGGCTTGGTTTGAAATCCCTCGTGATTTCGTGGACTACCGGAGTTATATGGGCTCAAGTTTGAGAATTTGATCGCTTCGGCGATTGTTTCTAGACTTGTGCTCTTATAATTTGGACGGTTCCGTTACAGCTGGTATCGGAGCAAGGTTCAACACTAAACATATAATTTGTGTATTTAAACAAAAGTTTTGTAAAAAATCTTAATTCTAATCTAAAGAGTGCTAGTGGTCATATCCTATATGCCTAAATAAGGACTATTAGGTGGCTTATTAAAGTACTAGCCTGGGGGTTCTTGTTTGTTTTCTGTTTTGTTGTCCATACGGCGTGCTATTGTATGGATGCCATCCGCTTGGGTGGCAATGTATGGATCAAATTACCTCTATGCCCTGGTAAGTGAGAGTTGTGAGAGCATGACCGTCCAACCGTCGGTCTAGGGGAGAGTAGTTGTGGTTACTCACATATTTATATGTTCAATCATATATCTATGAGGGTACTTAATTGTGGGTATATCTGTCGGGTAGTCTTGATACTAAAATATATACATCAGGGGATGTATGTATGGAAAGTATTTAGTTCATTGATTTTCTTGTGTGTTTTTTTGGGAACTGTTGGGCTGAAATGCAATTTTCTGCAGGTACACTAACAATGTCTCCTGTAGAGCGACTAGTTATCGTTATTGAGAGAACGTGTGTATGCCACCGAACTATACGATAGAATTTTAAAATTCTTCCTAGGTTTGTGAGGACGTAAGGTTCGTGCATGCACCATGTTCGCATCATGCATTGCATTTTGCATTACTCCCTCCCTTATAAATGCTCACCCCACTCTTCCAAAAATTTCTTTCCTTCAAAGGGTTTTCCCGTAAGCAGTTGCATTCTTTCGCAAAGGACTGAGGTAATCAACCACTCTAGCGGAGTTGTCGTCAGTGTCAGCCTTTAAGCACGATTCATATCCGGTCAGTGAAAGTGAGCGGTACCCAAAACAATTCTTGATGAACCTATCGTGATGTATCGTCTTGAGTTGTGATATCTTTTGAGCTACAACTCGCCTCCCTGTAACTCTAACCTTGGGATCACCTTTGTTTGCTACCCCTTCTTGTATGATGTGTTCTACACACCTAATTCTTGACATGTGAGGATTTCTCATGGGTGTTGGTTTAGTAATGGTGTTACAATTAGTAATCTACGGTGCCGCGACGAAACCGAGGGCCTCCTGTGGGCGCGCACACAAGGTTGTGCTGCTCGGCACGCGCTGGTATCGAGGATTGCTAGTCATGATCCATTATGGAGCTACATTGATGTGTTGTCTTCCCGTGAACCTTTTTCCTGGTTATCTTTTCCTATCTTGTCAAAAGATCCTTGTCCCGAACCCAGATGTTTCTTTCGTCAGGATTTGGAACTTTGATATTTAGATACAAACTCTTTGACATGCTTATATCATTCGTCAATAGCTTTCCAACACCATCATTACTCACTGGTTTCCCATAACTGCAGATGCCTCGTTAGCATCGCTCTGGCAGTAGGAGTCGTGATAATGTGGAGCCTCCCTCATCTCATCCTTCGCAACCTACTTCTACTGAGTTACTGCAAGTGCTTACTGAAAGTCAGTGTGCCTTGGCTGAAAGTGTCTGTATCAATGTCTATCAAGGACCTGAGCCTATTCAGTGTAGCAACTATAAGGGTTTCTTAGATACTGAGCCTCCTATCTTTCGAGAAGCAGAAGAGCCACTTCAAGCAGACGAATGGTTAAACTCTATTGAACAAAAGTTTCGCTTACTCAATGTGGCTGATGATATGAAAATAGAGTATGCTTCGCAACAATTACAAGGGCCTACAGGTATTTGGTGGCATCATTATAGGAGCACTCTGCCTAAGGATGATGAGGTCATTTGGGATCAGTTCAAAGAAGCTTTTCGAGGACATTACATTCCTCCCAGTCTTATGGCTATCAAGCACACCGAATTCATGAAGCTTACTCAAGGTGACCGAAGTGTAACCGAATATTGGCACGATTTCATTCACCTATCGAGGTATGCTCCAGATTTTGTCAACACCGATGCAAAGAGGATTGCTAGTTTTAAGAGGGGACTTTGTCCCAAATTGATGAAGACCATGTGTAATAGCAAGTGTACAACGTTTAATGAGTTTGTCAGCGATACTCTAATGCAAGAAAACTGCAATGCTGTTCATGCTGCTTCTAAGTATCATCAGATAGCTTCTGAAGCTAGGGCTTCTCAATCTAACACTTTTATAATGATTACTTCTCATCCTCAATCATCTGATGTATCTGCTAGATATCATCCATATTAGAAAAAGGTCAGGTCAAGAAGGGCAATGTGAAGCAAGGAAAGTCTAACGTCCCACCAAGTAACCGACCGTGCTGGAACTGTAATACGCCAGGTCATTGGGCCAAAGATTGTCCTCATCCTCAAAAGAGTGTAGATGAAAATGTGGCAAATGTGTGTAAAGGACATGTCAAATACACCATAGTGGAACAAGTTCCTACTGGCGAAGTCATTATGGCTGGTGCATTTCTAGTCAACCAACAACCTGTCGTTGTGCTATTTGATTCAGGCGCTTCTCATTCTTTTATCAGTTCAACCTTTGCAACCAAGCATGGTGTGAAAATGGTTACCTTAGACAAAGGTGGTTACAATATCAGTACAGCTGGAAATAATATCTCCACCAACCAGTTAGTCTTAGGAGCAAAGATCGAGATAGAAGGACGTCTATATGATGTGGATCTTGTGGTATTACTAGGATTGGGTCTTGACGTAATCTTGGGGATGAAGTAGATGAGTGGAAACGGTGTTCTAATTGATACCTCTACAAGAGTGATTATGCTGAGGGATCCAAATGATCAACAAGCATTTCTAGTGTAGCTTCCTCGAGATGTTAGTCCTCAGACTACAGTTAATGCTACCATAGCAAAGGCAAAGGAAATAGCAGATGTTCCTTTGGTATGCGAGTTTCCTGATGTCTTTCCTGACGATTTACCAGGATTACCTCCGGACCGTGATGTGGAATTCAAGATTGAGCTACTTCCTGGTATTGCACCGATCTCAAGAAGACCATATAGAATGCCGCCAAAGGAGTTAGCTGAGCTCAAGATTCAACTTGAAGAACTCTTACAAAAAGGTCTGATTCGTCCCAGTTCTTCTCCTTGGGGTTGCCCTACCATCTTTGTGAAGAAGAAAGATCAGTCTCTACGCATGTGTGTAGACTATCGGCCGCTCAATGCAGTCACTATCAAGAATAAATATCCATTGCCTCGTATTGATGTTTTGTTTGATCAGTTGTCCAAGGCGAAGGTATTCTCAAAAATTGATCTAAGATCTGGGTATCATCAAATCAAGATTCGTCCTGAAGACATACCAAAAACAGCTTTCTCTACCAAATACGGGTTGTATGAGTATTTGGTTATGTCATTCGGGTTGACTAATGCCCCTGCGCATTTCATGTACCTGATGAATTCGGTATTCATGCAAGAATTGGACAAATTCGTGGTCGTCTTCATTGACGATATTCTCATCTATTCCGAGAATGAAGAAGAATATGCCGATCATCTGAGAATTGTACTATCCAGATTACGAGAACATCAGCTCTACACCAAGTTTAGCAAATGTGAATTCTGGTTGAAGAAAGTTCCTTTTCTCGGTCATGTATTGTCGGGTGATGGAATTTCGGTAGACCCCACTAAAGTACAGGAAGTTTTAGATTGGAAGGCACCAACTACAGTTCATGAAGTTCGAAGTTTTCTTGGTTTGGCTGGCTACTATCATCGTTTTATCCTAAATTTTTCCAAGATAGCCAAGTCTATGACTCGATTGCTCAAGAAGGACCAAAAATTTGATTGGACTCTGGAGTGTGAGCAAGCTTTTCACACACTGCGAACTTTATTAACATCAGCTCCTGTGTTAGCTCAACCGGATATTGAAAAACCGTTTGATGTGTATTGTAATGCCTCAGGCACTGGTTTAGGCTGTGTACTCATGCAAGAGGGCCGAGTTATTGCCTATGCTTCATGTCAGTTGAGAAAACATGAAGTCAACTATCCAACTCATGATTTAGAGTTAGCTGCTGTGGTTCATGCCTTAAAGATTTGGAGACATTACTTGCTAGGAAATGTGTGTAACATTTATACAAATCATAAGAGTCTCAAGTACATATTCACTCAGCCCGAGTTGAATATGCGACAAAGGAGATGGTTGGAGCTAATCAAGGATTATAATCTTCAAGTGCACTATCATCCAGACAAAGCAAATATGGTTGCTGATGCTTTGAGTAGGAAATCTCATTGTAGCTCTCTAATAGAAGAAGATTTTCATTTGTCTCATCTCTTACACCCTGTTGTACTCCACAATATCACTGTTGAGGGTTCTCTGAGAAGTCGAATCATCGAGCTACAGAAGATAGATGTAGGTGTATTTCACATCAAGAGAAAGATGAAAGAGCAAGAAACTAAGCATTTTCGAGTAGATGAGAAGGGAATTCTCTAGTTCGAGGATAGACTCGTGGTGCCAAAAGACAGGGAGCTCAGAAATCAAATCTTATCTGAAGCCCATTCTTCTAAGTTGTCCATCCACCCTGCTAGTAGTAAGATGTACCAAGATTTAAAACCTCTCTATTGGTGGACTAAAATGAAGAAAGAAATCGCAGCCTATGTCGCTAGATGTGATAATTGTTGCAGAGTTAAGGCAATACACATGAAGTCTACTGGTTTACTTCAACCATTATCAATTTCAGGCTGGAAATAGGAAGAAATTAGTATGGATTTTATCTCTGGAATTCCTCGTTCTGAGAAGGGTCACAATTCTATTTGGGTTATTATTGACCGTTTGACCAAATCTGCACATTTTATTCCCGTTGGAATTGACTATCGCCCATAGCAATATGCGCAGATATACGTAGATCAGATAGTTCATCTTCACGGAGTACCAAGGACTATTATATCTAACCGTGGACCTCAGTTTACTGCTCATTTTTGGGAATGTCTACACAAAGAGTTAGGTACAAACTTAGTCAGAAGTTCTGCTTACCATCCCCAGGCTTCTGGTCAAACTGAGCGTGTAAAACAAATCTTAGAAGACATGCTGAGAGCTTGTGTAATTTCTTCAAAAGAATCATGGGAGAAATGGTTGCCCTTAGCTGAATTCTCGTACAATAATAGTTATCAAGAAAGTATCCAGATGGCCCCATTCGAAGCTCTTTATGGTCGTAAATGTAGAACTCCATTGAATTGGGTGGAACCTGGAGAGCGAAGATACTATGGTATTGATTTTGTGAAAGAAGCTGAGAAACGAGTCCGAATCATACAACAACACATGGCAGCTGCCCAAGCACGACAGAAAAGTTATGCCGACAAGCGAAAAAGACCTATTGAGTTTGAAGTTGGTGACCATGTGTACTTGAAAGTATCACCTATGAGAGGAGTACAAAGATCTGGTGTTAAAAGAAAGCTTGCACTAAGATATATAGGACCTTATCCAATAATTGAGAGATGTGGTATGGTCGCCTATAAACTTCAGCTACCTCCAGAAATACGTATGATATTTCCAGTATTTCATGTCTCGCAACTGAAGAAATGTCTTCGAGTGCCTGAAGAGGAAGTAAAAGTCAGGGATATAAAGCTAAAGAAAACCTTGACTTATGTAGAAGAGCCGGTATCTGTTTTGGATCGCAAGGATCGAGTGACACGAAATCGAGTGGTGAAATCATATAAGATCATGTGGAGTAACCATAGTGAGCGAGATGCAACGTGGGAACAGGAAGATTATTTGCGAGAAGTTTACCCCGCCTTTTATAAAAAATGGTACGCTTTCCAAATCTCGGGATGAGATTTTTATAAGGGGGAAGGGCTATAACACCCCGGGTGTTTGCCTTGCATTTTAGCATCATTTGAGCATGATCATAGCATGGCATTACCATAAGCATCATCATTTCATGTGCATCCTTGTGTGAAACATGCTCATGAAACATATGCAACACTATGTTTCCATAACTATGTTAGTGATGTTTCATTAGTTATAGCAATAGTGTTTCAATGCCTACTTGAGTAACTCTTATGCATAGGTGATGCTAATGTGTGTTTAAGGCCTTAGTAATGTGTGTATCTTGTTAGTGGTGTAAAATGACCTAGGGTTCATGTTTATGCCATGCCCTAATTCCATGTTAACTCATGCTTTGACTAGTTGACCTAGAGGACTTTCCTTGTTTGAACTAACAAAAAGTGTGGCCTAGAGTTTTTGCATGGCTGTGCCACCTTAACAAAGTTTGTGCCAAATTTTATGAGGAACAAAAGTTGTTTTGGGGTCATCTCATGAAAATGCCTAGAACCTGCTCTAACATGGCCCACAAGGCAGCTAGGAGTGCTGATTTCAGCACTTAGCCTTTTTGGCTAAGTCATAACTGACTTTCAGTTTCCAAGTACCCTGGTTTAGGACCCTGTATCTTACTAACTAGACCTAACCAGCCCTAACCCATATTGACATCTTTGAAGTGCTCACCTAGCTCTATGATATTGTCAATATCACCATCATCTAGTTTTCATGGGTTAATGTGATAAGAGGGCGTAGAAAACCAGGTTTCAGTCAGGTTTTAACTGAAACTCAGTTTCAGTTTCAAGGTACACCTCTTTGGAGCCTTGCATCTCCCTAACCGTGCTGTTTTAGGTCTCGTGCCAGTAGACTTATGTGAAGATCTCGTGTAGCTCTATCTATAAGTCCACTACGGTTTCTTCTAACTCTAGACGGTTTGGGAGATAATGACCTGGCTTATCTCTCTGTCAGTCGCTGTGGTACGTCGATGGCTTCGTTTTAGTCGGAGTTCAGAAACTTGAACTTGTCTCCGTTGGTGGCCGACCGAGGGCAGGAGTCACACGACGCGTGGTTGTCATGCGCCGACACTGCATCCATGCTCACGCGAACAAGAGTGGAGACCGAGCCAGCGCATCACTGCTGCCCTCACTCTCTCACCCTTCTCTCGCCCGCCCACACCGAGGGTGGAGTCACCATTGCCGTCACGGTCGGGCAGCACCGCGGCCGCTGCCTCGCAGTTCGATTCCGCGTGCACCTCACCTCACCGTGAGACGTGCTCCACCCTCGTCTAGCTTTCGGAGCCAGCTGACCAAGGTAGAGCGCATACGCGCGTTTTCGCCACCGTCGCCATGGCCGGGCTCCACCGAGGTCGCAAGCTCACCATAGCCAGCACATTACAGCTCGCCTTCACTCCTTCCTCTAGGGCATTAGGGTCGCCTTCGCGTGTATTTGGTGAAAACCTAGCCGTTGGGTCCTTTGTCATTGCATGCTCGCCGGTGCACCACCATCGGAGCGCCGCCGTCCGCCATGAGCGGCGATGAGGTAGATTCGATGCTATAGGGTTAGGGGAAAGGGGATGCCTAGGTGCAGGTTGAGGTGAGGAGCATGGTGATGGGTTCGGTCTCACCGAGGAGGTCACCAGCGGTGAGTTTTCGCCGGCCGGAGCCGCTCCCCTGTCTCCGTCTCCCCGACAGTGGGCCTCGGCCGTCAGCGCTCGGCACGGGTGGGAGATTGACCGCGGGCCGCGTGCGTGAGTGGGCCGCGCAGTCGAGTGCGGGCGCGTGCATCGTGGGCCGCAGTGGTGATCCGGGTCGGCCCAGTAGGCCGTTAGGATTTCCAGAAATCGGTTTTCTTTTATCCTTTTTCATAGAACTAGGTATAGATTCAAAAATGTATATCTCTCGATTGGTAAATCCAAATGATGTGGTTCCAATTTTGTTGGTTTCCTAGTAATGTCTAGTTTATTGAGAAAATATAATATATGGCATGTTAATTTATGTTTTTTTTGAAGTTGGTAATTATTTTTGTTAAGCACTTTATTTAATTAGGTGATTTAGATAATTTTGTAGCTCTCTTTGTATTAATCCATTGGCCATGAAATTTTTGTGAGATGCTAAGCATGCTTTGATGTTACTCCAGTTAAATTTTCATGAATTTTGGAGATCACATGCTTCATTTATAAATTCTTCTTTTTGTATCTGCTTTATATTGCTTATACTTTTGTTTATTATGATATCTCCAATTATACTTGTAAAATTGAGATGAAATTTTTATGGTAGCCTCCTGGTACGATGTATGTGTCTCTGTAATTTTATTAGAATTTTTCTGGGAACCTTTTATATTTATTGCCATTTATGCCTAAGCAATTAAATAAATAGAAAAGGTCAATTAAATAAATGCTTATGCAAGTAAAATGATATTATCTGGTGTTAATTTAACATGCTCTAGCTTTTAGTAAAGTTGGTTTGGTCCAATTGTGCTTTTGCATCATCATTAATTATTTAATTTTGAGAACCTGCCATTCTGGACAGATTTGCTAGTTAAGAAAATTAGCATATGATAATGATGCTTTCATGCTTGGTGAACTATAACAAAGTTGTTAAGAACTTTATTAACTAGTTGCTGGTAAAATTTGGTGACATTTGGACTCATGGTTTAGAATTGGCAGCTGTTCAAAGTTCGAGTCAGAATTGTTTTGCTCTCTGTCTTTTTAGAACAATTTCTGTGTATGTGCTATTTCGACCTGGTAAATGATAAAATCATGCTTATATATTTATAAATGAATTGTGGGAAATTTCATAAGATTTCCAGATTGTCCTCATGCATATCAATTGGGGTTATAGAACTCTAGTTATGGACTTTTTAAGTTGATGCGGTCAACATATCAATGCACTAAATTGCTGGCACTTGTTATATGTGTGCTAAGTATGATCTTTGTGGTACTTAGTGGTTACGTAGAGATGTTTAAACATGTTAATACCAGAGAGAAAATTTGCACCTACTCTTAAAGTAATTTGAATAGAGCACCTTGTAGCTTGACTTTTATTGCTTAGATTGTTGCGCTATTCATCACATTCATCATGCATACATGCTCATAAGCTCATCATATCACATCTGTGCATACATGAGATTCATTGGTGCATACGCATGCAATAGGTGTACCGAGAAACGTGACGACGGTAAGGTTCCACAAGACGTACCCGGTGGAGTTGGAGCCAGTTCGGGGGGCAGGAGGCCCAGTCCGACGAAACCCGAGGAGACGAAGGAACCGTGGTTGAGCGCTGAACCTCGAACCATCCTCGTACGGTCAAGGCAAGCCCCGGAGCATTATAAGCCTCCTACTTTTAAAGCAATTAATTATATATATGTTATATGTATTGTTGCATTAAGTGGTAGAAGTTGGTTGGAAACCCTTACTGCATTATATCATTCCTTGTCCAGATATATGATTCCCTGAATCCTATGTAGACAGAATCGACTCTATGCTTAGCCCTGCTTAATTAGGATGGTAATGTCAGGTGATCTCCCATCACCTGTAAGATAGGAAGTATTGGGTCACGGTTGGCTATATTTGCTATCGTGGAAAAGAACCAAATGTTAATAATGAACTTAGACCGGGCAGGATGTCGATAGTGAAGCAATAAGGCATGGAGGTCTTGGGTGTGGAACTATCCCCGTCTGTGTCGGTTAAGGACCGATCTGCTGTACTTCCTTTGTTATTTTGAACGCAGCCTAACACTTAGCTGGCCGGCCTGAGGTTGCCGACCGCGAAGCCGAGTAGCTCAACTCAGGCTGCGAAGCCGAAAAGTGTAAGTCACCTCGGAGGGGAGCCAGGTGGGACCAAGGGCAGGTGAGTTAAAAGTCCTGAGCTTCCTGGCCACTGGTATCCCTGAGAATGCGGTGCTGTTCGGGCCCATCCAGAGTTGTACCAAAGGTGACTGTTGACGACTCTTGCAAAGTATGCCCGGTTGGTGTTAGGAATACCCCCTTAGCTGAGTTGGAATCGATTCGAATCGCCGTCTCTCCCGGTTAGTGAGAAACTTGACAGAGCAGAGGCAACGTAGATTTCACTAAATCTACTGATGGTTCTGAAGATGATGATGATATAATGATGGCCTTATAAACCTGATATGGTTACTATTGTTTGCTTAGCTGAATCAAGTGATTGCTATAGTACAGGTACTAATCTAGAGGATAGGTTAATAATGATTAACTTGATGCTTAAAGCAATAATGATTATTTATCTATACCTAAGCTTTTATGCAAATGTGTCAAGCTAGCCCACTTTATGAAGCCTTGCATACTCCTTGGTGTCACTTTATTTCTGGTTTTTGACGGGTAAGTCTAGCTGAGTACCTTCTCGTACTCAGGGTTTATTCCCACCTTGTTGCAGGTAGTAGATTCTTACTGGTTACCTGAAGTACTGTCTTCGCTGTTTGGTGTGAAGACTAGACCATGGAGCATGGTCTCTGTAGTTTCTCTTCTAATATGCTTTTGCAGGATGTGACTACGCACTGGCAGTATTTGCACTAAATGTGGTTTCAAAACTATGTTGCTTCCGCTATTCCTAATTTGGTTTGTAATAACTTATTCGTACTCCGATGTATGAGAACTACTTATGAACCGTTGTAACAAGTGCTGTGTTATGTTGAATCACTACGATCTTGGTTGCTCTCGGCTTGGTTTAAAATCCCTCATGATTTCGTGGACTACCGGAGTTATATGGGCTCAAGTTTGAGAATTTGATCGCTTCGGCGATTGTTTCTAGACTTGTGCTCTTATAATTTGGACGGTTCCGTTATACGACCCACAGGAAATCCGGGCACAGGAGGTGCCAGAGGTAGAGGAGCAAGGAGAGGACATGTCCGAGTGTGTGGACCATCAACCTAGTTCCTTTGAGCGAGGCAAGCCCCGGAGCATTCTAAGTCTCCTACTTTATAAAAACAATCTTTTATATATAAGTCTTATATATTGTTACATTAAGTTATAAGAGTTGAGTGAAACCGTTAATGCATTTATTACTATCCTTGCCTACCTTATTATATTCTTACCCTGTTAGGTTTAGGATCTAATAACTGCTTAGCCCTGCTTAGACCGGTAGCAATCGGTGATTCCCTGTCATCTGCAAATATAGGTGGTTACTGGAATACTTTAGCTTTGGTATGGATGATATCTTCGAAATAACCATGTGTTGATGGATAATTGGAGACCGGACGGAATAGTTGGAGGCAACCAGACAGGGTTCTGGGGTGCTCGTAGTTTTCCATCCGTGTCGGTTAAGGACCGATCGTTGCTCGTCCCTCTTGTCATGTTGAACGCATGCCTCACATTTAGCTGGCCGAATAACGTACCTTTCGACCATGAAGCTAATGGCACTATTCGGACCGGGGTAAACTCGGATTGACAGACTGATGCTGAAGGGGGTGAGACGGGAGCACGAAGAGTGAGCCCAACGGTAGGCTGGGTCCTGATTCCTAGCAGTCGGGAGGCCCCTGGGTATTGCAGTCTATGATGGTTATCCCGCGACGTTTACCTAGAAAGTGTCATCAGTGATCTGTAGCTCACTTGATCGGTGAGTGTGGTTTGTGTGAGGAATAAATCACCAGCTAGTTAGAATTCGATTCGAATCGTCATCGCTCCTAGATAGTGAGCACTTGACTCGAGTTACGGCATCATAATAATGATAATGGAACACAGATGGTTATATGGATGATGTTGAAAATGCTAAATCTAAGTTGGTAACTGGATGTTAATGGTTATTCAAGTGATTGCTATAGTATAGGTGCTTACCTAGATTGATATGTTATAATAAAGATGATGCAAAATATTTAAATGGTTCATCATGTTAACTTATTACTCTTTCATAAATGAGTCAGCTAGTCCACTAAAAGAAAGCCTTGCATACTTCTTTGTGTCACCTTATTTTAGTTTAAGACAGGTAAGTCTAGCTGAGTACTTTCTCGTACTTAGGGCGTTATTCCCATTGTTGTTGCAGATGGTCAGATGTACTACGGTTATTGCATCAACTGCCTGTACCCTACGATGGGCGACAACTAGGACCAAGGGCATGGTCGCTCCGTATATCTTACCTGATGCTTTTGTTGGACCTGACTATCTCCTGGCACTGTATCTGAACTAAATGCGTGTGTGTGATTTTAAAACTATTTGCTTTTGCTATCTTGAACTTGGTTTATAATAACTTTATATTTTAAACTCCGATGTATCTCAGTGTTGTTGCGAACTTTATGTAATATGTGACTGTGACTGCTAAACTTGTATGATCTTGATTTGTATGTTGGTTGGTTTGAAATCCTTCGTGGTTTCACGGACTACCGGGTTATACAGGCTTAAGTTTGCTAAATTATCTACTTCGACGGGTGATTTTCTTACTTAATTTCGTATAATTGGTCGGTTCAGTTACATCCGCGTACGGACATCTGGACGCTAGTCGCTCCGTAGATGTATATGCTCTTAATTACATTTGGTTTCAAGAACACAATAAAAAATGAGATCTAAAACATGAGAAACTAAAATGTTTTTAATAAGAAAATAATTGACATTTAAATTGAAGTTGAAATACTTAAAACTATGTCGGTTTTTCATTAAGAAACTACATGATGATTAGTTATGGAGTAGGGTACTAGGGGGTGGGAATCACTCTCACCAACACAGATATAATGATCTATCATTACATGTTGCAACAATCCCCAAGCATATGTGACCCGAAACCATCTCCGTTTTGCGTAAACCATAATAATCACACTGTTGCGTTTTGCGTAAACCATAATAATCACACTGTTGCTGTACAGTTGCACTAGACAACAAGGTACAGCCCCCCCCCCCCCCCCCCCCCCCCGACTTTGTTGTAGCCAACTAGCCATGGAAGAGGGGAAGGAGAAGCTGAGCGAAGAAACGTGAATTAGAAAATATCTGCATAGAAAGGGGATGCATAGAAAAGACAACCAAGAAGGGCTAAGTCGAAAGATAGATGCATACAAAAGTTAACAAAGAAGGGCTACTTGCAAAAATTGAATCGAAAGATAGACACTCCATAGGTGGATGAACGGGCCTAGCCCCATTTTGTGGTGCTTTAGGGTTTTGGTGATTAATAAGCACAAGTGATTATGGAATAATGTGTGTTTTTAGCGGCATCGTTTGTACTTAAATAATATATATGTGGAATTTGTGAATGAACGGTGCACCATCCTTTCTAATCGTTGGGATTCCAGCACCGTATGATCTAGTGAAGGCAGCGGTGGCCGATGGATCATCCGATGGTTTGGTGGTACCTGAGTCTGTTAGTATTTTTTCCAACGACTAGGCGTAGCAAACCCAACACCCCCACCCCCCAGGTCGCTAGCACTTATAGAAAGGATAGCGAAGCAACTAGAGAGCCATCCATGGCAAGAAGTGAAGATTGAGAGTTAGCCTTGAGTGCTACTGGTGTTCTTAGCTGGATTTTTGTAGTTGAAGATGAGGACCTATTACTCTTGATGATTGCCATAACCTAGACGGTCTGGTGGAGGATTTGGTGACCTTCCTCGGTGGAGTTCTCTGCTCTGTTCTTCAGCACTACTTCAGCAGTACTTTTCAGCGAACGAACAGTGTAATAAGCCAAATTTCAGCGAAACGAACAAGGCCCGTGGTTTATAACCCGCCATTCTTTGAAGCAGAGAAGGGGTATTCACTAGTGGATGAGAATGTATTCTTGGCTGGATTTTTATAGTTGAAGATGAAGACTTATTATTCTTGGTGATTGCCATAACCTACACAGCCCGGTGGAGGATTTGGTGACCTTCCTCGATGGAGTTCTCGTTGAGGAAGCTCCAAAAGATGTACATGATTTATAACCTGCCATTCTGAAGTGGAGAAGAGGTATTCACTGGTGGATGGGACCCGCCATTCTAAAGTGGAGAAGGGTATTCACCGGTGGATAGGAACCTAAACGAGTCATAGTGACTCTTTGTGTTCCAACCGTGTATGGGAGGGGTTATAAAAAAGAAGTAATACAAGAACAAGAGAAAGGCAACAAATTTTATTGTCGTATAAAATACAGGCTAGCAGCCTAACACGATTCTACGTGAATTGCATATACTTTTTTTTACACGAAAATTCAGGAAATGAGGTACAAAGTGCTCGTAACAAAACTATAGCATTTCCTCCGTGTGTAAAATAAGTTTCAGAGTTCCCGATAACAAGATAAAAACGCCTATACACTTTTGTAGTTACATGCATGCTGGATCTGACGGGATGCGGTGGAAGCTATCTTTACAACTCTTGGACTCATGTCTGCTCTCCATACTGCCGCTCTCGATGCTTAATGTGCTCGTCCTCGTGGAGGAAAACAGTTTTGGTTTAGTTTGATTAGTCGTAAACCGTTTCTGGTTCATGGTAAAAATAATGCCAGCTTATTCGAGCTCCTGGGTCCAGGTCAGTCCTTGCAAAGAATACACCAATGACAGACGACTCTCACTTCTGCCATTCCACTGAAAAAAAAGGCGTGGAGTAAACCACATTCTGTGATTTCAGGGCTACTTGAGATCGTCATTTTGTCGCTTGGCTAATCTTGAATATAAACCACCCTTCTCAATAAGATCAATGTGTTTACCATCCTGCAAAACCATACAAAGAAACTTGGACGTAAGAAACCAAATGATGGTGAAAGCGTATACGATATTGTATAAGTTGGTGCCAACAATCATGAGATCATGTATCTCTAAACGATCACAACAGCACTAGAGTTTGCGCAATGAAATAATGAGGCAGCAACAGTTGAAAACATACCTCCACAATGTTACCATTTTCCATCACAATAATTCTGTCAGCTGTTTGAATTGTAGATAGCCTAAACAAGAAAAAAAAATCCCAAATCCCAAATTATCAGGCATGCTCAAAAATCAAGATAGCAAACACCTGTGTGCCTAGTATACATTACCTGTGTGCTATGATTACCACAGTTCTTTGAGCCTTCAAATCTCGACTAACTTTTGTGATGACGCTCTACTTTGACAGAAAGAGGATGTCAATAGATTTTTCCTAGGAACATTTGGATTGTATATACACCATTTGAACTCATAGGATATGCAAATTCTTCATTAATGATTTACCTTCACATAATGTTCACTCTCAGCATCAAGCGCACTTGTGGCTTCATCAAGCAGTAAGATAGATGGGTCCCTCAGAAGGGCCCTGGCAATAGCAATACGTTGTTTCTGACCTCCACTGAGAAGAGCATCATCAACAATGGTGTTATAACCATCAGGCAAAGCCATTATGAAATCATGAGCATAGGCCTGCTTTGCAGCCCAGACCACTCCTTCATGACTGACTTCTCTTGGGCAACCATATTTAATATTAGAGCTAATATCCATTCGGAATAGGCGTGGTTCCTGCATATACCAAAACATGGTTGTTCAGTAAAACACAAGTCTCATGCAGTACTTAATGTATGTGGAGTTGACTAATCCTCAACCTGTCCGACGAAACCAATTCTTTCCCTGAACCATCTGATATCAAGCTCAGTGAGTGGGACACCATCAATTAGTATCTGCATCAGCACACAAGTGTGAGATATACAATCAAAGGATGACTCTGGAAGTGTGAAAAGCTGAGACCACAGTTAGGAACAACTTACTTGCCCATTTGTAGGTTCATATAGTCTTAGTAGTAAATTGATTATAGTACTCTTGCCACTTCCACTAAGACCAACCTACCAAGTTCCATCCATAAAGGTAGTAAGACATCCAATATCAGTCTGTGAAAATTAACTGCCAAAGAAAAATTAAGACCCCTATGTCTTACAATTGCAACTACTTCATTTGGATTCAGTGTTAGATTCAATCTTCCCAAAACTGGTACCTGTTAGAAATAAAAAAAGGGCAAATGAAGGGTTTACCCTTGCCGGCATTTATAATTACAAAATATCCATACTTTAGAGTTCATCCTTACATTTTCTTAATTTTTTCCAGGATATTAAATGTTAAGATCAGAAGTTCCTTAACAGTACTTGTAAACATGAAAGTATAAAAAACTGTGGTGTAAGTAAATACCGTAGGTCTTGATGGATATGAAAATGATACATCAGCATACTGAATTTGCCCTTTCAACTTCTCTAACTTGAGGCCTGCAATGATGAAAAGCTTTATATTACTGAATTGCTATGCCTCCAAAGAATTAGTCTTACAGTCATGCACACATTTTCTTGCCTTCAGAGCTAAGCTGCTTGCTAGGAAGGAGATCCATCAAACGAAAAACTTTTTCACTTGCTCCGACAGACTGCATGAGGGAAGACCAGTTGTCTCCAATCCACCATGTGGACAAAATTAGCCATTCAGCATAGAGTGTGAATTTTGTCAACTGCTCAGCAGTTAGCTTCCCAGACATGATTGCTAGACCTCCAATCACCACTCCAATGACCTAAGCAAAGCTTATTTGCAAGAGTACTTCATCATTAGTGTAAAGACTAACACCACCAGATAATATTACAAATTACTCTGATGGTTAATTATTAAAAAACAATAGCAGAGGAGATACCTGAGTAGAATGGTATAGATAGTTCAAGCTCAGGCTCCAGCCTCCATAAGCCACTGTCTGCCGAAAGCTTACATCATACAGCTTATCAAGCCACTTTGCATACCTATGGAAGACTCAAAGGTATTATGACACTTGACAGCTACAAAGTGTTTACTGCAATGGACCTAATAAGAGACAAAAAAAAAAAAGAGAGGGAAGCATAGAAATTGCCTTTTAAACTCCTGCTTTTCTGTTCCATACACTCGCACTGTCCTAACCAAAGTTATCACCTCTTGAGCAACCTGATTTACATCCGTGTAAAATATTAAGGCGTACGAAGAAAATGAAATTGACTTTAGCAAATGGCTTATCTGTCTGATTACAAAATCTTACATTATTGGCGCTTGCGGTGAACTCCTGTGCAAATTTAGCTGCCCTTTTCTGAAACCTACCAATCAAGTAGTAATGTGATGGGTTGATTTCTCACATACACCAAAAATGCAAGCAAACAAATATATTTCTATCATAAGCCTTTAAAAAAACGCACAACACTAGCAATCGAATGGCATAAAATGGCACTAGAGTTTATGAACAGACAGCTGGAAGAGACAAAGGAGTAATCTTTTACCGTCCATGAACTAGCATAATTGTTGATAGAGTTGCACAAACAAACATTGTACACAATCCGAGAGGCCAAGATAAAACTAGCAGATAAATTAATGCACCTGCACCCTGAGATAAATTAATGAAATAGCACATGAGCTTTTCAAACGCTGAATGATGTTCAATTGAAGAATTGCAAAGATATTTTCACCTGAAGTAAATTGCGTGAAATCAGGTTAAGGTCATTGCCTATAACACGAGACACTTGTTGGCAGTCCGAACCAAGTCTACTTGTCAAATCACCGACTGTTTCTTCATCAAAAAAGGAAATATCCTAGCACAATGTAACTACAGTAAAAATCCTAGTGGTATTGTTGAGGGAAAAATGCTTAATAATTTTTCTTTCAGCTTCCATATTTCTGCATTTTTTCTTACCTGTGAAAGAATGGAATCAAATAGCTCCTCTCTCATCCGTTTGACCTAAGAAAAATTCAGATGAGTGTTAGGACAGATCATATGGAAGGAGTATGGACAGACAAACTTGTTACTTTGTTAGGACATGAGGAATCTGACATGGTTTTACCAATATCATGTTTGCAACACCAAAACAGCAGCTTCGTACGCCACTGCAAGTTAGGGATACCACTACATAAGCAACCTCATTTGTTTCACAAAACCATGCACAATGCAACAATCAATTATGATAATTCTGTACAGAGTATCATGAAAAGTTCCTTGTTTCCGTTTGTGCAAATTTGTATATGTGCATTTTTCATAACGTTCTGTAGCAAGCATGATTTTCCCTATGATCCCGCCTTTTGTATTCATCATTATATTGCACATACATCAAAACTTCATGCTCGAAACCCCCCAAATGTTTCAGAGTATACTTCCAAACATTGCTGATCACATAGAGCTTTCAGAACCCTACAGTACAAACTACAGTCTGCAGAAAACCACATTTTACTGATATAAACAGCAGAGCCTATGGTCAGCTGCTTCCATTGTCTGAGCAAACCGGTGAGTTGAATAGTAAAATGTGTGTCATTTTATACCATGGACAATATGAGCAAAATATAACTAACCTGAACACCCCGGAAACCAGACATAGGACAACCAGAAGCTTGGCATTTCGGTAGAACACTGCGCCTCCATTCTGCGCAGAGAAAATGGACGCCGCAAGGAGATGCGGTATGGCGATCTCCGCAAGCTGCAATGGCAACCAAAGCACATCACTACGCTCACCAACAAACACTGAAACTAGATAAATCACTAGTCAACCATAGCACACTGTCATGTCATGGCTGGGCAAGCGTTACCGCAGCGCCGACGAGGGACGCGAAGCCGGCGTAGATGACCCATCTGTCGCCGGCGACGAGGGACCACATCCGCCTGAGCGCGGAGACGGCGGTGGTCCCGCTCCCCTCGGCGCGGCCGGCCCTGTCCCCGGCCTCGTCGCCGTCCTCGAGGCGCCACCAGCTGCCCCCGGGCAGCACGTTGCGCAGGCGCTCGATGAACTCCCCCACGACGACGCGGCGCCGGCCGAGGCCGCCGAACTCGCCGCCGATCGCCGCGGCGGCGCGGATCCTCGCCGGCCGCAGCTGCCTTGGGGCCCGGAGCGGCGCCCGCCTCGCAGCCAGGGTCAGCGACAGCGTGGGAGACCCCGGGGCCGCCGTGAGGAGCAGCATCGCAGCAGGAGGCGGCATTTCGCGGTGTCGAAACCCCTCCACCTCGGCGCGCGAGACTCGATCTGGACTCCGCCTCGCAGCCGCGCGACTTCAAATAGCGAGACGAGGCCAAGGGCGACGCCGACGGTTGCGTCCTCGCCGGAGCTGGGCTGGTTGGGTTGCCGTGCGCGGCACTGGCACCGCGAGTGCGCGACGCCTCTCCTCCTCCTCTTCGTCCGGCTGCTCTGCCTCGGTGAGTTTTTTTTTTCTTCCTCGCTGTCTTTTTCCGTTTTCTGTCTGGAATTGAAAAAGAAAAAGAAAAAGAAAAAGAAAATGTGTACCGTTTTGTTTTCCACGCGCGTGTTTGCGTTGCGAAAGTGCTGGGAATTTTTTGGATTTTGGAAATTGTATGGCTATGATTGATTTGCGAGGTTTTTGGATTGGCTTTGGTTTACGCGGCGAGGGAAGGGAACGGACTTCGCTGTGGTCGTGGTTCGTGAACCTCGTGTTGCTGCTGGCCAGACGACAAGGGCCATGGGCCATAGCTGGTAGTTGCCTGTAGCCTGGTTGGTGACTCGGTGCCGTGGTGGACTGTGGTGGTTCCGCGGTTTTTTTTTTAAATGTTCATTTTACTTCATGAATTAGTTAGTCTTCTTTTTTTCCTCACCAAACTCTAAAACTAGTAGACATATATAATCTCTGAACTTTTAAAACTATTCAAGTTACCATTCCGCTCTAGTTTAGAGTGGTTTTGAAGACATTTTTCTCATTTTTAGTTAAAAATCCTTAAATATTTGATAAGGTTTTTAAATCAAATCAATTGTCTCTAAGCTTCTCAAAATTTAAAGAAAAAAACCTAGAGATAGATTAGGATGCGAAAAATCTAAATAAAAAATATATCTAGAAGCTTTGAAACATTAGATTTAGCTCTTGGAGAATAGAAAAATAACCCAAAAATCTATAAAATACAAAAGCATTGTAATTGATGTCCAAAGGTGTTTTAAAAACTTTTTCACAATAAATGCTAAATGCATTCATGCTATATATTTGTGTTGGTCTCATCTTATGTTTGTGGAAAGTTTCCAAGCGTGTTTAGACATCAATCAAAATGTTTTATTTTCTAGATTTTTAGATATTTTTCGTGAGCATTGCACATTTTATTTGGATTTGTTGTATCTCTAGGATCTTTCGGTACTTTTAGACGTTTAGAGACATTTCCCATGATTTAAAAACCTTAACAACTATTTATCAAATTTTTAATTAAAAAGAAAGATAAACCGCCCTCAAAACCACTTCAAACCAAGATAAGGAGGTAATTTGTAACAATTGTTCAAAGGGGTTACGATGTCTGGTGTTATTAGAGTTTGAGAAGGAAAATCAGATTATGACAATGATTCAAGAAGATGAAATAGACCTTTTCTTTTCTCTATTGGCCCATGTAGCATAGCCTAGCAGCGCCGCAGTGCTAACTATAGGTATTAGAGAGCTACATTCTTATCTAACCTTGATCAAATTTATAGAATAATACATAGTACCATCTATAATATCAAATTTGTTTAATGCATTGTATCATAAAATATGTCTTATCACTGTATTTATCAGGTCATGTACGTAGTTATATGACTTATAGCAAAATTATTAAGTTCACTCATTCGAAACAATTAGTTTTGTTTTGAAGTCTATGAATGTATATTCATAGTCGTTTCTTCACACACGGAGAGAACAGAGAACACTCTTATAACTTATTTAATTCCACCACAAAATTGTCGAAAGCTATGTACGTAGCTTCACAGAAATTCACCATCAAAATTATGCTATTACTACTTTCATACGACTATACTTGTCCAATGCATATCCCATATATATATATATATATATTTCAAGACGTAATATCCATACTTTTAATTATGAGACGTCAGACAAACTAAATAGGCAAAATAGGGCATAACTTCTGTGCTGACGTGGCCAAAAGTTAGTTGGCCGCTGATTTCGGTATGTAAAAGGTGTTACTATTTCGCAAAATTTAGGAGTAGATCTCCACAAAAAAAAAGCTCTTCCTATAGTCCCCGTAGACAAGCTATAAACACTAAACAGAGATATGCAATTGCTTTGTTAGAAACAAAGATCTGCTACAAACAAACAAATAGCACTCACGCACTAGTCTATAGTAAGATGTTCATGTCTTCATGATGTTGCATGATTCTAGCCTGATGATACACATACGCTCCGTGAGTACACGCATAGACTTTGCTGAAATGGTTTCTCATGACGCAATGCAAATTGAATGCTCCTAACGTGTAACGTTGAGCTATGTTCGTCTTTATCTTCAGACAAAGTTTGAAACGTTTCATTCGAAGACAAAATAGTATTACTTAGCACCCATAATCATCACATTTATAATTAACTAACTATTCTTCTAACAGTAGCCACTATATATGTGCGTGCTAATCGCAGCGAAACACACATATCGTGACTTCGCATTCCAAAAGATCTAGAGTATCGGTTGGTTTCTCCTCAGGTTAATATGTGCTCACAAGAGTTTTAAATGCTGGGCGTACGCTTGAGCACAGTAGAAAAGTGAGTGCAAAGTGGTTGCATTACTACGTGCTACCCTGTCTTCTAGAAGGATGCAACTATGGTATGCGCCAGTTTAAGCACTTCGTTTTTGACCAAGTTTCTAGTAAATAGTATTCACATTTATTGTTCCAAATCAATTATTATAAAAATACATTTTGTAACTAATCTAATGGCATTTATTTGATATTATAAATATTTATACTTTTTATATATAGTTGGTCAAACTTGATATACTCAAACATGATATTGTTCCAGAATCGCATTCTTTTCAGGACGGAAGGAGTATCATATACTCTATCTATTCTAAATTATAAGATGTTTTGAGTTTTTTGACTTTTCTAAGTACATAGCTTTTGTATAGATATATAACTAAAGCAATTTAAGCAAAAACATCTTATGATTTAAAACAGATATAGTACATATATGGATTCTATCTTCAAATCAGTCTGAAATATACATGGACTCTTTTGAGTGATGTGTTATCTTAGCCGATCTCTACGCAAGACCATGGATTGACCAAGTGGGACTAGTTGTAATTCACACACAGTACCGTGTACACATACAACACTTTATGACTTTACACTACTATAGGAAACTTAATCAAGGTGGGCGAAATGGCTTAGGTGGTTGCGATGCCGGCCTTGGTTAATCGAATAAAGAAAAATAAAAAAACATGGATAAGCCCAGTGAGCCCATCCAGGCACCGCAGCTCCGCTCGCCGGATCTGCACCTCCGCCGCTCCCGCTCGCTAGAGGAGTCACCTGCTCGCCAGATCCGGCCGCTGCTCGCCAGATCGAGCCACCCGCTTGTCGGATCCGGCCACTGCTAGCCAGATTCGGCCACCTGCGCCTGGATCCGCCGAACCCGTGACCCAATCCGCCGCTACCGCGCCATGGGGGAGAGGGAGCCTTGCCCGCGCCTAGAGAAGCCGGAAGGGAGCCTTGCCCACACTTGGAGAAGCCAGAGGGGAGCCATGACCCGCGCCTGGAGAAGTCGGAGGGAAGCCTTGCCCGCGCCTGCAGAAGCCACACCGTCCAGCCACCACGGCCGCCGCACCGCGCGAGGGGGGCTACGCCGCCAGCGCGCCTTTGCCTGTGAGGCTGCGACGCCGGCGTTCGGGCGAGGCCGCGCAGGCCACGCCGAGAGGGAGAGGGAGACCACCGGCTCAGAGGGGGAGAGGGAGAGGAGCGGCTCGGAGAGGGAGAGGCGCGCGCTCGGGGAGGAGAGGGCGCCACATCCTATCAGGCTTCGGGAGAGGGAGTTGGGAGAGGTGTGGGAGATGTGAGAGGAAACCCTAGCCCGTGAATTTATACTTGGTCGCACCTACGGGCCTGGTCTGGGCCGTCTGGGCCTCGGCCTTTTTTCCGAGACGGGCCTTATCAGTGGCCTGCCTCCAAAAATAACCGCCTCCGTAAATAGGTTTTGCGAGGCGATTGATTGTAACTGCCTCGGTTAATAAAAAGCGACTGCCTCGGTTAATCCCAGACATTAACCGAGGCGGTTGAAATTCCTACCCACATCCAGGGCCCATTCCAAAACGTCTCGCAAAAGATTTTCTGTAGTAAAGTTAATGTACTCTTATTTTTTAGAGGTTATTTTATGTCATATTGTTCATCTTTTGTACCAGCCTTTGTTAGATACATCAAATGTGACACTCGTTCGAGTGTCTTTATCAAAAAGAAAACATACAACACATTATTATCTCGAGGGATAAAATTTTATTGTTTTCCTAATGGAAGAATACATAGGCTATGATTAAAAAATGGCTCTTGGATTTGTTGGAAGCCCTAGTTTGGTTTTGGATAATTGCTGAAACCTAGGGACTAATCATTGTGCCAAGTATGTAGACATGAAATGATAAGTCACATGCGAAGTGGTGGAGCCTAGAGAAGGATCATGGTGATGATGATGTTGACCACAAGATGATCAAGGGCTCAACTTGGAAAAAAAAGAGAAAAACAAAAATGGGCTCAAGACAAAGGTATATGTGGTAGGGCTATTTTTATTTTGCACTCAAGACACTATAGCGGGTGTGAGTGACTTAGGATCGATAGTCATACTATGAAGAGAGGAATTTCACGGCATGGTTATCAAGTGCCACTTGGTGAATTCATATGAGCATATGCATTAGGACCAAATGTGAGTTAACATAACCCTTGAAAATGTTTTTGAAAATATGCTAACACACGTGCACAAGGTGATACACTTGGTGGTTAGCACATTTGAGCAAGGGTTGAGAAGGTGGCAAAGTCACGGAAGTGTTTCTCGCTAAAAAACACTGATCGGATGCTGGTCACGCTGTGACCGGATGCTGACGTCGGCATCCAGTCAGTGTTTTCTGGTTGCGCGCTGGAGGCGATGGTCGGACCAGACGCTGGGCGCGTCAGGTCACGTGTGACCGGACTACGGTAACTATTTCCACACGAAAAACCCTTACTAGACTCGACCGGACCCTGGGTTGGCCACGTTCGGTTATTTCTTCAGGCGCGTCCGGTCATAGCTTTGACTATGCACTCACTAACTTCATGATCGTTGAAGATCAACGCATAGTATTTGAACGAGGACACGTGGCGCCCACCCGTGGGCTTGGCGCGCAGCGACCGGACGCTAAGGCTGCGTTCGGTCAACCAAACCGGCGCGTCCGGTCACCCCAAGGTAGGCACATTGTTGAGCTTAACGGCTCTATTCTTTAGGAACGCTTATAAATAGTTGGTGACCGACTCTTGGGGACCCCTCTTGGCAATTTTGATTATCTTGATATCCTCTTGAGCTGGGCATACTCCCTCCCACTCATCTCCCTTGCTTGGTTGCTAATTTAAAGTGACATTGAGTGATTCTAAGTGCATTTACTTGAGTGATTGCATCTAATGGAACTTGGGGATCGTTTGAGCTACGGGATTCTTGTTACTCTTGGTAGTTACCGCCACCTAGATGGCTTGGAGCAACAGAGGAGTTGTGGCAAGAGTTGGTGATTGTTCTTGGCCACCTCCTGGTGATTGTGAGGGGTCTTGTGCCTTCCCCAACGAAGTGCCAAAGGTAACTCTAGTGGATTGCTAATGTCATTGAGCTACCTCACTTGTGGGTAGGTTCTTACAGTGTCCACAGGTTGGACGAGGTTCATGCTACACCTCTTAGCCGCCGAACCACTAAGTGTTGGTCGACACAATGGGGACGTAGCGTGCCGGCAAGCACGTGAACCTCGGGAAAAAAATACTTGTGTCTCTTGCCATTTGATATTCTCCCAGTGTATTGATTGGTTATCATCTTGGTGATTAGTTCATCCCCTACGCAGCGGTATAACAATCTTAAATTCTTTATTACTTTTTCACAAACTAGTTGTAGCAAGCTCTTTAGTGTAGCTAGCTTTGAGAGCTTGCTTTGTAGCTTAAGTTCTTCTAGTGGAGCTCTTTAGTGTAGCAAGTTTGAGAGCTCTTAGTGAGTAGCTACTTAGCTCTTGTGTGTGCTTAGTGTTTATAGCAACTAGAATTGTTTGGATAGGTGACTTGCAACCCTTGTAGAGCTAGAGCAAAATTTCATTATATCGTTTATCTTACTAATCAAATTACTCTAGTGATCTTGTAGATTTTTATTAGGCTATTCACCCCCTCTAGCCATATTAGAACCTTTTAAGTGGTATCAGAGCCGTGGTCACCGTTTATTGAAGGCTTAATAACCTCGGTGCTCAAATTATGGCTCAAATTGTGTTAAACCATGTTGGGGGCAAACCACCTTTCTTTGATGGCACTAGTTCCTTTGACTATTGAAAGAGAAAGATGAAGATGTACCTTAGTTCAATCAATGATAGAGTGTGGGATGTAACCGAGCATGACTTTGTGATCCTTGATCCCACCAACCTCACCGATAATGAGAGAGCAAATAAGCAATGCAATACAATGGCTCTCAACACCATTTACAATGATATTGATTCAAAGGTGTTTGAGCAAGTCAAGGATCTTGAGAGGGCTAGTGAAGTGTGGACAAGATTGGAGAAAACATATGAGGGTACTACTATGGTAAAGAGTGCGAAGCTATACATGCTCAAGGATAAGCTATCCAACTTTAAGATGAAGGATGATGAGTCCATTCTAGAGATGTTCTATAGGCTCTAAGTCATTATCAATGATCTCAAGAGTTTAGGTGAGAAAGTGAAGGATGACGACTTCTCTCATAAGTTCTTGATGTGCTTGCCAAAGAAATTTAAGACATTGAGAACTATCATATTTAGAGGAGGATTGACCGGTGTATCTCCCAATAAGATACTTGGAGATGTCATAACCGATGTTCAATACAATGATAGCGACAATGAAGATGAATAGAAGAAAGATAAGAAAGAAAAGAAAGAAAAGAGTGTGGTATTCAAGGCCTCCACCTCATCCAAGAGCAAGGGCAAAGCAAAGAAAGAAGCTTCAAGCGAAAATGAAGATGCAAGTGACATTGATGATGAAGCCATGGTTCTTCTAATGCGCAAGATGGGCAAATTCATGAAAAAGAGAGGCTATGGTGCAAGAAAGAGAAGAGATCATATGAAGGATCATGTGAGGCTATGCTTTGAGTGCAAGAGCCCAGATCACATTGTGGCAAATTGTCCCTACAAGAATGACGATGAGGACGATGAGAAGAAGAAGAAGAAGGACAAGAAGGAAAAGAAGGAGAAGAAGATGACCTTCAAGAAGAAGAAGAGAAGTGGATATGTGGTCACTTGGGATAGTGATTGCACCAATGATAATGATGATGATGATTCAAGTAATGATGACAAGATGTCCATCAAGAAGGCACTTGCAAGCATCACCATCAACAACAAGCCATCTCTCTTCTACATGCCTTATGGCAAAGCCCACTTAAAAGTCCTATGTTTGGTGTTGGTAATTAGTGACAATGCCTAAGTACTAATCCTATGCCTAAGTTGTATGTAGCATATGAGGATTAGTACACTCCAAGGTTGGTGGCAAGATGGACATGGTGATCATGATGGCCACACTTGGATTTGGACGCAACCCTACGTGATCAAGGCAAAGGTATATGCTTAAGGGTTGTGTTTTAGTAACCAAGACACCTAGTGGGTGTGGTTACATTATAGGATAGATAGCCGTACTATAAAGAGGGGAATGACGCGGCTATTGAACTCCTAAGTGCCTCTAGATGTGCATTTCATGATCATATGCATTTGGATAGAACTAATATCGCCTCGAAAAATGATTGTGAAAATGCTAACACACTCACACATGACGAGATCACTTGGTGATGTTAGCACGTTTGCGACGGCGGTGGAGTTTAAGTGGTAGAGAGGGTTTGGGTTCCTCTCTCCCTCCCGCCGAGCTTGCGAGGCGGGATTCAGGCGTTTTCGAGAAGTTGAAACGATTATTTTCCACTACGCCGAAAGTCCGGAAAAGAAACGGAGGCGAACGGAGGTCACAGAGGTGACCAGACGCTGAACCGGACGCGGTCCTTGCATGACCGGACGCGTCCGGTCAGTGTTCAGTGTCTGCGCGTTTTTCAGTTCGATGATCGGACGCGAGGCGCGTCCGGTCACTGGTGATCGGACGCGTCCGGTCGTTCAGGGAGCTTACTGGACTCTAACCGGACGCTGTCACTGTCGCGTCCGGTCATTTTCTTCAGCGCGTCCGGTCACTATTTCGTTGAGCGCTGCTCAGGCGACCAGCGCGTCCGGTCCTTCACGGGACCAGCGCGTCCGGTCGTTCCCGGCGCGTCCGGTCAGTTGAACCAGCGCGTCTGGTCGTTGCTTCGCAGTTAGCCGTTGGGCGACCAGCACGTCCGGTCGTTTGGACCAGCGCGTCCGGTCAGTACTTCACGAGTTAGCCGTTGGGCGACCGGCGCGTCCGGTCAGTTGGACCAGCGCGTCCGGTCAGCCCGATTTCGGCTGTTTAAGTTTCTAATGGCTATATTCGAAGGGGTACGTCTATAAATACTCATTGGCCGGCTCAAGGCTCTCTCTCTCGAACATTTGACATACTTGTGAGCACTTTGAGCTAAGCAACTCCCCTCCCACTCATCTCTCTTGCTTCTTTGCATATTCGAAGTGAGATTGAGTGATCCAAGTGCATTTGCATTGTGAGATAGCATCTAGTTGGCACTTGGTGGTTGATTTGCTGCGGGATTCTTGTTTCTCTTGGTGGTTGCCACCACCTAGATGGCTTGGAGCAGCTTGGAGGCGTTGGCAAGAGTTGGTGATTGTTCTTGGCCACCTCCGGTGATTGTGAGGGGTTTGTGCCTACCTCGGCGAAGCGCCAAAGGCAACATTAGTAAATTGCTTCGTGTCATTGCAACCTTTTGCCATTTGGTAGGTTCTTGTGGCGCCTTTTGAGAGGCTCGGTGTGTGACCGATTAGCCACCGAACCACGTGGTGAAGAGGGACACAACGGGGACTAGCGTGCCGGCAAGCACGTGAACCTCGGGATAAATCTTCGTGTCATCACTTTCATATTGTGATTGATTGATCTCGGTGTTCGGTTATCTTGGTATTCATTGTTGATCATATTAGTTGGCTCAATACTTCGCCCCTCGGTGATACCCTCCTAACTCAACTCCACATTACTTTCTTAGTTATCTTTGCTAGCTAGTTAGCTTTGCTAGAGTAGCTTCTTTGTGTAGCTTGCTAGTTGTAGTTTCCTTCTCGGTTTGACTTGTACGGTTGAGTGCAATTACTAGAATTGTGAATTGGTTAGGTGGCTTGCAAACACCCCGTAGGCTAAGCAAAACTCGCATCTCGCTATTTGTTTTATTGATAAACTTGTTTAGCTTGTCTTTGTAGAAAATTTTAATAGGCTATTCACCCCCCCTCTAGCCATCAAGACCTTTCACCACTAAGGTAAAATATGATGAAAGTGATGATTATAGGAGTGATGATGAGAAGGACTACTCCAAAGATAAGCTCATAGAGATATGTGAGCAACTTAGCACCAGCTATGAAAAGAAGAGAAAGGAGTGCAAAGCATTGCAAAAGGAGCTCAAAGCCCTTAAGCAATCATTTGATGAGCTCCAAGCATCTTATGAGTGTCTAAAAGAAGACCATAAGGAGCTTGGCCTTGTTCACACTAATCTTGAAAAAACTCACTTCTCTCTACTTGAGCAAGCTAAGGAAAAGGAGACCCAGATAGAGCAAGTGATCGTGACTTATGATGTGGAACTAACATGTGATCTTATTGATGAATCTTCTTATAGTCCTATTATTGTTTTTCCAACTAACCCTTCTTGTAGCACTTTCACTTCTATCTCATCTACTAGTGATGGTTTCACCTGTGATGCCTCACTAATGGTTGAGAATGAGACTCTCAAGAAGAAGGTCAATGAGCTCACTCATGCCTTAGGCAATGTTTATGGTGGAGATGCCCGCTTGCTAAAGTGCTTAGGTAGCCAAAGGTTTTTTCTCAACAAGGAGGGATTGGGCTATACCCCCAAGAAAGGCAAGTCCGCCTTTGCAACTCGCAAAGTTAGCTTTGTGAAGGGCAATGGTCGGTTTTATAATAGATGCAAGCAAGTTGAGCATATAGAGCAAGATTGCAAGACCAACAAGAACAAGCAACTTAATGTATCCTCAATTAATTTTGATTCTTGTTATATGCTTATTAAGGGTGCAAATGGTGTGAAGGCTAAGTTCATTGGTACACCAATTATGGGCCCAAAGAAGAAGGTCATTTGGGTACCAAAGACCTGGTGACTAACCTTCAAGGATCTAAACAAGTTTGGGTACCAAAAAGAATTGATTTTTTGTAGGTCAATTACAAAGCCGGAGGAAGGCATTAGGTGCTTGATAGTGGGTGCACATAACACATAACCGGTGATTCAAGAATGTTCAATTCAATCAAGTCAAATGATGGTGATGGTGTTCAAAGTATCACATTTGGTGATAATAGCAAAGGCAAGGTCAAGGGGCTTGGTAAAATTCCTATATCCAATGATTTGAGCATTTCTAATGTGCTATTAGTAGAGAGCTTGAACTTTAACCTATTGTCGGTAGCTCAATTGTGTGATCTTAGTTTCAAGTGTATCTTTGGTGTTGAAAGGTCTTGATGGCTAGAGGGGGGTGAATAGCCTATTAAAATTTCCTACAAAGTGTGCTAAACAAGTTTATCAATATAACAAATAGCGAGATGCAAGTTTTACTTAGCCTACGGGGTGTTTGCAAGCCACCTATATAATTCACAATTCTAATATATATGCACTCAACCGCACAAATCAAACCGAGAAGGAAACTACAACTAAAACTAGTAAGCTACACAAAAGAGCTACTCTAGCAAAACTATGTAGCTAGCAAAGGTAAATAAAAAGGTAATACGGAGTTGAGTTAGGAGGGTTTCACCGAGGGGCGAAGTATTGAGCTAACCAATATGATCAACAATAAATACCAAGACAACTGAACACCGGGATCAATCAATCACAATATGAAAGTGATGACACAAGATTTATCCCGAGGTTCACATGCTTGTCGGCACGCTATCCTCATTGTGTCTCTCTTCACCACGTGGTTCGGTGGCTAATCGGTCACACACCGAGCCTCTCAAAAGGCGCCATAAGAACCTACCAAATAGCAAGAGGTTGTAATAACATGAGCAATTTACTAATGTTGCCTTTGGCGCTTCACCGAGGTAGGCACAAACCCCTCACAATCACCGGAGGTGGCCAAGAACAATCACCAACTCTTGCCAATGCCTCCAAGCTGCTCCAAGCCGTCTAGACGGCGGCAACCACCAAGAGAAACAAGAATCCCGTAGCAAATCAACCACCAAGTGCCAACTAGATGCAATCTCACAATGCAAATACACTTGGATCACTCAATCTCACTTTGAATATGCAAAGAAGCAAGAGAGATGAGTGGGAGGGGAGTTGCTTAGCTCAAAGTGCTCACAAGTATGTCAAAGAGTGTAAGAAATGAGCCTTGAGCCGGCCAACAAGTATTTATAGAGGTGGCTCACTCAAAAGAGCCGTTAGAAACCTTACTAGGCAAATTTCGGGGGTGACAGACGCTGCACGGTAGCGTCTGTCGCTGAACCGACAGACGCTGCACAGTAGCGTCCATCGCTCCTACGGCCGCCACATGTTTGACCGTTTGAATTCATCGCGTTCGCGCCCACTGCATCAGACACGTTCGACGCTCGTGACCCAGCGTCTGTCACCAGCGACAGACGTGGTCCAGAGAGCGTGTTGACGCTCTGAGTCGACAGACACATCCGACGGGCGCGCGTCAGACGCGCCGCCGCGTATGTCACCCACGCTCGCTCGCACAGCCGTTGACACCACCGTGGACAGACGCTGACGCCAGCATCTATCGCGTGAGCATCCGCGCGTCTGTCACGCTCACGCTAACCCCCTCAGCTAGGGTTTAGCATCAAACGTTGCGTGCCCGCGTCTGTTGCTCGTGGCGCCAGCGTCTGTTGCTCATAACTCAGTGAATTTTCGTCATTTTCTCGTTCCGCTTGATTCGCCCTTTCACTTATGAGCTACACTAAGTATGTGTAACACTTTAGCATAAGTTTTAGCTCATGAAACACCATGTGACATTGCCTCCAAATCTTGACAATGGCGTAAAGGAAAATAGGCGTTTCAACTCCTCGAAAACGCTTGAATCCCGCCTCGCAAGCTCGGTGGGAGGGAGAGAGGACCCTAAACCCTCTCTATCGCTCAAACTCCATCGCCATCGTAAATGTGCTAACACCACCAAGTGATCATCGTCATGTGTGAGTGTGTTAGCATTTTCACAATCATTTTTTGAGGCGTTATTAGTTCTATCCAAAAGCATATGATTATGAAATGCACACCTAGAGGCACTTAGAAGTTCAATAGTTGTGTCATTCCCCTCTTTATAGTACGGCTATCTATCCTACAATGTAACCACACCCACTAGATGTCTTGGTTACCAAAACATGAACCCTAGCATATAGCTTTGCCTTGATCAACATAGGATTGCATGTACTTCCATCATCATCATCATCATGGTAAGTATTTCATCATCCACACTTGATCATCATGCTTTACCATGTTGTGTGCTAATCACCCTTTGCTACATACAATCTCAAGCATGTGATTAGCACTTAGGCATTGTCACTAATTACCAACACCAAACATAGAGCTTTCAGGTGTTGATGATGTGAAAATCATAAGTATAGATGACTCTAACTTGATCTTTAAAGGCTTTAGATATGAGAATCTATACTTGGTTGATTTTGATGCTAGTGAGGCTAGATTATCAACATGTTTGCTTACTAAATCTAGCATGGGTTGGCTATGGCATAGAAGACTTGGTCATATTGGGATGAAGCAATTGAATAAGTCAGTGAAGCATGACTTAGAGGCTTGAAAGATGTCACATTTAAAAAAAAGCTATGTAGTGCATGTCAAGCTAGAAAGCAAGTGGGCAACACTCATCTAAAGAAGAGTACAATGAGCACATCTAAGGCATTTGAGCTTTTGCATATGGATTTATTTGGACCAACCACTTATACAAGCATTGGTGATAATAAGTATGACTTTGTGATTATGGATGATTTTACTAGATATACTTGGGTAGCCTTTCTTGTTGACAAGAGTGATGTGTTTGCAACATTCAAGACATTTATTAAGAGAGTGCAAAATGAGTTTAAAACCATAATCAAGAAGATGAGAAGTGACAACGAAAGTGAATTCAAGAATACAAAAATTGTTGAGCTTTGTGATGAGTATGACATTAGGCATCAATGCTCGGCTAAGTACACACTACAATCCAATGGGCTTGTTGAAAGAAATAATAGAACTTTGATTCACATGGCAAGATAAATGTTGAGTGAATATAATGTCAGTCATTTCTTTTAGGCCGAAGCTATCAACATGGCTAGCTTCTATAGCAACCGCCTCTATTGCCATCAATTCCTAGAGAAGACACCATATAAGATCTTGAATGGTAGAAAGCCTAATATTGCATATTTTCGGGTATTTGGTCGTAAATGCTACATATTGAAGACAGGCACTAGATTGAGCAAGTTTGAGAAGAAATATGATAAAGGTTTCTTACTTGGTTACTCCACTACTAGCAAAGCTTATAGAGTTTAGAATTTAGCTAGTGGTACTCTTGAGGAGGTTCATGATGTGGAATTTGATGAAACTAATGATTTCCAAGAGAAAGATGAAAATCTAGATGATGTGACAATTAGCAAATGCAATGAAGAAAATAGATATTGGTGACATAAGGCCTAGAGAAGTGATTGAAGTTAAAGAAGACAAAGATCAAGTGCAATTTAGTGGTTCTCATGATCAAAATCAAGCTAGTTCATCATCTCAAGCGCAAGATCATCAACAAGGGGCTAGTACATCATCTCCACCAAATGATAAATCAAATGCAAGCAATTAAGTGCAAGTGCTCCAACCTACCAATGTTGCAAGAGATCATTCCCTAGATTTAATCATTGGTGATATCTCAAGAGGTGTACAAACAAGATCAATATTGGTATTATTTTATGAATACTTCTCATTTATGTCATTCATTGAACCTAAGAAGATAGATAAAGCTTTGAAGGATGTTGATTAGGTCAATGCTATGCATGAAGAGCTAAACAACTTCACAAGAAATCAAGTATGAGAGTTAGTTGAGAGGCCTAAGGGACACAATGTGATTGGAACTAGATAGGTCTTTCGCAACAAGCAAGATCAAGATGAGATAGTTGTAAGGAACAAAGCAAGATTAGTGGCTCAAGGGTATACTCAAGTTGAAGGTCTTAACTTTGGTGAAACTTATGCCCCGGTTGCAAGATTGGAAGAAATTAGGATCTTATTAGCCTATGCTTGTGTCCATAACATCAAGCTCTATCAAATAGATGTGAAGAGTGCATTTCTCAATGGCTACATCAATGAAGAAGTTTATGTTGAGCAACCTCCCGGTTTTGAAGATTACAAGAAGTTCAACCATGTGTATAAGTTAAAAAAGCATTGTATGGCTTGAAGCAAGCACCTAGAGCATGGTATGAGAGATTGAGAGACTTCTTGCTCTCTAAAAGGTTCATCATGGGTAAGGTTGACACCACTCTCTTCACTAAGAAGATTGAAAATGACTTGTTTATGTTGCAAATATATGTTAATGATATTATTTTTGGATCAACCAATCAAGAGTTTTACGAGAAATTTGGAAAGATGATGATAAATGAGTTTGAAATGTCTATGATTGGAGAGCTTAGTTACTTCCTTAGTCTCCAAATCAAGCAATTGAAGAATGATACATTTGTGAGTCAAGGCAAGTACATCAAAGATATGCTTAAGAAATTTGGCATGGAGGATGAAAAAGGAATTAGTACACCAATGAGGACAAATGGAAGCTTGGATAGTGATACAAGTGGCAATATGGTGGAACAAAAGATGTATCGGTCTATAATTGGAAGCCTACTCTATGTGACCGTATTAAGGCCAGATGTGATGTTTAGTGTATGCATGTGTGCAAGATTTCAAGCCTCACTAAGAGAGTCATTTGAAGGCTATAAATAGAATATTGAGGTACTTGAAGCATACACAAAATATTGGATTGTGGTATCCCAAAGGAGCAAAATTTGAGTTGATTGGATATTCAGACTCCGATTATGCGGGATACAAGGTTGAGAGAAGAAGCACATCGGGCGCATGTCAACTATTGGGAAGATCACTTGTTTTTTGGTCATCAAAGAAGAAAAATAGTATTGCACTTTCAACCACTGAAGCCGAATGCATTGCCACCGGTAGTTGTTGTGCACAAATTCTTTGGATGAAGGTCACCTTAAATGATTTTGGAATCAAGTTCAAACAAGTGCCATTGCTATGTGACAATACAAGTGTTGTGAAGCTCACCAACAATCATCTTCAACATGCAAGAACAAAGCTCATTGATGTCCGCCATCATTTCATAAGAGATCATCAACAAAAAAAGAGACATTTATATTGAGAGTGTTAGCACCGATGATCAACTTGCCAATATCTTCACTAAGACACTTGATGAGAAGAGATTTTACAAGCTAAGGAATGAACTGAACATGCTTGACTTCTTAAATATGTGTTGATGCACCCCCATTATACGACATGTCTCTCCTTCGAGTAAAGCAAGGTAAAGTTGTTTGACATGTCATTCATCCTTTGCTAAGGACTTATTTAGTACATCTAGTCATTCTTATCATATCTTAGGCTCATTCATGAAAATCAAATTAAGATGATGCTTGTATGGTACCACTTTTGCTTGTATGCTTGAAATGATCTAGTGGTAGCATATGACATGTTTGTGGGCTTGTGAACCTAGTGTCTGATCTAGATAATGAGTTATAAGTGTTTAACTCAACATGGTGCATGATAACTCTCATTTGGAGGTGTGAAAAACCTTGCCCCTGATCAAACCGGGTTAAATATCTTTTGCAAGTAATCTAGATTGAATCAAAACTGGGAAAATGATCCTCACATATAATGGTTTCACATAACTTTCCAAAAAATTTGAGCTCACCTTTTGTGGTCATTAATGACAAAGAGGGAGAGATAATTCCAAAGATATGACCGAAGGGAGAGAAGTGAAACATGATAAAGAAAGAAAGGGGATTAATTATTAAGCACACAAGTAGGAGGAGCAAGCTCATAAACTTGTATGGTGCATTTGATTGTGCGTTACATATGGTTGCTTTCATAAGCTTTAGTTTTTTCTCTGATACGTTGCTTGTGTAGTGTATGCTAGTTGTAGTCTTGATTGATGAAATGAAAAGCTAGCATGCATAGGTAAAGTAACCAAGACTTTTGCTTTCACAAGTGGTACTAGAGTCATGCTTATAATATTGATCTCACCGGGTTATCTAGTTTTTGTGAATATCTAGTTACTAATGGTCCTAAGAATGATGTATATTGGCAACTCCGATTGGTATCATGCTTCAAAGGTCCATTCTTTAAACCTTAGCATCATTTGGTAGAAATTGACTCCTATCTTTCCTATCTAAGCATATGTGCAAGCTTTCAAATCCATACTCTTAGCACATATGTAGGGGAAGCAATTGCTACCATTTCAGATTCATGAAACTTGTCAATATCCTTACACATGGTAAAATGCTTGGGCAAGCAACATGGACCCAAAAGATCTTTATCATAATATCTTTGTAAATGGGTTGTCATCAATTACCAAAAAGGGGGAGATTGAAAGCCCTAGTTTAGTTTTGGATAACTGATGAAACTTAGGGATTAATTATTGTGCCAAGTGTGTAGACATGAAATGATAAGTCCCATGCCAAGTGGTGGAGCCTAGAGAAGGATCATGGTGATGATGGTGTTGACCACAAGGTGATCAAAGGCTCAACTTGGAAAAGAAGAAAGAGACAAATAAAAATGGGCTCAAGGCAAAGGTATATGTGGTAGGGCCATTTTTATTTTGCACTCAAGACACCATATAGGGTGTGAGTGACTTAGGATCGATAGTCATACTATGAAGAGAGGAATTTCATGGCACGGTTATCAAGTGCCACTAGGTGAATTCATAGGAACATATGCATTAGGACCTAGCATGAGTTAACATAACCCTTGAAAATGTTTGTGAAAATATGCTAACACACGTGCACAAGGTGATACACTTGGTGGTTAGCACATTTGAGCAAGGGTTGAGAAGGTGGCGAAGTCACGGAAGTGTTTCTTGCTAAAAACACTGACCGGACGCTGGTCACGCTGTGACCGGATGCTGACGTCGGCATCCAGTCAGTGTTGACTGGTTGCGCACAGGAGGCGATGGTCGGATCGGACGCTGGGCGCATCAGGTCATGTGTGACCGAACTCCGATAACTATTTCCACATGAAAAACCCTTACTAGCCTCGACTGGACCTTGGGTTGGCCGCGTCCGATCATTTCTTCAGGCGCGTCCGGTCACCGCTTTGACTGTGCACTGACTAACTTCGCAACCGTTGAAGATCAACGCATAGTATTTGAACGAGGACACGTGGTGCCCACCCGTGGGCTTAGCGCGCAGCGACCGAACACTGAGGCTGCGTCCGGTCAACCCGATTGGCGCGTCCGGTCGTCCCGAGGCAGGCACATTGTTGAGCCTAATGGCTCTATTCTTTGGGGACGCTTATAAATAGTTGGTGACCGACTCTTGGAGACCCCTCTTGGCAATTTTGATCATCTTGATATCCTCTTGAGTTGAGCATACTCCCTCCCACTCATCTCCGTTACTTGGTTGCTAATTCAAAGTGACATTGAGTGATTCCAAGTGCATTTGCTTGAGTGATTGCATCTAGTGGCACTTGGGGATCGTTTGAGCTGTGGGATTCTCGTTACTCTTGGTGGTTGCCGCCACCTAGACGACTTGGAGCAGCGAAGGAGTTATGGCAAGAGTTGGTGATTGTTCTTGGCCACCTCCGGATGATTGTGAGGGGTTCTTGTGCCTTCCCCGGCGGAGTATGTTGACGGCAGTTATCATCCATCATAAACTATGAACTTTGTGTATAGAAATGGTCACCAATAGAAACTTAGGGGTTTTAAATGATAATTTTCACAAGTTTTGGTGAATTTATATTTTTAGCAAGGTTATTCTAGAAAACAAGAAAAGGAGGATTGAAATGTCAAAAAGGAACGAAACTTAACCGTGACAAAATATGCACCAGAAGACTATAGAAGACACCAAAAGACACCAGACGAAGCAGAGGAGCAAAGGCTACCAGGTGGGGTCGCTTGGCCCCACCATCAGGGCCGTCCGGCCCCTCACAGAGAGATCTAGCCATGAGCTTCTAGAACATTCCTCCATCGCCTCCTAGGGTTGCATCTACACCATTGCTTCAAGTTGGTTTGATCCAAAGGTTGACGTTCCATCCTCAGGACTATAAATACAGGCCCTGACCCCCTTGAGATATATCATTGCATCCTACAATTCATTTGTCAAGAGTAGAGCAGAAATTAGGGTTTTCAGAGATTAGAGAGACTCTAGTTCTTCAAGTTCTTAATATAGGCTTTCTAGTAAGGTTCAAGTAGAGTTGGGCTATTTTTGCTCGGGATTTCGGATCTGTTTGTCTAGAGACTGGTAATTAGCCATTGTATTTCATTTATGACTTTGTTCTATTTCATTATTATGTTGCTATTTATTATGTTCTTAATTTGCTCTGGTTGTATATTTGATATAGTTATAGTTGATGATGAATTTATGCATATGTTCGTAGAGCACATAATTCAATTCTCGAGAGAGTTAGGTGGTATATATTATGTAAGCGTGGTGCTTAGATATTATCTACCTACGAATGCCCCCTACATGTCAGGTCGTGTGGTAGATCGCGGGTGTGACAGACCCGTTGAATCCTATGTAGTCCATCCCCTGTGTGTAAGACTTGTAGAACCCGGTCTTGAAGGAGGGGACGAGTATGTTTCTGATCCTCCCTAGTTGATGTTCCTTATGCTTATTTTCTGATTTAGTTATGCTATAGATGAAAGTATATATGCTTGAGTGTGCAAAAGACTTAGTATATAGGAATGACTTAGGAATCTTTTACTCTAACCGAATCTCGAGCTTAGCCATACTTCATTAGTTGAGTCTATGTTCTTTATCTCTGAAATATCATTATCATGTTGCATTCATTATCATTTATTTATCGTTTACTTGACTTACCCCTGCTAAAGTATAAGAGTGGTTGGTTTATCATAGGTTTGCACATTTATAGTTAGCCATATGAACATTTGTCTCACGGTCCTTTCTTTGGGATTAAAATAAATAATGATACTCGGTATACTCTCGAGTAGAATGTTATAATGGTGATTTATCTGTGCACTTGCAGATACTTATGTTTCAATATTATTTAGAATTTTCAAGTGTAGTTATAATTACCAGCATTTCTGGCATCACGCTATGGATGACAACTTAGTACATAGTGATATAAGAAGTGTCAACAAGCATTCTTGGCGCCATTACCGGAGAAGAAAGAGTAGTATAGCAAAAGAAATAAATACTTATAGATAAACCATAACCTTTACTATAGCAGGTTTACCCTTGTTTGTCTTTGTCTATGTATTTTATATAGGATAAGTGCAGGATTGGTTGTGATCCACCAACTTTCATCAATCAGAATCAACCAAATCAAGAGAAAGCTTAATATCAATTTGTGAAGCCATGGCTGAGAAGACTCTGCATGAATTCTCTGCTCCAAGCACTAAGAACATTCATGTTGGACCAACACTCAACACCAATAACCATGAATTTGAGCTCAAGCCAAGCCTCATCAACATGGTGCAAGCTACTACATTTAGTGTAAAGGCACATGAAGATGCTAGTGCTCATTTGCAGAATTTTTTGGAAATTTGCAGCACCGTTGTCATTAAGGACATTGCTCAATATATCATACTACTTCGTTTGTTTCCATTCTTACTGGAGGGAAGAGCGAAGCAATGGTTCTACACCAACAAAGATCAAATCAACACATGGGCAAAATGTTCAAAAGCCTTCCTAAAAAAGTTTTTCTAAGTAGGCAAGACCAATGCCTTAAGAGGAAAGATTACAGATTTCCATCAGCAAAAAGGTGAACCTATTCCAGAAGCATGGGAGCGTTTTTAAGAATACATCTCAGATTATCCTCATCATGGAATGGAAGAATGGTTACTCATGCAAACATTCTATTATGGATTAATTCAAAAATCTCGTGAACAACTTGATGCCACTGCTGGAGGATCATTTATGTCACTCACAGCTGGAAAAGCTAAAGTTCTTATGGAAAAGATAGCAGCAAATCAAAGCTGGATAACATGCAATATTCAATCATGCCATAAGAGTGAAGAAGTTCTAGAAGAAAATTGTGCACTATCAAGCAAGATGGATGTACTGATGAATTGGCTCGAACAGCGAGACAACTATAAGAAAGACCATCAAGCCATTCAAGATGCATTCAATGCTCAGAACAAATGTGGAGAATATTTAGGAGTTGAGTTCGCTGAGTCACAAGAAGATATTAACACCATCATCAACAACTCTGTTCCACAACAACATAAGCAAGGATGGAGTCAACCTCGATCGACCAACCAAGGTAGGTACTAAGGTAATTATTATAATTCTACCAATTCTAGACAACCACCCTTAAGAGATTTAATCTTAGAACAAGCTAGAATTAATGATAACCTTGCAAAAAGGCTTACTTTTAATGATAAAATCCTAGAAAGTATAAATACTAAAATGGATAGTTTTTCTTCTGCTGTTAAAGAACAAATCATTTTCAATAAAAAGATAGAAGTGCAATTAGCACAGTTAGCTTCTGCTCTGCCTTTTGCCACTAACCTTGAGAAGGTCAAAGCTATAACCACAAGAGGTGGCAAGTCTACTCATGATCCACCATACCCAAAAGGGGCAGGTAAGACAGTGGTGGTAGTGCAAGAAGAAGAAGAGAAGGAAGACGATGAAATTTTACCACAAGAGCAAGAATTACAGCAAGATTTTCGTGACACCACTTTCCTACCGTTTTCACGCAGAAATAGAAAGGCCAAAATGGAAGAGCAGTTTGATAAGTTTGTGGAGGTAATCCAAAAGTTATATATCAATATTCCGTTGCTAGATGCCATCTAGGTACCTACATACGCGAAGTATCTCCGAGACATCCTCAACAACAAAAGACCTCTGCCCTCTACCAAAGTGATTAAGCTAACGGAGGAGTGTAGTGCGGCCATCCTGGTACATGAAGTATCTCCAAGACATCCTCAACAACAAAAGATCTTTGTCCTCTACCGAAGTGATTAAGCTAACAGAGGAGTGTAGTGCGGCCATCCTGGTACGTGAAGTATCTCCGAGACATCCTCAACAACAAAAGACATCTGCCCTCTACCGAAGTGATTAAGCTAACGAATGAGTGTAGTGTGGCCACCCTCAACACTTCACCTATCAAGAAGAAGGATCTCGAATGCCCCACTATTAATTGTTCAATCGAAAGCTAGAATTTTGAGAATACAATATGTGATCTTGGCGCAAGCGTCAGTGTCATGCCCAAGAAGGTTTTTGACAAGCTCAACTACTCTATGCTAACACCAACTTCAATGTGTCTGCAACTAGCCGACTAATCGGTCCGCTATCCTGTAGGAATCACTGAGAATATTCCAGTAAAAATCTAAAACTTTTTTGTTTCTGTAGATTTTGTAGTACTTGATATGCAAGAAGAAATGAAGACACCTCTTATCCTTGGAAGACCATTCCTGAGTACCACAAATGCCCACATTGATGTTGGAGCTGGAGAAATTAAATTCAACATCAATGAAAAAGAAGAGTGATTCACATTCAAGCCACGACCGGAGCAACGCTCAATCTTGGAGTGTCATGAAGAACAAGAATCAAGGTCATTATCTTCAGGACTAGAGAATACACCCAAAGAATAAATCAACTAGAGAAGTCCAGTTCGGTAGACTTAAAATTCGCGAACTCTTCGCCGGAGGTAACTCGGTAGTTATCCATACTTTAATTTTCGCATTGCATTTGCATATATACTTTCCTAATAAGTGCATTAGAGAAAACAAAATAAAAATTGGCATCATGGCATTAATAAAATTTAAGCCCCACATAAATAATTTTTACGAAGCATAAAACCCTCGTGAATAATATTTACTGTGGTGGAAGAAAAAATATAAAAATACCATCATTTAAATTCTTATTTTCCATAGTATCATAAAAGTATTTTCTTTTTCATACTTATGTGTTTATACGGTATAAATACAGGGAACATGTGGGGTCCACTCAACCACCACCTATCACTTCCACTTACACCACTTCATCACCCACCATCTCCATTATTTCACCACCATTCAAACTCCCATCTCTTCCTGTCATCTTTTCCACCGAAAGGAGCACCAAGGAGGCAAGCATTTACTTAGATACGAAGCAAAGAACCACCAGGAAAATGGAGAGGGCAAATGGCCAAGGGTGGGGCCAACCGGCCCCACCACCATGCCAACCGACCTTCCTCTTCTTCCTCTATAAAAGCCACTCCTCCTGGCTGCCAAACTTATTCATACACATTGCATTCTGCTACTGCAAGCTCAAAATTTCAGTTCTAAATTTCATAGTTGAAATCCACTCCATTTGGAGAGTTTTGAGTGAGTAGAAGAGAAGGGAGTGTGAGAGTGATCTTGGTGCAAGAGTTTGAGTAAGAAATTAGTGGAAGTGCTGCTGAAATCTTAGTGGAAGAATTAAATATTAGAGGGTAGGTGTTGTCCACATTAAAAGCAAAGATTAAAAGAAGTTAGGGAGAAATAATAAATTTTCAACTTGAACGACTGACTCCCGGATTACTAACTTTTTGGATGGTTGAATCTCTAACATTTTTCCCTAACCTTCACTATTTCCACTAGTTGTATTTGTGTTTCTGATATTTTGCAGGATGAGTAAGTTCATGAGCAAGGCCAAGAGCGCGCTCGGTTCGGTTTCCTTCCGTCGGACAAGTAGTCATACGTCATTCCGTGCTGGCTCTGACATGGAGGTTGATCCGCCAACTTTCGCTGCCAGTTCTTCATCATGCCAACGTCAAGAGGTACTCTACACTCTCCTAAGGGACAACCACATCAAGTTCGAAGACGATCGAGAGAAGAAGATATACAAGCAGTTGAAGGATCAGGAGTTCACGCTGACCCCTATCATCGACCTGAACTTTCTACAGTCAGTTGCTGCAGAAACTAGGTCCAGCAGTAGGCAGGAGTACCTCTGCCCGTTTCACAAGGAACCAGAACCTGAGGTATCAAGGTGAGGATATTGCTCCTCCAGAGCCGGCCTTCACCAACTACTTTGAATTCGACCAAGCAGGACCATCACAAGCACATCATCCGGGCTGGGAGGACCAATCTCCCTATCAGTCAGAAATGTCATCAGACACACCATGGGGGCAAGGTAATTTCACTAACTATCATCTGCAGGAGTATGAGGAGGCAACAAGCAATGTCCAGAGGGGGCGCATGTCCTTCTTCGCACGGGGCATCCATGACCATGCAAGCTTCCACGGCCCATTCCCATATCATGTGCCTCATTCTCAGCAATACTACTAGCCTCCGCATCACCAACCACCACCCATGGACCATGATCAGCAAGACTTCTACGGCCGCTTCGACAACTGTCTGGCCACTCTTGAGGAGGGTCAGCAAGAGATAAGAACCACTTTGCACCAACAAGCACAATGGCAGCAGCAGACATCGCAAATCCTTGAAGAGATCCAGCAGTATGAGCAGCAACAACAAGCCAACTTCAGTTATTTGTTCAGTGGTCTTGGCTTGGATTTCCCGCCGCCACCGCAACAATGAGACCCGTTTCACCAACTAGCTTGGGGGAGGACCTCTATATCAAGGTGAGTTTTCCTCTCCCCCTCTTTTAATTATATGCAAGTTTGTTATTTCTTTCTTAGTTTGAGTTTAAAAAAATACATAACTAGAAAACAAAATAAAAATTTATCTTTGTTTCCTACTAGTATTTATCTTTTCATGTCAGCATATAAAATGAAAATCCAAAAACAGAGTGAGTATATAAGTTTTCTTAAATTTTCTTAAGTATATAAGTTTGCTTAAATTTGTTTAAGTCTAAGCTAGTGTGTTTTTCTTGTTTTTATGAGTTGAATAAAAAATAAAATTTAAAGATAGTCTCTATCAATGAAAAGATGAAAAAAATGCTCAAGTTATAATTCTTTTTAAGTACCTAGTTTTTAGTCTTGAATTCTCCTACATTTTGAATGAAGTTGATTTAGTATGAGAATTTGCTCTAAACTTGAAATCTGTGGATAGCAATTGCTTGAACTAAATCTAGGTAATTGACAGATATGATATAAGAAAGTTTGAGCTGCTATTTATCTTTTTCAAGTGACACTTGATTTTTGAAGATTTATCTTTAAAATCTGAAATTCACATGATGGGATTCTACGTGACAAAGTTTGAATTCCTACGAGAGTTAACATAAATATATTTATGCTAGGAAAAAACTTCTACTTTCATGTTATTGTATTTCATTGAGTTTAGTCAAACTTTGTTGTTTGCCTTATGAGAGGTTTGCCATACTCTTAAAATCAAGATCACTCTACACCTACCACCACTCACACCATTCCATCTTGTTCCATCCAAAATGTTTTACTCCTACACTAGGAGGAAACACCAAAAATATTCCACTTAGGTTTCCATCAAATAAATGCTCTAAAGTCTTTGTTGTTATCTCTCAAAAATATTTTGTATGAGAAAAGAAACATGTGGCTCTGCAAAAGAAAGAATTGAAAAAAAATGGATAAGTGTCTGAAGAATTAAACCAATGGGTACTTTGATGCCCGCCTGAAAAAAAGAAGAAGAAAAGAGAAGAAAAAGATAGCCCATGTTTTCTTGCAATTATTTCCAAGTTCAAATGAGAGATATGTTTTCAAGGAGCAATGTAGAATTAAGATTAGCCATCATAAATATCCACCTCATTCTATAGACATGCACATTTTGATTTGATTGTATGACTTAACTCTCTTTGGATCCATTGTTTGACTTTACAATATATGTTTGCAAGTATGCTCTCTTATACAATTACTATTCCTATGAAATCCACATAAACTTTAGTGTAGGAAGAAAGGCATATCATTTGTTGCCTTGGTGGGGATAAAAAATACTATATAAATGGGAGACTTGAGAGTGTCATGCAATGAATCTCTGAGTTTTATTTTTTAAAAAACTTACGAAAAACTTCGGAATGAAGATTGAACAAAGAATTTGAGATATAGTGCTTACTTGATTGTTCTATCTTTCAATTGCTCGAGATCAGGTAAAAGCTCAAAAGCTCTATGGTTGAAAGAAATATGAGTAAGTTTGAAAGTTAGATTAGTGAATTTCAATCTGAAGGAGAATTTTTGCTCGAATGCATGTGTACTTTTGAGGAGTCGTATAAAATTTGTGAAATCTCAATCCGATCATTTAAGTTCGCTTTGCTAAGGGACTAGCAAAGATTTAGCTTGGAGGAGCTTATTGACGGCAGTTATCATCCATCATAAACCATCAACTTTGTGTATAGAAATGGTCACCAATAGAAACTTAGGGGTTTTAACTGACAATTTCCATAAGTTTTGGTGAATTTATATTTTTAGCAGGGTTATTCTAGAAAACAAGAAAAGGAGGATTGAAATGTCAAAAAGGAACGAAACTTAACCGCGACGAAATATGCACCAGAAGACTATAGAAGACACCAGAAGACACTAGACCGAAGCGGAGGAGCAAAGGCTACCAGGTGGGGCCGCCTGGCCCCACCATCAGGGCCGTCTGGCCCCTCACAGAGAGATCTAGCCATGAGCTTCTAGAACATTCCTCCACCGCCTCCTAGGGTCGCATCTACACCATTGCTTCAAGTCGGTTTGATCCGAAGGCTGACGTTCCATCCTCAGGACTATAAATACAGGCCCTGACCCCCCTGACATATATCATTGCATCCTACAATTCATTTGTCAAGAGTAGAGCAGAAATTAGGGTTTTTAGAGATTAGAGAGAGCTCTAGTTCTTCAAGTTCTTAGTATAGGCTTTCTAGTAAGGTTCAAGTAGAGTTAGGTTATTTTTGCTCAGGATTCCAGATCTGTTCGTCTGGAGACTGGTAATTAGCCATTGTATCTCATTTATGAATTTGTTCTATTTCATTATTATGTTGCTATTTATTATGTTCTTAGTTTGCTCTAGTTGTATATTTGATATAGTTATAGTTGATGATGAATTTATGCATATGTTCGTAGAGCACCTAATTCAATTCTCGAGAGAGTTAGATGGTACATATTATGTAAGCGTGGTGCTTAGATATTATCTACCTACGAATGCCCCCTACATGTTGGGTCGTGTGGTAGATCGCGGGTGTGACAGACCCGTTGAATCCTATGTAGTCCATCCCCCGTGTGTAAGACTTATAGAACCCGGTCTCGAAGGAGGGGACGAGTATGTTTCTGATCCTACCTAGTTGATGTTCCTTATGCTTATTTTCTGATTTAGTTATGCTATAGATGAAAGTATATATGCTTGAGTGTGCAAAAGACTTAGTATTTAGGAATGACTTAGGAATCTTTTACTCTAACTGAATCTCGAGCTTAGCCATACTACATTAGTTGAGTCTCTGTTCTTTATCTATGAAATACCATTATCATGTTGCATTTATTATCATTTATTTATCTTTTACTTAACTTATCCCTGCTAAAGTATAAGAGTGGTTGGTTTATTATAGGTCTGCACATTTATAGTTAGCCATATGAACATTTGTCTCACGGACCTTCCTTTGGACTTAAAATAAATAACGATACCCGATGTACTCTTGAGTAGAATGTTACAATGGTGATTTTTCTGTGCGCTTGCAGATACTTATGTTTCGATATTATTTAGAGTTTTCAAGTGCAGTTATAATTACCAATATTTCTGGCATCGTTCTAGGGATGACAACCTAGTACATAGTGATGTAAGAAATGTCAACAGAGCGCCAAAGGCAACTCTACTGGATTGCTCGTGTCATTGAGCGACCTCACTTGTGGGTAGGTTCTTGCGGTGTCCACAGGTTGGATGAGGTTCGTGCTACACCTCTTAGCCGTCGAACCAGCAAATGTTGGTCGACACAACGGGGACATAGCGTGCCGGCAAGCACGTGAACCTCGGGAGAAAAATATTTGTGTCTCCTGCCATTTGGTATTCTCCCGGTGTATTGATTGGTTATCATCTTGGTGATTGGTTCATCCCTTACGCGGCGGTATAACAATCTTGAATTCTTTATTACTTTTCCGCAAACTAGTTGTAACAAGCTCTTTAGTGTAGCTAGCTTTGAGAGCTTGCTTTGTAGCTTAAGTTCTTCTAGTGGAGCTCTTTAGTGTAGCAAGTTTGAGAGCTCTTAGTGAGTAGCTACTTAGCTCTTGTGTGTGCTTAGTGTTTATAGCAACTAGAATTGTTTGGATAGGTGGCTTGCAACCCTGGTAGAGCTAGAGCAAAATTACATTACGCCGTTTGTCTTACTAATCAAATTGCTCTAGTGATCTTGTAGATTTTTATTGGGCTATTCACCTCCTTTCAGCCATATCAGGACCTTTCATTTGTATAGGACCTTGCTTGGGGGTGTTTGGAATTGCTTTATGAACTCTACTCTACAAACTTCACCGTGGAGCAGCTCTATGAAAAACATGGAGTTTGTGAAGCACCCCTTCTCTCATAACTTCACCTTTTTTTTTTCTAGAGCAGAGTTGCGTGGAGCTGAACCTATTTGGCTGAAAAACGTGGAATAGGACAGTCCCATGCTAGTAGGAAGCAATAGTAGTCCAGTAAGCGTACACATCCTTTGTTGGCGCGAGCACACTGCACGTCACCAGTCCCACAGCGAGAGCTAGCTCACCGAACAGATCACATCATCATTGCCTTACCCTTTACGAACACACATGACATATACTTTTCTCTTGTTTGGCCTTATTTAGATGCACCTTAAAAGTTAGAATTTTTTCACTCTCTCAATCACATCAATCTTTAGACCCATGCATGAAGTAGTAAATATAGGTAAAAAAATAACTAATTACACAGTTTAGTTGGAAAATCACGAGATGAATCTTTTGAGCCTAGTTGGTCCACGATTGGATAATATTTGTCAAATAAGACGAAAGTGGTACTATTCATCGGGTTCATTTTTTTCAATCTAAACGAGACCTTGTTTAACATTTCTCAAAAGAAAAATGAGAAGCAAACAAACAGAAAAGTGAAAGAAACCCGAGCAAATTAAAGAACACACGGACCACGTATACTCTTTGGCCCATCACGTTTATTGGCAGTACGTCCGATGCCCGGAGAAATGATGGTCACAACACAAACCATCATGGAAGAAATTAAAACACGGCAAACAAACACACACGCCCACCACAAATGAATATATAAAAATTCGTCCCATCAGTCTGCTGCTATCATCGATCCCAGGCTCTATCTCAGCCGTCGTAATCGTAAGTCTAAGGTAGCTAGCTGATCGAGCGCGGCGGCACATGGCGGCCGGAGAGAGCTCCGTCGACCATCGGCACAGGGGCTGCTGGTGCGGCAGCGGCACCAGTACTAGTTTAACATTATCGTCCCCGGCGAAACCGAGTTCGCCATCACGTCATGTTTCCACGCCAGCGCCCGCGCCGCACATGGCGACGAACGGACAGCCTGGGGCGCGCGGCTGCTGCTGGTGCTGGCCACGGGTATGGTATATGGGTCCACTCCATCATCCGTCGGGCCCGATCGATTACCGCAACGGCGTCGTCGCGAAAGCGTGCGCCCGCGCGAAACAAAGTCTCGGCCATGCCCCGTTGTGGCATCGTCCATTGTCCTGTCCAGATGAGGAATCTAGGGGGTGCATCAGGAATCAACCAGCAGGTTAGGTGTTGTGCGTGATGCAGATGCATGCAGCATGTGTACTGTGGTATGGCCTTCCTTTTCTGTTTATTATATGAAAAAATTCAGAAAAGAAGAACCACTACCATGACAATATATATACAGGCAGCATGTTTGTCGGTCGGTTGTGTTTAATCTCGCTTATCATTACAACCGTATTTCGATTCATCAACACCTGCGGAATAGGCAGCACACCCCTTCAACGCGCGCGTGCATCAGTTCAGGTATCAGCGTTCATCTTCTACGGGTTTTGTCTTCGTCCTCACGTCTTCTTTCTCCTCTATTCATCTTCTCCACCTCCCCCACCCCCCTGGCCAGCCTCCTCCGCCTCTTCTTCCTCATATATTCATCTTCCGTAACTACCCCTCCAGCCTCCTCTACCTCCTATGCGGCCGGCTAGAACGCCAGCAACCTCACTGTCTTGTTGTTAGCCGAATGGCACGACGACGACACCAATGACTGAGATCAGGTATGTCCATGCATGTACATGACTAGCTAATTAACAACGCCACGACACAGGTCCAACAAACCAAACCATGCACACAATTCAGCGTCACACAGCAGGTGCGGGTCTACTACTCGATTTAATATCATCACCTAGCAGATCCGGTTTCCAATTATATGTCGTTTTGGACATAATCTCACATACCAAGGAGCCATTAACTGTGATGTATATTTCCTGCTTTGCCCATATTAAAAAGAGTCAAGGGGCGCTCATATCAATATACTCTGCTGGCTCGATTGGTTACTATCCTCTGAAATGGGTCGTGTGGCCGGGGTTCGATTCCTCGCTGCCTCAATATTTTTGCACTTACCAGACATTTTGCATGGCATTATGGCTTGCATCGTGGCCGGAGTAGGCTGCATGGCTGCGAGCCTGCGACGTACTGCTGCACAAAATTTTCTCAGCGCGCCATGTTTCTTTTCTTTTCTGTTCGTTTGCATTTACATGTCCAGATTTTTGTAATAGGCTTTGATTTAAACATGGTGGAGGCAACCCATGATGGTTTGGATTTGAACTTGCCACTAGAAGATGAGAATCACATTGGTGATCAAGGTGGGATCGACTTGAACTTGGAACCACCTGTGGCTGCAGCTCGTAAGTGACAATTTTTCTTTGTTTTTCAATTGTGTTCCGATGCCATTGCCAGCACCATCAACTGATAATGGCCTTCTTGACGTTTCTGTAGGTACTAGGAAAGTGCTACTAGATGAAGATAGAAGAAGGATCTGCTTCTTGGACTCTATGCGGTACCGCCGGTCACCTTGATGAGCCGGTCGCCGCGCCACTCCTCCTCCACGAGGCGCTTCCATGGACTCTGCGGTACCACACTCGGCGAGGCGGGCTCGACAGCGCTCGGCAAGGCAGACATGGAGGCGGGCTCGACGGCGCTCGGCGAGGTGGGCTCGACGGCGCTCGGGAGGCGCTCGTCGTCGCTGACATGCTCCTTGTCCTCCATGGTGCAGCTCATGGCTTTTGGGCTAGTCCTGTGAGCAACCAGCGGCCCCTAGTAGTACTACTAGCAAGCAAGAAAGCGAAGAGCACCAAGCGACGTAAATTGATTGAGCGGAGCAGCGGCCGCTTGTCCCATGCGCATGCAAATTAAATGAAGGGTAGAGCAGTCCAGATTGAAGCAAAAAAATACAAAACGACATCCTTTAGGCTCCTCAGCTTCCAAGCCTCCAGCGACATATATTTGGATACCGGAGGGAGTACATGCTTAATTAACACACGACGGGGGTGACCATCATCATCATCAGGTCAGCTGTTTCGAGCTAGCTAGCTAATAACTTTGAGATGGGTTAATGGCGGAGTAAGCGAGAGAAGGCTGCTGTTCTTTCAGATGCTCACGGCCATCTGGCTCATGGCGGCGGTTCCCTGCTGCCGAGCCCGCCGCACGCCTTGCGGAGATCTCTCCTTGCATGCGCCACTGACCCCATCGACGCCGGCATCTTCAGGAACACTGGCTTTCTCTGGACCTGCTGGACACATCAGCTTGTGCTTGCCCGCCGCGCTGGAACCACTGCCTTGCTCTCGCGCCGGCGACCTTACCTTCACGCCCCGTATCAGCTGTGGATACGTACATGTACAACAGAAACGGTTTCAGGGGTTATGAGTTGCTGCTGCTGAAACCCAAGTGCACAAGATCAAAGATGCCACTGTACACTTGAGATTGACATCTACATACAAACAGTGCATGCAAAACAATTGTGGTGAATTGCCGTGCAGCTTTCAAGGACATCGACCAAGACACTTGACCAATGCATAATTTAAAGGCATATGTATATTGATCTAAAACGAACATATATAGCAAGGAAATAGACAGGAAGAGGACATTACATATTTGCCCGACTTGACATCGGAGTAGATCACTATGAAATCCCCCTCCTGAAGCTCATTGGAACGAACAAATTCTCCTGCAAGTTGAGAAAAGCAGAAAAATGTTTAGATCAGACCATGACAAAGAAAAGATGTCGAGATCGAATGGATAGAAATCATAACGTAAGATCCTCTCACCTGTGTTCTCTAACAGATACATTCTGCTCTTGTTGTTGGGCCAAAACCTACGTGCATGCAATAAGGAGCTGATGAGGCACTGACATTACACTAGCACAACGTCGATACTAAACCATATAAATAATAAATTTAATTTGCACTTTCAGAACAAAATATCACCAGATCATATACAAATACAAAAAAAAAAAGAAAGCTACCTATTTTGCAAAGAACTTCCCGTTTTGCAACGGGTTTTTTTTTCGAAACTCGGTAAGAGAATTGTTGAGGAACTTTGTTGGCGTCTGGTTCGATGAAAGGTAACGCAATCTGTTATTTGGGGGACTGGATAGCGATGCAGACGTTTGGTTCAATTTTGCGTAATCAGATGTTGTCCTATTAATCGGTGACACCGCTCGTCTCCGACCCTTATTGCGCTGCCGCCGTCTCTCCGTATTACAGTTACACTGTGTTACCGTTACGACACCGAACTACTCAAAGTCAGCAATCAACGATCCCACCGACTAAACCCACGTGAGCTGATTTCATTTGCGGTTACGTTACACGAGGATGAACACTTTTGATTCTATCGGGTGGACCTTTCTCCTGGAGGTCATGGAGGCACTGGGTTTTAGCGCCAAATGGAGAGACTGGGTGGCAACGTTACTTGGCACTGCCTCGTCAAGAGTTCTTGTTAATGGATAGCCGACTAGAGGAATCAGACATGCAACAGGACTCAGAAGGGCGATCCTCTCTCGCCGCTGCTGTTCATATTGGCCATAGACCCGCTACAACGCATCATCGAGGTCGCAGCAAACAAGGGCATACTCAAATCGATCCTTCCAAAGGCAGCAAAATTGCGTTGTTCTCTGTACGCTGATGATGCAGCGATTTTTTGCCATCCATCAGCAACAGAAGTGGATCGGTTGCATAAACTCTTGAGTTTCTTTGGGGACTGCTCTAGCCTTAGGATAAACATCTCAAAGATGGAGATTTTCCCCATTCGACTGGACAACGCAGTGGTAACTCAGCTTCTTCAAAACTTCCCGGGAAAAATTTGCAAATTCCCAGGTAAATACTTAGGACTTCCACTTCATATTCGCAAGCTCCGTAGGATCGAGGTGCAACCTCTGATCGACAAGATAGGAAGTCGCCTGCCAGGGTGGAAAGGTAGACTACTCTCCACATCCGGAAGGGAAACTTTGGTCAAGACAGTGCTTTCCTCGCAGCCAATTTATCACATGACCGCCTTCCCAGAACAAAAGTGGCTCAAACGAAAGATCGATCGATTGCGAAGGAGTTTTCTCTGGAGAGGTGAAACACCAGATAAAGTTTATGGAGGTCATTCTTTGGTGAATTGGCCCACGACATGCCTTCCAAAAATAAAGGGTGGATTGGGGGTTCTAGACTTAGAACGCTTCGCCAGAGCTTTGAGATTGAGATGGCTATGGTTTCAATGGAAACACAAGGAACGTGCATGGAACGAACTGGATGTCCCTTGTGACGGGCGCGACCGAAACCTTTTTGCCGCTTCAACAGTTGTAACAATAGGAGATGGGAAGACTGCTCGCTTCTGGACGTCGTCCTGGGTTGAGGGGATGACTCCTAAGAATTTAGCACCGACACTATTCCTCAAATCAAGAAGGAAAAAACTATCAGTTCATAAAAGCACTTCAAGATAACAGATGGATTGCTCACATCTTACCCCTCCAAACGGCGCAGGAAATAAAGGAATATGTCATGCTATGGGAAAAGGTAAATGATATCCGGCTAGTAGAAGACAGAGAAGACGAGATACGCTGGCGCTGGACGAACAATGGGGAGTATACAACCAAAAGTGCCTACCGTGGACAATTTGAAGGCACCTATGGGAAGCTAAAGCTAATGCCAATTTAGAGAGCAGCAGCATAACCTAAATGTCGTTTCTTTGCATGGACCCTACTACATAAGAAAAACCTTACCGCCAACAATCTGTTGAGGCGCAATTGGTCAAATGATCCAATCTGCAAACTTTGTGATACTGAGCCAGAGACACCATTACACCTTTGCAAAGATTGTCAATACTCAAAGCAAGTGTGGTCCTTCTTGAAAGAATGTCTGGACCTATCTGTGATTGATGCAGTGCCGGTGACGGGATCTTTACATGGGTACTGGCGTAGGTGTCGAGCTAAAGTCGAAAAGGAACAGAAGAAAAAAGTTCGACGGTATAATGATATACTTCTGGTGGAACATATGGAAGGAAAGGAATAGACGAATTTTCCAACAGAAAAGTTTACAACCATGCCAAGTAACTCTTCTATGTAAAGATGACATACAACAATATCAACTTGCAACAAGAACGACGGCCCAAGGAGAAGAACAGTGAGCGTCGACGAGAGCTTGGAAAGTCTAAGTGGTTTCCTTTTGTTTTTCTGTGTTTTCGTTTTCGGAGTCACGTTTTAGGCGTGCAACCATGGTGCCGTAGTAGTAGTAGTCGTGGTGGCATTGGTCGCTCAATAGCGATTCTTGTAATCGTTTTGTTTCTCTTTTGTCTCGTCTAATAAATTTTCGGCAAAGCTCTTGCCGCCCTTTAAAAAAACCAAATCAGAAAAACGAACCACACAAAGACAAGAAAAGCACGAAACAAGAAAGAAGAAAAAAAAGGGAGGAAGGAGGGAAATAGAACAAACACAACTACGGCTGCTGCTAAAGATTTGCAACCTGCTGCCAAAACTCGCAGCTTAAGGACGGCCACCTAAAGGAAGTAACAACTGCCTTGAAATAACTCGAGCTACATAAAGTTTTTTTTTTGGAGGGAAGCTACCACAAGTAGTTATTAGACTACCCGCAGTGGGTACTCTAAAGGGATACTCTAAAGCTTTAGAGTATGAATATAGAGTAAAAACTACTGCACTTGGTACTCTAAAACGATACTCTATCCTTTCTCTCACTCTATATTTAGAGTGGTACGGTGCTTACTCTATAGTGGGCAGTGGCAGGCCCCACTGGCTAAACAAAGGAAAAAATACTATAACTCACAAACCAAAAATCTAAATTAAATTTCGATTGCACCATTAAATTCGTCTCAATAAATCCTTCAAAACTAGATCACACATGAATATATTTAGATAAAGTGACAAGTGGGTCCCACAATGGATAGAGTGGATAGAGGATGATATAGAGGATGGATGAGTGCGGGAGAATTGAGTATAGAGGAGAGGATCTTGCTGACTATGACATATAGAGGATGAATATAGAGGTCCATGAGTGCGGATAGCCTTAGCAAGCTGGAGGAAGAGGCCATTTTCAGAACAAATATCACCTGATGGTACTGAGCATATGCAGAATATTTTAGTACTGAAACAACCGAGATTAGCAATGCAAGTTGGAGAAGAGACATGTTTATTGCGTGCAGAATTCCGTGTAGACGAGTGCATGCCACTATTTGCTCCTGGGATTCTCATCAGTACTCACTTGCCCAATTGGGAAAGAAAGGGGCCATGCCACAGTGATGCCGTACTCATGCCATTTACTATTTCTGGCCCAGTAGTGGTACTACCTTTATATCTCTCTGCCCCCAATAAACCAAGAACACGCAGTTTTCAATCAATCAAACAAAGGAATGGGAGAAGAAACAGATTCGAGGGAAACAACCAACAAATGGATTTATCAATGCTCGGCTATCCCAAATAATCCCTAGCCTAATGAGACTCACCTGTACCGCATGTTCCATACGCGCGATGTTCCAATGTCCTCCAGGGGGATCGAGATGCCATCCCTCGTCGTGAGCTCTGGCAGGTGAACCTCCGCTTCCTTCTGAATCGTCCAAAGAAGACAAAGACGATTTTTAGGAGAGATGCCAAACAATAGCCAACACGATTTGAAGAACAGATTCAACGCAAGCAGTTTGCAAGCTCTGATGCATAGATCTATGATCTATCCATGGCCGATTTTAGTTCAAGAACAGAAGTGCCCAATAAGTGGATGCGGCATCCGGCAGGCATGCATAAACTGCGCATCTAGCTAGATTTATATGTGCAAGTGGGGGGCTAGATATGATGCAGATCATGAAGGGCGTCGTCTGTCTCACTTTGGGGAGCACGATGCGGCCGAGGCTCCCGACGTCGCTCTGCTTCAGCACCTTCTGCAGCAGGAACCGCAGGTTCTTGTCCGCCTTGGCACCCTGCAATCCCACACACATGTTCATCAGATCCATGCGTGAACACGAGAGGAGCACGCATCGAATCCGTACGCGAGCGTACGGCACACGCACGCTTCATGCGTGCTCGATTGCTCGACGACAGCGATATGTGCGTCTGTCTATTATTACGAGCAAACAGAAGACAGATTTGGTATAGATCTCGTGCTAGCTAGCGATGTGCCGAGCTATCCATGCATGTACCTGCCGCTTATCTGAAGCCGCTGCCAGGCGCTGGGGACTGTCGTCCTGCCGAGCACCAGGCGCCGGTGGCGCGGCCACCGCTTCCAGGGAGGGAGGCACCTGCTGCACCGGCGCCCTTGAGGAATTGGACTTGATGGAGATCGGGTTCTGGACCTGCTGCTGGCTGCTCGGCGACCAGAATCCCCATGCACCGGCTGAGGGCGTGACCGGCGTGGAGTGGGCCGACCGAGGGGACGGCTCCTGCGGGTGGACGGAGCCCTGGATCTGGCCCAGGTTCAGCTGCTGGTTGCGCTGCTGCTGCAGGCAGGACAGGCGCCGCTGTCGCGCCATGCGCTTCTTGCGGGCCTCCTTGGTCGCCGAGGCCTCCACGCCTGCCATGCGCTGCGGGGCCATGGCGGCGTGGCCGCCGCCAGCGGCGCCGGCGTACTGCCCGCCGAATCCGGGGGAGAACGGCTGCGGCATAGAGTAAGAGCCCGTGGAAGCCCCAGGTGGTGGGAACGGCACGTACTGCTGTGGCCAGGCCATGTTTGCTCCGCCGGCGCCGTGCATGTCTCCCACCGTCGGCGGGGAGAACGGCTGGCTGTTCACGACCACGCTGCTCGTGCTGGAGCTCTGGTGGAAAGGGTATTGTTGGCCTCCCGCGCTCGGGTACACCGCGTCGCCACCGTATGCAGGCGGCGTGAACGGCAGCTGCTGGTAGGGCATCCAGGATGTGCCGCCGCCTGCGGCCATGTCCTGTCCGCCGGCGGGGAACTCGTATCCTGGGTTGGCGCCCGAGCTGGAGAGCTGGCCGTGCAGGCCCGCCGCCTCCTCCATCACGTCGCGAGGGCGCTTCCTCTGGAGGTGGTGGTTCTGCACCCAGGTGAGGATGAGCTTGAGCAGCTGCATGGTGCCCTGGCGCCCGCCGCCGAGCCGGGCGGCGGCGGCCTCGATGGTGGAGCGGCGGAGACGGATCCCGCGGAGATCCTCGGCCGAGATGTTTTCACGGTTGCTCGTGAGCCACTCCATGAAGAACCGCGGCAGCTCCTCCCCCGCCGCCGCCGACGACGCATCCATGCAGGCCTCCTCTCCGCCCGTCCCTTCCGGGACGGCTTTCTCTTCACGTCTGCCGTCGCACACCGGATGCGGCGGCGCGGACATGGCGTCCTCTAGCATCATGCTAACCTCCGGGAACGGCTCGGAGTCCCACGGCATGGAGAGCGACGCGAAGTCGAGGAGCTGGTCGATGTCATCGAGCGCATCAAACCCTTCCCCGGCCGAAGCAGGCTCGGAGGGCTCGCCGGCGGCGCCATCGGCGGCGGCGCCGCCGCCCCCAGCTCCTCCTGTCGTGTTGGTGTAGGCGCTGGAGGAGTTGGACGAGGAGGACGACGAGAAGGTGGAGCTGGACGGCGACGAGAGGCAAGGGAAGTCCGGGAGGGAGGGGAACGTGTCTTCAGCGAACATGAAGTCATCCGCCGCCTCCCCTCCAATCTCCTCTGCCGGGGCCTCCCCCATGTCGCCACCGCGCTCCGGCGGGTTCTCTTGGGAGTGCGGTGGCGACGAGCTGGCGGAGGCGTCCATGCAGAGGGACACGACGACAAAAGGAGGAGAGAGACGGTGCCTGTGTCTGCCGCCGCCTCTCGGTGTAGGTGTGGAGGTGGGGTGCAGTTACTGAGGAGACGAACAGGGCAAGCAGGAGGTGTTGTGGGGAAGAAGAGAGAGAGAGAGGAGGGAACCGAGATGCGGCTGCGTGGCACACGTGGCGGCCTCCGGGGGCTGTGGGGGGCGCTCCACCGCCCACGCCAGCCTCTCCTCGGCCACCCTACTTCTCGCCCCTGGGCCCTGGCTCGCACCCAATACCTCTCTCGGAGACGTGGGGCAGGAGAGGAACGGGCCCACTTGTCATCGAGGTATCACAAACCGTTATGAGTGAGGTTTCTCTGTGCACGCTCTCGGTCTATGGCAGTGGGCCGAGCGCTGTCCCAGCTGTCAGTGTCGTGTGTTTTCAGCTCTGGCCTCAGTCGCCGCGTTCTAATTTGACTGCTCCTGAAACGGAAACGAGAGCGTCAATGATGCGTGGGGCCCGCGAGCCCGTGCGTGGAAAAACCGTGTGCGCGTAGCTGTTTCAGCGCCGCAGGATGTCCGTGTCGCCGGCGCGCCGACTGAGGCCCGAGTGTTGGGACGATTTCTGACCGTCCGATGCAGACTCCACGTGATCCCACGGACGGAACCTCCGGTGGGTACCGCCGGCTTGCCTACGAAGGAGAGGAGTTTCTCTACGCGCACGCGTGAAACCTACACGGTGGGGCTACTTCCGTGACTTGAGGTGGCCAGGACGACGTGGAATCCTTCTATTGGTTGCAGCCTTCGCCCTTCGGTGTGTAGTATTAGAGATATGCAAGAGCCAGTTCATCGGCAGCCATTTTCCGGCTGCAATCTGCTGGGAACTTTGCGTGTGGATGGATAGGTGTGGACTAGTAGGAATTCCATTGAGAACTCCTCGGGGTTTTCTTAGCTCGGCTGACATAATAATCTGCAGTCCTCCTCTTACTTCATCTTTGGCCCTTTGTACTTATGTTATTTTAGCATTTTCCCACCTGTAGAGGCTAAGGGCCTGTTTAGTTGCAAATTTTTTTGCAAAATGACATTGTAGCAAATTTCGCTGTTATTTGACAATTAGTGTTCAATCATAGTCTAATTAGGCTTAAAAGATTCATCTCATCCATTTCGTCTAAACTGTATAATTAATTTTATTTTTTATCTATATTTAATACTTTATGCATGTGTCCAAAGATTCGATGTGACGGAGAATTAAAAAAATTTGCAAAATTTTTTAGGAACTAAATAGGGCCTAGGCCTTGTTTACATGGCCAAAAAGTGGCAAAATTTTTTGCATAGTAACTGTCACATCAAATCTTTGGACATATGCATGGAGCATTAAATGTAGGTAAAAAAATAACTAATTGCATAGTTTGTCTGTAAATGTCGAGACGAATCTTTTGAGCCTAGTTAGTATATGATTAGACAAATTTTGCTAAATAACAACGAAAAGTGCTACAGGAATTTTTCCAAAAAAATTCGCAACTAAACAGGGCCCTAATCGTAACTGTGCTGACAAAAAGTTGACGGGTTGACTGAGGACCAGATTTTCGGGTCTACTGTATCAAAATTCAGACAAATATTTTGGATGGTATTGCTACATTTACTGTTGGTACAAAGAGGTTTTAAAAGTTTCACCGATGCAAATGCTACTGATGAAGCTTGTTTTTTCATTTGTTTGTAGATATTTAACTTCTTTCCATCTCTAAAGGCCACCTTTAACTACCACACTCTAGTATGCTAGAATGTGATACATTTTTATTAGAGGGTGAATGAAATAGATCCAAATACAAATCTAGCAGAATAACCATGGCCAAGTTCATAAATTGAACTTTAATGAGATGCATGGAAGATTTGATAGGTAATATACAATTGTGTATGAAAGGAGGAATAGTTTCTCACTTTGTCTATGTAAACGTGAGAACCCCACAATATATTGGATACTTTGTGGACTTACATAATGTTAAGGATGATGTGTAATCCTACTGTTGGTATGAAGTTTCATCGTTGTAAGGTTGGTTTGCATAAGTGGTATATCTGGTCGGAACCTATAACGCTCGACCGTGGGTGGGATTAAATAGCATGAGATCCGATACCACTGTAAGGACAAGTACATTAGTCTTGTCTCGTAGGTGATATTATATAGTGTCACATAATTTTAAGATGACTTAATAGACAATATATACAATGGTTGTTTTTTAAGTTGTTTTATGGTAACTCATAATTCCTTAATTTATGCAAAGAATAAAAGTAAAGTTGTGAGTTGCATGACAACAATAACTTATACAATGATAGAATAGTTGTCTCATAGTCCTAAATTTTAGCTCATGAGGTGGTTGTTTCGTGAAACAACGGCCTCTTTTTCTCTCCCCTCTCTTTTTTCTCCACATCGGCAAAAATCCTACGTGACACTACATGAGACGGCACACGAGACAGCTGACGTGTAGCAATGTAACAGCCAGTTACAACCAAACGCGAAATAACGGCATCAGAAGACGGCGCAAAAAGGAGTAACCAAACACCACCCTAATACTGTATGACTGAAGGTTTCCAGTTCAGAATCTGCCGCAGGCCGGCCCAAGCGCGCTGTCCGGCCCAACTACCACGTCGTAGAACCCGAGTGACCAAGCTAGATGCTACGTGTGCTCTGTGTGAGGAGAGGCATGAGACAATTGTAATAACAGAATTGAACTCTCTGCTTATCAGTCATCGTACTACTCCTGCTCCTCCTCTCGCGCACCTCTTCTTCTTCTTCCCCTTCCACAAGTTATCCTAATAGACTGGAATGAGTTTCTCTTGTGCTCCTTCCGTACTTATATTAGATGTCGTTCTGGGAGACGCTGCCGATTTCGCAAAGGATAACTTGTGTTGTGCACCGTCTCGCAGGAAGTTAATTAATACAACAAACAATCTCTTGTTTAGTGCTCATAACGAAAAAAAAAACTTCAGTGCTCATAACGTTACTCCAGCTTGTCGTGCTTCGTGTATAGAGATATAAATAAAACAAATAATCGCAAAACCAGTGATCCACTACCAAATAAAACGTTCCCTCAAAAAAACTACCAATAAAACAAATAAAAAATAGTGCCACACACCAAATAATCGTAACATGTTTGGTGTTAACAAATAAAGATATTAGCGGAATTGAAACTATGGCTTCAAATTCCGGATCAACAGCTTTGTGAAAGACAGAAAGAACCCTAATTTTGCCAAACTATTGATTCACATCAGAATCCAAAGATTGGATAATCTATTCTCTATTTCACAAATGACTTCCAAATGCTAAAATTGATTCACATCGAATCCAAAGATTTAACTAGCAAAATCGAGAATCAAAAAAAGTCAACACAGTATTGCAATTATAAGCAAAAACAAACACAATGCCCCGGATCTAAGAGTGAGAAGATACTCTCCGTGTTGCTTGGTTGACAAACTGTTACTTTAGAGTGAGGATATTCTCAGTGTTGCTTGGTTGAGAAACTGACGGCGCCCGTAGCACGTCCGGACGCATCTCCCAGTCCCCGTCCAACCGGACCATGAGCAGGTCCCACCAACGAGGCCATCTCAGCATCCCGCGTAAAATATAAAACTAAAGGGGACCGAAGCGTTGCCTATCCATGTAACGGAAGGGGACAGCGTGCGCTCGCATTTGCGCCGCAATCCCCTGGCACATCCCGTCCGTCGGCCCACCCTCTTTGTCGGCCCTCGCTGCGCCCTCTCCGTAGTCTAAGAAGGATGCAAGGCAACAAAAGACGAGGAGGAGACACCAAGGTGAAGCAGTAGAAAGCGAGAAGGAAGATGCAACACCCGATCTACTTTTAAAACATCCAGATACAATACTTGTAACATACGTCTGAAGACAGATGAAATATTTAAAAATGCGTCTGAAACATTTGTAAAAACGCCTGAAAAGAAACACATGAAAACAATTGCAACACATACGCAACATCCATATAAAACGCTTTCAACATATGTGTAAAACATATGCAACATCCGGATAAACACACTTGCAACGTAATGAAAAATCGGGAATAGACGTTTGAAACATACGTGTACAACCATTGCAACATATGCAACATCCAGATCTACTTTTGCAACATCCATACGAAACTCTTGCAACATACCTCTGAGACATATGAAATACTTAAAACATACGCTTGCAACATGCGCTTTTAGCGCAAGCGCAATGTCACCTTACTGCTTGGACGAATGGAGCTCATCGTTGTGGAGATCGACACCGGCGCGAAGCTCGATGCTACGGAGTGCGCGGAGGTCGCCGGTGCGGAGCTCGTCGCCGGCATAGACCTCGGTAGTGGTTGCGGCAGGTGGATGGAACGTAGTCACGACGGGGAGGCGCAAGTACGGGTGGGGGCGCGGCTCGGGCGGGAGCGGCGCCGGCGAGTGGCTCGGGCGGGAGTAGCGCCGGCAAGCAGCGCGGGCAGAATCCATCCTGCGACCGTGAGCAGGTGTGCACAACACATAGAAGCACGAGCGACGTGGGCGTGTGGATGAGGATGAGCCATGAGGTCCAGACGAGAAGTTACGCGAGCGACGCGGGCAAGTGGACGAGGATGAGCCACATCCAAAAGGAAAGTCATGGGACGGACGGCCGAGCCATACCATTATCGATATCAGAGGCGCTTCTGATCGCAGTTGTTATAGTGGCACAGTAATTCACACAAAAAAAAACAAACTGTTACACACAGCAACCGGCAGCGTTGATCGTGCTCCTGCATAGCCTTTGATCGTAGCATGGAAAAAGTTGAACTGAAATAAGCAATACTAGCAACACAATGATTATTCCAGCGCAGCAAAGCCAGCTCTCAACACAAAGGCGGAAATGGGACCTGCTGTCTAAAACAAAAATTATCCCATCACAGCCAACTAAGGGTCTCTTTGGTGGAGCTCCGGCGGCTCCGGCTACTGTAGAAGCATTGTGGCAGAGCCGCCGGAGCCACCAAATCAAAGCTCCTCCGGCTCCCTCTCATATAGTGCATTTCAGTAGGAGCCGGAGCCCTTGGATGAGCAGCTACAGCAGAATACAGTGTTGTACAGTGTTAAGGGAAGAGAAGCCAGAGCCCCTACAGCTGCGCCAAACAGGCACTAACATACTATGCAGTGGCGGATCCAGAAATCAAAACCTGTGGGGCCAGCCAGCAGAAGCTGTGGAACCAAACCATATATGCTACAGTAATTTTACACTAGATTCGTCAAAACCTGTGGGGCCAGATGGCCCCACAGCTTCTACCTACGTCCGCCACTGATACTATGAATTACAACCACAGTGACTGAGGCGTTGCAATGAGAATCAGCCAAAATTTTGTATATTTGTTAACATTATTCTGGCATTACAGCCAATCAACCTGATGTGCCCAACAAATAACTCAAAACTGAACGAACCGCGCCGGCAAATCGATCAATTAGGCATACTGCTTCAAACGGAAGCTAGGGCGCCTGCACAATCTCAGTTCAGTACATCGGGCTTTTGATATAAAGGTTCCAGGCATTCTTTCGCTCTATGAACCTTTGACTGGAGATAGAAGCTCCCATTCTTGGCATTCCTCTCAAACATTGTGTCATACTTCTGCAAAGCATTCAAACAGGGGAAACCTGAAGTTAGTTCTGGCTCAACCAATGGTTTTATACAGAAGGTTCTAACATAATGGAGTTGGCAGAAGCTAACAGCTGCATGGATATATTTTGTGCATCATAAAAATAGTGTTACACACCTGGACAATCTCTTCCCACGTCCATTTTTCACTGATACCAAGAATTTGCCGGGCTTCTTGCTTGGTCATGGCCTTGCTAGCCCGTCTAATACCATTTATAGCTTCTTGGGCAGCTCCAGTTTTGTCTGCATCTACAGGAAAAATCAGAAATGGTTAATTGATTTTCAAAAGGAATATGGCTCATGGATAATGTAGCCATGCAGATGGTTTTTTTTTCCTTTTTGGAATGAAAGCCAATTCTTTATAGGTAAATAGTGGATTAAGTAAGTTAGGTAAGCCATTTAGTTCAGAAGCATTATAGTACCTTCATTCATCTTGCAAAAACAATCTATAAGTTAGAATTTATTAATACAACTATTGTCATACACAGAACCTAACCAATTCAGTTAAAATCAGGTTCCGCATAGAAGTTCCAAACACAGAACCCAAAACTACTTACAGAGTTATGACACTTTGCAGGAAAACAAGGGCTATGCTACGCATTAATAATTTGATCTATACAAATGTGAACAGTATTAAATTGGCTTTTCTATGCATGTATACAAGGACTTCACATATCCTTCAATACTAGGAAAAGCCATCATGGTGATTTTCTAAAGTGAGACATGAATATATCCTACTAAACATGGTCAAGTGTTCTAAATAGATAATAATAATAATAATATATACATATAAATATATATTAATTTACTTTTGATCTGATCAAAAAGTTCGAAACATGGTCAAGTGTTCTAAATGGATTCTAGTTGGATGAACATTCCATAATTTAATTCAACCTATGTAACTCGACAAAGCAAAAAATTTACAAATCGATACAGCCTCCGGCTTCCAAATCGAGAAGGAATCGGTCACCGTCAACGTCAAGTATTCTCCGGCGCTCTCCACCTTGATCAAAACAATAACCCGGTCAATTAATAAACTTCCATATAAAATTTAACGTGCTTCTGCATGGCTATGGATATGGAAAGAAATAGCTATTTTTGGCTCAACCGGACTTGGATCTCATGACGAAAATTTTTTAGTTGCAAGGTGGGACAAAAGTTTTGCGGTTTTGCCTCTTTTCTTTTTGGTTTAAAATTCCTATTCATATTAAGATATATTTGGATTATTAGTGTCGGTGTTCGGACCCGAGGGGGTCCTAAACCAACGAGTAAATGCTGCGTGTCTCTTTCCTGGATGGTGATGCAAGGAGAACACACGGGGGTTTATCCTGGTTCGGGCAAGAGAAGGCCCTACGTCCAGCGGGGGGGAGAAGTTTGTATTTCCTTACACCGAAGTGCTCGTGTAGGGGTTACAAGCATGCGAGAGAGGGCGTCGAGCCCAAGTCTCAAAGAAAGGAAAAAGAGGACAGGGGTGATTGCTTGAGATATCGATCTCTATCTGGCGTCTTGCCTGTTGTCTCTTGTGTTTCTTCGTTGTCCCTCCCTTTCGTCCCCTGGCCTGCCCTTTTATAGGGCGAGAGGAGGCCAAGACGACGGGGAGCCTTGAGGTGATGTTTTGTCGATTCCTGCTGAGCTGACCGTAGCGACGTGCTCTGGGAATGGCCGGCCATCCCTGGACACCATGGCGTCGTGGGAGACGAGACGGCGAGATGACCCGGAGCGCCGTGCCACATCGTCCTTCCCTTGCTGTTGAACTGTGCCGAGCGTTGAGGTTGGGTCGAGGTCGGGTCGAGACCGGATGGATAAGGCCGAATCCCCGAGATTGCGGAGAACGGGCCTTGTCTTATCCTCCCTCGAGGGTGATCGATGGTAAACAGTGCGCGGTAAGGTGGGCACAGTGACGGTTTTCACCTCCCATCACGGGATGGGCGGTAAAACAGTGAGATCTGACACGGGCATTGTTCCCACGTCGATCCTGGTCGCAGCCATGCCGGTAGGTGGTAGTAGGTAACCGCATTAAATGCTATGGCTTTTGTCCTGGGTAGGTAAAGAGGAGTCGAGGCGCTCGACCCGGGCTCACGCGAGTCGGAGTTTTTCCCAGTGGGCGGACGAGCCTCGCGCGGGTCGGAGCGCCGTCGAGGTACCTTGCTGTACGGGATGAGGCGCGGTCGAGACGCCCCGTCGAGCGGGCCTCGTACGAGTCGGAGCCGGAGCGCGGTCGAGGCGCCCCGTCGAGCGGGCCTCGTACGAGGCGGACTGGATACGCGGTCGAGGCGGGCTGCCTTCTATTGCGGTTTCAGTCGTTTTAGTTTTTTATTAGCGATGGATGTGGGTACCCCCGTACTGTTGGTACCGACAGTAGCCCCCGAGCCTTTGGGTGAGTGTGTGATCACTCTCCCAGAGGTTTGTTTGAACTGGAGTCGTAGCGTCGTGATTTTTTTCGGTGGGGGCGCGCGAGCGCACCCGCCGGGTGTAGCCCCCGAGGCCTCGGTGGAGTGTTGAGACTCCTCCGAGGTCTTGTATTCGTTTTATTGGGGAATAATTCGTTGCGGCCAAGCCCCCGAGCCTCGCGCGCACGAGGTCGATCAGAGTCCTGACCGTCTTTTGCTGTGCGACCCTCACGCTCCTTTAGGAAGGAGGAGGGGTGGGGAACGCCGCACTACCCTCGTTTGGGCGAGTTCCGACGATCTCCGGTGAGCTGCTAGCGGGGGAATTCGAGTGAGAGCCCGTGCCCCAGTCGTTAGGGGTCGGCTAGTGGCCCGGAGGCGCTCTCAAATATGCCAAGAAGTGATCGTGTGGATCTCGATTCCCTGCGACGGGATTCGAGGGCTCGGCGCCTCCCCCGAGGGGATTCCTACGTCGACCTCCTCCTTTAGCCTCGAATACGTCCTGGGGTGCCTCGAGAGCGTGGCTCGAGCCCTGGCCATGTACGGGCGCACCCTTGGTCGTCCCTAACTCTGTTACTCGAGGGCAGCTGTCGAACCCTGATCGAGGGCCATCTTTCGATCCCTCAAGGTTTAGGTTTCTACGGTCGAGCCCCCGAGCCTCGCGCGCACGAGGTCGATCAGAGTCTCGGCCGTCTTTTGCTGTGCGACCCTCACGCTCCTCCTTCAGGAAGGAGGAGGGGTGGGGAACGTCGCACTACCCTCGTTTGGTCGAGTTCCGACGATCTCCGGTGAGCTGCTAGCGGGGGAATTCGAGTGAGAGCCCGTGCCCCAGTCGTTAGGGGTCGGCTAGTGGCCCGGAGGCGCTCTCAAAGATGCCAAGAAGTGATCGTGTGGATCTCGATTCCCTGCGACGGGATTCGAGGGCTCGGCGCCTCCCCCGAGGGGATTCCTACGTGGACCTCCTCCTTCGGCCTCGAATACGTCCTGGGGTGCCTCGATAGCGTGGCTCGAGCCCTGGCCATGTACGCCCTGGTCGTCCCTAACTCTGTTGCTCGAGGGCACTGTCGAACCCTGGTCGAGGGCCAGCTTCCGCTCCCTCGAGGCTCATACCGGGCTCGGGGCCCGTTTCCCAGGTATCTGGGAATATCCGTCCGCGGATCTCTCCCCCGCCCGTTAGCCGGGCGCGTCTTTTTAGGAGGGGAGGCGAGATCGGCGCGGTAGTGGGCGACGTGGCGTACGGTTACGACGTGGGGGACGGCCACGTGCCCAATTCCTGCGAGATGTAAGGAAACGGTTAGGTGGGCGCGTTTAATGCGGGAAACTGTTCCTACCTTTTCGCGCGGCCGTTGGGCTTCCGCCTAGGCATATAAAATCAAGGCCTAGGGGTCTGCGTTCCCCACCGGTCCCTTGCGCTCCTGCAATCTTCTGCCTCAGACAACCCTTGCCTTATCGCGCTCTCCGCCCGCATCACTGCCACCACCGCATCCTCTCCGTCCACCCCCCTTTCCGACAGCACCGATGGCAGGAAGGAGCCAAATCCTCCCCGCCGACGACTGGGCCGCCTCCTCGGTGACGGAGAGGAGGTTGGAAGAGTTGGTCGAGGACGGGCTGCTGCGGCCAAGGACGAGCAGGTCGCAGCAGGAGTGGATCGCGCCGCCTCCTGGCCACCGGGAGCCGGCGCCCCCTGAAGGGTACGTGGTGAGCTTTGTCTGCTTCCACGAGCGGGGGTTTGGCGTGCCGGCATTCGTCTTCATGCGCGTGCTCCTCCACTACTACCGGGTGGAGCTTCACCACCTTGCCCCCAACGCCGTCGCGCAGGCCGCCATCTTCGCGGCGGTCTGCGAGGGCTACCTTGGGGTGGAGCCGCAGTGGAACCTGTGGCTTCACCTTTTCAAGGCCGAGCTCTTCGCCAAGAAGGCGGGGGAGAAGGGCGTCCTGTGCACGGCTCGAGTAGGGAGCTGCGTCCTGCAGGTGAGGTCGAGCCGGGCGGATCTGTACATCCCGGCTCGCCTCATCTCTTCGAACAGCGGGTGGCACGAGGGTTGGTTCTACCTCCGCAACGATGAAAATCAGTTGCCAAGGTACACCGGCCGCGTGCTGACCGCTCGAGAGGATCGCTGGACGTACGGAGTGCCGGAAGCCGAGAAGCCGCGCCTGGACCCGCTGCTGGCGGCGCTGCAGCAGCTTCGCCTTCGGGGCTTGACGGCTGCGGCGGTGGTCGCGGCCTTCCATCGCCGCAGAGTGATGCCGCTGTGCCGGCGTCGTCTCCGCCTCGACCAGATGACTCCGGAGGCATCTCTGGAGGGGACCCGGATGTCCCATGAATCCCTAGCCCTCGAGGAGGTCCTCCGGCGAGCGCGCCGGATGGTTGGGAACTTCAAGGTGGAGGAGGCCAACCGGGTCCCTATGAGACCTACTGAAGGGTTCGAGCCCGTGGTACGTATCTTAGGGCTAGTATGTTTGTTAATTTCGTTTATTTTTGTATTTCGCTGATTTGGTCGAGGCCGGCACGTAGGATTTGTCGGCGCTGCGGGAAACGCGTCCGCCAGTCCCAAAGGACCGGCCCGCCCGGGAGGCTCGACGCCAGCATGCCTCCAAGAAGAAGCAAACCAAGTAGACGACCAAGAAGCGGGCAATCCGCAAGGCCAAAGAGGCGGAGGCGTTGAAGAGGCTCCGGCGCCAGCAGACCATCGACGGGGTCCCCCTGGCGCCGTCGCCTTCCGAGACGATCTCAGGGGAGGACGACGACAGCAGCGGCGAAGACGACGACGCCCTGTCGCGGTATGAGACCGCGACCGGACTGGGGGACCTTCCCGACATTCGCCCCCTGCTGGAGCCCATCAGGGGGGGCGTCCTCCTCGGTCGTCGTGATCGAGGCGTCCGGGGAGGAGAAGACGGAGAAGGAGACGGGTCCCTCGACGGGAGGGGCCGTTTTACCCCGGACCCAGCAAGAGGGGTCAACGGGGACGCCCGCACCAGCCCAGGTCCCGCAAGCTCGGGCAGGGGCTGGGACGGCGGTACCGGCGTCGTCATCGGTGGCGGCGTCGGTAGGCGTGAGAACCCGAGGCCAGCTGGCCTCGGAGGCACAGAGGGCGCTAGGCGGTGCGTCGGTCGGGGCCCCAAGGAGTGCCCGGCCTGCTGGTGGGGCCGCTGCGAGGCCACAATCGGCCGCCCCGGGAGGCACAGATCGCACGGGGTCGAGGCCCTTGGTGCCGATTTCCGGGTAAGCGTTTCTGCTTGGTTGTTCTGCCCTTATCTGGATCCGTTGGCTGACATTTCTTCTCACTTTGCAGGTTAAAGCGGAAGGCGGAGCCGATGGGGCCTACCCCCGTGAAGTCGCTGCGGGCCAGCGCCGTTGTCCTTAAACGGACGCCGGAGCAGGATGCGGCCTGGGTCCGGCAGGTCGAGGCCGCGAAGGGGCGCCTGCGACAACAGCAGGGGGCAGTGGATGCCACAGCGGTTGCTGGCCCTGATCCTGCCGTGGAGGGGTCCGAACCGGCGGAGGTGGTGGCGCCCGGTGCCGTCGAGGCGGGGCCCAGGTCGTCGGTGACGGCCGAGGCCGCCGTTGAGGTCGTGACGGGCGAGGCACCCGTCCGCGGCGCGGAGCGGGCGGGTGCTGACGTGACCATGGAGGAGGTCGCGTCGGCGTCGGGTCAGGAGGCGGCCTCGGCGAGGGGGTCGCGGCCGCAGCAAGACCCATCGGCGCAGCGAGCGGGTACGGTGGAGGGCGGGGCGGTCGAGCCCCTGACCGGAGCACCAGAAGAAGAGGCGCCGGCTTCGGAGGCGCCAACGGTCGAGGCGCGGGTAGCAGAGCCGTCGTCGGTCGAGGCGCCGGCTCCGGAGGCGCCGGCGGTTGAGGGGCTAGTTCCCTTAGGAGGGCGGGCACCCATGACCGTGGACCTTACCCTCGACGACACCCCCCTGGACAAAGGGAAACAAGTGATGGGGGTCGAGGGGGGCGAGGCCGCGGATCAGGCCGGTGCCTCGACGGCCGTTGGAGAGGCGGGAACTGCGGGCGAGGCCGGTCCTTTCGCGGGACCGGGAGACGCCTCGGCCGGGTCGTCGTCGTCATGGCCCGACATCGCCGCACTGGCGATAGCGCGGGCAGAGACGGAGATACCGAGGTGGGGGGGCCGTCCCTCTAGTTTAGGGATGCCGCGAACCCCGACGCTGAGCCCGTCTTCGTCCTGAACGACAAAGACGAATTGCACCGATGAGAGTACCTCGAGGGCGTCCGCCGGCACCTTGATCGGTTGCTCGGAGTGGCGTCCGAGGCCGTGCGGAGTACGCGGGATGCCACCGAGGTATGATCGACCCGTCGTCTTTCCGTGGTTTTCTTGGTGTCTTTTTCCCTCGGCTTTTTAACCTTTTCGGTTTTTTCGGATTGCGTTCAGGAGCTGAAGGAGTACTTCCGTCGCAAGTCACTCTTCATCCGGGATGAGAGTGGCATGTGGGCCGCGCTGTCTTAGCAACGGGTCCTGGTCGAGGAGGCCCAGAAACGGCTTTCCGATCGGAATGCCGAAATGGCTGAGCTGCGCGTCGCGTACGCGGTGGTGAAAGAGGAGGCGATGCAGGCTTGGGCGGCTGAAGCCGTGATGCGTACTGACATGGACAAGGCTCGGGAGGAGGCTGCCCAGGCCCGCAGAGATCTCGAGCCCCTGTCGGCACGGGTGAAGGAGCTCGAGGAGGATGTCTCCCAGGTTAGCCATCAGCGCGACGTCCTCAACGTCGAGGTCGAGCAGGCCGCCGCTCGTTCTGATGCTCTGAAGGACGAGGTCACGACGCTGAAGGGAGCCGTCCAAGAGAAGGACGCAGCTCTCGAGGCTGCTCGGCAAGAGATCGAGGCGCTAAAGGCGACCGTCAGTAACAAGGACAGCGCCCTCCTAGGGCTCGAGCGGACGTGCGGGGGGCTTCGCAACGAGGTCGTGGGCCTGCAGACCCATATCGAGGGTAAGTGTGATTGTTATGGCCACGACGTTGAGGGCGTCGTGTTGGGTATTAATTTGTTTATCGTGTTCCAGAGCTGGAGAGGGAGAATCGAGAGGCCTAATCTTCTGCCAACTCCTTCCAGAGCCTCCTCGAAGCCGAGATCCGGAGGACCCAGCTGCTCCAGGGCGCGATCACCACCGTGTGTGACGGCCTGGGGGTCGAGCCCGATGCCGACACCGGGGAAGATGTTCCGGGGAACTCCTTCGTCCGTCAGATGGTGGCGCTGGGTCGCCTTGCCCGGGAGAAGATACGGGACGGCCTCCATCACGGCGTAAAGAGGGCGCTGACCGTCGTCCGTTCAGGGTTTGTGTTCGACATGAAGCTCGTCGCTGATGGCTTCATCACAGACCCGGATCGGACGGACGAGGAGAACGAGGATGCCTGCCTGGAGCTGATTGAAGCCGCGGAAGAGCCTGGAAGTCGTCTGACATCGCTTTTTGAAGCCGAGGTGGTTCCGCCTGCTGACGATGAGGGCATGTGAGCCAAATCTGGGCATGAAGGCCCATGTAATAAGTTAGTATTTTGAATTTTGGTCGTGGTGGCCTCGAAGGCCCTAAGAACTCGAAACATAAACCGGTTCGTGGTTAATTTAGTTTTATTCGAGCTTTTCTTCCCTTTATCGCTTGGATCGTGTTCTCGCGTGATTTACTTAGCACGCAGTAGCATTCTTTGGCGTAAGGGAGCGAGTGGAGGTACCGTAGCCTCGGGGGCGTAAGTGATCTCACGGCTCAACTGCCCTCGAGCTTCAGGGTGATGTTGCGGCCTTGCAAATCGTGTGAGAGCCTGATTTAAGCGACAGGGGGTATGTTCTTTTTCAAAGTTAGGAACCGTTATTTAGATCTCCCTAGCGTGAAGTCGCACCTCTAGAAGGTGTGAGGGGTGAGTGGAGGTACCGTAGCCTTGGAGGCGTAGGTGATACTCCTGACTCGAGGGCCCTTTCGAACCTTAGGGTGCTCTTGCAGCGAAGTCGATCTAAGAAGCGGTTCTTAAATTTAACAAAGAGCATAAGTTTTTTTTCGGGGACTGGGGGTTCCCCCCTTTAGCCCCCGAGGGAGGGTCGATTCTGGGAGTGCAGAGTCAATCCTTCCTCATTGTGAAACGAAAGTTTAAACATTGCTGTATTCTTTATTGACGAAAAAGAAATTTCAGAGCCTCGAGGCTTTTTAAGGAAAGAAGCGACGTAGCTGTTCAATGTTCCAAGCGTTGGTGAGGATTTCGCCCTTCTCGTTGGATAGCTTGTAGGTGCCCGGCTTTAGTACTTCTGCAATGATGTACGGCCCTTCCCATGGTGGTGTGAGCTTGTGCCGTCCCTTGGTGTTCTGGTTCCGCCATAGCACCAAGTCGCCGACGTTGAGGTCATGCCTGCGGACGTGTCTATCGTGGTAGTGTCGGAGACCCTGCTGGTACCTGGCAGAATGCAACAGACCCACATCTCGGGCTTCCTCGAGCTGGTCGAGGGCGTCCTGTCTTGTGGCGTCGTTATTTCTTTCGTTGTAGGCCTTCAACCTTGGGGATCCGTATTCTATATCAGTTGTGAGCATAGCCTTAGACCCGTAGACTAAGAAGAACGGAGTGAACCCCGTGGCTCGACTCGGCGTTGTTCTTAGGCTCCACAGGACCGAGGGTAGCTCAGCAGCCCATCTTTTGCCATGTTTATTTAGTTTGTCAAAGATTCTGGGTTTCAGGCCTTGTAGGACCATGCCATTGGCACGTTCCACCTGACCGTTTGTTTTTGGATGGGCCATAGCTGACCAGAGCACTCGGATGTGGTGGCTGTCGCAGAAATCCAAAAACTTTTTACCAGTGAACTGGGTGTCATTGTCTATGATGATACAGTTGGGGACCCCAAAACGATGAATAATGTCGGTGAAGAAGAGCACAGCTTGCTCGGACCTGATGCTGGTGATAGGGCGTGCCTCGATCCACTTGGAGAATTTGTCGATTGCGACGAGCAAGTGGGTGAAGCCGCCAGTTGTCCTTTTCAATGGTCCGACAAGGTCAAGCCCCCAAACGGCAAACAGCCATGTGATGGGGATAGTTTGCAGGGCATGTGCCGGAAGATGGGTTCGTCTCGCATAGTACTGATAACCCTAGCAGGAGCGCACAAGCTTGACAGCGTCGGAGACCGCGGTCGGCCAATAGAATCCTTGTCGAAAGGCGTTTCCGACGAGGGTTCGAGGTGCTGCGTGGTGACCGCAAGCCCCCGAGTGGAGATCGCTGAGCAGGTTCCTGCCTTGTGCATTTGTGATACATCGTTGGAGGATACCAGTAGGGCTACGGCGGTAGAGCTCTCTGCTGTCGCCCATGATTACAAAGGTTTTGGCCCGACGCGCGATCCGTCGAGCCTCAGTCTTATCCGATGGGAGTCCCCTCGGCTGAGGTAGTCGAGGTACGGGACACGCCAGTCAGGCTCGAGGTCAGACGGTCGAGGTACGGGACGCGCCAGTCAGGTTCGAGGGGGCTTCTGCCTCAGGTGGAGGGTCGAGTGACGTCCCGTCAACCCCTCCGTCTGGCCCGAGGTCGACGGATGACTGCTGAAGGTCTTTTGCGAAAACGTCCGGTGGAACCGTAGCTCGACTGGACGCGATTTTTGCCAGTTCATCGGCGGCCTCATTATACCTGCGTGCGATGTGGTTGAGCTCGAGGCCGTGAAACTTGTCCTCGAGGCGCCGTACTTCTTGGCAGTAGGCTTCCATCTTGGGGTCACGGCAGCTCGAGCTCTTCATGATCTGATCGATCACGAGTTGAGAGTCGCCTCGAACGTCAAGGTGTCAGACCCCGAGCTCGACGGCGATTCTTAATCCCGTAACGAGCGCCTCGTATTCGGCGACGTTGTTAGACGCAGGAAAATGAAGCCGGATGACGTAGCGCATATGAACCCCGAGGGGTGAGACGAAGAGCAAACCCGCGCCTGCTCCTGTTTTCATCAATGACCCGTCGAAGTACATGGTCCACAGCTCCTCCTGAAGCTGTGCAGGGGGGAGTTGGGTGTCGGTCCACTCAGCCAGGAAATCTGCTAACACCTGCGACTTGATAACTTTTCGCGGCGCATAGGACAAGGTCTCGCCCATGAGTTCGACTGCCCATTTGGCAACCCTACCCGAGACTTCCCGGTTCTGGGCTATCTCTCCTAGGGGGAAAGAAGAAACCACAGTAATCGGGTGACCCTCGAAGGAGTGTCGGAGCTTGCACCGTGTCAGGATGACGGCATATAGCAGTTTCTGGATCTGTGGGTATCGAATCTTGGTTTCTGAGAGCACCTCGCTAATGAAATAGACCGGCCTCTGGACGAGCAAGGTATGTGCCTCCTCGGCCCGTTCGACAACCAGGGCAGCACTGACTACTTGTGATGTCGTGCCGACATAGAGTAAGAGTGGTTCCCCCGGGGTTGGAGGGACGAGGATTGGTGGATTAGAAAGTGTGGCCTTGAGTTTTGTGAGAGCCTCTTCAGCCTCAAGGGTCCAGGAAAAATGCTCCGATTTCTTCAAGAGACGGTACAGAGGGAGTGTTTTTTCGCCGAGGCGCGAAATGAAACGGCTGAGTGCCGCTAAGTAACCTGTGACCCTCTGTACGCCCTTCAGATCTCGGATGGGGCCCATCTTGGTTATTGCAGAGATTTTTTCAGGGTTGGCCTCGATGCCGCGTTTAGACACGATGAACCCTAAAAGCATAACTCGTGGGACGCCAAAGACGCATTTCTCTGGATTGAGTCTGATGTTTTTTGCCCGGAGGCATTTGAACGCAACGTCGAGGTCGTTGACCAGATCGTCGGCTTGTTTGGTTTTGACAACGATGTCGTCGACATAAGCCTCGACGGTCGACCCGATGTGTTTTTCGGAAACGTGTTGCATGCATCGCTGGTACGTAGCCCCCACGTTCCGGAGACCGAAGGACATCGTAACGTAGCAATACATGCCGAATGGGGTGATGAATGAAGTTGCAAGCTGGTCGGACTCCTTCATTTTGATTTGGTGGTAGCCGGAGTATGCATCTAAGAATGAGAGAGTTTCACATCCCGCAGTGGAATCAACGATTTGGTCAATACGTGGCAAAGGAAAAGGAACTTTTGGACATACTTTATTTAAACTGGTATAGTCTACACACATCATCCATTTCCCACTCTTTTTTCTAACTAATACAGGATTAGCTAGCCACTCGGGATGATGAACCTCCTTGATGAATCCGGCCTCCAACAGCTTGTGTATCTCCTCGCCGATGACCCTGCGCTTCTCTTCATCGAAGCGACGCAGGCGTTGCTTCATCGGTTTGGATCCGGCCCGGATCTCCAAGGCGTGCTCGGCGACTTCCCTAAGTATGCCCGGCATATCCGAGGGACTCCACGCAAAGATGTCGAGGTTTGCGCGGAGAAAGTCGACGAGCACTGCTTCCTATTTAGGATCGAGGGTGGCGCTGACGTTCAGCGCCTTTCCCTTGGGATCAGCGGGGTCGAGGGGTACGAGTTTGACATCTTCCGCGGGCTCGAAGCTGCCGGTATGGCGTTTTGGGTCGAGAATCGCATTGGCGAGGCCGTCGAGGTCTGCAGCCAAGATCGCCGACTCCAAAACAGTCTTGCCGTGCTCGACGCACTCGACGTCGCACTCGTAGGCATGTTCATATGAGGACCCTACAGTGATAACACTATTTGGGCCTGGCATCTTGAGCTTGAGGTAGGTGTAGTTCGAGATTGCCATGAACCTGGCGTAGTATGGGCGCCCTAGGATAGCGTGGTACGTTCCACGGAATCCGACCACTTCGAAAGTGAGAGTCTCCTTTCTGAAGTTGGCCGGTGTGCCAAAACAAACAGGCAGATCGACCCGTCCGAGGGGTTCCGCCCGTTTCCCTGGCACGACTCCGTGGAAGCCCCCGACGCTAGGTTGGAGGCGCGCTCTCTCGACCCCTAGAAGGTCGAGGGTCTGGGAGTAGATGATGTTGAGGCTGCTTCCACCGTCCATGAGCACCTTGGTGAGGCGTGTGTTGGCGATGATGGGGTCAACAACGAGCGGATAGACTCCCGGGTTGGGGACGTAGTCTGGGTGGTCGTCACGGTCGAAAATGATGGCCACCGCAGACCAATCAAGGAAGCGGGGGACTGCCGTTTGTACGGAGAAAACCTCACGCCGTTCTCGCTTGCGCTGGCGTGCCGAGAGGCGGGTCAAGGGCCCTCCGTAGATCATGATGCAGTCGTGGATCTCGGGGAATCCCCCGTCCTTGTCGTCACTCTTAGAGTCCTCCTTCTTGTCGTCCTTCTTGACGTCGGCACCCCCAAAGTACCTGCGAAGCATATGACAGTCTTTGAGGTTATGGTTAGTGGGTCCCTTGTGGTAGGGACACGGCTCTTTGAGCAATTTGTCGAGGATGCCCCCGCCTGGGGGCCTCGAGGCTTCTTGTGCTCGGTAGCAGCGACGAGCTCGTCGGCCGGGGCCTCGAGCTTGCCCTGCTGGCCTTTCTTCTTCTTGCGGTTGTTTCTCTTGGAGCCCCGGGTGGAGCTCGCGGGATCGTCGACCTTCTGCTTCCCCCTTTCCAGGTCGCCACCAAAGATTGCACCAACCGCCTCCTCGCCGGCGGCGAAATTGGTGACAATGTCCATCAACCCATTGGCAGTGAGTGGAGTGTTACGGCCCAATTCTCGGACCAACTCTTTACAGGTGATGCCGGAGAGGAAGGTCATAATCACGTCGGAGTCGGTGACGTTGGGGAGCTCGGTGCGCTGCCGGGAGAAGCGCCGGATGTAATCCCGGAGGGATTCACCTGGTTTCTGCTTGCAGCTCCGGAGGTCCCACGAGTTGCCGGGGCGCATGTAGGTTCCCTTGAAATTTCCCTCAAACACCCTTACGAGATCTTCCCAGTCGTGGATCTGTCGAGGTGGGAGATCCTCGAGCCAGGCTCGGGCGGTGTCGGAGAGGAACAGGGGGAGTTGTCGAATGATGACCCGGTCGTCGGTGGCCCCGGCCAGCTGACACGCCAAGCGGAACTCGGCGAGCCAAAGTTCGGGTTTGGTTTCGCCGTTGTACTTGGTGAGAGTCGTGGGGGGGGCGAAACCGAGCCGGGAGCACCGTATCACGGATAGCCTTACTGAAGACCCGAGGACCCGGGGGCTCGGGTGAAGGACTACGATCTTCCGAACTGTCGTTGCGTCCGCCCCTGTGGACGTGGTAGCCTCGAGGCACGCCGTCACCGTGCTTGCGCGTGCGGCGCTCGACGATGTTGCCGCGGGTGTCTCGAGGCTCGTGGTCGTTGGTAGTGGGCTCAGGGGCCGAAGCTACCCGGTTTCGCCGGGCAGGCTCGGGGTGAACCGAGGCTTCTCTCTCCTGTCGGGAGGGCTCGATGATCCGCTCCGAGGCTGCCTCACGTCGCCTCGAGGCAGAGCTCTCGACCTGCTGCATGGCGGCGGTCTCGAGGAGTTCTCGGATTTCATCTCGAGCCCGACGGGCGTCGGGGTTTGACGGCTCGGGCATGTTGCGGAGGAGCATGGCGGCGGCGACGACATTCTGGCTGGCTCGAGCGAAAACCGAGCGATCGACCACCCGGTCCTCGTTGATGCGACGGTTGACGTCGCGAGCTCTCTCGCGAGCTCTTTCGCCAAGTGCGCGTTCCGCACGCTCACGCTCGAGGGTTTGTTGGAGTAGATCCAGGTTTTCTCGTTCCTCGTCAAGCCTGTCCTGCAACTCTCGAATCTGCTCGAGCTGCGTTCCTTGATCCGCAAGGAACTGAGGATCGTCTCGCTCGGCAGGAAGCTCGACATGAGGTGGCGTGTGCCTTCCTTCGACTGGCTCTTCGTCCTCTGATTCCGAAGTGCTTTCAACATCGATGTTGAAGCATTCGCGGGTCGGATCATAGGTGTCATCGGTCGAGTCGGAGTCAGGAGCGCCAAAGTAGTAGTATGACGGGGGAATGTGTGGCCGTTGCAAATCGTCACTGGGGTTGCGACGTTGAGAAGCAGTCACATGGGGCTCTGTTTCCGGTGTCTCCGTAGAGTCCCGATAATCAGAAGCCGGTGTGGATGCAACGAGGTCCAGAGTGGAACGTAGATGGTGCCCGGGGAGTTCCTCATAAGCACTCAAGCGAGTGCTCATGGAAGATGCGTATACCCGGGCAGCCGAGTCTAGCCCAAACGGGAATGGTGATGGAGATGTTACTGCCCGTGCCGGAATGGATGCTCCGGACAGTGGTGTCTCACCGGACGGGGGAGCGGCGGGATTCTCCGTTGGCATGTTATCCTCAGTCAAGCTTGTCCTACCCAAACCTTCCACAAGGAGATCTGGGCCGGCGCCTGGCTGGGGGGTGCCAGACCGGGGGATCCCATCACCCTCCGCGAGGTGAAGACGGTGGTTGTACCGGGCTCGTCGTCGTCGGGCGGCCCGCGCCCGCCTAGAGCGACGGTACCGGCGGAGTGCTTCCCCGGGCTGGGAGAGCTCATAGTCCTCGTCGGTTGGGTGCCTGGGTGGAAGTAGGACCATATCGTAGCCATAGCCAAGCGACATGAACTCTAAACTCCCGAACCAGATCATCGTGGCCAACGGAATAGGGCGTTCGGGGTCAGCCATCCAGGAAAAAAGGCGAGAAAGCGACGTTGGCACGCAGCGATCCCCTACCTGGCGCGCCAACTGTCGGTGTTCGGACCCGAGGGGGTCCTAAACCAACGAGTAAATGCTGCGTGTCACTTTCCTGGATGGTGATGCAAGGAGAACACACGAGGGTTTATCCTGGTTCGGGCAAGAGAAGGCCCTACGTCCAGCGGGGGGAGAGAAGTTTGTATTTCCTTGCACCGAAGTGCTCGTGTAGGGGTTACAAGCATGCGAGAGAGGGCGTCGAGCCCAAGTCTCAAAGAAAGAAAAAAGAGGACAGGGGTGATTGCTTGAGATATCGATCTCTATCTGACGTCTTGCCTGTTGTCTCTTGTGTTTCTTCGTTGTCCCTCCCTTTCGTCCCCTGGCCTGCCCTTTTATAGGGCGAGAGGAGGCCAAGACGACGGGAAGCCTTGAGGTGATGTTTTGTCGATTCCTGCTGAGCTGACCGTAGCGACGTGCTCTGGGAATGGCCGGCTATCCCTGGACACCATGGCGTCGTGGGAGACGAAACGGTGAGATGACCCGAAGCGCCGTGCCACATCGTCCTTCCCTTGCCGTTGAACTGTGCCGAGCGTTGAGGTTGGGTCGAGGCCGGGTCGAGACCGGATGGATATGGCCGAATCCCCGAGATTGCGGAGAACGGACCTTGTCTTATCCTCCCTCGAGGGTGATTGATGGTAAACAGTGCGCGGTAAGGTGGGCACAGTGACGGTTTTCACCTCCCATCACAGGATGGGCGGTAAAACAGTGAGATCTGACACGGGCATTATTCCCACGTCGATCCTGGTCGCAGCCATGCCGGTAGGTGGTAGTAGGTAACCGCATTAAATGCTATGGCTTTTGTCCTGGGTAGGTAAAGAGAAGGAGTCGAGGCGCTCGACCTGGGCTCACGCGAGTCGGAGTTTTTCCCAGTGGGCGGACGAGCCTCGCGCGGGTCGGAGCGCCATCGAGGTACCTTGCTGTACGGGATGGGGCGCGGTCGAGACGCCCCGTCGAGCGGGCCTCGTACAAGTCGGAGCCAGAGCGCGGTCGAGGCGCCCCGTCGAGCGGGCCTCGTACGAGGCGGACTGGATACGCGGACGAGGCGGGCTGCCTTCTATTGCGGTTTCAGTCATTTTAGTTTTTTATTAGCGATGGATGTGGGTACCCCCGTACTGTTGGTACCAACAATTAGGATTCGTAGGTATTTAGGTTACCTTAAGAATATGTTTTGAAATCGGACTCCGTATTGCGCTAGACAAGAGCTATTGTAACTCATATGAGCACGGGTAAGTCTAGACGAAAGAAACTCTCGAGTACCAGTAGTTAGAGGGAAACAGACGAAAAAAATAGATGGACAGAAAAAAAAGAGCCTAAAATTTTGCCTCATTAGTATTATATGTATAGATATATATATGCTTCAGACTGTACATGGAAAATTTGACAGATAGCACTAAGAACAAGAACACATTTTAGAATCTCTAATTTGTATTTTGATAAACTAAGTTGCTCCAAGTGATATCCCTAAACCTTAGGACGAAGACTGATTACTAAGGTGCCCTACCTCACATACACATCAGAGAACTGGAACAGGCAGAGGACACTATTAGGGGCACAAGAACTCAATTTTTTTTTTTGAGATTGTGTGCCAGGCACCCCAAACAAAGAATTGCAGGTATAACCACTGACAATTACTCCACAAATCCCTAATACCTCAGGCAGAGACACGCCATGGTTTCACGATTCAAGCCACCGCACAGTCAAAGTAGCCCGGGAATCCTATATTTTTTGACAACATGAGGAGAGAGCACTCACCGACGATGGCCTGGCGGTAGGCCTGGAGCATGGCCCTGCCCACCATGGTTCCGCCCATGACGATCAGATTCGCGAGGAGCCTGCCCGCCTGTGTGTTAAACCATAATCGTCAGAAGCGAGACAGATAATGATAACCTCTAAAGGCGAAGCGGCTCGCGACCAAAACGCTTGCGGAGTCGAATCGAGAAGGGAATCGAAAAAATCAGCGCACCATGGCGATGTGTCCTCCTTCCCCTCCTGCGACGGCGGCGGCGGCGAAGAAGGGAACCCAGAGACTAGGGGCTGGCCTGGCCGAGAGGGAGGAGGAGGAAGCCTCGCTCGTGGGGTACGGCAGCGAATCGCAAGGACGGAGGGGACGGTCACGGGCTCTGATTCGCGCAGGGAAGTGGTGGCGGCTGCTGCGTTGGTGGTGGACTGGTGGTGTTCGGCTTTGGCTTGAGCAGTTGACCGTGAGGCGTGCGGCTTTCGGCTTTTCAGGCGCTCATCTTGGGCGGCACGAAAGACGAGAGTGAGACGGAGTGGGACGCGCACGCACTGGTAGGTTAGGCTAATCCACAGGCCTACCACGACTAGGCCCAACACGTCACGAGTGCACTTTTTTTCTTTTCTTTTATTTATTTATTTAGTACTCACTCCATACCTCGTTAGAGAGCAACTTCAGCGTAGCGACGCCTAAATTAGAGCTCTACTTTTGATTTAGGTGCTCTCACTGCTTTAGGGCTTGTTTAGTTGGTAAAATTTTTGGCAAAATACAACTGTAGCACTTTCGTTGTTATTTGATAAATAGTGTTTAATCATGGTCTAATTAGGCTTAAAAGATTCGTCTCGTCCATTTCGTCTAAACTGTGTAATTAGTTTTATTTTTTATCTATATTTAATGCTTCATGCATGCGTCCAAAGATTCGATGTGACAGGAAATCTACTGTTCTTTTACAAAAATTTTTGCATCTAAACTGGGCCTTAGTTAACCTCCTATTTTGCATCTATCGTCTCCAACCTAGAGCCCGCAAAAGTAAAGGCAATAGTCAATTATAAACGGGATCCATATGTCATTGATGGCAAGCTTTTCTTATCTTTCTTGTCACACCTTTCCTCGGTGCAGAGCGAATCTAGCCGCTTCCTATTAGCGGACGAGCTCCCCATGAGCAGGGCGTAGACATCGCGTGCGTGGATTTACCACCACCGAAGAGGGGTGTGTCGGGCACAACCATCGAGAAGGGGTTCGCCGTTGAGGAGAACAACGGTCGGGGCGACGCAACAAATCGACGATTAGGGCCGCTCTCGCGTAGTGGAAGGAGTTGGATGATCGAAGCTGCGCGCCCACATGGTAGAGGCAGTAGTTCCATGTGAGCACGAGGGGAGAAACGGATGCAATAGCATGATGGAGGCTTGAAGTTGAGCCTCTAGGAATGGGGTCCCTATGGAGGATTTGGGTGCCCATCCAAATTTAGGAGCTCAAGTAGGGGGACCTGCTGGAGCATAGTTTTTGGCTCGAGCATCCATATTTAGCCGGGAGCTCAAGTAGAGGCCCTGCTGAAGTTGCTCTAAGATATTTTGGGTTTCTAGATGCACGATTTAACTATGCACTTAAATATAAACTGTATCTAGATATATAGTAAAAGCAATATATCTAAAAAGACAAAATGTCTTATAATTTAAAATTGAGAGATTACAAACTAATGTTGTACAATGTATAGTTTCATTCAAGAGAGGAAAAAGTTTGCACAAAGTACATCAACTTCTACAACATAAACCAAAAAGTACATCAACTTTTTTTAGAGAGAGATGGAGCCATACATTTTCAGCAACTTATATTACACAATTGTCTCTGGACGAAGCTTAAATAAACTAGAGAGGTCAAGATTAACAATCATACTACATAAAGTTCCACATATACTTCTACTTCTCATTCAATTCACAAAGAATGCCTAGACTTTAGCGGCTAATAGCATGACAATTAGCATACCTAAAACCCAAGTGTGTCTTTTCGATGAAGGAAGCTTTATTCTTGAATGAAATAATATTATGACCTCTACACATTATTAGAGATTGGATAGAAATTAGCTACTTCTAAGGCTATAGTGTACATGGGCGGAGGGACAAGGGGTGTAGAGACTTCCGCCCACGCCACCCAACCCCCCTCCCCACACACCAAGGTTAAGGTGTTTCATTGCATATACCCTAAATCACTAGATGTTAGATAGAAAGTAGCTAAGTTTATTAATATTAGTAAAAATAGCTAAGTATATTAACATCACTTGTTGACCTAGCAAAGGTGAAAGTCCCGGTTTGATCATATGCCCCCAACAAAAGTTGTTGGTTGCAAAGGACACTTAAGTTGTGTATGAACTAGAACACAACAATTTTTTTCTAGAGTTTGCACCTAAAAACAAAAGAGGGAGAACATCGAGTGGAGATCTCTTGAAAAGTCATTTAGCAAAAGGTTGCAAGGACATACTCAGGAACAAGCACAAGCAAAAAACAATTTAACCCAAGGTTTGTGCACCATGCATAGCCCCTACGTCCTAGATGTTGAGGAAGCCACGAGACTTGGGTTTCTTACAGTCTTATCTTCTTCTTGAGCTATTCACAAAGATCAAGCTTGAGGATTCTTATTCAATCAAATTGGATGATACAAACTTTTAGGAACATGTGACACCCTAGGTGTTAAGCAATGCATTAACATCTCAAATCATGAGCATTAGCATCAAATACATTTCATAATCACATGTAAAGAAAGTGCAAAGTGAAATTGAAACATTTGAAACATCATTTTGAAACATGCATGTTGCATATGCTTGTTAATTGTATTTTGCCCTAACTTTGCTTGCTAGGTTAGTGAAAACTTGTTTGGCTATAATTTTAAATCATCTAGAATTATTTAGCATGATTTTTGGAGCAACTTTTGTACTCAAAATCTCCCCAAATTTTGCTTTTAAAAATATTCTAAAAAATGATTTTTTAATTGAAAAATAGACTTTGAATCTTTAATTTAAAATCTATTTGAAATTTTAAAAAGTTCCCTAAAGAAAAGTTGTAGAGAATTCAAATTTGAACAACTTTTGTTTTTGGGTCAACTTTTGAAAATGCATTTTTCTTCTTCAAAATTCGAATTTGGAATAGTTTAGAATTTCTGGAAATTAAATTTGAAAAAGAAAAAAGGGATTTTCGCCTTAACAGGTCGTCGCCCCGCTTCTGGCCCAGCTGGCCAGGCCAGCCCGGCGCGCGTTCGCGCCTGCCTCCGCCCTCGCGCGCGCGCCCGACCAGCGCAGGAGAACGCCGCCGCGTGGCCGCGCATCGCCGGCGCTGCTCGCCTGGTGGCACGCCGCAGGCCCCACTGAGCCACGCCCTGCCCTCTTGAGCCCATCCGCGCCCATTCCACCCTCATTCCTCTCCCTTTCACCTTGCCTCCTCTCGCCAGCAGCGCTGCAGAGCAAGCCGAGCGGCCACCGCGCCATTGCCGGCCCTTCGAGCTCCGCCACCGCCTATCGCCGCCGCTGTTCTACCCGCGCCCAATTCGTCTTGCCCACCGCTTCGACTCCCCTTCCTGCTGCTATTGCGCCCTCTCTCACCGTCGGAAAAGCCAAGGTAAAGCCCTTTCGGGCATTCATCTCCATCTCCGGCGTGGCCGCCATGGCGGTCCACCGTCGCTAGCACGGTTCCGCCCCCTTCCTCCCCATTCTCTCACGCGCACCGCCTCCGCCTCGGCATCACGGAGCTCATGCGCTCCTTCTCGTGCCTCCCCGTGGCCGGGAGCACCTAGCCCGACGGCAAGTCGCGCCGCCATTCGCCGCTGCTCGCTGGCATGCCGCTCTGGTGAGATGCCCGGCCATATGTTGGCACCTATGGTGCGGCTCAGTGTGCTGAGCACACTGGTGCCACCCGTGTCGCATGTGGGCTCGCCGCCGGTGAGCTCCGGCCGGCGATGCTCCTGCCGGCCTCCTCTCTGGCTGACCAGTGGGTCTAGTTTGACCCCTGGGCCCGCCTGTCTGTCTCGGTGCACTGGTCCGGTGTGTAGCAACGGGGTGCGCGTAGCATTTGCGACCGTGTGGATTTTCAGATTTAAAGAAAATATATTTTCAGAAATAGTGAAAAAGCTTTCAAAAATCATATCTCAAGATTTATAGCTCCAAAAATTATGAAACAAATTTTGGTAGACTTATTAATACCAGATTTATGATGTAAAAATATTGCATGTCAGGTTTGAAATACTTTTCTATGGAGATTTATTTAATCCTTGTAATTGTTGTTTTCTTAAGAAATGCATAGTAAATCATAGAAAGCTCAGACAAATATGGTTCTACTTGCATTAGTTTTCTTTTGTGATGTAGTTTCTGAGAAAAATATATGCTAGGCATGTTCTGTGTAAAATTGCTGATGTACAGTTCAAGTGCTATTTATTGCCTAGATTTGTTATTTTTGATATAGGGAAAATATGAATAAAACATGCCCATGATAATTTTTGTGTAGTGATTATTTACTGGGTAGATTGTTGAAAAGTGCTTAAATCTGTTATTTGATACTTTTCATAGGACAAAGTATTTTCATGCTCAATATCATGCTAGAGCTTGTCATTTTTGTGTAGGTTGTAATACTCATCCAAATCTCATGAAATTTTTATGGTGTGTTATTTAGAGTAACACTAGGCTACTGTAATTTTTATAGATTTTTATAGTCACCATAAATGCTTGTCGTTGTTGTAACCCTAGTGTAAATAGGAAATAAAATGTCATTCTTATGAATAATTAGAAGTATTAAGGAGTGTTTGGTGTATCTTTGAAGCACCCCAACCACCTTACTGGTGTCACTTGAAAAGTTAGTGTAGTGTTGTTGGTGAAGAGTAGTGGCACTTATGTTAGGGTTATATGCTAGCTATATTATAAAGAAGATGCCATACTTTATTAATGATTAGTCTTGATGATGTTGACTACCTTAGAGAAAGTTTATCTTTCGTCCATTCTATAAGTTTCAATATGCTCATCTGCATATCATGTCATCATGATCATGGCATACACTGCTTGCATGTTTACTTATGCAATTGCATCATACAGGATCGCAGGAGGAGTCGCAAGTAGCGGTGTCGGAAGAGCAGACCGGGGTAGATCCGCAAGAACCCCAGGCACAGGAGGTGCCTGAGGAAGAGGAGCAAGGAGAGGACTTGCCCGAGTGTGTAGATCACCAGCCTAGTTTGTTTGAAAGAGGCAAGCCCCGAAGCATTCTAAAATCCCTACTTTATGCAAGCAATTTTTTTTATATGAGTTATATATTGTTGCATTAGGTTATAGGAGTTGAGTGGAACCGTTGTTGCATTTTATTACTATCCTTGTCCACCCGTTTACCTATTACCCTATTAGGTCATGATCGAATAATTGCTTAGCCTTGCTTATACCGATAGCGATCAGTAATTTCCGGCCACCTACATTAATAGGTGGTTGCTAAAAGAATTTAGTCATGAAAAGCGTGATATCCTACAATTAGCCATGTGTTGGTGGATAATTAGAGACCGGGTGAAAAAGTTGGAAGCAACCAGGCAGGTTTCTTGGGTGCGGTTAGTTTTCCGTCTGTGTCGATTAAGGACCAATCGTTGCTCGTCCCTCTTGTCATGTTGAACGCATGCCTCATATTTAGCTGGCCGAATAAAGTACCTTTTGACCACGAAGCTAGTGGCACTTTTTGGGCTAGGGTAAACTCGGATTGGCAGACTGGTGACGAAGGGGATTGTACGGGGACGCGAAGAGTAAGCCCAAGGTGCATCCTGGCAGTCGGGCGGTCCCTGGGTAGTGTGGTCCATGATTGTTACCCCACGTTGTTTACCTGGAAAGTGTCCTTGGTGACCTGTAGCTCACTTGATCGGTGAGTGTGGTTTATGTGAGGAATAAATCACCAGCTGGTTAGGAATCGATTTGAATCGCCATCGCTCCTGGATAGTGAGCACTTGACTTGAGTTACGGCATCGTAGTAATTGTGATGGAACATTGATGGTTATTGGATGGTTTTGGACATGCTAAATTCAAATGATAACTGGATGTATTGGTTAATCAAGTGATTGCTATAGTCTAGGTGCTTACCTAGTGGAATAGGTCCTAATAAATATGATGCAAAGTACTTAAAGCAGTTTCTCCATTATAGCTTATGTCTTTCGCAAATGAGTCAGCCAGTCCACTAAAAAAAGCCTTGCATAATCCTTGGTGTCACTTTATTTTGGTTTAAGATGGGTAAGTCTAGCTGAGTACCTTCTCATACTCAGGGCGTTATTCCCATTGTTGTTGCAGATGGTCAAATGTATTACGGCTATTGTATGAACAGCCTGTATCTAGCGATGGGCAACAACTAGGACCAAGGGCAATGGTCACTCTGTATCTCTCATCTGATGCTTTTGTTGAGGATGGCTACCTACTGGCACTGTATTTGAACTAAATGAGTGTGTGTGTCTTATGAAACTATTTGCTTCCGCTACTTTAATTTGAACTTGGCTCGTAATAACTTTCTGTTCTAAACTCCGATGTATTCAACTGCCTTTGTGAACTTTATGTAATATATGACTGTGGCTGCTAAACTTGTATGATCTTGGTTGGTATGTTGGTTGGTTTAAAATCATTCGTGGTTTCACGGACTACCGGGTTATACGGGCTTAAGTTTGTTAAATTGTCTGCCTCGGCGGGCGATTTTCTTACTTAATTTCGTATAATTGGTCGATTCTGTTATAGAACACTCCATAAGTTGCTTGTTTCAATGGCTGGCACACAACTGTCTAGGATTCAACAAATCATTCAACAATAAAACACAAATAGAAACGAAGACAAATGCCGCCATATCTTAAAGGTTAGAAGTGAAGTTTTTGCCTTCAATCCTTGCCCTCACTCTATCTCATGATCACTTCCCACCGAAGAGAAACTCTGGAGAGTAGAGAAGGAGAAGTAATTGCACAAAAGAGACTTTGCCTTGAATTGGATCCGGGGTATATAAGATAAAGACAGAGGGGCAAGTAGGGTATGTATGCCACCCCTTAACATCTATTACAGTGCATTCTGTCACACACACACTTCGGCTAATAGCTAGTTAGTATGTAAAATTTCATTTTGCCCACAAACTAAGGTCCTCTACTCGGACAGTCTAGGTCCCCAAAAAAAACCCAGCATGTAGATCATGAGGTAGCCAAACCTCCAGCTGCTTACAACCAGTAAAAAAGTGTGTGCTATGAAGAACAAGTGTCTTGTATAGGTATGTAATAATCTTTTGAGCCTTGAGACACATGAAAAGATGTCAACTTGAATCTTGATAGTGCAACTTGCCTACTACTCATTTTTTTCAAAATGTGTCGAACTAAACTCTACATGGTAAGCTTGATGTCGTCATTCCATTCAACAAAAATGGGAGTAGGGTAATCAATATCTTTCAACCTACACTTTTCTTGACTTAAACCATTGATTCTTTAAATTCTCCTTGACATTATTTCAACAAAAACCCACAGACATAGATTCACTTTCAATCTCTACTTTTTGGTGATTGATGACAACATAATCAAAGGTCACACTAAAATGGGTAAGAAATTTAGCTTCTGCATTTAGTGATATAGTTTGCTCCCTCCCACTAAAAGAGCCAATTTCAATCAAAATACCTAACAAACTCCATCATTGCATATAGTTAGAGAAAAGTGCGAGTTCCCCGATCTCATTGCATTTGTGGGTGCAACAAGTGTGAATTATGAAATATGTGACGTGAATGACATGATATATCACTTCAATACATAACATTAACTCCTTGCATCAATTAAAGTCTCCCTATCATCACAACACACCACATGGTTCACCAAAGTGAGTATAGTACATCATACCTTACATGTCCATAAGACCAATAAAAGATTTGAAAAGATAGATAGGGGTACTGCTAGAATAGTTGGTCGAACAAAACATCTGTGCAAAGCCAAATACTTTGCCTACCTTGAGACACAACAGACAACAAAAAAAAGATACCTCACGCCCGATGGAATCACGTCTCCAGAAAGGAAACAACAATAGCTAAAGCTCCTAGTGTATCACTAGTTGCCATCATGCTCTCATTGTTATTGTTAAAATCCTACTCAAGTCCCCCCATGTCCTCTTCTTTTGTATCCTCACTTTCCTTCTTAGCAACAACACCAGTGAACACCATGTAGGCTTCTGGATGAGCCCATGGGTCCACAAAAGTAGGAGAAGGGGAACTACCATAGTTTTGTTCAATTAGAGATGTCGGGAACTCAAGCTTGGCTTCAATGGCATTTTGCCTTTCTTCAATTTTATTCAGCTTTTGTCGCATGAACTCATTATGCTTGTGCATGGCTTCAGCACTGTAAGAGCACACATTGAATATGGCCTTAAGAAAGGGAGAGATCGTAAAAAATGAACCGCCACATTGATGGCAAGAAGTGGAGGAAGACCTTGGAGGTGGCGAAGGATCCCTAGAAGTGGCAGCTGGTTGTGGAAGGTCCTTCATGAGTTGCAACTTATAATGATTATTCTTGGATGCCTTGTAGAAAGTGCATGTTGAAGCATGCTCAATCATCCTCATGATATAGGGAGCATAACCACAGCTTGTAGTAGGTGTATATGAGCAAATCCAAATCTCTTGCCAAATGAAATCCACCACACTAAAACCTTTCTTCTTCCTATTTGACATCCACACAAGCAAATTCCTTGACATGTCATGAATTAAGGAAGAATCTCCAAATTTAGGATCCACTGTCATGCGAAAAAGTGAGTTGAGGTACTTGCAATATGGAATCAACCCATGTGTAGTCCCAACCTCAACATTACCATACTGCTCATCATACATAAAAGCAATCTCCTCATCCCCCATCACATCATAAGAGTGCAACCTTGTCTTTTGAATATCTTAAAGATCAAATCCAAAGAGCAAAGAAAAGGATGTCCTTGAGCAAGAGAGACGACGACCTTCTGTCATCCAATAGAAGATGGATTCTTTGCCTTCATGATCCTCATCAACATAGAGAGTGGCATAAAATTGAGCCACAACCTCCTTATTCCAATCACCATGGTACTCCATGATGGAGTATAGATTCCTTCTTTGGCACATGGTGATCACTTGGTCAAAACATCATCCCTCTTATCATGCATATGCTGCCAATGAACCCATTTCATTGGAACAATAGGACAACTCTTGGCTTTGATCACAGAGATATACCAGTCACATTGAAAGAGATTCCAAAACCGATGATCCATAACCACATCTTGCTTTTTGTTGATGTAGGGATTTTCATACCGATTGTCCCTAGCCATGGTACTCTTAGTCCCCGATGCATAGTCCACCGGACTTATCCCAGAGTCATGGCCTCCAAATGCTCGCTTGGGGGCGGTGATACGGGGAAAGGTAACCTCGATTGTTTCATCCTCTCCTACCATGTCATCATCACCTCCTTCATCGACCTCTTGTGTGCTACGACGTGCAGGCCGCCCTGTGACACACTTGCTAATCCTCTTGGGAAATATTCTAGCCCATGGAATACCATGCACATGGGTGGACTCATGGTGAGCACCATGGTTGTAAGAGTGAGAGATCGAGACCTTGGTGATGGTACAACGAGAACGCTTGCGAGATTCCACATACCATTCCTTATTTTCTTCCTGATTGGAAGACTTCGGCTGGATCTTTGGTGATGCAACTTGCTTGTCCCTCTCATCATGCCCCATCTGACAAATAAAAATAACATAGAGACACACTATATTAGGGTTTAATACAAGGTTGGATAAAGGAAAATGAGATGAAACTTCGGCCCAACTGGATCTCAAGAAATAACACACTATATCCCCACAACTATCCAACCAAACTTAAATCTACTCTATAAACAGCTTCTAGGGCCCATACAGGCATGATTCGCTGATGAAAAATTGTTATAAACCTTGTAGATCCAGATAACAGAAAGATATATTTGAAACATACCTTGAAGGATTGAGCCAAACTTCTCACACACTTCAGAGAAAGTGGAGCAGCACGGTAGGTCCAAGGGCAGAGGAAGCTCACTTGCATGGAGGGGAACTCGATTTTGCTAGGGAATCACAAGATCGCCGAAGGGGGAAGGGAGAAGGTGAAGAGCGGTGGCGGCGACAGTGGAAAAAAGTGAAGGGGGTAAAAGATAAGGAAATGAAGGGGTATTTATACACGGATGAGAAGCTACATGTACTCTATGTATCTAGGCTGGAGTTGAAAAAGATTCATTTTCAACAATACAAAAGTATCAATTTAGAGATGGGCTACAATGTACGCCAACATAAGAAAATATCCAATCATTTCCTAGCAATACAACTATTGTGTTCTTTATTTATTCTTATTGTTTTGGTAGGCAAATAAATGTGAAGAGCAATATACCAGTATAATTTTCACATGAGAAGGCAATGTTGGATTTGATGATAAAAGAAAAAGAATAATTCGACAGCTCAAAAGGAAATTGGAGAGAATACAAAAATATGTCCTAGTTACTTTGTGTTCAAATAAGTTTTAGCCACTTTGGTTGTTTATAGAAATTTTATGTTGTAGTCACTCCAGTTTGTATAGAAAGTTGGACACAAGAGTTGATAAAAAACATACAATGCAATAGTGCTATTTCTAGCATATCGACTGCATATATCTATAAATGTACCGCATTTTAGACATTGACATTGTCCCCAATAGGTAATTTGCCACTAGCATCCATACTATAACAATATTTAAACTTCTTACATTACAAAAATATTTTTCACCAAAAGAAAATGATAATATCTGTCTTATAGTCTTGCGAGACCACACCAACTATGTTTATGGTGTGGCAGCCACCGTGTACCGAAGAAAATGAGGCCCGTGGTGGTTTGGCGAAAGACAGCGAGGAGCGGTCCGGGAGAGGCCATCTCGGAGATCCACTTGCGCGTGGGAAAGGGCCAGGGACTATCCACAGAGTTACCCCACCAGGAGCTTGGCCCTTGCGAGGGGCTCCGACGAGGACTAGCTAGGGGGAAGCTTGCACGCTTCTCGATGCTTTAGTAAAAATATTAGAGTCCGAGTTTACATCTCTATCTCAATTAAGCTTCCGTATTTACATTGTGTACTTAGGTTGTGTGCTTTACATTCCTAACTTAGTTGATATGATTGTAACCTAGATTGCATAACTCTTTTATAGCAGAGACAACAACACACATAACAAAACTTTAGATACACATTTAGAAAGATTATTTCTTGCATATGTTTTGACTAGGAAAAAAATAGAGACCATAATTAGAAGTAGTTTTTAATTAACCCCTCTTAGACGTCACCACATCATGGTTGTAGGGTTGAGATGGCGGACTAGAAGGAGTGAATAGTTCTTTCTAAAACTTAATCACGCCGGCTAACTGAAACAAATACGGAATTAAAATAATCGGTCTAGCCAAGACTACACCCCCTCTATCTAAGTTTCAAGCACCTTACAAAGATTCTAAATAGACAACAAAGGTGCCGGGCTAGTTAGAGCTCACCTAATCAATTCTAGAGCAAGGTCACTGTAACACCCTAGGTGTTAAGCATTGCATTAGCATCATAGATCATGAGCATGAGCATCAATTGCATTCCTAATCACATGTAAATTAAGTGTAAAGTGAAATTAAAACATGTAAAACATTATTTTGAAACATGCATGTTGCATATGCTTGTTAGCTTTACTTATGCCTTAAATATGCTTGCTAGATTAGTAAAACATGTTTGGCTATAACTTTAAATCATTTAGAATTATTTAACATGATTTTTGGAGCAACTTTTGTGTTCAAAATTTCCTCAATTTTTGCTTTTAAAAATATTCTAGAAAAATGAGATTTTTATCAAAAATAAACTTTGAATCTCCATTTCAAAATCTGTTTGGAATTTCAAAGTGCGCCCTAAAGCAAAGTTGTAGAGAATTAAATTTTGAACAACTTTTGTTTTGGGATCAACTTTTGAAAGTGACTTTTTCTTCTTTAAAATTTAAAATTGAAATGGTTTAGAAATTTTGAAATTTGAAAATAGAAAAGAAATGCATTTCTCGGGCTTAACGGGCCACCTTGCTCCTTCCTCGCCTACGGTAAGGCTCAATCGAGCTCTTCCTGCACATGCCACCGAGCCGGGCCGCCGAGCTCGTGCTTCGCCCTCCGGCGTCCTCGCTCTCTCTCCCCCCCATGAGCCGCTCTCCTGTGTTCGCCAGCTACTCGCGAACACCGTGCGCACGCTCGCTAGTCCGCTCTTGGCCGGGGTTGGCCGTTGGCTGCCGGCGACCACCACGCTGCCACGACGTCGTGGCCACACCCCCTTCCCCCTCTGTTTCCCTTGGGCCGGCGTCCGTGGGCCAAAGCCCGAGCCGGGCCAGCTCTTTCCTGCGCTGGCTGCTAAGGCCGAATTTGGCAGCGGGCTGGTGGATTCCGTTGCGCCGGCCCGTTAGTCAAAAGAAGAAATGAATTCGGGTTTTCCATTATTATTTGAAAAGAAAAATACTTGAGAAAAATATTGTGTACCTATTTTAGCTCCAAAAATTGTGAAACAAATTTTGTAGTGATCCTCATAAGTAGATCTATAGTGTAAAAATATTGCATGATTTTTTTGTGCTACTTTTCTGTGGAGATTTATTTAATCCTTGTTTTTGCTGATATCTTAAAAAATGTGTAATAAATCAAAGAAAACTCAGAGAAATATGATTCCAAGTTTGTTACTCTTCTTGTGTATTGTACTTTGTAGGAAAAATATATGTCATGCATGTTCTGTGAGAAATTATTGATGTCTAGTTCAAGTGCTAAATAGGGCTAATTTTTGTTATTTTTGTTAGAGAGCAAAAATTATATAAAACATGCATATAATAATTTTTGTAAAGTGATGGTGTACTGTATAGAGCATAGGAAAAATAGTAAATCTGTTGTTTGATACTTTTCATAGTACAAAGTATTTTCATGCTCATTTTTTAGGCTAGAGCTTGTCATTTTTGTGTAGGCTGTAGTACTTATCTAAATCCCATGAAATTTTTATGGTGTGCTATTTGGAGTAGGACTATGCTACTGTAATTTTTGTAGATTTTTCTAGGCAACAAAAATATAGGTTTCTGTTGTAACCCTAGTTTAAATGGAATACCAAGTAATATTGTTTATGTATAATTAGTTGGATAATAAAGCTTTGGTGTAACTTTGAAGCACCTAAATCACTTGATGGTGTTGCTTGATAAGTCAATGTAGTTGTGTTGATAAAGTGTAGTAGCACTTGTGTAGGGTTATATGCTAGCTAGTGTAAAAATAGATGGGAATTATTAGCAGAGGTGAATGCAGTAGATGACATGTTTCGTAGTACATGTTCTTGGATGATGTTGACTATCTTATAGAAAGGTTTTGCCCCTAGCCTTTACTATAAGTTTCAATGTGTTCATCTTTTTATCATGCCATCATGATCATCATACCACCGCATCCGATGCACGGTTTACATGTTTACTTATACGCTTGCATCATACAGGATCGCAGGAGGAGTTGCCAGTAACAGTTCAGGAGGAGCAAATCGGGTCCGATCGACAAGAAGCTCAGGCATAGGAGGTGTCCGAGGTAGACGAGCAAGAAGATGATTTACCTGAGTGTGTGGACCACCAACCCACTTCCTTCGAACGAGGCAAACCCCGGAGCATTCTAAGTCTCCTACTTTACAAAAGCAATTCCTTAGCTATTCATATGAGTTATAAATTGTGCATTAAGTACAGGAGTTGAGTGAAACCATTGTTGCATATATTACTATCCTTTCTACATTATTACCTACGAAAGTTGGGTCGAATACTGCTTAGCCCTGCTTAGACCGGTAGCGATCAGTGATTTTCGGTCACCTGAAATGATAGGTGGTTACTAGAATGTTTTAGCTATAAAATGGTTGATATCCAGAAAAATAACCATGTGTTGATGGATAATTGGAAACCAAACAGAAAAGTTGGAGACAACCAGACAGGGTTCTAGGGTGCTAGTAGTTTTCCGTCTGTGTCGGTTAAGGACCGATCGTTGCTTGTCCCTCTTGTCATGTTGAACGCATGCCTCATATTTAGCTGGCCAAATAAAATACCTTTCGACCGCGAAGCTAGTGGCACTTTTCGGGCCGGGGTAAACTCGGATTGGCAGACTGGTGACGAAGGGGGTTGTACGGGGACGCGAAGAGTAAGCCCAAGGTGCGTCCGGGCAGTCGGGCGGTCCCTGGGTAGTGCGGTCTATGATTGTTATCCCACGATGTTTACCTGGAAAGTGTCCTTGGTGATCTGTAGCTCACTTGATCGGTGAGTGTGGTTTATGTGAGGAATAAATCACCAGCTAATTAGGAATCGATTCAAATTGCCATCGCTCCTGGATAGTGAGCACTTGACTTGAGTTACGGCATCGTAGTAATGATGATAGAACACTTATGATTATATGGATGATGTTGGAAAATGCTAAATTCAAGTGGTAACTGAATGTTTTGGTTAATCAAGTGATTGCTATAGTGTAGGTGCTTACCTAGATGGATAAGTTATAATAAACCTAAGGCAAATTACTTAAAATGGTTTAGTCAGGATAGCTCACGCTTTTCGCAAATGAGTCAGTTAGTCCACTAAAAGAAAGTCTTGTATAATCCTTGGTGTCACTTTATTTTGGTTTAAGACAGGTAAGTCTAGCTGAGTACTTTCTCGTACTCAGGGCGTTGTTCCCATTGTTGTTGCAGATGGTCAGATATACTATGGCTATTGCGTCAACTATTTATATTCGGCGATGGGTGATAACTAGGACCAAGGGCAATGGTCACTCCATATGTCTTATCTCATGGTTTTGTGGAATGTGACTATCTTCTGGCACTGTATTCGAATTAAGAGTGTGTGTGTGTTTTATAAAACTATTTGCTTCCGCTACTTTATTTTGAACTTGGTTTGTAATAACGTATGTTCTAAACTCCGATGTATTCAACTGTCGTTGCGAACTTTATGTAATATGTGACTGTGGTTGCTAAACTTGTACGATCTTAGTTTGTATATTGGTTGGTTTGAAATCCTTCGTGGTTTTACGAACTATCGGGTTATACGGGCTTAAGTTTGTTAAATTGTCTGCCTCGGCGGGTGATTTTCTTACTTAATTTTGTATAATTGATCGATTCTGTTACAGTCACATAAACCTATGCACTAGTACTCAAGCAACCAGGGGAGCTCCTACACAATCTAGTAAGCAAAAGCACAAAGCTCCTAAGCTCACTAGCAATGCTCAATAACAAGGCTAAACAAGCCAAATTAGAGAACATAAATTACTTAGCTACACAAACTAAGCAATGTGACTAACAAGGTTACTAAAACCAAATTAGCCATGCAAGAGAGCTACTTCTGTGCTACACAAGCAAGAAGGCAACTAGCAAGCTACTAAAGTTAAACTAGTCACAAGAGCAACCACACAATCACAATGTATATAAAAGTAATACAAGTTTGTGTTTCGCGAAATGCAAACCACCGAGAAGATGATGAAGACAATGTTGACATGGTGATTTTCTCCTAAGGTTCACTTGGTTGCCATCAAGCTACGCCCCGTCGTGTCGACCGCTCACTTGGTGGTTCGGCAGCTAATTGGCATCACCTGCTAAGCCCGCACGTTGGGCACAACAAGAACCTACCCTGAAAGTGAGGGTAGCTCAATGACACGCTCTACTAGAGTTGCTCTTCGCAATCCCTACGGGGTGAGCACAATTCTCCTCATAAATCCTCCTCCAGAGCACCGCATAATCTTCTCACGTGCTTTAACGGAGTCACAAGCCACCAAGCCATCTAGGAGGTGGCAACCTCCAAGATAACAAGCACCACCGGCTTGCAACACGATCACCTAGAGCCGCTTGATGCAACTTCACGATGCAATCACACTAGAATCGCTCACTCACTCAATTGGATGAACATTATCAAGCAAGAGCGAGTTAGAGGGCTCCCAAGCACCACCACATAAGCCACCAAGGCTCTAGTATGCTCAGCTGTTAGCCCAAGGCTGACCAATGCTTGGTTTTATAGCCCCCATGAAAATAGAGCCGTTGTACCCCTTCACTGGGCACAACTCGTAGCGACCAGACACTCCAGGCCCTACATCCGGTCACTCCTGGTTGTCCACATATGCCTGCCATTCAACGTCACCTTGGTATGCAAATATTGTCAATTTTATGGTTGCAGGATATTTACCACCAGGGGCAGATAAAAGAAAGCTCACTTATGAGAGTCATCACCACATATAGGATGAGCCATGCCTCTTTCAAAGTCTGCTCAGATGGACTCCTTAGAAGGTGTGTACCGACTGAAGAAGGAATTAAGATTATTGAAAGATGCCACTCATCACCATATGGAGGTCATTATGGGGCATTCCGTACTCATGCAAAAATCTAGCAAAGTAGTTTTTTCTAGCCAACTATGTTTAAAGACACAAAGGATTTCATCCAAAGGTGTGGAGCATGTCAGAGGCACGAGAACATCAATTCAAGAGATGCCATGCCACTCACAAACAACCTTCAGATTGAATTCTTCAATATCTGGGGCATTGACTACATGGGACTATTTCTGAAGTCAAAGAACTATAAGTACATCTTGGTGGCAGTAGACTATGTTTCTAAATAGGTTGAAGCCATGCCATGCAGAGCTGCTGATTCTAGAAGTTCCAAGAAGATGTTCGAAGAGATAATATTTTCAAGATTTGGTATCCCAAGAATGGTGATAAGTGATGGAGGATCTCACTTCATTGATAAAGCTTTCAACAGTATTTGTCAAAATATGGAATCCATCACAATGTTGCTACTCTGTATCACTCTCAGACAAGTGGCCAGGTAGAAACATCAAACATGCAAATCAAGAATATTCTTCAGAAGACGGTCAATGAAATAGGAACATCATGGAAGGAAAGGTTACCCGATGCTTTGTGGGCGTACAGAACGGCCTACAAAACATCGATTGGAATGTCACCATACCAACTTGTCTATGGGAAGACCTATCACTTGCCTGTTGAGCTAGAATTCAAAGCTCATTGGGCTATCAGAAGATGGAACATGGATTTGGAAGCAGCAGGAATAAAAAGAAAGATGCAACTCTCCGAGCTTGATGAATGGCGAGAAAAAGCATATAAAAATCCAAGATTTATAAGGAGAGAACTAAAAGATGGCACGATAAGAGGATAAAGAAGAAGGACTTCGCCCTGAGAGACAAGGTATTACTTTTTAATTCTAGGGTAAAATTATCTGGGCATGGAAAACTTCGAAGCAAATGGGAAGGATCATTCAAAGTCATAAGTACTTCATCACATGGAGCGGTAACACTTCAAAATGATGAAGGTACGTTATTCAAGGTAAATGGTCACCATCTCAAAATCTTTTTAGAGCCCAATAAAGGTCTTGAGGAATTAGATATAATAGAATTTATCATTTTACCAAACTTTTAGGCCCAAACTCTCCTCTTTTCGATTTGTAGCGTGGGGGTATATTTTTTTGGGTTAGAAAGTCGCTAGGAGGCAACACGAAAAAGGGGCCCATGAGACGACATTGGGCCAGGTCGCCTGACCCAAGCCCAAGTCGACCAACCTGGCTAGGTCCTGTCTCGTTGCCGTCTTTTTGCTTCGCGAATCTTCCACCATATTCTCGTAGATTTTGGATATTCCTGATAGATTCGATCATTCACCGTCGCCACGAGCCATTAGGGTGACCCCTGGTGCAAGTTCAACCCCCTATATAAACAACCCCCTGCTAGCCTCCAACTCCATTCCATCAAAACCTTCCTTCCCTTCTACATAGAAGCTTTCCACCTCTCCAAAAGTTCCCATGGCTGATAAGCATATCGTCCCCTTTGGGATGGATCTCAACTAGTCACCTTCAGTAGATGACTCTCAAACCATCATCTCTATTCTAGAGCCTACTCCTCTTGCTGTCATTCCTCCTAAGCCAAGACAATGGAGCTATGGGCGGTCCTACTTCGCTCAAGTGTGCCAGCCGACGCTTCCTCCGTCACCGGAACGTCTATTCCTAAAGGATGCTCCGTCGAAGGGTCCCATCATCATGCTGCCACAAGACGTCAAGCTACTCCCTCCAAAGGCTAATGAGACACTGACAGGAGTGAAGCTTGATAAGCTAGGCCAATTCATCTGTGCTAAGTATACTACTGGTATTCCTCGTTCCACCATTGATGGAGTTCGAGCTCATCAGTCGAAGATCAAGTTCATTCAGCCTAAAGAGACGCCCAATAGACATGCTCCACCATTAGATAGACAAGAGAAGCGCCCTAGGGTAACCCTTGCGATGCTGGATATGAGGATAGAGCACATGGGTCAGATGATCTCAACTCTCCAGTAGCATAACACTCTTCTCATAAAAAACGTAGACGCTCTAGGTGCGAAGCTAGAAACTGAGATTAAAGAGCGAAGGCGATTGACTAGGCAAGTAGAGATTCTTTTCAAATGTATCAGGAAAAAATAAAAGTTAGGGCAAGAAATAGGGCACAAGTTAGGTTGTTAGGTATGTCGCTTAAAAGTTAGGGTTGTCGCTTTAGCTAAGTTGGTTAGAATATTATAAGTTTGGTTTGATGAATAAAGTGCCCTATTGTTATCATTAATGAAATTGATTACCATCATTGTTCTCTACACTCTCTATTTTTCTCTAGATATGTGTTTTATCTCCACCTTATTGTGCATGAAGGTAAATAGGTAACAAGTATGGGGGAGATACACCACACATGACAAAGCGAGCCCCAAACCGGGCCTAGGCCAGGTCTCTCGACCCACTGCAGCACCGCCTTGCCTCGCGCTTTGTCCACGGTCAGGTATGAGTCCAATACACTCTATTTTCATATATGTCACTTTCTGTTTTGAACCGAATTGAAAATTCTTTGATAAAACAACTTAAAAACATGAAGGGAAGATTGTGTAGCCATGACTTGAGGATAGACTCACATAACACTTTTCCTAAAAGTCTTGCTACTGTTGAAAACTTATTTTAGGGACCCCATGTCACTTAAGTTGTTGTGGAATGTGAGATAGTAAGAATAAAGAGAACTAGATTCTTGATGTTTAGTCATTAGAGAATTTTATTTCAAAAAAGAAAAATGAATAGCTACACCTCTCCTTTGTAGTATAGCAGCATCCTAATGAAGCCATATATAGGGTAGATAAACCTTCTACATATACTACTTGTGTTTTTATTGAGTTTGGTCAAATCTTGTGACCCGTGTTGAGAAATTTATCATGCTCCCAAGATCAAGATCACGTACACTCCACATATATTTTGCTACTCTTACATTGGGAGTACACAATAACATATTTTCCATCCATCAAAAATGTATTTCTCCTACACTGGAAGAAGACACAAAAAAGAAGTTTGTTAGGAATAAATGCTCCAAGTTCTTATTAATGTCTTTCTTAAAGTTTTTCAATTGCAGAAAGAGGCATGTGGCTATGCAAAAGAAAAGTATTGAAAAAAATAGATAAGTGTCTAAGACATCGAAAACAATGGATATTTAGATGCCCGCCATAAAAAGAAGAAGAAGAAAAAAGAGAAAAAGAAAGAAAAAGATAGCACATGTTCTCTAGCAAAAGTATTTTCCAAGTTTCAAACAAGAGAGACATGTTTTAAGGAGCATAGTAAAATTAGGATAGCCACCATATATATATTCCACACACATACACATCTTGATCTAAGAGTATGACATCTTTCTCCTTGATCCTTGTTTTGACTTTACAATATATGCAATGCAAGTATGTTTTCGTTTTCATCCTACCTGAGCTCCACATAAGCTTTTAGAAGTAGGCAAAAAGAAGGCATCAATCTCACATGCCTAGGTAAGGATCCAAAAATACCACATATAATGAGTAATTTGAGAGTATTATAAAGGAGAAGAAGGTAAGCTATGTTTTATTTTCAAAACTTATGCAAAAACTCCAATTGACTTGATTGAAGGAAAAGGTGATCTATTTCAAGCTGTTCTATTCTTCAACCACCCAAAGCTTCATGGTAGACACATTAATCCCACAGTGCAGGTATTGCTAGGAGTGGTTTATGTTGATGTCTTGTCCTAAAGTTGTGTTTGCAATAATCCATCCTTTTCTCGAGGACGAGCAAAAGCCTAAGTGTAGGGGAGTTTGTTGACGGTAGTTAACAACTATCATGAATCATCAATTTGACTTAAAATAACTACATAAAAGGAATCACCAACATAGAATAGGGGTTAAACTGATAGAATTCCATGAGTTTTGGTGAATCTGTGTTTCGCAGGAATTAAACAGGAAAAGAGCCCAAGATGGTCTACATGTCGAACTAAAAATCATATTACACCGCGACCCTAAGTCAAGAAGATTCTAGAGAACATGAGAAGGTGAGCCACCAAAAGGGGGTCCACTTGGCATTCACCCAGGTCAGCCGACCTAGGTGGGTCCCACCTGTCAGCTTCCTTCGTAAGTCAGTTCCTCACCGCTTTAGGGTTTTCATCTTTGCTGTTGATTCAAGTCGGTTTGATCTGAGGGCTCCGGTGCATCCCACCGATCTATATAAGCAGGACCCTACCACCTGGGTCAGAGCATCTTGAATCCTAGGTAGAAACCCTGAGCCTCCTCTACAGTCAAGAAACACTAGATATGATCAAGAACCAATCATTCAAGAGGAGATTAGTCTTGTAGTATTCCAAAGATTAGAACTAGTCTTATTTAGATATAGAGAGATAGAGTATTAGGGAAGAGTTTGGAGGAGTTGCTGACCTGTCGGTGTCTCATATATAGCTTGTACCTGCAGGATCAAGTTCCATTGGAGCTTACTTATGAGATTTCTCTGGTATTCAACTTCTAATTCGAGTAAGTAACATTGCTATTATTGTTCTTTCAGTTTGCGACTCTTTTTGAGTGCTTTAATCTTGGTAGCTCTTTGATTGAAGTAGTATTCGTAGTGTAAGCGTGGTGCTTAGACATCGATTACTCGTAGATGCACCCTACTTTTCGGATCGGTGGTAGCTCGTGAGGATGACTTTACCTCGTTGAATCTTTCATAGTCCACATCCCGTTTGTAGGACTAGTAGGACCTGTTTGCTAAGGAAAATATCCTCTGTTAGTGTCTTTTCTTAAGTAATGTCCCCATTGGAACAATCATAACACAACTTGCGAAGGTTAGAACTAGAGACCTTAGTGATCTTCTCTATAGCCCTATACTCTCCGTCCTTGCTTGCTTCTCAGGGTTTAAGCTTAGGCTTAGTTTCTCACACGTTCCTCCCTGTGGTAAAATATAAATAACGATACTCTGAAATACTCCCGGGTGAAGTGCTATATCGGTATACTATCTGTGCGCTTGCGGATAACCTTATTATCTTGTGTACATTTAATTCATACCAACACACATGTGTAGCTTTTCACAAGCATTTTAAGGAGTTAACCACTCAACTTGCTACGCCACTCGATCCTAGCAACGATGCAAAGTTAGATCACTCGAGTGGCACTAGATGACCGATATGCAAACAAGTTTGCCCCTCTTAATAGTACGGTCATCTATCCTAAACCCGGTCATCAACTTCTCTACGCGTCTATGACCGGTGAAATGAAATGTCCTAGGTTATACCTTTGCCTTGAGTATTCCATTTTATCTCCTCCAATGTCGATGCAACACGTGCATCAATATGATCAATAATGATATGATCCATTCCATATCATCACATGATCACATTGGTTCATCGATCTTGACTTCACTTGCTCTCCACCATTGCTTCGGTCAATCGACGCCAAGTCATCACTCAACTTGCCCTTCACACTTGCAATCGGTCCGTCGAGCCAAGTCATGTCTTGATCTTCTCCACCTTATCACATGACTCAATGTCATGTCTCATATGTAATGAGCTCCTTCATCATCACATGTGTAAGATTTGCAACATCTCCAAGCCATTTTCACCTCCATGGCAAGTATTTCTCACACACATGTATTTGTGGACTAATCACTTGTGTATCTCACTCAAACATAATTAGTCCACCTAATGTTGTCACTCAATTACCAAAACCAAACAAGGACCTTTCAACAATCTCTACACCTCGCGTCCTCGTTCTCGTCGTCGTCCACCTCATCATAATCATCGCCGTCATCATCCTTTGCGGCGTCATAGGCGTCATCAAAGAACTGCTCCTCCTCAAAGTCCTAGGGAGAACTCCGATCAGGAGTCATAGTTGTTGGAGCCCTCATTGCTAGAGGGCTAGCCTTGCTGAAACTCATCCTCGTCAGTGGAGGAGTCGTTGTCGGGAAGTTTGAAGAAGTCGTCCGACATCGTGGATGTTGGAAGAAGGGGGTGAAGAAAGAAGAGGGGTGGTATCAGAGGGTAGGTGGCGTGAAGAATATGTAGAGGCTTCTACCTACAAAAGTAATGGTGATGAAAGAGCATTGGTAGTTGTGATAGTACTGAACAACCACAAAGATTGCTGATCGCTGGTCCATCACTGTTCGTTTAGGGCCGGTAGCCATAATGGCTATCACAGGTAGCTCTACGTAAAATCCGGCAGAGATACAAACACTAAAGATCACCGGTAGATCCAATGGTTACTGGACGATGATAGAACTTTTCACCGGCGATTTAGATGCTATCCAAGCCCCGTCGTCCTTCCAACCAACGGTGAAACAATTTCACCGCCGGTGATTACATAACTAGCGGTGATAATGGTGTTGCGATAGCTCATTGTATAGTCGTGTTCGCTTTGCTCCTCTCATCTTCTCCAATGATGAGAACTTGATCAACTTGTGGGCAACACCATCTCTACCATGGATGTCACCTTGCTCAACTCTTGGTGTGGACTTCGGCAAAAGGTTAGTCCATAAGTTGTCTCAATTACCAAAAACCAAACATAGAGCTTTCACCAAGATTCTTTCGTAATCCTTGGAAACAACCCTAACCAAGAACTCTAGGTCAAATCATCTCTGGCGAGTCCGACAAAGAGCCTCGGCCAAGTCAACAGGGGTAGATGGTTTTACCTCGTGTCCAGTCTTACCACTAGCCTCTATATAGCCCCTCTAGTGCCTGTTAGCTTGGCTGACCAACCCATACCTATATAGCTCAACATGTAGCTAGCTCTGCCTATAATAGTAGCTTATAGTGTAACGTCGGTGACATAGTATATTGAAGTATTTTTACATATGAATTTAGTGGTGCCGAATTTGTGTGATTAACAAATGTTAAAAAGTTTAAAATCTTATTAGGGTCTATTTAGAACACAGGAATTTCACCGAAAATATAGAGAAATTTCAAAGAAATCAGTTAATTTTGTCACAGGAAAAACACACACAAAAATTTGTGCATTTCAAAGGCGGCCTTAAGGTTGCGTGCACCTTATTAGGAAAATTGAAAGAAAGAAGTACAATGCCATAAATCTTGTGTAGAAAAATTACAGAGGAAGAGGATGGAGCCACGTGGTACGGAGCTGCGCCGATGGATTGGAACCATGAGCAGCAAACGAGAACGAAACTGGCGACACCTGCGTGCTTACCACCAGGCACCAGCGACCGACCGCGACGACGCAACAGCAGGCAGGAACTCAAACCGGTCGGACTCCACGCCGACGCACCGAGAAAAAAAAGAAGAAACGATAGCAGCAGAGGAGGCGAGGCGAAGGTCCAAACGTTCGGGGGGCGAGCGGGATTTGGAAGCTGCGCAACGCGCATCCCAAATCCCCCAATCCCGACGCCCACCCGACCCCGTCGCCAGATCTCGCGCCCCCTCCCCGGGGCTCGATCGGATCAGCGGCGGCCGGCGATTCGGAGACGGGGAGATCTCGCCGAGGCTTGGGCCGGGCCGGGCCGGTGGGAGCCGGGGAGCCATGGCGTCGGCGCAGGCGCCGTCCTCCGCCGCCGCGCCGTCGCGCAAGGACCATCTCGAGGCCGGGAAGAAGCGGGTAGGTCCGTTGTTGCCTGTTGCTTGCGAGAAATGTAGTCCTTGTGTACCCGCAATCGCTGATTGTGCAATATGTTTATGAACGGTGTAGACAGATTAGGGGCATCCTGTCGCATAGCGCGATGACTGGCGTGCCATTCAATCGGTTTTGCACAGGGTAGAGAAGCCAAATGCTGTCGAACCTGTCTCAGGTCGTTTTGCGTGTGGTAGAGAAGTCAAATGGTACCAATTTTGTCTCGGTTGTTTTGCTTTCCGTACAGAATTCAAATGCATGAAATTTGCCACGTTACTTCAGGCTCAGTTCGCATTTTTTTGAAATTTAGCTGTTTAGATCTCTCTCGAACGCCGATTCTGCAATTTTTTTTCACTAGACATTAGCTCTGGAATAACAATGTTCTATTTTCTGTGATCCAGCTCGAGCAGTTCCGCAAGAAGAAAGCGGCGAAGAAGGCCACTGCAGCTAGCGCGGAGCAGGCAAAAGCGCCTGCTCCTGATGTAGCGGAGAACCCTCCTCCAATTGCCAATACTGGTAGCTTGGGAGATGGGCCGGCGTCTGATGTAGAGCCAAACCAAGCGAGCACGTCTTCGGTGCCATCGGCTGTATATGAGAATGGCCCAGTGAGTGCTTCCAGAGGTGCAGAATTCCCGTCAAATGGTCCTGTCACTGTAAATACTTCTGTTGGTGTTAGTAATGTTCCCCAGCAAGATGCTGTTAGTGATGGAGGAAGTAAGTTCTATGGGAACTTAAGCTTCTCTGACCTTGTTAATGGTCATCATGAGAACTGGAGAGGTGACGAAGCCCGTAAAAGGGACGAGCACAGCCCTGACAAGGATGTGCAATCAACATCTAAATTAAGTGCTTTTGGGAACAACAGCAGTTTAACTTTACCTTCTACTGACAACATGCCGAGTTGGGTAAGAAATTCTTTATCAGGTCAAGCACATGATACCGAGCAATCTAGTTCATATTCATCCAGCACCCTTTTTGGAAAGTCTGAAAATGCCTACACTCAGGATTACTCCGCAAACAATGATATCTTTGGTCGGCTGAGAGGTAAATTTGAGGCCTTATATTCATATGCTGAAACTACAATATACAATATTTAATAACTTGAGCCTGGGGCTCTTCTGCTCTTCTTTTTTTTTCCCTATGTAGCTACCTCGAAAGACTCTTCCCAAGTGGAGCAATCTGTGTATGCCAGCACTCAGGATTATGGCAATGCCTTCAATAGTTCAAGGATTGCTGGTACTGTAGATCAGGATACAAATGTTGGAATAACTCGGATATCTGCAGATTCCACACCTGTTAATTTTGAAAGACAGGACCCTTTTCTGTCATCTGGTTATCCAACTACATACACTCAATCAAGGCCATCGTTTCTTGATTCGATTGGAGTACAAAGAGCCCCTCCAACAACTCAAGCCTCATATAGGGAGCCTGCAAAGGCTAATCAACTACCCAGCAATTCGAATTATCAGAGTTCATTTTTGCAGCAATCAAATCAACAATCCACTGGAAGTAATGCTGCAGATATTTCTTTTGCATCAGAAAATCAGAAATATAGTCATGAAAAGGGGTCATATGGCAGCTCCAACCCTCCTGATTTCTCACTTCCCAAAGAAGAAATAAGTATACAGCATGGTAATCAAACATTCCAAAACTTCACAACTCATGGGAAAGATGATGATTTTGCAGCATTAGAACAGGTGATGAACGTTTAAACTTTTTCCCCCGATTTGTTACATATATTTTATTGAGGATATGATATTATTATACTGACTAGAGCTGTCATAGTATATAATTAGTCATAATCATAATACAAAGAATCTAACTGTTTCTTTGTATTTTCTCATTTTAAATTTTATGCTACTAACATGAAGCGCTAACTGTTGGCCTAGCTGTTGTTTTATAGTAAACTAAAATCTCTGAAAAAGGAACATATCTCCAATATCTACTCTGTGGGTTCACTTATTGAGTGATACTGTACAACTTATAACTAGTCACTTCTTTATGTGTTACTGTTATTATGTGCCTCATAATTGTTTCAATACTCGTAAATGGCACTATTATTATTACGTGTTCTTTGTTGTCAAGATTAATTAGTTACCTTTACCTTGGATATGTATATTTTGACTTATCTAAACATTTATCTCTGAAGTCTTTATCATTAGGAAGTTAGTAACTTGTGCTGAAAAGATTGCATATATAATTTTTTATTTAGGCCCATCGACATACTACTAATAGCTTCTCTGGTTTGGATGCCAGCTCATTGAAGATTTGACAAAAGAGAAGTTTTCCTTACAACGTACTGTTCAGAAATCTCAAGAGCTAGCAGAAACTTTGGCCACAGATAACTCTGCATTAACTGATAAGTTCAACCAACAGGTCTGCAAATTTCCCTGATGGTTATCAGAATAGTTTTAAACTGGATTTGTATCATGAAATTTGTCACTGATGACCCATAAAATTATATAAATTCACAACATAGGGAATGCCTCTCCCCACCCTCATCTTACTTCTAGTAAAATGGACAAGGCTGTTTTCTTAACTTTGAAACTAGCTTCTTCCATGATTGATTAAACAAAAAAAAAACTGGTTGTGCTGTAATTTATTTGATGCTAAACTCACTGGTATAGCTGTCAGAAAAAGTTATTGCCTGCCGAGTTCCTCATTTTATTGCTGGATTCAACTTCTTGGGTAGTATATATTCGCAGAATCCTAGCAGTTAAACTTAGTAGTAATAGCAATGCTATAAGGGCAGCTAGAACTGAAGCCACAGGTGCTAAGTTGATCGTATTAAGCAACCCCAAGACTTAAACCAATCAGTTATCTCTAATGCTTGATCAGTACTCATCTATATGTTTATATATATTACAGCTTGCTTTAATAAGGATGAAATAAATATTGATACATGTGCTTGTATCTGGTATTAACCAAAATTAGTATACTGTATGATCCTTATTTCACAAATTTTAAATATCAGGCACATATAATCAGCCAGTTGACATCTGACATGGAGAGATTGCAGGAAGAAATTCAAGCTCAACTGGTCAGACCTACTCTACCTTTTCTAGTACTTAAATTTGGGGAAAATGTATTCTCAATATTAGAACTAACTAAATAACTGCATTGCCTGTTATGTCAATATTGATACGGATTGCTTGGGGAAATCGGGGTAAAGCTCTAAGGACTAGGATATAGTCTAGATCACTCTTGTTGGCACCATGCTTGATCTTGGTCATCAGGAGATTCTAAGAACTGTCTATCTCTTTGCTTAATCCCCCTCGCACTAGATACTATTTTATGAGAAGAATGAGGTTAACATGGCTATTGGACTCAATCTAATCTAACTTTGCCTTCAAAGTCAACCACTCAAACAAAAGTAACACAAACTACTTGTACCTACCATCTGTTCTGTGGTTTTCAGTTATCAAACATCCAGGGATTTCTTGGATCGTTATCTTGTACATGGTATGCAAAATGTGTTTGTCTTTTGGTGGTTGACATGGTCATGAACTGGATGCTGAAAAGATTGTACTCATTTTAAATCCACAGCAACTGATTGCTATGAGCCTATAAAACAATTGTCACTAGGTCAGCTGTGTTATGTTTGATTTTTCAGTGACCTCTCTGTTAGTTAGGCATAACGTTTGTGATTAGCACTATATATTAGTATTTGCTGTTTAATTTTTGTCATCTCTGTGGTACAACATCTGTCTTCATATACTGTTAGAATCCTTATATTTAACCCTATTTATACAACAGCTGGCGCTGGAGTCTGTCAGGACCGAGTATGCTAATGCACAACTAGAATGCAATGCTGCAGATGAGAGGGCAAAAGTACTTGCAGCTGAAGTTATTCTACTAGAAGATAAGGTGCTTTATTATCTTCTTGCTTATTTTGTACCGTTATGAAGCTTCTTGAAAATGCCTGACAGCATGGCAGATTGTTTATAGTATGTTATGTATGCAAAGTGTGTAAACCTTTGTCATAACGGAAGAAATCCGAATAACAAGGAGCAGCCTGTTCAGTGCTCACATGCAGTACAGGAACTAAACCAATAATTTGTAATCTTTAGGAAATGAACTGTATAGGTATGACCATATAGGCGGGGGTTCATCATATCTTATTGTAATGCGCGGCTTGATACTAAATGTTTTGTTGCTGAAATCTTAAGGATGTTGAACTCTCTTTTCTTCAGCAATATCGGTATACGAGAAAAAAAATATCTTGTTCCACATCCACTCTGTATGCTATTGGCACGATCATGCTTATTTGCCTATTTGGTCTTAATTTCATTGGCTAGTTTTACTCTAGCATTTACCCTGCATTTTTAGTGAAACTTGAAAATTATGCAAACTTTAACATTTTCAGCCAAGCCCAACTTAAGCATTGACTCGTGGAAGTTTGATTTTTATTTTAATCTTGTAGGCTTTGAGACTGAGGTCAAGTGAGCTAAAACTTGAAAAGGAAATCGAAGGTTTACATTCTGAGATTTCTTCTTACAGGTGAAATTGTGTACTGATTTTACTAAGCCCCATGCTGCAATTGTATGACTGCCAAGATATTTGTGTCTAATGATATGTGAAATGGATCCTAACAAAGTATAACGATTGATTGAAATCCACATTTTTATCCACATTGGCATTTTTAGAGGTGCTATGCAAACAAACATGTCATATTCACCTTAAAAAATACATGCCAGAATACCGTCCAAAAAAAAAACATGCCAGAACTACTGAACACATGAATTTAACTTCCAGGTATCATTTTATATATATATATATATATATATATATATATATATATATATATATATATATATATATATATATATACACACTATTTTTTCCTATTAATCATCTGCAGGCGCAAAGTTTCTAGTCTAGAAAAGGAGCGCCAGCATCTCCAATCTACTGTTGAAGCTCTTCAAGAAGGTACATCTTCTCATTGCGATCTAACACATATATTGTTTGAGCTCTCTTCTTTCTCAGTTGATCTCTGAAATTTTCCTCCAGTCAATCCTAGAGTATTTGTTTACATCTTGCATACACATTGATGTGCGCTTGTTTTAGCCTTGTGCGCTGATATGCCTATTTTTCATTTCTCTTCTCTCTGTTTGGACAGAAAAGAAGCTCCTATACTCTAAATTGAGGAACATTCCTGTGAATGAGAGGGCAACAACTACTGTAGAGAAACCTTCAGTTGATAAAAGGGATGCATCTACTGCAACAGAGGATTTAGGTGTGAATACTAAGATGTCTTTATTTCTTTATCTATATGAATGAATATCAACTATATTTTTATGGCTGAGCTCTAATGGGTTTATTACTTTATTCAGATATTGGGGAGCTCAGCTCTTCAGAAACGCTGACCAGCACTGTTGACACATTGGAAGATGCTGGAACTTCTGTTAGGCATTCCAACATTATGTCTGATTTTCCTTCCTTAGAAGAGGTCTCATCTATCATTCCGGATGATCAGCTTAGAATGATTGACAACATCAATTCTTTGATGTCAGAGGTAATCTCTTTTATTTTCATAAATGTGGAGCTATTCTTATACCAACCAGAATTTCTCAAATAACCTATTTGATTTTTGGTGTAAAAGCTATTGTGGTTATGATATAGTTTTTTCATATTTGCAGTTAGCAGTGGAGAGAGAAGAGCTGCTGCGAGCACTGAGAATTGAGTCATCCAACTGCTCCAAGCTGAAGGTATTGTCTGCCTCTTACTCTCTTGTGCAGCATCTAGTAATGTAGGTGAGATGCCTGTTTCATGACATAGTTAAGCCCTGGGTCCTGCTGTATCAAGCTTCTATCTATTGGAAAACATGTTTGCTTATCAACATGTGAAGCAAGACTTGTATTACTTCTGCAATTGTGCATCTACTAATGCTATTTACTCTTATATCCTGCAGGAGTTGAATAAGGACCTAACACAAAAGCTGGAGATTCAGACACAGAGGCTTGAACTATTGACTTCTCAACGGATGGCTAACGAGAATGCCCTGGCAAAACCAATTGACACACGCTCCATCAATGATGCAGCAATTTATGCGGATGAAGGAGATGAGGTAAGTGTTCTTCACCAAGTAATTTGATAGTTGATCCTAGCACATAATCCTTGATGGAAAATTCCGTGCTGTCACATTGTGTCCCCAGAGTTTGGTTCCAGTGTTCTTTTTTGTAGCTTGAATAAGAGTTAGAGCTAAGAAGACTGAACTTTACATATGCACATTAAGTTCATATCACCCTGAAAACTACTTCCTCCATTTCAAATTATAAGTCGTTCTGGTTTTTCTAGGTATCTAGACATAGCGTAAATCCAGGATGACTTATAATTTGAAAGAGGGGGTATCTTTGTAGACGTTTGACACTGGAATATGACTCAGGTTGTTGAACGGGTGCTTGGCTGGATAATGAAGCTCTTCCCGGGAGGGCCAAAGCGGCGAACCAGCAAACTTTTGTAATGAAAATAGAGCTCCTAGTATACCATATGTTTCTTTCATTAAAGGCTTGTTTAGATGAAAGGGGCTGCTCTAGGAGCACCAAGTATTTAGTTCAAATTTGAACTAAATTTTAAGGAATCTGTTCCAAATCCCCAATATCCAAACATGCCTTTGTATAATTTTTTTTTTGTTTGCCCGGTTTTGCTGATAGCATGGTGAGAAGCTGTATATTGGAGCCATTCAATGTAACCATTCTTTTTTTGACAGAAGATAATGTACTTCCATGGAGTATGGGGCTGCAGCCTGTATTGGCAAAGGAAAAGAATAGTCGTAAAGAATAGACCCTTTTGTGTCCATTGAACATTTTCTTTCATTATACGAGTTGAATACGCAGCCTGTAATTGTTTACCATTCATTTGGTTTGTCGTGTACTCGTTCATGTTAAGCTATCAAGGGTCAGCTTACATCTCGACGCTGGTAGACAGGCAGTATGGTACTGGTTGTAAAGTACATAGTGTAAGAGATGATATTGATACATGCGTTTCATGCTGCATATCACGAAGACCCTTGTATTATAAAAGAAAACTCGTGCCTTTCCTGACCACTCAATAAATTTTGCAACCCCATCGGGTAGTACTGTTCCATGAAGCTTCACGCAAACTCAATTGACAACGGTGGTTGTGGTTCCAGTGTGGTAGGTGTCTTGACCAGACTCACCAGCGAACAAACGCAGCAGCAAAGGAGGCTACTTCCTGTTGTGGGTAGGGACGCTGAGATAGAACTTTGTGTTCTTGAAATCGTCGAGTAGCGGATTGTACCCATCTTTGGTCCTCGTCTTCAGCGGCAGGCCAAACTCCTCCATGAAGGCTGCCGTATCAAGCTGAATTTGCACGATGGCCGACAGATCAGTTAGTCCAATACGCACAGGCAGCCTGCAGAGCATCGCCGGCATGCATGCAGAGAGGGTGAGAACTTACTATGATCGTCCTCCTCTTCTTCACGGGTTTGAATGCGCCAGGATTCTTCTGCTCCTTTGAGAAGCCAGAGCAATTATGGTCGATCTGCTCCAATAGCCGGAAATCGGTTGGGAAGAAGATGTCCGCGTCACCCTGCCGAGTAAATACAGATGCGACACTAGTTTGATACAGGTCGAAACAACAGAGCAGTTATGGTCAGTTGGCTCCAGACGCGAGTAAGGGCCTGTTTGGTTTGGGTGTTAAAGTTTAACAAACACTGTAGCACTTTCGTCTTATTTGACAAAAAGTTTTCAATTTTGGACTAATTAGGCTTAATAGATTCGTCTCGTAAATTACTCCTAATCTGTGTCGACATGCATGCAATCAGTTTACATTTAGTACTCCATGCATTTGCCGCAACATTGATGTGATGGGAGTTAAACTTTAACATGTTGTAACCAAACGGGGCCTAAGCTGTTGGGAAGTAAATAACCGCATCACCTTGGCATGCAACCAGGTTTGTTGGTTCATACTCCTCAGTCCCTAAATAATTATCGCTTTTGGTTTTCGTGCCGTAAGTTTGACTGGATTTATAGAAAATACGTGCAACATTTATATCTCTAAATAAATTTATTATAAAAATAGATTAAACGATCTATCTAATGATATTAATTTTGTACCACAAATATTAATATTTTATATATATATTTAGTCAAAGTCATTTCTCGGGAACCGAAAACAACATCTATTTATGGACGGAGGGAGTATACAGCACCTTAAGACACCTAAAGAGCTGCAAGTGGGCTATATGCTGAAGTGGAGGAGAGAGAAGAGGGGAGAGAGAGAGGAGAAACAACCAAACAGGCTGTAAGTTTATAGCTGGCTTAGACACAAAATGGGACAAGTGAAGAGCTAACTACTATATGTTGAGAGATGCAATAGGCTGTATTATTAGTCTTGCTCTAAGAGCAAGTATAATAAAGGGGGCTGTCAACGAGCTTTATGCTGAGGTGGAGATCCAAGAAAAGTGAGGTTTACAGCTAGCTGATGCACGAGCTCTAAAAAACATTGTATCTTTCACCTTCGAAACCCGAGTCCAAGCTCGGCAATGTCATTGGGCCACGTCACCTGGTTTTTTTTATGACCGTCGGATTCCCGTGTCGGCATTAATCGAGCCGTTGATCCCTTTAATTCAGCTCATCTGTCCTTACGCTTCGCGAACCCTCTGCTCTTCCCGCCGCTTGCGAACCCTCGCGAGTCACGAGTCCTAGTAGCGTAGCCAACTACTATATAGATGGGTTGATAGATGAACTATAAATGTATGCATAGCCAACGATTGGTTGTATTATTAACTATATGCTCTAACATGGTAAAATGGTAGGCATAGTAGTATATTTGCTAAGAGTTTTTAATGTGCCCCAGCCCCATCTGATGGTTTATTCTTTATTTGTTGCTGCTTGGTTTGTTATGTCGCACTGCATTATCCAGCTAAATTTTTTTACTGGTTCTAGTAAATTTCGCTGTTATAAACCAGAAAGCTATCCTCCCAGCTGACTACTCCCTCTATCCTACAGTATTTGTTTATGATCTTGGGAGAAAACTATCCACAATACTTGTCCATTGAGGATATCAAGGGTGCACTTATTGTAGTATTTTCACTATCTACGATAATTAGTGCTCCGGTAGAAAAGTGATGGTTGTATAAAATATTAACATTTATGGGTGGTCATTTCACATTGTTTTCTTTTTTCATGAAACTAGTACTTCCTTGGTCTGCGCACGGTGAGCTGTGGACAAGTATTGCAAAGCAAGGGAGTGGTACGCACAAATATGAAAAAGTAAGTGCTTTTGAAAAGCCATCCCAACGGTGGTCTTGGACAGCTAAGGTTGATAGATTGACTGACTATGGCATGTGGACACATGATCAAATACGCGAATAAAAGAAAAATGGCTATATGTGTACCTGAGCATCAAGGTAGTTGGGATGATCTGATGTCTTCCCATCCTTCTACAAGGGCAAAACAAGCTAAGTGAGATGATCAGAAGCAAAGCTCATGATCCTGAATTGTGAATAAATTGGTAAATGTGTGGCAAGCAATAAAACTCGCAATCATTCTTACGGTAAGTAGCCTTCGCAGCCTAGTAACAACAACAACAACAACAACAACAACAACAACAACAACAGCATAGCCTTTTGTCCCAAGCAAGTTGGGATAGGCTAGAGATGAAACCCAAAAGAGACGAGAAATAGAGAGACACATAAAGGGACATAAAAGGCACAAGACAGAAAGAGGTCATGGTTCAGACACGTTGATTGCCAGTCTCCAAGCGCTCCTGTCCATAGCTAAATCCTTGGAGATATTCCACTCCTTCAAGTCTCTCTTAACGGACTCGTCCCAAGTTAGTTTAGGTCGACCTCTACCGCTCTCTTAACGGACTCGTCACAAGAGAAATGAAGTAGTTAAAAAAAACTAGAGCTTTGCATGCTTGATAAAGTTGTAGTCTATCAGGACACTCACCTTTGACGAAACCAATGGAGCCCTGTCACCAGGTATGCTAACATCTGGAAGATAGCTGAAATCTGAAGCAATAAGGGACATACTCGGTAAAGCTTGATGTAGAGTATCCATTAATTTCTGCGAAAGGAATTAAAGATCAGAAATAGTTTCCTAAGTCCCAGAACATCCATAAAAATCTAACCTCGCAAAGCTAGAGTTTTTGGAAAGGCATACCAAGCAGCCAGTCGGCAACCAAGCTCTACGAGGCTTTGGGAATACTTTTGATAGAACTCCTTTTGCAGCAAATGCTAGTTTTTCACTGACAGAAGCTTTGTCTTCATTCATGCCAATAATATCAATACAGCGGGAAATTAATGGGTCTTGTAGTGGTTTATAGACTTCAGAGGCTTGTGAACTTTCTTCAGAAAAAAGGCATGCAGAACAGATATACATGTGAAATTAAGGATAAGTAGCTATATAATTTTCTAAAATAGTAGAAAAGACTTCGATCATTAATAATACCAAGTTACAGATATACATGCAGTATTTTAGTTAAAAAACAGCCCTAAGCACAGGGATGGCAGATATGTTCTACATAGGGAAAAAGAGGCAACCCTTCAATGATACTATAACTAAACAGTGAACTTTGTAACACAAAGTCGAGCATAAAAGAAGCATGTCATGAGGACACTGTATAACAACACACAACCTTCCATCTTAAAGAACTTCCCCTGGTTTTTTCTATTAAGAATGAAACATATTTTGCATCACCATGCACAATCATCAACCATAGGCTAGTAGCATTGGAGTAACGGTTAAATGGTTTGATAAAAGGATCCTGCCAAATATGTGTATTGCGTAGTATATGATATGCCTGCTTCTTCCATCACATTTACTCAAGTCTAGAATTTTCCATTGTCCTCAGCTGAAAACCCACATAAACAATAAACATAAAAGCAAACATAGAACTGTGGTAGTACACAACAGAGGTTCTGATGAAAACACAAAAGTCACAAACCTGCCATTTACTTTTTCAATCCACACTTCCATCCATGGAGAGACCTGATCTGGTGAATAGACAAGGTCATGTGGTAGATTGTCAAGTACCTGACATTCCATGCAAAGATAGTTACTGTTGTAGGCACCACTGTGGGTCTTCCTTTAAATGCAATGTTTACTTTGTAACATCATGACCAAAAAGGGACAAGAAGGAGGTTTTGTTTGCTATTATTTTAACAGCTAGCAGTTTCGTATTGTTTTGTGATCAGAATATTACTACAAAACTAAATTTGACATTCGTAGAAGTTCATACTGTTGCAAGTAAGTAGCTAGACAAGTAGAATATTTCCTGCTAGAGGGCAGCTTGGCACTTAGGCCGCTTGATTGCATTATATAGAAGTAGCAAACTTGGGATACAAGAAGGTGCTTCACCTACTACAACATATACTAACTGCGTAAAGCAGATGCTATGATTCCTACTTAGAAGCCAAGGAACCTGAAAACTACTTGACAGTGAATAGTAAAGCAGTAATAGTAGGTAACTAGATACAATGGGTAAGCACTAGGCTAAACCCTCATTTCTCCCCCTTAGCCTTATGCCCTGCCTTGGGGATGATCTGCCTCAGACCAATTCTCCCCCTCATCTCTTCAAATTTGGCCCTGCCCAAAGACTTGGTGAGAATGTCTGCAAGCTGATCAGTAGTTGAGATGTGGTCGGCCTTGATGCTTCCATCTTCCAGGCAGCTACGGATGAAGTGGTACTTGATCCTGATGTGCTTGCTCCTTTCATGGAAGACTGGATTCTTGGCCAGAGCGAGAGCTGACTTGCTGTCCACCTTCAGCTCCACCACCTCGACGTGCCTGCCGAGGAGCTCTGCTAGCAGCCCTGAGAGCCACAGAGCCTGTGTTGCAGCAGTAGAGGTGGCAATGTACTCTGCTTCACAGCTGGAGAGTGCCACCACCTTCTGCTTGATCAATTGCCAGCTGACCAAGCAATTGCCGAGGAAGAACAACGTTCCGCTGGTGCTCTTGCTTGTGTCGATGTCGCCAGCGAGGTCGCTGTTGCAGTAGCTGATGAAGCGAGCGGTGCTGGGCGCCTTGGTGAAGTGCAGACTGTAGTCGAGCGTGCCAGCGACATAGCGGAGGATGCGCTTGACAGCCTGCTGATGCTCCACCATAGGCCGCTCCATGAACAGCTGACGATTCCGACGGCGAACGCCAGATCAGGGCGAGTGTGCACCAGGTAGCACAGATTGTCGATGAGGCGCCGGTAGTGCGTGGGGTCGACCTCCGCCGCCGTGCTGTGCCTGCTAAGCCGCAACCTTTCCTCCATTGGAGTATGGGCAGGGTTGCAGCCAGCCATTCCGCCGAGCTCCAGGATCCGCTTGGCGTAATGTGTCTGGCGGAGGGTGATGCCATTAGCATCTTGATGCACCTCAACGCCGAGGTAGAAGTTGAGGAGGCCGAGGTCACTCATGTCGAAGATCCTCTTCATTTGTGCCTTGAATGCCTCCACTTCTCAATCCTCCGCACCGGTGATGATCAGGTCGTTGACGTAGACGTCGACGAGCAGGACAGAGCGTCCACTGCCCCGCCGGTACATTGCTGCCTCATGAGCGCTCTACTGGAAGCCCATGTACTTGAGCATGGCATCTAGCTTCCAAGCGCGCGGAGCCTGCCGTAGACCGTAGAGGGCCTTGCGGAGGCGGTAGACCTTTCCCTCTTCTCCGGCGCGGTGAAGCCGGGCGGGTGCTGCACGTATACCTCCTCCTTGAAGTCGCCGTTGAGGAAAGCGGATTTGACATCCATGTGGTGGACGCGCCACCGGAGCGAACGCGTCGTCGTAGTCCACCCCTTCTTGCTGGACGAAGCCGCGTGCCACAAGTCTTGCCTTGTGCTTGGTCACCGTGCCCAGCTCATCTTTCTTGAGCTTGAACACCCATTTCAGAGTGATGGGCTGGTGACCAGCAGGAAGTGGCACCAGCTCCCAAGTCCGGTTCTGCTCCACCGCCTTGAGCTCTTGCTCCATTGCCGCCCGCCATGCCGGATCATCCTTGGCCTCGACGTAGTTGGCAGGCTCGCCGGCGTGTGTCAGGTGTAGCTCGGCGAAGAGGCATTGAGGCGGCGGAGGCGGAGGATGGTCGCCGATGATGTTCGTCATCGTGCGGTACCGCAGCAGCTCGTCGTCGTAATAGGCATCGAGTATGTCTTCATCATCCTCCAGTGGAGTGGCAAACTCCACTTGGTTACCGATCACAGCTGCTGCTGCTGGCGATGCTGGTGAAGCAGTAGGGGCAGCAGGGGACGCTGGTGGTGTCGTTGGCGAGGTCAGCTGGGATGTTGGAGGAGTGACCGCTGCCGCCGATGTCCCTCCAGGCTCCCCCGGACTTGGTGATGGTGAGCGCGGTGCAGAGAGTGATGGCGCCGGCGATGGAGCTCTAGCTACCACTGGAGAAGCACCTTGTGTGCTCCCCCAGCTCCTCTAGGTACCCGGTACTTGACGGTGAAGTCGCTCGCTGCCGAGGCCGAGCTGCCGGTGTCCAGGGTGGACCAGTCCCAGCCGTGCCCTTTGTCGAAGATGACGTCACAGCTGATCTTCACGCGCTGCGTCACCGGGTCCAGGATGCAGTACGCCTTGGCTCCCTCCGCGTACCCGATGAAGACGTCGGGCTTGCCGCGATCATCAAGCTTGCGGAGCTGACCCAAGTCCTTGGTGTAGGCGACGCAGCCGAACGTCTTGAGATGGCTCACCGCCGGCGTCCGCCCGTGCCAGGCTTCGTAGGGAGTCTTGCCCTACAAGCTCCACGTCGGCGAGCGATTGAGCAGGTGGACGGCCGTCATCACCGCCTCCCCCCAATACTTGGCCGACATCCTCCTTTGCTTCAGCAGAGACCGGGCCGTGGCGACCACGGTCCGATTCCGGCGCTCCACCACGCCGTTCTGCTGTGGCGAGTAGGGCGCCAAGAAGTGGCGTTGGATGCCCTCTCCTGCGCAGTAGTTGGCGAACTCCGCGACGGTGAACTCGCTGCCGTTGTCGATGCGTAGCACCCGGAGCTTGCGGCCGCTCTCCTTCTCTACCGCGGCCTAGACATGCTTGATGGCATCCGCGGCAGCATCCTTGGACGGCAGCAGGACAGCCCACATGAAGCGGGAGACGTCGTCCACCAGCAAGAGGAAGTAGCACCGCCCTCTTGGAGTCGCCGACGTCACGGGCCTGCAAAGGTTGCCATGGACGAGCTCCAGCTGCTCCTGCGCACGGTACTTGGCCTGCTGAGGAAAGGGGCGCCGGCGCTGCTTCGTCGTGATGCAGGTGTCGCAGACTTGCTCGGCGTGCTTGATCACCGACATGCCGCACACCATGGCCTGCGCCGAGCTGGTGCAGCGCCTCGAAGTGGAGGTGGCCGAATCGTTCGTGCCAGCGCCAGGCGTCATCGTCCTTCCTTGCGGCGAGGCAGAGCGGTTGCGCGGCCTCAAGATGGAGGACGTAGAGGCAGCTGGGCCCGCGATTCACCTTGACGAGGAGGCGCCCGCAGCGATCCCAGATGCGAAGCACACCCTTTTCGATCTCCACCTTGGACCCCCCTTCATCGAGCTGGCCGAGGCTCATGATGGAGTTGCGCAGCGCTGGGACGAAGTAAACGCCGTGAAGGACTCGGTGCTCGCCGGTCTTGGCTTCGAACACGATCGAGCCGACACCTTGGATCTCCACCTTTGACGCGTCGCCGACCCGCACCGAACCATGGATAGAAGTGTCGAGGTCGGAGAAGAGCTCACGACGGCTGGTCATGTGGTGGGTGGCGCCATTGTCGAGGTACCAGCCATCCATCTTGTCCTCGCCGGAGCCAATGTTGAGGAACGCACGAGCTCGGGGTTCGTCGATGTTGAGGTTGGTGTCGGCCTTGGAATAGAGGACATCCTCCTCTGTTTCTAGCTCTAGGAAGCCGTGGGCGAGGAACAAGGCCGCCTTGTCGTCATCCGCCTCTGCGAGATGCGCTACGCCGCCACGCTCGCGTCGAGGCTGAGGCAGTCCTTCGCCCAGTGGCCGGCGCAATGGCAATTGAGGCAGGTGTCGTCGCGGTTCGCCTTGCGTTCGCCGCCGGCACCACCAGCCTTCTCTGCTTGCGCGCCGCCGCCACGCTCGCCATGCTCTCCCTTGGGCTTCTGCTTCCTGCCGCCGCGAGGACATCGGTGGTGGTCCTTTGACGAGCTGGACGAGCCGGAGCCGTCTCTTCCCTTCTTCTTCTCCTTCTGCCGAGCGAGCCATTGCTCCTCGGTGTACATGAGCTTCCCGTCAACGGAGATGGGCTTGGTCGGAGGTTCTTCCTCGAGATCGTCCACCGTCTTCAGCCTTCCAGTGACCTCCTCGATGGTGAGGTCCTAGAAGTCGAGGAGGGTCTCGATCGCGATCTTCAACTGGGCGTACTTCTTCGGCGCCACTCGAAGAAGCTTCTCCACCGCCCGCTCCTCATCGAGGTCCTTGCCGCCATGGCGGGCGATCTGCTGCTTCAGCGCGGAGAGGCGAAGGGCGAAATCCTCGACCTGCGCACTAGGATGAAAGGCGAGGTTCTCCCACTCCTTGCGCAATCGTTGCAGCGTGGCGCGGCGAACGTAGTCGACGCCGATGCGCGCTACAGCGATGGAGTCCTATGCCTCCTTGGACGACTCCTTGTTCGCAAGCGGTCCGCCCATCTCCGGCGGTACTCCGGCGATGATGGCCTCGAGCGCGCGCCGGTCATCATGGTACGGGAGGTCGCCGTACTCGATGGCGTCCCAGAGCTGGCGTGCCTGCATCTTCACCTTCATGAGCAGGCTCCACTCGTGGTAGTTGGTCTTGGTCAGCATCGGCCATGGCGTCCTCGTGCCGGAGTCCTTGTACATCGTCTGGACAGCCGCAGGTGACCCCCTCCGGCCTCTGCGTCCGCGACGGCGCTCTGGCGACGGTGAAGGGATCCGGCGGCGCACCGGGCTCCGTGACGGCTCCCTGGGCTGCTGCTCCAACTCCGCGTGCAGCGCGGCGGCCGTGTTGGCCGCTCCCTGGGCTGCTGCCTAGCCACCTCGATCACCTGCGCGGTTGCGGCCTCTGCCGCGGCTAGGCGCTGAGAACGATTGGCGTCCCGACCAGGGTTGATCACCGCTCCTCTGCCGGCGTTGGCGTTGGTGGCGGCGGCAGTTGCTCGCAGGGCGCGCTCGCTGGAGGTGGACATGGCCTCTACTCTCTCCTAACCTGGCTCTAGATACCAATTGTTGCAAGTAAGTAGCTAGACAAGCGGAATATTTCCTGCCAGAGGGCAGCTTGACACTTAGACCACTTGATTGCATTATATAGAAGTAGCAAACTTGGAATACAAGAAGGTGCTTCACCTACTACAGCATATACTAACTGCATAAAGCAGATGCTATGATTCCTACTTGGAAGCCAAGGAACCTGAAAACTACTTGACAATGAATAGTAAGGCAGTGATAGTAGGTAACTAGATACAATGGGTAAGCACTAGGCTAAACCCTCACATACATGGAGTGAAATGCCACACTTACACTTCTACAGATCAGAAAAATTCTGAAGCAAGTACATGTGTTTCTTTGCAGCATAGTATTTTGTATGCCACAGCATGCAACACTTTTATGCTTCTAGATAAAATGACTAAACTGGACACATACTTCAGTTCATAATGGGTAAAGGTGACATGATGATGCCATTGTGCTTCTTTGGTTCACACATAAAACACAAGAACAAACTAAGAAGAAAGTCCCAGCAGAACATACCTCATGCATTAGCACCCAACATGGAAGAGGATCTTTGCGGCCTGCAAATAGAAAAGGAAGACTTATATCCAATCATGTAAAGGTAGGTTGCCCTACACAGCTGTGGGGAATAGCTTACCCCATCCAGGTCTGTTAATTGCATCCCGGTGCTCCACCGTAAACTTTGACAAATGGCTTTGCACTTCACCAACAGTTTCCAATTGCTTCTCAGCAAGAGAGGAGCTAATCTCTACTGAGCTAGCAAATGAAGATAAAGGCAAGGTCAAAGCAAAAGGAGCACATGGCACAAAATGCTAGAATGGCAAAACATGGCAGCACAAAGAGCAACCACTGCCAGTAATATCTATCTTTATATGGCATGCATGAACCGTATTATTCTGAATTTCTGATACTGAAGCAAGAAATGAAGATACATATGCTTACATGTATTTCATATCATTGTAGACTTTTGGTGGTGCATTCAGTATCATGTAATCAAGTATGCACTTTGCGCATGTTCCGGAGCCACCACCAATCTCATATATCTGATCAGTACAAGATTCCGATTCATAAGCAAAATGGATGAAACATACTCCTTGATATACATGAAATCAGAGAAAAGCAAATCCGGAGGTTCATATGTGGGGTTGAAGAGCGGAATGATGAGACAAGAAATCTTGAGATCACACCTTCAATGGGACTGAAAGATTTGCTGTACGCAGAATCGATGCTGCTATTGCGTAGGCATACCATGGCTGCACCGTAGAGGGAAAAGGGTGCATCAGTGACCAAACTGAAAGAACCTCATTCTCTTCAACCACTAAAGCAGAGAAGGTACCTTAAAGAGCTCCACAGGAGTAAACCAAGCGATATCATGCTTCTTATACAGTTTATCAAGGTGCTGCATATACGCACTCCTCCCTACATGGTATTGACGCAAATGAATTTTAGGCCAAAGTTAAAAGAGCACACTTCTCACATCTTCGCCAAATGCCCAACATATTAACACACAGCACGACACAGAACCAGCATCAGAGAATCGGCAAAAGGAATTTGCCATCCAGGACAGAACAAGCACACGTCCCGAATGTCACACGCACACACGCTGTTCGTTGGAATGCCAACACGACGAACAAACAAAGAACAAGTACTCTCCCATTCCCGCAATGCCGGAACACACACCAAACTTCGCCATGGAGGAGGCAATGCGATAAAAACTTAGGAAATGTGCAAGGCGTAAGAGATTTAGGAGACCACCCTCGAGCTGGTTGAAGCGGATACTGGCGTCAAGAACCCCCACCGGCCCCGCCCGCTTGGAGAAGTAGCCATGGTTGGGGTCGTACAGCACTGACCTCACGAAGTCCCGCACCTGCGAAGCCCCCCATGTCGTTCACAACCGCCGCAGAGAGATCTCTCTGTGACCGGGAAAAGAAATGAAGACTCAGCCCTTACCAGAACCGGCTTGTTGCCGGCGAGAATCCCCGATGAGAACAGCGCCGCCGTGACCCACCGCACGCGCAGTGCTCGACGTCGGAGCGCGGGGACCTGCGCCGAGAACGCCGGCGCCATAGTTGAGGAGGCGGCGGCGGCGCGGCGCGGCGCGAGTCTGTGTTCCTTCGCGAAACAGGTGCGGGGTGCGTGCGTTCGAGCCCGATCCGAAACAAGTGTACAGAGCAACAGACGGAGCTCTTTATGCGGGTCCGTACCCAACCCGAAACGGAACTGCCGCACGCCCAATCCGATGTATATAATGGAGCGGAGCCCCGGTGCGGCGGCGTCGAGTCGGCTGCCATTCCCCACGCGCACGCCGCCAAGTCGAGGGGGCCGGAGGAGACAGAGGAGAGGGAGCGATGCCTCGCGGCAAGGCTGGTCGGACAAGCGCCACCGCCACCGCCACCCCCACCCCCCACGCGCACCTCGCGAAGTTCGCGAAGCGCAAGGAGACGCTGAGGAACAAGGCCGGGGAGCTCGTGACGCGCTGCAACGTCGACGTCGCGGTGGTCTGCACGGGCCCTGGCGGCGTGGGCGTCCTGGACTGCTGGCCGTCCAAGGCGGCGGTCGACGCGGTGGTGAGGCGGTACAACGCGCTCGAGCCGGCGGAGCGCGCCAGGCTCAAGGAGGACCTCGCCGACCACGTCGCGAGCGAGGTCGCCAAGGAGCGCGAGAAGCTGACCAGGACGCGGGAGTCCGGCTTGGCCAATGCGTTCGGGTCATATGACGGCTCCCTCCAGGGCATGTCCGAGGAGAAGCTCAGGGAGCTGCTCGCCTCGATCGAGGCCGCCCTGGTGGCCGCGCGGGGCAGGGTCCTGAAGCTGCGAGCGCCGCCCGGCGGCGCGGCCGATCGCGCCACGCTCTCGCCGGGCCTTGTGCACGACCACGAGGCCGCCGAGGAGGACTCCGCGTCCGCGACGAACAATGTGGTGCCGCCGCCGACAGAGCCGCCGCGGGGCGAAGCCGACGCGGGTGGCGGCGGGCTTGGACCGCCGCCTTCCGGTGAAGACCCCAACCCGCCCAATGCCGTGCCCGTTGACAAGGGCGAGGAGGAGGTCGTGGCGGAGAACATCGTAACGGGCGAGGATCCCGGCGACGAGGTGCAGATACTGCGGCCGCCAGGCGACGTCGACGCCGACGATGCGGAGTGGATGCGGAGCCTGGTAGACGATCTCAAGAAGAAGCCCCAGCCGCACAACCCTGCTGCGAACGCCGCCGGGATCGAGTACATCAACGTGGGCAATTCCTGGATGGAGCGCGACGCCTATGATTTCATTCGGTTCGACCTCGGGATGCCTCCGCCGTGCGTCGCGCCCAACTATCTGAACGACGACGACGACGACGAGCCGCTGGAGCTCTGGTCATGGGACAACACCATGCCGCCCCCTCCAAAGTAACACCACGCTACCTTTCGACTTCGCTGGGCTCCGAAATCCGAATGGCCACCGTCACCGTGTCGTCCCCAAGGAAAACTTCTTTCTTGGATAAGCAATTCGCCATTGCTGTGTATGTTTAGGTTGGATATTGTAGATCAATGATGACATGCAGATTAGTTGAAGAGATGATCAATCGGTCCTAGGTCGTGGCCAAGAATTTAGCTCGCTTGGTAGCATCAGTTTGGTAGTCTTGCTCTGGTAGGACCGTAAAAGAGTAGCATAGCAACCATGTGAATCTAACAGTGATATCCGTCGAATCTGTATCCTCAAAGCCAAAGCAGCTGTTCTACAATGAAACCAGTTTACCAGAGATGATCATGTCGAGTTCATGTCATCTCTTCCTTTTTGTCTCGTGCCTTCGTCACTGGTACAGTTGTATGATTGGGATATCCAGGTGAAGAAGACCAACAGTACTCTGACACCATTTGCTAAAGCTATGTGTACAGTGATGGGTGGTTTCCGACACTTATTTTGGGAAGAGAATCTGTATAGGTGGGACAATGAGAAATATTCTCGGGTACTGATTGAAACAAAGATAAAGAGACCGCAAATCTAACATGCCTATGAAATTTCTGCGCAATTGCTCAATGACATTGACAATGTGGTCTAGCATTGTGAAAAGATAAAATTCCTTTGAATCTATCACTCTGTAAAATTAGTGTTCAGTAGGAAAAAACAAAGGAACCAACGAGCTTAAGTTCTCGATTTTGTTTTCTGGATTACAGATAACCAAATGAGTATAGCCACCGGAGTACCGGACAACTAGAATTAGACCTATTTTTCTTTTTATTATCTGATTGATTGATGAGTTATAATTTTTATTCAAATGACTAGCTAAAGCGCGCTCATTCAACTGTTTTTCAAATAAGAGAAAAATATTATATCGCAGCCACACGCATTAAACGAATACATCTAAAAATAGAATCTATATGGCACATAGTAATATACTGCATTAATAACCAAATATTTCCAAGTACCTCTACACCATATCATGGTATGAAAATCAATCCACAAAAGATCTATTGACAACCGACCACTGTCATAACCAAGGTACATCTTTTTATAATATATAAAGGTCATATTATGTATCCCTACAATCCACATGTGTACCCATCAACCTTTTTGAATTCATCCCGTAGGTCCTGCTATAAACTTTTACTTTTCTCTTCTTGTTTTTCCACTCTATGGTACCATGGTTCCCTATCCTTTAAGGCTTCTTTTGCACTGCACACAAGTTTTTGCAGAGCTGTTTGGATTTTTGTAGAGTGCACACGAACCATAACAACTTGGGCTAAATAGGGATAACTTACGTTGTTTATGGCTCAATAAAGCGGCGTGGCTCTACCTAAAGACTCGGTAGTAGATATATATTACTCTACCTATGCGACACTAGTACGTAGAGACGGTTAGGGTGTGACTTGTCATCCAAAGTAAAGCAAGCGAGCTACATATGACAAGGTGACGAGCTTGAGTTGCCAATTTCCGATCAAATCAAAGCTGTCGTTGGAGGATTTGGTAATGTTGTTTGCGGCTTATATAGTTACTGTCAGTGCGTGCGGGTTTGAATGGTTGACGGCGACCGAGTGAGTCCGCTGTCCGCCAACGTGCTGAAAGAGTCGCCTGTCGCCATAATCCGTAAACAATCACAGTATCACCCGCCACGTAATTTGGTTAAAAAAATGCATCATGTACGCATATATACCACTTCTCATTCTGAAACGCTGTATTGGAAGTGCACGTGTGCAACACTTGTGCACACAAAAAAAAAAACAAATGCACTGCACTGTGGCCCCATAAGATGGTTGTGGCAGAGCGGACACCAGGAGCAGGAGGGAGGAACGGAGAAGGTCCCACACGCGGCACGCACATATGCGGTCTTTTCCATAAGATTTCATCCATATTTATGTAAATAATGCCGTTTTAATCTTCGACACATAGAACGAGGTGATGGTAATCCACTCTTACCTCTTGACAATTACCCCTGCAGTGAAATGTGTACTTACCTCTAGTGACGGGAGTGTATGGTCTGCAGTCGTCTGCTCTAGCTCTAGGAATCGTTACATAAAGAAAGTAAAACGAAACTTGTTGAGAACTCAGAGAACGACAGAGGAAGTGTCTGTGACTGTGATAACGAAGTCTCGATCGAGGACCGTCTTCTCTCTCGTACGTTGGATTGCTTGCTGCCGTTGCCGGTTCTCTCATTATATAGCGTGTTTTGTCAACAAAATGGAAATGGGGACCCGGTCTTCAGAAAAGAGAGGACATTCTGCCTCTCTCTCTCTCTCTCTTACTTTCAGCCTATTGTGGTGTTGTGGTCGAATCCTAATCCTGTTGTGCTCAGCTGTGAGCGCGAGTGCCTAAACGCGTCAAACAACTTTTAGAAATTCCCTGTAGGCCCGGTACCGAAAATAATGACATCACTAAATTTCAGAATAAATTTAGAAAAAAAATAAACATCCGTGTCAAGTCTATGTGAATAAGTTCCATCACAAATATGGTAACTAAGCTACACTTAGTTCACAGAAAGACATCGACCTTCGTAATAACTATTTTGGTACCTATATGGATTAAAGTAAAAAAGAAAAGTTACTTTATAAAGTTGTAGATACCATCACGAGATCCAATTTTCGTGTAAATTGTATCATCAGACAAGTTTGTACGGACAACAATTAGCTTCTAAAACTATGCTGACCTTGGAGTACACATGATAGCTCACTGAATCATAAGTCGAGAAGCATAAGAAAATACCACGTGACAAGTGGCGTGCGATAAGTCACCATTAATGTGTGTAGCTGGGGATGAAAATGGACAAAATCACAGAGGATAATGTTTTCTTCATATTCTGATTCATTTTATTTTGTTGGATTCGTAGCAGAGCGGATGTTAAATATATTCGGTTGTGAATATAGATTACTCAATTGGACATGAGAGCAAAAGCGGACTGAATAATAAGATAAGACATGGTTATGTATATTTTTATTATGGTTGCTGTTGTGCAAATGGGTGATTTTTTTAGAGCATTTTATTGTATGATGTTTCTTCTTTATTAATACATATCTGACAATATTTTTGCACGTAGATTTTTGAAAATGCATGGTGACGTATGTCTTTTTATGATAAGAAACAATCCATTAACTGGAGTCATAAAATCATAAAGCAGCAACAAACACCCAAAACTTGTTGTAGTTGTAGCCACCATAACTTAACCCATCGTAATTTAGAAAAGCCAAGATAACCAGACACACATGCTGCGAGGTGGCTACAAACCCTCCGTCCCTAAATATCTGTCATATTCGTTTCTCGAGAAACAACTTTGACTATATATATAAAAATATTAATATGTATGGTACATAATTAATATCATTAGATAAATATTTCAATCTAATTTTTTAATAATTTTTTTGGAAATACAAATGTTGCACGTATTTTCTATAAATCAAGTCAAATTCTCAGCACGGAAACCAATGTCGACAATTAATTGGGGACGGAGGGAGTAAATACTTGTATTGGGGGGGTGGGGGGTAGTAGCTGGACTTAAACCGTTGAACACGTGGACCCTCTAAAGTAGTTGACTATTCTATATAGGCCTTGAATAATCTGAGCTCAATTGTTGGATAATCCATATTCATTTGATTTTACCAATTCTATATCCTACTTGCATCTGCATACAAATCGAATTTGGATCAACTGTATCCACACATTTCTCCATTTTTAAAATTCAAATTCGTAGAGAATTATCAATGTCAGCTGCATAAGGTTAACGGTGAGCCCACTTTCGCCATTTCATATGGAAATTTTAATAAATCTCAAACTAAAACAACGATATTTACATATCACTGTTTCAATTGGTGAGGGAGGTATATTATTGCTGATATTTTGGTTCAAAGAACTATTTCTACAAAAAGATTTGAAATAAAAATGGGAAAACGACGCCTTCTTTGGTGTCCACGTCAAATTGGGCTAAGCAATGACAGTTGGCCACATAGAGCCCACAAAACAAAGGCCCATACTTTGGGCCCATTCAACCGTAAGGCACAGTCCGAGGGGGGTACTGGTGGAGACCGCGATCACGACGATTCGCGCGGGCGGTGACGGTGGTGGCGGCCCATCGGCGTGACGGCGTGTGGGCGTGGGGCAGGACGAGGAGGGAGGCGGTTCAGGGCCGCCGGGCCGTGCGTCGGCGCTCCACCACGAGCGTGTCGATCAGGGGAAGCCGACGCGCGACGCGGCGAGGGCACGGCGAGGCCAGTGCGCGGCGCCTGCGTCCCCGCAGGTCCTGTGCTCACCACCAGGCTTCTAGTTCTAGGTGGGCGGCCCTGTCAAGTCGTCAGCAGTGTACATCATCGACTAGGAGAAGAGAAGCGCCCTCGCGGTGATGGCGGACGACGGAGAGGGAGCCGAGAGCTCCGCCGCCGGCGAGCGGCAGGGCGTGCCCTTCGCACTGGGCGGCCCGGTGTTCGTCCCCTTCATGGTGGGCCCCATCTCCACCGTACCAGAGTTCATGTCCTCCGCCTTCCACGAGCTCCAGGTGCCAACCGAGCGTGTTTGCAACTATTCTAAAACCCTAACCAACCTTTTATTTCCCCCAGAGCTTTGGGTATGACTCCCCTCCTTGTTTCGTTTGTATCCAGGCCTTGGAAGACGAATTGGGAGACCCCGGCGACGAATTCGACGATGAGCTTTGGTAGTCCCATGATTCATTCTGTGGTGTCGAAGTAACAATCCTTTTCCCTGTACCTATTAATGTGTGGATGCGTTTTTGCAGTGTCGATGAGCTGAAGGTTCTCTCTGAGGAGGAGCTGGTGGAACGCGCCCTCCAGGAGGCTATGGAGGTGGCCTCTACTGATAATCAGCTTGCTTTAATCACTTTGTTTTGGATTGCATTTTCATTTGAAGCTTTGATGTTTTTTCTTTCTAAGGATTCGGATTCTGGCACTCAGCCACAATCAGAGGATCAAACACTTGATGGAGGGTAAGTGGCTGCTTTGACCATTGCTTGGTTGGTCCCCTTTGTGTTCATTTGTTATCTTGTTATGGTCATTTAGGCAAGTCATATTAGATGCAACATTGGCAGAGGACCTTCATTATTGATTGCATGGTGGTTACTGGTCTGCCTTAGGCCCTGTTTGGATCCACTAGCAGCTAATAGTCACAGCTAATATTAGCTGGCTACCTATTAGCTGGGTGTTGTTTGGATCCACTAGCTAAAAGGTGGATGCATTAGTGATTTTGTATAATGCCCTTCCTTTTCCATTTGCTATTGGTAGGGCATGTGGATAGAAGTAGGTGGGAGAACAAAAGTGCCTTTTTGCAATCTGTTAGCTGCTATTAGCTGAGTTGGGATAGCTAGTGAGATAGCTGTTAGATGGGTGCCCAGCTAACAATCAGTTGACATTTTAGCTAGGTTCATTTGGATCCACCCAGTTATTTTTTTAGCAGCTAACTATTAGCTGGTGGATCCAAACGGGGTCTTAGTGCCAGTTAACATTTAGCAAGGAAGGCTCTGCTAAGGTTTGGCTTGGATTTGCCATATGCAGGATGTCAGCGAATCCAACACCTACAAATGAGGCCCTCACACTAAGCCAATCGGCTGAAAGAGAGAGCTCTGGATTGCCTGTTGAAGATGTGGTGGCCGTATTAAATGAACCACAAAGCAGAAATGGCAAGCCCAGAGGCAAAAAGGCAAAAGCCAGATGCAGGAAGGGGAAAACTGGAACCATCACACTAGATTCTCCGGTTGAAGGAGGGAGCCATGGATCAGCTATTGACATGTCAATTGTACCATTTGAACCAGAAGGTAATGAGGGAAGTGGAACGATGCCTTCAAATCCACCAGCTGAAAATGGTGCCTCTGAATCACCTGTCGATGGTATGTCAATTGTTCCACATGATCCAGAGGGAACTAATGGACAAACAACATGTAGGAAGGGCAAAAAGAGAGGCAGACATTTTGATAGAGAGGTTCGAGCAGAGATTTTACAAGTACGTCTAACCGTCTTTTGACCACCTTTTGTTTTTGTTAACAGCAATTGCTTGAGAAGTCATCTAGTGCAGCTGCAGAATTGTTACATTAATTTTTCTCCATCCTGAACGAATTATGTTCATTATGCATGTATCCTGTGTTTGAGTAAGGTGCTATTGCTGATTAATCCATTCATCCATGTCCCTTGTCACTGTGATACAAATGCATGTAGGACTAGTCTATTTAGGTAACACAGCCATCTGGCTACGGAATTTATTTTGCAGTTACTGCTAATCTGTAAATCTGAAGACACTAGGGCCTTGTTTACTTCCCTTCCAACTTCCAAATTTTTACGCTCTCTCTCCATCACATCAATCTTTAGACGCATGCATGGAGCACTTAATGTAGGTAAAAGAAATAACTAATTACACAATTTGGTTGTAAATCACGAGACGGATCTTTTGAGCCTAATTAGTCCATGATTAGACACTAATTGCCAAATACAAACGAAAGTGCTACAGTAGCAAAATTGCAAAAAATTGCAATCTAAACGAGGCCTAGAAACCAAATCCATGGCAGATGTAAATGCTATAGTTTGTTGTTACTGTAATAGATGAAATATTCACAAGTTACATTGTAAGGTATACTTCTGTTGAGGATTAGGTCTATTTTTGTATTAGCATCCTTTATATTCTTGTATGTAAGAGGAACCTGCGATTTCTGTCATTTAACGTTGAAGTACATATGCCATCTCTGTAATTTTTAATGTTTTTGCATAATTATATCTTTTTGTTGTTTCCATGATCATTATCAGGGTAGCTATCTTACTAAAGCAGAGAAGTGGGTACAAATCAAGGCCAAGCAAGACGAAAACAAATTTGCAGCAAGGCTGCATTCTTTCAGGTGAGGCAGTTAATAATCCTTTGCTGCATATTGTTGCATATTGTTAACAATCATATATGACGATTCTAGTGTAGTTGTACAGACTTGTTGCTCTCTCTGTTTTGGTGGCTGTTGTATAGTTGTACAGACTTGTTCTTTTTTCCTCTTCTTTTTTTAATAAAAAAAATCTTACAGTGGGGGCTTCCCCTGCTGTCTTTTTTTTCCTTCAAAAAAACGATTCTAGTGTAGTAGTTTACATACTTATTTGTTGGTTTTTAGTTATTCTTGATCAAATCTGGAATGCTAATATTGCAAGCCATGATGAGTTGGCAATAAGATTCTAGAACAGATTAGAACTTTTGCCTGTTTTTACCATTATGCACTTGACACCATGAATTAGTCTATTTCATTTTAGGGAAATTATTTTCTACTCCGAGGGTGTACTTACTCCCATACATATCTCTAAATTTATATTTTTTAGTGTATATGGCCCAATGAAGTGTATGTAGCCAGAGTATATGATCATACTAGACCATCTAGGGTAGTATGTACGTCAAGTATGCAAGTATACATTGAGTATATGGTTATACTTTATTATTTATACTACTATACTGGCATTATAATAATATATTAAAAATATGCGCTCTTTTGAAAAAAATTCACGTAGTAAGATTTGTAGTTTCTTAAAATGAGTATATAAACATACTCAAACTAAATGAGTATAACATATACCCAATGTGGTTTATTGAAGATGGGAGTAGCTACTCCCAGGAGTAGAAAGAATGCACCCTTCATTTTATCTCTTTCTTTCCACAATTTTAAATGAATATGATTCTTTGGTTCAGTGGCAATTCTGTGAAGCCCAAAGGTTCCAAGTCATCATCTGAGAAAATTGAAATGGCGAGATCTCTTAAACTAATCGGTGCACCTTGGAAGGTTTGAACCATCTCAGTTCATCTGTAGCACCCATTTATACAAGCTCCTGCCTTTGGAATTTTGGTATTACAATCTATTTTGTTCCCAGAACAAAGCTTTAAGATCTGATGAGCACAGACCTGTGGTCCATCCAGAAGTAATTCTTTGTGTTGAAATTTATCAGAAGACATATGCCTCTGTTAAGGTACACCTTATCCTTCAGTTACACATATTTACTGTTAATGTGAAGGCTTTAATTTTGTGGTCACTACCATGCCTTGCAGTCCCAGGAAGTTCTTGTGCTGGGAAGCCAATTCCTTACTGATCTGAGGGACAACATTTGTTGTTTGACTGATAAGCTGATGAAGGTGGCTGGGCAACATGATCATTCTGGGTATTTCCTTATCGAGGTATACTTTTCCTTTTTTGAAAATTGAATACGTTTCTGGATATTTATTCTTGAAGAACTGTGGATAATTTTTAAATCTCCACTTTCTATGTCAGGACACGTTCTACAATGATACAAGACATTATTCTGCCACTGATTACAGTAAGCCTATACTAGATTGGCTTGAGAATTCCAGTGATGAGGTAGCAGAGAAGTGGGATGCCATAACATCTGGTGTTTTGAAGAAACGGCAAAAGGACTTGCTGAGTGGTTTGAGTATGTCTAACGTGCCTGAATTTAAATCTGAAAAAATGCAAATGACTCGTTTCTCTGACCTGCACTTCCGGCCTGGTGCTGGGTACCTATACTGCCATCAGGTTCTCATCTTCTCTTTTGTCTTACTGTTTCAAGATAATTTCATTTCCTTGGTGAAAGTATTGTGTGGTGGATCTGATTTTCTTTGTTTTTTTCAGATCTTTTAAAATATTTTTTTATTTGGCTGTCGTATCTCATATATTGAAGTTGAATGTTTGTTGATCACAATATGAGATATGAAAACATTGGGCAGGGGTGCTTTATGGCACATTGCGCTAACCAGACAGGCTTGGTTCATGTCCTTAATTACTTTCAAGAAAAAGATAAAAAAAGGATAGAATGTGATTATAAGTTGCTTTCTTATGCTATGGTTTTTTTATGGAATCTAACATTTATTATCTGAACTGCAATGCGTATCATTGTTGATGTTTGCTCATTGCTAATTTTAACTGCACAGCATTAGTCTGATACCTTGTTGCACATTTTTAGGGGAACTGCAAGCACACAATCGTGATAAGGGACATGAGGTTGATCGACCCAGATGACACACAGAACCAAGCGGAATACCCTCTCCAGACATTCCAGTTGCAGAAGCGCTTGCAAAAGTGTTCCGTGTGCCAGATCTATCTCGCGACGAAGGTGACGGTCGACGATAAGTGGGCTCTGAACAACCCCTGCTACTTCTGCATCAAATGCTACTACCTCCTCCATTACAAGGAAGACAGCACACTGCTATATCCTCATACTGTATATGATTTCATCCAAGAGTAACGTTTCTCCTTTTTTTTTGTGGGGAAATAGTCTATAGTTTGTCCTAGACTGTACATTCTTCGCTGCAAGAAATCCATGCGGGCTTCGTACGTTTTTCTGAGTTATTAGATGGCTATAGGTGACTTGTAACTGGGTCAGATTTCCAAGTTCCAAACCGAACATTGGCGTGCGCTGGCAGTACTTTTATCGAGGGCTTAGGGCTCGAGGCTTTGCGCTGTCAAGCTCTGACGACTGAATGCTCGTTATCTGACGAAACTGAACATATGTTTGGGAAGACAGCAAAGATCAATGAACGGATGTGATGCGTCTAGGTTGTTGATGATCTGCCCGATCAATGCCTGTCTGGCCGCATGTTGTATGAAAATCAGAAAAATGGCACTAGCTTTTAAATACATTTGTATTTTTTCCGAACTACTGGAGTACTCCGGATTTACGAGGAGAATGGGAGGTTGGGCTGAGAAGAAAGCACGCCCACTAGAAAATAAAGCTGCGTCCATTTTCCCGCGAAAAATAGGCCGTTGGGCCAGGCCACGCGGAGCGGCGCAGCGCGGAGGCCACGGAACAGGACGGCGAGCACGCAAACGAGAGGCCGTGGCGCGCCGCGGCCTTATCCGCAGCGGCCAACCCCCGCGCGGCCGCGCGTCTTCACGCCGCGCCACGCCGTCCGCGCCATGGGCCAGCAATGGCCACCCCCACCGCCACCGCGCTCACCTGCTCCTGCCGCCCCTCGCCCTCGTCCTCCGCCGCCTTCCGCCGGCTGAGCATCTTCGCCCCTGTCTCTCCTCGCCGCCGCCTCCTCCGTCTCGCGCCGTTGCACGGTGAGTCCCAGACCAGACCCTCGCGCGAGCCTTCCTTGACAAGTGACCACCGCGACGCGCGTCCGTGCGTGCGTGCTGACGACGCGTTGAACCGTGTGCACAGGCGTTGTTGACTCCAAGGATCTCCCGGAGGAGAGGTCTCGGACGGATAAGATGGTCGATGGCATGGACTTCGGGGAGCTCTGCAACGACTTCGAATGCATAAGCAGCCCCTACGTGGAGTCCACGGCGAGGCAGATCGCGCGGGACATCCTCGAGCTGCGCGACGACAACCGCGCATTCAACTGCTACGCCGTCTCCGTCAAGTACAAGGTGCTGATCGGTGCTCATGTGATCCCATCCCATCAGCCCCCTCCCCCTGCTACGTGAAATCTTTTACATTTGGCTTTACTTGTACATGAACACGGCTCTTTGAGACTTTCAATTCGAGTTCTTAGATCAATATTCACTTTGGATTTTGGCACTTTAAAACTTGAAAGGCGGTCGTTCCTTAATGAAGTTTTTTTAGATAATGGATTCCTTATGAAGTTGAGGGCATAAACGAAGTGTCAAAATTTGAACTAGGTAATGTTAGACAGGAGACCGTTTGTTAGTCACTAGTTGATAGTGATTGATCACTTAGTAGCAAATACTATGTTACCCTTGCCCCCTTTGCTTGTGTGTAGAAAGTTGGAATAATTATGTGTTAGTCATTCCTAGTATTCGTTGAATGGAGCAGTTGGAACGGCAAGTAATAAACACCAAGACGTTCGAAATTGTGTGTCCGCTCCTTTCCATGGAAGAAAACATATTACCTGCCTGCCTCTCAATTTGCAAATGGCCTAACTTCATCCTTCAGATGCAAGAAGCTTGTATGCATGCTGTATGCTTATCGTCGCTGTGCGTATCTTCTTTCAGAACCCACTGAGAACATTTGTTGGGCGTGAGAAGTACAAGAGGCCATTGTGGATCACCAAGGCATTGGAAAAGCCTGTAGTGGTAAGAATTGATCAGATTGCAATAGCATCTTCGACTCAAATCATTGATCATTAGACTGGTTCCAGATAATCCTGCGGAGTTCGATACTTCAATCCAGGATATTAACCCAAACTTGTTGCACAACATGTCATCATGTTAAATGTTTCCAGCATGCCCCCTTTACAACATTCAGAAGCATGTAATCAACACTCTTATTATTGCGTCAGACAGTCCAGGAAATGTCAATGCAATCGACAAGCAATCTAACCATTAAATGGGCATTCAGAGGGAAGCCTAAGAATCCGTTCTTTGCGACCATCGGAGGAGATGTCATTGTCCGTGTTGTATCACAGTTCGTCTTGAACCAGATAAGTGGACAAGTACTCGAACAGGTCGACTCCTGGGACCTATCTGCCTCGTCTCTTCGTGCTCAGGCCTACTTTTGGTTGTCCAGAAGGGTTTACTCCACCGTTGAGTCCGGGAAGGATACAATCGAAGCTGCTAAGAGCACGGCATCTGGGCTAACAAAGGAAGATCAGAATTTCGAGGCTTATCCAGACCCTTCTAGTGATCCTACAAAGGTACATGAACAATTGTGCTGCTACGTCACCATTCTCCAGATTATTTGGCCATCCTCGCTTCTGATACTCCAAAATTCTGATGAGGTCAGTTCAGTTACGCCAGTTATTCATAGCGTTGTTTTGGTTTTATTGGTGCAGTTCTTCCAAAGGCCAGATGATGGATTCAATCAGGATGTGTATCAGATTGGGCTTCTCCTGGCCGTGATCTACTTCATTGTACAGTTTTTGAGAACGACTCTGTGACTGCGGACCAACTTCATCGTGAGTTGCAACCTGTCGAATCCTCCTGTGTATATGCATGTAACTATGTCTAGCAAAATAATATCATACAAGCATTCTACCATCTGACTTGCAAGAGATTTGTGAGCTTCACTACAGTTGATCTATTTCTGCTGATATTAGTTTGGCATGCATGCCTTCCTTTTTCAGAGATATATTAATTTGGCACTCATGATTTCAAGTTGCCAATTTACAGTTATTATTAATATTGGCAACACTCGGTTAGGTTCTTTTTGATGGAACATATCCATCAAAGTTTAGTTTTCAAGTTTCAACTCAACACGTGTGTTTATATTTATGGTTAATAATTATTTTTATATTTTTAAGTGGCAGATGATGTGCATACCGGCAATGAGGTGTCTAGTGGCATGTTGTCTACCTCAAGATCTCTTGGAGTCATAAAGGTAGGGTGAATGTGTGCGTGTCCCGTGTGAGCAAGTGTACGGTGCGTGTAGCATTTGCATGTGTACTGTATTTGAATTATTAGTAATATAAAGTTGCGGAGCGTTGGTGAAATGTGTACAAAATGACTTGATCGGATTTTCAATCTATAGTAAGCTGACATTTTTGTTCTCTCGGAACTTACGGATGCAAATAGTTCAGAATGTATTTGTATCTTCAATAAGTCATTGTTTACTGATTGTAGACAAATTTGCTTTTAAGATCCATATGAATTATGATGGCTCCAACAAGAATTGGATCTTGGCCATAGTGAGTACTGTCGTGGGTGACTAGGGGGCATGTTTGCCAGTGCTTCGAAAACAGCTTCCAGGCTGAATTCATAAGAAATTCTGCCAAACAGTAGCTAGGCGCTCTATCGAACAGGCTGTAATTCTCCTGGGCCTGGCCTTATCGATATCCTCCAGGGGGTGCATATGTGACGTTCTTTTGTGAGGACACTTTAGATAGTTTACGCAGCCTGATGCGAGCAGGGTGTCTGTTCAGTTTGACTTGATGTGAGAATAAACTTTGTACAGTCTAGGATTAGTTTTCCATGTTCAGTTTTTTTTTTGGAGCAAAGTTTTCCATGTTCAGTTAGTTTGGCCATGCGCGGCTCGTCGAACGGCACCTCTCCAGGCCTCTTGCGTTTCAGCGTTTGGGGATGGCAATTCACTGTGAAGAGGAGCGTGGCGCACATGTGGGGCCGAGTGGCCATGGTCTCTTGTAATTGTTACTTATTTCAACATTATTTTTAAAACGGAAATTCATGAGACTACCGATTTCTACTCTCCATCTAGTCTAGTAATAATAAACAAGAATAGTTACAAAGTTTGCTAAGCCTGGGAGGTCAGAAGCCTATAATTCAACATCTGTAGTCACAGAAAAGTTGCCCACTGCAGCACCAAAAACAGCGAGTTCGTGAGCGAGTTCTTCATCAGAGCTCGTGTGTTTGTGTGCGTCAGCTGAGAGTTCGCCGGCGACGTGGAACTGTCGTCACTCTGGCGTTGTCCGACAAGAGAAAGTCATCGTCCTCAACATGCAATGGTATATTGTCTGAGCTCTACCAATCTCTTCTTTGTTTCAGTCCTTCAACAAGTGGAGAATAGATCTCACCTCATTGTAGACTGTAGAATCTGATGACTGTTTGCAGGTGCGGGCCTTGTTGCAAAGTCATGGCACCGGAATTCCAGTAAACGTCAGAGAAGAACCTCAATGTTGTGTTCCTCAAGCTCGATTGCAACGAGGACAGCAAAGTCAGTTGGGATTACTTTGCTCCCTCTTGTGTATTCACGACTCTGTGCTCCGTGGAATATGGCATGCTGAAAAGCTCCTGCGCATGCTACTTGCAGCTTCTCGTAGGTAAAGGTTGCACCAACAATCAAGATCCTCGAGGACAGCTGGACAGGAATGATATCAAGGAGGTCATTGCTCCGAAGATCGATTGAATTAGCTCATGCTATCGAGACAGTGAGGTCAAGTTGAGAAATGACCTGAAAAATGTACTCTCTATGGAAGTGCAAAATAGAGCTATTCTAGTTGTAAATAACCATGCAGTTAATGTGCTCATAATTTATCAGTCATCAAGACCAATATACATTCATTGATACGGAGTGTTTGTCCAAAAAAAAAAGTCCTACTTCATGAGGATACTTATTTTTTTTTTAATGTTGTGATCCTAGTCTTCTGAAAACTATATATCCGCATGCTTTGAAAACTATATATCAAGAGGTTATCTTGCTGAGATCTTTGAGCTACAACCACTAAGGTGTAGGGTCTGTAATAGAGCATAGCTATTCCTATTACTAAATGCTAAGGGAATGATATCTTGGAATCTCTTGCTATAACACCTATTCTATATATATACCTATGTACATTGGGAGATACCGTAGATACACTTACTAAGGAAATCAGCTTGACCAGTGCTTGGATGGATCAAAAAATTATCACGGTATGTTTGGACATGACATGAACTGCGAAGAGCTGAAGGACCTTAGTGGCAAGCTGATACGAAGCTCCTGCTTTGCCAACTGTTAAATAATAAATAACTATGTTTTCAGCCTTCCTAGCTTCCACCATCTCCAGATACAACAGTGGTGTTTCTGCTCATTCTACATCTTAGCATGCTCCCTCTGTCGATCCTCAAACCAAGTAGATCCAGGATTTTTAAATGGGAGTTTTGTTCTCATCAGTGATCTGACCCTTTCTGCCTCTTCCCACAGTTCTTTCCCAGCATATATGTTTGACAAGAGTATATAGTTCCCAGTGTTCCAAGGTTCCAACTCAAATAGCTTGCTTGCAACAATTTCTGCAATCTCAACATTCTCATATGTCTTGCACGCACTCAGGAGTGCACCAAGGGCCCCCGGATGTGGCCCCATTGGCATCGTTAGAACCATCTCGAAAGCCTCCTCAATCCTCCCTGCACGCCCAAGCATGTCAATGACACAGGCATAGTGGTCCGCACGGCGCTCAATTCCATAATCCCATGCCATTGCCTCCCAATACTCCAGTCCCTTATCAACAAGCCCTGTATGGCTGCATGCAGTAAGCACACCAACGAAAGTGATAGGGTCAGGCTTGACAGCTTGAGCCTGCATCCTTTCGAACACTGAAAGTGCCAGCTTTTCATGCCCATGAGTTGCCAGGCCACTAATCAGTGCTGTGTATGGATAGGCATCAGGCTGTGGGATCTCCCTGAAAGCACTCAGTGCCTGCTCAATGTTGCCACACTTTGCATGCATATCTACTAATGCTGTAAGAACCTTCACATTCCTTTCGATCTTCTTCCTGTCAACATAAGCTCCAACCCACCCAGCCAACTCCGTGCTGCCAATCTGTGAAACCGCAGAGATAACACCAACCATTGTGGCTCCATCAGGCTCAATTCCAGCAGCCTCCAGATCCCTGAAGAGAGCAAGTGCCGCCTTTGGCCGCCCAGTCTGTGCATAACCATTAATCATCGCCGTCCAGGCCACGAGATTCTTTGATGGCATTTTGTCAAACAGCTCGCGCGCATTCTGCACCAGCCCACCCTTGCAATACCCAGCAATAAGCACCGACCACGAGGCCGTGTCCCTCGTCGGCATTTCGTCAAACACGCGGCGAGCGGACACGAGGTCACCAGCGCTGACGTAGAGGACCACCATGGCGTTCCAGGAGACCTGGGTTCTGCTGCGCATGGCGGCGAAGAGGGACTCGGCGGGACGCACCGAGGCGTTGCGGGCGTGCGCGCAGAGGAGGGAGTTGAAGGAGACCGCGTCGGGGGCGGGGATGTCGGCCAGCGCGGCGTGCGCGGCGGGAAACTCCTCGCACTTGGCGTAGAGGTCGACGAGCGCGTTGGCGACGGGGAGGCGGAGCGGGAGGAGCGCGAGGCGGAAGGCGACGGCGTGCAGGGAGGCGCCGAGTGGGAGGAGGCGGAGCGACGCGGCGGCGTTGAGCGCGAAAGGGAGCGTGAAGTGGTCGGGGCGGACGGGCAGGCGCGGCATGAGGAGGAGCAAGGCGAGCGCGGCGCGCGGGCGCGGTTTGGAGAGGCGGTTAATGGCGCAATTGACGAGCGAGCGGACGAGGTTCGGCGCGGTGGCCGCGGCGTGCGAGCGGAGGAGGTGCGCGTGCAGCGCGGCGGGGGGCGGTGGCGGGTGGTCGGAGGCGAGCGCGCGGGCGATGCGGTCGAAGTGCACTTTGTGGATGGGCTGGGCCGCCATGCCGTCGCGTGGAGCGTGATGGGGAAAGAGAGGAGGACGGGGTGGTTTCGGGTCATTTTATACGTCGGAGTTTTGAATTTCTGAGCTGGGTTGCTCTTGCAATCTGGGGTTGAGTTCTGCGGCCCAATTTTGGGATATCAGTGAATTCAGCCCAAACTTTGAGTTATTGCTGCTCTTTTGTTTTGTTTTGTTTTCCTTTTATTTTCTTTTACAACTTTCCTTTTCTCCTGGGAAGGAGCGTAGCTCGGGTGGTGAGCGCTCCCGTCGAGGAGGCCACATTTTGTTGCCTCACACGCGATACGTCACCATAGTCAGGATGACGTGCTGTCACACCCAAATTTAAAGGGTAAATTTGGATATAAACTATATGTGTGCCCAGGAGTCAGTATATTAATCCATTATATGAATATTTCAAAGTCTAGCAAGCGGAAATAAATAAATAACTCCACGTCACCATGGTCAGAATGACGTGCTGTCACACCCAAATTTAAAGGGTAAATTTGGATATAAACCGTATGTGTGCCTAGGAGTCAGTATATTAATCCATTACATGAATATTTCAAAGTCTAGCAAGCGGAAATAAATAAATAACTCCATGGCACCTTCACTGCCACAAGGACCAATTCTCACTGTCACCTGTTACCCATTCGGGATTTTGTCCAAATAATGAAAATAGCAAGCAATAAGTACATCTCGTACTTAACAAGAATAACATGGGGAATGAAGCTCAAATGACTGACACATGTTGTACTGCGGTTAGCATTTTTATTAGGCCACAAAGTTAACCCTAAACTAGCATATAGTTGTGCTTAACCCCAATTGTACCACATGATCACATAAAGCAACATTTTATCTCATCATTAAATATCAGCAATAATAATACTCTATTCTGTGAGTTTTCTCGGCCGCTCGTGTCCGTGAGCACGGCTAATATACCAGTTTTAATACTCTGCAGAGTTTGTACACTTTCACTGCGAGCCGTGATTTATCCTTTCGCCCGAGGTAGCTAATCTCTTAACCTCCTTTCTAGGGAGGTCGGCAGGGTTCACTACGAAGCTTTTCAAAGGTTTCCCTAACAAGTTAGTAGCTGCTAGGTTTTCCCGGCAAGGGAATATAGAGCTCCCCTTCCGAATGGCACATTCCGTGCAGGCTATACACATAGGGACAGAGGTCGCACTATACTCAGTTCGGCTGACCCCATTTGCGCCCTTTCAGGTAACCACTAACAAGCTAAAAAAGATCCTACTATCGAACTAAAGCCAGAGCCATGTGGCACTCCCGGCTGTACTATATGTCCCAGCTTTTGCTGACAGATAAGTTCTTAGGGAGGGCCAAGAGCATCATGATAAAAGCAAGAGCTCTCTCGCCCTATGTTCAAGTTGCTAAAAAGCAAGTTTTAATATGCGTTGCATATAACCAATAGATCATGTATAATTAAATCGAGCGCTAGCAACTATCCATATGCAAGTATAACCCATCAGTAATAAGGAACAAGGTAACAAGTAACTAGGATGTCCTTACGGATAACAAATTGACACATGCATATGTCTAATTAATTAAATGGTGAATAGGACAACAAGGAATCCTATGCTATACTTGCCTTGATCCACAAACTCCTGCTGGTCCTGCTGGTTGTCGAAGTATTGGCCTTGATTACTATCACAAAGCTCACCGTCTATACCCGATCATCATCAACAAAGCAACACACATACATCCACGCAATCATGCACAAGCAAACAAGAGCTATGATTAGAACAGTACACCAATAGAGGAAAAACATGTTTAAAAAGCTTATAAAATTATCCTACACGTCGCTACGAACACAGAAACGTGAAAATCACCGAAATCGGATTTAAAACGTGAAAGTTATGGACTAAACGAGATTTCCTATAGTAATTTAATAGATTAAATCTAACCATGAATTTCAACAGCGAAAAACATAACTAACAATACCATAAGCATGTAGATTACTTAATTACGAACCTAACACAATTTGAACGGATCGAATCGGAGCTAAAACGAAAAAAGGTGATGAAAATGGCTCCGGATGGCAAAATCGTAAATAACGTGAACTAATATACGAATTAAAATAAATCAAAATATGAGATTTATGAATCTGCTGAGGACGGCGGGTTGATTATTGGAAAGCTGAGGGGCTCTTTACGAAAAGTGGCACGAAGGGGTATCTTCTAATCTCACGCGTTGATCTCAGATTGAACGGCCAAAAATCAATGATGGGTATAGGAGAGATGCTGCCGGCTGCTACAGGAGGCACCACGATGGCAAGCCATTGCCAGTGGCGAACTTCTTGCCAGCGAGCACGAGGAAGAGTCTACAGGCCACCGCGGAGCGAACCAAAGGCACAGGGCGAACGAGGGGATGATGGCGAGCCCACCTAGGGCTTCAAGACCGATCGGAGAAGAGGCGGAGATGGCGAGCTGCTGGATGGACAGACGGCAGCGTTCTACAAGCCACGACGACGGCGCGACGTGAGCGACAAAGGAGAAACGGAAAGCGAAAGGCATTCTCGGTCTTGTCACCTTGACGCTAACCTCGGCAACAAGTTGCAGATGACTGGGAGACGACGGAGCAGCGACCGAGCAGCGGCGGCTCCGCGTCCTTCTCGGCAAGATCGGAAGCGAGGGCTGCAGCTCTGTGCGAGACGATGGCGGCGCGTAGATGGGAAAGGGATAACAAAGGAGGGGCGACGGCTCTTATAGAGCAGCGCGTGCACGTGTGGATTGCATCCAATCCCCGGGAAATCGGAAACTGGAGCTGCGGGTTCGGCGTTCGGCGTCGTCCGACACAAGCGCAGGGAAGGAGGGAGGTAGGAGGTGACACTATAGCGTGGGCCCCATGTGCCAGCAAGCCAAGGCGGGTCCCGGTGGTTAGTTGCACCGGAGAGGGAAGGCTGCAGCGCTCAGTGGCTTGGCTGCTGGGCCAAAACGGTGCAACAACGGGGAGATGACCAGCGCCTGGGAACAGGCCAGCGGCCAGGAGAGAAAGAAATTTCTCTTTTTTTTTCTATAAACTGAATTTCCCAACCAAATTTTCAAAAACATTTGAATTCAGTTTGTGTTTCAGTTTAAACCCAATCAATACAAAAACACCAATGCTCCAGCATGAATGCAATAACATGTGTCTAGCCTTATATTTGATTTTAATTTCATAATAATAATTATTTCCTAAGTTTGAATGCCCACAAAAATACATAATTAAATCAATTTGATTTATTTTGAAGTGAAGAAAAATTTAGGGTGTTACATGTGCCCGTCATGTTCGAAGCCTGGAAGACTTCGGATACCTCTCAGCCACGTGCAAGACTCTTCGTATAGGTGTAGATCTAGCTTACGTACTAGAGTGGGTGTGTGAGTTTATGTGCGTAGAGTGGGTGTGTGAGTTTGTGTGCGTGTGTGGTGGTGTGAGTTAGTACGTAAGTTTACGTACTACAGCCTGTACTTAAAGAGTTGAGGCATAAAAAAAACTTTCTTTTTTCCTTTTCAGCCATGGTGGCCTCTGCGTAGCACTAGCAATCAGATTATGGAGAGTACAGTTCACCTCGAAGACCAATCAAGTTCCAAAATAAAAACTACTAGTAGAAAGCGCGCGCCCCTGCGCGCGTAGGGTAACATAATACAGGTGAGATGCATAGAAATCATATAGGTAACTAAGAGTGATAGGCAAGTATATACATAATACATGTATGGTGTTTAACGTTGTAAGAGGCAAAGAGCAGTATACAGGTATATATTACATAGTTGCAATGTTCATGACACATGTGGATAAGGCTTTGAATTATAGATGGATGAAAAACTCCTGCTGCCTCTTATCAGTTTCCTTTACCTATGATCAACATGTGAAATGGCAATGGTGATTTCTCACTTGGAAAGTTTGTCTTGCCGAAAGGAGATATTGTAGGAGCAGCAGCTGATGTGAGGCTATGCTTCTTATGTAGAAGTTTGTCTCTGTCCAGTGTATCCCTACTAAGGATAAATCCAATAGGCAGCTCGGTCGTTTGAATGGCACTAGGTGTGCATTTGGGCTGGCAATGGAAAAGAATGTTACTGCAACCATAATAAGATGCACATGCAGTAAAAGCATGCTTCATTGTCTCAGATCATACCTCTATTAGATCTAGCTAAAACAGATGTTGATAGAATCGGCACTTGAGGGCGTCAAACATGGCAGTGAAATCCATATCACCTATTGTAGCCTCTGTTACACATGGCAACAAAATCTATATCAAGTATTGTAGCCGCTGTGACGGTAATAGAAAGAAGCACACATTAGAATACGCTGTAACTGTCTGATAGATTTATAAATAGGTTATCCATTGCTATCAAAAGAAATGTTAGTTCTCAAGGTAGAGGTAATATGCCACGATAGATGAAATGGTGAAAAAAAATAGCTGGAGCAATTGATTTAAAGATGTAAAGCTGTAGACCTAGAAAACACAGAGTAGAGCATAGGCACCAAGAGAGAAACCATTGTGTAGTATTAATAGGCAGTGTTGTGTAGGAAGAATAGTTTGTCACTTTTTGGCTAAATAAAAGTAGGATATTCCAGCACAATGTAAGTCATATCTATCGATTACAATTGTTGATTTTTTGGTCCTAAGGCATGAAGAACCATGTCACTAAGCACATCTCAGCAATGCACAAAACAATAGGAAAAAAATGTTGGAATGGGAAAAAATAAAGCAGTAGTCCTTTGTACTATTAACCACTAATTACTGCAGCTATGTATGAATGGTCCCATGACAACAGAATTGATACTAACATAAAACCTGAACACAATTTGACTTCATTGCAACAAGAGAGCAGATAGCTAATTGCAAACATGCTATAGGGTTGGCGGTACAAAGGAAAGAGGTGAGAAACTTACATCAACCAATGACTAAAGGTCCATCTATGAAAATTATAGGGAACTATTTTATTGCAGAAACAGAGTAAAATTAAAATGGGAAAGGAGTCTAAAAGGCTTACAGGAATGCATGGTTGACGGAAGTAACAATAAATCACCACAATCTGGAGGAAAAAGGGAGAGGCTCCAATTGGAATGACCAAGTCACATAGAAATAGGTGCATCCTAATTCTATTGCATGTCACCCATAAACTCTCGCACCTGAAACAAAGACAAATAACTGAAACCATCTTGGTATACAGGTTAACCCTAGTAAGGCTCAAGTGCAATGGAAACTTTCTAGAAACCATGACTGACATAGAATAGAATTAGGATGCACCTCTTTATTGAAGCCGATGTAGATGGGTCTACACATAGCTGGATAGCAGAGAGATATGGCGCACCGCCATCTAACACCAGATATAGCGCTCCTTAAACTGTTTGAGCCTCCACAATATTTCGATACAGAACCATCAATTATGCATCAACTAATCCTTATTTGATAAGTTTGACAACAACTAAATGGTTGGCACTACCTAAAATAGCCCAACTATCAGTGAAAAAGATGTAGTTGGTAGAGTTGGTAATTAGCAATTTAACATGACACCAGAAAGTACCTGAGGGCCTGCCAATGAATGTAAACGAAATGTAAAAAGTTACCAGATTATGTAAACAGTTCGTCATACGTGAATACTACGAGGAGATGAAAGCTGATTTCAAAAACCAATCGCTACATATTGAGGCAAGAGCAGATGGCTCTATGGTCAGTCCACATCATCTGTTTTGCGCAATAGACATATATAGCCATCATTGCGTCAGCTATCCAGTGACTCACTTCAATCACAAATTCATAATGTATAGCCACTTTTTACATAACCAAAGGGCAACAGAGTAAGATAATGGAATCTGATTATGGCCAGCTCAATAGTAATCTATAAATTTAACCTTATAGCCTAGGTCCATAGCTTCAGTTCAATAGAAGAAAATGCATCTACTTATTAGCACCCAGCTTGCAAAATTAAAACAAAGGAAAAATGTAACATTAGTTTTCTTTGGTGTAAACCTGAATTTAATAGTATTTTCCTTAAAAAGAAATTTTTCATCTCAACCTGTACCATGATGCCAACTGTAACACACCATTGCTGCAAAAGATGGAGACAAAGTTAATAAAAGTGAAATGGACACTATAGGAACTCAAGTTTGATTATTATAAGGTGTAATAAGGAGATTAAAGGCTACTACACATAACAGATTTAAGAAGGACACACCCTTCTTCTACAGCTTCCTGGCACATAACAAAGGTAGTAATTATGGTAGAGCTTGATTGTTGCACGTACTTACAACTCTGAATTGACCGAAGAAAGTTAGAAATTAGGAACCCGTCACGTGGAGGCTGGTCGTGGGCAGGCACGTTTTTTACATATGCAAAGCAGACAAGGTGCTGCTGGTGATGTGAACCAAATTATATACATCCTCATGATATATGTACAACAACGCAGTGAAGCATGTTACTTTTAAAACACTGAATCAGCAGATGGAAGGAGGAAATAAATACATCATCGGCAATGGAGTGTGCTCAGCAGTAGAACAATAAATAAATTATGTGAGGTAAAGACATCATTGACAATGGGCTTATGCTCAGTGACAAATGCACAAAATATACCAACTAATGGAATCAGAACCAATGCAATTAGCAAGATTGATGAAATAATGAAATAATTATAATCATCATTGCACGATTCCATTGTCTCAGTTAAAAAAAGGCAAACACAGTAAATCACCGGTGGAGACAACCGGAGTCACCGGATGGAGATCAAACTGGTAAAAAAAAAATTACTAACGTGGATGGCCTGATTACTCAGCGACAGGTTCACATTTGTAGGAGAGAAATTGCACGATTCCATTGTCTCAGTCTAAAAAAAGAGCATCATTGCACTGCCTCCATTGTCTCAGTATATAACATGAATGAATATACAAATAATTAATCATCACTGCACAGTAGAGGATATCGGTTTTGCATATGCTGTGCACATAAGAGAAGACCAGGAGGACACGAAGTTTAGGGTTTGGGCTATCCCCACTGCAACAAAGAGGGGGGTACGGGGGCAAGACCATCGCAGTGAGAAGAGGGAGCTCAGAGAAGGGGAGGGGGAGAAGGGAAGATAGCGCACGCCAGAGTTTAGGGTTTGGCCCAACCGGCATGACAGCGGGCGGCGCTACCTGTAGCAACACAACAAAGCGGAGGGAGGCGGAGCACCAGTAGCACATGTGCAGGAGGCAGTGCCCACTCCTAGGTCACCCGCACTGCGCGCAATTGGAGACCATGACACACATCAATCAATCAGACTATAGAATGGATTTGAATAACAACACATGCTTATGCAACCGTGGAAGGAACGATGAATGAAAGTGATAGAGACAAACCTGGGTCGTTCTCATCAGCTTTAAGTCCAGGGAGCAGAGGGGGTGCTGTTGAGTTCCTGAGAAAAATATGGCAAAATCAAATTTAGGAGGCAACACTGAAACTCTGAAGATTCATCATTTTTTCGAATCGGCACAAACAACAGCTCTGTAGCAGGAGACCCATTTTTTTATAAGACATTGAGCACCATGCTAATAGCATCTAAGTAGCACCTTGCTGGAACAGTAGGTTGCCATCTTAGACCGAATAAGCAATTTTATTATTTTCTGCATATTAATTTCCTATAAAAAAACATGACCAACTTGGTTAGTGCACTGAGAACAAGCCAGGGAAAAAACAAAAAAATATTTGGTAGATGCATCTTCCGGCCTAGATTTTTTAGTTAAAAAACTTGCATGTAGAAATAGGAGCATGAAAAAGGTGAAACGTTAATGTTAGGGAATAAGATTCTATGGAATTGGGCTAACCCTAGAAGGGTAGCTACATAGGTAACCATACATGGGCCTCATGGGCCTAACCTCATGGGCCTAATACACTCATATTTCAACACCCCCCGCAGTCTGAACTACCGGCGCAGCGGAGTTCCAGACTGAACAAGAAAGAAGAAAGAACACACACGAGTCCCCCCACAGACGCAACTAGCCACTGGTGATGTTAAGGCTGGAGCGAAACTCGGTGAAGGTCGAGGACGGGAGGCCTCTGGTGAAGATGTCCACGAACTGGGAGATGGTCGGAACATGAAGGACCCGCACCTCGCCCATGGCAACCCGATCACGGACAAAGTGTAGGTCGATCTCCACGTGCTTCGTCCGCTGGTGTTGGATGGGGTTGGTGGAGAGGTAGACCGCACTGATATTGTCGTAGTAGATCAGCGTGCTCCGGGAGGGCGGAGTGTGGAGCTCGGCGAGAAGCTGCCGGAGCCAGGAGGCCTCAGCCACGCCGTTAGCGACATCGCGATACTCTGCCTCGGCACTGGACCGGGAGACCACAGGTTGGCGCTTGGACGACTAGGACACCAGGTTGTCACCCAAGAAGATAGCATAGCCGGAGATGGAGCGCCGAGTGTCCAGACACCCTGCCCAGTCGGCGTCAGTGTAGACGACAAGCTCGACGGAGGACCGGTGAAAGAGTAGGTCGTAGTCGATCGTGCCCCGGAGGTAGCGGAGGAGGCGCTTGAGAGCAGTGAGGTGAGGCTCTCGGGGATCATGCATGTGAAGACAGATTTGCTGAACGGCGTAGGTGATGTCCGGCTGGGTGAAGGTGAGGTACTGAAGGGCACCAGCAAGACTCCGGTATGCAGTGGGATCTGACACTGGGGGGCCCTCTGCCTCTGACAACTTGCCCTGGGTATTAACCGGAGTGGAGCAGGGGTTGCAGTCAGTCATCCCAGCCCGCTCCAAGATATCTCGAGTATACTGCCGCTGGTGAAGAAGTAACCCGGCAGGATGAGGCTCACCACCTGGAGCGTGGTAGGGCCACATAGAGATGCGCCCTGACCACGGGTTGTGGAAGAAAGGCCATGGTGGCCCCCGGTGGACCAGCCGGCGCTTGGGTGACCCTACCACGGCCTCCACCATGGCCCCCACCACATTGTCGACGACCACCACGACCCCCACCCTCGCTCGGCCCAGAGGGAGGGGGACCAAGAAGAGACGACGGCGGTGGAGCAGACGGACGTGGTGGAGCAGACGGACGCGGCGGAGTAGTAGCCAGGGCCGTCGAGGAAGACGAGGACCTCGGACTGGTGGCGGACCTCGGTTGGATGCCCTGAGTGAGCTCCTCCATGACAAGGTCGTCACGAACTTGAGGAAGGTGGGAAAGGGTCGCTGACGGGTGATCTACGTCCTGAGGTGGGCGTAGCGGTCACTGAGCCCGCGGAGGATGTTGAGGACCAAGATGTGATCCTCCATGGGCCAGCCGAGGTTGCCAAGGGAGTCTGACATGCCCTTCATCCGACGGCAGAACTCACCAACGGAGAGGTCACCCTGGACGAAGGTGCGGAAGCTCGCGTCGAGACGCAGAGCCCGGGCCTCGGCGTTGCCCAGGAACTGTCCCTCAAGGGCAAGCCATGCCCGGCGAGCGTCAGGGGAGTTGCGGACGAGGTCGTGGAGGTCTAGGGAGATCATCCCCAGGATCCAGGAGAGGACGATGCTGTCGAGACGAAGCCACGACGGGGTCTGGACAGCGATCGAGGTGTCAATAAGGATGTGGTCGTCGAGGGCGTAGCGGCGGAGAGTGAGAAGCACCAGGTCTCGCCAGCGCGCGTAGGAGGGCGACTCAGGCTTGAGGACGACCGGGACGAGGAGGCGAATATTCTGGACCCCCCCGGCCTGGTAGTGAAGCTGAGCCATGAGTGGGTCGGTCAGGTCGTTCCAGAGGACTGCGGTGTGGGACACGTGGCGTCCCATCGAGTCGGAGGAGGTGGCCCCAGCATCCTGGGAGGCGGGGGAGATGAGGAGCTGCTCCGCCTCGGCGATCTGGCGGGCCAGGGCATCGGCCGCATCCCGCTCACGCTCCTACACGAGGGCAGCCGCGCGCACCCTGGCCTGCCCCTCAACAGCCGCAGCCCGGGCAGCGACGAGAGCGGCGGCAAGGGCGGAGTCGGGGCGGGTGCCGAGAAGGGGCAGCGGAGGCGGGGCGGGGAAGAGGAAGTTCACGCCTTGGGAAGTCAACCCCGCGCCCCAGGCTGTGCACCAGCGACGTAGGGGACTCCGGCGGCCGCGGCCAGGGCGCCAGCGAGGGCAGCGGCATCAGGACGGTCCGTCACCACCGGTGCCAGAAGGGGAGGCAGATCGAGCGTCCCGGTGGCGGCAGCAGAGACCCCGCCGATGACCTCCCCGACGTCCGCCTGGACAGCCCCGGCGGCCATGGCACCAGCCACCGCGCGACCCAGGTGGAGGCCCCCGGCGGGCGGCTGTGCAGGAGCGGCGGGCGGCGGTGCAGCTCCCGTGCCCACGCCAGCAGCAGCGCCACCCGCGCCCGCTCCCGCAGCGACAGCGGCACCTGCGCCCGCGGCTGCTAGGGCGGCGGCGGTGGGGGCTCCCGTGGCTGCCAGGGCAGCAGCTCCAGCGACGTGCGGGCCCGGAGGAGGGGGCCCAGCAGCGGTCCCAGCAGCGGCCGCAGGGGCTGCGCCGCCTGCTGGGCCGACGGCTGTGGCAGGGAGCAGGGAGTTGGCGGTGGCGGCAGGGAGCAGGGGTTGGGCGGCGGTAGCAGCCACCTGTGCCCAGGAAGAGGATGGGAGAGGTGGAAAAGCATGGAAGTAGGAAGGAGGGGGAGGAGGAGAAGGCCGGCCAGCCATGGGGAATGGCGGTGGCTGGGAAGGGGAGGAGAAGACCTAGGCTGCTGATACCATGTTAGGGAATGTGATTCTATTGATTTGGGCTAACCCTAGAAGGGTAGCTATATAGGTAACCATATATGGGCCTCATGGGCCTAGCCTCATGGGCCTAATACACTCATATTCCAACAGTTAAGGGCCTATTTGGATGTACCAACTAAATTTTAGGCGTCTAAATTTAGATGTCTGGGATCTAGACGGCCCAGCTAAACTTTAGATAAGTTTAGCCATTTGAAACCAGGTAAAAAACTGCGAAGAGATCTGAGTAAGGACATGGAAGTTGTCTGCCTTTTTCAGTGTCTTGGAATAGCTCTCTGCGGGCAGATTATGTAGAAACCACATAAACTAAAAAAATTCAAATGACCAAGCAAGGGTCACTATCCTCAGGAATTCTAGCAGGTACTGAACCTTTAAGTAAATTACAGGCTAGAAGGGGAAAACATAAGGTTAAGAGCTAATATGCGGGAAAAACCCTCCAAAGCTCAGAGGCACTTACCTGAATATTTTCACATGCCCTTTGACTGCTTCTGACCAAAATCGTGAAGCCACCTTCAAACAGTATATATAATCATCCAGAACAAACATCACGAAGCAAATGGCCATGCATTATGCAACAAAACTGATATAGCAATAGTGGTAAGCCACAATTGCCATGGGACAAAGTAGCAGAGGGGATCTTTTCTGTTTGTCTTGGTCGACTCAAATGGAGAGGTAGAGCAGGCTGCCGATAACAACAGATCAGATTCAAATGGACACATTGAAGGCTGAATATAGGTATGAACAGTGGGAACTAAATCATAGATCAAACTTTGTGAGAAGGCTTAAATTAGAATGAACCACATGAGGCAACCATTTAAAGGTGATCTGATCGCTACTCTCCAATAGAAACATCGTTATATATCTGGACATCAGGGAAAAAAAGATAATTTGCTCATTGCAAAGTTCTCTTGTCATACAATGAGCATACAGAATGGTACCTGTTGATTAGTACTTTTATTGTTCAAGAATGATGTCCGACACTATGTTGTCTCTTGTTGGCTTTAAGGCAGACCTGACATTAGTACCTGCAATTTGATGAGGCTCAGTTAATAGTATGAATGTTGAAGATCTTTGACCTTACATTTTTGTTTTAATACTTTTTTTTGGTGTCAAACATACAGATTTATTGAAAGAGAAAGCCTATGTTAGTACCTTACAATTTAATGAGGCTCAATTTGAAAGAAAAATCTAAGATGACAGGCAAATATTTTCGTCCATGTAAATATGACAGGCATTTCTTTTATGGCCAAGGCCCACATCTGTCTGTGTAGCGTCCACATCCAATGTTCAGCTATGGAAAAGGATGAAAATCTATACAGAAGGGAATACACAGTTTGTTCAACTTTATAATGACAAAATGATCAAAATGCCCACCAAAGAAATATAACTTCATCTCAAGGAAATGAGGTCCTTCTTATTAGGAATCGATTTCTGAACATAATATAATCAGGTGTACACCTTGAAGAGTGCACTCCACAATGATAACCTCAGGAAAGATCCACAAGATGCAGAAGCAACCTTCACTACAATCTCTAGAAGTCTCGTGTTCATATCTGATTCACAATCCTATGGCACAAATGCAGCGATCTTTCTGACGTTGAGGATTCAGAGGCAGACCATGAACCCCTATTTATTTGACAGAGGCACTAAAATGATGTTAGCCTGTGGATATTGGATCGCAGGATCAGTACATATTTTAATGTACACAATCAAAATTGAGCAGGTATGAAATCGAACCTGAACCCACTAAAACAGAATACAAATTCACAGATCGAACCATAAACTAACCAAATCGTAGGATCAATACATATTGAGTACATCCAGTCATAACTGCACAGGTATGAAATGGAGCGTGAACCCAGCAGAACAAAACACAAATTCACAGATGAAACCATAAACTAACCAAATTGATGTACAACTGCATCAAATTGAGCAAATAAAATGGGCGCATCAGCACACACCTGGTCCAACTCATCATCCGCCGACGCCATACCTCTGCAAGAGCGGGCGCACCTGGTTCCGTCACCTACGCAGAGGCAGGGGTCGCCGCACAACGGACGAAGAAACAGCAAGGGCGAATCGGAGAGGGTAGGTGGAGGCAAAGGACGGAGAACCAGGAAACACCTCATGACACCGGGCAGGTGAGGGCAGGTAGCTCTAGGGCACGGCACGGCGGCGGAGTAGGCGAAGGCGAGCAGCCCGGACCAGGGCAGGTGCGCCGGCAGGCACCTGTGGGGTCCGCCTGCCCACGCCATGGCAGAGGAAGGCCAGCGCCGGGACCTGCTCGCGCCGCTGCGGTGGACACCGGGGGCGTCGTCGTGGTCGGATCCTCTCGCTGTGCCGCCACATGGAGAGAAAGAGAGAGAAGAAGGGGAGGCGGTGGCAGGGGCAGGGATGGGGCGGGAGCGGCGGAGGCGCCGGTGTGCGGCGTCGGCTGGGCCGTCCCGCTGCGCCGCCACCTCTCGCGCGGCGCCTCCTCCGGAGAGACGGAGAGACCAAGGGAGAGGGAGAGAGGCCGGGTTTTTTTTGCCGAGGGATGGAGCGACGGTTCGAAAAGATATTTTGCTGCCCACCGGTGGAAGGGTAACACGTGCGAGGAAACAGTAATTTACCGATGGAGGAAACCAGAGCCGGCAGATGAAGATCAGACGGTGGATATCTTTTTTTTTGCTAACGTGGACGGCCTGGCTGATCGACGACCGGTTCTTCTTTGTATGGTTGTAATCCAAAAGCACACCTCAATGTCACGTTGTGAGTTGTCAAGTTGACAGGGCTCCTACCTAAAACAGCCGATAGTGTGATAGGTCTCCTACTTAAGACAGCCGGCAGTGGCACGAGCTCATCGACGTCACCACATGCCACCCAACCAACATGGGAGTCAGGACCGGACTACCCCCTCTGTCAAAAACAACTACGAATTACGTGCCGACAAAAGTAGTTTATGTTTGGCTAACTTTCTAGTAAATACTATTTATATTTATGATTTTAAATTAATTTATTAAGAAAATACATTTCGTAATGAATCTAATGGTATTTATTTAATATCATAAATATTAATATTTTTTATCTATAATTAATCGAACTTGAGATACTAAACCATGATGTTAGAATTGCATGTTTTCTGGACGGAGGGAGTACCACGCACAAGGTGAGCCTGTGATGTCACCTCCCTCCTGCATGCATCCGCAAGCGGCAAACGCAACAACCATGCCATTGCCATGCAAGATGCAACGGTGAACGAAATGTAAGCCCCAGCCAAGTGAAAGAAGACCCGGCCGGAGAGAATCCCGGACGCGGCTCTCTCCTCCTCCCTCCCTATCCTACCGCCCACCTAATTCGCAACAAATCCACAAGAGCCACGCCAGGTGAGCTGCCGAGGTGACCGTCACCCAGGTGGTGTCCAGCGTTGGTGCTCGAATTCTCCGGGGCAACGGGGCGCCACCGGGCAAACGGCAGCGGCAATGGCACGTTGGCATGGCCAGCAGCAGCAGCACCTACTGCACCAACCAACCCCGGCAGCTGCAGGAAGGGCGCTGCAGATGATACGCTTGTCTCTTTCCCATCATCATTAGCTTCTTCACCCTCGCACATGCGCCCCCCTGCCCCCCTTGCCTTCCCGGTTCGGTTCCCGCTCGCTAATCGCGTCGCGTCCGGTCACGTCGCTGTTGGCTGTGAGGCTGTGTGTGACCTGTCACTCCCCACTCCAGCACTGACACATAGGACGTACCATGCCCCCCTCAGACCTGGACCTCACGTGTCAGCATCCAGCAGCAGTGGTCACACAAGGTTTAACCGTTAGTTTATAGAAAAACCCGGTCAAGTTTAGACTGCGAATCAGTCATCAGTGCAACTACTACCTACATACAGCCCCGGGGAACAAGGGTGTTGATACGATGTGTGGCATTACCTGTGACCGCGATCCAGATATTCCTGAGCTGTCGGGTCAGTCGAACAGGGGATTTTGGAAGAGAGCCAGCCAGAGTCTCCATGCGCATCATCCTATCCGCTTGTGACCGGGAATTATTAACCAGGCCGGACTCGTCACATGTGTGTACCAGACCCATCAGCCATGCCATGCCACCCAATCATGCACACTCGCCGCGATCAATGGTCACCAGATTCACTACTAGTTTCTACTACTACTAGCAAAACTACAGTACTATACTACAACTTGGGTCCTGTTTAGTTCTCAGAAAATTTTGCAAAATTTTTCAGATTCTCCGTCACATCGAATCTTTGATACATGTATGAAGCATTAAATATAGATAAAAAATAAAACTAATTACACAGTTTAGACGAAATGGACGAGACGAATCTTTTAAGTCTAATTAAACAATGATTGGACAATATTTGCCAAATAACAACGAAAAACACTACCGTACCATTTTGCCAAAAATTTCGGATCTATCCTGGCCCTTGGGTTATTGGAGAGAGAAAAAAAACAATTAAAGATTCCACTGAGTTAGTTAGCGAAACTGCAGCCGGTAGGCTAGGGAGGAGGCATCTTCTGCAGACAGACATGGAGAATTGGAGAGTGTGACCATCCACCCAGACCCCAGCCAGTATTGTTCCTTCTAGTGTGGTGACTGGTCCAATCACCTCCGCAAAGCGACTGCGCTTTTCTTGGCTAGACATATCAGGATCCGCATCAGGCTGTGGCACTAATCGGAGAGAGAGAGAGGGGGAGGGGACTGGTCAGCATCCGTCGTGGCGAATCATGGGACTTTCTCAGGCGACCTCCCTTTCTCCGGCCAGTGACCACTCGGCAGAGCACCGTGAAGCCGTGGCAGCAGCGAAGGGGACGGGATCCCAGTTGGATGCCACGATGGAACGGACAGAGACGGCGTCACGGGCCTCGCTCCTACGACGACGTCGACGGCGGCGACGGATGCTGCAGCCTCACCGAGACAACGACGTTGCGGTGCAAGAGATTGCTCTGTGAATCTCAGATGAACCAGCCAATGGATTGGGCATTTAGGCAGGGGAAGAAAGAAGGAAGCGTGCTAGGATTCCATTCCAGCCAGATTCGTTTCGTCATGACGCGAACGCAGGTCTCCACAAGGCGACGGAATCATCGTCTCAGACGCGCTTGACAAGTACAAGAACCATCCATCCATTACCGCGAAAAATATCGCCGGCGGTCGCCGCCGCTACGGCAACCGGCGGATTCCGGCCGAAAAGGACACGGGGATGAACGAAAGACAACAAGGGTAATAATAAGAACAGATTGACGAAACGATGAAGACGAGGTTGGTTACTACTCCAGTAGCTAAGGAAGTAGAAAAAAAAAACAGAATGGAAATGCCCACGCTATCTATGTGCATCGAAGAAGGCCGGCCGTCGGCGGCGCCCGACCGGCGATCGTTCGTTCTCCTCTCAAAACTGCGCTCGTGATCCTGGGTCGCCGGCGCCGTCGAACCCTCCTGCGTCTCCACCCATCATCGCCGGGACGCCGCGGCGGCGCCCATGGCCAATCCGTCCTCGCCCACGTCCTCCAGCCGCTGCGGCGCCGGAGATGAACTCATCAGGACTCTTTGAAAAATAATAAGCGAACCATAGTAACAGAAAGAGGATTCGAGACGGTGGATGAACCGGTGTTTAATTACCTGCGGGACGGTGCGGAGGAGGAGCGGGTCGGGCGTGCAGGCCGGCGGCGCGTCGAAGACGGCGAGCGGGAGGTGCTTCTTGACGACGCCGACGTTGAAGTAGATGACGCCGGAGGAAGGGATGTCGACCTTGATGTCGTGGACGGGGAACCACATGAAGAGGTCCTGCGCGGCGACGCCCGAGATGGCGGCGATCTGGCCGGGGCTGATGACCCCGGTCACGGTGGCGTTGTAGCGGAGGCCGACCTCGAAGCGCGCGGTGCAGGGAGCCTCCAGCTGGGCCTCGAACCGCCCCGTGGCCGCGTCGTGACGGAACGCCGTGATCCCCGCCGGCAGCAGGCCCCCCGGCAGCTGGTGCGCGCGGAGCACCTCGTTCGCCGCCTCCGCCGCCGCCGTCGCCGCCACGCGCCCCTCCGTCGCAAACGCTACCGTCGCCGACAGAGCCACCAGCGTCCACAGCGCGGCCGCCATTCCCGACGCCCGCCGATGCGAGGAGATGGAAGGAGGGGAGGAGGAGAGGGGATGGGTGGCAATAATTGAGGTTGAGATCGGGGGAAGAAGAGGAGGGAGGGGCGGGGTAGAGAGGCAGAGGAAACGGATGGGGACGCGCCGCGCGGGATGGGCCCGCGTGCCTGTGACCCGAAAGTAGCATGATTAGGATTAGCTCGTGTTTTAATTACGAGAATTACCGTGTGTTGTGGAGGGATCAAACAAATATCGCGTCGGCAGCGTGGAACTAAACAGAAGACTTGGCTGGCTTTGCCGCTTTAGACGCGGGGCGTTGTGGAATGCCATTGGCTTCGGGCTCTTGGGTTTCGGCCAGTTCTCCAGCGGGGTGCCAGTGCCACGGTCAGTCGGTCAGACAACAAACAAACAAACAAACGGCGTGTCAGTTCGCCGCCAAGCCCAGCCGCACACCGGCGCCACACCAGGACTGTTATGCATAGGACAGGGAGCCGAAGCCGGAAGGAGCGGCTTTGGCACCGGCGAGTCAAATGGGCCGGGAGCCCACGGAAAGGAGAAGGAAACCGTGGGCGAGATCGCCACGCGTGAAACCAACTGGGTGGAGTGAGTTCCGGTGTCCATACACGGAGCTGGTGCCCCTGCGGCATCGCCGCATTTGTGGGTGGTGCCTTTCTCCGTCCTGGCCGGCCGCGCGCAGGTGTTGCGGCCCCGAGAACGCGAGCCGTGACGGCATCAGCGACAGCAGGTGTTTCTTTCTTCTTCTTTTTTTGGAGTACACGCGATTTCTGATTGCAAATAAAGCAGACAAAGATAATGGGACTGTTCTTCTTCTATCTATCACAGGAAAAATGTGGTACTACTAGCAGACAAAGAGAAAAACACCATGCCGTGTTTACAAACGAGCAGGTACGACTAGCATTACACCAGCAAATACTAGGAGGGGCCGTGGACTGTGGAGCGATGGGGCCATGGGGGTGTTCGGTGTTCGCCAACAAGCAGAGGCAGCAGCAAGCAGCAAATCGGGGGCAGCATGCAGCAAGAAGCCAGCAGCGGCTTAAATGTTGAAGCCAACAGGTAATGTGCACTGAATTACTGGTCTGGCACTTGCATTGCAGCCCAGCCGCCACTGTTGAGGCTGCTGCAGTGCGGGGATTGAGCTGACGACCACAAGCTGAGGCTGTCGGGGGAGCAGCATAATAACAGTGGGGATCCCGGCGCGAAACCATACGGGATTCACACGCCAACGGCTGGCAAAACAAAAGGAAATTTCGTCCCGCACACGCGGAAATCTGGCACCTTGCAGCCTTCAGCTATAGCTTCGGCACAGCAGATTAGCAGCAGCGATCGAGCGGCTTTCCATTCCCTGGGCTCTCGATGGGCGACATCTTTGTCGCGTGTGCTGTCGCAAACCCTTGTGCCTCCTCCATCTCTTGATTCTCCGGCCCTGTTCCTTACTGCTTTTCCGCCAATCCTGTCATGGCCGTACGATCCATGCATATATAAATATATCTTTTTTCTCCTCTAAAGTTTAGTCCCTATCACACATATGATGTTTGGACACGTGAATAGAGTATTAAATATAAATTATAAAATAACTAATTGTACAGATTACGACTACTTTGCGAGATGAATTTTTAAGCCTAATTAATCCATGATTTGACAATGTAGTGCTACAGTAACACATGTGTTAATGATGGATTAATTAGGCTTAATAAATTCATCTCGTGGATTACTGAGAACTTGTGTAATTTGTTTTATTATTACTGTTCGAACACTCACATGTGACACCCCTAAACTTTACCTCTGAATTAAAAACACCATGTGTGCATATGCTCCAAACTTCAGAGTTCGTTCGTTCAAGAATCAGGACGGAGCACCGAAAGGAAATGTATTTTTTTCTCCTTCCTGAAACAAAAGTGCAAACGAATGATCTGGCTGGCCTCTGGGGTCTTTCTCTTTCTGTATATCCAGCAGGTTCCTTGTTGATCGACTCGACGCCGCCCTTTTGTTCAGCAAGCTAGCTAGCTGCCCTGCATACACGAATGATTTTGGGACAAAAGGGAGGGAATCATTGTCCAAGACAGAGAGCCGTCGCCTGTGCCCATCATGCGTGCATGTATCCGCAACATACAGTAAACCAGACAACCTGGATGCTGTACGTCGCGTGTACCTGTAACTCGTAGAGAAAAGAGAAATCGCTCCGAGTAGTTAATAAGCATTGTTTAATCAATATTGCTCCTTGGCCGGCAGGCTGTAGGTGAACTTAATCCATGCCCTAACTACTTTCAGATTTATGTAATTATGGCTGATGCTGGATTAAAATAATGATGCCCATGGCTGATATGATGCTGGCTGCTCCACGTAGTCTCGCTATGCATGCGTGCATGCTATGGGATTTGACGGCTGACCATGCTACATGCTCCCTCCGTCCTTTTATATCTATCGTCATTGATATACGTGCCACAAGTTTGACTTAATTTATAAAAAATATATGTAACATTTATATCTCCAAATAAATTTATTAAAAAACTAGATTCAAAGATCTTTCGAATGATATTAATTATGTACTATAAATATTAATATTTTTTAATACATATTTAGTCAAAGTTACTTCTCAGGAAGCGCAAACGATAAATATTTAGGGAGAGAATAAGGTCACGTTTAGTTTGCAAATTTTTTCAACCCGATGAATAGTACAACTTTCGTCTTATTTGGCAAATATTGTCCAATCGTGGATCAACTAGGCTCAAAAGATTTATCTCATGATTTCCAACTAAACTGTGTAATTAGTTATTTTTTTACCTACATTTAATACTCCATGCAAGCGGCTAAAAATTGATGTGATGGAGAGAGAGTAAAAAAATTCTAACTTTTGGGTGCATCTAAACAAGGCCTAAGTATGTATTATAACTCCTGTTTGAGAGGGGAAAAACATGCATTATTAGTTTTTATTACTCATGCAGGCTTATATATATTACTGACTGGTATGGAGACTACCGGGTCACGTCACGTCAGGATTGGTGAAACACACGGGAGGGGCCGGAGGGCCGCCGAGGGCCGGTGATGCATGCAGGAGCTTTGCATGGATCATGGATGCCAATGGCATGCCAAGGAGAGGCAAGGACGGGACGTACACCAAGTTGTGTGCGAGCAATGATCATGTCGACCTATTATAAAGATGGATGGAGGCCCACCGGCCACTGCAGAGCACAGTCGTCGATCGTCGTAGCGGCAGCAGCTTGTGCATCAATGCGGCAGGCGACTCATCTGATGAAACTTTCCTGCATGGATGATCGAGTTGGCGATCCAGCTCCAATGGAAATGGACGACGGACGACCTGATTTACGGAGTACGTGTGCGCCCGTGATCCAGTCGCCTCTCCTCTGCATGCTCTCTGCTTGCCCTCATCAACAATCCGATTCCCACCTAAAATAATGATTAAGGTAATAAGTGAAGATGCAAACAACTCGAAAAGTACTAGACCGTCATCTCACACCTAATTTCATTCAGATCCAAATAACTCAACACACCCTTAGAGCACACGGCAAAGTCCCTGGCTGGGTCCCACAATTTAGCCACGTCAGTCTCTGCTACTAATCACCGACGACGAACTTGTTAAGCGACGTGTAATGCTTGCTTAGGGGGCTAGTTGTTTCAGTTTTTTTTTTGCTGGCTTTTCTCCTGCTAGAAGCCGAAACAAACGGCTCAGCTACCGAGTTGACTTTAAAATATCTTACTTCTGAGAAGATTAAACTAAAAGTTGAAAAGCATATTGAGAGGAGTTTTTTTTCGCTCTAGTACGCCGAGAAGGTAAATTCTATTACAAAAGTCAATAGTAAAAAGGCAACGACTAAAAAACTAGCTTTTGAGTAAAAAACTATAGCTCAAACAAATATACCCTCGCCAGATGTATTAGGCGTCGGCGGCTGTCATACTACATACACGCGTCATGGTGGATGCATGCAACTGGAGGCACACGAAGCTAGCAGGCATTATATATCTCGCTTGATTACACTGATTTTGTTCGCTGTTAGCATGCGGTTTAGACGTACGACGGCGCCTTTTAACCTTTGCCCGTGTCATGGGACATGCATGGCTTTGTTCTCGAAAGATCTCTAATAATGGCTTGCCGGCCGTATTCTTTTATTAACAAGGAACACTCAACATTCATGGAACACGGCTTTAGGTAAAGTGATGACGGTTGTGATTTCCTAATGGAATCGCCCTCGGCCACTCACTTGCAGTCCCAAAACAAATGTGACGGCCAGAGAATCCAACAGATACAACCGCACGATAGGTTAAGGATGCCCTACCGTCCACTCGGATTCAATGCTCACATTTTCCTGGATAGCAAGATATGATGCTATTATTTCAATGATAAATTACGCGTCCGTTGACAGTCTGTGAATTTGAAATCTACAGACACTTTCTTGTGGTAAAACCTGTCTACCTAAATTTAAGTCATCAGCTTAATGCGGGTGCTCATAAATTTATTCTAGTATTTGACGGTGCTATTATTTCAATAGTAGGCAACCTACCTATCGGGTACCTAAATCAGAGGTACCCAAAACCAACGATTAAAAAGAGATAACCCCCGAAGAATCTGCGCCCTGAAAACCCCCTAAGAAGATCGAATTAAGGCTCCACCAACACGGATGCGCCAATCCAAGCCATATGCGTACAGGGACGGGGCACCCTCGACCGCATTCCGACTCGCACGAGGCTCGCTCGACGCGAAGCCTCGACCCCGGAAATTCTCCGACTCACACGACCCGGGGTCGACCCGGTCGACCCCCCTCGCCCACCTACTCACCAACAAAGCATCCAATGCAACCACTTCCACCAACGTGGCCACAGCACCATCGGCGTGGGAGCAGCATCCGCGTCTAATCTTGCTTTTTACTACCCATCCCGGGATGGGCGATGAAAAGCAGCCACTATTCCCCCCATAACTGGCACTGTCCGACCATCATGTCCTAAGATTTCTGAGGCCCGGCCTTATCCGTTTCTCGTCGACCCCCCTCAGCTATATCCCGACCCGACCTCGACCGTCATCAGTCGAGCAAGGGGACCACGGCCCGTACGTCGATCACAAGGAATTGCACGTCCTCTACAGCATCCGGATGTCCCCGACATCCCGTCATCAACGTCACCGCGACGCCTCGGGATGGTCTGCATATACCAGGGCACGTCGCCACAGCAACACCTACAATGCCTTCTATGCCTTATCCTTCAAGGCGCCCCCTAGGGTTTGTTGTAAACTTTACTCTCCCCTTGAGTCTATAAAAGGGGAGGGCAAGGAGCTCTCCAAAGGGGGACAAGAAACGACGGACGAAAAAATAAGATAGACACCTCTCCCATTTCCGAGATCAACATCTCAAGCAACACTCTATTGTACTCTTTCCTTGAGACTTGGGACCAGTTCCCTCTCTCGTGGCTTGTAACCCCTACGCAAGCACTTAGGTGCAAGGAAATATAATACCCTCCCTCCCCGCTGGACGTAGGGCCTTCTTTCGCCCGAACTAGGATAAACCCCCGTGTATTCTCTTTGCATCACCATCCAGATTAGGGATCACGCAGCATAAATTTACTCGTCGGTCTAGGGCCCTACCGGTACCGAACACCGACAGTTGGCATGCCAGGTAGGGGTCGCTGCGTGCCAACATTGTTTTCCCGCCATTCTTCCGGATGGCTAACCCCAAACGTCCACTTCCCCTAGCTACAGTGATCTGGTTTGGGAGCCTGGAGTTCATGTCTCTTGGCTACGGCTACAACATGGTCCTCCTTCCGCCCAGACACCCAACTGACCACGACTACGAACTCTCCCAGCGTGGGGAAGCGCTGCGCCAGTATCACCGTTCCCGCCAGGCTCGAACGGCCAGGCGATGGCATGACCAGCGTAGCCGTCATCATCGTCCCGTGGAGGGTGATTCGATGATCCGTCCCGGTGCCCCTCGGCTAGACAACCCCGCAGCATCTCTCGTTGAGGACCTGCATAGGATGAGCTTGGCTGCAGGTGAGACAATGGCAGGGTCAGTACCGCCACGAACATTTCCCTATGGGTTGAACACAACTGCCCTATAGTACGCATCCTCCCTGAGCACCGACATGGGCGCTTACGAGGAACTCCCTAGGCACCATCTACGTTCTACCCTCGATCTCATAGCATCCGCACCGGTTTTCGAGTACCGAGACTCTATGGAGACCCCTGATCCGGAGCCCCGTGCGATCGCTTTCCGCCGCTACAATCCTAGAGATCATCGACCTCACATGCATCCGTCGTACTACTATTTTGGCGTCCCGACTTTGACTCCACCGATGACTTTGCTTCCACATCGATGGGGCTATCGCATCGGACTCGGAGGCCGAGGCGGCCGTTGAAGGAGGGAACGCCACGCCGCCTCAAGTTGAGCTCTCTGACGCATGAGACGAAGCCTAGTTCCTCGGCGCGGCCCAAAGAGCTCAACTTGAGAAGATTCAAGAATTGCAAGCCAAGCTCGACGAGGAACAAGAGAACTTGCACCTACTTCACTAAACCCTCGAGCAGGAGCACGCGGCATGCGCATGTGGTGGAGGGGCTCGATAGAGAGCCCACGGTATCAATCGTCGCATCATTAAGGATCGGGCAGGTGAACCCCCAGTCTTCAATCGAGCTAGCCAAAACATCGTCGCCGCCGCCATGCTTCTCCGTAATATGCCCAAGCCATCTACCCTCGAGGCCCGTCGGGCCCACGATGAGATTCGAGGTCTCCTCGAGGCTGTGGCCCTACAGCAGGCTGAGAGTTCTGCCTCAAGGCACCACGGGGTTGCATCAAAGTAGCCTGCGGAGCCCTCCTGATAGGAGGAGGCCTCAGTTCATCCCGAGCCTGCGCCACAAGGGGACAAGGCAGCTTCTGTCCGTGAACGCATTATTAATAATCGCGAGCCCCGAGACGCCCGTAACAACATCAACAAGTGTCGCGGGCGTAGAGGTGATGACGGTGCGTCCTGAGGCTACCACGTGCACAGGGGTGGGCGCTATGACAGCTCGAAGGATCGCAGCCCATCTCCCAAGCCACCGGGCCCTCGAGTCTTCAGCAAGACCATCCGCAGGACCCAGCTTCCGGTCCGGTTTCGCCCCCCAACGACTCTCACCAAGTATAACGGCGAGACCAAATCCGAACATTGGCTCGCTGATTTCCGCTTGGCTTGTCAGTTGGGCGGGGCCATCGACGACCGTGTCATCATCCGACAGCTTCCCTATTCCTGTCAGACACTGCTCGAGCGTGGCTCGAGGACCTCCCACCTGAACAGATCCACAACTGGAGCGACCTGGTGAGAGTGTTCGAGGGGAACTTCAAGGAGACCTACATGCGCCTCGGTAACTCTTGGGATCTCAGAAGTTGCAAGTAGAAGCCGGGCGAGTCCCTCCGTGACTATATCCGGCGTTTCTCCAAACAACGCACCGAGCTTCCCAATATCACTGATCCCGATGTTATCATGGCTTTTCTCTCGGGCACCACCTGCAAAGAGTTGGTCCAAGAATTGGGCCGCAATACCCCCATCACTGCCAACGAATTGATGGACATCGTCACCAACTACGCCGCCGACGAGGAGGCAGTTGGTGCCATATTTGGTGGTGACCAGGGTAAGAGGGAGCGCCAGGATGAAGAACCCAAAGGCTCCAACCGGGGCGCCAAGAGGAACAACCGAAAGAAGAAGAAGAACCAGCAGGGCAAGCACGAAGCCACGGCTAATGACCTTGTCACTGCCGCTAGCCGCAAGAAGCCTCGAGGACCCCCCGGTGGGGGATTTTCGACAAAATGCTCAAAGAGCCATGTTCTTACTATAAGGGACCCACGAACTACAACCTCGAGGACTGCCACATGTTGCACAGGTACTCTAAAAGTTTAGGCATTAAGAAGGACGACAAGAAAGAGGACCCCAAGAAGAAAGATGACGACAAAGATGAGGGGTTCCCCGAGATCCATGATTGCTTCATAATTTACGGGGGACCCTCGACGCGTCTCTCTGCGCGCCAGCACAAACGAGAGCGTCGAGAGGTCTTCTCCGTACAGGTGGCGACCCCTCTCTTCCTCGACTGGTCTGGAACGACTATCACTTTTGACCGTGACGACCATCCAGACCACGTCCCTAACCCTGGAGTCTACCTGCTCATCGTCGATCCCATCATCGCCAATATGCGCCTCACTAAAGTGCTCATGGACGGTGGCAGCAGCCTCAACATTATCTATGCCTAGACCCTCGATCTCCTGGGAATTGGGAGGACACAACTCCGACCCAGCGCCGGGGAAACGAGCAGAGCCCGTCGGGCGGATCGACCCGCCTCTCTGCTTTGGCACCCCCTCCAACTTTAGGAAAGAAACCCTAACTTTCGAGGTAGTTGGGTTCCACGGGACTTACCACGCCATCCTTGGGCGTCCTTGCTACGCCAAATTCATGACGGTTCCCAACTACACCTACCTTAAGCTCAAAATGCCAGGCCCCAAGGGTGTTATCACCGTCGGGCCCTCCTTTGAACATGCCTACGAGTGCGACGTAGAGTGCGTCAAGCACGGAGAAGCCATTCTGAAGTCGGTGGCCCTAGCGGTAGACCTCGATGATTTGGCCAAGGAGATCCCCGATCCCAAACGTCATGACGACAACTTCAAACCCGCGGAAGACGTCAAGCTCGTACCCCTCGACCCTGCAAGCTCGGACGGGAAGGTGTTGAAAGTCAGCGCTACCCTCGATCCCAAATAGGGAGCAGTGCTCGTTGACTTTCTCCGCGTGAATGTTGACATATTCACATGGAGTCCTTTGGATATGCCGAGCATACCTAGGGAAGTTGCCGAGCACGCCTTGGAGATCCGGGCCGGCTCCAAACCGGTGAAGCAACGCTTGCGCCGCTTTGACGAGGAGAAGCGCAAGGTCATCGGCGAGGAGATTCACAAGCTTTTGGAGGCCGAATTCATCAAGGAGGTTCATCATCCCGAGTGGCTAGCTAACCCTTTATTAGTTAAGAAAAAGAGTGGGAGATGGAGGATGTGTGTAGACTATACTAGTTTGAATAAAGCATGTCCAAAAGTCCCTTTTCCTCTACCACGCATTGATCGAATCGTTGATTCTACTGCATGATATGAAACTCTATCGTTCCTAAATGCGTATTCTGGCTACCATCAGATTAAAATGAAGGAGTATGACCAGCTCGTGACTTCATTCATCACCCTGTTCGACATGTATTGCTACGTTACTATGCCCTTCGGTCTTCGAAACACAGGGGCTACGTACCAGCGATGCATGCAACATGTTTTCAGGGAACACATCAGGCCAACCATAGAGGCCTACGTCGACGACATCGTAGTCAAATCCAAGAAAAAGCCAAAAATCTGGTTGACGATCTCAATATTGCATTCGAGTGCCTCAAGGCGAAAAACATCAAGCTCAACCCCGAGAAGTGTGTCTTTGGCGTTCCACGAGGCATGCTCTCGGGGTTCATCGTTTCCGAGCAAGGCATCGAGGCCAACCCCGAAAAAATTGCTACAATCACCAAATGGGCCCTATCCGAGATCTGAAGGGCGTGCAGAAGGTCACAAGCTGCCTTGCGGCCCTCAGTCGCTTCATCTCGCGCCTCAGCGAGAAGACACTCCCTCTATATCGTCTCCTAAAGAAATCAAAACACTTTACGTGGACCCCCGAGGCTGAAGAAGCACTTACTAGGCTCAAGGCAACATTGTCCAAACCTCTGATACTCCTCTCCCCGGCTACAGGAGAATCTCTCTTGCTCTACGTTGCCGTGACAACACAAGTGGTTAGCGCGGCCATAGTTGTTGAGAGGGAGGAGGAGGGTCACACATTGCTCGTTCAGAGGCCAGTGTACTTCATAAGTGAAGTTCTCTTCGACACCAAGGCGCGTTACCCGCAAATCTAGAAGCTGTTGTACGCCATCGTGTTGACACAATGCAAGCTCCGGCACTACTTTGAGGGCCACCCGGTAACCATGGTCTCTTCTTTCCCTCTGGGGATGATAATCCAGAACCGAGAAGCCTCGGGAAGGATAGCTAAGTGGGCGCTCGAGCTCATGGGTGAAAACCTCTCTTATGCGCCGCGCAAGGAAATCAAATCCCAGGTGCTGGCAGATTTTCTAGCAGAATGGACCGACACCCAAATGCCTCCTGTTCAGGTTAAGGCCGAGCTGTGGACCATGTGCTTCGATAGGTCATTGATGAAGACAGGAGCAGGGCGTGGGCTTGCTCTTCATCTCGCCCCTTGGAATTCACATGCGCTACGTGATCTGACTCTACTTCGCCGCCTCTAACAATGTGGCTGAGTATGAGGCCCTCGTTAACGGTCTACGCATCGCTATCGAGCTCGGAGTTCGACACCTCGACATTCGTGGTGATTCGCACCTCGTGATCGACCAGGTCATGAAGGACTCAAGCTGCCATGATCCTAAGATGGAAGCCTACTGTAAAGAGGTATGATGCCTCGAGGACAAGTTCCATGGCCTCGAGCTCAACCACGTCGCACGTAGATACAATGAGGCTGCCGACGAACTTGCGAAAATCGCGTCTAGTCAAACCATGGCTCCACCTGACGTCTTCTCAAGGGATCTCCATAAACCTTCAGTCGACCTCAGAATGACAGGGGGGTCGACAATCCATCACTCGACCCCCCCAACTGAGGCAGAAGCCCCCTCGACTGGGGCTAACATCATGTAGACAGAAGGCTCGACCCTACCAGCTGACCTCGAGCCCGACTGGCGCACTCCGTACCTTGACTATCTCATTCGAGGGGAGCTCCCCTTGGACAAGACCAAGGCTCGATGGATCGCTCGTCGGGCCAAGACCTTTGTGATATACGGCGATGACAAGGAGCTTTATCGACGCAGCCCTACGGGCATCCTACAGCGCTGTATCACAATCCAGGAAGGCAAGAGCCTACTCAAGGACCTACACTCTGGGGCTTGCAGTCATCACGCGGTGCCTCGAACCCTTGTCAAAAACGCATTCCGGTAGGGTTTCTATTGGACAACTGCGGTATCTAACGCTATCAAGCTAGTACGCTCCTGCAAAGGATGTCAATACTATGCAAGGCAAACCCATCTCTCGGCTCATGCCCTCCAAACCATTCCCATCACGTGGCCGTTCGCTGTCTGGGGGCTCGCCTTGGTCGGACCCCTAAAGAGAACAACCACCCACTTGCTCATCGCCATCGACAAGTTTTCCAAGTGGATCAAGGCACGTCCCATTACCAACGTCAGGTCAGAGCAAGCCGCGCTGTTCTTCACCGATATCATCCATCGCTTTGGGGTTCCCAACTGCATCATTACGGACAACGACACCCAATTCACCGGCAAAAGGTTCTTGGAATTCTATGATGACCATCACATCTGTGTGCTCTGGTCGGCCGTGGCTCACCTAAAGATAAATGGCCAAGTGGAACATGCCAATGGCATGGTCCTACAAGGCCTGAAGCCGAGAATCTTCAGCAAATTGAACAAACACGCTAGGAAATGGGTCGCCGAGCTCCCCTCAGTCCTATGGAGCCTAAGAACGACACCGAGTCGAGCCACGGGGTTCACTCCGTTTTTTCTTGGTCTATAGGTCCAAGGCTGTGCTACCAACCGATTTAGAGTATGGGTCCCCAAGGCTGAAAGCCTACCACGAGCAAAGCAATAATATCGCAAGAGAAAACACCCTCGATCAGCTCAAGGAAGCTCATGATATAGCTCTACTGCTCTCCGCAAGGTACCAGCAGAATCTCCGATGCTACCACGACAAACACGTCCGCAGACGTGACCTCCACGTTGGTGACTTGGTGCTTCGGCGAAGCCAAAGCAACAAAGGACGACATAAGCTTACTCCACCATGGGAAGGACCTTACATCATTATAGAGGTGTTGAAGCCTGGCACCTACAAGCTCTCAAATGAAAAGGGCGAGATCTTCACCAACACGTGGAATATTGAACAGCTACGTCGCTTTTACCCCTAAAGCCTTGAGGCTTTGTACCTTTTTTATCAATCACGTGAATAAATAAAGAGTACATCCGCGTTCAAAATAATTTTTGTTCGTGAAAGAGGCAGGCCCGACCCTGTTTTCACAAAGTCAAACCCCCCTCAGGGGATGGACAGGGGAGAACCCCCTGTGTCCCTAAAAAACTCGCATTTTTTCAAAAACTTTTACTTAATCAACGAAGCCGCAAGAGCACGCTACGGCTCAAAGGCTGTCGAGTCATGAGATCGCCTACGCGTCCACGCTTACGGTACCTCCACTCACTCCTCCCACGCTAAAGGGTGCAACCGCGCGCTAAGAAGACCTAGTAAAAGCATACGGTTTTGAAGAATGAACCTCTAACGTTCCTACACGTTTCGATACGAGTTCTTACATGGGCGAGGAGGCTGCAAGGCCATCCTAAGGATGAGGGGCTGTCGAGCTGCGAGACCACCTATGCCTCTGGGCTACGGTATCTCCACTCGTACCCCACACCAAGGGGTGTAACCGCGCGCCAAGAAGACCGCGTAAGAACATAGTTCAAATGATAGGGAACGAAAGAGTCGAATAAAATGAAACATTTAGCGCAGATTTACATCAAAATGTTTCAAGGTCCTCACGGCCATGACAGTGCAAATCACAAACAATAGCTAACTCGTTACATGGGCCTCCATGCCTAGTTTTGGCTCACAGGCCCTCATCGTCGACAGGCGGGAGCACTTCGTCTTCAAACAGCCTCGCGAGTCGACCACCAGGCTCTTCTACCGCCTCAATCAATCCTAGGCAGGCTGTCTCGTTCTCCTCCTTAGTCTTGTCCAAATCCGAGGTGAAGCCATCGGCGACGAGGTCCATGTCATACTCGAACCCTGACTGGATGACCGCCATGGCTCTCTTCACACCATGGTGCAACGTGCCCCGTATCTTCTCGCGAACGAGGCCGCCCAGCACCGTCATCCGACGCACGAACGAGTTCCCTAGCGCATCCTCCTTGGTATTAGCATCGGGCTCGACCCCCAGGCTATCGCACACTGTGGTGATCGCACCTTGGAGCAGCTGATTCCGTTCGACCTTGGCCTCGAGGAGGGCTTGAAATGAGGTGGTCGTCGCCTGTGCCTCGCGATGTTGCTTCTCCAGCTCTAAATCGTAAGATCAAGTCAGCAAAACACACAAAAGAAATCTAAGTTGAGGTCAGAGTTGGGTAGAAATTTACCCTCGGCATGGATCTGCTAGCCCACAATCTGATCGCGCAACTCGCCATGTGCCTTCTCGGCCACTTGAAGCGCCTCGTCCCTGTCACGGATGGTCACCCTCAGCGTCTCAATCTCTCGACCGGTGCTCGAGAGAGCCTCATCCCTTGCTCGGACGGTCTCCTTCAATGCCATGACCTTGTTCTTCAGGGTCTCAAGGTGGGTGGACACCAGTCCGATCTGAACGTTGAGGGCGTCACTGATGAGTATAGGCCTGATCTTCCGAGAGGTAACCGGTAAGTTCGATTTATAGAGATCTCAACGTTGGCGATCCAGCTTCAAATCAGACATGATTCGAACCCTGCAACCGTTACACCACTGCTCTGTTGGTTATCAACCAAGCACAACTTGATTGACCTCGCCAAGAAGGCTTTTCCTGCAAGCGAATCGAAGAGCACAAGCAAGAAGGTAAAAACACACAATCTAAAATTGCAAATATGAATGATGCGAATATCAATAGAGGGTTCAAGAACTTGGTTCCAAAGGACTAATCGACACAGTGGAGGAGATCAAGAACAGGGGCCCTGGATCACTGTAAAAGGATTTGTCACCACAGTTACAATGAACTATTCAGTTTCTCGATGAAAAACTAAACTCTAAATAAAACCCAATTGTCTAACAGCGGCGGTGGCTGTGTTTATAGTCTAAGACTCGACCTAGGGTTAGGAACGACCAGGGGTTGGGCGCCCACAACTTGGGCTTAAGGCCCGACACGATACATGGCCAAGTTGGCCCAAATAGGTGACACAGCACCTTGATGTGGTCACATAGAATGATCCATGGACCTTCTAGAGCTAGGACCAGATCCAAAACGACGGCGTCATCATCCCCTTTCCAACGCATCCAAAAACGCCCCGTTTTGATGTCGTATGAGAGAGTTATGACCAAAACAGTGATGACGTGTCTGCTGAATCCGAGGGTGACGTGACAGCTGAGTTGGGGATGAATTGGAACTTGGGAAAGACCATAACATCGGTGTGTCCAGCGTGGCGATGTCCTCATCAGTCACGCTGCCCACTGACGAGGGTGACGTCCTCCTCGAGCTCCTTCACACGCGCCAACAGCGGTGCATGGTCCTCACGGGTCTTGGCCACCTCTTCTTGGGCCCTGGTCGCATCTTCGCGCGCCTTGGCAGCAGCTTCTTGCGCCTGAGCCACAGTTCCACCTACCAACGAGGTGCGCAGCGACCGGGCGTGCGTCCTCGGTGCAGCCGACGTCGCAGGAAGAACCTCTGGCTCAACGGATCTCCTTTCCGAGGGCCCCTCACAGGCCCTCCCTTCTGGTCACTCCTCCTTCCCCTCAACGGGCGCCGAGGCTGCCCTTGACGCCCGGGAAGTCGACCCCCTACCGACGGGTCCCTGCAGGGACCGCACATCAAGGAGGTGCGCAAGAAAAGTCATGGTGTCATACCGCGACCCAGCGTCGTCGTTGTCGCTATCTTCGCTCTCCTCCTCCGAAACTGACTCAGAGGGGGACTCCTCTTTAGGGAGACCCTCAAGCCATTGATGGCGACGACGTCTTAGTAACGCCTCGCGCTCATGGACTTTCCTATCACGCCACATTTTCGTGGCGTCTTTCTCCTTTTTCTCCCGAGCCGCAGAAAGACGCCTCACCTCTCGAGCGGCACAGTCCTCCGGAACCGGTGGTGGCAAGTCTTTGACCGCGAACAGGTCCTGCATGGGAAACTCGATGATTTTAGACCTACGGGACCTAGGAAAGAAGGGGAGCCCAGGACTAGGAGGGCAACACTTACTAGAGGCTCGAACCCCTGGTTGGGTCGCATCGGGACTCGGTCGATGTCCTCCTGCCTGAAACTGCCCACCATCCACCGCGTGTTCCGGGCAACCTCGTCGAGGGGGAGGGTCTCGTGTGACATCCGACTCCCCTCCAACGAGATGCCCAGCGTAATCTCGTCCAGACGAAGACGGCGCTGCATCAATGGCAGCACCCTCCGACGGTGGAACGCGGAGGCCACCATCCCCGCGGTCAGTCCGTGCAGACGGAGCCTTCTCAGCGCATCGAGGAGCGACTGTAGCTTCGGCTTGTCCTCCTCAATGACGCCGTACGACCAATTGTCCTTGCGCGCCATCAGGACCTGCCCCGAGAATTGTGGCAGGCGGCTGTCGTCGTTGTGCAGATAGAACCAGCCGTCGTGTCACCCACTGTTTGATGAGATGAGATGTGCCGGGATGTAGAGGTCGCCTCGACCTGCCCACACTTGAAGGGTGCAGCTCCCGGCGTGCACCACCTGCCATACTCCCCTCTCGTCCGCCTTCTTGGCAAAATGCTCCGCCTTGAAGAGGTGGAGCCACAACTTCCAGTGAGGCTTCACCCCAGGTACCCCTCGTAGACAGCCAAAAAAATGGCGGCCTGCGAGATAGAGTTAGGAGCGAGATGATGGAGCTCCACCCCATAGTAGTGCAGGATCGCCCGCATAAACCGGCTTGGCGGTATCCCGATCCCCCTGTCGTGGAAGGCGACAAAGCTTACCACGTAACCCTTTGGGGGCGATGGCCCCTAGTGGTTGGTCGGCGGCACCCTCTACTCCGGCTGGTCATGACTCGTCCTTGGTCGCAAGAGGCCATCGCGCACCAGCTTCTCTAGCCTCCTCTCCGTTACCGAGGAACGGATCCACACGTTCGCGAGGAGGATCTGGCTCTTTCCCGCCATGTGCGCTGAGGTCGAAGTACGGTGGCAGCGGGGGAAACAATGACGGCGGCGGCAGAGAGCGGTTGATGGAGGCGAAGGGAAGGAAACACAATCGCAAAGGGCTAGGAAGGAACACACGAAGCCCTGAGCCCTGAATTTATACCCCGGTGGAAGACCAACGGGCGGGCCCGATGAAGAGGCAAGTACGGTTTTTGCATTCAATGCCCTTACCTAACCGCTCCCTCAAAGTCCGCGCATACAGGCACGTGTCAACCGTTCGCCCGATAACCGCCTGCCACGCCACCCACTACCATGTCGTTCTCGCCTCCCTCCTAAAAAGACACGCCCCAATGGATGAGAAGGGAGGCTTACAGATGGACACTTCTAGGCAAAGGAACCACGGGCTTTGAGCCCTCCATAAACCTCGAGGGTTCGAAAGCTGACTCTCGACCAAGATTCGACAGCTGCCCTCGACTAAACAGAGTAAGGGATGTCTGAGAGCGGACCCGTACGAGGCCAAGGCTCGAGCCATTTTTCGAGATGCCCTTAAACATATTTGAGGCTAAAGGAGAGGTCGACCATGGAATCCCCTTAGGGGAGGCTTTGAGCCCTCAGATCCTAACGAACGGACCTGAGATCCATATGACAACTCTTTGGCACTTTTGGAGAGCGCCTCCGTGGCCGCCAGCCGACCCCGATCGAACGGGGCATGGGCTCCCACTCGAACTACCCGCTAGCAACTCACCAGAGATCATCGGAACTTGCCTGTCGAGGGTAGTACGGCGTTCCCACCCCTCCTTCTTACCTAAAGGGTGCGTGAGGATCGAACGATTAAAAAATGAGCGGGACCTCGATCGACCTCAAGCACAAGAGGCTCGGGGGCTTGCCCGTGATAAGCCAGCTCCGACGAAAGAGGATCAAACGTGCCTCAGGGCTTAAACAAAAACAATGTTCCACGATGCGTCGTACTCAAGCCCTCGAAGGAGTCACACACTCCTCCGAGGCCTCGGGGGCTACACCCGGCGGGTGCGCACGCACGCACCTGCCGGAAAACAACGACACTACGACTCTAGTTCATAACTCGCTGAGGCTCTACGAGAGTATCCACACTCATGCAAAGCCTCGAGGGCTACTGTCGGGTACCTAAATCAGGGGTACCCAAAACCAACGATTAAAAAGATATAACCCCCGAAGAATCCGCGCCCTAAAACCCCCCTAAGAAGATCGAATTAAGGCTCCACCAACACGGATGCGCCAATCCAAGCCATATGCGTACGGGGACGGGGCACCCTTGACCGCATTCCGACTCGCACGAGGCTCGCTCGACGGGAAGCCTCGACCCCAGAAATTCTCTGACTCGCACGACCCGGGGTCGACCCGGGGTCGACCCCCTCGCCCACCTACTCACCGACAAAGCATTCAATGCAACCACTTCCACCAACGTGGCCACAACGCATCGATGTGGGAGCAGCATCCGCGTCTAATCTTGCTTTTTACTGCCCATTCCGGGATGGGCGATGAAAAGCAGCCACTATTCCCCCCATGACTGACACTGTCCGACCATCATGTCCCGGGATTTCTGGGGCCCGGCCTTATCCGTTTCTCGTCGACCCCCTCAGCTATATCCCGACCTGACCTCGACCGTCATCAGTCGAGCAAGGGGACCACGGCCCGTACGTCGATCACAAGGAATTGCACGTCCTCTACAACATCCGGATGTCCCGACGTCCCGTCATCAACGTCGCCGCGACGCCCCGGGATGGCCTGCATATACCAGGGCATGTCGCCACAGCAACACCTACAGTGCCTTCTCTGCCTTATCCTTCAAGGCGCCCCCTAGGGTTTATTGTAAACTTTACTCTCCCCTTAAGTCTATAAAAGGGGAGGGCAAGGAGCTCTCCAAAGGGGGACAAGAAACGACGGACGAAAAAAGAAGATAGACACCTCTCCCATTTCCGAGATCAACGTCTCAAGCAACACTCTATTGTACTCTTTCCTTGAGACTTGGGACCAGTTCCCTCTCTCGTGGCTTGTAACTCCTACGCAAGCACTTAGGTGCAAGGAAATACAATACTCTCCTTCCCCGCTGGACGTAGGGCCTTCTTTCGCCCGAACCAGGATAAACCTCCGTGTATTCTTTTTGCATCACCATCCGAATTAGGGAGCACGCAGCACAAATTTACTCGTCGGTATAGGGCTCTCCCAGTACCGAACACCGACACTACCTATCAACATCGAGACACTTGTGGTGGACTGGTGGCTCTGTGAATCTTGAGATCCATCAACTTAATCTTTTAGGATGCTTAAACTATATTTAAAATAAGATTAAAACAATAGTATGTGCAGTTTGTTTATTTAGATTTATCTCTTGATAGAGTGAGCGTTATTCTTTCGCATAAGTACCAGCTGATCTGTGTTTGTCAACCAGTAGTACTGTCCTAGTATTCAAATCAAAGACGTATAAGGTCTTATGCATGAGTCGCCTCACTGACACTGAGCCCAATTGTTGCTGCAGGCCCAACTGGCAGCGGCTCACACTCGTACACTGAACAAACAATCCGGCTCAGTGCTCACACTTTACACTTTAGGGTGCGTTTAGTTCGCGAAAATTTTTAGCTTTGGCTACTATAGCACTTTCGTTTGTATTTATCAATTAGTATCAATCATAGACTAATTAGACTCAAAAAAATCGTTTCATGTGTTTAAATATTTGATATGATAGGAAATCTTAAAAAATTTTGGAAACTAAACGTGGCGCTACTCCTCGTGCGCATGCACCTTTCGCTTCGGGCACAACTTTGCAGATGCTTCCGAGACCAGACGCACACAATCACACGCGACATGCCGGCGGAGGCTAGGGCCACGTTTAGCGCGTGATAGGACGAAAAACGTCCACGCAAAGGACACGCTCGGTCTATGTGGACAGCTGCAACAGGCTTCTGGCTCGGTCTATGTGGTCTGCTTCTGCTATCTCCGAGACAACACGACTACGCAACAGAGGCAGGGGGGCCGCCCCTTGCTTTGCAGCCAGAAAAGGACGGTAATCCCTCCATTTCAAATATAGGGTGTAACTATGCTCCACTTCGATATGGAGAATCACGCCAGTTTGTAACTGCCTTGTAGGAGTACTAGTGAGCAGTGACGGTTGCCACCACATCTTTACATGAACCAATTCAAGAAGAGTGTGTATACTGAATGGCTCTCTCTCTGTGTCTATTGGGATGCAGCAAACGAGACATTCGAAAAGGCGGCCTCGTTTGGGGTGGCTGCAAACTTGACAACGTACCTCTTGAAACACTTCAACATCAACCACTCAAGGCGACAAACATAACCAACATCATCTTCTTCGCCACGCTGGACTTCATGCCATTGCTTAGGCGCCTTCATCTCCGATTCCCACCTTGGAAGATTCAAAACCCTAGATTACATGGCGCAACACTCCTGATATGTCCATCGGTCCACGACCAAGGCTTGTGCTCATTTCACCTGCTCAACACAGAATGGAATGGAAAATCAGCTGTCATCTTTAGGTTAGGATAAGACTCCATAAAACGAAATGACGAGCAAAAGGATCCTAGGCAAAAGATTAGACTCAGTCGGTTCTATTAGTTCACAGAACTTGATATCGCTGTTGATGGTATTTTACTGGTTCAAGCTGCTGTAAGGAGTCACAGACCATAGGTCAACATATTTGCCAGAAAAAAAAATCATGCTACAGCCACCCTATGCATCCATTCATGCTCATGCCTACGGCCTACCATGCCGCATCCTACAGTGCTTCATGCACATTAAGTGCAGATAAGCATACGATACACAATTCAATTCTTTTACGTCAAGATGCATAATGTAGCCGGATTGCACATTTTGCACTACGAGTTTTCTTTTTCAAAAGAATGCAGGACTACCACAACTGTACTAGTTTTTTTACTAATAAATGCTTGAAAATATTATAAGTAGATGGAGTTGTGCATTGCTTCTTTCTAATCACTGTGTTTATTTCCAACAAAACAGGGGACACTGGGAGTGACTTGGAGTGACTTTGACTGTGTCACTTCCTGCTCCTGAACCGCCAATATGCATTCAAACATCCCAAGTAGGACACTGCAATAGTCCAGCAACACTCCAGCTGGGCGTGCTATACGTTTCCCTAGGGCTCCTAACTATTGTTGCTGGAGCCATCCAGCCATGAAGCTTACCTTTCGGAGTTAGACCAATTTGATCAGACTGATGAAAGAAGTCGAACAGGCCCACATAGCTATTATAACTGGTACTTATATAGTAGAAGTACCGCTGCCCTGGAATTCTCTGTGACTGTCATCTACATCCAGATCAACATCAGCTGGGCGTGCTATACCTTTCCCTAGGTCTCCTAACTATTGGTGGTTGGAGCAATCCGGTCATGCAGATTACCTTTCGGAGTAGACCAATTGGATCAGACTGATAAAAGAAATCAAATGGGCTTATATAGCTATTATAACTGTTACTATAGCACAAGTACCGCTGCCCTGGTATTACTATGACTGTCCTCTACATCCAGACCCTCAGCTGGGCACTAGGATTTGGCATACCCACATCCAGACCAACATCAGCTGGTGCCAGACTTCATGTCCATGTACCACCAGAGGGAAGCATCTTTTCTGGAGTTGTGCAACTTTGTGGCATCATTTTAAAAGAGAAGACTCAAGTTTCCATGCCCTCATGACACAAATCAACAAGTGCTGATGCTGTACAACCCTCCCACAAGGGGCATCCGCATTTTCAGACTGCCACTTTACAATTTAGGCAAAATATGTATCGCCCTGCCCCTATATATGATCAATGGTATGCAAAAATATAGAAGGTTTGACTAGGTCTAGCGAATATATCAGTACATGAACAAAAAAGAACTAGCCACGATGAATCTATCAAACATATCTGAAAATATGTTTCATACTAAAATGTTCCAAAAAGCAACCCTGATTCTCCCAAGCAAAATTTATTGTCAATGATTGATCAGGCTACATTATAATATTTGCTCGTATTCTAACAAGCTGGAATTATTGTACAGCTGGATATTTCGCTAACAATGATTACCTATATCCTAATTGCAAGGGTTTTTCTCTGATTAACAAACTGACATAACATTCGTTAGTTGAGAAAATTAAAAGAAAGGCTCAACCAGCCTAGGAGTATGGGCACTGTAAATAAGAAGAAAGTGGCACCAAAATTCAAGTCAAAGAGGACTTGAAGTCTTGAACCAACTGAGCTAAGCAAATTGGTAATATCCATTTAATGGCAAATAAAATACAGGCAACATAGAGAATAGACAATGTTCTATGCAAGCAGGGATGTGGACTTTCATACATGCTTGAATGAAGTGAAAAGAAAAGCTGTGAATATGCTAGGATTATCTGGTGCATCACAATTTCTATTCATCTCGGGTTTCTGAACAAAGGTGCAATTATGCGGGATGGTGATATAAATGATGAGGGTTCTGCAAGAAACTCATGGGAAATTTGCAGTATCCAGCAAATAGAGGAAGTCAAATGTTTGATAATTATTTTGCCTATTTGTTTTTCTGGAATATTATATTCGTTACAATGCCTCAACAATTCACCTTTACAATATTGAAAGCATTTACCATGGACTGTCCACCTAGGCCCATACTTTGAAATTCCTGCAGGCTCTGTTACATCCATATCCCTTATCACCCTAGCTGTGTTCATCCCCATATACGACCGAACTCTTGCTATAAAATTCACTGGGCTGGATTCCGTGGGGGAAAAATCGAACCCGAACCCGAACCCGCTGGACCCGAAATCCGCAGAGCTCTAACCCAAACCTGCCCCACTGCCAACCTTAGGTTGGAAGGTGGAATTACACTTCTACAGAAATAAGGTGTGAGATTGGTAATTTCTCCTTCTAGGTGGTAGCATAAATTGCTGAGCATAGGAGGAATTCATGTTTTCCAAAAAAAAAAGGAGGAATTCAGCTTTGTCTCATGGATGTATATCACCTATGACAGTTTTGTGGCTTGCACCACTGGCGGAGCCTCATAGAGGCGAACCTGGGCTCCCCCCCCCCCCCCCCCCCCCCCCCCATCATATTGCTGCTACCAATTATGATTGTCATTGGAAAAAAAAAATAGCCCCTGCTTGTTTTCTCTCCACGCTCCGCCACTGGCTTGCACCCCAACTGGTTTTAATGGGATATTGCTGAGCCTTCATCACAGTTGGACAAATAGAATTTTATAATAAGCAGTTTCCAGAGCATATGCAACCTCTAGCAGGATCATATACCTATTGTTCTGTGCTATAGCCGGAGCAAACTATTTGTGTACTGCACTAAGCCCCTGGTAAACATCACAAGAAAGGTTACCGCCAGACATGGCCACACAAGCGGGTCAACAGACAATATTAACAATGGCAAACTTGATTTTTACTATCACTTTATTGCCATCCTGGGACTGGGAGTACTGGACCTTTTCTATTTGTATGTTCTCGCTATATAAATATAAGGTCATGTCTCTCCATGCTGAAGAGTCCATCAAAAGTCATGCCAAAGAAGAAGAAGCTGCATAGATCAAGATAGACACAGAGGCGCCTAGAAAATGTTTTTTTTCAAGGTAATTTATATACTATACAGATTTAGTGACAATTGAGATTCAGTTGTAAGATGCTTTATAGTAATATGTATCTTGTGAATGCTAGAGAAGAACAAGTGAATTACAGTTCAGCCAATCATGGTGACTTAACTTCATTATCCAAACAACAACAATAAATAAGGTCTATTACCCAAACAACAACTATATAGCTAACACTCCTAGCATCAATCACTCTCAAGCTAGCTTCTAAAGCTTCTGTAGGAGTGTAGGGCCAATACAAGCATATCAACTTTTTAAAAAAGCAACTGAACAGAGGGTCGGTCTATAGACAACAAGTGGCAAGAGCCAATATAATTAAACATTCAATTTACACAATTTCCACAGATTTAATTTGACTTGTAGAAATATTTTTATATATGCAGATGATAAAAGGCCAGTAGAATCAATATTTCTACGGACCAACTTGTTAATAGCAGGCGAGCTTTTGTTTCCAGGAACGAAGTGAACGAACATGTCATTGCTACAAATTTTCTCACCATAGAAAATCGAGGAACAATAACTGATGCGCCACGGACTTTACCAAGAGCAAAACTTATTCGCAATGGACGCCCTAGCATTACCTGTAGAATTAATATAGATCAATGCTTCATTTCTAACTGCAATAATTGACATGTTTTCGAAACAATAAGGATGTACCTTCCCATCCATAGCATCCTTGGCACACTTAGCTTCATGATCATTTTTGAAATGAACAAATCCAAAGCCTCTTGACCTTCCGGAGTTTTTGTCATACATTATTCTAACTGCAAAGCAAAAGGTCCTTTTATAACTAAATTATTTAAACCTTATAAATGCAAAGTTGGTAAAAATTCGTGGGGACAAATAGGAAAAAAGCATAAAATTATTTCTTATCGCACTAGCTTAATACGAGGTAAACACAAAAAACTTGACCTATTGGTTTTCAAGTATATGAACACTGACATAATATGGAAGAGTAAACCCCTGACTAGGTTAACCTATAATCACATACCACGGATGAAGGGAAACAATAGCCAGAATGCATGTGATTGAAAAAAAACTACATGCAGCCATGACATGATAGCTACCTGTGGAGTAACACAACCATAACACTTCTTAACTGTTGCTATTTCAGCGTCAACATTGTTAATTATCGTTTTGTTGGTAGTAGGCTAATATCACAGCAATATACACGATGTTAGTGCGAAAAACTTTAAAACAAGGGTGTGATCACACAATTAGTTTCATGAACAAACATCCAACTTAAACTTTTAAGTGCCTGATAAATAGGGAGTGACAAATAAGATGCAAGACATGGCAGAAACTTGCCCTCTTGCAAAAAACACGGTCTAGGCCTGCACAAATGAGGCACAAATTTCATAAAATATTTCAAGTAAGATCGACCTTATCTTTTTTGCGATTTCCTAGGCACTACTTCAAGTTGATGGATAAATCTCTGTGTTGGCTGGTGGGTGTGGGGCTGCTGCAGTACGCAGCACATGATCTTTGTGTCCAGCATCTTTTGACTGTTGTTAGGACAGCAGTTAGCATCTAGGACAGCATCTGCTTTTAGGACAGCAGTTAGCATCTAGGACAGCATCTAGGACAGCATCTGCTTTTAGGACAGCAGTTGGCATCTAGGACAGCATCTTAGACTAGCATCTTAGACTAGCATCTTGGCATATGCTTGGCTGGCTAGCAGCCTATAAGTATGTAACCCCAACCCCTCAGGTTGGCATGGCATTGTGTGAGTTTGTGTGAGAAATAAACCAGAAAATTGCCCCAACTCCTTGTGTCATCCTCTCTCGATGAGAGTAAGGATTCTACTGCTACCAAGAGTGAGAATCCAACGACTAACAAGTGGTATCGGAGCCGTATTATCCTGTAGCCTGAGCATCTCCTGCTCATCTCCTTCCCCGGTCTCACGGCAGCCCCAGCCGCAGCCGGTAGCAGCAGCAGCTCCGGCTGCCCCTGCTCTCCACACAGCAGCCCCCTCGATAGCGCGCCATGTCCGCAGGACAGTCTCAGGGCTCGGTCGCCTCGAGCACGCGGCGTCGGCAGGAGGCCGACCTCGCCGCGGCAGAGAAGCGCGAGCGAGCGGCGGCAGACGCCGCAGCAGCGGCGGCAAGGGCATCGAGGCAGGCAGCAGCGGAGCTAGCAGCAGCTAGAGCGGAGGTGGAAGCAGCGGCGGCGGCGGATGCAGCGCGTGCAACAGCAGCGGAGGTCGAGGTTCTACGCGGCAGCAACAGCAGCTCCATCGCTGCTGATGACAGCGCCGACGCGGACCTCGAGCTGCTGGAGAGGGAGGCATCGCGAGGGCGAGCGGCGCAGTGGGCAGCCGCGCACGCCCACGAGCGCAGCGGCAGCCCAGACAGGCGCAGACACGCCGGCGGCGCTCCTGAAGGAGGCGCGCACGGCGGTGGCGCTCCTGGAGGAGGCGCGCATGGCGGCGGCGGACGGGTCGACGGAGAGCGCGGCCTTCACAGGCAGCGCGGCTCTCTCTCCCCGGTTTGGTACCGTGGTCACCACGAGTACCAGGCTGTCGTCAGGGACCTTGGCCCCGGCGGCGGGTGGCCTACCCTCACCAAGACCAACTACGTTGAGTGGGCGGCGGTGATGAGGGTAAAGCTCCAGGTGCGACATATATGGGATGCAGTCCGGTACGGCGACGTCGACTACGACCAAGATCGACGGGCACTGGATGCTCTCATTGCTGCAGTCCCGCCCGAGATGCAGTTTTCGCTTACAAGCAAGCGGATTGCCAAGGAGGCCTGGGACGCCATCGCTGCGACACGCATCGGCAGCGACCGCGCCCGCAAGTCCACACTGCAGGCACTTCGCAAGGAGTGGGAGAACCTGGCCTTCAAGCCAGGTGAGGACGTTGATGACTTTGCTCTCCGTCTCAACACTCTGTTGCAGAAGTTGGTGCAGTTCGGCGACGACACCTACGGTGAGGAGAGAGCTGTTGAGAAGCTCTTCCGCTGCGTCCCCGAGAAGTATAAGCAGATGGCTCGCTCAATCGAGTCTCTGCTGGACCTCTCCACGATGACGATCGAGGAGACGCTGGGCCGCCTCAAGGTCGTTGACAGCGATGAGCCACAGCGCCTCTCGGGACCCGTCACCATTGGCGGGAAGCTCCTCCTCACTCGAGAGCAGTGGGCTGCTGGCCAAGGTGATAGGAAGAAGGGGGAGCCTTCTTCCACGACAGGCGGCCACAAGCGTGGCAAGCGTGGCAAGCCACGCAAAGACGCCCTGGCAGGGGTGCGAGGACGTGCCGAGGGTGATGATCGTGGAGGCGCCTAGGGCGGCGCCGCTGGCAAGCAAAAGCCAGCATGAGACGAACCTTGCTACAACTGCGGCAAGCTTGGTCATTGGGCCAAGGATTGTCGACAGCCACGACGCGGCAAGGCCCACGTCGCGCACGCGGAGGAGGAGCAGCCGGCTCTGTTCATTGCTCATGCGAGCATCGAACTACCTCCAGCGGCACCGGCCGCAACGGCTCTCCTCCACCTTGACGAGCCAAAAGCACACGCCCTCCTCGACAACAGCTCCGGCAACGACAAGACTGACGGGTGGTGCCTTGACACCGGCGCCACCCACCACATGACCGGGCGGCGGGAGTTCTTCTCCGAGCTCGACTCAGGCGTTCGAGGCACCGTCAAGTTCGGCGACGCCTCCGCTGTGGAGATCAAGAGCGTCGGCTCTGCCGTCTTCGTCGCCAAGACTGGCGAGCACAGGCTGCTCACCGATGTCTACTACATCCCCGCGTTGAGGAACTCCATCATCAGCTTGGGACAGCTGGATGAGAGCGGATCGCGCGTGGAGATCGAGCACGGGGTGTTGCGCATCTGGGATCATCGACACCGGCTCCTGGTCAAGGTCAACAGGAGCAACCGCCTCTACGTCCTTCACGCGCAGGTGGCGCAACCTCTTTGTCTTGCAGCCCGCCGCGACGACGACGCTTGGAGGTGGCACGAGCGCTTTGGGCACCTCCAACTTTGAGGCCCTGAGGCAGCTCGGCAGCAAGGAGATGGTGCGGGGCATGCCGCACGTCGACCACGTGGAGCAGTTCTGCGACACCTGCGTCCTCACCAAGCTGCGGCGGCTCCCTTTCCCTCGCCAGGCAAGCTTCCGCGCCAAGGAGAAACTGGAGCTCGTACACGGTGACCTCTGTGGTCCCGTGACACCGGCTACACCTGGAGGCCGGCGCTACTTCCTCCTCCTCGTCGACGACATGTCCTGCTACATGTGGGCTGTCCTGCTCGACGCCAAGGCAGCCGCGGCGGACGCCATCAAGAGTCTTCAAGCTGCTGCGGAGGCGGAGTGCGGCCGCAAGCTTCGAGTCCTACGCACGGACAACGGCAGCGAGCTCACGGCGGCCGAGTTCGCGGCGTACTGCGCCGATGAGGGGATCCACCGCCACTTCTCTGCGCCGTACACTCCGCAGCAGAACGGCGGCGTCGAGCGCCGCAACCAGACGGTGGTGGCCACCGCCTGTGCCCTCCTCAAGCAGAGAGGGATGCCGGCGATCTACTAGGGTGAGGCGGAGATGACTGCCGTCCACTTGCTCAACCGCTCCCCCACCAAGGCCCTCGACGGCAAGACGCCATACGAGGCCTGGCACGGGCGCAAGCCCGCGGTGAGCCACCTTCGCGTCTTCGGCTGCCTGACCTTCGTCAAGGAGCTCAACCACGTCGGCAAGCTCGACGACCGGAGCACGCCAGGGGTCTTCATCGGCTACGCGGAGGGCGCCAAAGCCTACCGCGTCCTCGACCCTGCGACACGGCGCGTGCGCATCACGCGTGACGTCGTGTTCGACGAGGGACGAAGCTGGACGTGGGGCAAGATGGTGGATGACGGCTCGACTCCGACGACCAGCGATTTCGTCGTCGACTACGTCCACTTCAAGGAGGTAGGGGGAGCTAGCAGCTCGTCCTCACCGAGCTCGCCTACCCCACCACCTCGTTCGCCACCACCTCCGGCGAGTCCTTCACCACCGCCACCACCAGCTCCGGCAAGTCCACAGGCTCCGGCGAGTCCACCACCAGCACCGCCGGCCACGCCTCGCTCTCCTACACCGGACCCTACCCCTTCAGGCTCGGCACCGGCAACTTCGGCCCACGACGAGCAGCGCACAGTGGAGTTCGCCACTCCGCTGTCCAACGACGAGGATCGCATCGACGCCTACCACGGCGGCGAGCCTTTGCGCTACCGTACCGTGGACAACCTCCTCGGCGAGCAGCTAGTCCCTGGACTGGCGCAGCACGACTTTGAGGCGGAACTGCACCTCGCACAGGACGATGGTGAGCCTCGTTCCTTCGCCGAGGCGGAGAGGGACGCGGCATGGCGTGCCGTGATGCAGATGGAGATGGACGCCGTCGAGCGGAACAAGACGTGGGAGCTGGCCGATCTTCCAGCCGGCCACCACACCATCTCTCTCAAGTGGGTCTTCAAGCTCAAGAAGGACGAGACCGGAGAGGTGATCAAGCACAAGGCGCGTCTGGTGGCGCGCGGCTTCGTCCAGCAAGAAGGAATCGACTTTGACGACGCCTTCGCGCCCGTTGCACGGATGGAGTCCGTGCGACTCCTCCTTGCGCTAGCTGCCCAGGAGGGCTGGCGCGTCCATCATATGGATGTCAAGTTGGCGTTCCTTAACGGCGACTTGAAGGAGGAGGTCTACGTGCATCAGCCGCCGGGATTTGCGATTCCCGGCAAGGAGGGCAAGGTGCTTCGCCTGCGCAAGGCCCTCTATGGCTTGCGGCAGGCACCGAGGACGTGGAATGCCAAGCTGGATTCCACGCTGAAGGGGATGGGCTTCGAGCAAAGCCCACACGAGGCGGCCATCTACCGGCGAGGCAACGGAGGAAAGGCCCTGCTGGTAGGCGTCTACGTCGACGACTTGGTGATCACCGGCACCAAGGAGGTGGAGATCGAGGCGTTCAAGAAGAAGATGAGGGCGACTTTCCAGATGAGCGACTTGGGCCCTCTCCTTCTACCTGGGGATCGAGGTCCACCAGGACAGTTCCGGCACCTCTCTTCGCCAGATTGCCTACGCCAAGCGCATTGTGGAGCTAGGCGGTCTCATCGGCTGCAACCCAGCCCACACTCCTATGGAGGAGAGGCTGAGGCTGAGTCGGGAGAGTACGGAGGAGGTGGACGCGACGCAGTACCGGCGCATTGTGGGCAGCCTTCGCTACCTTGTCCACACGCGACCGGACTTGGCGTTCGCCGTCGGCTACGTCAGCCGGTTCATGCAGCGACCGACGGCGGAGCACTAGCAGGCCGTGAAGAGGATCCTCCGCTACGTCGCAGGCACCTCCGACTACGGCTTGCACTAACCGAGGTGCCCCGGTGCGGCGCATTTCATCGGGTACAGCGACAGCGACCATGCCGGCGACATCGACACGAGCAAGAGCACCAGCGGGACTCTGTTCTTCCTCGGCAAGTGTCCGATCAGCTGGCAGCCGGTCAAGCAGCAGGTGGTGGCTCTGTCCAGCTGCGAGGCAGAGTACATCGCAGCCACTACTACTGCTACTCAGGCTTTGTGGCTGGCTCGGCTGCTTGGCGATCTCCTTGGCAGAGATGCAGAGGCAGTGGAGCTCAGGGTGGACAGCAAGTCCGCCTTGGCCTTGGCAAAGAATCCTGTCTTCCACGAGCGCAGCAAGCACATCCGGGTGAGGTACCACTTCATCAGAAGCTGCCTGGAGGAAGGGAGTGTCCGGGCCAACTACATCAACACCCAAGACCAGCTCGCCGACTTCCTGACCAAGTCCCTTGGGCGGGTCAAGTTCCAGGAACTTCGCACCAGGATCGGGATGGCTCAGATATCTCACAAGGAGCCACACAAGACTTAGGGGGAGAGTGATGGATAAGTCTCTGTGTTGGCTGGTGGGTGTGGGGCTGCTGCAGTACGCAGCACATGATCTTTGTGTCCAGCATCTTTTGACTGTTGTTAGGACAGCAGTTAGCATCTAGGACAGCATCTAGGACAGCATCTGCTTTTAGGACAGCAGTTAGCATCTAGGACAGCATCTAGGACAGCATCTGCTTTTAGGACAGCAGTTGGCATCTAGGACAGCATCTTAGACTAGCATCTTGGCATATGCTTGGCTGGCTAGCAGCCTATAAGTATGTAACCCCAACCCCTCAGGTTGGCATGGCATTGTGTGAGTTTGTACAACAACAACAACAACATAGCCTTTTGTCCCAAGTAGGCTGATTGTGTGAGTTTGTGTGAGTTTGTGTGAGAAATAAACCAGAAAATTGCCCCAACTCCTTGTGTCATCCTCTCTCGATGAGAGTAAGGATTCTACTGCTACCAAGAGTGAGAATCCAGCGACTAACACAAGTAAAATGTTATATTGTCACATGGATGAGATGCACATAATATATTTTTCAAAAGTCAAGTAGTTCAGATTATCTCAGGCTTTGCGCAAACTCTTTGCAATGAAGCATGGACCATAGGCTGTATCATGTTCACAATCAGCAAATGATTGTATTCAAAGAGTGGATATAGTGAGGAGGATATTGATACAGATCAGATATGGTTAGTACTCCAAGGCAAAAGGACTAAGGAAACACAAAACGACAGATGTAATTGAACCGATGGTGTAGTCAACAAGTTTTCTATTGGGTCAGAATACCATCAGATAAACACCATACTCACATGACGTAGGGCTCCTGGTTCAACCATACTAGAATGAAGATGAAAAACTCTTAGTCTATCACAATATAAAGACCAATGCAATTTTCCATTGCATCAAATATGCTATCTGAATCCTCATTGTTGACGTTTCTCTTTTAATCTCATGGGACCTGGCTGTCTGCAAAGTAAAACTCCATCTTTCATGCCTAAAACAGATCTCCAATACTTTGAGACAGACAGATAGTGTATGGTAATTGTCTCATGTATCTTTCCAGTGTTCCCTTCCATTGCGAGAATGCCTATCTTGTGCTGGATAGTATAACCTCAATGGAACTAAGCCCTAGAATCTTCTTTCATGTTTGTTTCAAATAACAGGATCGGATAGATTCAGCATCACTATACTTCCCAGCAGATGCACAAGCGTTAGAAAGTAACACCACATGGCCATTATCAAATGAGTCCGCGTTCAGCATCTTCTCAGCAGCAACTTCAGTTAATTCTGTATGCAGGTGACCTCCTCCCATCAAAGCCTTCCAAGGATTTGCTCCCTCATTGCTAGTCAAGCTAGCCACTTCTGCTGCTTCATCCAAGCGACCAGCTCTTGCCAACATATCTACTAGGCATCCGATGTGCTCCTGGGATGGATTTAAGCGCTTCTCATTAATCATTCTCCTGAATATGATCAACCCATCATCAACTTGTCCAGAATGGCTGCATGCCAGCATTGTGTTCAAGTATGTTACACTGTCTCGCTCTCCACTAGATTCCTCCATGTCATTAAAAAGTGCTACTGCTTGCTCTCCTTGACCATTTATACCATAGGATAATATCAGGGTATTCCACGAGACAACATCTCGCGAAATCATGTCATCAAATACTTTATGAGCTAAACTGGCATATCCACACCTGCCATAAACTGCCATGAGGGTATTAGGGACAGGTCTATACAGATACAAACCTGACTTGTAGCTATACCCATGAAGTTGAACACATAGATCAAACTTAGCAGTCTCATAGCATCCAGTCAACAAGCTGACTAATGTCACAGAATCAATGACAAAAATATCTTCACGCCTCATCTTACCAAATAGATGCATCCCCTCTAGGGCTCTTCCACATCCTATATACCCTGATACCATTGCCGTCCATGAAACTAAGTTTTTCTTCCTCATCCCGTCAAACAACACTCTAGCGGAACTTAAATCCTTGCATTTGGAATACATAGTGATTAATGAATTAACTGCAGGAAGCTCACCACTAAACCCACGGGTGATCATTTGGTTATGAACCACTTTTCCTCTCCTTGCATCACCCAGAAGTGCACAAGCTTGCACCAAACTGACCATTGCTACCCTGTCAGGAACTATGCCATTTGCCCTCATCTGAACAAAGATACTTATAACTTCACCAGCATGCGCCTGCTCAAGAAGGAAACCCATCATCATTGTCCAAGTAACAACATTCCGAACAATAATTTTCCTGAAAATCTCTCTTCCAATCTCAATATCCCCAAAACTCAAGTACATGCCAAGTATTGAGTTTGTCACCGAGACATCCAAATCAAAGCCGATCTTAACTGCATAAGCATGTACACTCTTGCACATTCCAAGGTCACCACAACCAGCATACGCTTGAGCGGCATTAATCACGGTCACAGCATTATTAGGAACTGTCCCAAAACAACAACACAACCTCTTGAACGCCAATATTGCTTCCTCAAACAAAACATTGTGCACTAACCCGGAGATCATCGCATTCCAGGAAACTACATTAGGATCCCTCAAACCGCTGAAAAACGCCAATGCGTTCATGGGGCGCCCACATTTTGCATATGCATCCACCAGTGCGGTTGCAACAAAATGATTGGATTCCAACGGCCTCTTTACAGCCCACCCATGAATGCACTCGGCAAGCACAGCATCGCCCAGACCAGCTGCTGCAAGCAGCACACCGACCAAGGTGAACAAGTTTGGGCACACACCTGCCCTTATCATGCTGACAAACAGGCCAGCTGACTCATGGAACAACCCGCTCCTCGCATGCCGGTAGATTGCCGCTGAGCAGGTGACCACGTCCCTAACAGGAATTTCGTCGAACAGGCTGCGGGCCTGGGCGCCATGGAGTGGCTCATGGTCTCCACGGCCTTTGGCCGAACACCTAACCCGTGCACCATCTGACCTCGAACCGAACCCAAAAACCCCAACGCGCAGAGGTTATTAAACACAACGAAATTGGGCATTCCTAATAAGTTCCTAGTAACAGTGAGGTTCTAGTGCGCGAATCTGTTTCGTACCTTCGGTGACGGTGCCGAAGGAGGAGAAGGCGTCCGTAAGGGACCGCTCGTCCACGGACCACGACAACCCTGCACCCGCAATCGGTAAACAGAGACGTAGTACGGTGAGAGCTATGATGCAATCGGGAATCATATGGGAGACAGACACGGATGCGGGAGAGCAGAGCGGTACCGGCGACGAAGAGCCTGGAGTCGGAGGTCGGCGGCGGCGCGCCAGGAGGCAACTCGTCAGGAAGTTTGGCAGCGGCGGCGGAGAGAGAGCGTCGCAGGTGGTGGCCGTCGTGGAGGAGAGGGGCGAAGCGCAGGCGGGAGAGGACCACCCGAGGTGTCATCTGGCAAGCGGCGGCCGTGGTCGCGAATGGCAGTCGGGTTGTGCAATGGTTTTACTGGCAAAAGCTCGAAATCCCTTATAAGCTGCTTTTCACAATTTCACGGGCTTATGTCGTCAAACTATACTGCGTCAAAACCAAAACCTGACAATTTGGTATGAGTTCAAAGGAAATTGTTTAAATTTTTTCGGAAAAAAAATCTGTTGAATTCATCATATTTACTTTTTTTTATCATATATTGATGGCAGGAACTGACTGTAATTTTGATTCGCTGTAATAATTTCATTAAATTGCATTCTGTTATTATACTTGTACAAAATTTCCGGATCTCCAAGCTGAGCTTGGTTACAAATTTCCGGCTTTCCCCCAAAAACAGACAGAACCTATTTTTGCAGATAAAGGTACAAAAAAATATTCTAGCCTCCACATCATGAGATGCTTTAGCCGTTACTTATAGTACTATTGCAGCTCTATAGCAACTAAAAGTTCATCTAGAACAAATGCTTATCTTAGTACAAGAGGTTCAGATCCTTTTAGCTTAATCTATTGATAAACTGATATCCATGGTTGGTAAAGACCTCCATTGTTAGCCCATGTCCCTCCCCCTCTGGCTCTTGCACCGGCAGTGGCGACATCAGTTGAACCCGGAGACCCTTCCATCACCCAAAAATGCTGTACTCCTGTATCCTGATACTGATGTCCCACGTCTGACTGGAACTTCTCTGAACCACTGACCACTAAACTGTGGTGTCCCAGAGCAGCAGCTGTGACTTTGATTAAAGAGTTGAGCTCTTCCAGAGCTCACGTCTGACTGGGACTGCTCTGAACCACTAAACTGTGGTGTCCCAGAGCAGCTGTGACTTTGAGCAAAGAGTTGAGCTCTTCCAGACCTGCAGCCGCCTGCTTCGAGATCATCATAGTAGCTAATGCCTTGTGCCATACTATCACTGAGGTAATGCAGCGGTCCAAAATGCTGGCTGGCGTCCGGGCACTGCAAGTAATCAGCCAAGCACCCCGAGACCAAGTACTCGTGGCCACCTGCATCCATGAGGCTGCCGATGCCCATGCTGGGGTGCTCGTGTTGCGGTGGCATGTACGCAGGATTGCCGGCGATGTCCAGGGACGGGTACGACGCCGCCGCTGGCAAGACGGCGACGGGGGCGTCGCATGACGGCTCGTCGGCGCCCCACCAGGCCTGATCGTACCAGCCGTCGTAGGCATTGGCATTGGTCGGCACCGGCATATCTGAGTACTCGCCCATGTCCCCGTTGTTGCCAGTGCATAGGAAGCTTTGATCAGGGTAAGAGACGGTGGTGTTCGGCTGGTAGGCGTGCCATGGGAGCTGGCTACCGTAGCCGTTCTCGCCATTGCCTGGCACTGATGGTTGCTGACCATGTCCACGTCGTTGTCGTTGTTGTACTGGATCACGCCGGACGCGGGCTGCATCATGCTGGCATTATTCAGCGGAAGCGGCTCGGCACCGTCCCACATGAGCTCGTCGACCCAGGCCTGGATGTCGTCGAGGTCGTCGCCGCCGACGAACGGCGGACCATTCCCTTGCCCAACGACGACCGGCACGACGGCATCCGACGAGACCTGCTGCCCAAGCTGCTGGCCATCATCGTCGGCGACGCCCAACGCCTTCTGCCTCTCAGCCGTGGCCAGCAGCGCCGCGTCGATGGACGCGAGCAGCTCCTCCAGGTTCATGTCCTTCAGCACCGCCTCGCCGGGGCACGCGAGCGCCTTGAGGCCCTGCCTCCGCTTCTTGTCGAGACTGCTCTCCTCCTTGCCCAACTGGCCATTGATGTAGTCCAGGTGCGTGTGCTTCGCCCGCTTGTCCGCTGGCAGCCTGCGGTACCTGTCGATGACGACGCCCGGGTCCGACTCCCACACGGCCGGCGCGCCGCCGTCGGGCCCGGCGCAGACGACGAGCGCGATGTCGACGTCGCAGAGCTTCGTGAGCTCTTTCGCCTTCTTCACGAGCCCCGCCTTCCTCCGCGCGAAGACCTTGGCGCGATCCCGTGCGTCGCCGATGAGGCTCATCTGGATCTTGCCGCGCGGCATGGACGACGGCGGGGGCCGTGGTCCTGCTACGTACGTACGTACGCACGCGGTCGCTCGGCTCCGGCTGTGCCCGGCGGCCAGCTAGGACAGGGAGAGGACAGGGCTACGGGAGCTGTGCGATACTGTGCTTGTCCGGTCCACCGTGCACACAGGCACGGTATATATATACGAAGGGACTCAGGGAAACGCACGACACGAGCACCAGCGGCGGCGGCGGCGCGTATCGCGATACCGTTCCGAACACGGAGACTCGCAGTTATGGCACTCCGAATCCGACTGCTACAGGACTAGTACATAGCTGCAAGTCTGTAACATGGAGCCAGCCCACCTCCCGTCTCTCGCCTAAAAGGTCAATGAGTCTAAGTTTTTTTTTCACCTACATGTATATGTAAGATATAAGACTTCTTCTAAACCAAAATTCAATCTTAAATATGTCTATGTTAGGAACATGAGTCAAGTACGACCTCTACATTGACATGCACTATTATTTTTTCTTAGACTCAAGTCCTCGTATCTGTTTTCCATGAACCAAGACGTAATCAGATTGGAGTTCTATTTTATTTTGGATGGTGACGGAAAAAGTTGTTTGACTACATATATATAGGAGTATTAAAGAACCAAAATTTCAACGTGAAATTTGTCTAGCCAATTCATGCACTTTCTCAGCCGGTTTATTTCTTGTATCCTACCCGGTCCATGTATCCTTTATTTATCCGTCTTTTTTCTTCAATTCAATGCCTGTCTCTGTCTTCGTTGGTCCTACCCAATTCTTGCTTTTTTAGTTGCAAATCGGCGGAGACGCGGTCGGCGCAGGCCTCGTTCATGGCGTCCATAAGTGAATCACGACGACTACCCGGACCATGATAGGGCGCGCGCTGTCGCGCAACCTCTCGATGTCTGCACCGGTGTAGCTGCAGTTGGGCATGCGCGACTGCACCAACCAGCACGACATCACCCACGGCCAGCTCAACAACGAGCACAATCATGGCATTCAGGTCCGGGTCCCATGCCAACGGGTCCGCGACATGGCTCAGCGCCACAATGATCAACTAGGACGCATGCGATGGCCTCGCCGCCTACTGGTCTCTATCCACGGGGCGCGACGCAGTTCATCAATGCCGCACTGGCGCTGCACGTTAGATCAAGGGACCGCGGTGTGCAACGCAGTTCATTTTCACCGCGCTGATGTCGCACATTAGCAAGATTAAGGGCTGGAGCAGCGTCTCGCTGTTTGTGGCACCTGCGCCCGCGCCCTCGCCGTCATTCATAGGCAACAACACGTTCCCATGCATCCTGTTGGCCCGAGAACGACAGGAGGCTTGCGAAGCCCCCGCAGTGGCCAACATCACGACAGACATGCATCTTAGTGGGCGCTAGACCGCAGCGGGATGCACGCAAGCATCAACAAGGTGATTGCCGACGTCACAGCGGCCAGCGGCGCCCATGGGTTCAGACCTAGGAGCAGGGCGATGATCCATGTGAAGGCCAGAAGGCACTTGGAACCGTGCGAGTCCCCAGCACGAACGAGACAATCCTCGCCGGACGCACCTCTAGACCATGAGGAAGACGATGACGTCATCTGGTTTTTGTGTCCGGAACTCATTGAATCTCGGATAACCAAGCAACCTAATATATACTATATACCTAATGTTAATATTAATTTATTATAAAGTTTCTATTAAATGTGTATTGAGTTCCGTTGCAATGCACGAGTAAAAAATCGTTTCCATGATCCTATGTTTTTTAAGCATGTACGAATTAAAGCATTGTGACCGAAATAAAATATTAAGATCAATAGAGAAACATGACATAATAATTAATCTCTCAGCCTCTCATGTTCTATGTGTTAGAATAAATAATACAAAGTTTGGTTACAAGATGTTGGAACACATAACATGATCGATAAATTTTCGAAACACAAATAATTCAGTTATTGATCCTAAACTCCATTGCAACGCACAAACATTTTTACTAGTTTTAAATGGTGGGATCCAAATTGCTTCAGCTTGATAGGATACTAGAAACTTTTGCGCGCCTTGCGCGCCCTATCCACCAAACTATACAGTACTTTACTCCATGAGAGGTTGGTAAATGAAATTGAGCAATGATATGAGCTGAGCTAATTGAAGAACATAAAGCTATTTATCTAGCTACATTATCCAAGAGAAGAAATAGCAGTAGTTATATTGTATCATTCGACAAAAATAACACAGAAAGTAACACCGAGACCATTTATTCAAGTACATACATAGTCTTGCAGCCATAGGGTTCTGTCCAATGACAGCCCATAGGATTCTTTCCAATGACATATTACATACACAATCAGAATTAATACCTAGCAAAGGGTTTGTCAGTTCCGAATACTAATCCAAATTTACATCTAGTACTAAAGCAGATCTATGATACTAATAAGAAAGGAAGAAACAATTAGCATCCAAGCAATTTATAAAAGTATTCAGTCAAGTAAACTGAAGCAGTTCTTTCCAACAGTATACAAGATGCGACTGCTAAACATACGAAGGCACGACCTTGGCTGACTTTGCTTGCTTGGTACGGTGGTCTTTGCTACTAACGAGCGAACCTTTAAGCACTGAAGGGCTATCAGAGAGAGCACTGCATGATGAGCAGTGGATGACAATTAATAGTAGCGAAGGGCTCATAGAATCTCATAAAATGTAGGAGGAAAAATCAAACATGGGAAACATAAATAATAATTAATACAAAGGGGAATGTATTGGCTTTCCATAATCAACACGTATTATGGAAGGAAATAAGTAGATAATATTGTGGTGGGGTGGAGGCCATATTTTTCTTTGTAGCACTCCTCTGTCCTGGTTGTAGAGCCACCAGGTGGGTTCATACTAGGTCAAGATCTGCAGCAGTCTGCGATTAAGCTTGTAGATAATGAAAGAGGAATCTATTTTTGGAGCTTCACATCGTTGGACAGTTGTACTTTCAATTCAACTCATAAAGATGAAAAATGGAATAATGGGTCCAGATATTATTCTTGTTCTTGACGCTTCGTGACCATTTGTATACTTTGATGAAGTTTCACCATAATACGCATGGCTTGTTAGATAACAAAAAAGTATAATACTCATGTCAAACATGCATCTACCTTTAAAGACAAGCAATGTGATAACGAATGGCACCTAAGCAAATGCAACTCAATGAATCTCAGCATCATTGGTCAAAACAATACAGACTAATGATGCCTCTATATTTCAAGCAACATAATATTTACAGCTTGAGTTTATAACATGTATTCAATGAAAAATTTATCATATGGACAAAGTTCCATGTCAAGCACTTATTTCCTATCACCACACTTAGATGCCAGATTGAATCCACAAACTAACATGTTAGAGCCAAGTTATTACACATGTTTATCTAAAAACGGAATTTCTTAAAGACCAAACCTTTCAAATTTTGGCAAATAGAAACATCATGTGTTAAGACACATTTCATGGAACATATAGGGCGTGTTTAGTTGGGAGCCAAACCACGCCACGCCTCAACTGCGGCTGCCACACTCCAGATGCTGCTGTTTGGTTCAGCTCGACGCTTTGGCCGCCACGGATGTTTGTTCTGTCGTTTTGCTCCTCCGGCTCGTCGTCAGTTGTGGTGATATTGTGGCGAGTGAGGCGAGCTTTCTGGGCACCATGGTTGTGGCGGGCGTGGCTGTGGCGTGGCCAATGCCGGCCATGAACCAAGCAGTGCCATAGTGCCGTTCCTGCCATGGGGGCTTCAACTGCATTTGGCAACAAACAAAACGACTACACACACTACTGAAAGTTACCTCCCAAGCAAAAATCGTAGGCAGGCAAAGGGACATGGTGCTTGGAGCTCAAGGTACAATGCTTGGCTTTGAGTTTGATGTCGACCATCCCGTACGGGCTGGAGCGTTGGAGGACTGCCTCACCATGTCGCGGATCTGGAATCCACAGGCCACAACACCCTCACCAGCGAGTGGATAGTTGAGGAGCATGAACGCACTCTGGAGATGTAGAGGAGGTGCAGCTCTAGATTTCGAGCTCCAATGACGCATGGATCCTTGCTATCGCCGCGCCCATCGATTCAGGCCCCGTCCTCGCTGCCCCCTACAAGATCTATGCCTGCGTGGGAGGGGGCCCTTTGCACCATGAGTAGAAGCACCAGATGGGGTGGAGAGGGGCAACAGGGATACCTAGAGCTCGGCTGCCTAAGACAACAACTGAAGCTGCTCGTCGTAGATCTGACACGCTTGGAGGACCCGTCGCCCGTGTCTCACAAGATTGCCTCCACCTTCAGGAAGACCAGCTCGTGGATGGCCAAAGGATACACTACAAAGGCCGACGAGCTCCGTCTGCCCTACTCAAGCGACGGCAGCGGCGCTCAAGCAATGCATGAGCCAAGCAGGAGAGGGGCGGCGTTGCGCTTAGAATGAAAGGGAAGGGGAAAGGGAAGGGTAGGGTTGGGCCCTCGTGGGGGGTGTCTCCGCAAAACTGCCTGCGGGCGTTTTCCTGCAAAAATGATGAGAATCCTAAATTTTTTCTTGTTCACGTTGAAATAAATTTTAAGATAAGGGGTAACACGAGAATTAAATAAACGTGTGTACTGCACATTGGAAGAAATATGAATCGCGGGTTGATTTCCAAGAATATGGAGGGTTTTTCTAAAAAAGTGGCTGAACGCGTGTCAGCACGCAAAGGCCACGCCGGACGCGTGAATCGCTCTGGTGCAAGGAATCGGGAGTGGTGTTTAAAGAAGGATATATTGCTCTTGCCACCGCAACAGCACCCACGTACACCGCGCTACCGGTCACCACTCGCGGTCGTCGCCCAGACCCGTCACCGCGATCCGCCTGCGCAGGGATGGCGCCGCCGCGTGGCCAGGACATCACCAGTTCACCACCGCCGCGCAGGCGGTGGAGATGTTGGATGGATCATGGATACAGACAACCGCGTCAACCTTTTTTTTTTTTTGTCTCGATATGAGTCGAACGCGTGCTCAGTTGGTTAGCGCATATAATATAACTGCATATTTGCAGCAGTCTTCTCTTTGATCTCTCGACTCTAGCTGTTTGTTTATTTATGTATGGATCGTATTGTCGTGCCTTGCAGATAGTCGGACTAAGACTACGAAACCTCTAAAAAAAAGACAGTTGAATCTAAGCGCAGTACTTATGTTTGGAATTATCAGATTTATTTTATTTTTCACTACCAGTATTGTTTTGTTTTTTTTAGTGGACACTACCAGTATTGTTTTTTTTAGGGGAGACTACCAGTATTGTTGCAACCACCAGTATTGTTGCAACGAGCCGAGAAACTCAAGTTTATTTTTTCCGGCCCAAACCTCACCTGGGCCTTACATCGGACCCAAACTATTAGCCCGGCGCGTTTGGGTCAGGTTTTAGGGGAAAAAAATAATAAATAACTCGTGCCTCATGGTTATTGTTGTCTGAAAAATTATGGCCCGAACCCAGCTTATGTGCTGATAGAGTTAGGCTTTTTAGTCTTAGGTCCGCGGCCCAAGATAAGGTGTTGAAGGAAGGAGGGGATGAGAGAGACGAGAGGTTGTGGCAAGTTTGTTCAACTTGACTCCTCTTATGCGTGAGATGTTGTCATACTATATCATATCGGCCAGTACCACCAGCCTAGTAAAGTGTGAGAGATAAGGAGAGAGAAGAGAAAATATAAATGGGAACATGGGATGCAGGACCAGATAAGCTACAACTATTGTTGTATCGTTATAGGGCTTGTCTATTACATCGATGACTTGAATAGGTTTACAGACAAGCTTGGCTGAATCATTGAACTTGCCCTAACAAGTCTTGCTGAAGACATTAGTTAATCAAGGTTGATTTTGTGCCTAGTAGGTTCTGGAATCAGAAAATTAACGTCATCAGATAAGATAATATTATAAATTCCAGTTTGATTTTCTTTACCGCTCTTTGCCCTAACTTCTTTAAGATGTACTAGTAAAAAAGTGAGGTAGTAAAGCAACACCAGTAAAGATCGAGTGCAATGCAAGTGTTACGTTCAAACGAGTGCAAAAGCAGTAGTAAGTTTCCATTAATTCCATATTAGCGTAGACACTATACAACTCTCCAGAGCACCAAGCAAGCAAACTCCCCAGAAACTTATTAAGCTCTGCATCTCTCAGGCGATGCAGCTCAGGCCCAGGCACCCTCCAAGCAAATTCCTCAGCAGCTTCTTCTGCAACACAAAACAAAAGATCATGAGAATAAAATCCTCTCCTAAAATCTTGCTAGAATTTACAGTCCAGCTAGGACATAAAGCTCCGATTGCTGTGTAAATGAAGTGCTTAAGCTTTTGAAAAAAGGTCACATCTTTGACAAATATAGCTGTTCTAGTGTTATCCTAACAAAAGCTACTTGCAAAGGGTCAGCTTAGGCTAGATAAAGGTTTGTGTCAATCACATGATGAGAACTAGATAAAAAAGTAAACCCACTTAGCTACACGTGGGTGCAGCAAGAGACGCACTGATCTGAGAGCAAACTGGGATTACAGGGTACTTGCCTTCTTCACCTTGCAGAGAAGCTGCGGGGAAATCTTGTACAGGTCCTCGTCCACAGCTCCCTTGGGCTTCCACTTCTGCTGCTCGTTCACGTAGCGCCTCCTGCCTCCCTTCCTCGCCGGCGGCACAGCAGTTTCTTTCTCCCCCTTCACTCGAACAACGCACTGCACATGCATTGACCACAGAATTGTTCAGTATCTTTGATATATCTGGTGCATATATGGAAGTGAAAATTTGAAATGGAAAATATGAAACAAACAGTGCTAACTGATATCTTCAGAGAAGTTCTGTTTTGTTTCACCTTCTTGTAGCTGTATGGCTTGGCAGGGAACTGGGGCACCTTGAAGAGATCCTCGTCGTCCTTCTCCGCCGGCGCGGCGAAGAAGAAGGTCCCTGCCTGGAAGTACTGGGTGACGGGCATGTCGTCCCACAGGTTCCAGTCGCCGAACGCCGGGATCTGGCGCCACTTGCAGTCGTCTTGCGCCTGTCAGAAAACGAAACGAAACTTTTTACTCCTCTGGTGTGCGACTGGACAGTACGTGCTTGGTTAGAATGTACTGAAGCAGGGATATCATCGGCATGACAAAACCCAGACAACTGAAGAATGCAGTATGTGTAATCCTGTTCTCTGAAAGTTTGGAAGCAAAGTCTTGGAAGCAAGAAAAACAGTATGTGAATGTAGGACACGTACGTGCTTGTTTAAAAAGAAAACAAACACTGTTACGAATTCACAGTAGATAACTACTCCTATATAAGACGAGCATATTCCAACTGCCGTGGCATGTTTCTCTGTTAGGAAGGACATGGTGTATAGTTTGTTGCAAAAGGATGCAGATCCCCATATATCATGACGAGGCTAATATTCATCTGACAAAAGAAAACAGGAGAAGAAAAACCAAGGTGCTGAAGCAGTTGCTAATATTCTTGGCTTACCTCCATCTCGGTCGCAGTTGCCGAAGAAGGCGCCGAGGTGCGAGAAGAGGAGGAAGAACAGGGGGAAAAGAACTGAGCAGCAAGCAATGCAAGGGCAGTCAAAGCTGAGTTGGAATTGGGCAGCAGAGCAGAGGGGTTGCTCCTCTATACATAGGCATCATTTATTAGATGCCAAAAAATTTGCCAAAATTTTCAGATTTCCCGTCACATCGAATCTTTAAACGAATGCATTAAGCATTAAATATAGATAAAAAATAAAACTAATTACACAGTTTAGATGAAATGGAAAGACAAATCTTTTAAGCCTAATTAGACCATGATTGGACAATATTTACCAAATAACAACGAAACTGCTACAGTAGCGTTCGTCAAAAATTTTGTCAACTAAACAGCCCCATAGCAGAGCGCCCAAAGGCTTGGCCGAAGAGAATGTGGGGGCACACGTACCCAAACTTTTCAGAAAGCCCTCGAGGAAAAGCGAGCGCCCAAAGCAGCAGCTAGCGTTCAGCTGTTACTGATGAGCCGAGCCCGGGCAGGCAGGCAGGCAGGCAATGAGTACTAGCACCCCACAGTCACTGAGTCACTCAGGCGTTGTTTAGTTCCTCCATTCTCCCCTAAACTCTACTATGCAAAAAGAAGATTCCCCGTCACATCAAAATGTCAGCAAATGCATGGAGTACTAAATGTTGATGAAATCAAAAACTAATTGCACAGTTTTGTTGTATTTTGCGAGACGAACATTTTAAGCCTAGTTAGTCAAAATTTGGATAATTTTTACCAAATACAAACGAAATGCTACATGAATTCTGATACAGTGTTTTTCTCCCCTATTCTGTGAACTAAACAAGGGCTCATGCGCCGTGCATGGTGTGCAGGGGCAGAGGCGCACAGCGGCACAGGCCACCAGCACCACCCCTTTCCGAGTTCCTACTGTCCGTAGCGCTAGCGCAGTGATGATGCTCTTCTTTTCTGTGCTCGCTGCCTCACTCTCACTCACTGCACCAGATTTAGGGGATGTTTGGTTGGAGGAGTTAAAGTTTAACAAACACTATAGCACTTTCGTCTTATTTGATAAAAAGTTTCTAATCTTGAACTAATTAGGCTTAATAGATTCGTCTCGTAAATTACTCCTAATCTATGCCGACATGCATGCAATTAGTCTACATTTAGTACTCCATACATTTGAGGGAACATTGATGTGATGAGAGTTAAACTTTATTTCCTGAAAACCAAACAGACCCTTAGGCCAGTCTCAATGCTAATTTCATATCCCAGTTTCCAACGCATTTATATTTTGGAAATAGTGCAGAAGAGTTTCATCCCCATGAAACTCTCTCTGCTCCCATGAAACTCTTATCATCTCTCTTCATTAGCACAGTGCCATGTCAGCATATTTAATGCCCATGAAACTTTATGAAATCCACTGGCCTTAGTTACCAATATCTCTCTCTGGCCGCGTTCACTTCCCCCTCCCAACCCAAAATATTTCCTCTTACACACATCACATCAAATCTTTCGACGCATGCATGGAGCATTAAACGTAGGTAAAAAAGATAACTAATTGCATAGTTTGTCTGTAAAGTTCGAAACGAATCTTTTGAGTCTAATTAATCCATAGTTGGACAAATTTTACCAAATAACAACGAAAAGTGCTACAGTAACTTTTCAGCTACTTTTCGCGAAGTGAACACACCCTCTGTCTGTCTCGTCTCTCTGCTTGCGCGCCTGTGTAGTGTCTCCGTCTGCGTCTCTCTCCATCTCCAGTAACGACTGTAAAGTTGCCGGCTTTTGGCACCAAGTCCTTGCCACCGCATGATAATCAATGAGTGTCTGTTGTGTGTGTGCGTGCCTGTCGCGCGCGTGCCCTTGTCGAACACACACACACACCAGCGGATGGCGCCGGTCGTCGCGCTCGCTCGCTCGCGTCCCCGGCCGGCACCCGGCACCCGGCACCCGGGCAGCTCCTCGATCAGCCGCGGCTCTCAAGGAAGGCCTGGCCGGCCGCGCATGGTGGGGAGCGAGAAAAGCGCCAAAAGCCACCCGCTTTTGCACGGAACCATGGCAAAACCACAATGATTCCAGCGGTTCCGCCCCGCGCGGCTCGCTTTTTACTTCCCTGCCGCCGAGAGCTTTCCACCGCCGTCGCCATGGGCCGGTGACGAGGAAGGAAAAGGGCCAGTGGCTGGCTGGCGCCGCGCCGTGTGCGAACACCGAACCCCTCCCGTCTAATCGTGTACTTGACACGCTCGCTTTTCGTTGGAAAACTGACCGTAATTGAAACGGAAGAAAGAATACGTGACTTGGACCGGTCGGTCGTCGGTCATGTTACCGTGGACGTAAAAAGTCGCTGGCCGATGGGCCCTTTCGTCCTCTCTGCTCTGTTATGTGTGCATGTCACCTCCCTTTTACTACAAGTCATTCCGTGCGTCACTGCTGCTACTCACCAGATGGATTGAACACGTACACGTTATTATGAGTTATGACGACGCCAAGCTTGCTAAGCGACGGGGTTCTCCGTTTCTGAAAGAGAATAATTTGCCATGATTTCAAATCTTTTGCATCAACACACATGCTTACTGGAACGGATTACTTAGCTTTAGTACATTTTCTTCGCACTGATGACTGGCCAGTAGTTGCTGTGAAATTATTACAAGTACCAGGCTACCAGCGATAGTGATAATGTTCACTCAAAGTGAATAAGCCTCTGCCCCTGTTGCTAATGCAAAGGCACAGTGCCCTAAAGCTATGTTGAGTGCAGCCGAAGAAAGAAGAAAAAAACAGGATGGACCAGGCCTTCTGGTACAAGCGTATATGCAGGCATCTGCGGATGGGCCTTTTTGTTGGGCCAGCTTAGAACCTTTCGGAATCTACTGCTTTGATTGACGACGACGAAAAAAAACAAACAAACAAAAGACGGGAGCACCAGGAAGCTGGCGAATTTTCTGAATCCCGGCCCGCATAGCGAGCTTCTCCTCCTCGTCGTCTTCTTTTCCCCTTTATCTTTTTTCCAGTTTTTTACCAGGCCCTCTGCTCCTTTTGATTAAAAGCGTGTTTGCTCGCTGCTGCCTCTCCTTTGGGTTAAGTTAGGCTTTTGATGTATAGTAAGCTAGCTTAGGGACAGTGCAGATGTCCGCTGTCCCGGCTGAATTGACGCGTCAAGATCTGCTTTCTATATCCATGCCTGCGTGCGGCAAAGCTTCATCCTTCTGGGCGTTCCCTGCTTCTTCCTCTGCTCATCAGACGAGACAGTGGAACTGTGGAAGTCGACGCTGTAATTAATCGCAAGTCGTCTGGGTCATGGAATGCAGCACAAGTTCACGGCCAAGCCAACCATAGAAGAGAATTCTGAAGCGGATTCGAAGCCTTTTCAGGTTGTGGCAGTGTATTCTATCCTCTCTCGCTCTTCCAGCTGTGGTGATTTTACTGTATATAAATTCTGGACTCGTTTAGTTCGGTGAATTGGGGAGAAAAACACTGTATCAGAATTCTTGTAGCATTTCGTTTGTATTTAGTAAAAATTATCCAAATTTTGACTAACTAGGCTTAAAATGTTCATCTCGCAAAGTACAACAAAACAGTGCAATTAGTTTTTGATTTCATCAACATTTAGTACTCCATGCATTTACCGATATTTTGATGTGTTCTTTTTACATAGTGAAATTTGGGGAGAATCGAGGAACTAAACAAGTGCTCTGTAGTACTCCCTCCCTCCGGTCCGAAATTTACGCCGGTTTTGCCCTGCGCGCCGTACAAAATCTGGTCGGAAACAAAAACTAGTAGTACTAGTATTTACGGACGGCCCTGTAAAAAAAATCTTGGGGCTTGTTTAGATGCATTTCAAAAGTTGAAATTTTTTCACTCTCTCCATCACATCAATCTTTGGACCTATGCATGAAGTAGTAAATATAAGTAAAAAAATAACTAATTACACAGTTTAGTTGAAAATCACGAGATGAATCTTTTGAGCCTAGTTGGTCCATAATTAGATAATATTTGTCAAATGAGACGAAAGTGGTACTATTCATCGGTTTGAATTTTTTTCACAATCTAAACGGGGCCTTGAGTGTCATACGGACTACAGAGAATTGAAGTGCAGGGAGGTGGTTTTGCGTGAAACTCCGGAGCGGTTCTGGTGCAAGCTGCAAGGGGAAGGGGGCGGCAGCAGGGCAGAACGTACAAGCGGACATTTGGGACCACGGCTCAGTCGGCTCTGCATGCATTGTCTCTGTAATTCTGCAGACATGCAATGCTTGGTTTGTTGCTTTCCAAGTTCGAAAAAAAAAACCCTATGGGTGGCCCGTGACCGACTGGCCGGATTGCTGGAAGCTACTCCCACGTTCACCTCACGAACGTAAGCATTTGTAGCCAAATATAATCCACACCTCCCCCATAATTAATCATTGCTTATATCATTATTTCCATTTTTTTCTGAACGCGATTACTGGCATTGGTCATCTCGGTTAATTTATCCTAAAAATCTTAGAAATACTTATGTTTGTGGACAGATGGAGTAGAGAGAGCGGGACAATCTAATGCAAGGATCGTGTAATAAGATGTGGAATAATAAGAATGTAGTGTAAAAACAGGAGATAGTCACTAGCACGGTTGGATTTGTTGGGTCGTGCGGGAGATATAGGGGGCAAAGGACTTCGCAGAGCAAAGTCACGGAGTCTTGCTCTGCCGGAGGCTGCAGCTCATCATAGTCAACCAAAAACTTGTTAGGAGAGTAGAGCAAACACGTCCTTAGTCAACCGTATTAAACTCGTTCTACGTACGCCTACAAAGTACAGATACGCATAATTTAAGGCTGCTACAACGGCGCCCGCCAGCCCGTCTGCCCGTGTACGAACGCACCGCGCGCGCTTGCCGCTGCTGACCACGTCCACGTACGCGTACTGCGCACATTCTTCGCCGTTGACCTCGAACATATATATATGCGCGCGCGCATGCTGGCTGCCGGCACGCGGACGAGCAGCGGCGGCTACTTGCTGCGGCGGTCTGGCCGTTGACCTCGAACCGGCGAGTTGGCGACTTGCTCGCGCGCGCGCGACGAGCACATTTGCACATGCATGCACGGCTCGGGCCACGCTGTCATCTCGTTTCCCCGCGCTATATATACGCCCTGCTTCGTCGACCGTGACACACAACGAAACACAGATCACGAGTACGTAGCAAAGAGACCACTGAGAGCGCGCCGCGCCTATATACCTACGATCCGACGATAATGGCAGGGAGGAAGGAGGTGAGCATCAGCAGCAGCGCCGTGGCCATAATGGCGGTCGCGCTGCTGGCCGCGGCGGCCGAGGCCGGGACGTGCTCGATCGAGCTGGTGGTGGGGCGGCGGGGCAACGCCGAGCCACGGCTGCTGCAACGCCCTGAGATACGCCGACTTCGGCTGCGTCTGCCGCAGCTACTGGGGCACGCTCAGGAGCACGACGCCCTACGCCGGCTGCGCCATGGCCAACATCCGGGGCGCGCCCAGCTCGTGCTAGCTATGGAGGCATGCACCGAGCAGGCGACCTCACCTAGCATGCATGAATGCAAACCAGCAGCTTCAATTCGACTTCGGTCAACATCGACAAAATTTGGTTCAACTCAATCCGTACCCAAACTGATGATTGTGTTAATAATTTGTACATCCGTTTTTTTCATTCCTTCGTTAAATTGTGTGAGAGTTCTTCGTTTTGAGTTCTCGTTGGTCTCACCTGCTGCTGGCTGGCCCTGCCGGCCGGCGAACGGTCCATTGTGTCTGTACGTGTGCTGTTCATATTTTCAGTCTCTATGCATGGAAGAAATGACATAAACTCGATCTGTGGGTCTACGTTGACACGTTGTGAAACTGAACCATACAATACAATCTACTTAGGGGCTGTTCGGTTTTCTCATAATGCACCAGGAACAATTCCAGCTCCTCAAGATTACTATAAATTATTGAATCATTCCAGCTAGGAATTATTCCTGGATCAAACAAACAAGCAATCGTATGTCTGTGCCATGAAATGCAACACAGTTCCAATCCTGTGTAGTACTTCTTCCTCCAAAAAAAAAATGAGAATGCAATTCTAGCATGTTATCAAGTCAAATCATCTTAAATCAAACCAACTTTATAAAAAAGTGTATCAATATTTATAATACTAAATAGCTATTATTATATTCATCATAAAATATACTTTTATACATAAAACATTGATGCTTTGTTTCTATAAGTTCGATCAAACTTTAGATGAGATGATTGATATCGAGTAGGACCGTTTGTAATTTCATTATTCTTCGGGCGAAGGTAGTAGAATAGTGAGGGTCTGTTTGGTTTGCGACTAAAATTTATCATGGTAAAGATTGGCCAAGCAAAAGTTAGACAAAAAAATTTTACCATAGATTTGATAAGCTAAATACGGTGGGTTTGGTAAGTTTTTGTAGCAAACCAAATAAAAGCCAAATTAGTCCTTGTTTAATGGCAAAAAAAAATTTGTTGTAGCACTTTCGTTTGTATTTGGTAATTATTGTCCCACCATGGCCTAAGTAGACTTAAAAGATTCGTCTCTAAAATTACAGAAAAACTGTATAATTAGTTATTTTTTTACCTACATTTAATGCTTCATACATGCATGTAAAGATTCGATATGATGATAATTTTTTTAAAAAAATTAACTTTTCATCCGAACTAAAGAAGGGCATACACAAATCTTTGGCTCGGTGGAAGCAGGACCTGAGTTTTGGGCATTCGCCATGTGGACTCCAGGAGGAATGTGGTTTGTCTGAAACTCCGGCCCAGGCCTTGCTGCACTGGTGCAGCGCAGGTGAAGGACAACCAGGCCCTTGTTCATATTGAAGAAAATTTCAACCCGATGAATAGTATCACTTTCGTCTTATTTAGCAAATATTGTCCAATCATGGACCAACTAGGCTTAAAAGATTCATCTCGTGATTTCCAACTAAACTGTGTAATTAGTTATTTTTTTTACCTACATTTAATACTCCATGCAAGCGGTTAAAAATTGATGTGATGGAGAGAGAGTGAAAAAACTTGGAACTTTGAGGCAAACTAAACAAGGCGCAGTTTCCAGCCGTGTGCGTCAGTGCGTAGGACAAGTGGACTTGACTTTTCTCGCTGTGCCATGGTAGAACGTAGTACGAGCTGACGACATTTTGGACCATGTCTCGCATGCATGTCTGACTGTCTGTGCTGTACACATGCGTGCACTGCAGCACTCGTGAGTTGCTTTTCAAAGTTCGTACAAAAAAAAAGTTAGAATAGTCATTTTGGATCTTGAACTGCTACGCTTAATTTCATCCCTAAACTTTCAAACGACCGTTTTAGCCCCTAAACTCTACTTGTACGCTCAATTTCATCTCATAACTAGGAAATTTGAGCCAAAAATGCAAGTTCGAGGACCGAAACGATCACCTTCATAGTTTTGGGATGAATTTGAGCCTAAAAGTAAAGTTTAAAGGCTAAAATGACTATTTTAAAAGTTTAAAGATGAAAATGAGCCTCAAGTAGTAATAGTTTAGTGACAAAACGGCTATTCGAAAAAAAGAAGAAGAACCGTAGAGGTGGAATTTGGCCGGTCCAGTCCGTTTGGGGCCGCTTTGGGTCATGACTCCTGGACATGACACGACAAGTGATTTTTATTTAACACAATTGTTTTTCTTTACGAATCATAGTACACACGCTGACATTCGTACATTCACACATGCTCACCTCTGTAAACATGTACATATACACTCTATACTTCTAATGTACACCTTCAAAAGACCGAGCCGAATATTGAATTATTGACAAAGTCACCAACAAATTTGGGTAGCTAACTACTTCTATTTAAGTGTACACTTTTTTTTTACTTGTTGCTGAGTTCCCCAACGTTTTGTATTCTCTGATCTAATAGGTTCGTATTCAATCTCATAAGCAAGGTAACATCACCTTTGTTATGTCCGAACTGATAGAATTTTAAATTGCTTCCGTAGATTTTTTAGCCTTGTTATTTACCTTTTCTTCTCAAAACCCAATATCTTTGCCACATGTATTTGGTTTTGACTGCTTAATTGCAGGACGAGAGGAGAAAGAGTTGGCAAGTCCAAGCAGTCGCAGTTGCTCCTGACAGGTTCGAGAGCCGAAAGGCTCTGCCAGAAAAGTGGAGGTTTGCCCTCTAGACGACCCTACTTGAATGATAATTTCAGGTGGATGTAAACATGATTTTCAAGTTTCAACTTACATGAATTGATCGTGAGACACTATACATACATGTAGTATAGCAACACTATGCACGAGCTATGCAAATTAACAAGAGTCATACAAGCGTGGAACAATGTGCTGATGATCAGGGACACAAGGGTAGCACATGTTCAGGCCTTCTTAACACGTTTGGCGGCCGATATCTGCCGATGCTCGTCCGCGGCAGGAGGCGTCCTGCCGCAGTCGCCATCCGTGTCCGTGTCCTGGCGGGAGCCCAAGTACCTCTGGATCTCGCCCTGGTAGATCAGGTAGTAGTAGTCCTTCCCTTTCCCTGATGATCCTGATACCCCTGATGAGAAAGGAGATGCAGGACCTGCCTGTGCCTGAGCGGCTGAACTGTTGCTCGACAGCAGTAGCATGAGGCCATTGCCAATTGGCAACATCAGAACTTGGGAACAGATCGGTGAGATCGGTCCTGCACGACGAAGACGTCCTTCCAAGACTTGGAGCCCTCCGGCGCGTAGAACGCTGCGGCGTCCGCACCCCACCTGTCGCTAAACAGCTTGCGCCACAGTTCGTCGTCGGAGGTCAGCGCCCTCCATTTCCTGCAAACTGAGCCGAGAGCAGCACCGTCGCAGTTAGTTATTGGTATGCGTAACTCACCAGGACGAACGAGAGATGGCTACCGTTCGTTCTACTACATGCTATCTGCTTTGCTGGTAGTGTCAACTACTGTATGGGCTAGCTATCACTCGGTGCAACGCCTGGAACGTTTTCAGGCTTCAGCAGCATGTAGATATACGACTGACCCGATTTGACAATCTAAGATAAGACTTGGAACAACCAAGTCTACAGAGATGAGAGATACACAATCAAACAAAATCTGAATTGTCAACGGAAACCAAATACTATGATTTGATAGTTATGGGCCGTCTTAAATTGGACATTAAGAATTCAGACCACGGGAAGTTCAGAATTACAGAGAAACTGAAATTGCGCTTCCAATTCCATGTTGGGATGCGACGAGGCGTCAAACCTTGGGGAGCAAAACTCTCTAGGCAATGCATCCATGTGTGATGTCTCCTCGAGGCTGGCTTTCCCGGTCCCCTATTCTCGCACTCACCAAGAAGCTCCGGCGGAGACCCGAAAGCCCTGTTTCTCCTCTACCCGGAGCCGGAGCTGAAGGTGCAGAGCTCGAGGGGCCGACGACGAGTGGAGATGAGAGCGAGAAGGGGACGAGAACATGCGGCTTTGTCTCTCTACACCGGCATGCCTGAGAGTAACGTGGCGAACGCTTACTACTGACACGTCGGTCCCGTGGCAGTCCAGTCCAGCGGTTCATGGCCGGACGGTCTCTTCTAGTCTTGTCAGAGAGGGGGTGCGTGCGCGTCCGCACAGGTCCGTGCGTCGCAAGAGACATGAGCGGCGCTGGATTGACACCTCGCACGTGGTGGCTTCACCTGGCACGGCAGAGTGTCCCGTCTCACGTCACGTGCGTCCCGGGCATGGAGTACGCTAACTCAAGGCTCCTCCAAGGCCGAAGGGGTTCCACTTTACGCCTGCGTGGTTAGTAACCGTTAAGCTGACTCGCTGGGGGCTCGGCCACGGCGTCTCGTCTCGTCTGTTAAGCCCTTTCCTCCGTGCCGCAGGTTGCTATTTTCAACTCCGGATCGTCGTACATCTAAGCTTTCCAAGTTGCTGTGTTCTCCATGATTGTGACTAGAAAGTTTTGTATCACAATTAACATCGCAGAGGGGGGAATTCAAATAGAGTGTTTCGATTTTAATGGTCGTGGACTGAATTTACTAGGGTAATTTGGTTGATACTATGATCAAATCATGGAAACAATATTGGTTTTTGTTATCTTACATGATTTAAGAAGCTCACAAGCAACACAATGGACACCACTCTTCTTATTTCTTGGCGAGGAGCTAGTTAGAAGTGGAAACGAATATGGGCAAGTACCAAAGCATGCTTTTCCGGAGCTATACTCCTTTGCCAAAAACCAAATCTGATCCTGGAAGCTGCTAAGTCCCAGTCAATCCTTAATACTCCCTCCAGGTTGGTAAAGAAAGTCATTTTGGACAAGGTTTGGGTCAAACATTGGAAATATAAATCATGAATAACTTTTAAGTTGTTGAGTTTGAAAATATGAAAACCACGTGAATAGATGTGTCTTGAAAAATACTTTTATAAAAATATACATGTCGGGTACCTAAATTAGGGGTACCCAAAACCAACGACCAAAGGGAATAAGACCCCAAAGAATCCGCACCCTGGAAACCTCCGAAAAAGAGATCGGGTCAAGGCTCCGCGGATACAATGATCCAAGCCACGCGCGTATACATGCGAGGCACCCTCGACTACGTTCCGACTCGTACGAGGGCCGCTCGACCGGAAGCCTCGACCCCGGAAATTCTCCGACTCGTACGACCTAGAGTCGAGTTGGTCGACCCTCCCCCCACCTTTTTACCTACTCACTAACAAGGCATTTAAAGCCCCACTTCCGTCAACATGGATACAACACCACCGACATGGGTGCAGCGCCACCGGCGTGGGAGCAGCGCCTGCGTCTAATCACGCTTTTTTTTTACTACCCATCCCGGAATGGGCAGTGAAAAAGCTGCCACTATTCACACCACGTCGGACACTGTTCTTCCATCGACCCTCTCTCAACTCACAACACGATATACACCGCGCCCGGGTTTCCTGGGGGTCGGCCTTATCCGTTCCTCAACAACCCCTGCAGCTATGACTCGACCCGACCTCGACCACCGCTAGTCAACAAAAGAATGATGCCTGCACGTCAACCACAGGAATCGCACGACCTCTACAGCACCAGGATGTCTTGCCGTCCCATCGTCCACGACGCCTCGGGATGGCTCGCACGCACCAGGGCACGTCACCACAGCAGCGCCCACAGTGCCCGTCCTGCCTTCTTCTTCAAGACACCCCTAGGGTTTTCATTGTAAACCTAGGCTCTCTCCTTGTGTCTATAAAAGGGGAGGACTAGGGGCTACCAAAGGGGCAAGACAAAGGAACACAAGACCGGTGTTTTCCCGACTTTAGCGATCAGCATCTCAAGCAACATACCGCCTTTCTCTTCTCTTGAGACTTGAGACTGGGTCCCTCTCTCATAGATGGTAACCCCTATGCAAGCACTCTGGTGCAAGGAAATACAAAACTCTCCTCCCCCGCTGGACATAGGGCCTTCTTTGCCCGAACCAGAATAAACCCCCGTGTATTCTCCTTGCATCACCACCTGGATTATGGAGCACGCGGCACAAATTTACTCGTCGGTCTAGGGCCCTCCCGGTACCGAACACCTATAGTTGGCGCACCAGGTAGGGAACGTTGTGTGCCAAAATCGTTTTCCCACCATCCTTTCAGATGGCTGACCCCAAACGCCCGTTTCCACTTGCTACGGTGATCTTGTTTGGGAGCTTGGAGTTCATATCTCTTGGCTATGGCTACGACATGGTCCTCCTCCTGCCCAGACACCTAGCCGATCGTGACTACAAGCTCTCCCAGCGTGGGGGAGCGTTGCGCTGGTATCACCATTCTCGCCAGGCTCGGACGGCCAGGCGACGACATGACCAGCGCAGCCATCATCATCATCCCATGGAGGGCGATACGATGGTCCGTCCCGGCGCCCCTCGGCCAGACATCCGTGCAACATCTCTCATTGTGAACCTGCGTGGAATGAACTTGGCCGCGGGAAAGATGGCGACAGGATATCCCGTCGCTCCACCGACCGGTGCAGCTCCTCCGGTCGGAGCAAGATTAGTTTCCCCGATGGTGGAAACAATGCCGCCACAAACATTCCCCTATGGGCTGAACACAGCTGCCCAGCAGTACACTTCCTCTGTAAGCACCAACATGGGCGCTTATGAAGAGCTCCCTGGGCACCACCTATGTTCTGCCCTCGATCTTGTAGCATCCGCACCGGCTTCCGAATACCGGGACTCTACGGAGACCCCCGATCCAGAGCCCCGTGCGATCGCTTCTCGTCACTACGATCCTAGGGATCGTCGACCTCACATGCATCCGTCATATTACTATTTTGGTGCCTCGGACTCCGACTCCGCCGATGACAGCTACGATCCGAATCGCGAATGCTTCCACATCGATGGGGCTATCGCATCGGACTCTGAAGCCGAGGCAGCAGTCGAAGGAAGGAATGCCACGCCGCCTCACATTGAGCTCTCTGACACACAAGATGGAGCCCAATTCCTCGGTGCAGCCCAAGCTGCACAACTTGAGCAGATTGAAGAACTGCAAGCTAAGCTCGACGAGGAACGAGAGAACTTGCACCTGCTTCAGCAGACCCTCGAGCGAGAGTGCGTGACACACGCACATGGTGGAGGGGCTCAAGAGAGAGCTCACGATGTTAATCGTCACGTCATCGAGGATCGGGTGGGTGAACCCCCAGTCTTCAATCGAGCTAGCCAAAACGTCGTCGCCGCCACCATGCTTCTTCGCAATATGCTCAAGCCATCTACCCCCGAGGCCCGTCGAGCCCGCGATGAGATTCGAGGTCTCCTCGAGGCTGTAGCTTTATAACAGGCCGAAAGTTCTGCCTTGAGGCACCACGGGGCAGCCTGTGGAGCCCTCCCGATAGGAGAAGGAGGCCTCAGTTCATCCTGAGCCTGTGCTACAAGGGAACAAGGCAGCCCCTGTCTATGAACGCATCATCGACAATCGCGAGCCCCGAGATGTCCGTAACGACATCAACGAACATCGCGGGCGTAAAAGCGATGGCGGTGCATCCCGAGGCTACCACGTGCACAGGGGAGGGCGATATGACATCTTAGAGGATCACGGCCCATCTCTCAAGCCACCGGGCCCTTGAGTCTTCAGCAAAACCATCCGCAGGACCCGGCTTCCGATCCGGTTTCACCCCCTAGTGACTCTCACCAAGTATAACGGCGAGACCAAACCTGAACTTTGGCTCGCTGATTTCCACTTGGCTTGTCAATTGGGCGAAGCCACCGATGACCGCGTCATCATCCGATAGCTTTCCCTGATCCTGACAGACACCGCTTGAGCGTGGCTTGAGGACCTCCCACCTGGACAGATCCACAACTGGAGTGACCTGGTGAAGGTGTTCAAAGGGAACTTCAAGAGGACCTACATGCGCCCTGGTAACTCTTGGGACCTTAGGAGTTGTAAGCAGAAGCCGGGCGAGTCCCTCCGTGACTATATCTGGCGTTCTCCAAGCAACGCATCGAGCTTCCCAATATCACTGACTCCGACGTCATCGTGGCTTTTCTCTCGGGCACCACCTGCAAAGAGTTGGTCCGATAGTTAGGCCGCAATACCCCTATCACCGCCAACGAATTAATGGACATCGTCACCAACTACACCGCCGGTGAGGAGGCAGTTGGTGCCATCTTTGGTGGTGACCAAGGTAATGGGAAGCGCAAGGATGAGGAACCCGAGGGCTCCAACCGAAGCGCCAAAAGGAACAACCGGAAGAAGAAGAAGAACCAGCAAGGCAAACGTGAAGCCGCGGTTGATGACCTTATCGCTGCTGTTGACCGCAGGAAGCCTCGAGGACCCCCTGGCGGGGGCATTTTTGACAAAATGCTCAAAGAACTGTGTCCCTACCATAAAGGACCCATGAACCACAACCTCGAGGACTGCCACATGTTGCGCAGGTACTTTGAAGGAGTAGGCATCAAGAAGGATGACAAGAAAGAGGACCCCAAGGAGAAAGATGGCGACAAAGATGAGGGGTTTCCCGAGATCCAAGACTGCTTCATGATTTACAGGGGACCCTCGACACGTCTCTTCATGTGCCAGCGCAACCGAGAGTGTTGAGAGGTCTTCTCTATATAGATGGCGACCCCCCTCTTCCTCGACTGGTCCGAAACGGCTATCACTTTCGATCGTGATGACCATCCGGACCATGTCCCTAACCTAGGAGTCTACCTGCTCATCGTCGATCCTGTCATCGCCAATACGCGCCTCACTAAAGTACTCATGGACGGTGGCAGCAGCCTCAACATTATCTACGCCTAGACCCTCGACCTCCTAGGGATCGAGAGGACGCAGCTCTGACCCAGCGTCGGGGGCTTTCATGGAGTTGTGCTGAGGAAACGAGTAGAACCCGTCGAGTGGATGGACCTGCCCGTCTGCTTTGGCACCCCCTCCAACTTCAGGAAAGAAACCCTGACTTTTGAGGTAGTTGGATTCTGTGAGACCTACCACGCCATCCTTGGGCGCCCTTGCTACGCCCAATTCATGGTGGTTCCCAACTACACTTACCTTAAGCTCAAAATACCGGGCCCCAAGGGTGTCATCACTATCGGGCCCTCCTACGAGCATGCCTACGAGTGTGACGTAGAGTGCGTCGAGCACGGAGAAGCCATTTTGGAGTCAACAACCTTGGAGGCAAATCTCGATGGTTTGGCCAAGGAGATCCCCGACCCCAAATGCCACACCAGCAATTTTGAGCCTGCAGAAGACGTCAAGCTTGTACCCCTTGACCCAGCCAGCCCGGACAGAAGGGCATTGAGGGTCAGTGCCACCCTCGATCCCAAATAGGAGGTAGTGCTCGTCGACTTTCTTCGCGTGAATGTCGACATATTCGCGTGGAGTCACTCGGATATGCCGGGCATACCCAGGGAAGTCGCCGAGCATGCCTTGGAGATCCATGCCGGCTCCAAACCGGTGAAGCAACGCTTGCGCCGCTTCGACGAGGAGAAGCGCAAGGTCATCGGCAAGGAAATCCACAAGCTATTGGAGGCCGGATTCATCAAGGAGGTTCATCATTCCGAGTGGTTAGCCAACCCTGTGTTAGTTAAGAAAAAGAGTGGGAAGTGGAGGATGTGTGTAGACTATACTGGTTTAAATAAAGCATGTCTAAAAGTCCCTTTTCCTTTACCACGCATCGATCAAATCATTGATTCTACTACGGGATGTGAAACTCTATCATTCTTAGATGCATATTCCGGCTACCACCAGATTAAAATGAAGGAGTCCGACCAGCTCGTGACTTCATTCATCACCTCATTCGGCATGTACTGCTACATTGCTATGCTCTTTGATCTCCGAAACGCGGGGGCTACGTACCAACGATGCATGCAACATGTCTTCGGGGAACACATCGGGCCAACCATAGAGGCCTACGTTGACGATATCGTAGTCAAATCCAAAAGGGTCAACAATCTGGTTAATGACCTCAGTATCGCGTTCAAATGCCTTAAAGCAAAAAACATCAAGCTCAACCCTGAGATGTGTGTCTTTGGCGTCCCATGAGACATGCTGAAAGGTCCTTGTTTGGTTTTGATAATTGAGTGACAACTTAGGTGGACTAATATGTGGTTGTGTGAGATACACATGAGATTAGTCCACAGGTGATGGTGTCATGAAGGAGCTCATTGCATATGAGACATGACATGGAGTCATGTGACCAAGGTGGAGAAGATCAAGATGAGGCTTGGCTTAATGGACCGGTTGCTAGGGTGAAGGGCAAGTTGTGTGATGGCTTGGCGCCGAAGGACCGAGGCAACGATGAAGAGCAAGTGAGGTCAAGATCGATGAACCAATACGGTCACGTGATGATATGAAGTGGATCATATCATTTGGTGATTGGTTGGTGCATGTGTTGCATCAACATCGGAGGAGTTGGAGTGGAATGCGCAAGGCAAAGGTATAACCCAGGGCATTTCCATTTCACCGGTCATAGGTGTGTAGAGAAGTTGATGACCGGGTTTAGGATAGATGGCCGTACTATCAAGAGGGGCAAACTTGTTTGCATATCGGTCATCTAGTGCCACTTGAGCGATCTAACTTTGCATACGTGTTAGGATCGAGTGGCGTGGCAAGTTGAGTGGTTAACTCCTTCGGTAAAATGATTATGAAAATGCTAACACACATGCATAAAGTGGTGAACACTTGTTGGTGTTGGCACATTTGCGAAGGCATTGAAGTTTGAGCGGTAGAGAGGGTTTGGGTTCCTCTCTCCCTCCCATCGAGCTTGCGAGCGTGGGATTCAGGCGTTTTCGAGGAGTTGAAAAGCCTATTTTCCACTACGCTAGAAGTCAGAAAAGAAACGGAGGCGAACGGAGGTCACAGAGGTGACCGGACGCTGCACCGGACGCGGTCATGGTATGACCGGACACGTCCGGTCAGTACAGCGCAGACGCGGGTGTTAGGGTTTGTAATCGGCGCGTCCGGTCACTCGCGGGACCAGCGCGTCCGGTCTTGCGCCCAGAAGGAACTGAGGTTCGCAGAGGACGATCAGACGCGGGGCGCGTCCGGTCACACATGATCGGACGCTTCCGATCGTTGAAGGAGCTTACTGGACTCTAACCGGACGCGGACACTGTCGCGTCCGGTCATCGCAAGGAGCGCATCCGGTCGTTGCCAGGGGCACGTCCGGTCATCAGGACCGGTGCGTCCGGTCGTTTTGAGAAGCGCGTCCGATCATAGGGTTTGACTGTTGGCGCAGTGACCGTTGGAGAATCGGACGCGGCTGAGCGCGTCCGGTCAGTTACGACCGGCGCGTCTGGTCGTCCCGAATTCTGCCCAGTGAAGGGGTAACGGCTCTATTTGACCGTGGGGTTATAAATAGATGCCTTGGCCGGCCGTGGCCGTAAGCTGAGCACACTATAGTCTTTGTGACTTGTGTGGTAGTGCTTGGAAGCCCTCTAACTCACTCATACTTGATAGTGTTCATCGGATCGAGTGAGAGAGCGATTCTAGTGCGTTGCCTTGAGAGATTGCATCGTGTGGCACTAGGTGATCGTGTTGCAAGCCGGTGGTGCTTGTTACTCTTGGAGGTTGCCACCTCCTAGATGGCTTGGTGGCTTGTGGCTCCGTCGAAGCTCGCAAGAAGATTGTGCGAGGCTCCGGAGAAGCTTTGTGAGGGGGATTGTGCTCACCCCGCGGGGATCGCGAAGAGCAACTCTAGTTGAGCGTGTCATTGAGCTACCACACTTTATGGTGGGTTCTTGCGGTGCCTTTTGAGAGGCTCGGTGTGTGACCGATTAGCCGCCGAACCACGAAGTGTTGGTCGACACAACGGGGACGTAGCTTGGTGGCAACCAAGTGAACCTCGGGAGAAAATCACCGTGTCAACATTGTCTACTCTTCTCGGTGGTTTGCTTTCGTACAACACAAGCTTGTATTTACTTTCATATATACTTGTGATTGTGTAGTTGCTCTTGTTCTAGTTGTGCTTGTGTAGCTTGCTAGTTGTCTTCTTGCTTGTGTAGCTAGAAGCTTCCCTTTGCGTGACTAATTTGGTTTGTGTAACCTTGTTAGTCACATTGCTTAGTTTGTGTAGCTAAGTGTTTTGCGCTCTCTAATTTGGCATTAGTTGCCTTGTTATTGAGCTTTGCTAGCAAGCTTAAGCTTTGTGCTTTTGCTTCACTAGTTGTGTAGGAGCTCCCTCGGTTGGCAAAGTACTAGTGCATAGGTTTGTGTGACCTTACTCTAGAATTGATTAGGTGAGCTCTTGGTAAGCTTAGCACCTTAGTTGCTTAATTAGGATCTTTGCAAGGTGCTAGAGAACTTAGATAGAGGGGTGTAGTCTTGGCTAGACCGATAAGTTTAATTCCGCATTTATTTTGGTTAGCCTACGCGTTTAAGTTTTAGAAAGGACTATTCACCCCCCTCTAGTCCGCCATCTCGACCCTTCAAGTGGTATCAGAGCCGGGTCTCTCATTTGCGGTCTTCACCGACCCGAGAGGATGGCGGCTTATGGGCTAGATGATTGTGTGGAACACATTTTTGATGGCACTCACTATGCACGATGGAAAAATCACATGCTTGATCATTTTCATGCTCTTGGCCCTAAGTTTTGGTGGATAATAGTTGTTGGCTTTTCTCATGACTTGGATGGGTGTGGTAACCGTACCCAAGCTCAAAAGGATTGCCGAACACTTGATGCACAAGCTAAGTTTTATCTAATCAAAGCTTTAAATGATGAGATTTTTGACAAGGTGAGGGGTCTCTCAAGTGCACATAGCATGTGGACGACGCTCAAGCATCACTATTGTGGCTCCTCAATTTGGGATGATGGAAAATTCAAGAAGGATGATCACATAGTGATGGAGGTACATGAGGATGTTGAGCATGACCACAACGAGGTGATTGTGGAGGATTGCTCCACCTCAATGTCAAGTGATGATGATGATGATCATGCCACAAGATCACTTGACAAGAATGATGATAATGCCACAAGTGATGCAAGCAATGATTCTACTCCATGCACACTTGATGGTGAAGATGATGGCTATGAGAGTGATGCTTCAACAAGCTCATCAATATCATCACATGGTAACACTAAGATACATGTTGGTGGTTTTGTTGTTAATTGTGATGATCCAAATTTTGAGCTTCTTTATAAACTCTCAAGAGCCTTAAAAAGAGAAATGGAAAAAGCAAGTAAATTGGAAAAAGAAAACTCTTTTCTAAAGACCACATGTGAACAACAAAAGCATCTACTTTATGTTACTACTTGTTCACATGAGGAGCTAAAATTGACTCATGAGGAACTTAGTGTTGCTCATGATAACTTGGTACAAGAACATGCTTTACTCACTAAGAAGCTTTCTAATGAAGAAACCAAATCTAGTGAGAGCTCATCATTTGGGTCAAATGATCAATCACATATTACTAACCCTTGTGATGTAGGCAAGAAGCATGTATCCACCTCTTGTGATGATTTATTAGATATGCCATGTTCTTCACAATTAGATGCTTGTTCTACTTCTATGTCTTGTGAGACTAACCTTTTGAAGGAGAACAATGAGCTCAAAAGTGAAGTGAAGAATTTGAGCAACAAGTTAGAGAGGTGCTACAACTCTAAAATCGCCATTGAGCATATCATGACCAATCAAAGAAGATATGGTGATAAGAGTGGTATTGGCTACAACAAGAGCAAGGGCAAGATTATGAAGAAGCAAGATGCAAAGAAGCTATCCCAACTCATGTGCTACCGATGCCATGAAGTGGGACATATTGCCAAGTGTTGCCCTACCAAGAAGTCTCAAGTTGAGCCAAAAGCAAAGCCCCAAGATCAAGTCAAGATCAACCATAAAGATGATGATGACTTGATGATGAAGAAGAAAACAAGAAGGGGTGGTAGAGCAAGGCATCCAATACAAATCCAAGATGCCAAGATGATGAGCAAAAATCAAATCGAGAAGAAAGTACATACTCACATCAAGTGCTTCAAGTGTGGAGATATAGGACACTTTACCTCGGGGTGTCCTACCAAGCTTGAGAAGAAGGCTCAAGCAACTCGTGAGAGGCAAGGCAATGAAAAGCATCACATGAGCAATGAAGAAAAGACTCAATCAAAGAGAAGATGCTATTCATGCCGGGAAAGGGGACACATGGCACATTCATGTCCCCTAGGTAACACTTCTAAGCATATTTCAATTGATGATACTAATGTGCTTAGAAAGGATGTAAATGGTACCTCTATTGTTGCTATTGCAAAACATCCCTCTATTCATACTAAGGCAATGCCTAAGTATGTTGCACCTAACTTGAGAGGACCCAAACTTGTTTGGGTACCATCAAAGAGTGGATAAATGTGTGTAGGTACCATGGCATTGGAGGCTTGACTCAAATTGATTTCATATTTATCATTATATGTTGACTCAAGTTATGAAGCTCAATGCATATTCAATCCCAATGCCAAGTCAAAATAAGTGAAGTCCAAGTGCTACAACATACAAGTGCAATGTTAAAGATTGTGGTGATTTATTGGATATATTTGATGGCTTGCAAATATTCAAGTTGAAAGCTTGATTGGATGATCATGAGCTAACCAAGGTATATCTCTTGTTGATCATTTCACTTGGGTGCATATGAGTTGATTGAATTGGATATGTATGCAATGTTGCTTGCTATGAGATGTTTGAATGGATTAAATGCTTAAGTAATCAAGTTTGAATTAATTTGTGTTGGATAATTTCATGAGATGACATTTAGTAAGTGGATTGGATGGATATATGTCTTGTGAAAGTATTCAAACAAGTTAGTTTCAAGTTTGATTCATATTTGATGAAGTATTGCTCAATGTATTGAAATCTGTCCAAAGTTGAAAATCTGAGCTAGCAGTGATCAAGTCTGAGTTTGGATGATCAAATCTACTTGGATTGGCATGAATTTTGGTATGCACGCTCTAGACTTATGTTATAAGATGCTGTACAAATTTCATGAGAATTGGATAAGAGATGCTTCGACTTTGGAGTACATCTTGTCAGCTATAGTGCAGCAGTTTTCAGCATATAGCAGTGGTGAAAGATTTGAAATCTGGTAGCAATCTGAATGTCAAATGAATCTCAAATTTTTACAGCTGCTAGAAGACTTAGTGAGTCACATCTCCACCAAATTTTATGGCATTTGGATCTGTACATTGGGATATATGAATTATTCTTTGAATGGTACAGAATCTGCCAGAAAAGTGACAATCATTGGATTAATCTAGAGTCACTTTAATTGAAAGGTCCTCAAGTTGGAAACTTGTTTATAAGTGGTTGAGGTACCTAAGTTTGGTTTTGGATTGATCTAGAAGCATGAAAAGCAATGAGTACAAGAACATTTGATTGTGAAATATACTTGGTGTACTTATTTGGTACTCAATTTGAAGATCAAGATCAAACTTAAGATGAAGATGAAGTTTAAGTTCTAGTGATGATTAGAGATCATTTGATAGAAAGAAAAGGACTTAAACAAGTAGAAAGAGTTGGACTCAAATGAAGATTCAAGGATTATTCATCAAGATTGAGTTCATCATTTGGATCAATCAAACTATATCATTTCAAGTGAGTATCAAGAGTGGTTCTTTGGAGAAAGGTCACTTCTCCCTAGTGAGGGGCTTGCCGCCGTGTGTAGGTGAAACCAAGTTTGGGACTTGGAAGGCTAACATGGAAGTGGTGATCCGAGGAACTTGTGATGCTTAGTTGAAGCAATCAAAAGGATTGATCAAGAAAAGCAAGCAACACCCAAAAGAGAGCTAGTCATGTATTTCAAGTGGTATTCTAAGTAGTTCTCTCATACAAGCAAAGATGATATAATGAAGCAAGCTAACCACAACAAGAAAGTGCACTTGATCATAAGTGGTTTTCATTTCATATGGGTGAAGAATGGATTTATCTATGATAATTGGTCTTCACCAAGCTTATAAATTGGACTTCACATTGCTATTGGAGTAATGAATTGGAATCTATGTGACTATCCTCTACTTCAATATAGCAAAGGTATCATTGAAATGTGCATGATCATCTCATCCCTTACTAGTATGTGGTTAGTGCATATAGTACATGCTTATTAGGATCATGCATGACAAATGAAACTTTTAAATTCATAGCCTACCACTATTGCTTGAATGATTAAAATGTTCTAGTGGTATGTATATGAGTTTGTTCATGAGCTAGTAAACCCAAGTACTTGATCTAGTTTGGATTGCTAACAAGTGACAAGTACAACATTGGCAAGATAACCCTTAGAATGAGGTGTGAAGAAGCTTGTCATTGGATCAAACCAGATTTAGAATCTTAGGCAAATCAACATAGTTCAAGTCATACAAGAAGCTTATGACAATGATAAGAGTACAAGCACAAGACAACAATGAAAATGGATATCTAGTTTGTTTCAAGTAGTATCTAGACTCAACTTGATCTTCCAAGTGGTATTCACTAGTGGTGTCTAGATCATGATCTACAAGTGATATCTTACAAGTGGTACTCATGAAGATAGAAAATGTTCAAGAAGTGAATATTATTGCCAAATCCTTCAAAGTGAATCCATACAAGAAAATTCTTTCAAATGGTATCACATTTCTACTCATGGTATCTTCACGTGGTATCATTCATGCAAGACGATGGTTTCACAAGTGATCCTCAACATTAAGTGATCAAATCAAGAAATGCTACCCTCATCTTCAAGTGGTATCTCAAGTGAATGACACATGCTATGACATAGGGAGAGGAGCCCCACTAATTGGTATCAAGGTCAAAGATCCTATGTGGAATCTCAAGAGCAACCATAAAGTTTGTCATTCCAACATATGTGGTAATGTCTATCAAAAATGCAATATTCAAGTCTCAACCATCTACCCCAATACAAGCCTTTGTATCAATTGAGAAGAACACCTTTTATGGAAATTGATGACAAAGGGGGAGAAGTTGGACAAAGATATGAAAGCTTTTTGAGCTTTGGGGAGAGATTGGAAAGATTGGACATGGACATGGACAAAGAGGGAGTAACATTGAAGAATGTAAGGGGATCAAACATTCTTGGACAAAGAAAGCACACAAGTAGGAGGAGCAAGCTCATGAACTTTGATTGATTACATTTGATATGTGCATAATTCATGTGCTTGCTTGCATTACATAAGTTCTTAAATTCAATATGCATGCTTGTGTGGTGTATGCTAGTTATAGAACTTGAATGATGATTTGATAACTAGCATGCATAGGATGTTAGCTAGACTTATGATTATCATGCAAAAACTAGAACCTTGCTTATAATGTTGATCTCACGAGGTTTCTAGTGTTTTTGATGTCTAGCTACTCATGATGCTAAGGATGGTGGCAAACTTGTGATTTTCAAATGGTATCAAGCTACTAATTGGTATCAAGCTACAAAGGTTTATTCTATACACCTTAGCATCACTTAGTAGTGCTAACCCTCCCATAAATTTCATATTCATGCATATGTGTGAGCTTGAAACCAAACCATTTGAGCACATATGTAGGGGGAGCTATCACTACCAAGTCAGATTTTATGGTGCTTATCCAAATTCTAACATAGAGATTAAATATTGGATAAGTGACATAAAGTCCAAAAGAACTTAATTTCCATATCTTTATAGAGTTGTCATCAATTACCAAAAAGGGGGAGATTGAAAGGTCCTTGTTTGGTTTTGGAAATTGAGTGACAACTTAGGTGGACTAATATGTGGTTATGTGAGATACACAGGAGATTAGTCCACAGGTGATGGTGTCATGAAGGAGCTCATTGCATATGAGACATGACATGGAGTCATGTGACCAAGGTGGAGAAGATCAAGATGAGGCTTGGCTTAATGGACCGGTTGCTAGGGTGAAGGGCAAGTTGTGTGATGGCTTGGCGCCGAAGGACCGAGGCAACGGTGAAGAGCAAGTGAGGTCAAGATCGATGAACCAATACGGTCACGTGATGATATGAAGTGGATCATATCATTTGGTGATTGGTTGGTGCATGTGTTGCATCAACGTCGGAGGAGTTGGAGTGGAATGCGCAAGGCAAAGGTATAACCCAGGGCATTTCCATTTCACCGGTCATAGGTGTGTAGAGAAGTTGATGACCGGGTTTAGGATAGATGGCCGTACTATCAAGAGGGGCAAACTTGTTTGCATATCGGTCATCTAGTGCCACTTGAGCGATCTAACTTTGCATACGTGTTAGGATCGAGTGGCGTGGCAAGTTGAGTGGTTAACTCCTTCGGTAAAATGATTATGAAAATGCTAACACACGTGCACAAAGTGGTGAACACTTGTTGGTGTTGGCACATTTGCGAAGACATTGAAGTTTGAGCGGTAGAGAGGGTTTGGGTTCCTCTCTCCCTCCCGTCGAGCTTGCGAGCGCGGGATTCAGGCGTTTTCGAGGAGTTGAAAAGCCTATTTTCTACTACGCCGGAAGTCGGAAAAGAAACGGAGGCGAACGGAGGTCACAGAGGTGACCGGACGCTGCACCGGACGCGGTCATGGTATGACCGGACGCGTCCGGTCAGTACAGCGCAGACGCGGGTGTTAGGGTTTGTAATCAGCGCGTCCGGTCACTCGCGGGACCAGCGCGTCCGGTCTTGCGCCCAGAAGGAACTGAGGTTCGCAGAGGACGATCAGACGCGGGGCGCGTCCGGTCACACATGATCGGACGCATCCGATCGTTGAAGGAGCTTACTGGACTCTAACCGGACGCGGACACTGTCGCGTCCGGTCATCGCAAGGAGCGCGTCCGGTCGTTGCCAGGGGCGCGTCCGGTCATCGGGACCGGCGCGTCCGGTCGTTTTGAGAAGCGCGTCCGGTCATAGGGTTTGACCGTTGGCGCAGTGACCGTTGGAGAATCGGACGCGGCTGAGCGCGTCCGGTCAGTTACGACCGGCGCGTCCGGTCGTCCCGAATTCTGCCCAGTGAAGGGGTAACGGCTCTATTTGACCGTGGGGTTATAAATAGATGCCTTGGCCGGCTGTGGCCGTAAGCTGAGCACACTATAGTCTTTGTGACTTGTGTGGTAGTGCTTGGGAGCCCTCTAACTCACTCATACTTGGTAGTGTTCATCGGATCGAGTGAGAGAGCGATTCTAGTGCGTTGCTTTGAGAGATTGCATCGTGTGGCACTAGGTGATCGGGTTGCAAGCCGGTGGTGCTTGTTACTCTTGGAGGTTGCCACCTCCTAGACGGCTTGGTGGCTTGTGGCTCCATCGAAGCTCGCAAGAAGATTGTGCGAGGCTCCGGAGAAGCTTTGTGAGGGGGATTGTGCTCACCCCGTGGGGATCGCGAAGAGCAACTCTAGTTGAGCATGTCATTGAGCTACCACACTTTATAGTGGGTTCTTGCGGTGCCTTTTGAGAGGCTCGGTGTGTGACCGATTAGCCGCCGAACCACGAAGTGTTGGTCGACACAACGGGGACGTAGCTTGGTGGCAACCAAGTGAACCTCGGGAGAAAATCACCGTGTCAACATTGTCTACTCTTCTCGGTGGTTTGCTTTCGTACAACACAAGCTTGTATTTACTTTCATATATACTTGTGCTTGTGTAGTTGCTCTTGTTCTAGTTGTGCTTGTGTAGCTTGCTAGTTGTCTTCTTGCTTGTGTAGCTAGAAGCTTCCCTTTGCGTGACTAATTTGGTTTGTGTAACTTTGTTAGTCACATTGCTTAGTTTGTGTAGCTAAGTGTTTTGCGCTCTCTAATTTGGCATTAGTTGCCTTGTTATTGAGCTTTGCTAGCAAGCTTAAGCTTTGTGCTTTTGCTTCACTAGTTGTGTAGGAGCTCCCTCGGTTGGCAAAGTACTAGTGCATAGGTTTGTGTGACCTTGCTCTAGAATTGATTAGGTGAGCTCTTGGTAAGCTTAGCACCTTAGTTGCTTAATTAGGATCTTTGCAAGGTGCTAGAGAACTTAGATAGAGGGGTGTAGTCTTGGCTAGACCGATAAGTTTAATTCCGCATTTATTTTGGTTAGCCTACGCGTTTAAGTTTTAGAAAGGACTATTCACCCCCCCTCTAGTCCGCCATCTCGACCCTTCACATGCTCTTGGGGTTCATCGTTTCCGAGCGAGGCATCAAAGCCAATCCAGAAAAAATCACAGCGATCACCAAAATGGGACCTATCCGAGATCTAAAGGGCGTACAAAGGGTCATGGGCTGCCTTGCGGCCCTCAATCATTTTATCTCGCGCCTCGGCAAGAAGGCGCTCCCTCTGTATCGTCTCCTAAAGAAATCAGTGCATTTTTCGTGGGCCCCAAACCTGAAGGAGCTCTTAGCAAGCTCAAGGCAACATTGGCCAAACCTCCGATACTTGTTCCTCCAGCTATAGGAGAATCTCTCTTGCTCTACGTTGCCGCGACAACGCAGGTGGTCAGCGCGACCATAGTTGTCAAGAGAACGGAAGAGGGTCACGCGCTGCCCGTCCAGAGACTAGTGTACTTCATCAGTGAAGTGCTCTCAGACACCAAGGTGTGCTACCCGCAGATCTAGAAGCTGTTGTACGCCATCGTGTTGACACATCGCAAGCTCCGGCACTATTTTGAAGGCCACCCGGTGACCGTGGTCTCTTCTTTCCCTCTTGGAGAGATAGTATAGAACTGGGAAGCCTCGGGATGGATAGCTAAGTGGGCGCTCGAGCTTATGGGCAAAACCCTCTCTTATGCGCCACGCAAGGCCATCAAGTCCCAGGTGCTGGCAGATTTTCTAGCAGAATGGACCGACACCCAACTACCTCCCATTTAGATCAAGGCTGAACTCTGGACCATGTACTTCGATGGGTCGTTGATGAAGACAGGAGTAGGCACGGGCTTGCTCTTCATCTCGTCCCTCAGAACTCACATGCGCTACGTGATCTAACTACATTTCGCTTCCTCCAACAATGTAGCCGAGTATGAGGCCCTCATTAACGGTCTGCGCATCGCTATCAAGCTCGGAGTTTGACACCTCAACGTTCGTGGTGATTCGTGGCTCATGATTGACCAGGTCATGAAGGACTCAAGCTGCCATGATCCTAAGATGGAAGCCTATTGTAAGGAGGTACGATGCCTCGAGGACATGTTTCACGGCCTCGAGCTCAATCACATCGCATGTAGACACAATGAGGCCGCCGACAAACTCGCAAAAATCACGTCTAGTCGAACCACGGTTCCACCTGACGTCCTCTCAAGGGATCTCTATAAACCTTCCATTGACCTCAGGATGACAGAAGGGGTCGACAGTCTGCCGCTTGACCCCCCCAACCTAGGCAGAAGCCCCCTCGACTGGGGCTGACCTCATGAAGACAGAAGGCTCGACCCTACCAGCCAATCTCAAGCCTGACTGGAGCACTCTGTACCTCAACTATCTCATTCGAGGGGAGCTCCCCTTGGAAAAGATCGAGGCTCGACAGATCACCCGTCGGACTAAGACCTTTGTGATATACGACGATGACAAGGAGCTTTATCGATGTAGCCCTACGGGTATCCTACAATGCTGAATCACAATTCAGGATGGCAGGAACCTACTCAAGGACCTACACTCGGGGGCTTGCAGTCACCACGCGGCGCCCTAAACCCTCGTCGAAAATGCGTTCCGACAGGGTTTCTATTGGCCGACCGCGGTCTCCGACGCTATCAAGCTAGTACGCTCCTGTAAAGGATGCCAGTACTACGCAAAGCAAACCCATCTCTCGCCTCATGCCCTGCAAATCATCCCCATCACATGGCCATTCGCCGTCTGGGGGCTCGACTTGGTCGGACCTCTGAAGAGAACAACCGGAGGCTTCACACACTTGCTCATCACCGTCGATAAGTTTTCCAAGTGGATCGAGGCCTGTCCCGTTACTAACCTCAGGTCAGAGCAAGCCGCATTATTCTTCACCGATATTATCCATCGCTTTGGGGTTTCTAACAGCATCATCACGGATAACGGCACCCAGTTCACCAGTAGAAGGTTCTTGGAATTCTGCGATGACCATCACATCCGTGTGCTTTGGTCAGCCGTAGCCCACCCAAAGACGAATGGCCAAGTGGAACATGCAAATGGCATGGTCCTATAAGGCCTAAAGCCAAGAATCTTCGACAAGTTGAACAAACATGGCAAGAAATGGGCCACCGAACTTCCCTCAGTCTTATGGAGTCTAAGAACAATGCCGAGTCGAGCCACGGGGTTCACTCTATTTTTCTTAGTCTACGGGGCCAAGGCTGTGCTTCCAACTGATTTAGAGTATAGGTCCTCGAGGCTGAAAACCTACAACGAACAGAACAACGACACCGCAAGAGAAAACGCACTCGACCAGCTCAAGGAGGCTCACGATAAAGCACTACTGCACTCCGTAAGATATCAACAGAATTTATGGCGCTACCACGACAAACACGTTCGCAGACGAGACCTCCACGTCGGTGACCTGGTGCTTTGACGAAACCAGAACAACAAGGGACGACATAAGCTCACCTCACCATGGGAAGGACCTTACATCGTCACAGAAGTGTTGAAGCTCGACACCTACAAGCTTTCAAATGAGAAGGGTGAAATCTTCACCAACGCGTGGAACATCGAACAACTATGTCGTTTTTATCCCTAATAGCCTCGAGGCTTTGTACCTTTGTTGTCAGTTACATGAATAAATAAAGAGTACATCCATGTCCAAAAGTGGTTTTTGAAAATAAGCCGGCTCGACCCTGCTCCCGTAGAGTCAAACCTCCCTCGGGGGTTGGACAGGGGGAAACCCCCTGTAAAACTCAATTTTTTTCAAAAAAATTTTACATAGTCATCAAGGCCGTGAGAGTACCCTAAGGCTCAAGGGCTGTTGAGCCGCGAGACAGACCACGCCTTCGGGCAACGGTACCTCCACCCACTCCCCTGCTCCAAGGGGTACAACCATGTGTTAAGAAGACTTAGTAAAAGATTCATGATTTCAAAAAATCAACGTTTAACGTTCCTATATGCCTCGATACGAGTTCTTACATAGTCAACGAGGCCGTGAGGCCATCCTAAGGATGAGGGGCTATCGAGCCGCGAGACCACCCACGCCTCCAGGCTACAGTATCTTCGCTTACACCCCACGCCAAGGGGCAGCCGCGTGCCAAGAAGACTGCATAAGAACACGATTCGAATGAAAAAGGAACGAAAGATTCGAACAAAATAAACATTTAGTTCACATCCATATCTAAGAGTTTTAAGGCCCTCGTGGCCGCAAGTCACAAACGATGACTAACTTGATGACACAGGCCCCCATGCCCAGTTCTGGCTCATAGGCCCTCGTCGTCGGTAGGAGGAAGCACCTCATCTTCAAATAGCCTCGCGAGTCAACCCCCGGGCTCTTCTACGGCTTCAATCAAGCCCAGGCAAGCCGCCTCGTCCTCCTCGTCGGTCTTGTCCAGATCCGAGGTGAAGCCATCAACGACAAGGCCCATGTCATACTCGAACCCAAATCGGATGACCACCATGGCCCTCTTCACGCCATGATGCAGCACGCCTCGTATCTTCTCGCGGACGAGGCCACCCAGCGCTGTCATCCGGCACACGAACGAGTTCCCTAGCGCGTCCTCCTCGGTATCGGCATCGGGCTCGACCCCTAGGCAATTGCACATCGAGGTGATCATGCCCTAGAGCAGTTGATTCTGTCCAACCTCAGCCTCAAGGAGGGCTTGAAATGAGGTGGCCATCGCCTGGGCCTCGCGTTGCTGTTTCTCCAACTCTGAACCATAAGATCAAGTCAGCATGAAACACTCACACGAAACCCAAGATAAGATCAAGGTTGGGCAGAAATTTACCCTCAGTATGGGTCTGCCAACCCATGATCTGATCGTGCAACTCACCGTGCGCCTTCTAGACCGCTTGAAGAGCCTCGTCCCGGTCATGGACAATCCCCCTCAACGTCTCGATCTCATGACCGGTGCCCGAAAGAGCCTCGTCCCTCGCTCAGATGGTCTCCTTTAGCATAACGACCTCGCCCTGCAGGGACTCGAGGTGAGCAGACACCAGTCTAATCTGAATGTTGAGGGCGTCATGTTAGCCGCTGACAAGGGCGACGTCCTCTTCAAGCTCCTTCACGCGCACCAACAGCGATGCACGGTCTTCACGGGCCTTCACCGCCTCCTCTCGGGCCTTGGTCGCATCCTCACGTGCCTCAACTGCAGCCTCTCTAGCCTACGCCGCCTCCTCCCTAAGCGCCGCATGGGCGACGCGAAGCTTGTCCGCCTTGGCACTCTTCTCAGATAGCCGCTTATGGGCTTCCTCGACCAGCGCCCGCTGACGAGGGAGCGCCGCCCACACTCCGCTTTCATGACAAATGAAAAGCGAATTGCGATGCGATCACTCTTTAAGCTCCTACCCACAGTTAAATCCAGAGGTCAGGACACAAGAAAAGAAAGAAAAGGAGGGTGCGAGCTAAGAGAAATGATTAAAACAAGCGTGACTCACCTCAAAGGCCCCTAACATTTGTCGCACCACGGTGTCCGCGACCATTCACAGAGACCGCACGGAGTGCTTGTGGAGCCCCTCGACGTACTCCCAGTGTTGTACCTCGTCTTTGTTGTCGAGAGAGAAGAAGGGCTCAGCGTCGGGGTTAGTCGCGTCCCTAAACTCAAGGGTCGACTGACCCTAGCGCGGGAGCTCTTCCCCCGCTCGCACGAGTGCCAGCTACGCAAAGTCAGGCCACCCACCCGATGTCTCCACTATGTCATCGCCTAGTGCCACAGAGGTCCCAGGTCAATCCGAGGCGTTGACCATCTCGACCTCCGCCTTCTGCTTTCCCTTGTCAGAAGGAGAGTCATCAAACGTGAGGTCGATCATGGCTGGTGTCGACCCTTGTGGCGGGAGTGAACCCCCACTGGCCAGCACCCCTGCCTAATCATCGAGCGATGAGATGGTAGCTACTCACTCTGTCTCGGCCACCGGCCTCTTTGGCTGACCTTGCTCATGCTGCTCCGTCTCCGGTTGTGGCTGCGGCGGCCGCTCTTCCTACTGCTGCTGCTACGGCTGCCATTGCGGCTCCTCCCGCTCCTTCTACAATTCCGGTAGCTCCTCCTCTCTCCCTGCATCCCATGGTGTCTCCTCCATATTCCTTATTTCTACCACATCCGCCTACCCTGTGTCGCGGGCGGATGTGGCGACCTCCCCGGCCCCGACGTCCTCTCCGGTGCTCTCGTTGGCCTGAACAGAGGACTCTTTTGACTTGAGTTGCTCCATCACCGCCCGGTACCTGGCGATCTAGGCGGCATCATCGGTCGGTGTCTGCATCCTCAACGCGGCGCTGGCCTTAAGCGCCTTGGCAGGCGTCAAGGCCGCCGGCTCCGCTTTGCGCTTGAGGCTACACAAGCGAACTGGAACATAAGAACAAGGAACAAAATAGACGTATCTGGGAGTTGAAGTGAAATACTCACCCGAACATGGGGATCAGGGGTTTAGTCCCCGGCTTCCCTGAACCACCTGAGGCCCTCTGCGATGGCCCTTCCGTCGAACCTCTGGCCGGCCCTGAACTCCCTCGAGCCTAGGCTGGCGAAGTCTCCGAGGACCTTTGCATCACCAAGGCCGCCTGGCCTTGGGTTCTGACACCCGATGACACTGCCCCGGGCTCAGGCGTCGATGCCGTGGTGCAACCCGCTGACGAGCTGCGCGGCGATTGGGCGCGCTTCCTCGGCATGACCAACGCCGTAGGAAGAACCTTTGGCTCAGCGGACCTCCTTATAGAGGGCCCCTCGTGGGCCCTCTCTTCTGGTCGATCCTCCTTCCCTTCGACCAGCACCGAGGCTGCCCTCGACTCCTAGGAAGTTGACCCCCCACCGACGGGTCCCAGCAGGGGCCACATATCAGGGAGGTGCGCGAGGAAAGTCACGGTGCCATGCCGTGACCCGGCATTGTCGTCACCACTATCATCACCTTCCCCCTCTAAGACTGACTCAGAGGGGGACTCCTCCTTAGGGAGACCCTCGAGCCGTTGCTGGCGATGACGCCTCAGCAATGCCTCATGCTCATGGGCCTTCAGATCACGCCATGATTTCACGATGTCCTTCTCCTCCTTCTCCCGGGCTACGGAAAGGCGCCTCGCCTCTCGAACGACGTGATCTTCTGGGACCGGCAGCGGCGAGTCCTTGAACGCCGTCATATCCTACATAACGAACTCGATGAGTTTCAGATCTACCAAACCCAGGGAAAGAGGAGAACATGGTACTAGGAGGATGGTACTTACCAAGGGCTCGAACCTTTGACTGAGCCGCATCGGGACTCTATCGATGTCCTCCTGCCTGAAGCTGCCCACCATCCACCGCACACGCCGTGTAACCTCATCGAGAGGGAGAGTCTCGTGTGACATCCGACTCCCCTCTAACGAGATGCCCGACATCATCTCATCGAGCCGAAGCCGGCGCTGCATCAACGATAGCACTCTCCGATGGTGGAACACAGCGGCCACCATCCCAACGTTCAGTCCGCACAGACGGAGCCTTCTCAGCTCGTCGAGGAGTGGCTGCAGCTTCGGCTTGTCGTCCTCGATGACGCCATACGACCAGTTGTCCTTGCGCAACATCAGGACCTGGCCGGAGAACTTTGGCAGACGGTTGTCATCGTTGCGTAGGTAGAACCAGCCATCGTGCCATCTGCTATTCGACGAAATGAGCTGCGCCGGGATGTAGAGCTCACCTCGACCCGCCCGCACCGGAAGGGTGCAGTTACTGGCGTTCACCGCCCGCCGCACCCCCTCTTGCCCGCCTGCTTGGTGAAATGTTCCACCTTGAAAAGGTGGAGCCATAGCTTCCAGTGGGGCTCCATCCCCAAGTACCCCTCGCAGACGGTCAAGAAGATGGCGACCTGCGAGACAGAGTTAGGGGCGAGATGATAGAGCTCCACCCCATAGTAATGCAGGATCGCCCACATAAACTGGCTCGGTGGCATCTCGAGCCCCCTCTCGTGGAAAGCGATGAAGCTCACCACGTAGCCCTCTAGGGCGACGGCTCCCTATGGCTAGTCGGCGGAACCCTCTACTCCGATTGGCTCCGATTTATCCTCGGTCGCAGGAGACCATCGTGAACTAGCTCCTCTAGCCTCCTCTCCGTTACCGAAGAACAGATCCACACATCTGCGGTGAGGACTTGGCTCTTTCCTGCCATGAGCGTTGAGGTCGGGTTGGGGAGGCGGTGGGGGAAAGGGCGACGACGATGGCAGGGAGCGATCGACGAGGGCAAAGAGAGGAAAAGGCAATCGCAAAGGGCTGATGAGGAGCACGAGGAAGCCCGGGCTCTGTACTTATACCCCGGTAGAAGGCAAACAGACGCATGCAATGAAAGGGCAGGTACAGTTTCTGCATTCAATGCTCCTACCTAACTGCTCCCTTGAAACCCGTGTATATGGACACGTGTCCACCGCCCGTTCTGCAACCGTCGCGCCACGTCGTCCACTACCGCGCCGTTCCCGCTCCCCTCCTAAAAAGACACGCCCCAACGGGCCGAAAGGAAGACCTATAGACGAACACTTCTAGGTGAAGGAACAACGGGCTCTAAGCCCGCTATAAACCTCGAGGGTATGAAAGCTAGCCCTCGACGAAGGGTTCGACAGCTGCCCTCGAGTAACAGAGTAAGGGACGTCTGAGAGCGGGCCTGTACAAGGCCTAGGCTCGAGCCACTTCCTCGAGGCACCCTCAGACGTGTTCGATTCTAAAGGAGAGGTCAATGATGGAATCCCCTCGGGGGGAGGCATCGAGCCCTCGGATCCTACCGAACAGAGCCGGGATCCATGTGACGACTCCTTGGCATTTTGAAGAGCGCCCCCGCGGCCACCAGTCGACCCCTATCGGATGGGGCATGGGCTCCCACTCGAATCTCCCGCTAACAGCTCACCTGGGGGCATCGGAACTCACCTACCGAGGGCAGTACGGCGTTCTCACCCCTCCTCCTTACCCAAAGGACGCGTGAGGGTCGAACGACGAAGACGTGCAAAGCCACGATCGGCCTAGCACACGTAAAGGCTCGAGGGCTCACCCGCGACTAGCTGACTCCGACGAAAGGGGATCAAACATGCTTCAGGGACTAACAAAACAATGGCCCACGATACGACGTACTAAAGCCCTCGAAGGAGTCACACACTCCTCCGAGGCCTCGGGGGCTACACCCGGCGGGTGCGCTCGCGTGCACCCACCGGAGAGCGACAACGCTACGACTCCAGTTCATAGCTCGCTCAAGCCTATGCAAGAGTGTTCTCACTCACGCATAGGCTCGGGGGCTACTGTCGGGTACCTAAATTAGGGGTACCCAAAACCAACGACCAAAGGGAATGAGACCCCAAAGAATCCGTGCCCTGGAAACCTTTGAAAAAGAGATCAGGTCTAGGCTCCGCGGATGCACCGATCCAAGCCACGCGCGTATACATGCGAGGCACCCTCGACTACGTTCCGACTCGTACGAGGCCCGCTCGACTGGAAGCCTCAACCCTAGAAATTCTCCGACTCGTACGACCCAGGGTCGAGTTGGTCGACCCTCTCCCCCACCTTTTTACCTACTCACTGACAAGGCATTTAATGCCCCCACTTCCGTCAACATGGATACAGCGCCACCGACGTGGGTGCAGCGCCACCGGCGTGGGAGCAGCGCCTGCGTCTAATCACGCTTTTTTACTACCCATCCTAGGATGGGCAGTGAAAAAAGTTGCCACTATTCACACCACGTCAGACACTGTTCTTCCATCGAACCTCTCTCAACTCACAACACGATATACACCGTGCCCGGGTTTTCTGGGGTCGGCCTTATCCATTCCTCAACAACCCCCGCAGCTTTGACCCGACCCGGCCTTGACCACCGCCAGTCAACAAAAGAATGACGCCTGCACGTCAACCATAGGAATCGCACAACCTCTACAGTGCCAGGATGTCTTGTCGTCCCATCGTCCACATCGCCACGATGCCCCGAGATGGCTCGCACGCACCAGGGCACGTCGCCACAGCAGCGCCCACAGTGTCCGTCCTGCCTTCTTCTTCAAGACACCCCTAGGGTTTTCATTGTAAACCTAGGCTCTCTCCTTGTGTCTATAAAAGGGGAGGACTAGGGGCTCCCAAAGGGGCAAGACAAAGGAACACAAGACCGGTGTTTTACCGACTTTAGCGATCAACATCTCAAGCAACATACCGCCTTTTTCTTCTTTTGAGACTTGGGACCGGGTCCCTCTCTCACAGCTTGTAACCCCTACGCAAGCACTCCAGTGCAAGGAAATACAAAACTCTCCTCCTCCGCTGGACGTAGGGCCTTCTTTGCCCGAACCAGGATAAACTCCCGTATATTCTTCTTGCATCACATCCGGATTAGGGAGCACGCAACACAAATTTACTCGTCGGTCTAGGGCCCTCCCGATACCGAACACCGACAATACATATCACTTTTCAATAAATATTTTTTATAAAAATAAGAAGTCAAAGTTATGCTTCGGAGACCGTGTCGTTGTCCAAACTTCACCAACCTGGAGGGAGTACGAGATTTTCACTTGCCTCTATCAACTGAAGCATACCAGCAGTTCCTTCAATTAGAAGAGATAATGAATAATTTTCAACCCACTGGGTCCAATGATACTTGGTCTTATATTTAGGGAGGACATAACTTCTCATGTGCAAAAGCTTATAAACATCTCTCAAGCTCAGCTTGGGTTCATCCAGTTTTTAGATGGATTTGGAGGTTTTCCTGTCAACACAAACACAAAGGCCCCGTTCGGCTGTGCTGATAAGTCACCTAAAAAACACTGTTGGTTGATTTATTGTGAGAAAAAACACTGTTTCGGCTGAAAAAACAAGCTCAAAAATATGGATTATAAGCCGGATAAACAGGACCAAAGTGTTCTTTTGGCTGCTGGCACAGGACAGGCTCAGCACAAGAAACATATTGAGAAGAAAGCATATGTATTTGCAGTCATATAATTGTGCCCTGTGCAGTAATTCAGTAGAGGAGACAATTGATCCTCTATTTCTGCATTGTGGCTCTGCAAAAAACTGTTGGAGTCTGATTGGACTGACAGTCCCACATTCCCAAGGACCTTTTCATTCTGGAGGCTTTTATAGCCCAGCTAAATGCCCCCTTTTTTCATGGAGATAGTTATCATTATGTGTTTGAGCATTTGGACAGTGAGAAACAATTGGATCTTCGGAGGCGAGGAAGCAAGTACACAACAGTGCAAGCACATCTTCAGAAGTATCTTCGGCCTAGTTATACTTCGTGCGAAGTACTTTCCCCAAATCAGGAATTTATGGCTAGAGCAACTTGTGTAATCAAATTTATTTTCTTTGTTTCCTTTTTCATTTCTTGAACTGCCTAGCTAAGCTAAGCTCTTTCTTAGAAACTCTAGTCTTTTGTTTGTTATGTTTTCGTTCTGCTCAATAAATTTCAGTAGGGGCGCAAACCCCTCCTGTTCGTTCAAAAAAAAAAAGAAGTGGAAACAAATATGATCGTGACATTGTTGAGAGTAGTGCGGTAGAGTAACATGGATAACAGGTCTGAGATCAGCAAATCAACAATGATGGTTTCATAGCTTATTTGAGGAGGTTTGAAACGTGATGAATGTTGACGCGTTGACATGGCAGGCTAGAGGTTGGTTGAGGCAGCAGTGTCTTCTACAGACATGAGTAGAATTGTGATGAATCCAACAATATTACAGGGCAAATGGCCTAATATAATGCATAGCCTAAACTTTAAATTTTTAGAAGAGGACGAAGGAACTGAAAACTGGTATTGATTATATTGAGTAATAGAGCTTATCAAAGAAACATACTATCTTGATTTGGCATCCTTAGAAATTTCACAACTACTTGATAGGAAAGGGGGGAAAAAGATGAAAGAAAGGCGACAATAGTTTTAAACCAAGAAATTGATTGGTAGATATTTAGATGAATAAAGAAAGGACAAATATAATCAAGAAATAATCAAAGTATTAACAAAAAAGAAAATTAAGAAAGTCCAAATGTTATATGATGAAAACGTAAAGTTATTAGTTAGACCCGCGCTATTTGCACAGGCCTCCTTGCTAGTTACGAGGGCCGGGTAGAGCGGAGAAGAGCGAAAGGTATGCTTGGTGACATAAGAACGCTGTGATGATGAAGGATTGAAGCAGCACTCACACTAAGAAATATATTACCGTCAGAAAAAGGAGCCGATATGCTAGTATCGTTGCATATATAATATAATATAATTAATTATACAATGTCGTCGATGATTGGGTGCATGTTGCTCGTTCTTCCGCACTGAGATGGGGCCATCAGAAAGTGCTCGACTGCTGTTTATCGTACGCGTACTGTTAGGCCAGTCGATTTGACGGCTCTGCTATATTTTGGAAACAGTATTTTATCCCCGTGAAACTCTCTACTCCCATAAAACTCTTATCATCTCTCTTCTTCAATACGGTGCTACATCAACCTATTTAATGTCCATAAAACTCTGATAGAACCTCACTGAAACTGACCTTAGTCGTTGCAGATAAAAATTCTCCGTTTTGTTTTCATTTTACAACTTATAATATGCATGTTTATGAAGCAAACAATATTGACAGAGATGGAGGGAGATCAAACGTAGAACTAAGGAATTGAAGGCAGGCATCTCCAGCGTACAGGCTGGTGGGCATGTTCTTCATCAGCCAATCGATCTGCCAATGCAAAAGAAATCCTAGGCCTAGCTAGAGGATGAAAGAGTGAAGAGTCACAGGCATGGCGACAGGTTATTTTACCACCGCGCTGCGGCGCTACGGTACGCCAACCCGTGCTCTCCCCGCTGATGACTACGCGCATAACGGCACGCGAGATGCGTCCAAATTCCAGCAAGAAACCACTGCCGCCGCCGCTACCGTCGTCTTGTCTTGCCCATTGGTACGGCGCCTGCTTCTGCAACTGCAATACGTACGTACGTAACGTAGGGTCGCGTAGCTGTAGGGGGACAGTATCTCGCCACGTACAGCATGCGTGCGCACATGCGAATGAACGGCCAACCATGGCTTGGTGCAGTCTTGCAGCAGCTGGCCGGTGCGGCGATGATTCCGTCCGTCTTGCCCGTGACCGGCCGGCCGGCCACTTTTTGGGGTGCCGACGGCCGGAGGCCAGCTCGCGAGCACATTTGCACATGCAAGCACGTCGTCACGGACTCACGGGGCTCCTCTGATCCTAGTATCCGTCGATCCCCGACCACGCTATATATCTAAGCCTCCATCCCTCGAGCAATCGCAATCGCAAGTGCACACACACAGACTGAGAGACAGTAGCTAGCCTAGCCAAGCAAAAGCCCAAGAGCCAAGACATCTGTCGATCTGATGGCCGGGAGAAGGGTGTGCATCAACAAGGCCGTGGCCGTGGCCATGGCGGTCGCGCTGCTGGCTCTGCTCCTGGCGGCGGGCGAGGCCGAAAAGATCTGCAAGGTCGACCGGGACACGGTGTTGAAGCAGTGCGGCGCGTCCTGCTCGGGCGGCACGCCGAGCCAGGGGTGCTGCGACGCGCTGAGAGACGCCGATTTCGGCTGCCTCTGCCGCAACTACTGGGACAAGCTCAAGGCCGTGCCCACCTACGCCAGCTGCGCCAAGGCCATCCCTTCCAAGTGCAACCTCCCAAACGCCAAGTGCCACTAAATGGAGAGGCACGTACCCGCGCACTACTGAGCTACCTCACCCGGCCAGCGAACGGGCATGCAGCTTCGACCAAAATAGAATAAAAATTATCTGGTTCAGTCGTCCGTAGTCAACTGATTGTCTTTGCCGCTTCATTACGTACTGTGTGTTTCTTCCTCTCTCTTTGCTTTGGTCGTTATAATCGTCGATATGATCGGCTGCTCTAGCCGGTGGATGCTCTAGTATATATGTCTTTGCAACTCGTGATTTAATTTCAGCCTATGCATGCATTGTATTTATATCTCTGTATATCTGGCCCTGTTTGTTTCGTTGAAAATTTGATTTATACTGATGTTTATGCTGATTTATTATGAGAGGAAAACTCTATTTGTTCGCTGAAAAGTGCTGAAGAACAGGGCCAATCTTTTAAAGGAACTTGTGTCAAATGTCAACAGTTTACACAGCACCTCTCTTCATCTGATTTTTGTTCCAAAACACAGATATGTTGCCCGTCTGGCAATGGCACGAGGATGGAAAGTGAGTTAGCTTGTCAAGGAAACTACCTTTGCATATATCCAAGGAATTAGCGAAGGAAGGAAATCAATCCCGATCTACCTTTGCATACATCTGAAAACACTTGTAATATATATCCAATATGTGCAACATCCCGATCTACTTTTGCAACATCCATATATAACAATTGCAACATACCTCTAAAACATCTGAAACACTTCAAACATATATTTACAACATAAGGGAGGGAAAGGCTGGGGCCAGTAGATTCCGATCGTCAGGGTGGGATACGGCGGCCAACGGCGGCACGTGAGCACCACCGGCACTAGCACCAGCAGCATGCGAGCACCACCAGCACCAGCACCAGCACCAGCAGCATGCGAGCACCACCAGCACCAGCACCAGCAGCATCGGTTTTGGCTTAGCCGAGCGGGCGGTGCGCGCTACGGGAGGGAGCGAGTGGTGCGGTGCACAGCGAAGTGAGGAGCGAGGGAGGGTGGTGTGCACGACGGGTGGAAGAGAAAGAGGAGCGAGGAGCGAGCGGTGCAGATAGGGTGCGCGACGAGCGGGAGCGAGGAGCAAGCGAGCGAGCGGCGTAGGATGGGGCACACAGTGGGAGAAGGCCGCAGCAGCGAGCAGAGTGAGGCACGTGGCGTCTAGATGGGACGGCGCCTGTAGCCAAGCATTATCAAATTATGACTACAACACCTCATGATGTATGGGCTGGAAGCGTGGACATCTATAGTGATTTGGCCCATTCCAACAGCCTATCCTGCACGAAATTAACACCATTACACGGTTCAGGACGAATGATAAAGATAATGAGACGTTGGCTAACGCGATCATACCTGGTCATTGTCATATACAACATGCGTGCAAAAAATAAATTATCATGGTCTTGATTTTGGCTTGGCTATAAACATCTCATGTAATTTTTGTTGCTCTGATTGCAACGCACGGACAATTATCTAGTTTATATTCTTATGCATGCTTCATGGTGCTTTGCCAATCAAATTGTAAAGCACCTTAAAATTTTTTGCCATCGTAAATGAATCACGCTACAAAAACCATGTACACATTTCAAAAGAGAAGTCTCGGTATCCATATTCAAATATTCCTAAGTATTTATATGAACTAAGGTTCCATAATAAACAGATTCAACTACATTAGCTTAATGTACACATTGTTAGTCTAAATAATACCAATCAAAATATAGCTTTTCCTTCTCAGAAGCACTCTGAGAAACACCAAGCACAATAATAAAAATTAAGATGAAGGGAGTACGCCCACATGAGGGAGTGTGGAAGGAAATGCTAGAAGGATGACATGTGGGCTCACATGCCAGGTGCACAGTCATCAATCACAAATGTAGTTTATCGCAAACAATAGTAATTTAGACTTCGTGTAGATGGCACCGCCCTGCAAGTTTAGGTACTTCATGTGACCCGTTTACCAATTTTGGGATCTAAATACACAATTTTGGAAGTTTGAGACCTAGATGGCACTGCGTACAAGTTTAGGCACCGAACCAGATATGTTAGATTCATGTTAGCATTGAGTTAGCATGCCATGTCAATGTATAGAGTGGGTCGAAACCCATTTAGACGTGTTGGAGACTGGAAAAAGTTTAGGACCTAAATTTTTTTAAAAAGTGAAAGTTTATGAGTGACCGCCAATATATTTTACTTGGAAAAGAATGTAGGATTTTTTCGAAACCCCATTGGAATTGTACTTCTCCTGTGAACCTTCTGCAAAAGTGCTATAAAATTCCTTTAGGTATTTCCCTAAGCAATGATAAACATTTAATCAATTGGATCTCACTCGAAGTCACTTGCCTAAGAGTATGGCTAATAATAAAGCTAACTGCTAGCTACATGTCATTGTCATATAATCTACGGTTTACCTAAAGCCTACTCATGTAATAGTTGGCTATAGATATATATACCCCACCACTGAGTATGGCTAATAAGAAAGCTAACTGCTTGCTACATGTCAGTGTCATATAATCTACAATTTACCTAAAGCCCACTCATATAATAGTTAGTTATAGATATATATACCCCATCACTAATACATGGTCCACCTCATGCATTCTCTCACAAAATGTATTAGAGTCCGTGAATCAACTATAGCTGTAAGTTTACAACCCATTTCTTTTTGTTCTCTTCCATGTCAACATAAATCTGATACCCGCTTACATTAGTTTATTATACTTGCTCTAATGCTACTAAGTGGGAGCTATGGACGTTTGGATGAGTGCCCATTCCAATGCCCCCAATCAATCGCTTCTCGTCACAAGTCCTGATCAAAGTACTTGTTTATATAAACTCATCCCAATAAAGTACAAATTGGAGCGAAAAATGAACTGAGCTCTGCCTCAATCTGTTTCGGTACCTATGGAGTAGGAGATTATTTTCCTTTCCAAATAAGGTATAATCTAACCCGAGGTGCAGCACATGATGCCACCACCATGGTAAGCTAAGCTAGCTCACGAAGTTTAGATATGGAGGAGTTACACAGAGACAAATGAGAATGCGGGAAAAAATTACTAGAAAAGCATACAAGTGTTGACATGCATTCTTAAAAAAAAAAGGCATACAAAGTGTAGACATTGCAAATCGCCAAATCATCAGGAGGTAACAGTCACGGGGACACTGATCGCCGATCGGTGCAGTAGTTATATGTACCCGGCCGGCCCCATGTCCGATTCGCCGACCACGCACCATTTCCCGTAATCGCCAAAATGAAGCTACCTACTATATGAATGAACCATATACTTTACGAGCGGCAGCGGCGCTCAAGTTGGGGGCGGCGGCGGTGCCGTTGGCGGCGGCAGCGCACATCGTGCTGCTGGCATCGGCGGCGCACATGTGGCTGTTGAGGGCGTAGGTGTTGCAGGACAAGGGGAACTGGAGGCCACGGCGGGACATCCTCCTCATGGCACGATGACCTCCCAGGCACCTGTCATGGGGGCTGGACAGCAGGCTCCTGGCGACAGCTCCGGCAACGCTTAGAGGCTACCAAGAGCGCTGTCCCTCCAATCACCAATGCCTCAATTATGACAAATGATACGCTAGAGTCATCCCACCAAGGAAAGCCAAAAAGTAAGGGTAAACCTTTTTGTTATCGCTGTCATACTAAGGGTCATACTATGGCAGAGTGCACTGCAGTTTTGTGTTGTGAAATTTGTTATGGAGATCATGTCACAAAAATTTGCCCAAATATGAAAAAAATGAACACTACTGCTATTCCTTGTGGTTATGCGGTTGAAGGATTAGGCTTTTATTTTATTCCACTCGTTGAAAATCCTAAGGTCAATGTAGAGGAAAAATCAGCTGTGGTACGTGTTTTTGAGGGTTCTATTACCGCTGATCTGTTAGCAGTGGAACTCGATAAACTACTACCTGGAAAAAATAAGTGGGTGATTGAGGAGAAAGGTACTGATGCCTTTATCACTAATTTCCCATCCTCTGAGCTTTTGGATTGGGTGGTGAACTGGGGTCCTATGGACACAAAGACAGTAAAGGGTAAAATACGTTTTGAGAAAGGGGCCGAGAATGAGGTTTTTAAGTATGAAATTGATAAAGTTTGGGTTCAGTTTCGTGGTCTACCAAAAGAGTTTCGGGAATTTCCTATTATTTGGGCGATTGGATCCATATTAGGTGTTCCCAGAGCTGTAGACACAAAGTTTATCAAAAAGTTTGGTCGTGTAAGGACGAAGGTAGCCGTACTAGATCCCAACCTTATCCCGGACCTAGTGGATATAGTGATTGGAGATTTTGTTTATGAGCTACGGTTCCGTGTGGAACATGATTTATCTGATGGTGAGCCTCAGGTCATTGATATGGACTCTACCATAGATGAAGATAAAGGAAAAGGGGGAAATAATGAAGATCCTATGGATGAGGATGGTAAAAAAGAGGGGGAATCAACAAAGGATAATGCTATTGGTGACCAGCTACCCGGCTCCGGAAACCACATTGGTGGTGCAGTTCAGCAGCAGGATATGGGTGCTGGTTCTGAGATTCAGCAGAACGAGGTGGCGGGTGTGAAACCTGCGACAGCAGTTGTTAAAGCAAGCAAAAAACCAGTGGTGGTGTTTACTCAGGGGCTAGCAGCAGATGGGAATGGCCAATGGAAGGCTAGTTTGATGGCTTCCCAAAATGACTCTGGCGTATCAAAAAAATGAGCATGCTTAATGGTGGGACAGTGTCTCCTATAAGATCTAGCAAAAGAAATGCGACGAATTCAGATCAGAACTCTTTGGAAAAAGGCGTCCAAATTGAAAGCTCGCAAAAATCTGGATCCCTCTTCAGAAAAAGGTAATGTAACTCATCTAAGCTCATTTTATAATTTAGATGATTCCTGTTTGTTAGCTACAGCTGATTCGATAGGGGTTTCTCTCAGGAATAATGCTCATGCAGTGTCACTTTCTTTAATCGCGTTAAAAAATATAGAAGCTCAAAGGGTGAATGGTGTTGATAGGGAACAGGAGGATAAGTTAGATGATTCCTCTACTGTTTGTTCCATAGAAGATAATATAGATTTAGAAGCCTTGAATCTTATTTGTTCAGAAATCTCAGAAGGCCTTGGTGATGGGAGTTGTGACCCTTTGTGTCTACATACTCCATTATCACAGTTCAAACGGCCATGTTCTAGGAACAAGAAAAAGAAAAAAATACGGTCTAGATGAAAGGTATTTTTTGGAATTGCAATGGGTTTGCTGACCCCAAAAAATATAGATTCTTATCTGACCTAACAAAAGAAAGGAACCTAGATTTTATTGCCTTATCAGAGACGGGTAGAGCCAATTTTCCACAAACGACTTTGAATAATATCTGCGCTGGCAGAGATTTTCTTTGGCATTGCATGGCTCCAAGGGGACGGTCTGGTGGCATGATCCTAGGTATAAACTTGTTAACTTTTGATATTGGCGAGATTGAAGAAGGGGATTTTTTTATTCATTTTAAAGTTTGTCATAAGGAAGATGACTTTAAGTTCAATCTGATTTCAGTATATGGGCCGGCTCAGGAAGATCAAAAATCATATTTCTTATCAGAAATGGTGCGAGTATGCTCAAAAGAAGCTCCACCTATTATGACAGGTGATGATTTTAACATTATTCATAAACCTGATGAGAAAAGTAATGATAACTATAACGACAGATGGCCTTTCATGTTTAATGCAGTGATTGACACTTTAAATCTTAGAGAATTAGAATTGTCGGGAAGAAAATTTACTTGGGCTAATCACTTGCAGAACCAAACCTTTGAAAAGTTGGATAGGATTCTAGTCTGTACGGATTTTGAATCCAAATATCCACATACCACTGTAAATGCACTGTCTAGAGATATTTCTGACCACACTCCGTTGGTGTGTTGCACAAACAATGCATCCTCATCTTATCAACCCCAATTTAAATTTGAATTGGATTGGTTGATTAGAGATGGTTTCTATGACATAGTAAGAGATGTGTGGCAAAGCATACGTGCTGAAGGCACCCCTTTAGAGAGGTGGCAGGCTAAGGTTAGAAGGCTACGCCAATATCTCAAAGGATGGGCTAAAAATGTGAGTGGTATTTATAAGAAAGAAAAAATGACAATTTTAAATAAACTAGATGAACTGGACAAGAAGGCAGAGAGCTCACTGCTCAATGAAGTAGAACTAAACCTAAAACATGTGTTAAATGAAAGGTTAGCGGAACTACTCCGTGAAGAGGAACTAAAATGGTATCAAAGGGCTAAGGTGAAACATCTATTAGAGGGTGATGCAAACATAAAATACTATAATCTGTTGGCAAATGGTCGGCATAGGAAAACTCATATTTTCCAGTTGGAAGAAGGGAATGATATAATAAGTGGTGATTCTCAGCTTAAAAAGCATATTACCAAATATTACAAAACACTTTTTGGCCCTTCGGATAACTCTACCATCACTTTGGATGAGTTACAAACCGAGGACATTCCCCAAGTTTCAACACTGGAAAATGAGTTTTTAACAGTTGATTTTACAAAAGATGAAGTAAGGACTGCTATCTTCCAAATGGAACATAATAAGGCACCAGGACCGGATGGTTTTCCTCCAGAGTTTTATCAGGTCTTCTGGTCTTTAGTTAAAGAAGATCTGATGGCCTTGTTTACGGATTTCCATCAGGGATCCTTGCCACTAAATAGTCTTAACTTTGGATCAATAATCTTGATACCTAAACAGATAGATGTGAAAGTGATTCAACAATACAGACCAATATGTTTGTTGAATGTCTCTTTTAAAATCTTCACCAAGGTGGCAACTAATAGATTATCTATCGTAGCCCATAAGATTATTAAACCAACTCAAACAGCCTTTCTTCCTAGAAGAAATATCATGGAGGGTGCGGTAATACTACATGAGACGATACATGAACTTCACTCGAAGAAGCAGGATGGGGTTATTTTCAAAATTGATTTTGAAAAGGCATACGACAAGGTAAAATGGAGTTTTTTTACAACAAACATTAAGGATGAAAGGGTTCTCACAAACATGGTGTAAATGGGTGGAGAAGTTCATGCAAGGAGGAAATGTTAATATTAAGGTTAATGACCAATTAGGTCCTTACTTCCAAACAAGAAAAGGCTTAAGGCAGGGTGACCCAATGTCGCCAATACTATTTAATATAGTGGCTGACATGCTGGTCGTACTAATTGCTAGAGCCAAGGAAGTAGGGCGAGTTGAAGGGGTTATTCCTCATCTTATCCAAGATGGATTATCTATTCTTCAGTATGCGGATGGCACGGTCATTTTTATGAGTCATGATGTTGAAAAAGCAGTAAATATGAAATTAATTCTTACCACTTTTGAACAACTATCAGGCTCAAAATAAACTTTCATAAAAGTGAGATTTTCTGCTTTGGGAAAGCAAAAGAACATGAAGAATACTATTCATAGTTGTTTGGATGTAAAGTGGGGAAGTACCCCTTCCGCTATCTTGGTCTACCAATGCATACTAGGAAACTGAATAATAAAGATTGGCAAATGATTGAAAACATAATCGAAAAGAGGCTTAGCGGGTGGAAAGGTAAAATGCTCTCAGTTGGGGGTCGTTTGGTCTTAATAAACTCGGTGCTCTCTAGTTTACCAATGTTTATGCTTTCTTTTTTCGAGATCCCAAGGGGAGTGTTAGAAAAAATCAATTGTTTTAGATCAAGATTATATTGGCAAAACGACCAACACAAGAGAAAATATAGATTAGCCAGATGGAAAATGTTGTGCCAACCAAAAATTCAAGGTGGTTTAGGCATACAAAATTTGGACATTCAGAACAAATGTTTGTTGAGTAAATGGTTGTTTAAATTGTTAAATGAGGACGGTATGTGGCAGGAAATTTTGAGGAATAAATACATAAAAGATAAGACGTTAGGGAGCTGCGTTAAAAAGCCAACAGATTCTCATTTTTGAAAAAGTTTGATGAATGTAAAACACACCTTCTTGGGTTTTGGTTCCTTCAAAGTGAAAGACGGGTCACAAACATGATTCTGGTTTGACACTTGGTTGGGAAACAACCCACTAAAAGATAGATTTCCTTCGTTGTTCAATATCGTGAGAAGAAAACAAGATTCTGTGGCACAAGTTCTTAGTTCATCCCCACTAAATATTTCATTCCGTCGTAATTTAGTGGGTGCAAACCTAAGGGATTGGCACAGAATTGTTTCCTCTTTACAAGATGTGAACTTACCTGAAGAAAGGGATATTTTTGTATGGGCGTTACATTCATCAGGGATTTTCTCTGTTAAATCCATGTATGCTGCATTAATTAACAATGGAGTGAGAGTGTCACAGGATATTTGGCAAATTAAGGTACCTACAAAAATAAAAATATTTTTATGGTACCTTAAGAAGGGGGTGACTCTAACTAAGGATAACCTAGTTAGGCGTAATTGGAACGGCGACACGAAGTGCTGCTTCTGTCATTGTCCAGAAACTATTCGACATCTTTTTCTGGATTGTATGTATGCCAAGTTTCTGTGGCGAGCAGTACATTTACTGTTTGGATTAACACCTCCACAGAATATAGATGACCTTTTTAATGGGTGGTCAAAGAAGGGTAATAAAAAAGAAAACTCATTGTTATTGACTGCAGCATCGACATTTTGTTGGGCAATTTGGATAACAAGAAACGAGTTAGTTTTTGACAAATGTAGACCAAATTTTTTTTTGCAGGTACTATTCAGGGGAACTCACTGGCTCCGACAGTGGGCAAAGTTGCAGCGGCATGATGATCTACGGGACCAGTTGGTCTCAGCTGGCCAACATCTAGAGTCGTCAGCTTTGTATTTCTTCGGTTCCAATGAATGGTTTTCAACAAGATTTATTGGCCTCTCTTAGTCAAAACTCTATTCGTTTGTTTTATACTTGTGTCTCGATGTAAACTCGGAACCTTTTACAGCTCGTGTGCTACCCTTTGGGTTACCTTTTGTAATAATCGGTCTGATTCTATGCCGGATATATAATATCCTTTATTAAAAAAATATATACTTCCGTCAAAAGAAAGAGCCCACTTGGCACGAAGCTACACTGCAAAGGGGCCAGAATGCATCCGGCTCCAGCAATACCAGCGTCGTTACCGTCGACATGCCCATGGGTACGCTACTACCGATGGAGAGGCAGGCTGGCTACTGGCTAGCTTCCGCATGCAGCAGCATCTCTGCGCGTGCACGCATGCATGGCGATCGCTGGTTTGCCCGTGACTTGGCACGCGCGCGCGCGAGCACATGCACGTTGTCACGGGCCGCGCTACCCCGCCCCTATATAAGGCCGGCCGCCGTCCTCCGACTCCGATCGACGACGACGTGACCACTGATCACGACCACACAAACAAGCTAACTAAGTGCTCGAGTGGATCGATCGATGGCCGGGAGGAGGAAGGCGAGCAACGCGGCGGCGCTGGTGGCGGTGCTGATCGTGGCCGTGGCGGCCGCGGCCGGCGCCATCAAGCTCTGCGGCGTGGACGAGTCCGCGGTGGACGTGTGCAAGCCCTACTGCAAGGTGGGCAGCACGAAGGCCGCGCCGGACCCGCTCTGCTGCGACAAGGTGAAGACCGCCCGGTGGAGCTGCCTCTGCAACTACCGGAGCGCTCTCCCCAGCGACATCGACGCCGCGCGCGTCATGGACCTCGCCAGCAAGTGCAAGTGCGACTACCCGCCGGCGTCCTGCGACGCCAACTAGCTAGCTAGGTCTAGATGCCACGCCATGTTTCGTGTTATATGTTAGGCCATCCATCGTGTCTTGTTGCTGCTTTCATCATTTCAATTCAGTGCTACGGGTAGCAAACTCTGACGGGCTGCATGCTTGTGCAGTTGTGCTCGTCAGGCTATCCGTCAGCCGCGTGCCACGTTGTGTTAGTACCCTCTCGTACGTGTGTTCTTTCTTTGTTGCGTCCTCCTTGCTGTGCTTCCACGTCGTCGCAAACAATAAACTTTTCAGATTATATTCCTCAGGTCGTCCCGTCCGTTGAAGTCTCGCTTTGTTCTGTGCTCTAACAGTTCGTGGTAGAGGCGAGATAGATCCTGACCGTCACGAGCGTGCCGTCAAACCCATGCAAAACCTTGACCCACAAGATTTACATAAAACACAGATCACTGCATATTTTTTTTGAATAGTCTGCCTTTTTGTTACCAGCCGTTTGCAGCATGCAGGATCAAACAAATGTGAGACGACAGAATGCAGATACCTACAATACGTGCTCAGCCAGTAAACTTCTCACATGCATGAGTTTTCTTTACCATCCGGCCGAATGCTTCCATTGCTGCCAAATACCACTGCTGTGGAGTACCTAGCAGCGCATGCGGCATACCAGTGTCCTGTAGCTTGGTTACCACTCAAATTAGTTTGACCACATTTTGACTCAGCTACGGCCTCGTGAGTCGTGACCAGTGGTACCGTAGCAGCTCTGAAACTGAAAGCAACATCAGCTGAAGCCTGCCCACATCCACCAAAGGAGGGGTCGAAGAACCATGCAGTAAAAGTTAGAACAAAAATACGTCGCAGATCCAGAGCTTCAATTCCAACCATTACTGTCGATGAGATATCACAGACTGTAGATGGTACGACTCTGAATATGAAATCCAGATGCGTGCAGCCCATGCCTCGAGGTCACATGAGGAGATGGACAGCGGTGGACTCAACAACACCTTGCTCTTGCAGAGATGCAGGAGGACTGAGCAACACCTTGCCTTGCAGAGATGCAGGATCCAGAGCTTGCGAACCCCTCGTTGCGGGGTCACCTCCATTTGTTGCCTTTCTTCAAGCATCTTCTCTAACTAAATAAGAAAAGATGTTTGTATGCTTCAATTTTGGTCACTTTGCTCACGTGAAAAAAAATATTCTATTGGCAAAGAACAGACGGGCACCGATGCCCTCTACCATCCTCGATGCCAAGTTTTTGCAGCTGAGCATCGATTCTTCGCTACACCGCGGGTGCTCTAGCTGTCCCCATATCAGGTCGGGGTATTTTCCCTGCGGGGCTCAAAATCTTGTGCAATTATGGCCAGTGGCGGATCCAGGACTCAAAACCTGTGGGGCCAGCTAGTAGAAGCTGAGGGACCAAGTCATATATGCTGCAGTAAAATTTCACTAGTTTTATCAAAACCTGTAGGGCCGGATGGCCCCACAGTTTATACATGGATCCGCCACTGATTATGGCCCACGAAGAAATACAGCCTGGCATTCATAAATCATAATCCTAATGGTAGTCTTAGTGTGAGTTTCATTTGTATTTAATAAGCTATCACATAAGCACTTTTGATGATGTGGCAACGTTTTTAAGAAAAGGGAGAAGAAATGAGTTTTATGGGGATAAAATTCTCTGGATACGATTACTAACTCTCTGAGTCATAGAATTAAATGTCTATGAAATCATAGAATGAAACTCTTCGTTGAAGGTAGCTGTTTCATCCATATTTTATTTCATTCTATATGAGATGTCATTAAACTCTCCACTTAACTAGCCTAAGAGTCCATTTGGGACATCTACGCTTCATTGGTGAAGCAGTTTTTTTTTTCAACTTTGGTTGGTGGAGCAGCTCTCATGACGTTTGGTAAAATAGCTTCTTCTAATTATTGCATTTTGAGGTCTGTTCACACTTCATAGACTTGATGATGCATTGTAGCCATAGGTCAACCATACTATTTCTGCACTTGAATAGGGTGATCATTCATACTTCAGATGTCAAAATTGATAACCATTTACTAATAAAATTACTAGTCCATAACCTGAACTAACATTTTAAAGTACAAAATGCTCCTCCAGACTCCGGTCCTCCACTAGCTAGCCTCTTATAAAATAGAAAGGGAAAAAGAGAAGCCTTTTCAACAGAGAAAACAAAGAATAGAAGGAAAAGAAGAGGGAGAACCAAAAATGGGGAAAAAATACTACTACTATTCTCCAGGACATACCATAACATAGAAGCTCCTACTCATTGAAGATCACCTGTGGCAAACACACTTGTAGTGATACGCACTGTTCATGGGGTCATTTGCATCCACTGGGACTTGCTCAGCAGTACACTTGAATCGACACCCCCTGCACTCGTTGTATGTGCATATTGGAGCAATTGAGCCGATCAACATTCTCCTTGCATACTTCGACAGTATGCCCTTGTTTAGACCCTAATATCAAGACATGTGAAAATATCACTCTAACTATACTTGCTTTAAGGTCACTAAGCACTTTGTGAGTTAACTTAATACAAGGTTTTAATCCACTTTTTTTATAAAAAAAACATTAGTTTCATTCCTAGTTTCTACTCTAAAGTTTTTTTGTAGTGATACTACAGGAGTAATGTTGCAGGCAAGTGGTTGTCATTTTCTCCTTCCCATGTTTTCCTTGCATATACATGTGTTTTCCTTGTAAAAGAATAAAAAAGTACCGCAAGCCTTTGAAACTTGAGAACCCTGAAGCACTCTACTTAGCTACAGCTAAAGGAGAGATAGGTACCTTGACGGCCTCCTGCAAAACTATATGTTTAGCAGGCAATTCCTGGTGGGGATATTGCACCACAGAATCAGCACCTTCACCGCAAATTAGATTGAAATGAGCGAATAAGCAGTGAAAGCGAACAAAAAGCAACTGCTAAAAGAAAGAAGGGACTTGTCTCATGCAAGGAAAGAGGAAATAAACAACTCGGTGTTTGTGTAAGGAGGGGAAGAACCTGATGTACTGCCATTGTGGCCTTGGCTGCAGAGAGCATGGCCGATAAGCAGGCAAGAGAGAAGGAAGAAGAGGAGCAGGGAGCTTGTGGTAGTTGTGGGGCAACCATTAGCCATCCCTCTTGTTCAAATGAGCAATGGATACAAAATGGGAGGATGGTGCTTTATTTGGATTCAGAGAAACAGCATAAGGAAGCAGATGTTAGAGGTTATATAAACCGGAGACAGGTGCAATGGCTTGTGTGTGGCCGCTCTGTGACTCTGCTCATGCCTTGCATATGCATATCCCTGTGCTATACCATGCAGAGACACTGGTATGGAGAGGGGGCATTGGGGACTGCGGAGACCACCACATAGCTCCACCCTCTCGTATGCGCGAACGCACGGGATAACAGACGCGTCTGAAACTTAGCAACAGGGGGCCATGCTTCAATTATTACCACAGCATCACTTTGTCTGTTATACTTGTGCTTGTCTGATTTTTTTCCCCTATATCCCATATGTCTAGTCCTCCCTGAAGTTTAGGCCCCGACATACTGTTTGTTTTGACACATGCATGGAGTATTAAATATAGACTAAAAAATAACTAATTGCACAGACTGCGACTACTTTGCGAGACGAATTTTTTAAGCCTAATTAGTTCATGATTTGACAATGTGGTGCTACAGTAACATATGCTAATGATGGATTAATTAGACTTAATAAATTCATCTCGTAACTTACTGAGGACTTGTGTAATTTGTTTTATTATTACTATCCGAACACTCCAATATGACACCCCCACGTGACACCAGATGTGACACACTAAAACTTTAGTCCCTGGATTTAATGCCCTGTTCGGTTGAACTTATCAGCCGTACTGTTTCATCGAAATAACAGTGCCATGTTAGCCATGGCTAAAAGTGTTGTTCGCTGATTTGTTGTGAGAGGAAAACACTGTTGAATTACTGGCTGATTTGGCTGATAAGCTCCAACGAACTGAACAAATATTTTTCTCTCACAATAAATTAACATCAACATTCGTCGTTTTTCCAACCAGCCAAACAGGTTGTTAAACACCGCCTGAACCTAAGAATTTTTTTACAGAACAATCGAAGTTACTAGTGGGCACAAGACCCGAACACAGAGTTTGGGTGTTCAGTATCGCACAGCAGGGAAAGAAGACAGTTGACACTGGCTCTTCCCCGGAACAAAAATGAATGGAAATCAACTCCAAATCTTCAATCTAAGACCGTGAAAGAGAAGTCAGCCAAGCTAAAGCTGACAAGTTCGGACGGTTCTTGTGAGAAATAGAAGCAAGGGCTGAGCAGCGGAATGGATGTTTTGATCAACAAAAAAAAGAAGGGAAAAAAAGGGAATGCATCAGTACGTGCCTCCCGTTCTCGGCAAGGAGAAGAGGACGGGGCCAGCCGTCATAGTGTGGAAATCAAACGACGAGCTGTCGTATCGTAGTGCCGGACGGAGAAGCAAGACACCGTCGGCTGCGGCAGCACCAGGAGGCTCGGACGCTCGACGTCGACGGAAGACGATGAAGTGGCGGCTGCCTGGCGCTTGGGCCTTTGTGGCAGAAAACAAGCTTTACCTGCTCCATCCTAGTCCTTGCAGGCCCGTTCCGAAATGCCCCCTCGCGCGCGTGGCCATCGTCGATGGCGGAGCTCGGCGCGGCCGCGATGGCCATGTGGAGCGCGGCCGTGACGGCGACGGGCGGACGGGGGCCTCCTCCGTCTGTGCGTGAGCGCGGGCGTCGCGGCAAGGCGGAGCGCAGGCGTTCCCCGTCTGTGCGCGAGCGTGGGCGTCGCGGCGAGGCGGAACTTGGACGCGACCGCAATATCGAGGCGGAGCGCGGCCGCGGCCGCGGCCGTGACGGCGGGCCTCTGCCGTCCGTGCTTGAGCGCGAGCCTCCTCCATCCGTCCGTCGGGCGAGAGACACGGAGGCTGCGTGCGTGCGTCCGGTGAAAGGAGATAAGGAGAGAGGAAAAGGTAAAATAATCTCGCATAACTAAAAAGAAAGAAAGTTACACCACCGTTTCACCACCGTTTCGTGCGAGCTCCGCTGGCCTGCCTCCCTGCGATACCGCGCGATCTCCCACATCCCGCATCGAGCAAACAAGGAAAGCTTCCGCTCGCGCCTCCGTTCCCGGCATGCATCCCACCTCGCGCACACAAGGAAACCCATACGCACGACATCTCGTATCGCACACTCAAGGAAAGGCCCTGCTCACGCCTCTGTCCCCGTCGCAGCCTGCATCGCGCACACAAGGAAACCCATCGGCGCGACCCCGAGCCTAGTGTGGCCACCGCCGGAGTCCGCCGGTTCCTGTTGTCCACGCTCGCGCCCTCAAGACAGACCTTGATCATGGGCCTCGCATCGTGCCCTGTGCCTGCCCTAGTCCCTCGTGACTCCCACCCCTCCGGTTGCACCGCCACCACCTCTCCCTCCTTCCCTCTCGCCCGCACACCCGGTGGCCGGTGCTCATATCGGGGCGAGGATGAAGCAACCCAGTCACGCTGCCACTGGCACCAGGACGAACCATCCCGAACGCACAGCCGTCTCCACACCGCCTTGTCGACCCAGACGGGCCACCGCTGGACAATGCCGCCACCAGTGACGAACGCGCAACAGGTGTGTAAACTTATGCCTACTAACTTCGATCCCTTTCAAAGATTATCAGTAGTACATGTGCACACGAAATGTCCTTTTATTGGATCCGTGCCTGCAGTTCTATGTGCTTTCATATGATCCAATTTCAAGTGTATCATGCCTACTAACTTTGCTCCCTTTAATGCCTGCGGTTCTGTGTGCCTGAATCTGTGAATGGAGTGCATCGATGATCTTCAGGGTGCACGAATCGATCTGCTCTCCCAGTCCGCCAATCCCTGGATCGATCACCACCAGTCGCGCTGCCAACACCCTTCGCCGGTTCCTTTGATCGACGCCGCCATTAGCTCATGCCGCTCAGAGGAAGAGAAGGTGCCACCGTCGCACGCCAGGTGCTCAGGTCTTCGTCGCGTCAGCAACGAGCACCCAACAGGATGGATCTTGCTGCTGCTTCACAGTGGATCCGGCAGTGAAGGTTAGTGTCAGGTTCTGAACTTGGATAACTCATGAAAGTTTGGTTCAATCTCAGCTCTTACCGGTGTCCATCGGTTGGTGTCTGTGATGGATCCTAGGAGGACATGCAGAACTTTTTTGTTCTATAATTTTCTTGTTGCTGCCCTAGAACATACACCGTGCCACTGCATCTTGTTGCTTCACCTAATATAGTCCCATCTCATCTGAATAACTATCCAAGTCTTTAGAGGCTTGCATTCACATGTGCAGATATGTAGGTGAAGTAGCAACCATCAGAGATCTAACAGTTTGGAAATTTTGACATGGCACCCTATGATTCTATCCACTACAGTGACATACATTCCTACTTATGATCCTATATCTGTTACAAAGGAGTTTGTGGTTATTTTTTCTGGATTATGAAAACAAAGAAGATCCTGTCGATCTCTGAAAACTAAGGTTAGGTGGCTTTATCGCATTTGTCATATACGTTGTTACACCTTTTCGTTTTATCTCCTAGATTGGAGCTTTGTTTTAGTCGTAGAGAAGGTCGTAGTGCACATTTGTTTAGGTCGTAGTGTACTTTTACATTAGAAAAGAGATTGGTTGTTTTTTTTGCAAATTTTATCTCAGTTTTCTTTAGGTCATAGTGTATGTTTTTTCTACAAAATTTTAGAAAAAAAACACTTCACTTTTTTCCTTCTGCAGATATATGCATCAACGAAACTGAACTTTAGGACATTTAAATATAACGTAAGAATTATTCATATGAACTATATAACATTTGTCAACGAAAATGAACTTAGGACATTTTGCAGGATTTGTGGTTCAGATTCGACCTATTATCCTCTGCCGAGAAGGAGAGTAGAGGCAGAGTAGCTATTACTATTTCTTGTACAGAACAAGACATTTCAATGATGGGACCAAGCAGAGGAGCAAGAGAGGTTATGAATTGGATCAGGTATTGCTTCGAGTTTTAGTGGAAAATAAATAAATAAATAAATAAATAAATAAATAAATAAAATAAATAAATAAATAATTTGTATTTTTCATCCATACATTTGCATTGCCATAGCTGCGTTCAATGTTTTGTTTTTTATGGAGACATTCTAATAAACCATCCTGACAGTTGTTGATAATTTTCTGAGGATGTTTATGATGCTAGAATAGTCTCCCTTTGCATGATCGGTTATCAAGACCATAATGTTTATAATTACATTTTCATTATAGATTGGTCAACTACTCGACTGGAAGCTAAATGTGCTCCTTTTCTTTTTCTATCTTTGCAATATGGCAGTGCTTTAGATTTATTACATTTTAATTTGGATAGTTTGGAGTGAGCTCATTTGTTTGAACAAGAACATATGTCATGCTGTTTGGGTAGTCTGCAGTGAGTTTATTTGGTTTTAGTCACCAATTTCGGCTGCAATTTTGAGCTTTTTGCACTGCCTGATGATTGCAAACTCAGGTCTCATCCTGCCATGCAACCCACACGGCATGCTCTGTATTAGCTTTCTCACACAAGGGTTGTCGTTAACTGGTTGAGCCGAGTTAAGAAGGTAGCGAGTCAGCTGGCTTATTTGATTGGAACAGTAAGCAAGCCAGCTGGTTTGTGTGGTTGGAACAGTAAGAGAGCCTTACCTGGCTTTCTTAATTTCATTTCTCAAATTCGCATCTGAAATGGTGATGTTCAGATGGTAAGAAAATTTCGTTTGAGGGATTTTACATGTCGATTGCTATTTCATTCTTCATAATACAATGTGTATCTTCTTAACAGGTGCTTGGATGGAATGGACTGTCAAACGCCGGAGCCCACAATATTTGGTGCCCTTTGCCACCTAAACAATAGGTTTTTTTGTTTAACTAGCTTTTGTTTCTTGATATTGCAATCAATTAGGTAATTACTTTTCTTTTGATTACTAGCAAGACAATTATCAAGCTAAAACACAACTCACTCCTTGGAAAATGACTAGCATGCACTCCTACGTGAATTTTTTTATTGCCAGAAGTTGGAAATTTGGCCAGATGCAGGAACCAAATGAGCATGGCCATCAACAATCTTCTTCACTATACACTGTAATTAGTATTAGTTAGTTATGAGGTCAGTAAGTCATATTAGCTTATGGCCCTTCCATCTTTGCAAAAGTGCTCCATTTAATCCGTCCTTGTTTTTAATCTTAGTTCTTTTCTGCAGGTAAGGAAGATCAAATAGTAGAGCAGAGAGGGCTAGCTCTTAGATGTATCTTGGAATCCATGTGCATTACAATGTACATCACTGGATTGAGTAACAACATGCAGAGGTGAGAAACCTTCTCAGGAAATCCTGTAATTCATCTTAATCATACGATCATCGCAATAAAGTGTGGATGACTCTGTTAAACTGTCTGCACACCATGTTACATATAACCAATTCAGATTCAATGAAAGACAATAAGTTCAATGTCTGCTATTTCACATATCTTCATTTGCCTCTTTGTTACACTTTATATTTTGTTATGTTGGGTAATCTGTCTAGGCCTAATATTTTCTTCAAGAACACCGTATGATATCATATCTGATGTTATTGTTGCTCAAGACGAGGCACGCGCCATAGCTGTTTAGTTTGAACTTTTGAAGCGCAACAACTGTTCAGTTTCAGTCACACTGGTGGCAGAGATGGCGACTGAGGAGGCGTGTCGAGAGTGCTGGTGCTGCCCCAACAATCGAAGCACGATAGAAAACTGGTTTTTGAGGCCTCCTCTTAGAGAAAGGCTCAAATTATTAGATCATTCTCAAAAGGCCTAGCGAACAGTCAACTTAGGTGTTGAATCACAGAGCACTTTGTTATGTTTTAGTATTTTGTAATTTGTAATCACGAAGCACCTTACAACAAAAAATTAATTTGAAAAAAGAAAATTTTGATTGTGTTAGTCTTGTTCAATCTTAAAAGTTCACTAAAAACATTGCATGGGAAACATATATACATGAACCATCATCTTGATTGTCTTAGTTTTGTTGCTCCCATTGCAACATCGTGGGCATGAAACCAAAACCAATCGTGCTCAATCACAGGCACTGTCATCGTGTGAAAAATCCCTCTGGTCATCAGTTTGTCGAACCCTGCCATCCCTCCTCCCCATGATCGCTTGGGTTTGAGTTTCGAATTGCTCGTAGTTTTCCTTTTGGTCTCGTGCCTCGCTGCGCTGCCCCTCCCTCTGATTTTTCTTTCCAAAAACAAATCTCTAAAAACAGAAATAATCACATTACATATTGGCGGTGGTGATTATCTCCTTTTTCTATCATGTGTGATTCCTTCTTTCCCTGTAGCGAACAACTCTACAAAAGCGAGGCAGACAAGGAAGCATTCAGAAACCCGCATAGGTGGTATGGAGATACATTCAGAAACCCGCATAGATGGTATGGAGATGCGGCAGAACTTATTTGCAGCAGACCCGTGAGGAGATACGAAAGAAAAGAAAAGAAAAGAAAAATAAAGGGCATTTTAGTCATTTTTCATTTGGTCCATTATATGAAGCTGTTTTGCCAAACACTCTTTTTAAAATAGGCTAGCTTCATCGAGAAAGCTGCTTGTGAAGCTATTTTCCAAAAAAAAAACAGCTTTACTTGTGAAGATAAGCCGTGCCAAACAACCCTAAACTAGACAAACCCACAGAAGAAAAGACGACGACGATGAAGCTTACGCAGAGGGAATGCTACTGTGCAGCCAATCAATCAAACTAGACTTCATTTCACAGTTTATTAACTATATAAGTTGCTAGAGAAAACATGTCAAATCGTCACCTGCATCTCTAACTAAAGGGGTGTTTGGTTCAGCGAGCTAAAGTTTAGTCTGTGTCACATCAGATTTTGACTGGGGTTGACCATGGAGTTTTCGGATACTAATAAAAAAACAAATTATATATTCGGTGGATAATTCGCGACATGAATTTATTAAGGCTAATTAATCTGTCGTTAGCACATCTTGTTACTGTAGCAATTAGTGCTAATCATGGACTAATTAGACTAAAAAATCATCTCGCAAATTATCCTCATCCAATATTTTTAGTTTCGTAAATAGTCTATATTTCATACTCCATACATGTGTCCAAACATTCAATGTGATGGAGACTAAAATTTAGTCCCCAGAACCAAACAGGGCCTAAAGTGAATATGCATTATACATAGCTTCATTCATGTCGTACATTATTATTAGCAACAAACTTATGATGCCAAAAGAGCACGCAATTTGCAAGTATAAGCCATGTTACACCCATTTTTAAGGATAAAATGGAATGCATAACTTTATGTGCGCTCAGAGATCAATCACACATAAGTCGACAAATGAAAGAAAAGTATCATCATATTGTTTATTACATCACGATTATTAACACATAGTCTTTACACAAATGAAGCGAAAATAAAAATGTAACTCAGTCATGGTGACTCCAATCACATATACGTTGACTGGTTGACAACAAGTCTAATATTCATCATAACAATCCTCTTGTCAATCCTGATCATTTGCCCATCCTGATGTGTGAGGGAGATAGCAAGACTGAACACATATCGTACTCAACAAGTATAACATGTGGTATAATGAGGCTCAACAAAGGCATGACACGGTTCAACTGCATATAGCTTTTAATTGTCACAATTTTATCGTATGAGTAGCATCAAGTTTGCAATAATTCACACAATACACATATGATCGATGTAAAGATGAATAACGAATAGCAAAACACAAATTAAACCGATAAATATTCATCCATTCTGTGAAGGTCCAAGGTCGCTCGTATCCGTGAGCACGGCTAGTATACCAGTTTATTAAACTCTGCGCATAGGTGTACACTTTCACTGTAAGTCATGACTTCCAAATGCATGAGTTCACGACTCCCCAAAACACCGAAAATCATATAAAGTCATTCAAAAGTTTGTCTAACAAGTTAGGGCCACTAGATTTCTGTAACCTGCAAATATAGAGCCCTCCTTCCCTATGTCACATAACCGTATCCTATACCCATAATGACAGAAGCCGCACTACACGCATCCCGAGAAACACCCCTTTTGCGCCCTTTCGGGTAACCTCTAACAAGGTAGAAAAGGTCTTCCAAACAACTAGAGCTAGAGCCATATAGCCCTGACAGCTGTACTATTAATCCCGGATGTTCGTCCACAGATGAGTCCTTATAGAGAGAAACTAGAGCACCAAAATATAACCCCATGCTCTAGACCTCTTTTAATTATGAATAAAAGATCATCTTTTAGTGTTGTTGCATATTTCATTAATCACATTACAAGATTATAGTTTATGTTCAGCGCTAGCAAAAGCTACCCAATGCAAAATCCCAAAGATGACAAAGTATAGATCAAAACTAGAAAATCCTCAATGGCATTCACAGTAGACACATGCAATATGAATTTATATGGTTAAAGTGCATAGGAAGTCAAGGAAGATTCCACGTTATACTTGCCTTGATCAAAGTATAGCTCCTGCTGGTCCTGCTCTTTAAAGTACTACTCCTGATCACCCACGAACTGCTCACCGTCTATACTCGATAAATCATCAACATACAAGCATCCACAGGCAATCATACATGAAGCAAACAAAGAGATATAATTAGAACAGTACAACAACACTATCAAAATAGTATAAAAGGTTTATAAAACTATTCTACACGTTGCTACGATCACACAGACGTAAAGATCATGAAAAACGGAGTTGAAACGTGAAACTTATGAATTTACTAAGATTTCCTATAGATAAATAATTACTTTAATACAAACTCGAAATTTAAATATTACAAACCTAGTGTACAGTAGCCCTAACACGTAGAGCTCGAGAATACGAACCTAACGCAATTTAAACGGGTCAAATCGGAGTTACAATGAGCATTTTATGGCTAAAATAAAATCAGTGGCAAACTTGTAAATAAAGGAAAACATATTTTTGAAACTTATCGAGATCAACTACGCTTTCAAAAGAAGAAAACGTATTCGGGATTTACGTTTTGGCCCGCGGGTTCTAAACTGGAAAAACACAGGGTCTCTTTAGCAAAATTGACAGCGAAGGGGTATTCTTGATTTTTGGCCGTCGAATTTAAAATGAACAGCCGAGATCATATCAAGAGAGAGGGGAGTGAGCTGCCGACCGGCTACAGGAACCCGACGGCGGCGCCCTACAGGAACCCGACGGCGGCGCCCTGGCCGAAAAAGGCAAAAGCTCGTCGGCGTTTTTCAAAAGTGATGATTTCGGCCACCATTTGACACACGGCTGGTACCAATCGAAGGAGGAGCTTGACGCGAACTCACCCGCGTAGAAGAGGGAGGCGGGGACGGGTCGAGAACGGCGTGGAGCTCGGGATGGCGGGCGGCTAGGGCTGCGTCGCGTGAGCAACCGCTTCGGGGCGAGAACTGTTGCGGCGAGGGAGCACAATGGAGCGGAGGGGCTCGGGGCTCGGCTTAAATAGCCCCGGGGTTGCTCCAAGAATAGGAGATTGGACGCGGGATTTGGCGATGGTGAATAAGGAAGGCGACGTCGGCGTTGGCTTGGGGAGGAAGACGATGGCGCTGACGGGTGGGGTCGGGGAGTTAGCGGGAGAGAGCAGACGTAGCGCGCGCGCGGGGCTGGGCCAGCGACGAGCTGGGCTCGACCCACGGCGCGGAGCGAGGGAGAGAGGAGTGGCCCGCGCGAAAAGAACAGGGCCTGCAGGAGCGCTGCTGTTGGGCTACGACCTAGACTCAGCCCAAGACGGAGCGCACGGGGAGGAGACCGAGTGCCTGCGCTGCTGGGCTAGCAACTCGGTAAGGAGGAGACCGGGCGGGCCATACCGGAGGGAGGAGGAAATAGGCCAGCGGCCCAAACAGCCGAGAGAGAAAGAGGGAGAGTTGGGCTGTTGCGGACCAAAAGTCAGGGGAGAGGAAAAATCCTTTTCCTTTTCTTTTCTCAATTTTTCAAAGCTATTTTCCAAAAGATTTTGAATTCTCTTTTGTACTTGGATCAAACCACTCAATACAAAAAGTCCAATGCAGCAGCATAAGTGCACAACAATGTTTCTATCTTATATTTGATTTTAGATTAATAAAAATTATTACTTTTCTAAGTTGGCATGATCACAAAATTCATAATTAAATTCAATTTCCCCTATTTTGAAATGAAGCAAATTTTAGGGTGTTACAAGCCACAAGTCTGTATTTATAACTTGTGTGAGGATCCGAGTCAACTGGAAACACTACTATAACAAGAGCTCTGTGCATGAGTTGCCACTGCAGGGCCACAACTGCAACTATGTAGATTGTGAGCAGGATATCAGAGTTCCTTGCAGAAGAATGTATTGCTTAAAAGTTTGTTCTTGGCTACTGCAGATTATGCAATTAAAGTCACTTAAACCTTTTGCGGTTCACCCAATACCAAGACATGTTTCAGAATATGTTAATGTACATACAAGAAGGTTCATTGAAGCCTTGAGATAGAAAGGCCCAACAAATAATCAGTTATTCATCAAAGGCATCCAGAGAGGATTATGTTTGGACTTGGAGAATGAATTGATTTAAAAAGTCGCTTATCCATATCTTTCAGCACTAAGTACACCCTCACTGAGATGTCATAGGTCATGCAAAAGCTGAGCCGCACATTAAAAGGTCAGTTATATTTCATATTAATAATTTCAAAACATAAAGTAAGAATTTTGCTTGAGTAAATCACACTACGCTGACTCATCAGTCATCACATGAGATGATAGCAATTTGCTACATACTATGTGTCATGTACGGTAAGTCGTACTCCAGGCGCAGGCGCGCGCGTGATGTTCGGCGGGCATCTGAACGCGGGGCCAGAGAACAAGCCGAGCATGCAGCAGCGCATGGCGCCGGCCAGCCACAGATAGCAAGTGGCTAAGTTTAGGAAAGTAGCAATTTGGCAGGTAGCAATTTGGCAGGCTAGAGAATTAAGGAGCTTGCTCCATTTGTGTTGGCCGATGGCCTTATATTCCCATGTACTCAGCACTATTGGGAGGAAGGAAGAACCAAGTTATCTCCTACCTCTCTCTTTTCCCTAAGCCTGCGGTTGGGAGGAATAACCCCACCGGAGAAGACGGCCGAAGGCTACGAGTTGCGTAGCCGAGGTCCGGCGAGTCAAGGGTTCGACGCTCTTGACAGCTTGGTATCACGAGTCCGGCGATCTTCGCCTCACGCAGCCCTGCCCACCCGTCCACCAGCCGCGCCACCATCCCCAACCGCATCCACCACCAGTTCCGCCCCCTCCATCAACATGTCAGAGCCCACCCTAGCCGACGTCATGGAAATGATGAGGACCATGCAGGCCGACATCGCCCGCCTGAAGGAGAAGTCCGAATCGGAGTCCTCCAGCGGCGGCCACGCCGAGCGTCCTCGCGACTTCGATCGCCCGCCCAAGTTCCAGAAGTGGGAATTCCCGAGGTTTGATGGCAAGACCGATCCTCTCCTCTTCATCAACAAATGCGAGTCGTATTTTCGCCAACAGCGCACGCTAGCAGAGGAGCAAGTGGGGATGGCCTCGTACAACCTCGAGGGCATCGCACAACAGTGGTACATGCAACTCCAGGACGATGAGGGCACTCCATCGTGGCGCCGATTCAAGGAGCTGCTCGACCTGCGTTTCGGGCCAACCCTCCGTTCCGCGCCACTCTTCGAGCTCGCCGAGTGTCGCCGTACCGGCACGGTTGAGGAGTACTCCAACCGATTCCAGGAGCTCCTCCCACGAGCAGGCCGCCTGGATGAGGGGCAACGCGTCCAACTCTACACCGGCGGGCTGCTGCCGCCGATCAGCGACGCGGTGCGGATCCTCAACCCCGGCACCCTCAACCACGCTATGAGCCTGGCGCGGCAGGTGGAGCAGATGGAGATCGCCAAGATGGAGATCGCCAAACTCCAGGCGCAGGCCAAGCCAGGGGCGCGCGGCCTTCTACCGCCTCCGCCGCCCCGACCGGCGTTCCAAGCACTGCCGGCTCAGCCGGCCCCGTTGGCGCTGCCTGCGCCGCCGGTGGGTGCAGCACCGGCCCGTGGCGAGGGCCCCAGGCGCCTGTCCCCCGAGGAGATGGCTGATCGGCGCCGCCAAGGCCTGTGTTTTAACTGTAACGAGAAGTATTCTCGTGGCCACAACCGTTTTTGCAAGCGCATTTTCTTCGTGGATGGAGTGGAGATCGATACGGCCGACGATGCAGCAGACACAGGCGGAGCCGACACCGACGCTCCCTGTTTCTCCCTGCAGGCCGTGGCCGGAGTTGCGCCGGCGGACACCATGCAGATCACCGTCACCCTTGGGCCGGCCTCCCTGGTGGCGCTGCTCGACTCGGGGAGCACCCACAACTTCATCTCGGCGGCGGCAGCGCACCAGTCGGGCATCCCCATCCAGCGCCGACCCCGCCTCACGGCCATGGTGGCCAACGGCGAACGGATCACCTGCGCCGGCGTCCTTCGCAACGCGCCGCTCCACGTCGAGGGCGAGCCCTACCCGGCCGATCTCTTCGTCATGCCGTTGGCCGGGTACGACGTCGTCCTCGGCACACGCTGGCTCGGGGCCCTGGGACCGATCGTGTGGGACCTAACCCGTCGCCGCATGACGTTCCACCGCCCGGGGCGCTGCATCTCGTGGGCGGGCACGCCCAGCGCCACTGTACCAGCAGTGCGCACCGTGACAGGGGGGGACGCGCTCCTGGAGGCGCTCCTGGACTCGTTTGGGGGGCTCTTCGCGGCGCCTACCGGCCTGCCTCCCAAGCGCGCCCACGACCATCGCATCCTCCTCAAGCCCGACGCGTCGCCTGTGGCCGTCCGCCCGTACCGCTACCCGGCTGCCCACAAGGACGAGCTGGAGCGGCAGTGCGCCGCGATGATCGACCAGGGGATCGTGCGCCGCAGCGACTCCTCGTTCTCGTCGCCGGTCCTCCTGGTGAAGAAGCCCGATGGCTCCTGGCGCTTCTGCGTCGACTACAGAGCCCTGAACGCCCTCACCATCAAGGACGCGTTCCCGATCCCAGTGGTGGAGGAGCTGCTCGATGAGCTCCACGGCGCCAAGTTCTTCACCAAGCTTGATCTTCGGTCGGGCTACCACCAGGTGCGGATGCGGCCTGAGGACGTGCACAAGACCGCGTTCCGCACCCACGATGGCTTGTACGAGTTCCTCGTCATGGCGTTCGGGCTCTGCAACGCCCCCGCTACGTTCCAGGCGCTGATGAACGACGTGCTCCGGCCGTTCCTCCGACGGTTCGTCCTAGTCTTTTTTGATGACATATTAATCTACAGCAAAACATGGGCAGACCACCTCCGCCATCTACGGGCCGTCCTCGACGAACTGCAACGCCATCAGCTATTCGTCAAGCGCTCGAAGTGCTCGTTCGGCGCGCCATCCGTCGCCTACCTCGGCCACGTCATCTCCGCTGCCGGGGTAGCCATGGACCCGGCCAAGGTGGCTGCCATTCACGACTGGCCGCCGCCTCGCTCGGTTCGGGCTGTTCGGGGCTTCCTCGGCCTCGCCGGGTACTACCGCCGCTTCGTCCACAACTACGGCACGGTGGCTGCCCCCTTGACGGCCCTCCTAAAGAAGGATGGCTTCGCCTGGGATGACGCGGCCATGGCGGCCTTTGGGGCGCTCAAGGCAGCCGTGTCGTCTGCTCCCGTCCTCGCCATGCCTGACTTCAGCAAGATGTTCGTGGTTGAGTGCGACGCATCCTCCACAGACTTCGGCGCGGTGCTTGTCCAGGAGGGGCACCCGGTCGCCTTCTTCAGCCGGCCGATCGCGCCCCGACATCGCGCGCTCGCCGCCTACGAGCGCGAACTCATCGGCTTGGTACAGGCCGTCCGGCACTGGAGGCCGTACCTGTGGGGACGGCACTTCATCGTCAAGACTGATCATTTCAGTCTCAAGTACCTCCTCGACCAGCGACTGGCCACGATACCCCAACATCATTGGGTTGGCAAGCTTCTGGGCTTCGATTTCGCGGTGGAGTACCGCTCGGGCGCCACGAACACCGTCGCAGACGCACTGTCCAGACGGGACACCGAGGAGGGCGCGCTGCTGGCCATCTCAGCGCCCCGCTTCGACTTCGTCGAGCGTCTACGGCAAGCACAGGCGACCGACCCGGCTCTTGTCGCCATCTACGACGACATCCGCGCCGGCACGCGTACAGCACCATGGTCCATTGTGGGCGGGATGGTCGCCATGGAGGGCCGCCTCTACATCCCGGCCTCTTCGCCACTACTGCAGGAGATCGTGGCTGCTGTTCATGATGATGGCCACGAAGGCGTCCTCCGCACCCTCCATCGCCTACGGCGCGATTTCCATTTCCCCAACATGCGCCGTGTTGTGCAGGATTTCGTCAGGGCGTGCGGCACGTGCCAAAAGTTCAAGTCCGACCACCTACGGCCGGCTGGTCTGCTACAGCCCTTGCCGATCCCATCAGGGGTCTGGTCGGACATCAGCATCGACTTCATCGAAGCTCTGCCACGCATCCACGGCAAGACCGTCATCCTCACCGTCGTCGACCGCTTCAGCAAGTACTGCCACTTCATCCCGCTGGCACACCCGTACACGGCGGAATCGGTGGCGCACGCGTTCTTCGCCGAGGTGGTGCGGCTGCACGGCGTCCCGCAGTCCATCGTCTCGGACCGCGACCCTGTCTTCACGTCGGCATTCTGGACGGAGCTGATGGCACTCACGGGCACCAAGCTGTTCATGTCCTCCGCCTTCCACCCGCAAACCGACGGCCAATCGGAGGCCGCCAACCGCGTCATCGCCATGTACCTTCGCTGCTTCACCGGCGATCGCCCCCGGCAATGGCTCCGGTGGCTTCCTTGGGCGGAGTACACCTACAACACCGCATACCAGTCTTCGCTTCGGGAGACGCCGTTCCGGGTGGTCTACGGCCGTGATCCGCCATCCATCAGGTCCTACGAGCCGGGAGACGCGCGCGTGCCCGCGGTGGCACAGGAGATGGAGGACCGCAAGGCCTTCCTCGACGACGTCCGCTTCCGTCTTCATCAGGCGCAGGAATCCCAGAAACGTTCCTATGATCAGCATCACCGGCAGGTCACCTACCAAGTCGGTGACTGGGCCCTACTTCGCCTCCGACAACGGCCTTCGGCAACACTGCCACGGTCGTCCGCTGGCAAGCTCAAGCCCCGCTACGTCGGCCCCTACCGCGTTGAGGAGGTCATCAACGCCGTGGCCGTACGGCTGCAGCTTCCGGCCGGTGCCCGAATTCACGACGTCTTCCATGTGGGCGTCCTTAAGAAGTTCGTGGGAGCGCCACCGGCTGTTCCACCGGTGCTGCCGGCCACACTCAATGGCGCGGTGGTGTCTGCGCCTGCTCGTGTCCTGGCTGGTCGTCTAGCTCGCGGCGTCCAACAAGTCCTGGTCCAGTGGCAAGGTGAGCCGGAGTCCTCTGCCACCTGGGAGGATTTCGATGACTTCAAAGCCAGCTTCCCAACGTTCCAGCTCGAGGACGAGCTGGCTTTCGAGCCCGGGAGAGATGTCATGTACGGTAAGTCGTACTCCAGGCGCAGGCGCGCGCGTGATGTTCGGCGGGCATCTGAACGCGGGGCCAGAGAACAAGCCGAGCATGCAGCAGCGCATGGCGCCGGCCAGCCACAGATAGCAAGTGGCTAAGTTTAGGAAAGTAGCAATTTGGCAGGTAGCAATTTGGCAGGCTAGAGAATTAAGGAGCTTGCTCCATTTGTGTTGGCCGATGGCCTTATATTCCCATGTACTCAGCACTATTGGGAGGAAGGAAGAACCAAGTTATCTCCTACCTCTCTCTTTTCCCTAAGCCTGCGGTTGGGAGGAATAACCCCACCGGAGAAGACGGCCGAAGGCTACGAGTTGCGTAGCCGAGGTCCGGCGAGTCAAGGGTTCGACGCTCTTGACACTATGACTGTAGCTCAATACCAGATATCCTAAAAAGGGCAACAGAAGGACAGAAAAAATAGAATACACTGTTATTCTGAGAGGGACACAAGAGAGGAGATGCATACGGCTAGACAGCAAAAAAAAATCTGACATGTAGCGACCCAGAACCCAGTACTACTATTAGGCAATAGAATGAGATCTCACCGTTTGTCTTAAATAAGCAAGAATAGGTCATACTGGCTCCCTATCAGGTGGTCCTGAACCTAAGAGACTCACATGGATGTAAGTCAGAGGATCCGAGGATCCATATCGATCTGTTTTATTTTGCATGGATAAGACACCTACATCAAGCCATACTTGCACCAAGGTTGACGTCAGCACAGCATCGAACCCATGGTCCAGCAGCACCTATGTAGCTCGAAAGTGTTCATCATTGTTAACTCTGTTAGGATATAATATTCTTAAATTCTAAGCTTCAGCATGCTTCTGTACAAATAGCAAAGAGGACAAACCGTTTCGATGTCTCACTCATGCTAGATTGACTAAACCAAATGGGTTGCCAAATTATACTACTTGCTGATGGTCAGGTAGTCAGGACTATATGCTTAAAACAGACTGGTAATTTAGAAAGCAGTTACTTTTCAGTTTTGAAGCCAAAGAACCAAAACATATTTCATAGTCCAAATTGTAGAACTATTGTTCCCAATATCAGCCATTTTTCATTTTTGCAATCAGCAATCAACAACACAGCTACAAAATGAAAAGTAGAAAGTAGACAGAAGTAAGAGGCAACATACAATCTTGAAATCTGAACTTCATGTATCGTGATTCTGATGAAGTGATGATATAAAGAACAATGCTGCAGAGGTGCAGACACTTCTCAATTAGGGACCAAACTTGTCCTTCAAAAGCTAAAACCACTTTTAAGTCCCATAATCCACAAGTGGCCAGTCCAGACAGTTAGCATTATGCCCTTTAAAACAGACTAAAAGGAGTAAACAACTGCAGCCTCAAATATAAAGCTTCTTCGTTCAATCACATGTTGAGTCACCACTGTGCAAGCAAGTCAAGAAAAAGTTAATAAAATGGACCGCACATGGATACTCAAGATCCTCATCGATCCAGTGTAGTTTAAGTTGCCAATGCTTGGGCTTGAGCTGGAAAACTCAGGCTTGGAAAATAGCCAGTTACCATCAGGGCTATGAACCATCAGATGTAATTTGGTGCATGTCTAGAATGTTAAATCAACAGACATCATGATGAAGGATTTCACAAATTTGGTACAGAAAGGAGCCATCAAATAGATGCTACCATTTTAGACAAATTCCACAGCATCAAGTATATTTGATCCGTACAAAGATGTGAGCCACCTCCATTCACAAACTCATGTATTTCTCCATCCACTTCAATCACACTCCGCCCAATATCCTTCCTCATCCCCTCATCACTCATCAACTTCCTAATCCTCAAAACATCACCCCACATTCCTTCATCAGCATAGATATTTGACAGAAGAACATAGACTCCAGAATCATCAGCTCCAAGATTTGCAAGATGTTCCACTGATAACTCAGCCAGCTCAACACAACTATGGCTTCGGCAGGCAGCAAGAAGAGATCCCCACAATTCTGGAGTTGGTTCCATGGGCATTGTCTCTATAGCATGCCTGGCCTGATCCAAACGTCCGGCACGGCCAAGTAGATCAACCAATGCACCATAATGTTCTATCTTGGGATCTATCCCAAAATCCTTTTTCATTCTGTGAAATATTTCTAAACCCTCTGAGACCAAGCCAGCATGTGTGCAAGCAGTCAGAATGGCAAGTAAACTAAGATCATCCACTGCAACCCTTTCTGCCTCCATTCGATGGAACAGCATGACAGCATCCAGACCATAACCATGAGTTCCAAGTCCAATAATCATCACATTCCAAGTGACCACACTCCTTTCAGCCATGCTTTCAAAGATCAACATGGCAAGATCCAAGCGTCCACATTTCATGTACATGTCTATCAAAGCTGTCTGCACCACAACATCAGACAGCACCTTCTTCTTCTCCAAGTAAGAGTGAAGCCATCTTCCTTGCTCCAAAGCGCCCAGCTGAGCACAAGCACTAACAGCCCCAACAGCAGCGACCCTATCAGGCCTTACGCCACACCGTAGCATACTCTGGAAATGCTCCAAAGCCTCCTTGGCCTCCCCACACCTGACATGCCCATCAATGACAATGCTCCACGAGATCACATTCCGCTCTGGCATTTCCTCAAACAGTGACCTCGCCTCATCCATCCTTCCGTGCCTAGCATAACCATCCAGCATCGAGTTCCAGCACACCAAATCCCTCTCGGGCATTTGATCAAACAACTCCCGCGCACGGTCCACACCAGCACCACCTTGCTTCCCATACCCGTCGATCAAGGCCCCCCAGGAGAACGCGTCTCTCTGCGGCATTTCGTCGAACAGCTCCTGCGCGAGGCCCATCTCCCCGCACCCGACGTACACAGCGACCATGGAGTTCCACGAGACGAGATCCCGCGAGACGCCACCTGCCTCGTCGAACACCTTCCTGCCCGAGCGGCAGTCCAGGATCCTACAGTAGAAGCTGATGAGCGCGTTCACAGTGAAGAGGTCCGCGCCCAGGCCCCTCCTCACGGCCTCGGCATGAACCAGGAGTCCGGCCCTGCAGCCAGGCGCGCAGCCGCAGGCCTTGAGGACAGCGGGGAACGTGTAGGCGTCGGGCCGCACGGCGCAACGGTGCATCCGCGCGAAGTAGAGCAGCGCGGCGCGGGGGCGCGCGGGGGTGTGGAGGCGGATGGCGGTGTTCCAGGGAAATGGGTCGCGGGCGGCGGGCTCCGGGAGGCACTCGAAGACGGCGTCCGCGAGCGCGGCGGCGCCGGGGACGGATGCGAGGGCGAGAAGGAGGAGGTTGGAGAGGCGCAGCGGGGAAACGGCGGGTGGCCCGAGGTGAGGAGGAGGGCGTGGCACTGGAGCGCGTGGGAGGCGGACCTGCACGCGCGGAGGCGGGAGAGGAGCGTCGGCAGGGCGACGGCGGGACAGGGAGGCCGCATCGATCAGGCATGGCCGCTTCAAACTCTGACCAAGCCAAGTGTAGCCGTGTAAGCAGTAGGAGAGTACTCCTAGGAGACGAAGAGTGAATTCCCCGAGGGATTATTTAGTGGGCTGGCTATTGATGGGCCTTAGCGAGCCCATTTCCCTGCGGCTTGGCTAGCACCGACGCCTTGTTGGAACTAAAGGAGCGCGCGCCGAGTCTGCGCACCTGCGCGGAGCGCAACTTAGTTTAGTCCCACCTCGGGGACTTTGGATGAGCGGAGCCAGAGGAACGCTATAAAACAAGACCCTAGGCACCAGATCAACTCATATCTTTCTCGGTCTTTTGGCTAAGGGCCGGTTTAGATGTAAATTTTTTTTATAAAATGGTACTGTAGCTATTTTTTTTTGTTATTTGGTAAATATTGTTTAATCATGGTCTGTCTATTTTGTTTAAGCTGTGTAATTAGTTTTATTTTTTATATTATATTTAATGTTTTATTTATGTGTTAAAAGATTTGTTGTGACGGTCTGAAAAATTTTATAAAAATTTTTTGGGAACTAAATAGGGTCTAAGATAAGTGTGGTATCTGTTCTTATCAGTTTAGCATCGGCTACGTTTGATATTAAATTTATATTTTGTGGGGAGGCCCCTCCACAGTAGCTTGCTACTGGGGTCCTCGCGTGTCGCTCGGGCGTTGCACTGCTGCCCGAGCCTGGCGTGCCCCAACCAAGGCGAAATGAAAAGTTTTTCGTGGGCCTCCAGTTAGACGGCTATTTTTATCTGAGATCCAATTTGTGTACTTGTTGGGCTCCCAATTAAAGTACAGAGAGCACATTTTGTTTACTTGTTGGGCCTCCTGTTAACTCTTCTGTAACAGAGGGTCAATAGGAGCATGAGCGGCCTAAAGTAAAGGATGAGCTTGAGCTTGCCAGGCAAATAGGTTTAAGGAATGGCTGGCTAAGAGGGTATGCGAATGAACAAGGAAAATGCTTTAAAAATTTAAAATTCAGTATCAAGTGCATCGGAAGAAATAAAACCTGTTTTCTTCTTGGGTTAAGTTTCAAACCATAAATTTGATCAATATATAGTTTATACCCTTATTTTGGTCAATGGTTATTGCTCTTTACAGTGTTTTGTCTATTATTAATTTCAACTTTATCCATAGAATATAAGCTCTACTTCTTGTTTTGAATACTTGTAACGTTCGTCTCTTAATCACAAATGATATGACAAGCTCGTTTTTGTTAACAACAAACACATCTTCATTTCAACAGCATCGAGGTGTTATCAGCGATACAGAGTTGTATGTTACTCATTGTAGGGCTTTCACTAAAGGGCACTGGTTTTCTTGAGCCAGGTTGGTGCAAGTAATCATGGAAACAGGGGAAATTTGTGCGTGTACAGCTACAAATACTTGCTTTGCTTCTTAGAAAATTTTAATCCAATAGTATTCTGATTTATGCATACAAACAAGAATAAAAATTTTGTATGTGGAGATACCCGAGAACTGTTCGGGTGAATGTCACCCATCTCAGTTACACAGAAACGATGAAGGGATCGGTTGATCGGAGAAGGCGACACTCGGAACGGAAAATAGCAGCAAAGGCTATATCTAAATTTGGAATAATATTATACAATAGCAATACCGAGCTACACACACGGCGCCTTCGGCGATGCGTGCATGCCGCTGAGGCAGACTCGCAGCGGGCAGGGGCGGACGACGCGCGCACGACGGCTTGGCTCCCCGCGCGCGGCAAGCCGGCACGGCAATGGCGCTCCCGACCATCCCTCACCGAGCCCTCCTCCTCCTCCTCTACGTCGTCCTCCTCGCGCGCCCCGCCGCCGGCGCCGGCACTGGCTCGGAGTTCGACGACGGCACCTCGCCTAAGTTCCCCGGCTGCGACAACACGCTCCAGAAGGTGAAAGTGACGTACTGGGTGGACGGCGACGAGCGGAGCAGCCTGACGGGGATCAGCGCGAGGTTCGGCGCGGTCCTGCCGGACGCGGCGTCCGACGACCAGAAGCAGCGGGCCGCCGTGCCCAGCCCCAAGACCGGCTGCGCCAAGTCGTCCGCGCAGCTCGCCGGCTCCATCGCCGTGGCGGTGCGCGGGGAGTGCACGTTCATCGAGAAGGCTAAGGCGGCCGAGGCCGGCGGCGCCGTGGCGCTGCTCCTCGTCAACGACGGGGACGACCTGCAGAGGATGGTCTGCTCCGACAAGGACCCGCCGCCCAACATCGGCATCCCCGTCGTCATGGTGGCCAAATCCGCCGGCGACAAGGTCCAGTCGGCCATCGGGGACGGGTCCAAGGGTGAGAACAGATAGCTACGCGTTCCCAGTACCTCCACGCTCTCATGTGCCACGTACGTACCCATTTTTATCCATCCATGATTCGGTTCCCTTGCGTGCAGTCGACATTCTCATGTACGCGCCGCTGAAGCCGTCCTTCGACGGCGCCATACCTTTCCTCTGGATGATGGCCGTCGGCACGGTGGCCTGCGCCTCCGTGTGGACCGTCGCCGTCGTCGGAGAAGAGGTACGTACGTACACACGCACAAAAGAAACCGAATGTCGATCGGGCTGCAGAAGCTTGCGAGAATACTGAAATGATGTCCATGTGGCAACGACTGCCTTTGTTGTTGTAGCCTACCAAGCAGGGCGATGTTTCCCTGGGTGGGGAGGAGAACCCGGACGCCGAGGTCGTGGAGCTGCAAACCCAGACGGCGCTCGTGTTCATCATCACGTCCTCGCTTGTCCTGCTCTTCCTCTTCTTCTTCAACTCCAGCTGGTCCGCCTGGCTCCTGGTTTTCCTCTTCTGCCTCGGGGGCGTCCAGGTACATACCCAATAATTCCAATGAACTGTGCTGGTTCACATGATCGACGCAGCTAATGTACGAAGTGCAGTCACCTCATTTGTAACTTGTCATCATCTACTTGCAGGGAATGGAATACGTGGCATCATCTCTCATTGTAAGGTGTGCATACATTGGTGTGCTATCTATTCTGTGCTTGGTTGCATACGCCTAGCTAGTTCTTGAAAAACTGCTGCGTGCAGACTCTGCCAGCGGTGTCGCGAGGCGAAAGCGAAGCTTCCTGCTCTAGGGAACGTGAAGGTGGTCACGCTAGTCATCTTGCCGCTAGCCTTCATCTTCGCCTTGGCCTGGGCCACACACCAGAACTCACCACTTGCTTGGGTTGGTCAGAACCTCATGGTACGTAAGATCCATGGGCCTGTGTCCGAGCCCAATGTGCTCTCATTATTCACGGTACTTGTTGCTCTTTCATCAGTGACTGTGCTCACTGACACGGTTCTTCTTCATTCAGGGCATCTGCATGATGATTCTAGTATTGCAAGTGGTGCATATGCCAAACATAAAAGTACGAGCGGTTATGGACTGACATGCTATGGTTCAACAAGTCTTCAAGATGATGTCTTTTCTTCATCTGCCTTTGTCAACTGGAGCACATCTCTGACTCTGACGAGGTTTAGATCATTTTTTCAGGTTGCATCGGCACTCCTTGTGGCGGCTTTTTTCTACGACATATTCTGGGTCTTCATATCACCCCTTATATTCAAGAAAAGCGTCATGATCACAGTAAGTTTGAAATCAAATCACAGATGGCTACTGAACACATCATGTCGTGAGCTGAGCATAGCCGAAATGAAATCTCGCAAAAATTCAGGTTGCTCGTGGCAGCGATGATGGGCCGAGCCTTCCCATGGTGTTGAAGATGCCAAAGGAGTTCGATTCGTGGAATGGGTATGACATGATTGGATTCGGGGACATTCTCTTCCCAGGACTGCTTGTTGCTTTCAGTTTCAGGTGAATACCTCAAGTGGACTCTGATTTCATCCACAGTTTCAGATATACAACAAAATTGTTTCTTCGCCTGAAACTTACCATCTGCTACTGAACTGTAGATTTGACAGAACACACGGCAAAGACTTGACAGACGGCTATTTCCTCTGCCTAATGATCGGTTATGCCTTCGGTATGTAGCAGTCAGTCCATCTCTGAATCTAATTTCAGAGAAGAACAGTACTGCTTACATTAACAATGTCATGCCTTTCTGCCTTTTGAGATAATCTCCAGCTCCCTTACCTGATTCATTTTTTTTTAAAAAAATGTCATGCCAATGCAGGCTTGTCATGCACATATGTTGGATTGTACCTAATGAACAGTGGCCAGCCAGCTCTGCTCTACCTTGTTCCTTCAACACTAGGTACCAGAGCACCAGAAATTTTGATTCCTTTTTACACATTCTGGTGGGCAATGTATCAGAGTTCTTATAGCTATTGTTGCGTCGAATTTGTGCAGGAGTTATCGTCTTGCTTGGAGCGAAGAGGGGGGAGCTCAGTCAGCTCTGGAACGCCAAGGTGTAGCCTGCCTGGGAGGCTCATATGCTGATATGATGGCATTGGTTGCAGGCTTAAAACGGGCTTTGGTTAAGCTAGACTTGTGCTCATGTATCTGATGGGTTTGGGTGAAATTATGCCAAGCATCAGCATGATCCATGGTTAGGAAATTTCTTTGTTTCAGCACGCAATACACACTCGAAGGGTGTTTAAATTATACTAGCCTGCTGCAGTGCACACTGCAAGTCAAAGTCGGTAGCGTGATGTAAATTTGAGCAAAATTAGACGATATTAGTTCCTAACATGTTTGATTACAGGCAATGTAAATGTAAAGTTCCTATAGTCATTCAGAAGCTGCTCCATTTCCTGGTCAATTGTCGACAGGCTCCCTCCGTTCTAAAATGTATATAGCTTTTTTTTAATCTTAAGTTAAACTTCTCAAATGTGAATAAAGTTTATAGAAAAATGTAACAACATCTACTATATAAAATTAGTTTTATTAAGTTCATCATAAAATATGTGTTTGGTAGTGTATTTATTTGATATTATAGATGATGCTAATAAAACTCTTATATGACTGCTCAAAGGTAGATAAGTTTAACTTGAAATAAAACTAAAACGATTTATATACAAGGAGCAAATGCTATAGACCTTCAGAAAGACTAAACTTTGTGTGAAGAGAAAGTTTGCATTCTGGATATTTATCGTCTGGGAATACGGACAATTTTTCGTCTTATCTTGTGAAACTTGATTTGTTTAACTTTGATTTGGGCAAACATTGTGAGTTTGTAATATTTCATAGTGATTGTGTTTCAATGTGTTTTAAACAACTTTTAGTGTAGTTCACCGTAAGAACATGGTCACCACATAGGGACAACACTACATATATTATATAGAGGGTAAAGTATATAAATTGCACGCCAATCTCGTTTTTAACTTTGAACTAGTTCCAAATAATGAGCATGACTACAAACAATGCAGCAGATATCAATGTGAGGAGAGGTAGAGGAAGACCGAAGCTGACATAGGAGAGGCAATAAAAAGAGATTAAAGGGTTGGGATATACCTAGAGATCTTTATTTGGATATGAGTGCTTGAAAAACAGCTATTAATGTGCCTGAATCATGTCTAGGGGCTTATGTTGGGTTTCAACTCTAACCTACATGAGCCCAAGCCTACATCGGGTCGGGTTGGCCCAAGCCCGCTTGACACCGTGCCGTGCCGTGCCGTGCTCGGGCCGGACCAAAATAACGGGCTTCGGGCTAGGCCAGCGGCCACGGGCTACATGGCCATCTATAGTAATATCCATACATATCCCATTCAGTTCATCCAAGAGCCACATTTATCAGGTTTTGATAGTTGTATAAGCGTTAACGATAGGAAATTCATCTGCGGCGTTGTTCCCCTCTAGTCGTCGTAGATTAAAAAACTCACTGTGACAACAACCGCGCTCCGCCGCGCCTCCTGCACGCCTTGCTCTCCACCGTGCCTCCCGCCGGCCTTCCTCTCCACCGCAGCCACTCCTACACCATCGTGGCGTGCTGCCGTGCTCCCCCTAGACCATACAGCCGTTGCCACCCACCGCACGAGGTCACACCCACTTGACTGCTGTTGTCAGCTCTACCGCGCGCGCCTCTATCATTGGAGGCAACGCCGTTGCTCACGGGGGGTGCACAACCGCCCGCCCGCTATCATCCTCCTTCTCCACCATCACTGCATAGCTAGATCTCGCTGTGTAGTGCTCCTCCGCCCGCCCGGCTGCCAGGATTTGCTGAAAGCGCATGTTGCAAATATATGTTTCAAATATTTCAGTCGTTTTGTTGCAAGTGTTTCAGATGCATGTTACAAAAGTTGATTGGGATGTTGCATATGTTGCAATAGTTGTACACGTATGTTATAAAGGTCTGTTACCAATGTTTCATCTGTGTTTTCGGACACATGTTGCAAGTGTGTTTATTTGGATGTTGCATCATTGCATGTGTTTTATTTGGGTGTTGCTTATGTTTGTAAAGGTTTTCAAGTGTTTTCGGATGTATTTTTAAGTGTTTTCAGAAGCATGTTGCAAGTGTGTGTTTCAAATGTTTCGCTTGTTTTAGACATATGTTGCAAGTGTTTTATCTGAATGTTGCATATACAGTGGCTACACACATATGTTTCAAATGTTTTACATGTTTTAGACGTATGTTGCAGCAAGTCCTCCATATTGCAAGTGTTTCATGAGGCGCAGGCGATCCCCACGGGCAGGCGAGCGCTGGGGTGCGCAGCAAGGCAAGCAGAGACATAGGCGCACAACATGGCGCGGGCGAGCAGCGGGGCGCATATGAGCAGGAGCAGGGCGCGGGTAAGCAACAACATAGCGAGCAGCACGCGGTGAGCAGCAGGGCTGGCATGCATGCTCCGATGCGCGTCCGTGTGTGGGGACAACCAGAGGGAGCGTGTGGGAGACAACCACCCGACGTGGGACCCGTCGCAGAGGCAGGGGCGCTGGAGTGTTGCCGTTTTCTGTCGATCTGTTTTGGCCGCTGGCGGGCCCAGCTATTAACCTAGGGAGGTGCGCTCCGGTGGTTGTTCGGTCGCACATCCGCTAGTGTGCAGGGGTGAGTGCGCCGCGTGGAGCGCACGGACGAGCACGCGCCGGGCTGAGTGGCGGGCATGAGGCGGGCGTCCAGACGCTAGTACGCTCCTTTTATAAAGTGTCCTTTTCATAGTTCAAAATAAAAAATCAGACTACCATGCAAGTTGAAGATTGAGAAATATACTTTACTCTATTGCGTTGATTTTGTGTCCACAGTAAAAGAAGAAGAAACTTGGATTCATGGCTCAATTGCGACTTTTGTTTTTTTTAAAGGAAAGATGCTTATTGTGACTTACTAGCTAGTGTTAAGATGTGTCGGTCCAGTTGTTATCAAGATGATCATAAAGGCCACAGGAGAAGACAAAAGGGTCCTCCTGTTGCTACCATGCCAAATATTTTGATGATAAGTAAAAGTTGGAATTACCATAAATTTGACAATAAAGGGTGTGTTTAGTTCTCCATTTCATCCAAAAAAAATTTAGGTTTTGACCCATCATTTTGCAGAATGGAACTAAACACTATGCAAATTTTTTGGTAAAATGATATCCATTCTCCATTTTGGATTTTGGCCTCAAGAGGCCAAAAAAGAGCCAAAAAGCACTCACCCACCCCATGAAAAATTTGGCATTTTGGATGGAACTAAACACACCCATAAAAATTTTGGCATTTTGCATTTCATAATTCCAAAGTAGTTGGCATTTTGCATTTTGCATTCTATGGGGAACTAAACACAACCTAAAAATATGAGATATTGACTAGTTTTGGCAGCAAACTCAGTAACAGCAAAATGTTTGACATTCCCAAGTTTTGGCAACTAAATTTCGTTCATCAACCAATCAACGTGGATACACTTCATCTAAGGGTGTGTTTAGTTCTCCATTTCACTCAAAAAATTTTGGGTTTTGGCCCATCATTTTATAGAATGGAACTAAACACCATGCAAAAATTTTTAGCAAAAAGGTATCCATTCTCCATTTTAGATTTTGGCCTCAAGAGGCAAAAAAAGGCAAAAAGCCAAAAAGCCCTCACCCACCCCATGAAAAATTTGGCATTTTAGATGGAACTAAATACACTCATGAAAATTTTGGCATTTTGTATTTCATCATTCCAAAGTAGTTGGTATTTTGCATTTTGCATTTCATGGAACTAACCACAACTTAAATGCAATGCGACGGTTGGGTCAATGGCACAAGGTAATTCACGTTTAAATTTAGAATCCAGGAATCTTAAAATAATTCATAGTAATCCAAGATTTAGTTTTGCAATGAATCTATTTATCGGAGAATAGGAGTTGTTAAGAATTATTATTAGTGATCAATTTTGTTAATCACGTCATTAGCAACTGCTAATGACAGTTCAAGATTAGGCCCCTTCGAAGCGCCCTTAGGCATAGATAGACACCTTTTCGTATGAGTCACTGACAAGGCAACTGCCTTTTTTATATACGTACAACACTGTTCATCAAAATAGAACATCGGTCATTTTCATCGGCCACAATTTACTTTCACACGTTATCAGTACTGCTCTACACTATCGTTAGAAGGCTAGAGTAGAAGTTTGTCAGAGATCTCGCCAGAACTTCACCGGAGTCGCTTACCAACTGAAGGTAGAAGATGTCGACCCTGCTCCTTCCATGAACGCGATGGTGGACTCCATCACCAACGCGGTGGAGTCTGTCACTCACCGCAGCGGTCACCACCCCGGAGGCCTTCGCCGCTCCTTGCTCCCGAGCGTTGTGTGCTGCGTCCTCCGTGACATTCAGGGCCACCGCATCCCTCCTTGCGCGGAGCAGTGGTGGCCGTCCCTCATCGCCGCACCTAGAAGCCCGCTCGTCGCCGCGCCCGGTGCCGTACCCAGTCCTCCGTTCGTCCACGCTCGAGTACGCCCCCGACGTCTGCCCGACGCATGGCCATGACATGTTCATCAGACGCGTGGTGGCATCACCGAGGACATCGCTGATGCCGTCATCGCTGCCGAGGCCCCCGATGTCGCTGCTACCCACCGCGTTCACCGTGCCACGGAACGGAGGAGGTGGCTCCATAGCCTCGAGCCTTGGTGCCTCTTCGCTCCCCAACAACGGTGGCACAGCGAGGTGGCCGCCGGGCTTCGCCTACAACCTCGACGTCATCCTCCTGCCTCCGCCACCTCCATTCCATCCGCGCTCCTATGCCGACATGGCGACCAGCCGCCACCAAGACTAGCGCCGGACCGCCCTCCCGCACAGTAATGCCCTCGAAACTGGGTTCGCCTCTTCCTTGAATGAGGGGAGGTGGTTCCCTGCCTCTGAGCGGCAACTGAAGAGCCGGTGGGGGCGGATCCACCATTCCCGGTTGGCAGTGACGACCTTTGTGGTCGGAGCTCGTCGAAGATGGGTGGGATTCGCCCTGCCGGCCGACCTCCATGGCTAGAATACGGGCTTCGGGCCTGATCCGCCATGAGAGGAAAGGGGGGAGGAGGAAGAGGCACAAGACGACGAACATCGACGAGGGCAAGGCGGCGGCTGACGGCGGCGGCTGAAGAACGGCGAGCGGCGGCGACAGGACAAGCGACGACGGTGGCTGGACGGTTGAGCGGGCGGTTAGGGTTTCCAACCCTAACCATCTGCCTTATATAGGCCGTGGCGGCGCTGCCTCGCCTAGGCCAGATTGGCGGCCTGAGCCCAGGTTACAGCCCGCACGAGCCCGCGCCTCCCCATCGGCCTTCGCTAGGTCGCGCGCCTGGCCGTTTCGTTGGGCCACACCTGGTTGGCTGGGCCGTCACTGGGCTGGCTGCTCGCTTGGGCCTCTTTTATTTTCGTTTTGTGCCTAGAATTGTTTTTCTTTATTATTTTCTACCAGCAGTACTTTAGTTAATTAGTATATCTTTTAGCTAATTTAAATTCTGCAAGAACATCAAATATTTGCCTTGTTGTTGTTGTTGTTGTTGTTGTTGTTCTGTATCTGCTGTAACAGTGTTGTACATTGTCATTGTAAATATCATTTGTGGTTTGATTATATTATTGTATAATGCAATGTGTTTTCTATTATATTTTGGAGTATGTGGTGCTCCCAAACACCGTTTTCCACCACATACAATTACATTTGTGACTGAGTATTATTATTGTGATATGTTGGTGCCCCTGTTTTGCACCAACATATATGTTACATTTGTAATTTTATAATAGAATTGGGTATGTAGGGGGCACCAAACCACTTTTTAGCATCATATACAAGTTAAATTTGTTATGTTGACTTAGTTGCAATTTCACAAAGTTATTCATAGAATTAGAAACCTTTAAACTCTATAGGTTTAAATATCTACATAATTTTGGAGTATTATAAATGGTCTATATCCATTTTCTTATCATATTTTGATAATTACACAAGATAGTAGAGCCCTAAGCAAAGACTGCATTTAATTCACTTGGGAATTATCTTGCCCCAAGACCATGCTTAGGCAGCAATATATTTGTCTACTATAAAGATTTACTCTTTGACTTTGACTTCGAGACTATCTGTCTTGTATATACCAAAATCTATAATGATTTGTTGTACGGTCTATACTTTATGTTACTACCTACAACACTCCAAAGTTATACTAAGATATAAACTTTAAAATATTGCACCTTGTATTACAACATTACCATGTTAATTTTAATTTACCATAATTAATCCATAGTTGTCCATGTAGGATCATGGCCACTAAGGAGTTCGAGGAACTCGCGTTAGATGGTAGCAATTATCCTACCTGGGCTTCTGATATCAAGATAACACTTGCTTCTCGTAGTCTTTTGGCTACAATTTAGGAACCCCAACAAGGGGTTGTCTTGCAAGAAAAGCGTACCTATATTGCTTTAGCCTTACTACGGATTTATATTCATAAGGACTTCAAATCTAAATACCTTATGATTGAAAATCTTCGTGAATTATGGGTTGCTCTTAAAGAACACTATGATCAGCAAAAGAAACTTATTTGGCCTGAGGCCAATCATGAATGGAATAACTTACGTCTCCAAGATTTTAAATCTGTGGCAGACTATAATCATGCTGTTCATAGGATTTGTTCTAGGTTAAAGTTTTGCGAAAAAGAACCAACATACGTAGACAAAATAGAGAAAAGTCTCTCTACTATGCTTCCGTCTGATAGAGTATTGCAACAACAATACAGGGCTAAAATTTATCAGCTTTATTCCTAGCTCATCCATACATTGACTTAGGCAGAAAAACATGATGAACTTCTTTTGAAAAATCATCATAAGCGCCCTGTTGGTTCGGCGCCTTTGCCTGAGGTACACAATGTACAGAAAAATCCTAGGAATAAGAAGTTCAATGGACCTGATCCAAAGAACAAAACTGGTAAATGCAAACATAACAGGAGACAAAGGCCTAATTCAAACAAGAGGAAGAAGGAAAATATGAAATCCAAAAATGACAATAAGTGTCATAGATGTGGGGATTTTTCGCATTTTGCCAAGAATTCCCGTGCACCTAAGCATCCGGTAGCCTTGTACCAAAAGTCCTTAAAAGAGGCCAAGCCAGCAGGAGACACGAGATATAAGGCACACTTCAATCTTGTATCTGAGGCTGTTCCGACAACGAATTATTCCAATCAGGCCACTAAGGAACAAGTGAACAACAATTCTCTTAACATTGAAGAAAACCTTCCATCGATGGACAACATGCTCCTAGACTTTGGTTTTGGAGATATGTTTGGAGATTTTGAGTAATCTCGGTCAAGGATTCATATCATATTAGATAATTGTTGTAATAGTATAAGTCATACAAACTTATAATAGTTTGGGTTGTATTAGTTAGTTTGCTTATGAGTTGTACAAATTTGTTTATATTGTTATTAAGATTGTAGCAACTCATTGATATTGTAATATCATACTCTTATATTTGATATTCAATATATTGTATGTATAATTCTATATATTACATTTGAGTATTTATTTTACATTTATTTTACATATAGATGTCTGTTGACCTCAATCCAAAGGAGGAAGAATTATGCCTTGTGGACTCATGTACCATAAACTCTATACTTAGAGAGATGAAATATTTCTAGACTCTTAAGAAAAAGAGAAGGAAATATTATGACCATTGCTGGTCGAGACGTGTTAATAGTTAGCCTAGGACGAGCCACTCTTACTCTCCCTATGGGTACGCAGATTATGATAGAGGATGCCTTGTTGTATCCTAACTCGACTTGTATCCTTCTAAGTTTTAGAGACGTCCGTAAGAATGGTTTCCATGTGGAAACACATATGGATAATAAAGAAGAATTTCTATTCTTTACCAAACTTACTGGATATGGCAAACAAATCTGTGAAAAGATTTCCTCACTCCAAACTGAATTTTACTATACATACATAAAACCCATAGAACATATTGCTTATAAGATAATTTTCCAAAATATCGATACATTCCGAAACTGGCATGATCGACTTGGGCACCTGGAATAGGTACGATGAAGAAAATTATTAGTTATTCCATAGGTCATGATATGGAAAATGTTAAATTTCCCCAAAATAAAGATTTTTGCTGCACTGTTTGTGCCACAGGAAAATTAATTTTAAGACCATCATATCTTAAAATTCGAGCTGAACCACTTAAATTCCTTGAAAGGATTCAAGGAGATATTTGTGGTCCGATCCAACCATTGTCGGGGCCGTTCAGGTACTTCATTGTTTTGATAGACGCATCTACTAGATGGTCTCATGTGTCACTTTTATCGACACGCAACCATGTTTTTGCCAAAATAATGGCTCAACTTATTAAGTTGAAGGCACATTATCCTAAACATTGGATTCAATCTATCCAAATAGACAATGTTGCTGAATTCTCATCCCGTGCTTTTAATTATTACTGCATGGCATTGAGAATTCAGGTTCAGCATTTAGTTCCTTATGTACATACACAAAATGGTTTGGCTAAATCGTTAATTAAAAGAATCAAGCTTATTGCAAGACCTATGTTGACAAATTGTAAATTGCCTACGTCATGTTGGGGTCATGCAGTTCTACACGCTGCTGACCTAATCTAACTATGACCAACTGTGTATCACTAAACCTTCCCATTGCAATTAGTACGTAGGAATCCTCTGAGTATTTCTCATTTGTGTAAGTTTGGGTGCGCTGTCTATGTACCCATCTCACCACCTCAGCGGACATCAATAGGTCCTCACAGGAAATTGGGGATCTATGTAGGATATTCATCTTCGTCGATCATTAAGTATTTAGAACCCCTTACGGGAGATCTATTTACAGCCCAGTTCGCTGATTGTATTTTTAATGAGAATCATTTTCCAGCATTAGGGGGAGAATTGTAACAAAAGAAATGCCAGGAAATTGATTGGAATGCAGAAAGCATTTCATTTTCTGATCCACGTACTACTGAAACTGAACTACAAGTTCAAAGAATTATTGATTTACAAAATATTGCAAACAATCTGCCAGATGCTTTCTCTGATTATAAAAGTGTTACAAAGTCTCTCTATCTTGCAAGAAATGTGCCTAAAAGAGTGGAGGTACCTAATAAAACCACTCAACCTCTAATTGGCAAAAGAGGGGGAGAAGCACTTCTAAGAGGCAAGATGTGATTGCTGGCAAACAAAAGAAGACTAGAAATGCAACTCAACCTTTGGTTGAAAAACACCTAGAGGACATACAATGTCCTGTGGATATAAGTGATCCACAATCCAGCTCAGTTATGCGCATAAACACTGAGAATGGAACATCATAAGACCCTACATCCATTGTTCCGGGAAGTCATGATGAATCTTTAAGGGTATACGAAATTGCTATAAATTTCACAGAGACTGGAGAGTCTTATAATCGTAAGTCCATAATAGTCGACATATATTTCTCTGAACAAATTGCAAATATCCTTCTGACCGATTTTGATCCTAAGTCTATGACTGAGTGCAAGAAGCGCTCAGACTAGGATAAGTGGAAGGTTGCAATTGAAACAGAGATTGCATCGCTTAATAAAAGGAAAGTGTTTTCGGCTATAATGCCAACGCCTCCTAGTATCTTCCCTGTGGGATACAAATGTGTTTTTGTCCGTAAAAGGAACGAAAACAATAAAGTGGTGAGATATAAAGCAAGACTAATGGCACAAGGTTTTACGCAAAGATCTGGCGTTGATTTCAATGAAACTTACTCTCTAGTAATGAGCGGTATCACTGGCAGTACATAATCGTCTATCTATGGTACAATCGGTTAAGTGAATTCCTTAAACAGAAGGGATACACAAATAATGATGACTGTCCATGTGTCTTCATTAAGAAATCATCAACAGAATTTTGTATCATATCAGTCTACGTCGATGATCTTAACATCATTGGCAACGAACCTGATATCAATGAAGCACGTCATCATTTGAAGACGGAGTTTGAGATGAAAGATTTGGGTCAAACCAAATTTTTCTTAGGTTTACAACTTGAGCACTTTTATTCCGGTATATTTATATACCAAGCTGCCTATGTTCAAAAGGTATTTGAGAAATTCAATATGGATAAGTCATATTCAACAAAAACTCCGATGGTCGTAAGGTCCATAGATATTGAGAAGGATCCCTTTAGACCATCGGATGAAGGCGAAGAAGTATTGGGACCACAAGTCCCATATCTTAGTGTCGTTGGAGCACTAATGTATCTTGCTAATAGCACTCAGTCGGTTATTGCATTTGTAGTAAATTTGCTAGCAAGACATAGTGCTAAACCTACTAAACGTCATTGGGTAGGAGTTAAAACGGTTTTGAGATACCTCAATGGCACTAGAGATCTTAGATTGTTCTATAGCAGAAATCAAGATCCAATTTTGTTAGGATATACAGATGCTGGTTATTTATTAGATCCCCACAATGGCAGATCACAAACAGGCTCTGTATTCTTGCAAGGTGGAACAACAATATCTTAGAAGTCTTCAAAGCAGACATTAGTATCTACGTCTACCGATCATTCTGAAATAATAGCTTTATATGAAGCATCACGCGAATGCGTATGGCTTCGCAGAATGATAAACCACATAGTACAATTAAGTGGTATTGGTGTACTTGATACGCCTACAATTATCTTTGAGGATAATTCAGCATATGTTACTCAAATGAAATCATGTTATATTAAGAGTAATATGACTAAGCATATTATTCCCAAGTTGTTCTACCCCCACGAGCTCCAAAAGAATAGAGAAATTGAAATCTTGCAAACTAAGTCACGTGATAATCTAGCAGATTTATTCATAAAATCTCTACCATACTCCGCATTTCGTAAATGTGTTGAGGGCATTGGTATGAGAAGACTAAGAGACTTGCAAGAATCAGGGGGAGAATTTCTCTAAATAAAACATGCTTCAATTATACATTATACTCTTTTCCTTTATATGAGTTTTACTCTTCAGAGTTTTCTCACATAAAGTTTTTAACGAGGTAATGGTAACACATAGTAAATGTCATATTATCTATTTTCCTCAGAGAGGTTTTTCAAGGTAATATTATGATATATTGATCCTTGATCAAATTATTTTAGACTATGTCTTTGGGGATACCCAAAGAGTCTATTAACATTGAAAGTAATATATATCATGATGTTTTTCCTTATTTTTATCCCTGGGTTTTTAAGGAGTTTTACTGATATACTTTGGTTTTTTTCACAGGGTTTTCCAAAGCTTCAAGACGATGACTGATGAACAAACAACAAAGCCTACAAGGATCAAATTGATCAGAAGGAGTGTTAAGAATTATTATTAGTGGTCAATTTTGTTAATCACGTCATTAGCAACTGCTAATGACAGTTCAAGGTTAGACCCCTTCGAAGCGTCCTTAGACATAGATAGACACCTTTTTCGTATGGAAAAAGTCTACTTGACCCCCCTAACTATGGAGGTGGTCTAGTTTACCCCATCAACTATGAAACAGTCTAATTTACTCCTTGAACTTTGCAAAACCGGCTAAATCACCCCCTCGAGCGGTTTTGGACGGTGGTTTTGCTACAGTAACATTAGGTTGCTACAGTAACCGTTGTTTTGTCCTTTCTTTTTATTTATTTCGTCTGAATCTTTGAAAAATCATAGTAAATCATAAAAAAAAATCATAAAATGAAAAATCTAATTTTGTTGGACTCCACATGAGTAGATCTACATATTGAATATATAATATAGTATGCTTTAGTACAAAGTTTTTGTTGTATGAATTATTCAAATTAATTACAGAAAAAAAATAGATCAAAATTTACAGCAAAAACTTTGTACTAAAGCATACTATATTATATGTTCACTGTGTAGATCTACTCACGTGGAGTTCAACAAAATTGGATTTTTCATTTTATGATTTTTTTGTGATTTACTATGATTTTTCAAAGATTCAGACGAAATAAATAAAAAGGAAAAGGACAAAAACATGGGTACTGTAGCGACTGTTGTTATTGTAGCAAAACCACCGTCAAAACCGCTCGAGGAGGCGGTTTGGCCGGTTTTGTAATGTTCAAGAGATAAATTAGATCGTTTTATAGTTGAGGGGGTAAATTAGACCACTCATAGTTAGGGGTAAGTAGATTTTTTTCTTTTTCGTATTAGTCACTGTCAAGGCAACTGCCTTTTGTATATACGTACAACACTGTTCATTGAAATAGAACATCGGTCATTTTCATCGACCACAATTTACTTTCACAGGAGTGATGAAAAGACAGAACTCCAGTGCTTCTTCCCGGTGAATCTATTAGAACGCCGGTGCTTCTTCCCGGTGAATCTATTTAACCACATTTATTTAACCACTGGAAACTTACTTTACCTTTTTAACTTGGACAAGCCGCATGATCACTCGATCAGCAATTAATCACCTTGCCCTTCCAAGCCGCATGATTTGGGTCTTCTCTTCCCCTTTTTAACTTGGATCATCGCTTCGACCTCCAGCTCCGACCACGGTGACTCGGTGAGCATAGCAACGCCGCTTCCGCGCCTGGGTCCGATCCCCGCGCCGCCCGCACAAAATTCCACGCTGGTACGCCTTCTCGTCTACTTGTCCACCGTCGCTACCGTTTCCCTTTCCTGGATCTGAATTTTCGCCCCGCGTAGCGCAGATGCCGCTCGGACGGGAGGATTGATCTCGGGGCCCATGAGCTTGCCGGGGAGGAAGGCCCCGGCGGGGGTCCCCGGAGTCCGGCGGTGGCTCGTCACCGTCGTCGTGTCGGTGCTGGGGCTGGTGCTGACCCTCGTGGTGATATCGCTGTCCCAGGGCTCGTCCCAGCCTCGGACGTCGCTGCACGACTACCTCCCCGCCGGAGTTACTGGCCTTGGGAAGCGTTCGTCGTCGGAGCGTGCTGATGGAAACAGCAGCGGCGCTGCAGTTGGGGAGGAATTGTCGCAGGGCGGACGGGAACCCTTAGTGGAGCAGAATGGTCAGGGTGGTGACGCGAATTCAAGCCAAACTTCTGCAGTTACAGGAAAGATGGATGACAACGAGCCGGATCCAGTTGCTTCCAGTGATGCCACAGCAACTCCTGACGAAGATACATCTAACGAATCACAAAAGGCTGAGCAAGGTGAACTGTTAGTTCGTTTCCCTGAGATTTCTGCACAGCATATTTACCAACATGAATGGATTGGGATGTCATTTGTCATTGTACTGTAGTGATTTATTAGATTCATCATCGTATCAGAGTATCTGGGATAGCAGGAATTGATCTTTGTTTTCTGACTGTGCAGATACTTGCGATCTATATCGTGGAGAGTGGGTTACTGATTCTTCTGGGCCGCTATACACAAACAACTCTTGCCCTATCATCACACAGATGCAGAATTGCCAGGGAAATGGGCGACCGGATAAGGACTATGAGAATTGGAGATGGAAACCAGAACAGTGTAACCTCCCACGTTTTGATGCAAGGAAGTTCTTGGAGTTGATGAGAGGCAAGACACTTGCGTTTGTCGGGGATTCAGTTGCTCGGAATCAGATGGAGTCCCTCCTTTGCATTCTGTGGCAGGTGAGATACCTCCTGCTACTGTTCAGAATCTTACATTTGCATTAGTGTAATTAAGATAAAATCATGGCCTGCCAAATACTTTATGCGACTAGTTTACTAACTTATACCCTGTCAAAAAAAATGTATGTAAGTGCAAACAAATTCCTAGGCATTTTTACAGATGATGATGTACCCTAGGTCAAACATCATCGTTTTATTTCATTGGAGACCTTTTCTCTAAAAAATAACTTTTACCGATAAGAAAAAAAATGGAAAATAACTAGATCCTTCCATCCATACCCTTACAGAGTTACAGGTAGGAGGCTCTATGAGTTAGATTTGCTTAAAAGTGTGTATTTCATCAGGATACCTATTTCAGAAGCTCTTATGGGAGTTCCGAAGACTAATACTAAGATTAGTAGCTTTCCTTTTCTCATCATGTTTGACATTAATCTCTCCTGAACACTTCTTAACAATCTTTTATCCCTAGAATACAGTAAATGTAATATGAAGGGCAACTTTAAACAGTTCTGTGTTTCTACATTCAATGTATTTGTAGCATTTGTTCTCAGGCAACATATATCTGCTTCATTGTCTTAAAGCATTTGGTGTTCTCCTTTTTATAGGTAGATGTCCCACAAAACCGAGGCAACAAAAGGATGCATAAGTGGCTCTTCAAGTCAACTAAAACAACTATCGCCCGTGTCTGGTCTTCTTGGTTAGTGCACAGGTCAACTGAAGCTATGGGCATTGCTCCTAAGGGTATTGATAAGGTTTTTCTGGATATTCCTGATGAGACCTTCATGGAGTTCCTCCCAAGGTTTGATGTACTTGTCCTTTCCTCTGGCCACTGGTTTGCCAAACGATCAGCCTATATCCTGAATGGGAATGTTGTTGGAGGGCAGCTTTGGTGGCCTCGTAAAGCAGGAAAAATGCAGGTCAACAATGTGGATGCTTTTGGTATCTCTGTCGAGACTTGCCTAACTGCTGTGGCGACTAACCCAAATTTCACAGGCCTAGCTATTGTGCGAACATGGTCACCTGATCATTATGAAGGTGGAGCATGGAACACTGGTGGATCATGCACTGGAAAGGTCAAGCCCTTGGATGAAGTGGTGAGGAATGGCTTTACTGATGCAATGCATGAAAAGCAGGTTGCAGGCTTCAGGAAGGCAGTGAAGAATGCGGGGGAACACGTTTCCAGGTTGAAATTGATGGATATCACTGAACCCTTTGCCTTCAGGGCTGATGGTCATCCTGGCCCGTATAGAAGTCCTGACCCAAACAAGAAGACACAGAGAGGGCCAGATGGAAAACCTCCACCTCAGGATTGTTTGCATTGGTGCATGCCAGGACCAGTAGACACCTGGAATGAGATGTTGCTAGAGACCATAAGGAGAGAGTTTGAGAGAGATAGAACCTGAGAATAGAAATTACTGGCTACTTCACCATCACGTGATACATTCTGCGCTGCAAACATCATTGGCATGTATCGCAGCACTTAGCATGTTGTGTTTACCATAGATAGGAAGGAACATAGTTTCGGATACGTAAGATTCACTGTATTTTTTCTGACACATTCTTGGACATCATTTTCTTGCCAAATTTTGTGGACCTGAAGTCCAGTAATGTCAACTGATATTACGTGCTGTCTTTGTACTAGTCAACCCGGTTTGGTGTAATAGAATGAATATGTAACAGGCAGAAACGAGATAATCATTCGCTGAAAAATCGCTTTTAATTGCCATTTTTTTTTGTGTATTTTTGCACAAGAAGGAGATGCAGTTATTCTTGAAATTGTAAATATGTTTTTTTTTTGGGCGTGGCATATATGGTGTTTTTGGTTCTGCCAATACGCATGATCTTTGATACGTTAGGTGGAGAATGGTGCTGTTGCCTGCAGAAATTCTGTATTGTGTGTGACTACCAGTGTACTAGAGACAGCTTGGAGGATAATACCTCTATTCCAAATTATAAGTTGCTTTGACTTTTTTCATCTATTTTGATATATATCCAAACATAATATTATATTTCGGTGCATAGCAAAATAGATGAATCAAGAAAATCAAAGGGACTTGTAATCGAGAACAGAGAGAGCATTATTGTCTAGAAAGAAGTCAGCCGGATGAAGCTAGTTAACAGAACTTATCAGTCATAGTACAGTGTTTTTCTCTCACAATAAAACAGCATCAGCCGGTTTATCAGACGCAGAAACCATCAGCCGAACAACTCCCAACTATCTTTTTACTCGCTGTGGAAAATGGAAGTGAAAGCATTGATGTTAGTGATACGGTAAGACCCACACCTAAGCCTTTATTAGAGCAAGTACAGTAATGGGCTTATAGCCAAGTTAGCCAGCATTTTTGCTGATGTGGAGAAGATAAGAGAGGACAGAGCAGAGAGCTTGGCTCTTATTCTAGCACCAAGTCGGGCACGGAAGCATAGACATTTGTTGGCTCAATAGTTATGTGAGGAGGAGTAGGAACAGAATAATAAAAAATATTTTTTATAGCCAAATAAGAAACAACTATTATATGACTTGGCTCTTATAATTTGACTTATAGCCATGCATTTGGCTTTATTATTAACCTTGCTCTTATTGGACTTGGCCTTGCTTTTGGGTTCAACTAGCTTGACCAGCTTGGATAGGACAAGGATCAGGGCTAGACGCTAGACACATGATTAACAAGTGTCAGCATAACAAAAGCTACGGCAATTTCAAATCCTCTGAAATTGCAGTGAGGCAAACTGTCATACTATCATCACGCACCAGTTCAACAGAATCCCATGGCCACTTCAGATAAAATTTTGCGCATGGTGAATAATATTCGCAACTGCCATCCAGTTTACGGTTCTCAAGAACATGGACCTCTTAAGAAAGTGAACATAGAGTGCAACTATAAAAAATAGAACAGAACGGCTAGCGCCCGGACACCCGCGCCTGCAGTCGTTTTCAATGCCGTTTCACGCATCGACGCGGGCCCACGTCGGCCCGAGCATCACCAGCATCGAGAAAGAGAGAGGGGGGGCGGCGGATGCCCAGCCGGCGCCAGAGGAGGAGGAGACACTGATGCTGATGCAAGGCAACAGAAAAGCGAGGAGCGTGATGCAACACTCGATCTATTTTTGAAAACATCCAAATGCAACACTTGCAACATACGTTTGAAGGCCGATGAAACACTTGAAACATGCATATGAAACACTTGCTGCAACATCAGATCTACTTTTGAAACATCAAGATTGAAAACATTTGCAACATATGTACAGAAACACTTGGAACATACTTCCGAAACACTTGTAAAAATATATGCAACATCTAGATAAAACACTTGTAAACATACGTCTGGAAAAACAGATGAAACATTCAGAACATACACTTGAAACATATGTGTATAGACATTGCAACATGTACAATATCTTGATCTACTTTTATAACATCAAGATGAAACACTTGCAACATCCAGATGAAACATCTGAAACACTTGAAATATATGCTTGCAACATGGGCTTTCAACACAATGTCATCTTGTTACTCGAACGAATGGAGGCTTGTCATTGTGGAACTCGATGCCGGCACGGAGGTTGACGGCGGCGCACGGAGCTCGTCATGGGGCAGCAGCGTGGGCAACTCGCTGACGAGACAGCTTCACACGATGCTCACCCCCTCTCCTTCTTGTTGGAGTATCCATAGTGGAGGCTCGCCGGCTCGGTGGAGGCGGCCGCGGCTCGTCAGATCGGTGGAGGCGACCACAGCAAGCGGGTCGGCCATGGGAGCAGGCAACATGGTGGAGCGCGACCGTGGGCAGCGCGGTGGAGACAGGGCAGTGCGGTTGAGACAGACAAGAGCGAGAGAGGTCATGGTGGAGATTTTTTTTTGCAGGGTGCGGACGAGAGGGAGCGAATGATAGCGGATGGGAGAGACGCGCTGTGTGGAATCATTATCGAAAATAGAAATATTAGTGATCCCAGCAGGATTGGCGAGAAAGATAGTTCCAGGATTGAGGAAGAAACAAAAACATTCGACTGCCATAATTGTGGATCCGCTTGTGTTAAGAAAAAGCGTGAACAACTGCTCCTCTAGATGAAAGTTCTTTTTTTTCATGAAAGCTCTCGGGCTTGTTTATTTATACATAGAAAAAAGAGAGAAATTCATGGTCGGTCCCTCAACTTAGCAAGAGGTGTCACCTAGGTTCCTCTACTTTAAAAATGTTATTTCTAGGTCCTGAAGTTGGCTTCGGATGTCATCTGGGTCCCTTAATTTGGCTTCGGGTGTTATCCAGGTCCCAACGGGTCCAAACTTGCTATGGATGCTGACGTGGCGCGATCCTACATGTGGGTCTCACATGTCAGTTAGTTATATTTCTATTTTTTTATTTTTATTTTGAGGTACTGTAACTACAAGCCCTTAAATATTCCAAAAATTGTATCTTTTTCGTATGATCTTGGATGAAGATTATTTTTATATAAAAATTGTAGCTCTAGACGAGATATACGACTTTCTAGATTTGAGTTTTTTAATTTAAGGTCGTTAAGATGCTCAAAAAAATTAAACAAATTTTTAGCAGTATATTAATCGCGTACAAGCATTTGTCGCCTTGGAAAAATCATATTTTTGTTATATGCTGTCAAATGGAGATACTTTCTATATGAAAGTTGTAGCTCTTAATGGGATCTACGACTTTATAGTTTTGAGTTTTTTAATTTGAGGTTGCTAAGATGCCTAAAAAATTAAATAAATTTTCAGTAATATATTAATTCCTGAAAGTTTGTTTATTTTTTCTGAGCATCTTAACGACCTCAAATTAAAAAAACTCAAAACTAGAAAGTTATAGATCTCATTAAGAGCTATAACTTCTATATAGAAAGTATCTTCATTTGACAGCATATAAGAAAGATATGATTTTTCCAAGGCAACAAGCGCTTGTACGCGATTAATATACTGCTAAAAATTTATTTAATTTTTTTGAGCATTATAACGACCTCAAATTAAAAAACTTAAAACCATAAAGTTATAAATCCCATTAAGAGGTACAACTTTCATATATAAAGTATCTCCTTTAACAGCATATAAGAAAGATATGATTTTTCCTAAGCGCTTGTATGTGATTAATATAATGCTGAAAATTTATTTAATTTTTTTGAGCATCTTAACTACCACAAATTAAAAAAATATCAAAACTAGAAAGCCGTAGATCTCATCGAGAGCTACAATTTTTATATAAAAATTATCTTGATCTGAGATCGTATAGATATCACATCTACACTACCTCGAAATAGAAATAAAAATAAATAGAAATATAATTAACTGACGTGTGGGCCCCACATATAGGACCGAGCCACGTCAGCATCCATAGCGGGTTTGGACCGGTTGGGACCTGGATGACACCCGAAGCCAAGTTCAGAGACCCAGATGACATCTGAAGGCAAGTTCATGGACCAAGAAATGACATTTTGAAAGTAGAGAGACCTAGGTGACACCTCTTGCCAAGTTCAGGACCCAGAAATAACATTTTAAAAGTAGAGAGACCTAGATAACACGTCTTACCAAGTTAAGGACCGGGCATAAATTTTTCTGTAGAAAAAACTTACAGAACAGCATCGACAAGCTGAACTTGCCCATCTTGACAACGAGACTGCATCTTGAAGGGAGAGAATGCGGTAGTGCTTGACATGAGTACGGAGGCCCTTCAACTTCAAATGTGTTTCCTTGTCTAGCATGCCTGGCACTAGCAGGTGATACAAAGGAGTTGGACATTACTTAGTTACTGTGGGATACATGGTAGTATCTGGCATACAAATGTATGTTTTGGAGTAAGTCTATCGTAGATCTACACATTCTACAAATTATTTTGGTATTCAAATACCTCAAATAAAAAAACGCTGAACTACAGAGCTGTGGGTCTCAGTATGGGTTTACTTTTTTTTTATAAACTATATATTTATCTTTGCTATGAAAAGTTTTGATTTTGCAAATTTGACCAACCCATGGTGTACATAATAACTCGTCATTTATCAGTTAAGAAATATAAAAGAGGTCACATGAAGGATGCTAAGTAATTGTCTATATGTAACAGTGAGGCGGTCACAAAAATTTCTTCAAACTTCTAAAAATTCTGAGAAAAGTCTCAGAGATAGGAGACACAAGAACCTAAATAATATATTTAGAGCTTATAAAAATATCTTTAGAAGGTTCTAAAAAATTATATTCAATGACGTTGCATAAATGGTGTTTGGTCTTTGTTGACACATGATCTTTATATGTAAGTCGTTTTGTCATGGTTCTAAGTCAAACTTATGTAGTTTTGACTGAGGGGGTGTTTAGTTTTCGGCATAAAAATTTTTAGGGTGTCACATCGAATATTTCATGGGATATCAGAAGAGGTATTCGGATACTAATAAAAAAAACTAATTACATAACTCGCCTGAAAACCGCGAGACAAATTTATTAAGCCCAATTAATCCGTCATTAGCACATGTTTACTATAGCACAACATTGTCAAATCATGGATTAATTAGGCTTAAAAAATTCGTCTCGTAAATTTATCGCAATCTGTGTAATTAGTTATTTTTTTATCTATATTTAATACTCTATACATGTATCCAAACATTCAATATGACGGGGTGAAAATTTTTTAGAAGGAACTAAACACCCCCCTAACGTGGGCTGGCTGCAAGTCACGGACTAGTGGACCGACAGATGATGAAACTTGGGAGTTGGGAGCCTGTCCGAGGCCTCGTTTAGATTCAAAAACTTTCACCCAAAACTATCATATCGAATCTTGCGGCACATGTATGGAGCATTAAATGTAGACGAAAAAAACTAATTGTACAGTTTGGTTGGAAATCACGAGACGAATGTTTTGAGCCTAATTAGTCAGTGATTTGACACTAAAGTCCTACAGTAACAAATATGCTAATGACGGATTAATTAGCTTAATAAATGCGTCTCGTGATTTTTTAGGCAAGCTATGTAATTAGTTTTTTATTAGTATCTGAAAACCCTTCCGACATCGGACGGAATATCCGGCGTAACATTTTCACCAAAAAGTTTTTGTATCTAAACAAGGCCAAGTCAAACTCGTTTGATGCTAGGGAGTGTGTAGTTGGAAGGTGAAAATTTTTTGGGTGTCACATCAGATGTTTTATGGGATGTCAGAAGGAGTTTTCGGATATTAATTAAAAAACTAATTACATAACACGCTGGAAAATGCGAGACGAATTTATTAAGCCCAATTAAGCCATCATTAGCACACGTGTGTTATTGTAGCACTTAAGGCTAATCATGGACTAATTAGGCTTAAAAGATTCGTCTCGTGGTTTCCAACCAAACTATGTAATTAGTTTTTTTTCGTCTACATTTAGTACTCCATGCATGTGTCCAAATATTCGATGTGATGGGGTGAAAAAATTTTAGGTGAGAACTAAACACGCCCTAAGTTTACAAAAAATGCACAAACATCTACTACACGAAACAAGATTCATTAGATAGATCGTTAGATACATATTTTGATAGTGCATTTATTAGATATTATATATGCTAATATAATTTATGATAAACTTGTCAAAATTAGATAAGTTTGACTTAAGAAGAATTGAAATGACTCACAATTTGGAACGGAGGGTTATTTTCAGAAGCAATTGCACAACAACTTGTTAGAAGGAAGGTCTATTTTCTCCCTACATCTCCTCTAAAGAAACTTGATACTCTAATTTGTTCTCGGTTAAACTATTTCCAGTTTGATCAAGTTTATTTGTTAACATTTATGACACCAGTTAGTGATTCTTTTTGTAAAAAAAACATGACCAAACCTAAGATAGTCTGATTTATAGAACAAAACTAAAATATTAATTTGTTTGGACGGATATACTAGTACCACTTATCAGTTAGGTGGAGATCGTCCACAGAAAGTTTAGTGACAGTTTGTAGTGCATCCAGTCCCTTCGTAGAGCTTCACGCTATCGATATGTGTTTGTGAGATAATAATGAATCGCATTATGCTCTGCAAAAGGTCAGCCGGATGGAGCTTTAACTGATCAAACATCGTTTTACCCGCTGTGGAAAAAGGAAGTGGGACGTGCAATATAGCCACTGGGCTGCGCTGCGAGTGAGAGCTGCAACTATTGGGTGTCTTGACGATGAAGTCGGTCTTGAATTAAGGTATAAATTTCAAGTGTCCATCCATGATCATCTCTGTCACTTGGAAGCTTCTGAATGCCCGATAGGTCCACGAAATTCAGCTTTCAGATGAGGTTTTGGTTCATCAGAGGAAGAAACATGAGATTTACTACTGGAAAAGAAGCATGACCCCGACAAAATTCTATTCGCATGATGAGCCTAAACAGCGGCCCTGTGATGTGACACTTCTCCAGTCAGTAACGTCAATCGCCGCAGAGCTCAAGATAACATTGTTTTTGCCCTTGGTTAGTTCCCTAATTCTCTCCCAAATTTCACTATGCAAAAAGAAGATTTCCCATCACATCAAAATGTCAGCAAATGCATGGAGTACTAAATGTTGATAAAATCAAAAACTAATTGCACAGTTTTGTTGTACTTTGCGAGACGAACATTTTAAGCCTAGTTAGTTAAAATTTGGATAATTTTTACCAAATACAAACGAAATGCTACAGGAATTCTGATACAGTATTTTTCTTCTCAATTCTCTCATCTAAACGAGGCCTTTGTCAGCTATCATCCTAGGCTTTGATCTCATCGGTTAGGTTCCATATATGGCCCGGGAGAATATGCTACTTGGCCTTTGGCCCCATGTTATCCCTTCCCTCAAGCCATTGGCTCCTCAGCATTTTTTTTTGGGTATTCATCAAGGGTAAATTAGTTTATACCCATGATATCGTCGTCAACCGGATTCGGATGCTGTTTGCTCGTCTTTTTGGTGACCATGCGAACAGCGTGCTAATAATCTAGGACCGTGGCTGTCCACTGCCAGAGTGATGAGCCAATTAGCAAAGGGATTAGCAAATTGTGTGTCATTGCGTGAGCTGTGAGGCGTGTTGAGCAAAGACATGACTAGTATTTAGAATTACCCCTCCGTTTTAAAATAAATGAAACACACCATAGATGTAGAAACAGGATGTGTATCTTGTTTTCTTTGAAAATCACTAGTATCCACAATGAGAACAAAATTGTGTTAGCGTACGTAGGCTAGACTATCAACAAGTTGGTGTATACGCACTCGATCCTATGTAGGAATAGCCACTGAAAACACGTGCCTGCTCCGAAATCATAATTCAAACCAGCAATTGCCATCCCGTGATGAACGAAGAATCTTTCAGAACATCACAAGTTGTGTGTGTATATATACTTCTTTTTTTTTTAATAAGCAAAAAAAATTCAGTAGAACGATTCAAGCATTTCCCGTCGAGTTATGTGTGCGTTAGCTACTCTAAACAGGTTAAGAAAACTATAGACAATAATAAAGAAAACAAAAGAAAGAAGAGTCAGCACGGATTGAAACCAATCTCGCAAAAAACAAAGGAAAATGCTAGCGCCCGAACGTCTAGATATAAACAATTGACCAGTCTCCTTTCCTTTTAGATCCAGAGGCTTCCGCTGCGCTCCTTCCCTTTTGGATCCAGAGGCTTTCGCTCTACCCGTCCCACCTCAGCGCTCATCCCCTTTCGGCTCCCTCCTTTCTCCTGTGATGCAATAGTAAAGCACGGTAATGATGGCTGTGCTTCCTATAGCACTTGCAGACACCGCACCTTGTCATACGTGAAGGAGAGAGAGATGGAAAGAGAGACAAATGGATCAGATGTTAATCATTGCTTGCAACATTCAAGAACAAATGTTTGTAACATATTGAGACGCCATGTAACATAAAACATGTTGCAATATCTTAAATTGACAATTGCAACATAAAAAAACATATTGCAACATCTTAAATCGACTGTTGCAACATTAAAAAAACATGTTGCAACATTTCGACTGTTGCAACATCCAAGAAAACATATTGCAACATCTTAAATCGACAGTTGCAACATCCAATAAAACATGTTGCAACATCTTAAATCGACAGTTGCAACATCCAGAAAAAATGTTGCAACACTGTGAAATCTAATTTTATACTTAGTGCCATAAAACATATAACATCCAAGATTGACTGTTACAGCATATCACATACTACAGCATAACCCATCGTAGAGTGTAGATCGATTGCGCTTGCCTTGAAGGAGCCTGGCTACCATGGATGAACTTGTCGCCAGCGAGGCCACACCTCCAGCGTGTAGTTCGGCGTCGAGAGACACTCGACCATGGAGGATTTCATAGCCGAGAAACACCATAGAGGTGTCGACTTAGATCCACTTTGCCGCCATGGAGGCAAGGTAGGAAGGCGATCGGGTGCAGCGACGAGAGAAGAACTAAGGATGGGCACGGGCAGGCGGGCCCATGAGGGAGGAAAGCCGGCAGTGAGGGAGTAAGGCAGTCAGCGGCATTGGGGAGACGAGCAGCCACATCGAGGCGACGAGTAGCCGCGTCATCGTCTGGGAGACGAGAAACTGTGTGAGGGAGACGAGCAGTTGCATAAAGAGAGAAATGTGAAGACTGTTATGCTATTGACAGGTTATATAGATTCTGGTCCAGTTAAAATAGCGTCCGACACGAAGAAAACAGGCCGGACCGTGTAGGAGCATTTCCGAAAAAAAAACTCTGGTCCTAATCCAACACGTCCACAGGATCAGTATCCAGCAACAGTCCACAGGTTTCGCCATGCCTGATCTTTCCAGGGCAGAGCATGGCCCATAAGACATTTTGACTCTGCGTTTTTCACCACTGAACCTCATCAAAAGCTTTGGCAAAATTCGTTCACATCAAAGGTGGCACGGTGACCTCATCACCGGTCCATGATTGATCGCACACGTGCCGTATCACCCCTGCTCGGCCACTTACAATAATCCTGTGCTCGTGATCCGTGCTCTCACATATCCTACTACTAGCGTCTACCCCTCTACCGTCTAGTAGTGGCTGGTTGACACTTGTGAGGCAGACAGTGAGAGTATACTCCTAGTGTATCCGATCGGTTTCAGCTGGTGGTGCACACCGAACCAGGCCTCTGCACACAGAGAGGATGGAGAGGAACAGACAAGCATGGCGCGCACTTCTCATGCAATGATGAGTGACCCACAAGCCACTAGCTTGAGTCGTCGTCACAGTGACATGTGCTATGGCCATGCAATTCTGATATCCCGTTGCATAGCACCAAACGGCTGTTGCAGCAATGCCACACGTTGTTGTGCTCTTTGATCTTAGCGTTCAAACACACTGCCACAATTTAAACTATTCTCTCTTTAATTTATTCCTTAAAATTAGGGAGTACCTGCGAGTATATGCATAGCCGCAAAGCACAAGAGGCTATCTACTCCTGTCCAGAAAAGAATATAGTTATGGGATTATTCGTGCCGGTCAAATTAGTTCAAGTTTGACCAAGTTTATAGTAAATAGTATTAATATTTATGTCTTTAAATAAATTTATTATAAAAATATATCCTATAACAAATTCAATGATACTTATTTTGTATCATAAAATATTAGTATTTTTTATATAAATTTAGGCAAAGTTCAAACGGTTTGACTTCTCGAAAAATGAGAATTGCATTCTTTTGTGGACGAAGAAAGTACTTCCAGCGAATAGTCGTTGTAGCCCGTCGTTTCAGATATTGGTGTGGTTGGTTTTGTGCATTCTTCAGTGATCTGATTTGAGCTCATCTCTACTGGTTAAGCGAGTGTTGCGCCTCTTTATTTTTTCCTAACACTAGTTTTCTCACTGTTTTCAGTACAAGTAATGAAATTGGACCGATAACATAACACTAGCTGAACTCAACCATGGTCGACTAGTCTCTGGACGCATCTGGGGTCAATGATTCAAAACTCTACATCTGTCCAGTCAATTAAATCACCACGGGATGAGTACAGTCAGTATGGGCACCGGCCACTTCACCATGACCATCATATCCGGAACCATCCGAGAGCGAGAGACAGGGGGGAGACATGGTGATAACTGATAAGCCCTCCGTCGTCCCTCCCTGCTGTCCCACTCCCACCCACCCGGCCCGGCAGGCACAAGTGTCCCACGTCCCTTTCCCCGGCCGCTACCCGCTGCAGCCGCCGTGGCGTTTCCAGGGGGCGCGCGCGGCCGCGGCTGGCGGCTCCACTTCATCCCCACGGAGACGCAGCCGCGCAGGCGCCGTGCCGAAGCCTCGCCAAGCTGCCGGAGCCCGGAGCCGGACGCCTTGCAGTGGAGCGGGGACTGAGCAGTGAGAACCGCATGGCCCCCGCATGTGTCCCGTCTCGTCGCCGCTGCATTATTCGTTTTATCCATCTAACTCTGGACCACTGACAATAATTTCCGTCGCCTTTCTCGACCCCAATCCAATCCACTCCGCTTCATGGCAATATAAGTTCCTGCTGCATCGGCATGAAAGGTTCCACAGCGAGCGAACCCCACCCTAAGCTGCCATGGACCATGCCACGCAACAGTGCTCTACTCTGTTGTCTCTGCATCGTTCTTCTTCTTCAGATAAACACGGATCCGTGATCGATCCAGTGAACGGAGCACGCATGGCATGGTTCCTCCGGCAAGGCACGTACACGTCCATGTTTCCTAATTCCTACTAACGCCGAAGTGCAGTGCTTATTACACGGTTACAGGTTAAGCACAAGCATCTTTTTTTTTTGTTAGGAGCTACTAGTACTAGACTAGTGACTGCTAGTACTAGGAGGTGTTGGTCGCTGACAGAACAAAATCCGGTGACCCCTCTCTCCAGGCGGCAACGGAGTCGCCGTAGAACGGCTGCCATGTGCTTGCTTATCAGGATGCTCTGCTGGTTTTCAGAATGGTTTTCAAAGGAGAAAAATACAGTGTCAAACGCAGATAACACAGCTAGCAGAGCTCTGCTCTGCTGATTAGCTGATTATAAAAATCTCTCGCCGACAAGCACGACGCAAACTAGGGTTGTGATCATGTTTGTTATGTGTTATCCATGCTAATCCAATAGCACAACACCTGCCCGCCGCGTACATCATTGTTTCTGCATTTCTTTTTCCCGATTTTTTTTTTGTCGCTGTGGTGTTTTGTGAGGAAGGAAAGATCAGGCAGACAGGGACGAGCACTAAATGATTCCTCGCGCCACCTTGTTTTAAAGAAGCAAAATGATGTGCAAGAACAATTTGCTCTTGATAATCTCGAACAAAAATCTCTGTACAAAACAAGTTCGAGAGCAACTCAAAGACAAAATCAAACTCTCGATGGCACTAGAAACCTTTGTACACTACCAGAAACATTTTTTCCCCCCCGAGTGATCGATCTCCTTGGAGACCACCGGGAGCAAAGCAAGGTTACTTGATCCTGGCCACCGGCGCGGTGGACGGAGGCGCAAAGAAGCCGACGGCGCGGCACTTGACGTCCATCCCGGCACCGCCAGGCATCGGCATTGCCCCGGCGGCCGCCGCCGGCGGCGAGGTGGCGGTGGAGCGCTTGTAGGGGCCGAGCCACTTGGCGAGCATGTACCGCGTCTTGCGCCAGGGCGGGACGTGGAGGCCGTGGGCGCGGAGCGACCGGCGCGCGGCGTCGGACGCGACGCGCACGGCGCGGCCGACGGACTCCTCCCGCGCCACCACCGCCGACGCCGGCACCTCGGCGACGACGGCCGCGTACTCGGGCGTGGCGCGGGCCACCTCCAGCCCCGCCCGGAAGTCGGCGTCCACAATGTACCTGGTCCGCTGCCGCCCGTCCGCCGCCAGCGGCGCGACCACGTCGACGTACTCGTACGTCCCGGCCGTGATGCCGCCGGACGCCTCCCACCGCGACCTGCACACGCCGGCGTCGTACCCGGCGCCGCGCAGCCTCCGCACCACGGCGCGCCGGAACGCCGCCCCGTGCGCCCGGAGAGCCGTCTCCGCCTCCATGGCCGCCGCCACCGCGGCGGCCAGCCTGATCCGGAACACGTCCTCCTCCGCCGGCGGGTCGAGCAGCGCCCTCATGGACGCCGCGGCGGCGGCCGCTCGCCCGGGCGCGTCGTCCTCGTCAGAGTCGTACTCCTTGGGCGCCGGCCCGGGCCCGCCTTCCTCGGCCGCGCCGGCGCCCGTCTCGAGGAACGCCTGGACGAGCCCCGAGAGGCAGGCGGACGCGTCGTGGTCGCTGCCGCTGCTGGTGCACCCCGCGGCGTCCCCGCGGAGGCGCGCGCGGACGGCGTCGTCGAGGCGGATGTACACGGCCATGTCGCCGGCGGCTAGGCGGTGGTGCCGTGGTGGTGGTGGTGTGAGCTGCTGCTGCTGCGACGGTGATGGGGAGGAGGAGGCGAGGCGGGCGCCCGGGTTTTATAGGGTGGTCGTGGACTCGTGGTTGGCTCGTAGACGGGCGCCCAACGGGAGGAGGGTTTATTCCCTGGATTAACCGCGGCATTAGGCGTTTGAGAAAACGGATTAGCGAGCACCGAGCGGTGAGCCCTGGAATATGCTCTCCTGATGGCGCTAAAGATAGAGAACCTTCTGGCTAATTCTGTCATGCCGCGCTGGGATTGGTAGCCATTCCGGGGACCCAATAGCTGGCACGTTACAACGTCGAAATTCTTGTTTTACTTTTACCGTGTGCACTGCATTTTTTTTTTCTTTTGTGCTACTACTACATGTTTCTGGTACAGAGATTTTCAGTAGCCGCTTTGTGAAGTTCTAGGCACGTGATTGTATCTCATAACGCCGTCTTCATATTTTGGCGTCAAGGTGACGATAAAATAGCGAGGTTTGTACTATTTAAGTACTACGTGACCTACCCTTAGCATTTTGTACAGTGTTTAGAAGCGACCCTTTGGCCTCCAAAAGGATAAGACGCAGCATATTCGCAGTCCGTGTGGGGAATAAACGAAGCCACGAAGGACCCCGAATTATTTTCTCCTCGCGAGATCGTGTAGATGGGGCAAGTTCTCAATCAAAAACCAGTGAGTGACTAGACCATTCATCGTCACGTCCGTATGCCGAGACTCGACGGAGGCGACTGAAAAAGTCCTTGCATGGTCACGGTCACGGATGGATTAGCTAGATGGCCCGGGGGGACAAGGTGAGCACACCGTGGCCACATTTAACTCTGGGCATAATTAACCGAAGACCGAACCGAAAAGACCGAGACCGAGACCGAAAAGACCGAGACCGAAAAGTTCGGTCATGAGTTCGGTCCTGGCTCCCAACTAACCGAAGTAACCGATAGAAGTTCGGTCATATGTGTCGGTTAACCGAAGTGACCGAACTGACCGTAGTTCTGTAGACTTCGTTCGTAATGTACTGATGAAAGCCCATTGATTTGTGAGAACTGAGAAAGTTGTGTGCTAGAACTTGTCATAATGATGTGTGGTTTGTTTTATATATTGTGTTGTTATTTTTTTGCCTTCAAATAGCAAGCATGCTGTTGAAAATTGCTATAGATTCTGCTATTGTTTGTGGCTGTTACTCAGGTTCGGTTAGTTCGGTCGTGACCGAGACCGAACCGAACTAACCGAGACCAAACTTCCTCGGTCTTCGTTTTTTGCAAAGACCGATCGGTCCCAGGTTTCTGATGACCGAATGACCAAGGAACCAAACCGATCGGTTCGGTCTGACCGAATGCCCAGGGTTAGCCACGTTGACAGCGCGGCAGGATATGCCACTCGCCCACTCGGGGAGGCTGTTGCGGGTTTGGTAGTACTGCTTGCGTTGCGTGGCGGATATGCGGCGGCATCGCGGTCTTTATCCTCTGTCACGCGGGCCTGTGGAGTGGGGGGCCGGCGGGGCGGGCGCGATTGGCCCAGGTCAGCGCGTGCCAGGTGCCGTGTGGGACGCCCCGTCCCCGCATGCGTCTGGCTCTTGGCGCTGCCGTGGGGGCGGGGGCGCCCGCGGCGTCGCTACTAGCCGTGCCGGTGCCGGTGTGCCGACGATAGGGACCCGCCCTTTCGTTCTCGGGGCAATGTGCGTCCTGCCTGCGTCCATGCCCCTTTCTTTCCAAGGCCCAAGGCGCTGCTGCCCTGGTCGGGGGTCTCCCGGTCTCCCTCGGTGCCCACCTGCCTGCGTCCATGCCCCTTTCTCGGCACTGGCGAAGTGGCAAAGTCGCCATCGGCATGAGAATTCTCATGCACGTTTTTTTCTGGGAGGCTTTGTTGTTGGCTGACGTTGTGAGCATGGGTACTAGAAGATACTTTGAATTGCGCGGGCTTCCCTTTCGATAATAAAACTTTTAGGTTTACTAGGTAGCGTGCGTTGCTATGGGATAACTAACATTTTATATTTAGAACACACGGATCGTACAATAAGATAACAATACTGTAAAAAATAAATATCAATGTTAAAGTGACATTATCTTAAAAAAGTAATTTTTGTGAAATCAAACACAGTCACGAAGAGCGCGGCGTCGCAGGCTCATAAACCCTACTTTATAGACTTTTCCGTGATGCTATGGGATAACAATTATTATGTAAAAGTGATTTATCTAAACAATCTAAAAAATATCTTGTAATTTAGAATGGAGTAATATTAAATAATCAACCCAACAATTTATTAACTCATTGCACATGTGTAAATGTGTGTATATTCATTTTTCTTCCACAGCTCCAGGTAAGTAGTAAAAGTTCACTTAAAGATACAGTTAAAAATGGGGGAAACTAAAAATGGATCCTATCCATAGTAAAAATCTACAAATTGTTTTTTTTAAAAAAACTACAAATCAGTTCCCATGTATAATTAACTGGAGCTTATTACGGACAGTTACTGCACACTTTAGGACTACTACTATCTATGACAGAGATCAAACAAAAATGTCACTCCCGATGAATTATTCACCGTCAATTGTTCCATACATATACGTCGTGAAAAAAAAGAAGGTGAGGACGATGGCAGTGCTAACTGCTAAGTCCAGCTCGATCGGTTTATCACGAGCAGGCAATGGAAGACGACACGGGCTTGAAGCCGAACTGGCCGGACGGCGAGGCGTAGGAGAACTTGACGGTGTAGTGTGTACTCAGGGCCCATGCCTATGGGGTGCCAGCCGTTGAGGGTGCAGAGCTTGCCGTCGCCGTCCACGTTGAGCACGCCCGCCGGGTCGATCGCCACGGAGGAGTTGAACCCACTGCACGCCAGCTTGATGTTCGCCTGTGTGCAGATGCACCGGTTCTCGACCGTCACCGCGTAGACGTTGGCCTTCGATGGCACTGTGGTCTGCGTCACGGCCAAGTCAGAAATGCAGCAGTAACCTGCGTTCCCTGCTCGATCGCTCAAAAAAAAAAAAAGAGTTCATACTCGAATGGTGCTGTTGCGGCATACTTGTAGTGCATTCTCAACAGCACCATAGATATGCTCACTCTGGAGCAACCATGTTTGAAATGTAAGGAATAAAGAACCATGTTTCAAAATGTAGCCTCTCTGATGTAGCCCAACCATTTATATACATAATAGATTTTTGTTCCAATGGAAGGTGGGCAGTTGTATATAGACTATATGAAACGAACCAGGATTTCAAAACTTGAAATACCGGCTCCCTTGCCCCTCTGTGATAGTCCCAGGATACCTCAGCTATCACGGGCGTCCACTTTTCAGCTGATTACAAAGTCATACAACATAGATTACATAAAATGGAAAACAATTAATACAAGGTAAACTTCTCATAACCCAACCCACAATTTCAACTCAACCTCTCCTCAACTCAACAACACATCTCACATCTCACGTATCAACTCTCATCTTCCCTCACAACATCCTCATACTCTCAGTCTAGACGATGAAGCGGCCTCCGCACTCATACAACACAGATTACAAAGTCATACAACATCCTCATACTTTTCAGCTGATTACAAAGTCATACCGCACGTATACACTTGGGATCGTGATTAGGGTAGCCGGAAAACCCGTCGGCATCCTTCTCACCGTGCCCCCAGGGGGTACCCCTGTGCACCTCTACTCCCACAGAACTGGCTCAGTCCGCACTAACTCAACAGAACGGGCCCCGCCCATAACAAGGCCTGTGGTGTGCACGCTAACATAGTCCTGTGTTCCAGGCATCAACCCACGACGATCATTAATTGGCCAGAGCAAGCACCTTCCACCAATACACCACGTGGTCCACCTCTCTCAGGTAACCACCTCTCCATACGCCTGTTCCAACATATCCATCATATCCAGCAAAACCAGAACTGGGTCACTCCGCGCACCAATGTGCACCCTTCCAGGGTAAAAACCTCTCACTCTGGCCGGTATCTCCAAGAAACAGGTCAAGGCAAGGAAAATCTCCAGAACTCCTCATCATCACCACCCACTCGGGATTCAACGCTCCCGTCGCGCCAACCTACCATCCACCTCACGGCAAACCTCGATCCACTAACCACATCACCAGCCCACCATCACATCACATAACAAGGTAAAATATGTAATAATGATGGTAGTAAAATACAAGCAAGTAGGTAGACAATATATAAGTGCGAGCGCGAAGCTGGGTAACAGGGTGAAGAGGTTTTAAGCAAGGCAAACAAGGCTCAGGCAAGCATGCATCACATATACTAGCAAAATGAATAAATATAAAGCGCTAGCAATTCTATTTGCAATGCCTAAATAGGTTCTCTAAAAGTAAGGTGCTGCCATGACACCTGCGATGTCGAGGAGGTAGTGGTACACGTCTCCAGCAGTAGGGGTCGTCCATCATCGGGATCCATCGCCTCCGGGCGCGTAGTCGAACAACGAACTCGGGTCGTCGCTACGCGAAAGAAAACAAAAGACCGCGATAAGAATCAAATAAAAACACGATGGACACCAAATACACTAGACTCGAAAACTGTACTAGGAGGTAGAGGAAGATTTTAGAAAAAATTATGAAACATGTTTCATAATTTTTGGAGCTAGGATGAATATTCTAAGAATTAAAGAAGGTGACAAGGTGCTCTGAAAAATCAGATAAAAAGGAGAAGGGCTAGGGATCAGGTGGGCTTGACTTGGCCTGCTGCGGCCTAAGAGGGAGGTGACCTGGCGGCGTGAGCTGGGCCGTTTGGCCGGTTTCGGCCCAGGTGGGTTGGGCCAAGAGCTGGCGTGTTCTCTGGGCTGGCCCCCAAAACAGCCGAGAGGGCAGAGGGACAGGGCGCCTGGCAGGTGTTTGGCGCAAGCAACGCCGACGGCGTGCTGTGCTCGGCGTTCCCCTCCGCAGCTGCAGGTGAGGTTGATGGCGTAGGCTTGTGCGCAAATGTGCAGGGAGAAACAACGTGGCCACGGCAGCCGCGAGTGAAATGGCACCGCTGAGCGGTGCGCGACCACGGCGGGCGTGGCCGTGTCCATGCGCCTGTGTGCTGGTGCCCATGCGAGGTCACGGCCGCATCGGCAGGGCTGGTCCCGACGCTAAATCGCGCCGTGCACGAGGATGTGCGGTGAGGATGTGCTCTGGTTCGGCTTCGTGAGCGCGGCCAGGGCCAAGAAGGCGGCGCCTTTCCAAGTGCAGACGTGCTGGAACGAAGTACGAGGCCGGTGATCAGGCAAGGATGGCAACCTAGGAAGGACAAAGCGGTGGCTTCCGTGTGCAGGCGTGGTGTTCGTGCGCCTTGCCGCGAACGCGAACACGGCGGTGAGGCGCTGGGGCTCGCGCCGGAGACAGGGTCGTCGTGGCGAAGGCTAGGTGCAGACGGAACCGCACGGCGGCGTCGTGGTGCTGCTACTGTGTCGCGGGCTTGGCGTCATGCCATGGCCGTGTCGGCTCCTTGCGCTCTCGCCGCGGCAGCGCTGGTGGGCGTGGAGGAAGGGAAGAGCGAGGCAAGGAGGGGAAGGGCTGTGGCGGCGGTTGGAGGGAGTGGGCGAGGGAGGCCTCGGCCTGGGCTCTTATAGCCCGAAGCCTAGGGTTCCAGGGTGGTGCACCGTTGTCCGAGCCGTCTGATGGAACGGCCGGCGCGACGTGGCGGCATCCCTGCATTCGGCTCAGGATGCTTCCAGAAGGGCATCGGGGCTCCGTACGCGTGGTCAAGGGCGCTCGCCCGTCGGGACATGGGTCGCAGCGCGGGGGCGCGGCCTTGGATGCGTCGCGACACGGGGCTGGCTGCTGGCGTAGGCGCGCGGGCAGGCGATAGGGCGCTGACCTGCTTCTTGCTCTGGACACCGACGGAAGGCTGCGGGTGAGAGTGGAAAAAGCAGAAAAAGGAAGCGGCGGTTGGAGAAGACGACGAAGGGAATGGCATCCGCGTTCCTTTCCTTTCCCTCCTGAGGCTGTCAAGCGGGTCCCAACAGGAGACGTCGATTCCAGACTCGGCGTGCACGCGGTGGGGTAGACAGGAAGGAAAACGGCATCTTCCTTTCTCTCCTGAGGCGGACGGATTGGGTCCGGAAGGTACAGGGCCATGCATCTGCTCCATGACAACTTCACGAGCCGGATAGGCGAGCGGCGGCTGCTGCGTGCCCTGCGTCGACGCACGAGCTGTCCACGTGAGAAAGGATAGGAAGGGAGCAGGCTGGTCGCTGGCTGCTCGCGATTGGGCCAAGGGACCCGAGCTTGCCATGCTGCTGGTTCCGATTGGGCCACGAGGGTGGTCTAGCTCCAGATTGGCCATTGGGCATGTACGTATATATACATGCATACACATACACGTTAGTCACTTAGGCTTAGAAGTAAACAGGATTCATTCGACTAAGGAAAGAACAATCACAGGATCATGCACGTACGCTAGCTTGACTAGGATCATCGCCATTTGCTGGTAGATAAGCGCTGCTGCTTCTTCAGGTACTGGAAGGCCCGAGTACAGGTTCGTGCACGTAGACGCTAGCTGGTGCAGCTTGCTTGCTGGCCGAGCGGCCAAAAGATAGCCAAGGAATTAAGATGGGGTTTTCTATTTTACACTCAAGGACTTTTAGGAGAGGGCTACCTCCAAGCACAACAACGGAGGAAAGAACCAAATCAAGCATGCTACTATACTACATGGTGCACAGGGTTATTTTGTAAATTCAGTTTGATCAAGAGAGAGAAAGATATTAGGGTCAGTCGGAGAAAATGTTGTCTTAAGTTGGCTTCACAAGCATGCAACACACATTGCAACAAAATTTTTTAAAAGTCAGGATTTTTATATTACATGGAAACACGGGATGTTACAGTCCTCCCCCTTACAGGAATCTCGTCCTCGAGATTAAGGTGACACTCGGTCGGTGAAGAGGTGGGGGTGCTGCTTCTGAAGTTCTTGTTCCTCCTCCCACCTCGATGTCCTTCTCAGAACTGGCGTCTGGGTTAGCAGAGGGTAGGGTAGGCTTGAGTTAGGTTATTGAGAGGTGAATTATCTTATAAAAACCATTTTACTACTGCTACACTCAAGCATAAGAAACGCCGCAAATAAGAGCCAATCACTCAATCAAACATTACAAACCTATTTCCACGACTAACTAGTCGACTTGGTAAGACAGGGAGGTCTACTAAACGTCTGTTACTTTGATGGGGTAACGCATAGAGAAACGAACTGAGTGGGACAGGGTGGCTCGCGGTGAAGTGAAGTGAGGTAGAGCGAAGGAGAGCGAAGAGAAGCGAAGTGGAGCGACAAAGAGTGAAGTAGACTGGAGGAGGGCGATGGAGAGCGACGACAGATACGAAAGAAAGAAGTTTCAAGGTAAGGCGTGTGAAGGAGGTGAGCCATGCAAGAAATGCAGCATGGTCGGTATAACAACCGAAAGTGCCAAGATTCGTGTTTGCTCCTATCGGTCAGTTCTATAGGTTCGTCCAAGGTTTAAGCATAACTCTTAGGCTGACTCGATGGCTTCTAGACTAACGTCCAGTTCTAGGTTTGCGACCTACTGTCAAGTATGGCTCTGATACCAACTGAAACGAACCAGGATTTCAAAACTTGAAATACCGGCTCCCTTGCCCCTCTGTGATAGTCCCAGGATACCTCAGCTATCACGGGCATCCACTTTTCAGCTGATTACAAAGTCATACAACACAGATTACATAAATGGGATTAAAACTCAACCTATTCCATCATCTAGGTTTGGATCAAACAAAACACCGAGGCTCTACTCGTAGCAGCGAAGCTTGGCGAAACTCTAGTCCACGGGCATCCTTGAGAGTGGTCCGCAAACCAACTACCCACCTCAACATCTCTGCAGGCAAAGAATCTGCACACCGCCAGATGTGTGCAGGCCATGGTCAGCACCGATGAGCTTTAGTGGAAAAATAGAAATCAAGGGATCTGGCGATCCTATTAGTTTGGCTGGGGGTTTGCATCCTTAGCGCTTGCAGGAGCAACAAAAGTATAGTAATACAAGGTAAACTTCTCATAACCCAACCCACAATCTCAACTCAACAACACATCTCACATTTCACGTATCAACTCTCATCTTCCCTCACAACATCCTCATACTCTCAGTCTAGACGATGAGGCGGCCTCCGCACGCCCCTCATCTCAACGGCCTCAAGCCGGACCCTAGCTTCGGGGGAGAAAAGCAAAGCACAAGGGAAGACTAGCGGGTATGAAACAGTTCACAGGGGTGATCATGACCGAGATCACGGCTATACGTATAGTTCTAACTCTACAGAGGTTGTACACCTTTAGTCCATCAGGATCACCATCATCGACCATGGCCGTGGTCTAAGCGATCACCGCTCAAGAACTAGCACATTCCTCCCCAGTCTGCCCCCAAGTGGAGTCGCATATGGCACAACGTATACACTTGGGAACGTGATTAGGGTAGCCGGAAAACCCGTCGGCATCCTTCTCACCGTGCCCCCAGGGGGTACCCCTGTGCACCTCTACTCCCACAGAACTGGCTCAGTCCGCACTAACTCAACAGAACGGGCCTCGCCCATAACAAGGCCTATGGTGTGCACGCTAACATAGTCCCGTGTTCCAGGCATCAACCCACGACGGTCATTAATTGGCCAGAGCAAGCACCTTCCACCAATACACCACGTGGTCCACCTCTCTCAGGTAACCACCTCTCCATACGCCTGTTCCAACATATCCATCATATCCAGCAAAACCAGAACTGGGGCACTCCGCGCACCAATGTGCACCCCTCCAGGGTAAAAACCTCTCACTCTGGCCGGTATCTCCAAGAAACAGGTCAAGGCAAGGAAAATCTCCAGAACTCCTCATCATCACCACCCACTCGGGATTCAACGCTCCCGTCGCGCCAACCTACCATCCACCTCACGGGAAAAGCCTCACGGCAAACGCCGATCCACTAACCACATCACCAGCCCACCATCACATCACATAACAAGGTAAAATATGTAATAATGATGGTAGTAAAATACAAGCAAGCAGGTAGACAATATATAAGTGCGAGCGCGAAGCTGGGTAACAGGGTGAAGAGGTTTTAAGCAAGGCAAACAAGGCTCAGGCAAGCATGCATCACATATACTAGCAAAATGAATAAATATAAAGCGCTAGCAATTCTACTTGCAATGTCTAAATAGGTTCTCTAAAAGTAAGGTGCTGCCATGACACCTGCGATGTCGAGGAGGTAGTGGTACACGTCTCCAGCAGTAGGGGTCGTCCATCATCGGGATCCATCGCCTCCGGGCGCGTTGTCGAACAACGAACTCGGGTCGTCGCTACGCGAAAGAAAACAAAAGACCGCGATAAGAATCAAATAAAAACACGATGGACGCCTAATACACTAGACTCGAAAACTGTACTAGGAGGTAGAGGAAGATTTTAGAAAAATTATGAAACATATTTCATAATTTTTGGAGCTAGGATGAATATTCTAAGAATTAAAGAAGGTGACAAGGTGCTCTGAAAAAATCAGATAAAAAGGAGAAGGGCTAGGGATCAGGTGGGCTTGACTTGGCCTGCTGCGGCCTAAGAGGGAGGTGACCTGGCGGCGTGATCTGGGCCGTTTGGCCGGTTTCGGCCCAGGTGGGTTGGGCCAAGAGCTGGCGTGTTCTCTGGGCTGGCCCCCAAAACAGCCGAGAGGGCAGAGGGACAGGGCGCCTGGCAGGTGTTTGGCGCAAGCAACGCCGACGGCATGCTGTGCTCGGCGTTCCCCTCCACAGCTGCAGGTGAGGCTGATGGCGTAGGCTTGTGCGCAAACGTGCAGGGAGAAACAACGTGGCCACGGCAGCCACGAGTGAAATGGCACCGCTGAGCGGTGCACGACCACGGCAGGCATGGCCGTGTCCATGCGCCTGTGTGCTGGTGCCCATGCGAGGTCACAGCCGCGTCGGCAGGCTGGTCCCGACGCTAAATCGCGCCGTGCACGAGGATGTGCGGTGAGGTTGTGCTCTGGTTCGGCTTCGTGAGCGCGGCCAGGGCCAAGAAGGCGGCGCCTTTCCAAGTGCATGTGCAGACGTGCTGGAACGAAGTACGAGGCCGGCGATCAGGCAAGGATGGCAACCTAGGAAGGACAAAGCGGTGGTTTCCGTGTGCAGGCGTGGTGTTCGTGCGCCTTGCCGCGAACGCGAACACGCCGGTGAGGCGTTGGGGCTCGCGCGGCGGCGTGCGGAGGCACGGCCGCGCGTCACCGGTGCTGGAGCACATGCACGGTGGTGCTCGGGCGGTGGTGTGCCAAGGCCGCAACGTGTGCGCGGCGTGCGCTCGTGGTGGCGCACTGCGCAAACGTACACACGTTGTCGGGGGCGGAACACGTGCAGGTACGTGCCTCGCGCGGGCTCATGGCCGTGGCGGACGCGAGTGGCGCGGCGACGCCATGCTGTGCTCGTGTGCCAGGCAAAGCCGGCGTCGATGGCCGGGACATGCAAGATATCGAGTAAGCACAAAGATGGGGTTTCGGGCTCCAAAGCTCACCGACGGGCTTGACGCCGGTCATCCGCGTGGTGCAGGCCGAACAACGTCGTGCTCCGGTGGCTCGTCGGTTCAAGGCAAACTCGATCTCCTTGGCACCTATGCGCGGTCGCGCGGTGTGGGCCGCTGCGATGCGTTCGTCGCCGCCGATCTGGCAAAAGAGAGGGCGGCAACAGCTCGAAGACTGGCTAGGCAAGAAACCGACGGGAACGGAAGGAGAAGGACGGGCTTTTGGGTTGTGCTCACCGGGGCTCAACGGTGACGATCGGACGCCGGAGGCAGAGCGGCTCGGGGACGGGGTGGTCGCGGCACGCCCTGGCGTTCCCGTGCGTGGGCACGACGACACTGGCGCGTACGTGGTGGAGCAGCGCCGGAGACAGGGTCGTCGTGGCGAAGGCTAGGTGCAGACGGAACCGCACGGCGGCGTCGTGGTGCTACTACTGTGTCGCGGGCTTGGTGTCATGCCATGGCCGCGTCGGCTCCTAGCGCTCTCGCCGCGGCAGCGCTGGTGGGCGTGGAGGAAGGGAAGAGCGAGGCAAGGAGGGGAAGGGCTGTGGCGGCGGTTGGAGGGAGTGGGCGAGGGAGGCCTCGGCCTGGGCTCTTATAGCCCGAAGCCTAGGGTTCCAGGGTGGTGCACCGTCGTCCGAGCCGTCTGATGGAACGGCCGGCGCGACGTGGCGGCATCCCTGCGTTCGGCTCGGGATGCTTCCAGAAGGGCATCGGGGCTCCGTACGCGTGGTCAAGGGCGCTCGCCCGTCGGGACATGGGTCGTAGCGCGGGGGCGCGGCCTTGGATGCGTCGCGACTCGCGACGCGGGGCTGGCTGCTGGCGTAGGCGCGCGGGCAGGCGATAGGGCGCTGGCCTGCTTCTTGCTCTGGACACCGACGGAAGGCTGCGGGTGAGAGTGGAAAAAGCAGAAAAAGGAAGCGGCGGTTGGAGAAGACGACGAAGGGAATGGCATCCGCGTTCCTTTCCTTTCCCTCCTAGGGCTGTCAAGCGTGTCCCAACAGGAGACGTCGATTCCAGACTTGGCGTGCACGCGGTGGGGTAGACAGGAAGGAAAACGGCATCTTCCTTTCTCTCCTGAGGCGGACGGATTGGGTCCGGAAGGTACAGGGCCATGTATCTGCTCCATGACAACTTCACGGGCCGGATAGGCGAGCGGCGGCTGCTGCGTGCCATGCGTCGGCGCACGAGCTGTCCACGTGAGAAAGGATAGGAAGGGAGCAGGCTGGTCGCTGGCTGCTCGCGATTGGGCCAAGGGACCCGAGCTTGCCATGCTGCTGGTTCCGATTGGGCCACGAGGGTGGTCTGGCTCCAGATTGGCCATTGGGCATGTACGTATATATACATGCATACACATACACGTTAGTCACTTAGGCTTAGAAGTAAATAGGATTCATTCGACTAAGGAAAGAACAATCACAGGATCATGCACGTACGCTAGCTTGACTAGGATCATCGCCATTTGCTGGTAGATAAGCGCTGCTGCTTCTGGATGCTTCAGGTACTGGAAGGCCCGAGTACAGGTTCGTGCACGTAGACGCTAGCTGGTGCAGCTTGCTTGCTGGCAGAGCGGCCAAAAGATAGCCAAGGAATTAAGAAGGGGTTTTCTATTTTACACTCAAGGACTTTTAGGAGAGGGCTACCTCCAAGCACAACAACGGAGGAAAGAACCAAATCAAGCATGCTACTATACTACATGGTGCACAGGGTTATTTTGTAAATTCAGTTTGATCAAGAGAGAGAAAGATATTAGGGTCAGTCGGAGAAAATGCTGTCTTAAGTTGGCTTCACAAGCATGCAACACACATTGCAACAAAATTTTTTGAAAGTCAGGATTTTTATATTACACGGAAACACGGGATGTTACACTATAATTCTTAGCTTACATGGAAACTTGACATAACGATAATTTAAACAGGTGATACTAACTCATCTGAATTGAAAATGGATATGACACATCTCTGCTACACAACAATAAGATTATATGATGCCTGAACTTATGTGGATTTCTCTATGATGTAATCCAAAATGACTGAATCAGTAAGATGGTTCCCAAATGTATGAGATAAACCTAAAATCAATTTATGTGTGCAAAACAATCTTAACTGCATTTCATCAAGCACTTTGCAAGATCAACAATTCTTCTAAGCCACCATCATAAACCCACGGTATAAGTAACACAGTGCCCCCACGTTACCTTGCTGTAGCGAAGTACACTATCCTCGAAGCTAATCACCCATAGGCACTTGCACAGCTTGGACGGGTTGAGCTGGGATACTGGGAGCGGACCTTGATGATGGAGATTACGGTGGCGGTGTTTCCTTGAAGAAGAAGGAGCACGGTCGACTCGAGCGGCGGCGGACGACACTTGACCTGGGAGTCTGGGACCGCACAGGGCATGGTGCGGCCTCCGATCAGCGAGGAGCGTCAGCAGCGGCGTCACGAAGGATCGAGCGAACGAACGAGTTGTCGCGTGAAGAAGTGATTAGAACACAGTAAACATACAGATTGAATGATTTGAAGCTTTTATCTATTTTTCATGCACCTCAAACTGAAACATAGAGTTAACTCTATCATGACTTATCTTCTTCTGCAATTGTACTGAAACTCGATGACAATACACATTTATTTATACCGGATTATAACAAATATTCCATGAATTTTAGGTGGACAGTTTAGTCCAGATAAATGAAACAACAAATTTCCATGTTTATGTTTTTTTAAAGTAGAAGTGTAGAACTGTTTGTTCAACTGGAAAGATAATCTAGCATAAACAGACATCAAGTGTAAAACTAACCCTGAAGCCTGGTAACACGAGCATGGAGATCTACAACAGAATCCCCACGCCGGACACCTGCTACTCCTTCCCGGCCAGGGCGAGAGGTGACGGCTGTGCCAAGCTCGCGTCTTGTCCTCCTCCGAGAAGTCTGCATCCATAACTGCGTATCATTGAATTATAAAGAGGAAATAAAGGCCCGAGTAAGCCTGTATGGGATCGACCTGCTTGTGCTGTATGGGATCATAACTAAAATAAAGAGGAAACAACGCTATGGACAAATCAAATAACTAAAATACTTCTTTGCCAATCAACAAGATATTTGTTTTGTCAATCAACAAGATCTAAACATGGTAAGAAAATATTTGTTTTCACATGTTTGGCATCATATTCTTGACAGAATGGCAGGTGATAAGCCAATAACAAATACAACTTTGTCAGCCAAAACTAATTCTCTGAATTACTGATAATCTTTGGCAAAAGGGGACACCTGCTAAGGGGAACTCTTTGGCGACCACACCAATTCTTTGAATTACTGATAATCTTTGGCAAAATATCAACAGGAACTCCTAAGTGTTGGCTTATCCCAGTCAAGTGTCTTTAGATTCATAAGCATTGAATGAGATCATTTGAGCAGTCCGTGACATGCTGCCCACCAGCAACACCTCCTGTAATGTTTCAAATCAACCGTGTCAACTGTGCCGAATAAGGCGTCACCAGTCTGGATTGCATCCTTGACAGCATCCACATTTTCCATCAACCATAATAATTTCATAGCACCGAAATAGGTACTGATTGGCAGCCCACATGTCTCCACGAAGTGGATTCTACCATCTGATAGCTCACTTTGTAATCTCTAGTATTGTTGAAGCATGATGAGAAAATATGACAATATGAAATGTTAATAGAAAATGAACTAATGATAAAAAGACAGACCTGCAAACAGGGTTTGTGCAATCTAATTTGAAGGCAACACCAAAATGAACAAGTATATTCATAGGGCTAAAATAAACAATTTACATGAACAATTGACTGAAGCTAAAATGAAAATGAAACATGATTGAGAGATCATGCCAAGCCACGGTGGAGGACTGGAGGGGCCATCAAGCAAGCGGATAGAAATTCCATGCACTTGAAAGCTAACCTGCAACAGTGTTAATTTACATGCTTGAAACTTCCATAAACTTGAAATAATGCCTGAAATTTTAGAGTGAATTAGATTTTGTGCAGAGACATTGCCCCGACAACTTAGACCTAAATACCTAATAAGGCGGTGTAGCCCCCTACAACTTAGGCATAGATGAAACGAGGATAATGAAAAACATCGATGTTGCAGGTTGACCCCAACCTTTGTCATCCATTCTAGTGGAAGAATCCACAAAGGCCTTTTCCACTGTTTCTTGAACTTCATGTCTCCCAAGTTAGTTGCACACACGGTCTCCACTATCCTGCTCAGCTGCTCCAGTAGGGCCACATGTAGGTGTTCCCGACAGTAATTTGATACCTGCAACGAATTGAGAAAATACCAGTCAATGTAGTTGTATCAGCATCTAGCAACAAGCTGTTCGATTTACATACAAGCTCAACTTCAGTACCAAAAATGAGTGTGCTAATAGGAAGTCATTAGTGAACGGTAAGCATACATGTGCACCACCATGGCTGTCATAGACACCAAATCAATGTGTAGGTAAGCGAAACTCACGGATCAAGCCCATCGACCACAGCATTGCCGGTGATCATCCACATGAGCATGTAAAAAATCGAGGCACCGTGGCAACATCATCCTCCACCTCCAGCCAGCGGCCGCATATGGAAGTGTAGCCCCACAGCGGCATGCAATCCACGGTAAAGACACTCCTCCCACCAGCCGCGACCCTAGCCTCACCCATCAGAAATCAGAAAATATGTTAATTTCCTACTTACTGAGAAAAAGAGCTACAACAAAATGAATGATAAATTAACTTATTTGCCTCCACCACCCAGAGAAGTGCCTCTACAATTTCGAACTGAACTTGGATACATATTCCTAGGCTTAGATGAATTCACACAATCTGAACTAAAGCAAGCTATCCCAACCAAACTGAAACACTTCTGGTAATATTCAAGTAGCAGTGCATTAGGCAAATACAATATATCTATCAACAGAAATCAATTGTATCAGGTGTGCAATAGCAAAGCAACATGTATAATTAAAGTGTTCTGTTCATATCTGCAATGGTACTCACAGTTAGCCAACCCCTGAGAAACCAAGAGATCGGTGAGTACACAACAAGTCTATGATTTTACATGAGTCATTATACAATCCAACAGAGGGAGATGCAAGGATGGAGATCTGCCACAGATTTGCCTTGGACGCATTATTCACATAATTGCTAAGTTCATGGCGAAACCCATGTATCAGCATATACCAACACAGAAGGCAGTATATCCACGTTGACAATGTTATCACCAGGTGAAGCAGAATTTACCACCTGTAATTAGATCAGATCCGAGTACACGAAATAGCTTAAGCTAGGGTTTGGGTCCTCGGCATCACACAACTGGGAGAACAGATAAGGGATGGACATACCTGTTAGTTGGTCATCGCTGGCGAAGGGTCTCGTACCGCACCCGGCGTTGGTGCACAGGCGTTGCCACCCCCGGACCCGTATGCCTGGCCGTCGCCTCTTCCGGGGCCGCGGCCGCCGCCTACACCATGGTTGCACTCCCCGCGTCCGCCTACACCATGGACGTCGGGCCGGCGCGGCGAGGGCGCGGTGGTGGAGCGACGGAGGCGGCGCGGGGGAGCTGGCGAGGGCGCGGCGGTTGTCCGTATCGAGCTGGAGAGGAGCGGGCGGCGTGGGCGGTTATTCGTAGCGGACGGGAGGGGAAGAGGTGCGACATTTATTATCGGAGAGGCAAGGAGGAGCGGTCCGTTGAGTTTTTTTTAGTTGTAGAGATGTTACTGATGAAGAAGTTTGCAGTGGTGCGTTAAGCACCCTTCGACATGCATTGACTTTACGAAGAATTCAGCAGGAGTTATGTAGGGCGAGAATTTGCCAGTGAGAAATCGACGAAGCTCATCAGCACGCTAGCTAGCGTCAGATGCGTACGAAGCACAGGTGTCAGACTATCGGTACGACGAAGATCCATCTCAGTGTACTAGGTCCATTCGACGTCGAGGAGTCGATCCAGGATGAGGTGCGTGTCAGGCAACGTGAGTACGTGACCATGTAACGCACGGGAACACGTCTCAGGGAATCGCGATGGAGAGCGGCGAGCCGCGCTGGTGGACCACGAGAAGCAGGCCCACCACCACCACCACCACCCCGGTCCATGCCGCCGAGTTAACCCACCCACGCGTTGTCGTTGTTGCATCCCGCGGCGGGGTCCGCCGCCTTCGTGCGTAGTACGTGCCAGCCGCAGCCGGCCCACGAGCGAGACCCACGGTTTCGCCGCCCGCTCCGCCGGTTTGCCCTGCTGCCCTTCGCGGTTTCCACCGAACCACCAGTCCCGCCCCGCCAGGCATCCCCCCTCCCCCGGCCCCAGCCCGTTCCGCGCAGGCTCGTGTGTCGTGTCGTGTCGTGTCGCCTGCTGCGTCATGGCCGCGTGTGCCTAGAGGAAGCCGGAAGCCGGAAGCCGTTGCGTGCCAAACCAACCGTTCACGTGCTGGTGCTGCTGCGGACTCTACCGTCCGGGTACAATGAACATGCTCGCTCACTCGGGTGGCCTTTGTACGTGGACGGTGTAGTGGCGCTCGTCACGCCCTCTCTATCATCGGCAGCTTCTAACGTACATTACATGCATGTGTCATGTGTGCACCGTCCATCTCGACGTACGGCGCGCTTGGCAAGCTAAACGTGGGGGTATGTGCGTTACGCATCCGGACGGGAACTCGGTCGGATGCAGGAATGCAGCTTGCTGCAACAATTGCACGGTTGATGAAGGGTGTCATCACTCAACATCAGCTAGATTTATTCATCGATCACCTGTATAGCTAGCTATATATACAAAAAAGAGAGAGAGAGAGAGTCCGCCGTCCCCAAGCGAGGTAGGGAAAATTTATATATGACCGTTGGTATAAACAAAGAGCTATAGATAGCTCTGTTGCGTACATGCATGGACAGTGGCGGCAAAGATATTGTATATACAAACAGGCGGATTGCTACTATACAATGGAGTGGATGTTGTCACCAAATAATGGCACGTAAGTTGGGCAATATCTTATCTGTTGAGTGTGGACTGGAATTAAAGGAAAAGCAGCAAAGATGCGTAGCAGATGGAGTACTCCGTATATATCAGCACTACTGTGGCTAGTGTCTTGTCAGTGAAGCTTATTTGGTTGGAGCCCTAGCTCGAGGACTCGAGCTAGACAAATGTAATGTATCCAACTGCTACAATTTAGGTATTACAAAAACAAATGTCTCATATTGATGTCTAGCCAAGGCAGGATTTTCATGTCGTCGTCTGCATCTATCCAAACAACACCGTACTTAGCGCACAAGCCAATTGCCCGGCCCAACAAGTTCCTAATAATATCTCGCTTTTATTATTGAATTGAGTTCACGTACGGAATATATATATATATATATATATATATATATATATATATATATATATATATATATATATATATATATATATATATATATATATATACATGCATTGTACGTGAATCCATATACCCGAGACGAAGCATGCATTTGGACGTACTTTAATTTAGACTCTGTCACATGGACCCGTGCCGTTTGCGCGCAGAGAACGAAGGTGATCGCAGAGCGATCGCAACAGTTGGTGCCCCGCGCGGCCGCGAAGAGGTAGCCTCAGTCCTCGGTATCCGTCACCTCCAAGTCCCTAGTGATCAAGCATGAATTTGACGCGTGATCGAGAGTCACGCTCACAGCTGACACGTTGACGTTGCCATCTTATCTGCAGGCAGGAAGACGTCCACGTTCACATAATGAATCACGCTGCGTCTGTGATCACGATCACGACCAGTATTTTTCCTCCTCCCATCTGCATTGTAACTAAAACCACCAGGCGCAATCTTAGTCAAACTCGTCAAACGAGCATCGATCTCTGCTGTGTTGCTCCTAGCTAGCTAGCTACGGTAGGCGGTAGCTACCTCTCGGCAGTGACATGTTCTGCTTACAGCTACTCCCTCTATCCCCAAATAAGTCATTGTATGATTCAAAAATTATATCACAATACTTGACATTATAGGCCAACATATCAGTCTAATCATAGCCAAACTTACATTGAGCGGTCAGATCCTGTCCTCCACTCGCCAGAAGATGGATTAAGGGCGTGTTTAGATGTGAAAATTTTGGGGGAAAAGTTCATGTAGCACTTTTCGTTGTTATTTGACAAAATTTGTCTAACCATGGACTAATTAGGCTCAAAAGTTCATGTAGCACCCGTGTACCGATGGCCTCTACAGTATGGAGAATTGAATAAAAAAGTATTTCCTAACCGGAGCGTTGCTCCCGAACTCCATTTACATCACCATCACCTGCGAGATTGCTGTGTAGAGGTGTTAAGGTCTTCTTGCTTGGGCATTGGTCTTCGTGACAGCTTCTACAACGTCCTTTAATGTGGGATACAGAGAGTAGTAGTTTCCATAGTTCACCACCGTTCCGGGCGTGCACAAGAAGGTCTACCTTGGATCCGATAGCAGTCTACTAGCTAGCTTGTTTTTGTAAATGCACATAATAGCATGTACATAATGTTAGTAATTAAAAACTAAAATTTTATGTTGTAAACTTTATTTCAGTACGTATGGTGTGTACACGGATAAGAATTGAACATAACTCAGTTGGTAGTGTGTACACGGATAAGAATTGAACATAACTCGGTAAAATTCCTTGTATAGTGGAATCTGGTCGCTTGGATCTCTAACTTGACATTGCTCCCATTTATATTTATTTATTTTAGCTCCCATTTATGTTTATTTATTTATTTTAGCTTGCATTTATGTTTATTTATTTATACACACTTCCTACATCTCAATCAACTGAGATTGAGAAGAGTATTCAGGCGATGGCTCCTTCTTTCGTCAGGTTTAGAAGGGAGGCCTTGGGGAGGTAAGTAGGCACGGCGGCGGTGGCGGGTTGGCCGGCGGTGAGCTTGGCGGTGCCCCGGTGGCGGCGGCTTGGCCACCGGCGAGCTTGGCGGCAAGGGCGCTGTTGAGCAGGCGGGGTTGAACAACTGGATGGCAAGAGGGTGGGGGCGACGACAAAGAACTTTGGTGTTATGTTGTAATTAGCGTGGCGGGGGCAGCAGACGGCAGCCCCGGTGGAGGCGGGCAAGAGGCGAGGCGTCCGAGAATGGGTTGGAGGAGGTGGGGGCGTTCGAGAATGGGCTGGATGATGCGGGCAGCGTCCGGTAGACCCGGCGGCACTATCGCCAGGGCTGGAGGAAGCAGACGGGAGGCGGGGGCGTTCGAGAAAGGGCTGGAGGGGGCGGGCGTGAGGCAGGAGATGGGCTGGAAGACAACGGCCCTAGAAAGGAGATGAGTAGTCGCGGGGTCAACTAGTAGCGTGTTTGGTTCCCTTCTCCCCTCAGCCTGCCTTGCATCTCGGATGCAGGCCCCGGGGGCCAGGCTCACACCATGCAGGTTTAGCTATTTGGTTGCATGGCGGCTGGAGAGCCAAGAATCCATGAGACGCTGTTTGGTTGGGGCTGTATTCAAGCACTACCGCACCACGACGAGTCACGAGCACAGGCAGCAAGCGTCCACGCGAGCCAGGCCACGGAGAAACACGATTCGATTTCGTTTCCCGGGAGCCTGGCCTCTGGGGGCATCTTGCACCATCCGGGCCTGCCCCAAGTGCAGGCAACCAAACGCCTATGAATTGCATCCCAGCAGCCTGGCTCGGCGAAATCCGGGCAACCAAACAGGCTATAGGGCGCTGGATCAAGATCCAAACGGCTGAGATCGATCGCCTAAAAAAAATAAAAAAAAAATCAGGTACATGAAGGATAGCAGATCCCTTATTTATATTAGTGTTAGATAACACATCCGTTGATAGCTAGACCTCTATAATAGTTTGAGAGTTTATCAATAGAGGGCCAAACACTAATATCTAATGGATTTCGTTAGATTTAGCCGGCTAGTTTCATTTCAAGCCTACTATACCAAATATTATTAATGGAGGACGTGACAAATGATCAGGAGCCGGCCATGCCATGTTGGCCATATACAGGTTTTACCTCTCAGAGTTATATATATATATATATATATATATATATATATATATATATATATATATATATATATATATATATATATATATATATATATATATATATATATTCTATTTCAACATATACATGTTGTTTTATCCCTTGGCGTTGCTCGTAGAGGTTCGGGTGTATGTGTGTGTTCATTGAGAAAAGTATACCTTTATGTATACATAATAAATATATGCGTTTTTACTATGCATGAAAAAAATCCGTATTATTTGCGCCGTATGCATGTGTTAGTCGCCATTCATGAGAAAAGTTTCGTTAATCCTGATCATATAGCCCCTCATTTTTTCTGGTTGCGATGATCAGTATGGGTGTCAGGTCTGCACAAAAAAAGATAAAATATATATACTAGCTCCAAATAATAGAACTTAAAGTAAAGGTTGCGGATTGGGGTGGGGAGAGACTATATATTTATTTATAAATAAAAAACCGAAATGTTTTCATGATACTGCCCCCCAGGAGCAGACTGCTCCGTCCTTTTCTGTTCCGTTCAGATCAGATATGATCCTCTTGCTTGGACTTTGCCAAAGGAAACTAGCTAGGCAGCACTAATCGTGATGAAGTGTTACACGTGTAAAGTGACGAAGTATAGTGAACACTATACTAGGAGATAATGTGTATCTCGCCTTCAGCATAGTTTATTTGATTTGGGATTATCGAACCCTGATTGCGCACCAATGGTATCTCTCCCTTTTTGAGCAAATCCCTTCACCTTGGTCTCAGCAAACAAATCTCTTCACAACCCACAAGAGAGAAGCTGGTGCCTGGTGGTCGTCACGGTCTCAAAAACGATATGATGAACAGCTAATTTCTAATGCGTTGCTTACTTGCTTATATGTTCAAATTAAACAAATATAATACTTTATTCGTTTCAAATTATAAGTCACTTTGAATTTTTTAGTTCATTCATTTTGGTATATATCTAGACATATTATTATATTTAGATGCATGCAAAATGGATGTAAAAAAAATCAAAACAACTTATAATTTAGAACAGAGGAGTCAACTTGTTTAATATGATTGTGTAGGAAATCTACACGCCCCATTTCATACGGCCTATATATAATAGGTCTAGACATTTCTGAAGGAACACTGTCCCCCCCCCCCCCCCCCCCCCCCCCAACCCCCCCAACCAAAAAAAAAGTCATACACATCACCTAGTTTTTTTTGGACTGAGAACCAGTAGAATAGAATGGTCGGAAAGAGATATATGCATGTTGTGCCCCCGCCTCCGATCCGGCTACGTTCCATCAACATTTGATGTGATAAATTTCTAGCTACAATCATTAGCATATCTGATATTATTAATTAATTCGTGGCCGTGCAATTATTCAGCTGTTTATATATGCAGGCGTACGTGTCCTTAATTGGGTCTGCTGGCTGATACAATGATACATTTCTTTTGATTCTGATGGCTTGGATTTGCATTGGACTTCTATTATTATATTCCATTGATCTCTGTGTGTGTGTGTATCTCCGATCCACACTGAGCAATAGTATAAGAACGCAGAGAATTAACAGGTGAACATTTTTCTCTTTTTATGGAAGTTTGATCAAATTTATAGACAAAATACTAATTTTTATTATAAGTACCATTAGATTAATTAAGAAATATGTCTTCATAGTAAACCTTTTTTAAACATGTTCATACCATTTTTTATAAACATAATTAAATCTATATCTACATATCTAATATTAGAGAGTGAATTTTCCCCCTCCAAAATTGGTATACTGTACTCACTCTCCAGAACACAAGAGTACCAGCCAATTTTATTAGGAGTAGTAGTACGTGATGAATTAGATGGTACAGTCCTAATTAGTTTACTGTCTTATTCAAGACGCGAATCGATGACCGTGCTCATATGAGTTAAATATATTAGAACAAATGACGCAAGGTGTAAATTTTATTGTAACGTTTGGACATATTTGTCAGTATATATATATTTGATTTATTTAGTTTAGAATTACACTCTTTTTCAGACGGACGAGTACGTATTGCTTGCCTACTACCGAGGATCTTTTATGTCTATATATGATATGATGATGGGTTACAGGGCACGTAGTACACCTACATCTCTTACTCATTAGTCATACAGTACATTCAATGGGTTGGGTTTGAGTCCTCTACTACACTAGCTATACGTGTATACACACCAGAGTCTGCTCCAGAAGGCTAGTTATACGTCGGACCACTTGAAATGCATGAAATTTGTAGGAATCACACAGAAATTCAGTTTATTTTCGGATAAAATAAGCAGGGGAAAAACAATCCGCATTTCAGAGGCCGTTATGTGAACTATCTCCCAGGTGGCCAGGTTGAATAACCACATGCTGCACAGTGCACAGTCCAAGGACAGGTAATCGATCGAATTATTAGAGCTACCGTTAAACAAGCTGCACTCCGTCAATCATCATTCATGATTACCTTGTTCTGCGTGATTGCGTCCGGTTGTCGTAGGTGCAGGGTGGTGACGTGGACGTGGACGAGGCCGTCGCCGGCGGTGATGACGACGGCCGGGTAGGAGAACTCCACATGAGTCGCTGTCGTCGTCGGAGACGGCCAGTTTGAGCAAGCTGCTCCCTGGAGCCGGCGTTGTACGCCAGCACGAGCCTGCCGTCGCGCGTCCTGGCCCCATCGTTTCTGGAGTTGGGCTTGGGGCGTGCGTCCAGGTGAGGCCGCAGCCGTCCGTGGATTCGGCCATGTAGACCTTGCCGAGGCCGGCGAAGGAGCGCAGGGCGGCGGTGCTCCTGGTGATGTAGGGGAAGTTCTGGGTCACGCGACCGATTGACCGCCTATAGTCAGAAGAAGACTCCGTCATCTGCCATGCATGCCGAAAAGGCCGTGCTGGGCTTTCTTGGTTTAGCCAGGCCCTAAGCCGTGCGTCCCGTTCAGGGCAGACAAGATGGGCCGGGCTCGGAACTCCCAAGACAGAGTGAGCTACAGTAGCTAGCTAGTCAACAAAATCTTTGCTAAGAAATAAAAAAACTAGTAAAAAAATCGATGAAGTCATGCTAACCGCTAACGCACGTCGATCCTTGATCATGATCCCCGCGTCCCGCGAGTTCCAGCTCTCGAACGAGGATCGGCACGGGGTATCGGCTACCACGATCAGGAGGGTTCCACATCAAAATGAGTGAATTCTACAAGGGTGGCTGCGAGGAAAAGAAGTCGGGTGGCTGCGACTGCGAGGAAAAGAAGTCGCGTGTGCAACTGCTTTGCATGCATGCCTTATTGTTGGTAGCAGCTCCCGCGGGAGCCACGTCGCGCCGCCGTCCGCCAACTGATTCAGTTTCGAGACACCACGCTACTACGCTTCGTCTGACGGTCCGAGCGAAGATATACATTTCAGCTTATTTTTTTTAAAGTTAGAATAGTATTTTTCTCTCAGAAAAGATCAATCACAACAGTATTTTAACTTATTTTTTAGCATAAGCGACATGTGGCAGTTGAAAAAAATCTATCTAGTAGCTCGCGAGCTGGCCACACTTGCGCAATGGCGGGTGCAAACATGACAGTGAGCTCCTGGAGCTGATCCACCGGCCCGCAGACGTTGGTGACGGTGAAGGAGCGTTTAGAGACGGTGGAGCAAAGAAGAGGTTGTTCAAAGGGAAAAGAAAGCGGGTCTTGCTACAATGGAAGACGAGACAATTATAGGATGCCGCCGTACTCCCGTCAGCCTGGCTATCATGGAAGGAAGAAGAAAGGAGTCCATATGAAACGGGGGAGGAACGACAACCCTTGGGAAGGGGACAGCTTGGGAAATCAAAACAAGCACTTTAATCTGTAGCCAACCATCACTTTTACATTTCAAAAAAAAAAAAAAACACGCAACCAAATTCAGACCATAATAACCATGTTCACTATGGTTTTAATCTCTACCACGTTTATATAGCATGTAACGTGCTTTACATATTCTTTTATGCCCCTATATATACTATACAAGGACTGACGTCTTTCCCAATGGTATCTTGCTAGCTATATCTCCATTAACAATGTAATCATCATAAGCAGTCCTATAAAATGATAATATCCGCCAAATCACCAGAAAACAGGGATTCACGATGAACAAAATCACTTGCCCTGCTGTCCATAACTCGAGGCGTTTCATAAGTTCAGTGAAGACACCAACGTAGAGAGGATACAAGAATGTGTACAACAGGTTCTGCAATGAAATAACAAACATAGTTAGTTGTATTGGCTCCAGGACGGAAAATAGTTTTAATTCAAAGAAAATTAAAGAGACATGACAAATAGTCATGTACCGGAGAAAATAGAATTCCCTCACTTCAACTTATAAATCATTTGGTTTTAGTTATTTTGTAGGTAGGTGTATATTAAAAGTTATAAAGTTATACATATAGAAAAATTTAAACAACTTACAATTTAGAACAATAGCACTGACCCATAGTGAGAGTCTGAGAGAACGTACGTATATGAGTTGCATATATGCACAAAACCAGGAGATGCCCTTAAAAGCAGTTTTGAGTTAAATTGCGAACACACAAGTGATAGATAATGGAATCAGCTTAAAGGTAGTGCTGATGCAGAGGACCACGGGGCAACAATCTACCACCCTCCGTCCCTAATTATAGGTTGTTCTGGTTTTCTAAATACCTAGTTTTTGTTATGCACTTAGTATGTCTAGGTACATAAAAAAATTGTGTATCTAGAAAAGCCAAAATGATCTATAAATTAGAATGGAGGGAGTATTTAACTTGCAGTTATTGGCCAATACGGTGCTTTTCAGGTCTTAATTGGCTTAACTAAGGGTGGTGCCACAACTATAATGATTTAAATAAGTATTTTTCTTAAATTATTATAGCCTCCACATAAATCAGAGAAAAAAAAGGTTTGGAATGTAACTGTTGAAATAACAATATCGAAGTTCAAAGCTGAGCTGCCGATCAGATGGAAGGGAGAAAGTAAATAATAACATTAATTTTAGTAGCATAATTCTACAACAAAAAGGAAAGGCTTGCTAGATAAAATAGTTTTAACACCATACATGATCAGATTAGATCTAGGCACCAACATTGAGCGTATATAGTCCGCTGCGTGCTTTTCATTGTCCTTGTCCTTTTTAGATATGTTTTAGTCAACTAGTATATACTCTATAAAAATCCATTTATATTTTGCCTCTAAAGTAGGCCTTTTATTATCGTCAGGAAATCAGTCAATTGCTTCGACAGGAGGGGCTGATCTTGTCTTATAGTGTTTGTGGGAACAAAAAGAAACTAAATCTACTTGCGTGTTTAATCACAGGGTAATTGATGAAGCAAGAACAAGCATTTTTCATATTCATATAACCTTTCAAAACTATCCATATACTAGTTTTAAAAACGATCACCCACGAACAAGTGACGTAGACAGGGCAGATTTGGAAGCACTTACAAGGGCAACGTTGATCACAACGGCCAGTCGACGGTTTTTGACGACGTGGCGAGCTCCAGCCGTGTTTGTCTTCATCGACTCCATATCCCTTCCTCCCTTCTTACTTCCGTGTTTATAAGAGCGTAAACGAGAAGGTATTATACTGATATTATTACAGATCTGGGAGACCATGTACTTCTAGGTGGTGTATTCAGTTCTAGATCGGATTCAGATATCCAATTTCTGATTAATGGGGGCAAGGGTTTGTGAGTGAACTTACGAATCTGAACAGTTATAGTATCAAAAATAAAACAAGGGATCGTCCGAGGGCAAGAAAAAGATGGACTCTGCACGCACATAAAAAAGAAGAAAAAAAGAGACTATTTTCTCATGTGGTGGTGCATAATTAAGCCCCACTACGCTTGTGCATGACCTGTGAGGAGGAGCCTATATATTATCCAAGTTGAAGAATCGACACGCGCCCTCGCGGAGCTTGCCAACTACTTACCAGAAGAGGATATGATCTTGATGGATTATTCCTGCTCCGGAGCTAGCTTAGGTTGTGGGACAAGATTCGCGCTCTTTCCGGGGTATATATATAGCCGTCGCGCGAGGAGCTACCGTGTTGCCGGGTCAGAGCCACGACGAGGTACGCCTGCTAATGGGGCGGGGCGAAACAGGTTTTTGGGGCGGGTTCCGATGTGGAGTGTGTACAGACGGGTGGGAGCGGGTTTTTTCTGCGTTGCGGGTCGGGGCAGGTTGGGTTCATAGGAAAAGCGGGTTGGGGCGGGTTGGGACTTGAGTGTGTCCTGCCTCTCCCGTGCTCGCGTACCGTGGCCCAGCTCTCACGAGTCGGAGAAGGAACTAGCGCCGCCGCCGCCGCCGCCGTCGCAGCCGCCGCCTCCTCCGCTCCAGCGTGTCCTCCTCCAACGCCGGTATCAGATCCAGTTGCTCCTCCTCCAGATCCGCTCCCCCATCTTCTCCTCTGCGTCATCTCCTTCTCCTTCCCCTTTTCTTTCTGCTTCTTGATACGATTCGGTGTTTCGATTGCAGGCAACGTCTCCTTCCCCTTTGTAACAGAACCGCCCAATTATACGAGATTAAGTAGGAAAATCATCCAACGGAAGGACAATTTAACAAACTTAAGCCCGTATAACCCGGTAGTCCGTGAAATCTCGACGGATTTCAAACCATTTTACATAACAGCCAAGATCGTACTAAGTTTAGCGGTCACCATCATAAGTTACATAAATGTTCGCGGCATAAAATACATCGGAGTTTAAATATAGTTATTATAAACCAGGTTTGAATAAAAGTAGCGGAAGCGGTAGTTCAAATCACGCACACACACAACATTTTGGAATAAAGTGCCAGCTTGTGATCATCTCCAGCAAAAGCATCAGACGAGAAGTAACGAATGACCATTGCCCATGGTCCTATACTTCGCCCATTGCAGGATAGAGACAGTTGATACAATAGCCATAGTACATCTGTCCATCTGCAACAAGTGGGAACAAAGCCCTGAGTACGAGAAGGTACTCAGCTAGACTTACCCGTCATAAACCAGAAATAAGCGACACCAAGGAATCATGCTAGGCTTTCTGGTGGGATAGCTGACTCATTTGCAAAAGGCATTTTTAGCATTTAGGAAAAAAACCTTTACAAAAGCTTGCATCAAGTTAAAGCTTTATTAACCTGTCAACTACATTTGCACCTGTACTAAAGTAATATGTAATTAAACAGGCAATGATAACCAATGATCATTAACAACTTCCATTATGTCATAATTCATATAACTGTCCAAGTGTTCCATCAATATCACTACGATGAAGTAGCTCAAGTCAAGTGTTCACTATCCAGTGAACGATGGCGATTCGAATCGATTATTAACCAGCTGGTAAGTTATTCCTCACACAAACCTCACTCACCCGCTAAAGTGAGGTGTTGGTCGCCGAGTCAACCATTCAGGTAAAGTCGCGACCTTGCCAGGAACCACTTGTACCCGGGGGCCGCCCGACTGCTCTTTGGCCTTATCATCGCGCCCCCGTATCCTGCCACTACTGCTCCGGTACAGTGCGTTGCGGGCAATCCACTCGGCCCGAATAATCTTCTAGTTTCGCGGTCGGAAGGTACTTTATCCGGCCAGCTAAATGTGAGGCATGCGTTCAACATGACCCAAGGGACAACAACGGACGGTCCTTAACCGACACAGACGGAAAACACTACAGTCCGAAACCCTGCAAGTTTCCGCCCGGTCTCAAATTCATTTCACACTTAGTTATACCATGACTTCATAGTCCACCAAACAGATCCAGGTAACCACCTATAGCTCACAGGTGACAGAAAATCACCCGACTTCTACCGGTCTAAGCCAGCTAAGCATTGACTTGACTGCGGATACCAGGGTAACAAGGATAGGGTATAACGAAGGTAAGCAAGGTATAATGCAGCAACGTTTGCAAACAACTCCTAAACGTAATGCATCAAATTAAGTAAAGTTAATAATAAATTATTTGCAAACCGGGAGAGAAATGCTCCGGGGCTTGCCTCTCTCGAAGGAACTCGGACGGTGATCGGGGCACTCCGGGAGATCTTCACCGACCTCTTCTTCGGCTTCTGTCACCTCCTGCTGCTGCACCTCGATCTGCTCCTCTGGCTCCTCGGGCAAGATGACTGGGTTCTCGGTTTGCGATCCTGTATGATGCAATGCGCGTAAGTGATTATGCAAGTGTGCATCGAAGGAGATGAATGCAATGAATATGTTGAAATACAAGGTAGTCAACATCATCTAGAAACTATACACTACAAGCACATGTCATCTACTGCATTTTCTTCTACTACTATTATGTTAAGTTAACCTTCCTTATGAAATGCTTCAAAGATACACCAAAGCTTTACTACTTTCTTAATCACACTTAAAGCAATACCTGCTTAAACCCTAAGTAATAATAGTAGGTTTGAATAGCAACATATATTTCTGATGCTCCTAAAAATCTAAGAAAATTACAGTAGCATAGTACTACTCTAAACAGACTACCATAACAATTTCATGGCATTTGGATAAGTAAACCATCCTATACAAAAATGACAAGCTATAGCATAAAAATGAGCATGAAATTTCTTTGTACTATGGAAAGTGTCAAACAACAGAAGTAATATTTTTCCTAGGTTCTTTATAGCATACTATGACTGTATAAAAATTATCACATGCATGTTTTATACAAAGTTTGCTCTCTAGCAAAATAACAAAAATCAGCCATTAAAGGCACTTGAACTACACTTCAACATTTTCCCACAGCACATGCATGAAACATATTTTTCCTAGGAAGTACATGATATAAGAAGATTAACAAACTTGAAATCATATTTTTCTGATACATATAGGATTTACTAGCTAATTTATAAGATATCAGCAATATTAAGAATTAAATAAAAGCTCTACAGAAAAGTATCCCAAAAATGACATGCAATATTTTTAGATTGTAGATCTGGTTCCAATGAATCCCTAGAAATTTATTTCACAATTTTTGGAGTACATTTAATCACCCAAACAATTTCTAAAGCATTTTTATTTCCACTAATAAAAGAAAAGAAACTGAAAATTCTTTATTTGAAAACGGGCCGGCACAGTACGGGGCAAACGGCCCGGTCCGGCTCGGCCCAAGAACGCGCGCGCGGGAGAAAGGAAAATGGGCCGGCTTTCGTTGGCGCGGACCGGCCCAGTCACGCGCGTCACCCGCGGGCGAGCGGGAACGGCGCACGGCCGAGCCGGTGCTCGGCACCGTGGCGGTGCGGTGGCCGCCGACGGCCAGCGGCCGCTTCCGTGCCCGAGCGAGCAAGGCGAGGCACGCAACACGATCGCGGGGACACGGTGAACATCGACGCGCAAATTGATTGAGATGGAGAGGAGCGGAGGTGACGGTGGCCGGAGCGCAAGCGTGGCGGCTCCGTCACGGTGGCGCGGCGAGGAAACCAAATTGGTGCCCTACCAGAGTGAGCAAGGCGATGGTGGCGCTCATTCGGAGGAGAGGAGAAGGTGGCGGAGCTTCGTGCACGACCAATCGAACTGCGGTGGACTAGCGTCGCCGGAACACGGCGGCGGAGGCGGAGGATGGCGGTGGTGAGCGGCGCTCCCGCTCAGGTTCTCCGGAGGAAGGAGAAAGGGAGCGAGCGAGCGGGCGAAATGATGGAGGCCGAGCGCGCGCGGTGCTTTGAGGCCGAGCGCGCGCGGTCCACGGGCGGCCACGCGGTGGCGTCGCCGGCATGCGGCCGCCACGCGGCGGGCGAGCTCTGCCGGGGCGCCAGCGTGCACGCGCGAGCGGCGGGAGAAGGAGGCGGCTGCGCGGACGCGGGCCGGGCCGCTGCGCTGCGCGGGCGCGCGCGCGGGGGGTGGCGCGGGCCGCTTCGGCCGATGGGCCGAAAGGGTGGCGGCGGCCTGCTAGCGCTGAGTTTTATTTTTCCTTTTTATTTTTTCCAGAGAAAATTCAACTAAAATTCTATTTGCAGTTTTCAAATTCAATTTTGGGCAAGCAACAACCTTTTCTGAAAATGGCCCAAAAATGAAAGTTGCTTAGAATTTAATTCTCTACAACTTTGCTTTTAAGACCAAAGTCCAAATCTGGATAGATTTTGATTTTTAGAATAAAAGCTAATTTAGAGAGGATTTTTGAATATTTTCAAAATACATTTTTAAAACAAATCTTTGACAAAACTTTGAGTGATTTAGTGGCTCCAAAAATTTCCTTATCATTCTAAGTGATATGAAATTTAGTTGCACAAAATTTTGATGGAATGTGATTAGCACATTAATATATTACACCTCAAATACCACTTTCTAAGCTTTTATTTCACTCAAATTATAATATTAACATGTATGATTATGATGATATGAAATGCCATGCATATGATTTCCATGCAAATGCTTGCGTAACACCGGAGTGTTACAGCCATCCCCCTTATAAAAATCTCGTTCCGAGATTTGGGTTACGAACCATTTATTATAAAAATCTCCGTATGCTTTTTGTAGGTATTCACCCGTTTCCCACGATGCATCTCCCTCATCATGATGACTCCATTGTATCTTATATGTTTTCACCACACTGTTCCGAGTAGCCCTTTCTTTGGAATCCAAAACTCGAATTGGCTGCTCACGATACACTAGATCTGACTTAAGTTTTATGCTTCGGGGTTCAATTATCTCCTCTGGAACGCGCAAACATTTCTTGAGATGTGATACGTGAAAAACTGGGAATATAGCACCCATTGATTCTGGTAATTTCAATTTGTAAGCCACTGGACCCTTCCTTTCCAAGATTTTGTAGGGTCCGACAAATCTTGCGGCAAGCTTTCTGCGTAATCCAAACCGCTTCTTCTTCATTGGCGTGACTTTCAGATAAACATAGTCACCAACTTCAAACACAAGTGGTCTCCTTCTTTTATCCGCATAACTTTTCTAACGTGACTGAGCTGCTCTCATATTTTGCTGAATGATATGAACTTTCTTTTCGGCTTCTTCCACGAAGTCAATACCATAATACCTTCTTTCCCCTGGCTCAATCCAGTTTAAAGGTGTTCTACACTTTTGTCCATACAAAATCTCAAAAGGTGCCATTTTAATACTTTCTTGATAGCTATTATTATATGCGAATTCTGCTAGAGGTAACCACGACTCCCATGAACCTCTGGAAGACAACACACAAGCTCTCAACATATCTTCTAACACAACATTAACTCTTTCAGTCTGACCATCTGTTTGAGGATGATAGGCAGTGCTACGAATCAGACTAGTCCCCAAACCTTTGTGCAAATGCTCCCAAAAGTGAGCAGTGAACTGGGATCCTCTGTCAGACACTATAGTCTTCGGTATGCCATGCAATCTCACAATCTCTGCAATATACTTCTCGGCATATTGAGGTGGTCTATAAGCTGTCTTGACAGGCAAAAAGTGAGCGATCTTGGTAAGACGATCTACGATTACCCAAATCGAATCATGGCCTTTCTGAGTAGTGGACAAACCTGTGATGAAATCCATACTTATATCATCCCACTTCCAACTAGGTACTGACAAAGGTTGCAACAATCCGGCAGGTTTCATGTGAATAGATTTTACTCGACAACATGTGTCACATCTGGCTACATAAGCTGCAATTTCCTTCTTCATCTTTGTCCACCAAAAATGAGGTCTTAGTTCTTGATACATTTTACTACTGCCAGGATGAATGGATAACTTAGAGTGATGAGCTTCATCCAAAATTTTATTCTTAAGCTCTCTATCCTTTGGAACAACAAGACGGTTGTCGAACCACAACACGTCCTGCTCGTCCACTCTGAAGTGCTTTGAAGGTTCTTCTTTAATTTTCCTTTTGATGTGGAATATCCCTTTGTCTGCTTTCTGACCTTCTATTATCTTACTCTCCAAGGTACAACTGGTCTGAATATTATGTAACACGACAGGGTGCATTAGATTAAAACCATCTTCGAGTAAGGGTTGCATATTTAGACAATGCGACTTTCTACTCAGAGCATCGGCTACCACATTGGCCTTCCCAGGGTGATATTGTACATTCAAGTTGTAATCTTTAATTAGTTCCAACCATCTTCGCTGTCTCATGTTCAATTCTGGACTGGGAGGGTCCTGACTCAAACACCCTCTTGCGATTCTTGGATGCAGTGTAAGCGTTGTTGTTCTTTTCTTGCTTCAAACAATCACTGACAAAGTCATTGAACCTGGCGCGGGTATTGGTACCCACATGCTTCATCATCTTCGGACTTAACCCTCTCTTAAAACTAGCAATTCTCTTCGCATCTGTGTCGACCATGTCTGGAGCATAGCGGCACAAGTTGTTAAATACATGCAGATACTGTGTTACCGTCTTGGTACCCTGATTTAAGGCTAAGAACTCTCCGAGCTTCATCTCAACCAACCCTGGGGGAATATAAACTCCCTTAAACGCTTTAGTGAATTCTCTCCAAGTAATCTAGGCATTGGGAGGAAAGGTGGTGCGGTGATGCTTCCACCACATCCCTGCTGGTCCCTGTAACTGATGTGCAACATATTCTGTCTTCAGAACTTCTGTCAGTCTCAGCACACGAAACTTATCTTCCATAGTGTTGATCCATTCTTCAGCGTCGAGTGGCTCTGCTGCTTCCTTGAAAATAGGTGGCCTAGTATCCATGAAATCCTTGAAATTGCTGTACTGGTTTACTCCATGGCCACCACCTTGATTATTTCCTCTCTGAACATTTTCAGCGATGGTACGCAGAAAATCTTCCATATTCCTTTGTGACTGCTCGGCGTTGCGCTGGCTTCCAAGGAACTGTGCAAAGAACACTTCTGCAGTGAGCGGTGGAGGAGGGGGCAATTGTGGCTCTGGCTGTGGCTCCTGGTGATTGACATTGTTTGCACCACCCCCACCAGCCCCTGCACCGTTGCCACCAGTTTCAGCGGCCTCATACGTGGCACGGCGAGTGTTTGCCATCTGCATATTTCAGCAACAAGTAATAATTGAGCGAAGTGGTAGTAATTGTATCCGAATGAACAATCATGTCATACTGAATTTATTGGAGAGAACAAGTCATGCAATAAGACAGAGGCACAATAATCACATTCCAATTAAAACAACATCACTAATCAAATTACTTCGAATGCAACATCGCGTTCCATACAACCATGTTGCCAGCATACATACACTAGACTTTTATGTGTTCAAGCATCACATACACAACCAAAATCCAAAAGATCGCCAGTCTCAAGATCGAACAGGATACAACACGATACATGGGAACCAAAAGAAGGCCATCGCGATAAAGCCTATCACTAACGCAAGGCAACTAGCCTACTCCTCGGGGCCGTCGTCGAGGTCGGAGGCGTCACCATTGCTACCATCAGTAGCGGCGGCGTCGTCGACGTCCATCTGGGCGGCGTCCGGAGGAGCATACGGGCCTATCCCGTTGTAGAGGGCATGGAACTCTTCATGCAAGTTGGCGTTATACCCTTCTAGCTCCTCGACCCTTTGCCTGAGAAGGTCCCTCTCGTTCCAGGCTTCATTCCTTTCCTGCACTAGCTGTCCCATCATGCGGTCTGCATTTCTGTTGGCCTGAGTCAACGTCTGCACCCGCTGCATAGCACTCTCACCTCTCTCGAGAGCCCGGTCTCGCTGTAAGCTCATGTCGGCCAACTGCTCCTGCAAGCTAGCTATAGCACGTGCTTGCTTCTTCTTCTGCTTCCTTGCTTCAAGCCGATCATTACCTCTTAGACCAGTCAAGGTCCAATAGGTATTCTCAAGACCCTGGTATGCTCTGATGGCTGCATACATGGCACTCATCGTGTGGTTGTCGCTAGCCTGTCCTTCACTTGGGCCTCTGGCCAAAGCACTACCTTGTGGCTGCACCCAAATGGTATCACGAGGATCATCTCTCGGGAAGGTACCGACCAAGGCTGCTGCCAACTCATTGGGAAACCTGCTCATTATGTCTCGGATGACGTGAAAGGCTGCACCCTCTGCACCCTCGACTGGAGTGCGTCCTTCAAACTCTAAATGCCAACCATCCCATTCTGGCGCATCACCAAGGGCAGGGACGGTGATCTCCACTATTGCAAGTCCATCCTCAGCTAGCTGGCTCTAATTCCAAGAGTACACCGGCTCTTGACCCTCTGGGTACCCCACATCATGGAGCACTCTCCAAAGCAAGGTGGGCATGCCAAACTCACTTAGAAAAGTGTCCGTGCTACGGCGTTCCCGCGGGGCCATCTGGTGACGTGGTGCTCTTCCACCAGTGGACTTATGGGCAGTCTTCTTAGTGCGGGCCATCTGTAGCACAAATTTTAAATTACCCGATGAGAACATATTTTAAGTTGATGTCACTTTTATCGAACTGGGATAATCCTTTTATAAGGGGAGAAATGCATGTTATGAATGAAATGCACAGGCAATATGATGCATGCGCGAGTCTTACGTTCTCACAAACTTAGAAAATAAAGACATCTAACGATGAATTTGGTGGCATACAAACGATCTCTCATATACGTAACTAATTCGATCTACACGATAAACGCTGTTATGTACCTGCAGAAAATTCATTTCAGCCCATTCCCCATGAATGCATGAAAGCAATAAATCTACCTACACGCTCTACATGAATCCCCAGATGCGTGTACAACGGCAGTAACTATCCAAACACATCGTCCTATTGACGGCATCGCCTCAACGGACGGAACACCCACACATGCGATACCTTCATAAAAACATGTGTACAACATGTAATTATTCTAGTATCATATAAAACACTCTCCCTAGATCGGCGGTGTATCCGATCATGCTCTCACAACTCACACTTACCAAAGCGTAGAGGTATCTGATCTATACATTACCACTCAATTAAGTGGCACTCATACAATATCACGCCGTATGAGCAACGAAAGAGAAATATGGTGCAAGAACCCCAAGTTAGTACTTAAATAGCCACCTAGAGTCCTTAACTGGGCATACAAGATATGACCATTGGCACACATTTAGTTTTAAAATCACACTTTTTAAATATAATTTTGTTTTAAATACACTTATGAACAGTAATCACGCTAAACCATGCTCCGATGCCAGCTGTAACAGAACCGCCCAATTATACGAGATTAAGTAGGAAAATCATCCAACGGAAGGATAATTTAACAAACTTAAGCCCGTATAACCCGGTAGTCCGTGAAATCTCGACGGATTTCAAACCATTTTACATAACAGCCAAGATCATACTAAGTTTAGCGGTCACCATCATAAGTTACATAAATGTTCGCGGCATAAAATACATCGGAGTTTAAATATAGTTATTACAAACCAGGTTTGAATAAAAGTAGCGGAAGCGGTAGTTCAAATCACGCACACACACAACATTTTGGAATAAAGTGCCAGCTTGTGATCATCTCCAGCAAAAGCATCAGACGAGAAGTAACGAATGACCATTGCCCATGGTCCTATACTTCGCCCATTGCAGGATAGAGACAGTTGATACAATAGCCATAGTACATCTGTCCATCTGCAACAAGTGGGAACAAAGCCCTGAGTACGAGAAGGTACTCAGCTAGACTTACCCGTCATAAACCAGAAATAAGCGACACCAAAGAATCATGATAGGCTTTCTGGTGGGATAGCTGACTCATTTGCAAAAGACATTTTTAGCATTTAGGAAAAAAACCTTTACAAAAGCTTGCATCAAGTTAAAGCTTGCACCTGTACTAAAGTAATATGTAATTAAACAGGCAATGATAACCAATGATCATTAATAACTTCCATTATGTCATAATTCATATAACTGTCCAAGTGTTCCATCAATATCACTACGATGAAGTAGCTCAAGTCAAGTGTTCACTATCCAGTGAACGATGGCGATTCGAATCGATTATTAACCAGCTGGTAAGTTATTCCTCACACAAACCTCACTCACCCGCTAAAGTGAGGTGTTGGTCGCCGAGTCAACCATTCAGGTAAAGTCGCGAGCTTGCCAGGAACCACTTGTACCCGAGGGCCGCCCGACTGCTCTTTGGCCTTATCATCGCGCCCCCGTATCCTGCCACTACTGCTCCGGTACAGTGCGTTGCGGGCAATCCACTCGGCCCGAATAATCTTCCAGTTTCGCGGTCGGAAGGTACTTTATCCGGCCAGCTAAATGTGAGGCATGTGTTCAACATGACCCGAGGGACAACAACGGACGGTCCTTAACCGACACAGACGGAAAACACTACAGTCCGAAACCCTGCAAGTTTCCGCCCGGTCTCAAATTCATTTCACACTTAGTTATACCATGACTTCATAGTCCACCAAACAGATCCAGGTAACCACCTATAGCTCGCAGGTGACAGGAAATCACCCGACTTCTACCGGTCTAAGCCAGCTAAGCATTGACTTGACTGCGGATACCAGGGTAACAAGGATAGGGTATAACGAAGGTAAGCAAGGTATAATGCAGCAACGTTTGCAAACAACTCCTAAACGTAATGCATCAAATTAAGTAAAGTTAATAATAAATTATTTGCAAACCGGGAGAGAAATGCTCCGGGGCTTGCCTCTCTCGAAGGAACTCGGACGGTGATCGGGGCACTCCGGGAGATCTTCACCGACCTCTTCTTCGGCTTCTGTCACCTCCTGCTGCTGCACCTCGATCTGCTCCTCTGGCTCCTCGGGCAAGATGACTGGGTTCTCGGTTTGCGATCCTGTATGATGCAATGCGCGTAAGTGATTATGCAAGTGTGCATCGAAGGAGATGAATGCAATGAATATGTTGAAATACAAGGTAGTCAACATCATCTAGAAACTATACACTACAAGCACATGTCATCTACTGCATTTTCTTCTACTACTATTATGTTAAGTTAACCTTCCTTATGAAATGCTTCAAAGATACACCAAAGCTTTACTACTTTCTTAATCACACTTAAAGCAATACCTGCTTAAACCCTAAGTAATAATAGTAGGTTTGAATAGCAACATATATTTCTGATGCTCCTAAAAATCTAAGAAAATTACAGTAGCATAGTACTACTCTAAACAGACTACCATAACAATTTCATGGCATTTGGATAAGTAAACCATCCTATACAAAAATGACAAGCTATAGCATAAAAATGAGCATGAAATTTCTTTGTACTATGGAAAGTGTCAAACAACAGAAGTAATATTTTTCCTAGGTTCTTTATAGCATACTATGACTGTATAAAAATTATCACATGCATGTTTTATACAAAGTTTGCTCTCTAGCAAAATAACAAAAATCAGCCATTAAAGGCACTTGAACTACACTTCAACATTTTCCCACAGCACATGCATGAAACATATTTTTCCTAGGAAGTACATGATATAAGAAGATTAACAAACTTGAAATCATATTTTTCTGATACATATAGGATTTACTAGCTAATTTACAAGATATCAGCAATATTAAGAATTAAATAAAAGCTCTATAGAAAAGTATCCCAAAAATGACATGCAATATTTTTAGATTGTAGATCTGGTTCCAATGAATCCCTAGAAATTTATTTCACAATTTTTGGAGTACATTTAATCACCCAAACAATTTCTAAAGCATTTTTATTTCCACTAATAAAAGAAAAGAAACTGAAAATTCTTTATTTGAAAACGGGCCGGCACAGTACGGGGCAAACGGCCCGGTCCGGCTCGGCCCAAGAACGCGCGCGCGGGAGAAAGGAAAATGGGCCGGCTTTCGTTGGCGCGGACCGGCCCAGTCACGCGCGTCACCCGCGGGCGAGCGGGAACAGCGCACGGCCGAGCCGGTGCTCGGCACCGTGGCGGTGCGGTGGCCGCCGACGGCCAGCGGCCGCTTCCGTGCCCGAGCGAGCAAGGCGAGGCACGCAACACGATCGCGGGGACACGGTGAACATCGACGCGCAAATTGATTGAGATGGAGAGGAGCGGAGGTGACGGTGGCCGGAGCGCAAGCGTGGCGGCTCCGTCACGGTGGCGCGGCGAGGAAACCAAATTGGTGCCCTACCAGAGTGAGCAAGGCGATGGTGGCGCTCATTCGGAGGAGAGGAGAAGGTGGCGGAGCTTCGTGCACGACCAATCGAACTGCGGTGGACTAGCGTCGCCGGAACACGGCGGCGGAGGCGGAGGATGGCGGTGGTGAGCGGCGCTCCCGCTCAGGTTCTCCGGAGGAAGGAGAAAGGGAGCGAGCGAGCGGGCGAAATGATGGAGGCCGAGCGCGCGCGGTGCTTTGAGGCCGAGCGCGCGCGGTCCACGGGCGGCCACGCGGTGGCGTCGCCGGCATGCGGCCGCCACGCGGCGGGCGAGCTCTGCCGGGGCGCCAGCGTGCACGCGCGAGCGGCGGGAGAAGGAGGCGGCTGCGCGGACGCGGGCCGGGCCGCTGCGCTGCGCGGGCGCGCGCGCGCGGGGGGTGGCGCGGGCCGCTTCGGCCGATGGGCCGAAAGGGTGGCGGCGGCCTGCTAGCGCTGAGTTTTATTTTTCCTTTTTATTTTTTCTAGAGGAGATAATTGAACCCCGAAGCATAAAACTTAAGTCAGATCTAGTGTATCGTGAGCAGCCAATTCGAGTTTTGGATTCCAAAGAAAGGGCTACTCGGAATAGTGTGGTGAAAACATATAAGATACAATGGAGTCATCATGATGAGGGAGATGCATCGTGGGAAACGGGTGAATACCTACAAAAAGCATACGGAGATTTTTATAATAAATGGTTCGTAACCCAAATCTCGGGACGAGATTTTTATAAGGGGGGATGGCTGTAACACTCCGGTGTTACGCAAGCATTTGCATGGAAATCATATGCATGGCATTTCATATCATCATAATCATACATGTTAATATTATAATCACACTACGGCTAGCACAGAGACTCTGTTCGTCTTCCCTGCTGCAATGTTCGCATACTTTTTATTGTCTTGGATTGGATTGATGACTGTCTTTTGTAATAAAAACAAGTGTGGGAAGGTGTAGCAAATAGAAAGGTCACATTGTTTTTTTGCAAAAAAATACTACTTTCTATGGTGATGATTGGTATGGAAAGGATGGAAATAGCTGACTCTTTTTCACTGAGATATGTAATGAATTTTTTTCATCACATACCAGTATTTAGCACATTATTTAGTAGTGTCTAGACTACTTTTTTTGGTTCCTCTTTAATCTAATGAATTTGGAAGTTCAGTAGAGAAAAAAATACATCAGCTTTGTTTATGAGGATATCATTATTTGCTCTCTATCTATTCATAAATGTTCCTTGATTTTTGGTTGACTCAATGTTACTCAAAAACATCCACCTTCCAGTAAAAAATTACTGAGACACTTTGAAAGCCCAAGTTTGGTTTTGGTAATTAATAACACCAAGTTGCTAATGCCATGTGTTAAGTGTTTTGAGTTAGGCATAAGCAACACATGTGATAAATGTGTATGTGGCAAGGAGTGGTGGCCACAAGATCACAAAGAGATGGTGCATGGACATGAAATGATGATCATGGTGGAGATGCACATAATATGATGGACATGATGATCAAGTGAAAGAAAAGGATCTAAGAGCACAAGGCAAAGGTATAACCATAGGGTTTTCCTTTTGCCGGTCTAAGATGAGTAGAGAAGTGATTGACCGGGTTTAGGATACATAGCCGACTATCAAGAGGGGCAATCACGGTTAGCTCGGGAATCAAGTGCCACTAGATCATTGTCTTGAGCATATGCATTAGGATCTAGTAAAGAGCTAACATAACGCCTTGAAAAATGATTATAAAATGCTAACGCACATGCACATGGTGGTGTACACTTGGTGGTGTTAGCACCTTTGCGAAGGCGGTGGTGTTTAAGCGGTAGAGAGGGGTTTGCGTTCCTCTCTCCCTCCCGTCGAGCTTGCGAGGCGGGATTCGGCGCTTTTTCGGGGAAGTGAAATGCCTATTTTCTATTGCGCTGGAAGTCGGAAAAGAAACGGAGGTGAACGGAGGTCACTGTGGTGACCAGACGCTGCACCGGACGCGGTCACGGTATGACCGGACGCGTCCGGTCAGTTCAATCCGGTCAGCGCGCCTAGGGTTAATGACCGAACGCTGGTCTGGCTTGACCAGCGCGTTCGGTCAGTTCACCTATGCGCAAAAGTAGAGTGAGCGACCGGCGCGTCTGGTCCTTCAAGGAACCAGCGCGTCCGGTCAGGCGTCCAGAGGGGCAGAGAGCAGCGAAGTGGTGATCGGACGCGCGGCGCGTCCGGTCACGTGCGATCGGACGCGTCCGGTCGTGATGGGAGCTTACTGGACTCTGACCGGACGCCAGGTGAGGCGCGTCCGGTCATACGCTAGGGCGCGTCCGGTCATACGCTAGAGCGCGTCCGGTCATAGCAACGGTAACTTCTGACGCGCACTGTTCACGCTTGTCCTATAGTGACCGGACGCGTCCGGTCATCCCGTTTTGAACTGCGTCGTCCGTAACGGCTAGCTGCGTACCCCTTCGTTATAAATAGACGTTGGCCGGGGTTTGAGGGTAACTCTTGCACATTTTGAGACCTAGAGACATACTTTGAGCTAGAGAACAACCCCTCCACTCATCTCTTTGCATAGTTGCACATCTTGAGTGAGATTGAGATTCAAGTGCATTGCTTGAGAGTTGCATTCTAGAGGCACTTGATCTTTGAGTTGCTGCGGATTTCTTGTTACTCTTCCGTGTTTCCCGACACGATAGACGGCTTGGAGCAGCGGAGGTGATTGAGCTCGCAATTGGAGATTGTTGGAGCCCTCACCAAGTGTTGTAAGGGGTTCTTGATCCTTCCCCGCGGGAGTTCACAAATTGGATACTCTAGTGGAGCTCGTGGCTTGGAGGATCCCCATCTTGTGTGCGGTTGTGTGGCGCCCACCGAGGGCTCGACTCTTGATAGTCGATTAGCTCGTGAACCGATAAGTGGGTGTATCGCCACAACGGGGAGTAGCTTGCCGGGAAGCAAGTGAACCTCGGGATAAATTCTTGTGTCATTCTCTTCCCGAGGATTTCTCTTGTATGATTGATTGATTGGTATTTCTCTTCTCTACACGGCGGTATAATCAATCGAAACTCTTCTCTCGCATTACTTCTTGTTTCTAGCTTGTAGTTGTTGTTGTGTTTAGTGGATAGCCTTGTACTAGACTTGTGTAGGTGGCTTGCTTATTTAGTTAGAGCTAGTGCTTTTGCTTCGCCACCTTTCGTACTAACTTGTGGTTAAGTAATTCTTGTAAAAGTTTTTAATTAGGCTATTCACCCCCCTCTAGCCTTTTGGACCTTACACACTTGCTAATTGCTTGACACTTCGTGTTAAGTAGCTATCATATTGACTAAGTATTCATATATGCTGATTTGTGGCTTTTATATGGACAGACTACTTCAAGGTGCCTTGCTGACATGAAGAGAGGGGTTCTGTGCCTGAAACCACTGTTAAGAAGGGAAATGACTACCCTTTTGGCCCTTTAGTGCTTGGGTTCTTCATCTTTTTCATCATTGGATCAGTTCAGAGTGTTCAGTCACCACGAGAGAAAATGGGTTAGTACCTGACTAAAATTGTATTGTCATTTCCGCAGTTTCGCCGTTACTGAATTGAAACTCTTCTCTTACTACTGAGTTAGAATTGTGATTGCGCCATGCTAATTATATGCCATTTCTGAACAGATATCTCTAGTCTTCCTTCAGAAACATCTGGAATCAGTGATAGCATCAACCATTCATCACAGACGCCAACTAGAAGATCTAAGGTTTGGGAGCATTTTGAGCCAGAGTTGGTTGAAGTGAATGGTGTCATGAAGGCAATGTGCAAATATTGTGGAGCAAAGTTGACTACCAGCAACAAATTAGGTACAAACAGCCACCGAAATCACATCGCTGAATATTGCTCAAAAATCAGTACCGAAGATAGAAAAAGGTTTCTTGATACAGTGAAGAAGCGTTCCTTAGAAGGCCCATTTACCTTTGATCCACAAAAAAGTTGTCAACTAATGATAACATGGTGCATTAGTGCTGAGGTTCCATTCAATAAGTTTGAGGATCCTACATTTGAACCATGGATGGAGTCATTGCAGCCTACTTTAAGTTGCATAGGGCGTCAAACAATTCGTAATGATTGTGTGTCTATGTTTGAGAGAATGAAAGCGGATTTGCGAACTGAACTTTAAAACACTAATTCTCGCATATGCTTCACGTCTGATCTTTGGACTTCAAAGCACTAATTCTTGGCAAAAGAAGGCTGGAACAAGAGTTTGTTAAATTTAACTCTCACAGAAGAGGTACTAGTGTTGACAAATCTGAACTAGATGCATATCTGGAAGAAGCCCTTGTAAGGGAGGATGAGAATTTTGATATTTTGAGTTGGTGGAAAACAAACTCAAATAAATACCCTGTGCTATCACTTATGGCAAGAGACTTTCTAGCCATACCTCTTAGCACCGTTTCTTCAGAATTTGCATTTAGTTTAAGTGGTTCAATTCTTGGTGACAACCGAAGCTCGATGATTCCACAGACACTTGAAGCTCTAGTTTGCTGCAAAGATTGGCTTTATAAGTACCAGTGAAGGTATTACTTTCTTATTTGTGCTTCACTTTTTTCTAATCTGTGCATATTGATTCTTGCCATGTTTACTTAATAGGCTGTCATTTTGCTTTGTGCAGGTTGTACCAGTTAGTTTGGGAGATATTCTAATGAGGTAATCTTTGTTGACCTTTTTTTTGCTATTGTGCAATTTGGTAGATTGACATGACTATTGTCTTTTGCTGGTCGGATGTAACCTGCACAACTGAAACTGAAACTGAAACTGCTAGTTGCCTTTGGTTGTATGTATGAGTGGGTACAGTAAACTTAAGGCTTACTCTCTTTTGCTTAGCACTAATGTGGTTTTTAGATGAGATCATCAAACTAATGGCCTAGATGGTACAACAAAGTATTATCAGAAAAGAATCATGTTTGTTCATGTGCAAGCTCAAGAATGTGGAATAATTTGTGCAAGTACAGTAATCTGTAGCTCATTTATACTACTGTATCTTTCTTTCAAAATAATCTATGTTCATCTATTTGCAAATGGCAACTCCCCATGTTTGCTTTGACATTGGCATTATTGTGTTTTGCACTTTTAGAACAGTCCTATTAGACGGTGCATTCAGTACTCATGGCCGTGTTTAGATCACAAATTCTCCCCCCAAATTCCACTATGCAAAAAGAAGATTCCCCATCAAATCAAAATGCCGGCAAATGCATAGAGTACTAAATGTAGATGAAATTAAAAACTAATTGCACAGTTTTGTTGTACTTTACGAGATGAACATTTTGAGTCTAATTAATTAATTTTTGGACAATTTTTTGCACTAAAAAACAAAAGTTGGTACAGTGTTCCGACACGGGCACTGTGGCTACAGTGCCCGAATCGGCCTCCCGAATTGGGGATCTAAACACGGCCCATGTTTGTTAGTGCATTTTGAAGCTACCCATCTCATTCATTTATGAAGAGAGAAAGGGAGGGGAAAACACTGTACACTGATATTGTTTTATTAGCAAGGTTTCAGGTCCTCTCTCTTCGGTATGGAAAGAATCAGTCAAATGGTGTGTAGAATTTGGTATTGAAGCTAATGCAGTCATTGCTGTTCCACATGATTGGAGACCACCTCATTGCTACAGAAAATCATTTAGAAGAGGGACATGTTTTTTTTTCAGATTATATGAATATATTTATGGGCATTTGTCCCATATAATGTATACTCTACCATGTTGTCTTTGAAGTTGATGGCAATTTGGCTCATATATTTATTTATTGGATGCTTATTTAATCGTTGTGTGGCCGTGCATGCTTATTTAATTAGTCCAATATTTGTACCCTCACCAAACGCAGTTACGCAGTGCACGTTTATTTGTGTGGCTGTGCATGCCAGCGCACAAGCCAGCGCAATGAGTTTTGGTTTAACCCACTAACAATGGGGCGGGGCGGGACGGGTTGACTAGATCGTTATTTGGGCAGGGTCAGGTTGGGTGAAGTCTCTCTTGGTTTGCGGGCAGGGGCGGGTTTGGGGAGGTTTTGCCCCCACTAGTAGGCGTACGACGAGGCCGAGGAGTTAGCTAGCGCGACGGTACGTCCGGACTCCAGAGAGATTACGACTTTAATACGAAGGACTTTGGTCCAAACCGGCAACTTCCTGCGCGCGCCCGATTCTATCTATCCAGTCCGAGTTTGTATCGATCTCCGTATCTCTACTACCCCTCGGTCCAAACTCCGAGTCTGTATTGGTCACCAGGCTAGCTCAGTATATAGATTCCGTCCGTCCACCCAGCGGCTTGGTGCATGCGCGCGCCCGCGACGCCCGGCCCGGTGCTCCCTTCAGTTTTTTTTCCCCAAACAAACAAAAAAAACCCGACGTACCCGGCTCTTCCGCACAGGCTCTGCTTTGACGATTGCTTTTTGTGTGTGTGTGTGTGTGTGTCCATGAGTTCATCATCATCCCTTACCATCTTCTTTAATTTAATTTAGGAGAAAAACCAAAGAGCGGCATGCTGGCATGCCTGCAAAACGGTTAAATTACACGCCATCGCTCCTTTTCCTGGTGCCATCGCTGTCTATCAGACCGCCGCCGACGATTCCACTCAGCAGAGTCGAGGGACAAGAGAAAGCGGTTCACCCTTACGCTGACAGGCCACATCGAGTCACTGTGGTTTCTGGACGCGCAGAGACCTCATCAAACCGCACCAAGGCTACCATCGACGCCGAGCCCGGTGCACAAACAAACAGATTCTCTAGCGCAGATTAAACAATGCTGATCCTTTTGGTGGGAAAAATATTTAGAAATCAGCATAAATAACATTTGACAGTAACAACTTCACCTAGAGATATCAAGTTTGCGTGTGGCTTTTCTACATGCATTGTCCATGTGCATTGAACTAATCACTCGCGGCTCCATGGTGAGCTTTGTCATTGCAACAAGCTCATGCTCTCCTTTACTTTTCTTGACATGCATTGGACTAATCACTCGTGGCTCCATGGTGAGCTTTGTCATTGCAACGAGCTCATGCTCCTTCACCAGGACCTCCTTTAGCTAAAACATAGAAGGCACATGGGAAGTTAGGGAAGGGGTTTGGTACTGTGTTCCACCGCCGCGGACAATGTGTGTCAAGGCAATTTTCTTTGCCTCGATTTGGTTGAGAGTCTGAGAAGCTGGCAATGCCTATGTTCAAATTAGATTGGTAAAATCTAGAATTGAGGACGCAGGCAAGACATGGCCAAGGATATGCCATCTTGTTCTAGCCCTCTGGGGTCGAGGACGTCTAGGCCTAGTGCTGGTCTGGTGAGCTGCCTGCCTAGGAGGAATTTCATTAAAAAGTTGTCGGGCGTGGTCGATGTCGCGTCGGTGGCTACTCCGGCTGCTAGGCGTCGTTGATGTTGGCGAATGCTGGAGCACTGGCCCATACGCTATGCTCGGGAGAAGAGTGCACTACTCCGCCTCGACTCGGGTCGCCATCCGGGAAGGGAGGGGTCCTGCAGGCCTCTAGCGGCAAGTACAAGGAGCCACCCCACCCGAGGAGATCGACGTTCCGCCGCCGTTTCACCACCGAGCGGACAGGCTCCATGGAGATCGCCGTCTTGCTCTGGTAAGTCCTACGTACTTCAATTCCTCGTCCCTCCGCATGCAGGCCCAAGCCGCGATCTCACTCTGGCGCGTGCGGCGCGCGGTGGACGTGCTGTGCTGTGCAACAACGCCGGACTTCTGGGGCTACAGGCGCTCGGGAGCAGTAGCATTCTGTCGCTGGGAGCACGAGTTTGGCCATTTACCTGTTTTTCAGAGTCGTCGTATGTGAACATTCTGTTGGCTTGTGATGTGCGACCTATATGTATCAGATCAGATTAATAATTTTCAACTTATTATTTGGTGTTGATGACGACGTTGGTTGATTTGCATGTAACCACGCGGACTGCGTAAGGGAATACATTTTCGTATTATGTGATTGGGCTGCATTAGTCAATTGCATTGCTCGTGTCTCCGTTTGCTTGGCTGTGTTAGTTATCATCAAAGTCTGTGTTTGGTTATTTTGCACTGTGTGCTATGTGACATAAAACACCAAACAGCTGAGGTGTATTGCTAACTGTCACCTAATACTAACCAATAAAGTAGTGCTCACTGTTTGATAAGTGAAATCCAGGTATACCAATCAGCAGAAAAGCAAGAACGAGATGGTGCTGCAAGTGAATATGTTAGGCAGTTTTCCAGAATCAGATTCATTGAAACTCAGGCAAATTCAGCTTTGAGATGTTGAAGCTCAGTACTTTATTTCTTTAGATCAGATGCTAAAAAATATTTGAACATTGGACAAAATTAGTCATTGGTTGTGATAATGTAGACTAGAGCAACTATTGAGCACAAGTTCATCTCATCTAGGCAAATCTTAACCTTGCTCTATTTTATAAACAGTATGGTGAAGGCGAGTAGATATTCAGAGTATGTATTAGAAGGGAATCTTTTATTATTGTACCACTGCAAGTTAGTCTGATGCTACGTCTCAGTTGTTGGGTAATTTGAATTTGCTCTAGAAGGTATGACTTAAACTGAAAGAACTGGAAAATGACGCTGAGCACTACTTGATGTTTTTGTTCACATGGGTAGATTTGTTTAGAAAACTTCTATCTAGTCAGGGATTGGGCAAGGCGATTTTATTATGAGACTTCTTTATAGTCTTGTATGATGCCTCAAACGTTTGTAGTTTGCAGATTGGTGCTGAGAGTCCGAGACTGACCATTTTCAACTGCCTGATGTTCTTGCACTGCAGGTTGATGCTGCTCTTGATCTGAGCCACACCCAAAACATTGGTTGAATGATCAAAGCTCATTTTCCGCACTCTCAGGTAATATATAATCCTGCTTAGTAGGGAGGTAGTGCATTTTAATATGTAGTTGGTAAACTGTGTTTTGAAAGGCAATTAACTATCTACATAATGTGTCGCTTAAGACTACTGATTTTTGACAGTTGAATTCCTTGTGTATCAATGCAGATGCTCTGGTCTTTGTGTTCGGGCAGTTGCAACACTAAGTTCTGAAAGTTTGAACTATTGGTTTATTTTTTGCAGTTCATAGTTGTCTCTTTAAAGGGTATGTTCAACAATGCCAATGTGATATTCCGAACAAAATTTGTTGATGATGTGTCCACTGATATTCCGAACAAGATTGACCCCACAAGAAGCACGAGCAATTGCTGGTGCGTGCAGTTGTGGCGGCTCGGCACGGAGCACGAGCGACGCCTGGGCACGCGTGTTGCTGTGGTAGCTTACACGAAGCACGGGAGGCAGCGGCGACCTGGCGTGAACGGGTGCAGCGGTCAGAGCGAGCAGCATCATCGACGGCTGTGGCCAAAGCAAACTGGCTCGACGGTGCCCAGTATGACAATTGGAAGAAGGTGGCAATGAAAAGAAAGACGTAGAACCCACGATATTGTGTAAGAGTGTGTTACTAGAGGCTATCTGATATGCTACCTTTTAACTTATGTAGTAATATGAGCTCGTAAGTTGACTCTATTAGTATATTCTTCTTTTATAAAAGTAAGTTCATCATAACAACTGACTTTACAAATAAATTCCCAAACAGAGTTTGTTCAAAAAAAAATCCCAAACAGAGCTAATAAAACTTCATGGTTTCTATGCAGTTGCAACAAATGCTATTTTTTGTTCTTCTAAATAGAAGTTGCCCTTACTATACAAGGGCTGACATCTTTTCCAATGGTATCTTGCTAGCTATATCTCCATTAGCAGAACTCGCAACAATGTGATCATCATAAGCAGTCCTATAAAATGATAATATCCTCCAAATCACCAGAAAGCAGGGATTCACGATGAACAAAATTACCGCCCCTGCTGTCCATAACTCGAGGCGTTTCAGAAGTTCTGTGAAGACACCAACGTAGAGAGGATACTGTTAGATTGATCTCTCCTCTAATGAGCCCAACGGCTCATTAGGCCTTTGATCCGCGCCCTGATCGGGGGCGCCCAGCCCAATAATGGCTGGTGGGCCCCCGTCGCGCAGCGCTATATAAAGGAGGTGGGGAGCCGGGGCTCGAGTAACGAGGTTCACCTGAGCCGCCTTTCCCCACCTACAACCCTAACCGATCTCGAGGGTCGCGCTGTGAGCGACGGGAAGCACCGCCGCCGTCACTGCATCGCGCTCCTCTTCTCCGACCGTCGCTGCCCGTGCGCAGCCACCATCGACGTTCGTGATGGCGTCCGGATCGAACTCCAGCCTTCCTACAGACGGTTTGCACCACCTAACTCCCCTTTCTCCCTATCTCCCTCTCGGATCCGATAGTTCTATCACTAGGGACTTTGTCCACTACTTGTTTCACTGGTTTACCCTACTGGATCTATGTCCTAGCGGTACTTTTAGCCTAACAGTGATGCTATTAGTACTAACATTGGTATCGGAGGACTGGATCTAGGTGTAGATCCAGTTTGGGGGAAAGAAACTGGAACAGTCCTAACTACGAAACCCTAGAAGGATTAAAGCAAAGAAACCAATGACCGATCTCGGATCGGAAAAGCATACTGGAACCCTAACATAGTAGGTAGATCTAGACTTGGGGAATAGAAACGAGAGAAAACAACCGATTTGAATCGGAAAAGAAAACTAACCCTAACCCTAACCCTAATCGGGTACAAGAGAAGGGGAAAGGGGCCTACCTGAGGCTCTGACCCCGTCACTAGTCACGCCGCCGGCTCGTCTCCATGGCCGGCTCACCACCGGACCACAGTGGATGCCGGCGGCACCGCCACCGCGCGGAAGATCACAGAGCCGCGAGGCAACAGGGCACCACCATGCGGTCCCTCGACGGCGGCGTGCTCCGCCTTGGGCGAGCACGCACGCCGGCGAGAGGGCGCGGGGCGGCACCATATTCTTCCACTGGTGGCCGATGACGACCGCTCTTGGTGAAGAAAGAAAGGGAAAAGTGCACCGGAAGGGAAGGGGACCAAGATAGAAGAGGAGGATGGGACTGGACTTGCTCCGGTGCCGCGTTTCCTCACCGGGACCGGCGGCCACCGTGGCCTGCCGGAGGAGTTCATGGTTCCTCTCTGTGCGGCACAAGAGACGAACGGAGAAGAAAGAATGAATTAGGGTTAGAGGAGCCGGCTGCCTCGGGCGGTTTTGTTCCTCCGATGCGCACGCGTGGCCGTCGGATGGAGCAAACCTAAAATCCACGGCCGAGAGCGTCCCGGGCGTCTTGGGCCAGATCAAGCCCAGGCGGGGCACCGGATTGCCGGCCCAGGCCCAGGTTGCGGCCTGGGCGCGGCCGCGCGCGCGTGCGCGTGAAGAGCTGGCTCTGCTGGGCCGCGTGAAGCAGGCTCTGCTGGGCCGCTTGAAGCAAGTTTTGCTTATTCAACAGCGACTAAGAAAAAAAAAAGAGAGAAAGGGCCGAGGCCAGCTGGGCCGAGATGAATGCCTGCTGGTTTGGGCCAAATGAAAAGGAAAATAGTTTTTTTCAATTTTTATTTTTCCAGAAACATTGTTAATGCTTTTTGGATATTTTCTTTTGAATTTTGATGTTAGATCTCCGTGGAAATTTTTGTCCAACGATAAATTCTCGGAGAATAGTACAATTTTTTTCATGTTTCTGGAAAAATAATTATGGAAATATTTATGTTAAAAGTGTTTCCGCTGCGTACTTAAAGATGTTGCTTCATTATTAAATTCGAACCAACGGGAGAATTTAATTTTAAAAAAAATAGATAAATTTAAAATATGATCATACTGTTGTTATTATTCTGACCAACGTTGATTAATAGCAGTATTATGATGTTATCATGATTTTATCATGCATTAATTCTATTTCTGCCCAACGGTGATCTAGAATTAGTGTAAAAAGGATGATTTTTTGTATGTTTTAATTTTGACCAACGTTGGAATTAAAGCATGCAATTATTCATGTTATAATTATGTTCTCATTTTATATGACTTATATTTTCAGGAGGTTACTCTTTGATGGGGTTTATCAAAGATATCCCACCCCTCGAAGGTGACAACTACAACGAATGGAAAAAGAAAATTGACCTCGCCTTTGTTTTGGCTGAGGTGGACTGGGTGGTCACCACACCATGCCCCAGTGAACCTGTGGCACCGGTGAGGGAGGCCAATGAGTCTGATGCTGAATGGCAGAAAAAAGAGAGGGACCATGCTCCCGTACAGATGGCATATGACCTACAAAAGCAAAAGTGGGTCAATGCCAATAAAAAGTGTGTTGCTGTCATAAAGAACACAATTGAGCCTACCATAATGGGCTCAATCCAAGAATGTGACACTGTCACAGAGTACTTGGAAAGGATAAAGAGTCAGTTCTATGGCTCTTTAAAGACATATGCTACTCAGCTGATAAAGCAGCTGGTGACAGAAAAATACACTGGAGGTGGTCATGGCAATGGCATAAGAGAGCACATATCAAAAATGAACCATTTGAACAACAAGCTAAAACCAATGGATCTAGCTCTTACGGAAGAGTTTCTTGTCCATTTGATTTTTGCTTCTTTACCAAAAGAGTTTGACACATTTGTTGTCAACTACAACATTCTGCCCGAGAAATGGGATCTAGAACGTTGTATGGCGATGTGTGCACAGGAGGAAGAGAGGATAAAAGCCGCCAATGGTGGTACTCTCAATTTTGTTAAAGACAACAAAAGAAAGAATTTTAATGCCAATGCCAACTCTCCCTCAAAGCCAAAGGGCAAAGCTCCCATGCAGCATCAGCCTCAGCAGAACAAATTCACAGTGAACAAAGATCAGTGTCTTCACTGCAAGAAGACGGGACATTACAAGAAAGATTGTCCCGAATTCCTAAAGATGATCATGACAAAGCAAGGTGAGAACATGATTACGTTTATAAATGAATCCCTGTATGTACAATATTCGAAATCTACTTGGTGGATTGACTCAGGAGCAACTGTTCATGTTACAAATTCTTTACAGGGATTCCGTTCGACGAGAACTACGCAAAGAAGCGAAAGGCACGTTAAAGTCGCAAATGGAGTCCAAGCAGACGTCGAAGCTGTTGGCGATGTCTCCTTAGAGCTTGCTGATGGATTCATTCTTTTGTTAAAAGATGTTTTATTTGTTCCGTCATTACAAAGAAACTTGATTAGTGTGTCATGTTTGGACAACGATGGATTTGATTGTCATTTTGGAGATGGCAAATGTGAAATATTATGTAATAATGAATGTGTTGGCCTTGCTTTTCAAAAGCAAGATCTTTATTTGTTATCACTTCATGAAAATGTGAATTCCGTATGTGATGCGAATGATAACGTATTCTCGTTTGTGAACGTGAATAGAAAACGAAAGAGAACTCAAAATGCGTCGTCGAAATTATGGCACTGTCGTTTAGGCCATATTTCGAGGGGGAGAATAGAGAGACTAGTTAAGAATGATATTCTTCCTCCATTAGAGTTCTCAGATTTTGAACAGTGCAGAGAATGCATTAAAGGAAAATACACAAAACAAATTAAAAAGGATGCTAAACGAAGCACAGGAATTCTACAGATAATTCACACAGACATCTGTGGTCCTTTTCCTGTGAAAAGTGTGGATGATTTTGATTCGTTCATAACATTCACAGATGACTACTCCCGTTATGGTTACATTTATCCAATTAAAGAAAGAAATGAAGCGTTGGATAAATTTAAAATATTTAAGGCTGAAGTTGAAAATCAGCATAATTTAAAGATTAAAGTGGTCCGGTCTGATCGTGGTGGGGAGTACTATGGTCGACATACCCCATATGGCCAAGCTCCTGGACCCTTTGCAAGGTTTCTACAGGAGAATGGCATAGTAGCCCAGTATTCTACACCGGGCGAACCTCAGCAGAACGGAGTAGCTGAAAGGCGAAACCGTACCTTAATGGATATGGTGCGTAGTATGATGAGTTACTCTGACTTGCCATTGAGTCTATGGATGGAGGCGTTAAAAACCGCCATTCATATTCTAAATAGAGTACCAAGCAAAGCGGTGTCCAAAACACCATATGAATTGTGGACAGGAAGAGAACCCTCACTAAAACACTTACGTGTGTGGGGGAGTCCTGCTGAGGCAAAAGTGTTTAACCCAAATATTGGGAAGCTAGATCCCAAAACAGTTAGCTGCCATTTTATTGGCTATCCTGAAAAGTCAAAAGGTTTTTGTTTCTACTGTTCAGATAGATACACAAAATTTGTAGAAACGAGACACGCAGTTATCTTAGAGGATGAAATGATGAGGGGGAGCATGGTGGCTCGAAAGATTGTTCTTGAGGAGAAGCGGGTATGTGTGTCCACTCCGATGATTTAGGAACCATTCTTTGAACTACCTGTTCTAGTTGCACCAACAGTGTCAGATACTGTAGTGCCAACACCTGTTGTCAGTTCTCCTGTGGTGACAGTAAATAATGATGAGGAACCTGTCCTTCAGGAACCTATACAAACTGATGCCACAGATGAGGGGGAGCAACAACAGCCCCAAACTGAAAATATGCCAAATGTAGAGGCCCCGAGAAGGTCCCAAAGAGTTAGAAGATCAGTTATACCTGATGATTATGAGGTGTATAACACTGAAGAATTTCAAATGGAGGGTGATCCCACTTCATTTGAAGAAGCCATGAGAAGCGATAATTCATCCAAGTGGCTTGAGGCCATGGAAGATGAAATAAAGTCAATGAGTACCAATAAAGTTTGAGACTTAGAACCTATTCCTAAAGGAGCCAAGACAGTAGGCTGTAAATGGGTCTATAAGACAAAACGTGACTCCCAAGGAAATATTGAAAGGTTTAAAGCGCGACTTGTGGCAAAAGGTTTCACACAAAGAGAAGGGATTGATTACAATGAGACGTTTTCTCCAGTCTCATGTAAAGATTCCTTCAGAATTATAATGGCATTAGTGGCACACTACGATTTAGAGTTACATCAGATAGATGTAAAAACGGCATTCCTGAATGGGGATCTGGAGGAAAATGTTTACATGGCTCAACCAAAAGGTTTTGTCATGGAAGGAAAAGAACGAATGGGATGCCGCTTAAAGAAATCGATTTATGGGTTAAAGCAAGCTTCAAGACAGTGGTATTTGAAGTTTGACAGAACAATAAAGAATTTTAGGTTTAAAGAAAATATTGAGGATAATTGTGTTTATGCAAAATTTAAGAATTGAAGGTATATCTTTCTAATCCTGTACGTAGATGATATCTTACTTGCTAGTAGTGATGTCCATCTACTACTGGAGACAAAGAAGTTTTTATCTTCAAAATTTGATATGAAAGATCTTGGTGAAGCGTCTTTTGTTTTGGGCATAGAGATTCACCGAGATAGAAGTAAAGGGGTATTAGGACTATCACAAAAGGCATACATAGAAAAGGTTTTAAAGAAATTCAGTATGCATAAATGTAGTGTATCACCTACACCTATGGTCAAGGGCGACAGATATGGGGATTTTCAATGCCCAAGGAACCAATACGAGCTCGATCAAATGAAAGTGGTTCCATATGCTTCTGCTGTCGGAAGCCTACAATATGCTCAAGTGTGCACACGCCCTGACTTAGCTTTTGTTACCGGGTTGCTTGGCAGATTTCAAAGTAATCCAGGAATTGAACACTGGAAACTGGTAAAGAAAGTCTTGTGATATTTGCAAGGTACGAAAGGCCTCATGTTGACGTATAGAAAATCAGATTATCTCCAGATAGTGGGGTATTCGGATTCTGATTATGCGGGAGATGATAGAAAATTCACGTCAGGATATGTGTTCACTCTCGCAGGAGGAGCAATTTCATAGAAAAGCTCAAAACAAACCGTCACTACATCGTCCACAATGTATGTCGAGTTTATAGCGTGTTATGAGGCAACGGGGCAGGTGAACTGGCTAAAGAAGTTCATACCCGGTTTGAAGGTGGTCGACAGCATACATAAGCCACTAAAGTTATACTGCGATAATAATCCAGCAGTACAGTACGCTCACAACAATAGGTCAAGTGGTGCTGCCAAACACATTGACATAAAGTATTATGTTGTGAAGGATAAAGTCCGGGATCAAATTATAAATCTTGAGCATATAAGCACTGAAAAGATGCTCGCGGATCCGCTTACAAAAGGCTTACCACCCAACGTGTTCAGGGAACATGTAGCCGGCATGGGTTTAAGGGAAAGCCTATGACTCCTGGACTATAATAAAGGGCACAAAAGTTAAAGTAACTGTTTCCGATCAGAGACGCGCATTGTAGCTGTCAAATCTATCGGCGATTGACCGTGACGATGAAACATGCTCTATGCACTTATCTGTGATGGAACGAGTAAAGTTAAAAGCATTGAAGTCAAAGATGAAAGGTTAAAGTATAATTGAGATCAAGGGGGAGAATGTTAGATTGATCTCTCCTCTAATGAGCCCAACGGCTCATTAGGCCTTTGATCCGCGTCCTGATCGGGGGCGCCCAGCCCAATAATGGCTGGTGGGCCCCCGTCGCGCAGCGCTATATAAAGGAGGTGGGGAGCCGGGGCTCGAGTAACGAGGTTCGCCTGAGCCGCCTTTCCCCACCTACAACCCTAACCGATCTCGAGGGTCGCGCTGTGAGCGACGGGAAGCACCGCCGCCGTCACTGCATCGCGCTCCTCTTCTCCGACCGTCGCTGCCCGTGCGCAGCCACCATCGACGTTCGTGATGGCGTCCGGATCGAACTCCAGCCTTCCTACAGACGGTTTGCACCACCTAACTCCCCTTTCTCCCTATCTCCCTCTCGGATCCGGTAGTTCTATCACTAGGGACTTTGTCCACTACTTGTTTCACTGGTTTACCCTACTGGATCTATGTCCTAGCGGTACTTTTAGCCTAACAGTGATGCTATTAGTACTAACAGATACAAGAACGTGTACAACAGGTTCTGCAATGAAATAATAAAACATAGTTAGTTGTATTGGCTCGAGGATGGAAAATGTTTTCATTCAAAGAAAATTAAAGAGACAAGACAAATAGTCATGTACCGGAGAAAATAGCTATTCCTTCTTTTCAAATATAAAACATTTGGTTTTAATAAAAGTTATACATATAGAAAAATTTAAACAACTTACAACTTAAAACAATAGCACTGATCCATAGTGACAGAACGTATGTATATGAGTTGCATATATGCACAAAACCAGGACATGCCCTTAAAAGCAGTTTTGAGTTAAATTGCAAACGCACAAGTAATAGATAATGGAATCAGCTTAAAGGTATGCTGCTGCAGAGGACCACGGGCAACAATGTACCATCCTCAGTCCCTAATTATAGGTTGTTCCAATTTTTCTAGATACGTAGTTTTTGTTATGCACTTAGTATATCTAAATACATAATAAAAAATTGTGTATCTAGAAAAGCCAAAACGATCTATATAAATTAGAATGGAGGGAGTATTTAACTTGAAATTATTGGCTAATATGGTGCTTTCAGGTCTTAATTAGCTGGTGCCACAATTCTGATGATTTAAATAAGTAGCCTCCGCATAAATCAGAGAAAAAAGGCTTGGAATGTAACTGTTGAAATAACAATATCGAAGTTCAAAGCTGAGCTGCCGATCAGATGGAAGGGAGCAAGTAAATAAGAACATTAATTTTAGTAGCATAATTCTACAACAAAAAGGAAAGGTTTGCTAGATAAAATAGTTTTAACACCATACAGGATCAGATTATATCAGATTAGATATAGGGACCAACATTGAGCGTATATATTGTCCGCTGCGTGCCTTTTCTTGTCCCTTGTCCTTTTGTAGATATATATATGTTTACGTCAACTAGTACTCTGTAAATATTATTGATAATATAATAAGTCAATTGCTTCGACAGGAGGGGCTGGTCTTGTCTTCTAGTATTTGTGAGAACAAAAAGAAACTAAATCCACTTGCGCAATGAATCACAGGGTAATCTATGAAGCAAGAACAAGCATTCATATTCATCCTTTCAAAACTATTCATATACTAGTTTTAAACCGATCACCCACGAACAAGTGACGTGGACATGACAGATTGGGAAGCACTTACAAGGGCAACGTTGATCAGAACGGCCAGTTGACGGTTCTTGACGACGTGGCGAGCTCCAGCCTCAGCCGTGTTTGTCTTCGTCGACCCCATATCCTTCCTCCCTTCTTGCTACCCTGTTTGCTTCCGTGTTTCTAACAGCGTAATAAACGAGAAGGTATTAGACTCAAATAATAACAGATCTGGGAGCAGTGGCGGATGTGGGATGCGGGATAAGGGGGGGCTAAAACAACAGAGATGTTGATTTGCACGAAGATTTAACGGTGAAATCAAGTTTTTGCTACAGTAATTAGCATTGAAATCAAGAAATTAGGGGGGGCTGGAGCCCCCCCAGCCCCCCCTTTGGATCCGCCCCTGTCTGGGAGACCATGTTCTTTGTTCTTCTATAGGTGGTGTATTCAGTTTGTTCTTCTATAGGTGGTGTATTCAGTTCTAGATCGGATTCAGATATCCAATTTCTGATTAATGGAGGCAAGGGTTTGTGAGTGAACTTATAAGGAATCTGAACAGTGTTATAGTATCCAAAAACAAGGGATCGTCCGAGGGCAAGAAAAAGATTGACTCTGCACGCACATAGAAAAGGAGATTATATTATTTGCTCATCCTGGTGGTGCATAATTAAGCCTTACTAGCTTGTGCTTGTGAGGAGGAGCGATCTCTATATATGATCCAAAAGTTCAAGAGTCGGCACGCGCCCCCGCGGAGATTTGCCAACTACTTACCAGAAGAAGAAGAGGATATGATCTTGATGGATTATTCCTGCTCCGGAGCTAGCTTAGGTTGCGGGACAAGATTCACGCTCTTTCCGGGGTATATATCGCCGTCGGCGCGAGGAGCTACCCGTGTGCCGGGTCGGAGCCACGAAGAAGCCGACGAGTTAGCGCCGGTAGGTCCGGACTCTAGAGAGATTACGACTCTATCTATCCAACCGTCAACTAACTTCGTGCGCGCGCCCGATTCTACGAGGGTGTTTGGATTACTCCACAAACTTCACCGTGAAGTAGCTCCACAAAAAATTAGACTTTGTGGAGGTGCTCTCTTAACTCCACTATTTTTTCTCGAACAGAGTGCGTGGAGCTGAAACCGTTTGGCTGAAAAACCCCTATCTATCCGGTCCAAGTTTGTATCGATCTCCATATCTCTACTACCCCTGGTCCAAACTCGAGTCTATATTGGTCACCAGGCACAGTATAATGATTCCGTCCATCCAGCGGCTTGGTGCATGCGCGCGCCCATGTTGGTCCCTATATCTAATCTGATCTTGTATGGTGTTAAAACTACTTCCCTCCGCTTTCGTTTACTTGTCACCAACTTTTTACTGTAGCAAATTTGATCATCCGTTTTTTCTTCTAATGTGTATAACACTAATGAAGTATGTTCAATGAAAAACCAAGCAATCCAGTTGGCACGCTTGTGGCCTAAGTTCAATCCCCACGGGGGCAAATTTGCAGCGTTCCCAAAGCACAAATTTGTAGGCATCGACCCACTCACAGGATTATGGGCCTTTGTGTGAGTGCGGGGTACGGGGTTTGGGGCTTTAGTAAAAGTCTTTCCTTTTTGTTGTAGAACTATGCTACTAAAATTAATGTTATTATTTACATTCTCCCCTCCATCTGATGGGCAGCTCAGGTTTGAAGTTCGATATTGTTGTTCAACAGTTATAATCCAAACCTTTTTCCCCTAGGATTTTATGTGGAGGCTGTAATTTAAGAAAAATACTTATTTAAATCATCATAGTTGTGGCACTACCTTTAGTTAAGCTAATTAAGACCTAAACGTTTGTCCTCTCCTTGTGGTCAGTGATGAGACGGTCTGTTCACTGGGAAATTTCGTCAACCGGTGATAGCGTTGGGTTGGTTGCAAAGTGACATCGCTTGTGCCTCCCCCGCAGTGGTGTGGTTTTGGTAGTGCTTTATTGTTGTGCCGGCAGCGTTGATGTCTCTTTTCAGTCGCCTGTTGTAGTCTCTGTTGGTGTTCTTAGTTGTTAGCTCTGAGTTACTTTCGTTGTGAGTCATGTTGCTTTGTTGTATTTCTGTTGTTGTACCTAGTCTGGGTTTATCTCCTTTTTAATATAATCGGCAGCTCTCCTGCCTGGTTTGTTTCAAAAAAAATTTAAGACCTAAACCACCATATTTAGCCAATAGCCAATAGATTGTTGCCCATGGTCCTCTGCACCCGCACTACCTTTGATCTGATTGCATTATATACTACTTGTGTGTTTACAATTTAACTCAAAACTACTTTTAAGGGCATGTCCTGGTTTTGTGCATACATGCAACTCATATACGTACGTACGTTTTCTCACTATGGTCAGTGCTATTGTTTTAAATTGTAAGTTGTCTAAACTTTTATATATATACTAGTAAATATGCTCGTGCGTTGCACCGGGACTACAATATGTTATGGTATTAGGCTATTGGCATATGTATATGGCTGCACGGCAGAGCCGTGCACGGGCACAACGGCTACGGCGAGGTGGCTTGAACCGGCAGCACTGCTGCCACGGTAGCACGCGCATAGTATCATCAACCACAGTCTAGGCAGTTTAGGCCAGCGCGTGGCAGCCACCATGGACCTTGCCAACAATGCGAGGCAGCACAGCGCCCGTACAAGCGTGGCTCCAATGGTGTTGACCAGGCACGACTCGTGCAGCGACATGGACATTGCCCGACGACCGCAGTTGAGCGAGTAGGCAACCTTGACGGAGCCCTTAGTGATAAAGAAGAGTAGTGCGCAGAAAGAAGATCTCATTGTGCCATCAGTCTGCGCGACGATGCAGTCATTGGTGGTTGTCAAACCGGCGAGGAGTAGATGGACCTCACGAAGATTCTTGTCCTCGTTTCTCATTAATATTTTGTAGGTTTTTTCTCATATTACCACGCGCAAACATATTTATCTGTGAAGAATAAAAATATAAAAATTAAAAATATAAAAATTCAAAGCACAGAAAGAAAACATAGGGAAAAAAGAGAAAAAAAGGAAAACATACGGACAGAAAAAACTGAACACGAAAATATAAACAGAACTGAAAAACACCCGTATGGGAAACCAATAGAAAATAATTAAAAAAGCAGATAGGAAAGAAAAAAAGAAAAAATTAGAAAAGAAACAAAACTAAGAAACTTCTTGCGGCTTAATATTAGAGTAGGATAAGTCATAATTTCATGATTTATGGGGTTTGCAAGGCACGTGTAAATATGGCGGAAAATTTTAGTGCTCTTTCATGATCGATTCAATTTAGAGTTATGCCTTGGTTGAATTCATCCTTTTTTTGCTCGTCCTTTCTGTTTTCGGACTTCAACTTTAAGATGCCGTACTAAACTCGTATGGAGATCGCCCCATGAGACTTAGAGCATCTCCAGCAGTTTGCCATCTGGCTTTTCCAACCTTATTTTTTTGGCAAAATAAGAAAAAACCCTCTCCAATAGTTTGGCATCCGCCCTCCCCGTCTTTTCCAACCTCGCAAAAATCTATCCCGAGCGCGGCCTAGGAGCGCGCATCCGGAGTTTCCCGGTCCGTCTAGTAAAAAGAAAGAAAGACAGGGTTTCAGACGAGAAAAGCGCATGAGAGAAAGATCTGGTGGAAGGGCTTAAACGTCTACAGAAACAAATTCAGGGTTCCTGATACAAAATATGAGATCAGGTCATAGGAAAAAGTGCCAAAAAAACTTTTGGGATAGAAATATAGACTCTTGGAGATGACTCTTTTTTCTCTCCATACTAATTTAGGAGTTGACAAACACCATATTTTGGGGAACAAAATATAAAGAACTCTTGGAGATGCTCTTACAACATTGTTTATACGGTCCTGATACAGTTGGTATTCTTTTTTATTATTATTATGTCTTTTGCAAACAAGAGACGATTATCTAATACTTGGTCGGACCTCGGAAGGATAAGGTGGTCAACGGACAAAACCTCTGATATCTTTCGATTCAGAAAAGCGCACGTAAAAAAAGATAACAGACGGTCGTTAGAAAAAAATAAAACAGAGCTAAGAAGGGAAAGATGGTTGACGTAGGAATTAGGAAACCTCCTAATCTCTCTTTGGTTCAGACAAGGTAGTTTTTCTTTCCGCAAATGTGACGGCTAGAGGCCGATTTGGATTGGGATAAATTAACTCCGGTGACCATCTAGATTAGACTTTTATTTGGATTTCATTCCACTGTCGAGCCGTCGCTCCAGAAACCTCGATGATGATCCCATTACTAAGAACTGAAGTCGATCCTAGTGAGGAGCACGTGATCGAGTTGTTACTGCTAGGGTTGGATTGCATTTTTATTGTATAAGCCCGTCTATTATTGCTATTGATTTTATAATTGATTGGATAGGCGAAAATATTTGCCTTTTTTAATTTAGTCAGCCGGAAAAAAGGTACCTTTTATTGGCATGAGATTTGTTTAATTTGGTCCGCCGGAATAAAGTTACCTTTTGTTGGCCTGAGATTGTTGCCGTGGTACACGTGATTGGGGGATTAAATTATCCTCAGTATTCCTGTTGCTAGTCGGGAGATCAATTGGAATTGTTTCCTACCTATTAGAGATAGAGTTGTAGCTGCAATCCTTTTGATTTATTGGCCGGTTAATTTGTTCTCGTACGATTCAATACGTTTTAGAATCAGAGTCTATTCTAACTTGTATGAGCACGGGTTATTATATAAGTCCAAACTGAAACTCTTTATAGTCCGGTAGTGAGAGGGAGATGGACCAAACAAATAGATGGACGAAAAAAAAGAGCATGAAATTTTGCCTCTTTATACTCCCAACTATAAAACCGTCTGTTTTACACCCTCAACTTTTCAAAACCGTTCAAATTACACCCTGGAGCGGTTTTGGACGGCGGTTTTTCTACGGTAACTATGATTTTTGCTACAGTAACGTCATTTTTTTACTTTTCTTTTCTATTTATTTTCGCTGAATCTTTGAAAAATCATATCAAATCACAGAAAAATTATAAAATAGAAAATCTAATTTTGTTGGACTCCACATGAGTAGATCTACACAATAAACATATAATATAGTATGCTTTAGTATAAATTTTTTCTGTAGCTTTAAATTAGTTAGAAAATCAAATTTTGTCTATAATTAATTTGAATAATTCATAGCTACAGCTTATATGGTCCAATTGTGGTAAAATTTTTATGATGAGGTTATTATTATATGCTTGAACTATAGTAAAAATTTCATACTAATTGGATCATGTATATAACTTAGTTATAGATTTATTTAGGTTTATGTTTAGGTTTATGCTTGTTAAATATAAATAAATCTATAACTAAATTATACATGATCACTACAGTTCAAGTATACAATAATTAGTTTACTATAAAAATTTCACCACAATTGAATCATAAAAGTTATAGCTATGAATTATTCCAATTAATTACAAACAAAATTTGATTTTCTAACTAATCTAAGGCTACAGAAAAAATTTGTACTAAAGCATACTATATTATATGTTTATTGTGTAGATCTACTCATGTGGAATCCAATAAAATTAGATTTTTTTTATTTTATGATTTTTCTATGATTTACTATGATTTTTCAAAGATTCAGCGGAAATAAATAGAAAAAGAAAAGTCAAAATGATGTTACTGTAGCAAACCATGGTTACTGTAGCAAAACCGCTCCAGGGTGTAATTTGAACGGTTTTGAAAAGTTCAGGGTGTAAAACATACGGTTTTATAGTTGGGGGTGTAAGTTAGACACTGGCTGATAGTTCAGGGGTTAAATAGACTTTTTCATATATATATATATATATATATATATATATATATATATATATATATATATATATATATATATATATATATATATATATATAACTTCTACCATATAGCTGCAAAATATGCCGAGCCAAAACGTTTAATAATTTGAAATCAAGGGATAGCTATTTTCTACAGTACATGACCGTTTGTTGGAATTAAAACATTGCCCGTCCTGGAGCCAACAGAACTAACTATATTTGTTACTTTCATTGCAGCACCTTTGTGGAGACGGTATTCTTGTATCCTCTTTACGTCCTTGTTTCGGTCCAACTTCTGAAGCACCTCGAGTTATGGACGGCACAGGGGATAATTTTGTTCGTCGTGACCTGTTTTCTGGTGATTTTGGCGGATATGATCATTTTATAAGACTGCATATAGTGATCACTGTGTTGCGAACCCTGCTAATGGAGATATAGCTAGCAAGATACCATTCTTTTTTTTAGGGAAACGGGGGTGAGGAGTACTCCCCACCTTTGATTGATTAGGAGCTGCAAAAAAAACTTTGCAGTTCTATTACATGAGTAGCAGGTTGCAGTTGGGGATAGATTACAACAAAAGTTGATTGGTTTACATTATGAGGAAACTAAGCCACACCATTGATCAACTACAAATCGCTCACTTCTAGGTAGGCGATGTTTCCAGAGGTGGGCAGTATCTCTGAAACCTGCCACAAGTCGAGCGAAGGAAGGCGGCATGCTGTTGAAGACAACTTCATTTCTGTGCTTCCACAGGGTCCAACAGGCCAGATGCACTAAGGTACTTGAGTGGGGTGAGTTAGCATTGGGGCGCATGGTCCAGATCGTTGTTGCTTGGAGATGATCTACATCGACACCAATCAAACACCACAGCTGCTTGGCAATTGGGCAGGAGAGGACCAAATGCGTTGCAGTTTCGGGGCTGGAATCACATATGGGGCATGTGTCATCCTCGAGTATGTTTTTCTTCTTCAGATTGGACCTGCACTTGATGCGGTCCTGCACCAACAGTCAGCAGAAGTGCTACACTTTTGGCGGTGTGTGATTGCACCAGACGAATGCAGAAAAGGCAACATCGTCGCCATTGTTCTTGATTGCCTTGTATACCTTTGAAGTGCACATCTTTGTGAGTTCTGGGTTGTCCGTCAGGAGTGGGCAAAGGCGCTTGTCAAGTGAGTCCGTCAGCACCACTTCCATCAGGATTGCTTGTATTTGCTCCAGCTCTTCTCTCGCTTGTCGCGACAGCCGTGGCGCTAGCTGCCTATGGATTCCTCTTTCCACTGTCTCGCGCACCGAGGCCCCTGGAACTGTTACATGACTTGCAATGCACGGGAAGGCAACAGCCAGAGAACCGGACCCTTGCCAATGATCGTCCTAGAAACTTGTTGCTTGGCCATCTCCCAGGACTACTGTGGTGATGCACTGATAGAATGGTAGAAGAGCTCTCAGTGCATCCCAGTGTGCACCTACTGCATCTGGGCCAGTAAGGTTTGCAAGGTTGATACCATTTCGTGCCCAATGAGCCTAGGCAGAGTCACCCGGGTGGTGGAGGCGATGTAGGAGCTTCAGCAGCAGGCACTGGTTCTGAAGGTTCAGTTCGCGGATGCCGAGCCTTCCTTTCTCCTTAGTCTGACAAACTTTAGTTCAGGCCACAAGACATTTTGATCTAGTCGCTTTGGCTGCACCTGTCCACATGAATACACGTCGGCGGGCATCTAAGGCGTCTAGGACCCCTTGTGGCATTTGGTTGGCAGCAGCACCATCAAGCACTGAGTTCACTAGCACTGCTCGACCTCTTGCATTCAAAAATTGGTTTTGCCATCCTGCAAGGTACTTGTCGGTTCTGGCAATTAGTGGGGCAAAAGCTTTGAGGTTGAGCTTTGTATCTGACAGAGGCAGGCCAAGGTATGTCTGCGGAAATTGTTCTAGCTTGCATTCTAGGATTCCTTGCAGTTCATCAAGCAACTGGGTTGAGGTTTTTCATGGGGACCATGGTGCTATTGGAGTAGTTTATCTTAAGTCCAGTTGCCTCAACGAGTTGATCCAACAATTGCCGTAGGCGCAGGACTTGCAAGCGGTTAGCTGGCAGCAAGATGAGGGTGTCGTCAGCGTACTGTAATATAGGGCAGGGAAGGTTTGGTGCAACCGGGTGTTTGATGGTGTCGTCATGTCTGATCAATGCAGGCAAGACGTCTGCTACGATCAGGAATAGGTATGGCGAGATGGAATCTCCTTGTTGCAACCCCCGTTTGCAATTGATCCAGCGCCCAGGGAGGCCATTAACAACCACTGCAGACATTGAGGTCTGTAAGATCGACTGAACCCAGCTGCACCATCTCGTCGGGAAGCCACGGGTTTGGAGAATTCTGAGCAGGCTATCCCGGTTAACTGAATCGAAGGCTTTGGCAAAATCCAGCTTGAGCACTATTGTCGGGATTTTCCTCTTGTGGCAGCATTGGACTAGCTCTGTGGCTAATACAAAATTCTCAGTGATCGATCTCCCACGAATGAAGCCTGTTTGATCAATTGCTACAACCTTGGTGATAACTTTCTGGAGCCGTGCAGTCATCAGCTTTGTTAAGAGCTTAACTGATAGATTTTGGAGGGAGATAGGTCTGTATGCATCAGGGCCAACAATGCCTTGCTTCTTTGCCAGGAGAATGATGTGGGCACGGTTGATTCTTGCCAGGTTAATGCGGCTGTCATAGAAGGCAGCCAGCAACCTCTCGATCTGGGGGGCAATGTGGTTCCATAGAGCACAGTAGAAGGCTGAGCCAAATCCATCAGGGCCCGGAGCACTGTTCTTGTTCATAGCAGTGACGGCTGCTTTGGCTTCAGTCATGGTGAATGGGGCGATCAGCATTTCAGAGTCCACTGCCTGTTGATCCATGTAGATGTCATGCAGGTAAAATCCCCAACTTGGCTGGATTTCTGTCCCCAAAAGCATAGTATAATAATTGGTGAAGACTTCAAGCTTGGCCATTTGATCTGAAATCACTGCACCACCGAATTCTACTGCTTTGATCTGATTGTGCCTCAATTTGGTGGATGCATGGGCATGGAAGTATTTAGTGCTTGCATCCCCCTCTTTAATATTTCTGATTTTTCCGCGCTGCCTCCAGTATGCTACTCTTTCTCGGGTGAACAAAGCTAGTTTGTCTCTTGCAAGCCTGCGCAGAGCTACTTCCCCAACCGACAGGTGCCTGAATTCCTCAAACATATCGAACATGTGAATGATGAAGATGCAGTTTTTCTTAATTTCGGGGGTGGGGGCGCGAACAGACCTGGACCATACCTTTGCAGCAGCACGCAAAGCTTTGAGACAAGCAGCCAACTTACCTGCCGCATCTCCAGACTCCAGCACCGTTGTCATTGCACCAAGCCCGGCTGATGCAAGGAAGGAGGGATGGAGGAGCCAAGCATTTTCGAAGCGAAAACTCTGGGCGCGAGGGATGTCAGTGGTGATGGTAACGAGGAGTGAGGTGTAGTCAGATGTGGTGCGGGTCAAGGAGGTCAGAGTGGTGTTGGGGTGGAGAGAGCTCATCTGACTGTTGATGAAAGCTCTGTCGAGGCGGGCAAGGGTTGATTGCTCACGCAGGTTAGACCAGGTATAGAGGCGATCAAGTAGAGGGAGTTCGTCAAGAGCCAGAGCAGATATGGTTTCATTGAAGAGGAAGAGCAGATAAGGAGATTAAAGTCACCTAACACAATCCAGGCGCCCTGAATTTGATCGGCGAGATCAGTGAGCTCGCGGAAAAAAGAGGGGGTGTCCACATGGTCAGCTGGTGCATAGACATTGGTTAAGGTAAAATTTTTATCTGAAGTGTTGGAGGTGAGCGAGACAGTGAGAGTGTATCTTCTGCTGTCAATATCGGTGATAGATAGAGCATGGCCATCCCAGGCAATGAGGACGCCTCCCCGAGTGCCATCAGCGTCCAGAAGATGGTAATCAGAGAGGTTAGGAGGTAGGAAGGAGCGGATTTTAGATGGAGTTGGGGAGTTGAGCTTTGTTTCTTGGAGGCAGACGACATGGGGGTTAGCAGAACACCAAGAATTAGAGACGAGGACACATTTTTCATCATCATTCAGCCCACGAACGTTCCATGAAACCACGAAAAAGCTGCCTATGCTTACAAGCCATTGGGACTAACTAGGACACCGAAGGTAGGCGAGTGGCTATTCCGCAACACCTTATTGAGCTCAGACTGAGCCTTGCCGCCCAGCGCAGCAGTCGCGAGCTTGCGCAGGTCAGCGGGCGAGAGGGGGAGCTTGGACTTTTTGAGAATGGCCCTCTTAGACACTTGTTGCTGGAGAGCCGCCGAGCAAGAGGCAAGCTCGTTGCGAAGGGTTTTGAGCATGGTGGCCTTGGTGGACATGGCAATGTACACTAGCGGCTCCTTCCGGCAAGGCGAGAGCTCTGTCTAGTAGGCACCATGGCTGGCTTCTTCCGCCTGATGCGCCGGCCGCGGTTGGCGAGTGCGGTCGGGGCAAGGCTATTGTTTTGCGGGGTGGTGGTGCACTCGACAGCAGGTTCGGGGTACCAGGTTATGGAGAGGACAGGTGTGCGGGTTGCAGCGGCCATGGCAGGAGTGAGCATCAAAGTAGCATGGATTATGAGCGGCAGCTTTGGCAGGTTTGCGACCGGGTATGGTGGATGAAGCCATAGTAGTAGGCATCAAATCCCGGGAAGCGCCCCTGTAAGGCAGGCCCAAACTAAGATGGTGGCCCATTTCCTTCACGGCCAGGAGTAGGGGGCCGTTCGGGGCCAAAGCGAGCGGGTGGGTGAGGTGAGGTGGGCGGGCGGTTTGTAAGAGGGGAAGGTGGAGCCGGCCCATTGGTGGTGGCGATCAAAGCAGCTTCCTCGATGGCAGGCTCTACGGGGGCCGTTGCCACGGGTGCCACCGCAGGAGCCGGCGTGACAACCGAGGGGGGAGGCGGTGCGGTGCGGAATCGTCCATTGTGGCCGAACGCGTTGGCGCCGGCGGCATGGTGAGGGAAGGGGGTTTGACGGCGTTCGACTGGCAAGGTGCAGGAGCCTTGGCGATGGCCGTAACCTCCACAGCGCCGGCAGCGGACTGGGTCTCTACAGTCACGCACGAAGTGGGAAGTGGAGAGAGCGAAAAGAACCCGAGGGAGGTGGGCGAAAGGTGTGAGGGCGACGGGGAGGGGGAGGTGCTCCGGTCATGGAAGAGAGCACCGCTTGATAGTAGGTCTTCTTGGGTTGTTGAGGGGGAGTAAAGTCGGAGGCGACGTCGTCCGGGCGACCCAGGCGAAGCCGTCGGTAGTCCTCACGGCGGCGCCCCTCGCGCCACTCAGGGCCTCCTCCCCACTCCCACGTCAAGCCCGAGCCGGGACAACCTGACCTCGCCGTTGCAGCAACTCGCTCCACGCCGCGAGGACAGGCACAACCCACGCCCAGTCCGCACTGTCATCAACAGCGCCAGGCCCGGTAATGACTTCCACGCCCCTGTTCTCCATGAGCTCTACTCCGACGTCTCCCCCCACCCTCGTTCTTGTGATGCGGGTACCATCTGGATCACCACTCCTAGTCTGTCCCCTCGTTTCAACGAAGCTCTGGTGTCCAACGCCCTTTCTTTTAGCCTTTGCTCCCCTCCCACCACTCTTCGTGCCGTCGCCGTGGCCGCCGGCCTGTTCAGTGCTAAGGTCACGTCCTTGAATGTCGTCAACTTCATTGTCGTCTCCCGCCCGGCTGTCAAGCTTGGCCGCGATCTGTTTCGCCTCTATGCTTCCATGGCTGAAGCTAGCGCCGTGACCGCTTTGCTCGTCGGGGAAGGCTGTGTTTAGTTTCATCAAAAAAAATTCACCCCATTACACGGAATGTTTGGACATATGCATAGAGTACTAAATGTAGATAAAAAAAAAACTAATTACACAGTTTCGTCGAAAAACCACGAGACGAATCTTTTAAGCCTAATTAGTTTATGATTAGCCTTAAGTGATACAGTAACACACATGTGCTAATGACGGTTTAATTAGGTTTAATAAATTCATCTCGCGGTTTTCAGATGAATTATGTAATTAGTTTTTTAATTAGTATCCGATAACCTTTTTTAATATCCCATAAAACATCTGATGTGAAAAAAAAATTCTTTCACGAACTGATCAAGACCGAAGAGATAGCGGCATTAGCTGCTCCCAACAACCCACCAGCAACGGTCCTACGGGCGTGGCTCGAGGCATGGTGCATTCAAGCAACGTATCTGAGGCACCGTTTAGATGCCAAAAATTTTGCCAAAATTTTCAGATTCCCCGTCACATCGAATCTTTAAACACATGCATAAAGCATTAAATATAGATAAAAAAATAAAATTAATTACACAGTTTAGACGAAATGGACGAGACAAATCTTTTAAGCCTAATTAGACCATAATTGGACAATATTTATCAAATAACAACGAAACTGTTACAGTAGCGTTTCGCCAAAAATTTTGTCATCTAAACAGCCCCTGAGCATGCTGACCCAAATCCTCTTGCCAGTCTCTCTTTGTCCCATGCCCCAGCTGCCCTGTCCTATCCCAAAGTGGCCTGCCCCCTTGTACCGCCTGCATTGACGTGGTGTCCATCCCTCCGGACGACGTCGCAAGATACCATTCGAAAAGACGTCAGTCCTTGTGGGCAACTTCTATATAGAAGAACAAAAAAAAAAGCATTTGTTGCAGCTGCATAGAAACCATGAAGTTTTATTAGTTATGTTTGGGAGCTTATTTGCTAAGTCAGTTTTATGATGAGCTCACTTTTGTAAAAGAAGAATCCATGACTACACCTCCAATAGAGTCAACTTACACATCAGTTAAAAGGTAAATAGCCTCTCCAGTAATACAATTCTTACACAATGTCGTGGGTTCCATGTCTTTCATTTCCTTATCAACTTCCGATTGTCACATTGGGTCACCGCCGCCCCTGCCCTTGCTTACCTAGCCAGCTGTCGAGCCAGTTCACTTTGTGGCCACCGCGGGTCAATGATGATGCTCGCTTCAAAATCAAAAAATGATGATGCTCGTTCTAACTGTAGCACCTGTTCACGCCAGGTTCCCATAACCATATCACTTGTCCGCACCAGGTTGCCGCTGCATCTCGTGCTTTGCAGTAAAAAAATAGCTACACGCACGAGCCACGCCGAGCCGCCACAGCTGCATGCATTCAACCATCGCTCGTGCTCCGTGTGGGGCCACTCACTCGCGCTGAAGTTCACTCCCGGCCATCCATTCCCTAGTTTCGCGCGGTTGTCGTTGCCCAATGCCGCTCAGTGCACCACTGCCCACCTCGCTCCAATGTGCGCCCTTTTGATTTGGGTCACCGTCGACTCCAACCCCATCCCCCCCCCCCCCCCCCTCTGTCTCTCTGCGTGTCGCCGCCGTCTGCAAATCTCTAGAATTTTGTCATAGGTTCAGGCATGCATCACAACATGATTTGTGCTGCCTCAGCTCCCATGGCGCCACTAAGGCTGTGTTTAGTTTCTCATGAAATGCAGAATGCAAAATACCAACTACTTTGGAATGATGAAATGCAAAATGTCAAAAATTTTATGGGTGTGTTTAGTTCTATCCAAAATGCTAAATTTTTCATGGGGTGGGTGAGAGTTTTTTTGGCTTTTTAGATTTTTTTTTTGCCTCTTGAGGCTAAAATCCAAAATGGAGAATGGATACCTTTTTGCCAAAAATTTTGTATGGTGTTTAGTTTCATTTTGGAAAATGATGGGCCAAAACCCAAAAATTTTTGGGTGAAATGAGAACTAAACACACCCTAAGATGATGAGCCCGCCATGAAGACTAAAGAGGGGGTAGGTGAGAGAGATAGGGGCATGTTTGGTTCTCTTGCCTACATAGTTCACCTTGCCTCATCTGGCAAGATTAACCTTGCCAAGACAGGAGAGCTAACATGGCTTGCCCAAGCAAACAAAGAAAACCTTGCTTTCACAGACTAAGAAGCAAACAGGCAACTAGTAAAAGATCCAAATACAACAATTGTATGCTGGTCATATACATCTGAGAAAGGGCTGAAGAAGGGGCCTACGGGCAACTCGGGGGCGACCTCACCGGAGCTCCCCCTCCGTCCCTGAAAAAAGGGAGCTCGTCCGCACCACCCCCTCCCTCCCCCCTAACTCTTTCCCCCTCTCTTCTTCATTGTAACATCCCAGATGTTAAGAAACCGCTAAAACTTGATCATGAGTATTATCATGCATAATTACCAAGCATTGTTGCATAAAAGCACTCATATGTTTCATAGGTTGCATGGTAATGTTTCAGTAAGAGCATGTTCATATTGCACCTACAATGTTTCATGTGTTGCTTTACCATGTTGTATTTATAAGGGTTCATATGTTGCCTAGAAATGTTTTACATAAAATGTTATGTTTCACATATACATGAAATGTTGTTATAAGTGTCAAATAGTGCTTAGTGGTCTTTGTTAAATTATATAAGAAAATTTGCTTAAACAAATAAAATTTGGTAAATATAAACTTTATATTTCAAAACATGTTCCATGTTATGGCATCAAAGTTTGGTAATACTTATAAGTCAAATATGTTAAAAATTGAGTCCCAATATTGAATCTTATAACTAATTTCTATACTTAGTCATTTATGGTTAAGTGATTGTTCTTAGTTATAAAGTTCAACATTTGGCACTTTATTAAATGAAAGTTCATAAATAGAATAGGCCCAACTTTTATTTCCTTGATTGGTGTAATGCTTAAACCTTGCTAATATGCTTTTAGAAGTAATGTGTGACCTATGCTTAGTCCTAAATGAATTACTAAAGTTTGCTAACCAAAACTGCTTTTGGAAAACCCTAAGTGTATCTTGTTTTCAGTTTCAACTTGCCTCTGTTCTCGACCTTGGATCTCGTGATCTGTTTAGAATTAGGAGGTTATGCTTAAATCAATGTTGGAGCCAGCACGTAGATGAACAACTTTCATCTTTGGAGATTCTTGAGTTGTCATTGAAAATTTGGAGAAAAGAGGAGGAGAAAAAAGGGGTTCAGACTGCTGTTCAAAACTTAACTGACAATTTCTATAGTTCAGTTTTTATGTAACTCTTTTCTTTGATCTTGATCTTCCAAGCTATGAAGAATCAGAGCTCAGTCCTGTAAGCAAAGTTGAATATCATGCTAAGGGGAACAATTTTTATATTTGGAGGTCATCGAGTTGCATTTTGGAATCGAGAGAACAAGGGCTCGGAAGATGAGGGTTCAGGCGTCACTGTTCATCACCGGGAGCAGGTGACGCAGATGCTTGCCGACGAGCCGCCGCCCTCGCTCGCTGCTTCCTCTCGCATAGCCACGCAGCAGCTTCACCAGGCCACGTCGCAAGCAGGAGCTGGACGCCCCGAGCATTCGCCATCGCCCTTATCTCGTCGAGCCGGTTGCCAACTCCTCTTTCTCCTTCCTCAGCTTCGCCACCGCCGAGCTCACCTCGACGGTGAAATTCACCGTCACCTCTGCGTCCTTGCCCAATTCCGCTTGCAGCTAGCTCCGGTTTCACCTTGCGCTTAGCTTCGACCCGCTAGCACCAGTTCTAGCCGCTGGAGTTGGTCGTGAGCCATCATCTTCTTCCTCGGCGTCCGCAGTGCCGCCGTGTCGCCCCTCGTCGTGGCCAGAGCTCTCTAGATCACCTCTCGCCCTTCCGCTTGTTGCTTTAGTTTCCTCGTGGTACCATGGTGATGATCGGTCCTTTGTTTCAATCTCTACCATGCAGGACGCCCTGAGACGCACCCGCGCCACCGTGTATCGCGCCACCGTGCATCGCGCCGCCGTCCGTCATGACTAGCGCCTAGCTCGCTGTGGTAGTCGAGCTGCTCGTTTAGGTCTTGGATGAGGTGCGGGAGAGAATGGGGAACACATTGGAGAAGACCACGTTCCCAGAGGAGCTCACCGCCGGCGAGGAACCGACGGTCAGCCGGCCGATCGTGGTCAGCTCGACTTGGACCGAGTGGCTCTAGGCCGCTCTGGCTGCGGGCTGGGCCGGGGAAAGAGGAGGAGAGCGGGGGCGTGGGTGGGCCGCGCGGTCCAGTTGGGCCGAGCAAGGGGAAAGAGGGGGAGTAGCAGGCCTGAGATGCTTTTTTGTTTTTCTTTTTCTAAAATACCAAATAGTATCAGTTTTTGTTTATTTCTTTGTGATTTATTTAGAGATCCAAAAATGATGAAATTTTTTTTATAGCCTCTATGTACTGTGTAATATTTAGGAAAAATATGACATGGTACTTTTCTATACTTTTACTAGGAATAGAAATTAGCTCTTTTAATTAATAAATGCTTCTTGCATGATTTTTATAGATTAAAATATTTATCCAAAAATCATGAAACTTGGTAGGAATGATTTATATACTTAGATCTACCTTACTAAATTTATGGTACTGTTTTGATGATGTTTAATTGTATCTCTAATTACATGCTTTATTTATTAGTTAATAATTACTAAAATGATTAAAGTAAATCATGATATGATTTGGTTGTATTTTGGGGTTGATTGTAGACCTTGGAACACATCTACTTTGCTATTCCTTGGCACTTAATCATTCATGTGTTATGTTCATGATCAACCTTTAGTAATAATTCTAAATGGTTTTATTAGAAGCTTAATTAGTAGATGCATGTATGTAGTTTTGATTGCCTTTGTGATGCAACCTCTTGGGTAAAAAGTAAGATTATATGTATTTCCTTGTGTGTTGTCTTTTCATGCTAAAAGCTTTAGTAGGTAAGCATGTTTAATAAATAAACTCTTGCCTTGTTAGAAGAACAACTAAAAATGCTTTATGATAGTTACTTGTAACTGTACCGCGAAGGAAAGTTGTACTCAAGTAGATAACTAATGTTGATCCTTTCTAAATGTCTCTTGTATGCTATACCTTGTTCATCATCATGTATCATGGTATCCATTCCATCATGTTAAACATCGCATCATTTATATATATGTGTAGTGTACACGAGAGTGAAAAGGTTCGTGTTAAACAAGTGTTGAGGAGGCTGGTGTTGATCAATCTTCGGAAAGGTGTCGTCCACCAGCGGTGTTGGAGAAGGTCATCCATCAATGGTGTTAGTGTCGTCCATCCGTGAAGTTGGTGCCAAATCAGACTTCTATGATCTCTTTGTGGAACTAACCTTATCTGCAACGCAGACAAGCCCGGGACATATAACCACTCTTCTGTTTTATAAATGCTCTATTACACCTTAAGTCTAGTGTAATGTGCATTATGTTAGTAGGATTTGGTTGATACTGTTGCTGCATAATTACCTTGATCTCTATTTATATCCAGATGATATCCTACTAGTATGTGTAGATCGATCTCTTATGCTTATTAATGCTTAGACTTCGGTACAAGCCGAATGGTGATTTCATCATTCGTGAGAAACAGGTTTACCTTTGCTTCTCCTGATCTAATGACGGGTTATGAGAGCATATGAATACGAATATGGTATTATTAAGCTAAGACCGGATGGGTAACTTGCATTGGAAAAAGAGTCTTAATATAGTGTTTTCGTCTGTGTCGGTTAAGGACCATACCATTGATTGAATTACGTGTGTCGAGACTTTGCAACTGGCCACATGCTCCAGTAAGCCTAAGACCTCGGTAATTCTATCATGTGAACTACTGACCGCGTACTGGAAGTGGAGAGATGGCGAGAGTAGTGTATACCCTCATGGCCAAGGGCTGAATTGGAGGTGTACTATACTCTCGGGTGGCGCTGGATCCGGTCACGTTTTGGAGGATCCGGGTGAAGGTTGATATATGTAGGTTAGAGTCATACATATGTCGTGTGGTTAAGGATCCCCAGCTGGGTATAATTAGTTCGAACCGTCATTGTTCCTCGGTTATGGAGACTCGATTTTCTGTTCATCATCGTAGTTAACAATGGTACATGGTGAATATAGAAATGAGAAAAGGAGATGGATATGAGATATGATGCTTAATACAAGTGATTTGAGATAGAATAGGTGCAAATCTATCTAGAATAAGCTTCACTAATACTAATGCTAAAACTTGTTTAAAATATTAAAAGTAAAGATCTACTTATAGTAAAACTTTTCTGTAAAACTCCTTTTTTCTAGCTCTACTACTTCCCTTAAAGCCAGCGTATCCTTAGAGTCTTTTTCTTTCGTCGGGTAAGTCTTGTGGAGTACCCTCATGTACTCAAGGTTTGTTAACCCCTATTGCAGGTGTGGACTGGTGCTGCTAATTAGGTCATGTCGGTGGGCTCGACATGATCTGATTGTCCTCTCTTGACTTAGTTGTTCTACCTAAGTTGTCTTCTATAGTTCTACTCGACTCTCGCAATTAAAATTAAGTTAGAAAAGTAACTTGTTTTTAATATGTAAAATGTTGTTTTAAATTCTTCCACACTCTGATGTAAACTTTTGTGCCAAATATTATAATGTTGTAGTTACTCTTTTGTTGATCCTGGTATGAGTTGTCAAACGTAGTTGAATCGGGGTCCTACGAGGGCACCCGATGAAACACCCTAGGTGTTAAGCATTGCATTAGCATCCCAAATCATGAACATGAGCATCAATTGCATTCTTAATCACATGTAATATAAGTGTAAAGTTAAATTGAAACATGTGAAACATCATTTTGAAACATGCATATTGCATATGCTTATTAGTTTTACTTTGCCTTAATTATACTTGCTAGGTTAGTAGAACATGTTTGGCTATAATTTTACATCATCTAGAATTGTTTAGCATCATTTTTGGAGCAAGTTTGGTATTCAAAATTTCCCCAAATTTTGTTTTTAAAAATATTCTAGAAAAATAGGATTTTTCATCTAAAATAAACTTTGAATCTCTATTTCAAAATCTGTTTGGAATTTCAAAGTGTGCCCTAAAGCAAAGTTGTAGAGAATTAAATTTTGAACAACTTCTATTTTGGGGTCAAGTCTTGAAAATGGCATTTTCAACTTCAAAACTTTGAAATTGTGACTATTAGCAAAATTTGGATTTGAAATAGAAAAGAAAAATGAATTTTCTGGCTTAGCGGGCCGCCGCCTCGCTTTCAGCGCATCGGCCGAAGCGGCCCAGCTCCCCCCGCGCGCGCCCACGCTCGCGCCCCGCCTCGGCCCGGCCTGCTCCAGCGGCCCAGCTGCATGCCGCACGCCTCTCTCTCCCTCGCGCGCGCGACGCACCGCCCGACCGCGCGCAGACGCGCGACGCCACATGGCGGCCGCATGCTGGCGCCGTCCACCGCGTGGACGCCGGTGGCCCCGCGTGCTCGGATCCACGGCATCACGCCCGCGCTTCAGCCTCTCCTCCACTCCTCATTTGCTCTCCCTCTTGCTCCCTTTGAGAAACCCGAACGGGAGCCGCGCTCACCCCCGCTCGCCACCGCTTGCCACTGTCTCCGTCGGTGAGCCGCCTCCGCTCGATTGCCCACGCGTCACGCTCTGCCACCTCCTCCTCTCCTCCAAATGAGCCACCGTGTTGTCTTGCTCGCCTATGATAAGGCTCAATCGAGCTTTTCCCACACGCGCCACCATGGCCGGGCCGCCGAGCTCACGTTCCGCCGTCGGCACCCTCGCTCCCCTTCTCTCCCCTTGCGTCGCACTACCATGTTCGTCTTTCCCTTGCGGACCCCGTGCGCCCTCCAACTTGTCCGCTCATGACCGGGGATGGTCGTTGGCCGTCGGCGACCGCAGCGCTACCGCGACGTCGTGGACGCCGACGCGTCGTGGCCGTGCCCCTTTTCCCCCTCTGCTTCTCTGGGCCAGCGGCCGTGGGCCGAAGCCCTGAGCTGGGCCAGCTCTCCCTCCCGCGCTGGCTACTGAGGCCGAAAACGGTCGTGGGCCAGCCCGTTAGTCAAAAAGAGAAATGAGTTCGGTTTTTCTATTATTATTTAAAAAGCAAATTGCTTGAAAAAAATGTTGTGTACCCATTTTAGCTCCAAAAATTATGAAACAAATTTTGTAGTGATCCTCATGAGTAGATCTATGGCTTAAAATTTTTGCATGTCAGTTTTGTGACACTTTTCTGTATAGTTTTATTTAATCATTGAAGTTGCTATTTTCTTGAGAAATGCATAATAAATAATAGAAAACTCAGAAAAATATGATTCTAAGTTTGTTGCTCTTCTTGTGTACTGTACTTTCTAGGAAAAAATAGATGTCATGCATGTTCTGTGAGAAATTATTGATGTCTACTTCAAGTGCTAAATAGGGATGAATTTTGTTATTTTTGCTAGAGGGCAAAAGTTGTATAAAACATGTATATGATAATTTTTTTGTACAGTGATTGTGTGTTGTGTAGAACATAGGAAAAATTCTAAATCTATTGTTTGATACTTTTCATAATACAAAGTATTTTCATGCTCATTTCTATGCTAGAGCTTGTCATTTTTGTGTGGGCTATGTTACTTATCTAAATCCCATGAAATTTTTATGGTGTGCTATTAAGAGTAGGACTATGCTACTGTAATTTTTGTAGATTTTTCTAGGCACCAGAAATACATATTGCTGTTGTAACCCTAGTTTAAATTGAATACCAAGTAATATTATTTATGTATAATTATTTAGATAATAAAGCTTTGGTGTATCTTTGAAGCACCTAAATCACTTACTGGTGTTGTTTGATAAGTTAATGTAGTTGTGTTGATAAAGCGTAGTAGCACTCATGTTAGGGTTATATGCTAGCTAGTGTAAAATCTGACGAGAATTGTTAGCAGAGGTGAATGCAGTAGATGACATGTTTCGTAGTAATTGCTCTTGGATGATGTGGACTATCTTGTAGAAAAGTTTATCTTTAGTTTATACTATAAGTTTCAATGTATTCATCTTCATATCATGCCATCATGATCATCGTTTACCACCGCATCTGATGCACGGTTCACATGTTTACTTATGCACTTGCATCATACAGGATCGCAGGTGCAACATCCCTGGTGTTACTAGCTTAGTTAGCACGCGATTAAGGCCTAAAAGAAATTAGCAAAACAAGTTCTCGGGTTTTTAAAATTTTAATCGCACATGAAATGATAGAAATTAACAAAATGAGTTCTCGGGTTTTTAAAATTTTAATCGCACATGAAATGATACTGAATCTTATATGACTCATTCTGTAGTTAGGAAAAACTACATTAGTGTTGTAACTTAGTTTATTTTAGGTGAAAATAAGTTGTTATGATCTTAATAAGAAAAATAGAATAAGTCGTTTTAATCACTTGGCGCGAAAACAAATTCTATAAAACAAGTGTGGTATACACTCACGTATTTCGTTTTGATAAGCGTGTTGCCATATTATTTAAAGTAGTGTAGAAATTTATTTCTTTCCAAGTGTATCTCTATAGATAAATATATGTACAATTACATAATAGATATATACATGTGTGTATTTAGATTAGTAACAAAGGAATAATGTGATGTTGTAATTTACTTAATTACGTATATATTTTGGTAAGAGAAAAGAAACGAAAAGAAATTAGAAACAAAACACACACACACCACACATATTCATGCACGCCTGCTGCCCTCCTTCATGGTCCTGCTGCTGGTCTGCTGCCACACGCCTGTGCAACTGTATGCATGCACTGCGAACGCCGATGCGGGGCCGCTGCTCGTGCTCACCACCGCCTTGCTGCTTTGCTGCCCTCTGCGTGCATGCGGCCGGTTTATTTGTCTGAGAGGGAGCCGAGAGCCCTGCGAGCCTGTGCAGCTTCTCGCTATCCGCACACGCGTGTTGCCGCTCCGCCGTCCGCTGGCTCCGCTGAAGCACGTCATGCTGAGCACCAGAAAGCAAACCGAAGCACATGTCGCGCTGAGCACCAGAAAGCCAGCAAACCAGAGAACACGCATAAAACATTGTAGCGCACAGGAATCTACTGTAGCACGCGCAGAAAACACTGTAACGCGCAGAATTATTGTTCACCCGTAGAAGTTACTGTTCACCAGAGGCAAAAGTCGGTCACCTGTATGCTGAGAAATTGATTCACGCTTGTCGTGCGCCTGTCATCCTTCCCGTGCGAGCTCCGCCTCTATCCTGCGTCTCTTATCCTTAAAAGGAGACGTCTCGCGATCGCGAGCTCGCCAGCCACCCACTTTGTTGTCCACCTCTTCCTCTCTGAGTTAAGTTTTCTTCGTTCTCCAGGAGAATCCCGAAGCACCAGTCGACTGCGGTGAGTATCCCATGAGTCCCTCTAGTATTTCCTCTGTCTCCCTAGCATCGCCATCCTTCTTCATTATTCTTTGATTAAAGACCACCAAATCTCCTCTAGTACAACCATGAGCATGTCACGAAGGATCAAGTCATGAGTTAATTAATCCCCTTTGATTTTCTAGAGATGATTAATTGCTACTTTGCGCAATCAATATCTCCACCATACGATATCCGAATCACTCGATTCTTTTTTCTAAAATCATTATCTGCCTGTTAGTGTAGTTAGATCATACTTATCTGTGGTGATGCTAAAGTCTATTAAATCAATCAAAAGGCTTAATATTAATATGATAAACCTTATAGAAATTTTTGTGGCAAATAGGTAATAGCTTTAGCTTTGAAACTTTTGCGGTAGCTTTATGGTTTTATTAGGTGCTTGCTATAGTTTTGTAGTCCTTGAATAGCTTACTAGATGTGATAGCTAAGTTTCCCTAGCCGTAGTAAATATTAAATCGGAAACAAATGAAGAGTATGCAATTTAATGAGTAAAGATTAATTGGATCAGTTTACTCTTGCTTAGTAAGAATAGTAGACAGCCTGGTATGTTAGTCATTAGAGCTAGCTTAGTAGCTTAATAATAGTTGTTGTTATTTTAAGAGCTGCTGTTGTCATTACATTAAGTCATGAGATAGTGGAGTACGTGGCTGCTGAGGAGCCGGAGTACGAGGAGATTGTGGAGGTGTACGAGGAGGAGGTCCCCGTGTAGGAAGGAGCTCCGGAGCCATCAACCACTAACTTTGCTACACACCAGGATGTCTAAGGCAAGCCCCGGTGCATAACCTATATTATTCTGTACTTTATCTATGCTTATGCATTAAGTTTTAAGGAGTTGAATGAAATCCACTTGCATACATATATATATATATATATCCTGATCCCATGAATCTTACTAATATGTCAGGATCGTATAGATTGCTATGCTATAAGACTCCGGTAGAAGTCGAGTGATTGTCTGTCACTCGCGAGAGATAGAAAATATATTATTGTTACTATTATCATGTTACTATCATATAGATTATATATGGATAATAATTAGAGACCGGGCGGGACTGTACTTGGAATTTGATATGGACTTGGTTGGGCAATCCGAGCGAGGCTCTGGTTGCATTTGTCCCGCCTATGTCGATTAAGGACCGGTCGTTGCATTTGGATGGTTGTCAGATCACAGATCTCCTTATCCCGAGCATATACTAGCGGATGGGGGCTAGAAAGACTTGTTATTCTCTTGTCATAGGTTCCGGCTCTATCTGGACCAACTGAAGGTGGATTATATATGGGTATTAGGAGGTCTAAGCACCGCGAGAGGGCGGGGGCTTGGAGTCCCAGTATGGACGGGGACTCGGTTCTCTTGACAGGAGAATAATACGTTGGCCCCGTTTGTACCTCGATACGGGCGGGGCGTGTGTTTTTCGGGGTACACAGCTGGGCTGCATTGATTCACGAATCACTGCGTAAACGGTCTGATATGACTTGATTCGGGCACCGTAGTAAGAACTAAAAGATGAAAGATGGAAAGATGGTTCTAATGGCTCAACCTTTGCTTGAAAGTAGAACAGGTGCTTACCTAGAATGGTTGGTTAATGAACTACTGATAACTGCTAATAAAAATTGAATATAAGGATGCACCTTTAGTAATGCTTCCTGCAGTTGCAATAACCCACCAGCCAGATAGCCTTGCATATCCTTGGAGTCTTTTCTTTCCTCCTAACGGGTAAGTCTTGCGGAGTATAATTGAGTACTCAGGGTTTGTTCTACCCTATTGCAGGTGACAGGTTTTTGGAGCTAACACTTGGGTGTGGAAACCTTCTGGTGGGCTCAGCGAGGATTTCCTTTATGTGCGGACGTAGTGTTTATTTAAACTCCCACCAAAAATATTTTCAAAGGAAAAACTTATAACCTATTATCATTTCATGTATATAAATGTTCATCATGGTAATGTTTAAACTTGACCTTCAATGATTTTCATTCCGCTAAAGCTCTGATAACGTTTTATATTCCGTCGTTATAATCAAATAATGAATTACTCTGATGTTGTACTAAAAGTGATGTAAGAAATGGCAGGATGTTGTAAGCTTTATCTCTCATTTATGATCCTGATGGAAAAATGTGGATTTTTGAGTTCTCCCGTTGGGTGTGCTCGATGGAATCATAGAGTTTAGTGCTCTCTCTTAGGTACTTAGTGTCTAATGAAAGATAAGTACTCTTGGGAGGGCATTAGATTAGGCGGTTCTGCCACAGCAGGAGGAGTTGCCAGTAGCAGTTCAGGAGGAGCAGACTGGGTCTGATCCACAAGAAGCTCAGGCACAGGAGGTGTCCAAGGTAGACGAGCAAGAAGAGGATTTACCTGAGTGTGTGGACCACCAACCCAGTTCCTTCGAGCGAGACAAGCCCCGGAGCATTCTAAGTCTCCTACTTTACAAAAGCAATTCCCTATCTGTTTATATGAGTTTATAAATTGTGCATTAAGTATAGACTGGTAGCGATCGGTGAATTCCGGTCACCTTTCCACATTATTACCTATGAAAGTTGGGTCGAATACTGCTTAGCCCTGCTTAGACCGGTAGCGATCGGTAAATTTTGGTCACCTGGAAATGATAGGTGGTTACTAGAATGTTTTAGCTATAGAATGGTTGATATCCGGGAAATAACTATGTGTTGATGGATAACTGGAGACCGGACGGAAAAGTTGGAGGCAACCAGATAGGGTTCTGGGGTGCTAGTAGTTTTTCGTCTGTGTCGGTTAAAAACCGATCGTTGCTTGTCCCTCTTGTCATGTTGAACGACTGCCTCACATTTAGCTGGCCGAATAAAGTACTTTTCGACCGCGAAGCTAGTGGCACTTTTCCGGCCGGGGTAAACTTGAATTGGCCGACTGGTGATGAAGGGGGTTGTACGGGGACACGAAGAGTAAGCCCAAGGTGTGTCCTGGTAGTTGGGCGGTCCCTCGGTAGTGCGGTCCATGATTGTTACCCCGCGACGTTTACCTGGAAAGTGTTATTGGTGATCTGTAGCTCACTTGATCGGTAAGTGTGGTTTGTGTGAGGAATAAATCACCAGCTGGTTAGGAATCGATTCGAATCATCATCGCTCCTGGATAGTGAGCACTTGACTTGAGTTACGACATCGTAGTAATGATAATGGAACACTTATGGTTACACCCGACAGATCTTCTTAGGTTATCTGGTGTACATGCATAGCCGTCAGAGGTCTTTGGGACAATGATAGGTGCATGTGGACCATATAATCTAGGAGGTTCTGCTACATCCATCGACCTCCACCCCCTACCGTCGTCGTCTCCGGCGAGGAGCCCGGCCAGGTGGCGAATCTGGTGAAAGGTCCTAATATGGCTAGAGGAGGGGTGAATAGCCTATTAAAAATTCTACTAACTCACTAGAGCAAAAGGTTAGTATAACAAATGGCAAAATACGAATTTGCTCTAGCTTTACAAAGGTTGCAAGCCACCTATCCAACAATTCTAGTAACTATGATCACTATAACAAACAAAGGCTAAGTTACTACGAGCTCTCACAAACTAGCTACACTAAAGAGCTCAACTAGGTGACAAGCTATACTAGCAAAGATAAAACAAGCTCTCAAAACTAATTACACTAAAGAGTTTAAAACAACTAGTTTGCGGAATATAAAAGAGAGGTTTGTGATCTTTATACCGCCGCGTCGAGGAATGAACCAATCACAAAAATACGAAGACCAATCATCGGGAGAAATCCAAGAAATCAATCACAAAGGTGACACACAATTTTTCTCCCGAGGTTTACATGCTTGCCGGCACGCTACGTCTCCATTGTGTCGACCACCACTTCGTGATTCGGTGGCTAATTAGCAATCCAAAGCTAAGCTCCCCAAGAGCACTGCAAGAACCTATCGCAAGTGAGGTAACTCAATGACACGAGCAATTTACTAGAATTGCCTTTGGCGCTCCGCCGAGGAAGACACAACACCCCTCACAAATCACCGGGAGGTGGCCAAGAACAAGCACCACTCTTGCCACAACTCCTCCGCTGCCTCCAAGCCGTCTAGGTAGCGGCAACCACCAAGAGTAACAAGAATCCCGCAGCCAATGCTCACCCAAGTGCTAACTAGATGCAAACTCACAAGCAAATACATTTGAGATCACTCAAACTCACTTTGATTTGTCAATCAAGCAAGGTAGATGAGTGGGAGGGGATATGCTCAGCTCAAGAGAATGTTAGGATATCAAAATGTCCAATAGAGACCTCCCCAAACTGGCCAAACACATATTTATAGGCACCTCCAAAGAATAGAGCCGTTAGGAACAAAGTGTTGTTGCAATCGTGTTGACCAGACACGGACAACGTCCGGTCGCGCTGCGCAACTCCACCCGATGCTCGCCACGTGTTCCGTTTTGAAACTCGTTCGTTCGATCGTAATGGTCACTTAAAGATACTCGTTCATGCACTAGAGTGACCGGACGCGCCGATCAAAACTGATCGGACGCGCCCTAGCGTCTGGTCGCCAGAGGCTCACGCGCTGAGAGGTGTGACCGGACGCACCACTCAAACTAACCAGACGCCATAGTGCCAGCGTTCGGTCGATTCTAGTAAGCTACCACTCATGACCTGACGCGTCCGGTCGATCGTGACCGGACGCGCCACCGCGTCCGATCGACCCTTCGCGTTCGCTGTCCCTCTGGCGCCTGACCAGACGCATTGGTCCTGCGAGTGACCGGACGCGCTGGTGGTAAACCCCAGTCCATGCGCCAGACAGCTGCTGTCACTGACCGGACACGTCCGGTCATACCGAGACTGCGTCCGGATCAGCGTCCAGTCACCCCAGTGACCTCCGTTCGCCTCCGTTTCTATCCAAGATGACTTAGAGAAAAACTCCGCCTCCGTCATAGTGGAAAATAGGTGTTTCACTTCCACAAAAAAGCGTTGATACTCCACCGCTCAAACCCATCTTTACCGCTCAAACTCCACCGCCTTCGCAAACATGCTAACATCACCAAGTGTACATCACCATGTGCATGTTTGTTAGCATTTTCACAATCATTTTCGAGGCGTTAAGTTAGCTCTCCACTAGATCTAAATGCATATGCAAATGAATCCTCATCTAGTGGCACTTAAGTGATCAATAGTCCTGAAAATTCCCCTCTTTATAGTACAACTATCGATCCTAAGTGTGATCACACCCTCTATGATGTCTTGATCACCAAAAGCAAATTCTACCTATACCTTTGCCTTGAGCTCCATAGGATTACACTCCATCTCCTCTTCTTCTCCAAGCATGGCACCAAGTCATCATGATCAACATGCATCTTCCCATAACTTAGGAGTGTACTAATCACCTTTTGCTATCAACACTCAAACACATGTGATTAGTACTTAGGTTTTATCAATTAGCTAAAATCAAATTAGGGACTTTCATCTGGGCCGCCCCTCACCGGATCCGGCGCTCCCCTGCCTCCTCCCGCGCTCCTGCTTCGGCGCGAGGGGCTTGCAGCTTCTGCCTGCGGCGGGCGGGGCCTGCGTCGGGACCGGTGGCTGCCGGAGTTTGCCGATCCGGCGCCCTAGGCTCGCCCCGACTTTGGCACTGCCGGATCTGTGCCTGATCTGCTTCGGATCTTGCGGATCCCGACCGGTGGGAACCTGATTCGGCAGTGGTCGGCGGTATTCGGGGCTGCTATGGCCGTGCCGTCGTCAGGGCAACCTGCTGGGTGGCGACGGTGACTCTGCGGCCAAGGCTGTCTCCACCTAGAGCTTGCGGCCTAGAGCAGCAGGGTCCCCTAGCCCTGTACCCTCCTTGGCGATCAAGGCTGGGACGCCGACAGCCTCTGTCCGGATCTGCCCGGCACGCAGCCTAGGACGGTAGGCTGGCGGCTTGGTGGCGGTAGTCGTCATGAAGTTCTGGGTGAAAGCCCAGCCCGGCGGTGTCCGGGCGGACGACGGTGACGTCTTGGCACCACATACCTTCCTAAAGGCGTCGTTCTTCAAGCCCCACGCTCCTATGCCACTACAGTCGAATTCTGGGCGAAAGCCCTGCCTTGGATGCCTCTGAGGCCAGCGACGGCGTGTCCATAGTTGCTTCTATGGACGTCCTCCCCTTCCTGAAGGCGTCGCTGAAGAATTGGACTTCCTACGGTCGGCTCCTTGGGGAGTCTCTCACTGTGCCTGTTTGTGCTTCATTTCCACTCGCTTGGTTTGTCCTGCAGCTCTTAACCTTGTCCGCTTGGTTGTCGTTGGATATCGTAGCGGATGCTTTGACTCTACCGCTTCTCTCTCGGCGGATGCTTTGCCGTCGTTTGGTTCGTTGGCGGATGCTTTGCTGCCGTTGTTCGTTGGCGGATGCTTTGCCGCTGTGTCGTCGGCCTCCTCCCTGGCAGAAGCTTTGCTACCGAGAGTGACCTGGCCCTTCCACCGCTACGGATGCTTTGTCGTAGTGGGTATCCTCGCTTCTTCCCTGACTGATGCTTTGTCGTTGGCTGGGTCGTTGGCGGATGTTTTGCCGCCGTTTGGTTCGTTGACGGATGCTTTGCCGTCGTTGCTGTTGGACAGTCCTCTGTGTGGACGACCTTTGCGATGTTGTATTGCAGGCCCAGTTGTAGGTCTTAGGTGTTGAGGGCAGTCACTTTTCCTTTATATCTTTTTTGTTCCAATGTTTATTCCAGGTTAATCACTATCATCTTAGTGATTTTGTAATCTACGCTATGAAAGTTTTCTCATAGCTGACTCGTAATTCACTTCTCTTAATGAAAAACGGGTTATATTCCCGATCGCGAAAAAAAAATGTTTTAGTTTCTCGCCTGACAAGGTGAGGCAATAACAAGCGAGACCTCCAAACACGAGTGGGATCCATCAACGACCTCGGAATAGTCAGTATATATAGTCAGGAGTGCAACTAGCTGAGCTGAGCAAGGGATAATACCAACCACAGAGCCAGAGCCAGAGCCGGAGGCCGGAGCCGTGGTGCCGGACACTCCGGCCATCGCACAGCAGGTGCCAGCCCCGGCGCTGCGACAAAGTCCTCAGTTTGTTGGTCAGAAACAACAAACAACCCCTCGCAGCGCCGCGTCATATGGCCCATGAGCAACCGACCCCACCACCACATCACACTCTAGAGCAGGACGCAGCCCCGTCTACGCGGCACCACGCCCTCGCGAGCACGCCCAACGTGTCCTCCGCCCGCCTCCTCTCGTCCCTATCCCTCCCGCGCGCCGCCGCCTCGGGACGCGCAGTTCATGCACCCACTGCGCGCCGCGTTTGGCCGCACGCCCAAGCCAAGCCTTCCAAACCCGGCGACGTACGCCTTTCCTTTCCAAGCAGGCGTGCTCCCGCTATATAACGGCGAGACCGTAGCACACACTGCGCGGTCATCACAAGCTCTCACAAACTCAGCACACACTGACACACCACACCGCACTACTCGTGAGAAGCAGAGCGGAACACGCGGCGCGGACTGCGATGGCTGGTTCGCTCGGCGCTTGCATGCTGCTCGCCGTCCTGCTCATGGCCGCCACCGCGCGCCCCGACGACCTAGCGGGCAGCGGGGCCGGCGGCATACGGCAACCGAGCGACGAGTACCGCGGGAGGAAGGTGGGGGCCAGGACCGAGGTGCGGGACGTGGAGGGCGACGGCGAGGTGCAGGAGCTCGGCCGGTTCTCCATCGCCGAGTACAACCGCCAGCTCAGAGGCGGCGGCGGCAGGCTCGAGTTCGGCAGGGTGGTGGCGGCGCAGCGGCAGGTGGTGTCGGGGCTCAAGTACTACCTCCGCGTCGCGGCGGAGGAGGAGGGCGCGGAGAACACCGGCGAGCGCGTGTACGACGCCGTCGTCGTCGTCAAGCCCTGGCTCGAGTCGCGCACCCTGCTCACGTTCGCGCCGGCGGCCGCCAAGTAAGCGCGGCGCTACCACCGGTGTAGTATAGTAGTAAGTATGTCTGGTCTGCCTTCTCGGAGACCATGGAGGGTGAATAAAGTTTTGCTTGTGTTTTGCATAAACATACTACTCCCTCCATCCTAAATTATAAGACTAAAAATCTTAAAAAATCAAAGGATCTTAAGTTTGACCGAATTTATAGGATAAGATAATAATATTTATGACATCAATTAAGTATCATTAGACTCTTCATTAATTATATTTTCATAGTATACTTATATGGTGTTATAAATTTTTGTAATTTTTTCTATAATTTTGGTCAAATTTAAGATGATTTGACTCTCCAAGATTCTTAAAATGTCTTATAATTTGGAATGGAGGGACTGAAGAGTGAAGATGAACAATGCGCCGCGGCGCAGATGTTTTTTTGGAAGGTTATTGTACAAAGAGAGGAGAGAACGAGAGTGAGAATAAATCGCTGTGCTTTCATAACTAAGGAGGCTGCTTTGTTCACCAGTGCTTTCGAATCAGAATAAATGTCGACGACTGATCGAGTTTCGATTGAATGAGTGCGGATTTTTTTTTGTCGTTTTTTAACATTGATCCGTAACGTCCCGGTGCCATTTGCCTACCCAGTGCTTAGCTTGGAGCCCAAAGGGTGTTTGTTGTTTGTGAGGCGGAGCCATGTCACGGCAAGCAAAGATGAACTTTTGTACTTTCTACTTTTGATCATTGGATGAGTCACAACCGAGAATGGATAACTCATAGCTACATCATTGGGACGTTTCGTCTTTGTTAACTCCAAAGCTAAGGCTGATCAGTTTATCAACGTGCACGCATGCAAACACGAACCTCTTCCAAAGGAAAGAACATCCGTGAACAGTGCAAAAGATAGAGAAAAGGAGGGCACACATTAAACGTTTTGTTTTTGTATCAGCATGTGAGGACCATGCCCGCCGCGCGCCTTTGCGTACACTGTTTTAGACTGTCCATGCAAGTGCAGTTTGCATGCGTACACTGTTTTGACTACACATATTCCGTAGTACTGCCGGTGCATCTAAAATACATCCAAGCTGCTACAAGCCAAACGACAGCTGCATGGGTTCCAAGCGGTGCACCTTGTTGGCTCTGCCCGTCGTCCTCGTGTTCCTCCGATCCAGTCGCCCGCCGCTGTTATAGCTTCCTCGCTGAGTCCTAAATCGTGGCCTAACTTGGTAGTCAGCCTCCGCGTAGAACTGGAATACATGCATCTCATATCCTCGGTACATCTGGACATTGTCATGTCCAATTTAAACGTGTCTTACTTGTGCTCGTGTTACATGGACTGTTGGCAAAGTTCATAACTTATCGAGGGATTAAACTAGACCTAAAACGGCCATCCCAAAACAGAACGGTTATGTAAGAGAATGCAAGAATCCTTATTCAAGGGTTTAGTTATATTTTGCAAAATTGGCCCTCGTTCATTAAGTAAACGAGCCTTTTTTCTCTCTCTCAACAAAACCGCGGTAAGCTCTGTCATCCGTTTCAGGACCACTGCCTCATATGCGATGAGGACTTCCCTCGGTCGTCAGACTCATCGTGAAAGGCTGCCGAGAGGCCGAGACTTCAATTCTGTTGTCCCTAATTGTCAGCATACCTGCCTCGTCCTCGTCGTCGGGCACCTGCATCGACGCGAGTCGAGCAAGCGAACAGACATTCTTACTGTGGATCGAGGACGTGGCACGCAGCCACGACATGTACCTCCTCCGCATTGCAGCTGTCCCTGTGCATCATCAAACGTAGTATATGACGCAGAAACTGCAGTGCGGAAGTTCTCCACTGCCTAATGCGCCGCTGAATAGCTAGTTGGATCAGTGAATGACGCACGGCGGCACACCGAAGGTCAACGAACTGGTTGCACCAGCCTCAAGATGAGTGATAACCTGCAAAAGTGAAGTCTACAAGAAGGATCATTATTGGTAGGGCAGGCGTCACGCAGGCCAAGCATTAGAATGTCCCTAAAAAGGTGCATCAGCGGCCTGATTGACAAGGAAACATCGCGTACTCCAGCTCGGGCATCAATCAATCTGCATATCTCGTTCATCAGAAGTTAGTACTAGCAAACGGTGAAATCAACACACCAAAAAATACCGTCACCAGAATGACGCCGAACAGCCAGTCATTTCCATTAGTCCTGACTTTCACCTTGATAGGCAGACACGAGGTTTGCAGCGCCTTTTGACGAACAGTCAACTGTTAACTCCAGAGTCCAGAAGTTCAGAACATCCAACGCTCCAGGCCAAGCACACTCCAAGCATTGATCGGAACAGTCTCGGCTCTCTTTGGCTAACAATAGGATACACTCCAGACATTGATCGGAACAGTCTAGCTCTCTTTGGCTAACTGTAGGCTAATGTTCGCTGAGGGCTCGATAACAGAAAATTAATTGGTTCCCTAGGAGACCAACCATCTGACACATCAGTTTTGCATAAAAACCCATCATCAGGTTAGTTCTGTTCCCCAAGATTTTAATATGGACCTGTTTGTCAGTTCAAGAATTAGGACCGAATATAGGCATCTATTACCTCTTAAGCAGGGTCTAGGTCCTCTTAGCTGTGGTTGAGGCCTCAAATGAAACTGCCTCCCATATGACCAGCCCTAATATACTTACCTCATATGATATTTACATGATCCGCTATCTTTGTTTATCCATCAAAGGGAAACTGGGTGTCGTCTTCTACCACTTTAAAATGTTGAGGATGGCTACCAGAGCAATAAAGATGCCACATTCTCAAATATGCCCTGTCCAGATTCCTTACCTGCAATTTGTTTTAAACCAAAGTGAAATTACTAACTCTTAATGCAACGGTGCTGAGCGGAAACAAGGTTGAAATTTTACCCATCGAGATGTATCAAACAAAGGACAGGTCATCCGAACAGCCTTGAGCCTGTTTGTAAGAGCTTGAAGTTTTGATGGATTCATGGCTAAAAATACAGCCCTTTCTTCATATTCTTTTAGGCTGAATAACAGCAAACCCAGTTAACAATTAAAAATTCAAAGATGAGAAATTTTACGGTTTTCTTAGATGTGAAGTCTAACCTATTGACTATCATCTCTTCCCCAACTCCAGTAGCTAGACAGAGTGAACCTGCAACCCTTGTTGCCATTTTCTGCAGAGGAAGAGTAATCATTGGAAGGCCAGCCCATAGTACATCTGTACCAGTAGTGTGGCCATTACACAATGGACTGTTCATCCATCCAACAATTCTAAAGTTAGAGATTCGCAAAGAAAAGCAAAACAATGACCAATAGTATTTATGATGAGCAAGTGTGGATGGTTTTCGTGTCAAGAAAGAGATCCGCCAACACACTGCGCCTTATATGCTCAGTTTTTGCAGCAACATCTGTAAATATTATTTGATCGGACCTTACTCCTTTTGAAATTGCATCTGTCAGAAGTGCAAAGTTAGGAAAATGCAGGTGGGAAGGCATAATCTGCACAAGCGAGAAAATTAGGGGTGGGATATTACATGCACGCAATCTCATCTCTCCAGCAGCTGGAAATCTCAACAGCCACAAGACACTGTTTGGCACACATTTGAGAATATTGCACCTGATTTTTGACAAAATAAATATAGGTCAGACTAAGAAGCCATACAAATACATCTGATAAACACGATCAGTATATTATTTACTATATACTATTTTCTAGCATCCAACAGAGGGAAAGTCACATTAATCCTTGACTATCTATATATTTATGGATATTTTTATTGAATACATGATTATATATACAATTTAATATAAAAAATAATTCTTTAGAATTAAAGTTAGTTGGTTTTACCTATATGCTACCTTTGGAACTAGTGGTTAAAGTTGCCTTTGAGAAACATGTCAACTTTTGGTGACCAGAGGGAGTACGATAACAGTTACTTATAAGATTGATTTAACCTACATGAAATGCATACTAGCTGTAAGACATAATATGGATTTACCAGGTGTCAAATATATCTGGGTCCATCTTGTACAGTTGATTGAAGCATGCAAAAATAAATTTGTCCTCTGGAAGGCCATAGTCTGGCTCGTTTGTGTGGGCAAACTGGATCAAGAGCTTCTTGATTTTTCTATATCAAAGCAATCGACATTATGAATATAAAGCAGAATTAAGGCAAATCTTATTCAATTTAGTTGTTCCATATGCAGCATAACAGTTTGCTACTCCAGCATTACTTTATCTTATGTGGCATTTTCAAAGTAACTTTTCCCTAATAAATATGATATGATACAATACATACCTGTTTATAATCATTCACGAAGTAACAGTATGGAAGGTGGACAAGCTTTTCTGAGTATATATGAGAATATTGCAACGGAGAGACAAACTGCCATAACAATGAATTTAAATTTAATATGAAGGAAAAGAAAGGCCTTGCCATTCGAATAAGCTAGGGCACAAGATTTCAATATTTTACCTCATCAGTAATCAAATAATCAATATAATTAGCACCAGTAGTTGAAGGAAATCCCATGTAAGAAACCTGGATTGGAGCAGGTTGCATGGCGAAAATTTCATTCCTTGCACCCTGAAACAACATACAAACTTTATTGCAAAAAGTAAAAAAAGCACTGAGAAAAATGAATGAACACCGTCACTTTGATATTACTATGTTAAAGGGCTTCAAGTTCGCCCTTTGTTGTGTGCTTTCTAGCGTGCTCTCTCGCTAATCTTGTACTCGGTAATTGGGTAACCCTAGGCTTACTACACCTGTTGTTAACGCTTGCTTTCCTCTTAATGAAAAACGTGCTTGGCACGTTAAAAAAAATAAAAAATCATGACTTGGATAGAAACAGAAAGCTATATAAGAACATATACAGCGCAGCAAAACCAGATTACACAGGTTGGAGTGTGTGGATAAGAAAACTCAGGTGCAAACTAGTGCCCCAAATTAAAGAGTTGAATTGCTGAATAGTTCACAGTTCTGATGCTATCCTTCAAAATAGTTTATTATGAATTGAAGTACGATTGTTCAGGCATTTCCAAGATTAGTAAAAAATTGGAATAGTAAAGTACTGCTCAGATTCTTATTAGGTAGCTTATGCAAATGGGAAACTGTACCAATTTGGGTGGCAGAAAGGCAAAGTTCAGCGCGGTACAATGGAATCAATAAACCAAAAACAAATAAAACTCGAAAAAAAGGCAATATGTACATAGAATTAAAAGAAGACTGATCAACTACCTTTGTATATCCGTTAAGATTGATAAGAATTTGTATCTTATCTTCATTGATAACTTTAGCAATCATATCAGATGGCATTGCTGACACATCAGTGAAATGCTCTGCTTCACCTTTAATATGTTGCCTCCATTCAGTACCATCATCTCGGCTCAGTGCATAACAGAAAACCTGAAGAATTATTCATAAATAACTATTTCTCCTTCAACAGAAATCTTGCACAGGATAGCAATAAATATATCAACATGGCAGGGCAAAAGACTGAGCAACCTCTACGGTGTCTTTGTTGTGCATTCCAAATACAGATCCCATGAGATGAGACAAAGGATGATTGCCGAAGTCACTACTCACATATCTATAAACCAAATGAACAAACAGGATTTAGTCAGGGAGCAACGATGCATATGTCAGAGCAATCTTATGTAGCAAAGGAAGATAACTTACCCAATCCTAAGCCGAGAAGTTCTGTCATCAGTCTTTATAGGAGTACGAGAGGGGTGTGTGAACACAGGAAGACCAAAACGCAATGCAACCAAAGAGTAATGATCTGCATATTTTTTACTAAAACAGAATAAAAATGCCAAAACATTATGATTTGCAAAATGTGGTTTTCAAACTGCCATTAATTTATTCTATAAAGATTACAAAGGTCAGTGCAGAAAAGAAGCCTCACCTGATTTCCAGTGCAAGAGTTGGATCAATCGGTAATGCCATGGCATGGAATGGTTGCACACTTGGGAGAAGGGACATCTGGAAGAAAACACTCCTTAAGGCGAATTGTATGAAGAAAACAGATAAACAAGGAAGGCATAAAAAGCTCATGCCTGTATTTGCTGCCTGATAATCCCCTCTACCTTGATGAGCTTCTCTTCTCTGTCATCCCAATCACATACGCACTACAAAGATTGTAATTCAAGGTTTTCATGATAATAATAACTCTAGGTGCTACGAAAATAATTTTTTCACCACAAATTGTGTCCACTCATATGTAAGCTTAGTACACCACCAGAGTTCACATGGTCACTGGAATAATTCCTACCTTTTTCTAATGTAAAAATTATTCCTCTTTATCATTAAGTAATAACAAAAGACTGCGCATGCCGGATAAAGGGAGTAATGGTGTGGCAAACATTTTACTGCACCTGTAGAGTGTGCAAGAGATTACATGTAACTTCTGGAAAATCAGGGCGTAATTGCAAGGCCTGCTTGTAACTAACAATTGCCGAGTCCAGTAGGCCCCTGGAAATGATGATGCAAGATGACAACATATAAGCATAACGTAGTATGGCTCATCATATGGTTTAAGCGTACATTCCACTTGCGGTAATTGAGATAGGAACTGCTAGAAAGTGATTCACTGTTAATTTGGGCTAACCCTAAAAGGGTAGCTATATAGGAACCATACATGGGCCACATGGGCCTAGCCTCATGGGCCTAATACATTCACACTCCAACACCCCCCGCAGTCTGAACTACCGGCGCAGCGGAGTTCAAGGCTGAAAAAGAAAGAAAACAAGCAAGAGCACAACACACACAGGACCCCCCCGCAGCCACAACTAGCCACTGGAGACGTTGAGGCTGGAGCGAAACTCGGAGAAGGTCGAGGAAGGGAGGCCTTTGGTGAAGATGTCCGCAAACTGGGAGGTGGTCGGGACGTGAAGAACCCGGACGTCGCCGATGGCCACCCGGTCGCGGACGAAGTGTAGATCGATCTCCACATGCTTGGTCCTCTGGTGCTGCACGGGGTTGGTGGAGAGGTAGACCGCGCTGACATTGTCGCAATAGACGAGCGTGCTCCTGGCGAGTGGGCGGTGAAGCTCAGCCAGGAGCTGGCGGAGCCAGGCGGCCTCGGCCACACCGTTGGCCACAACACGGTACTCCGCCTCGGCACTGGAGCGTGAAACCACCGGCTGGCGCTTGGACGACCAAGAGACCAGGTTGCCGCCGAGGAAGACAGCGTAGCCGGAGGTGGACCGGCGAGTGTCCGGGCATCCCGCCCAGTCAGCGTCGGTGTAGACAACCAGCTCGGCAGTGGAGGACCGGCCGAGGAGCAGCCCGTAGCCAAGTGTGCCACGGAGGTACCGGAGAAGCCGCTTCATAGCAGCCAGGTGGGGCTCCCGCGGAGCATGCATGTAGAGGCAGAGCTGCTGGACGGCATAAGTGATGTCCGGCCGTGTGAAAGTGAGGTACTGAAGCGCGCCAGCAAGACTCCGGTAGGCGGTGGAGTCCGCTGGCCCAAGCATCGGACCCCCAGCCTCTGACAGCTTTCCCTGGGTGTCCACCGGTGTAGAGCAGGACTGGCAGGCGGTCATCCCTGCTCGCTCCAGAATGTCACAAGTGAACTGCCGCTGGTGGAGGAACAGGCCTGAAGGTCGGGGCTCAACAGTGACGCCGAGGAAGTGGTGGAGCACCCCAAGATCCTTCATAGCAAATTCCTTCTGTAGTGAGGCAATGATGCGGTGAAGCAGAGACTCGCTGGAGGCGGTGAGAACAATGTCATCCACATAGAGGAACGGGTAAGCAGTCTCACCCCCATAGTGGTATATGAACAGGGAGGTGTCAGACTTGGCCTCCGTGAACCCAAGAGTCTGCAGGAAGGTAGCGAATCGAGAGTACCAAGCCCGGGATGCCTGCTTGAGCCCGTAGAGAGATTTGTTGAGCCGGCAGACGAAGTCAGGACGAGAATAATCCACGAAACCTGCCGGCTGACTGCAGTAGACCGTCTCAGTCAGAGTGCCATGGAGGAAGGCATTCTTGACATCCAGCTGATGCACAGGCCAAGAGTGCTCGAGAGCCGGGGAGAGGACGGTGCGGACTGTAGCTGGCTTCACTACGGGACTGAAGGTCTCAGCATAGTCAATGCCGGGCCACTGAGTGAAGCCGCGGAGGACCCAGCGAGCCTTGTAGCACTCCAGGGAACCATCAGCCCGCCTCTTGTGCGTCCAGATCCACTTGCCGGTGACAATGTTGGAGCCCGGCGGACGAGGCACTAGGTCCCACGTCTGGTTGGCGAGGAGGGCCGCGTACTCCTCGTCCATCGCGCGGCGCCAGTGAGGATCCGCCAAGGCCGCGCGGACGGAAGAGGGTACCGGAGAGATCCCCGGCTCGCAGGCGGCGGCGGTGAGGGCCTGCGGGCGAGACGCCTGCCTCGTTACCATTGGGTGAGTGTGACGAGGGTCCCGGTGAAGAATAGGCGGGTGGTACACCGGCGGATCTGCGCGAGAGCGTGGCGATGCCGGCGGAGCATACACCGGCGACGACGGCGCTGATGACGAGAGCGGCGGAGCCGGCTCACGCCGGCGCTCGTAGACGATGCCGAAGCGTCCGGGAGGAGGTGATGGCGGACGCGGCTCCCGCCGGCGCTGGTAGACGAGTCCGAAGCGCCCGGGAGGAGGTGGGGTCGGTGTGCGCGGTCCCGCGATCGGAACGGCAGCATCGGGCACAACGGGAGGCAGCGAAGCCACAGGGAGCGAGGGTCGAAGCTCCGGGGGTGCCTCGACCGTGTCAGGCACCGGAAGGTCCTGGTGTGCGTCCAGCAGGGGCGAGGCGGGACCACCAGGAGAGTGCGCAGGAGCAGTACCTGCAGGGTAGAGGGAGAAGGGTGGCGGAATCGCCGGGTCAGTGGGAAAGGTGGGTGGAGAGGTGGTGGAGTAAGGGAATGCCGACTCATCAAACACGACATGGCGAGAGATGAGGACACGGCGAGAGGTAAGGTCAAAGCATCGGTAACCCTTGTGATCCGGAGAGTATCCGAGAAAGACACAGAGGGTCGACCGGGGAGCCAGCTTATGGGGAGCGGTGGCGGCGGTGTTAGGGTAACACGCACACCCAAAAACTCGAAGGTGGTCGTACCGAGGTGGGGTACCGAATAGAGCGTGGTGAGGCATGAAAGCTGGGCATGCAGTAGAAGGAAGGCGGTTAAGGAGATAGGTGGAGGTGTGCAGACACTCAGCCCAGAAGCGAGCGGGTAGAGATGCCTGTAGCAGAAGAGTGCGCATGATGTCATTGGTTGTGCGGATCATGCGCTCTGCCTTGCCGTTTTGAGAGGAGGTATACGGACAAGACATGCGCACGTGGACACCGGAAGAAAGGAAGAAGGCACGTGAGGTAGAGTTATCGAACTCACGACCATTGTCGCACTGGACAGCCTTGATGGTGAGGCCGAACTGAGTGGATACCCAAGCAAAGAAGTGGCTGAGAGTGGGGAACGCCTCGGACTTGGCCCGCAGGGGAAAAGTCCAGGAATAATGGGATAAATCATCGACAACCACCAAGTAGTACTTATAGCCAGACATGCTGAGAACAGGAGAAGTCCACAGGTCGCAATGAATAAGATCAAATGCACGAGGGGCATGTGAGGATGAGGACTGAAAGGGAAGGCGAACGTGACGGCCCAACTGGCACGCATGACACAAGTGATCATCGTGAGCCTGAGAGCACCGAATGTCGGAACTACGACTGAGCTGCATCAGGGCATCCCGGCCAGGATGGCCGAGGCGACGGTGCCAAGTGGTGGAGGAAGGAGTGGCGGCGAAAGCGGCTGAGGAAGGCGAAGAAGGTGAAACAGACACCGAGGAAGGCGAAGAAGGTGAAGCAGACGCCGAAAACCGAAGGGTGTAGAGAGGCCCAGTGCTGTTACACCGGAGCAGAGGAGCCCGGGAGGTCAAATCCCGCACGGTGAGGCCAGAGGGGTCAAACTCAACCGAACAAGAGTTATCAGTGGTGAAACGACGAATAGAGAGAAGGTTCTGAACCAACCCGGGAGCCACAAGAACATCAGGGATATGAAAGGAGCCGCGGGAACTGGCAGTGCCCACGGAGGAGACAGGAATGCAGGTGCCATTGGCGACCATGATGGAAGAGGGACAGGAAGGGTGGGGAGGACGGAGAGAAGAAAGTAGACTCGCATCGGGCGTGGTGTGGAAAGTGGCGCCCGAGTCGGCGATCCAATCAGGACTGACAGATGGCAGCCCTGCGGTGGTGCTAAAGGAGTAGGCCAAGGTGTCTGGGTCCCCCGCGCCCGCGGCCGCGCTTGGACCGGTGACGGCGGCACTGGGGCAGCGGCCTGGCGGCGGCGACTAAGGCACCGGGAAAGGCATGGCCGCGGCGATCTGGCGGTCCAGGTCATCGGCCGCTTCCCGCTCACGCGCCCACACGAGGGCGGCCGCGCGCACCCGGGCCTGCCTCTCGACAGCCTCGGCCCTGGCAGCGACGAGAGCGGCGGCGAGGGGTGATGAAGCGGTGGCGCGGCGCGGTGGGTGCGGGGACTTCGCCTCTGGAGACAGGACGTCCCCCGCCGGGGTGTTAGTGGGCACACCCGGTCGTGGAGATGAGTTCGTCGAGAGACATGTTGGTTCCTGCGGCGGGGTAGGGCCGGCAGTGGCATGCCAGGCAGCCGGGGCAGCAGCACCACCCGCGGCAGGGGTAGCAGCCGCGAGTCCAGTAGGGGCCGCAGCCATCAGGGCAGCAGCCACGGGGCCGTCTGGAGCAGCAGCAGCGAGATCGGCCCGCGGGGCACCAACACCAGGACCAGTAGAGGCGCCACCAGGAACGGCTCCAGGCCCGGCCGCTTGCCCAGTCCCAGTCCCCGTCCCGGCGCCTCCGCCATGGAGCAGAGCAGCAGCCGCACCCGCACCTGGAGGAGGGCGGCAGTAGGTGGGGAGGAGGGCGGCAGTTGCTCCGCCAGCAGCAGGGGGCGGGTCTCCGCCAGCAGCAGGGGGCGGGTGGAGGTCGAGACGCCCAGCCGCGGCTGCGCCCGCACCTGGGGCAGCGGCGGCGGGAAAGCAGACGGCGGCCGCACCTGAGCGGAGCAGGTTGAGGTCGTCGGGGTGCAGCGGCGGGAGGGCCCAGCGGGAGGAGGCTTCGGCCGGGGGCGGCGTCCCCTTGATGGGCACGGAGTGGCGGAGGACCTCCGGCAGGACGTCGGGAAAGGGCTGCGCCGACGGCATTGACCCCAGGAGGAAGGACGCGCCCGCCCCAGCAGCTGCCGCCTCAGCAGCGGCACTTGCCCAGGTGGTGGAGGGAAGGGGAGGGAAGACAAGGGAGTAGGAAGGGGAGGGAGGAGGTGGCCGGCCGGCCATGGAGGCGGCAGCGGCGGCGCCAGCCCAGAGGGGCGACGGCTGGGGGATGGAGAGGAAGAACTCAGCTTGATACCATGCTAGAAAGTGATTCACTGTTAATTTGGGCTAACCCTAAAAGGGTAGCTATATAGGAACCATACATGGGCCACATGGGCCTAGCCTCATGGGCCTAATACATTCACACTCCAACAGGAACTGCTTTACGTGTCTTTATACGCATATGCCAAATTTGCATGAGCTTCAGCCATAGTTGGTCTAATAGCAGCAGCCTGCAAATAGTCTTGAATTGCTTCACTGACCCTGCCTGCTTCTTTCAATGTATTCCCTCTATTAACAAGACCGTCCGCAGCCAAAGGATCAACACGGAGTACTTCATTGTAACATGCTACGGCATTATCATAGCTTCCCTATTTCAACAATAAGAAAAAATATTGTCATGTTCTAGGTGAACATTATTCTGTACACACAAGACAATGTTCAAGAACGGCATGTTAAACAAAAGTACGTTTCTCGCTAGTTATTTGGCAGAACGAAGCAGTTCAATAGCACAAGTACCTGCTGTTTATAGATCATTGCTAAATTGTTGTAAGGTGCAGATAATCCAGTAGTAACTGCAAGCACTGCCATGAAATGTGAAGCAGCTATGTCCAGCATGCTCCTGCAAATAATTCCAAAGTATCACTCTTTGAACAATCCAAATAAATGATCACATCCTAACAATAATCACCTCTCCATATAAACATTGCCAAGGTTTGTCAGAGCTTGAGGATGATTAGGTTGAAGAGCAAGGCATGTCTGCCACCACAAAAGTGCACATGACAGACTGAATTTAGATTAGGATTAAAAAACATGAAAACATAAATAAAAATTAAGAGATTGATGGCAACCTGGTAGCAACAGATTGCTTCGTCACATTTTCCAGATCCTTTTAAAGCATTTCCCTTCCAGTGGAATACAAAACATATTAAGTGTCATGCTTAGATGAATGACAAAAGAAGTGAGGGTCTAAAAGCATAGACGAATGCCGAAAACGAACCAGATTATTGTATGCTTCAACATAAGATGGGTTGCAATTAGTGGCATGCCTGTAGCTTAAAATAGCAAGATCCAGCGGGCCTTGTTCATAGTAGGCATCGCCAAGACTACCTGCAAATAGAGAGCATCATCAAGACAAACTCACAAACCCATGTCATCCAAGAGTACAACAACAACAACAACAACAACATAGCCTTTTGTCCCAAGCAAGTTGGGGTAGGCTAGAAATGAAACCCAAAAGAGACGAGAAACAGGGAGACACATAAAGGGACATAAAGGGCACAAGACAAAAAGAGGTCACGGTTCAGGCACATTGATTGCCAATCTCCAGGCGCACCTGTCCATAGCTAAATCCTTAGAGATATTCCAATCCTTAAGATCTCTCTTAACGGACTCGTCCCAAGTTAGTTTAGGTCGACCTCTACCGCACTTTACATTATCGGCCCGCTTTAGAACTCCACTACGCACCGGCGCCTCAGGAGGCCTCCGTTGGACATGTCCAAACCATCTCAACCGATGTTGAATCAATTTCTCCTCAATTGGTGCCACCCCAACCCTATCCCGAATATCGTCGTTCCGGACTCTATCCCTCCTTTTGTGCCCACAACACCAACGCAACATACGCATCTCTGCTACACTCAATTGTTGGACATGTCGCCTTTTTGTAGGCCAACACTCAGCACCGTATAACATCGCCGACGAATCGCCGTCCTATAAAACTTACCTTTCAGCTTCTAAGGCACTCTTTTGTCACAGAGAACGTCAGAAGCTTGACGCCATTTCAACCAGCCGGCTGAAATTCTATGCCTAACATCTTCATCAATGTCTCCATCCTTTTGTAGCATCGACCCTAAATACCGAAAAGTATCCTTCTTGGCCACCACTTGCCCATCGAGGCTAACGTCTCCCTCCTCGTGCCTAGTCGCGCTGAAATCGCACCTCATGTACTCGGTCTTAGTCCTACTAAATCTGAACCCTTTCGACTCTAACGTGTGCCTCCATAGTTCTAACTTCCTATTAACCCCCGCCCTACTGTCGTCAACTAGCACCACATCATCAGCAAAGAGCATACACCAAGGGATATAACCTTGTAAGTCCCTTGTGACCTCATCCATCACCAAAGCAAATAAATAAGGGCTCAAAGCTAACCCCTGATGCAGTCCTATTTTAATTGGAAAGTCACTGGTGTCGCCATCACATGTTCGGACAAACGTCACCACATCCCTGTACATATCCTTGATGAGGGTAACGTACTTAGTTGGGACTTTGTGCTTTTCCAAAGCCCACCACATGACATTTCTCGGTACTTTGTCATATGCCTTCTCGATGTCAATAAAGACCATGTGCAAGTCCTTCTTCTGCTCCCTATCTCTCTCCATCAATTGTCGTAATAAGAAAATCGCCTCCATGGTCGACCTACCAGGCATGAACCCAAACTGATTTTGGGTCACATGTGTCACTCTCCTTAGACGATGCTCGATAACCCTCTCCCAGAGCTTCATCGTATGGCTCATCAACTTAATCCCACGGTAGTTAGTACAACTTTGAACATCTCCCTTGTTCTTGAAGATAGGTACTAATATACTTCTCCTCCATTCTTCAGGCATCTTGTTAGACCGAAAAATAAGGTTAAAAAGCTTAGTTAACCATACTATCGCTCTGGCGCCTAGGTATCTCCACACCTCAATGGGGATACTATCAGGGCCCATTGCTTTACCTCCCTTCATCCTCTTCAAAGCATCTCCGATCTCTGCCTCCTGAATTCTCCTCACAAAGCGTCTGTTGGTATCGTCAAATGAGTCGTCCAACTCAAGGGCAGGACCCTCATTCTCCCCATTAAACAGCTTGTCAAAGTACTCTCTCCATCTGTCCTTGATCTCCTCATCCTTCACCAGAAGTCGATCTGTCTCATCCTTGATGCATTTTATTTGGTTGATGTCCCTTGTCTTCCTCTCGCGGATTCTAGCCATCCTATAAATGTCCTTCTCCCCTTCCTTCGTTCCTAGCCGCTGATAAAGGCCATCATACGCCTGACCTTTTGCTACACTCACAGCTCGCTTTGCAACCCTCTTCGCTATTTTATAGCCCTCGATGTTGGCTACACTCTTGTCATGGTGGAGACGCTTGAAACACTCCTTCTTCTCCCTAATAGCCCTTTGCACCTCGTCATTCCACCACCATGTGTCTTTCGCTTCTCGTTTGCCACCCCTACTCACGCCAAACACTTCCGAAGGCACCTTCCGGACACATGTTGTCATCTTTAGCCACATGTCGTCGGCATCTTCTCCTTCTTCCCAAGGCCCCTCGTCTAGCATCCTCTCCTTAAATGTTTGCGCTGCTTCCCCTCTAAGCTTCCACCACTTCGTTATCGCAATCTTGGCCCGTTTGTCCCGGTGGACACGTACCCGAAAGCGAAAGTCCGCCACCACAAGCTTATGTTGAGGGACAACACACTCCCCAGGTAACACCTTACAATCAAAGCAAGCACGTCTATCCTCCCTCCTTGCGAGGATAAAGTCGATCTGGCTCGAGTGTTGTCCACTACGAAAGGTTACTAGATGAGATTCCCTCTTCCTAAAGAGGGTGTTCGCTATCAACAAGTCATAGGCCAGCGCGAAGTTCAATACATCCTCCCCCTCTTGATTCCTACTACCATACCCGAACCCCCCGTGCACCCGCTCGAAACCTACATTAGTCGCACCAACATGGCCGTTGAGGTCTCCTCCTATAAAGAGTTTCTCGCTGATAGGCACGGTACTAACCATGCTATCAAGATCTTCCCAAAACTGCCTCTTGGTGCCCTCGCTAAGACCTACCTGAGGGGCATAGGCACTGATCACATTCAGAGCCGAATCTCCAACTACCAGCTTGACCAAGATAATCCGGTCGCCTTGCCTCCTAACATCAACGACTCCATCCTTAAGGCTCCTATCGATAAAGATGCCTACACCATTCCTACCCGATGTTGTCCCCGTGTACCAAAGTTTGAAGCCAGTATCCTCCACCTCCTTCGCCTTATGTCCCTTCCATTTAGTCTCCTGAACGCATAGAATATTTACACGCCTTCTAATTGCTGCATCGACTAGCTCTCTTAGCTTACCCGTTAGGGACCCTACATTCCAGCTACCTAGACGAATCTTAGTTGGCTCGGCTAGCTTCCTTACCCTTCGCACCCGTCGAGGGAAGTGCGAAGACCCTTGCTCATTTTTCACTACATCCGGGCGTAGATGTAGCGCGTCACTAAGGTTGCGACGGCCCGACCCTTGCTCATTTTTCATCGTACCCGGGTCACGATACGACGCGCCACTAAGGGGATGACGACCCGGCCCTTGCCCATTTAACACCACACCCGGGTTCCGATGTAGCGCGTCGCTAAGAGGGTTACGCCCCAACGAATCTCTTGTGGGTTTCAAATCCATGAGAGTGGCTGTTTTTTTACTGTTGGTTCGCCAGACCTTAACACACCCTCCTCCTTTACCCGGGCTTGGGACCGGCTATGTTGAGACGACTTAAGAAAGTCTTACAGTCAACGTAGGCGGAGTTCATGTCATCCAAAAGTAATCATTAATAATGCATTCAGTTTTACTAGTGTATTGTTCAATGTAGCACAATGTCTAGAACTAACTGATAACGGCAAAATCCTAAGAAACAATCTTGAATTGATCCAAATAACAATATCCAGTTGTTAGGGAAAGAATTAACTCATTGCATCATATAGAGTAACTATTATCCCAGAAGTCAAGTTTCAGTTGCTAATTAATGGTTAAGTTTTTTTTTTTCTTAGCTAATATGAACCACAGGGTAAATCTAAGTTATTGTTTTCTTAGTTAATATCAACTACGGAGCGAATCTACACTCACCATAAGGTACTGCATTTTGTGGCCATGCCAGTGCTGCATTCTGGTAGCATATAATTGCATCCTGACACATTCCGACCGCCTAAAAGGCAATATTTACCACAAAGAATCAGAAAGATATTTCCACCTGAAGCCAGCATCAAAGATAAACAGAATGGTATACCTTGTAAAGATTGCCCAAGTTCAAATGGGCATCATAAAATGACGGCTTGAATTTGATTGCTTCCTTATGATGTGAAAAAAATCTTAAAAAGTGAGAATGCTGTTGCACCGGTGATTCCTCAGAGAGAGAAAAAAGGTAGCAGTTACACTACAAGAGAATTAGGGAAAAAAAACTTCCATATCTATTATCTTACACAAGAGTCCACATGGATTAGAAACTCGAATTTTAAATTCTTTACAAATGTTTCCTTGATGAACTTATGCATCGACTCACGATAAAACAGTGATATATAGTTCTAAGGAGAAGCTATGCAGTCAAACATCTACAACAGGAAGCAATGTCAAGTCAGTGCAGAGTACACACCTTATAATAGAAAGCTGCCTTATTGAAATCTCCCCATTGCATGAAAAGTCCAGCAATATTGCACCATGCACTTGCACAACTGGGCAATATGCTTACAGCCTCTCTAAAGCAATTGTATGCCTACACCAGATGGAAATCGCATCAGCCTCCAAATTATTGTGCGCACTAGTCTCATTGATCAATGCGAAGTAGACATGTAGTATTACAATGGATCTTAATTCAAGGAACAATACCAAACAAAATGTGCCATTTTCATTTTGGACTAAACTGAAAACATAAAATTAGCAACAAATAAGCCCTATTTGAGTTTGTTGAACTGAACTGAAACAAAGTAAATAGTCCAATATGGTGCTGCTGTTATGTCCATTAAAACCATAATCAGTCAAGATGCTATGAAATGAAAATTAAGGTGTCATTCACCATGAAAAACAATGGCAGGTCAGCAGTGTATAAAATAACTGATTCATCAATACACAAGTACACAGCAGCAGTATACTTGGTATGAAATGGTGGGTTTACAGATGCTTTCCCCTCAGCCAGGAAAGCCCTCCTTGGAAAAATGGTGATCCAGACCACACGATGCCGTTGATGACCAGGTTCAAAGGTCTAAATTCCATCATCATTTTAGGGGCTGCTATGAGTTTATGTCTTTGATGGGGCTGCACGGGATGTTAGAGCACCCTTGTCATAAGTCAGTGAGGAGATGAGAGTTTGAGGCCTGCATGGAGCAAAGAGTATTTCATATCTAACTGGCCCGTCGCAGGCTTTGGTCTAGACCATATCTCTGGTTGTGATCGTTTTTTGCTTTCTGTGTCATAGCAGAGTTTCTGGTTTTTTCCTAGAGTGAGTGGTGAGTTGGGCCTCTTTTTTTTCTTTTTTTTTTCTTGTGCGTGTGTACTTTTTGTAAAGGTTCTCCCTTTTTATCCTTCTTATTACAAAGATACACAGCTCTCTGCGTGATTGATAAAAGAAAGTTGAAATGAAGCACAACTGCATGGTAACAAAGAAAACAAATTTGATATAGATTGGCTAATAATGTCATGGATATATGAGTTTTTTGTATCCCTACTTACATCTCTGTATGATCCTTGTGCTTTCAGCACCTCACCAAGGTTGCAATAGGCATCAACCTAAATTTGTAATGTGATCAATAAAAACCAGAAGGTCTGGTTAATTTTGGAGATTTGATTCACTAGCATCCAATTAGCAGAAGTAACTGTCAATTACCAAACGAGGATTCAGTGCAAGCGCCTGTTGACAACACGTGCTTGCCTTGATGAGATTTCCTTCTCGAGTATAAGCATTCGCTAAGTTTGAGAATGCATCAGCGAAGGTGGGTCGGAGCTGCAAAGGATAATGTAAAGTTAGTCTGAAATCATTAAAAAAAAATGAAATGAAAAAACACGTAGAAGTGTGCTTGCCTATGAAGCTCATCACTGCCACCTTCAATTCACACACATCTTGCCCCCTGGTTTGTCATCAGATAGTACACTCACCTGAATTGCATGTTCATAGCACTGGATGGCACGGTCTATATCGCCTTTCTCCTGCAACAGACAATAACAAAAAAATGTACAGAGCCATACAAATAACATAACCCGACACATTACTACAATAACTTTCCTAAGGAGATGGCCTCACCCTCCATGCATTCGCCATGTTGTTGAAGCACTCCGGAAAATTGGGCTGGATTGCAACAGCCTCCTCGTTCTTCGCGATGCACATGTCAAACTCCCGCAGCTAAACATTTTTTATATATAAGATAAAAGGCATCAATACAAATATATAACGCACCGAACACACAGAAAAGAAGGTATGAGCCTGAATTTCGCTGAAAAAACCTGAAAATAAACGGCGCCGAGCAGCAGGAGGTTCTCCAAGCGCCGGGGGTTCTCCCTGTAAACGGCATTGCTCTGTTCAAGTGCCGCTCTGAAATCCCCTGCGTTGTAACTCTGTTGAGCGATGTCGAGCCGCGTGCGTTCATCAACTGAACCCAACCAAAAAAAAAACCCCCCACGAATGATCATTTCACACCACGAAATTAATTCCGACGGAACGGAAGGGTCTAGGAGCGGTCCGAACCTTGGAGCTGGTTCAGTATCAGGGCATCGATCGCCGCGCCGAGCTGCTGCTGCGACCGCGGGTAGGGAGGAAGGGGCGGGTAGGGCGCGCGCTGTTCTTCCCCAGCTGCCACGGCGCCACCGCCGCGGCCGCAAATGGAGAGCATCGCCGCGCTCCGATAGGAGACCGGAGCTTCTGGAAGGGCCGCCGAACCCTAACTCCCGTCGTCGAGCCTCCGCGTACGCGCCCGCCGTACGGGACGAACGAGACTGGAGAGGATGAGTCAGTCACGCGTTTCTTCTGTTCCAGGGAGAGGAGATGATGGATGATGGCGGTACCTTTTCTCTCAGACGCGTCGCGCTCGTGGGGCTAATTTGGGGTATATTATTTGTAAATCGGCGTATCGCCGCTGCCCACTGTACCGGAAATCAGATGGGCGGGCCGTGGGAGCTCTCAGCGGATAGCGCGCGGAGCTGCAGTTGGCTCGGTGGCCGGAGGGGCCGAGGTTTCAGGCCGTCGGATTGGACTTCGGGGGTCTTGGGTGTTTTTCAACGGAGGGGATGTAGTAGCATGTCACGAGCTGGGCTACTTGTTGGGCCTGTTTTGGGCTGGCCGCATTTGGAGTTTCGGACTAGGAGAAACTGGGCCTAAATACTATGGCTCAATTAACACGAGAAACTGATGGGACCATAGTCGCCACTTCAAGGCGAGCCCGTTATGGATTCCTTCCTTTTGCCAGTTTCAGCTATTGCCTATTTCATTCTTTTTCCTCCCGAGTCCTGACGGACTGATGATGACTTTTTGAGTTGTGAACTTGTGATGAATGAAACGGAGGCATGTTGACTTGGGTCTGCGGTCTGCACGCACCTTTTTTCTTCTCTTTTTGATGAGGGGTGATCGTGCACCGTCGTATAGTGTGCTTGGCTGCATCTATCACCCGTCTTTTATAGTTGAAGTGCGTGCCTAGTTCCATCCATCAACGCGCTACGGCGTAGCGCAAGTACCTGCGTAGTACTTGTGTTGGGTTTATTTCAGGTTAATGCCAAAGCTGGTTATTGATTGCCGTACCTGCATGCTTCTTTTTTCAACAGCAAGGTCGCGTTGGAGCGTGGGAAATTTTTCTTTGTTTATTTTATGTGTTTTTCTGTTAAAATTAACTGATTCATATGATTTTTGTATTGTTTATATAAAATTTCTACGATCCAAAATGTTGTTTGTTTATTGTTGTATCTCATTTGTGCACAAAAAAGTATATATGACATCGAACGAAAACGAAACAACAAATCTAACGAATCTTTCATCTGGACCTGGCTAGATGCTCGATTACAGTCTAGGCCACGTGAACCGTTCGACAGCTGTGTAGCCTTTGTGGGCTAACCCAGATGCTCACTCTACAAGTACAATACAGCTACAACAAAGCCGCGGTCCTGCAATAACCTAGCTAGGCGTGTGCAAGCGGCCACTGCCTGCGTGGTGCCAATCCTAGCCCTGCACGCCGGCCCGAGTCGTCGAGCCCAATCAGGCCAGGCCACGAAGCCACACCGCACATGTCGGGCGCAGGACCTCTACCATCCATCCGTCCCGTCGCCGATCCGACCGATCTGATGCGTCGTGTGTGTGTCCAGGAACCCTGTCACGTCCTCGCTCCCCGCCCCGAGCCACCACCGCCTTCGCCGCCGCGTCCGCCCCGCCCCGACCGCGAATCCTCACGCGCGGGCGTGGGCGAGCCCATGCGGCCCCGTGGCCGCGTCCGTGCGTCGCACGGACCGCGGAGTCCATCGCCATCCGCAGTTCCGCACCGCGCCCGTTTCGTTTCATGACCCCCGTGCGGCGCGGGCGCGGGCGCGGCCGTGCAGCCGTGCAGGGAGGAGAATGCGGGGGCCCCGGGACCGCAGGCAACCCAAGCGGTGCGCGCCACCGCACGAACGGGCGGCCCTTTTCGCACGGGGGCGTGGCGGACCGATGATCGCAAGCTGCACGGGGTGGCTGCGAGGATCGCGCCCGTCGTTTCGTTTCATGACCCCCGTGCGGCGCGGGCGCGGGCGCGGCCGTGCAGCCGTGCAGGGAGGAGAATGCGGGGGCCCCGGGACCGCAGGCAACCCAAGCGGTGCGCGCCACCGCACGAACGGGAGGCCCTTTTCGCACGGGGGCGTGGCGGACCGATGATCGCAAGCTGCACGGGGTGGCTGCGAGGATCGGGCGCGTCGTACTCGACTACTCGTACCGCGCGCCCGGTCGCCGTCCGGCCTCCGCACCTTTTCGGTAGCAGAGCACGAGCATCGTCAGGATGGAGCCGAGGTGGCAGCAGGGCAGGCCGCCGCGTACGTCTACACACGGGCGCGCGGGAGCAGTGTCCCACGGCCGTGCTGACACGCACACATGCCCGGGCGGGCCGGGGTACGGTGCCGCGGTGGGAAGGGTCGGGGCCACGGGCGCGCGCAGCCGGGCTGATAGGCACATAGCAACGCACGAAGGCCACTGGAACAGGAGTCTGCAGGAGGGCCACTCCTGCTCCTCATCTTCACTCGCCCCACCCAAGATAGATAGGACGCTTGTCGACCTACCACTCGCCCTGCAGGCCTCCTGCACCATAGAAACTGCACAACAAATCACAAATGCTGCCCATGGTAGTACGTGGAGTACGTCAGATGCGATTTGCCGTATGCTTTTCTTTCAAACAAAAAATAAAAAAAAAGAGGGGAAAATACTAGTCCTATACGGGTCAGTTTAGAGACTGCATCTACATTCGTCGTACGACGGTGTGGACTGGGTTTTTGGGTTGGAAGCAATAATCGGTCTGTGTACCTGTCCGATGAACGAGGGGCGAGACACGAGTCTATCTATACCTGCCGATGGGGATGTGCGGCAACGCCGACGGGTCACCAGCCATGGCAGATGACATGAAGCAGAGGCGCCTGTGCGCCCCCGCCAGAGCAACCACAATATATATGGGCCAAGTAGTCCATATAGGTAGCTTTTGTGCCAGTGGGCTATGGCTATTGTTGTCTTCGTAATGTTTCAGCCAACAAATAGTCCATAAAGTGGGTCTCATATGAGATAAAAAATTCTCTCTTTTCAATTCTGTGCAAAACCAAGAAAAAGAGAGGGATGAGTGAGAGAAAGTAATATATTTTATTTCTTATGGGTAGTCCATAAGCTTATAACTATCTTTTGCTATAGACTATTCTATAGCTGGTCTCACAGTGTTTTAGCTACGCGATAGCAAATATGTTAATCCTACGGACTACCCTGTAGCAACCATTGTCCGGTGGGCAATGAGATGAGATGAGATGGGCGCGCATTAGGAGGGGGATCTCCATCATGCCAACTGCGAGCCAGCCAACCAGTGCTGGTGCTGCTGGTATGCATGCACGCCTACGCCTTGGGCTGTTTGGTTGGCAAAATTTTTGGCGAAACGCTACTGTAATAGTTTCGTTGTTATTTGGTAAATATTGTTCAATCATGGTCTAATTAGACTTAAAAGATTTGTCTCGTCCATTTCGTCTAAACTGTGTAATTAGTTTTATTTTTATCTATATTTAATGTTTCATGCATGTGTTCAAAGATTCGATGTAACGGGGAATCTGAAAATTTTGGCATCTAAACGGTGCCTTGGTTGCAGACTTGCAGTTGGCAGTTGCCAGTTGCAGTGCAGGGCCCTCTTCCTCTTGCCGATCGATGGCCTAAACCTGAACCTGACATGCCTCCCTCTTTGTCTCGTGGGCCACTAATCATCGTTTCAGTCTTTCAGTGTGTGCAATGCAATGTCGGAAATCTTGCGTTGCGGCTTGGTTTGGACACTGCTTATCTTTCTGGTGAAAAAAAAGAGGGAGGCTAACTTTGTTGTAGTGGTAGTAGTAGTAGTAGGGCTACAGAGATCAACAAATGGCTTCACTTGATCTTGGCTTTCATGATTGCATTGCATGGCCGATGCAAAAGCTGGAACGGATATGGACAGTTCAAGCCCTTTCTTTTTTTTCTTTTTTTTCATGTATGCAGGCTAGTAGCAGTACCAATAAGATTCAAAGATTCAGACTCGTGCTCTGTTCGCCTGAGTTTATCAGCCAAAATCATCCAGTCATAGAACAGTGTTTTCTCTCACAACAAATCAGCAATATGCAGCTAGCCGAACACAGCCTCCGAGGCGCCCAATATTTTCATGTCACGCCTATGCAGTCCAGGTCCTGTTTGGTTCCCAGAAAATTTTACAAAATTTTTCAGATTCTCCGTCACATCGAATCTTTGGACACATGCATGAAGCATTAAATATAGATACAAAATAAAATTAATTACACAATTTAGACGAAAATGGACGAGACGAATCTTTTAAGCCTAATTAGACCATGATTGGACAATATTTGCTAAATAACAATGAAAAACACTACAGTGCCATTTTGCCAAAATTTTCGGATCCAAACCGGCCCCCAGTCGGCTGGTGCTATCTATCGGTCGGCCTTGAAAGGACCCGTCAGGGGCTCAGGTTGGCATGGTATGGCAGGCACCGGATGACCTAGGCTACCGTATCCGTATGCTGTGTTGCTATGAACCGATTCTGATGCAATGGGTGTGTTTAGATACTTCAAACTTCCAAAAAATTTACAAGATTTCCCGTCACATCGAATCTTTGAACGCATGTATGAAGCATTAAATATAGGTAAAAAAAACTAATTACACGGTTTGGTTGTAAATCACCAGACGAATCTTTCGAACCTAATTAGCCAATGATTGGACACTAATTATCAAATACAAATGAAAGAGTTACTGTGCTTCCAAAAATTTTACAGCACCAACTAAACACAGCCAATGTGTAATTTCAGTGGCTCAGCGCTACTCCTGTTGAAGTCATGAAACATATTTTCATAGTATATCTATTTAAAATCATAAATGTTAATACTACTTTTTATAAATTTAGTTAGATTTAAAATAATTTAATTCTGATCAAACCTAGAATTGCATGATTTTTGGGACCGAGCTAGTACTAGCGTTCTTCTTGTTGAAATGCTGACAGTGACACCATGCACCGTACGTAGTATAGAATACAAGTGCTGCATCAAAGCTTCATTTCATGCTGTGGCTGGCAACGGACCTTAAATTTTCCCGGAATATGGTGTCCAGATCTGGGCCAGCTGGTGATACACATATCTCACACAACCAAAAAAAAAAGGCGAGGCGTTTGACTTGCGGTTGTGGTTGCGATCGCATCACATCCCCTTTGTAATGCAGCATTTTCGCGGCAGGTGACGCAGCGGCGGATCCAGAAACGGGGTAAGGGGGGCTAAATAACAGAGGGCAAAAAAATTTTTTGCTCGCTGTATACAGTACACTAATAGATATAGCAGAGATTGATATCAATTCATATCAAGCTCAATGCGGGGTCTTTTTTCTCTCAACCCGACTCTCATTAGTTGCAATCTTCGAAGTTGAAGCATCATTGTTAGCACAATATCTCTCCATTCTAGTCTACTACAGTACTACTGATTATACCCTACAAGGTATGAAAGTAAAACTATCATAATCGGATCACTGAATATTCAAAAGAAAATATTAGAATAGGGTTCAGTGGAGAATTTTAGACTGGGCTGCACTGGGCTCTGAAAAGCTGCTCTCTGCTATTTTAGCCCACGGGAGGCTGCAGCCCCCCAGCCCCCTGGATCCGCCAATGAGGTGACGCACTAGTCTTAGCTAACAGAAAATCACGCCTCGCTCGCTCCAGCTGCAGTTGCAGCCTCTCGACATGGAAAAACGACGAGGGGCCACAACGCCCACTTCTGACCAATCCAATCCATGCACCAGAAAATCTTCTCGTATCAATTTGTGTATCTCGTCTCACCCGTGGTCCTTTCAGAAACCAAACCATACGATAAAAAATCATCTTGCCGTTCGACATTTCTCTGTAATTAACAAAAAAAAATCCTTGTTTTTGCTCGTGGCAGAGCCATGGTCGATCTCGGATGCAAGCAGGACGGAAGCGATGGCTGTTGTTCATGGCGGCCACGATCTCGGTAGCAAGAACAAGACGCACTGAGCAATGGCCACGAAGAACTCCTGTACGGGACACATCACGTTGCACCGTCGTCCTCTCCTCACTGTGCCGTTTATAAATGTGTATCATCCCATGTCTCACCTTTCCTCTGTCTCTCCTCCCGGTCGCAGAACAACAATCCCCAGTGACTTACGATCTTGTCGCACTTATTTTTGCTGCAAATTCACAGCTACATGCTGTCGTTCCATTGCATCTGGTCAGTCAGGAATAGTAGCAGCCGCAGCACCAGTGTTCCCAGTAACATAACAGGGGGTTTCGGAGCAGAGTAGCAGTCCAGTAAGCAAGCACTGCTCTGATCTGATGGTGTAGCGTGTAATTTATTCATGATTTGGAGATGGCTCAGGCTCAGCTATATCCCGCACAAGATCGTCGGGTCAGGCTCGAGAAAGCGAGAGATCAGAACAACTCGCTCCGCTGATTCCGTTCTGGCGCGTGATCACAGCCTGGATGATTTGGACTTCACTGAAGTGGATTGGTAGCTCCAATTCTTAACTACTTAACGACTAAAGAGAGGGATCTTTTTCTCCTTTTTAAAAAATTTCAACGTAGCTATAGACGAGCAGAAGCAGCATAGCATCAGCGCACTGAATGCTGATGCCTGATGCACGCCGGCATAGTAGCATCTCTGAAAAAAAAAAAAACAGCCTGAGGGTGTGTTCACTTCGCGAAAAGTAGCTGAAAAGTTACTGTAGCACTTTTCGTTGTTATTTGGTAAAATTTGTCCAACTATGGATTAATTAGACTCAAAAGATTCGTTTCGAACTTTACAGACAAACTATGCAATTAGTTATCTTTTTTACCTACGTTTAATGCTCCATGCATGCGTCGAAAGATTTGATGTGATGTGTGTAAGAGGAAATATTTTGGGTTGGGAGGGGGAAGTGAACGCGGCCTGAAAATAAATCAAAAGGGTCCTCAGGCCTCGTTTAGATGTCATCCAAATTCCAAGTTTTTTCACTCTCTCTCCATTACATCAATTTTTAGCCACTTGCATGGAGTATTAAATGTAGGTAAAAAAATAACTAATTACACAGTTTAGTTGGAAATCACGAGATGAATCTTTTGAGCCTAGTTGGTCCACGATTAGATATAGGTAAAAAAATAACTAATTACACAGTTTAGTTAGAAATCACGGTATAGTAGCATCTCTGCAAAAAAAAAAAACAGCCTGAAAATAAATCAAAAGGGTCCTCAGCTACTTAGCCCCTGGCCTAGTGTTGTCCCTTTCTCCGGGTACTTATCATACAGCTAAAAAGCACCCACAAATCCACTCCCAGCACAAGTTGCTTGTTCCTTCTGTCCATGTCCTTATTACACGATCCCGCTTCTTGGCTGAATTTAGGGTGTGTTTAGTTCGCGAAAATTTTTGGCTTTAGCTACTGTAGCACTTTCGTTTGTATTTGTCAATTAATGTCTAATCATGGACTAATTAGGCTTAAAAGATTCGTCTTATGGTTTCTATCAAACTGTGTAATTAGTTTTTTTATCTACATTTAATACTCCATGTATGAGTCCAAATATTCGATGTGACGAAGAATCTTGAAAATTTTTTGAACTAAACATGGCCCCAAGAAAAAATCCTGGTTCCTGAGCTCAACAAAGCAACAGGTACCACAATTCTAGCGTCTTTTTTGTTTTCTAGCCTTTTTTCGAAAGATTCTCTCAAATATGTCCCTTGTGGAAAGATTTCAAAAAATAGACCCTTATCTTGGCGCCATAGTCGTTAGCGCCAAGATATAATATCATGGCGCCATGGTCACTAGCGCCATGACCCTACCGTCGTGACGCTGACGTGGCAGGGAGCATGACGCCATGGATCTTGGCGCCATGCATGGCGCCATGCACCCAGTAAAAATGTATCCTCCTTTCTTCTTCCTCTCTTCCTTTCTCTTTCTTTGTTTCTTCCTTCTCCGTTGCCAGCACGGCCTCCCGCCCGCGCGCCGCCGCCGGTCGCCGCCGGCCCGCCCGCGCCGCCTCCCGCGCGCCGCCGCCGGGCCGCCCACGCGCCCCCGGCCTGCCGCGCGCCGCCGGCCGGCCCTTCCGCCCCCCGCGCGCCCCCCCTCGGCCGGCCGCGCACCCCCGCCCCGCCGGCCGCGCGTCGCCGCCGGCCCGCCCGCGCGGCGCCGCCTCGGTCGCACGTCCGTTCGGCCGCCACCATCCGCCCGCACGCCCGGTGAGGTCGCGCGCTGCTGCCCGTCCCTCCATTGCCAAGCGCCGGCATCTCCGCTTCTCCACAAGGTAAAATATTTTGTTGTTCTTACTTAACAATAGTTAGTTAGTTAGTTATGTAGCTAGTTAGTTAGTGTATTATAGATTAAGATTGATGAATACTTTATATAGGTACTTAGTTATTTAGTTAGTTAAATAGTTATATAGTTAGTTACATAGATAGTTACTTGACATAGTTAGTTAGTAGTGTTGTGCAGTTAGTAGTAGTTATTAGTTATAAATACTTAGTAGTTAGTAGTACTTAGTATATACTTTTTGTGTATATCGGAGTAAAGCAATTGTGCTTCGTTATGTTTTGTAACTAGATGGACAACCTAGTGAGCATATATCATGGAGGAACTGTGGAACGAGATCGCTATGGATATGTTGAGTTTGTTGACATGCAAAGTGTGCTTGTGCTATTCAATGAGAAGCCATCATTTAGTGAGTTGACTGCTGAAAGGTCTTGATGGCTAGAGGGGGGGTGAATAGCCTATTAAAATTTTCTACAAAGACAAGCTAAACAAGTTTATCAATATAATAAATAGCGAGATGCGAGTTTTGCTTAGCCTATGGGTGTTTGCAAGCCACCTATCCAATTCACAATTCTAGTATTTGCACTCAACCGCACAAGTCAAACCGAGAAGGTAAGTACAACTACAACTAGCAAGCTACACAAAAGAACTACTCTAGCTAAGCTAACTAGCTAGCAAAGATAACTAAGAAATTAATACAAGAGAGATAGGAGGGTATCACCGAGGGGCGAAGTAATGAGCCAACCAATATGATCAACAATGAATACCAAGATAACCAAACATCGGGATCAATCAATCACAATATGAAAGTGATGACACGAAGATTTATCCCGAGGTTCACGTGCTTGTCGGCACGCTAGTCCCCGTTGTGTCCCTCTTCACCACGTGGTTCGGTGGCTAATCGGTCACACACCGAGCCTCTCAAAAGGCGCCACAAGAACCTACCAAATGGCAAAAGGTTGCAATGACACGAACAATATACTAATGTTGCCTTTGGCGCTTCGCCGAGGTAGGCACAAACCCCTCACAATCACCGGAGGTGGCCAAGAACAATCACCAACTCTTGCCAACGTCTCCAAGCTGCTCCAAGCCGTCTAGGTGGCGGCAACCACCAAGAGAAACAAGAATCCCGTAGCAAATCAACCATCAAGTGCCAACTAGATGCTATCTCACAATACAAATGCACTTGGATCACTCAATCTCACTTCGAATATGCAAAGAAGCAAGAGAGATGAGTGGGAGGGGAGTTGCTTAGCTCAAAGTGCTCACAAGTGTGTCAAATGTTCGAGAGAGAGAGCCTTGAGCCGGCCAACGAGTATTTATAGACGTACCCCTTCGAATATAGCCGTTAGAAACTTAAACAGCCGAAATCGGGCTGACCGGACGCGCTGGTCCAACTGACCGGACGCGCCGGTCGCCCAACGGCTAACTCGTGAAGTACTGACCGGACGCGCTGGTCCAACTGACCGGACGCGCTGGTCGCCCAACGGCTAACTGCGAAGCAAAGACCGGACGCGCTGGTCCAACTGACCGGACGCGCCGGGAACGACCGGACGCGCTGGTCCCGTGAAGGACCGGACGCGCTGGTCGCCTGAGCAGCGCTCAACGAAATAGTGACCGGACGCGCTGAGGAAAATGACCGGACGCGACAGTGACAGCGTCCGGTTAGAGTCCAGTAAGCTCCCTGAACGTCCGGACGCGTCCGATCATCAGTGACCGGACGCGCCTCGCGTCCGATCATCGAACTGAAAAAATACGCAGACACTGAACACTGACCGGACGCGTCCGGTCATGCAAGGACCGCGTCCGGTTCAGCGTCCGGTCACCTTTGTGACCTCCGTTCGCCTCCATTTCTTTTCCGGACTTCCGGCGTAGTGGAAAATAATCGTTTCAACTTCTCGAAAACGCATGAATCCCGCCTCGCAAGCTCGGCGGGAGGGAGAGAGGATCCCAAATCCTCTCTACCGCTCAAACTCCACCACCTTCGCAAACGTGCTAACATCACCAAGTGATCTCGTCATGTGTGAGTGTGTTAGCATTTTTACAATTATTTTTCGAGGTGATATTAGTTCTATCCAAATGCATATGATCATGAAATGCACATCTAGAGGCACTTAGGAGTTCAATAGCCGCGTCATTCCCCTCTTTATAGTACGGCTATCTATCCTATAATGTAACCACACCCACTAGGTGTCTTGGTTACTAAAACATAACCCTTAAGCATATACCTTTGCCTTGATCACGTAGGGTTGCGTCCAAATCCAAGTGTGGCCATCATGATCACCATGTCCATCTTGCCACCAACCTTGGAGTGTACTAATCCTCATATGCTACATACAACTTAGGCATGGGATTAGTACTTAGGCATTGTCACTAATTACCAACACCAAACATAGGACTTTCAATCTCCCCCTTGTTGGTAATTGGTGACAACCCTTTTACAAAGATGTTATAATAAAATTTTGATTGAATCCATGTCACATTGTCCAAGTATATTACCATGTGTAAGAATTATGGACATGTGATCATGAATTCAAATTGATAGCAATGGCTCCCCCTACATGTATGCTATATGTTTGGATTTTGGAAGCATACATGTTAGATAGGAAAGATTAGGAGCATTGACTACCAATAGGTGCTAAGTGTTTAAGATTATAGACCTTTAAAGCGTGATACCATCGGAGTAGCGATAAACACCATCTTAGCACCTTGTGTAGTTAGATTCCACTTGGAAAACACAAACATAACTAGAAACCTCGTGAGATCAATATTATAAGCAAGGCTCTAGTACCATTTTGAAAAACATGAAGCAAGAAAAATCTAACTACTTCCTATTCATGCTAGTACCTTAATGCAACATTCAAATTATACTAGCAAGTCACCACACAAGCAATATATCGGAGAAAACAGAATGCATAACTATGCATCATACAAATGACGTGCACATAGAAATGCAACATTCATGTTTAAAAGCTTGCTCCCCCTACTTTTGTGCTTCTTTTATCAATTCTCCCCCTTTAGGATCTTTGTGAAACATTTTCAAACATTTTCTCCCCCACAACATTTTTTGAGTTCTATCTTTGTGAACAACATTTTCTCCCCCTTTGGCACCAATTGACCACAAGGAGCAAACTTTAGATAGATTATCATGTTGAAATATGGGGTGAGGATCAAGTTTATGATTCAACCTAGATTGCTTGCATAAATAAAATACTTCGGTTTGATCCAAGGGCAAGCTTCTTCATACCTCACTAGAAGGGTTATCATGCACCATGTTGAAGCAAATATTTAGACAAGTTTTCTAGATTAAACACTTAGGATCAGAAGCTACTTAAACAAGTTATATGCTACCACTAGATCATACAAGTCATGGAAACAATAGTGGTACCATATAAACTTCAAATTCATTTAATTTTCATGAATGATCCTAGAACATAAGAAATCATGACTAGATGCACTAAACATGTCCTTAGTATAGAATGTATGACATGTCAACCAATTATACCTTGGGGATTGAAGGAGAGGCATGTCATATCATGGGAGTGCATCAACTCATGTTGGAGAAATCAAGTATGTTCAACTCATTCTTTAGCTTGTGAAATCTCTTCTCATCAAGTGGCTTGGTGAATAGATCGGCTAATTGATCTTCGGTGCCCACACTCTCAATAGCAATGTCACCCTTTTGTTGATGATCTCTAATAAAGTGATGGCGAACATCAATATGCTTTGTTCTTTGATGTTGAATCGGATTGTTAGTTAGCTTCACGGCACTTTCATTGTCACATAGCAATGGCACATTCTTGAAATTGATTCCAAAAATCCTTCAATGTTGCCTTCATTCACAAGATTTGTGCACAACAACTACCCGCGGCGATGTATTCGGCTTCGGCGGTAGATAGTGTAATACTATTTTGCTTCTTGGATGACCATGAGACAAGTGATCTTCCCAACAATTGACATGTCCCGGAAGTGCTCTTTCTCTCCACTTTATCACCGGCATAGTCGGAATCCGAATATCCAACTAGCTCAAAACTTGCACCTTTGGGATACCACAATCCAACATCTTGTGTATGCTTTAAGTACCTCAATATTCTCTTTGTTGCCTTCAAATGACTTTCTCTTGGTGAGGCTTGAAATCTTGCACACATACATACACTAAACATCACATCGGGCATTGATGCCGTCACATAGAGTAGGCTACCAATCATTGATCTATATAGCTTTTGATCCACCATGTTGCCACTCTTGTCACTATCCAAACTTCCACTAGTGCTCATTGGAGTTGTAATGCCCTTTGCATCTTCCATGCCAAACTTCTTGAGCATATCTTTGATATACTTGGTTTGGCTCATAAATGTACCTTCTTTCATTTGTTTGATTTGAAGTCCAAGAAAGAAACTAAGTTCACCAATCATTGACATTTCAAATTCCTTTGCCATCATTTTCCCAAACTTATCACAATAATCTTGATTGGTTGAACCAAATATGATATCATCAACATATATTTGCAATACAAATAAGTCTTTCTCAATCTTCTTGGTGAATAGTGTTGTATCAACTTTGCCCATGACAAATCCTTTGGATAGCAAGAAGTCCCTCAATCTTTCATACCATGCTCTAGGTGCTTGCTTTAATCCATACAAAGCCTTCCTTAACTTGTATACATGATTGGGTTTCTTGTCATCTTCAAAACCAGGAGGTTGCTCCACATACACCTCCTCTTGAATGTACCCATTGAGAAATGCACTCTTTACATCCATTTGATATAGCTTGATATTGTGAGCACAAGCATAGGCAAGTAAGATCCTAATTGCTTCCAATCTTGCAACCGGGGCATAAGTTTTACTAAAGTCAAGACCCTCTATTTGTGTGTAACCTTGAGCCACTAGTCTTGCTTTGTTCCTTACTACTATCCCATCTTGATCTTGCTTGTTGCGAAAGACCCATCTTATTTCAATGATATTGTGATCCTTAGGCCTTTCAACTAGTTCCCATACTTCATTTCTCTTGAAGTTGTTGAGCTCTTCATGCATTGCATTTACCCAATCCGGATCTCTCAATGCTTTATCAATGTCCTTGGGTTCTTCCATTGACACAAAAGAAGAGTGACCACAAAATGATGTCAATCTTGATCTAGTTTGAACTCCTCTTTGTATGTCACCAATGATGGAATCCAATGGATGGTCTCTTGCAATGTTAGTTGGTTGAAGTACTTGGACTTGATTGCTTGGATGTTGATGTTGATCATGAGTTGGAGATGATGAACTAGCCACTTGTTGATCTTGTTGCACTTGAGATGATGTACTAGCTTGATTTTGCAATAGAGAACAACTAGCTTGAGTGATTGGACTTTGGAGCACTTGATCTTTGTTGTCATCTACATTAATAACTTGCTTTGGTCTAATATCACCAATATCCATTTCTTTTATAGCATTATTCAATTGAGTTTCTCTCACATCATCCAAGTTATCTTCTTCATCTTGAGAGCCATTTGTTTCATCAAACTCAACATCATGCACTTCTTCAAGTAAACCACTAGCCAAATTCCAAACTCTATAAGCTTTGCTAGTAGTTGAGTAACCAAGTAGAAATCCTTCATCACATTTCTTCTCAAACTTGCTCAATCTAGTGCCCTTCTTCAAGATGTAGCATTTGCAACCAAATACCCGAAAATATACAATGTTGGGCTTTCTTCCATTTAACATCTCATATGGTGTCTTCTCTAGAAACTTGTGGCAATAGAGGCGGTTGCTATAGAAGCAAGCCGTGTTGATTGCTTCGGCCCAAAATGAATGACTTACATTATACTCATTCAACATTGATCTTGCCATATCAATTAAGGTTCTATTTTTCCTCTCAACTAGGCCATTTGATTGAGGTGTATACTTGGCCGAGAATTGATGCTTGATTCCAAGCTCCTCACATAGCTCATCAACTCTTGTGTTTCTAAACTCACTTCCATTGTCACTTCTTACTTTCTTGATTGTGGTCTCAAATTCATTTTGCACTCTCTTGATGAACTTCTTGAATATGTCAAATACTTCACTTTTGTCCCCCAAGAAAGAATACCCGTGTATATCTAGTGAAATCATCCACAATCACAAAACCATACTTGTTGCCACCAATGCTTGTGTATGTAGTTGGCCCAAATAGATCCATGTGCAACAACTCAAATACCTTGGAAGTACTCATAATGCTCTTCAATGGATGAGTGTTGCCTACTTGCTTTCCGGCTTGACATGCACTACATAGCTTATCCTTCTCAAATGTGACATCCTTCAAGCCTCTAACTAAGTCATGTTTCACTAACTTGTTCAATTGCTTCATACCAACATGACCAAGTCTTCTATGCCATAACCAACCCATACTTGATTTGGTGAGCAAGCATGTTGAAAGTTGAGTGTCACTAGCATTGAAATCAACCAAGTATAGATCCTCATATCTAAAGCCTTTGAAGATCAAGTTAGAGCCATCAACACTAACTATCTATACATCATCCACACCAAATATGCACTTGAAACCGAGATCACACAATTGAGCAATCGAGAGAAGATTGAAGTTCAACTTTTCAACTAAGAGCACATTGGAAATGCTATGATCATTAGAGATTGCAATCCTTCCAAGAGCCTTTACATCACCCTTGCTATTGTCACCAAATATGATACTATCAATGCCACTATCATTTGATTTGAGAGAGTTGAACATTCTTGAATCACCGGTCATATGTTGAGAGCACGCACTATCAAGCATCCAATGCCTTCCTCTGGCCTTATAATTTACCTACAAAACAATTTAATGTCTTTTAGGTACCCATACTTGCTTGGGTCCTTGGAGGTTAGTCACTAAGCTCTTTGGTACCCAAATGACCTTCTTTTTTGGGCCCACAATTGGTGTACCAACAAACCTAGCATGCACACATTTCTCTCCCTTGGTAAGCACATAACAAGAATCAAAAGGAATATAAGGTACATTAGCATTTTTCTTGTTCTTGTTCATTTTATTGCAATTAATCTCTAGATGCCCAACTTGCTTGCATCTATTGCAATAACGACCATTGCCCTTCACAAAGCGAGGCTTTGGAGTAGCAAAGGCCGCCTTACCCTTCTTGGGAGTATAGCCTAGTCCCTCTTTGTTAAGAGAGAACCTTTGGCTACCCAAGCATTTTAGCAAGCGGGCATCCCCACCATAGGCGTTGCCTAATACGCGGGTGAGATCATCCACCTCTCTCTTGAGAGTCTCAACCACAAGTGATGAATCACTAGTAGTAGAGGTAGAGTTGGTTGTGGTGGATGATGATGAGCTACATGAAGCATTAGTAGGACTAACAAATAAAGAATCATCAATAATATCACATGTTAGTCCAATATCACAAGTGACAATCACTTGCTCCTCCTTAGCTTCCTTCATGAACTTCTCTAACTTAAGGTCCTTTTCCTTGATGAGCTCAAGTAGAGTGGAGTGGGCTTCCTTAAGCCTAGTGTGAGCAATTTCAAGATCCTCGTGGTCTTCCTTTAGACACTCACGAGAAGCCTCTAGCTCATCAAAGGATTTCCTAAGAGCTTTGAGCTCTTGTTCAATTCCTTTGCACTCCTTACTCTTTTTTAGAGCAACAAGCTCCTCCATCAAGGCATCATTTTCATTGCTCTTGGCAATGAGCTCTTGTTCCAAGATTTTATATTTCTTGATTGTCCTCTTGTAGCCCTTGCTCATTTGATCTATTATGCCTAATAGATCATCCTTGGAGTAGTCCTCATCCTCCTCATCATCACTCCTACAATCATCACTAGCACAAGAATCATCATCACTATCATCATATTTTACCTTTGTAGGCTTGGCCATAAGGCATATTGATGAAGTGTCAAAGATGGATGGCTTGTTGGAGAGGGCGATGTTTGCAATGGCTCGCCGAGTGATCCTCTCATCATCACTAGAGCTTTTATCATCATCACTATCGGAGTTGTCACTATCCCAAGTGACTACATAACCACCACCCTTCTTCTTCTTGTTGAAAGTGAAGCTCTTCTTTGCTTTCTTCTCATTCTCTTTCTTATCCTTCTTGTTCTTCTTGAGCTTCAAGTCCCCATTATGAAATCTCTTATCTTCATAGGGGCAATCCGCCACTATGTGATCGGGGCTATTGCAATTGTAGCAAAGGGTCTTTGCCTTTATAGTGTCTCTCCTCTTCCTTGCCCCATATTCTTTCTTCTTCATGAACCTTCCCATCTTGTGCACAAGGAGGGCCATGGTCTCATCATCGAATGGATCATCATCATCACTTTCTACCTTGCTCTTGCCCTTAGAGGATGAAGCCTTGAATGCAATGGGCTTCTCTTGCTTGACCTTGGTTTCCTTCTTCTCTTCTACCTCATCTTCATCATCATTGTATTGGGCATCGGTCATTATATCTCCAAGCACATTGGTTGGTTTGACCTTGTCCAATCCCTCTCTAAAGATCATTCTTCTCAAGGTGGCAAACTTCTTAGGTAAGCACATCAAGAACTTGTGTGAGAAGTCCTTGTCCTCAACCTTCTCCCTAAGCCCCTTGAGATCATTGACAATGACTTGGAGCCTATAGAACATCTCCGGGATGGATTCATCATCCTTCATCTTGAATGTGGAGAACTTGTCCTTGAGCATATATAGTTTGGCACTTTTTACCGTTGAAGTGCCTTCATATGTTTCTTCAAGCCTTATCCAAAGCTCATTTGCCTTTTCAAGATCTTTGATTTGCTCAAATACTTTATCATCAATGACACGATAGATTGTGTCAAGTGCCACCATATTGCATTGTTTGTTGATGCGGTCATTGGGAGTGAGGTTTTCCTCATCAAGAATGACGTATCCTTCTTTGGTCACATCCCAAACCTTCTCATGTATATTGCCTAGATATTGCTTCATCTTCCTTTTCCAATGATCAAAGGAAGAGACGCCATCAAAGAATGGAGGCTTGCCATTAACATGATTGAACATAACTTGAGCCATCTTACACCGAGGTTGTTAAGCCTTACAAACGGTGACCACGGCTCCGATACCACTTGAAAGGTCTTGATGGCTAGAGGGAGGGTGAATAGCCTATTAAAATTTTCTACAAAGACAAGCTAAACAAGTTTATCAATATAACAAATAGCGAGATGCGAGTTTTGCTTAGCCTATGGGTGTTTGCAAGCCACCTATCCAATTCACAATTCTAGTATTTGCACTCAACCGCACAAGTCAAACCGAGAAGGTAAGTACAACTACAACTAGCAAGCTACACAAAAGAACTACTCTAGCTAAGCTAACTAGCTAGCAAAGATAACTAAGAAATTAATACAAGAGAGATAGGAGGGTATCACCGAGGGGCGAAGTAATGAGCCAACCAATATGATCAACAATGAATACCAAGATAACCAAACACCGGGATCAATCAATCACAATATGAAAGTGATGACACGAAGATTTATCCCGAGGTTCACGTGCTTGCCGGCACGCTAGTCCCCGTTGTGTCCCTCTTCACCATGTGGTTCGGTGGCTAATCGGTCACACACCGAGCCTCTCAAAAGGCGCCACAAGAACCTACCAAATGACAAAAGGTTGCAATGACACGAACAATATACTAATGTTGCCTTTGGTGCTTCGCCGAGGTAGGCACAAGCCCCTCACAATCACCGGAGGTGGCCAAGAACAATCACCAACTTTTGCCAACGTCTCCAAGCTGCTCCAAGCCGTCTAGGTGGTGGCAACCACCAAGAGAAACAAGAATCCCGCAGCAAATCAACCACCAAGTGCCAACTAGATGCTATCTCACAATGCAAATGCACTTGGATCACTCAATCTCACTTCGAATATGCAAAGAAGCAAGAGAGATGAGTGGGAGGAGAGTTGCTTAGCTCAAAGTGCTCACAAGTATGTCAAATATTCGAGAGAGAGAGCCTTGAGCCGGCCAACGAGTATTTATAGACGTACCCCTTCGAATATAGCCGTTAGAAACTTAAACAGCCGAAATCGGGCTGACCGGACGCGCTGGTCCAACTGACCGGACACGCCGGTCGCCCAACGGCTAACTCGTGAAGTACTGACCGGACGCGCTGGTCGCCCAACGGCTAACTGCGAAGCAACGACCGGACGCGCTGGTCCAACTGACCGGACGCGCCGGGAACGACCGGACGCGCTGGTCCCATGAAGGACCGGACGCGCTGGTCGCCTGAGCAGCGCTCAACGAAATAGTGATCGGACGCGCTGAGGAAAATGACCGGACGCGACAGTGACAGCGTCCGGTTAGAGTCCAGTAAGCTCCCTGAACGTCCGGACGCGTCCGATCATCAGTGATCGGACGCGCCTCGCGTCCGATCATCGAACTGAAAAAATACGCAGACACTAAACACTGACCGGACGTGTCCGGTCATGCAAGGACCGCGTCCGGTTCAGCGTCCGGTCACCTCTGTGACCTCCGTTCGCCTCCATTTCTTTTCCGGACTTCCGGCGTAGTGGAAAATAATCGTTTCAACTTCTCGAAAACGCCTGAATCCCGTCTCGCAAGCTCGGCGGGAGGGAGAAAGGATCCCAAATCCTCTCTACCGCTCAAACTCCACCACCTTCGCAAACGTGCTAACATCACCAAGTGATCTCGTCATGTGTGAGTGTGTTAGCATTTTCACAATCATTTTTCGAGGCGATATTAGTTCTATCCAAATGCATATGATCATGAAATGCACATCTAGAGGCACTTAGGAGTTCAATAGCCACGTCATTCCCCTCTTTATAGTACGGCTATCTATCCTATAATATAACCACACTCACTAGGTGTCTTGGTTACTAAAACACAACCCTTAAGCATATACCTTTGCCTTGATCACGTAGGGTTGCGTCCAAATCCAAGTGTGGCCATCATGATCACCATGTCCATCTTGCCACCAACCTTGAAGTGTACTAATCCTCATATGCTACATACAACTTAGGCATGGGATTAGTACTTAGGCATTGTCACTAATTACCAACACCAAACATAGGACTTTCAACTGCAAGGGCTCGTAAGGAGGTACATTGCTGTGGAGATGATGGCATCATAGTTGAGGGTGTACTTCACCTAGGTTTCCCTCCCAACATGCTAAGGAAGATGATCCCAATAGGGTGTGCAGATCAGTGGGACAACTATGTGAGATCGGCTATGAAAAGCCAATTCCAAAGTTTGGACGTGGTTGTGCATCGAATGCTCGTTGATCCCATCCCTCTTGGGTTGTCCCCATCAATGGGTGAGCAGACATACTTTGAACCTCCCATTCCGGAACGTGATGTGGATGCGGAGGTTCTGCCTATCGTTCCCAATGCGCAATCTGCCCCCAATGATGTGGCACATCCTCCTCAGGAGATCCCTTTGACATAGAATCATCCGAGTAAGTGTCAATTAGGCATCATTTTATCTTTGTAGCTTAAGTCTCTTCTTTTCATCCACTTTTCTTATCATCTCCTCTTATTTGTGGCTATGTTGCAGGAGACATTCCCGATAATGAGGGCGCTCCTCCTGCTGATGCTCAAGTCCAGATTGGAGATGAAATACGTGCCTCCAATAGTATTGAAATTATGAATGATTCAGAGCCATATGAGATCGCAAGGGCTGTTGATTCTGACGATGATCGTCCCATTGGAGAGCTCACGGAGAGTGACGTTGAGATGCTGAGACGTATTTTTCCCGGCCGCCGTGATCCTGTGGTTCATGAGTTCAGTGATCTTACTCATTCAGACCAGGCGTGTGCCGAAGGACGTGAAGATGAGCTGCAGGAAGTTCCAGAAGCTGGTCCTAGTATGGAGATAGAGAAGGGGAGGGTTTTCAATGACCTTCCTGCATTGAAGAGGTGGTTGCAGGCGTTTGCAGTGATACGCAAGAGACCGTATAAGGTTCTGCATTCCCATGTGGAGCGGTGTTGCACGGTTATTTGTGATAAGGAACGCTGTCCATGGAGGGTTTGTGAAAGGAAGCAAAAGGTCTCTGGAAAGTGGAAGATCACAAGAGTTGTCGGGCCACACACTTGTTCTTCACATGACCTCAGCACGAAGCATCGGCAGTTGACATCTACCCTTATTGCCAAGTGGTTGATGAAAGTATTACAGGGACTATTATTATGGACTGTTATATCCTATTATTATGTATTGTATGAACTACTATGGAGTTTATGGACTCCAGGCACCCACGATTTGAGGATACTCATATATATTGTTTAAGGTGAATGTCATATATAATTGTTGACGACATATGTTTGGATTGAATCATAAACAGGGAAAACTCTGTCAAAATTTTCTGTAACATGTCAAGTCATGCAGTACATCGATAGCATGTAGCCTTTTCAATGATTTATCATGTCACTATCCTATCGTACATCCTCTTTTACAGATGAATTGATTGATCAAAGAATCTAGCCTTTACAGATGAGTTTTCAAATAGACTTTTCATTAATTCAAATAGGCTTTTTAGGGATGGCATCTAGGTTTTTCAGGAACATTAAAGCCACAATACAATGGTTCTCAACACCACTGCTGGCTATATATACACATTCCTACATACAATGGTAGTCACTTGAAACTAGAAGTTGGTTATCTACGAGTAGTAATGTCTGGAGGGTCATCTAGAGGGAAGGGAACGGGGGAACTAAGGGTACTCCTATTGTGTGGGAGGGGTCTCTGGGTCTGGAAGACTTTGATGAACTAGTGTATCATTTTCCTGTCGAGACCAAGAGAGATTTCACCAAAGAGTCTCCACTCTGAGGATATGATAACCGGAAAGAAGATTGGCCAAAATGTAGGCATGGTGAGGACTGCTTAGTGCAGATGTTCGTGGAGGGTTTGGATGGAGGTCACCGATTCTTCAAATGTTCGCGAGCAGAGGTAATTGATTTTAAAATTTATTACTCAAATTTTTTTCTCTATTATTTTGCATCTCATAGGCGAAACTAACTGCATGTTCACTAAAATCTTTGAAATGCAGTGTTCATAGTCCAAAGAAAATTGTGGCTTCACTAGGTGGGTCGATCCTAGACCAATATATCCGCACGCACAGTATATCTACTACTTGCAAGACCGTATCTTCGAACTAGAAAGGGAAGTTAGCAACGATTATAAGGACGACGAAGCAGACGATACCAGTAGTGGTGCCGTTTCACAGGACAGACCGTGCCATGATCCATATTGCACCTGCCCTAACCACAAGAACAACGGGCCTCCGCCACCACCCCCGCCACCTCTACCATCAACAATGGGAGGGTACTGTGGAGAAGGGGCTACACGGTTTGCTATGTGGCCGCACTACTAGATAGAACAAATCTATCATGTACACATGCCATGTAATGTGCTTGTTGTTCGCTCTAATTACCTAAGGCATGTTAGGTTTAGTCCAGGACATATGTTCCCTAGTTTGGTACAAGTTCTGACATGCCATGTCCTATGTTATGCGTGTTGAATTGTGAAATCCAGTACTTCCTTATGTTTTATGTGCACCTCGAGAACTAGTTTCAGTAACTCAGTAACATTAAACCTGGTATATGACAACACTATGCAAGGTCTAAAAACTTAAAGTGCATATGAAGTACATGACGACGAAATAAATAACACAGAATATGCCCTAGGTACATGATTTACCTAAAGTACATTACATTAAACACATTGCATACTACATCGACCATATTGTTTATAATTAAATCATACAACTAGTATACTACTGAGTACAACGAGGCCACTTTCCCTTTTCTGGGCATCGGGATTCTCCTCCATCGCTGCCTTCGCTCGGCGCACGCGCTCAAGCTTCTTCTCCCTCTCCTCCCTACACGCAGCAGCACGCCTCCTTTCCTCCTCTTCTTGTGCTCCTTTGCTGCTGCCTCCTCTCTGCGTCTCTTCTCTAACATCTCCAGGCGTTCCGCATCCCACTCCTTCAGGCCTTGTAGAAGCCGCATGTCAGCCTCCTTGATCTCAGTGTCGATCCACTGCTCAAAATCACATAGCGGTGGAGGGGTATGGAGCAAATGCAATTGTTTCAAATCCAATTAATATGCAAAACTTCATAAGACACAAATTAATTAATAAACAAAAGCAATTTCTCATAATAAATGTACTGCGGCGCTGACGCTATGTAGGCTCCCATGCAAAATTGGAACACATCCAATATCTCTGCTTATATGTTGTCTCATCTTCAAAAATATCTACCTTGCAAGGATCGCCACAGAAACACATGGGTATTGACACACCGCTAGGGAGCGGCTTTGGGACGTACAGACTTTCGGTCATCCGTTCATAGCTACTATTCAATAAATTTTTTTCTAATATAACAAAACAAATAACAATAAACCTAAAAACTAAGAGTTTAATATATGATAAAAAAGATCTAAGCATACCTTTGTTTTCTAGCTTTTCCACGCCTAGGCATCCTACGGTTGTACAATACATACGAATTTTTAAAAGTACATGAACAAATAACATGTGAAGTTCATAGGTTAAGAATATGACTTCATTTTACCAAATCGATTCAAAATAAATAAGGAAGGGTGAGAGGATACCTAGCTCTCGAAGATCGACGGATAAAATCCAACTTTTCACGGTCCAATAGGTCGATTGAAGAGGTTGGCCGAAGTGTACAAAGGAAAAACCCGAAGAGAAGGAGAAAGAAAACAAGAATGACTCGGGGAGGAAGAGGGAGCTAGCTAAAACGTGGGCTCTTGGCGCTAAGATCTATGGCGCCAAGGCTTGGCGCCAATGACGATGGCGCCAAGCTCTCTGTCACGTCAGCGCCACGACGGCAGGGTCATGGCGCCAGTGACCCTGGCGCCATGCCGTTATATCTTGACGCCGACAACTATGGCGCCAAGATAAGGGTTCATTTTTTGAAATCTTTACGCAAGTGGCATATTTTAGAGAATCTTTCGAAAAAAGGGCTAAAAAACAAAAAAGACGGCACAATTCTATGCCATTGGAAAGATGCAGATATCAGAATTAAGAGTATATGATGATTTCATTCAGGAACGGAGAGTTCAGCTCAAGGAGATCAGGAATGACAGGAATAGGTTTCTTAAATATATATCAGCTACAAATATAATGGCAATACAAATGATATTACAGGCCTCCTTCCCTCTCGCTTGAGAGAGAGAGGAGGATAAGGGTCTGATTGAGAATATACTGGGACGCAATGGACCGCGTTTCGTTGCGGGCGATCTTGCAGCTAAAACAGGCGATGGGATGGTGCGACCAACCGCCAGCGTGGTGACCTTCACATATTGTTCAAAGAATCATTACACCAGGGGGGAATTAGAAGCTAAAACACTGCTTGGGCCCAACGATGTTAGGTTGAATCTCAGAGTGCTTCCGCTGCAAGCTGTCCTCTCTTCTGTATATACAGGGGCGTCGAGCTTTGGACTGAATTTCGTGTATGTCAAAGCTCCATTTTCATGTGGACTGTTTGCAATGAACCTGGTGAATGGTAATTCGACATCAGAGCTCATATATAGGGATGTCTGTCGACTAAGATATCGGCCTATAGGATGCTGAATTTTTTTCATACCATTGTAGCTATTCGAAGAGGTGGGAGCGATCTCCTGACTTTGCCCGATATCCATGTGAACTACGCTTTGAAGGTCGTCTTGCCAGAACGCCCCGACCTGTGACGTACAGACGTTTCATCCTCAGTGTCACTGCATATGAATATGATCTAAGCTTAAGAGTCAGGACGGTGGTTGCATTTTTACCTGAGACGCCGCATCACTAACACCGTTGAGGAAAGGATGTTGCGAATTCATTGGCCGGCAAAATGCCGGGTCAAGTGGGTGCATAGAACTCTGGCTGTCCATGCCATTGGTTAGGCTGCAACCTAGAGGGTTCCCCTGGTGAGGCTGGTTAAGGTATGGTAGCGGTGCACCTGAGGTCTCCAGCGGAAAATGCGAGTTCTGCAGCGGGCCGCAGGACTGGTGTATCTGATTACAAACAGAATTGGAATATGAGACAGGGTGAAATACTCAATTCCCTCAATACCAGGAACCAAACAAAGTAATGTGAACGATCATATATGATTGTCCTCACATCTTTAGGAAGGAGGTTAGGCAGGTTGTTGAAGTCCAGCTGGGGATTCACAGTGGCCAATTTCATGGACAGAAACTGCAAAATCGATGTGAAAGGAAAGGGTTCAGATAGAGCACATCGACCCATGTTCCATTCTAAAACGGCAAAAAAAAACTGCAGTTTCACAGTCATTCCAGCTGTGAATTGACAGTGGAAATATACCTCGACTTGCCGTTGCAAGGACTGCACGTAGTTTATGATTTCATCGAGCATGACTGCCTTGCCAACCACCTAAAACGAGAAACATTTCCCAAATTCAAATCTGAGCGCACCAAACTACTCGAGTGACAGCAAGAGCCTGATATCAACTGTGAGTACCTTATTGCAACCAGGGACAAGATCCTGCAGCAGCTTCATCCGCTGGCTGATCTTTTCCCTTCTCACCTGAATTGTTCACGAGAAGCGAGAAAAACTCAACACACAAATCTACAGCTAGCAAGGATGATAGCAGAAAGACAATGCAATTGAGCCTCAGGGAACTGTACCCTCTCAGCGAGGCTGTGGCTGTCTGTCGCCTCGCCGCGCCTCGCCCGGACATGGATGTAGTCCTTGGGCGGCTCGGGAGGCTTCGATATGCTGTCCTTCCCCTGCTTCTTGCCGCCATTCTCGCTATTGCTCTGCGCCGCCTTGCCCTTGGTGGAGTTGTCCTCCGCGCCATTGCCCTCGTCCACCGATTTGCACCGCTTCCCACTGGATTCCTCCTGTAAAACGCCCCCAGAATGAAATCTTTTGCCCCAAACCTGAACCGCGTGGCGAATTGGGGAACCAAGCAACGCAATTGTGCACGTACCTTCGTGACATCCTTGGCGGCGGTGGACCCGGGACCGTCCTTGCCTTTCCCCTTTCCGCTAGCCTTCCGTTTCTTTGCATTGCCATCGGAAGGCGCCTTGAGCGCCATCTCCGCGCTGGCGGACGCCGGATCGGACACCGATGACTCATCCCGGCCGTTCCCGAGCTCTAACTCCTTCAATGCACCGATGGGGCCGGCGTCCGGGAGGCCAAACTGTCCCGGCACGGCGCCGCCATAGCCACTTTCACCGGGGCGGCCGTCAAAGCCGGAGAGCCTCGCCGCGCGCTCGGCGAAGCCTGGGTCGGCGAGGAACTGGTCTAGATGGCCCATCGGCATCAAGTTCTCGAGGATTGGCAAGCCGCCGGGTGCAGCGCCGCCGACCTGCGGCGGCGGGTAGTGGTGGAACTGGCCCATCATGGAGAGGTTGAGCTTGGGAGGCGAGCTGAGCGGAGTGCCTCCGTACTGCGGCTGCGGCGAGATCCCGTGGAGAGCGAGGCCGTCAGTCGCCGCGGCGGCCGTCGAGTTGGACGCCGGGGAGGAAACCATCGAGCTGAGCGCCGGATCGAGGTGGTCGCCGGCCGTGGCGGCGGCCGTGGACTGGTCCCAGTTGAGGTTGAGGAAGCACGACGGCGCCGACGCCGGCGGCAGCTGGTCGGGCGGCCCGCAGTTCATCTCCGGCGCTCCCGGGATTACGCAAAGATCTGCAGCGAGCGTCCGCAATCGCCAAAGGGACGGGGACCGCGCAAGAACCCGAATTCCGTCCACGAGCACGCGCTGTGACCCCAACTGAGCAAAGAAACGCGAGGGGCAAGCAGCGCAGCTCCCACCAAATCCCACTACGGGGCGGAGATAAGGTCCGAGAAGGTAAAGGCAGGAGCTTTTCGTGTGCGTGACAAAGCAAGCAAAAGTGGGGGAACAGTAAAGGAGTGGAAAAGAAGCACCTAAACCAAAGCAAAAGCTTGCAGCAGGCTGAGGCAAAAGCAGCAGGGAGGAGAGAGAGAGAGAGAGAGAGAGGCTAGCGCAGCGGTGGTAGAGAAGTAGAGATTGCGAGTGACAGCGCTGGGGCAGTATGTATAGAGGTCCAGGATAGCATGGGTCAAATTGGATGGCTTATGGGCATCATCACCTCAGCCTTTCCTGCCATGAAAGGGGGGAGGAAGAAGCTAGAGGGAGCGGCACCGGAGAGAAGTGGGTGCGGGCCTGCGGGGCGGTGCCGTGAGGGCATGTTCAGTTTCCAAAAAAATTTTCAACAATTTTCAGACTGTCACATCAATCTTTGGACACATGAAGCATTAAATATAGATAAAAAATAAAACTAATTATATAGTGTAGTTGTAAATCACGAGACGAATCTTTTAAGCCTAGTTAGTCCATAATTGGACACTAATTATCAAATAATAACGAAAATGCTACAGTCTGTTACAGTGATTTTTTACAAATTTTTTTACGAACTAAACGGACCCAAAGATTGCGGGAGGTGGAGAAGGGAAAAGGGCGATGCACTGCTGGTCTGCTGCTGCTAGGCTGCTGCCTTCATCTGTGCTATATAAACCCAAAAGACCAATACAATTTGCTTGTGTTTTGTTTTCTGACCCTGGAAATTGTTTGTGGAAGGAGATGAAGGTGATGGTCCCCAAGCGCAAGCAGGGGATGGTTGTTTGGCTCATGAAATTGAGAGATCAACCAATCATTAAATTGGGGAGGGAGGCAAGCCCACAAGGGGACAAAGGATGCTTGGTAGTCCGGGTTAGATCGTATACTAGCCAAAAACTAATCTATTTTTAATGGTCTCCAGTTTTTAATTCCAGGATAGAACAAGGAGCCCATTGGATGGGAACCGCTGCGATCTGTTTGTGTGCTGTGATAGTTTTATTTATATTTATTTATGTCTGATTGAGGTTTTCAGCCCCTTCTGTTCGATGATGTTGGGTGCCTTAGCGTGGGTCGAAAATTTGGAAATGCATGCTTGTTTTTGCTACCACCCAAAATAAATGTAGTTTAATTTGTTTGAACATTAACGACATGTCAGTAAAAGTTCAATGACGTGGAAGTTTAATTGTTACAAAACCTTTTGCAGGTCAAAATCTATTTTGTATGACTTTTCTGTGGTCAAATACGTCTATTATTTCTGGATGGAGGACTCTATTCGACAAAGCACATTTCATTTCGATAGGGCAAGGTTTCAATTTTAATAATTACTCCATTAAATACTACTTATACATGAAATAAAGTACAATCTTAAGTAAGTATTTTTTAATAGCTATGTCGTGACATTGTTTTTTGTCAAAAAATATATTAATACAACAATTGTCCATTTTCCGCAAACCCTGTTCGTTTCGCTGAAATTTGGCTTATGCTGATGCTTATGTTAAAATGTTGTGAGAGAAAAATATTGTTGGTTCGCTGAAAAGTAATGGTGAAGTAGTGCAGTGCAAAGGTAACAAATTTGCTCGATAGCAAGGAGCTTATGACAACTTCGTCAGCGTCAAGATCTGGTCTGACCTATACATGCTCTACATTCATGGAGTTGTAGGCGTGAGTATATGAGTCAAAGTGTCGAATGTCTGCATTCGTCTCATAATTTACAAAAAAAAACATTTTTCAATATTCTGTTTTTGTTACAAACTTTTGGATGGTCGATAGCTCATTCTAGAACATTGTTTTACTTTTATTTGTGATGGTAATAGTGAGTTATTGAGTTTTACTCATTCTTCCTCAAGCAAGTCAATAATTTTTTCACGGTGACTTTATTTTGTTATATAAGACAAATAGCATAAAAACTAACCAAGGATATTATACACCCTCTTTGTTGATTAGCGAAGTGGTTATATTTTGACTGCTTGTAGTGTCCAAGTAATCTCAAATACTGGATTATCACAGAGACGACTTTTGTGTTAAGTGATTGGGAAATACAGATAAATGTTTCTTGTTGTAAAGATACTTGTGAATGGAAATTAGATAGTATATAAACAACAGGAAACACGGTGCAAAAAAATGTGCTAGTACATGTTTATTTTTTTATACTTTTTTTATAGAGACACTCAAAAGAGTGTCTCACATTGTTTAAGCGGTACTACTACTACTAGTAGTTTGTAAACAAGGATAGTGCAAAAATTTAATGTTCTATAAACTCCAATGCTGGGACTGGGAGTACTTCATCTGCAGCGCAAGGACGTACGTAGATTGATAGACATAAGCATGCAAATAAATGGCACGAATACTGAATATACATACGAACAGAAACGGTAAGGTGTTTAGGATTGGGCCGGCACATTTGTCCAACCCCATCTGCCCACCAAACATGAACAAGTACTGGACGGTATCTATACTACTCAGAGCATTATTGAACTACTAGCAGAGTAGCAGTAGTGTCCAGAGGATACTAAACCAACTTGCTTGCGTTGCTATCGTAAAACGCAATTTAGATTATTACGGAATTTGTCACTCGCATTAGGGTTTGAGAGCAAGTTCGCTCAACAATAATTTTTCACTTCTCCTATATTCCAGGTGCTCAGACAACATTCTTATACAACCAACTAATACAAATAGATTGCTACTTTTGTAATTTGGTATTTGTCTTTGTTTCATAACATATCAATTTTTTTTGTCTGACTATAGAAATAATTGTTAATTGTTTTTGTGCCAACACGGATCAGATTTTGTCGGTTTTGTAGTTTTGTCTAACGGGGTTTTTATTCTCTGAACCAAAAATTGCAGATTAAGGCTACATAAATTGTAACAAACCGAAGCTACAATTTTAGTATAAAATATGTGCACTAACCGTCACATAAAAGCAAGGTGGAATTCAGGCACTTGAATTTTAGCAAGTCCCTATTTTTCTTTTTGCTTTACGGGTAAAGGATATTTTTCAAACTTGATCAAGTTGTATGTGAATCCGATTTTCAGACATAAAAACAGACAAATTTGATCTTCTAGTTGGTTTTATAGGTGGTTTTTTATTTTCTAAAAATATGGTTTGATCTCCTAAAATTCATAATTTACTTCAAAACAGAGAAATAAGAAACTAGTTTCATTATTTTAAAAAATGTTATTTGCCTGTTTATGATCTATATATAGTTATTTGGAACTAGTTTCCTATTTCTTTATTGGTTGTAGTCGTGCTCATTATTTATTTAAAGCAAATAATATTCAAATAAGTCTAAATGACTAAATAAAGCACAAACAAATATATATAAGTTTATTAGAAGAAAACTACAACTAGTTCCATATTTTTATGTAAATTAATTTACATAGATCAAACCCATTTTTGTTGTTATTAGAAAAAAAATAAAATCATCTTTAAAACCAGTCCGAGGACTAAATCTATCTGATTTTGATAGTTGAAAGGTGACTTACATGGTTTCGTAAGGAAATCAAATTGATTCATAACTTAAAGGTTGAAAATGTGCTCTACACTTCACATTATGTCACATTTGTATTTTTGTAAATGTAAATGCTACTGCCCTGTTAATTTAATTATTTTTCGATGAAGAAAACTTTATTATAGAAACTGAAGTCTCATCGTTTGTTAGAAACCAATAGAGACATGGCTCGTAAGAAACCAATAAAAATGGCTACAGAGAAAACAAAAGGAAAAGACGTATAATCCCAAACTCAATGCGCGGAGTGCAAAACTATTTATCAACCCACATTCAACAACAGAGAAATAGCACTGATAAAATCACTACAGCACCCTCGTATGTTCATTTTTTGTAATGCGCACTTTGGTTGAAAAGATCAAATTTTCTAATAATTTTTTATCAAAGACTAATCAAATCATATGCAAGTTTAGCATATTGCCACCAGCCTCAAACTCCGAAAGTACTAGTAGCACAATAATAATAGACGGACTTACCACAACATGCTCAAACTCCGAAAGGACTTACCACAATAATAATAGACGGACTCTCCCAAATCAAAACACATTGTAACTATGGACGTAGGGAGTGCTACCACGTTCCATTTACCACAACATGCTGCCCGACTCATTTTGGATTCTCGAGGCATCTAGAAAGACTGGGCTAGCCTATTGTGGCCACCGTTGTTACCTCTTGTAGTTTTTTATTCTGAGTCTCGCCAGTATAAAATGCTTTGAATTTAAAATTTTGTTGTGTAGCAAAACTTTAGGTTTTAAAATTTTGAGGAATTTTTTGTATTTAAAACTTTTTGATGTAAAGACGTTTTGGTGTCCGAATCGCAGTTACAATGGAGCTATGTAAATATTTATGCGGATGAATTGGAAAAGCGCTTTGAATTTGGAATTTTACTCTATAATAAAGTTGTAGGTTTTGAAATTCTGAACAACTTTTGTATTGAACACTTTTAAATTTCAAAATGTTTCGGTGTCCAAATTGTGGGTACAACGGATCGCATGTAAGCATTTATGCAAACGCATTGCTAAAGAGTTTTGAATTTTAAAAAATGTTCTATAATAAAGTTGTAGTTTTTGAATTTTTTTATCAAATTTATATTGAACATTTTTTGATTTGAACGCGTTTTGGTGGTCTAATTGTACGTATAATGTTGCTCGTGTAAAAGAAACGGATGAAACGGGTTGTGGTTTGGTTTAAATTAAAATTTGAGGGTTTTTCTAAAAAAAATCCTGAGAGAGGGCCAGGACGGCGGGTTAATTCATTGAAAACTTAAGGGTTTCTTTGTAAATTTTCCAAAACCGTGGAGGTTGGACTGCGGATTGATTTGGGAAAAGTTTTGGGTTTTTTCACAAAAATGTCTGAGAGAGGATTCCGGACTGCGGGTTGATTTCGTTAAATATCGAGGACTTTTTTACAGAATGACTGGGACTCGCCCGATCTGGGCCGTTCGCGCACCCGATCCGACGGCCGGCGACGTGGCCACGCTGCCCACCCGCGGTTTCCCCTGCGGATTCGGTATTAGAAGATTGCTAGTGGCACGAGATTTCTTACTTCACCCCGGCAGCAACATCTACCTCAAGAATAACGCAAAAAAGAATCGTTGCTAAATCATTTACGGCTAATTTAGAAGCAAGAGGAGACACACCCAGAGATGGAAAACCCCTCCATAAAGAACTAAATAATTATTTAAATTATTTCCCAATGAATTTTTCATCCTGAAAAAAGTCAAGTATCTCAAGGGGATTTGAGTTCCCAAATTAGCCCTTAACAGAGTCAACAAGGGTGAGGCCTCTCTCTGTTTTGACGAAAAGGCCCCTCTCTCTGTGGAACAAGAACGAGATGGCCGGCCTCTCATTCATCCCAAATCCGTCGAGACAGTTGCCCAGGAGCCAAATGTACGAACAGTGGCGCTGCCCCTTCGGGTATACTATGCTAAGCCAAACAGTGGCGCTTAGCTTACGGGGACTGGTGGTGGCCACTGTTCTGTTGCGGGGACACGGGAAAAATGTCGTCCGGCCCTGCAGGAAATCGCAGGACGGTAGGGTACGTAAACCCCGATGGCTTTGCCTCAAAATGATAAGGCTTTGTGGACAAGTCACCCCCCGCAAGGAAAAGGAGTCATTCATGCTCGCTTGTTGCTTCTGTTGCACTGCACCCTACGTCCCTGCCCTTTGGTTTTTCCTTTTCCTGCCCTTTTGGTTTCATGGAACTTTTTTTACGTACTTCCATTGATCGTGTTACATTTTAGTAAGAAATATTCCCTCGGTCCACGAAAAAATACCTATGGGTTACGTGTCAGAAAAGGTAGTTCACATTTGACCAAATTTCTACTTAATAGTATTTATATTTATGACTTCAAATCAATTTATTATGAAAATACATTTCATAATTAATCTAATGATATTTATTTGATATCATAAATATTGATGCTTTTTTTTATCTATAATTAGTTAAACTTAAAGATATTAGAACGTGACACTGTGTTAGAATTGCACGTTTTCCTGGACAGAGAGAATACTTAGTAATGGCATCTTTGCGGCCCTGTTCGTTTCGCTGAAATTTGGCTTATGCTGATGCTTATGCTGATTTGTTGTGAGAGAAAAACACTGTTCGTTCACTGAAATGTACTACTCAGCACCGTATTATTTCAAGTAATTCTCGTGGTTTTAAATTATAATCCGCTTTGACTTTTTTTTAGTATATCGATTTTGCTATGTACTTTGCCTAGATATATCTATACATTATATCTAGGCAAAGTCATTGGAAATTATTTGTGAAGAAAAATACGCCATGCAAAGTCAAATCGACATGTACTTTGACCGCACGTAGTTATCCCTGCTTTGCCTAATGCCTAGACAAGTTGTCGACAGAAGATCCACAAAAACTTCTAGGTGTAGAAATACTGGAATGTTTCAGCGCCATGAGCCCATGACCATGGCACCCCTCCCTTTGCACGTAATAAAGGAAAACGCATGTCGGCTTCAGGCTACTACTACGGTGCTTGACCATGCATGCATGATGTATGCTTTCCGAGCTCTGACTCGCGGGCGGAAACCTATCATCATCTCGTGCTGAAATTCCGTCTCCTAGGTTGATCTATAAATATACTACAAACAAACAAATAAAACAAACAAAAAAGGCATTTTTAATTCCACCGTCTGAGACAACGAAACGAGGCGGCGTTTAGTTCCGGGGTAAAAAAATGTTAGAGCGTCACATCCGATATTTTATGGAATATTGGATGTGCTGTTCGGATACTAATAAAAAAAACTAATTACATAACTCGTCTGAAAATCACGAGACGAATTTATTAAGCCTAATTAATCTGTCATTAGCACATATATACTGTAGCACAACATTGTTAAATCATAGATTAATTAGACTTAAAAATTCGTCTTACAAATTTATCGCAATATATATAATTATTTATTTTTTTTATCTATATTTAATACTCTGTCTGTCTAACACCCCGGAAGCGGATCCAATGAAACCGCGGACGCGATGGCGGTGGCGCTGACAAGACGAGCCGAGACGGGACGGGAGGGACAGCCGAGAGCGGACAGACGGTACGAGCTGGAGGGAAAGGTGGGGAGCAGCAAAGCCGCGGCCCGTCCCGGTCGTCCACACCTACCAGTGATGAGCCTCCCTCCGCTCCAAATTTAATTCTCGCCCTTCGATTTTAATTTTCGCCCTAACTAGTGCACCAACAGTTTCTCTGCACCCACGGTTTTCCATGTCAGACATTACTTCTGCGCCGTGCCACAGCCATCTTTTATTCCGTTTTATTTTGTTTTCCATTTTTATATTTGATTGAAAACCAAATTGAGAAACATATATAACACCTTTGGTCAATGGCCGGCGCGATCGAAATCGCCGTAGATAATGAATTCTCGTGTGGAGGAAACTACTTACTTCGACGGATCGTATCGTCCTGTTGGGAACGTGGAAATACTGCCACGATTTTTTTTCCATGGGTGTGGTAGTACGTTGGAGAGGTTTTGCCAAGTTGGCAATTTTGTTCTAACTTATTTGTTATGATGATAAGAGAGCATTGTGAAAAAAGTATTAAGTTGCATGCATGACTAGTTCAACCTAAATAAAAACATAAATGACTTCAACTGGTGAGGAAACTAGTCCTAACCTAGAAGCTCCATTTCGTGATTCATGAGCTTTACTTCATGATTCTCCAATGGAGTAATTCTGGTTAGGGAGTAGGGTGAGAAGTAAGTGAGAATCAATTTTGAGCGGTGATGGTACGGTGAGTAGTGGGAAGCGGCTGAGAACGAGTTTTTTTTAGCTGTTAGCTCGTAAAGTAAATGGAGAAGTGATACTCGTCACCATCCCACCAGAATCGACTTACATTTTAAGCGTTTGGTAGAGGTTCACATAATCCTCTCCGAAGAAGTTGGGACCGGAGCTTTGCCAAACTAACCCTTAAACAATTTAGATTAGTTAGGAAACATGGAGACTCTCTGGAACTTAGAAGTGGAATATAAGTGAACAATAATTATTTTATTCAATTATACTATCCATGATTTACTCTTGATCGATTCAACACAAAAGCTTATTAAATCCAAAGGCTTATTAAACCGATGTGAAAAGTCGATAATTAATTTTTTATTCATATTTCAACAGAGAGGAGGGCACGGTACGGTGGCTGGCTGTTGTTCTCTCAGTGGAATACTAGGGCCACGTTTACTTCCCCTACAAATTCTAAATTTTTACACTCTCTCCATCACATCAATCTTTAGACGCATGTATGGAGCACTTAATATAGGTAAAAGAAAGAACTAATTACACAGTTTGGTTGTAAATCGCGAGACAAATCTTTTGAGCCTAATTAGTTCATGATTAGACACTAATTGCCAAATACAAACGAAAGTACTTCAATAGCAAAATTCTAATTTTTTTTGCATCTAAACACCCCCTAGTTTAACCTGCAGGTCATCATTGACTTTTTGTGTGAGCCTCCTGCGAACGGGAATGTAAACTTGCAGCTGGGTCAGTATGTACGGTTGAGGACGGGAGGTGGGGGTGATGAAGTGATGGAGAAGGGATTAGCAGCGGGTTAATTACTGCGAGCACCACCAGACAGTTGGGCACCAAAACGTTTTCTTTATAGATAGGAAGTACTACATGATGTATCTGCAGCTTATTCTAATCGCTGCATCGGGATCGGCGCTGACAGTCACATGCCTGCTCCGCAGCTGGTGAGAAGAGCACAAAATACTGCTACGAGTACGAGTATAATAAAGGGAATTCCCTTTGAAAAAGGCTTTGTATATATTATTATATTACAATAAAAAAATATAGAAGAGGAAAGAAATCAAGGAGGGGAAGAGAGAACAACAGACATCTCTCTGCTCTGTGGATGGAAGGGGCCTTTGCAGCAACTTGCCAAGCCAATGAACAGCTAGTCGTCCTGCACACACGACTGCACTAAGGGCTGGTTTAGATCCGAAAATTTTTGCAAAATGGCACTGTAGCAAGTTTCGTTGTTATTTGGCAATTAGTGTCCAATCATGGTCTAATTAGGCTTAAAAGATTCGTCTCGTCCATTTCGTCTAAAATGTGTAATTAGTTTTATTTTTTATCTATATTTAATGCTTCATGCATGTGTTCAAAGATTCGATGTGACGGAGAATCTGAAAAATTTTGCAAATTTTTTGGGAAACTAAACAGGGCCTAACAGGCTTTTTAACCCTCTCTTTCCAGGTCTTACATTAATTTACTCCTCTTTTACTCACTGTCAGTGCCTTTTAGTAGACTCTTATATAGTTTAGCCTCTGATTGGAGTGCCAAAAGAGGCCACGTACAAAAGCTCTGTTGCAGCATAGCATCCGGCGCCGTGTGCTTTGTAAAAGTCATAAGCGCAATAAGCCGAGGACCATGCACATATAAGCCCGCTATGACTTTTCTCTTTTCACCGCCACCACCACTCGTAAAGCGTAAAGTCCCGTTGCCGCAGAGGCAGGGCCGACACCGGCGCAAAAGTAAAACACAGCGACGTTGATCCATTATTATCGCCAGTCCTCTCAGCACCAGTCATTAAGTACTACTGGCAGTACTGGTATATTTACTAAGCGCTGACAGTAAGATTTGCATAGCCAATTGCAGTAAGGGCCTGTTTGGTTTGGGTGTTAAAGTTTAACCAATATTGTAGCATTTTCGTCTTATTTGACAAAAAAATTTCTAATTTTGGACTAATTAAGCTTAATAGATTCGTCTCGTAAATTACTCCTAATCTGTGTCGACATGCATGCAATTAATCTACATTTAGTACTCCATGCATTTGCCGCAACATTGATGTGATGGGAGTTAAACTTTAATACGTTGTAACCAAACAGGGCCTAAGATCATCATGCCCGTTTAACCTCGGATCAGGTGTTCATTATTTAGAAGTAGTGAATCTTGCTCCTCACTTTTGCATGCATTTACAGCGAAAAAGGAGACTGGTTGGGTGGAGGATGTGGTCATGCGTCCAACTACATGAATTTGAGTCATTTTGGACCTGTATTTGGATCTCTATTTTTTTGCTAGACAAAACCCCCGTGCATGTTGATATCATCGACGGCGTTTCCTCGCTTAACTAGAACCGTTGAAGTAAGATGGAAGCACAGGTCGGAGGCGATGGGGCGACCGGAGCGGCAGACAGGGCGTTTGGGACCATTTTTTGCATGGCAGCAGCGGCAGTACACCGGTCTGGGAGTCGGCTCATCACCCACAGCCACGGGGACACGGGTGCCGTGGCATGGCCCCTCCCCTGTAGTTGCGTTGCATCGCATGCAGCTGGTGCAGCGCCCGGCAGTACTCCTCATGGCCTGCTCCTTTGGTTGCAAGCAAAGAGCCAGCCCCTCCTAGCAGGGGGGCAGTTACCATCTTCCCGGCAATCATTGGAACCCGGAAAGGCCAGCAGCGAAATTAGATGGGAGTGAGTGAGTTGAGTGACGGAGAGAGGGATGGGATGCTCAATTGTGCCCTCATGCGAGCCAGCCTCGATCATTGGAGTGAGCTGCAAGCAAATCAGCAAGCAGGTCGCAAAGGCCAAAGCAAATAGATGTATCGTCCTACAATGTGTGCGGTCCAACTTTCTGAAAATTGTAAACACAATCCTTACCATTCAGTATTATATATATTTATATTCAGCATCAGAAGTACTACTAGTATCATTTCAATATTTCTGTCAGCATCTAATTAGTATACTACCCCTACAAAGGAGCCGAGGGAAATTTACCTATGATCACACTGGTTGCATCAGAGACTATTTCTATGTCTGAAAGGACAATCAAATCAAACCAGATGCAGTAGCCAGTAGAATACAACTAATACTAGGAAGAGTACAATGTCAGTGGCTAATTAACAATGGCTTTGATATTTCGCAGGGCGGTTTTCTTGGGGTTGATGGCAGCTACTAGAGTAGTAGTAGTTTTTTTTTTGCTTCCTTGATTAGTTTAAAAGGGATAGATTATATGCGTGGGGTTTAAGCCTGGGAAGTCTGAATTTTTTTAAGAAAAAAACTGAGAAGTCTCTGACTTCATCCTTCTCACCAGTGGAATTAATAATGTTGTAGTTTATTTAAGTGTGGTAGCCTTTGATCCCATCTCATCTCTTTGCTGAAAACTTGGCTTTGGTCTCCCTCATTGCTTGACCCAAGGCAGGTTTCTCTCTGCCTTGCCGGTAAATCTCTTTGCCCCCGAGCTTGTTGCGACTCAACTGACCTGCTCATTACGAGGCATGTCATGGAATTGATTTATTATCATTACTATATTGTTTGTTTGCCCGTTCCATCTTGTGCTCCTAAATTCATGCTTCGTTAGCACACATCAAGCAATCACGTTATTATTTTCCCAGAACATAGAACAAACCATATCTGAAACGTGGCCTGACCCTGAATCAGAATTTGAGGAAAGTAGGGTCTCTTTTGGTAGGGATATGATTTGGTTTCTCGAAGAAACAAGAAGCAATTTTGATTCTTTTAAGAAGCATTTTTTTAGTTTTTGGTTTTTGGTAGAATTCAAGAAATGTTTGTGGTTCTGCCCCTTAATAACCCCCCCCCCCCCCCCCAAAAAAAACGCTTGATAGGATTTCTCTTGTCGATATTTCTACCGAACAGGGCTAAACTCTAGTCAGGTTTGATTCACTGCACAAGAAATGGCCTCACCTGCAACCGTAAATGCAGAGTTATACTACATAATCCCTCCGTCCCAATAAAAATGTCGTTTGAGCGTTCAAATGTTGTCCCAATAAAACTGTCGTTTTAGTATGGGTACCACCACTACCGTAGCCTGCAGGCTCGTTGTCAGTCTCCACCTTCCCTCACCTTCCCCTCCCATTCCCATCCCACAAACTTTGCTCGCGGCCTGCCGTCCGGTGGTGGATCGCCGGTCCGCCCACTCTGTTGGCGCACGGGCGGTGACGAGGAAGCACGAAGGTCCGCGAGGGCCCGCACACCGGAAAGGAGGCTCGCACGCCGGCGAGGAGGTCCGCACGCCAGATCCGCCTTCGTTTGGTAGCGGTCCATGCCAGGTCACCGGTAGATGGCCACCAGCTCCACCCTCAGCAGCTTCCTCTCATGAGCTCCGCCCTCGGCAGCTTCCTCAGCCGCCAACTCGTGAAGAGGGCGGCAGATCTAGCGGCTTCCTCCCATGAGCTCCGCCTCGGCTTGACAGTCGTCAAGGCAGAGGTAGCCCTGGGCAAGGTCGCGTAGCCCCACGCGGGATTCGCCGCACCACCTGACGGATGCCGTAGACGAGGACGGGGCGTAGTCGCGGAAAGGTCGGCAGCAGGAAGAAGCTCTGGTCCTCCCTGGCGCGAAGGCGGAGAAGGCCCAAGCCAGCGCCCTCAGCAGGCCCGTGACGTCGTTGCCGGTCCCCATCGGCGGCCACACCCCTCATCTTCTCCTCCTTCGTCTCCCTCGTCTTCTCTAGGCTCTAGCAACGGCGCAGGCAAGGAGGCGGAGTGTGCAGGAGCGGAATCTAGATGAGAACCGAGGAGAGTGCAAGAGAGAAGAACATTGTGATAGGGACATTATAGTCTTTTCTCTCTAGCCTTGTTAGGCACGCCAAGTCCTCCTACGACTCTTTTATTGGAACGGAGGAAATATTTTTTTACATTTTTCTAGCTATTAGTCTATTACTATTAGCTAGTACAATTAGAGTTGACGGGAGTCACGGAGCTCTTCGTGGTGATCGATGATACCACAACAGGCCAAGCAGATCACGCACTGCAGTGAGCATCTGAGCCGAAGGTCAATTCTACCACATTAGGCTTGGCACATCACATTTAGTAGCATAGCTCTTAGTAGAAGCTAATGTCTACACCCTGAGCTGGATCCTGAGTTTTTTTTGTTTCTTCCCTGGAAGAGCTGGAGGGGTGATATATTTGGGGAGATTCTCTCATCTCCTCCAGTGTCAGGAACACATAGACATAGGGAGACCCATCGTCCTTCTCGCTCGCTTTACACGTAGGAGTATTTCTAAATCTAAACCAGAGAGGACTACTAGACCATACCATGTTGTTGGCGGGCCCAGCTGCTAGTGACAGCAACAGTGCGTCTCAGAGCGGATCAAAGGCACAGTAGATTCCCAGGCACAGTGGCCGCCGGCTGGGGCGACGGCGACTGGAGTATGTGGAGTGACCGAATGGTAGTAGAGCCGTGCGAAAGCACTGATGCATGCATGTACGTATGCAGTGCAAGCACAGGCTTTCCCCGGGGGTCCAGGCAGTAACCCAGCAATCTGAATTCTGAAAAAGCTGGCTGCTTGCTTGGACCATGGGAGCTGCAGTTCCTCGCGCTCAATCAAAACCTAGCCCAGCCAAATTGATTGACTCCACCAACCGGTCCCGGCCGCCTCACCTCACGTCGTCACACTCACAAACCTTTGTTGCCAAACATTTTTCTCTTCTTTTTTCACCCTCCTATTATTTCCTTTCTTTCTGGCTGTCTCGCAGATGCCGAGCACCGGCTTCATTTCGCTTCGCCCCAGCCGTTTTCTGTGCTACCGCACCTGCCGGCAAACAAAAAAAAAAATGCGTAGGCCATTGAAACGAATGCAGCCGGAGGTGTTTGCTTCCTCGACGACGTCTACAGGTCGATGGCGAGGGCTGGAAAGGGAGTCGGGGATCGGGAGGTGGAGAAATGATAAAATCCCCCTGTGATATCCGTGCGAAAACGAGTGCTCGCTGCGCTCCGGCGATCTGGCCTCCCGTGGGCAGACCGGATGGATCTGCCTGCCAAGGACAGCATAGGCCTCGGCGCGCACAACTTGCAAGCATGCAGCGCGTGTGTGTCGGGGGAATCGCCGTCGAGGTCGAGTGACGAGCGAGCAATAGTTGTCACGGGAAAACCAGGGGCGGCGAGCCTCGCTCGCCACCCGCCGTCAATCGTGAGGGGATGGAGCAGACTCCTTGCATTGGCTGTCAAAGATATTGCATTTGATTGCTTGATTCCAATGCCGTTAAATTACTACTACTACTTTTCTGTGTGAGAAAATGTAGTAGTACTTAGATAGTAGTGGAAGTAATTTAGACCGCTGGCACGAGGTTGACATAGGGGCACATTCAGTAATTAAATAGAGAATACATATAGATTTTATACATTTTATAAAGAAATTATGTGTAGTTTTCTGCTACGAGTATGTGGTTCGCAGTGCTGACAGAATGATGTCAGCCATGACCCAAGGAGTAGTGTCAGCGGCGGTGATGATGGCTGGAACAACGCTTCAATTCCCCTGCAATTCAGAGATCAGAGCAAGCAACAAGCCAGTTTAACTTTACAAACCCTGATTATCCTAACGCTCGGTTTATGCCTGCCCTGGGGTGGCTAATAGTACTCGCGTTCTGCTTTCCTGTGTGCTTCCTTGCCTGCAGCGTCTCGTGTGGGCCCCGCGTTAAGAAGAGCATTTGTCCTTCTAGGCTGCTCTATCCAGGGTTTTTTTTACCGACCGGTCACCCCAAACCGCCGGCCTCCGGTTCCGGTTTACCGGTAACCGGTCGAATTTGAATTTGAATTCAAACGCGCCTTCGGTTCGGTTTGTCACCGGTTTACCGGGCGGTTTGGAGCGGTAACCGCTCGGTTTGAGTGGTTTACCGCTCGGTTTGAGTTTGGATTTTTTTTCTTTTTTTTTCAAACTTCTATACGTATAAATAAATACTAAACGAACTCAAATTTGAAAAATTTTTACACCATTGGCTTCTATAAATCATGAACTATTTTTAGGAATTTTTTCAGCATTTTTTATTTTTTTTTCAAATTTTAAATTTGAATTTGGGGGCCTTAACGGGGCAGGACCGGGATTTTTTTTTCTTTTTTTTCAAACTTCTATACGTATAAATAAATACTAAACGAACTCGAATTTGAAAAAAAAATTACACCATTGGCTTCTATAAATCATGAACTATTTTTAGGATTTTTTCAGCATTTTTTTAAATTTTAAATTTGAATTTGGAGAATACCTAACCGGACCGGACCGGAACCGGTCCGGCCCGGTTAGGCCCGCGGTTTACCGAGCGGTTTTTTTTAACCCTGGCTCTATCTCAATGATCTTCTGCGTGCGTGCATGCATGCATGATTTCAGTGTCAATTTGGCATATTCTACTCAGTCTGTGACGATCAGATGCTCTGTTGGAGCTGCCTGCCTATGCCTGTTTATCATATCTTCTCAACTGTAGTAGACACCCAAACAGGAGCGCCGATCGATTTGCCTTCCATCCATCCGATCCTCCCAAAAGAACAAGATATCGTCTGATTTTTTTTCTCGCGACGTTTCTCTTTCAATCTTTTGTTTGGACACCTGCAAGTAGCCCTGTAGCATCAGTTTCTTCATTCAAGAGATGACAGCCCCGATCATTACCACTCCTCCTAAAAAAGATGCTCTCCATTAAATACCAGAAGAATTGGAGAAAAAACATTCATGGACAAGATCGTAGGCCCCCAGATGGTCCTGTACAGTATACGTCGGCTAATAAGTTTGCGGGGCACCGAATTTCTGCAGTGTTCCACTCAAATTCGAATGAACCAGGAGATTAGGACGTTCCGGCGCATCCTTTTAAATCCGTGCAGATATTTTTTCCCTACTACTTCTAGGATAACATGATATCATTGGCCTACATTTTTGTTTGTGTAAGTAATGTGTAATCGCATGATGATGCGGCGACCACCGAGGTTGTGCCTGGGAATCCTTTGTAGACAAGCTAGGGCGAGCACTCTTCCATGTTGGATCTAAGCATATTTTTTCCTTCTTTGAGTAGTGACAGGGGAATGAAATCATTAGAGGTGTTGAACGGAAGCTCCCAATGCAGGATTGGGTGGAAGCATTATTCACACTAGTTGTTGCATGCAGACGCAGCGCAGGTCGATCTCTGCACCCTCCCCTGCCGATTCCCTAGAATTGTCACAGATCACATCACCCGACCCTCAATGATCAGTCCTGCTGCTGTATTGTTTGATGTGACCTATTCTTGTACAAAGGGGGTCAGATTATTTCTGTCAAAATTTTGTCGAACTCACCCGTCCTATGTACGAAAAACTTGATGTTTCATGATTTGCGCTTGAACGAACGATGAAACATGTCGTTTTTAAGAGTGCTAGTAGCTTGGTTTTAAATTTCGAGCTGATCGTCGATGAGCTAGCTAGATACCACTTGGACAGCAGTGCATACAAGAAAAGTACTAAAGTACTTGATCCTGATGATGATGAAAAGGGTGAGCAACGCCGACATGCCAGGTACGCAAAGGGGAGTTTGCATCTTTAGAAGCCAAAAGGCGGGCAGTTTTTGTATTCGTATGTCGCCCCCCGTTCAAACACCTGTCTCGCGGCATCTTCTCTGCATGCACACGCCTTTGATCGACAGCAATACAATATACAAACATTGCCCGCCAAGGAGTGGCCGCCAAGTGGTTCCAGCACGGCCGGCCGGCTCTGTTTGAATCCCAGATCTGGAGCCCTTTTGTTTTTGTTTTTGTTTTTGTTTTTGTTTTTGTTTTTGTTTTTGTTTTTGTTTTTGCAAAAGTATATAGCTAGCGGTCGTCACTGCCAGTATATATACGTACTTGTATATTGCTTGCTTCAACCATTCCCTCGATCGGCTTTTGTTTAATTAAGCAGGCCAGGCGGCCGATCCAGTGGAAGTTTTACATTAGTACTACATTACATGAGTTTGGGAGGTGTGTGACTGTGTGATGCTGATGATGCATCATGCATGCAGCTCATCAGTGGAACCAGGTCTTGTCTTGATGCCCTGTGTGTCAGCAACATCAGCATTAATTGCGGGGCTAATGAAGAGAAAACAAAGACAGGCCACATTAAAAAAACATGGAGGAAAAGGTACATTGCTAGTTTTATTATTTACGCCGGGATTGGAATTCCGGAGGATTTTCAAAACAGTTACAGTACTGTGGATGCAGTATCTGCCAGTGCTATTGCTGTGACATAGTATCATTTAGTTGTAACAGGTGATACTATTAATTGTGATATAGCGTGAGCGTGAACGTTTCAACTTGTACGTACAGTACGCGCTTCGTAGAGCAGAGCAGTTCATCAAAGGAAACTGCTACCAGGACCAGGAACTCCGAACAGATACCGGTAGTACTGTGGCACTGTGCATTGTCACGCAAGGCCAGGCTGCTTGCTTCCGATTCCTGACCTGACGGATTGCCGGCTGATGCGATGCGTTGCGTTGCGTCGCGGCGCCTGGCGCCTGGCAGCAAGCCAGCAGTACAGTACAGTACGTACCATTTTTTTTTACTACACGCCTGCGCACGAACTCGACAATGATTCCGTGCCATGGAGCAGACGAAGTCGCCCAGCATCAGGGCTTGATTAGTTCCTGAAATATTTTGCGAAATGTTACTGTAGCATTTTTCGTTGTTATTTGATAATTAGTGTCCAATTATGGTCTAATTAGACTTAAAAGATTTGTCTCGTGAATTTCGTCTAAACTGTGTAATTAGTTTTATTTTTTATCTATATTTAATACTCCATACATGTGTCAAAGATTCGATGTGACGGAGAATCTACTGTTTTTTCGTAAAATATTTTGGAACTAAACGAGCCCTTAGTTTAGCGATGCCAATGATAGGAATTACTGTAGTGGAAGTCCGGATCAGCGCTCCTCCGAAGCCGGCGGGCAGCCAGTAAAAACCGCAGTCCGCGTACGGACGGAATCACCGGAGCGCAGAGGAGGCGCGCCTCTGACCTCTGAGTGGCTGGCCGGGGCATTTCACTTCGCGAAAAGTAGGTGAAAAGTTACTGTAACATCTTTCGTTGTTATTTGGCAAAAATTATCTAATCATGGACTAACTAGGCTCAAAAGATTCGTCCCGACATTTACAGACAAACTATGCAATTAGTTATCTTTTTTATCTACATTTAATGCTCCATGCATGCGTCGAAAGATTTGATGTGATGGGTGGAAGAGAAAATATTTTGGGTTGGGATGGGGAAGTGAACAAGGCCCTAATCCCCTGTCAATGATTGCCTCGGCCTCCGCGCCGCGCCCATCCCGCGATTGATGTTATATTAGTTTATATAATTAATTAGTTAAACAAACAACGCCCGGTCGCCCGCCCCCGGCGTCTCGTCCCAGCCATGATCGCAGGCGGCAACGAGCCGAGCCGAGCAGGGGTAAGTGGGCGGGGGTTAGCTTAGTTTATCCCCGCCACGTGGGTCTGCGGCTAATATAATCGATCGCTCGCAAAAGATAACAGTCCGGCTGGCTGGCTGGCTGGCTCGCCCTCTCCATTCGTCGTGGTCGTGGCGCCCGGTCAAGATCTAACCACCGCTCGCTAGTCGCTAATCGCCATGGCCACCACTCCACCTTCCCCCGCGTCAGAATAATACTGCCTGCTAGTATTGTGTACCCATTCCCGCCCATCGGATCGCGATTCGCGATCGACGTCCCCCGCCGCGTGGCCCCGGGTCCCACCGCTAATCTCCCAACGTATTAGTACTTACTACTAGTCTACTGCTAGGTACGCCTTCGTGATCGATCGCCAGTTGATCCGTGGCGTTGGAGCTGGATCTCTAGCGCTGTCTTTTCGAGCGATCGCGTCGTCGATCGGTTGCTTACAACTCATCATGGCTGCATTAGTTCACGTAATTATTGGCAAAGCCACAGCTAGGAGTACTGTATGTTTGTTGCTGGTAGTGCGACTCGCCGACTCCACACACACCGTACCGTGAGCGGAGCGCGCTGGTGCGGTGCAGTGCGTGTGTGTGTACGTGCAGTCGTCGTCGTCCTCCTCTCCTACTACTCCATCTCCACTGGTGATGATGTGGAGCGGGGACGAGAAAGCTGCTGCCTTTTTTACCGGTGCCTGTCTTTGCCTGTGGCAGGCTTCTTTTTTCCCGCTCGCTGCCTGCTCCTCCTCGGTAACATGGCCTCCAATCATTGAGCTGACGAGGAGGGGGTGGGGAGAGAGACAGTAGCGAGTACCGCACTCGTAAATACTGCAGCTGACGCTGTTGCCTGTTGCTTGTATCTGTAGCCGTAGCAGTATGCTATCGGGTAGTAACTGCCACAGAGACAGAGATAAAAAAAAAAAGCTTTCAAGCGATGGTGAGCGCGTGAGCAGGGGATGCGGTAAATTAGGGGCGGAATCACCGTACGGTTCCTCGAGACATGCCGCAGAGGCGAGGTGATGGCGTGATTACTGTCCTAATTGGACAGGGATGCCATTGGGACTTGTTTCGCTGCAGGAGGCAGCGCTGTGGCCGCTCTCGTAGACCGGTCGTAGTACTAGGACTAGGGCCTTCTGGTTTAGATTTCAGAATTCAGGCCGTGTTTAGTTGGCTTGATTTGGGCCCTCCAAAATCTGCACAGTGGATTCTTCCACACTGTAGCATTTTGTTTGTATTTGTAAATTTTTATCTAAACGTTGATTAATTAGGCTCAAAAGATTCGTCTCGCAAAGTACAACTAAACTGTGCAATTAGTTTTTGATTTCATCTATATTTAGTACTCAATACATGTGCCGGCATTTTGATGCGATGGTGAATCTTCTTTTTGCATAGTAGATTTTGGGGAAAAATTTGGGATGTAAACAGGCCCTCACCCTCAAATTTTACTATGCAAAAATAAGATTCCCCATCACATCAAAATGTCGGCAAATGCATGAAGTACTAAATGTAGATGAAATCATAAACTAATTGCACAGTTTTGTTGTACTTTGCGAGACAAATATTTTGAGTCTAATTAATCAATTTTTAGACAATTTTTTGCACTAAAAAACAAAAGTGCTACAGTGTTCGAGGGTGGCACTGTGCAAATTCGGCCACCCCCGAATCAGGTAGGGGCTGGTTTAGATGCAAATTTTTTTGCAAAATGGGTACTGTAGCTTTTTCGTTGTTATTTGGCAAATATTGTCCAATCATGGTCTAATTAGGCTTAAAAGATTCGTCTCGTCCATTTCGTCTAAACTATGTAATTAGTTTTATTTTTTATCTATATTTAATGCTTCATGCATGCGTCTAAAGATTCGATGTGATGAGAAATCTATTGTTCTTTTGCAAAATTTTCTGCATCTAAACTGGGCCTGAGTAAACAAGGCCTAGTAGATGCTCGGTGCTCGCAGTCGCAGACCCTTGCAGCTGACATCCTCCTAGTCCCGTCCCAGTAAAAACTGAGCAGTGAGCGCAGAGCACTCGGCTCTCGAGCGCCGCTGTAAAAAGCAAAGCAAGCTGCCCTGGGGGCTGGGGCTGTCTGTGCTCCGCTCCCGTCCGGGGTCTGTGAACGCCTGAGCAGCGGCACGACGCGGAGCAGACGCCCAGCAGAGCTGTGGCTGTACTGTTGCGTACTCCCACACATGTCAAGTAGGAGTACAGTTCAGTTGAGCATTGAACGCGCAGGGCTTAGACTGTCCTCGAGGCCCAAGGGAACGTCAGTCGGTGATCCTACGCAGCTACGCTAGCTACAGGTATCGCTGGGTAGTGCAACTGTTGCTGTCACTGTAACTGAAGATGATGAACTGCGTTCCTTTCAGCATTTCCTCCGAATCTGGTACGAGTTGGCAATGCAGTGGCACTTACTGCTGCTTTGTAAGTAGTAATTTTGAGCGTACTAACAGTTACCAAGACCATCTTTTTCTTTTAGCTATACGTTGTCCTGACATTATAGATGACTCCCCAACAGTTGAGTTGAAATGCAGCGTAACAGCACACAGCAACGGTGAACAGTGCTCAAGTTACAATAGTTCTACCACTACCACCGTACCATGCATGGCACCAGAAAAGAGATGAATGGACACAAAAAACACGGAGCAGACATCAGCAGCCCATCAGGACGTAGGCACACAGTGCTGTGCTGCTGTGGTGTGGCGCCTCCCCTAGCGCGAGCTGTGACTCTGTGAGCACGCCACTGCTGCCCACACTGCCGCCGCCGTCGGCGGCGAGGCGTGCGTCGCGTCGCTTCCGCGCCATGCATGCAAAGCACAGCTCACGAACAGTGTCCGAGGCACGCGATGGGAAACGGCAGGCCTTGTCCGCTTGCCCCCGGTGGCGAAAGCCGAAAGGACGCGACGCCACGGCGAGGCGGACCGGACACCGGAGTCGCGCGGCGCGTTATTCGTCGTTCGTCCCAGCCCGCGCCGCGCACTGCTCACCGCATGCATGCATGCCAACAGTCTCGTCACCCGTGGACGCCAAAGCCATGGACGGAGGGTCGGAGGGAGAATAGTGTCTGTGCCCATGCGCGCAATCACGTCAAATCCGTGGCGTTCCGGACCCAGGGTGATGGCGCGACTCGTGGACTCGTGACTCGTGACTCGTGTGAAAGCTGAAACGCAAGCGCAAGCGCAAGCGCAAAGCCTGCAGGTGTGAAGACTGAAGAGACGAGACGGCGGCGTCCGTACATGCATGCACGACTCTCGGCGTCATTCACGTAGAAAATTGGTCAAAGCGGATGCCAAAGAGGCAGCCTTTAGAGAACGAACCGACACGAGGCGTCTCGTATCGCGTCCAGACTTTTGTGCCCGTCCGTTCAGGTTCGCAAACCTCAACACTTTACTTTTTCAGACGGTTCCGTTGTGCTCCATCGGCACGTCAGACGAACATCTCGTTCTGATGGCACTGGACACTGGTCCAGACACTTGGCGGCACGGACTTCAATCTGCTGTGCGTGCGTGCACGGAGCGGCTGCAGAGGTCAAAAAAAGATGGGTAGTGTAGCAAAACACCCCCATGGGCGCATGATGCGTCAGGCACTCACTCAGACGACAGCAGCCATTGTGCCTTTTGAGTTTTAAAGCCTGTTATCCTCTCGTCATTGCGTCGGGCGAGAACTGTTTCCTGAGCTAACGAACAGGCGCAGCTCACGTCGCTGAGGACGCAACAGAGCAGGGCCATGTTGCAGCAGCCAGCAGCAGACGCAGCAGTTATTATTCCTTTGCGCCGATGACAAACCGCATGGGATCCCAACACAAGCTGCTCGAGCCATGCCCGCGCACAGTCAGTTGTTGCCTCTGATCTGAACCAGTTCACGTCTCAGCTCAGCAGCTTGTGATAATGTTTCTGGCTGAGCAGCACGCTGCGTGAGGTCGACACATTCTTCTGCGCACAGCAATCAGCAAAGGCAAAACTACAAAAATCCGAGAAGCAAAGGCTGGTCTCAACACTCATGACATTTGAAAATTTTCCAAGCCATGGATCGATGCAACAAGAGTACAAACTGGTGTAATGTTGTAAGACCATGGTAGCTTAGACAAAATCGAGTCTTCATGCGGATCAAAAGGAAACTCTTTTCAGAGCACATAGGCAGTCGGTTACATAGACCATTGGGCAATGGCTTGTTTCTGTGACATCTCTAAAACATAAATTGCCGTGAAGGAAACAGCAACCCTTTCATCTAACGAACTATGTGACGCTGATACACCCTGGAGCTGAAACTCTCCAATGCATTGTATTAGAGTTCACTATCACTTTCTGCCTTTGCACCACCAGATGTCTTTCCGTTGACGGCGATAAGCTCAGTGTCAAAGATCAGAGTTGCTCCACCTATTGTGTACAAAGGTTCCTGTTAGCTTTATCAAAATTCCTACACAGCTCTATAGTCCATGGGCGAGACTGTAAATGCGCATCCGGGAGATGAGATAAAATGGCCATGCTTAAAAATGAGAATCTACACAAATAATTTCTTCACATGGAACCAGCAAGCAAGCAAACAAATTATCAGCCATACCTGGAATCTTCGGTGGGGAGCCTCGCTCACCATAACCCATCTTTGCAGGTATCTTTAGCTTCCGCTTTTCACCGACGCACATACCTAGCAATCCTTGGTCCCAACCTATAGATGAAAACAACAAAGTCGGTTGGCAGATTTAAGATTGCGTGTGATATAAATGGCATATGCCATTTCATCCATTTTTTGGTGACATATGCTTGTAGCCCAATACAGTTTAGTATGGACACTGGACCACAGATAAACATAGAAAGTTTATTGTTATACTAAAGGACAATAACCTTTTATCACTTGACCATTTCCAAGAGTAAATTCAAACGGGTCGCCTCTGTCATAGCTAGAATCAAAAACTGATCCATCAGTGAGTGCCCCCTGCAGCATATCAAGCCTTTCAGCTAAATAAATAATGAGATAGATAGAGAAAGAGGAAAGTGACGTTGCAGGAAAAGTATCAAGGAGTGCTTTAATCAAACATGAAAAGGCAAACCATATATGAGACAAGATATTGAACCTACAAAGATCATACTGCCAAGCAATTAGCACAGTTCTCCAGCATAGCTATATTAATTGTGTGAGTTAAGATATATCTGTATATCTGTAGCACCCATGAGCAAATCCCTTACAGGGCTACAGCACTGAAAAATCAATGTGGAAAATACAGCAAGGCTAAAAAAGTATACAGATCAGATACTTACATGATAATGAACCTTAATTTTGTCTCCTTTGTGTGCTTGCAGGGTACATGACTCAGGCTTGTACTGAAAGGAAGACGAGCAAGACAAAATCAATGCCACACAGAATCAAAAGGATACCTCCTTTGAAAGAAAACTACTGCCTATTCTCATTGATAAATCAAATACTTGATAATAGTGTAACTGTGTAAGAATAAGCAGAAACTGATGACACACAATTCTCCGCTATCACACTCCTTGTCGGCGTTTGGTCCTGCGGGGGTCCTAAGCCAACGAGTGAATCAATGCTGCGTGTCCCTAATCTGGATGGTGATGCAAGGGGAATACACGGAGGTTTATCCTGATTCGGGCAAAAGAAGACCCTACGTCCAGCGGGAGGGGGTATTGTATTTTCTTGCACCTAAGTGCTTGCGTAGGGGTTATAAGCTGTGAGAGAGGGAACCGAGCCCAGGTCTCAGAGAAAAAGTGAGAGTACAAAGGAGATTGCTTGAGATGTTGATCTTCTACGGTGGGATGGAGACTGTTTTTTCGTCGTCTGTCGTTCTACGGTGAGAGTAAAAACTGATTCAACATCGGTTGAGATGGTTTGGACATGTCCAACGGAGGCCTCCTGAGGCGCCGGTGCGTAGTGGAGTTCTAAAGCGGGCCGATAATGTAAAGAGCGGTAGAGGTCGACCTAAACTAACTTGGGACGAGTCCGTTAAGAGAGATCTTAAGGAGTGGAATATCCCCAAGGATTTAGCTATGGATAGGAGCGCTTGGAGATTGGCAATCAACGTGCCTGAACCGTGACCTCTTTTTGTCTTGTGCTCTTTTTGTCCCTTTATGTGTCTCTCTGTTTTCTCGTCTCTTTTGGGTTTCATCTCTAGCCTACCCCAACTTGCTTGGGACAAAAGGCTATGTTGTTGTTGTTGTTGTTGTTGTTGTTGTGTCGTTCGCCGTCCCCTTGTAGAGCCCCTGCCTGCCCTTTTATAGGGTAAGAGGGGGCAGGGACGCCGGGGGTGCCCTTGGAGGTGAAGTTTTGTCGATCCCTGTGGAGGTGGCTGTAGCGACGTGCCCCGAGAATGGCCGGCCATCCCTGGACACCATGATGACGTAGAGGATGAGACGGTGAAAAGACTTCGAGTCTTGTGTCACGTCGGCCTTTCTTCCTTGTTGACCGGCGGTGGGTCGAGGACGGGTCGATATGGATCGACGGTGAGCGGATAAGGCCGAGTCCCCGGGATCGCGGGGTACGGTCCTTGTCGTATTCTCCCTCGAGGGTGATCAGTGGCGAAATAGTGCACGGTATGGTGCGTACAGTGACAGGTTTTCACCTCCCATCTCGGGATGAGCGATAAAAAGTGAGATTTGACACCGGTACTGCTTCCATGCCGGTTATTGCTGTAGCCATGATGGTAGGAAGTAGTTGGTAGTCACATTAAATGCTCTTATTTTTGTCTCAGAGTTGGTGAATAAGGTGGGTTGAGTGGGCCGACCCGGGGTCGTGCGAGTCGGAGATTTCCCGGTAGTCGAGGCGTCTTGTCGAGCGAGCCTCGTACGAGTCGGAACGCGGTCGAGGCGTCCCGTCAAACGTGCCTCGTACGAGTCGGAACGTAGTCGAGGTGTCTCGTTTGCTATTTTGGCTCGTCCCGTTTGTGGGTAGCGGTTTTGTTTTTCTTAATCGTTGATTGTGGGTACCCCTTGTTGTAGGTACCGGACACTCCCTAACTCTCACATTGGACTGTAACCGCATATTCTATTTCTTATTATCATGATCCAATGATTCTTAGTTTTCTGTTTGAACTTTGAAGTCGTAGCCATAATCCAAAAGGACCAAAACAGAGGATATATCCTTTTTTTTTTAAAACACGGGGGAGTCTCCCGGATACTCTTAAGAAAGAAGGTGGGCGCCGGGTTTTAGCCCGGGTGGCGTCGCTCTCACCTGGAGTGCTCTTACCAAACGAGCTAGCGCTCGTTCCCCGAGGATATATCCTTTGAATAAGACCCCAAACAGAGTACTTCAGCAGCATTACAATGGTTATCCCTTAAGAGGTCTGACTGGTGAGTCTGTGACTGGAGGCCATAAGTCATCACCCAGCTTGGTGCAGAATCTGGATACAAGGTACTAGTCCAATAAAGTCCTTTTCCACAGGTAGCAATAGGGAAGGAAACCATCTTCAAAACAGGCTAGTTGTTGAGAGGAAAATTTAGACCTCTTCTAGTTTGACTTTTTGAGCATCAACTACAAGAATTTAACGAGCGGTGAACAAGGAACAGTACCACAATCGTTTCCAGTATTCATCTTTGAATGACGCATAATAAAATTCAAGTGAAACTAAGTGCATTCGATGACTCCACAATGTTGCCTTAAAGGGGAAGAAAAGGATCCGATTTTGCAGTGGCAGATCCGTGTAGCTCGCTATCCTAGAATCATCCAATGATCCAATCCGACCCCTTTCTGAACTCTGGCAACCTTACTAACATACTTCAACTCACGCCCACGAAATCGGGGGCTGCAGACTTGGCACTAAACATCTTTGCTAAATGAACGAACCGGTGAACCCCAGATCCGCCAGAATCCGCAAGGATAACAAGCAATTAAACGGGCGCAGAGAGTTGACCGGTTACAGACAAAGCACACACCTTGACGCCGATCTGAAGCTCGGTGACGTCGCCAGACTTCTTGGCCGACGCTGCAGACAAATCGCAAGCAATGACTTCAAAGCAAATCAAGGCAAACGAAGACGATGGCGAACGGCTCAAACGAGGCGATCGAGATTGGACACCTCGTTACCTGTCAGAAGGATGGCTGCGGCGGCGACGGCGGCCGCGAGGCAGATCAGCTGCCGCCTCTTCCCCATCTCGCTCCCTCCGGCAGCCCTGCTCCACAGTCGCTGGAACCTTCTTCCTCGGTTCCTCGTGCCCGTTCGGCTCTTTCTGACTTTCCCAGTGCCGTCGTCCGTACGTATTGGGTCGGAATTGCTTCTCGGTGGGCCCCTGGCCCAGACGCATTGTAAGGCCCATTTCTCGATGCGGGTGGAGTCGTCCACTTTCTTGCTGGGCCTGCCCACATTTCGAGTGGCCTACAAACTTCTCCGTGGCCTGCGAGGCTGCGACAATGGATTATGGATGGATAAGATTGTTTAGCACGAGTAGGCACGCGGGGTCAACGGTGCCCACAGCTTCTACTTGGCCATTACCAGTGAGCTTCGCGAAGGGGTAGATCAAACATAATCCGTCGTTATCGTAAATACTATGATTCATATTGGCGCACGTCATTTTTGTGATTTGAGAACCGGGTAAGCAAGCTACTAGGGTTCAACCGTTCAACTGGTTCAAGTAGACAATGCTAGCTGATTGTGCATCCACGTGGAGTCCAACTAAAATAAACCCACTTGGCCACTCGTTAGATCATCACTTGGGGAACAAAAAGAGCCATTATTATTCATTCAAGGAACGATCAATGGCAAAACACACCCCTAAAAACACACCACACACCGTAAATGTCTTTGTTTTTTCAGTCCCCATAAGATATTTTAGTTGGGAAGGTCCACCATCCGATGTGACAAGTTCAAAATTAACCATTTCATCGCGCACGCACCCACCTAAATCCAATCAATTTTACCAATGGTAATGGTGTCACTGCAGGGCAAGTTAGTTGAGTAAGCTAGCTTGGTCCAATACTCAGGGCCTGTTTGGTAGGGTTCCTCTCCAGCTTCGGTTTTGGCTCCTCCGGAGGAGCCCTACCAAACGTTTCGTAGGGTGATCTATTTTTTAGTGAAAACATAGAAGCCGGAGCCGTTTTGGCTGGCTCCCCCCTTAAGGCATATTTGGTTTGAGAAATAGTATTATGTGTTTATTCCTTTAAATTTGGTGGAATCACCACATTCTTTATGCCTATAATAATTACTGTTAAATTATGAGGGATTGGGTGGTTCTAGATCAACCCATTCACTCCATGAACAAACAAAAAAAAGAAGCAAGGATGGGTAAGAAGAGGATGGTCCACATCGTTTCTCACCAAAACCTCCCCTTAAAGTATGTTTATCCACAGCGTTGCAGCAACAACTTTTGCAGACAGCAAAAAAATAGAATCATACACTTTACTTTTTTTAGGACCAGTCGTTTTATTGGAAGCCTCAGAAAGGTATAGTTACACATATCGGGATTATACTGATAGAAGTATCCTGACTTTGAGAAGAGGACTGGGCGAAGGGACCGTGTGGCAAGCGTGGAGAGCACCCTCTCTGCCTCTCAAACATAATTCAGAAACGAGTCAGGTAAAAGGGTTGGTTTTGGTTCACTATTAAATTTGAGATTTTGCAACAATTTCGTCAATCTTAAGATCCGCCAACCAATTTTTTGAAAGTGTTTATAGGGGTGAGGTGTGTATGCATGTATTTAAAGGGATGAGTATGCGTGCATGTATTTAAAGGTGTTTGTACCGTGTTTTCAAAGAAAAAAACTCATGGTTAAATAACATCATCGGTGGTGGTTTTTGCAATCCTCTAAAAATTAAAATTACCATATATGTGAACAGTACAAGACATTTATACATAATAAGTACTACAATACATTTTTACACTATTTATAAAGAAAGTAGTATAGCTCACTTGCTGCCTTACACTATCTCATCTACAAGCACACAATCATACATACATATACATATACCATATATGCACACTTATTAACAGGATACTAGTATGTAGTACGCCGGTGAAGAAGGTGTAGTGTAATTGCACGCAGATAGTAGACCTTTCGTCGAGGTCGAGAGAGATGCCCGCGAGCCATACATGCATGTTGCGTGCATATGGCACACCGGCCGCTATGTATTTTTGCGCTTCAGTCCCTGTCGTTGAAACTGAACTTGCGGTCAAAGAAGTGGCCGACGGCATGGAACGCCGGCCCGAAGAACCCGCCGCCTCTCCTCCTCTGGTGGTCGTCGTTGTTGCTATCGTTGTCATACCCACCAGGCACGCCGTACACGTGCACCGCCCTGGTGTTGATGTACAACGGCGACCTGGCGCCGTCCTGGGGAGCCCAGAAGGCGGGGGGAGCGTTGTTGTACGGTGCGTCGCCGGCGGTGCCGTAGGGAGCGCTGTTGCCGTAGGCGCCGCCGTAGGGAGAGCGGTTGCCGTATCCGCCACCGCCGTAGTAGGGAGAGCTGTTGCCGTATCCGCCGCCGCCGTTGTAGTGGTGGTTGCCACCGCCGTTGTAGTCGTCGTCGGCACCGCCGTTGCTGTTCCTGTGGTTGTAGCGGTTGTCGCCGCCCTCGTCTTTGCTACCGCCGCGGGCGTTGTTGGTGCCGTACTTGGGGTATTCGTCCTCGGCGTCTTTATTCTTGCTGCCGCTGCTCTTCTTCAGCCGCGAGGACGCGCGTTTCTTCCCACCAGTCGCTTCATACTCCTGGCCTCCGCCACCGTATCCGTACGGCTGGTCGTTGCCGTTGTCCTGCCCGCCGGCGAAGTATGATCTGCTGTTCCACATCCCTGTTGGTAACACACAAGAGATTTGATCAAGAAAAGCGAGAGGATGCTACGAGACAGCAAGTGAAACAGAACTGCTGCTTCTGCTTGCACGTTAATTACTTTGATCCACATACAGGAGCTATATCTAAAGATAGATATTTGGAGACCGGAGATATACAAACAGTAAAAAGTGAAAAGGGAGAGAGGAAAAGGAGAGGCTTTGGTTGGAGCATGCATGCGCCGATGCGCGTTCGTACCGGCAGGTGGAGGCAGACAATAATAGGACCGTGAGCAGCTAGCTGCCTTTGCAACGAGCAGTGAGAACAAGCAGCCTTCATAAAGGACTCCAAGTCAACGTCTACTCAGTTCAGGTCAAGGTTAAAAATGCACTTTTTTTCGCAGACACCCGTCAATTAAGCAGTGCATGCGTCCCCAGCTGTTTCTTCACCTGCGTATATTAAACATTTTTTGCATGACTATAAAGAAATGGTTCAGATTGAATTTCTGATCCGGATAAGAGAAGTATCATCACAAGCAAGTTTATTCACAACACTCCTAGGCTGTGTTTAGTTGAGAAAGTTTGGGTGAAAAATTACTGTAGCACTTTTCGTTGTTATTTGGTAAAATTTGTCTAACTATGGATTAATTAGACTCAAAAGATTCGTCTCGAACTTTACAGACAAACTATGTAATTAGTTTTTTTTTACCTACATTTAATGCTCCATGCATGCGTTTAAAGATTCGATGTGATAGGTAGAAGATGAAATATTTTGGGTTTGCATGGCAACTAAACGGGCCCTAAAGAGCGGAAATTTCTGAGAGCTGAAACAAGTGGCCTACACCTAACACCTCGTGGCAGCCTACTGTCATTGTCCCCGTACGTAATAAGTAGATACGTATCGAGGGGAACTCTGCAAGAAATTTCGCTCGTCGTGACGAACTATTTACCAGAAGCATGAGTGATCGGCCTGGACTAGCAGCTAGATAGAAACCGTCTTGACGAACTATTTACCAGAAGCATGGGTGTGCCTGACCTAGCTACACCTTCCTCGCAATAGAGACATGCAAACTTCAGTTTACATGCGCTTGCACAACTGGTGTGCATATTTCCCAACACAGTGCACGCGGGTCCCCCAACCAATATATGATAAACATTATTGTGCGACTAAACCAAAGAGAAAAATTCATCGGCGGTCCCTGAACTTGGCAGCTGGTGTCACTTAGGTCTTCGAACTTTGAACAGTGTATTTCTGGGTCCCTAAACTTAGCTTCAGATGTCATCTAGGTCTCTGAACTTGGCTTTGGGTGTACTTAGGTCCCCGAACTTTGAACATTATATTTCTGGGTCCCTGAACTTGGCTTCGGGTGTCATCTGGGTCCATGAACTTGGCTTCGGGTGTCATCTAGGTCCCAATGCTGACGTGGCGCGGTCCTACATGTGGGGCCCACATGTCAGTCGGTTATATTTCTATTTTGGGGGTAATGTAGCTACAATTTCTAAAATATTCCAAAAATTGTATCTTTTTCATATGATCTCGGATGAAGATGATTTTTATATAAAAAATATAGCTCTCGACGAGATCTACAACTTTCTAGTTTTGAGTTTTTTTAATGTGAGATCATTAAAATGCTTAAAAAATTAAACAAATTTTCAGTAGTATATTAATAGCGTACAAGCGCTTATCGCCTTGAAAAAATCATATCTTTTTTATGTGCTGTCAAATGGAGATGGTTTCTATGTGAAAGTTGTAGCTCTCGATGAGATCTACGACTTTATAGTTTTGAATTTTTTAATTTGAGGTCGCTAAAATGCTCAAAAAAATTAAACAATTTTTCAAAAGTATATTAATTCCTGAAAATTTGTTTAATTTTTTTGAGCATTTTAGCGACCTCAAATTAAAAGACTCAAAACTAGAAAGTCACAGATCTCATCGAGAGCTACAACTTTCATATAGAAATCATCTCCATTTGACAGCATATAAAAAGATATGATTTTTCCAAGGCGACAAATGCGGGTACGCGATTAATATACTGCTGAAAATTTGTTTGATTTTTTTAAGCATTTTAATGATTTCAAATTAAAAAACTTAAAACTAGAAAGTTGTAGATCTCGTCGAGAGCTACATTTTTCATATAAAAATCATCTTCATCTGAGATCATATGAAAAAGATACAATTTTTAAAATATTTTAGAAATTGTAGCTACAATACCCCGAAATAGAAATATAACCGACTGACATGTGGGCCCCACATGTAGGACCGCGCCACGTCAGTATTGGGACCTAGATGACACCCGAAGCCAAGTTCACGGACCCAGATGACGCCCGAAGCCAAGTTCAGGGACCCAGAAATACACTGTTCAAAGTTCGGGGACCTAAGTGACACCAAAAACCAAGTTCAGGAACCTAGATGACACTCGAAGCCAAGTTCAGGGACCCAGAAATATAATGTTCAAAGTTCAGGGACCTAAGTGACACTAGCTGCCAAGTTCAGGGACCGCCGGTGAATTTTTCTCTAAACCAAAAGTAATGAAGACAAAATGCTCTATAGAAACTTTGCACTTTGTGCAATCAAAGACATGTGTTGAATTGTTTTGATTAAGGCCCTATTTAGTTTCCAAAATTTTGCAAAATTTTTCAAGATTCTTCGTCACATCAAATCTTTGTATGCATGCATGAAGCATTAAATATAAATAAAAAATAAAACTAATTACATAGTTTAGACGAAATTCACGAGACGAATCTTTTAAGCATAATTAGATCATGATTGAACACTAAATGCCAAATAATAACGAAAATGCTATAGTACCATTTCCTAAAAAATTCCACGAACTAAACAAGACCAAAATCCAAAACGATACCAAAATCTAGACTCCCTATCCAACACGTACCTGCTTGGTAGATGTCTTGGTCCACACGTACATCCAAACGAAATTATCGTGATTCGCCCATTCTCAACATGACCGATGTTTGTTTTTACGAATATGGATAGGCATCGTCTATCTGTGTATCCATCGTCATCCCGGCAGCATCAGTCTTGGTAGTGACATATATAAGGGTTAAAGTTTAGCTAAAGCGCACTAGCACACATAAGTTAGCATTATGAATCAATCGATGGATGATACTACATCTATCATCTAGTATGCTTTATCCACACACACACACACACACACACACAAACTACCATACCAAATGTATTCTGTCCTTATACAGGTCATCTGCCAAAATTAGCACTAGTCATTCTCAAGAGAGCTAGCTCGAATTTAAGCACCAATTAATATATCCCAAAGTTAAAACTAAACATACTTGTCTAACATACGATGCCAGCTTAGGATTATAAGATGGATCACCATGATGGATTGTATGCCAAATTATTGCCCGGCCGGCCGATCGATAGCGGCAGGTAAGAGGATAAGATGATTTGTTACGGCACCTGAGACTGTCAATTCCTCAATCTTGTGTTTGACTATTCACCCTCTCATCGATTGCAATGTCTTAATTAGAATAGTAGCGGTCGAAATAAAAGTACCATGCACGCGCGTTTATTTTAAAAATAGATGTATATATATCAACGTTATTATTGTTAACAGCGATGGATTTCACTGTCGCGACTGATCCGATCTTCCCTGACATGCATGCGCATGCATAGTAGATTAGTAGAGTACTGAGCAGTCATTTTGACGGTTTTTCCCCCCTCGATCGTCTTTTCCAAACAACCACACCGTACCTTTAATTACTTTATTACGTTGAATATATGAATATACACTTCACCGACTCCATGACTCGCTCTCGCTATGCTTCGCCGATCGCGTAGACGCGTACGTAAGCATGCACGTCGTATGGGCTGATGAGTGACACGCACCTAGATACCTACTGACAACTTTGTCGCTGAGTAGTAAAAATAACAGATAAATAAGCAGCGTAGTAAACTTTATTTGTTTTCTAGAAGAAATACATAGGGCCCGTTTGACAGAGCATCGTCTCTAGCCAAGAACAGTTTTAGTTGTAGCTTTATCTGTGGAGCAGATTCATTTAGGGAGCTGAATCAGTTTTTTTTTTGACCGTTTGACAGAACAACTTTGGTAGCAAAAAAAAAGGTGAAATGTTAATAATACCCTTATTTTTTTCCTTTTTCACTCCCCAACCTTATCCCTTCACCCATCCCCACCGCAGACCGCACGTCATCTCCTTCTTCTCGAGCCGTTCGTCCAACCCGCACCTCCCCAACGCTGCGATGTATCCTATCGTGCCCAACACCGGCCGCCTCCGCTCCTGCCCTGCTCCTCCCCAACGGCGCGCTGCCTCCGCTCCTCCCCTGCTCCTCCCTAACGACGCGCCGCCTCTGCTCCTCCCCAATGGCACGCCGCTTCCCCTCCTCCCCTGCTCTTCCCCAACGCGGGCCGCCGCTGCCTCCGCTCCTCCCCTGCTCTTCGCCAACGCCGGCCGCCTCCACTTCTCGACCACATCAGGCGCGTGCTCGCGGCGCTAGCTCATCCGCTCGTTGCCCTCAGATGCGCCACCGCACCAATGGCTTCCGCCCGACGCCCTGCCTGCGCGGGGGCAAAGGAGGCCATGGACGCGATGGGCCTTGCTACTGCCAGACGAAACCGGAAGAAGCCACAAATTTTAGCTCCTGCTCTCTCTCCTCCCGTCTCAGCGGAAATTCCGAGGCTTCTTCTTGGGATCCGGCCAGCTTGGAGGCGTTTGTACCATACGGGGCATAGTCAGTTTAACTGTGTGGCTGATGAATAAGCAGCATAGCCGGCAGGATACGGATCACGATGAGAGCAGGTGGGCCCGACATAGACCAGTTAGCCAGTGACGTGGATTCATTTTATTTGCTGAGCCACGATATGTGTGTGTGTGTGTATATATATATATATATATATATATATATATATATATATATATATATATATATATATATATATATATATATAAAATCTGACATGCTGTCACCATACTAGCTTGATTTAATAACTAATTTTAATTTGCAGGCGAGACCTGTATATATATATTGTTGCTGCTAAAATAAACTACTTTCCAAATCTTTCACCTTAGCGTGGCACGTACTACACCTCCTCCGGATGTGGTTGCTGCCAATCTATGAGCCCGGTTTATATCGATCTGCTGCATCTAAAAGTACAGTAATTTACAATGGACAATAATTGATGAGACTTTGATTTGATTATATGTTAGCATATCGAAGTTCGGTAGCCCCCAGTAACTGGGTGTGCTTCCTGTTCCTGTCCCGAAGGGCCTCTAGTTTTTGAGCCACGTACAAGTGGAGAAAGCACGGGTGATGCTGACAATCTGACATGATGGTAATTAACCACAACAAATCCACGCTTAGCATTATATACTACTATACCACTACGGAGTACTATACTGGATCATACACACTACTTGAGTGGGATGCAAGTCAAGCAAGGTACGTCACGGGTGATGCAGATACTTCTCTCTCTCTCTCTCTTTTTTTGGGTGATGCAGATACTTCTCTTGTGACGGAAGACGCATTCCCGGGCGGCCTGGGTAGTGCGAGGCCTAGGGCACCCCAACGCCCGGGCCCGTCAGGCGTCAGCCCATGATTGCAGTGAGGCCCGCGACTGCGCGAGCGACCTGTTCCTACGGGCCAGCGGCTCTTTCCGTCTGAGGGGGAAAAAAAAAAAAGCGGCTCTTTCCGCGGGCGCATCCTGCGTAGCTCACCGGCTCACTGCCGGTTACGACTACGAACTACCAGATGAGCTGATGAGGCGATGACGCAAGAAAACAGATGAAGTGATGCCGTTAGATCTCCATCGACCACCCTAGAACGACCAAGAAAAAAACAACGATCTCAACTAGCTAGGCAATGCAACGAACAGAACCAGCAAATAATATATCACCTTTTTATGAGCAAAATACTGGATACCCCATGGCCCTACTCCGCTGAAAGCAGAATGTTTGAATGAATTCGAAAAGAAAAAACAAGATCTCAATGCTTCTCAACAGGTAAAAGTTACAAAAAATATGGTAACGGTTTTCATCAGCGACAAGGTGACCAACAACCTTACACATTTACCATTTTATATTTTTATTCCACCCAGTTCCAGAGAATGACACCGATTATAATTCTACTGTAGTGTATAATCATCAAATATGGGATTCTCTAAAAGCACAGATGAGCAGGCCCCTTTCAGCTGAACTAAAAAAAGCGCCGGCACACGCTTCTGGACCACGGTCTCGTGTACAAATTACACATCATGTAAACACATGTACACTAGTCTCAGCACAAAATTACAAGAGGTTAAAGGAAAAATACCCGCAACCACCCACAAATCTCAACAGCGCAACCCCTCCCAACTGGAAGGAGATAGGTCGTGTCTTGTGACTCTCAAACAAATATAGCCCTTGTAACCCTTTTTCCTATGCTGATCAAACAGCGAGATCATCGCTGTTTCATTGATGGAACCATGTCGGAGATGAACTCCAATTACCCAAAGAGGCCACTCGGAGCATATGGTGTGTCCTACTGTCCTCTTTAGCCTAGCAAGTCCTTGAAGAGATTGGGATTGTTCCCTGTTGGTGTCACGCCTACTTGCCTTGCAGTCGCATCCTTTTGCAAGGCATCTTGAAGACTCGGACCCTTCTTTGAAGCCACTGCAGTTGCTCCTTTGTGGGAGCTCACCGAATTAACATCACCTAGAGTGGGATCAGTGGATCCACTAGCCACTCCAGTTGGTACATCATCTGAGAAGATTGACATAAGATCGGGTGCTTTGGAAGTGCTGGTAGCCGGAGTTCCAGAAAGCACCGGAGCAGCCGATGCTGGTCCAAGAAGCCCCTGTAACTGTGAGAAAGGATCAGCCGATGGAGGACTTGATGAAACTGGCTCATCACCCAGATCCAGCAGATCAGGCGGCGGTGCAGCAGGGATCACTTGCTCCTTCACAGGCTGGGCAGACACATTAGTGGTAGCTGCTTTCTCAGTTGAGGGACTGTCCTTTGTTGTCTTTCTAGAAGCTTGTGCTTTCCTATCAGCTTTAGCTGCTGCCGAACCAAAAAGTGAAGCAGCCAGCCGTTGCTTTTCTGCTGAAACTTCCGTGCCCTGTTGTCTTTTAGAACCGTATGAGGACTCCCGTGGCTGCGAACTTGACCCTCCCCCTTCAGAATGAGAGGCCCCATTGGTTGTTTGTTGACTAGACGTCGAGCTTGAGGGTGTAGAAGAGGAATATGTTGGCCTTCCCCATTTCTTTTGGACCCCATCAAGGCGAAGTTTGACACCAAACTCACCAGAAACTGCATCACCTGGTGGTTGAGACTTTGATGTTTGATGGTCTTCCTTATAGTAGCCTGGCTCTGTAACTGGAACAAGGTCAGTAGTTGGTGTGGACATGCTGGTTTGTGAAGTTGCTAGTGGCAACGAAGGTTTAGGCATCTCATAGGCCTCAAATCTAAGAGTATGGGCAGATGTTTCCTGTTGTTCTTGGCTTCTGTAGCTGCCAACACTTGCAACACCAGAGCGTTCACTCTCTGGAATGTAAGGGGACGCACCATTTTCCAAGGCTTGCTGCACATAACTGTTTAGAAATGAGAGGTTTCTGTCGACCTGCAATACAAACATAAATTTACAAGATTGTTACTCTTTATTATAAAAAATAGAAGGGAAGATCCATGTGATGAAAACTCACAATAACCACATTTGGTCACTTGGAATCTCAACCTTTTAACATTGCAATTAAAGATTTAGGGATATATGAGGACCGGGCTATGACGTTGGGAAAAGATAGAGGACTTGAATGTGGGCTAGGGAAAAGTTGCAGGGTTAGGACTAACCTCACCACTCATATCCCTAAGTCCAAACACCCCCCTCAATTGAAAAAGAAACTGTGACAATAGAACATTGAGCTAGAAAACAATATTTCGTTTTTGGAAAATGCATCAGTGGTTCTTAGGGCCTGTTTGGTGGTGTGGCAGAGCTCCAGCTTCAAGGAATGCAAGTATTTGTTGCTCCAAGAAATCTTGGGTCTGGAGGAGGTACATCGAGAGCATTTAATTTATATGAATCATTTTTCAACATTTAGGCTAAATATAATATAAATATTTTAACCACTTTATTTTAGTCAACAAACTACAAATCCAACCTGGATCTTGGAGCTAGAGCTGTGCCAAACAGGACCTGTTCAGGAGTGTCACATAGGCCCCCAAATGAATAATTTGCAGCTCTAGGTCCCCACATTAGCTAATTGGTTCATTCAAGGTCCAAACCACTCTAGTCAGTGCTGATTGTGGCTGGCCTACTTGACATTCATGTCACCCTTTTTTTCATCTAGTGTGGAACCTACATGCTAGATCCCTAGCATCATCTTCCTAATTGTATCATGCATGCCAAATAGGCACACAACCCCCCCCCCCCCCCCCCCCCCCCCTGACACACACACGCACACAACAAGTTTGAGGATCACAGGGAAAAAGAATTATTATAAAGCTCTCCTAACATATTAGATTTAGCATTAACCGATTCAACTCAGAGTACCTCTCTAGGTAAAAACAAAATCCCTCAAGTGCCATAAATAATGTAGACTAACCAATGGTCACACACTTAGAAATGTAGGTCTGTACCACGCATGTGATAAATGTGTAAAATGAAATTCCTGCTCTATGCGGAACATGAAAAGATATGCCCCAACATTCACATCTAGAAGTAAGCAGACTAGATAGTAGAAAAATCAGGTTCATTTAGAAGGATGACACAACACTACCTCAATATCTTCACAGCTTGCATCTGCAGGCATAACACTTTCAACAGCATTTTTGTCCAAGCCTAATAAAGCCTGTAGCTCGTATGCCCGTTGCTGCAAGTCTGTTGAATGTGAAGCTGACAATTCATCTACCAATGTTTGGCACTGCAAGAAGAGAGCATATTTATAGATATTTAAAGTAGAAACTAAAAAAACGCTACCAAATCCACAATAAGTTCTGCGTTTGTGACTTCATTGTAAAATTATGCCTGAAGAAAGTTTATTAATGATTCCATCAGTGGGGCCTCCTTGCCATGGGAATTATATTTACGCCCATATATGTGTGATTCCTATCATATACATTTTAGGGTGTGTTTAGTTCGCGAAATTTTTTGGCTTTGGCTACTGTAGTACTTTCATTTGTATTTGTCAATTAGTGTCCAATCATGGACTAATTAGGCTCAAAAGATTCGTCTCGTGGTTTTCTACCAAACTGTGTAATTAGTTTTTTTTTGTCTACGTTTAATGCTCCATGCATGTGTCCAAACATTCGATGTGACGGGGAATCTTGAAAATTTTTGGGAACTAAACATGGCCTTACATATATGCACGTGGTTCCCAGACAGAGAATATAATGATATAAATAAATTATTTTAGTAAACATTGTCATGAAATCATATGTGATGCAAGCATCCGAGGATATATAAAGAGCTGAATACTCGTGACTGCTTTATATAGTCGGCCGTCCAACTTTGCAATGCTTGATATTACTGCCCGTTTTTAACCAAAATAGCAGTGCTCGCAAAAGCAATGAACCAAACAGGAGACTAGAATAAGAAAATGGCAGTCCATGAGATCAGAACTAATCTTATTTATAATTTCATGAGAAACATGATGCTCTTTCTGTGAATGTGAAGACACATGTAATGAAACAGCGTGGCTTGAAACAGACTAAAGCTCATATTAAATTGATAAGGACAGTGACCGAACTATGAAAAAAGAAAGTTGCAGATGTTCATTTACCTCAGGCAGCAAATCAATCTTCCTTCCAAGAGCGATTTCAAACGCAATTATCTTCAGAATTGCTGAGATTGCATACGCCTTAAATAAGCAAAATCAAATAAACAATAACACCGTACGTCAATAATGGCATACAAAAAGGCATATCAACAACAGAACATAAACTTCCAGAAAAAACAATCAGTAATAGCCATAATATAAAACATTTCCACTTCTCTGGTATAAAGACACTAGATGATTTTTTCACATGTGAAGGAAAAACATTCAGTCATGTACAGTGTGGTCGGTAACATCAATATATGCTTGTATGTAGGGAAAAAACATATACTGCCAAACTATCTTAAGTTTGACTAAGTTTATAGAAAATAGTATCGGCATGCACGACTTCAAACAGGTATACTATGAAAATATATTTCATGACGAATCTAATGGTAATTATATAAATTTGGTCAAACTTGAGATACTTTGACTTAGCACTATTCTAGAATTGCATCCTTTTTGGAACAGATTATATGTTAAATTGGGCATAGAGTTTCAACTTGGCATTGGTAATACCAAAGTCCACACAGTCCCACTAAATAGTTGATCGATAGATTGAACTCCATACCAAGTTTCAGATTATCCAACAACGTGTCATGTGCTGTAGTGTACTCTTCAAATTGCAGAAAAAGAGAGCATCTCCACCAAATATCCTATCTCATCTCCCATACCTATAATTTGTAAGTCCTAAAAGAAGCACCCTTTCTCCTAATTCCTAAATAAAGGAGACAACACTCCCTCCCTTATCCCTAAAGAAATATAGGGCACAAGTTTTAGATAATCTGCTGTTCTCTTATATCCTAAATTGATCTTAAAGTGCTCACCTAAAACAACTTATAGGAGATGTAATATAAGATATCTGGTGGAGTAACCAAAAAAATCTCCAGGGACAATTTCAGATTATCAAACCAAACACAAGTTTTATAACAACCCCAGAACTGAATGGCAGAGTACCTTAACTAGAACCTATTGTCATATTTCAGTATTAAGCATGCAAGTATAAGGAGGCCAAGTCAAGTGATCAATGAAACATGAGCTACGCTACAAAAAAGCATACCTTGACAGTGTCATCAGTGAGGTGGGCCTCTGCCACATCACACAACTTCCCAATAATATAAGAAGCAGAATATTTTCCATCTGCTGTCCCATATTCCCCCAAAACCCAGCATATTATCTGAACATAAAATGAATCAACATAAAATATCACAAAAACTATAATTTTGAATAGAAAGGACAAGGAAAATAACTACCTGCAGGAACGAAGAAGGAAGCTTTGGCTCTCCGACAATGCGGAGATAGGAATCTACCTGTTTAAGCACAAAAGAAGTGTTTTCTTTAGTAGTAAAAAAATGTTATTGGCACTGGCAGATCAAGCAGAGAAGACATGGAAAAAAGAGGTTCAATTGTGGCTATATAAAACATTGTTTACATACTCTAGAATAGAGTTGAACAATAGCATGAATTGAAGCATGAAAGATTGGAAATTTCCTTCAACAGTCAAGTTAGAAACCAGGAGCTATTCGCTTTGGGCCAGCTTTACATAAGTTTCCCAATTCAGCCTATCTCCGTACGGTCATTGGTCAACTAAAGTGAATTTATCAAGCTAAATCGAGGTAAGCCCTTTTGTTTTCGAAATTTCAAGAGAAATTGACCAACTGGGGGATAAAATTATGACCGAAGGTGTATTTATCCACAGTAATCATGTCTGACGTTAAGAAAGTGGCTACAATGAAAGTTTGGTGCTGAGAGTACATACAGCTGACGATCTTAGCTGACTGTCAGCACCTTCATCCTCCTCTCCAAAGCCTTCAGCAATTAGCCGCATCAAATTGTGCGCCACTCTGATGTTGACAAGATCTCCAGCATGCTCAAAGACTTTGTTCATGGTCTGTAAGAAAATAGAGGAAAGGTTCAGCTCTCAAGAAGCAACAAAAGATGCTTGACAACATTTAGGCCAGTACTCATGTAATTACCTGGATGAACCACTGATTGCTAGGCGCAAATTGCTCTGCAAGTTCAACACAACGTGATGCAATTTCTGTCTTGTAATGATGATCAGTTATGTTGATCATGTACTCAATCATCCTATCAACAATCACTTCAACATTTGTTGACTTCGTCATCTTATAAAGAAGCTCAAATGTCTTGCGCTTCAAAGTGTCATCTGGGTCCTATTCACAGGATTACACAGTGAGTGAGAAATCGAGAGTGCTACTGACAGAACACAGTAACAAAAAATGCTAAATCGATGATACAAAGAAATATCAAATATGTATACTAAGGTTGGACATAATACACTGAAAAAAAAAGCATTCTTTGTGTTAAGTTCTGAAAGTAGAACATGACTACAATAAAATGGTTGTGTCTTATTCTCTTGCATTAAGGAACATGTTACACAGATGAACGCTATGGATGGCAGCAACATATCACAGAATCAATATTTGTCATACATTTTTAATGCTTCACATGGCACATCCCTCACCTCTAAGCAATCAATGACAGCAAGCTGGTGCTCTTCTGCAATATCTGGATTTATTTTTATCAGCCGACCAAGAGCATCAATGCCCATGTACTTAAGATTATGACTATCACTCTGCAATCAACGAAAGGGATGAATAAGTTGGTTAGCTTCCAAAGAACACAACACGCCATCTGTTTTCCCATAATAAAGATCATGTGCAAACCTTCAGAAACTTTGATGTTGTTTCAGCTGCAGCCTCTAGCATCTTAGGGTTTGGGAAAATGGATGAAATACAGCATATGCATTCATACAGTATAGCATTGCCAATATTGCTCGCAGTGTCACCCTTCCTGAATATGTCACCCAATATAGTGTACATATGCCCACTTGCTTGTTTATCACCACTACCAAGCACAGCAAGTATCTTCAATAGTTTTATCTGCAAATGACAGAAACAAAATCTAAGGCAGATAGCATGGTGACAACTGAAGTCTTAAACCCATAGAAGAAGCATAACTCTCACTGGCAACCTAGCAACACCTGATAACAAATAAATAATGTTTAATTTAATTCACGTACCTGAATAAACGGTGCAGGCATTTGGTGATAATCATAGGAAGTTGGAAGCCTCCTCTCCGCAACTTGTTTGAGGATGTTAACAAAACTAACAACTAAATCCTTGTACGAATTTGATTCCTCCAAAATCAGGTCATAGAGGGGGCATAGAGTTGCACCCATCACCCCTGGATCATTATCACAGAGCCTCTGTATAGCAACAGATAAATTCAGAACCTCATTGCTCCGTGCAGAGATTAAATAAGAAAAGTTATTCTTTTTTTAAGATAAGAAAAGTTATTCTATCTTGCAAGAATTTAAGAACATTAGTAAATGTACTGCACATGCAAAAATTTCATTTTGGGAAGTCCATCCATATTCGGTCCAAATTTGCAACCTGTGAGTGACATCCTAAACATCAAGGAATGTGAAAAGGGACATTTCTAAATGCATACTAACATTCATCTTAAACAGAATTGGCAGTAGGGTGCCTTTGAGACAAAATTGTAGCTTATGCATGATCATTATGAGCTATTCAATATTGGTTTCGGTCAGTTATTATATTAATATGGACTTAGCACCATAAAAATGAAGGGGAAAAGTGCCGGACCTTGCGGAAGTTGGAGACAAGGTGGGAGACGGAGGAAGGGGATCGCTGGTAGAACCGGTGTAGTGCCATGACGGCCTTCTTCCTCACAGCCTCCTTGGGGTGCGCGAGCAACTCCACGACCTGGGGCAGCACGGCGGGGATGGCCTCCTCACCAATGAGGCGGCACGCGGCGGTGAGCGCTGCGCAGATGACGAGGTAGTTGTCCGACCTGAGGTCCTTCTGGATGGTGTTGACCACGAGGATGACGAGGTCGTGGCGCTCGTCGAGGAAGAGCGCGACGGCGAGGTAGCCGGTCCGCTTGAGCGGGAGCGACTCGTCGTGGGTCATCTTGACGGCGTGGATGTGGCCGAAGGAGGCGTCGTGGCCGAGCATCTCTGCGTAGACGAGGCGGAGGAGGAGCTCCTTCATCTTGCGGCGTGGCACGTCGGGGTCGGCGAGGCGGCGCTTGAGGTGCTCGAGCTCGCGCGCGATGATGCGGTCCTCCTCCGCCTTGGAGCGCGCCTCGCCGATGGACTTGACGAGGTCGAGGAACTCCTTGGACTGCCCCCACCCGCCCTGCGACCCCATCGCCAGCTCCCGCCCGATCGTCCGCAGCTGCTCCATTGCCGGCGCCCGCTTCGGGTTCCTCGGCGGCGCGCGCGTGTGGCTCGACCGCCGCCGGCGACGGCGGAGGTGTCCGGTTGGAGTGGGAGAGTGGAGAGGTGGAGGAGATCTGGATCGGCGAGTGGGGGACTGCCGGGGAGGTGGGTTTGCTTGGAGATCGGGATCGGGATTAGCGACGGACGGGAGGGCCTTCTTTTTTTCCTTTTTTTCCCGTCGTTTTACTGAAATTTGATCTGAATTGCAAGGGAAGTTAGTACAAAACTCTTTTTATCTTTCACTCCTCGATCAGAATCTGCACGAAATATTTAAACCGTGTACTAAACTCTGTTTCAAAATGATTCAACAGTTTAATGTTCAAACTCTCACTGATGATATTTACTTACTTTATATTAATTAAGTGGAAAGTATCCTTAGATTTGGTATCAAAATTACTATAGTGCGTGGCATTATATTTGTGCAAACAAAGTTCTTAGTAATATTGTAAATTGGGTGTCAATAGTGATGCACTTGTATACTTGTTTCCCTACTAAATTGTAGTCCCTCTCACGTCGGATGTTTAAACACTAATTTAGAGTATTAAACGTAGACTAATTACAAAATTAATTACATAGGTTGAGACTAATTTACGAGATGAAAGTCTAATTAGGTTCATATTTAGTCCTTCTAATTAGTATTCGAATACACGATGTGACACCTCCTCAACTTGAGTTACTGGATCAAACATCCCTAATTTATTTTATGCTAGAAAATCTTTATTACAATAGAAAAACCGCAGTACCCATCTCGGAAATGGAGCGGCCGCCAGCCCTCTGCACGCGTGCGGCGTGATATTGACCTCTGCCTAGTGAATTTCAATTTTTTTTAAAAAAAACTCCGTCCAGTCATGCAGCTCAGGATGAAAACGGACGTGATGATTTACGTTACGTCCGCAACCATATACAATATTTTCCTGTCCGTTTTATTTTCTTTTTCAAGATAAACGGAAACGGATCGAAAACAGGATGGAGTAAAACCAGGAACGGAACAAAAGCGGTAGAGCATTTGTCCGTCCGTATTTACGGTATCCTGATTTTTTTGCCAGGATATCATGTTTTTCATCACATTTTTCTTCAATCCGGGATAGAAGCCCAACACTGCATAAATTTGGCCCAAAAACACAAACCGCCGCACGGAGCCACGGACGCGACTTCGCTCGAGTCTCCCCTTCGCGGCACGGCGACGCTGCCTCCCCCGTCCTCCGCAGTTCCGCACTCAACCGTCCGCAGCGCGCCGTCCCGTCTCCCTTCTTGCCCCGCGGCGCCGCCACTCCGCCGCTCGCGGGAATGACGTCCCAGCCCCCGTCGTGCTCCATCGGCGGAAGCCCCCGGATCCCGGTGCCGCTTTCCGCCGAGACCGTCCGCTGCGTAGTGGATTTTTTCAAAATAAATGAAAAACTCCGCCCAGTCAAAGGCGCAACCGTCTCCTCTCCCTTCGTGCCCCGCGGCGCCGCCACTCCGTCGCTCGCGGGAATGCCATCCCAGCCCCCGCCGGGTTCCACCGACGGAAGCCCCCAGATCCTGGCGCCGTTCCAGCTCGCGCCGGACTCCACCGGCGGAAGCCCCAGGACCGCAGCGCCGAGCTCCACCTGCAGAATCCCCCAGATCCCAGATCTCTCCGCCCAGGCCGTCCACCGCGTCGCGCCGAAATGCATACACGCCTCTCAGCCTCCATGTCTCTCATTTTTTTCTCTTAGCCTATACTCGTCAATTGGTGTCTGGATAAAGTGGAGGGCGAAGAGGGCAAGATCCGCGTCGCTAGAACCACGTTCACCCTGCAAATGGGCAAGCAAATGAGGCATCTGAAAGCTCTATGTTTGGTGTTGGTAATTAGTGACAATACCCAAGTGCTAATCATGTGCTTAAGATTGTATGTAGCAAAGAATGATTAGCACATAGCATGGTGAAGCATGATGATCAAGTGTGGATGATGAAGTGCTTACCATGGTGATGGAGTTGGATGAAGATGCAAAGCCAAATCATGGACGCTCAAGGCAAAGGTATCATGTAGGGATTTTTATTTTACATCCAAGACACCATAGAGGGTGTGGATGACATAGGATATATAGCCGTACTATAAAGAGGGGAATTGTCGTATCAATTCTAGTCCTACATGTGCCTCTATGTGACATTTCATTGAGTATATGCATTTGGATAGAGCTAATAACGCCTCAAAAAATTAATTGTGAAAATTCTAACACATGAGCACATGACGGTTTACACATGGTGGTGTTAGCACGTTTGCGAAGGTGTTAGAGTTGTTTTTGATCAACTTCATGAAGAGAGAAATGTTTTTCGGTGTTATTTGGACACTATAATAGCTCTTTGAGTGGAATACTGCTTTGATCCATTGAGAATTGAATTAAATGCTTTAGTGGGTTGAGTAACCCTCTGAGTAAGTTTTCCAAAATATCCAAGATCATCGAAATCGGAGTTCGGAGCTAAGAGATATGCCCGTTTTAGCGCTGGGTGGTCTGCGACGGACGCTACGACAGACGCGGCCACGGAGGGCGACAGACGCGGCCATGGGGGCGACAGACGCGGCCACGGAGGGCGACAGACACGGCCATGGGAGCGACAGACGCGGCCTCGGGTGAAAGCCCAAGTTTGGTTTTGGTAATTAATGACACCAAGTTGCTAATGCCATGTGTTAAGTGTTTTGAGTTAGGCACAAGCAACACATGAGATGAAGGTGTATGTGGCAAGGAGTGGTGGACACAAGATCACAAAGAGATGGTGCATGGACATAAAATGATGATCATGGTGGAGATGCACATAAAAGGAAGGACATGATGATCAAGTGAAAGAGAAGGATCTAAGAGCGCAAGGCAAAGGTATAATTATAGGGGTTTTTTTTTTGCCGGTCTAAGATGAGTAGAGAAGTGATTGACTGGGTTTAGGATACATAGCCGACTATGAAGAGGGGCAATCACGGTTAGCTCGGAAATCAAGTGCCACTAGATCAATGTCTTGAGCATATGCATTAGGATCTAGTAAAGAGCTAACATAACGCCTTGGAAAATGATTGTGAAATGCTAATACACATGCACATGGTGGTGTACACTTGGTGGTGTTAGCACATTTGCGAAGGCGGTGGAGTTCAAGCGGTAGAGAGGGGTTTGGGTTCCTCTCTCCCTCCCGCCGAGCTTGCGAGGCGGGATTCGGTGTTTTTTGGAGAAGTGAAATGCCTATTTTCTATTGCGCCGGAAGTCGGAAAAGAAACGGAGGCGAACGGAGGTCACTGTGGTGACCGGACGCTGCACCGGACGCGGTCACGGTATGACCGGACGCGTCTGGTCAGTGTTCAGCGTCTGCGCGGTTTTTAGTTTGATGATCGGACGCGCAGCGCGTCCGGTCACTGACGACCGGACGCGTCCGGTCATCCAGGGAGCTTACTGGACTCTAACCGGACGTGGGCACTGTCGCGTCCGGTCATTGCGAGAGACGCGTCCGGTCGTTGTTTAGTTGTGCGCTACTCAAGTTGATCAGCGCGTCCGATCAGTTGCGGGACCAGCGCGTCCGGTCACACCCGGCGCGTCCGGTCAGTACGACCAGCGCGTCCGGTCGGTGTTTCAGATTTTAGCCATTGCGCGACTGGCGCGTCCGGTCAGTTTGACTAGCGCGTCTGGTCAGCGCGACTTCGGCTGGTTAAAGTTCCTAACGGCTATATTCAAAGGGGTACGCTATAAATAGAGGTTGGCCGGGGTTTGAGGGTAACTCTTGCACATTTTGAGACCTAGAGACATACTTTGAGCTAGAGAACAACCCCTCCACTCATCTCTTTGCATAGTTGCACATCTTGAGTGAGATTGAGTGAGATTCAAGTGCATTGCTTGAGAGTTGCATTCTAGAGGCACTTGATCTTCGAGTTGCTGCGGATTTCTTGTTACTCTTCCGTGTTTCCCGACACGGTAGACGGCTTGGAGCAGCGGAGGTGATTGAGCTAGCAATTGGAGATTGTTGGAGCCTTCACCAAGTGTTGTAAGGGGTTCTTGATCCTTCCCCGCGGGAGTTCGTGAATTGGATACTCTAGTGGAGCTCGTGGCTTGGAGGATCCCCATCTTGTGTGCGGTTGTGCGGCGCCCGCCGAGGGCTCGACTCTTGATAGTCGATTAGCTCGCGAACCGACAAGTGGGTGTATCGCCACAACGGGGAGTAGCTTGCCGGGAAGCAAGTGAACCTCGGGATAAATTCTTGTGTCATTCTCTTCCCGAGGATTTCTCTTGTGTTTTTGATTGATTGGTACTTCTCATCTCTACACGGCGGTATAATCTCTCAAAGCTCTTCTCTTGTATTACTTCTTGTTTCTAGCTTGTAGTTGTTGTTGTGTTTAGTGGATAGCCTTGTACTAGACTTGTGTAGGTGGCTTGCTTAATTAGTTAGAGCTAGTGCTTTTTGCTTTGCCACCTTTCGTACTAACTTGTGGTTAAGTAATTCTTGTAGAAGTTTTTAATTAGGCTATTCACCCCCCATCTAGCCTATTTGGACCTTACAAGTGGTATCAGAGCCGAGGCACCGTTTATTTGAGGCTTAACAACCTACGGTGAAAAAGAAATGGCTCAATTAAGCTTGCACATCAACAACACCAAGAAGACACCTCACTTTGATGGCACAAATTATGCATATTAGAAGGTTAAGATGACCGCACACCTCAAGTCAATCAATAGAGAAGTGTGGAAGGTCACCGAAACAAAATTTGAGGTTGCTAATCCGGAAGCACCTACACCGGTGGAAGAGAAGAAGCTCTAATGCAATGACATTGCCATTAGTGCTCTTCATGAGGCATTAGATAACAAGACCTTTGAGCAAGTGAAGAACATTGAGATTGCTCATGATGCTTGGCCAAGCTAGAAGAAACATTTGAGGGCACTGAAGGCACAAAGACCGCTAAAGCATATATCTTGCAAGAAAATTTTTCAAGCTTCAAGATGCAAGATGATGAGAGTGTACCGAAGATGTTTCATAGGTTGCAAGTCATTGTCAATGAGCTCAAGGCACTTGGTGAGGAGGTCAAGGACAATCAATTCTCTATGAAGTTCTTGAGAAGTCTACCCAAGAGATTTGATACATTAATCACCGTGCTAGTGAGGACTACATTGAAGGATTCAACTCCTCAACAAATATTTCAAGAAGTGATGACCGATGATTCATATAGAGAAGATGATGAAAAGGATGAGTTGGTCAAGAAGAAGAAGAAAGAAAATGAGAAGAAAGATGATGAAAAGAAAAAGAGTGTGGCATTCAAAGCCACCACATCCAAGGGCAAATCTAAGATTGAATCATCAAGTGATGAAGACTCAAGCTCTTGTGATAGTGATGACATTGATGAGAAGATGTCTCTCTTTGTCAAGCAATTTGGCAAATTCATGAAGAAGAAAGGCTTTCGTGCAAGGAGGAAGAACTCATCCAAGAAGAATGAGCATACCATGAGATGCTTTAGATGCCATAGCAAGGACTATCTCATTGCAAAATGTCCTTATGATAGTGATGATGAAGATGCTATCAAGAAGGAGAGAAATAAGCAAAAGAAGAAGCAAGAGAAGAAGGAGAGCTCTTATAAGATGAAGAATGGTTCTCATGTTGCTACATGGGATAGTGATGATTCCTCAAGTGATGATGAGGATGACAACAAGAGTAAGAAGGGACATGCTAGCATTGCCATCCAAGAGAAGGTCTCCCTTTTTGACACTCCATCGTGCTTCATGGCTAAGGCCGCTAAGGTATCATCCGATGATGAGAGTGATCATAATAATGATAGTGATAGTGATAGTGATGAAGAAGAATTCACTAAAGATGAACTAATCACTATGCTAGAAGATTGCACTTAACATTTTAAAGAATCTAGAAAGGAGTGCAAGGGCTTGCTTAAAGAAAAGAAAAACCTTATGCAAGAACTTGATGAGCTTAGGGCATCTTATGAGAGTCTAAAGGTAGACCATAAGAAGCTTCAAAAGTCTCACACTAAGCTTGAAGACGCTCATTCCTCTCTAGTTGAAAAATGTGAAAACATGCCAACTAATGTTGAGAAAGCTAAAACTTGTAACATAGACATATCATGTGATATAATTGATGAATCCTTTCATAAGCCTATTGTTGTTGCTCCCACTAACTCTTCATGTAGCGCATCTACATCATTCTCATCTAGTAGTGATGGTTTCACTTATGACTCCACACTTATAGTTGAGAATGAAAATCTCAAGAAGGAGGTAAAAGAGCTCAATCACACATTAGCTAAGGCTTATGGTGGTGAGGACCGCTTGCTTATGTGCTTGTATAGCCAAAGAGCTTCTCTCTACAAAGAGGGATTGGGCTATAACCCCAAGAAAGGCAAGGCCGCTTTTGCTCCTCACAAGACTCGTTTTGTGAAGAACAATGATAGCTATTGCAAAAGTTGCATGCAAGTTGGTCATATAGAGCAACAATGCATGAACAAGAAATCAAATGCTAATGTATCCTCAATTAAGTTTGATTCTTTCTATATGCTTACCAAGGGTACAAATGATGTTCATGCTAAGTTCATTGGTGCACCATGGATGGGCTCAAAGAAGAAAGCCATTTGGGTACCAAAGAGCTTAGTCTCTAACCTTAGAGGACCCAAACAAGTTTGGGTACCTAAAAGGAATTGATCTTGTCTTGTAGGTCAATTACAAAGCCGGAGGAAGGCATTGGGTGCTTGATAGTGGGTGCACTCAACATATGACCGGAGACTCTTGTATGTTCAATTCAACTGATACAAGTCAAAATGGTGGTTTTGATGCTATCACTCTTGGCAACAACAAGAAAGGCAAGGTCAAGGGGCTTGGTAAAATTGCTATCTCAAATGACTTGAGCATTTCTAATGTGTTGCTAGTTGAGAGCTTGGATTTCAATCTTTTATCGGTGGCATAACTTTGTGATCTTGGCTTCAAGTGCATTTTTGGTAGTGATGATGTTGAAGTCATAAGTGTTGATGGATCAAATTTGATATTCAAAGGATTTAGACATGGAAGCTTATACTTGGTTGACTTCAATGATAGTAAGACACAATTGACATCATGCTTGCTTAGTAAATCTAGTATGGGATGGTTATGGCATAGAAGGCTTGGTCATGTTGGAATGAAACAATTGAACAAACTTTTGAGGCATGACTTAGTTAGAGGCTTGAAGGATGTCACTTTTGAGAAGGATAAACCTTGTAGTGCTTATCGAGCTGGCAAACAAGTTAGAAATTCACATCCTAGTAAAAGTAAAATGAGCACATCAAAAGCATTTGAGCTATTGCACATGGACTTGTTTGGGCCAACAACATACACTAGCATTGGTGGCAACAAGTATGGTTTTATGATTGTGGATGACTATACTAGATACACTTGGGTGTTCTTTCTCTATGACAAGAGTGATGTTTATGATCTATTCAAGTCTTTTGTCAAGAGGGTGCAAAATGAGTTTGAGACTACCATCAAGAAGATTAGAAGTGACAATGGTAGTGAGTTCAAGAACACAAGAATTGAAGATTTGTGTGATGATCTTGGTATTGGACATCAATTCTCACCAACATACACTCCTCAATCTAATGGTGTAGTTGAAAGAAAAAATAGAACCTTGATTGATATGGCTAGATCAATGCTTAGTGAATACAATATGAGTCATTCATTTTGGAGTGAAGCTATCAACACAACTTGCTATTATAGTAACCGTCTCTATTGCCTTGGGAAGCTTGGAAAGACACCATATAAGCTATTGAATGGAAGAAAGCCCAACATTGCATACTTTAGAGTGTTTGGTTGCAAATGCTATATTCTCAAGAAAGGCACTAGATTGAGCAAGTTTGAAAAGAAATATGATGAAGGGTTCTTACTTGGTTATTCTACCACAAGCAAAGCATATAGAGTTTGGAATCTCACAAATGGCACCTTAGAAGAAGTTCATGATGTTGAGTTTGATGAAACCCAAGGATCTCAAAATGAAGCTCAAAACCTTGATGATGTGAGAGGAGATCAATTGTCAAATGCAATGAAGAATATTGACATTGGTGATGTGAGGCCAAGACAAGTTGATGATGATGATATTCATGTGATCAACCAAAGTGTGCAAATTGATATAAATCAAGCAAGCCCTAGTGGTACTCATGATGAAGCTCAAGTTCAAGGTCAAACAAGTGAAAGCAATCAACTCCCAATACTCCAACCTACTAGCATTGCAAGAGATCATCCGTTGGACCAAATCATTGGTGGAATTCAAAGTGGTGTTCAAACTAGATCAAGATTAGCATCCTTTTGTGAGCATTACTCATTTGTCTCATTAGAAGAACCAAAGAAGATAGAAGATGCATTGAAGGATTCCGATTGGGTGAATACCATGCATGAAGAACTAAACAACTTTGCTAGAAATCAAGTTTGGAAACTTGTTGAGAGGCCAAAGAACTACAATGTGATTGGTACTAAGTGGGTCTTTAGAAACAAACAAGATCAAGATGGCATGGTTGTAAGGAACAAAGCAATATTAGTAGCACAAGGATACACTCAAGTTGAGGGTCTTGACTTTGGAGAGACATATGCACCGGTTGCAAGATTGGAAGCAATTAGAATCTTATTAGCATATGCTTGTGCACACAACATCAAGCTCTATCAAATGGATGTCAAGAGTGCATTTCTCAATGGCTACATCAATGAAGAAGTTTATGTTGAGCAACCTCCCGGTTTTGAAGATGACAAGAAGCCCGACCATGTTTACAAGCTAAAGAAGGCATTGTATGGTTTGAAGCAAGCACCTAGAGCATGGTATGAGAGGTTGAGGGACTTTCTCCTCTCTAAAGGGTTCAAGATGGGAAAGGTTGACACCACTCTCTTCACCAAGAAGCTTGGAAATGACTTGTTTATGTTGCAAATCTATGTGGATGACATTATCTTTGGATCAACTAACCAAGACTTTTGTGAAGAGTTTGGAAATATAATGGCTAATGAGTTTGAGATGTCTATGATTGGAGAGCTTAGTTACTTCCTTGGACTTCAAATCAAGCAAATGAAGAATGGCACTTTTGTAAGTCAAGGCAAGTACATCAAGGACATGATCAAGAAGTTTGGATTGCAAGATGCTAAGCCAATGAGTACTCCAATAGGCACTAATGATCAATTGGGTATTGATGCTAGTGGAAACATGGTAGATCAAAAGCTATACCGGTTTATGATTGGAAGTTTGCTCTATGTCACCGCTTCTAGGCCGGATGTGATGTTTAGTGTGTGCAAGTGTGCAAGATATCAAGCTTCACCTAGAGAAAGTCACTTGAAAGCAACCAAGAGGATATTGAGATATCTTAAGGGCACTCATGATGTTGGATTATGGTATCCTAAGGGATCTAACTTTGAGTTGATTGGATATTCGGACTCCGACTATGGTGGATGCAAGATTGATAGAATGAGCACAAGTGGCACTTGTCAAATGCTTGGAAGGTCTCTTATTTCATGGTCATCAAAGAAACAAAATAGTGTTGCACTATCTACCGCCGAGGCCGAATACATTAGTGCCGGTAATTGTTGTGCACAATTGCTTTGAATGAAGGCCACCTTGAATGATTTTGGAATCAAGTTCAAGAATGTACCATTGTTTTGTGACAATGAAAGTGCTATCAAGATGACATAAAATCCGGTTCAACATTCAAGAACCAAGCACATTGATATAAGGCACCACTTCATAAGAGACCATCAACAAAAGGATGATATTAGCATTGAAAGCATTAGCACCGAAGATCAATTAGCCGACATATTCACAAAGCCACTTGATGAGAAAAGATTTTACAAGTTGAAGAATGAATTGAACATACTTGACTTCTCTAACTTGAAATGAGTGCACCCCCACATTCTTATATGACATGCCTCTCCTCCGATAATGCAAGGTAAAGTTGTTTGGCATATCATTCATACTTTGCTAAGGACATGGTTAGAACATATAGACATATTTGCATAACAAATAGGCTCATTCATGAAATTCTAATGATTTTAATGTATATATGGTACCACTATTGCTTCTATGTTTGATTGATCTAGTGGTAGCATATGACATGTTTGTGTGCCTGAAAACCTAGTGTTAAATCTAGAAAATGAGCTCATGATGTGTAACTCAACATGCTCAAGATAACCCTTATACTTTATGAGGTGTGAAGAAGCTTGTGCTTGGATCAAACTGAATTACATATTCTAGGCAAGTGATCTAGATTGAACCATAATTTAGACTCCCTCATATTGATTGACTTGACTCTCACTAAAATTGACACCTTTTTTTGGTGATTGTTGACAAAGGGGGAGAGAAAAGTCACAAATATATTGCAAAAAGAGAATAAGATATAATAAGGGGGAGAGAAAAGTCACAGGGGAGAGAAAAGTCACAAAGATAAAAAGTTAAGTTACAAAGGGGGAGAAAGGGATCAATTAAAATTGAGCACACAAGTAGGAGGAGCAAGCTCATGAATTATTTGTTGCATTTGTATGTGCATTAACATGATGAATTGTTGCATTGCAAAGCTTAAATTCATATTCATGATTGTTTGGTGTTTGTTAGAAATAGAACATGAATGATGATTTGTTGAGAGTAGCTTTACAAGCGGTATCTAGACACCTTGGCTTATAATATTGATCTCATGGGGTACTTTAGTGTTTGTGATCTTTACAAGTGATGTATTACAAATGGTGTCTAGCTACGTCGATGCTAAGGATGGTATATAAAGGCAACTCCGATTGGTATCACGCTTCAAAGGTCCATTCTATATACCTTAGCATCAATTTGATAGTAGTAACTCTCCCAAATTTCAAATCCATACATATGTGCATAATTGAACCAAACTCATGGAAGCACATATGTAGGGGGAGCTAATACTATCGAAATTGAAAATTGATTTTATTTCATATCTTTGTGATGGTTGTCATCAATTACCAAAAAGGGGAAATGTTTTTCGGTGTTATTTGGACACTATAATAGCTCTTTGAGTGGAATACTGCTTTGATCCATTGAGAATTGGATCAAATGCTTTAGTGGGTTGAGTAGCCCTCTGAGTAAGTTTTCCAAAATGTCCAAGATCATCGAAATCGGAGTTCGGAGCTAAGAGATATGCCCGTTTTAGCGCTGGGTGGTCTGCGACGGACGCTGCGACAGATGCGGCCACGGAGGGCGACAGACGCGGCCATGGGGGCGACAGACGCGGCCACGGAGGGCGACAGACACGGCCACGAGAGCGACAGACGCGGCCTCGGGTGAAAGCCCAAGTTTGGTTTTGGTAATTAATGACACCAAGTTGCTAATGTCATGTGTTAAGTGTTTTGAGTTAGGCACAAGCAACACATGAGATGAAGGTGTATGTGGCAAGGAGTGGTGGCCACAAGATCACAAAGAGATGGTGCATGGACATGAAATGATGATCATGGTGGAGATGCACATAAAAGGAAGGACATGATGATCAAGTGAAAGAGAAGGATCTAAGAGCGCAAGGCAAAGGTATAATCATAGGGGTTTTCCTTTTGCCGGTCTAAGATGAGTAGAGAAGTGATTGACTGGGTTTAGGATACATAGCCGACTATGAAGAGGGGCAATCACGGTTAGCTCGGAAATCAAGTGCCACTAGATCAATGTCTTGAGCATATGCATTAGGATCTAGTAAAGAGCTAACATAACGCCTTGGAAAATGATTGTGAAATGCTAACACACATGCACATGGTGGTGTACACTTGGTGGTGTTAGGACATTTACGAAAGCGGTGGAGTTCAAGCGGTAGAGATGGGTTTGGGTTCCTCTCTCCCTCCCGCCGAGCTTGCGAGGCGGGATTCGACGCTTTTTGGAGAAGTGAAATGCCTATTTTCTATTACGCCGGAAGTCAGAAAAGAAACGAAGGCGAACGGAGGTCACTGTGGTGACCGGACGCTGCACCGGACGCGGTCACGGTATGACCGGACGCGTCCGGTCAGTGTTCAGCGTCTGCGCGGTTTTTAGTTTGATGATCGGACGCGCAGCGCGTCCGGTCACTGACGACCGGACGCGTCCGGTCATCCAGGGAGCTTACTAGACTCTAACCGGACGCGGGCACTGTCGCGTCCGGTCATTGCGAGAGGCGCGTCCGGTCGTTGTTTAGTTGTGCGCTACTCAAGTTGACCAGCGCGCCCAGTCAGTTGCGGGACCAGCGCGTCCGGTCACACCCGGTGCATCCGGTCAGTACGACCAGCGCGTCCGGTCGGTGTTTCAGATTTTAGCCATTGCGCGACCGGCGTGTCCGGTCAGTTTGACCAGCGCGTCCGGTCAGCGCGACTTCGGCTGGTTAAAGTTCCTAACGGCTATATTCGAAGGGGTACGCTATAAATAGAGGTTGGCCGGGGTTTGAGGGTAACTCTTGCACATTTTGAGACCTAGAGACATACTTTGAGCTAGAGAACAACCCCTCCACTCATCTCTTTGCATAGTTGCACATCTTGAGTGAGATTGAGTGAGATTCAAGTGCATTGCTTGAGAGTTGCATTCTAGAGGCACTTGATCTTCGAGTTGCTACGGATTTTTTGTTACTCTTCCGTGTTTCCCAACACGGTAGACGGCTTGGAGCAGCGGAGGTGATTGAGCTCGCAATTGGAGATTGTTAGAGCCTTCACCAAGTGTTGTAAGGGGTTCTTGATCCTTCCCCGCGGGAGTTCGTGAATTAGATACTCTAGTGGAGCTCGTGGCTTGGAGGATCCCCATCTTGTGTGCGGTTATGCGGCGCCCGCCGAGGGCTCGACTCTTGATAGTCGATTAGCTCGCGAACCGACAAGTGGGTGTATCGCCACAACGGGGAGTAGCTTGCCGGGAAGCAAGTGAACCTCGGGATAAATTCTTGTGTCATTCTCTTCCCGAGGATTTCTCTTGTGTTTTTGATTGATTGATACTTCTCATCTCTACACGGCGGTATAATCTCTCAAAGCTCTTCTCTTGTATTACTTCTTGTTTCTAGCTTGTAGTTGTTGTTGTGTTTAGTGGATAGCCTTGTACTAGACTTGTGTAGGTGGCTTGCTTAATTAGTTAGAGCTAGTGCTTTTGCTTTGCCACCTTTCGTACTAACTTGTGGTTAAGTAATTCTTGTAGAAGTTTTTAATTAGGCTATTCACCCCCCCCTCTAGCCTATTTAGACCTTACATCGGGGGCGACAGACACGGCCATGGGGGCGACAGACGCGTCTGTCGGACCTCCCTTGCTTCAGCTTGCAGCGGAGGTGGCGACAGACGCGGTGGTGCTGAGCACCAGACACGTCTGTTGATCGATTTCATGAAATGGAGCTTACTGGAGTGCGTACTTCAACGCGACGGACGCTGAGGCCAAAACCGAAGGACGCGTCTATCGCTACTGTTCATGACCGTTGGATTTCAAAGCTCGTGGACACGTGGCGCGATCGTGTGCGACAGACGCGGGCACTGCGTCTGTCGGTGGTGCGACAGACGCGTCTGTCACCCACGCAATGAGCTCAATGGCTCTTTTCGAAGTGGTACATCTATATATATGTGTTGGTCGGCTCTTAGCTCTTACTCTTGGACATTTGATATACTTGTGAGCACATTGAGCTGAGTCAAAGCATTCCCTCTCATCCCAACTCATCTCCTTTGCATTTGATTGCGATCTTTGAGTGAGATTGAGTGATTCAAGTGCATCGATCATTGACTTGCATCTAGAGGCACTTGGGGGATTGATTTGCTGTGGTTTTTCTTGTTACTCTTGGTGGTTGCCGTCACCTAGACGGCTTGGAGCAGCTTGGAGGCGAGACAAGTGTTGGTAATTGTTCTTGGCCACCTCCCGTGATCTTGTGAGGGGTTTGCACCTTCCCCGATGGAGTGCCGCAAGGTAGCATTAGTATATTGTTCGTGTCATTGCAACTCCTAGCCATTTGGTAGGTTTTTGTGGTGCCTTTTGAGAGGCTCGGTGTGTAACCGATTAGCCACCGAACCACGTGGTTGAGGGGGACACAACGGGGACTAGCGTGCCGGCAAGCACATGAACCTCAGGATAAATCATCATGTCTTTACTTCATTGATTGTGATTGATTTGTCTCGATGGATTGGTTATCTTGGATATTATCTTTTGGATATTGATTGGTTGGCTCAATTCATCGCCCCTCGGTGAAATCTCTCGTATCTCTAACTTGCATTACATTTCAAGTAATTGGTTGTTTGATCTTGCTAGCTTGTTGTTGTAGCTTGTGTAGTTTTAGTTTTGTGTAACTTGCTAGCTTGTTTAGTTGTTGTTCTTGTGTTTTGACTTGTGCGGTTGAGTGAAATATATTAGAATTGTCATTTGGATAGGTGGCTTGCAAACCCCTTTAGGCTAAGCAAACCTTGCATCACGCTATTTGTTATATTGATAAACTTGTTTAGCATACGTTGTATGGATTTTTAATAGGCTATTCACCCCCCTCTAGCCATCAAGACTTTTCAGCATCTCCTCCGCGGTTCCATTTATCGATTTCGTTTTCCCAATTACCCTCCCAAATGTGCTTTAGTTGTGCATCTTGTTTGGAAAATTTGATCTCTTTCTTGTCCTCAATTAGAGAAATTAAGTATTTCAGTAGATCTGAAAATATGTTGTTTTCTTTGTCAATTTGAGAAATTCAACTGTAGCGAGAAAAATAAGAAATGCCAAACGATTAATATTGGTACTCCATATTTGATCTCACGGTGCTGTAGCTTATTATGAAACAGGGAAGGAGCATCCTCCTCAAAGGGAAACATGGCACACCGAGTGTTCAGATCTTCTGCCATTGTGAAGCGCCTTGATGACCGCAAAATTGAGTCTGAGGATGGTTACAACATATTGATTCACAGTAAATTGAATATTCCCAAAACACATGAGAATGGATTTTCTCAAAAGGTAATTGCTATGATTGATCTCTAGGGATTGGAATTTTGGAAGGTGCATTGCTACTAAAACAATGGACAGCTCTGTGCACCAATTCGTTATATTCTTTTTCCTTTAATCCTTTAGAGACCTATCGAGCTGATCCTAGGTTATTTAATTTCTTGAAGTGCCTTAAGAATGACTAGCAAATTCTCATGTGAATATATATCCATGACTTTATGTAGGTGTGTCAAGCATTTGAGTGTGGCTTTCCAAGACAATGGCAAAGGCTTGTTAATCCAAAGATGGTGCCAGATAATGAACATGCTACCAGTGCACCAAGTCATTCAGTTGAATATTACAAGAAAAAGTTCTCAAGTGACAGCTTTAGCAGTTCAATCACATATGATTCCACGAAGGATGATTTGAACTCGTTTGTATGGTATAGTGGCCGCACAGATGGACTTACTACCCAAAGCCTTTCGAACTTACCGGATGATAATGCAAGAAACAGAACTGCATCTTGGGGATTGTATGACCTTAGAATGGACGTGCCTGAGAAACCTTTGGCACCATGCCAAAGGTTTCTCAGGCACGTCCATGGTGCCAAAGGTTTCTCAGGCACGTCCATTCCAAGAGTTATACAAGTGTGTGTACATGTAAGAGTGCCAAAGGTTTTTCTTGTAATACTCAACTGAATGACTTGGTGCACTGGTAGCATGTTCATTATCTGGCACAGACTCTATGTAGGTGTGTCGAGCATTTGAGTGTGGCTTTCTAAGACAACGGCAAAGGCTTGTTAATCCAAAAATGGCAAAGGTAGGTTTTAATCTATTTTTTTTGAATTGCAGTATAGACGCAGACACTCTTACATGTACGCACACTTACCGGTCACCAGTCACCCTTATGAACGCACGCATACACAACCTACCCCTTTGAGCACATCCCGAAGAGCTAAGATTGAGACGGTTGATCAAGAAATTGACGAAGGTAGGCTTTTATCCTAAATTTGCATCACACTTTTTTTTTCCAAATGCTGAGACATCATATTCTCCAAGAATATATTTTTATTGTTCCAACAAGTTTTTCCTTGTGCTAATTGCAACATATTTTTTCAAGTACTAGGTAGTGTGCCCATGTGTTGCTACCGGATAATTAAACTTTTGTACTAAAAACATACGGATCACACGATAAGATAATATACTATGAAATTAAATACCGACGTTAAAGTAACATTTAATTAAAAAATATCGACGTTAAAGTGACATTTAATCCAAAAGGCAAAGTCAGTGAAATTAACAGTCACAGAGAGCATTATATTGTTATAAAAAACGATAATGTGAGCGTGATGTTCAGGATGTCAATATTACAAATTGAATTTTGTGCAAGGCTAAAATTCTCATTGATGGTTTGCAATCATCAAGGTATGCATTTATAGTATTGTACATTTGTACATACACACACATAAAAGTTCATATCACCATAACAAGACTCCTCCTCCTCAACCTTTTAGCACTAACCATCTCTTTGAATTATCAGTTTACTTCGTACGGGACTGGTATACCAAGGCCACCCTTTTTCATATTTTAGATAATAAAATGCATTGAATCATATGCCCCTGATATTGAATTATAATCCACTTTAGTATGTCTTTGACACTTTGAAACATTGTTCCATTAGTATTTGCAATTAGTAACTCAATGAGATGCAGACAATTATTTAATTCAATACAAAAGAGTTGTAATGAACGGACTATAATTCTAACATACTATAATGGGACCATCATACTTAAGAAGTCACGGATCATGAAATTGCAACAGCGCTACTCACCCTTTCTAGAACAGTTACAGGAGGCAAGCAAGATTTCAATGCAATTCAGATTTCAGAACTCGATGTTGTATATAGGAGAAGGGATAGACAGTGTATCAAGTAAGACACATCTCTTTCTAATTTTTGTAACTTGAACATTTTTTAGTGACTCTAGAATAGGAGATGATCCCTGCAGACAAATTTGCTAAAATAAATTATTTTTCATAGTCTAATGTCAATCCATTAGTCTTCTGCACATGGGTAGACAATGTTTTCCTAGTTAAAATCCACTACCAATCCATGCATAGGTAAGCTACCCTTGTAGCTTGTCACGACGCAGATGCCCTCTGAACATCAGTTGGTAAACACATGAAAGAAAATAATAAAAAAGTCAGGGAAGTAGAAAGGAAACTAACTGAACTGAAATAGAGAAGGTAAACTGTAGCAGATAAAGGAGGCTTTGATCTATCCTTTCAGTTGGATTTGGGAGCCAAGTGGCCATCCTTGTAGCCTGTAGAAAGGGAAGAAAAGATTCAACAAAAACATAGTAAATGAAAAACGTGCCACTCAGCACTTACACTGAAAAACATGGCAAAGTGGTGCTGCTGACCAACATTTGTCATATATATGATCCATTCTGCCTCTTTAACATTGAGCCGACACCTCCATAAAACCATGGACAAAAAATATTAAAATCCACATATCCATTAAAGAAGAAAAGTAGATGCATCAACTACACAAATTATGACATGCAGGGAGTCACTAACCCATAGTTATACAGGTTGAGTGATTCAACAAACCAACAATACACCACTGTGTTTTAGACATTTAACATTTTTCAGAATCTAAACTGCGTGCAAGATTCAAGAAAAGTTACTTCCATCAGAATTTATGGCACAACTTGGGAAGATGATAATTCCCACCGTACTAATTCATATATTGAGATACCCTGCCATGGGCTTGCTGACTAAAATAACTATGAACCAATCACTTACCTTCCAAGATCTGAACAACATCTTTCAACAAGTAATTGTCAGGCTAGATTGGTTTTTTTAGCCCAACTTCTCCACTGAAATAACACATGTTAGCTACGACTGTAAATCATCAAAAGATCAATCTGGTTCTTCTCCTCTATGAGGAGTAATTACTTGGCTATAGCAAAATTAATTATGGTTCATGGGACTGTTTCGCCACTGCTGCAACAGTAGGACTATAGAACATGTGTTGTTAGGTGTAAAAGAAAATGAGAGCGTTCAACTATGTGAGAAACCAACATCAAATACATAATTATTTAAGAAACCAAGAATATTTTTATTCCATTAACTATTAATTTTGAAAATAACAAAGTCATGGTGGATTAGCTAAAAGAGGTAAATTTTTATCATTTCTATATTTGTATTGAAAAAAAATTACTAAGATCTAGTGAACCCGATAGCACTGAATAATGCTGATACTGAATAATGCAGATGCATATGTAGACCACTAACCTTCTTTTCTTGAGTTATAGGATCCTCGCCTTCAACCCAACAACAACCATTGTAAACTGAAATGTCATATCGACATCACGTAATTTTAGCCCAACAGCAAGGATTGAATTTTGAACATAGCGGCAAGACTCTGTACCATATGAAAGAAGGTTAAAATGGAAACCAGGAGCTCTGACATTCACTGATAAAGGGAGAGTGCTAATTAAATGCAACTGAACAAGAAAACCATAAGAGACACCTTTCTAGTAAGCACCAGGTGGATAAGCTGGCCCAGTGCTACAACACTACCAAACTTTTGGATGTCTTCATTAGTTTTCTAATTTTATATATGCTAAACTGCATCTGCAATATATCCTTACACCATGAATTTTAAAGAGATCATACATCATAGACCTTCGAGTGGCCTTAAAAATCGGCATCAGCTACCCCCTATGATCGGAGAAGCGAATGAACATGATTTGACAATGCAAAATTCATAGGAAGGATAGTCTGATGGGGGCTCACCGTGCTTCCCCAGTGGTCGTGCACGTCGATGTTGGTCTTCTAGTTGAGCAGCCACTCTGACACTGTCGCGGTGGCCCTCACATGCAGCAATGTGCAGCGCAGTACCGCCGTCAAGGTTGATGCTGTAAGAGCAGTTCCCTAGATGTCACACTATAGGTAAATACCATAGAAACATGTAACACAAAAACTCATCTTCAACCTCAGAGTATAGGAAAATTTCAAAATTTGACACCTGAGTGATTATGGTTTGGAAATTTACACTCAAACTGTACCTCGCCTCAGAGCAAAATGAACATCACTCTCTCTTTTCAAGCTTATCCATGAGTTAATGCCAAAACCTCTGCTACATACAAAACATTTTAATTGCTAAAACTTCTATCTTTTGCATCAGACCATCCTAAAAGCATCTAGGTCCCGGTGTTGGTTTCGGCAATTGATGACAATGCATTATTACCATGACTAACGTGTGTTTTGCAGAAACTTTAATAAGTTCCTGACCGGCGCGTTCGGTCACTCAGTGCTGACTTTCGGTTTTCGACCGTTACACTCGACCGACGCGTCCGGTCATGATGACCAGCGCGTTCGGTCAGTTCATGTTTTGCTGATTTGGCAGGTAACGGTTGGATTTGTCTGAGGGGTATATAAATACATCCCCTTCACCTCTTTTAGAGGTCTCTTTCTCATTTGTTCAGCTGAGAAACACCTTTGAAGTGCAAGGAAGTGCAAGAGCGCTAGTGAGGATAGTGATTTGAGAATCAAAGTTTGAGATTCCTCATTAGTGACTAGGGAGTAGCAAGTGTGCATCCATCTTCTCATTAGGCTTGTTGTGGTCAAGTGAGAGTTCTAGCTTGTTACTCTTGGTGATCGCCATCACCTAGACGGTTTGGTGGTGATTGGGAGTTTGGTGATCATCCAGAGAGCTTGTGGATGACCCAACTCATCTTGTGAGCGGTTTTAGGCGATTCACCGCGATGGAGTGTCGAAGAATCAACTCGTAGAGAGCACTTGATCCTTGCGCGGATCAAGGGGGAGCTACACCCTTGCGCGGGTGCTCCAACGAGGACTAGTGGAGAGTGGCGACTCTCCGATACCTCAGAAAAACATCGCCGTGTTCCTAACCCTTACTTTTAAGCATTTACTTTCGTGCATTACTTTCATTGCTTTTACTTTCCTAGAATTGTCATGCTAGACTAGGATTGGAACTTAGGGTGCAAAACTTTTATCAGTAGAATCACAAGGAACACTAGTAGGCACTAGGGGTAAAGTTTGGCTTGTAGGATTTAATTCTTGCAATTAATTTTTAGAAAAGCCCAATTCACCCCCCCTCTTGGGCATCTTGATCCTTTCACATCCACTAGATTGAAATTATCACAAAGATAATCTCGAGAAACCCTAGATTACACTTCCTATCTCCAGCAGTTTCATAAATAATGCATGCAAAAGTTCCTAAAATAAAATTAAGGATCCTAAAATTTGGATTTTTTTCAGCATTTCAAACAAATCCAGCAGGCTTTCTTAGTAACTGTAACCTAATAGTAGTAGTACTATTACTAAATAGAACGCAGACAGTAAAGCAGTAGCTAACAGCCAAAAAAGCCACGTAATAGGCATTTTTTAACTACTGGATAGATTCGGGAGCTATCAGATGGTGTGATTACAACCTCTAGCTGCCCGGGTAACAAAAGTTCTCAAGTTCGTGACGCATGAGCCATCAAATAACATCGCAATCCCAGCATTATAGCAGCAGTTACCCAAAGTCTCTGACACCTATGCTGTGTTCCACAGATAAACACAAAACGGCAAGGTAAACGCTACCTAACCAATCTTTGTATTGCAGGGATAAAAACAAATTCGGTTGCACATGAGATAAGGAAGCATAGAGGGGGCGTGCTCATGCGTGAGGAAGTACCGAAGTAGGAGACAGCGACACTCTCCATCCTCTTCCACATCTTGGCCTACACGCGCACCGCGGCCTGGCCCGGCCCGTGGGCGGCAGCGGGGGCACCAGTGAGATCGAGTCGAATGTGGAATCCCCAAAAGGGCTCGACCGTCATCGGCGAGAGGGGCAGCGGGGAGAAGATTTGGAGTTCATGCATCCTGGTAGAGCAGCGACAGTGGAGCCAGGTGGAATTCGAGGAGATATAGGGAGAGGGGTTGGCAGACAGCCGCAAGACTTACCTGGATCACACGTGCGGTGGGCGAGTTGGTCGTGGCTGGCAACAGTGATCGAGGCGGGCGGGCGAGGGTAGGGGCGACGTCAGAGGAAGACCAAATCCACCACGCGAGGAGCGAGCAGGTGTGGTGGCGACGGGGATCACCTCGGTGCCACCTGACACCTCACCCACCGCCCATTTGGCGCTGGATCGCCATCGCCGCTTGATCCGTCGCAGCGACGCGACTCCCCCCACCGCCCATTTGGTGCTGGATCGCCATCGCCGCTTGATCCGTCGTGGTGACGTGACTCCCCCGGCTTCAATAGCACCCCATCCGCCACTGCCACCCATCCGGTCTCTTCCTCCCTAAATCTCATTTTTTTGGAAGAAGAAGACATGGGGTAAGGGATGGGAATCGAACCTGTGCGGTGTGTAGTGTGGGGGTCCTGCGGGAGCGGAGAGCGCGCGTGAGATCGCACGCAAGGCGGACCGACGAAGCGAACACGAGATTGCACGGGGAGAGGCGGACCGACGGAGCGACGATTGTCGCACGAAACGATCCTCTTACTTTATTTCTTTCTTTTTTTATTTTACTACATGTACTTTTTTCTTTTTATTTGTAGAAGACTATCACATCAAGTTCTCCAACAGTAGATTGTTTTATTACTCCATCAAGTTTTTTTTTCTTTGGTGGCAATAATGTATTGTTTTTCTTAGAGTGGAATCTATAATAGTATTGTTTTATTACTCCCAAGTTTTTTTGGGTAACAAGTATTACTTTTCTTGGAGTAGTTTCGATTAAACTAGTTTGTTTTTGTTACATTTCACTCTTTGTGAATCGAAGCGTCTCTCTTTGTGAATCGAAGTGCAGACGCAAATGCTTACCAGTAGGTACGCAAATGCGGAGTCTCTAAAATATTGAGCTCGTATGTCTCAAGATTAAAAAAAGTTATCCTAAATGCCTTGCTATTGACGAACACTTTAAGCTAGGGATTTTTCCATGCTCAAAAGGTTGTTATCGTGTTAACTGAGACTCCAGCTATGAAGAATACAACCATAGTCAAGCATGTAATAATTTCTTTCTTACTTCCAAAGTCCCCAAGCTACTTCACTACAAGTCAATTGACTGAGGTGAACCTCTCTCTGTTCCAAATTGTAAGCCATGTTAGCATTATCACAAATCAAACTTGTCTAACCTTAATCAAGTTTATAGAAAAGTATATTAATATCTACAATATCAAATATATACAATGTCAAAATATATGCTATAGATGTTATAAATGTTTGGCAAAATTTGCTATTGGACATGCCAAGTGTTGCCTCTTTGCTAGCGACACCCACTTTCGAGCCTTTTGCCAGGGGACACTCTGGTTTCTGGAAATTTGGCCAGTGGACATCGCTCCCTAGTTTCAGCCAGTTTTAGAGCGAGAAATTTTCGTTTTGGACACCGGGTGCCCTTGAGCCAGACTTGGTCCGTCCCCATCCTGGTCTGGTTGGACCAGCTTATAATGGCCGGCCCGGCCCCTACGGTAGCAACGACCTCTTCCTCCTTCCCCGTCTCCATGGTAAAGGTAGCGGCGGCGGCGGTCGTTCGGGCGGGGGTGCAGGCATGGCTTAGGCGGGCGGGCGTCGTCGACAGGAGAGTGGAAGCAGAGGGCTATAGAAGATGGGGACACGCTCGGGCGCTTCATCGTCGATAGGCTCACGCGGAGCGAGAGAGGGGCAGCCGTTGTGCCCCTTCTGGCGCACGGTGACGGTTGTGGAGCACACGTCGAGAACCCAAAACAACCTAGACAAGCAATTCTACACTTGCAGGAATCGTGACTGGGTGAGTTTTTTTAATTCTTGTTGGTCCATTTTGGCATTTTAAAATCGGATCTAGGGTTCATTCCATTGTTGTAGTCTTCGGCGTGAACAAGTCCAGGGGAACTACAACTTCTTCATGTGGAAGCCAGTGAGCACTAGAGATGGCATGGATGCTGCAGCAGTGATGGCCGCGTTGAAGGCTTTGGAGAATTCTCTGTTGAACCTGAATAATGTTGTTTGTGCTCAGAGGGATGTTGTGATTAGAATCGGTGGAGAGTAGAGAGTTGGTAGGATGATGATTGGGGCCAGTGTGTTTGTAGGTGTTGTTTGATTTGTTGCTTTGTGCATGGTATTGTATAACCAAGCATGAACTTTGCTTTGTAATGTTTCTGAAATGAATGAAAATGCAGTTGCCTTATGCTTGTGTTGCCCTGTTAAATTTTCAGCATGACAAACTTGAATACATTATCAAGTCTTGATTTTTTAGTAAGACAAACAGTTCACTACATTATACCAGATTACAATACCAAGTTCACACCAATAGCTGCTAAGTTCCCATGGCAGATTATAATACTAAGTTCAGGCCAAGTTCACATGCCACATTACAATAACAAGTTCATATGCCACATTACATTCAGAGAAGCACACAAAAGCACTGGTGGCTCAGCAGCACACATAAGCACTATGCCAAGTTTAAAAGCACATAAGTCAAAAGCTTTCTTCTATCTTGCTTCTATTGCATCAGGCCCCTCCCCTCTTGCTCCTAATGTAGGCGCTTGGACTGGATGTCAGCATTGAGGAAGTCTGACTCCTAATCAGTGCCCCTAGGCTACCTGACACTTGCTGTTTGGCTTGCCTCCTAGTGATCAGGGAGCTTGGAACCCTGTAAGATGACAGGTGTGAACATGTTGTCAACTACACATGGCTTCAAAATAAAGAAAATGGTTAGAACAGATGGATCACTTACTACACAGATTGCTCAGGAGGTGTAGGCTCAGCAGGAGTTGTCTTCTTCTTCTTGCTAGGTTATTTCCCTTTGGAGGAGGCCTTCCTCTTCTTCTTAGATGCATTATCTGTGGTTTCTATAATTTCAACCACTTTTGGCTTATAGGTCCTTCTCTTTTTTCTTTAGAGGTGCAGGTGGTGGTGCATCAGGATCTGCAATAGTTTCATTATAGGTTTTCTATAGGTGTCCCAATTTACCACACCATTTACACCTTCTCTTGCCCTTGTTGCTTGACCCACCTTCTTCAACTCCAACTATCCTTCTCTTCCTTGGTCTTACTGCTACTCTGTTGCATTTAGGAGGAAGGAGCTTGAGGCCAAGGTCCACCTTTTCCCATTCATCTTTGCTTGGCATAGGAGACACAACACTTGCATAAGCATAAGCTGCTTTGAACTTTTGTACATAATAGTAATGGTCAACATAGTCCTCCAAATCAACCCCTTTTGTGCCAATGAAACTATGACATGCACACATGGCAGACCAGTTAACTGTCAGCCTCTATAGGTGCACTCTTTCTTGTCTAAGTCAACAATGAACCTCCAAGGGACTAGGTCCTTATTGACTCCTCTTCTCCTACCATTGGGCCACTCATGTGAATGTTGTACCTCAGATTTCTGCTTTTTTTGTGCAGATCTTTCATGACACTAGACAGAATCTTGAACCTAGACAACTTCTCCATCAGCTGCCTCCTAGTGCAAAACCTCTCCATGATCAACTACCTTATCTTGTCCATGAGCTCTACAATAGGTATGGACTTCTCCTCCCTGATCCAACTAGGTCTCAGCTATGTTGTTGGTGACATAGTCACATTTGCTGGTAGTGCTGAACTTTGACATTGCCCATAGTTGTTTGTGGTTGTCCAACAGCCACCTAGTTGCCTTTGGGCATGCCTTGTGCATCTCATTCTAGTGCCTGTCATGGGTGGTCTGTCTGTAGCACCTTGATTGAAACGACCTCATTTTCCACGAAGGGAAAACCACAAAGTCGAAGTGTTATAAGACCATGATGGATCTTATTACCCAAATTCCAGTCGAATACCACATCCATACAACGATAATATCAGAGTACAAATAGTGCGGAATTACATAATTTATTACATCGCCGCATTGGCGGAAACAAAAGTAGCATTCATTTAGAATAGCTTGAAGATAAGATCGCCAAACTCGAGCGTAGGCACGAACCCCTCAACCATCAAACTCCTCGGAGCTATACTCCTCAGCAGAACCTGTGCCAAAAACTTATCAGTACGATTTGTACTGGCCACTCCCATCACTATGAGCATTGCTTTGTGTATTTAGATGCATCATGGTTGTATTCAAATGAAACCTATAGGGTTGGGGTTTCCTATACAGTAGCATATCAAGTGTATAATATAATTGATCAAGTTTTTAACACCATTCCCACACTCATCCCACTCCATTCCCTTTTTCGAGCCAGATTACGATCCTGGGATCAACATACCACCATCTCCACACTATTACCACACCATCGCTCAGTCGACAGGCCAACTCCCTCTCGGCACTGTCTCAAGGCCTGTAGCCCCTGGCTATGACCGACACTCTCTCACGGGGGAAAAAGAGAAGGACTCATCTCTCTATCTAATTTAAGCGAAACCCAGGAAAGGTCCATAGCCGATAAGTCGGCACATGTATCGATCGATCAACCATACACTCTGCAGAGGTTTTACATAACCACAAGATCCGCCTTCCTTGCTGACCGTCGTCAACTGGGCTGATTCTGGCTGCTTGCTAGCCTAGGATAATGCCACTCTACCATTCAGCCCTGGTTCACCCCAGGTCAAGTCTGGGGTGGCTGAAACTGTGAGTCATGAGCCAGGTCCACAAGGTCTCCATGAAGTCTCAGAAGGGTGTGGGGGAAATCCTCTATGCCTCGTACCTCCTTACACTGTCCGCTATCAACCTAGCAGTAGTGGTAAAATCCTACCAAGTAGTCCAGCCGTCCCGCACCATATAGGGCGAGTGGTACGTAAGGCTTCCCGGTGAATCTGAGTACTAGTAGGTCCTTAAGGATGACCAAGCCATAATGTCTCCATTAGGATTTCCATTTACCGTGCCACCACAGCACCTCCATCCTGGGCTCCACCCATCACAGGTTCACACCCAGGTCCACCTTATATACCTTTTACCCACCACAGGTATACATGTCCAGGGGTGCCCAGGTAGCATCCCATAGTAAGGCTTGCCCTAGGCTCGTCGTATACTCCAACTTGGTCGACACAACCCTCGCCCTCCACACACCCAAGTCACACACGCAGCACTCTTCCCATAGTCCAGGTAACACCAGTTTCCACCACGCACTTAGTATAAGCGTAGTAGAAGTATAAATAAGGAAATATATAGCAATAAGCGTGTATCTAGCCTAATAGCAAGGTATGCAGGGGTAAGGTTACGTCAAGGTACATGCTTTCAAGCAAGCATACTACCATGCAAGTCCTACCAATATAATTGTAGTAGTAAAGTAAAGCGATAGCAGTTCTATATTAGCCATGCGTAATAGGTGCTACGAAATTGGGTGGGATGTGGCACCTTCAGTGTAGTCATCTCCGTTCTCCTCACGGTACTCACGGTCCTCGTCCGTCAGGTTCTCCTCCGATTCTGCATCGTTCGCATTATAGTCGCGTTAGCGACGTGTATAGAATAGCACAAAGAAGCAATGGAAATTCAAAAGAGCCAAATGCACTCAAACATGGGTTTATTGCGTAGAGCTTGATTTTAGATGAATTTTGGTCCTGGTTTCATATTTTTTCGAGGTTGTATGAATTAGTTATGAATTTCTGAAGTTTAAATCATTTCTGAAGTTGGATAAAGGCTGAATTAATCCTGGGCTGACACGTGTCGTGCTGCGGTCGGTCCACGTGGCTTGCTGATGTCAGCATGATGTTGTCATAATGGTTCTAAGCCGACAGGTGGGTCCCAGCTGACGTCAGCATGACGTCATCAACGTCATCAGTTCTGACAAGTGGGTCTAGGGTCACTGACATGTGGGTCCAGTCAAAGTCAACGTTGGTCAACGTCGAGTCAATGGTCAACGGTCAGCGGTCAACAGTCAGGGTCACTGACATGTGGGCCTGGTCTGCTGACGTCAACCGCTGATGTCAGCGTGACGTCAGCATGACGTCACCTCGGGTTGTGCTGGCTTCTGACATGTGGGTCCTACGTGACATCATCGTGACGTCAGCGTCTGACATGTGGGTCCAGGATGTCCGTGTCACTGACTGGTGGGGTCAGGGTGCTGACGTCATCATCTGATGTTAACATGACGTCAGTATGATGTCACTGTGGCAGTCATCACTGCTGACAGGTGGGTCCCACGTGACGTCATCACGACGCCAGTATGACGTCACCATCTGACGTGTGGGTCCAGCAACACTGTGTCGCTGACATGTGGGGCCAGGTCAACAGTCAACGTTGACCGGTCAACAGTCAACGTTGACCGGTCAACAGTCAACTCGGGTCGGGTCCAACTGGGCCGGTTGGGCTGGATATGGGCTGGGCTTTGGCTCGCCACGTGGCAGCACCGCGGTGTGCCACGTCGTCATTTTGGGCCGCTAACGGGCCATGGTCCACGGTTCGGCTCACTCCGTGTGGCTCACGGTGGACCAGTGCTCTTGGTCCATGGACCTATGATAGGGCGCATGGTGGACCAAGTCCACCGTCTCTTCTCCATGGCTCGGCTCACGTGCACCGAGTTCATACGTGTGTGGCCGGTGAGGGAAGTCTCCCCCGTTTTCTTGCCGGCGTGCCCCCGTCGGTGACGTGATCACCGGTGAGCTCCCGCAACGGTTCAGGTGTCTAATTGAGGTGGGGAAAAGCCTCCATGCACCATGGCGACTGCGACGGTGGGGTCAAAGTGGCGGTTGGGGCTTCATAGGGTCCTGACCACGGTGAACAGCGGCGTGGGTTCATCGGCGTGCATGGACAGGGCTGTAGTGATAGCGAGAACCCAGTTGGAGGAGCGTGTGAGCTCCATGGTGCTTCTACGGCCAGGGTAGGCGTGTTGAAGGAGCTCTTGGTCCTCCCAGTGGTTCCAGCCATGGTGGTGGGGGCAAAATATAGGCGGTGGTGCTACGTGCGATGCATCCGACGGCTCACGTGCGGTAGCGTGAGCGCGGCGCAAGGGGAACAAGGTCATGCGATTTGCGTGACCCTGGGCCCGCGTCTACCATGCTGGTCGGCTCCTGATCGTGTGGGAGAGGTTGGCGTGGGCGAGGGGAAGAAGACGCTACTGTGCTGACAAGCGGGGCCTGCGTGGCAGCGGTTGAGAGTGAAAACGGGAAACGTGCGGGCGTGAGCGACATGCGGCTGACGCGTGGGGCCAAGCGGCAGCGGCAGCTGGCGGGGCTTGGCGCGCGGGCGTGAGCGGTGGCCTGGGCCAGCTTGCTGGGCTGCGTGCGCGCGGTAGGGCTAGCTGGGCCGAGCGGCTGGGCTACGAAGCCTTCTTCTTCTTTTCTATTTTTCATTTCTTTTCCATTATTTGAATTCAAATTTGGTTTGAAATTTGAATTCCAAACTGATGCAACTTATTCATTGGTGTTTAGGGAATTTTGTTTAGCTATTTTGTATGTCAACATAGGTGTAGTTTGATATATATATATATATATATATATATATATATATATATATATATATATATATATATATATATATATATATATATATATATATATATATATATATATAAAATTAGTTTTTCTTTTATTACACATTTATCCTTGGATTTGAATAGTGATTACTTTATGGGGTGTTTCTTAGAAAGAGTTGTTAAGCATAACATAAAGAAAAAGAAAATCCAAATCACAAATTGAGTTAACAATGTATGCAACATTTCATTTGTTAGAATTTAAATAAACATAATTAGTTAAAGGCATGCCATGCTTATGTGCTAACTTGGGTTGGGGTTAGACCTAATGCATCTCTTAGGTTGGGTTTCTATACATGACACTCATCATCACATGGAAGTTTTGAGAAAAATTTTGTATTTGGTATTTTTGGTGTGTGGATTTTTGGGTTGTTACAGTCCTACCCCCTTAACAGAATCTTGTCCCCGAGATTAAAGCGTAACGTACTCTTCGAAGAGGTAGGGATATTGTAGCCGGAGGTCAGACTCTTTCTCCCATGTTGCTTCCCTCTCAGTATGATTACTCCATTGGATCTTGCACATAGAAATAGTCTTGCTTCGAGTCTCTTTGGTATCTCTGCCTAGAATTCTAATAGGATGTTCTTTATACTCAAGTGTATCTTGAATGTCAAGTGTACCAGTCGGGATTACTTCATAGGGAACTCTCAAACACTTGCGTAGCTGTGAGACATGGAATACGGGATGTACACCCGTCAATTCCATAGGTAACTCAAGTTTGTAGGAGAGCTTTCCAATTCTCTTGCAAATCTTGTATGGGCCAACAAATCTAGGGGCAAGCTTGCCTTTCACATGAAATCTAACCGTTCCACATAGCGGGGATACCTTGAGATATACGAAGTCCCCCACATTGAACTCCAGTTCTCTTCTTCATTTGTCCGCATAGCTCTTGTATCGACTTTGGGCAATTCTCAAATTCTCTCTTACCTGAGCAACTCCTTCTGCATCTTGAATCTTAGCGGAGTCAAAGAATGATCTTTCTCCCAGTTGGGACCACATCAAAGGTGTCTTACAAGGTCTGCCATATAGAGCTTCAAATGGTGACATCTTGATACTGGCTTGGTAGCTATTGTTGTAAGAAAACTCTACATAGGGTAGACATTTCTCCCAATCAGAGCCGTAATTCAGTACACTAGCGTGAACCATGTCTTCTAAGATCTGATTTACTCGTTCTGTCTGTCCATCTATCTATGGGTGGTAAGCGGTACTGAAATCAAGTTTGGTTCTAATAGACTTGTGCAGAGCTTCCCAGAATCAGGACACAAATTGAGGACCACGATCAGATACAATACTAGAGGGAGCTCCATGCAACCTGAGAATATGCTCAATATATAGATCTGCTAATTTTTCTGCATTGGTCTTGGTCTTCACTGGTATAAAGTGAGCAACCTTGGTTAAACGATCAACAATCACCCAGATGGAATCATTGCCTTTCAGTGAACGGGGTAATCCAACTATGAAATCCATGGATATGCCCTCCCATTTCCATTCCGGGACGTCAAGAGGCTTTAGCAATCCTACAGGCCTCTGATGTTCAGCCTTGACTCTATTGCAGGTGTCGCATCGTGCCACGTATCCTGCAATGTCTGTCTTCATACCTTTCCACCAAAAGTGTTTCCTCAAGTCTTGATACATCTTTGAACCTCCAGGGTGAATACAATACTTAGAATTATGAGCTTCTAACAAAATTTCCTCTCGTAGGGCTGAATCAGAAGACACACAGATTATGTCCTTGAACCAAATGGTTTCTTGTTCATCTTCATGGTGGTTGGTCTTATATTCTAGTTTCATCAGACCACGGAGATATTCAATCTCCTTACACATTTTCTGAGCTTGACGAATGCGATCCGTGAGATCATACTATATGCGAAGCTCATTCAGCAAGCCATGTGGTTGTATCTCAAGTTGGAAATCATCAATCTCTTCCTTGAGCTCAGGTGGTATGGATTCCGTGATCAAAGTGTGGTAGTAACTTTTATGACTAAGAGCATCTGCGACAACATTAGTTTTTCCCGGATGGTAGTGAATTTCCAAGTCATAGTCCTTGATCAACTCTAACCATCGGCGTTGCCTCATATTCAGGTCTTCTTGAGTGAAAAAGTACTTCAAGCTCTTGTGATCGATGTAGATATCACACTTGTTGCCTATCAAGTAGTGCCTCCAGATCTTTAAAGCATGAACAACTGCTGCTAACTCAAGATCATGTGTAGGGTATCGATTCTCATGTTCCTTCAGCTGTTGAGAAGCATAAGCTATCACTCTCCCATCTTGCATCAATACACACCCAAGTCCTTGACGAGATGCATCACAATAGACCATGAAATTTTTGCCAATATCGGGCAATGCTAACACAGGAGTTGTGGTAAGTTTCTGTTTCAATTCCTGGAAGCTTTGTTCGCACCTGTGCGTCCATTCAAACTCCTTAGTCTTCTTTAGAAGGTTGGTCATCGGACGGGCTATCTTAGAGAAGTTTTCAATGAATCGGCGATAATACCTAGCCAATCCCAAGAAACTTCTGACTTCTGTCACATTACGGGGTTGTTCCCATTCCTTCACAGCCTCAATCTTAGCTAGGTCCACTGCAACACCTTCAACTGATAATACATGGCCTAAGAAGGCAACTTCTTGTAGCCAGAACTCACATTTGCTGAACTTTGTGTAGAGCTGATGTTGGGCTAGTCTCTCAAGTACCGTTCTTAGATGATGTTCATGTTCTTCAGTGGTGGATGAATAGACCAGAATGTCATCAATGAATACCACCACAAACTTATCCAATTCATCCATGAAAACCTTATTCATCATATTCATGAAGTATGCGGGAGCATTTGTGAGTCCAAAGGATACCACGGTGAACTCGAACTGACCATACCTAGTCACAAAAGCTGTCTTCGGTATGTCACTCCCTCGAATCTTCATCTGATGATAGCCAGATCTGAGATCGATCTTGGAAAAATACTTGGCACCTCAAAGTTGATCAAGCAGATCATCAATTCTCGGCAGGGGGTACTTGTTCTTGATGGTGACTGCGTTCAAGTTCCGGTAATCTATACACATTCTCATTGAGCCATCCTTCTTCTTAACAAACAGAACAGGGGATCCCCAGGGTGAAGCACTAGGTCTGATATATCCCTTTGAGATGAGCTCTTCTAGCTATTTCTTGAGCTCAGCCAGTTCATCCACTGACATGCGATAGGGTCTCTTGGCAATGGGTCCTCTTCCCGACAAAAGATCAATGATGAACTTTACATCACGGTCTGGTGGCATACCTGGTAATTCTTTAGGGAATACATCAGGATAGTCTCTGACCACAGGCACATCATGAACTGTCTTTTCCTCCTTTAGTGATTCTGATCTTGCTTTAAGAGCACATAGAATAGAGGTGGACCTTCTAAACTGGGGTTCACATCTAATGACTTGGCCTGATGGGTGGGTCACTTGGACATATCTAGGGGAACATGATATGATGCCTCCGTGAATGGTTAACCAATCCATGCCTAAGATGGCATCTAGGTTAGTGGAAGGTAACAGGGTTAGATCGGCTTTAAAGATAAGACCCTCGATGGTAAGACTCACTCCCTTACAGATGTGGGTGCTTTTTAGGTCTCTTAAGGGAGAGCTAGTAATGATAGGCTTTTCACGTGGGGTTACGAGCAGGCCATACTCTCGTGCAAACTTGGTTGATATATATGAACAAGTTGCTCCAGAGTCAAAAAGAACTGATGCAGTATTGCCATTAACTAAAAACATACCATATGTAACACCCTAGGTGTTTAGTTCCTTAATTGTATTGCATTTCATAAGCATTAACATTCATCATCTCATTCATGAGTGTGAGCATCATTCATTTCATGCATGAGCTTATAATATGTGAAACATGCTTTTGAAACATTGCAACATGTGTTTATATTTCATGTGAATTATGAAGTGAGTCCACCCAAGTGTCACATGTGCAACTTTCTTTTGGGACATGCTAACCACTTTAGGGTAACATGATTAGCAAGTGCTATGCAACACACTCATGCAACATGTGCAACATGAGCTTGCAACTTTTTGGTGGAATTGTTATTTTGCTTGTTTCAAAGTATGTGACATTAGAAATTTTGTGTAACCAATGTGTAGAGTGGCTAATTAGGTCTTAAAACACCTTAATTACATTTAGGGTAAGTAGTGGAGCAATGTTCATGTTGACCAAAATTACCAAATTGCCCTTCCAAATGTTGTTGACCAAGTTTGGAACCCTAGAGTGATCTGGTTTGACCAATTAAAAAGTCCAGCTTAGAAATCTTGCATGGAGACGCAACCTTAAGTAAAGTTGTAGAGAATTTCATGAGGAACAAAAGTTCTAATATGGCCATCTCATGAAAATGACCAGAACATGCTCAAAAATGGCCCACAAGTCAGCTTGAGTGGTGATCAACACTTAGAAAAATTCTAAGTCTGGAAATTGGACTTTTCAGTTTCACTGTACCTCACTTTAGCAACTTGTAACTCACAAACTAGGCCAAACCAGTCCTTGAGCCAATTGACAAAGTTGTTGTCCACACATAGCTCTACAACATTGTCAATATCACCATCACCTAGTTCTAAATGGTTTAGGAGATATGGCGTCTAGAAAATCGGGTTTCAGTCGGCTTAGTGACTGAAACTAAGTTTCAGTTTCAAGGGTCACCACTTTGGAGCCTTGTAGTTTCAAATCCAGGCCGAACCAGTCCAAACTCCAATTGACAAACTTGTAGTCCTCATGTAGCTCTACAACATTGCCAACAGCACCCATACCTGGTTCTCGCTGGATTAGGAGTAAAATGAACTCAAAATCGCTCTGTCAGTCACCGTTTCAGACGCGATTCAGTTAAGACAGACTTCGGTCATGGCTGTCGTGGCCGACCGGCTGCAGGCCATCGTCGATGCGTGGCCACGCGGTGGCAGCCGTACGCCGGCCTTGGCCCCACCCGTCGGGTCGTGACGCCTTCAAGGACGCCACGAAGCCGGACCCTGTCCCTCACTCGCGCCTCTGCTTCCCTCTCGTCCTCTCCGAGCCAGGGCGGAGCACCGAGGTGCCATTGCCGCCGTGCCACTTCCCCGCGCTCGTGCGCCGTCGTCATTGAATCTCGGCCCAATTCCTCCCGCCAGCGACACCGCAGCATCTCCCTCTACCACCTCCACCCCTTTCCGGGGGCGTTTGAGCGAAGGTGAGGCCGCATTGCTCGCTTCCGCCGCCACAGCCGCGTTCGGGACCTCGCCGGAGTGTGAGGCCACCGTGGTCAGAGCGGCTCGGCCCTTCTCATCCCTCCCTTTTCCCATAGTTAGCGTTCCAGTGACCTCGGGAAACTCGGAGCGGGCTTGGTTGAGGCGGTAGGGGCTCACCGTCGCCGGCGTACCGCCGCGCACCTCCACCGTGCCGCCATGCCTGACGGCGAGCACCTTCCCGTGGCTCTGCCGTCTCGTTCTTGCCACCAATCGGCTTAGCTCGATGACGTGGTCATGCTCGTCCGCTCAGCTTCGCCGGTCGGCTCACCGACGGCGAGCTCCGGCGACCGCAGCTCCTCCCCTCCGCCTCTCTCTCGCTGACAAGTGGGGCCACCTGGTCAGTCACACGCGCGCGGGCGGGAGCCCGAGCAGGCCGCGCGCGGGAGCGGGCCACGCCGCGAGTTTTTAGGCCGCGTCTTTCCCGGGCCGGCCCAGTAGCAAATCTGAATTATTTCATTTCCTTTTTATTCTGTCACAATTTTAGATAATATTTAGAAAATGTAGATCTAGGGTTTTACTTGCCCAAAAATTGTAAGATAAATTTGGTTGGGATCTACAGGGTGTGTAGTATTTTAGAAAAATATGAATTTGTTATGTGATGTTTGTTTTCTGGGATATTTAAATAGGTCGTTGAAATGTGTTTTAAATAACATGCAAACTTGTTTAAATTACATCTTGAGTTTCAGTGTTCCAAAAATTATGAAATTTGGTGAGTAGGCTAATTTATACTTGCTCTAGCTTTAGTAAAAATTTGGGCAGTAGTGCTTAAGTACTTTTCAAGTTATAATGCTATCTTGTTATTCTAGGAAATACTTAAATGAATTTTTGTAATTTTTCTACATGTGCAATGTTCATATAAATTTTTGGAGAATGTCTTGGTACCCTAGAGGGTCTAAGAAAATTTAGAAATCTGTTGTTTGACACTTTTTACTGTGCTTTGTTATTTATACAAAAATCAGCCTTTTTGGCTTGGGAATTTTGTGTAGGAAGTTCCTGTGAATAAATTTAGTTCAAATTTTTACAGTAGCCTCTTTTTGGGTCAGAGAATCTCCTATAATTTTTGTAGAATTTTAGGAGCAGTTTACATATATGTTTGAAATTCCACTTAATTACTTAAGTAAATTAAGAAATGAGTTTAAATAAATATTCTAGGTGGGCACACCTTACTTTATGGTGTTTTTGTGACATTTGTGAACTTGTAGTAGTATTAGTTTGGTCTTAGAGAATGTTTGCCACATTAATAAATATTTAATCTTTGCAATTTTAGGTTTTCTGGACAGCTGATAGTATTTCTAGGTTTGACCTTGGATAAAGGTGGTTGCTGGAAAACTTGTAAATACCAAAGTTGTAGTAAAATTTGTAAATGAGCTTGTGTTAAAAATTTGGGAGCATTTGGCTTAGTAGTTTGGGAGTTATTGCTGTTTAAAGTGTCAGTCCAGAATTGACTGCTCTCTGTTTAGAGAGAACAGATTCTGGAACTTTGGAATTTCGATGAGGTAAACTTTGGAATTGAGTGTTGTGATCTGAAAACATTTTGTGGTACATTTCTGAAGCTTTCCAGATTGTCTTAGATCATATCTTTTGGAGTTGGGATTCTCCAGTTATGTTAGAAACAAGTAGCTGCTGTCCAGAATGTCTTACCGTGATATTTTGGGTTGGATGTGGTACCCTAAATAATGTCACTCTTGTGTTTGTTAGGTGTTAGGGCCTTAACCGAAGACGAACAACTATATCTTAGGTTAGGTAGATTAGGTAAGTACTTCTCCACCGGAGAAGAGATTTGCACATTTTAGTGAAGTAACTTGAATAGAGTATTTTATTTCTAAAATGCATTTCATTCCGAGCATGTTGCACCCATTTATGCATCCATGATATTTATTGTGCATTCATGCAATAGGTGTACCGGAGGGGGTAACTCTCCTCGAATTCGAGCCTGTGATTCCGGAGGAGGACCAGGAGCAGCAGGAGCCCGAGGATCCAGCAGGCGAAGGAGTGCCCGCAGACGACCTTCCTGAGTGTCCAGACCACCGGCCCTCGACCTTTCTGAAAGGCAAGCCCCGGTGCATGCTGAACCTACTGATTTATAAATTAATCTTGAGTATTTTTAATTGTTTACTGCATTAAGTTGTAGGAGTTATATGAAAACACTTGTTGCATTATATCTGTCCTTGTCCAGATATCGTACTTAATCCTATATTAGGTTTAGGCACGTGTCAATGCTTAGCCCTGCTTAGTACGGTAGAAGTCGGGTGATTTCCGGTCATCCGCGAGATGTAGGAAGGAGTCACGAGTGGCTTTATGGCTATCGTGGATGGAACCATGCTTAAAAATGAAATTGAGACCGGGCGGGAGTTCGATAGTACAGCCGCAAGACACTTCACGTCTTGGGTGTGGAGCTATGCCCGTCTGAGTCATTTAAGGACCGATTCGTTGTACGTCCTTGAGTCATGTTGAACGCAGTCTAACACTTAGTTGGCCGGATAAGTCGTTCCGACCGCGAAGCCGAGTAATGTGGTTCAGGCCGGGAATCGAATGGTAGGTTGCTTCTTGGAGGAGAGAAAGGATGTGCTTGGGGACATTGGCGTGAGACCAAGGGGGGGTTAGAGTCCCTATCACCTGGCAGAGTGTCGCCCTTGGGGTCGCGACATTATTCGGACCCGCGATTCCTGAATCATATGAAAAGGTGGCTTGTGCGACCCTGGCAGGGGCCTGCGCGATGAGTGTTAGAAATACCCCTCCAGCTGGATAGGAATTCGATTCGAATCGCCGTCGCTCCCGGTTAGTGAGCACTTGACTTGAGCAGCGGCAACGTAGATCTCATTAAATAAACTGGTGGTTAAGGGAATGATACAATGTTGCCACAATTCATACCTGCTCTGGATATAATGATGATAATTGTTTGATTATAATCAAGTGCATGTTTAGTACAGGTGCTAAGATAGATGACAGGTAAATGCTAAAAATAACTGCTAGTACAGGTTATAAGAGTCTCAATTACTTATGCCTTTATGCAAAAATGTGATGTCAGCTAGCCTCTTGTGAAAGCCTTGCATAATCCTTGGTGTCATCTTATTTCTGGTTTTCGACGGGTAAGTCTAGCTGAGTACATTCCAGTACTCAGGGTTTATTCCCTCCTGTTGCAGATGATATGCTCTATCAAGGCTTCTGCAAAACTTGTCTCCACCCTGCGGGTGAAGAAGACTAGATCACTTGGGCGTGATCATCTTTTATGTACTTTCCTCATGCTTTTGTGGGTTGTTGATCATCAAGACTGGCAGTAGTTAAACAACTGGTGTGTGTTATGCTTCCGCTACTTTATAAACTTGGTTTGTAATAATTGCGACTCCGTATGTCTAAACTTATTTCAGAACTACTTGTGAAATGTAACGTATGATGTTGTATGTTGAATGATGCGATCCTGGTTGTAAGCAAGTTGGTTTGAAATCCTTCGTGGTTTTGATTGACTACCAGGATTATATGGGCTCAAGTTCGAAAATTTGAGTGCTTCGGTGCTTATTTTTGTACTTGTGCTCTTATAATTTGGTCGGTTCTGTTACACCGTACACGACATCCGGAGCAGCCTGTGCTTCCTCGGCATCCAGATGGTTGAGACGTCCACGGGTAGCAGACCCCTTGAACTGAGACTTCTGAGCAGCTGAATTCTGAGGGCATTTAGCGGCCTTGTGACCCGGTTGGCCACAAGCGAAGCAGGTGAAAGTGTAAGGTCCAAATAGGCTACAGGGGGGGGGTGAATAGCCTAATTAAAACTTCTACAAGAATTACTTAACCATGAGTTAGTACGAAAGGTGGCGAAGCAAAAGCACTAGCTCTAACTAATTAAGCAAGCCACCTACACAAGTCTAGTACAAGGCTATTCACTAAACACAACAACAACTATAAGCTAGAAACGAGAAGTAATACGAGAGAAGAGCTTCGAGTGATTATACCGCCGTGAAGAGAAGAGAAATACCAATCAATCAATCATACAAGAGAAATCCTCGGGAAGAGAATGACACAAGAATTTATCCCGAGGTTCACTTGCTTCCCGGTAAGCTACTCCCCGTTGTGGCGATACACCCACTTGTCGGTTCGCGAGCTAATCGACTATCAAGAGTTGAGCCCTCGGCGGGCGCCGCACAACCGCACACAAGATGGGGATCCTCCAAGCCACGAGCTCCACTAGAGTATCCAATTTGTGAACTCCCGCGGGGAAGGATCAAGAACCCCTTACAACACTTGGTGAAGGCTCCAACAATCTCCAATTGCGAGCTCAATCACCTCCGCTGCTCCAAGCCGTCTACCGTGTCGGGAAACACGGAAGAGTAACAAGAAATCCGTAGCAACTCAAAGATCAAGTGCCTCTAGAATGCAACTCTCAAGCAATGCACTTGAATCTCGCTCAATCTCACTCAAGATGTGCAACTATGCAAAGAGATGAGTGGAGGGGTTGTTCTCTAGCTCAAAGTATGTCTCTAGTTCTCAAAATGTGCAAGAGTTACCCTCAAACCCTGGCCAACCTCTATTTATAGCGAAGGGGTACGCAGCTAGCCGTTACAGACGACGCAGCGAAAAACGCACTGACCGGACGCTCCGGTCAGGGTGACCGGACGCGTCCGGTCACTACACGACAGCAAGAAACAGTGCGAGTCAGAACTAGCCGTTGCCGTGATCGGACGCGCTGAACCGATTGACCGGACGCGATAGTGCCCGCGTCCGGTCGCATTCCAGTATGCTCCCGTTGAGATCGGACGCGTCCGATCGCACGTGACCGGACGCGTCACGCGTCTGATCGTTACTCCGCTTCGCTCTACCCTTCTGGACGCCTAACCGGACGCTCCGGTTACGTGAGGGACCGGACGCGCCGGTCGCGCGCTCTGGTTCGCTCAGGAGAACTGATCGGACGCGCTGTTGAACTGACCGGACGCCACAGTGCCAGCGTCCGATTAGAGTCCAGTAAGCTCCCTGGATGACCGGACGCGTCCGATCATCAGTGACCGGACGCGCTGCGCGTCCGATCATCAAACTGAAAACCGCGCAACGCTGAACACTGACCGGACGCGTCCGGTCATGCAGAGACCGCGTCCGGTCCAGCGTCCGGTCATCTCTGTGACCTCTGTTCGCCTCCGTTTCTTTTCCGACTTCCGGCGCCATAGAAAATAGGCATTTCACTTCTCCAAAAAGCGCCGAATCTCGCCTCGCAAGCTCGGCGGGAGGGAGAGAGGAACCCAAACCCCTCTCTACCGCTTTAAACTCCACCGCCTTCACAAATTGTGCTAACACCACCAAGTGTACACCACCATGTGCATGTGTGTTAGCATTTCATAAATCATTTCTCAAGGCGTTATGTTAGCTTTTTACTAGATCCTAATGCATATGCTCAAGACATTGATCTAGTGGCACTTGATTTCTGAGCTAACCGTGATTGCCCCTCTTGATAGTCGGCCATGTATCCTAAACCCGGTCAATCACTTCTCTACTCATCTTAGACCGGCAAAAGGAAAACCCTATGGTTATACCTTTGCCTTGAGCTCTTAGATCCTTCTCCACTTGATCATCATGTCTTTCCTTTTATGTGCATCTTCACCAGGATCATCATTTCATGTCCATGCACCATCTCTTTGTGATCTTGTGGCCACCACACCTTGCCACATACACCTTCATCACATGTGTTGCTTATGCCTAACTCAAAACACTTAACACATGGCATTAGCAACTTGGTGTCATTAATTACCAAAACCAAACTTGGGCTTTCAATCTCCCCCTTTTTGGTAATTGATGACAACCATCACAAAGATATGAAATGAAATCAATTTTCAATTTCGATAGTATTAGCTCCCCCTACATATGTGCTTCCATGAGTTTGGTTCAATTATGCACATATGTATGGATTTGAAATTTGAGAGAGTTACTACTATCAAATTGATGCTAAGGTATATAAAATGGACCTTTGAAGCGTGATACCAATCGGAGTTGCCTTTATATACCATCCTTAGCATCGATGTAGCTAGACACCACTTGTAATCTATCACTTGTAAAGATCACAAACACTAAAGTACCCCATGAGATCAACATTATAAGCAAAAGGTGTCTAGATACCACTTGTAAAGCTACTCTCAACAAATCATCATTTAAGTTCTATTTCTAGCATACACCATTCAATCATGAATATCGAAATTAAACTTTGCAATGCAACATTTCATCATGTTAATGCACATACAAATGCAACAAATAATCCATGAGCTTGCTCCCCCTACTTATGTGCTCAAATTTAATTTCTCTCTTTGTGACTTTTCTTTTTATCTTTGTGACTTTTCTCTCCCCTGTGACTTTTCTCTCCCTCTTATTATATTTTATTTCCTCTTTGCAATATCTTTGTGACTTTTCTCTCCCCCTTTGTCAACAATCACCAAAAAGGTGCCTAGAATAGGTAATTTTAGTGAGAGATAAGTCAATCAATATGAGGGAGTCCAAATTATGGTTCAACCTAGATCACTCGCCTAGAATATGTAATTCGGTTTGATCCAAGGACAAGCTTTTTCACACCTCATAAAGTATAAGGGTTATCTTGACCATGTTGAATTACACATCATGAGCTCTTTTTCTAGATTCAACACTAGGTTTGCAAGCCCACAAACATATCATATGCTACCACTAGATCAATCAAACATAGAAGCAATAGTGGTACCATATATACATCAAAATTATTTGATTTTCATGAATGAGTCTATTTGTCATGCAAATATGTCTATATGTTCTAAACATGTCCTTAGCAAAGTATGAATGATATGCCAAACAACTTTACCTTGCTATGTTAGAGGAGAGGCATGTCATATAAGAATGTGGGGGTGCACTCATTTCAAGTTGGAGAAGTCAAGTATGTTCAATTCATTCTTCAACTTGTAAAATCTCTTTTCATCAAGTGGCTTTGTAAAGATGTCGGCTAGTTGATCTTCGGTGCCAATGCTCTCAATACTAATATCACCCTTTTGTTGATGGTCTCTTATGAAGTGATGCCTTATGTCAATGTGCTTGGTTCTTGAATGTTGAACCGGATTTTGTGTCATCTTGATAGCACTTTCATTATCACAAAACAAAGGCACATTCTTGAATTTATTTCCAAAGTCATTCAAAGTGGCCTTCATCCAAAGCAATTGTGCACAACAACTACCGGCACTAATGTATTCGGCCTCGGCGGTAGATAGTGCAACACTATTTTGTTTCTTTGATGACCATGAAACAAGAGACCTTCCAAGCAATTGACAAGTGCCACTTGTGCTCATTCTATCAATCTTGCATCCACCATAGTCGGAGTCCGAATATCCAATCAACTCAAAATTAGACCCCTTGGGATACCATAATCCAACATCATGAGTGCCCTTTAGATATCTCAATATCCTCTTGGTTGCTTTCAAGTGACTTTCTCTAGGTGAAGCTTGATATCTTGCACACTTGCATACACTAAACATCACATCCGGCCTAGAAGCGGTGACATAGAGCAAACTTCCAATCATGGACCGGTATTGCTTTTGATCTACCATATTTCCACTATTATCAATACCCAATTGATCATTAGAGCCCATTGGTGTGCTCATTGGCTTAGCATCTTGCAATCCAAACTTCTTGATCATGTCCTTGATGTACTTGCCTTGACTTACAAAAGTGCCATTCTTCATTTGCTTGATTTGAAGTCCAAGGAAGTAACTAAGCTCTCCAATCATAGACATCTCAAACTTATTAGCCATCATATTTCCAAACTCTTCACAAAAGTCTTGGTTAGTTGATCCAAAGATAATGTCATCCACATAGATTTGCAACACAAACAAGTCATTTCCAAGCTTCTTGGTGAAGAGAGTTGTGTCAACCTTTCCCATCTTGAACCCTTTAGAGAGGAGAAAGTCCCTCAACCTCTCATACCATGCTCTAGGTGCTTGCTTCAAACCATACAATGCCTTCTTTAGCTTGTAAACATGGTCAGGCTTCTTGTCATCTTCAAAACCGGGAGGTTGCTCAACATAAACTTCTTCATTGATGTAGCCATTTAGAAATGCACTCTTGACATCTATTTGATAGAGCTTGATGTTGTGTGCACAAGCATATGCTAATAAGATTCTAATTGCCTCCAATCTTGCAACCGGTGCATATGTCTCTCCAAAGTCAAGACCCTCAACTTGAGTGTATCCTTGTGCTACTAATCTTGCCTTGTTCCTTACAACCATGCCATCTTGATCTTGATTGTTTCTAAAGACCCACTTAGTACCAATCACATTGTAGTTCTTTGGCCTCTCAACAAGTTTCCAAACTTGATTTCTAGCAAAGTTGTTTAGTTCTTCATGCATGGCATTCACCCAATCGGAATCCTTCAATGCATCTTCTATCTTCTTTGGTTCTTCTAATGAGACAAATGAGTAATGCTCACAAAAGGATGCTAATCTTGATCTAGTTTGAACACCACTTTGAATTCCACCAATGATTTGGTCCAACGGATGATCTCTTGCAATGCTAGTAGGTTGGAGTATTGGGAGTTGATTGCTTTCACTTGTTTGACCTTGAACTTGCACTTCATCATGAGAACCACTAGCGCTTGCTTGATTTGTATTAATTTGCACACTTTGGTTGATCACATGAATATCATCATCATCAACTTGCATCGGCCTTATATCACCAATGTCCATGTTCTTCATTGCATTTGATAATTGATCTCCTCTCACATCATCAAGGTTTTGAGCTTCATTTTGAGACCCTTGGGTTTCATCAAACTCAACATCATGAACTTCTTCCAAGGTGCCATTTGTGAGATTCCAAACTCTATATGATTTGCTTGTGGTAGAATAACCAAGTAAGAACCCTTCATCACATTTCTTTTCAAACTTGCTCAATCTAGTGCCTTTCTTGAGAATATAGCATTTGCAACCAAACACTCTAAAGTATGCAATGTTGGGCTTTCTTCCATTCAATAGTTCATATGGTGTCTTTCTAAGCTTCCTATGGCAATAGAGACGGTTACTACAATAGCAAGCCGTATTGATAGCTTCACTCTAAAATGAATGACTCACATTGTATTCACTAAGCATTGATCTAGCCATATCAATTAAGGTTCTATTTTTCCTTTCAACTACACCATTAGATTAAGGAGTGTATGTTGGTGAGAATTGATGCCCAATACCATAATCATCACACAAATCTTCAATTCTTGTGTTCTTGAACTCACTACCATTGTCACTTCTAATATTCTTGATGGTAGTCTCAAACTCATTTTGCACCCTCTTGACAAAAGACTTGAATAGATCATAAACATCACTCTTGTCATAGAGAAAGAGCACCCAAGTGTATCTAGTGTAGTCATCCACAATCACAAAACCATACTTGTTGCCACCAATGCTAGTGTATGTTGTTGGCCCAAACAAGTCCATGTGCAATAGCTCAAATGCTTTTGATGTGCTCATTTCACTTTTACTAGGATGTGAATTTCCAACTTGTTTGCTGGCTTGACAAGCACTACATAGTTTATCCTTTTCAAAAGTGACATCTTTCAATCCTCTAACTAAGTCATGCCTTAAAAGTTTGTTCAATTGTTTCATTCCAACATGACCAAGCCTTCTATGCCACAACCAACCCATACTAGATTTACTAAGCAAGCATGATGTCAATTGTGTCTCACTATCATTGAAGTCAACCAAGTATAAGCTACCATGTCTAAATCCTTTGAATATCAAGTTTGATCCATCAACACTTATGACTTCAACATCATCACTACCAAATATGCACTTGAAACCAAGATCACAAAGTTGTGCCACCGATAAAAGATTGAAATCCAAGCTCTCAACTAGCAACACATTAGATATGCTCATGTCATTTGTGATAGCAATTTTACCAAGCCCTTTGACCTTGCCTTTCTTGTTGTTGCCGAAAGTGATAGCATCAAAACCATCATTTTGACTTGTATCAATTGAATTGAACATACAAGAGTCTCCGGTCATATGTTGAGTGCACCCACTATCAAGCACCCAATGCCTTCCTCCGGCTTTGTAATTGACCTACAAGACAAGATCAATTCTTTTTAGGTACCCAAACTTGTTTGGGTCCTCCAAGGTTAGAGACTAAGCTCTTTGGTACCCAAATAGCTTTCTTCTTTGAGCCCATCCATGGTGCACCAATGAACTTAGCATGAACACCATTTGTACCCTTGGTAAGCATATAGAAAGAATTAAACTTGATTGAGGATACATTTGCATTGAATTTCTTGTTCATGCAATGTTGCTCTATGTGACCAACTTGCTTGCAACTTTTGCAATCGCTACCATTGTTCTTCACAAAACGAGTCTTGTGAGGAGCAAAAGCGGCCTTGCCTTTCTTGGGGTTATAGCCCAATCCCTCTTTGTAGAGAGAAGCTCTTTGGCTACCCAAGCACATAAGCAAGCGGTCCTCACCACCATAAGCCTTAGCTAATATGTGATTGAGCTCTTTTACCTTCTTCTTGAGATTTTTATTCTCAACTATAAGTGTGGAGTCACAAGTGAAACCATCACTACTAGATGAGGATGATGTAGATGCACTACATCAAGAGTTAGTGGGAGCAACAACAATAGGCTTATGAAAGGATTCATCAATTATATCACATGATATGCCTATGTTGCAAGTTTTAGCTTTCTCAACATTAGTTGGCATGTTTTTACATTTTTCAACTAGAGAGGAATGAGCTTCTTCAAGCTTGGTGTGAGACTTTTGAAGCTTCTTATGGTCTACCTTTAGACTCTCATAAGACACTCTAAGCTCATCAAGTTCTTGCATAAGGTTTTTCTTTTCCTTAAGCAAGCCCTTGCACTCCTTCCTAGATTCTTTATAATATTGAGTGCAATCTTCTAGCATAGTGATTAGTTCATCTTTAGTGAATTCTTCTTCATCACTATCACTATCACTAGCATTATCATGATCACTCTCATCATCGGATGATACCTTAGCGGCTTTAGCCATGAAGCACGATGGAGTGTCAAAGAGGGAGACCTTCTCTTGGATGGCAATGCTAGCATGTCCCTTATTCTTACTCTTGTTTTCATCCTCATCATCACTTGAGGAGTCATCACTATCCCATGTAGCAACATGAGAATCATTCTTCTTCTTATAAGAGATCTCCTTCTTCTCTTGCTTCTTATTTTGCTTCTTTCTCTCCTTCTTGATAGCATCTTCATCATCACTATCATAAGGACACTTTGCAATGAGATGGTCTTTGCTATGGCATCTAAAGCATCTCATGGTATGCTCATTCTTCTTGTAAGAGTTCTTCCTCCTTCTTGCACGAAAGCCCTTCTTCTTCATGAATTTGCCAAATTGTTTGACAAAGAGAGCCATCTTCTCATTAATGTCATCACTATCACAAGAGCTTGAGTCTTCATCACTTGATGATTCAATCTTGGATTTGCCCTTGGATGTGATGGCTTTGAATGCCACACTCTTCTTCTTCTCATCATCCTTCTTCTCATTTTCCTTCTTCTTCTTCTTTACCAACTCATCCTTCTCATCATCTTCTCTATATGAATCGTCGGTCATCACTTCTTGAAATATTTGTTGAGGAGTTGAATCCTTCAATGTAGTCCTTACTAGCACGGTGATCAATGTATCAAATCTCTTGGGTAGACTTCTCAAGAACTTCATAGAGAATTGATTGTCCTTGACCTCCTCACCAAGTGCCTTGAGCTCATTGACAATGACTTGCAACCTATGAAACATCTCCGGTACACTCTCATCATCTTGCATCTTGAAGCTTGAAAATTTTTCTTTCAAGATATATGCTTTGGCGGTCTTTGTGCCTTCGGTGCCCTCAAATGTTTCTTCTAGCTTGGCCCAAGCATCATGAGCAATCTCAATGTTCTTTACTTGCTCAAAGGTCTTGTCATCTAATGCCTTATGAAGAGCACTAATGGCAATGTCATTGCATTGGAGCTTCTTCTCTTCCACCGGTGTAGGTGCTTCCGGATTAGCAACCTCAAATTTTGTTTCGGTGACCTTCCACACTTCTCTATTGATTGACTTTAGGTGTGCGGTCATCTTAACCTTACAATACGCATAATTTGTGCCATCAAAGTGAGGTGCCTTCTTGGTGTTGTTGATGTGCAAGCTTAATTGAGCCATTTCTTTTTCACCGTAGGTTGTTAAGCCTCAAATAAACGGTGCCTCGGCTCCGATACCACTTGTAAGGTCCAAATAGGCTAGAGGGGGGGTGAATAGCCTAATTAAAACTTCTACAAGAATTACTTAACCACGAGTTAGTACAAAAGGTGGCGAAGCAAAAGCACTAGCTCTAACTAATTAAGCAAGCCACCTACACAAGTCTAGTACAAGGCTATTCACTAAACACAACAACAACTATAAGCTAGAAACGAGAAGTAATACGAGAGAAGAGCTTCGAGTGATTATACTGCCGTGAAGAGAAGAGAAATACCAATCAATCAATCATACAAGAGAAATCCTCGGGAAGAGAATGACACAAGAATTTATCCCGAGGTTCACTTACTTCCCGGCAAGCTACTCCTCGTTGTGGCGATACACCCACTTGTCGGTTCGCGAGCTAATCGACTATCAAGAGTCGAGCCCTCGGCGGGCGCCGCACAACCGCACACAAGATGGGGATCCTCCAAGCCACGAGCTCCACTAGAGTATCCAATTTGCGAACTCCCGCGGGGAAGGATCAAGAACCCCTTACAACACTTGGTGAAGGCTCCAACAATCTCTAATTGCGAGCTCAATCACCTCCGCTGCTCCAAGCCGTCTACCGTGTCGGGAAACACGGAAGAGTAACAAGAAATCCGTAGCAACTCAAAGATCAAGTGCCTCTAGAATGCAACTCTCAAGCAATGCACTTGAATCTCACTCAATCTCACTCAAGATGTGCAACTATGCAAAGAGATGAGTGGAGGGGTTGTTCTCTAGCTCAAAGTATGTCTCTAGTTCTCAAAATGTGCACGAGTTACCCTCAAACCCCGGCCAACCTCTATTTATAGCGAAGGGGTACGCAGCTAGCTGTTACAGACGACGCAGCGAAAAACGCACTGACCGGACGCTCCGGTCAGGGTGACCGGACGCGTTCGGTCACTACACGACAGCAAGAAACAGTGCGAGTCAGAACTAGCCGTTGCCGTGATCGGACGCGCTGAACCGATTGACCGGACACGATAGTGCCCGCGTCCGGTCACATTCCAGTATGCTCCCATTGAGACCGGACGCGTCCGATCGCACGTGACCGGACGCGCCGCGCGTCCGATCGTTACTCCGCTTCGCTCTACCCTTCTGGACGCCTGACCGGACGCTCCGGTTACGTGAGGGACCGGACGCGCCGGTCGCGCGCTCTGGTTCGCTCAGGAGAACTGACCGGACGCGCTGTTGAACTGACCGGACGCCACAGTGCCAGCGTCCGATTAGAGTCCAGTAAGCTCCCTGGATGACCGGACGCGTCCGGTCATCAGTGACCGGACGCGCTGCGCGTCCGATCATCAAACTGAAAACCACGCAGACGCTAAACACTGACCGGACACGTCCGGTCATACAGAGACCACGTCCGGTCTAGCGTCCGGTCATCTCTGTGACCTCCGTTCGCCTCCGTTTCTTTTATGACTTCCGGCGCAATAGAAAATAGGCATTTCACTTCTCCAAAAAGCGCCGAATCTCGCCTCGCAAGCTCGGCGGGAGGGAGAGAGGAACCCAAACCCCTCTCTACCGCTTTAAACTCCACCGCCTTCACAAACTGTGCTAACACCACCAAGTGTACACCACCATGTGCATGTGTGTTAGCATTTCATAAATCATTTCTCAAGGCGTTATGTTAGCTTTTTACTAGATCCTAATGCATATGCTCAAGACATTGATCTAGTGGCACTTGATTTCCGAGCTAACCGTGATTGCCCCTCTTGATAGTCGGCCATGTATCCTAAACCCGGTCAATCACTTCTCTACTCATCTTAGACCGGCAAAAGGAAAACCCTATGGTTATACCTTTGCCTTGAGCTCTTAGATCCTTCTCCACTTGATCATCATGTCCTTTCTTTTATGTGCATCTTCACCATGATCATCATTTCATGTCCATGCACCATCTCTTTGTGATCTTGTGGCCACCACACCTTGCCACATACACCTTCATCACATGTGTTGCTTATGCCTAACTCAAAACACTTAACACATGGCATTAGCAACTTGGTGTCATTAATTACCAAAACCAAACTTGGGCTTTCAGAAAGGTGCACCGCCTGTAGGGGTTGGCGCGGGTGCCTTCCATTTTCCATTACCTGGTGTGGAGCGGTTCTGTGTTGGGCATTCATTCATAGAGCGGGAATGGTTGAAACGGTCATGGGTGTTGTGGTTCTGTGCATAACGGTCTCGGGTGTAATGATCCTAAGCAGGGCGGGAGTTTTTGGTGAAGTAGCCTCCACTTCCTCTACCCGATCCAGGGTTGTCATCCCTGTTGTGGTGGGAGCGTTCCCTGGAGGGTGCATCTCTGCGGATCCTCTTGCGATCACGGCCACAGAGGGACTCCTCAGGCTTTCGCTTTCTTCCCTTGTACTCTTCTCCAGCTTCATCACGGTCCTTCTCAATCTAAATGTAGCGATCCACTAGAGCACGTAATGTGTTGCTCTCAATACCGCCAAATTTTAGTTTGATGTGCGGATTAAGTCCCTTGCGGTAATAGTACAACTTCTCCTTTTTAGAGTTCACAACATAGGAAGGCACATAGCGCAGAAGGTTGGTGAAACGAGTAGTGTACTCGATCACCCGGTCCTTTCCCATCTTGATGTTGCGGAACTCCTCAGCTTTGGCCTCCATGATACCCTTGGGAATGTTGTACTCAGTGAATGCTTCTGCGAACTCTTCCCATGAGATGTTGGCAGGGTCCTCATGGGAGTGACTGAAACTATCCCACCAGGCGCGTGCTGCACCTATGAGCTGGTGCGCGACAGCTCCAACACACTCATCGTCGGTGAAAGTAGTGAGATCAAGCTTCTTCTCCATTTCCTTAAGCCAGTCATCGGCTACCAACGGGTCAGGGTCGGTGCCATCATAGGTAGGTGGCCTTAGCTTCAGGAGACCTTCTAGCTTCCTCTTGAAATCATTCTACCGACCTCCTTGGCGACGGTTGGCTCCTTCAACAAGGGCTGCCAGAAGCTGGGTCTGTTGTGCCATCACTTCCACCAGGTTCGGTGGTGGTGGCGGTGGAATGTTCTCCTCAACAGGTGGCAGGGTATTCTCCAGGTCGAAGGGTATCCCTCCACGTCCACGACCATGACCACGACCACGGTTGTTGTCACCACGGCCCCTGTTAGGTTTGGGGATGGGCACACGCCCTCGATTCATTAGGCGATTAGAACGGCGGTTTGGCATCTGTAACATGGATCATTGAAATTTTAGTGCTTGTGCCAAGGTGCTTATAATTCAATATAATTACATGATTTTGATGATTTAAAATAGAACAGTTACACTATCCAACACTCATTACAAAGAAGCGATAAGATCCAAAAGATGTCATAAGATCCAAAAACATTCATTACATAGGTTTAATTGCATAGCATCATCTTTAGTAGCTACACTAGAAGATGTGCGAGAGTCGTGCTACGCATTGAGTCTCATAAATCATCTCATAAGGGGGTACAACTTATGGAAATTTCAGACATAACTCATGATCATGCAGGATCACCTACTCTAACTCGTACACCGCAGCTGGGATACGACTGTCCTCGATCTCGATCTCTTCGTCAGACTTGTGGAGTCGGGACACGTACTTCAAGGCCTCGGCGAGCTCCTTAGTAGCCTTGGCTCCAGGTAGGGTAGGGTAGGCGTCTAGGTTGAGGCGAGTCAGGGCTAACTCAAACTCCTCTATCCTAGGCTTTGTCTTGCTACGAATCTCCTTGGGTAGCTAATCCCACATACCCTTCATTTCCCTGAGACGTTTCCTGTCAGACTTCTGCCAAGCCTGTCAAGTCCTCTCACACTTGTCCTGTAGGTACTCGGTCTGCCTGAGTGCCTCGATTAGGTGACCCTGGTTGCGAATGGCCTTCTTCCTGAACTCCTCTAGCTCCTGAGTCAGGGTCTTGTTCTGAGATTGGATCTTCAGCATACCAATCCCCTTGGATCTCTCTCTGTATCCCTTGCGGTTGAACTCGGCCTTCTTGTCATCCAACTCACTCTGTAATTCCAAGACCTTGCTGTCGAGGTAGCAATTCCTGTTGCCTAGGTCGGCTGCTTTGTCCTGTAAGTCAGTGACCTCGGCTCTGTGGTTCTCCTCATGACGGTTGAGCTCGTCCTGCAGCTTGGCAATTATCTCTAGTAGCCTAGCTCGCTCATGTGCTCCCTGCGAGTCTCGCTCCTGATACTCCTACCGGAGGGCCTGGTCCTGACGTCTCCTCTACTCCAGCTGGGTCATGTATCTGTCCTGCTCCAGTAGGTGAATCGCTGAGACACGAAGGCATCTGTCCTCCTCGGCAAGGATAACTCTGCCTGGTGCGAAACTCTGCTCACTAGGGGTAAGGCTGAGGTCGAGGGCCTGGGGTAGTAGACAGAACTCTGTCGTCTTCAGGTGCTCATAGTGGTCTCTCATCACTCTGCGAAGTGCCTTGTGTGAGATAGCTTGCAGTCCCTCCTCGACTGTGTCGTTTATCGTCAACTCGGTGAAAGCTGGGACAGAAGGTAAGGTAGTACTAGCTGGGAACTCTACTGAGGTGACAATTGGTCCTTCGATTCCTTCCTGAGCTACTTTGCCCGTGTAGGTTACCTTGACAAACTCGTCAGGGACTCCCAACATGATGAGAACTCGGCAGAGGGTCTATGCAAAACCCCCGAGCTCACGTAGGTCGAAGGTAAGCTTGGCGTGGTCCAGAGGTAGCGGTCCTAGAGGCAGCCATTCGATGTTTGTTGCCATCTGCATGTTTCACGAAAACAGGTGTTAGCAGGTCCAATAGTAGAAAAGCCTTGCATAAAAGTAGATGCAGGGTCGGTATATAACCGAAAGAAGGTTTGTTCACGTCCTATTCTATCGTCCATTCTAAGGGTTTCGTCCTAAGGTCAAGTATGGCTCTGATACCAACTGAAACGACCTCATTTTCCACGAAGGGAAAACCACAAAGTTGAAAGTGTTATAAGACCATGATGGATCTTATTATCCAAATTCCAGTCGAATACCACATCCATACAACGATAATATCAGAGTATAAATAGTGTGGAATTACATAATTTATTACATCGCCGCATTGGCGGAAACAAAAGTAGCATTTATTCAGAACAACTTGAAGATAAGATCGCCAAACTCGAGCGTAGGCACGAACCTCTCAACCATCAAACTCCTCGGAGCTATACTCCTCAGCAGAACCTGTGCCAAAAACTTATCAGTATGATTTGTACTGGCCACTCCCATCCCTATGAGCATTGCTTTGTGGATTTAGATGCATTATGGTTGTATTCAAATGAAACCTATAGGGTTGAGGTTTCCTATGCAGTAGCATATCAAGTATATAATATAATTGATCAAGTTTTTAACACCATTCCCACACTCATCCCACTCCATTCCCTTTTCCGAGCCAGGTTACGATCCTGGGATCAACATACCACCATCTCCACACTATTACCACACCATCGCTTAGTCGACAGGCCAACTCCCTCTCGGCACTGTCTCAAGGCCTGTAGCCCCTGGCTATGACCGACACTCTCTCACAGGGGAAGAAGAGAAGGACTCATCTCTCTATCTAGTTTAAGCGAAACCCAGGAAAGGTCCATAGCCGATAAGTCGGCACATGTATCGATCGATCAACCATACACTCTGCAGAGGTTTTACATAACCACAAGATCCGCCTTCCTTGCTGACCATCGTCAACTGGGCTGATTCCGGCTGCTTGCTAGCCTAGGATAATGCCACTCTACCATTCAGCCCTGGTTCACCCTAGGTCAAGTCTGGGATGGTTGAAACTATGAGTCATGAGCCGGGTCCACAAGGTCTCCATGAAGTCTCGGAAGGGTGTGGGGGAAATCCTCTGTGCCCCGTACCTCCTTACACTGTCCGCTATCAACCTAGCAGTAGTGGTAAAATCCTACCAAGTAGTCCAGCCGTCCCGCACCATATAGGACGAGTGGTACGTAAGGCTTCCCGGTGAATCTGAGTACTAGTAGGTCCTTAGGGAAGACCAAGCCAGAATGTCTCCATCAGGGTTTCCATTTACCGTGCCACCATAGCACCTCCATCCCGGGCTCCACCCATCACACGTTCACACCCAGGTCCACCTCATATACCTTTTACCCACCACAGGTATACATGTCCAGGGGTGCCCAGGTAGCATCCCATAGTAAGACTTGCCCCAGGCTCATCGTATACTCCAACTTGGTTGACACAACCCTCACCCTCCACACACCCAAGTCACACACGCAGCACTCTCCCCATAGTCCAGGTAACACCAGTTTCCACCACGCACTTAGTATAAGCGTAGTAGAAGTATAAATAAGTAAATGTATAGCAATAAGCATGTATCTAGCCTAATAGCAGGGTATGCAGGGGTAAGGTTGCGTCAAGGTACAGGCTTTCAAGCAAGCATACTACCATGCAAGTCCTACCAATATAATTGTAGTAGTAAAGTAAAGCGATAGCAGTTCTATATTAGCCATGCGTAATAGGTGCTACGAAATTGGGTGTGATGTGGCACCTTCAGTATAGTCGTCTCCGTTCTCCTCACGGTACTCATGGTCCTCGTCCGTCAGGTTCTCCTCCGATTCTGCATCGTTCGCATTATAATCGCGTTAGCGACGTCTATAGAATAGCACAAAGAAGCAATGGAAATTCAAAAGAGCCAAATGCACTCAAACATGGGTTTATTGCGTAGAGCTTGATTTTAGATGAATTTTGGTCCTGGTTTTGTATTTTTCCGAGGTCGTATGAATTAGTTATGAATTTCCGAAGTTTAAATCATTTCTGAAATTGGATAAAGGCTGAATTAATCCTGGGCTGACACGTGTCGTGCTGCGGTTGGTCCACGTGGCTTGCTGACATCAGCATGACGTTGTCATAATGGTTCCGAGCCGACAGGTGGGTCCCAGCTGACGTCGGCATCATGTCATCAACGTCGTCAGTTCTGACAAGTGGGTCCAGGGTCACTGACATGTGGGTCTAGTCAAAGTCAACGTTGGTCAACGTCGAGTCAACGGTCAATGGTCAGCGGTCAACAGTCAGGGTCACTGACATGTGGGCCTGGTCTGCTGACATCAGCCGCTGATATCAGCGTGACGTTAGCATGACGTCACCTCGGTTGTGCTGGCTTCTGACATGTGGGTCCTACGTGATGTCATTGTGACGTCAGCGTCTGACGTGTGGGTCCAGGGTGTCCGTGTCACTGACTGGTGGGGTCAGGGTGCTGACGTCATTAGCTGACGTTAACATGACGTCAGTATGATGTCACTGTGGCAGTCATCACTGCTGACAGGTGGGTCCCACGTGACGTCATCACGACGCCAGTATGACGTCACCATCTGACGTGTGGGTCCAGCAACACTGTGTTGCTGACATGTGGGGCCAGGTCAATAGTCAACGTTGACCGGTCAACGGTCAACTCGGGTCGGGTCCAACTGGGCCGGTTGGGCTGGATACGGGCTGGGCTTTGGCTCGCCACGTGGCAGCACCGCGGTGTGCCACGTCGTCATTTTGGGCCGCTAACGGGCCATGGTCCACGGTTCGACTCACTCCGTGTGGCTCACGGTGGACCAGTGCTCTTGGTCCATGGACCTACGGCAGGGCGCATGGTGGACCAAGTCCACCGTCTCTTCTCCATGGCTCAGCTCACGTGCACCGAGTTCATACGTGTGTGGACGGTGAGGGAAGTCTCCCCCGTTTTCTTGCCGGCGTGCCCCCGTCGGCGACGTGATCACCGGCGAGCTCCCGCAACGGTTCAGGCGTCTAATTGAGGTGGGGAAAAGCCTCCACACACCATGGCGACTACGACAGTGGGGTCAAAGTGGCGGTTGGGGCTTCATAGGGTCCTGACCACGGTGAACAGCGGCGTGGGTTCATCGGCGTGCATGGACAGGGTTGTAGTGATAGCGAGAACCCAGTTGGAGGAGCGTGTGAGCTCCATGGTGCTTCTACGGCTAGGGTAGGCATGTTGAAGGAGCTCCTAGTCCTCCCAGTGGTTCCAGCCATGGTGGTGGGGGCAAAACAGAGGCGGTGGTGCTATGTGCGATGCATCCGATGGCTCACGTGCGGTAGCGTGAGCGCGGCGCAAGGGGAACAAGGTCATGCGATTTGCGTGACCCTGGGCCTGCGTCTGCCATGCTGGTCGGCTCCTGGTCGCGTGGGAGAGGTTGGCGTGGGAGAGGGGAAGAAGACGCTACTGTGCTGACAAGCGGGGCCCGTGTGGCAGCGGCTGAGAGTGAAAATGGGAAACGTGCGGGCGTGAGCGACGTGCGGCTGACGCGTGGGGCCAAGCGGCAGCGGTGTAAGGTCCTAGATGGCTAGAGGGGGGGTGAATAGCCTATAAAAATTCTACAAGCACCACTAAGCAAACTTGTTAGAATAACAAACGGCGTAAAGCGAGTTTTGCTTAGCCAAAGGTTGTGATGCAAGCCTCTTATCCACAAGTCTAGTAGATTATGATCTCTAGTTCACACAAGAGCTATGTCACTAATTTTACACTAGAGAACAAGCTAACAACACTACTAGCCAAGCTACTACTAGAGCAACACAAGATAATCTAGTAAAGATAAGTGCAAGAGATAGGATTGTGAATCTTATACCGACGGTGGAGTGAAGATGTTGCCAATCACCAAGATGATATATAATCAATTAATATTGACAACAACACAATATGTAGACCAATCACCGGGAGACGAGAGACACAATATTTTTGTTCACCCGGTGTTCACTTGTGCACCGACAAGCTACGTCACCGGTTGTGTCGACCAACACTTAGATGGTTCCTCGGTGTGACCCTCAAGTCACTTGCCCCTCAAGGGACGCCCCGCAAGGCACCGCAAGACTCCACTCTCAAGTGAGGTAACTCAATGACACGCGCAATCCAATAGAGTTGCTTTTGGCGTCCTGCCGAGAAAAGCACAAGAACCTCTTACAAACAACCGGAGGTGGCCAAGAACAATCACCTTCTCTTGCCAACGCCTCCAACAATCTCCAAGCCGGCTAGGAGCGGTACTCTCCAAGAGTAACAAGAAATCCACCGGCTAAACCACCCACAAGTGCCACTAGATGCCCTCAAGCTATGCAATGCACTTTGGGATCACTCAATCTCACTTTTGATTTGCAATCAAGCAAGGGAGATGAGTGGGAGGAGATGCTCTAGCTCAAAGGATGTACAAGAATGTTAGAAATCACTGATTCCTTCCCCAAGGGCCGGCCAACGAGTATTTATAAGTCTCCCATCCAAATAGAGCCGTTGCAACTCCACTGACCGTTTTTTCGGGACGACCGGACGCGCCGGTCGAAACTGACCGGACGCGCTCAACCGCGTCCGGTCCTCCAACGGTTACTGCGCCAACGGTCAAAACCCATGACCGGACGCGCCTCTCAACAGACCGGACGCGCCGGTCGCTCAGCACCGCGCGCGCGAAGCAATGACCGGACGCGCTGGTCGCAACGACCGGATGCGCCGGTCCCGATGACCGGACGCGCCTGTCGAACGACCGGACGCGCCGATCCGCACAGCACCCGCGCCCGCGAAACAACGACCGGACGCGCTCCTCGCAACGACCGGACGCGACAGTGCCCGCGTCCGGTGTGAGTCCAGTAAGCTCCTTCAACGATCGGACGCGTCCGATCATGTGTGACCGGACGCGCCTCGCGTCCGATCATCCTCGTGAACCGCAGTTCCCTCTGGGCGACTGACCGGACGCGCCGGTCCCGCGAGTGACCGGACGCGCCGGTTGCAAACCCTAGCCCGCGCGCCCGAAACCGCGCTGTACTGACCGGACGCGTCCGGTCATACCGAGACCGCGTCCGGTGCAGCGTCCGGTCACCTCAGTGACCCCGTTCGCTTCCGTTTCTTTTCCGACTTTCGGCGTAGTGGAAAATAGGCATTTCATTTCCCCGAAATCGCCTGAATCCCGCGCTCGCACGCTCGGCGGGAGGGAGAGAGGAACCCAAACCCCTCTCTACCCGCAAACCACAGCGCGACCAAACGCCACCTTTGCAAATGTGCCAACACCAACAAGTGTACATCTCCATGTGCTTGTGTGTTAGCTTTTTCTCAATCATTTTCAAAGGTTTTCCAATTAGCTCACTAGGCCCTACATGCAATGCACTTCATGAATTCACCTAGTGGCACCCGTGCATCGAATAACCGATAAGACTTCCCCTCTTAATAGTTCGGCTATCGATCCTAAACCACTCACACCCTCTATGGTGTCTTGAGTGTAAAACAAAATGGCCCTATGGTTATACCTTTGCCTTGAGCCCATTTTGTTTCTCCAAATGATATGATCCACTTCATATTATCACATGACCGTCTCGATCCATCGACCTTGACTTCACTTGCTCTTCACCGTTGCATTGGTCCGTCGGCGCCAAGTCTTGCTCAAGCTTCACCATCGCATGGTCCCTCGCTTCGAAGCCTCGACTTGCCCTTCACCCTCACAACCGGTCCATCGAGCCAAGCCTCATCTTGGTCTTCACCATCTTGGTCATATGAGTCAATGTCATGTCTCATATTCAATGACCACCTTTATCTAAAACATCCACTTAGATACAAAGGTTAGTCCTAGGTTTCATCAATTAGCCAAAACCAAACTAGGGACTTTCAATCTCCCCCTTTTTGGTAATTGATGACAACCCTCACAAAGATGATTTTGATAATAAAAGTTTTGAACTTGTCATACTTGTCCAATCATTTTGCTCATAAGTAAAGTTTGGACAATTATCACAAGCTCGGTTTTGGTAGCATTAGCTCCCCCTACATATGTGCATAGAGTTTGGATTGAAAGCTTTGCACATATGCATGGATAGAAGTGTTGGGAGAGTAATTCAACCAAAATGATGCTAAGGTGTAAGAAATGGACCTTCGAAGCGTGATACCAATCGGAGTTGCCTTTTACACCATCCTTAGCATCATGAAGTAACTAGACATCCATCAAAACTCAAGAACCCCGTGAGATCAACATTATATGCAAAGGTTCTTGGACTACTTGTAAAGCTAACCACTTATAAAGCTTTAGGCTAGTCTAGATACCACATGTAAACTATTCCTATGCATGCTAGTAGATTATTTCATCATCCAATTTCTATACTAGCATTGCACCACACAAGCATGTATATTGAATTTAAATACATGTGCAATGAGCAAGTCATATGAGAATGTACAAACAAATGCAACAACTTTGTTTATGAGCTTGCTCCCCCTACTTGTGTGCATCAACAAATTTTATTTACCCCTTTATCAAGTCGAATCATCTTTTTCTCATCATAAATTTTATTTACCCCTTTATCAAGTTGAATCATCTTTTTCTCTCCCCCTTTGTCAACAACTTACCCAAAAAATGGGATCAAATTGTGGAGAGAAGGAAAAGTGTTTGATGGAGTAGATTGAAATTAATTCGATACCATATGTAAGGTTAAAAAATTTATCAAATTTGGTTTAACCTAGAATACTTGCCAAAGATATTTAATTCGATTTGAACCAAAGACAAGCTTCTTCACTCCTCAAAATAAGGGTTATCTTGCCTATGTTGAATTAAACTCTTATAGCAAATCTTCTAGATTCAACACTAGGTTTACAAGCTCACAAACATGTCATATGCCACCACTAGATCAAAATAAGCATAGAAGCAATAGTGATAACATATATCCATCAAATTCATTTGATTTATCATGAATGCTTATGCATACCACTTATTATGTCTACATGCTCTATCAAGTCCTTAGCATAGGATGAAAGACATGTCAATCAATTTTACCTTGCACTGTCGAAGGAGAGGCATGTCAATAAGTGGGTGGGGTGCATTCAACTCATGTTTGAGAAATCAAGAATGTTCAATTCATTCCTTAGCTTGCAAAACCTCTTTTCATCAAGTGGCTTAGTGAGAATATCGGCAAGTTGATCATCGGTGCCAACACTTTTAATGGCAATATCTCCCTTTTGTTGATGATCTCTAATGAAATGATGTCTTATGTCAATATGCTTTGTTCTTCCATGTTGAACCGGGTTTTGTATCATCTTGATTGCACTCTCATTATCACATAGCAATGGCACATTCTTGAAATTGAGACCATAATCCTTCAAAGTTGATTTCATCCATAGCAATTGTGCACAACAACTCCCCGCACTCACATATTCGGCTTCGGCGGTAGAGATTGCCACACTATTTTGTTTCTTTGAGGACCATGACACAAGTGATCTTCCAAGTAATTGACATGTGCCACTTGTGCTCTTTCTATTGATCTTGCAACCCCCATAGTCGGAGTCCGAATATCCAATCAATTCAAACTTTGATCCCTTGGGATACCATAGTCCAACATCTCTTGTTTGCTTCAAGTACCTCAATATTCTCTTTGCGGCCGTGAGATGACTTTCTCTAGGTGAGGCTTGATATCTAGCACACATGCAAACACTAAACATGACATCCGGCCTTGATGCGGTGACATAGAGTAGACTTCCAATCAAAGACCGATATTCCTTTTGATTCACCATATTGCCATCAAGATCACTATCCAAATTGCCATTTGTGCCCATTGGAGTTGAAATTGGCTTTGCATCTTGCATTCCAAACTTCTTCAACATGTCCCTTATGTATTTCCCTTGACTCACAAATGTTCCATTCTTCAATTGCTTGACTTGGAGACCAAGGAAGTAGCTAAGTTCACCAATCATAGACATTTCAAACTCTTTGGCCATCATAGCACCAAATTCTTCACAATAAGCTTGATTGGTTGATCCAAAGATGATGTCATCAACATATATTTGCACTATGAATAGATCATTTCCAATCTTCTTGGTGAATAGAGTAGTATCAACCTTGCCCATTTTGAATCCCTTAGAGAGAAGGAAATCCCTTAGCCTCTCATACCATGCTCTAGGTGCTTGCTTTAAGCCATATAAAGCCTTCTTCAACTTGTAGACATGGTTGGGTTTCTTGTCATCTTCAAATCCGGGCGGTTGCTCAACAAATACTAACTCATTGATGATCCCATTGAGAAATGCACTTTTGACATCCATTTGATATAGTTTGATATTATGTGCACAAGCATAAGCCAATAGTATCCTTATTGCCTCTAATCTTGCCACGGGAGCATATGTCTCATCATAGTCAAGACCTTCAACTTGAGTATAACCTTGAGCAACTAGTCTTGCTTTGTTTCTCACTACAATGCCATCTTGATCTTGCTTGTTTTTAAACACCCACTTGGTTCCAATCACATTGTAGTCATTTGGCCTTTCTACCAATTCCCAAACAATATTTCTTGTGAAATTGTTAAGCTCTTCTTGCATAGCCATGATCCAATCGGCATCCCTCAAAGCTTCTTCTATCTTCTTTGGTTCTATGGTTGACACAAATGATGCATGCTCACAAAACATAGTCAATCTTGATCTTGTTTGCACACCACTTCTAATATCACCAATAACACTATCAATGGGGTGATCTCTTGCAACATGTTGTGATTGGAGTACTTGCACTTGATTGCTTGAGCTTGGTTGATCACTTGATGTATCTTGATGAGATGAACTAGCACCTTGTACTTGCACTTGAGAGTCACTAACTAGCTTGAATGGTGAATTGAGCACTTGATCTTTATCATCATCTTGAATATCAATAACTTGCTTTGCTCTAATGTCCCCAATGTCCATGTTCTTCATTGCTTCCACCAATAGAGTTCCACTAACATCATCTAGATTCTCTTCTTCATCTTGTGACCCATTGGTTTCATCAAATTGCACATCATGGACTTCTTCTAGAATGCCACTTGAGTTGTTCCAAACTCTATAAGCTTTGCTTGTAGTTGAATATCCAAGTAGGAACCCCTCATCACATCTCTTGTCAAACTTCCCCAATCTAGTGCCCTTCTTCAAGATATAGCATTTGCAACCAAACACCCTAAAGTAAGAAATATTGGGCTTTCTTCCATGAAGTAACTCATATGGGGTCTTCTCTAGCAATGGATGACAATATAGTCTATTGATGTAGTAGCAAGCGGTATTGATTGCTTCATCCCAAAATGATTGACTCATATTGTACTCATGAAGCATTGATCTAGCCATATCAAGCAATGTTCTATTCTTCCTCTCAACTAGGCCATTTGATTGTGGAGTGTACTTGGCCGAGAATTGATGTCCAATACCATAATGATCACAAAGTTCTTCAATTCTTGTATTCTTGAACTCACTTCCATTGTCACTTCTCACTTTCTTGATTCTAATCTCAAACTCATTGTGAACTCTAGTGAGAAATGTCTTGAAGGTGTCAAACACTTCACTTTTGTCACTAAGAAAGAATACCCATGTGAATCTTGTGAAGTCATCCACTATGACAAAGCCATACTTGTTGCCGCCTATGCTTGTATATGTTGTTGGTCCAAATAGATCCATGTGCATCAACTCAAATGCTTTGCATGTGCTCATTGTACTCTTCTTTGGATGTGAGCTTCCAACTTGCTTCCCGGCTTGACATGCACTACAAAGCTTATTCTTCTCAAATTCAACATCTTTCAAACCATTGACAAGATTGTGAGTTGTAAGCTTCTTCAATTGTTTCATGCCAACATGACCAAGCCTTCTATGCCAAAGCCAACCCATACTTGATTTGGAGACTAAGCAAGTTGTCAAAGAAGTTTCTCTAGCATTGAAGTCAACTAGGTAGAGATTCTCATATCTAAAGCCCTTGAATGCCACATTTGAACCATCCACACTAATAACTTCCACATCATCAACCCCAAAGATGCATTTGTAGCCTAGATCACATATTTGGGCCACGGATAGAAGATTGAAATCCAAACTTTCAACTAGCAACACATTTGAGATACTCATGTCATTTGATATTGCAATCTTGCCCAAGCCAATAACCTTGCCTTTCTTGTTATTGCCAAATGTGATAGAATCAACACCACTATTATTGTCATTGATTGAGTCAAACATTCTTGATGTACCGGTCATGTGTTGAGTGCACCCACTATCAATAATCCAATGCCTTCCTCCGGCTTTGTAATTGACCTACAAGCAAATCAATGAAGCTTAGGTACCCATTTTTGCTTGGGTCCTTGTAGGTTAGTAACTAAGCTCTTTGGTACCCAAATAGCCTTCTTCTTTGGGCCCACTATTGGTGTACCAACAAACTTAGCTTGCACACCCTTCACACCTTTGGTAAGCACATAGCAAGAATCAAAAGGTATAGCATTAACAAATTTCTTGCTTTGGTTCTTTTTATTACAATTATGCTCTAAGTGCCCAACTTGCTTGCATCTATTGCAAAACCGACCATTGCTCTTTACAAAACTAGGTTTTGGAGTTGCAAAGGCCGACTTGCCTTTCTTGGGGGTGTAGCCCAATCCCTCTTTGTTAAGAGAGAACCTTTGGCTACCCAAGCACTTAAGCAAGCGGGCCTCACCACCATAGGCCTTGCCTAGGGCGTGAGTGAGCTCATCCACCTCTCTCTTGAGAGTCTCATTCTCAACCATTAGTGAGGCATCACAAGTGAAACCATCACTAGTAGTAGAGGTAGAGTTGGTGGTGGTGGATGAAGAGCTACAAGAAGGGTTAGTATTTGACATGATGATAGGTTCATTAAAGGATTCATCAATTATATCACATGTAACACCTATATCACATGATACAACAACCTCCTTCTTTTCTTGTTGCTCAAGTAGCAATGAGTGAGCCTTTTCAAGCTTGGAATGAGCCTTACCAAGATCCTCATGGTCTTCCACTAGACTCTCATGAGTGGTCTTAAGCTCACCAAGTACTTTCTCAAGTATTGCTACTTTCATTGAAAGCTTCTTGCACTCCTTGTTCTTGGCAATAGCTATGTCTCTAGTTTGTTGCAACAAGTCATATAGTTGTTCTTTAGTTGGTTCATCATCATCATCATTTTCATTATCATATTTATCATTATCACTATCATGAACATATTCCATTTCACTTTCATCATCACTTTCATCATATAATACCTTAGCTTCTTTGGCCATGAAGCATGAAGAGGATGAATCAAATAGTAAAGGCTTCTTGTTAATAGCAATGGAAGCAAAAGCCTTGTTGGATGATTCTTCTTCTTCTTCTTCATCATCACTTTCCCAAGTGGCCACATAGACTCCATTCTTGCCTTTCTTGAATGTTATCTTGGCTTCTTTCTTTTTCTTCTCAAACTTGCCCATCTTGTTGTTCTTCTTCTTATCATAGGGACATTCGGCTTGAAGATGTTCGGTGCTATCACAATTGAAGCACCTCCTTTGTTGCTCATTGCTCTTAAAGTTGTCATTTCTCTTTTTGAAGCCTCTTCTCTTAATGAACATGTGACCCATTTTCTTGACTACAAAAGCAAATGCCTCATCATCAATTTCATAATCTTCATCTTCACTATTGTCTTCTTCTTCAATGATGGTAGCTTTGCCCTTGGAGGAGATGGCCTTGAACGCCACGGTCTTCTTCTTCTTTTCATCTTCCACCTTCTCCTTGTCATCAACATCTTGATCATATTTGTCATAGGTTAATACTTCACCAAGCAAATCATTAGGCTTCATTGCTTCAAACCCATCTCTTTGCAACATCATGATCAACATCTTGAATCTTCTAGGTAAGCTCAATAAGAACTTGTGACAAAAATCTTGATCTTGAGTCTTGTGCCCTAAGCTCTTAAGATCATTGACTATCACTTGCAATCTATGAAACATTTCAATGATTGTTTCATCATCCTTTTTCTTGAAGTTCTCAAACTCACTCTTGAGCCCATATAGCTTGGCACTCTTCACAACCTTAGTGCCTTCATATGTCTCACTCAACCTTGTCCATACTTCACTAGCCAATTCCAAATCTTTGATGCCCTCAAACACTTTTGTGTCAATACCATTATAGAGTGTATTGAGAGCCATTCTATTGCATGTTCTATTTGCTCTATCTTCATCGGTGAGATGATTAGGATCAATGATAGCAAAATCATTCTCGGTGACTTGCAATACTCTCTCATGAATAGAACCAAGGTACATTGTCATCTTTCTCTTCCAATGAGCAAAAGAACTAACACCATCAAAGAACGGTGGCTTGCCCCCAACATGATTGAACATAATTTGAGCCATTTTTCACACCGAAGGATGTTAAGCCTTGATTAAAACGGTGACCACGGCTCCGATACCACTTGTAAGGTCCTAGATGGCTAGAGGGGGGGTGAATAGCCTATAAAAATTCTACAAGCACCACTAAGCAAACTTGTTAGAATAACAAACGGCGTAAAGCGAGTTTTGCTTAGCCAAAGGTTGTGATGCAAGCCTCTTATCCACAAGTCTAGTAGATTATGATCTCTAGTTCACACAAGAGCTATGTCACTAATTTTACACTAGAGAACAAGCTAACAACACTACTAGCCAAGCTACTACTAGAGCAACACAAGATAATCTAGTAAAGATAAGTGCAAGAGATAGGATTGTGAATCTTATACCGACGGTGGAGTGAAGATGTTGCCAATCACCAAGATGATATATAATCAATTAATATTGACAACAACACAATATGTAGACCAATCACCGGGAGACGAGAGACACAATATTTTTGTTCACCCGGTGTTCACTTGTGCACCGACAAGCTACGTCACCGGTTGTGTCGACCAACACTTAGATGGTTCCTCGGTGTGACCCTCAAGTCACTTGCCCCTCAAGGGACGCCCCGCAAGGCACCGCAAGACTCCACTCTCAAGTGAGGTAACTCAATGACACGCGCAATCCAATAGAGTTGCTTTTGGCGTCCTGCCGAGGAAAGCACAAGAACCTCTTACAAACAACCGGAGGTGGCCAAGAACAATCACCTTCTCTTGCCAACGCCTCCAACAATCTCCAAGCCGGCTAGGAGCGGTACTCTCCAAGAGTAACAAGAAATCCACCGGCTAAACCACCCACAAGTGCCACTAGATGCCCTCAAGCTATGCAATGCACTTTGGGATCACTCAATCTCACTTTTGATTTGCAATCAAGCAAGGGAGATGAGTGGGAGGAGATGCTCTAGCTCAAAGGATGTACAAGAATGTTAGAAATCACTGATTCCTTCCCCAAGGGCCGGCCAACGAGTATTTATAAGTCTCCCATCCAAATAGAGCCGTTGCAACTCCACTGACCGTTTTTTCGGGACGACCGGACGCGCCGGTCGAAACTGACCGGACGCGCTCAACCGCGTCCGGTCCTCCAACGGTTACTGCGCCAACGGTCAAAACCCATGACCGGACGCGCCTCTCAACAGACCGGACGCGCCGGTCGCTCAGCACCGCGCGCGCGAAGCAATGACCGGACGCGCTGGTCGCAACGACCGGACGCGCCGGTCCCGATGACCGGACGCGCCTGTCGAACGACCGGACGCGCCGATCCGCACAGCACCCGCGCCCGCGAAACAACGACCGGACGCGCTCCTCGCAACGACCGGACGCGACAGTGCCCGCGTCCGGTGTGAGTCCAGTAAGCTCCTTCAACGATCGGACGCGTCCGATCATGTGTGACCGGACGCGCCTCGCGTCCGATCATCCTCGTGAACCGCAGTTCCCTCTGGGCGACTGACCGGACGCGCCGGTCCCGCGAGTGACCGGACGCGCCGGTTGCAAACCCTAGCCCGCGCGCCCGAAACCGCGCTGTACTGACCGGACGCGTCCGGTCATACCGAGACCGCGTCCGGTGCAGCGTCCGGTCACCTCAGTGACCCCGTTCGCTTCCGTTTCTTTTCCGACTTTCGGCGTAGTGGAAAATAGGCATTTCATTTCCCCGAAATCGCCTGAATCCCGCGCTCGCACGCTCGGCGGGAGGGAGAGAGGAACCCAAACCCCTCTCTACCCGCAAACCACAGCGCGACCAAACGCCACCTTTGCAAATGTGCCAACACCAACAAGTGTACATCTCCATGTGCTTGTGTGTTAGCTTTTTCTCAATCATTTTCAAAGGTTTTCCAATTAGCTCACTAGGCCCTACATGCAATGCACTTCATGAATTCACCTAGTGGCACCCGTGCATCGAATAACCGATAAGACTTCCCCTCTTAATAGTTCGGCTATCGATCCTAAACCACTCACACCCTCTATGGTGTCTTGAGTGTAAAACAAAATGGCCCTATGGTTATACCTTTGCCTTGAGCCCATTTTGTTTCTCCAAATGATATGATCCACTTCATATTATCACATGACCGTCTCGATCCATCGACCTTGACTTCACTTGCTCTTCACCGTTGCATTGGTCCGTCGGCGCCAAGTCTTGCTCAAGCTTCACCATCGCATGGTCCCTCGCTTCGAAGCCTCGACTTGCCCTTCACCCTCACAACCGGTCCATCGAGCCAAGCCTCATCTTGGTCTTCACCATCTTGGTCATATGAGTCAATGTCATGTCTCATATTCAATGACCACCTTTATCTAAAACATTCACTTAGATACAAAGGTTAGTCCTAGGTTTCATCAATTAGCCAAAACCAAACTAGGGACTTTCAAGCGGCAGCTGGCGGGGCTGGGCGCACGGACGTGAGCGGTGGCCTGGGCCGGCTTGCTGGGCCGCGTGCGCGCGGTAGGGCTGGCTAGGCCGAGCGGCTGGGCTGCGAAGCCTTCTTCTTCTTTTCTATTTTTCATTTCTTTTCCATTATTTGAATTCAAATTTGGTTTAAAATTTGAATTCCAAACTGATGCAACTTATTCATTGGTGTTTAGGGAATTTTGTTTAGCTATTTTGTATGTCAACATAGGTGTAGTTTGATATATATATATATATATATATATAGAATTAGTTTTTCTTTTATTACACATTTATCCTTGGATTTAAATAGTGATTACTTTATGGGGTGTTTCTTAGAAAGAGTTGTTAAGCATAACATAAAGAAAAAAAAATCCAAATCACAAATTGAGTTAACAATGTATGCAACATTTCATTTGTTAGAATTTAAATAAACATAATTAGTTAAAGGCATGCCATGCTTATGTGCTAACTTGGGTTGGGGTTAGACCTAATGCATCTCTTAGGTTGGGTTTCTGTACATGACACTCATCATCACATGGAAGTTTTGAGAAAAATTTTGTATTTGGTATTTTTGGTGTGTGGATTTTGGGTTGTTACATTGATGCAGGCCACAGGTTTCTTTCAAAGACTTCTCCCCTGAATCTCTTCTAGAAATTCTTGACAAGATGCCTCATGCATTCTCTGTGCTCTACACCATTTGTAAAGACTTTGGTAACTGCCTTGTCTATTTCTTTACCTGTATATAGCAACCATGGAAATAAATGTCAGGTAAGCAAGGAAACAATGTCAGGTAACACTGAATGAAAAAGATCATGTAGCACTGAATAAAACAGACCTGCATCAGTTGAAATAACAAGACCAGGTGGGGAACCAATAGCCTTGTGCAGCATCTTCATGAACCATTTCCAATTCTCCTTAGTCTCACTACCAAATACTCCATAGGCCACTGGGAACATCTAATTGTGGCCATCAATCCTTACAATAGATGCTAATTGTCCCTTCCACTTTGCTGTTAAAACTGTGGAATCAATTCCTAAATAAGGTCTACAACCTTGGAGAAAGCCATCTATACATGGCTTTAGTGCTACAAACATCTTACCGAATCTTCTCTTCTTATTCACAACCTCCCACTCAATCTCTACAACACTGCCAGGACCCCTCTTCTCAATCTCCCTCTTCCAAGAAAACACATATACAAAGCTATCTTCCTAGCCACCCATTATCTCATCTAAGGTCATTTGCTTGTCGTCCCAAACAACATAGTAGCTCACCTGGATACAATACTTCTCCTCTAACTTGTCCTTCAAAACTTTAGCTCCAAGAGTCGGATCCTCTCTAAGCCAGTTTATCACCCTATCCTTGACCCGGTGATTGTTAGCCATACAATTGTTCTGGGCTTTGCTTTGCTGGCACAGTTATGCTTGTGTGGTAACTTCTTAATCTGCACCTATCAACAAACAGTTAGCATGAAGCAATTGATAACTGAACCCAAAACTAAAAGAAATTAAAATGAAGCCCTAAAATGAGCATCACATACCTGTCATGTCTTGCCATCTGGTAACTGAGATGCATGAATCCTCCACCTACACCTCTTGGGCTTACAGTATGCTCGGTACCGCCGTGACTTACTATAAGGAACTTCAAGTTCAACTTCATTAAGCACAGCATATTGTCTAATACATCTCTTAAAGCAGAAATCATCTTCAAAAGTAACACCCAGAGCTATCTTTGGGTTATCTATATCAGTGACATGAACCACACCCTCATAGTCCCTCTCATCATCCACAACTAGGGGGTCATCATCTTCTGGGTTAGTGTCAGGATAGTAATCACAGTCAGCTTCAGCATCATCATTGAGCACATCCTTGTACTTCTCATTCTCATCATCTACTCCTACATACTCCACTTCATCAGCCTCTCCCCAATCATCATCAGCACCATCAGGGTTAGCAGCAAGATTAGCATTATCCTCTTCAACATCATCACCATCAATCTCAGCATTATCCTCTTCAACATCAACCTCATAATTACTATTAGATTCTGGATTAGCAGCAACATCAGGATTAGGAGCCACATCAGGGTTAGCATCAACCTCAGGATGACTAACAGATTCTGGATTAGCATCAACATCAGGATTAGCAGCAAGATCAGGATGACTGACAGCTTCACCATTGTGATCATCTACTAGATTTGGCTCTGGATTAGGCACAACATGATCATCAGGCAAAATCATAGCTAATGACAGACAATTAACCTGACTCTCCTATGTGCTACAAACAGACTGAGACTTTAGCAAACGAGGACCAGTGTCAACAACATGTACAGTCAGTGACACCTTCCTACTGTCCTAATACACATCAAATGCATGTAACAGAGCAGAATCAGAGTCTATGCGCACTGTCTCATCCTTGGTTTTGTCAAAGAAGGTGACCTGTAGTTCTTGATCCACCCCATGGACTATCTCCTCACCAAGCAACTCATGAAACCCCATCCAATTAAATTTATCCGTGTCTACCACGCGTAAGTAGTTTTCAGTTACATGGTAATCATCGAGCCCATCTGGTCTTTGCTCTACATAGGCAGGTACTCTAATGGCCAGTATACACGCGGACGTCGGATCCATCCTAAATCAACATAAAATAAATGAACCAAACTAAACGATTTCAAGCCGAAGCTTTCTAACGCATCCGCAGGCATACAAATCCAAAGAGTACGGGTTCAAAAAACTTACCCTCTCTCAAGCCATTTGAATTGGGGAACCCTAGGCAGAGACCCAGGACATTGCGCGTTCTTCGTGCTGAGGGACTTCATCTTAGGGTCACGGTGGTGCTCTAGATCCTTAGCCTCCCATGGCGGATGACGACCCGAGGCTTGAGGTGTCAGCGGCGGTGTGCATTTGAGTCGACGGCGGCGTGGCGGGGCGGTGGAGTGGACGGCGCCGCGGTGAGCAGTGGAGTCGCGTGGGCGTGGGTGTTGGCGGCGGGATTGGGGAAGTGGCGCAAGTAAACCCTAAACCCTAACCGACGGGTCTGGGGCGTTATAAGCTGGTCCAACCAGACCAGTTGGGGACGGACCCAAGTTGACCCAAGTCTGGCTCAGGGGCACCCGGTGTCAAAACGAAATTTTCTCTCTCCAAAACTGGCTGAAACTGGGGAGCGGTGTCCACTAGCCAAATTTGCAGAAACCGGAGTGTCCCCTGGCAAAAGGCTCGAAAGTGGGTGTCCGCCAGCAAAGAGGCAGCACTTCATGTCCAATAGCAAATTTTGCCATAAACTTGATTAGGTGGTGTTTAAATCCAGCGAGTAAAGTTTAGGGATGTCACATCAGTATCACATGGCAATAATAAAACAACTTACAAAAGTTCTCAGTAATCCGCGAGATGAATTTATTAAGCCTAATTAATCCATCATTAGCACATGTTTACTGTAGCACCACATTGTCAAATCACAGACTAGTTAGGCTTAAAAAATTTGTCTCACAAATTAGTCGTAATCTGTGCAATTCGTTATTTTTTAGTCTATATTTAATACTCCATACATGTGTCCAAACATCAAATGTGATAGGAAATAAACTTTAGGGGAGGAACTAAACAAGACCTTCATAAATTTATAAGGTTTAACTTAGAACAAATCTAAAACTGACTACAATTTTATTTGAAACAAAGAGAGTAGTAGCGTTTCATTGAGATAATTAGGCCACCGAGATGTTTCGTCAACATGCTCAAAGTTTTTACTGGCTACGTGCATCGCTAGAATGATTCATCACTACACAAAAGTTAATTCTTTACATTGAAATCACTCTCTTTCCAATTACAAATTACAGGTTAATATAAAATTTACACCAGGGGCACAGTGAATGTCATCAGCAAATCGCGCTAAGCTCAGTAAATGTGTCACCAGCAAGCTGCAGTGAGCTCACATCGCTCTAGCCTCTAGGCCCAGCGAGTACACTATAGCTTTAATCTAGCTACAAAACCTCGTGAACTGTAGTGAGTTTCCTCGTTTCAAATCTGGCAGCCAAACATTTTTCCGATTTTCTTCAGGAGTGCAACGATAGTTTAGCAGCTCCTGAGACAAAACCACCAAGGATATTCTGATTGCACAACATTTCAGTTCACCAAAAAACTAATCTGCCTCCCCAAGTCCGTCGCTGCCATCTCCTCTTTTTGTTATCGGAGCCATACCACCACGTTTCTTGCCATGGGTTGCTACCTCTGCATTTTTTCTCAACACAGCACCAGGTGAGGGATATGGTCTTTGTTGGAACAAAGGTCCCTGAAATTAAAACATAAAAAAAAATGAGGCCTCATTATTCCGAGTATAAAACAATCAGAATTTGGTGTCTGGATGAATAATACTATATTTCATGTTTGTATAGAAATCCCATTATTAGTGGCCAAGTGACCTCCACATAATCCTGAGTCCCCCCATAACATATCCATATGAATTACAGAGAGAAAACACAACTTCATGACAGGATACAAAGTTCTTAATGTTATTAATATCCACTACAGGCTAGGAGAATACAAAATAAATCTTGCAAATCAAAGAACATACAGCTGCGGTAGTATCTGCTGCTCGTGGTTGAACACCCTTCAAACCAACAACCCTGAAAAAACAAGAGTGCAGCACCATTAATACAGGGGCACACATAATTTATTATGCATACATTCTTTCTTGGTTGCACAAAGCTAAAATAGGAATACATTAACAGCAAACACCATGAAAGCTTGCAAAAGTCAACTGGATAATCATTGAGAAGGAAGAGAGATGTCATGTACCAGCCACCACGTGGAGCATCTGAGTAAGAACTCGGGTCCATTGGGTCAAGCTCATCGTCCTCGGGGCGATTTCTTTTGCGGTGATCTTTTCTGTTTGTTTTCCCTAAGGGTGGTTTTGAGCTTGATCTGCATGTAAAGGAAAACAAATGACACTTTTCTGCTTAAGTAGCTGAGGCCAGACATAAAGTAGTGCATAGAGTACATGGAAGAAGCACAACCATGGAGCAAACCAAAATGCTTGTATTATTATACCTGTCCTTAGCTGAAACATTCCCCTGAGTTTTGGGAGCATTGTTACCAATGGCGTGCATCAAATTATTTGCATAAGATGGATACTGTTGAAAAGGAAGATTTTGAACCCTGCCATGAGTATTTACCAGCAAACAGTTTAGCTATGTTTCTCAATGTTTGTTCATTCGGATTTGGTGTTACCAATGGTTCATAAATCATAACATAATAAAGACAAAACATGCAAGATTAGATCTGGTGCTATATTGGCAGCACATAGGTCAATGACAAAATCATGAATGTGGGTTAGATCACAGAGATCCATTCAAAAGTATACTTATATAATAATATCATGTCATCTATACGAGATTCGAGATAGATAAAATCATAGTCACAAAGTTCCCGGGCCAACGGAGTCACGAAACGTGGTACGCTACTTGCGAGATGTTTTTACACGGTGGGGGTCGAAGATGACCCTGCTTTTATGAACCCATGTACCCAGGTCAGGGACACCGTTCCCGAGTCGAGGGTCAATGCCTTCGACCCCATTTTATGTGACTACGCATAAAATTAATAAATTATTGATCAAGCTTCACAATAAAACTTTTGATCAACTTAAATGGGTGAGATTAAACAGATTACCTTGTGCAGTGATTGCAATATCCCCAGGGTTGGACAAGACCAACTCCCCATCCGCCACAGCCCAAACATCTCTGCATTTGAGAGTTCCAAATATCTGCAGTTTGAGCGACTGGCTCAACTGCAGTGTTGGTGGAAGCTGGAGGTGTAACACTGGTGTTCACAGAAGTAGGAGGTTCCCACTGTGTTGTCTGCGTCTTCGTGTTATAATAGTATTTGTGGCCTAATATTAATGCACATGACACATTAGAGATTAGACTGAGGATGGTAATGCCACACACGCACCCCATCAGCGAGCAATTAAAAAACATAACAAAGGTCATGAAAAGGTCTCATGTAATTTTATTAAATGTTCTAAAGGATGGCTTGTCCAACTCAGCTTCCTATTTATAGCTTAATGTCTGGCCAGTTTCTGGTCTTGCATCTAGAGTTCTGGACATTTCAAATTTTTTTGGAACCTTTGAAAGTTCAGGGCTAATGTATATGAGCCAAGTCTGAGATAAATTAGAATTTTTTGCTCTTCTACCTGTTGATTTGTCAATTGCCTCCTCCCAGTTCTCTGGCAAGAATGGAGGAACTTGATGTTGCATGGTATTCAAAACATTGCCAGGGCGATCCCATTGACTCACTCCGGTGCTTTGATTGTAGAAGTAAGGTGCACCAGTTGTCGGGTCCTTTGCTTCAACCTGAATCCAAACAAGTCAGCCTTAGTGCAGAATAGCCAGCTCTTGTGCATCTATATTCTATACTACCTCCCTTCTCTGTTACCTATCCTTTTGGACATGAAAACAATCTCCAGCACACATACACCCTGAACAATACTTTTTCCTATTATATGTTCACAAATTACTGAAAGATAATGAAGTGGAAGTAATTTTTGTGACAAATCTATTAATATCATTGCAATGTGGCAGATCCAATTATCTCAGTGTATATTCATGGTTAAATCCATAAAAAAGGATGGCTGCATTCATCCTATGATTGGACAAAGGTAGTAATTCCTCTTATCCTATAAACCACAGTGAAAATAAATAGAAAATTGTTATCAGTTGATGGTACCCCTAGTACTGGTGCACTGTGAACTGGCCAAGAAAACATATAATGGCTATTGGCTAAACATTTCAACTGATAACCACATGACAAAGCAGAAAAATAACCAAAAAAGAAAGTACTTGGGCACAAACTCACCCAACCAGGAGGCAACTCTTGCGCAGATTTGTTCTGCCTTTCTTGAGAATCCACCTGTAATTCAGTGGCACAAAACGAATGACATATCAATTAACACAAAAAATGTGCTAGATAAAAATATCAATTGCACATCAAGTTCATATGTGCAAGCTAATGATAAAGACAAAAGGCATCTTTTTTAACGTTTTTCAGTATCATCAAATTTCCCACTGTTCTTTTGGATTTATGTAGGTAAGTCCACTTTTAATCAACCATACAGTTTTCATTAGTTCATATGCTAGTTAATATCTTTTTCCATGCCCATGTGGCATTTTTTTTCTTTTCGAACCAAGGATAAATGAGAAGTTTGTAAAGAACAGAACCAGAGAACAAACAAAGAAGACTACACCTGCGGACTAAGACCAAAGACCTGACTCAGGCACTCAGACACAACTGCAGGCAATGTTCACAAGTCGTCTGGTCGAACCTAGTGGCCATGGGACCGACCAGGCGATTAATCGTGATTAGTCGTCGTCGTCGACCAGGCCGATTAGTCGAGCCTAGTCGACCCTGTAGTCCCCTCCTTTTTGCTGCCAGCCTATGCACAAGCAGCCACCACCCACACTACCCAGAGCAATTTATACCCTATCCAATTATCCAAGCACAAGCAGCATACCACATCAAAGGAGTATATCCAAGTCCAAGATCCAAGCAAGCATAAGCAATATAGTTCAGATTTGTGAACAGAGGAAGGAAAGGAGAGGAAGAACAGGAGCCAAATTGGTCGTCCCTGTCCTAGTCGGACGACTAATCGCGATTAATCGTCGACTAATCGGATGACTAGCTTTCTGATCGAGCTAATCGTGTCGGTAGCCCAAATCGGTCACTAGGGACCGATTAGGACGACTAATCGCGATAATCGGACAACTTGTAAACATTGACTAGCTTTCTGATCGAGCTAATCGTGTCGGTAGCCCAAATCGGTCACTAGGGACCGATTTGGATTTTGCATCTGTACTTGCCTACTGCTGAATAATAAGATTGTGCTGGCACTAGATCGACGTTATCCCAACTACCAGTACTTAGTTTCCACCTTCCCACTTTAGTTTCCAAAGAAATTAGCAACTTACAGTCTGTGTGCCCGTGTTGTTCTTATTTGCTGTCTCATCTTTGAGAATTCCCCTTGCCCTTAACCTCTGCTTCAAAAAATCAGGGAGATCGTTTGCACATTTTGCTTTATCAGTTTCATCTCTAGGTTTATCTGAAGAAAAAGGCAAATAGTTAGCCCTTATGTATAATACTGGAAGCAGCAAGTAATTTAGAGATGTGACATACTCATTTGAGCACTTGGCAAGTTTGCAGCATAGTAAGCACCGCCTCCTGGTACACCATAGCCATTGCCAATTTCACAGTTGCCTGTAAGCATGTTCAATCATCAGGTTTGGGAAAGAGATACCCCATTATGTACTTGAAGAAAACTAGCAAGTAAACAGCAACTTCATAGCTACAGACCGTGTAACAGAAAAAATATATTAAATTAAATGATAACTAAAATGACTACAGTTAGCAGAAATATACATAAGTCGTGAGACCGAATTACCAATCTCCATGACTAATGCTCAGTACAGATGCAAAATGAAGATCATCATAGTTGCTTATACACTCTACAAGTGGACAGCTGAAAATGGAGGAACTAATTAAAAATAGGTAAATACAGCATTATCATGGAAAGACAATGACCATTGTTTGGATGATGTGGCTTCCCCCGTTTGCTTGCCATCTCTGCACGATGATCAGCTGTCATCTTTAATAAGTGCTCCTAAGAAACCAAGACAAAAAATGATTAAACTAATGAAATACATACAGAAAAACACATAAAGAAGAAAAAAGGCTCGTGATCAAGATCAATCACCTTCAATGCACTAGGGTCACGGCGGTTCGAAAGTAAGTCTTCCCCATATGTTGTAGGTTCACTTGTTGTGTTTGCGTATCTGATTGAAAAAATATGAACAGCAACATCAAGCAGCTGCTAATAACTAGTACAGAATGAAATGGGACAAAACACACCTTTGATTCTGTATTACTTGCTGGGTCTCAATGTCCTAGTTATCACAAACAACTACCAGAGATCAATTAAACAGAAGCATAACTGCAACTCTGAGAAGGGATATATGAATACCTGCGCGTGAAGAACAGCCTCTTGGACAGCTGACTCAATGTTTGCTGCACTACCACTACTATTGGCACTAGCATTGTCAGATCTAGCATCAAGTGGATGATAAGACTGCAGATCAGCATGGCATTGTGGCTGGTGACTGGGAGTTGCCTGCGGCCATGTTCCAACACCAGGTGGTAGTGGTTGATTCTGAGTGTTGTCCATGATTAAGCAACAGGTAAACAAGATGCACTCCTAGCTGAACTTCTGGCGTCTGATCTCACAATCTGCAACACAAGGCAGTCAACTAGCAACATCAGCAAATAATTAGGTTAAAAATACAGTTTTTTTGCCCTAAAATCAAATGCAGATATCGTCGCGGGCGGACCAAGTAAAGAACATTGGCGTACACATGTACACCCAATGACTTTCGCAAAAAAATATAAGTTAGTAGACGTAATACATATATAAACTTGCAGTTAGATCAGACCCCAATACAAATACCCAAATAGATTAAGTTAGGGTTCGGGTGCTCAGTTCGCACGGCAGAGAGGGGAGAGAAGGAGTGCGCATACCGGGTGGGTGGTCGTCGCCGGCGAAGGACCGACAAGCCTAGACCTGGGAACCTGGCGGCGGCGGCGGTCGCCGAGTTGCGCCCCGAGAGCGCGCACGCGGGGAACCGGAGAAGAGAAGGCAAGGCGGTGAACGGAGCCCAGTGCTGTCTGTACTCTCTTTTTTTTTTTTTTTTTGAGGAAGGTGCTGTCTGTACTCTAGGAGTGAAGAATGTCTGGGCCCACCTGCCGGCCCAGTTCGGCAGGGCACATTGGAGCGGGCTCCTGCAGAAGCCTGCCAGAGTGCCAAGCGGCCTGTTTAGGATTGTTGTGCTCCATTTTTTTTTTTCCAGTTGTGCTCTATCAACTCCATTATTGAACTTCCCTAAAAAAAAGAAATAAAAAACTCCATTATCGAACAGCTACACTCTAGAATTGTTGGAGCAGATGGACCTATTTGATATATAGCTTAAGCTGCAGCTCTAGAAATAAGAGGTTCTTATGAGAAAGGCATTACATACCCTTGGATGATGGTGGTTGTGTGTTTTGATGTATATCAAACATATGTGTGAATCTATTCTTTTATAGGCACATAGTTTTTGCTAGCACCTTTTTTTGCTACGTACTTAGATATTATGTCTAGATACATAGTAAAAGCTATGTATTTAGAAAAGCTAGAATAACTTTCAATTTAGAAATGAGAGAGTATATTATAAATAATTTATTAGTCACTGTGGGGGGTGATAGGCGAGGACAAGGTCTTGGGGGAATTGCGGTTGCAAATGTCGCTCCGCAACTAGGCCACTACGACGAGGATGTGGTGGCCCTGGCGGAGAAGCTCCCGAACCGTGGTCTCCATGCTCGCATGGGCGGACCCAAGGCCCGGCGAGCCTGGGCGGCTGCCCGGGCTGCTTCGTGAGCGACAGTAGAACAGCACAGGTCGGGCACGCAAAAAAAAGGCAGCACTGCCACGAGTGCCAGCACACGGTGAGGGAGATGTGAATCAGCCCTTAGGCTTTAGCCACGTGCAGCATGACAGAGGACAAAATTACAAGATCGACTAGTATGTTACAGTTCTGACCAAAAATCTATAACGTTTGCCTACTTTTCCACTTCCAGAACATTATTTTTTAATGTACACTCATTCATATACGTATTTAATTTTAGCTGTATTTCTAGAAGTATCTATGTTATCGACTTTGCTTCTATTAGTAATTGATGTATCTGTCGAAATTTGGGCTCTGTTTGGTTCGTGTCCGCACAGCGTTGCACCGCACCACACCTTTCGTGTCACAGTTTTGGCATGCGTTTGGTTTGCTGTCACACTTGCGGCGTGACCACAGCTCCATAGTTCGTTTCGGCGCCACATTTTGCCAAAACGTTGGGCGAGCAAATCAAGCACCGAAGTTTTGGCGTCGCTCATGTTGCGGCTCGACGAGTGAAGGCACGAAACAAACACACCCTTGATGTTAGTTGTTATGTTTGCCCAGGCTCGAGAAAATCTCTGGGTCCGCCACTGTATGCTCGCAATGTGCGGAAGGCTCACCACCGGCACAAGCACGGGTGGTGAAGCAACGGAGGAGGCGAGGAGCGGGCCCTGATCGTGGCGTCGAGTGGCTTCATATTATTACTAATGATTTCTATCTGGTTGACAAGCATGCGTTGCACACCGTGAGGGTTAGCTAATCCAGTAGTCATTTAGGTTATAGAGCCTAGATCGAGCGTGCAAACTAATAGTAAAAAATAAGTGCCAAATTGTCTCATCTCTATGATAAAAAGCAACATATTTTGGGTGTGTTTGGTTTCTTGGACCGTCACTGTGCTACCTTACCGAGCAAGATTTTCCAGGTGAGTATGTCGTTTGGTTTTCTTGCTTGCTTTGTCTCGGGGTTTGTGCTAGCAAGATTTCCCTTGTTTTTGTGGGCAAGGCAAAACGGCTCGCCGGCCTGGGCGAGCTTCTCGTTTTCTACACTGGCAGGGCGAGGTGAGGTCAGGCTTGTTGGCTCTGGGAACCAAACACGTCCTTTATCGTCGTGCCAATTCCGCTTCTCTAGGTTATCCTTTGTCAAAATAACTTGTCTATGAGAAAGATCTCGACTTTTAAAGGGGCCTTAAGTTTTCACAAGCTCTTGTTAATAACATTAGGGACATCCAAAAAATGATCACGATTAAATAATGAAATTTCACCGAGAATAGATCATTTGGGTGTAAATTCCAGTAAATACATCTTGTTCTTGGGTTAATTGGAGATTAGCAACGCGTGGAAACATAAAATAGCTACATGTCTCGAAACATGAAAAGAAGGTGTGGACCATATAACACGTCATCACTATCAAATGCTCACTCGGATTAAACCGAACAGTAAATATATTCCAACATTTCACAATTTTCCCTGCATCTTGCATTTTGCATGTAATCCAAACATTAAAAGAAGGTGGATCATATATAGCTTCGATATTTTGCTGATTCTACACTCCTACCTATCGCTATCAGGTCGCCTGCGTGTACTTGACAAGATAATGCCAAGCTAAAGCACGCACGTCGTAAACTGTTTCTCTGATGCCCTCGCAAAAAAAAAAAAGTTTCTCTGATGCGCTGCACTACTTGCATGCTAATAAAAATAGTACAGTACAGTACAGCAATCATGAGAGCCCGTTGAGCTGCGATATTATTATTATTACCATGATCCTGATTGCCAGCGGCAGCGATTCAATTATGCTCACAAAAGTCTTGGAGATGAGGAGCAAAAGCGTATGTGATCATGCATCCAGAGGTCCATGAGAGCCGCCAGCTAGCCATTCGGATTTGCCACTGGGCACTGGCGTCTTGCGTGCAGGCAGCTTCCTCATGTGATGAATCCTGATCGATCCGGTGGCATTCTGATCCCATGGCTAGGGGCTAGGGATATTGTCGTCTCTCCAGGATTTGCGCTAGAGAACGGGAACCCTTAGGCTGCGGATCACTGCCGTTCTCGTGCTCGATTTGCCGTCTGACGTGTTCCGGGCGTTCTTAAGCTTATCTGCCAACCAAGAGGATACGTTTTTGTATGGTCAGATTCGTCTAGCGTTTTTCCATCCTTTGACAAAACGGACGCTCTGACAAGCTGAAGCAGCATCCAGGTCAGGCCAGAGAGAACGGGCGTGTGATGGGATGCGAGGGTGGACCAGAGTTTTGACCTGGCGCCCTCGCCTGGGAAATGGGAGAATAGAAGAACCTGAGCCTGTGCAAGTGCAACGATCTGCCAAGTCGACCAGGCAACTTCCGATGCCGATGCGTGCATTGCATGTGGAATCTGCTGGCCATGCACGGAGATGCATCAGCATCAATGCATGCTACTATTCCCCCGCAGCCAGCCGGCCAAGTGCGTGCGCTCAGCTCACTCACTGCGTCGAGATCGGAACCATGCAATGCAACTCCACAGCGACAGCGTTTCACTTCACGGCGGCAACAACAATGAATCATGATTCATGAGTCAGAAAGCAAGCATCCAAGTGCAGATGGCGTCAGTTGTGACGCTGCCGAAGCCCATGCCAGGACAACGGAAAAGCTAGCGGAGGTGTTTTATGATGCCGACGATCCAAGCAAAGCGACGGCCTTAGCAAAGTGAGCTGTTTTACTAGTCGGGAATGGCCGTGCACGCGAGGCCTTGTGTTATGGCAGCACATCGCCGCCCGGCGTCGCGCGGCGGAATAACCGCCCGTGTCTTTCTCGCCGGCGTCGCTCTCCGTTTCCCGTGCGTGCGTGTGCGTCCTCTTTCCCGTCCTCCCTCCCCTCCCGGTCCTCCCGCGGCGGGCCACGCCGGCTGGATCCCACCAGCCCGCATTATCGTCCAGATACGACGACACCTCGCTCCCGCCACGCCGTGGGGCCCAGGTTCACGCACCTCGCTTGTGGCCTTGTCCTCCTCCGCACGCATCGCGGCGCGCAGTCAACGGACGCCGTGCCTCCACGTCCCAGCCGGGGACGCTCCTATAATTAGGCCTGCTCGCCTCGCCAGAAACTGCAGCCACACCAAGCCGTTAGCCGTCTTCCCCCTCATCTCCTCTTGTCCGACGCGGGTGGTCCGCGGTCGGGTGAGTGAGCGAGCAGCTTCGCTTCTCCATCCATCTCCCCATTCTTCCCTTCCCCCGGCCCGGCGGCGGTACGAGACCTGACCCCGCAGCGGAACGGCAGGTGTCGGCGCGCGACCTGAGAGCACAGCACCGGGGTCAGGCAGAAAAGATGGCTGGAGCAGCAGCGGTGGCGGTGGCGGCGGCGGCCAACGGAGGGGCGTGCTGCCACGCCGCCAAGGGGCCTGGGTACGCCACGCCGCTGGAGGCCATGGAGAAGGGCCCCAGGGAGAAGCTCGTCTACGTCACCTGCGTCTACAACGGTGCGTGCTTTCTCTGCCTATATCATGCGACATGCGTAGACCGTAGTATAGGACTGCAGGAGGATCCTGCACGGACACATGGGACACACGCGTAGATCTTGGAGGATTAGTGAGGAATTCATCAGCGAGTAATTTAATTCGCAAAGTTATTTAGTATACAGGACTGGTAGCATGGAAAGGGACCCTTTTATATAATTTCGCCTCGAACGGACAAGAATTGTTCTACTAGCTTTAGATCCCAATTCTTTTGGAACTCGATTGAATAGGGAATGATACTTTCTGTTTTCATAGTTTAAGACTGTGCTTTGGTCTGTCAAAAAAAAAATAAGACTATGCTTGGGTTCAGTTAGTTTGCAAACTTAGCGCGTATGAACACTACCTGCTCCAAAACATTTTCTGTTCATGACAGGGGTTCACATGGTTTCTCCTTCGGGGAACGTCTACGGATCGCACAGACCATGTGAACACTGCAGAGATTAGATGTTCGCCTTGTTGGGAGTTTTGTATTCATGTGCATTACATATGATTTATGCAGGTACTGGAATTAACAAGCCGGATTACCTTGCGACGGTGGATCTGGATCCCGACTCTCCTACATACTCCCAGGTGATCCACAGGCTCCCAGTCACCCACATCGGCGATGAGCTGCATCACTCTGGCTGGAACTCCTGCAGCTCCTGCCACGGCGATCCATCAGCCAAGCGCCGCTTCCTGATCCTACCTTCGCTGCTGTGAGTATCAAATAAGTGGACATGGTCTGAATCAATTGACTAACTCGACTACTGACCTCTGGACTGAAAATCTGTGGTGTGGCTTCAATGGTTATTTGCAGGTCAGGTCGTGTGTATGTCGTTGACACAGCGACAGACCCGAGGGTACCATCCTTGCATAAGGTGGTTGAGTCTGAGGACATTGCTGAGAAGACTGGGCTTGGGTTTCCTCACACGTCTCACTGCCTTGCATCTGGCGACATTATGATTTCTTGCCTTGGGGACAAGGAAGGGAATGCAGCTGGCAATGGCTTCCTGCTGTTGGATTCGGAGTTTAATGTCAAAGGCCGGTAAGTTCTTCTTACAGTTTAGGCCCATTGATATTGAAGTGTAGCATGTAACTATGGCCAATTACCGAGCGTATGGCCTATTATCGTAGAACTACAGTTTGCCACATTGACAGTAACATAAGATTAAGAGCACACGATCAAGACTTGTATAATGGGTGTAGTTCAAGTAATGTGCTCTGAAATAGCTGCAGATGTATGGCAAATTGCTTGACATGTGAAAAACAGAGAGATTCATTATGCTGACCTCTGTGTCTTCATTAACGCATGCAGTTGGGAAAAGCCAGGTCATAGTCCATTGTTTGGATATGACTTCTGGTACCAGCCTCGCCACAAGACGATGATCAGTTCATCATGGGGAGCCCCTGCAGCGTTCAGGACAGGTTTCAATCTTCAACATGTCCAGGATGGCCTGTACGGAAGGCACCTGCATGTGTACGACTGGCCTGGTGGTGAGCTCAAGCAGACACTTGATCTAGGTGGCACTGGACTTATTCCCCTTGAGGTAATATAATATTAAAAATGTAGAAACTGCTGCCAGAATAATTTTGCATTAGTCTATATTTGTACTTTTGAGCTGTCTTTGTTTCACTGTAAATGCTACCAGAATAGTATGGTGCTTCCAGAGCCTGTTGTAACACTTCTCTGTTTGTTTGTTTCACCTGCAGGTGAGGTTTTTACATGATCCATCAAAGGACACTGGCTATGTTGGCTGTGCTTTGACAAGCAACATGGTGAGATTTTTCAAGACCGCGGATGGATCGTGGAGCCATGAGGTTTGTTCATGCTACATGATAAGTTCTTTCCCACCTAATGAACTTGATTTTCTAACTTGCTTACATTCCAATGACTGCGCTTGTAGGTTGCTATCTCTGTAAAACCATTGAAGGTCTGCAACTGGATTCTGCCAGAAATGCCAGGATTGATAACTGATTTCGTTATCTCTCTTGACGACCGTTATCTCTACTTGGTAAATTGGCTTCATGGTGATATCAGGCAGTACAACATTGAGGATCCTGTGAAGCCTTTCTTGGCTGGACAAGTATGGGTTGGTGGTCTTCTTCAAAAGGGCAGTGATGTCGTCTATGTTACTGATGATGGTCAGGAAGAACAGTATAATGCGCCTCAAGTCAAGGTAATCTCCCCTCTTGAAACCTTCTGAAGCGAGAATTTTTTTTTATAATTGTTACAGTTTGGATTTTAGTGGTGGTTACAGTTGGTTCATTGTGGAGTGTTACCAAATACCGAACTACATCACATCCATTTCTACAGACTGTGTTTTGCATTGTCAAGCCTGGCACACTTGGAATGCTAATGAACCATAACGCTTCCTAAAATAACCAAGATGGAGAAAATACAGTGGAATTTTGATTACTCTGGTTCATCGTATGTTTCTTTGTAATCAGGGTCATCGACTTAGAGGTGGACCACAGATGATTCAGCTGAGCTTGGATGGCAAGAGGATATATGTAACCAACTCACTTTTCAGCCGTTGGGATGAGCAGTTCTTTGGTGATGATCTTGTCAAGAAGGGCTCCCACATGTTGCAGATCTATGTCGACACCGAGAAAGGAGGGTTGGCTATCAACCCCGACTTCTTTGTAGATTTTGGCACCGAGCCTGATGGCCCTGCCCTGGCCCATGAGATGAGATATCCAGGTGGGGACTGCACCTCTGATATATGGATCTGAGGTCAAGGATTTGGCATAACAGGCTGATGGAGACCCCCGCTGTTGTATGCACTGTAATTAACATGGTATCCGTGCAGTGTTTCATCTTGTATTGTGACTGTTACCAGTGGAATAAGGCATGGTTTCATGAGAACTTTAGATTAATAAAAGAAGTATCGATTCTAAATTTTCTGATTGTCGTCGGCTCTGCCGTTTTTGCTATTGTGCATTGTGAGATTTCTGGGACAGCAGGCGCTCTCATTCTCTCAGGAGTGGGTTGCAGCACCAGGACGAGTATTTTTATCACTATGCACGATTTGGCGATGATAGGACAAGCTCCTCAAGCTTGCAGTGGTCTACCGTGCGCTAACACTAACGCAAATGCATGTGGCTCAAACGTAAACACAGGGCCAGATAAAGGTCATATTCTGCAGCTGATTAAGGCAGTGCAGCTGATTAAGGCAGTGTTCAGTTAATCAGGGTGCGGGGAGGTCACTTGGAGTTGTTCAGTTAATCTCTGTCTCTGGTATAAAATTTATCTCAATCCCCTCTAATACCCACCCCCACCAAACCTAAGAATCCACAATACTAATCCTTGCTAAACCAGACAAATTTTGAACTCTTTATAATCTACTTAACAACCGTTCAAAATTGATCATAACGGAAAACAGCGATGTCACGCGCAAGAGGAAAATTTGCCTCATATACAAAGGTTCAAGACATTTACAAAGCAAGACCCAAAGAACAAAATTCAATACAGTGCAAAGCCCACGAAAGAAAATTTTATATTCCGATTTGGTTGGGGCGCGCCAGGCTCGCATTAGTGCAAGACCCCAGTAGCAAGCTACTGTGGTGAGCCCTCCCTCACCAAAAATAAATTAAATATCGAAGTGGACACATGGCCCACACATCAGATATTAAGATCAGATACTACACTTGATCTTGCCAAAAGGCCAAGAAAGTCATGAGTTGCTCTGGTGGCCAGGGTCTTCTTTTATAGCGTTCCTCTGGCTCCGTTCGTCCTGACTCCTGAGTCTCCGAGGTGGTACTAAAATGAGTTGCGCTCGGCGCAAGCACGGCGTGCGTTCTTTAGTACCAGGCGTCGGTGCTACCCAGGCTGCGGTGGAAATGTGCTCGCTAAGGCCCATCAATAGCTAGCCCACCAAAGAAGAGAATCCCTCGGGTGTGGAATTCGCTCCGTCTCCCTCCGTCCTCTCCTGCCTACACTGGCTTCGTCAGAGTTTGAAGCGGCCATGCTGAGCCATGCGGCCTCCGCGTCCCGCCGACGCTCCTCTCCCGCCTCCGCGCGTGCAGGTCCGCCTCCCACGCGCTCCAGTGCCACGCCCTCCTCCTCACCTCGGGCCACCTCGCCGCCTCCCCGCTGCGCCTCTCCAACCTCCTCCTCCTCGCCCTCGCGTCCGTCACTCCGTCCCCGGCGCCGCCGCGCTTGCGGACGCCGTCTTCGCGCGCCTCCCGGAGCCCGCAACTTAATTGCATTCGCCGGTCAATAGACATGGAATCCAGTCCTCTTGCATCATCGACTCTGAATGAACTCTGCGTCATGTCACGCTGCAACTTTTGATCAGCTTAACTCTGAAACCAACATTTGAACATAGAGCCTGTTTAGTTCACGAAGAGTGAACCCAAAAAGTGCTACAATACTTGTCACATCAAATCTTGCGGCATATGCATGGAGTACTAAATGTAGATGAAAGAAAAAACTAATTACGCAGTTTAGTTGAAATCACGAGACAAATCTTTTGAGCCTAATTAGTCCATGATTGGACACAAATTGCCAAATAAAACGAAAAGTGCTACAGTAGCCGAACCCAAACTTTTTCACCAACTAAACAACCCCATAGCACCTGACTTCATCAATAGCTAGCCCACCAACTTCAGTTAGGACTACAGGCTTGCAGCCAAGCACAGAAGCTAGACTGCTACAGCTACGTGCATCAAGACCAACTCTGAACTCTGTGTGGATCTTTTGTTCATTGGAGCAACACTACTAGTTATTCTTACAACTGCATGCTGATTGCTGATTCGAATCCGTCCCTGAATGTCTGAATGCTCTCTGAAAATAGTAGATTTCGCACATATGGATGGCAGCATATCAGCAAGCACATCGGGGAGCTCTGTCTCTGCTGACAGGAAAACTGACCTCAAACACCAGTGGTTTGCAAATCGCAACTTCGCATTGGCGAATTGCACATTTGTGCAAGCATGGTGCATTTCGGTGCCTGCCAATGCCAATAACGTGAGCTAGTGGACTGGGCTTAAATGGCTTGCGGGGTAGAGACGAGCCCACAAACAGAATAAGCCCAAGAGGCCAGATTTATTGGCTACAAGGCCATGCTACATGAAGGCTCAATGGGTCCCACTGGTGTAGCTGGGCCCGCCGCAACAACAAAGCGCTACGCAAACACGACTTAGCAACCACAAGATGAACTCCATTATTTGCTAAAAAAAAAGATGAACTCCAATGTCGGTAATTTTACTGGAATGAAATATCTTAAGTCGGCACAGGAAAATATCTCTTCTGTGGAAAACTCGAAAATACTAGGACCGATTTTTCAATTTTCATTATTTCTCTTGATGGTGGGTAGCAATTTATAATTCACTTTAATTTTACCCTATATAAGAATGTTAACGTAAACTGTCTCTTATGTAGCCCAATGTAAAATGCATCATTTATAAGTTATTGTGTGTTCTTTAAGGCTAAAGTCATGAATTTACCAACGGATGATTCCACGATTCTATGATTGATGCTAGATCCAATATGGTAGAGTTTTCTAAATTGTCCATAGCATAGTAAAAAACTGATTTTTCTTAAACAACTTTAGTGTTTCTTTGCAACATAAAAATAGTATAGAGTTTGATTTTACTTCTTGTTCGACTAGAACCCATTAATTTCCCAACGACCTTTACAGTTATGGATGGTCTATTTAAATTAAGAAAATATTTTTCTCAATTATGTACTTATGTTTCTTCTTTTTAATTACTTACTTACAGTTCTTTGATAATAAGTAAATAGTACTATAGAGTTAGGTTTTACTTGTTGTTCAAGTTAAACCCATTAATTTACCAACAACCTTCACAATATGCAAGGACTATTTAAGTTAAGAAAATATTTTCTTAATTATCTTCTTTTATTTGAGAATAAGTTTAACAAAAAAAACATCAACGGAGTGAGCTCAACCGTCGTAACTGATATATCAAAATGGGATATCAATCTCTTTTCTATGCCCTTGTTTAGTTCCCAACTTCTCCCCAAATTCCACTATGCAAAAAAAAAGATTCTCCGTCACATCGAAATATCGGCACATGTATGAAGTACTAAATGTAGATGAAATTAAAAACTAATTACACAGTTTTGTTGTACTTTACGAGACGAACATTTTGAGCCTAATTAGTCAAAGTTTGAACAATTTTTACCAAATATAAACAAAAGTTGCTACAGTACCATGTGACAGGTACTATGCCAAGTTGGGGCATCCAACTTGGCAACTAAACACGGGCTATATGGCAATTTGCCGTTAGTTTATGTGTGTCCAGCCAGGGGATATTTTTTTTCGTGGCGCCTCCAAAGGGCGAGATATTTTGTGCCGAGCTGGCAGGCGCATCGCCATCCTTCCGAAGTCCACAGCCGCGAAAGGCAAGGGCGCAACAAAACCCTAGCCGCTTTCACCTTCCTTTCTTAAACCCCAAGCCGCGCCGCATTCGCTCGCCCCACGTCCCGCCGCCTCTCCTACTCCGACCGCATCACCCCCTCAGGTATGGCTCCATTCCGCGGCCTTCGTTCCGCTCGATCCGATCTATCGTCTCGTGTTGCGCTTCGGTTCCTTTGCGGTTGACTGTTGATTCTTAGATGGGGGCAGTGGGGAAATGTCCGATCTGTCGTCTCAAGTAGTCAATTGTCGCGGTGGATCTCGTGTTGCGCTTCTGTTCCTTTGGGGTTGATTCTTATATGGGGCAGTGGGGAAAAGTTGGACCATTGGGTTCATGGAAGCTCTATCCTACGCGCTCCGGTGACAAGGGTCGTGGCTCGACCCGCCGCGAGGACTGCGAGGACCGCGTATAGAACCGCTCCCGCTCGGGGGAGGACCGCGACTGGGATCAGTGCCCTGGCCCGCGAGATGACGGCGGCGCCCCGTGTTAGGGGAGCAGCGGTTCAGGCCCTCGAATCGGCTGCTCCGTCTCTAGTGAGGCGCCCGCATGCAGGGCTAGGGGCGGCTCCGCACCCCATTCGTGGCGCTCTGTGCAAAGCCAGCAGCAGATCCAGCTGTTTTAGTATAGATAACAATGTATATTTGTTTGGGAAATGTTTGGGCTGCTGTGAATTTTAGGGTTCCAACTGCAGTATTGTAGTTTTCTCTTGTAACTCTGGGGTCCTCGCCCGGAAGGAATGACAGATTCCCATCCCCTGATGTCTAGGAGGTCCGATTGGTTTAGGACTTTAGGTTTGGTCCGTTCTCCATTGACACATGCTAAGGTAGTTGTAGGTGCTATTGATACGTTCCCTGCAACGATTGAATTGGAAACATTTTTTGCAATACCATTTCTGCATCACACTTTGTTACAGTGCCTCGTGCAAGGTTCGAACTGCTGTTAAGAGTTTGCTCATGTATGCCCTGCTGATTTTTTGTTATCTTCCCGTATGTGCAGGTTTAGTGTTCAAAATGGCGGCCTTCAACAAGCTTGGTGGCCTTCTGAGGCACCGTGCTCTGGCGAGCAGTGTCGCTGCTAGCTCTTCTCCTGCATTGTTCAATGCTGCTCGGCTCATGTCCACCAAGCTATTCGTTGGTGGTTAGTTTTTGTTGTCCTGTTTCCTCTAATATACAAGCAACCTATGAAACTGCCACTTTTGTTTTATGTTTATTAGTGTTCTTTGGTTAGGTCTTTCATGGGGTGTTGATGATGTGAAACTGAGAGACGCGTTTAGCAGCTTCGGAGAGGTTGCTGAAGGTCTGTATATACACTCGAATGTTATTATGACGTGTTAGTGGCTGACTGAATAATATTGATTCATTTTCCTCTGCTGTTGTGTTGTGGTTCACATTCTGTTTTAAAATGGTAAATATTCATGTTGCAGCGCGAGTGATCACGGACAGGGATACTGGGAGGTCAAGAGGCTTTGGCTTTGTTAATTACACCAACAGTGATGATGCCAATGCAGCTATATCTGGAATGGATGGCAAGGTGAGTCAAACATGTAATTCATATGGTCTGTTTCAAGTAGTCAAACATATACCTCGTATGCTCTCTTTCAAGTAGTACCATGCAGAGGAATTCATTTTGATTTGTGCTATAGTGTTCCTTGAAGTTTTTATTTGACAAATTGTGCACTCTTTTAAGACGTCATTGTATATTGCATTCATGTTACTCGCAGGAAATTGATGGGCGGCCGGTACGTGTCAACATCGCTAACGACAGACCTACAGGGAACCGAGGTGGTGGTGGCTATGGCGGTGGCGGTTTCGGAGGTGGTGGCTATGGTGGTGGCAACCAAAGCTATGGTGGTGGCTATTAAGTGCTTTAAAGATATTTGAAATAATGAACTTTAGGACCTGGCATGGGGCTTATGTGAAGCCTTATCATGTTTTGCTATTTGTGTTATGCTGAATTGTTGGAACTCCTAGATGCATAGACTGCGACGCAGAATTGCCTACCCGTTTTGGTTGCATTGAAAAGTGCAAATGCAAGTCGCATGTATTTCCATTGAGTGGATACATAATTTGCACACTTGACCTTAGGTGGCTATCTCTTGCAATGTGTACAGGAGTATTAAGTATTTGCGATTAGGAATTCGTTTTGTTTTTCAGGAGCTGGAAATTACTTCTTGAAAATTTTCTTGGCTACCATGGTTAATGGTGGCATATGTGTTTGATCCTGAGTTTCATTGACACCGAATACCCCTCTTGAACTTCTCTCAAAGTAGAGGCGGTCGTGCTACAATAACCTAGCTTTCATATAAAGGACCAAAGCTAATTTAACTTAAACCAAACCATTGTCAGGTTTAGGCCAATTCTAAGGCTCTCTTTGGAACAAATGAGAAATAGATGAAGTTAGAGGATTGGAATATTATAGAAATTTTTGCTATGCAACTCTTTCTGACGAATGATTAGGTTTCAACAAATCCTATAAAATTCATATGGAATGATGATTTGGTACTCGGCAATTTTGGGGGGAAAAAATTCTACTAAGAGATTGAACATTATGTTAGATCTTCCAAAATTCTATGAAGAGAATGAACATCACGGAAAAAATTTCTTGTGCCACTCTCATTGATCATTGAACTCGTTTTTTTTCTCTACTCTTTTCGTACATTCTATCCAGGCGTAGTTCGTGTAGTTTTCATCCATAGGATTTAAAATGTTCCTGTAGTTTCCATCCATATAGAATTTAAAATGTTAAGGCATCAAAAGAACTCATTATACAATTTGGAAGACACGGCTCCCGATGTGGCCATTCTCCGCCAAAGCTGCAGGGTCAGGCCTATCTGGAGTCTGGACTCAGGTTCACCTATCTCGAGTTCTCGACTCGACCGTGCTCCAGCCGGCGATGGACACGGCGACGGTGGGCCGGCGGCGGTACGAGCTGTCCAAAAATATTACATACAGAAAACAATAAAGCTCTATTAATTTATTCACTTGGCATAATATAATTAATAATTTACTAGTTATTTTTTTAAGAAGCTCTTAAACATACTCATAGGACAGTCAATCTATTCCTACGTTTTCAGAACTCTGCAGTCTGAAGAGGCCATATGAAATAACAAAACATGCTGCGAGTCTAGATTAGCACCAAAGGGTGTTCAGTTCTGTATATGGATTGTTCGTAACATGTGCAGAGCATAACATAACTGCTTTTGTTCAATTCAAACTTTAAAGTTTTAGCCTCTGTATAAATTAAATAGACGGACAGATACGTGACCTGGAAATTGTATTACTTCATGGGATGATAGGAGTAAATTATAGGGTGTTTGGTTTTAAAAATTAAATAGACGGACAAATATTTTGTTTTAACCTCATTTCTTACTAGCTTACTTTTTTGAGGAATAGAATTATTCTACCATATTTGAAAAATAACTCATGATACACAACCTCAAATAAAATAGTGTTCAAACCTAGGCTTTGTTTAGTTCCCAATTTCAATCACAAATTCCACTATGCAAAAAGAAGATTTCCATCACGTCAAAATGCCGGCACATGCATGAAGCACTAAATGTAGATGAAATTAAAAACTAATTGCACAGTTTTGTTGTACTTTGCGAGACGAACATTTTAAGTCTAATTAGTCAAAGTTTAGACAATTTTTATCAAATACAAACGAATTGCTACCGTGCGCATTTCATGCGCAATGTAGCAATGCGGGAGCCCAGTTCGGATATAAACAAGGGCCTAAGGGGCTGTTTAGTTGGCAAATTTTTTGGCGAAACGCTATTGTAGCAGTTTCGTTGTTATTTGGTAAATATTGTCCAATCATGGTCTAATTGGCTTAAAGATTTGTCTCGTCCATTTCGTCCAAATTGTGTAATTAGTTTTATTTTTATTTATATTTAATGCTTTCATGCATGTGTTTAAAGATTCGATGTGATGGAGAATCTGAAAATTTTGGTAAAATTTTTGGCATCTAAACGCTGCCCAGCTTATTCCTACCCAAACCCCGTACCTCTACGGCTCTACCACTAGTCCACTACCAAGCACCAGAGCCGCCGACTCGGCGACCACCCTACCTCTTCGCAGGCTTCAAACGCCATGAATCCGCCGCACCCAGAGCCGGGCCTTACCCGCCGCCACCACCACCTGGTCCACCTCCACCTCGACCCGCGCCACCACCACCACGTCCACATCCACCTCTGCCACCACCACCACCACCTGCTCGCTCCCGCGCCGCCGGCCCACCTCCACGACAACCAGCAGCGGCACCCGGCTCCCGTGCTCTTCCCCAACACCCACCCGAGCACGGCGCCCTGGCAGCCGGAGCCGCCCCGCGCCGGCGTAAGAGAGGACGTGGAGGATTTGGATCCCGAGCCGAGGCCGCTGCACGCGGAGGAAGCGGAGGTGGACGAGGAGGAGGAGCCGGTGTTCGTGCTTACGGACGAGTGGGCGGAGTTCTTCGCCAAATCCGAGGCCAAGAGGAGACTGGGTAATTGATCACCAACACTTCGTCATTTGTCTCTGATTGTCTCTCTGTGCGATGCTTTTGTTCTTTCTGTCTCTTCGTACTTACTAACACAAATGGGTTGATTTTCTTGGTGTCGCCATGTAACCGTGTCGATCAACAGCTAAACAACAGAAGAAGAAGGGCCGGAAGTGATCTGTCCGGGCCATCAGACAGTCTGGCTAGAGTCTGGAGCTCAGGAAGAGAACGAGCGAAGAACTTGTCAACATATACGCATCGCTTTGCCAGGAGTTCATTATGGTTTTTTCTTCCTTTATTATACAGAGAATTTTGAGTTCACATGATCTGAACGCTATGCCAGTTCATTATGCCTTTTTATCTTCCTTTATATAGAATTTTTTAAGTTCACATGGTCTGAAATCTGTGCTGTTTCTATTCGAACTTGGAGAAGGAAAAGAAAATCAATACTACGTCAGTTTCTGTTATTACCGTGGCTGCACTGTCCCCCTTTCCTTGTGTCGTAACGAATCGCAAGCGACCTGATCAATTTCTGCAGATGAAACCGTACAAGAATCTGCTGCGTTAGCATTTTCCCCCTTTCCTTGTTACCCCAAACAAGGGCGACCTGCTCCTCGAGCAGGAACCCCCGCCACGTCGCCCCGAATTGTGGTGACCGTCCGATCCTTCGTTTTGTGCCTGAGATGGTTCAGAGCCGCTTTCGTAAAGATCTGCTTCACTGACCTCCTCGTCGCTCTCCGTTGATTTTGCCAGCCTCTGCTGCTTCCCGTCCGAATCCGTCCCAACAAATATATACTCCCGCTCCTGTTTCTCCTTCGGGGAGCCTCTTCCCCTTCCCGACGTTTCTTCCCGACACCCGACGCCTCCTCTCCTGCGTCGCCTCCGCCGCTCCTGCCTGCCCTTCTCTTCCCTTCTCTCTCCCTCTCCCTCTCTCCCACCGTCGCGGCGTGCCTGCCTGTCCCCAGCGCCACCGCCTCACCGCACGGCGCGTTGCCTGGCCGACGGCGCCGCCGGTTTGGTGCACTGCAGCGCCTGTGGGCCCCGGCGGCGGCCACCCCCGGCCACAGCACGGCGCGAGCAGCCACCGCCGGTGGCCGCCGGCGTGCCTGCCCCACGGCGCTGGCTGCTCCCACCGGTCCGCGTGTGCTCCACGAAACCCTAACTCCCTGTGCTTGACGACCGCCGCTGCACCGCGAGCTGCTCCCTCTTCTGATGCACTGGAGTGAGGGATTGATTCCATTCATCCAAGAAAAGACAGGTGCTTGCCCCTAATCTCCATCCCCATCTCTTTATTTATTATGCATTGATGAACAGATCAGTAGATCCGTTCCTTCTATTGCAAGGAGAACACGTGTGGACTTTGATTTGAAAAATGTATTGTCGTCTGCAAGATTTATTGGTGTCCAAGCTTTATGTTTTTGTGTAATTATGTTATATATAGATATATATCCTGAACATATGCCATTAATGATGAGGTAGTTATTCAGATTTGAGCATATATCACAATGCCTGTGAGGTGCATCAGGTAAATCTGACCATAGTTATATTCCATTGTTGTTTTGCCTCTTATGTTCAATGCCAATGATGCTGAAAATAGATACTTTTTTCCCTGAACTATGGCATATGAGAATATGCAGACATAGGTATCACTTTCTTATTAAAAAAAATGTTATCCGAAAAAAAATTGTTGGCTAAGCTTTATGCTTTTGTGCAGTTGTGATATACTATACTCTCATGCTCCAGCAAACCTCTTGTGGTTTCTTCCGTTGTGACCTATGCTTACTGTTACTTCTTGCCTGTAATGAAGGTTCAGTTTAAATAAGTGTTCCTGCTAATTACGATGAACAACTTTGTGATAGACGACCAAAGCAATTCCATTTTTAAGAAAGAACTGTTCAACGAAGGTTCAATTTGTTGCATGCTGATTTAACTCGGATTAACTCCTACTATTATTCTGTATTTATTTATGTATGTCTGTGCCGTTTTTTTATGCACAAATATGCTTATGCTACTTATTTCGTTTCCCTGTCGCTGCTTGATGCTAAATATCACTTCATTTGCAGTTATATGCAACGGACATGTCAACGATCCTCATTCGCAGTGAAATATTCAGTGTCAGCTTATAGATTTGTTCTCCTTGATCTTCATTTTCGTTGTTTGCAAAGTATATTTGATGGGGTTTATTCTACATATTGATTAGTATGCCATTCCTTCACTACATTTTGAAATTCCTGTACCTTTTTGCCTAGCTTCATATGCTTGTTCCGAGATTCTGCTACTGCAGGCTCCATATATAGGTGTAATAGTCTAAGACACTCTAAACTGGTATATTTTCTCCTCTACTTTTAATGTTGATTGGTGGTTTAGATAGTGTAAATTGAAAGCACATAAACTGTCTCTTGCTAATTTTCCAAATTGCAATAGGACAAAGTCACGGAAGAAACTGATGGGAAGCCAGTTTGAAAACGATAGTTAAATATCGGATGAACTTTTGCTAATCTACCTTCCAGGTAAGGAAAGCCGACTGGCTGCTGCTCTTTATTTTTGCCTCTCACTGATGATGTTGTAATATTAGTATAATTAAAGTGCGAGAATAGAAAAGTAATTGGTTGAATTGTTTATATTAACTTGATCTAGCGTATTCCAATATGGAAGCATGTGTGATCTTCCCATGCTTTCATGATGCTTGCAGCTTCTCTTCTGTTTTCCAAAATTAGTCATCTACACTTGCCTTTTAATAGTGTAAGGTTAAGGTAATTAATCTACATGTTGCTACCACGTACCAGCTGTTTCCAGATATTGGGGAAAGGAAAGTGCCATCATATGTCGCTTCCTTTTCGGATCATAGTGTTCTTCTTTTCAACTTTTCGTGGCTTGCTTTTCCTATCATGACGCCGTGCTTTAGCCTTGAAGCGGTCGCCTGTCACGAACTAACATACTTATGAATTTTGTGTTTTTGTGGAACCATTCCCATTTCAGGTATAAATTAACTGAGCCTGTTTTTAAGGAAGCCTTCCTCTTTGTCAGTTATCGCTTTCGAGTTTGCGCCCGTCATGGTATGTTCCTCAGCATTACCTTTTTTAAGTTCGCAGTTCTACATTTATTATGCCTATTTTTGCCACTTCGTTGCCGGCAGTTTATGGTTTAGGATCCTGTTCTACCATCCCTGCACAAAATTCTGTCTTCCTAAGTGTTAAAAATTATCATGTGTAAAAAATTATACCCATCATCGCAGCTTCATGATAAAATGGATAACTGGGCCATCAAGGTCCAGTTCGGCGTCCTCCTCTTCACAGTTTATTTTATTGAAATTGAATTTGTGCTTCTGCTAAAATGCATCTCCATGAAGATACCAACAAATAGTGTAGTAGTCAAAAATTAGCTTAACAAGTTCGATTTGTTTCGCATCATCGCGCCTTAAAGGCAAAATGGATAACTGGGCCATGAAGGTCAGTTTGACATCCCTTCTTTCCAGAAAATTTATTTTACGATTTATTGAATTGAAATTGATTCTGTGCTTCTGCTAAATTGCACCTCCATGAAGATACCAACAAATACTCCCTCCATTCATTAGTCTCATTCGTTTAAGGAAAAAATATTTTCAATAATCTGCATCGCCTGAGGTGATCCTTCGTGTAACAGCAGCGTCTCGCGTGCATGCGACTCCTTAGATGGATTGCGTGTACGTCGCTGCTCCTTGGTTGCATCCGTGCGACTCTACGGAGGACCTGGGCATCGTGGTTGCTCGTTGGTTGCATGCATGGAGGACCTGGGCCATCGGTGCTCTTTGTTGCATGCACATTAATTGGATCACAGCGATTTATTGCGGCCATCTGCGCTCCTTGGTCTTTGAGCACAAGCCTTAAACGAAGGAGACTAATGAACAGAGGGAGTAGTATAGTAGTGAAAGATTAGCTTATCCAGTTCGATTTGTTTCGCTGATTCTCTTGAAATTTCCAATGATGCTCGCCTCCTTCCATTTTGTGCCTAATTTTTTCCTTAAACAAATCTCTAATGGTTCCTACCTAATTGGTGCTTTCGTCACTGTTCTCTTCAGTTTGATACACAATATCAGGCCTATACCCTGTTTTATATATGTTTGTTGCCTCGACATCGGAAATAGCAAGATGAAGCAAATTTTAGCAGAATCAAAGAATCTCTAGCTTCTGAATGTGGAAGATAACCTACCTTGCTTGCCATATCTTTTTATGGTGCCTAGACAAGGATAGGTAATTCTACATTCACTTTAGTGTCTCCATCCAATTTGGCCTCAATGCACTTCTATTTTATTTAGCGGAAGCCCCTACCGATTCTATCTCAGAATTTGTAGTTTACATTCAATTATGTTCAATGTATATACATATATATACATTAGCTTATAAATATGACTCTACAGCTTTCTAAATAATAGTGAAACTCACATTTTGTAGTTAACCTTCTGTGTTTTCAAAGTGAAAAAAAGGAGAGCTTCCCACATGTTGTTTAGGGAAATTCATGTAGTGACTACCTACACATTTTAGTGTTGTAAGCATGTAACGTTTTTTTCCTCTGCATATGTTCTGCTTCAGCTGGCCCAATAAAATTATAGCAACCATTTCAAATATTTGATGGATTGTAGGAAATAAAGCTTCCATGGCTTCTGGTGCTATGCCTTCAAGCTCAGTTCAATTGGTGCAGCGCAACAAGGCAGGAGATGTCGGAGATGGAGCTCCAAGGTTTTAATTATTAACCATTCACTTTACAATTTCGTTTTGCTTACTTTTGCAAACTTAATGGTCAGTTATTGCACTGAATTACTTGGTTAGGTTTGTTTTCTTACTGTGTCCAGACTATGCAAGGTTCAGGTCATATATGAATATGATGTTTGTATTTAGAACGACACTTTCTCATATTATCTAGCTGCTTCACAGCATGATCCGCAGCACCCACACTTTTTCCGGCACGGGCGCGCGTAGTCACATCTATTCTGCCAAGAATGCCGCATGTTATCTTTTATTTGTCTAAACTTTTCGCATCGACTGCAACCAATTGCTTTTTCACTCTTGCTTCTCACAACATTGCTTCCTTATATGTTTAAGCTTTTCCACTTGCACCTCACAACCATGCTCAATTTAACCAGCAAACCATCCATACTATATGAGCATTTAGCTTCCCAAAACTCACCACCGCACGGATCTTCAAGGTTTGTATTATTAAGGCTTTTGTGTCCAATTTTTTTTGGATTGCTTTACAAGGTTTCAAATATTAATGGTTCACTTTACAATTTCATTTTCCTTCCTTTGCAATGGCAGACGTTGGTCCTGTATCAATTCCATGCGTTCAGTTTTATTCCTACCTGTGTCAAGGCCATGCATAATTCATAAATGAATATGGTGTTTTCTTTAAGGCACAGACTGCTCTGATCTGCCAGGTTCTGAATTGTTCCAACAAAGTAAGTGTGAATGCATGCAACAACAACAACAACAACAACAACAACATAGCCTTTTGTCCCAAGCAAGTTGGGGTAGGCTAGAGATGAAACCCAAAAGAGACGAGAAACAGGGAGACACATAAAGGGACATAAAGGGCACAAGACAAAAGATGTCACGGTTCAGGCACGTTGATTGCTAATCTCCAAGCGCTCCTGTCCATAGCTAAATCCTTGGGGATATTCCACTCCTTAAGATCTCTCTTAACGGACTCGTCCCAAGTTAGTTTAGGTCGACCTCTACCGCTCTTTACATTATCGGCCCGCTTTAGAACTCCACTACGCACCGGCGCCTCAGGAGGCCTCCGTTGGACATGTCCAAACCATCTCAACCGATGTTGAATCAATTTCTCCTCAATTGGTGCCACCCCAACCCTATCCCGAATATCGTCGTTCCGTACTCTATCCCTCCTTGTGTGCCCACAACACCAACGCAACATACGCATCTCCGCTACACTCAATTGCTGGACATGTCGCCTTTTTGTAGGCCAACACTCAGCACCATATAACATCGCCGGACGAATCGCCGTCCTATAGAACTTACCTTTCAGCTTCTGAGGCACCCTTTTGTCACAGAGAACGCCAGAAGTTTGACGCCATTTCAACCAGCCGGCTGAAATTCTATGCCTAACATCTTTATCAATGTCTCCATCCTTTTGTAGTATCGACCCTAAATACCGAAAAGTATCCTTCTTGGCCACCACTTGCCCATCGAGGCTAACGTCTCCCTCCTCGTGCCTAGTCGCGCTGAAATCGCACCTCATATACTCGGTCTTAGTCCTACTAAGTCTGAACCCTTTCGACTCTAACGTGTCCCTCCATAGTTCTAACTTCCTATTAACCCCCGCCCTACTGTCGTCAACTAGCACCACATCATCAGCAAAGAGCATACACCAAGGGATATCACCTTGTATGTCCCTTGTGACCTCATCCATCACCAAAGCAAATAAATAAGGGCTCAAAGCTGACCCCTGATGCAGTCCTATTTTAATTGGAAAGTCACTGGTGTCGCCATCACATGTTCGGACAAACGTCACCACATCCCTGTACATATCCTTGATGAGGGTAACGTACTTAGTTGGGACTTTGTGCTTTTCCAAGGCCCACCACATGACATTTCTCGGTACTTTGTCATATGCCTTCTCGAGGTCAATAAAGACCATGTGCAAGTCCTTCTTCTGCTCCCTATATCTCTCCATCAATTGTCGTAATAAGAAAATCGCCTCCATGGTCGACCTACCAGGCATGAACCCAAACTGATTTTGGGTCACATGTGTCACTCTCCTTAGGCGATGCTCGATAACCCTCTCCCAGAGCTTCATCGTATGACTCATCAACTTAATCCCACGGTAGTTAGTACAACTTTGAACATCTCCCTTGTTCTTGAAGATAGGTACTAATATACTTCTCCTCCATTCTTCAGGCATCTTGTTTGACCGAAAAATAAGGTTAAAAAGCTTAGTTAACCATACTATCGCTCTGGCGCCTAAGTATCTCCACACCTCAATGGGGATACCATCAGGGCCCATCGCTTTACCTCCCTTCATCCTCTTCAAAGCCTCTCCGATCTCTGCCTCCTGAATTCTCCTCACAAAGCGTCTGTTGGTATCGTCAAATGAGTCGTCCAACTCAAGGGCAGGACCCTCATTCTCCCCATTAAACAGCTTGTCGAAGTACTCTCTCCATCTGTCCTTGATCTCCTCATCCTTCACCAGAAGTCGATCTGTCCCATCCTTGATGCATTTTATTTGGTTGATGTCCCTTGTCTTCCTCTCGCGGATTCTAGCCATCCTATAAATGTCCTTCTCCCCTTCCTTCGTGCCTAGCCGCTGATAAAGGCCATCATACGCCTGACCTTTTGCTACACTCACAGCTCGCTTTGCAACCCTCTTCGCTATTTTATAGCCCTCGATGTTGGCTACACTCTTGTCATGGTGGAGACGCTTGAAACACTCCTTCTTCTCCCTAATAGCCCTTTGCACCTCGTCATTCCACCACCATGTGTCTTTCGCTTCCCGTTTGCCTCCCCTACTCACGCCAAACACTTCCGAAGCCACCTTCCGGACACATGTTGCCATCTTTAGCCACATGTCGTCGGCATCTTCTCCTTCTTCCCAAGGTCCCTCGTCTAGCATCCTCTCCTTAAACGTCTGCGCTGCTTCCCCTCTAAGCTTCCACCACTTCGTTCTCGCAATCTTGGCCCGTTTGTCCCGGTGGACACGTACCCGAAAGCGAAAGTCCGCCACCACAAGCTTATGTTGAGGGACAACACACTCCCCAGGTAACACCTTACAATCAAAGCAAGCACGTCTATCCTCTCTCCTTGCAAGGATAAAGTCGATCTGGCTCGAGTGTTGTCCACTACGAAAGGTTACTAGATGAGATTCCCTCTTCCTAAAGAGGGTGTTCGCTATCAACAAGTCATAGGCCAGCGCGAAGTTCAAAACATCCTCCCCCTCTTGATTCCTACTACCATACCCGAACCCCCCGTGCACCCGCTCGAAACCTACATTAGTCGCACCAACATGGCCGTTGAGGTCTCCTCCTATAAAGAGTTTCTCGTTGATAGGCACGGTACTAACCATGCTATCAAGATCTTCCCAAAACTGTCTCTTGGTGCCCTCGCTAAGACCTACCTGAGGGGCATAGGCACTGATCACATTCAGAGCCGAATCTCCAACTAGCAGCTTGACCAAGATAATCCGGTCGCCTTGCCTCCTAACATCAACGACTCCATCCTTAAGGCTCCTATCGATCAAGATGCCTACACCATTCCTACCCGATGTTGTCCCCGTGTACCAAAGTTTGAAGCCAGTATCCTCCACCTCCTTCGCCTTCTGGCCCTTCCATTTAGTCTCCTGAACACATAGAATATTTACACGCCTTCTAATTGCTGCATCGACTAGCTCTCTTAGCTTACCCGTTAGGGACCCTACATTCCAGCTACCTAGACGAATCCTAGTTGGCTCAGCTAGCTTCCTTACCCTTCGCACCCGTCGAGGGAAGTGCGAAGACTCTTGCTCATTTTTCACTACACCCGGGCGTAGATGTAGCGCGCCACTAAGGTTGCGACGGCCCGACCCTTGCTCATTTTTCATCGTACCCGGGTCACGATACGACGCGCCACTAAGGGGATGACGACCCGGCCCTTGCCCATTTAACACCACACCCGGGTTCCGATGTAGCGCGTCGCTAAGAGGGTTACGCCCCAACGAATCTCTTGTGGGTTTCAAATCCATGAGAGTGGCTGTTTTTTTACTGTTGGTTTGCCAGACCTTAACACACCCTCCTCCTTTACCCGGGCTTGGGACCGGCTATGTTGAGACGACTTAAGAAAGTCTTCCAGTCAACATAGGCGGAGTTTAAGTGTGAATGCATGCTGAATAGAAAATAGAAATATATTCTATCCATACCTTACTTTTAATTCATTTGCCAGTTTATATTTATGGTTGGCATATGGACCTAATACTCTCTAGGTTTTTCGGTCGATCAGCGGTTTTGGATCATGTTCAGGATATAAAGTTATATCGTGTTTGTTCTAATGTGCTCAGGTAATCAGATCCATACCTATGCTTTTAATGTTGTTTACGCGTGCTTTTATCTTAGATTCCAATCGAGTGAATTTTATCATTGTTCTTTTTCCCGTGGTCGACCCAGTAAATTTATTTCTTATCAGAGCCGCAAGGCTCGGCGTTCGGCTACATGGTCCACGCTAACGAGAAAAAATACTTACTACATCCGAAGTGCACTCATTGTAACTTTGTGATGCTTTTCGGTATGACTATTCTAAAATTTGGGTGAACCAATCTCTCTTTCTATTTTAGAATGCGTAATTTTAAGGTTACGGAGTATTGTTATACGAAACTTCAGCAGGACAGCAGCTGGCCATGTTGCTCCTTTTATTTTGCATCTGATCATATTTGATCTTTATTAGACTAATTATTAATAGTTATGCCGCTATATGTACTTGCACATAGCATGGTTATTTTTAGTTATAGGCTTCCTGAGTACTGCAAATACATAGATAATCCTAGGCATTAGAAACCTGAAAACATGGATTTTTTGATATTTTGATACTTCCTCTTATTTTCCCTGCAAGATTTGTTATTTGGAATAAGGATACATGCTTTATACATATTAGTTCCCACATTTAAACTGAAACATATAGCCTTAATCTTGCCATCTCACAGCGTCTTAAGATGTATGAAACATTTTATTGGCTGCACCTCTCAAGTTCTTTTTTTTTTACTTTACCAAAATACTGTCTTAGTAATACTGCCAATATATATGGAAGGGATACAATGTCCACCCGAATTTATTGCAGCACTACTTATAGCTTCAACAAATTCATTTTCGCCCTTACGCAACAGCCTGGAGTCTTCTTTGCTTCATATCTCAGGTTGTTGCCCTTTTCATCGACCAATTCAATCAATATGGATTTTACTCGACTATGGAGCAGTCAGTCTATTGAGTATTGATTTAGTAGCTATGTAATTATTGTTTTAAGATCTCTGTTTCTTTTATTTTTTGCCCATCCATCTAGGTTCTGATAAAGCCTTAGTCTATAATAGAATGTATACATGGAATATTGGCTCAGCTGTGTCAATTATCCTTATATGAACTTCTATGAGTTTTTAAATTGACATGCTATGTTATTTCCGCAATTTTTTAGTGTTGTATCCCAGGAACAGCTCCGGATTGTAGCAACATACAGCCCAGGTACTGTTGCTCATGCAGCATAATCAAAGAGGTAAGTTTGAGACATATTCTAGGTGAGTGGTTACAGGTGCTCATACCATATCTTCTAATTTACTCTTTTGCCTGTCCTAACTATGCCCATTGCATCTCTGTTCTTGGATTTAGCTACCAGTTCTTATTTTGAACAATTTTAGTCATGACATTTGTGCTGAGATTGGAAGAAATGCCTCTTTGCTTGGAGCCTTTGCCTCTTGCTGCTACACAGGCACAGCAGGCGTCACAGATTTCTTATATGCAGGCCTGCTTACCGCTTTAAATATTAATTTGGTCTCCATATGATACTTTCTTCCTGCCAACACTACCACTGTATTGTCCCAACGAAAAAAACTATAGCTAGCCCATTTCTTCCCTATCGTTTTGTCAGTTCATTATCTTCCTTCCTATACCAGGTGACGATAGCCAACAAGATGCCTGCCCCGCGTTTTCAACATCCATAATCACATTTTCTACGATAAAGGGACACGTCGTTTCCTTAGCAGGCTAAAAAAAATGACAGCCTGTTAAAAACTATTGTAATCTACTATGCCCGTGTAATATCACTATGTATCTGTTTACTTAACTGCTCACTCCGTATATTCTTCAGCAAACAACTACATACGTATCTTCGGATCTGAACTATGTACAAAGCTCAATCGGGTATGCTTGTGTTATTTTTAATATATATCCAGCACATCTCTGTGTTCATGGCCGCGTACGCGCGCGATGGCGCGCGCCCTTCACTAGTGTCGTAACGAAGCGCAAGCGATTTGAGCCATTTCTGCAGATGAAACCACTACAGTTATTCGTAATGCACAAGATTTTTTGGACAATTTAGAAGAAATCTAAGAGAAACAGATCTGCAACCAAGCAATTACAAGCTAAGGCCAGGTAATAAATAAATAAATAAAAGCAAATGCAAGTTTGGTAACCTGGTTCTGCTACAATTTTCGGTATTTTAAAGCTTGCCTGAAAAGTTATACAGTCAGAGGTCACAGTTCACCGACAATAAGGCTCACTAGGAACAGGAATCTACCCCGATTCCTACATAAATCCAACAGCATCGATAAAATCTCTTTATAAAATCGTGAAGTTTCTGCGTGCGCTCGAGACACAGGCACACAGCCTAATCAAAACACAGGAAGAGGCCAGGATCGAAGGCGAGCTTGTCATCCTTGCACGATTAGTCCCAACAATGGCAACATGGAACATGCTCACAACCACGACAAGATTCACAAGAACAATAACCAGAACACCAGCACAACCAACTCCGAGCAAACTTTAATGAACCCGAACTGGTAATAGCTAGCAAAATTTCTGGCCGCAATATGTACATTTCAATTATGCTGCATCCCTAACATTATTCCTACACAATGCAAAAATTGGTGATGCTTCCTACACCAAACATGTTAGCAGTTAGTACTGAAATACAAAATACCCAGATGGTGAGCCACTCATCTATGTTCACAGTACAAATCACTATGCCACATTCCACATTGTTTACAGCACAAAATGTATGAAGCTAAACATGGCTCATCTCCATATGTTAAATCCGCATTGGTGAGCTCAGGCTTCACCATCATCTTAAGCTCCACATCCCCTAACTGGCGCAGTACACTATGAAACAATCTGCTTAGCTATGCTGAAACATGTTTTCTCACTACAGGAAAACATGAGATTCAAGTGCATTCACTACTGTGCTCGGAGAAAATTTATGAGGCTCAACTGAATCCATGCCAACATTGATCAGCTATTTCCGATGCTTCCTCTTTGTTTCAGTTCTTGGTCGCTTTTCCTCTTCCCATTCCCGATCGTGCATTCTGCAGTTAAACCAAGTTAGATTCGTTCGAGAAACAGAACCACAAGCATAATAAATGGAATTGCTCTTAAACAAAACTCAAGCATCATAAATAGTAAATAATGTACACATGTGCAAGTGAATAGAACCAGAAACCATAAGACTGCCCACAGCGTTGGGTTTCACCGGTGCTGAATTAGGAGAGAGAAGGATGAGGCACCGGCTCATGCCATTGTAGAGTGCGATGCCAAGTTGAAAAAAATAAGCACCGTGGCATGTAGGTTCACCGGTGCTTGCTGAATAATGAAATAATTTTACAGCCAGCCGCTAGAGCAGATAGAGACAGTGACGTTTTGATAAACCAGCCTCACATTCGCATGGGCATCGATGCTGACGCTGTAGGCTTTTAAGTGTTCCCAGCATCGGTGAAGGTGGCATAGGAATCTTTTGTTTGAGCATCGATCACGCTGTGGGCAGTCTAATACTACAAAAGTAATTCTTTTATTACTACAAAAGTAATTCTTTTATGACTACAAAATTATAGGAGGAAAAAAATCTGGCTTACTAATTTGCTGTTATATTTGCCTTTCATTTGCATATAAACGTAATGCATTTATTGAAAATGATTCAAACATATGAGGTAGGATGTGATTAACATTTTCCTTTTGTTACAAAGGATCGCCACAATTTAAGGGAACTTAACGAATAAGTAAACCATGCTGTTGCAGGGGGGATTTGCTTTCGAATCTAGTAACGACAAAGCCAGGGCTTGCCAAAAACACCACCAATCATGCACGACATGCGGTTACCACCAGACAAGGCCCCACTCGTCATTGTCATGGTAGATGGAACATTGGGCAATTTCTATACGCTAATCATTTGGTGATCTATTATATACCAAAACCAATATTTGGCTAAAGATACATCATTTTAGTCGGAAGTTCATCAAGGTCTCATCACAGCCTAAGAAATCATTTCCATCTTCCGCCATAGGACTGTAGCAACTTTTCAGGAGGGCAATGTCAAGACAACTAGGTTGCATTAGATTGTGTATATGTAATTCTAGAGGATCCAGATTAGATAAAACTTGATTGACGAAGATGGGGGCATACATGATGTGTATGCAAGATTTTGGATGAAGTGATACAAGTGTGGTTTGCTAGGTTGGTCTGCAACAGCAAGCACCGGGGCCAAGTGACACTATCTTTACTGAATGGTGGCGCCAGGCTATGCATCAAAGTGGCTAAGCAATATCACAAGGGTTTCAATTCTCAAGTTGATTTGGTTGTTTGGTGGATTTGGAAACATAGAAATGGTTGTGTTTTTGAGGGGGGCTCACCTAGTCTTAATATGATCTTACAGAACATTAGAAATGAGGCCCTTTTATGGTGTATGGCAAGGGCCAAAGGTCTCGAGGGCATTTGGCCGTAGGAGTTTGATATGGATTGTTGGTCGTAGTTTTATTCTTTCCGCAACTCTTCTGTACTAGAACTTGCCCTATTAGCCTTGTTTGAGTCTTCTTAGGGAGTCCCAACCCAGTGTCCATGGTAGTTTCTATTGCATTGATAGTCTTCTTAGAGAGGTATTAATTGTTTCTCCCCTGAGAAAACGTTTCGGCTCGGGCTCCAAAGGACCAAGGAAACACCCATCGTGCGTTGGGGCGCCCATGTCATTTCCATCGGCTTCATTTCGCACCGCAGCAGAATCCCATGCGCTTTTCTCCTGGCCGCTGTTGCCCCCCTCGCCCAAGCCATCCGTGAACGCGCACCATCATCCTCCCATCGATCCTCTTCTGCGCCGTTATCCTGGGTGGACCCTCCCTCCTCTAGAAACTGCTCAAAGAAACTATGGGTTGGGACTGCCCTGGCTCCTTTTCTCTCCCTAACATAGTAACATAGATGCTGTGCGTCTGAGGTCCCATAATGTAACTTTGACCCTTGATTTTTATTGTATATATTTGCGAACTCTCTGAATTATAATATCACGCAGCTACTTTTTCGGATGAATCTATTCATATAAAATTCAAATGCACAATATCAATGTCCAAACATTAGTATGATTCCATAAAATACAACACATGAGCCACTTTTTCACGACTGGGGGGAAAATTGTTTTTTATTTCTGTGAAGTTCAAATTATTAGTTATTTTTACATAGACTTATTTGGAAGAAGAAATAACATCCTATAGCGTTGCAGTTTCTGAGTAGAACATTGGAACTTCTGGGAGAATGTAATCAAAGCTAAGACGTTACGACTTTGATTTTGTCAACGGAATCCAACAAACCAAGAAAACAGAAAACAAAGAGCAAATCACAAAGCGGAAAAGATATTTGTTAGAAACTGTGCAATGCATATTTGAACAAGAAATTATTCTTTATCAAACTCACTGGTCAGACTCTCGACGACTTGACTTGCTTGCCGTGTCCTTGCCATGCGTCCTAGGAAGGTCATCAGCGTGCGAGGTACGATGTTGTGAAATTAACCCTTTCCTTTCTCTTTCTCGCACGTCAGACAATTGTGAGCTGCCGGATCCATGGGAGGGAGGCTGTGGAGCAGAAGGTGCATATTCCCCAGCTTCTAAAGAAGTCTGGTCTCGCTTGATCTTTCTCCGTTTAGAAGCATTACTAGGGTCACTGTCTTCTTTCAAAGAAGTCCCCTTTTCCCTATCCCTGTCATCTACCTATACAATCAACAAAGGATCTGTAAGTCAAACATGTGGTTCTTGAAGTTAAAGCAACCTTACAAGGCAGCATATGTGAAATTACAGCTATAGGATTCTTCTGCTGTCAAATGGCACCTAACAATCATCGAATACAGAACAAATGTAAAACTGTAATGATACAACAAAAAAGAAGAGTACACAGTGGTCACACACCAGATGCAGGACATAAATTGGTAAAGACATCTTTTACCTTGTTTGATAATATATCCCTATCCTCACGCTTTCTATCACGAATATCTTCCTCTCTTCTGTGCTTCCCATCATCCTGAAATGACGAAGTATTCTCCTCTGACTGCTTCCTTTCTTTCTCATCACGCCTGGGAGATGACCTTTGAACATGCCTGGAGCTCCCACCCCTTCGGTCAGCATCTTCTTCACGCCGGTTGGCACCAACTGATTGGGGTACAAAACTTGCGGGAAGAGGTGGGGGCGGTGGCAAACTTTGCCCTCGGAATCGTTCATCAGAAGAATGTGTCCGGTCCACCAAAGGTTCAGCATATTTAACTTTATTCCTCTCATCCTTATTTCTATCCTCTCTACCTTTTTCAGGGGCTTTATCTGTAACTCTCTCTTGCAACCTTTCAATAGAACGTTCTCTCCTCTCCGACAATCTATCTGTTGATCTTTCAATGGCATCTTCCCCACGACGCCTTTCAGCTCGATCTAATTTTTCCCTAGGATCTCTGTCATATTTATCATCAGATTTCTCTTTCATTCTGTCTGCCCTACTTAAGTTTTGTTCCTCATTAGCACTCTTCTCATGATCCGCTGAACGAAACTTATCTCCGCCACGTGAGTCCAAACTCTTTTCCTTGTCTACATGGTGTTCACTCAAATCGAGTTCATTTTCTCCTTTCCTCCGTTTACCTGATCTATCTTGCTCCTCAATCAGAGCAGGTCTTTTTTGCTGTCTCACGGTAGAGTCAATCAGATCAGTAGACTCACCCGAGGGATTAGCTGCTCCATTATGTGTAACCAAAACTGCATTTCTTTGAGAAGATGACGAAACCTTCCGCTGCACTGAATGCAAGTTACCATTGCTAATAGTGGTATTGGTTTCTTCAGCAGCATCAGCTGCATGAGGCATTGCTTCTCTATCAACAGTTGAGACTTGTTGATTTACATTCCAGCTAGTAGATTTCCCAGCTTTTGCATCTTCCTTTGCAACATCATGCTTCATTACCTTCCCAGCATTGTGTGCACGCTTTTGTGTTGCTCTTGTCTGTTGCATAAAAGAATTGAAATAAATTCCAAAAGCTCATGTCCAACACAACATTGGTCACTGATATGCATACAAGCATAATGACTGATGATGTTTATTGATTGTAAGGCACCTTTCGGACAACGTACGACCACGAGGAATTCAATAATTAAATAACGAGTCAAGAAGCTCCCCCCCCAAATCCAAATAGCACAAGACTTCAGCAGCAAACAGTGTCCATGAAAATATAGAGGGCAAAAGTAGGCGCTAATAACCAGGCTTTCGAACAAATAATTGAAATCATGACAAAAAAAAAATATGGAGAGAAGAAATTACTATTCAATCAATTAATATAGTTTCACTAAATACAAATTGCCATGGATTCAGGCAGGCAGACTTTTAAAACTCAGTACTACTGACAAAAAAACCACAGATTGAGCAGACCTAAATAATGATAAAGACGCATAGTGCAAGTGAAAACAGGCATATATTTAGTGATGGGAGTGTTGGCTAAGTATTCTTGTGCTTTCTTTTCCCTTGATTCAAATAATAAAGTATGATAATCATGCAAAATATAAACTAAAGACATGAAGAACTGACAGATACCTCCGATTCTGAAGTAGGTTTTGTAGAAACTTTAACCCCCTCATCAGACACAGCTTTTGGAGGTTCATCCACTGCACGTACAACCACTGAAGATTTCCCTTGTACGGAGGAAGATGGTATTTGAATATCAGATCCATTTGCAGGCACAGAGCTCTTCTTTTGCTGAACGTCAGGCTTCATAGCACCCTCTGACCTTTCATGCCTATTCTCAATAGACTTTGCACGGGCATTTTGATCTTTTGCCATCGAGGGATCTGCTGACTGGTTTCCTGTAGGAGACCCAAAGATTAGTGATGCTCAAGCTAATGACAAAACTTACACAAAAAAACTTCTAAAGATTCCATTTACCAAGCACAGATCTTGCTGTTGCTGGCTTCAGATCAATGTGTCCCATGCCGAATTCTTCTTCCGACAGCCAAGAACTCTGCACAATAGAGAGCATTGCACTTGTACATATTGTACACAAATAGATGTCTCCTACTGGAGAGGGGAAAACAATAATTGGAATTATTGTAGAACTAACCTTGCGAGCAGCTAAAGCAGCAGCTACACCAGTGGCTAGAACTTTAAGATCTTCTCTCTCATCCCCTTTTAGTTTAGCCACCTGGTCACAAAGGTTAGTGAGAAATATACCGGCAGCATAACACAAGGAATAAATGGTAAGGGACTCACCCGTTTCTCAAGATTGACACCACTTTTACGAATCACCGGAAAGACACTAGAAATCTTTGTGAGCACAATAAGGGCATTTCGGATTTCCATGTATTCTTTTGATTCCATGCATTGGTTAAGCGCTTTGGTGATTCTTGAACTCCACTTCCAATGAACCTTTAGAAAATAGAAAAAATACAAATTATTAAAAATGGCGAAAACCATTCAATACAGAGAACAGCGAATAACACAATCACCTAAGCATCATATACTTCCTGATTTTTCAGATCAACATGGCCAAACATATAGAGGGAATAGCAAGATACTAAGACATATACTAATATACTAATACTAAAGAGTATTTCAAATACATAGAACTAATATCATGGATTAGTAGAACAGAAGCTCCACTAAGAAAAAGTGGAGTTAAGCATGACCAATTGTACATAGGGAAATAGCAGCTACCAAAACATACTAATTCCTCAAAAAAAAGTCTATATAGCCCCCCTGAACTATCATTGTTGGTCTACTTTGCCCCCTAACCTACAAAACAAGGTATTCTACCCCCTCACCTATCCAAAACCGTGTAATCGAACCTCGAGGAGATTTCAATTGGTGGTTTTGCCACTGGCTTTTATGGTAAACAGTGCTCATGAAAAGCTGAAACTACGGAATTAGATCCGTAAAACAAATGGGCTTGAGCCATAGTGGTGCTGACATGTGGGCCTCGGTTGTGCCAGCGAGGCAAAACCACCGATCGAAACTACCTAGGGGTTAGATTAAACGGTTTTGGATAGGTGAGCAAATAGAATTCCTGGTTTTGTAGGTTAACGGGTGAAGTAGACCAGCAGCAATAGTTCAGGGAGTTATGTAGACTTCTTCCTGATTCCAATGTATAAGTTTCCCTTCTACTCCATACCCCGCACATTCAAATTCAGGGAACTATCATTATTACTGGATTGACTGATTGAGTATGCACGATACCAAAGCCACTACATAAAAATTATTGTGTTCGAAGCGTACAACAAAGGTCTGTCATGACCTTTTCTTCATTTATTACATGAGAAATGATAGAATGCACAGGGAAAGAATTTCAAGCAACAGTAAATATAACTTTAAGAAGGCATAAAACCTACCCGAACAAACTGACTATAGGATACACGCTGGCTGTTTGGGTATCTGAAGTACACTGCAAAACCTGGTTTGTTTGCACATTCACGTTCATAAACAGATTCATCACTCTGCAGCGTGTTGGAGGTAAACAGTTAAGAAGCACTAAAACAATAACCGAGACTCCCATTCTTTACCATGAATACAGCAATGATAAATGTGGTAATCGTTGAGGGGGGAAATACCTTCCAATAGTAGGCCATCTTCAACGTATCATGAAAAAACCTTCCAAGCCTGCCAGCTTCAAATTCCGTGCAACAGCATATCATTGGCTGTAGGGTTTTACAGACAAGAACATCGATATGATTGACTGTGTTAAAGAAAGGAGTCCCAAGGGAGTGTAGTGTTTGGACAAATGTAGCACAATATACTGCATCTTGCATACTAAAAACACATCGTGGGAATATGCAGCGCTGTAGGAACTCCATGTTGATTTTCATTGCATCCGGACTGGAGCTCAACCACTTATCCTTTTCACGGGCTAACCTTTGGACCACAGATGCAATGTGCTGCTGGTGCTTCTGAGATTCACTGTTCAGTTTGTCGAGTAAATCTTGGATTCTCTCCTTGTCCTTCTTACGTCTTGAAATTGCAATGCTAGAGTTATCTGAGTTGTCCTCCAATTGTTTGAGATTATCATGCAGCTTCTTGATTTCTGTATCATAACGGTCTTTTGGGAAGTGAAGATCATAGAGTGTTAAGCCCCAGAAAGTAGCATATAAATCTGGTGAAAGACTGTTCCAAGCTTTTGCTGGCAAAATTGACTGGACTGTGTTAAGAAGATCTGACCACCTGTAGCAAAACAGAATATTCATGTGAGTTGATAGCTTAAATTACCATGGACTAATAGTCCGGTAACCGTGCATTGCAGATCTTCAATAAACATGTACCAAAGTTAATTATCATAAAATCTGAAAGGTAAAAATCCCAGCCGATTATAAAGCCAAAAAGAAGACATGAGTACAACGGTGCATAAAGATCATCCATGCACACATATGCACAGAAAGAGCCTTCAGGTTAAGGTGTAGAACCAACCACCACCAGCAGCAGCTCAAATATTTTTATGAGTAGAAGAATGTCAAAGAAATGCCACTAATATTTTTTTTTTGATCAGAATGCCACTAATATTAAAAAACATGTTAACCAGTGTTAACCTCAACAATGATTAAAAAATAGATTCATAGTTTCAGCGTGTAGTAATTCAACATTCAAGCCTTTAAGAAATTGCTAGTTTCCACAAGACATCAGGGATGATAAAGAGACCTCTCGCCTTGGACAAGATGAAAATATATTTTGAATGGGAAAATATGAGGAAAAAATTATGTATTTGTGCTTTGATTGACATCTTGGAAGAAGTATATATTTCTTTCAAAACATTCCTTTATTTGCTACTCCCTCTATTCCAAATTATAAGTTGTTCTGGCTTTTCTAGATACATTGTTTTTATTATGTCTCTAGACATAGTATCTATCTAGAAAAAGCTAGAACTTATAATTTGGAATGGAGGGAGTACTATATTTGTATTTCACCAATATCATGACAGAACACCAGTGTAAGATGTTGGAATATGTGTGTATTAGGCCCATGAGGCCCATGTATGGTTACCTATATAGCTACCCTTCTAGGGTTAGCCCAAATCAATTGAATCAATTCCCCTAACATGGTATCAGCAGCCTAGGGTTAGTTTCCTCCCCACCCTTCCTCTTCCCAGGCGCCGCCGCTACTGGTGGCTGCCGCCGCCGGCCACCAGCGCCATGGCCGGCGCTCCTCCTCCTCCTCCTTCTCTCTACAGCTATTTCCCTCCCCTCTCCTCCTCATGGGCCCAGGGTCCTAGCAGCTCCACCTCCAGGCGCGCCTGCCGCTACTCCTACCGGTGCTGCTCTGCCCGCCGCCGCTGCTCCTCCGGGCGCGGCCCTGGCGGCCGCCGCCGCCACCCCTCCCGGCGCCGCCCCTGCAGCCGCCTCCCCTGCAGCCGCCGGCGCCCAGATCCGGCCCGCGGGAGGAGAAACGGGGGCGACTGGCCGAGCACCTGCTGCTGCTGACCTGCAACTGTCGTCGCCTGGGGATGACCTTCCCTTGGCCGCGGGGGTGGCTGCCCTTCGTCTGCTGCCGCCGGGTGGTTTCCATCCCCTGACCGCGGCCGCAGCAGGGACTGCTCCGGGCATCCATCTGCAGCCGCATGACGTGCTCACTGCTCCGGTCCAACCCAGTGGCCGAACACCTCATCTCCACGGCCCGGGTCCGGACTCTGCCCTCGCCGCAGCTCTCGTCACTGCCCGAGCTGCCGCCGCGGAGGGGCAGGCCCGTGTGCGCGCGGCTGCCCTCGTGTGGGAGCGTGAGCGCAACGCGGCCGACGCCCTGGCACGCCAGATCGCCGAGGCGGAGCAGCTCCTCGCCTCTCCCGCCTCGCAGGACGGTGCGGTCACCTCCTCCGACTCATCGGGACGCCGCGTCTCCAACACCGCCGTCCTCTGGCACGACCCGGCCGACCCGCTCGTGACCCAGCTTCACTACCAGGCCGGGGGGGTCCAGAACATTCGCCTCCTCGTTCCGGTCGTCCTCGAGCCGGAGTCCCCATCCTACGCCCGTTGGCGGGATCTGGTGCTTCTCACTCTCCGCCGCTACGCCCTCGACGACCACGTCCTTGTTGACGCCTCGGTCGCCGTCCAGTCACCGTCATGGCTCCGTCTCGACAGCATCGTCCTCTCCTGGATCTTGGGGACGATCTCCCTGGACCTCCACGACCTCGTCCGCAACTCGCCTGACGCGCGCCGGGCGTGGCTTGCCCTTGAGGGGCAGTTCCTAGGCAATGCTGAGGCCCGGGCTCTGCGTCTCGACGCCAGCTTCCGCACCTTCGTCCAGGGTGACCTCTCCGTTGGCGAGTTCTGTCGTCAGATGAAGGGCATGGCAGACTCCCTTGGCGACCTCGGCTGGCCCGTGGAGGATCGCATCTTGGTCCTCAATGTCCTCTGTGGGCTCAGTGACCGCTATGCCCATCTCAGGACGTGGATCACCCGTCAGCGGCCCTTCCCCACCTTCCTGCAGGTCCGTGACGACCTGGTCATGGAGGAGCTCACTCAGGGCATCCAGCCGGGGTCCACCACCTCTCCGGGGTCCTCGTCTTCTTCGACGGCTCTGGCTGCTACTCCGCTGCGTCCGTCCGCTCCACCACGTTCGTCCGCTACACTGCCTTCGTCTCTCCTGGGCCCCCCTCCCTCCGGCCCGAGCGGAGGTGGGGGGGTCGTGGCGGTCGTCGTCGCCGTGCTGGAGGTCGCGGGGGAGGCCGCGGTGGTGGCCACGCACCGGTTGGACCGCAGGGGGGACACCATGGCCTTCGTTCCACAACCCATGGTCAGGGCGCATCTCTATGTGGCCCTACCACGCTCCCGGTGGTGAGCCTCGCCCACCGGTGGCCATGCTCACTGGTGCTCCACCTCTTGGCGTCTCCACTACACCTCCGTGGGCTGCACCTGCCAGCACCCCTCCCGGGGTTGCGGGATGGGACCAGGCGGCCTTGGCTCGCTCGTTCAGCACCATGAGCCTGACACCTCCTGTCGGACCAGAGTGGATCGCCGACTCGGGTGCCACCTACCACACCACCCCTGACTCTGGTATACTTTCGTCTGTTCACTCTCCCTCTTCTTCTCTCCCTTCGTCCATTATGGTTGCAAATGGTTTGTGTCTTCCTGTCACATCTGTGGGTACCGCCGGTGCTCATGGCTCCTTTCGTCTTCCTGATGTTCTTGTTGCTCCTTCTATGGTTCACAACCTTCTTTCTATTCATCGTTTTACAGCTGACAATTCTTGTTCTGTGGAGTTTGACTCTTCTGGTCTTACTGTAAAGGATTTGGCTTCTCGGCGTCCTCTGCTCCGATGTGACAGCACCGGGCCCCTTTACACTCTTCGCTTCCCGACGGCTACTTCATCTTCTTCGCCGTCCGTTTTGTCAGCTGCCTTCGCCGCCTCTACCTCCTCTACTACTTGGCACCGGCGCCTCGGCCATCCTGGACGTGATGCCCTGATGCAGCTCAGTCGTAGCTCCGACATTCCTTGTATTCGGGCTCATGCTGAGCATTTGTGTCATGCGTGCCAATTGGGCCGACATGTTCGTCTTCCTTTTCATAGCTCTTCTTCACATGCGGCCCGCATTTTTGATCTTGTACATTGCGACCTATGGACATCTCCTGTTATCAGTATTTCTGGCTATAAGTACTATCTTGTGGTTGTTGATGATTTTTCGCATTATTCGTGGACCTTTCCCTTGCGTGCGAAGTCTGATACGTTTTCCACGCTCCTTCACTTCTTCACTTGGGTGTCCACACAGTTTGGCCTTACCATCAAGGCCGTCCAGTGTGACAATGGTCATGACTTTGATAACTCCACCTTCCGGGCTTTCTTCCTCTCATGGTGTTCAGTTGCGCATGTCTTGCCCATATACCTCCTCACAGAATGGCAAAGCCGAACGCATGATTCGCACCACCAATGACACCGTGCGCACCCTTCTGTTTCAGGCCTCTCTCCCGGCTCGCTTCTGGGCTGAGGGCTTGCACACCTCCACCTACCTCCTCAATCGTCTTCCTTCCACTGCCTGTCCCGCTCCTACACCCCACCACGCCCTTTTCGGTACCCCTCCGCGGTACGATCACCTTCGCGTCTTTGGGTGTGCGTGTTACCCCAACACCGCTGCCACTTCTTCCCACAAGCTGGACCCCCGCTCCACTCTCTGTCTTCCTCGGGTACTCCCCGGATCACAAAGGGTACCGGTGCTTTGACCTTACCTCCCGACGGGTCCGCATCTCTCGCCATGTGGTGTTCGATGAGTCCGTCTTTCCCTTCTCCACCACACCCACCACCACTCCCGTTCCTGATCCCTCCTCCCTCTTTCCCGCTGACACGGTGGTCCAGCCACCTTTTCCGTGGTCTCCTGCAGGTACTGCTTCGCTGCGCTCCTTGCCGGGCACCTGTCCCGGCTCCCCGGGAGGTCCGGGCCCGTCGTCCTCTGGCGCGGCCCCGGCCTCTCCATCTGGTGCCGATCTGGGAACCTCGCTCCCCGATCCGGCCCCGGGGGGGCCATCGCCCGGTGCTGCCCCGGCACCTCCTTCGCGGTACGCAGCGCCGGTACGGGTGTATCAGCGCAGGCCGCGGCCCCTTCTCCGCCGGGGACACCGACACCACCACCTCAGTCTCTACCGGCCCGTGACGCACCGTCGGTCTACCACCCGCCGCTTCTTCACCGACACCCGCGGCATGTTCACCCGATGGTGACACGGCACGCGGCTGGCACTCTGCCACCCCGGGCCCTTGCGGCATCGACCGGCGACGCGCCGGTCTCCCCGGTACCCTCTTCCGTCCGTGACGCCCTGTTGGATCCTCACTGGCGTCGCGCGATGGAAGAGGAGTACGCCGCGCTCCTCGCCAACCAGACGTGGGAATTGGTGCCCCGACCGCCGGGCTCCAACGTCGTCACCGGCAAGTGGATCTGGACCCACAAGCATCGGGCTGATGGCACTCTTGAGCGCTACAAGGCTCGCTGGGTTCTCCGGGGCTTCACTCAGCGCCCTGGGGTCGACTATGATGAGACTTTCAGCCCGGTGGTCAAGCCGGCCACCGTCCGCACCGTGCTCTCACTGGCGCTTGCTCGGTCGTGGCCCGTCCATCAGCTGGACGTCAAGAATGCCTTTCTACACGGCCTTCTCACCGAGACAGTGTACTGCAGTCAGCCGGCGGGGTTCGTTGATTCCTCCCGTCCTGACATGGTCTGCCGGCTCAACAGGTCTCTCTACGGCCTCAAGCAGGCACCCCGGGCGTAGAACCATCGATTTGCTGCTTTCCTGCTGACACTAGGGTTTGTGGAGGCTAAGTCTGATATATCTCTGTTTATCTATCACCATGGAGCCGACACTGCATACTTGCTGCTCTATGTTGATGACATTGTCCTCACAGCCTCTAGTGAACCACTTCTCCGCCGGATCATCACCGCTCTTCAGCAAGAGTTTGCTATGAAGGATCTGGGTGTGCTCCACCATTTCCTCGGGGTCACTGTTGAGCCTCACCCTGCCGGGTCACTTCTTCACCAGCGGCAGTATACTCGAGATATCCTAGAGCGGGTTGGGATAACTGACTGCAACCCCTGCTCCACTCCGGTTGATACTCAGGGCAAACTGTCAGAGACTGAGGGCCCCCCAGTGTCAGATCCCACTGCATACCGGAGTCTTGCTGGTGCCCTCCAGTACCTCACCTCACCCGGCTGGACATCACATATGCAGTTCAGCAGATCTGTCTTCACATGCATGATCCCCGGGAGCCTCACCTCACGGCTCTCAAGCGCCTCCTCCGCTACCTCCGGGGCACGATCGACTACGGCCTCCTTCACCGGTCCTCCGCCGACCTTGTCGTCTACACTGACGCAGACTGGGCGGGGTGTCCGGACACTCGCCGCTCCACCTCCGGCTACGCTGTCTTCTTGGGCGGCAACCTGGTGTCCTGGTCGTCTAAGCGCCAGCCTGTGATCTCCCGGTCCAGTGCCGAGGCAGAGTACCGCGCTGTCGCTAACGGCGTGGCTGAGGCCTCCTGGCTCCGGCAGCTTCTCGCTGAGCTGCACACTCTGCCCTCCCGGAGCACACTGATCTACTGCGACAATGTCAGTGCGGTATACCTCTCCACCAACCCCATCCAACACCAGCGGACGAAGCACGTGGAGATCGACCTCCACTTTGTTCGTGATCGGGTGGCCATGGGCGAGGTGCGGGTCCTTCATGTTCCGACCACCTCCCAGTTCGCGGACATCTTCACCAAAGGCCTCCCGTCCTCGACCTTCACCGAGTTTCGCTCCAGCCTCAACATCACCAGTGGCTAGTTGCGTCTGTGGGGGGACATGTGTGTGTTCTTTCTTCTTCTTGTTCAGCCTGGAACTCCGCTGCGCCGGTAGTTCAGACTGCGGGGGGGTGTTGGAATATGTGTGTATTAGGCCCATGAGGCCCATGTATGGTTACCTATATAGCTACCCTTCTAGGGTTAGCCCAAATCAATTGAATCATTTCCCCTAACATAAGACATCAATTGAGAAGTCCAACAGTTGTGAATATTCGATAATGGTGGAGGGACACGGGAACTATTAGCCACCTTTGTGCCTCAGTATTAATTAATAAACATAGAATGGCAATTCACCTACAATTTTGGGGGTAAAAAATGGAAATTGACGATATAACATTCATAATCCATGCTACAGAATAGATAATCGAAGTGAAGAAATAGAATCTGAAGCATGAATCGTACAGATTCCAATGGCAAGTTACTAAAATAAGGGTACAAATTAATACAAGTTACAGGGAGTGCAGGGATTATACTATACTGGAACCAAATCATCTCCATCAAACCAAAACAAATGTAATGAGAAACATGCATACTCGTCAAAGACAATCAAATTAATCATGGAAGACTTACATGATTGGTTCCTGAGACGAGTCAAGATGTAAGATAAGATCATCAGATGATACAGATTCTCCTTCCTCGTTGTCATCAAGAGGCCAACAAGTGTCACCTCCATTACTGCTCTTAAAAAGCCGCATCACTGGGCGGTATATAAGGAAAGCAACCTGGTTTTAAGATAAAGACCACTATGTTACCCATAATGAAGAACAGTACTGAAACAAGTAGCACCACCCACACCCGGACACAAGGCAACAACAAAGATCAGCAAAAGAGCAGAGGTGGTAGAAACAAAATTCACTACCTCTGGCTCAATGTGGTATTTATGGACCAGATCTTGCAAAGGAGGTATTAGTTGAGCATAGGCGGTTGGAGTTACGGCGCTTGAAAGAAACTCAACATACTGAAGAAGTATTCCATGGCATCTATCAAACTGCTCACTGACCATTTTGATATATGTGGCATCTGCATTTATTATGATCCTGGGAATAGAAACGGTTTTATCAAGATTTAAAACTGGTGCATAAAGCTAAAATTAAATATGACAGGATCTATTGCCAAACATGAATTTTCTGGAGGGGGGGAGGGCCATAGGCCACACTAAGGGCCAATTTGCCATATAAAAATATAATTTAACAAATTATGTCAGCCAATGCTTGACCCCCTACCCTACTCCAGTCCTTATTTCCTTTGTTGTGCAAGTCATTAGTAATCACGCCATTTCATATTTCTGCATCGCCATTTGCATGCTTTGGAACAAACACATGAAACAAAGACAAGATGCCTGATAGTGGCTCCACCAAATTAATCAAAATCTTACTTGGACCGATGCTGAGCAATAAGCAGTAACATAGGAACTGCAAGTTTGGGCTCTTCTTTTGGAAGCAACGAATCCCTTAGCCTATTTGTAGACTTACTCAACACCTGCCAAAGAATTACATTTTTCGTTAAGAAAATAGTTTTATCTTAATATGCTGCTGAGATAGATGAATGTTCCCTCAACCTTATAGTTTCTTGTTGCTCCGAACAGTGAAGCTTGCTGCCGCAAAGTCTCACTTCCTGCCATAGCATCGACCTGTTCCTCTGTCATGTTCTCGGTGTACTGCACATTTGCCATTTGCTGAATGAGCTCCTGCATGACTAATTATGTTAGGTTTCAGCCTCATACGATTCAAAGGCAGAAAGAAAGCTTAAAAAGAGCAGCCAAGAGACCTCCAGGACAACAAGTTCAATGCCCACACCCTTCTTCAGTTGATTAACAAGATACTGCAAAAGGCTTTTCAGTTCCACAGCATTATGCTTCTTGCACCTGTAAAAATTGAATTGGATCAAAACAGAGTCAGCGGCAGAATATAATTTATCTTTAATAATTGGGAGCACAATTAAAAATCTGAAAACTAATGAATTTGGAAAGAGTAATCAAGTGCAACAACAACAACAACAAAGCCTTTTAGTCCCAAGCAAGTTGGGGTAGGCTAGAGTTGAAACCCAACATGAGCCCCTAGTCACGGTTCAGGCACGTCGATAGCTGCTTTCCAAGCACTCCTATCTAAGCAAAGATCTCTAGGTATATCCCAACCCTTTAAATCTCTTTTTATTGTCTTCCCCCATGTCAGCTTCAGTCTTCCTCTACCTCTCCTCACATTGGTATCTCGAATTAGGATTCCACAATGCACTGGTGCCTCTGAAGGTCTCCTTTGGACATGGCCAAATCTCCTTTGGACATGGCCAAACCACCTCAGCCTATGTTGAACAAGCTTTTCTTCAATTGGTGCTACCCCTAGACGGTCACGTATATCATCGTTCCGAGCTCAGTCCATCCTTGTGTGACCACAAATCCATCGCAACAAAGAGTAATCAAGTGCAATAAAGTAATATAAATATAGGATACCAGAATGTAATAACAGTTTCGGAGTCAAAAGGTACATACAGGTGCCCCCAAAAGGATGCAAGACATTGAAGCCAATCTGAGAGATTAAGTCCATCATCTTTAAGTTTTGCACGACCACCTTGTGCCAAGCGTTCAATGACAATATATTGCAAGATGTCGTACTCCAGCTGTAAATGAAGTATACGATTAAACAATGCTGATAATAAATAAATGTACTTGATACAGTAAAAGGGTAGTGCTACATTCATAAATCATGCAATAATTACAATTAAACATTAAAAAAATATGCACTATACAAAGATAAAATAATAGCTACTACCTGAGTCAAGTACTTAAATGCATCCACAACTGGTGTAATCATATCCCTGTATGCTTCAACCTGCAAATTTTGGCATGTAACTGTAAACAGATCGGAAAAATACACAATAATATAAGGCATAGCATGGTGCAAACAACCTAAGGTATGACTAAAATTGTTCCAGGATCACTGAATTGTACTCCCTCCATTCCAGATTATAAGATGTTTTGGCTTTTGTAGATACATAGCTTTTGCTATGCACTTTGATATACATTATGTCTAGATACATAGTAAAAGCAATGTATCTAGAAAAGCCAAAACGTCTTATAATTTGGAAACGGAGGGAGTAAGTATAAATTTCAACACTAAAGAAAGTGTGATAATAAATATTACTCCCTCCAGACCAGTCTCTTAGGTACGAAAAGTACAAAAACGTATACCAAGGCAGAGTGTCGATCGTTGTGCCGCGGCCCCACCCCCCCCCCACCCCCGCTGAACCAAATAGCATAGGAAGGACCGCATGCAACGAGCAAAGGAATATGAACAATGCCCTAACTACAGCATGCAAACAACCGCTTAGGCTTCTGTGAGACTGATTAATACTGCGCCCTTTGGACTCTTCGGTACCTATGTATACCGTATAAACAGGACTTTTTCCAAAACCCACTAATGCCTAAGAAACTGGTTTAGAGGGAGGTGAATCTAGAGACCCTCTGATGAACTGTGTCCCTGCACCGCAATTACCCTAACATGACAAAAAATGATTAATTTGCAGTGCCCACAAGTGAAAAGTTAGTTGAAAATTAGGTATAACTGTAGCTAATTTCCTTGTTAGTTTTGTCTAGATTCCACGTATTAGAGATAAGTTTCCAAAAGTCAGATATTATCTCTTTGGGATCATGTCAGTCATCCCTACAAAAGGAATAACCACGCTCCCAAATGCAGTCCATAACGAATTACAAATAGTGAATGTCTTAAAATCTCTTCTAAACTTCTCACTCCATTCACAATGATTCCAATACCATACCTTTCTCGTCATATCTTGTTTTCCTCAAGACAATAATCTGATAGACTTGGTCTATAAGTATTGTGTTTATCTAGAGTAGTTGGTGCCTATGTCAGCACCCTTATCATCTATCTTATCCTACTTTAGCATCTACTTTAGTAGTTGGAATATGATGTAGCTTTCTTAAGTTGCAAGTATGCTACTCTATATGTATCCCCAACCTGCCATGGTTTGTGGCAAGGCTAATGAAATCTGAATCTAGCCCCAAACCTGTGATTTGTCTCCAACATAATCATCCCATTGTCGGTTGGACCAATTCTCAACAAGGGACAATTACCTGGGGATGACTTTGCATTAAATACATAAACATACTCCCATGACGTTTATTAGGCAGATGTACAAGCAGCTTAACATAACTAACCTTTTGTGTGTGTGCGTGTCCGGGGGGGGGGGGGGGGGGGGGGGGGGGGGGGGGGGGGGGGGGGGGTTCTAGTTATGCAAGGCACCAGTGGAATAGCCAGCTACGCCACTATGGCATATCAAATAGCATCGCAACAGGAAAGATCATGGCCAAGGCACCAGTGGAATAGCCAGCTAAACAGAAGTCATTCAAAAAACATCAACAGTTGCTGGGAAATAGGCATGGTGGTTCAGGTTTCCCAAGGAAATACCCTGTTTGGAACTTTGGCTATGCAGCACATGATATTTTCTAACTGAAATCGAATAATTACCAACCCTAAAAAACAGTGAATACATCACACAACTTCTGTTCCACATACCTGTTGGACAATTGTCCGAAGCACAGTCATGGGATTCGCATGGGCAAGTTTAGCCACCATGCGGCCAAGTGGCCTCAGGTTTTCCTTAGCCAACCGTTTTAGGAGCCTTCTGGTGTCCAGCTGATTAAAAAACGATGTGCGTGAATTTAAAACTTGACATGAAGTGATAGATTAGAAAAAACATTAAACAGAATAAAAAGGCAACCTTTGCAGTTTGCCTTGCTGCAAGGACAATTGGGTTTTGTTCGGTCTCCTTCTCCCATTCACCATACAGACGATAGCGGACCTGGAAACTAAGGATAGTCAAGGTACTAAATTGCTAAAAACATGAATAGAGCACTACAAAATTATATAATATCACAAACCTCATATGGAAGAAGGGAAAGAACCCCCCATATCTCCATATCAACAGCAGGATTAGCAGGGATAAGCTGCAACGAAGGAAACAAGCACGAGCCAAGTGCTTCCTCAATTTGAGATTCTGGTGAAACTACATTTGCTGCACGGGTTGACTCTTTTGATGAGTGGTAGTACGCTTTTAATACTCTGCAGACCTAAAAGGTAAACATGGATGATGGATCACTAAGTACATGATGTTCAACATTTTCACTAGTAGAGTATTCATGTGAAACTGGATACTTGGAAATTCCAAGCAAAGAATAACAAAATTATAACATTTTGCACTGCAAGGCTGCAAAATTTGGTTGTTGATTTGTTATAACTAGGCAACAACAGTGACATTTTGGTTTATCGCAACAAATGGAGGAAATTCTAGTCATGACTTATGACAATAGATGCAATGCAAAGGCTAGTGTGGTGCTTCTGTAAGAATTCCAACGCCGCAATCAATAATGTGGCATCTGTACACTGAACTAAGCCATCAGTTTGGCAGCAGCAAGTATGCATGATAGTGAGCAGTGGTAAAAGATTTAAGTCACCTTCTGAAGTAACTGAGTATCACGATGAAGATATGGTCCACAAGCGGTGAGCATTTGGAAAAACTCCTTTGGCAGATCAAATGAACTTAAAGACAGAGCAGATGTGCCTATCTGGTCAGCATCATTTCTAGGAGGCAAGTAATAATACAGGTGACAAACTATATGATAGGCTGAAGACATTGTCTTTTCAATCATTCTGCACAAAGGAAAAATAAAGGCAAATATATGTTAAACAGCATAAACCCAAGAAATATAATCATTGGAACAGAAGATATACAACAAACCTAAATAATCCATCACAGATTTCAATGTGCTCAACAGGATTTAGGTGTGCAAGACGCTCAAAGAGTAGTTGTGCATGATACCTAGGAAAGAACAAAGGGAATCAATCAGTAATATTTACAACAATAATAAAGCATTTTTCTTCCAATCAAGTCACAGTAATATTTACAACAATAATAAAGCATTTTTGTTCCAATCAAAGGCAGTCTAGACTAAAAAGTGTTTTTTAGATATCTTACTATCTTCACAGTATGATTATACAACAATTATGTTTACAAAATGCGCAAAAATACTGGTGCATCTACTACAGAAATGTGATTGCCGAATAAAACAATAAAAATACATCTAAATTTATTTAATTTAATTATAGATCAAGTAAAAAAACAATGGAACATATGTATATTACCAGTCATGCACAGAGAGAAAACCAAGAAGAAGTCCAAGTTTCTGGTTCTTCTCCATCTCAGGGGCTCGCTCCCCAACTATATCATTTTCCATCTCCAATGCTGTATACATATCGATAGTGATTTCTTGTTTCTCGTCATCCATAAGGTCCTTTCCAGTAGCAGCAAGGTTGATTTTGCCAATTTTATTAGCCTGAAGTCAAGAAAAAGAGTAAGCTTGTTAGTCATAGCTTCAATGTCCTATATTACTTGAAAAGAAATCAATACAGACATATCGTTAATGTAAGATCAAATTCACACATGGAGGTAGAAATTGTTCCGGTCAAGAAACAAAGAATAAAGCTCTTTCTGTTTTCTATTATGACAAAAGGGAAAAATAGTGTACATAGTTACTAGCCAACATGTAACATAACCATGTAGTATATGTCACATGAAGGGATGGCTGTAAATAAGACTTTTAGTTCAAGAAATTTCTAAACTTTTCCCTCCCTCAACCTTCTTTCCTTTTTGCCACTCCCTTTCATGCTACTCTCCTTGGCCGATTACAAACTTATAAGGAATACCAACCTCATCAATTCTTCTTGAAATGAAAGAATCAAAATGCTCAAACGCCTCATCGTCATTTGGAAGCAAGTGAGAATAGCTGGAGAGAAAAAAAAAATTGGTCATGACGCGTCCCATTTGAGAAACAAATAGATCCAGCACCAATCAAACTATATATAGAACATAAAAAAGAACACAGAGAGACTGCAATCAGTGAAATCGTATATTCATATGAGTTCCCTTAGGTTCAGTGGCACCTATATTTGCACAACTTGAGGAAAATGAACTGAATTACTGATAGAACTCTAATAATACTGAAAACAGTGATAAAATTGGGAAACTAGGAAGCGGCCACCACGGTACAGATAAAAGATTGAAGAAAGAACAAAGTTTTTTTGTTGGTTACACCTTGAGAAAACCAGAGCTAGAAAACCTCACAGCACAAAATAAAAAAAAATCTGACAATCGTTTAAATTACAGGTTTATAATGATCTATGACTGTTAGCCATCATGAATTCTCCATGGATGAGAGGGCTATTAGGAAACATACACATTATCAAGGTCAATGAATCCAGATTTGATCAATAAAGCTGCTGTTCTGAAAAGCCCAGATGGAACAGGGCTGTTGACATCCAATCGTTGATAGTACTGGAATTTGAACCCCAAAATTTGAGCAGCATGGGACTGTAATAGAGGAAATCATAAGACATTGAGAGAACACTGCATTAATTATGACAAAAATCATGTAAGATGTGGTAAAAAAACTGAAAGTATGCATAAATTATGAGACTACTATTATTGGATACTGGTTCTAATAGAACAAATACCTTTGGAAAAAGAGGTATGAGCTGATGAAAGATGTTACTATCTTGATAAAGTTCAAAGCATTCCAACACCTGCAGACAAGAATAACAGAATTACACAACTTCAAAACACACTCTCCGACATTTAATAACAGTGGTATAGCAAACGAAGACTCACAATATCAAATACACGATTTGGGTCCAGATCAAAATGGCCAATCAATGACTGTCACAAAATAAATAATTTGTTATTACACAGTACTGGTAAAAAGGCTAAAAATATAGCAGAGGGAATTAAGGCCTACAGACAACCTTTATAATGCTGATCGTAACCGAAGAAGAATTCTGGCAAGCCAGATCTGAACCAACTTGACAAAGGAGTGTCACCTGAATGATCCACACACATAGATGGGTACGGTAAGAAACCGATAAACTTCAATAAGCATCACAAAAGAACCTTACGAAACTATAGGAGAACATGATTGGCAGAAATCGCAGACAGTGGCAAGGTACAATCATTTAGGTAATTTTCAAAGTACAAATCTATATACAGATAGAGGACGTGGTATTCCTAAGCATAGCACACCGAGCATTTCTTTCCAAAGTGACCAAATTGGAGAATATGCCATCTAGAATAAAGCTAACACGTTTCTAACAGTTGCTTTGGGAATTATAAACTCATAACTTCCTGCTGTATTGATATTAACTTGCAATCCTTAGCATCAATATGAGCTTATTACTTTAATGGACACATTGAACGTGCACTTGTTTGCTACTCCCTCTATTCCAAACTATAAGACGTTTTAGCTTTTCTATGTACATAGCTTTTGTTATGCACTTAGATATACACTGTCTTTTTTTTTTTTTTTGCGAGGAAGATATACACTATGTATAGATACATAGGAAAAGCAAAGCATATAAAAAGCCAAAACATCTTATAATTTGGAACGCTAATAATCTAAATGTTCAGGTCGTTGGTAGGTTGATAACCCTCGGTCATCCAAGAAATTCTAGGGGGGGAATGTAATAGCTGATACTTTACCAAATTTTGACCCCATCCTAAGAAACAACAACAACAACAAAACCTTTTAGTCCCAAGCAAGTTGGGGTAGGCTAGATTTGAAACCCAACATGAGCCCCTAGTCATGGTTCAGGCACGTCAATAGCTGCTTTCCAAGCACTCCTATCCAAACAAAGAACTCAAGGTATATCCCAACCATTCAAATCTCTTTTTATTGCCTTCCCCCATGTCAGCTTCGGTCTTCCTCTACCTCTCCTAACATTGATATCTCGACTTATGACTCCAAGAAACTACTTCTTACTCCAGTATATGGATTGTTGCAGTTTCTCAATGTCCCCTCCTCACCCTATGGTTCTGACAAGGTGCAACAGCAAAGGCTACAAGAGTGATCAGACCAGTCACGACATTCAAGGTGCAATGTGCTGTGGCAAAGTTCGACCAGGCTAGTACAAGGGCCAAGCATGCACTTTCAGACAAGGACAAAAGCCAGATGGACAAGGCAGTATGGCAGACAAACCATCAACTACGATTCAAGGAACAGGATTATGGTTATCTTTATTCATAGCAAAGCATGGGCATTCAATTATTAAACTAGTCAATTAAGCATCCCCGTGTATATTTTAGCCCTTATAGAAAGAAAACGGATTCTTGGACCTATTTCATGCAGTAACATTGCTTTCACGCTCATGTCACGTCAAGGTACCGCAAAAATCCAATCCAATTTTTCGTAATCGATTAGTTAACATGGTGGTTAAGAAGGGCATCATTCAATGTTTTACAGGGATGGCCCAATCAAGCAGAATATATGCTACTGCTCCAAAATTACTACAAGAACAAAAAAAGGAACACAAAATCAGGACAAGTAGATATACATACCAACTTGGCATAGCCCTCACTTTCCTCCCGTAAGAGGTTGAATTTAGTTTGCTGGTAAAGAAGCCGTGTGTTGACCCTAACCTGTTACCGATTATTTAAATCAAATATCAATCGACCATATATAGTTAATGTTAAAAGAAAAAATACAAATCAGCAAATAACATGAGGCAAAAGTAAATCACTCAAGAACCATGATAATGGGGGAAAGGTTAGGAGGTGAGAGTGTTTGAGAAAAAATAAGGATATTATGAATATATCATGGTAAATGAGTTTTCATAACAAAGTTTATCAATGTGTGCCCACGATAAGATGCCCGCATAAAACGCCATGACTCAACGCGTATGACAGATTGACAAATCATCACATTTTGCGTACCTCCTTGGATTTTAAATCCTGGCCTTTCAGCTTACTCTGTTCAACCTCCCAAAGGAAATCTTCCTTCAAGACCATGGGTGGAGGAAATAGAAAGCATGTATCAGCTTTATCTTAAATTGATGCCAACAGAGATATGGTCACTAGCATAAGGAATAAAAAAACTCACTTCACATCGCTCTTGCAGAAGCCTAGGCGCAGAAATCGAGGACTCCAGAAATGACTTAGTCTGCAAGATGAGTATTCAAATAGAAATCAATGAGCAGTCCCATTTTTAAATCAAAAGGAAAGTAGACAGCAAGGAGTATGAATTGTTTCATTTGCTTTAGAAGTCATGCCTAGCTTATTACCATTTTAACAAGACGGCTGCGATATTCACCAGAGATTGTAATCTGCATGTTGAAGTAAGTTAGCCTGGCTAAACACTGTTAGAGGAATGCCACTAAACCGAAACACAAGGAGAAAAAACTTATCCAAAAAAAATCACAGGTGCCAAAGTTCATATCACGTAAAAGCAGTGAATCATGGATCAAAGTCTAATAACCCAATTGCAGCAGATAAATAACAAAGCAACAGAGGCAAGAAGACATTTAAATTATATGGCGGGAAATGATAAACAACAAAGTGAATAATATCATTTGCATTTATACATCGCCATCTCTACTGTCCACTATTTACTTTCAAAGAAATGCATCGAAACAGAACTTCTTAGAGACACCTCGAGGCTAATATATCTTTTTGGTAATCGGTATGCACCCAGAACAGTTGGATAAATCATGCCTAAAAGGACATCTAGCGCCACGTGTGTTCAGTTTTTAATCACGTAAACAGAAACTAAAAGATATGCATGAACTTTTGACCCTTAATAAGCTTCCTTATGTGAACAAGCTTTCTCCACTTACCATAGAAGCTCATCAAAGGACCGCACATGATCGTTTGGCGAAAAAGTTATCTACTGCTAGTAAAATGAGCATCCATGTGTACAAGGCTGCTGACTAGGTCATGTCATAATAGATTTGCCTGAAAACTATCTAGTTCATTTCTGGTCAACCAAAAAATGGTACCTAAGTACTAATCTAGAACAGCATTTATTGAATTTGTTTATGTTACAACTTCAGCTGAAATTTTTTATCACAACAGCACTCATAGTACATGAAACAATAGTAAAAGTGGTAGCCTAACATCTGCCTAGAGCTAACACATCCTGTCCAATTCCACTGCAAAGCTGTTCAAAGCACCAAACGATTCAGCTACTACAAAGTGGCCAATTCAGTCCATACACACATAGCTAGTGCCACAAAAAGACACGATATAATCCTATCGCTAGCCACAACACTGGCATCAGAACTAGTTGCATATACTCACATCCTGTCCTAGGTGAGCAATGATATCAGCAAGCACGGAGCCGAGCTCCTCCTCACGCCGTGCCTCCTCCACGAACACCACCGACTCCAGCGCCACCCGGCTCTTCTGCGGCGGCAAGTCGCCCAGCACCTGCTCAGCCCAGCCCACCCAGTCAACACAGAAGTACCAGCCGGTGGAGGAAAACCTAATCACGGAGCAGCCCGAACTGTCGGAAGCTTACGATCGCCCAGCAGAGCTCGTAGAGGAAGCGCGCCATGGGCACCGGATCAGGGATGCGGAAGGCGCCGGCGGACTGGCCCTTCCATTCGCGAAGGCACTCCTCCGTGATGTGCTTGTAGTTGGGCGCCTGCAGAGGGGGCGACATGGCGGCGGCGGCAGTGTTGGTTTGAGTGAGGGTTTTGGAGGGTTAGGGTTTCATGGGAGCTGCCGAGGTCAGAAAAAGAGGAGCAGGACCGGGGGTGATGGCGAAGAGAGATAGGAAGGGGAGGGAGGAAGACGGGGACGGCAGCGGCGCGATGCGTGCGAGAACGCGATGCGTGCTTCCATGTTTTTTTTTTATGAAAAAGCGTGCTTCTGTATTTGTTTCTTCGGGTTCGCCGGTTGTGCTTTTGGAGTTTTTTTATATTATATAATAATTATTATAATTCTTAGGTTTTTGAGTCGAATAACACGGAAACGTCCGTCAAGGCGTAAGCGGAGTAAGAACGCGGAGTAAGAATACAATACGCCGGTGAAAATAGAGACGAGTATTTGTGTTGGCTTTGCCCAGTGCGATCTAAGCCATCAACCATCCCGATCCAGCAGCGATGGTGCATACCCCGGCTATGGGCGGTGGTGGCACTTGGCCCAACCCGCACCTAGCCAACTGCGGCACTCGGCTCGGCACATCTCGGGCGGTGACAGGTGGCTAGCCGAAGTCGGACGCGCGGGCACGTAGCCGTGCAGGTGGGAGAGCGCAGAGGTGCGCGAGTGAGCCAGCAGCACGGCATGGAGACCCACGCTGGACGGGTATGAGAAAGGAGTCCTCTGTGTGTGCAGTTTGGTACCTTGGAGAAGATGGCATAAAGAAGATGAATATGGACATATCGTAGAGTAGATAGATAAGGTTGAGACAGAGAAGGGTAAAAATAACAAAAAAGAAAGAAAGAAAGAAAGAAAAGATAGATATGAGATATTCGGTAGTGCTAAAGATAGGTGTCACTCTATCTATCGTTATACCTATCTCAGATTTTCACAAAGCCTAATTGATCTAACTTAAACTCAGATGATCTCTACAAAACAAATCTCCAATGTGACGTTAGAATAGGTGTCACTCTACTAAGCATCCTCTGTTTAGAGAATAGTTAGTTTCCTTAACATCTCTGCCACGTCCTAAGTCTTTGACCATGCCACTTCACCAATCCCAAACCACCCGAAACCAAAAATATTCTCTAAGGCCATTAAGGCTACGATTGGTTCGAAGACAATGGATGACAGGACGGGTCCTTATGGGCATGATTGGTAGGTTGAGTCTGCTGGTGCAAGGCCGGTCTCATGCAACATCTTTCACTTTACTGCTTATTTGGTTTCCTGCGCCGGTAGTCTGAGCCAAGCCCGCGCGAGCACCTTCAACCAGGCTAAGGAGAAACGCAACTCAGCTTCGTTTCTCACGGGCCAGGCCAGCGCGGGGCTCAAAGCAGTGGGCCAACCTACGTTCTTCACTCTTGTGCATACAACATCTTTTACTCAGTGGATGTTTGGTTAGTCGCATGAGCTCGGACTTGGCTCAGCTGATGCACACAATCAACCAGAGTTAGTTTTCATGCCTTTGGCTCTAGCTAGCCTGTTTCCCATGGGCCAGTATGACATGAGCCTGGCCAAGAAAGTTAATGCAAGGTACCAATCACGTCCTATATATGTTTAGTTGAAGGGACTCGTATGGGAGATGGAAAACTGATATGAAACACTCTAGATCAAAAGCATCTTGGGTCAGAACTTGTTTTATGTTTAGTACAAGGGATTGTAAGATTGAGGACATATGCACTGTTTTAGATCCATAAGTTGTCGTCGATGTGGACCCCCACATGTTAGCCACCATTTTAACTTCTTCCTCTTCCACACCCCATTTGTCGTTGCCCTTGCTTTTCTGTCACCTCCCTCCCTCTCCTCTACCATTGTAGGCTAAGGGTCAGGGCCAGGGCAGAGCTCACATGCTCAGGGCTTGTCATCTCACTCCCCTCCTCTCTATCGCTGGTGCGCGAAGCCCGAGCTCATCGCCTTTCTACATCTCCTCCACCACGGGCAACCTGAGGCTGAGCTTGGTGCCTCTCTTCCTTTGTCGCAGGATGGGAGTCGGGACCAAGCTCAGCACCTTCCCCTCTCTCTCCCCTTCACCACCGCAAAGTCGTGGATATGGCCAAGTTTGCTGCTTTCCTTCATAGTTTCTCGAACCAAATCATACCTAAAATAGATCATTGTTTAAAGCTTATTAGCTTTTCAACAAAATAATTGGATTTATGTTTGACTATAGATACCTCCTAACTTTGTTATTGGTGCTCGCTATGCGTACGTTTAATTAGCCACTACATTTGTTACCCCCACACATTGTTTGACGTCTAATTTAAACTCGCATATGTATGTATTGATTTCACAAAGAGGTAACACACCCAATGACATGGACGTCGCGCGACATTGCAAGGCAACACACCCACGGTACGGAGGCGATGCAACATCGAAGCAAGGTGTTGCCCTTTATTCGATAGCGATGGAAGATATGTTCTTTATGTGCACAGATCCTTTCATGTTTAGGGATCTATATATTCTATAGTACAACTTCACATTTAAAATGTTTTTATGGAGGTAAACCCTACTTATTAAGAAAGCAAGTGATGTTTACAAACGTTCATGCTGGGACACTAGCTTACAATGTAACAAAAAACACAGGAAGAACAAAAGATTAAACACAACGACTACAAAACCGGTAGAACGAAGAACCTAACAAAACATCGATGATCTTCCGCTCCCGTATTTGAAAAGAACTAAAGATCTTCCTTCCACCGGCGCCAACACATGTTATCAGATGAGTTAAACTAAAGCAGAACCTTTTCCATCACTTGAAACACAGCAAATCACCCAAAAGACCCTGTTTGTCCCCTCTCTAATTGTCAAATGAGGCCTTCAACTTCCATAGCTTCGGATTGTTTCCAGAATTCCTGCAACCAGCTCTTCGCGATCTTGATCTTGTCATCCAAAAACATGGCATCTTCCCTTTTCAGTACATTCTCCATTTTTGTAATAAAAGGTAAAAAATTTGTAGAAAGCTTCAATAAAACTCCCTAGAAGAACCTTTTCAATACTCATTTTATTTCTGATTATCCATAGACACCATAGTACGACAGACAACATATATAATTTGATTTGGTAATTGTGAGACCTTAAGGGAAGCCAATCATAAAAAAACATGTAAGCTGCTGGGAATCCTATCCCAGCCTAGTGCTTCTTTGAAACTGGTTCAGACCGTCCTGGCCATAATATAATTGAAGAAGATGTGATCTATGATTTCTTCCCTTCCACACAGACATCAATTTTTAGACCATTTCTATTTTTTCTTCATAAGGTTCACACCGGTTTGCAATTTGTTTTGAATGGTCATCCATGTAAAGATTTTGATTTTCAAAGGTGCCTTATTTTTCCACAACCATTGCATTCTTTTGTTGGAAAATGCCCTAAAGAGAAGTTGTCTATACATGAATCTAGTTGAGAAGTTACCAGATTTTTCAAACACCTATTTGTAAGTATCCTCTAAACCATTAGGTTGTACAGAAATATCATCTAGAATAGTCATCAGTTTTTCCCATTCCCAAAATTCTCACCCACCAATTTAAAATGTTCTTTTGGCCTAGATTTTGTTCACTACTAGTGGTAAACGCGCGTCCCTGCGCGTGAGGGGTAAGCACTCTATTGAGATTCGTTCAGTTAAGGTACACATGTGCCTTCACTGACATATATTTACAACCTTGTGCAAATGTAGAGCCTGAGGCATACACTGGCGATCTTGGTGGTCTATGGTTTACCACAGTGCGAGGGCAAGTAAGCACACCAAGGTTTACATGCAGGATCCACATGTATAATAAAAAGGTATAGTTATAAAATTTAACAGAAGTCGACAGCAAATAAACCTAAGCAACAACAGAAGTCGGCAGCAAATAAACTTAACAGAGTTGAGCAGACTTTAATCCGAATAAAAAGTATAGTAATAACAAACCACTAAAACAGTAGTAGTTCATAAACAACACGATGGATGGGTCACTGAGATTATTCCACAGATGCTCAGCGGAACAAGCTAATAATATAAGTGAGAGTAACACAAAGGCTATGTTTATCACAGCTACAACAGAAATCATCTACACGTACATCAAATAGTTAGGCTGAATCGGACAACACACGTAAAAGGCATTCATATATGCAATCATAAATCCAAACATGAAGGGTCTGTAAAGTCAATAGAACTCAGATTGTAATGTAAAAAAATCTATCAAACATGGCACCCTATTTTCAAGTTCACATACATAATCAGCTACATACGTCAAGCCAGTTATAGCATCAAAATCTTTCTCTTCATCTGTCAAGACTTTCCAATGGCACTGAATTCTTACGCAGTTTTCATCGTTTTGAGTAGCCATCTCTCCCAAGCACATGACTGATAAGTCAAAACATCGTATAGTGATTCATCTTGTGACCTCCCCTAATAATTTCATTTAGTATAGCACTACAATAGATAATTTAAAATTTTCACGGTAAAGCACACAAACCAGCCATTTCATGACAGAGAGTGCATAGCAATTTTGCATTCATTGAAGAAGCATACTGCATTTCATTATTATTAATATTATTAATAGTTTCAAAAAGACGCATGGGTTGTTAGCGAATTGTACCTGATGTAGCCTATCCAACAGCAAAAGGGGTGTTGAGCATTACTCTAATAATTCACCATTGACCAGAAATGGCATTTGTTGCCCCACATAAGAAGACAGGAAAGAAAGGTCGTACATAGAACGGAATTTGAGTTAATAGAAAGAGACATAGAAGGGATACATAAAGAAAACATTTATTCATACTCTCGAACTAATCCTCAAGAAGCTTGCTAGAGACCTTTTTTATTTCTAAGCATTAGTGTCATATAGTACGCCCTGGAAAACGGAGGATTAATTTGCTCAAGCTGTCGCCAAACTGAAAAGAACAGAAAAGAAAGCACCAATTAGCCACAAAATGCAAGGATGGAGGTGATCATTATTGGAAATTCCAAGCGAATCAACGAAACAAATGGAACTTCGCAACCTAATTTTTCACTATCACACTATTCATTGGTATCTTCATGGAGGTGCAATTTAGCAGAAGCACAAATTCAACTTCAATACAATAAACTGCAAAATTAATTTGTAGGGAAAAGGGGATGTCGAGCTGGACCTTGATGGCCTAGCTATCCATTTTGCCATGCAGGAAAAAGGGGGATACCGAGAGTTAAGGTAGGTATCAGTTGGCAGCTGCAGGTTGACCCTATCTATTTTGCAGAATTCAAATGCAAGCAGGAAATGTTTTATCATCAAATTTTCAAGAAAAAATCTTATTTATCTAACAATTAGGAAAGCAAAAGTATTTGAATGGTTACAATGCACCATAAAAGGAATGGTAAACTTAGATAATTTTAGAAAAGTAGTGTTAAGCACCTATCCTAAATCAATTTCCTAGGATAACAAAGTAGTATAAACATTTGCACTCATGATGAAGAGATTGTTCTTAAGTTTTCTCTAAAATATTGGGACAGAAAACAAAGTAAATGGGAGAGAGGTGGCATGTTTTCACCTGCTTACTCAATTCTCACAAAGTTCATTACTCTCTATTCGTGACCACTGGCCATGAACTGTGAAAATGGATAGCAATCCAAGCTATCACGCATTTCTGACCTCAATGGCTTCCATATGGACCTAAAAGTAAAGAAGACAACCCTTAATAATTTTTTGTTGCTAGTTTAAACAACTTTTGACTGATATTTGCTCCACCTTTTACGCTCTGTAAAAATCCCCTACCATAGCGGGAACAAATACTGTTGAGTTCACGACATAATAAAAATAGGGTTCTAAGAACTGGTTATTGGTAATGTTGAAGCAGTTAATCAAGAAATGAATTGGCCTCACCGTATATGTTGTACATGCATCTAAGGTGTCACTGAACTAAAATCGAGAAGAAAGGGAGCCTTAGAAGGAATTCAAAATTATTCACTCTATTTCGAAGACATGTATATATTCATAATAGTAGTCTCTCAAATTAATAGATCATCATAGCTAAAGGTTAAGGCAGTGGCACAATGGTGTTGCCTTGCACAAACAGCAGAACAGCCCAATGGTTATAGGCATCCACAATCAAATCTAATCATATATCATAATGGGGAGAGGACATGTAGGTAGGATTTAACCAAAAAGTGAGGTAATCAATACCAATTATGTCTCTACTATGTCTTTCTCTATTACTTTAGTCCAACATTCAATGCACTAAAAGAATATGAGACCAAAACACTCAGCTTTCTTTGCCTCTAATAGATTAGTTCTAAGAGGCACACTTAAAAAGCTACATATGAGAAAAAGGAGCATTCTGATCGGAGTTGATAGAGCATTGCTTAGACTCCGATCCCTCCACTCTCATCAACCAAATAGTAGGGTGGTGATGCATTTTTTTCATAAAGATTTCGTCTAATAGCATCACTAAAAGAAGCCTGTCTTCACATGATGACTAATATCTACATTATCTTTTTCTGTTGCAAGACTGGAAAACAGATGGTAAAACGGTCTGGTCACCAAAAAAAATTGAAGAAACCACAATAATGAAGGTGTAGCGATTGATCATATATCGAATAACAATCATTTGCGCATGATTTATAAGTCATGACTGGAAATAGAGAACATAGGAGGGATCAGTAGAGGTCACTAAGGGAGCAACCACGTGGACTTAGTTGACACTGCTCTATGTGGATGAAACATGAAACAACAGTACTGAGAGTCAGATAAGACGAAGGCAGGAGATAACAAATTGATTCGGTTCATTAGAATATGTTTGTTGCCTTAATCCGGAACAGAGAAGAACATAGTTTCTATAGGGAGAAAAGAACATATTTTAGGTATCAAAGTGAACATAAAAGTGCATGTGTGAGGGCAAAATTAAGGGACATAGGCAACCTACCACAAATCTTGTCGGCGCTGTTTCAAATATCCACTTAGTTGTGATGCTTTGGAGCCCCAGCCTCTCACTAGGAGACTGAATCCAATATCTCCTCGCCCTCATACCGCAACCTGGTCGCTGGTCCAATGGCCCTGGAAACAAAAGCTCTAGGAGTGATTTCGTTGGTGAATACTGAGACAGAAAAAAGGCCATTTATAGTTGTATTTGTAAATCTGAAACATGATAAGCACCTATGCAGCCACCTAAAGTGTAGAGCAAAAGCAAGAGTATTTACCTCGATAGGTAAATCTATTGCTAGCCAGAGTAGATTAGTACACCCATGTTTTTTTTCCTGAAAACGAAGGAGATTTGCGCATCATTATGCTAAGAAGAAAAAAGGGTCAATAACCCAAACAACCCCACAAACAGCACACATTCCCCATCATTGAAATGGTTACATTCGCGTCCGTGATAAACACACAAGGCGACTGGCGACCACTACTGAGCTAACTCTCTATCCACCAGGGCTATGAAGTCACTATGTTTTTTTGTTTGATAATAGTAGAAAGAGTCTAAAGAAATCATTAGACACCATGCTTTACTTTTTAGCCTCTATTATGGTGAGCAACCTTCACCCTTTGCACTTCGAGGGTTTCTTGGTCTCTTTCATGCACCACTTGCTCCAGACGTTGTTAGGCCACATCTCTAGCAGCAGTCACCTCTGCCAACTCGGCCCTTAACCTTTCTGCCTCGGTGGGCTCAGGGTGGGGCTCACATGGAGCGGGCTGGTGTCGTGGAGCCCTGCCTCCAGCAGACTTGCGAGCGGTCTTCTTGGTGCGAACCATCTGTAGAAACAGTCCACAACTTAAGGTGAGAATACTTTAGGGGTGCGAAATTTAATTCAGTCGGGACAATCAAATTTTAAGGAGGGAGTATAAAGATATGCATGACATAAATAAACATGATGCATGCACGTTCCATACGTCCTCTCGCCTAGTAGAATTGTTAAATTCTAACGCTAGTCGGTGGCATACATACGCTCTCTCATATAGACGAAATTATCGGTCTACTCGCTTGCGCTGTTAGCGTACCTACAGAAAGTTACATTTCAGCCCAACAGTTCCCCAAAGCATGCAAGTAAACAGTAAACTAAATACCTTCCATACATACATCCCTGATGTATATATTGCAGTATCAAAACTACCCGACAAATATACCAACAATTAAGTACCCTCATACTTACATGATTGAGCATGTAGGTATGCGAGTAACCACAACTACTCTCCCCTAGACCGCCGGTTGGACGGCCATGCTCTCACAACTCACACTTACCAGGTTGTAGAGGCATTTTGATCCATACATTACCATCCAAGCGGATGGCATCCATACAATATCACACCGTATGGATGACGAACAGAAAACAAACAAGAACTCCCAAGTTAGTATTTTAATAAGCCACCTAAGAGTCCTTATGTGGGCTAAGGGATATGATCACTGGCATACTATAGAAATAATTTTAGATTGCTAACACTTTTTGCAACACAACCCTTTGTTTTTAAATATCCGTACAATGTGTTTAATATTGAATTCTGCTCCCGTACCAGCTGTAACAGAACCGACCAAATTATACGAGTACAGGTACAAAAACAAGCGATGAAACGTTCAAATTTTCGAACTTGAGCCCATATAATCCGGGTAGTCAATTGAAACCACGAAGGATTTCAAACCAACTCACTTACAACCAAGATCGCATCATTCAACATAACACATCACACGTTACATTTCACAAGTACGTAATAGAAAGTTTTACAACACCACGGAGTCGCAAATTATTACAAACCGAGTTTATAAAGTAGGGGAAGCATAAACACACACACACTTAGTTCAAGTACGATAGCCAGTCTTAAAGATTATGATCCCACAAAAGCATTGAGGAAAGGGAACTAAAAAGACGATCATACCCTAGTGATCTAATCCTCGTCACCCGCCGGGTGGAGGCAATTCTTGCAGAAGCCCTGATAAAACATGTCATCTGCAACAGGAGAGAATAAACCCTGAGTACGGGAATGTACTCAGCTAGACTTACCCGTCGAAACGGAAAATAAAAGACACCAAGGATCATGCAAGGCTTTCATAAGTGGAGTTGGCTGACATTAGATTTTGCGGAAAAACATAAGTAATTGTAACTCTTTTAACTTGTACTAGCAGTCATTTTTAACATTAACCTGTCAGCTATCTTAGCACATGTACTAAACATTCACTTGATTATGAGCAAACAGTAATAACCATAGTAGGTATAAATTGAGGCAACATTATATCATCAACTTAACCATCTGTTCAATTAATGGAATCTACGTTGCCGCTGCTCAAGTTAATTGCTCACTAACCGGGAGCGACGACGATTCGAATTGAATTCCTATCCAGCTGGAGGGGTACTTCTAACACTCACCAAGACACGCCTAGCAAAGGCTGCTCAGGTCATCTTTGGTACAATTCAGGAGTTGCGGGTTCGAATGATGTCGCATCCTCAAGGGCAACACTCTGCCAGGTGATAGGGACTCTAACCCCCCTTGGTCTCATACCAATGTCCCCAAGCACATCCTTACTTCCTCTAAGATGCGACCTACCATTTGATTCATGACCTGAACTGTATTACTCGGTTTAGCAGTCGGAACGACTTATCCGGCCAATTAAGTATTAGACTGTGTTCAACATGACTTAAGGACGTACAGCGAATTGGTCCTTAAACGATTCAGACAGGCATAGCTTCGCACCCAAGACGTGAAGTGTCTTGCGGCTGCACTATCGAACTCCCGCCCGGTCTCAAATTTATCTTTAAGCATGGTTCCATCCACGATGGCCAACATAGCCACTCAGGACCCACTTCAACTAAATCTCGCGGATGACAGGAAATCACCCGACTTCTACCGCACTAAGCAAGGCTAAGCATTAACACGTGCCTAAACTTAAATTAGGATTCAAGTTCTATATCTGGACAAGGATAGATATAATGCAACAAGTGTTTTCACCCAACTCCTACAACTTAATGCAGTAAACAAGTAAAAGTATTATATATATATATATATATATATATATATATATATATATATATATATATATATATATATATATATATATATATATATATATATATATATATATAGGTCAGCATGCATCGGGGCTTGCCTTTCAGGAAGAAAGAAGGACGATGGTCCGGGCACTCAGGTAGTTCTGGCTCCCTCGGCTGCTCTTGATCCTCATCCGGAAGAGCTCCCTCGAATTCTAGGAGTGTCACTCCCTCCGGTACACCTATTGCATGAATGCATAATAAATCTCATGGATGCATAAGAATGAATGCAACATGCTCGGAACGAAATGTAAACTACAGCAACACTAATGCTCTATTCAAATCACTTCACAACAAGTGCAAATCTCTTCTCCAGTAGAGAAGTACTTACCAAGTCTACACAACCTAATGTACAATTGCTCTTCCTCAGTTAAGGATCTAACACATAAACAATCATCAAGAACCACATCACTAAAGTTTATCACACACCTAAGCACAATATAGTACAATAACAATCTGGACAGCAACTTAGTATTTTAACCATAACTAAAGATCTAAAAATCCAAATGATGTGATACAGGACAATCTGGAAAGCTTATAATATGCTCTACAATTCATTTTCAGACCACCAGATGTGATTCTAAAGTTTACCCAGTTGAATTCCCAAAGTTCTAGAACTATGCCCTCTCCAAACAGAGAGCAGCCATTTCTGGACAATCACTTCAAACAACTGTAACTCCTAAACTACTGGGCCAAATGCCACCAAATTTTGACACAAGCTAGTTTAACAAGTTTACTACCACTTTGGTATTCACAAGTTTCCCAGCAAACACTTTTATCAAGGCCCAAACCTAAAAATACTATCAGCTGTCCAGAGAACCTAGAAATGTGAAAAGTAAACATTTATTCATGTGTCAAACTACCCTTATGACTAAACTAATGATCCTACTAGGTCACATATGACATGAAACCACCAGAAAGTAAGGTATGTTCTCCCAAGTCATTTATTTTAATCACTTTCTTAATTTAATTAATTAATTAATTAAGTGGGAAATTAAACTTATATGCAAACTACTCAGAAAATTGTACAAAAATTATAGAAGACTTTCTACCCTACCAGGAGACTACTGTAAACATTTGAGACAAAATTATTTATAGAAACTTCCTAAACAAAATTCACAAGCCAACAAGGCTGATTTTTGCATAATTAAGAAATCATAAAGAAAAGTATCAAATAACAAAAACAATATTTTTCTTAGTCATCTTAGGGTACCAAGACCCTCTCCACAAAATCTCATGAGCATTGCACATATAGAAAAATTATAAAAATTCATGCAAGTATCTCCTAATAATAAATGACAAAAGCATGACTTAAAAACTACTCAAGCAATAGCATCCAAATTTTGACCAGAGCTAGCCTAGATATGAAATAGCACACCCACTAAATTTTATAATTTTTGGAGCACTAGAACTCAAGTTACAAATTTAACAAGGTTGCATCTATTTTAAAACACCTTTTAAGGGTCCAATTAATTACCTTAGAAATTAACTAACACCTTAGTGTTTTATATTTTTCATACAAACTACACTTTACAGAGAACCAAACAAAAATGGAATCACCTCATTTGGATTTATATTGCTTGAGATATGAATTTTACAAAACAACAATCAAAACTGTGAAATAAATCAGGAAATACAAAAATAAAAAATCCTAAACTGACTATGGGCCGGCTACCCATTGCGCGGCCCGTTATCACGCGCGCGAATTCACCCGACCGACGCGGCCCAACCGCATGCGCGGCCCGCGATGGCCGTCCCGCCCGTGCGCGCGTCTGCCAAGCGGGGCCCGCTAGTCGGAGAGAGGGGAAACAGGGAAGGAAGAGCCGCGGGCTCCGGCGAGCTCCTGCTCATCGACGACGGCGTCTTCGGCGAAGGAAAGGGTACCAACGGGTTCCGCTCGACCTCCCGCATCGCCTGACCCCCAAACCGTGGACTCTACTAGACCCTAGCTACAACGACCATGGCGGCGGCGGCTCGGTGGTGGCACGCGGTGGCGCTCCGGTGACTCCAGGAACAAGGTGCTTATGTGAGGCACGCTATGGCTTTCCCGAGGAGATAGTGGACCTATCTATGCTATGGCTATGGACTAAGGTGGTGCGAGTGCTGCTGGCCGCGTGAGCACCTCATCGGTGGCCATGGCGCGGCAGTGCACAGTCGCGTTCCGGCGTGGACTGACCAACCCCGACAATAACATAATGACCTAAGCTTCTACGTGCGACCAGGAACCCAAGACAGGGGCTAGCAGAGACAGAGAGTGGCGGCATTGAGCTGGCCATGGTGAGCCGTCGCACGGACGAACGCCGGCGAGACCTCGCGGTGGCGGAAATGGCAATGTGGCCCTACCGTTGAACGGTTGAGGGCGTGGATTGGACGAGGGGGTAGAGGAAGGCCTGGGGTGCTGCTGACAGAAGGAATTGGACCTAGGCGTGATGACAACGGCGTGCGAGCGCGAGGAAGCACGTGGCAGCGATGGTGCCTCGGTGCTCCGCCCTGGCTCGGAGAGAGCGAGAGAGAGAGGCAGAGGCGTGAGTGAGGGTGAGTGCGGCATCGGGGTGCTCTAGAGACCCGCTCGGACTTGACCGGTGGGGCCACGGCCGGTGTACAGACGTCACGGCGCTCCCATGCGGCGGCCATCGTCTGAACCCGGTCGGCCACTGTCGACGGAGTTGTTCTCTGAATGGAGGTGGAATGACCGACTGACAGGCGAACTTTGATGCCCTTGATCTCCCTGACCAGACCGAATTAGTGCAAACTATAAACAGCAAAGTTGGAGACGGATATGTGATCTACAACTTTGTCAATACTGGCTCGACCTGGTTTGGCATGGTTTGAGAGTTACAGGCTTCCAAAGTAGGGTACTGTGAAACGGCTTTCAGTTTAAGACTTAGCCAAAATTGCTAAGTCACAAAACAACCTCTAAGACTGACTTGTGGGCCAGTTTTGAGCATGTTCTAGCCATTTTCATGAGATGGCCATATTAGAACTTTTGTTCCCCATGAAATTCTCTACAACTTTGATTAAGGGTGCTCCTCCATGCAAGATCTCTAGATTAAACTTTTTAAATAGTCAAACTAGAGCATTCTAAGGCTAAGGGCTTGGTCAACATCACATAGGAGGACATTTTGGTCAATCTGGTCAACATGAACAATGTTCCATCAATTACCCTAAGTATAGTTAAGGTGTATTAGACCATAATTAACCACTCTACACAAGTGCCACACCCACTTCTAAGAATCCCATGTGATGAAACACAAAACAAGCCTTTCACATAAAATGTTGCGCTATCATGTTGCATATGTTTCATGAGTGTGTTGCATAGCACTTGCTAATCATGTTTCACTAAAGTGGTTGACATGTCTAAAAAGGAAGTTGCACATGTTGCACTTAGGTGTTGCACACTACTCATTTCATAAACAACATTGAATATAGACACATGTTGCAATGTTTCAAAAGCATGTTTCACACATTATAAGCTCATGCATGAATGAATGATGCTCAAGTTTATGAAATGCAAGTGCAAATATGGAAGACAAACACCTGGGGTGTTACAGCGGCGGTGGATGATCAAATCTATCAAGAATATCCAAATTTTGCAAGATTTTGGTGGAAGGTTCGCGAAGCAAAAAGGCGGCAGTGAGACGGGGCTAGGCTGGGTCGACCGACCTAGGCTTGGGTCGGGTGACCTGGCCTAGTGTCCTCTTGTAGGCCCCTTTGTTCATGTTGCCTTCTAGTGACTTTCTAATCCCAAAAAATGTAATTCCGTACCGTGAATTGAAAAATGGAAAGTATCGACCTATAACTATGGGAAAATGATAAATTCTATTATGTCTAATTCCTCAGGACCTTTATTGGGCTCTAAAAAGATTTTGATATGGTGACCATTTACCTTGAATAATGTACCTTCATTGTTTTGAAGTGTCACCGCTCCATGCGATGAAGTGCTTATGACTTTGAATGGTCCTTCCCACTTGCTGTAACACCCTGAATTTTGACTTGTTTTGAAAATCACTAAAAATTTGAACTTTTTTAAATCTTTCCATAAAATATAAAACATGACCCATCTAGAATATAAATTTAATAGGTTAAACATGATTTTGATATCCAACTATGAGTGTGCTATTGTTTGAGTGATTGTGTGCTTGACTTGTTGAACATATGGTGGTACACAATGCATACATACATGTACATATTTGCAATTAAAATCATTTGAGAGCATCACATTTGAATTCTAGGAAATAGAAAAAGAATTAGAAAATAGAAAATCCTCACAAGCTCACTCCTCCCCTCCTCCTTTTGGCCCGCAGTAGCCCACTCCTCTCCTCCCTCTCCTCCCTTCCCTTCCCGCGCTGGGCCAGCCCAGCACCCTGCCTGGCCCAAGCCACACCCGTGCTTGCTCCTCCCTCTTCCTCTCTCACTGGCACATGGGGCTGCCCTGTCATCACCGTCGTTCTCCTCTCGATGACGACGCGAATACCATGCCGTTGTGCTCACCTCGGTCGTGGTGCCACCACCTCGGCTCGGCACAGCGAGATCAGGACGCGAGCACCTCCGGAAGCCTCTCGACTCCATCCTTCCCTTCTCTATCTTTCCCTCCCCTCTCACTGATGCACCTCAACACGCGGCAGTAGGCTTGCAATGGTTGTACCACCATGGATAAGGCCAAAGCCCTGTTGTTGCGCGCGTGGGTAAGCTCGCGTTGTGGCGAACCGCCTTAGCGAGTGGACACGATGGCGCGTGCGCAAAATATCCCCAACAGTGGGGAGATATTTTGCACCGCTGGCACCACCATCGTCGGCCTATAAATAGGCCTGGCTCGCCACCAATCGCCCTCGCCCATCCCACTCCGAGCTCTGCTAGGAGCTTGAGCACCCCATCTCACCCTCCATCTCTCGTCTCCCTCCGCCATTGGAGCCGCTTCTCTCCTCCTTCTCCGCTATGCCTCAGGTCAATTAGGTAGGTAGGTGAGTCCCCAAGCCCCTCTGATAGCCCGTGCTTGCCCTATTTCCTCTCATAGCCCTCTGTACTGCCCTGCCACCGTGCACCACCCTCCATCAGCCCGCCGCAGCCGGTGACCACCACCGGTGAGGCTCGGATGGACACTACACCACCACCAGCACGTACACTGAGCACTCGCACTTGCACGCACATGTAGAATTGATCACATTGATCACTACACGCATATCTGCACCACATCGCGCCACCGCCACTACTCCAGTGAGCCGCCACCATCGCCGTGGTCGCTTCTCGTGGTAGGGTTGCCATCTACGGACGCGGGGCAAGCCCATGAGCCCCGTCCACCACTCCACACCTAGCACATGGGCACGACATCACTAGCGAACCTAACCCCGGCAAGCCCGTGGCCGATCCCCTACTCTGCCACCGCACCAGAGCCGTTGACCCGATGACGTCCACCCTCTGTTCCCCTCCATCCTCTCTCTCTGTCATGTAGGACCGAGCTGAAACAGCGCCATCCCTCTCCCATTCCTCTTAACGGGACTGGCAGGCCCATGTGTCAGTGGCCCACACCACCGACCCCACCAGTCACTCACAGACGCACATCACACACACACACACACACACACACACACACACACACACACACACACACACACCAACACAGGTACACTTAGGTAATTGATAGGTACACCTTGTAGTTGTACACAGAGAGCTATAAACCCCTTATCCGGACTTAGAAAATTCCTAGAAAATTTGTAAAATAACTAGATGAAATAAGGAATATTTTCATGTAATTAGTTCATATTTTCATGCACCAAAAAAATCATATAAAATATTGCTTAGTAAATTAAACATAGTTGACCAGAAAAATCCATTTTGCTAGATTTTTGCATGAGTACGGAATGCCCCATAATGACCTCTATATGGTGATGAGTGGCATCTTTCAATAATCTTGATTGCTTCTTCAGTTGGTACACACCTTCTGAGAAGTCCATCTGAGCAGACTCCGAAGAGGTACGGTTCATCCCATATGTGGTGACGACTTTCGTAAATGAGTTTTCTTTTGTCTGCCCCTGATGGTACATATCCAGCAACCATAAAATTGATAATATTTGCATACTAGGGGTCGGATCAGATGATCTGATAGAGCGTGTCGTCCTACAGTGAGTCATTGATGGGCAGCTCCTGTGAATTTTCAAACTGCATTCTAGACAAGTGATCGACAACAGAATTTTCTACTCCCTTTTTATCTTTTATCTCTAAGTCAAATTCTTGCAGTAGTAAAATCCATCTTATCAAGCGAGGTTTAGTATCTTTCTTTATGAGAAGGTATTTCAAAGCAGTTTGATCAGTGTAAATAATCACCTTAGCTCCTACTAAGTAAGATCTAAACTTATCAATAGCAAAAACAAAAGCTAGGAGTTCTTTTTCAGTTGTTGCATAATTAAGTTGTGGCCCTATCAAAGTTTTGCTAGCATAAGCAATTGCATGATGCTTTTTATCTTTTGTTTGTCCCAACACCACCCCCACAGCATAATCAAAAGCATCACACATGATTTCAAAAGGCAAAGACCAATTAGGGGGTTAAATAATTGGTGCAGAGATGAGTGCTTTCTTAAGAATCTTAAAAGATTTCAAGCATGCATCATTAAATTTAAAGAGAATATCCTTGGCCAAAAGATTAATAAGTGGTCTAGCAATGTGCGAAAAATCTTTTATGAATCGGCAATAAAAACCAGCATGGCCAAGAAAACTTCTAATCCCTCTAACATTTATAGGTGGAGGTAGTTGTTCAACTACTTCAATTTTAGCTCTGTCTACCTTAATTCCTCTTTCAGACACTAGGTGTCCGAGCACTATTCCTTCTCTAACCATAAAATGATATTTTTCCTAATTAAGGACTAAGTGCTTTTCTTTACATCTTTGCAAAATCTTGTCTAAATTTTCAAGACAATCATCAAAAGTTTTTCATAAACAGAAAAGTCATCCATGAAAACTTCCATGATTTCTTCAATCATATCAGAAAATATAGACATCATGCATCTTTGAAAAGAAGCTAGAGCATTACACAATCTAAAAGATATTCTGCGGTAAGCACAAGTTCCATATGGACATGTGAAAGTAGTTTTGTTTTGATCATTGGGATGGATCAGAATTTGGTGATATCCTGAATAACCATCAAGAAAATAAAAGAAAGAGTGGTTCGCCAGTCACTCTAAAATTTCATCAATGAAAGGCAATAGAAAGTGATCCTTCTTTGTTGTCTTGTTAAGCTTCCTGTAATTAATACACATCTACCATCCAGTGATGGTTCTTTAGGGGATTAATTCGTTCTTTTCATTTTTAACAACAGTCATGTAACACCTCAGGGGTTTGTTACCCATTAAACAGTGGGTTTGAGCTCAAACATGATAGATCAAGTGATGATGAAGAGAGTACAAAAAGTTGAGTTCATTTTGATGAAGTTTTGACCATCGAAAGTGAGTTTCCGTGACTGCCATCAAGGTACACTACAGTTTTGACAACTAGTTAACCACTAATCTTTTACTCTAATGACCTTGGACCCTTAATGAAAAACGTAGAGCTTCATGTGGGCTCCAACTTTGGTTTTGGGTCCATGTCTAAAATCGGCCCGGAAGGAGCCCAGAATGGCATCCCGCGGTGACCACGACGTTGCACACCACGTGTTCGATATTTTGCCATGCGTTTTCCATGCGCCGGCCGCGCCCCCACCATGGATGACACGCGTCGCAACTCCTCTATAGCGCCTCTACTCTCTCCATAATGGATGACCAGCCACCCTCCCTCGCCTCAGCTCTCCTCCTCGGTTGTTTCCCCTCTCTGCTAGCGCTCTCGCGCACGCAGAGCGCCGCCCCCCATGGACGGCCGGCCAGGCTCGCTGCCGCCCGTGTCCTCGCCGCTCTAGGCCCCCACGGCCATAGCCACATGCACCACCGCCTTCACCTCGTTGTGCTGCATCTCACGCGCTTGCTCGCCCGAGCTATTGGCCTTCGGAGCAACGCCGCCGCCTTATCGCTCGACTGCATGCCGCCGGCGTGTGTGGCCAGGGCGCCACGACCCACCTCTGGCCGAGCTACGGACACCCACGGGTGTGCATGAGGCCCCAGGTGCTTCGTCGCCACTCCCCGACCGCCAGCGTGGCCCCCTACGCCGGAACAGTGAGCTCCTGACAACCCCCCTGCTGAAATTGTGACCAGGGGCTTCGTGCAGAAATTTGAAGAAAGGAAGGGGCCTTTTGCGAAGTCTGTGACTCAAATAAATAGTGTCGTATAGTGCAGTTTTTCTTTTTCTTTGTGAATAAATGGCTGAATTTTGCATAATTCATAGTAAATTATAGAAAAATCGTAAAATAGCAAATGAGTACTTTTTGGAATCCTTGTGAGATTCTCTATACATTAGATCTATAATATGATATGTTTTAGTTTAAAGTTTTCTCTGTAAAAATAGATTTATGCAGTTAGATTTTAAGGCTAGTTGTGTTTTGTCTTTTTTATGACTGAAGATCTAGGGCTTCAAATAAGGTGAAATTTTTATGGCATGCTGCTGATGTGATGTTTGATGTGTGGTAAAAATTTCATGAATTTTAGTTGCTATATGAGTGAGTTATTAGTGTATCTTGCTCTCACATGATTTCTTGCAATAGCAATTTGTCTTTTTCATAGAGGTTTATGTACATGTCCAAATAGCTTGAAATTTATACAGTAGACTATTGTGATGATATTCTAGCTACTATAATTTTTGTAGAATTTATGGTGTACTTTTGGTATATGTTCATTAAATCACCTAGGCATTTAAATAAATTAAGAAATGCATTAAAAGAATTTATTTAGTAATGAAAGCTGTGCTTTTTGGTGATCATTTAAAATTTACTTTATGATTGTTACATTGGTTGTGGCCAAATGTATGTTTGGAATATAAGTTAATATTTATTCTTGCAATTGATGCTTTCCTGGACAGTTTCTGGGACTTTGGTAATTGCACCATGAAAATGATGTTTGCTGAGAAATATGCTTAAAACAAAGTTGTATATGACTCATTAATCTAGTTTGTGATAAATTTTGATGGTATTTGGCCTTGTAGTTTGTGAGTTATGACTGTTCCAAGTTGGGTTCCAGAAATAGTTATTCTCTGGAATCTCTAGACCAAATTCTGTAATTATGCATGTTTGACTTAGTTAACTTAAGAATCATGCTAAGATGATTAAAGATGAATTATAGACAATTTCATAAGCTTTCTAGAATGTCTTGTTGCATGGCTATTGGATTTGTATAACTCCAGTTATGATTCAAACATGCCGCTGTTGTTTGCCGTCCAGAAATTGTCAGATGCTATTTATGGTTGTTTACTCCATGTGTTGCTAAGTGTGGCTTATGCCATTGATAATGGTCAAGTTAAGATACTTGTGATCTTGTTAAACTTGTGTTATGCTTGACGTGCTTGCCCTCTTTAATTGATTGTGTGATGTTAGTTAAATTGCTTTTGGTGTCTATGTCTTAATCATGTGTTTACTTGAATGATTATGTGATGCATCTTGTGTTACCATTCATCATATTCATACACATGCATCTTGCATCTCATTTACGTTTGCTAGATGCACCACGTGAAGGATGAGATGTTGGAGCCAAACCCAAAGACGGTGTTTGGTGGACCTATCCCGAAGATGAAAGGATTAAGCAAGTGCTAGGATGGGAGATGCTCGCCAAGCGAGTGTCATCTGTCAAACACTAACCTAAGTGTTCAATCCCAGGCAAGCCCCGGAGCATTCTAAGCCTCTGACTTTATAAAATCAATCCTTCATATATATGAGTTTATATGTTGTTGCATTAAGTTATAGGAGTTGAGTGAAACCGTCGATGCATTTATTACTATCCTTGCCTACTTTATTACATTCTTACCCTGTTAGGTTTAGGATCGAATACTGCTTAGCCCTGCTTAGACCGGTAGCGATCGGTGATTTTCGGTCACCTGCAATTATAGGTGGTTACTGGGATACTTTAGCTATGGAATGGATGAAATCTTGGAAATAACCATGTGTTGATAGATAACTGGAGATCAGACGAAAAAGTTGGAGGCAACTAGACAGGGTTCTGGGGTGCTAGTAGTTTTCCGTCTGTGTCGATTAAGGACCGATCGTTGCTTGTCTCTCTTGTCATGTTGAACGCATGCCTCACATTTAGCTAGCCGAATAAAGTACCTTTCGACCGTGAAGCTAGTGACACTTTTTGGCCTGAGGTAAACTCGGATTGGTAGACTGGTGACGAAGGGGGTTGTACGGGAACACGAAGAGTAAGCCCAAGGTGCGTCCTGACAGTCGGGCGGTCCCTGGGTATTGCGGTCCATGATTGTTACCCCGCGACGTTTACCTAGAACGTGTCATTGGTGATCTAAGCGACCCTGACGGGGGAAGCGTGATTTATGTGAGGAATAAATCACCAGCTGGTTAGAAATCGATTCGAATCGCCATCGTTCACTGGATAGTGAACACTTGACTCGAGTTACGACATCGTAGTAATGATGATGGAACACGGATGGTTATGTGGATTATGTTGGAAATGCTAAACCTGAGATGGTAACTTTGATGTTAATGATTAATCAAGTGATTGCTTTAGCATAGGTGCTTACCTAGATTAACAGGTTATAACAAAGATGATGCAAAAGTGCTTCAAACTGTTTATTCATGATCACTTATGCTTTTCGCAAATGAGTCAAGCTAGCCCATGGAAAGAAAGCCTTGCATACTCCTTGGTGTCATTATTTCTGGTTTATGACGGTTAAGTCTAGCTGAGTACCTTCTCGTACTTAGGGTTTATTCCCACTTGTTGCAGATTGTGATGTATCATGGCTACTGCAAGAATTGGATGGCTCCTGCTGTAGTGGCAGAGTATGATCATGGGCATGATCCGTCTAAACTATCTTGTCTTTCATGCTTTTGTTGGAAATTGACCTTGGTACTGACATGTATTTGGATTAAGGTGATATTAATTTCAAACTACTTTGCTTTCACTACTTTTGAACTTGAGTTGTAATAACTTTATGGAACTCCGATCTATGTTGAATTACTTGTAATAATAGATGTAACATGCGACTTGTTATGTTGAACCACTACGATCTTGGCTTGTATGTTAGTTGGTTTGAAATCCCTCGTGATTTCATTGGACTACCGGAGTTATAGGAGCTTAAGTACAAGAATTTAATTGCTCCGACGATTGTTTTTGTACTTTTGTTCTTATAATTTGGGCGGTTCCGTGACAAGTCATGCCTCCCTTCTTAGGCACAACTTGAATAGGGTTACCCACTCACTATGTGGCACATGATAAATGATCCCGACGTGCAAGAGTTTTAAGACCTCTTTCCTAACTACCTCTCTCATCGCATTATTAAGCCTACGCTGGGCCCCCTAGAAGGTATAGTATCTGGATCTGTAGGGATACGATGTGTGCAAAGAGTAGGATTGATTCCTTTCAAGTCTTGGAGTGAGTAGCCAAAAGCTGATCGATGCTTTTTAAAATAGTTATTAAGCGCAAGGTTTCTTTCTGAGAGAGTTTATCATTTATGATCACAGGAGATTCCTGATTGTCGATGTTTGATCATCGATAGCTTGTCACGGGGTTACCCGGGACGATGATTCGAGGGGCATCGGCATATGTAGAACTCGATGGTAAACGCAAAGACAACAATTTATACTGGTTCGGCTCGCTAAGGTGGCGTCCTACATCCAGTGTGGGGTAAATAGTATATATCACGCCCTACGCTTCAGGGTTTAGACCGTGAAGTCTTGTTCCGGTATGTTGAGATCCCGATCTAGGGAGCCTCTGCCCTCCTTTATATAGTCCAGGAGGTGGGAGTCTTAGTCGGTTACAAGATAGAATAGTCCTAGTAGGATTGCAGGATAGTAATGCTACTAGGATTACATAGGGAGAATCCTAGTTGGACTAGATCTTCTCCCTTCTATGCGGAGTATCCCAGGTACTATGTACCGACAAGCCCCCGAGCACTGTATGGTTAAACTTTGGAAGCCTCTTCTTGTTCCTCCAGGTCCTGCCGAGTGAAACCATGTAGCGCTTCTTGAGATCTTCGAGTGGTGTGCACTTTTTTCGGAAAAAGTGCACCCATTGGGTGTAGGCCCCGAGCCTCTTGCTATTTGGAATAAAGAGTTGAAGGGTCTTGTCTTGTAATTCCTTGTCAAAAAAATTTGAAAGCATCCTTTGAGGATATATGTCCTGCAGCCCCCGAGCCTACAATCTGACTACTTGGAGTCGATTATAGGATCTTGCAGATGTTCTCAAGGGTCCAGCTGAGTTGTCGAAATGCTTGTATACTTGGTCTTTCGTCCTTGAATCTGAGCCCTCCTCGGGTGTAGTTGGAGTGAAGTCGAGTAATCCATGATACTGTCAGAGCCCCCAAGCTTAGTGGTGTGACACCCGAGTAGATGGATGAGCATATACGTGTACGTCGAGCGTGTATGTATGTTTGATGTTGATCCCCAATAGCTTGCTAGCTTGTCATCAGCTTGCATGTCGGATGAAGTGATGAGTTCATGTGGCATGTATGGCTGTTGATAATTGGCTTCTGTATGTTGTTGTATATACGCACGCCCTCTTGTTATCCAATCCAGATATACTGCTATGGCTAGAATTGTCGTGTCTTCTGGCATGCCTCAGGCATATATCAATTACTACTTACACTAGCTAGAATGATCCGCACAATTTTGGATGAAAGCAGAAACATCATTTACTAATTAAAAACACAAGAATCATGTAAACTTATGCAGCCAGGTTTGAGATGCCTACTCAGACCAACAATGTGTATTGGTAAATAGGGACTACGAAGGCGATCATAAAGTAAAATAACCAATTGTTCACGGAAACAAAAGTTGCAGTGGGCATCAATACCAAGTATGTATAGTGTAAAAAATTGACACATGGATAAGATAAATCACCTCCGTGGCCTATCTCTGCTAGCCTGATGGGGATGTGAAGGGTAGAGACGAAGCAGACAGCAGAGACACGAGCAGGCAGCTTCCAAGCGTGGATGTTTGGGGCCTCTCCAGCAGCCACTTCCGATGGAGGATTGGGGCCTCTCGAGCAGCCAAGAAGAGCAGCGGACTGCGCTAGTCAGTACGCCGTGGTAGGGGGCTGCAGTATAGAGGAAGCTGCAGCGAAATTTGGGGGATATTCCTTCGTACCTGGATCAATCGAGCATTGATACGGAGAAGCAGCCGAATCATATTCTTGCGCTGTGATCTCGGATCGTACCAGGAAGAAGGGCGTCGGCAAATCCGATCAGGGTCTTCAATGGCAGGTGCGGGGGCGAGGAAAAGGGATGCAGGGACGGGGGGCGAGACGCGGCTGCGGGGGACGAGTCGCGAGGCGCGAATGAGGGCGGCGTCGGCGGCAGGACCAGCTGGAGCCCGGCGTCGTAATCACGGGGGAGCGGCGGCATATTTTCTGGCGACGGAGGATTCAGGGCGCTCGGCTGGCTCGAGTGTCCATATGCCGAGCGGGGAGGGTGAGGCGCGCTGCTGGCTTCACGAGCCGAGCCGGGCGGGTGGGGGACTGGGGAGTGCGGGTGGGGGTTCGAGCACGCTCCAGGCTGGCCCGGTTCGGTCGGCAGGACCGATTGGACTATATATATATATATATATATATATATATATATATATATATATATATATATATATATATATATATATATATATATATATATATATATATATATATATATAGAACTATTACCCTACAGCTGGCTACAAAATAACTTATTCTGTAGCCACTTTGATTTACGATAATTGCTATACTAATTTACGAAATTATAGTAACTCCTTATTATGTGATTTACTATAACATTATGGTAAATACCCCCATGTGTTATAGTAATTCAACTATCGTAAATATATACTAACATTGTCGTAAATTAGTATATAAAATTATCGTAAATGGAGGTGGCTACAGAATAACTTATTCTGTAGCTAGCTATAGAGTATACTCTCCCTATATATATATATATATATATATATATATATATATACACATGTATATGCAGGCCAAAGTTGCATGTTAGTCTTGCATGGCTTTTGGTACTAAACTTGCATTGCATGCCTGGCTGTATCATCATCCGGGTTGATGCCGAAGTCTTCATCATGGCGAGGTCCATCTCGCCTTGACCTTGCTTGCTTCCCCAAATTGGATGGCTCTCGAGCTTTGCTTTTTGAGCATGTCAATTGTTTCTTGTTGTCACGTACTTGATAGTGTGCTGGATATCCGAATATTGGAATCTCGGATTAGATTAGCTTGTAGCTTGTAGACAATAGAAGATCAAATTGAATCATCAATAGATTCTATTAGTTTGTTAGTAAGCTGAGATGGGATGAGCGTTGGATTGCTCTTATCTGGGTTGTGAAAACAACTCGGGATAGGGCGAGCGTTGGATTGCTCTCATCCGGGTCGTGAAAATAACTTGGGATAGGACGAGTGTTGGATTGCTCTTATCCGAGTCGTGAAAACAACTCGGGATAGGACGAGTGTTGGCGTGATAGCCATACTCTCATCCGGTGTTGTGAAAACAACTCGAGGAGGGGCGAGCGTCTTTGCTCTCATCCAGGTTAAAAAACGTAGGATAGGGCGAGTGTTAGCGTGATAGCCGTACTCTCATCCGGTGTTGTGAAAACAACTCAAAAAGGGGCAAGCGTCTTTGCTCTCATCTAGGTTGAAAAACCCAGGATAGGACGAGTATTGATGTGATAGCCGTACTCTCATCCCGTGTTGTGAAAACAACCCGGGAAGGGCGCGAGCGTCTTTGCTCTCATCTAAGTTGAAAAACCCAGGATAGGGCAAGTGTTGGCGTGATAGCCGTACTCTCATCCGGTGTTGTGAAAACAACCGGGAAGGGGCGAGCGTCTTTGCTCTCATCCAAGTTGAAAAACCCAGGATAGGGCGAGTGTTGGCGTGATAGCCGTACTCTCATCCGGTGTTGTGAAAACAACCCGGGAAGGGGCGAGCGTCTTTGCTCTCATCCGAGTGATTGGTAGAAATTCCCCAAGCTTAAGACGATTATTAAATCATCTCAAAATTATCTTCAATGCTTGCTGTAGTAGTTGGGTTGGACAGTACTCAGAATTGGGGAGTACTCGGCACCATCCGATAGTTCGAGCTTGGCGGTGCTTGGCAACTGCTCATATGTGCATATGTGCATGTAAATAGCTTTGATTGCTAGCTTGCTTGCGTCATCTCACTCATTTTCATGAGTTGGTGATACGTTCATGCCTTGTATTCATGTATATGCATGCCTCCTCTTGTATGCTGCTGGCTCGTGTTGGAGTGGGACTTAGTCATCGAGGTGGAATCAGCAGTGTTGGATACGTGAAGACTTCAATGCTGATTTCCATAAATAGCTTGCGTGGCCGCATGGTTTTGTTGCTTGTTCTGCATGGATGCCATTGTGCAGTGTTGTTGCCTTGTGTCTGGGTTCTTGCACTAGGTGCGTCCTTGTATGCAACTTGCATTAATATTCTGAATATTTACCATTGGCATGTATGATCATACGTCTTCGTTCGCTAAGCCTTCTAGTACTTAAACCCGTCAAGCACTCGAAAACCGTCTCGACTGGTGCATTGAGGTACTCGGAACCCGTCATAGACAGGTGCGTCAAGGTGTTCGGAACTAGGGGCGAGTTGGTAAGAGCTAGGAGTTCAGGGGTTATCGCACCAAGTTGTTTGGAGCTGACAACTCCTCTATGAACACACCGAGTGCGACCTTCCCCTGTCCGATCAGAGCTGGAGCGACGACTAGGATCTGAGTGGTTGGAGCTGGGAGTTAAGGGGTTATCACACCGGGTTGTTTAACAAACAACGACCTTCCCCGTCCGATCTGAGCCTGAGTGACGACCAGGATCTGAGTGGTTGGAGCTGAGAGTTCAGGGGTTATTGCACTGGGTTGTTTGACGAACACACCAGGTGTGACCTTTCCCTATCCGATCCGAGCCTGAGCAACGATCAGGATCTGAGTGGTTGGAACTGGGAGCTCAGGGGTTATCGCACCGGGTTGTTTGATGAACACACCGGGTGTGACCTTGCCCCGTCCAATCCGAGCTTGGCTTGATCTTGTGTGAAGGAGAGTCGGTCCACAGGCACTTGTGGACGGGCGCCTGTACGTACATGTATCTATTGACAGAGTGGTGCACGTGCCCATGTAAATAACTTAGTCGACTTCCATGTAGATGTACGCCCTCCTGTTTGCTGTTGTCTTGCATGTATCTTGGCTCTGTACGAGTATAGGATCCTCTCGTCGTTCATGTTGGTCATTTGTTAGCTTGTAGTCGAATGCTCTATGAGGATGTATCGGGGTTGGGAGCTCGACCGAAATCCTGTCTGCCAGGTGCTGATCCGAGTAGTAGTCAATAATCTCCATGTTCGAGTTGCTATGGAGCTTGAGTAGCTGGTGTTGTATCCGAGTAGTTGGTAACCACGGCCGAGTAATTGGACAGCGCAGCAGAGGGGTCAGCTGTCGTGGCCGAGTTGTCGGAACTACTTTCCAAGTAGTCGGTCGCTCTGGAGGACCCGTTCCGAGTAGTTCTTGGCTAAGCCGAGTAGTATGGAAAAGCATCTGATTAGCTTGTACGGTTTCTTCGTTGCTTGCTTGTTGGCTGATACGTAACCATGTACATGCTTGACTCTTGACCAAAATTATTTCCTTGCGTCATCAGCATGTACAAGTAAGTTAAGCCGTAATATCTTGAATATTTTGGCTAGTTTGATGTCGTCCTGCTCTGTGTCCTACTGTTGACGGTGGATAACGTCAACAATTTATAGTTGAATAAACATGAGAAATGGTACAAATGAGAGAATATACATAGGTCTAGGGTTTAAACTGATAAATTTTACAAGTTTTGGTGAATCTCTGTTCTATGTAGGATTATTCCAGAAAACCACCACGAGGGACCTATTCGTCAAAGGAAAATTCATAATTAAAATACGACATATACGCGAGAAGACTCTAGAAGACATGAGAAGACATCAGAACGAAGCAGGAGGCGAGGGGCTGCCAAGTGGGGATTTCTCCATGAGCTTCTGGAGTATTCTTCTACCGCCTCCTAGGATGTATCTCAGCCGTACCTCAAGTTGGTTTGATCCAAGGGATCACATTGGACCCCCTGGGCTATATAAGGAGACCCCAGCCCCTCCCCTGTAGGCATCAAGTCACCAAGTCATTTGAAGATCAAGCCATCCAGAGCTAGAAACCCTAATTCCTCAGAGTTCCTCTAGTTCTAGAGCTTTAGCTAGTTAGATTATGTCTAAAGGGAGGCAAACATATTACAAGCTTAGATTCCCGACGTTGGCAAGAGCATGGTTGGATATAATTCTTTGTACCCCTCTCTCATTGTATTCTCCACCGTTTTGTGTGCTTGCTACAATGTTTATGTCAACATTAATCTTCATCTTTTATATGCCCCTACACGCCGGGACGTGTGGTAGATGGCGGGTGTGATAGGCCTATTGAGTCCTATGTAGTCCATCCCTCGTGTGTAGGACTTGCAGAACCCGGTCTCGAAGGAGGGGATGACTATGTTTTTGATCCTCCCTAGTTGATGTTCCTTATATGTAGATGCGATAGTAACATTAACGATGACTACTAGATGTAATTGCACTAATTGAAGCATTCATTGACTTGTAGTTATAAAATGACTTAGAAATTATTCCTCTAATGTTCTAATTGGACTAATGTTATTGCCATAGTTAGAGTGCTCTAAGTAATTTATTTATTTATCATGATGCTTGATCAGTACTTATCATATATATTTATATTTATCTTGTGACTTACCCCTATTTTGAGTAGAGCATGTGATATTGGTTCATTCTCTCATGCATAATCATAAATTATCAATACTACATGCATAGTCATACCTTACCAGTGGTAAAATTATAAATCAACAACCTGGTAATACTCTAGGTAAAATGCTATAATGGTATAATTATCTGTCCGCTTGTAGAATTCTTTTCATTCATGTCTTTAAATTCTTTATAGTCACATGAAATAATAGATTTCTATTTAATATTATTCTTGTAGTAATGCTAGATAGTACCAACAAATATTTCTAGTTTCATCACTAAGTATGATAACCTAGTTTAATATTAGAGATGTAGGTAATTATAGGTGGCTACTGTAAAAGTGACGAGTTAATAATTACCATGTCGTTTCTAGTGTCACTGCTAAGAGTAGCATTAATTCTATTTTTAGTAGTGGTGCTAAGAAATGCCAACACCTACTCAGACTTAGTGTTGCCATGGATGAATCGGTACGGAGCCAAGTAGTCTTGTAGCCAATGCAAATATCCAGGAGTACCGTCGCTGAGTACCCGGAAGTTATCGCCGAGCACCTGAAAGTTGTCGTCGAGTACCCGGAAGCTGTCGTTGAGCAACCGAAAGTCATCGTCAAGTACTCGGAAGTCATCGTCGAACATCCAAAAGTCATCATAGAGTACCCAGAATCTATCGTCGAGTACATGGAAGCCACGTCGAGTACCCGGAAGCAGTCATCGAGTACCCTAAAGTTGTCGAGTACCCGAAACGCGTCGTCGAGTACCCGAAAGCTGTTTTGACTTCGAGCGCGGAGCTGTAAGTGTTGGAAGTGATCTCCCTCCATTAGGCCCAACGACCTTTTGGGCCTTGTTCTCGCGCCCTGATCGGGGGCGCCCAACCCAATATGGTTGGTGGGCCCCCGTCGCACAGCGCTATAAATAGGAGGTGAGGGGCCGGGGCTCGAGGTACGAGGTTAACCACGCAGCCAGTTCCCCACCGACATTCCTAACCCTAATCCCGATCGTGAGAGGGGCGCTGCCAGCGACGGGAAGCACCACCGATCCCATGGCACCGGCGAACGACCCCAACACCGGCGCTTCCTCCGGATCGGCTACTCCTGCTCCCAACGATGGTTTGCGCATTCCACTGTTATCCTTTCCTCTTACTAGCAGTCGTGGTAGTAGTTGTTTTAGGCCTCGTATACCTACTGCAAATCGAGATCTTGCTATTTCTACTATGATTCGTACCCGATCTAACGAACCAATGAACAAAGAATCTCAACAATGGTACCGGAGCGAGGTTAAGAAATAAGAACCCTAGATCGGGATACAATCAAACGAAATACTCGAACAACAACTCGTTTTTTTCGGATCGGAGAGAAATGGACGAACCCTAACCGAGCGGCCTAGACGAATCCCTAACCCTAACGAAACCACGAATTCAACCGTGTGGCCGGCGTGGCTGCACACGGCCAAAGAAGTTACTACGTCAACACTGCTCGTCGGCGGCCGGGTCCTTTTGGGGGCCCGCGCGGTGGAGGATGAACCGGCCGCAGCCACCGTGCGCGCGCGAGAAGGGCGCCGTCTGCTGGCCCGCTCGACGGCGGCGAGCTCAGCCCAGGGCGAGCTCGCGCGCCGGCGAAGGGGGCAGCAGCGGCGCCACCGCCTTCGGCTTCTCCGGCCAGGGCCATGGGTGGCCGCGCGCTGTTTCCTTGTTGGCTGCGGTGGAGGCCGAGAAGAATGGGGAGGAGAAAAGAATGGGAAGAGGAAAGAAAACCCTGCTCCAGCGAGCCCGCCGGTGGCCGCCACCGCCGAGCCCGCCCCCTAGCTGGCGGCCATCACCGCCGCTCGTGCGGCTGGAGCTAAGTGAAGGAGAAAGAAAAAGAGAGTTAGGGTTTTTCCAGGGTGAACCGCTCGGTTTTGATCCAGCGACTTGACCGGATCACCGTTGGATGAAGAAATGAACGGTCCAGATCCGAGCGCCGATGATGGGCCAAGAATCGGCCCAGGCGGGCACGCGGCTCAGGCTGAAATCCCGGCCCAGGCCCAGGTTGCGGCCTAGGCGCGGGGCGTGGCGGCCTGCTGGGCCGAATCCTGCTGGGCCGAACGGGCCGGCCCGCGGGAGAGCCTGGGTTGTCCCCTGTCGGGCCGAGCGCTGTGCAGGCCAGGGCGCTCGCGTGGGCCGCACGCTGGGATGTCTGGGCCGCGCGGAAAAGAAAGGCTTGCGGGCCAAATTCAAGAAGAAGAGAAATTTCAATTTTTTTCAGAAGCAATATTTATATGAATTTGATGAATATTTGAATGAATTTGAATATAATTTGAATAAGAATTTTACATGCAATCTTGTCCAACGACATTTTGCTCAGAAATAATGAAATTTTTTTTGTGCTTCTGAAAAACAACATTATGAGAATTTTATTATTGTTTCCGCTGCGTACTTGATATAATTATTTTCATTATCAAATTCGAACCAACGGGAGAATTTGGTTTTGAAAATTGAATAATTATTGAAAATGAATTATAGTATTGTTATTTTCTGACCAACGTTGTTAATAACAATATTATAATTTTGATCCATGAAAATTGTGCATTAATTTTATTTCTGCCCAACGGTGATGTAAAATTATTGCATAGATGAATTATATGTTTCAATTTGACCAACGTTGAGTTAAAGCATATGATTCCATGTATAAATGTTTCTCACTTACTCTGATGTGGTTTCAGGAGGCAAAAGCATTGTGAACATCGCGAACATTCCGACACTCAACGGAACCAATTACCGTGTGTGGCGGGAGAAATATGAACTTGAACTTACGTTGGGAGAGGTCGATTATGCCATCATCTCACCGTGTCCCACTGAACCTGTGGATTCGGTGAGAGAAGAAAATGAATCTGACGCTGATTTCACTGCTCGAAAGCGTGATCATGCTGAGATAAGAATGAAATATGATCTTGAACATAGGCAATGGACTCTCTCCAACCGCAAGTGCTTATTGGTAGCTAAGGCCACCATAGAAGAACAGATAAGGGGCTCAATCCCTGAATGTGCTACTGCCACAGAATATCTTGATAAGATCAAGAGTCAGTTTACTGGGTCTACTAAGGCCACAGCAAGTTCACTGATAAAGAAGCTTGTGAATGAAAAATATACTAGTGGTAGCATCAGAGAGCACATTTTGAAGATGAACACCACGGCATCTAAGCTAAAAGAGATGAATTTGAAGGAAGATGATTTCCTGATTCATTTGATTTTTGCTTCCCTGCCAAAAGAATATGATACTTTCATTGTGAACTATAATATGCAGCCTGAAAGATGGGGTATAGAAAGACTTATCTCAATGTGTGCTCAAGAAGAGGAGAGGATAAAATCCTCACAGAATGAGTCCGCCCATTTTGTGAAGGATAATAAAAGAAAGAACTTTAATAGCAAGAATTCTAAACCACAGGGGAAACCCAAGTGGGACAAGGCCTCTTCCTCAAACTCACAGGGAAAGAAACCACAGGAACCTGAAAATCAGCAGAGCAACTCCTATGGTGGAGCTGAAAAGGATCAATGCAAGCACTGCTTTAAGAAGGGACACTACAAGAGAGATTGTCCTGACTTTCTGAAATCTCTACTGAAAAGAGGTGATGAATTTATTACATTTGTAGATGAATCCCTGTATTTATGTTATGCTAAATCCACTTGGTGGGTTGATTCAGGAGCAACTACTCATGTTGCAAATTCCTTACAGGGGTTAAGTGGGACGAGAACCTTGCAAAGAGGAGAAAGAACGATTAAAGTGGCAAATGGAGTACAAGCCGACGTTGAAGCGATTGAAGATTTATCTTTAGAATTGAATAATGGCTTTGTACTTAGACTTAAAGAAGTGCTTTATGTTCCCTCTTTGCGTAGAAATTTGATAAGTGTTTCGAAACTTGATGATGATGGAATTGATTGTCATTTTGGTGATGGCAAATGTAAGATACTTGTTAACAATAAATGTGTTGGTCTTGCCTTCCGACAAGACAAGCTTTATTTGTTATCTCTTGATGAAAATGCGAACAATGTATGCGATGAGAATATGAATGATTCCCCATCTGCGAATGTAACTAAGAAGCGGAAGCGAATTGATGATGCCTCTTCGAAATTATGGCACTGTCGCTTGGGCCATATTTCGAGGGGGAGAATAGAACGACTAATCAAAGAATCAATTCTTTCGCACTTAGAATTTTCAGATTTAGAACAATGCGTTGATTGCATCAAAGAAAAGTATGTCAAGAAAATTAAGAAAAATGCCAAACGAAGCAAAGAAACTTTAGAAATAATCCACACTGATATATGTGGTCCATTTCCCGTGAAAAGCGTGGATGGTTATGATTCGTTTATAACATTCACAGACGACTACTCTCGTTATGGCTATATTTATCCAATTAAAGAAAGATCGGAAGCATTGGATAAATTCAAAATATTTAAAGCTGAGGTTGAAAATCAGCATGATAAGAAAATAAAGATTGTACGATCAGACCGAGGTGGAGAGTACTATGGGCGACATACCCCATATGGCCAAATTCCTAGACCGTTTGCAAAGTTTCTACAGGAAAATGGCATAGTCGCTCAGTACTCCACACCGGGGGAGCCTCAGCAGAATGGAGTGGCTGAAAGACGTAACCGTACCCTAATGGATATGGTAAGAAGCATGATAAGTTACTCCACTTTGCCGATTAGTTTATGGATGGAGGCACTGAAAACCGCCATTCACATACTTAATCGAGTACCAAGCAAATCGGTGCCTAAAACACCGTATGAATTATGGACAGGAAGAAAACCCTCACTTAACCATTTGCGTGTGTGGGGCTGTCCAGCTGAGGCAAAAGTGTTTAACCCAAACATAGGAAAGTTAGACTCTAAGACAGTCAGCTGCCATTTCATTGGCTATCCAGAAAGATCAAAAGGATATCGGTTTTATTGTCCTGACAGACATACGAAAATTGTAGAAACAAGACACGCTGTGTTCTTGGAGGATAACATGATCAGGGGGAGCATCGCAGCACGAGAAATAAGCCTATAGGAGAAACGAGTATATGTACCCACTCCAATGGTTGAAGAACCATTCTTTACGCTACCTGTTGCTATTGAGCCCACGGTGCAGGACACTATGGAGCCAACACCTGTTGCAAATTCTCCCGTGGCGAAAATAAATGAACATGAGAAACCTGTCCTTGAGGAGACTGTCCTTGAGGAACCCATAGAACCAAATGTCGCACATGAGGAAGAACAACAACAGCCCAATGTGGAACAAGTGCCAGAGGCCCCTAGAAGGTCTCAAAGAACAAGAAGGTCAGCTATTTCTAATGACTATGAAGTTTATGAAACAGAAGAATTTCAGATGGGGGATGATCCCACCTCATTTGAAGAAGCCATGAGAAGCGATCACTCATCAAAGTGGCTTAAGGTCATGGAAGATGAAATGAAATCAATGAGTACCAACAAAGTTTGGGACTTGGAAATTATTCCTAAAGGAGCCAAAACAGTAGGTTATAAATGGATCTACAAAACAAAATATGACTCCCAAGGGAACATAGAAAGATTTAAAGCGCGACTTGTGGCGAAAGGCTTTACGCAAAGAGAAGGGATTGATTACAATGAGACATTTTCTCCAGTCTCATGTAAAGATTCCTTCAGAATTATAATGGCACTTGTGGCCCACTATGATTTGGAGTTACATCAAATGGATGTAAGAACGGCGTTCCTTAACGGGGATTTGGAAGAAAATGTTTATATGGCACAACCGAAAGGTTTTGTTGTAAAAGGAAAAGAAAATATGGGATGCCGCCTAAAGAAATCAATCTACGGATTGAAACAAGCCTCAAGACAGTGGTATTTGAAATTTGATAGAACGATAAAAGGTTTTGGGTTTAAGGAAAATGTTGAGGATAATTGCGTTTACGCAAAATTCAAGAATGGAAAGTATATATTCCTAATTCTGTATGTGGATGATATCCTACTTGCTAGCAGTGATGTCAGTCTACTAATGGAAACGAAGAAATTCTTGTCCTCAAACTTCGATATGAAAGATCTCGGTGAGGCCTCGTTTGTTTTGGGAATAGAGATTCACCGAGATAGAAGAAAGAGGGTACTGGGACTGTCGCAGAAGGAATACATAGAAAAGGTTTTGAAGAAATTTAGTATGCATGCGTGCAGTTCTTCACCTGCTCCTATTGTCAAGGGCGATAGATATGGGGAACATCAATGTCCCAAGAATGAATATGAGATTAACCGAATGAAAGCGGTACCGTATGCTTCAGCAGTTGGAAGTTTACAATATGCTCAAGTGTGTACACGCCCTGACTTGGCTTTTGTCACCGGGTTACTTGGCAGATATCAAAAGAATCCAGGTATAGAACATTGGAAATTGGTGAAGAAAGTCCTGCGTTATTTGCAGGGTACGAAAGGCCTCATGCTAACGTATAGAAGATCTGATTCCCTGAAGATAGAGGGGTATTCAGATTCCGATTATGCGGGAGAAGAAAGAAAATCCACGTCAGGATATATATTTACTCTCGCAGGAGGGGCTATATCATGGAAAAGCTCCAAACAAACCGTGACTACATCCTCGACAATGTATGCCGAGTTTGTAGCATGCTATGAGGCAACGGGGCAGGTGAATTGGCTAAAGAAATTCATACCCGGATTGAAAGTGATTGATGATATAAATGAACCGATGAGGTTGTATTGTGATAACAACCCAGCGGTACAATATGCTTACAACAATAGGTCAAGTGGTGCTGCCAAACACATTGACATAAAGTACTATGTTGTAAAAGATAAAGTTCGGGATCATATTATAAATCTTGAGCATATAAGTACAGAGAAAATGCTCGCGGATCCGCTCACAAAGGGCTTACCGCCCAACGTGTTCAGAGAACACGTAGCCGGCATGGGTTTAAGGGAAAGCCTATGATTCCCGAACATACGAAGGGCCCAGAAGAAACTTCATTCCAAACAGAGAAATGTGTTGTGGCTGTTAGTCTAACGGCACTAATTGCTGTGACGATGAAACAGTTCAATGCACTAATCTGCAATGGAATAGGATTGAAGCAAGAAAAATATGAATCAAAAGATTGAGTATGAAATTAAAGAACAAAGAAAGTGATGAGAGATCAAGGGGGAGAATGTTGGAAGTGATCTCCCTCCATTAGGCCCAACGGCCTTTTGGGCCTTGTTCTCGCGCCCTGATCGGGGGCGCCCAACCCAATATGGTTGGTGGGCCCCCGTCGCACAGCGCTATAAATAGGAGGTGAGGGGCCGGGGCTCGAGGTACGAGGTTAACCACGCAGCCAGTTCCCCACCGACATTCCTAACCCTAATCCCGATCGTGAGAGGGGCGCTGCCAGCGACGGGAAGCACCACCGATCCCATGGCGCCGGCGAACGACCCCAACACCGGCGCTTCCTCCGGATCGGCTACTCCTGCTCCCAGCGACGGTTTGCGCATTCCACTGTTATCCTTTCCTCTTACTAGCAGCCGTGGTAGTAGTTGTTTTAGGCCTCGTATACCTACTGCAAATCGAGATCTTGCTATTTCTACTGTGATTCGTACCCGATCTAACGAACCAATGAACAAAGAATCTCAACAGGAAGTAGTCGCGAGCATATGGTATGTCCGCGGAGACACATAAATAACATTCGAAGATATATAAATATTAAAGAATATTTAGAAAAAATATTAGTGCTTAACTTAGCTTGATTCATGGCCGATTGGCATGTGATCCTGGCGCTTTTAGGATTAGGAGCCCCCGAGCATCAGCTTGAGCTTCGTTTTCGAGTATTCGGACACCGCGACCGAGTAGTCGAAACTGCGACGAGTACTTGGTCAATATGGTTAAGTAGTCGGTGACCGTAGCCAAGTAGTCGAGCACCATGGCAAAGTAGTCAGACATCGTGACTTGACGCAGTATCTTGCATAGGCGTGTGGAGATCAAGTATGCTCCTGGTGTTGATGTACTCTGTACGTATAAATTCTCAACTAGCTTCTTGCATCATCAGACATGCATTGTGTTGTAGATGTCTTGTTTGCTTGCTTTTGATTGGTGGAACATACGATGATTGGACGCTGCCCAGCGTCGCATGCCCGCCGTGATCCTGAATCATTTCGGTCAATTTGACGTCATCATGTCTGTGTCCTACCCAGGCTCGGTTCCGTGCGTGATGGATATGGATCAAGTCGCCTTGAAGGAAGCAATGATCGTGCGTGGCAAGTTGATCTGGTAGGACAACAATAGTCAACTCAGAATTTGGAACCGCTCGGTGATGATCTCAGCTCTGTCTCGATCCAAGTGCGGCACAGCATCACGTAATTTCTGTTGGTTTGAACGTCGGCTTCGATTTGGTGATTCACCGAAACAGAGAATTGAACTTCTGATCTGGACTTCAACTCGGCCTTGGACTTGAACAGGTGATCCTTGTATGTCTGCTCCTGGACCCCTGAAGCCGAGTCCGATTGCAGGCTTGCTGAAGGACGTCATCGTACACCGCCGTGAGGAACCGAGTCACCGCAGGTGACGCTGATGTCGACTCAGCGAGTCATCGATGACGGCAGATGAGAGCTGCAGCGAGTTGACAATGAGGGTCGACGAGTGCCGCAACGAATTTTGATCTTGAGGTCCACTGAGCTCTCGAACGCAATTGCGCCGAAAGCCTCTACCTGGCGCACCAGCTATCGATGTTTGATCACCGATAGCTCATCATGGGATTACCCGAGACGATGATTCGAGGGGCATCGGTGTATGCAAAACTCGATGGTAAACGCAGAGACAATAATTTATACTGGTTCGACCCGCCAAGGTCGCGTCCTACGTCTAGTGTAGGGTAAATAGTATGTATCACGCCCTACGCTTTAGGATTTAGACCGTGAGGTCTTGTTCTGGTATGTTGAGGTCCCGATCTAGGGAGCCTCTGCCCTCCTTTATATAGTCCAGGAGGCAGGAGTCCTAGTCGGTTACAAGATAGAAGAGTTCTAGTAGGATTACAGGATAGTAATGCTACTAGGATTACATAGGGAAAATTCTAGTTGGACTAGATCTTCTCCTTTCTATGCGGAGTATCCCGGGTACTATGTAATGACACAGATCATTATTAAAAAAAAGCATATCTAAGACCGGCAGACAGAGGTTTGAGCTCAATAGGAGGTTTAGGTGGCTATAGCAATTCATCGAGAAGTTCAGGTTCCAGTGGACCATCGTCTTCTTCCTCGATGAAGAACTCAACATCACCTTCAAGGTTGGATTCGATTAAATATTCAAGAGATGCTATCTTATCCTCTTTAATTGGATCAGGCTCAGGACATGACTCAGTCTTAACATTTAAAGAATGAGTGATGGACAAAGGAGTTTAAAGTTTTTCACAAGGTGAATATTCAATTTCCCTATTTATCCTTCTTGAATAAGTCTTTTAATTGGTTGTCCTATCAACAGGTCAAATTCTATGATATTAAAAATATAAAAGCTCAAATGAACCATGGTGCCTTTTACCTAGATAGGGAGCACATACAAAATTCTTAAACTTGGGACAATGTATCCTGAAGGGTTTTTCAACAGCTTTGTTATTGGAGTTAATGACATGTGCCTTAATAAGTCATGAGCAAATGATACAGACATGATATTAACATCCACAACTAGATTATAAAGGGCTTCAAAAGGGTCTTTATGAATTTGGCAATGATTGAGATAAAATGTGAATCCAAGCGGATCACATAAGAGAAAAGCTCTGACTCTTTTAACCACTCATTGCTTATGATGGACACTAACTCTTTCGTAGTCCTTTTAAGGAAAGCTTCCTCAAAAGGATCTAGAGGTTCTTTTTGGACTGATGATTTCTTAGGCTCTTGGGGCTTCCTTATAGAATAGTAATTCGAGGTGTTTCCGTATTCAATAAAAAGTTCATCCTCGAAATCGATGATGAAGTCAGAAATTGGAGTTTCCTCCTTTTCCAGTGGCTCAAAAGTTGGGATAGCTGAGGTTTGTAGTGGATTTGGCAAATATTCAGGCTTAGCTATCTGAGATTCTTTCTCTAAAGGATTTTCTTCTGGTGGTTCTTCAAGTTTATCTGCTAGAATTTTATCCAGGATCTTTCTTGCTTTCGTGACCGAAATGTGCAAGAATGATCCTCCTGAAGCTACGTTAAAAAACATTGAGGTTTTTTTAAAGACCCATATAAAAGTGTTAAAGAAGAATGAGGTCTTGTGGCCAGAGTCTATAAGAGAGTTAAAACGTTCCTAGGATGTGGCCAGAGACTTATTATCTTTTTGTTTAAAAGATAGGACCTTGTCTCTAAGGTTGACTACTTTAAAGATAGGAAAGAAGTCTAAGAAAAAATTAGAACATAAAGTTTTCCAATCTTCATGCTTCTTCTCTACTGTTCAATTATACCATTTTTAGCTCTTCCCTTAAAAAAAAAGAAAAAAGATTCCATGTTAAGGTTTCATCAGACATGCCCTCTGTGCAGAGGCAGTCACAGGTCTGTTCGAACTCTTGTAGGTGAAGATAAGGATTTTAGTCTACCTTTTCTAAAAAATATTGATTCTCAACCATTGCAACCAAACACGGACGTAGCTTATAGGCAGGTGTTAGGATAGACTTTGATGATTCTTTTGGCCTATGACTGGTGCTTGTGGGTGCAATATATTGGTAGATGGGAGTGGAATCTGTGGCATCCATAAGGATGAAAAACTAAAAAGGAAAATAAAAAGAATAAAAGTATAATACAAGGTTAAGCTAGGTTTGAAGTTATCTTAGCAACCGTTTTCCTCGGCAACGGCGCCAGAAATGCTTGTTGGTATAAATTAAATGTACACAAGAAAATTAGGTTATCCGCAAGCGCACAGATATTATATCGATGTACCATTTCACCCAGAAGTATTCTAGAGTATCATTATTTATATTTTACCATAGAAAAAACGTGTGAGAAACTAAGTCTAAACTTAACCCCTGAGCAGCAACAAGGACGGAGAAGATAGGGATATAGAGAAGATCACTAAGGTCTCTAGTTCTAACCTTCGCAAGCTATGCTATGATTGTTCCAATGAAGACGCTACTTAAGAAAAAACACCAGCAAAGGATGCTTTCCTTAGCAACCAGGTCCTACTTGTCCTACAAACGGAAGATGAACTATGGAAGATTCAATGAGGCTATAAAGTCACCCTCTCGAGCTACCATCGATCCGAAAAGTATGGTGCATCTACGAGCAACCAAGTCTAAGCACCATGCTTACACTGGAATTACTACTTCAATCAAGGAGCTACCAAGATTAAAGTACTCAAAAAGAGTCGTAAACCGGAAGAACAATAATAACAATGTTACTTACTTGAATTAAAAGTTGAATACCAGAGAAATCTCAGAAGCAAGCTCCAATGGAACTTGATCCCATAGGTACAAGCCATAGAGAAGCCACCGACAGGCCGGCAACTCCTCCAAACTCTTTCCCAACACTCTATCTCTTTATTTCTAAATAAAACTAGTCCTAATCTTTAGAAGACTACAAGACTAATTTCCTCTTGAATGCTTGGCTCTTGATCCTATCTAGGGTTTCTTGATTGTAGAGGAGGCTCAAATTTTCTGCCTAGAATGAGGATGCTCTGACCTAGGGGGTAAGATCCTGCTTATATAGGCCAGTGGAATGAACCAGAGCCCTCAGATCAAACCAACTTTAATCAACGACAAAAATGAAAACTCTAAGACCGTGGAGAACCAACTTATGAAGGAGACTGATAGGTGGGACCCACCTGGGTCGGCCGACCTAGGGTGGGGTCGGTCGACCTACGTGAATGTCAGGTGGGCCCCCTTTGGTGGCTCGTCCTCTCATGTTCTCTAGAATCTTCTTGACTTGGTTCCCACATAGAATATGCTTTTTAATCTAACATATGGGTCATCTTTGACTATTTTCCTGTTTAATCCCTGTGAAACACAGATTCACCAAAACTCGTGAAATTCTGTCAGTTTAACCCCTATTCTACGTTGGTAATTCCTTTTATGCAGTTCTTTTGAGTTAAGTTGACGATTCATAATGGTTGTTAACTACCATTAACACAACATTACATAATTGCAAACAGTGCACAGACCTTCGTCGTGTCTCTTATTCACTCCTCTAGCTATTTCACTCGAGTTTAAAAAATACCCATGCACATAAAAATTGTACTCGAAACTCAAAAGAAACAGTAGAACCAAAAGTGGTGGCACACGAAAGTGCATGACAATGTAATCCTTGGGAACAGGGCATGCACTCAGAATGAATAGCATATAATTTGATGCCGCAGGCAATCATCACAGATAGCGATCAGAAGCAAGTAAGAGTGCGAGACAAAAGGCAATGATAAGATTAGACAAAGGAAGAAATCATCACAGGCAATGGCATTAGAAGCTCAGATCTCATAATCGAGAACTAATTCCAGCAACATAGTATGTTACTGAATAGGCAACAAACAACAGTTGTCATCGGTGGCTCCAAACTACACAAAACAGAACATGTATGACGAAGTGCAGAAGCAACCAATCTACCATTTTGAAGGGACAACCAATCTACCATTGCCTCAGCTATCATGGAACAGGTAGAAAGAGATGCCAAAAATGGTATCAACATTGGTTATGATCATTGCCTCAGCTGTCAACATGGTAGAGAGATGTAAGAGGAAGAATCATCATAGGTCACGAGCATTGGCTGAATTACCTAAAACAAGTAAGAGATTTATCTATTCAAAGATAGACCCTGATCATTGCATGAAACACTGAACATAATTTACGCTGCAATCATCACAGCGCTGGTCCATTCCCTCAAATGAAAACATAACAGAAAGAGGAAGATGCAATCATCACTGCACATGACCCGAATACAAAGAATAATCCAAAAACCACCAGCACTGCAATGTACACGGTCTCATTTTTTATGTCACACTAAGAACTAAAACAAATATTACTGACATGGTCATGCGCTCAGATCTATGCCATAATATCTGCCTGCTCTCAAGATGAAACTGAACCGAGCACGTCATAGCCTACAGAACCCAAAAAAATAAGCAGCAACCTTGTAGATTTGTAAGAGAAGGGGGGGGGGGGGGGGGGGGGGAGAACAGTAGATCTAGGGCGAAATTGACCTTGCCTCCACGCATATGACACTGCATCAAACGGGTCAAATCATTTTTGATACCGTGACCAGACTGGTTGCTGAAGAATGCATTCCCAATTGAAGAAGAAAAATTGAGAGAGAGGGAGAGAGATGAGCGCGCGTGTGGGGCAGCGGCTGCCGGCCCACAGCAGCGGCCACCGCAGGGGCCTGGCCGCACCGCCACGCCGCCGCGCCGGAGGCCGGCCATCGCTGGGGGGCTGCCGGTGCGCCACCACATTGGAAGAGAGAGATCGAGAGAGAGGGGCGGGGGAGGAGGGGATAACGGACAACATGGAGGCCCGGGCGCGTCACTGCGGCGGACATCGGTGGCACCGTCACCCCGGTCGCCTCCGCGCTAGGGCCCTCCCGCTGCGCAGCCATTAAGGCTGGTAAACGAGCTGGCTCGGCTCGGCTCGGCTCGGCTCGTTCTGGCTCGTTAGGATAACGAGCCAGCTCGGCTCGGCTCGTTATCTTAACGAGCCAGAAAGCCAGCTCGGCTCGGCTCGTTACGAGCTCGAGCTGGCTCGTTAGGCTCGCGAGCCAGGAAAAAAAATACAAAATATAATATTTGTATTTATCTAAAGCATAAAAATATTAATAATATAAAAATAATATATTCAATAGCTTTAAATCGAACAAAATATTCATATGAGCTAACATATTATCTATTTGTGAAGTGCAAAATATAAAGTAATACAAAACTAATATAAGTTATGATGATTTTTTCTCTAAAACTACGGCTCGTTTGGCTCGCGAGCGGCTCACGAGCCAGCTCGAGTTGGCTCGTTATAGCTAACGAGCTAAAATCCTGGCTCGGCTCGGCTGAGCCAGCCACGAGCCGAGCGAGCTAACGAGCTTCGAGTTTTTCGTCCAGCCTTAGCAGCCATGTCCAGAGAGAAGGAGAGGAAGGGGGCGGGGGCGGGAGCGGTGGAGGCGCCGGCGCGTGGCGTCGCCCGGTCCGGGCCGCTGTGCCGCCACGGAGAGACAGAGAGAGGGAGGAAGGAAGCATTATTTTTTCTGCGATGGATGGAGACGGTTCCAGAAAGAGATATTTTTGCTCTGGACCAGCAGAATGCTAACACGTGGCCAGCAACAGCTACCAAGCTGTGAAAGTTAATCAGGACGGTAAAACTTGCATCAAATGGCTCAAATCCTTTTTGCTACCGTGGCCACCGTGGCTGCTTAGTGCTTAGGGACGCGCTCCAATTTGAAGGGTTAATTAAAAAATAAAAACCACTTCCTACGGGGGATTCATTCGACAACAAGTACTTACGTACGTACGCGCAAGACGGCCTGTGACTTCGTAAATGCATTGAGCCTCGGATGCGTCTCCCGTCTCAAACGGGTACACTGTAGCCCCTTGCTTATATAGATAGTAGTAGTACAGTAGATACGTACATTGGTATGCTCCGCTGCAATTCGCGAGGCATTTCAGATTATTTTTCTCTTCCAGTTGCACCGTCGCATTGCACGCGATGGTCACTGTGTGCAATGTCGCTGCGCAACCTGTTTACAACAGCCGAACAGCGGGCGTCAAGAAATTTTTGGTCACTGGCTTGCAGTTGCAAAAAAGCAACCGGGCGATGGAGCCACAACCTTGAATGCGACCGCGCGCGGCCAGATAATAAGCTGAGCGTGTTAAACAGTGAATGGCTAGGTTCTTCCTCTTTAGACTGACTCCAACCGTCGTTACCCAAATAGGACATGTATTTTTTTTTTGTTTTGGGTCTTGCAGGAAAAATAGGTCAGGTACTCAAACGTTGCGTGTTCCAACCGGTGACCCAAATACAGAGCAACGAGCACAGACGATTTCATTCGCGGGCAGACGGTTGAGGAGAGAGACGGTTGCGGTTGATGAGAGAGAGATGGACAGAGGACCTATATTTGGGTCTCGATGCGCTGCTCCCGCAAAATGCGTCTTTCCTTTGCCTATGCCGTTGGAGGCTGATTTTTTCGCTTGGACGATGCAAAATGGATTTGGGTGCCGTAATGGCTACCCGGTTGGAGACAGAGCAGAAGAGATGTACGGTGTCAAACAAGGTGCTAAATGCTGCCTGCAGGCGCCGAATCCATCTAGCTTTGCCGGTGTCAGATTATGGCCCCGTTCGGCTGTGCTAATAAGCCGACTGAAAAAACACTGTTGGCTGATTTGTTATGAGAGAAAAACACTGTTCCGGCTAAAAAAATAAGCTGAAAGATACGGATTATAAGCCGGATGAACAGAGCCTATCTCCGAGAACGACACTCAAAATAGAATATCCATTTCACGTTTGGGCAGTGCTATTGGCAAAAAGTTCAAACAAGACCTAAAAAAGAAAATTGATCTCTAGAAGAGAGGATACTCAAATTTAGATTGTGCCTGTCCTGACATCCAAAAATGGCTCCTGTAGTACTCTAGAATTATTTTAGGTTTGGGTGACCTTAGACCAGTCTCAATGGTAGTACATATGAGTTTTATTTACATTAAATATGTTGTTACGTAGGTATTTTTATGATATGGATAAAACTCTCTTGATACGATTATCAACTCTCTATGAATTATGAAATTAAATACCAATATAACCGTAAAGTGAAACTCTCTGTTGAGAGTGTGTATTTTATTCGTGTTTCGTTTCATTTCATACGAAAGACTTGTCTTATGGATCACCTGTTCGAGACACTCTCAGTGCATCGGTCACTTCGTGCGCTCTGCCGCTGCAAAACCATCGTGGTGGATATCGAGAGTGGACGGCAATGGGCAATGGCATCAACAGATCAACCCACGGAGACTCCAAGCTCGATTAGATACGACAGACACATTCAGTTCAAATTATTTCGTGCAACTAAAATCATCTCGTTGTACAACTGAACGCTTGTGTTTGTAATCAAATTTTAATTCTAAGTAAACCCTGCATCCATGAGGGATCATATAAGCAGAACCATTAATTTAATCTGCCAAAGAAAGAACCCTAACTGACAATGTCATGGTCTTATCATTACAGGCATGTTACGCCAAGAGGCGCAGACGCGACTGATCGCGTGACCGGAGACGGACACGCACCCGTCCACGGCCCCACCGCTCAGCGCCGCGGTGAGCCGCACATGGTCCCACCTGTCACGGTCACGCGCCGTTACAACCTGTCGGTGCGCGGAGCGGAGAAGGGGCTCTCCCCTCTACTAGTACTTCCCACCCGAAAACATGTGGGGCACTCCCTAATTAAGGGCCCACTGATGCCACCTCCGCTCCGCCAAACCTTCACATCAAACGCTCACCTACACGTGGACCCAACTACGAGGGCCCCAGACGTCATGTGGTTCTGAGTCGTTTCCGAGGAGTGGCTGATCCCCGCCGCAGGAGGTGTCAGTGCGGTCAGCAGCTTTAATACGAACAGAGGCACTCCCGATGGAGAAGAAAACGAAACAGAACGGCCAGTGGAAGCCGCCGTGCCGAGGCGGACGGACACGGCCGGAGGATACCCACCCGCACCTCCGCCTCGGAGGAATGCCGCGACGAGTAGTGCGGCCGCCGCTGTAACGGTTGCTAGCTAGCCGCTCGGCTCGGAGGGAGCGCGGGAGGGAGCTAGCGTGGAGGAGGCTAATGGGGGTGTGGAGGGAGGGCGCGGGGTGGTGCTTCTGCTCCGGCGGAGGCGGCGACGATGGGGGTAGGTTGGAGCGGGTCAAGGCGGCGATCTTCTCCGCCAGGGCCTCCGCGCTGGCGGCGGTCCGTGCGCAGCGGCATCACGGCAGCGGGCTCCTGATCCACCGGAACCTGCTGCTCACCACGCACGGCAACCTGCCCTCCGCGGCCGCCGCGGAGGACGCCGACGCGCTGCTCGGGCTCGGCCGCCTCGTCGCGCGGCTCGAACCGCACAGGTAACATAACAACACCAATGCTCGTTCCTGCTCCCGTCCGGATCACCGCGCTCTTTTTTCCCCTGTTCCTTCTTGCGCGTTCGTAGGATCGTGGGGGGCTCTGGCTATGGGGTTTTTACTGTTATTGCAGTGTGATTAGCCTGAGATCTGCCCGCGGCCGAGCAGGCATGACCGGTCGCTGCCGAGCGGGGCCCCACGCGGTGGCATTCCGCATTCGTCGGATTTGTCGGTGGTGGCGGGCGAGCTGTTGCTGGGGCTCATGATGTGCCGTAATGTCGCTGATTAGGAAAGGGAATGGCTTCTCAATTGTGGGGTTTCTGTTGGGTAGTTAGCAGTAGCAATAGTTGATGCAATGATGGTGCATGAGTTACAACCCAAGCGGGTGCTCACAAGCTGGCCACTGTAAATGGTGCCTTTTGGTTGTGGGAATCGGCGTTGGTAGTTTGGAGAAGGTTGCGTACATCTTTCTTGTTTTTTTTTCCTGAATGCAGTACTGGATTAAAGTTTCCTTTTTTTCTTCCTTGCAAAGGCTTTTATGAGTTATGACACCCACTGGCAATAAGTGTGGTTCATGATGAAAAAAGTAGTAGCAATCCTGGGTAAAAGTTCAAAGTGCCCTGACTTTCCCATTTTATGTCATCTCAGATGAACTTTGCTGCTCAGTCAGAAAATTATCTGAAAAGTAGTAGCACATTATGATTGCTATTTATATTATACTATTATTATGTTTGTTTTTTTACTTCGATGAATTCTTCAGCCTTCTTGATATTTGTTGATTCTGAATCCAGTGTTACGGTCTCTCTGAAATGATTGTCTTATGTGCAGATTTTTCATCACCAGCTCGATTCTTGATCTTACAATAGTTGGTCTTGATTATACAGAGGGTGACTCGACCCAACAGGGTCAGCAACCTCACTATTTGAAAACAAGCTGCAAACCAAGCCTAGATCATGGAAGTGCTGTGTACCTGCTCGGACATACAGGGAAAAAAGAACTGGTGATTGGTGAGGGGAAGGTAGTTATTGGCACAGACAACCTCATAAAATTCTCAGCCGATGGGGTAACATGGTGCCCTGGGTCTGCTGGTTTTGATGCCCAAGGGAACCTAGCTTTCATGATCTGTGATCCAATGAAGCTGGCCTCTTCTCCCACTGCAAGATCGTCCTCGGCATCCTCATCCTCATCACATTCATGGAAGAAGGATCACCCGATGCAATTTGGGATTCCCATATCTGTAGTTTGCGATTGGTTGTATCAGCACTGGCAGGGCAGCTTGGACGAGGTTAGCAAGCCAAAGTTACCCCTTGTTCGGCTGATGTCCAGCAGGAGTGATCACTCAAGCACCTCGTTCACTCGTCGTCTTGTGTTCAAGCCTGACGATGATAATGATGATGCATCCGTTTGTTCAAAGCCTAAACATCAGCAGGCATCAGGAAGCACAGCCACTGCAAGGATTTCACATGAAGCAAATCCTATAGTTGATCTGCGCACAAGCAGTGAGCAGGGTATTGCGACTCCAGAAATATATGAATCACCAAGGCGAAGTTCTTGTCAGGATCAGACGAACGCTGCTGCACCAATTCAACTCTTGGACATCAACTTCCCACCCAGGGTTCCAAAGACTATCTTTCTACCACTGCCTCTGAAGCAAATGCTTTCTGATGAGAACAATGTTGAAACGTCCAAGCCAAAAAATAGGTCGAAAGACAATGGCTTCCCATCAGGGCTGATATGGCACCGTAATAGTGAGGCTGAGTGTAGGGACCCTCCAGTAGCTCTTCGGCATATGGATTGTAGCAGTGAGGGACAGTCGAGCTCGTCACCTGCTGAGATACTGGAGTATGGAGGTCAAGACCAGTACAGCAGCGAGGAGGAAACAATGTACTCGGCTGAAACTATGGAAAGCAGGAACATTCCAAGCCCCAGGGAGAAACATGTGGGGAGGAGCCAGAGTTGTGTCACCTACAGCAGGTGGATCTCTCCAAGGACCTCATCAATGCAGAATGGAACCTTGCGAAAGCAGCATACACTGATCCCTGTGCGGAAGACACACTCGCAGAACACGGCTCTGCCGCAGAGGAGTCATGACTACTTAAGCCCAACAGTCTCCTCAGCCATGAAGAAGAGGAACTCCATGGAACAGCAGCAGCCCACAAAGCCTCGAAGGAGCACTGTCCAGTCTTCTCCAAAATGGATGTTTTGATGGTTCTATCTATATCTAGTTTTGTGGTGGAAACAATGGAGAAAGCAAATGCCTACTCGGTGAAAACCTACTGCTCCTATGTTTCCTACTCAAAACTTACATGTAAGTCGATGCTCTCTTCCCCCAGTACTCTACTTCTCTCTCTGGGATCCTGTGTGCAGAATGGCATGGATAAATAAAGAGAAACAAAAAGGAAAAGAAAAGCAAAAATCATCACAAAAGGTTACAAATGAAATGTGTCGAAGGCAGCATTTGTGAGCTGCGACAAGGGCTGTTATCTTGGTGTGTAGATTGGATAAGAACTGCTACAGACTCTAGTGTTCAGCTTACAATTTTCAACTAAACAATTTTAATGTTTTTTTGGTATTTTTCTATTCATCCATAGGCATGGTGACTGTAATCATGTTTGCTACTGCGCTGCGGTCTTATGTACCATGTGTGTCATCCTGAATTAGACCAGGAAATAGGTTGAGAGTTGGCTACCCAGTGAGTTTTTTCTTTTTCACTGTACCACTTGAAGCAGATACTGCAACAGATCTTGTCTGCAGTGTTGGCTGTGTATCAGACGATATAGCAATGTAAATAGCTTTATGCTGAATGATGTGGCAGAGTTCATTGTGGTCCTTTCCTGTTTTGTATGTAGTTCAGTACTTGAGGACGGGCCAATTTGGTAATGCTCTAGCTCCTCTTATCTCAATATATAAGGCTCCAGCGTTGGCTCTCTTGTGGAGCTAAAGCTGTTTTGAGAAACGTTTGCGTCTTGAATGGCAGTTTTATTATAATTTGTGCTGACAAGCTGGGAGAAGCCACGTTTCCGTGGCTTTGCCGTCCAAAACGGCTCCGCCTCCTCTGGGCTTCTTAACAAGATCAGCATTTCTTGTACACGTAATTCGGTCATTTTGGTGGAAATTCATCAGTGTTCTCTCCCAAATTTTTCTGATTGAAGAAATTTGGGATTCTGTCGTGATCAGGCACCTGCACTGCACCATCGGTTTTGCAACGCCTCTGCTTTGAGTAGAGTAGTAACTAGTGGTCTATTGCATGATCTACAGGATTTGCGCAGCTGAAACTTTCCCTGCCAAATTCGGGGCTGGAATCCCAGTTGACCCAGTATGACGTCTCCATGTTTCAAGCGCTTTTACTATAAAAATAAACTGGTTCCTTTAAAATTAGTGTATGATCCCTGTGAAAATTCTTGTGTCCCACTTTCCTGTTGCTTATATTTTTGCTATAAAAAAGTAAACTGATTACTATAAAATTTATGTATGATTCCTATAAAATTTCCGCACTCCATATTTGATGCCGAAAACACTCAGAAAATAGGAAAGAAATCTCAGCATTTGGGCGGGCCGAAGAAGCCTTTTGGTGCAAACGAGATATCCTCGGCTAACCTACTCGCGGACTTGCGTGGATCGAATCTTCGTTCATGAATGCCTTCAAAAAAAAAATCTTCGTTCATGAACTTGAACCATGTCCCATGTCAGCTGTCACTTTGTCAGGCAGGCAGCCTGTATCAAGAACGAAAACACATCAAGCACGAGACATCCGGAGTCAAACCTGAGCAATGAATCCAACTACGCATGCATCGACACGGTCTCCTGTCGAGTACCTGTCTCCAGGTCTGTTGATTCCCCGTGCCCCGTTCGGCTGTGCGGATAAGTTGACTGAAAAGCACTGTTGGCTGATTTGTTATGAGAGAAAAATACTGTTCCGACTGAAAATAAGTTGAAAAGTACGGATTATAAGCACACTTAGATCATTCTCTATAGGTCGAAAGACTGGACGCCTCGGGGCACTCCAATACAGAAATCATCATAATTTCTAGGAGCATTAATTATACTGTTATCTAAGTATTTTACTGATGTGACAAGGTAGTTATTGAAGGGAGAGCAAAAATCATAGAAACCGGATCTAAGTTAGAAATAATGTCTACGGGAGAACCAAGACATAAAAGGATATTATTGATAGAGAATGGAGAGAGAATGTATGTGATTGGATAAAAATTGTTCTATAGAAACTATCTATTAGAACCATGATTTATATATATGTAGTATCTATGAAAATTAATATGTATAGAAACTTAGAAACTACTTATAGTTTCTAGCATTGGGACTGCCCTTAGATCTATGTATATCTATATAACCCCTTCGTCCTTGATGTAGAGGCGTAATAGCATTTTTCACTGAGACCAAGGGAAACCTAATTGCCGTAACCTTCAGCCGCAAACGCCACAAAATCCCTTCGTATCCCACACTGACGGCGACTCCCTGCATGGCTGCATGCAAAGCATTCGCGCTCGCACTTCCCCAAAACGCCCGCGCCCGCGCTCTTCTGCTCCCGCGCGCGACTCTCGCGCCCTGCAGCGACGTGCGTTTTTAGTTTCAGTTTTGCAGTTGAAAATTGCCGCCATGCATACGAAATAAAAAACAACTACTCTTGCTGTTCGCCTACACTGGTTGAATCTATAAGGCGCAATAGCCATTTTGGTCCCTCAACTATTACTCGAGGCTCAATTTTATCCTTGAACTTTTAAAATGGCCGTTTAGGTTCTTAAACTTTAGTTTTATGCTCAATTTCACCCTACAACTATGAAGATAATCGTTTCAGTCCTCAAATTTTGTATTTTGGTCTCAATTTCATCCATAAACTATCGAAGTGCATTTAACTTTTATTTTCAACTCAATTTTATCTATTTAAAAAGAAAACTTTATATTTTAGGCACAATTTCATCCATAAATTATCAAAATTATAGATATGTTATTGTTTCAATATATCAATGTATTCTTAAAGAATAAATAGTGTTCGATGCAAATGTAATTGCTCCCACAAATATCATTTAGTTGGATATATATAAATGATACCATTATAAGGGTAACACTAAAAATAACAACGGGTAATTATTAATGGCCACGAAAAAGTGTTTGGATGAATATTATTTTTTATCTCCAATCGCTGGTGGTGTTGGAGCTAACCAGGTGCAACAGTGCAGCGTTCCATGTAGAACGTAGACAAAGTTGAGTCAAAAAATAAAAGTTTAAAGAACAACATACACTTTGATAGTTTATAAACGAAATTGAGCCCAAAACGCAAAGTCTGAGGACTAAAACGATCCTCTTCATAGTTCTAGGATGCAATTACGTCTAAAAGTAGAGTTTAAGGACTAAAATGATCATTTTAAAAGTTCAGGGACAAAACTGAGCCTCGAGTAATAGTTGAGGGACCAAAATGACTATTCTACCAATCTAGAATATCAGCATCACTCTCGGGCATCCATATGTGTGCATGGAGCAATACAGTATCGCCTTCCATCTTTAGATCATCGATGTTAGGGAAAATTACCTTGCAGTCAAACTCCTTGAAGCCATAGATCCATAATGTGATCTCATACTCCTTGTGTATGAGACCACAGCGAGAGCATGGAATCCTGATGCCGCGACGGATTTGCCACTCCTCATGATCGATGGTAACGCGCTCGCTCTCTTCCTCGGAGTCCGACGCCCAGTCGAGACCACGAATGAGCACCGGCGAAGCAGCTGCGTCCTTTGCCGGCGAGGTGGCCGCGCCCTTTGCTGGCGAGAGAGGCACTTCGTCCATGGCCGGTGCCTTTTCTTTCATGGCTCAGTACGCAAGATAGAGTTGCAGCGTGCGGTAGGAGTAGAGCATCTCCAAGAGTACCCCATATCCCTTCTCCATTCTTGATTTATAGAAAAAAAGAGAAAAACTCATCTCCAAGAATACCCCATATCCATTTTTCATCTTTTGGTAATTGGCAAATAGGCAAGCATTGTGTGTAAAAATGCGTGCAACTTTTCTTGTGCGCATCGCTCTTCCCCGCGCCGTCTTCTCGGTCAATCTAAAGGTGGAAGGGTGTGGGAAAGAATAGAGACTAGAAAAGGGTTCCTGATGCAAATGTACAAGAGAGAAAGAATATATAAAAGTAGTTACGATAATTTAGAAATAGTATAGAATTCCTGATGTAAAATTGCCTTCTATGTTTTAGGAGTGGATTATTGAAAACTCTTGGAGATGGCCGTCCTTCTCATACCTTCTTAGGAGTTGCAAAACTATATGTTTTTGGGAGAAAAAATATACGATAGTCTTGGAGATGCTCTAAAATAGGGAACATAGTTAGGAAGAGAGAGCAAGTTGCATGCATGCAGGCAGCTGATACTCTGGAAGCGAGGCGTCGCGGTTACTCAGTGCAGGAATACAGGACGTGAGCGCTAGCTCTTAATGCACCCAACGGCTTAGGCGCCTGTGAATTCAAAAACCTTTTCCCAAGCCAATACGCCCCTCGATCAAGAACAGAGGGAGTATATCTTATAGAGGTAAACCATATTAGATCTATTTGAATATATGTAAACAATTCATATCATCTCCTATTAAATGCTATATGTCAACTCTACTAACTTTCAATCTCTTAATGTAAGTTATTCACAACATCTCCATTAAATACAATTATTATTTTCAGTAGTGTATGAGAAATATATGAGTTATTCATATATTGCTATTTGTTTTGTTGTTCCATCATTTTATAATTTTATCTAATTATATTAGCCTTTTTATTGGATTCATTCATTATCTTGCCTAATTTTGATACGAACTTATGGAGGAACATGTAGGTCTAACTCATTATGCAACAGTTTTAGTTATATGAAAGTTGTGTAGTAACGCATGAGGTAGTTTTCTAGTTCTAGCCAAAATGTAAGTCTGTTAGGACATTCACATGGTATCTGATACTTTTTCCCAAACACACTAGAAATCTACACTTGATTGCACTAAGAATAAGAGAGAAGAGCCAAATACAATGAACTCTTTTTTAAGTAATATAAGTACAATGAGAACTCCGTCTATGTTGTCTGGAAGACTTTCTTGAGTCGTCTCAACATAGCCGGTGTAACACCCCAGGTGTTTGCCACTAGTGAAGCAGTGGGTTTGAGCTCAAACATGATAGATTAAGTGGAGAGGACGATGTCAAGGTCAACCTATGCAGATGAGCCTAAACTAGAACTTGGATGTTGCACCATTGCTTTGCATATAGGCCATTTTCAAGATATATGCTTGGGTGATGTTATTGCAATATCTTCATGTGTCTCACCTTATTACCTATCTATATTGGTCACTCAAAAAGTTTCATAAAGTTTGGAATCAAAAAGTCACATGAAATGATAAGTTATATCCTTGTTGGAATGACTTTACTAAGTGCGGGAATTGCATTATTAAGTGGATGGAAATATAGATCATCAACCAAACCTTGTAACCTTGCCCAAAAGACTCTAGATGGACTCTACAACAAAAGTCGTGAAAGGTTCGTGTTGAGCAAATGCCCCGAAAATGCTCCAATGGATCAAAAAGGATGATTTAAGCTTCATCGTGATCCTACTTTGGTCAAAGTATAACAGCAGTTTCTATATCAGTTTTGAGGTTGAACCTTAAATGAGAGTTGTAGTTCACTTCATGTAGAAGAAACTTTGTTTTTGGACCAAGAGCTAGATCAGCTTGGAAGCGAGTCTAATCGGTGCACAAAGATTGAATTTGCTACAGTCTTCAGCACTTAGAATATTTCTAAGTCTGGAAATTCATCGACATCGGCATTGGCGTCTCGCGTTCTCCAAAATTTGTTAAGCATCTCAAGTTGACCCAAAAGTGAAAGTTGGAGTTTACATCTTGATGAAGAGCATACAAAAAGTTGAGTTCAGTTTGACGAAGTTTTGACCATCGAATGCAAGTTTCCGTGACTGCCGTCAAGGTGTTGACACTGCAGTTTTGGCAACTAGTTAACCGCTAATCCGTTGCTCTAATGACCTTGGCTCCTTAATGAAAAACATAGAGCTTCATGTGGGCTTCCAACTTCGTTTTTGGCTCGTGGTCCAAATCAGCCCGGATCTGGCCCAAATCGGCGCCCCACCTTGCCCACGTCGTTGCACGCCACGTGCTCGGCGCAATGCCAACGCGTCTTCCATGCACCAGAGCGCGCCCCACCATGGCTGGACGCCACAGCCACGCGTCTCTGCGCTCACTCGCGTCTTTATGAAGCATCATAGCGCCTCACTCGCCTCTCCACTCCCTCTCATTTCCCCTGGCTCCCTCTCCACCACTCTCTGCTCGCCATGGACGGGTCAAGCACCATGGCCGCCGGCCGTCAGCTCCAGGGCCAGCCCACCCTTGGCCAGTCGTCTCGGCTGCGCCCTTGACCGCGAGCGCATGGTCAGGGTGTGCGTGCGGCCCCAAACCGCTGCCCCACAGCCGCTGGCACCTCGCCTCGCCTCGGCTGTAGTGCTTGCCATGCATGGCCGGGCTACGACGTTGGGTGGCGGATCCAAAGGGGGGGCTGGGGGGGCTCCAGCCCCCCCTAATTTCTTGATTTCAATGCTAATTACTGTAGCAAAAACTTGATTTCACCGTTAAATCTTCGTGCAAATCAACATCTCTGTTGTTTTAGCCCCCCCTTATCCCGCATCCCACATCCGCCACTAGGCGAGCCATTGCTAACCACGGCGCGGGCGTGACTGGCCACCTCGCCGGCGCGGTTGGCCCTTGCCGCCGGCCTTCCAGCAGCCGCTGGCCAGGCACCGCCCACAGCCGGTCGTCGCCTCGCCGCCCTCGTGCCTGTGCGACCTCCCCTGCCGAAGCCGTCGTCTCTGCTTGATAGAGGAAGAAGAAGGAGCCACGTGCAAAAAGAAGTTTTTTTTTCTAGGTCCAGTTGCGAAGTTGTGACACATTTGAATAGTGCTCTTGGGGATCTATTCGCGAGGATCTTTATTTGTGAAAAACCCAGGGGCCTAACTGCCAAGTCGTGACTCATATGAATAGTGAAGCATAGTGCAGTTTTTCTTTTTCTTTTTGGAATAATAGCTGAATCTTGCATAATTCTTAGTAAATTGTAGAAAAATCGTAAAATAGCAAATGAGTACTTTTTGGAATCCTTGTGAAATTCTCTATGCAGTAGATCTATAATATCACATGTTTTAGTTCAAAGTTTTCTCTGTAAAAATAGGTTTGTGCAGCTAGGTTTTTAATGCTAGTTATATTTGTCATTTTCGTAACTGCAGATCTAGGTCTCGAATTGAAGTGAAATTTTTGTGGCATGCTACTCATATGATGTTTAATGTGTGGTAATTATTTCATGAATTTTGGTTGCCATATGAGTGAGTTATTAGTGTATCTTGCTCTCACATGAATTCTTGCAATAGCAATTTGTCTTTTTCATAGAGGTTGATATACATGTCCGAATGCCTTAAAATTTATATAGTAGACTACTGGGTGTATGTAAGAGATACTGTAAGTTTATAGATTTTATTATGGACTTTTGGTATATGTTTATTATTTCACCTTGCTATCTAAATAAATTAAGAAATGCATTAAAAGAATTTATTTAGTGATGAGAACTATGCTTTTTAGTGATCATTTAACATGCACTTTATGATGGTTACATTGGTTGTGGCCAAATGTATGTTTGCAATATAAGTTAATATTTATTCTTGCAATTGATGCTTTCCTAGACAGTTTCTGGGACTTTGGTAATTCCACCATGAAAATGATGTTTGATGAGAAACACGATTATAACAAAGTTGTAAATAACTCATTAATCTAGCTTGTGTTAAAGTTTGGTGGCATTTGGCCTTATAGTTGGTGAGTAATGACTGTTTCAAGTTGGGTTCCAGAAATAGTTGTTCTCTGGAATCTCTGGACCAGATTCTGTAATTATGCATGTTTGACTTGGTTAACTTGAGAATAATGCTAAGATGATTAAAGATGAATTATGGACAACTTCATAAGCTTTCTATACTGTCTTGTTGCATGGATATTGGATTTGTATAAATCCAGTTATGATCCAAACATGTAGCTGTTGTTTGCAGTCCAGAATTTGTCAGATGCTAGTTATGGTTGTTTACTCCATATGTTGCTAAGTGTGGCTTATGCACTTGATGATGGTCAAGTTAAGATACTTGTGATCTTGTCAAACTTGTGTTATTCTTGATGTGCTTGCCCTCTTTAATTGGTTGTGTGATGTTAGTTAATTAGCTTTTGGTGTCTATGTCTGAATCGTGTGTTTACTTGAATGATTATGTGATGCATCTTATGTTACCATTCATCATATTCATACACATGCATCTTGCATCTCATCTAGGTACGCTAGATGCACCACGTGAAGGATGAGATGTTGGAGCCAAACCTGAAGACGGTGTTTGGTGGACCTATCCCAAAGATGGAAGGACTAAGCAAGTGCCGGGATAGGAGATGCTCGCCAAGCGAGTGTCATCTGTCATCACTAACCTAAGTGTTCGATCTCAGGCAAGCCCCGGAGTATTCTAAGCCTCCTACTTTATAAAAGCAATTGAGTATATATATGTTATATATGTATTGTTGCATTAAGTTATAGGAGTTGATTGGAAACACTTGCTGCATATATACCCTTTCCTTGTCCCATAAATATGTCTAAAATCCTATTTTGGTTCAGGATCGAAAATATTACTTAGTCCTGCTTAGACCGGTAGCGATCGGTGATTTCCGGTCACCTGCAATTATAGGTGGTTACAGGAATACTTTAGCTATGGAATAGATGATATCCTGAAAATAACCAAGTGTTGATGGATAATTAGAGACCGGGCGGAATAAGTATTGGGCAACCAGACAGGGTTCTAAGGTGCTTGTAGTTTCCGCCTGTGTCGATTAAGGATCGACCGTTGTTGGGCCTCGGGTCATGTTGAACACATGCCTCACATTTAGCTGGCCGGATAAAGTACCTTCCGACCGCAAAACTGGGAGATTATTGGGGCCAAGTGGATTGCCCGCAACGCACTGTACTGGAGCAGTAGTGGCAGGATACGGGGGCGCGATGATAAGGCCAAAGAGCAGTCGGGCGGCCCCCAGGTACATGTGGTTCCTGGCAAGCTCGCGACTTTACCTGAATGGTTGACTCGGCGACCAACACCTCACTTTAGCGGGTGAGTGAGGTTTATGTGAGGAATAAATTACCAGCTGGTTAATAATCGATTCGAATCGCCATCGTTCACTGGATAGTGAACACTTGACTCGAGTTACTGCATCATAGTAATGATGATGGAACACGGGTGGTTATGTGGATGATGTTGGAAATGCTAAACCTGAGATGGTAACCTTTGATGTTAATGGTTAATCAAGTGATTGCTCTAGCATAGGTGCTTACTTAGATTAATCAGGTAAAAATTAAGTTGATGCTTATACTTTAAATAGTTCATAGATGATAACTTATGCTTTTCGCAAATGAGTCAAGCTAGCCCACTGAAAGAAAGCCTTGCATACTCCTTGGTGTCATATTATTTCTGGTTTATGACGGGTAAGTCTAGCTGAGTACCTTCTCGTACTCAGGGTTTATCCCCACTTGTTGCAGGTTATGATGTATCGTGGCTACTGCAAGAATTGGGTGGCTCTTGCTGTAATGGCGGAGTGTGATCATGGGCATGATCCTTCTGAGCTATCTTGTCTCTCATGCTTTTGTTGGAATTTGACCTTGGTACTGGCATGCATTTGAATTAAGGTGATATTAGTTTTAAACTATTTTGCTTCCGCTGCTTTTGAATTTGAGTTGTAATAACTCTACCGAACTCCGATATATGTTGAATTACTTATGAAATGGATGTAACATATGACCTGTTATGTTGGACCACTACGATCTTGGCTTGTATGTTGGTTGGTTTGAAATCCCTCGTGATTTTATTGGACTACCGGAGTTATAGGAGCTTAAGTACGGGAATTTAATTGCTCCGGCGATTATTTTTGTACTTTTGTTCTTATAATTTGGGCGGTTCCGTGACAGCTGGTATCAGAGCAAGGTTCAACACTAAATATGTCACATGTGTATTGAACACAAAAGTTTTGTTTGTAAAAATCAGTTTTTGACAACTTATAGCTACTACATATATAGGTTTGTTCAAATCTGAATTTTAAATCTAAGTATGCCAGTGGTCATTTCCTTTATGCCCAATTAAGGACCCTTAGGTGGCTTAATTAAGTACTAACTTGGGGGGTTTAAATTTTTGCATCTACGCCTAATCCAAGGTATGTATGAGTGATAACTTGACCGCACTGTTACCCTGTGGTCGAATGGTAGAGGTAACCTTCGTATATGAAATAGCCATATATGTCGCTAGTGTTACATTCTTGCAATGTCGCACCTACGCCAAGGTAAGTGTGAGTTGAGAGAGCATGACCGTTCAACCATCGGTCTAGGGGAGAGTTAGCTATGGTTACTGGCATAATTACATGTTTAACCATGTATTTATGAAAGTACTTAATTGTGGATACATTTGTTGGATAGCTATGATACCGAAGTATATGCATCAGGGGATGTATGTATGGAGAGTATTTAGTTTACTGCTTTCATTGTGTGCTATATTGGGAATTGTTGGGCTGCAATGAAATTTTCTGCAGGTACGCTAACCACGAATGCGTAAGTTGAATGTAGCTGACGACTAGCTCTATATCGAGAGAATGCGTGTTATGCCACCGACATAGAACGTGATTGCCACCTTAGGCTGGCAATCTTGTGAGGACGAATAGGACGAAGCATGCATCTTCATGATTGTTGCTTTGTGCATATAACGATGCTCCTCCCACCTTTGTCCTAATAAATAAGTAATTGTGATTCCTACGAATAAACTAAATTGTTGAGTAGTCTAAAGTAAGAATGTTTGGAGTTACTAGAATAATGTGGTTGTGTGCTCTCTTGTTAACACAACAAGGTTAAACATTGTTTTGCCTGTAATAAACTTTGACTCCTAGAACAGTTTCTGTTGTAGTAGTATTTTCATGGTCATAATAATGTAATCTATGAATTAGTCCTTAGTGTGAATAAGAAAGTTATAGATGACTTAGTAAGCTTTCCAATAAGTCTAGTACCACCTTAGTTTGATGCTTACAACTTATGTTTTGTTTAAAACATGTGTCTGCTGCATTGCTGTCTAGGCTCTGTGTATGCACTAAGTTGGTTACTTTAGCATGCTTTTGTTTTGTCTAAACTTGTGGTTAGTTCTTGTTGGATAAATGCTTGTTAGGTGTGAGCCTTCTGCTTAGTATCGAGTGCTTAAGCTAACCTGACTTGTTGTCTCAAGTGTCCGCTTAAAATAGTGACGTTGTGTATATGCTTGTCATCTAGGTAGTGTCATAGTTGACCCCTCTTTTGTCCTCGGTGAGCATGCGAGTGTCGAATAGCTTTATCCTAGAACAATGCTCACATTGCGTAATCACATGGTTGTCGTCTCTAATTAGATTCTCTCGTAGGAGCCAGAGCCTGTAGACGTGGTTGCTAGCCCTTGAATGTTTGTGTATCCATGCCTTGTTTGAACTATAGGCCCTAGCGTAGTCCCCTTATATGTTTGCTTAGGCCTTGGACGTCCGCTACCTTTTAGAGAATGCCCTTGTTTGATTGACCAACCAAGTTAAGTCCTAACGAACGTCGATCTTGGCCACGGTTGTTGCTTGCCAAGTTTTGGAGACCATACCCAATTTCACATTGGACCTCTCAATTGTCTCTCCTATAGATGATCCGAGCAACGCTAATCTCTCATTGTCTGATCTAGAAATCTTTGCTTGCGAAATCAGGTGGCTATCTTATCAACCCAATCTCGGATAGGTGTATCATTTTGTTCTGGAAGTTTGCTAAGTCTATCTCAACTTCTAACGTCTCTCAACATTATTAATCTTGATCTCATGTTGTTGTCCAACGTGACCGAGAACCCTTGCTTAGTTGTCTTCGACAATTAAGCTATGTTCCCTTGAGCTGTGTTTTAATCTTCGGATCGCCTCCTTGTTGACTCTAAACCTTGTAACTACCCTTGCTTGCTACTCCTCCCTTGTCTGGTACTTGTTCTTACCACCCAATCTGTGCCACTTGAAATTCCACTTTGTTTGTGCGTTTAATAATGGAGTTACGATAAGCATTCTATGGTGCCACGACGAAACCGAGAGCCTCCTGTGGGCGCGCACACAAGGTTGTGCTGCTCGGCACGCGCTAGTATCAGGTTGCTAGTCATGATCCATTATGAAACAACAGCCGCTGTGTTATTTCTCGTGACCGTTTTCATTGGTTATCTCCCTATATCTTATCTGAAGATTCATATCTCAGACCATATGTAGTAGAGCTTCCTCCTGAAGTTGCTAAGAGGATAACCTTTGAAGAATAGTCACCGACATAAACATTAACAGACTGCAAGAGGTGATAGACAAGTGACTCTTCCCAAGTGTCCTTGTACGATGTCGGTCATCGATTGAGCAACGTATGTCATCCCCGTTGGATAAAAAGGGCAAATAACACTTAATATTGGATAAGTTATCTGTGGGATAAGAATTTATCATCACATTATGCATTTGACCTAGTTATCAAAGTCTTGATCCGTGTGTGTATGATGGTCATACAGTCAAAATCAACCATCTCTGGTGTTTATCTACGAACTTCGATGGCGACCATCCATTTGTGCCTCGACTGCAATTATTGTTGTGGTCAAGAGTAAAGGTTGGAACTTTGAGAATTGAGAGACAACTGATTAGTTACCAGCAGGAAGGTTAATCTCCAATCAAGTAACGATTCCTTGATAGCTATGATGGTTATGTCCCGACGAACAATAGTAAGCAAAGAAGCCATGATCCGATCATCAATGCAAGTGCTACTTCTTTTCCAAATGTGCTATCAAGTCAATTCCATCTTGGACAATCACGTATATAGTGCAAGATGTTGTATTAGCCAAGTGAAGAACTAGAGAAAGCATGTCCCTAGTTTTGATCTGTATCATTGTGCCCCTAAGTACCATGATTTTGGTTCAAGGTTCTATTGGATGAAGTGCCAGAAAATATTTAGAAATGGTTCCTTATCTACGTAAGGATTTCCTCCATGAGGAATAATGCTTTGTGCTCTATGAAAACAGCCCACAAGTCAAATGCTTGTGCATCATCAAGATTGGTGTCTAGATCAACGTCAGAAATTGTTCCCTGAGAAACATGTCAGGAAGACTATAGCTTCCATCCTCAGCTAGAGAAAGGCTTGTGCTACTATGAGAAAGATCAGAGAGTGCAAAACACACACCTCAACATGTGAAAAAAAGGAAGAACACGAAATCTATCTAGAATTTTGTGGCACTACACCGGTTATCTTCAAGTCAGTGGTTAGCGACTCAAACAAAGTTGGATTGACCCCAAACTTGGTAACCTCATTCCTTGCTTAGGACTCTTCAATGTCTCAAGTGGGTGTGAGTATTGGTTATGTAAAACATAGGATTTGAGAGATGTCTTGTCAGCTTGGTTTGCTGCCATTTTAGAACAGGGCCATTTTGGTGGATGGGTTGTTGGATAGTCAAACGGTGTCTGTTTGAGCTCAATTTTGGCAAGCAATTAGAAGACCCATGGATCTAGATGCCCACCAACAATTTGTGCATATTGAAACAGTAGTTTGTGTGATATGAATAGAAAACAAAAGGCTACATAATCAGTAATTTCTCTATTGACTGCGATCATCCTTTGCATTGGAAGGTTATGTTTGTAATGCATGCCAAGAACTTGCAATTGATAGGTATCTTGCTGTTAGACAACCCTCAATACCCTTGGGAAGACTAATTGCACCCCTATGTGCCTTGTTTTTGCCCTCTTAGATTGGCAATGCGTGAGCAATCAAGGTGTTCTACAAGTCAAATTGTGCCACTGCGAGTTGAAAGCATTTGGGAAGGTGTCAAACCACAGATTTTTGGATTATAGTTTTGAGGTATTGCTTGCCATTAGAATGGAAGCCTCAATGTCAAATATAGATCAAGAAGGCTAGTTTTGCCATAGTGCAAGTTAACCCAACTTATTACGCAACTGCACCACGAAGGAAAATTTTGCTCAACCTGCTTAGTAGTGAACTAGTTTCCTAGTTTGATGGATACTTGCAACTTTTGTTGTCTTTCAGACCTAGCTATCATCCTTTTGCGGTAACGGTTCTCTAGTGCTGATGTGTCTCTGGTACTTTATATGTGTTTTTACCCAAGAGATTGTATCTGATTCAAACCAGATAACTGTTGCCTTTGTATAAGAGAATCTTTTTAGGTGACATTTGGCAGAAATCTAGGACAGACAGAGTTAGCTATCACTTTCACTGTTCCCTCAATAGACTCAGATAATACAGTATTGGCATCAGAGAAAGAGAACTACACACATGGAGCAATATGTAGTTTTCCATAAGTTGGCATCTGAGTGAGTGAATAGTCTATGATCGGGATGGACATTATCTATTGGTTAGACGGTTTCTGATAGCTTCAAGAATGATTACCTCGTATATGGATCCAACCCTTATCAGAAGTTGTACATGTTATGCCACTAAAAAAAAGATGCTATGAGTAATTAGTCCATGCTCGTAGTACTCTCCGTGCACCGTGAACGAAGTACCATATTGTTTTGGATTCCTCCTAAAGTAACAATGCTTCATGGAAGTCAGTGAAGGAAATTCTTTAGACAAAAGTTTCTGTGTAGAGTGAGTGCCAGAAAGTTGTCTTACCCAATTAGCCTCTCTGCTACTTGAAGCTAAGTAGCCTAATGTGCTTGCAGATGTTGGAATTGGATAAAATGCTTCTCTTCCCTTGAAAAGTTTTTCGCACCGAATCTCGGGACGCGATTCTTTTAAGGGGGAGGGCTGTAACACCCTAGGTGTTTGCCACTAGTGAAGCAGTGGGTTTGAGCTCAAACATGATAGATTAAGTGGAGAGGACAATGTCAAGGTCAACCTATGCAGATGAGCCTAAACTAGAACTTGGATGTTGCACCATTGCTTTGCATATAGGCCATTTTCAAGATATATGCTTGGGTGGTGTTATTGCAATATCTTCATGTGTATCACCTTAGTACCTATCTATATTGGTCACTCAAAAAGTTTCATGAAGTTTGGAATCAAAAAGTCACATGAAATGATAAGTTATATCCTTGTTGGAATGACTTTACTAAGTGCGGGAATTGCATTATTAAGTGGATAGAAATATAGATCATCAACCAAACCTTGTAACCTTGCCCAAAAGACTCTAGATGGACTCTACAACAAAAGTCGTGAAAGGTTCGTGTTGAGCAAATGCCCCGAAAATGCTCCAATGGATCAAAAAGGATGATTTAAGTTTCATCGTGATCCTACTTTGGTCAAAGTATAACAGCAGTTTCTATATCAGTTTTGAGGTTGAACCTAAAATGAAAGTTGTAGTTCACTTCATGTAGAAGAAACTTTGTTTTTGGACCAAGAGCTAGATCAGCTTGGAAGCGAGTCTAATCGGTGCACAAAGATTGAATTTGCTGCAGTTTTCAGCACTTAGAATATTTCTAAGTCTGGAAATTCATCGACATCGGCATTGGCGTCTCGCGTTCTCCGAAATTTGTTAAGAATATCAAGTTGACCCAAAATTGAAAGTTGGAGTTTACATCTTGATGAAGAGCATACAAAAAGTTGAGTTCAGTTTGACGAAGTTTTGACCATCGAATGCAAGTTTCCATGACTGCCGTCAAGGTGTTGACACTGCAGTTTTGGCAACTAGTTAACTGCTAATCCGTTTCTCTAATGACCTTGGCTCCTTAATGAAAAACGTAGAGCTTCATGTGGGCTTCCAACTTCGTTTTTGGCTCATGGTCCAAATCGGCCCGGATCTGGCCCAAATCGGCGCCCCACCTTGCCCACGTCGTTGCACGCCTCGTGCTTGGCGCAATGCCAACGCGTCTTCCATGCACCAGAGCACGCCCCACCATGGCTGGACGCCGCAGCCACGCGTCTCTGCGCTCACTCGTGTCTTTATGAAGCATTATAGCGCCTCACTCGCCTCTCCACTCCCTTTCATTTCCCCTGGCTCCCTCTCCACCACTCTCTCCTCGCCATGGACGGGTCGGGCACCATGGCCGCCGGCCGTCAGCTCCAGGGCCAGCCCACCCTTGGCTAGTCGTCTCGGCTGCGCCCTTGACCGCGAGCACATGGTCAGGGCGTGCGTGCGGCCCCAAACCGCTGCCCCATGGCCGCTGGCACCTCGCCCCGCCTCGGCTGTAGTGCTTGCCATGCATGGCCGGGCTACGACGTTGGGTGAGCCGTTGCTAACCACGGCGCGGGCACGGCTGGCCACCTCGCCGGCGCGGTTGGCCCTTGCCGCCGGCCTTCCAGCAGCCGCTGGCCAGGCACCGCCCACAGCCGGTCATCGCCTCGCCGCCCTCGTGCCTGTGCGACCTCCCCTGCCGAAGCCGTCGTCTCTGCTCGATAGAGGAAGAAGAAGGAACCACGTGCAAATAGATTTTTTTTTTCTGGGTCCAGTTGCGAAGTTGTGACACATTTGAATAGTGCTCTTGGGGATCTATTCGCGAGGATTTTTATTTGTGAAAAACCCAGGGGCCTAACTGCCAAGTCGTGACTCATATGAATAGTGAAGCATAGTGCAGTTTTTCTTTTTCTTTTTGGAATAATAGCTGAATCTTGCATAATTCTTAGTAAATTGTAGAAAAATCGTAAAATAGCAAATGAGTACTTTTTGGAATCCTTGTGAAATTATCTATGCAGTAGATCTATAATATCACATGTTTTAGTTCAAAGTTTTCTCTGTAAAAATAGGTTTGTGCAGCTAGGTTTTTAATGCTAGTTATATTTGTCATTTTCGTAACTGCAGATCTAGGTCTCGAATTGAAGTGAAATTTTTGTGGCATGATACTCATATGATTTTTAATGTGTGGTAATTATTTCATGAATTTTGGTTGCCATATGGGTGAGTTATTAGTGTATCTTGCTCTCACATGAATTCTTGCAATAGCAATTTGTCTTTTTCATAGAGGTTGATATACATGTCCGAATGCCTTAAAATTTATATAGTAGACTACTGGGTGTATGTAAGAGATACTGTAATTTTTATAGATTTTATTATGGACTTTTGGTATATGTTTATTATTTCACCTTGCTATCTAAATAAATTAAGAAATGCATTAAAAGAATTTATTTAGTGATGAGAACTATGCTTTTTGGTGATCATTTAACATGCACTTTATGATGGTTACATTGGTTGTGGCCAAATGTATGTTTGCAATATAAGTTAATATTTATTCTTGCAATTGATGCTTTCCTAGACAGTTTCTGGGACTTTGGTAATTCCACCATGAAAATGATGTTTGATGAGAAACACGATTATAACAAAGTTGTAAATAACTCATTAATCTATCTTGTGTTAAATTTTGGTGGCATTTGGCCTTATAGTTGGTGAGTAATGACTGTTTCAAGTTAGGTTCCAGAAATAGTTGTTCTCTGGAATCTCTGGACAGATTCTGTAATTATGCATGTTTGACTTGGTTAACTTGAGAATCATGCTAAGATGATTAAAGATGAATTACGGACAACTTCATAAGCTTTCTATACTGTCTTGTTGCATGGATATTGGATTTGTATAAATCCAGTTATGATCCAAACATTTAGCTGTTGTTTGCAGTCCAGAATTTGTCAGATGCTAGTTATGGTTGTTTACTCCATATGTTGCTAAGTGTGGCTTATGCCCTTGATGGTCAAGTTAAGATACTTGTGATCTTGTCAAACTTGTGTTATTCTTGATGTGCTTGCCCTCTTTAATTGGTTGTGTGATGTTAGTTAATTAGCTTTTGGTGTCTATGTCTGAATCGTGTGTTTACTTGAATGATTATGTGATGCATCTTATGTTACCATTCATCATATTCATACACATGCATCTTGCATCTCATCTAGGTACGCTAGATGCACCACGTGAAGGATGAGATGTTGGAGCCAAACCTGAAGACGGTGTTTGGTGGACCTATCCCGAAGATGGAAAGACTAAGCAAGTGCCGGGATAGGAGATGCTCGCCAAGCGAGTGTCATCTGTCATCACTAACCTAAGTGTTCGATCTCAGGCAAGCCCCGGAGTATTCTAAGCCTCCTACTTTATAAAAACAATTGAGTATATATATGTTATATATGTATTGTTGCATTAAGTTATAGGAGTTGATTGGAAACACTTGCTGCATATATACCCTTTCCTTGTCCCATAAATATGTCTAAAATCATATTTTGGTTCAGGATCGAAAATATTGCTTAGCCCTGCTTAGACCGGTAGCGATCGGTGATTTCCGGTCACCTGCAATTATAGGTGGTTACGGGAATACTTTAGCTATGGAATGGATGATATCCTGGAAATAACCAAGTGTTGATGGATAATTGGAGACCGGGCTGAATAAGTATTGGGCAACCAGACAGGGTTCTGGGGTGCTTGTAGTTTCCGCCTATGTCGATTAAGGACCGACCGTTGTTGGGCCTCAGGTCATGTTGAACGCATGCCTCACATTTAGCTGGCCGGATAAAGTACCTTCCGACCGTGAAACTAGGAGATTATTGGGGCCGAGTGGATTGCCCGCAACGCACTGTACCAGAGCAGTAGTGGCAGGATACGGGGGCGCGATGATAAGGCCAAAGAGCAGTCGGGCGGCCCCCAGGTACATGTGGTTCCTGGCAAGCTCGCGACTTTACCTGAATGGTTGACTCGGTGACCAACACCTCACTTTAGCGGGTGAGTGAGGTTTGTGTGAGGAATAAATTACCAACTGGTTAATAATCGATTCGAATCGCCATCGTTCACTGGATAGTGAACACTTGACTCGAGTTACTGCATCGTAGTAATGATGATGGAACACGGGTGGTTATGTGGATGATGTTGGAAATGCTAAACCTGAGATGGTAACCTTTGATGTTAATGGTTAATCAAGTGATTGCTCTAGCATAGGTGCTTACTTAGATTAATCAGGTAAAAATTAAGTTGATGCTTATACTTTAAATAGTTCATAGATGATAACTTATGCTTTTCGCAAATGAGTCAAGCTAGCCCACTGAAAGAAAGCCTTGCATACTCCTTGGTGTCATATTATTTCTGGTTTATGACGGGTAAGTCTAGCTGAGTACCTTCTCGTACTCAGGGTTTATCCCCACTTGTTGCAGGTTATGATGTATCATGGCTACTGCAAGAATTGGGTGGCTCTTGCTGTAATGGCGGAGTGTGATCATGGGCATGATCCTTTTGAGCTATCTTGTCTCTCATGCTTTTGTTAGAATTTGACCTTGGTACTGGCATGTATTTGAATTAAGGTGATATTAGTTTTAAACTATTTTGCTTCCGCTACTTTTGAATTTGAGTTGTAATAACTCTACCGAACTCCGATATATGTTGAATTACTTATGAAATGGATGTAACATATGACCTGTTATGTTGGACCACTACGATCTTGGCTTGTATGTTGGTTGGTTTGAAATCCCTCATGATTCTATTGGACTACCGGAGTTATAGGAGCTTAAGTACGGGAATTTAATTGCTTCGGCGATTGTTTTTGTACTTTTGTTCTTATAATTTGGGCGGTTCCGTGACAGCCGGTGCCAAGCCCAGGTAAAAGAGTAGGGTGTGTTAAGGTCTGGTGAACCAACAGTAAAAACAGCCACTCTCATGGATTTGAAACCCATAAGAGATTCATTAGGGGCATAACCCTCTTAGCGACACGCTACATCGGAACCTGGGTGTGGTGTTAAATGGGGAAGGGCCGGGTCGTCATCCCCTTAGTGGCGCTTCGTATCATGACCCGGGTACGATGAAAAATGAGCAAGGGTTGGGTCGTCGTAACCTTAGTGGCGTGCTACATTTACACCCGGGTGTAGTGAAAAATGAGCAATGGTCTTCGCACTTCCCTCGATGGGTGCGATGGGTAAGGAAGCTAGCCGAGCCAACTAGGATTCGTCTAGGTAGCTAGAACGTAGGGTCCTTAACGGGTAAGTTAAGAGAGCTAGTCGATGCAGCAATTAGGAGGCGTGTAAATATTCTATGCGTTCAGGAGACTAAATGGAAGAGCCAGAAGGTGAAGGAGGTGGAGGTTACTGGCTTCAAACTTTGGTACACGGGGACAACATCGGGTAGGAATGGTGTAGGCATCTTGATCGATAGGAGCCTTAAGGATGGAGTCGTTGATGTTAGTGTAACACCCCTAGGTATTAAGCATGCATTCATATCCCAAATCATGAGCATTGCCTTTTCATACATGTTCATCATCGCATGCAATTTTAATTGGCATTAATTAAAATTGTGAGAACACATGTTTGAACCCTGAATTAGTAAAAATTCTAGCTAAGAATGGTAAAAATTTATTGTGCTATAACTCTAAATGACTTAGAATTAATTAACATGATTTTTAGAGCAAGTTTTGTATTCAAAATCTCCCCAAATTTTGCTTCTAAAAATATTCTAGAAAAATGAGTTTTCATTTAAAAATTTGACTTTAAATCACTAATTTTGAAAAGTTCCCTAAATGAAAGTTGTAAAGAATTAAATTTTGAACAACTTTTGTTTTGGGGGCAATTTGTGAAAATGTCTTTTTCATCTTCAAAATTTGAATTTGAATCAAATTATAAAATCTAGAAATGTATTTAGAAAAGAAAAAATGAATTTCTTACATTAACGGGCCGCCGCCTCCCTTCCGGCCCAACGGCCGAAGCCGGCCCGCGTCCGTGTCCGCGCCTGCCTCCGCTCGCCCCCCCACGCGCGCGACGCCGTGGCGCCGCGGCAGAAGCCAGCCGCCGCGTGGCCGTACGCTGCCGACACCGCGCGCCACGCGCCCTCCGGTGGCCCCCGCTGCCCGCGCTTACCCCCGCCAGAGCCGCATCCTCCCCCTCCACTCACTCATTCCTTCTCTCCTCACCTCACAGCAGCGAGCCAGCAGCAGCAGCCGCAGTCCCACCTCTGCCACCGCGCGCCATCGCCGGCGCTGCCGTTTCGGCCGTTCCGTCTCACCATCGACGCCTCCATCTTGCCCTGAGCTCCGCCTTTCCCTCGCGCAGCCAGTGCTCGCATCAGCTGCTCGTGGTAAGCCTCCTCTCCGCGTGAATTGCTCACCGGAGTTCCGGCCGAGCTCGCCGGAGCTTTCCGCTCCGTGGACCGCTCCTTTCCGCCCCACCTTTTTCCCTTCTAGCACGTGCATCTTGTTCGCCATGACTCACCGTTGCTCGAGCACCCTTCCGGTGCCCGTGGCATGGTCGGAGGTAGCCGGCCGGCGACCACCTGTGCCGTCGCTCCGCCATTGGCGACGACGAGCCTTTTCCCGAGCTCCTCCGGTCATGCCGATTGCACCAACGTGACCGCCTTGGCACGGGGATCACGATGGTGGTGACCTCACCGCCGGCGAGCTCACCGGCGGCGAGAACCGTGCGGTCAGCGTTTCCCCCTCCTCTATGTGGCTGACTCGTGGGGTCACGGGCCCACCTGTCTGCCTCCTCTCGCGCTCGCGTGTGCACTACACCGGGTGCACCTAGCATTTTCAGCGGCTGCAGTTAAAAAAATTTTCGAAAATGTTTTTTCAGAAATTGTTAAAAGGGTTTCTAAAATCCATAACTTGCTCACTTTAGCTCCAAAAATTGTGAAACAAATTTTGTAGTGTTTCTCATGAGTAGATCTACAGTTTAAAAATATTGTATGTCAAGTTTGAAATACTTTTCTGTAGGATTTTTATTTAATCACTAAAATTGCTATTTTCTTGTTAAATATGTAATAAATCATAGAAAGTTCAGAAAAATATGGTTCCACTTGCAATAATTTTATTTTATGATGTACTTGCTAGGAAAAATATATTCCATGCATGTTCTGTAGAAAAATCTTGATGTGTAGTACAAATGTTTAATATTGTTAATAATTGTTATTTTTGCTAGAGAGAAAAAGATGAATAAAACATGCATATAATAATTTTTCTATGGTGATTGTTTATTGTGTAGAATGTAGGGAAAATGTTAAATCTGTTGTTTGATACTTTTCATAGTATAAAGTATTTTTATGCTCATTTTTGGGCCCTATCTTGTTATTTTTGTGTAGGCAGTTCTAGTAATCCAAATGCAATGAAATTTTTGTGATATGCTAGATTAGATGATAGAAAGCTACTATAATTTTCTCAGATTTTTCTGTGCTACCAAAATAGGTGTTGCTGTTCAAACCTAGTTGCAATTAGGGTTTAATTAACCATGTTAATGCATGATTAGTTAATAAGTTTACTTTGGTGTATCTTTGAAGCATTTAATAAGATGTGCTGACTTAGCATAGTAGTAGTAGAAGAGAATGCAGTAGATGACATGTGCTTGTAGTATATGTTCTTGGATGATGTTGACTACCTTGTAGAAGAATTGTATTCCTACTTTATAAAATAAAGTAAACTTAATTATCTATATTTCATTCATCATAATCATTACATGTCATTTCTGCAGTGCACTTAGGCATGAGCACTTATACATATGCATCATACAGGATCACAGGAAGTAACTCAGGTAGCAGTCCCCGAGGAGCCGGAAGAGCAGCCCGAGGAGTAGGAAGTGCCCGAAGCCGACGAAGAGGTCGGTGAGGATCTTCCAGAGTGCCCAGACCACCGTCTGAGCTCTTTCGAGAGAGGCAAGACCCGGAGCATTTTTCTCCTCCGGTTTGCAAATATTTTATTAATGCTTACTTTAATTGATGCACTTATGTTTAGGAGTTGTTTGCAAACGTTGCTGCATTTACCTTGTTTACTCCGTTTGACCCTATCCTTGTCACCCTGTTATTCGCAGTCAAGTAATTGCTTAGCTTGCTTAGACCGGTAGAAGTCGGGTGATTTCCTGTCACCTGCGAGCTATAGGTGGTTACCTGGATCTGCTTGGGAAAATTTGTCATCTGAAAATAGCTAAGTGTTAATGTGAAATTGAGACCAGGCAGAAACTTGCAGGGTTTCAGACTGCAGTGTTTTCCGTCTGTGTCGATTAAGGACCGACCGTTGTTGGGCCTCGAGTCATGTTGAACGCATGCCTTACATTTAGCTGGCCGAATAATGTACCTTTCGACCGCGAAGCTAGGAGATTATTCAGGCCGAGTGGATTGCCCGCAACGCACTGTACCCGAGCAGTAGTGGCAGGATACGGGGGCGCGCTGATAAGGCCAAAAAGCAGTCGGGCGGCCCCAGGTACATGTGGTTCCTGGCAAGCTCGCGACTTTACCTGAATGGTTGACTCGGTGACCAACACCTCACTTTAGCGGGTGAGTGAGGTTTGTGTGAGGAATAATTTACCAGCTGGTTAATAATTAATTCGAATCGCCATCGTTCACTGGATAGTGAGCACTTGACTTGAGTGACTTCGTCGTAGTAATTCTGATGGAACACTTGGACAGTTATATGGTATATGACATGATTAAGGTTGTTAATGATCATTGGTTATCCTTACCTGTTTAATTACATGTTACTCTAGTATAGGTGCAAATGTAGTTGATAGGTTAACAAAGATTTAACTTGATGCAAAGCCTTTGGAAAGATTATTTAAACGATAACAATGCCTTTTTGCAAAAGAGTCAGCTACCCCACTAGAAAGTCTGTCATGATCCTTGGTGTCTTTTATTTTTGGTTCTGTCAGGTAAGTCTAGCTGAGTACCTTCTCATACTTAGGGCTTTGTTCCCACTTGTTGCAGAGGGGCAGATGTATTATGGCTACTGTATCAACTGCCTTTATCCTGCAATGGGAGAAGCTTAAGACCATGGACGATGGTCATTCACTACATCTCGTCTGATGCTTTTGTTGGAAGATGATTCTGAGCTGGCACTGTATTTTGAACTCTGTGTGAGTGTGTGTTTTGAACTAAATGCTTCCGCTACTTTCATTTGAAACTGGTTTGTAATAACTATGTTTAAACTCTGATGTATTTGCGACTTGAACTTTTATGTAACTTGTGATGGTGACCGCTGAACTTATTACGATCTTAGCTGGTATGTAAGTTGGTTTAAAATCCGTCGTGATTTCACGGACTACCGGGTTATACGGGCTTAAGTTTGTTAAATCGTCTGCTCGGTGGATGATTTTCTTACTTAATCTCGTATAATTGGTCGGTTCTGTTACAGTTAGGAGGCAAGGCGACCGGATTATCTTGGCCAGGTTGGTAGTTGGAGATTCGGCTTTGAATGTGATAAGTGTCTATGCCCCTCAGGTAGGTCTTAGCGAGGGCACCAAGAGGCAGTTTTAGGAAAATCTTGATAGCATGGTTAGTACCGTGCCTATCAACGAGAAACTCTTCATAGGAGGAGACCTTAATGGCCACATGGGTGCGATAAATGTAGGTTTCGAGCGGATGCACGGGGGGTTTGGGTATGGTAGTAGGAATCAAGAGGGGGAGGATGTTTTGAACTTCGCGTTGGCCTATGACTTGTTGATAGCGAACACCCCCTTTAGGAAGAGGGAATCCCATCTAGTGATCTTTCATAGTGGACAATACTTGGGCCAGATCGACTTTATCCTTACAAGGAGGGAGGATAGATATGCTTGCTTTGATTGTAAGGTGTTACCTGGGGAGTGTGTTGTCCCTCAACACAAGCTTGTGGTGGTGGACTTTCGCTTTCGGGTACGTGTTCACCGAGACAAACAGGCCAAGATTACGAGAACGAAGTGGTGGAAGCTTAGAGGAGAAGCAACACAAACATTTAAGGAGAGGTTGCTAGGCGAGGGGCCTTGGGAAGAAGGAGAAGATGCCAACGACATGTGGCTAAAGATGGCAACATGTGTCCGAAAGGTGGCTTCGGAAGTGTTTAGCGTGAGTAGGGAAGGCAAACGGGAAGCGAAAGACACCTGGTGGTGGAATGACGAGATGCAAAGGGTTATTAGGGACAAGAAGGAGTGTTTCAAGTGCCTCTACCATGACAAGAGTGCAGCCAACATCGAGGGCTATAAAATAGCGAAGAGGGTTGCAAAGCGAGCTGTGAGTGTAGCAAAAGGTCAGGCGTATGATGACCTTTATCAGCGGCTAGGCACGAAGGAAGGGGAGAAGGACATTTATAGGATGGCTAGGATTCGTGAGAGGAAAACAAGGGACATCAATCAAATAAAATACATCAAGGATGGGACAAATCGACTTCTGGTGAAGGATGAGGAGATTAAGGACAGATGGAGAGAGTACTTTGACAAGTTGTTTGTAACAGAACCACCCAATTATATGAGATTAAGTAGGAAAATCATCCAACGGGAGGACAATTTAATAAACTTAAGCCCGTATAACCCGGTAGTCCGTGAAATCTCGACGGATTTCAAACCATTTCATATAACAGCCAAGATCGTACTAAGTTTAGCGGTCACCATCATAAGTTACATAAAAGTTCGTGGCATAAAATACATCAGAGTTTAAACATAGTTATTACAAACCAGGTTCAAATAAATGTAGCGGAAGCGGTAGTTCAAATCACGCACACACACAGTATTTTGAAATAAAGTGCCAACTTGTGATCATCTCTAGCAAAAGCATCAAACGAGAAGTAGTGAATGACCATTGCCCATGGTCCTAAGCTTCGCCCATCGCAGGATAGAGGCAGTTGATACAGTAGCCGTAATACATCTGCCCATCTGCAACAAGTGGGAACAAAGCCCTGAGTACGAGAAGGTACTCAGCTAGACTTACCCGACAGAACCAAAATAAAATGACACCAAGGATCATGATAGGCTTTCTAGTGGGGGTAGCTGACTCATTTGCAAGAAAAGCATTTTCAACTTAACAATTCTTTTCTAAAAGTATGCAGTAATTTAATCATTATTACCCTGTCAACTATGTTTGCATCTGTGCTAGAGTAACATGTAATTAAGCAGGTAGGGATTACCATTGATCATTAACAATAGTTACCATGTCATCTTCCACATAACTATCCAAGTGATTCATCAATATTACTACGATGAAGTAGCTCAAGTCAAGTGTTCACTATCTAGTGAACGATGGCGATTCGAATCGATTATTAACCAGCTGGTAATTTATTCCTCACACAAACCTTACTCACCCGCTAAAGTGAGGTATTGGTCACCGAGTCAACCATTCAGGTAAAGTCGCGAGCTTGCCAGGAACCACATGTACCCGGGGCCGCCCGACTGCTCTTTGGCCTTATCATCGCGCTCCCGTATCCTGCCACTACTGCTCCGGTACAGTACGTTGCGGGCAATCCACTCGGCCCGAATAATCTCCCAGCTTCGCAGTCGAAAGGTACATTATTCGGCCAGCTAAATGTGAGGCATGCGTTCAACATGACTCGAGGCCCAACAACGGTCGGTCCTTAATCGACACAGACGGAAAACACTACAGTCCGAAACCCTGCAAGTTTCCGCCCGGTCTCAATTCATTTTGACACTTAGTTATTTTCATATGACATACTTTCACATAGATCCAAGTAATCTCCTAGAGCTCGCGGATGACAGGCAATCACCCGACTTCTACCGGTCTAAGCAAACTAAGCAATTATTTGACTGCGAACACCAGGGTGACAAGGATCGGTAAAGCAAGGTGAAACAAGGTATAATGCAGCAACGGTTGCAAACAACTCCTAAACTTAATGCAACAGTTTAAGTAAAGTCAATAATAAATTATTTGTAAACCAGGAGAGAAATGCTCCGGGGCTTGCCTCTCTCAAAAGAGCTCGGACGGTGGTCGGGGCACTCTGGAAGATCTTCACCGACCTCCTCTTCGGCTTCTGGCACTTCCTGCTGCTGCACCTCGAGCTGCTCCTCTGGCTCCTCGGGTATGACGACTGGATTCTCGGTTTGCGATCCTGTATGATGTAATGCACGTCAGTGAATATGCAAACGTGCATCGAAGGAGATGAATGCAATGGATATGTTGAAATGCAAGGTAGTCAACATCATCCAAGAAACTATACTACAAGCACATGTCATCTACTGCATTCTCTTCTACTACTAATATGTTAAGTTAAAATATCTTATGAAATGCTTCAAAGATACACCAAAGCAAAGTTTACTAACTAATCTTGCATCAAAGATTGAATGTAAACCCTAGTTAGCCCTAGGCTTGAACATCAACATATATTTTGGTAGCACAGAAAAATCTTAGAAAATTACAGTGGATTACTAACATCAATTCTAGCATGCCACAAAATTTTCATTGCATTTGGATTATTAGAACTATCTATACAAAAATAACAAGCTAAGGCCTAAAAACGAGCATGAAAATACTTTGCATTATGAAAAGTATCAAACAATAGATTTAGTAATTTTCCTACTTTCTACACAGTAAATAATCACGGTAAAAAATTATTACTTGCATGTTTTATTCACATTTATTTAATTAACAAAAATAGCAAATACTAGTGATAGAAAGCATTTGAACTACACCTACACATTTTTCTACAGAACAGGCATGATATAAAATTTTTCTAGCAAGTACATGGCACAAAAAGATTAACAAACTTGGAATCACATTTTTCTGATTTTTCTATGATTTATTAAGCATTTATCAAGAAAACAGCCATTTCAATAATTAAATAAAAACTCTACAGAAAAGTAATGAAATATTGACATGCAATATTTTTATATTGTAGATCTGATTCCAATGAGTCCATAGAAATTTATTTCACAATTTTTAGAACTGAAATGACTACAAAAACATTTTTCAAAGTATTTTTCATCATGAATAATAAAAGAAAACAGAAATTGATTTTCATTATTGGTACTGGGCCGGCCCGTGGAAGTCAACCGGCCCATGGCCGTTTTCGGCCTGCGTGGCCCGAGCGCGAGGGAGGGGAAGACGGCCCAGCAGGGCGTCAGCCCACTGCCACTCGGCCAGGCCGGCCCTGTTGGCTGGCGGAGGCAGAGGCCTCGCCAGTGTGTGCGCTGGCACGGCGGCTCGGCTCGGCCACGAGGCCGGCGGCCATCTCTGGCCACGGTAGGGCGAGCTGGCGAGCGCACGGGATATGCGAGGAGACAGCAAGTGCGGTAGGGTAGCTAGGCTAGGCTGGAGAGGAGAACGAAGATGACTTCCATGGCGGCCGAGCACGGCGGCGCCATGGCCGTCGGTGGCGAGGCGCGGCGAGGCTCAACCTGTGCTCGGAAGGCGGCGCAAGCTCGAGCGCGACTTGAAGGAGGGTGAGGCGGAGTTGCGGGCGGGAGGAATCGGGGAATGGCGCGGTGGTGCGGGAGCTCGACGCCGGCGGAGCTGCGGGCGCGGCGAGGGCAGAGCTTGGGGCTCTCGGCTCTGGAGGAGAAAGAAGGCAGCTCGGGCAGAAGTGAGCGAGCGCACGGGCACCAGCAGTTGAAGGCGGGCGCGTGGGCGTGAGGTCAGGCCACGGCTGCCGCGCGGCGGGTGACACCGGCACATGGTCGCCACGCGGCGGGAGTTCTCTATCGCGGCGGACAGCGAGGCGCGGGGCGAGCGGGAAGAGGAGGAGGAGGCCGAGCGGACGTGGGCCAGGCCGCCTGCGTTGCGCGGGCACGCGCGCGCGTGGGAGTGGCGCAGGCTGTTTCGGCCAGCGGGCTGAAACCGAGGCGGCGGCCTGCTTAGGTTAGGTTTTGATTTTTTTTAAATTTCTATTTTCAACAAATTTCAAATATAGTTTTCAAACCTTATTTTGAGCAAGAAAAGGACCTTTTCTGAAAATGACCCAAAAATAAAAGTTGCTTAGAATTCAATTCTCTACAACTTTGATTAAGGGGCCAACTCAAAATTCCCCACAGATTTTGAATTTGAGAATAAAAGCTAAAATAGGGAGTATTTTTCAATATTTTTAGAATACATTTTTGAAACCAGTTTTTAACAAAACTTTGAGTAATTTAGTTGCTCCAAAAATTTGACCTATAATTCTAAGTGATATAAAATTTGTAGTTGCACAATTTTGATGAAAGGTAATTAGCATATTAATATATTACATCACGAATACCATTTTTCCAAGCTTTTATTTCACTCAGGTTATAATCTTACCATACATGATTATGAATGATATGAAATGTCATGCTTATGATTGCAATGCAAATGCTTGCGTAACACCGGGGTGTTACAACCCTCCCCTTATAAAAATCTCGTCCCGAGATTTGAGTTACGAACCATTTATTATAAAAATCTTCGTATGCTTTTTGTAGGTATTCACTCATTTCCCAAGATGCATCCCCTTTATCATGATGACTCCATTGTATCTTATATGTTTTCACTACACTGTTTCGAGTAGCCATTTCTTGGGAATCTAAAACTCGAATTGGCTGCTCACGATACACCAGATCTGACTTAAGTTTTATGCCTCGAGGTTCAATTCTTTCCTCTAGAACGCGCAAACATTTCTTGAGATGTGATACGTGAAAAACTAGGAATATAGCACCCATTGCTTCTGGTAATTCCAATTTGTACGCCACTGGACCCTTTCTTTCTAAGATTTTGTAGGGTCCTACAAATCTAGCGGCAAGCTTTCTGCGTATTCCAAACCGCTTCTTCTTTATTGGCGTGACTTTTAGATAAACATAATCACCAACTTCGAACACAAGCGGTCTCCTTCTCTTATCCGCATAACTTTTCTAACGTGACTGAGCTGCTCTCATATTTTGCTGAATAATATGAACTTTCTTTTCGACTTCTTCCATGAAGTCAATACCATAATACCTTCTTTCCCCTAGCTCAATCCAATTTAAAGGTGTTCTACACTTTCGGCCATACAGAGCCTCAAAAGGTGTCATCTTGATACTTTCTTGATAGCTATTATTATACGTGAACTCTGCTAAGGGTAACCACGACTCCCATGAACCTCTGGAAGACAACACACAAGCTCTTAACATATCTTCTAAAACAACATTAACTCTTTTAGTCTGACCATCTGTTTGAGGATGATAGGTAGTGCTACGAATCAGACTAGTCCCCAAACCTTTGTGCAAATGCTCCCAAAAGTGAGCAGTGAACTGTGACCCTCTGTCAGACACTATAGTCTTCGGTATGCCATGCAATCTCACAATCTCCGCAATATACTTCTCGGCATATTGAGGTGGTCTATAATCTGTCTTAACAGGCAAAAAGTGGGCTGTCTTGGTAAGACGATCCACGATTACCCAAATCGAATCATGGCCTTTCTGAGTAGTGGGCAAACCCGTGATGAAATCCATACTTATATCATCCCACTTCCAACTAGGTACTGACAAAGGTTGCAACAATCCGGTAGGTTTCATGTGAATAGCTTTCACTCGACAACATATGTCACATCTGGCTACATAAGCTACAATTTCCTTCTTCATCTTTATCCACCAATAGCGAGGTCTTAGTTCTTGATACATTTTACTACTACCAGGATGAATATATAACTTTGAAAGGTGAGCCTCATCCATAAGTTTATTCTTAAGCTCTCCATCTTTAGGAACAACAAGACAGTCATCAAACCATAGCACATCATGTTCATCCAATCTAAAGTACTTGGATGGTTCTTCTTTAATCTTTTCCTTGATATGGAATATCCCTTTATCGGTTTTCTGGCCTTCTATTATCTTACTCTCCAAAGAACAACTAATCTGAATACTGTGTAACACTTCAGGATGCATTAGATCAAAACCATCTTTGAGCAAAGGTTACGCATTCAGGCAATGTGACTTTCTACTCAAAGCATCTGTCACTACATTGGCCTTTCCAGGATGGTATTGCACATTCAAATTGTAATCTTTGATCAATTCTAACCATCTTCGCTGTCTCATGTTCAATTCAGGTTGGGTGAAGATGTACTTGAGACTCTTGTGATCGGTGAAAATATTGCACACATTACCAAGTAAGTAATGTCTCCAAATTTTCAAGGCATGCACTACGGCAGCAAGTTCAAGATCATGCGTCGGATAGTTGATCTCATGTTTTCTCAATTGTCGGGAGGCATAAGCAATGACTCTTCCTTCTTGCATAAGAACACAGCCTAATCCTATTTTTGATGCGTCGCAAAACACATCAAAATGTTTCTCAATGTCCGGTTGCGCAAGAACTGGAGCAGTGGTCAACCGTTTCTGCAAGGTGTGGAAAGCTGTCTCACACTCCTCTGTCCACACAAACTTATGATCTTTCTGTAACAGACTCGTTATCAGCTTGGCAATCTTCGAGAAATCTGGTATAAAACGACGATAGTAACCAGCTAAACCCAAGAAACTTCTAACTTCAGAGATTGTGATTGGTGTCTTCCAATCCATAACCTCTTGCACTTTACTTGGGTCTACGGATACTCCATTTTTCGACAGAATGTGACCAAGGAAAGGAACTTTCTTCAACCAAAATTCACACTTGCTAAACTTAGCATACAACTTATGATCTCTCAGTCTGGTTAAGACGATTCTCAGATGCTCTTCATGATCTTTCTCATTCTCAGAGTATACTAGAATGTCATCAATGAAGACAACTACAAACTTGTCCAACTCTGATATGAAAACTGTATTTATCAGATACATGAAATATGCAGGAGCATTTGTTAAGCCAAAAGACATAACAAGATACTCGTACAACCCGTATCTGGTAGAAAAGGCGGTTTTCGGGACATCTTGCGGCCTAATCTTTATCTGATGATACCCTCATCTTAGGTCTATCTTGGAGAACACTCTAGCTTTAGCCAACTGATCAAACAAAATGTTGATATGAGGCAAAGGATATTTATTCTTGATAGTTACCGCATTAAGAGGTCGATAATCCACACACATTCTTAGAGTACCCTCTTTCTTTTTCTTCACGAACAAGGCAGGACATCCCCATTCAGACTTACTCGGTCAGATAAACCCCTTCTTTAATAATTCTTCCAGTTGCTTCTTTAGCTTAGCTAACTCATCCGGAGGTATCCGATAGGGTCTCCTTGAAATAGGAGCTGTCCCGGGGATCAACTCAATTCCAAACTCAACATCTCTATCTGGAGGAAGGCCAGGTAACTCGTCTGGAAACACATCTAGGAACTCACACACTACCGGGATCTGGTGGATAGGAACAATTTCCATGGCACAGGTCACACTCACAAGGTCTGTTCTTCTAGGCAATGGTACCAGGAAAGTACCCTCTGCCTGGGGATCCTTAAGGGTAAGCATCCGACTGCTTGTATCTATGACTGCCCCCCAGTTCTTCATCCAGTTCATTCCTATTATTACATCCAAAACTAGTCCATGCACAACTACCAGGTTCACTCGAAACTTTCGACTACCTAACTCAAGGGTTGCCCCTCTAACCATCAGATTGGTTAACACATCAGCCCCTGCCGAACTTATGCGATAACCATAACTCAATTCTGTGCATAGTTGTTCATGCTTCCGTGCAAATGCTTGACTCATAAAAGAATGCGAGGATCTAGAATCAAATAGAACAACTGCAGGGTGATGGTTAATAAGAAACTTACCAGCAGTTATAGGCTCTCCCTCAGGAATCTCATCAATGGTGGTATGGTGTACACGGGCAGTGTAAGTCTATTGCTTCTTTTTAGGCGGATAAGGGCAGAACTTTGAAAAGTGGCCTAGCTGACCACAATTGTAGCAGGGCCCTTTCACTGTACCAGCAGATCCTATAGCTCCCTTGGAGTTGCTCTGTTCTGCAGCTGCGGTGATCTTTGTTGGCAGCACGGCCATCTTGTACGGCTTCTGTGGTCCCTTGTAGTTCTGGGTTTTATGCTGTGGCGGCCTGAACCTTGCACCAGGTGCGGACGGACGATAAGAAAGATGATTTGCAGTGACAACTCTAGACTAGGATGGTCCTGACTCAAACACCCTCTTGCAATTCTTGGATGCAGTGTAGGCGTTGTTGTTCTTTTCTTGTTTCAAACAATCACTGACAAAGTCATTGAATCTGGTGCGGGTATTGGTACCCACATGCTTCATCATCTTCAGACTTAACCCTCTCTTGAAACTAGCAATTCTCTTTGCATTTGTGTCGACCATGTCTGGAGCATAGCGGCACAAGTTGTTAAAGGCATGCAGATACTGGGTCACAGTCTTGGTACCCTAATTTAAGGCCAAGAACTCTTCGAGCTTCATCTCAACCAACCCTGGGGGAATATAAACTCCCCTAAATGCTTCAGTGAATTCTCTCCAAGTAATCAGGGCATTGGGAGGAAAGGTGGTGCGGTGATGCTTCCACCACATCCCTGCCGGTCCCTGTAGCTGATGTGCAGCATATTCTGTTTTCAGAACTTCTGTCAGCCTCAACACACGGAACTTATCTTCTATAGTGTTGATCCATTCTTCAGCGTCAAGTGGCTCGGCTGCTTCCTTAAAAATAGGTGGCCTAGTATCCATGAAATCCTTGAAGTTGTTGTACTAGTTCACCCCATGGCCACCACCTTGATTATTTCCTCTATGAACATTTTCAGCGATGGTACGCAGAAAATCTTCCATATTCCTCTGTGATTGCTCGGTGTTGCGCTGGCTTCTAAGGAATTGTGCGAAGAATACCTCTGCAGTGAGCGGTGGAGGAGGGGGCAATTGTGGCTCTAGCTGTGGCTCCTGGTGGTTGACATTGTTTGCACCACCCCCACCAGCCCCTGCACCGTTGCCACCAGTTTCAGCGGCCTCATACGTGGCACGGCGAGTGTTTGCCATCTGCATATTTCAGCAACAAGTAATAATTGAGCGAAGTTGTAGTAATTGTATTCGAATGAACAATCATGCCATACTGAATTTATTGGAGAGAACAAGTCATACAATAAAACAGAGGCACAATAATCACATTCTAATTAAAACAACATCACTAATCAAATTACTTTGAATGTAACATCGTGTTCCATACAACCACGTTGCCAGCATACATACACTGGACTTTTATGCGTTCGAGCATCGCATACACAACCAAGATCCAAAAGATCGCCAGTCTCAAGATCGAACAAGATACAACACGATACATGAAAACCAAAAGAAGGCCATCGCGACAGAGCCTATCACTAACGCAAGGCAACTAGCCTACTCCTCGGGGCCGTCTTTGAGGTCGAAGGCGTCACCATCGCTACCATCAGTAGCGGCGTCGTCGTCGACGTCCATCTGGGCGGCGTCTGGAGGAGCATACGGGCCCAACCCATTGTAGAGGGCATGAAACTCTTCATGCAAGTTAGCATTATACCCTTCTAGCTCCTCGACCCTCTGCCTCAGAAGGTCCCTCTCGTTTCAGGCTTCATTCCTTTCCTGCACTAGCTGTCCCATCATGCGGTCTGCATTTCTGTTGGCCTGAGTCAATGTCTGCACCCGCTGCATGGCACTCTCACCTCTCTCGAGAGCCTGGTCTCGCTGCAAGCTCATGTTGGCCAACTGCTCCTACAAGCTAGCTATAGCACGTGCTTGCTTCTTCTTCTGCTTCCTTGCTTCAAGCCGGTCATCACCACGCAGACCAGTCAAGGTCCAAAAGGTACTCTCAAGACCCTGGTATGCTCTGATGGCTGCATACATGGCACTCATGGCGTGGTTGTCGCTAGCCCGTCCTTCACTTGGGCCTCTAACCAGGGCACTCCCTTGCGGTTGCACCCAAATGGCATCACGAGGATCATCTCTCAGGAAAGTACCGGCCAAAGCTGCTGCCAACTCATTAGGAAACCTGCCCATTATGTCTCGGATGACGCAAAAGGTTGCGCCCTCTACACCCTCAACTGGAGTGCGTCCTTCAAACTCCAAATGCCAACCATCCCATTCTGGCGCATCACCAAGAGCAGGGACAGTGATTTCCACTACCGCAAGTCCATCCTCAGCTAACTGGCTCTCACTCTAGGAGTACACCGGCTCTTGACCCTCTAGGTACCCCACATCATGGAGCACTCTCCAAAGCAAGGTGGGCATGCCAAACTCGCTTAGAAAAGTGTCTGTGCTGCGGCGCTGCCGTGGGGCCATCTGGCGACGGGGTGCTCTTCCGCTAGTGGACTTACGGGCAGTCTGCTTCGTGCGGGCCATCTGTAGCACAAGTTTTAATTACCCGGTGAGAACATATTTTAAGTTGATGTCACTTTTATCAAACTGGGATAATCCTTTTATAAGGGGAGGAATGCATGTTATGAATGAAATGCACAGGCAGTATGAGGCATGCACGAGTCTTACGTTCTCACAAATTTAGAAAATAAAGACATCTAACGATGAATTCGGTGGCATACAAACGATCTCTCATATACGTAACTAATTCGATCTACACGATAAACGCTGTTATGTACCTGCAGAAAATTCATTTCAGCCCATTCCCCATGAATGCATGAAAGCAGTAAATCTACCTACACGCTCTACACGAATCCCCAGATGCGTGTACAATGGTAGTATCTACCCAAACACATCGTCCTATTGACGGCATCGCATCAACGGACGGAACACCCACACATGCGATACTTTCATAAAAATATGTGTCAAATATGTAATTATTCTAGTATCATATAAGCACTCTCCCTAGATCGGCGGTGTATCCGATCATGCTCTCACAGCTCACACTTACCAAAGCGTAGAGGTAATTGATCCATACATTACCACTCAATTAAGTGGCACTCATACAATAGCACGCCGTATGAGCAACGAAAGAGAAATATGGTGCAAGAACCCCAAGTTAGTACTTAAATAGCCACCTATAGTCCTTAACTGGGCATACAGGATATGACCACTGGCACACCTTTAGTTTTAAAATCACACTTTTTAACAAAATTTTTGTTTTAAATACACTTATGAATAGTAATCACGCTAAACCATGCTCCGATACCAGCTGTAACAGAACCGCCCAATTATACGAGATTAAGTAGGAAAATCATCCAACGGGAGGACAATTTAACAAACTTAAGCCCGTATAACCCGGTAGTCCATGAAATCTCGACGGATTTCAAACCATTTCACATAACAGCCAAGATCGTACTAAGTTTAGCGGTTACCATCATAAGTTACATAAAAGTTCGCGGCATAAAATACATCGGAGTTTAAACATAGTTATTACAAACTAGGTTCGAATAAAAGTAGCGGAAGCGGTAGTTCAAATCACGCACACACACAGTATTTTGAAATAAAGTGCCAGCTTATGATCATCTCCAGCAAAAGCATCAGACGAGAAGTAGCGAATGACCATTGCCCATGGTCCTAAACTTCGCCTATCGCAGGATAGAGGCAGTTGATACAGTAGCCGTAATACATCTGCCCATCTGCAACAAGTGGGAACAAAGCCCTGAGTATGAGAAGGTACTCAGCTAGACTTACCCGATAGAACCAAAATAAAATGACACCAAGGATCATGATAGGCTTTCTGGTGGGGGTAGCTAACTCATTTGCAAGAAAAATATTTTCAACTTAACAATTCTTATCTAAAAGTATGCAGTAATTTAATCATTATTACCCTGTCAACTATGTTTGCATCTGTGCTAGAGTAACATGTAATTAAGCAGGTAGGGATTACCATTGATCATTAACAATAGTTACCATGTCATCTTCCACATAACTATCCAAGTGATTCATCAATATTACTACGATGAAGTAGCTCAAGTCAAGTGTTCACTATCCAGTGAACGATGGCAATTCGAATCGATTATTAACCAGCTCGTAATTTATTCCTCACACAAACCTCACTCACCCGCTAAAGTGAGGTATTGGTCACCGAGTCAACCATTCAGGTAAAGTCACGAGCTTGCCAGGAACCACATGTACCCGGGGGCCGCCCGACTACTCTTTGGCCTTATCATCGCGCCCCCGTATCCTGCCACTACTGCTCCGGTACAGTGCGTTGCGGGCAATCTACTCGGCCCGAATAATCTCCCAGCTTCGCAGTCGAAAGGTACATTATTCGGCCAGCTAAATGTGAGGCATGCGTTTAACATGACTCGAGGCCCAACAACGGTCGATCCTTAATCGACACAGACAGAAAACACTACAGTCCGAAACCCTGTAAGTTTCTGCCCGGTCTCAATTCATTTCGACACTTAGTTATTTTCATATGACATACTTTCACATAGATCCAAGTAATCTCCTAGAGCTCGTGGATGACAGGCAATCACCAGACTTCTACCGGTCTAAGCAAACTAAGCAATTATTTAACTGCGAACACCAGGGTGACAAGGATCGGTAAAGCAAGGTGAAACAAGGTATAATGCAGCAACGGTTGCAAACAACTCCTAAACTTAATGCAACAGTTTAAGTAAAGTCAATAATAAATTATTTGCAAACCGGGAGAGAAATGCTCCGGGGCTTGCCTCTCTCAAAAGAGCTCGGACGGTGGTCGGGGCACTCTGGAAGATCTTCACCGACCTCCTCTTCGGCTTCTGGCACTTCCTGCTGCTGCACCTCGAGCTGCTCCTCTGGCTCCTCGGGTATGACGACTGGGTTCTCGGTTTGCGATCCTGTATGATGTAATGCACGTCAGTGAATATGCAAACGTGCATCGAAGGAGATGAATGCAATGGATATGTTGAAATGCAAGATAGTCAACATCATCCAAGAAACTATACTACAAGCACATGTCATCTACTGCATTCTCTTCTACTACTAATATGTTAAGTTAAAATATCTTATGAAATGCTTCAAAGATACACCAAAGCAAAGTTTACTAACTAATCTTGCATCAAAGATTGAATGTAAACCCTAGTTAGCCCTAGGCTTGAACATCAACATATATTTTGGTAGCACAGAAAAATCTTAGAAAATTACAGTGGATTACTAACATCAATTCTAGCATGCCACAAAATTTTCATTGCATTTGGATTATTAGAACTGTCTATACAAAAATAACAAGCTAAGGCCTAAAAACGAGCATGAAAATACTTTGCATTATGAAAAGTATCAAACAATAGATTTAGTAATTTTCCTACTTTCTACACAGTAAATAATCACGGTAAAAAATTATTACTTGCATGTTTTATTCACATTTATTTAATTAACAAAAATAGCAAATACTAGTGATAGAAAGCATTTGAACTACACCTATACATTTTTCTACAGAACATGTATGATATAAAATTTTCCTAGCAAGCACATAGCACAAAAAGATTAACAAACTTGGAATCATATTTTTCTCATTTTTCTATGATTTATTAAGTATTTATCAAGAAAACAGCCATTTCAATAATTAAATAAAAACTCTACAGAAAAGTAATGAAATATTGACATGCAATATTTTTATATTGTAGATCTAGTTCCAATGAGTCTATAGAAATTTATTTCACAATTTTTGGAACTGAAATGACTACAAAAACATTTTCCAAAGTATTTTTCATCATGAATAATAAAAGAAAACAGAAATTGATTTTCATTATTGGTACTGGGTCGGCCCGTGGAAGTCAACCGGCCCGTGGCCGTTTTCAGCCTATGTGGCCCGAGCGCGAGGGAGGGGAAGACGGCCCAGCAGGGCGTCAGCCCACTGCCACTCGGCCTGGCCGGCCCGGCTGGCTGGCGGAGGCAGAGGCCTCGCCGGTGTGCGCGCTGGCGCGGCGGCGCAGCTCGGCCATGAGGCCGGCGGCCATCTCCGGCCATGGCAGGGCGAGCTGGCGAGCGCACGGGATATGCGAGGAGACGGCGAGTGCGGTAGGGTAGCTAGGCTAGGCTGGAGAGGAGAACGAAGATGACTTCCATGGCGGCCGAGCACGGCGGCGCCATGGCCGTCGGTGGCGAGGCGCGGGGAGGCTCAACCTGTGCTCGGAAGGCGGCGCAAGCTCGAGCGCGACTTGAAGGAGGGCGAGGCGGAGTTGCGGGCGGGAGGAATCGGGGAATGGCGCGGTGGTGCGGGAGCTCGACACCGGCGGAGCTGCGGGCGCGGCGAGGGCAGAGCTTGGGGCTCTCGGCTCTGGAGGAGAAAGAAGGCAGCTCGGGCGGAAGTGAGCAAGCGCACGGGCACCAGCAGTTGAAGGCGGGCGCATGGGCGCGAGGTCAAGCCACGGCTGCCGCGCGGCGGGCGACACCGGCACATGGTCGCCAGGCGGCGGGAGTTTTCTGCCGCGACGGACAGCGAGGCACGAGGCGAGCGGGAAGAGGAGGAGGAGGCCGAGCGGACGCGGGCCGGGCCGCCTGCATTGCGTAGGCGCGCGCGCGTGGGAGTGGCGCGGGCCGTTTCGGCCAACTGGCCAAAACCGAGGCGGCGGCCTGCTTAGGTTAGGTTTTGATTTTTTTTAAATTTCTATTTTCAACAAATTTCAAATACAGTTTTCAAACCTCATTTTGAGCAAGAAAAGGACCTTTTATGAAAATGACCCAAAAATAAAAGTTGCTTAGAATTCAATTCTCTACAACTTTGATTAAGGGGCCAACTCAAAATTCCCCACAGATTTTGAATTTGAGAATAAAAGCTAAAATAGGGAGTATTTTTGAATATTTTTAGAATACATTTTTGAAACCAGTTTTTGACAAAACTTTGAGTAATTTAGTTGCTCCAAAAATTTGACCTATAATTCTAAGTGATATAAAATTTGTAGTTGCACAATTTTGATGAAAGGTAATTAGCATATTAATATATTACATCACGAATACCATTTTTCCAAGCTTTTATTTCACTCAGGTTATAATCTTACCATACATGATTATGGATGATTTGAAATGTCATGCTTATGATTGCAATGCAAATGCTTACGTAACACCGGGGTGTTACATTATTTAATGGGGAGAATGAGGGTTCTGCCCTTAGGTTGGATGACTCATTTGATGATACCAACAGACGCTTTGTGAGGAGAATTCAAGAGGCAGAGATCGTGGAGGCTTTGAAGAGGATGAAAGGAGGTAAAGCGATGGGCCCTGATGGTATCCCCATTGAGGTGTGGAGATGCCTAGGCGACAGAGCGATAGTATGGTTAACTAAGCTTTTTAACCTTATTTTTGGTCTAACAAGATGCCAGAAGAATGGAGAAGTATATTAATACCTATCTTCAAGAACAAGGGAGATGTTCAAAGTTGTACTAACTACTGAGCCATACAATGAAGCTTTGGGAGAGGGTTATCGAGCATCGTCTAAGGAGAGTGACAGGTGTGACCCAAAATCAGTTTGGGTTTATGCCTGGTAGGTTGACTATGGAGGCAATTTTCTTATTACGACAATTGATGGAGAGATATAGGGAGCAGAAGAAGGACTTGCATATGGTCTTTATTGACCTCGAGAAGGGATATGACAAAGTACCGAGAAATGTCATGTGGTGGGCCTTGGAAAAGCATAAAGTCCAAACTAAGTATGTTACCCTTATCAAGGATATGTACAGGGATGTGGTAATGTTTGTTCGAACATGTGATGGTGACACCAGTGACTTTCCAATTAAAATAAGATTGCATCAGGGGTCAGCTCTGAGCCCTTATTTATTTGCTTTGGTGATGGATGAGGTCACAAGGGACATACAAGGTGATATCCCTTGGTGTATGCTCTTTGCTGATGATGTGATGCTAGTTGACGATAGTAGGACATAGGTAAATAGAAAGTTAGAACTATGGAGGCATACGTTAGAGTCAAAAGGGTTCAAACTTAGTAGGACCAAGACCGAGTACATGAGGTGCGATTTCAGTGCGACTAGGCATGAGGAGGGAGACGTTAGCCTCGATGGGCAAGTGGTGGCTAGGAAGGATACTTTTCGGTATTTAGGATCGATGCTACAAAAGGATGGCGACATTGATGAAGATGTTAGGCATAGAATTTCAGCTGGCTGGTTGAAATGACGTCAAGCTTCTGGCATCCTCTGTGACAAAAGGGTGCCTCAGAAGCTAAAAGGTAAGTTCTATAGGATGGTGATTCGCCCGGCAATGTTATACGGTGCTGAGTGTTGGCCTACAAAAGATGACATGTCCAACAATTGAGTAGCAGAAATGCGTATGTTGCGTTGGTGTTGTAGGCACACGAGGAGGGATAGAGTCCGGAACGACGATTTTTGGGATAGGGTTGGGGTGGCACCAATTGAGGAGAAATTGATTCAACATCGGTTGAGATGGTTTGGACATGTCCAACGGAGGCCTCCTGAAGCGCTAGTGCATAGTGGGGTTCTAAAGCGGGCCAATAATATAAAGAGCGGTAGAGGTCGACCTAAGTTAAGAGAGACCTTAAGGAATGGAATATCTCAAGGATTTAGCTATGTGAAAGGATCAATATGCCCAAGAGTGCCTACTAGTGTTCCTTGTGATTCTACCGAAAAAGTTTTGCACCCTAAGTTCCAATCCTAGACTAGCATGGCAATTCTAGGAAAGTAAACAAGCAATGAAAGTAATGCACGAAAGTAAATGCTTGAAAGTAAGGGTTAGGAACACGGCGATGTTTTGCCGAGGTATCGGAGAGTCGCCACTCCCCACTAGTCCTCGTTGGAGCACCCGCGCAAGGGTGTAGATCCCCCTTGATCCGCGCAAGGATCAAGTGCTCTCTACGGGTTGATTCTTCGACACTCCATCGCGGCGAATCACCCAAAACCGCTCATAACTTGAGTTGGGTCACCCACAATCTCGTCGGATGATCACCAAACTCCCAAACACCACCAAACCGTCTAGGTGATGGCGATCACCAAGAGTAATAAGCTAGAACTCTCACTTGACCTCAACAAGCCTAATGAGAAGATGGATGCACACTTGCTACACTCTTGTCACTAGAGAGGATTCTCAAACTTTGATTCACAAATCTCTATCCTCACTAGGGCTCTTGCACTCCCTTGTACTTCAAAGGTGTTTCTCAGCTAAACAAATGAGCAAGAGACCTCTAAAAGAGGTGGTGGGGATGTATTTATACACCCCACAGTCGATACGAACCGTTACCTGCTAACTCAGCAAAACGCGGGGTGACCGGACGCGCCGGTCGAAGTGACCGGACGCGCCGGTCGCTCGTAACGGTCGAAATTCTGAAATTTCGGCTGAGTGACCGAACGCGCCGCTTGAAGTGACCGGACGCGCTGGTCGCTCATAATGGTCGAAATTCTGAAATTTCGGCTGAGTGACCGGACGCGCCGGTCAGGGGTGATCGGACGCGTCCGATCGTGCAGGGAGCTTACTGTAACGAGACCGGACGCGAGACCGCGTCCGATCGGTGATGACCGGACGTGTCCGGTCGTCGCAGGACCTTACTGGAACGTGACCGGACGTGCCGATCATTTCACAGGGCGCGTCCGAATGGATGGTTTCCCTCAAGTGATACGTGTCGGTCTGACCACTGTGTCCGATCCTCACAAGGACCGCGTCCGGTCGTCAGCACTGAAACGCAGTCGCGGTTTTGAGCTGACCGGATGCGTCCGGTCAAGCCGAGAACCGCGTCCGGTCAAGAGAAAAACACTCTAAACACTCCGAAACGTGACGCAACTTGAATCAAGTTGCTTCCAACTGAACTCTGAGCTTTTCTCGAGCTACCTAGTGCTAAGTTTGACAAGTGTGCACCACACCTAAACACAAGACTCACCTAGGTCAAGCTACTCGCTCATGCCCCTCTTTATAGTATGGTCAAAGGAAGAAACAAAGATCCTAACGACTATTCTAGATGTAACTCAACACCTTGACATTCGGAACTAACCGTCCTTAATCTTATCGTTGATCCTTTGAAAACCAAAATGATTTCCATCAAGGGACATGAATACCATATTGCTCAAAGCAGTTATCATCTCCATGACCTAACTTACCAAAGTTTCTGCAAAACACACGTTAGTCATGGTAATTAAGTGTTGTCATCAATTTCCGAAACCAACACCGGGGCCTAGATGCTTTCAATCTCCCCCTTTTTGGTGATTGATGACAACACTAAGATTCAAAGGATATGAGTTGAGGTTTTCGATCATGCTTGGTTCACATAAGCATAAAGCTGTCAGTACAAGGGGTTAGTCAATGCTTATGTGTTCCAAGCCAAATGAGTGTACTTATAAGATAAGACATGAAGAGTTAGTACACATAAAAATATAGCTCATATGAAATCGGAGTAAGGCACGGAAGCACAACCTTATGAGCTAAACATCATTTAGTGACATAAAACAAAACATAGTCTCACAAACTCATTGTCACACAATGCAGGGCGAGAAAAGTAAATATGATGCATGAAAGTAGCACACACGAAAAACGAAACCCTCTAACACAACTCCCCCTGAATCTATGCTCTCTCTCCCCCTTTGGCATCAACCGCCAAAAACTAATCTAGGGATCTGACGGGGGAACAGACGGAGTCGAGTCGGGTGCCGAGGAGCGCGGAGTAATCACAAACTGAGAAGTGTCTCCCTCGGACTTGAAGCTATCAGGCTGACCCTCTGAAGAAGCACGTGGCTGTGAAGCGGTCTGGGTCTGATCAACAGGAACAGGTACTGATGAAGTAGCAACAAGTGGAGCAGTCTCTGTGACCTGAGCCTAAAGTGAGCCAATAGCTGGGGGATCTGTCGAGGAAACGGACGAAGGAACTATCTCTGTAGTGCCCGTCCCTGTCATAGGAGGAACAACTGCCTCTGAAGCTGACAACCCTGATGAAGTAGCAAAAGTAGTGTGCGAGGGCATCGGCTGACCAGTCAACTCGCTATATGTGGCACTAAGATCAACGAAAGGTGTGCCGGTCAAAAGGTAAGGGCGAGGCTGGTCTGAAGGAGTAAATCCCGTCTGAATAGGCGTGTAGCTCAGGGACTAGAATGACTGAGGGACCTGCAGCTGTGGAGAGGTGAACTGAAGGTTCGGCTATCCCTGACTCAAAGGTCCACTAGACTATAAGGCTGAAGTCAGGACAGATGCAGGTGGAGGAACCCCAACTATGACTAGGTGACGCAGAAGATCCAAGTACTGCTGCTGGCTAGCTGCACTCTATCGCTGCATCTCATACTACTGACGCTACATCTCGACTTGTTGGTGTTGTATCTCAAGCTGCTGTCTCTGGAACTCATCCTGTCGAGCCTGTATCTGTGCAAACGCGGCAGCTGTGTCCTGAGCTTGTCTCTGTAGCTGAAGCTCCTGTCGCTCCTGTGCCTGGGTCAGCCTCTCAAGAATAGCCACCATGGCTGGGTCTGAGTGGGAGGCTGAACCAGAGCCACCGGCCTCGTGGTCGTGAGGCCGAGGAGACCGATACCTGGGGATGGGCTGATAATCCTCGTCAGTGCTGTCAGAGGCCTCATCCTCAGCTATATCAGCGGGCTGAGTATCTAGATCTGCAAGCTCTGCCTCAGCAAGACCCTGTACGGTCGCGTCTTGCTCAGCCGCTGTCTCAGGTACCTCTGGCCTCTGTCTCTATCCTGGGCCGGGTGCCTGCTCTCTCGTAACTGAAGCCCATAGCTGACGAATATCATACTCAAGAAAAATAGTGGTAGTATCAGATATCTCAGCGCTAATCTCTGAAGGCAGCTCAAGTGCAGATCTGATGATGAAGTAAATCCAATGAGCATAGGGCAGCTGACGGTATCCCTTGAAGCCCTCTGCCAGGGTGTCTTCCATCTCACTAATCATAAGATCCCAAACGTCAAAAGGTGTCTGTGAGAGGAGGTGGTGAACAACCCATAGCTGCATCCTGGTCAGTCCCTCTATGTAACCAAGCCTAGGAAGAAGAGTACGCCTGACAATAGCATCCAGAACTCGGGCAAGCGGTGTCAAACTGACAGGTGTGCGATGAGACCCTTCGCCAAAGGGCTCACGGAAGCAGGGTCGAATCAGATCTGTAGGTGGCACAGTACTGCCATGAGGGCGTCTAGGTGGAGGTTGCTGACCAAAACAGAGCTGGTGGATCTTCGTGTCTGAAGCTAGGAGTCGGAGAATCTCCCGCACTCTTGTGCTGTACAGTCTACGGTCGTGGCCTTGGAATGCAAAGTGTATGAACTCATGGGCTGGATCAATCCATAGTGAAGCATAGAACTCCCTAACCCAAGTGCCACAGTATGCACCTGTTCGTCCAAGAAAATCTGACAAGCCCGGTAGAAAGGACAGGTGCGGACGAAGCTGCTCACCCACTACCTCAACAAGTGACTCAATGCAACAGACCCTCTGTGGTCGAAAGGCAATGCCACTGTCAACATAAGCTTTGTAAAAATCCTCCTATAGAGGAGTATAAAAGCCCTCTGAAGCTCTGGAGTCCCTCTAAGGTGGGAACCACCGGCTGACCTCAACAAATCTTAACCCTTACACCTGACGTGATGTAGCACCTCTCAAGTCAAAGTGCTCGACAGGGGGTGAACCTCTAACCCTAGGAGGTGGACGTCCTCCACGACGCTGGCCCTCTGGCCTAGGAGTCACCTGAGCTCGTGTGCGTGTGGAATGGCAACGCGGTGGAGTCTGAGCTGGCTGCTCCTCTGTCCCCTCTAGAGCCTCTGCAGGTGGATCAACTGACATAGCATCTGCATCCATTGTCACCTCTGTGTCCTCAGTGGTCTCAGTAGTCTCTGTACCAAGCTGTCAACCTTCAAGATGAAAGCGACGGTCGCCAATGCGTATACCACTGCTCCTGCCACCCCTTTCTGCTGCATCAGCTACATCTGCCACTATCTGAGCGATCTCTGCATCAGTAAGAGTCTTCTTCTTCTTTCTGGCCATGATCTTGATGAGTTTTCCACGCGCAACCTCAGACAGACGAGGAGGACTGTCGTCCCCGTCACTAGGAGCACCACCAACATTCTTGCAATGAACCATGCTGTCACACTGTAGGGAAACCTCTGAAAGATGGCGTACTGACACTCGAGAGGCTTGGCCTCAAACCGTATCCGTAGGCTTGGCCTCGGATTCAACAACTGAACAGCAGTCACCCCGACACACCGACAAACTCGCTGAAAAGACAGAATAGATGGATCTACTATAAGCAACATATATGATCTAAAAGGTACGAAACCCTAGAGATAGCAAGCATATAAGATAAGATGTGAATCGAAACATGATGGCTACCTCAGATTGACGAGAAAATGATGACGAGGTGAGATGACCTTAGTTCACGAGACTTCTCGAAACACCGGACGAGCGCTGATTTGCCGAAACAAAAGTCAATTAGGATAACAATACCAAAATTTCGGCAAACCCTAACACAAAGATCAAGGATATGCGTAACAACCTCGAAGTGAAGACGTCACGCACAGAAAATTTCGACGTCAATCGACGGAGATGCCGCAGTGCGAACCCTAGGGTTAGGGCAACGCGCGATGGCCGAAGACGAAGGTGGTCACGAGGGAAGTCAGGGGCTGACCAGAGGTGGCACAGGTGATGGAGGACATGGCTCACCGGCAGCAGCAGCACACGACGGCGGTGGTGCAGGCGCGACAGAGACGGCGGCGGCACGGCAGGGGCGAAGCTGGGCGGTGCGGGCATAGCTGTGGGCCGGGCTGCGCGGTGCGGGCGGAGCTACAGGCCGGAGGAGAAGGAAAAGGTAGGGTGCGGCGTTGAGCTCCGGTGCGCGGTGATGGCGAGGTTCCCGGCGAGTTAGGGCAGCGAGGCGGTGGAATCGTGAAACATGGCGGCGGATGAAGAAAAAGGAAGTGACCACGAAAGGTTATATGAGGGGTTAGATCCGCTCGTCATGCGATGACCAGACGCAGTGGTCGATATGACCGGACGCGGTGGAGGCAGCGTCCGGTCATGTTCCAGTAAGCTCCTGGAATGATCGGACGCGTCCGATTATCCATGATCGGACGCTGACAGCGTCCGGTTTTGATTTGCCCGAAAAACTGAGACGGATGACCGGACATGGTGGTGGTTACCAGGACCGGACGCGGTGGTCAACAGGGGCGCGTCCGGTGCAGCGTCCAGTCACTAGATCAGGAGTTGGTCTTCTAGATGACCGGACGCGCTAGTGGTCGCCGTGGAATGACCGGATGCGTCCGATTATCCACGATCGGACGCTGACAGCGTCTGGTTTTGATTTGCCCGGAAAACTGAGACGGATGACCGGACGTGGTGGTGAAGCATCACTGCATCCGGTGCAGCGTCCGGTCCAGCGTCCGGTCATAGTTTTTTGCCCTTTTTCATTCTGAACTTCGACGCGACTTCTCCCAATCAGGTTCCAATTCAAAGAGACATAAATAAACACCAATTAGAACATGATATGAGTGACCTCACTCAAACCCTCAAGTTTCTCAAAAAATAGTTTGCCTTAGGCTAGTATTATTTATAGGAAAATAGGCAACAAACACCTGAGGAGCAACGTATGACCATGCAATAGAGTTTTTGAACCCTTGGGAGCGTCAAAATGCTCTCTCTACCCATGGACGAACACAGAGGTTGCTCAAAGCCAAACCGAAAAGAAACGACAAGGCAACAACCATGCAAATGCAATGCAAAACAAGTAAGTAAAGCTAGGTTGCTTGTCAAGTTTGATCCACGGTTAGGCTTCTTCACTCCTCCAAAGGAGGGTTATCGTAACCGTGTTAGCCAAGTACTAGATGCATTGCGGGTAATTAAACACGACATATAATACAATGCAATGCAAGGGACAACACAAACTCATTTTTTAAAGTTACTAGACTCAAGCACATTGAGTTCACTTCTCAACCTACAAAAGGTAGCTTCATCCAAAGGTTTAGTGAAGATATCCGCTAATTGATTTTCACTTCTTACACCTTCTAGTGATATATCATTTTTAGCAACGTGATCTCTTAGAAAGTGGTGGCGGATATCAATGTGCTTGGTGCGAGAGTGTTGTACCAGATTATTTGCAATTTTAACCGCACTTTCATTGTCACATAAAAGCGGCACCTTTTCAAGAACAACTCCATAGTCTAGGAGGGTTTGTTTCATATATAAGATTTGTGCACAACAAGCCCCCGCGGCAATGTATTCCGCCTCGGCGGTGGACAAAGCCACACTATTTTGCTTTTTAGATGACCAAGATACTAAGGATCTCCCAAGCAAATGGCATCCTCCGGATGTGCTTTTTCTATCAATTTTGCAACCGGCATAATCCGAATCGGAATAACCAACTAGTTGGAATCTAGCTCCTTTGGGATACCAAAGTCCAATGCTTGGGGTATACTTAAGATATCTTAGGATTCTTTTTACGGCACTTAGGTGAGGTTCTTTAGGGCACGTTTGAAAGCGGGCACACATGCACACACTAAACATGATGTCAGGCCTAGATGCGGTAAGGTACAACAACGGTAAAGAGTTTGATCGATTGGTTTACCTCCCTCATCTAGGTCGAGATGTCCATTAGTTGGCATTGGGGTCTTGATTGGCTTGCATTCTTCCATCTTGAATCTCTTGAGAAGATCCTTGATATACTTTTCTTGAGAGATAAAAATCCCTTCTCTCATTTGCTTGACTTGAAACCCAAGGAAGAATGTTAGCTCACCAATCATTGACATCTCGAACTCTTTTGATATCAATTCACCAAATTCTTTGCAATAGTCTTCATTTGTTGACCCGAAGATGATATCATCAACATAGACTTGACAAATGAAGATCTCTTCATTAAATTTCTTGGTGAATAGTGTGGTGTCAACCTTCCCAATAGTGAAGCCTTCTCAATGAGGAAGTCCCGGAGGCGCTCATACCACTCTCTAGGGGCTTGCTTGAGCCCATATAGCACCTTGGACAACCTATAAACATGATTAGGATATCTAGGGTCTTCAAACTCGGGAGGTTGTTCAACATAGACTAGTTCATTTATGAAGTCATTTAAGAATTCACTTTTTACATTCATTTGATATAGTTTTATATCATGATGTGATGCATATGCAAGAAGGATACGGATGGCTTCAAGTCTTGCAAAGGGTGCAAAAGTCTCTCCAAAATCAAGACCTTCAACTTGAGAGAACCCTTTTGCTACTAGTCTTGCCTCGTTTCTTACTACTACCCCTTGATCATCTTGCTTGTTGCGGAACACCCACTTGGTTCTAATGACTCTTGCACCTTTTGGATGCTCTTCAAGTGTCCATACTTGATTGTGGGCGAAGTTGTTCAATTCTTCATGCATGGCATTCACCCAATCTAGATCTTGAAGAGCTTCTTCTACATTCTTAGGTTCAAGACAAGAAACAAAAGAGTGATGTTCAACAAAAGAATTAAGCTTTTGAGATCGAGTCATTACACCCTTTGTAGGACTCCCTATGATAAGATCTTGTGGATGTGCTTGAAGTAGGGGTGAGTTTCTTTGATCAACCATTTGAGGAGTAGGATGGGGAGCATCAACATCTTGTGCTTGTGCCTCGGCTTGATGATGAGAGACATGGGTGTCTTCATTTTCAACTCTCTCATTCTTGTCATTATCTTGAGGCACATATGATGAAGATGGTGGATTGATAATTTGTACATCGTCTTCATTATCTTTAGGCTTGATGTCACCCACCGGCATGTTCTTCATGGCCTCCCTCAATGGTTCATCACCTACATCATCACAATTCTCAATTGCTCCTTGGAAGCCGTTAGATTCATCAAATTCCACATCATATGTTTCTTCAACCAAACCGGTGGCATGATTAAATACTCTATATGCTTTGGACTTTGATGAGTAGCCAACAAGAAAACCAATATCACAACGTCTTTGGAACTTCCCTAGGTGTTGACGCTTCTTGTAGATATAGCATTTGCAACCAAACACCCGGAAGAATGAGACGTCCGGCTTCTTCCCATTTAGCAACTCATAAGGGGTCTTGCAAAGGAACTTTTGTAGGAAGAGGCGATTTGAAGCATAGCATGCGGTGTTGATTGCCTCGGCCCACAATTTCTCCGGTGTATTGTACTCATCTAGCATTGTTCTTGCAAGAGTGATCAAGGTCCGGTTCTTTCTCTCAACTACACCATTTTGTTGAGGAGTATAGGTTGATGACACCTCATGCTTGATTCCAATTTCATCACAATAAGCTTCAATGTTGGTGTTGTCAAACTCTTTTCCATTGTCACTTCTAATCTTCTTTATCTTGACTTCAAATTCATTTTGAGCTCTCTTTGCAAACTTCTTGAAGCAACTTGCCACTTTGGATTTGTCATGAAGGAAGAAGGTCCAAGTGTATCTTGAGAAGTCATCCACAATCACAAGACAATAAAGATTTCCACCCAAACTCTTGTAAGTTGTAGGACCAAATAAATCCATGTGTAGAAGTTCTAGTACTCTTGATGTTGACATGTAGGCTTTGGTTGGATGAGTGTTTGCAACTTGTTTGCCGGCTTGACATGCACTACAAGGTTTGTCCTTCTCAAACTTTACATCCTTCAAACATCTCACTAATTCTTTCTTCAATAGCTTATTGAGAGTGTTCATTCCAACATGAGCAAGCCTCCTATGCCAAAGCCATCCAAGTGTGGTCTTGGTGAACAAACATGTCATCAAGTTTGCATCTTCGGAGGTGAAGTCAACAAGATAAAGATTGTTATATCTAAAGCCCTTGAAAATCACTTGCTTGTCATCTATCTTTGTAACTACCACTTCATTTGGAGTGAACAAGCATTGGTAGCCAAGATCATATAGTTGCCCAACGGATAGTAAGTTGAAACTCAATGAAGCAACATAGAGCACATTTGAGATAGAATGATCATTTGATATTGCAACCTTGCCTATACCCTTGACTTTGCTTTTGGAATTGTCCCCAAATGTGATCTTGTCTTGACATACCCCATCCTCTTCAAGTGAGGTGAACATACGAGGATCACCGGTCATATGTTGTGTGCAACCACTATCAATCACCCAATGAGATCCACCGGTCTTGTAGTTCACCTACACACAAGAGATCAAGCCTTTTATTTAGGGACCCAAACTTGAGAGGGACCCTTAACTTTATCAACTAGTGACTTGGCAACCCAAATTTTCTTTGGCCTATTATTGTTAGGGGGACCCAAGAACATGACTTTCATCTTTCCACTTGAGTCCTTTCTAAGCATGTAATGAGCATTGAAGGCAAAAGGTCTAGCATGCTTGGGCAAGGGTTGTGGTGGTGAAGTTTTGCACTCATGAGCAAAATGGCCTTCTTGTTCACACTCAACATATCTCTTTGGCTTGGGCTTTGTTTTGCTTTGTTGTTGTTTGGCCTTGACCTTCTTCTCTTGATTTGCCAAATAACCAATGCCACTCCTATCCAATTTCATGACGGTGTTCATGAGTAGCTCACTTTGCAAATGTTGGCCTCTTGTGAACTTGCTTAGGCCGGTCTTGAGATGCTCTTTCTCTTGCTTTAGCTTCTTGTTTTCTTCAATAAGTGACTCATTTGAAGCTTGCTTTTCAAGAGCCAACAACTTCTTGTTCTCAACTTTAAGCATCTCATTTTTACTCTTGAGCTTGACATACTCATCATAGTCATTGGCCTCAACCACACTCTTGACTTTGCCGCTAGAGCCTTGCTCAAAGTTCTCAACAATTAAGTCATCACATGATGTAGCTATATCAATCTTAACAATTTGGTTAGTAGCATCATGTGTCTCAAGAGCAAGCTCATTAGCAACAATGAGAGTATCATAATTGATTTTCAATGCGGTGTATTCATCTTTTAGCAAGTTTAGCCTAGTGATGAGTTCACCATGCTTCTTCTCAATTTTATCATGTTTATCTCTAAGCTCCTTGTTAGAAGTTTTAAGCTCTTTGAGAGAAGAAGACATAGTTTCATTTTGATCTATGAGCTCATCCCTAGTCTTATGTGCACTTTCAAGCTTAGATGAGAGTGATTCATTTTCATGTTGAAGCTCATCATTTTCATTTCTAGTCCTCCTTATGATTTTAGAATATTTATTTAACAATTTTACTAGTTCATCATAAGAGGGTGCATCATATTCATCATCACTATCACTATCATCATCATCACTATCACTATTTTGTACCTTTCGATCACCCTTAGCCATAAGGCATAGATGAGTAGCGGAAGATGATGGTGAAGGTGGCGGTGAAGGTGGTGATGAAGATGTTGGTGAAGATGATGAAGGCCTAATCACAAATGTGGCGATCTTCTCTTTTTCATTATCACTTTCATCGCCGGAGGACTCACATGATGATTCAATGTCGGTGAGCCAATCACCAACAATATAATCCTTGCCTCCCTTCTTCTTCTTGTAGAACTCTCTTTTCTTGCCATCTTTCTTCTCGTATGGCTTGTTCTTTCTTTTATCATCTTCATCATCACTTGAATCATCTTTCTTGCCCTTGTACTTGTTCTTGTACTTGTCTTTTGGAGGCTTCGGGCATTGGTGAGCTAGGTGGCCAAGTTCTCCACAATTGAAGCAATCCATTTCGGAGATTGGCTTCCTTTTGCTACTTGTGAAGAATTTCTTCTTCTTGCCATCAAACTTGATGCCACTCTTGTTGAGCTTCTTTAGCATCTTGGTGGTCTTCCTCACCATGAGTGCAAGTGATTCATCATCAATGTCACTTTCACTTGAGCTTTCTTGCACTATCATGGCTTGGCCTTCTTCTTTTTCTTTTCATGGCTAGCTTTGAAGGCCAAGTCTTTCTTCTTGGAAGATGATGAGCCCTCTTCCGGAGTGATGTGCATGTACATCTCATGAGCATTGATATTTCCCAATACTTGAGTTGGTGTTGCGGTGGAGAGATCAGTTTGGTGAAGTACGGTGACAATGTGTCTATACTTCTCAACGGGAAGAACACTCAAGATCCTCCTTGCAACATCCGATTGACTCATTTGAGTGAGTCCAAGAGCATTGAGATCTTCTACAAGAACATTCAAATGAGTGTACATCTCATTAGCACTTTCTTTGGGAAGCATCTCAAAAGAATTAATTTTCTTTAAGGCAATATGATAGCGTTCCTCACGCTCACTCTTAGTTCCATCATGGAGAGCACAAAGATTTTCCCACAATTCATGAGCGTTTTTGGCATTGCGCACACGATTGAAGATATCTTTGCCTAAGCCCCGGTAGAGTGCATTTTTTGCATTTGCATTCCACCGGTTGTACTTCTCCTCATCACCACTTGGGTTAGCGGGATCCCTTATAGGAGGAAGCCCTTCGGTTGCAGCTCTAAGACACCCAACATCTATGGCTTCGAGGTACGCCTCCATACGAATTTTCCAATATGGAAAATCGTCTCCCTTAAACGTGGGAGGTGGTCCTTCCCTATTAGACATCTTGCTCTAGGCGGTGAAGCCTAAATTAAGAGCAACATGGCTCCGATACCAATTGAAAGGATCAAGATGCCCAAGAGGGGGGGTGAATTGGGCTTTTCTAAAAATTAATTGCAAGAATTAAATCCTACAAGCCAAACTTCACCCCTAGTGCCTACTAGTGTTCCTTGTGATTCTACCGAAAAAGTTTTGCACCCTAAGTTCCAATCCTAGACTAGCATGACAATTCTAGGAAAGTAAACAAGCAATGAAAGTAATGCACGAAAGTAAATGCTTGAAAGTAAGGGTTAGTAACACGGCGATGTTTTGCCGATGTATCGGAGAGTCGCCACTCCACACTAGTCCTCGTTGGAGCACCCGCGCAAGGGTGTAGCTCCCCCTTGATCCGCGCAAGGATCAAGTGCTCTCTACAGGTTGGTTCTTCGACACTCCATCGTGGCGAATCACCCAAAACCACTCACAACTTGAGTTGGGTCACCCACAATCTCGTCGGATGATCACCAAACTCCCAAACACCACCAACCGTCTAGGTGATGGCGATCACCAAGAGTAACAAGCTAGAACTCTCACTTGACCTCAACAAGCCTAATGAGAAGATGGATGCACACTTGCTACACTCTTGTCACTAGAGAGGATTCTCAAACTTTGATTCGCAAATCTCTATCCTCACTAGGGCTCTTGCACTCCCTTGCACTTCAAAGGTGTTTCTCAACTGAACAAATAAGCAAGAGACCTCTAAAAGAGGTGGTGGGGATGTATTTATACACCCCACAGTCGATACGAACCGTTACCTGCCAACTCAGCAAAACGCGGGGTGACCGGATGCGCCGGTCGAAGTGACCGGACACGCCGGTCGCTCATAACGGTCGAAATTCTGAAATTTCGGCTGACTGACCGGACGCGTCGCTTGAAGTGACTGGACGCGCTGGTCGCTCATAACGGTCAAAATTATAAAATTTCGGCTGAGTGACCGGACGCGCCGGTCAGGGGTGATCGGACGCGTCCGATCGTGCAGGGAGCTTACTGTAACGAGACCGGACGCGAGACCGCGTCCGATCGGTGAGGACCGGACGCGTCCGGTCGTCGTAGGACCTTACTGGAACATGACCGGACGCGCCGATCATTTCACAGGACGCGTCTAAATGGATGGTTTCCCTCAAGTGATACGTGTCGATCTGACCACCGCGTCCGGTCCTCGCAAAGACCGCGTTCGGTCATCAGCACCGAAACGCAGTCGCGGTTTTGAACTGACCGGACACGTCCGGTCAAGTCGAGAACCGCGTCCGGTCAAGAGAAAAACACTCTAAACACTCCGAAACGCGACGCAACTTGAATCAAGTTGCTTCCAACTGAACTCTGAGCTTTTCTCGAGCTACCTAGTGCTAAGTTTGATAAGTGTGCACCACACCTAAACACAAGACTCACCTAGGTCAAGCTACTCGCTCATGCCCCTCTTTATAGTACGGTCAAAGGAAGAAACAAAGATCCTAATGACTATTCCAGATGTAACTCAACACCTTGACATCCGAAACTAACCGTCCTTAATCTTATCGTTGATCCTTTGAAAACCGAAACAATTTCCATCAAGAAACATGAATACGATATTGCTCAAAGCAGTTATCATCTCCATGACCTAACTTACCAAAGTTTCTGCAAAACACACGTTAGTCATGGTAATTAAGCGTTGTCATCAACTGCCAAAACCAACATCGGGGCCTAGATGCTTTCACTATGAACAGGAGCGCTTAGAGATTGGCAATCAACATGCCTGAACCGTGACTTCTTTCTATCTTGTGCACTTTATGTCCCTTTATGTGTCTCCATGTTTCTCGTCTCTTTTGGGTTTCACCTTTAGCCTACCCTAAGTTACTTGGGACAAAAGACTATGTTGTTGTTTGTAACACCCTGGTGTTACAAGCCGCTTAGCGCCTCACTTTAAAACTTAAAAGAAATTAAATAAACAAGTTCTCAAGTTTTACAATTTTACCTCATTGGAAATGATAAAGGAATAAGGTAAGTTAGTTGTTTCCCGTAAGATCATGTGAGTGCGGTCTAAGTTGTTGAAGTAATTGATGTGAAAAACAATTTTTATGAACATAAATAAAAATATGACTGGTGGGTCGCGCTTAAGAAATGATTGATGAGCAAGGGTAGATGAAAATACAACTTTGGATTTGGAAAACGAGTATTGTTAAATAGTGTCGCGAGCTCAAACATCGAATTCGGAATTCATTCCGACCTTGACTCGGGACCTCGTCTAGTTGGAACCGGCGTTAGACATCGCCATTTTGGCATTTGATTTCTAACCAAAATGTTTTATCACTAACTTCTTGATTTTGCGTGATTGGTTGCATCAAGGTGAGGACCTTGCATTGGTGTGAGGGTTGGTTTGTTGGAATTCGTTTTGGCCATCACATAAATTCACCAAAGCATTTGGCAAACCACCGGTTTAGCCGTTGGCTGTGGTCACCACGCCTTCAGCATTTTGGCCATGCCCGGCTGGCAGAGGCCGTTTGCCTGCCCCACTGTCCGACCGTGCTGTTGCCGCTGACCGTCGAATCGGGCCTCCGGTGTGACTGCAACTGGTCATAAGCCGGTGTGTGCCGCCCTTGCCATGCTTGTTCCCCGCTAGCGGGCAGCCGCGTCCCGTCGGAGTGATGTTGAGCCACGCGCTACCCGTGCCACCCTGCTCCCGCGGTCACGCTCTTGTGGCGGTCGCAGCGCAGCGTTCGCGCATCCCCTCTGCTCGGCTCCCTCGCTTCGTTCTTATCCCGAGACGCTCGGCCTCTCCCTCTGCTCTCTCCCTCTGTCGCTCCTTCTCGCCTCGCGCAGGGAAGAGCGCTACTGCCTGGGCCATTTTCCTTGGTGTGCCAGTAGCCTTGCGCCGCTCCCTCCCATCCTAATCGCCAGCTCAGGGCATCTTCGTCCGATTCCTCGCGCCAGCTCATAGATTGGGAAGCTATCTAGCCAGCCGACTTGCTCCATGCCTCGGACGAGCTCGGTTGCCGGCCAATTTTGATTTTCCCCCTTCGCTGCCGTGGACGCCGTTGTGGGCGTCAAATCAGGGGTAAGTCCCCAACCCGAGGGAAAGGATTCGATTGATGGTAGTTACATGCTCATTTTGACCTCTTCTAGCCATTGCTCGTGCCTATCTGTGCAGGGCCCTCCTCGGAAGTGCGGTGACGCGTCGTGTCCATCGCGAAACGTCGCCGCCGTGCCTAGGTGCACGTGGCCGTATCACCATAGCCCTTTCCATCTTCAACCGTCATAAGCACGTGCATCGCGGTGAGCCTTGTCTGCTTGTGCGTAATCGTGTTACCGCCGTCAGGTCTCTAGGTCACCGGAACGGCCTCGTCGGCGTCGAGAAACACGTGCTCCGGCCGTCCGCCGTGGTTGGTTGGTCTCAGATACCCCTCCAGGCCCCAACCACCTCCCTGCGTAGCAGTAGGAGCCCTAGATGGTGGTTGGCTCGTCAGCGGAGTCAGCTGGGACTCCCGGCACCCGGCGTAGCATCGAGTGCCAGTGGACGCCGCGTCGCCGCGTCCGGGTGTCGTCGGGGACCGATCGGATGAGAAGAAGGGATAGTTGGCGGGCTTATTCACAAAACTACTGACGGTATAAACAGTGCTTATAGTGGTCGCAGCATTAGTCAGAAGCTCGGGGACCTTGCTGCTAAGGTGCGGGTGTGCGTGCGGGCTCCCCGCCACGGGCCGCTTGTTGGGCCGGCCTGCTTCGCGCGCGGCAGCTCCCGCGTGGGCCGCTTAGGTTGCTGGGCCGCTTCGTTGGCCCTGACCTTTTCTTTTTCTAAAGTGTTTTCTCAAATTAGTTTCTAGGGTAAATTTGTAAATTAAAAATAGAATTGTGTAGAAGTCCAAAAATGGTGAAACCAATTTTGTTAGGCTCCTAAAATCAGGATCTACCTGTTAGTATGTTTTAACCACATAGTTGCATAATATTTTTAGGAGTTCGCTAATTAATTCAAAATGCTTAATATTGTTAAAGTATAAATTTGTGGAACATTTTGTGTGGAAATGGGGATAGTGTTGGCCTTAAAAATTGTATAATAAATCCCCAATATTAGTAGCTGCTCACCGTAACTTTTGTGGCTCCATAATAACTAATGTGTTAGGGTAGCTAATGAACCTTAATTAGAATATATGCGTTTAAGCGATAAAATGGTAAACTGACACCTCGGTCTGTATGACAAAGCAATGGTTGGAAAATAATGTCTCATCTGACGACGTGGGTACGTGGCCTAGTGCGTAGAATTAGCTCGTTAGCTTGTGAAGCGTAACGTGTCTCCTAGTTGCATTTACCATTGTCTATTTACATCTATGTGTTGCATTCCACGAATGTCATAATAGGAGCGATGGTGGATCGCGGAGTCACCCGGAGGTAGCAGAAAAGATGGTGCCTTGATGATCGTGTCATCACGATGGGATGCTAACTTTTGGTTAAATCTTACCCAGGCAAGCCCCGGTGCATAACCCCTATTATTCTGCACTTTATTTTATGCTTGTGCATTAAGTTTAAAGGAGTTGAATAAAACCCACTTGCATATATATATCCTGATCCCATGAGCCTTACTAGTATGGCAGGATCATGTAGATTGCTATGCTACAGGATTCCGGTAGAAGCCGAGTGATTGTCTGTCACTCGCGAGAGATAGGAATTATAATATTATTACTATTATCATGCCACTATCACCTGGAATATAAATGTACATGGATAATTGGAGACCGGGCGGAATGGATTGGATGGACTTAGACCCGGTTGGGCAACAGAGCGGGGCTCTGGTTGCGTTTGTTCTGCCTGTGTCAATTAAGGACCGTTCGTTGCATGGACCCTGGTCAAGTCACAGATCTTCTTATCCCGAGCATATACTAGCGGATGGGGGCTAGGAAGACTTGTTACTCTCTTGTCATGGGCTCCGGCTCTTTCCGGACCGACTGATTGGAGGCGGGGATAGGTGGAGGTCTTAGCACCGTATTGAGGTCGGGCCTCAAGTATGGGAGCTAGGAGTCCAAGTTTGGACGGGGACCTGGAAACCCGTGACAGGAGGGGAACGGGTTGGTCTTGCTTGTGCCTGGGGTACAAGCGAGGCGTGTGTTTTTTGGGGTACCCAGCTGGGTACATTGATTCGCGAATCACCGTTTCTACGTGACGGTACGGCTTGACTACGCTCTGGCATCGTAGTAAGAACTGGCAGTTGAAAGATGAAGAAATGGTTCCTTTTGCTCAACCCTGGCTTGATTATAGCCTTGGTTCTTACATAGAAGGTTGGATAAGAAATGAAATACGGCTATTAAAAGTAAGAAATTAAGGACACACTCTTAGCGCTGCTTCTTGTAATAAGAACCCACAAGCCAGAAAGCCTTGCATAATCCTTGGAGTCATTTTACTTCCTCCTGATGGGTAAGTCTTGCGGAGTACAATTGAGTACTCAGGGTTTGCTCTACCCTGTTGCAGGTGACTTGTGCTGATGAGCTGACACTTGTGTGTGGAAACCTCCTGGTGGGCTCAGCGAGGAATTCCTTTGCGATGCGAAGTAGAGTTTATTTATTAAAACTCTCACTAAAAGTTTTACAAGGAAAATACTTTTAATCTGATATCATTTCATGAAATTAAAAGTTCTTCATGTAAATGTTTAACTAGTCATTAAATGGTTTCATTTCCGCTGAACTCTGATAATGTTTTATATTCCGCTGTTATAACTACATAATGAATTACTCTGATGTTGTACTAAATGTGATGTAAGAAATGGTAAGGATGTTGTAAGCTTTACTCTCTCATTTGTGATCCTGATGTGAAAATGTGGATCTTCGAGTTCTCCCTTGCGGTGTGCTCGACGGAATCACTCAGTTTAGTGTTCTCCCTTGGGTACTTAGTGTCTAATGGAAGACAAGTACTCTTGGGAGGGCATTAGATTAGGAGATTCTGCCATAGGTGGTATTAGAGCATAAATGAGACAATAAAGCTTCGAAATCCTTTCCAAAGTAAAATTTGACAACAAATTCTTTTCAAAAAGTTAGGACGTTGCGTGCGAAGCTAATTAAGTACGCCCTATTACTATGGTTATGTAACCAGGATAGATGGCACTCTGCTGACCTAGTTAGGCTTAATCAAGTTTTCTGCAGGTACCCTAACCCCGAGACTAGTTCGCTAGCATCGACTAGCTTCAGGGAGAGCACGATGTGCCAAAAATCTGAGAACGGTTGCCCTATATGTCGGTAACAGTGTGAGGACGAATAGGACATGCATTCATGCATACGCTGTTGTGCAATAGTTGTTGAGGTCGACCAGTCTCTGTTAGTGTAGCCACGATGGTGCTGTAGTCTCACACCGCGCACGCCTGTTGGTTCACGTCTGTCTAGCCCAAACATTGCCATACCCTTTCTGTGCTCTTGTCGAACCTCTGTCTTACAGTCGTACTATCTCTTTATGATCTCGGTCACCGCTCGACGTGCGCGTGTGAAGATCTTGTTGTTCACTTTTGCTGGCCCCGTGCATGGCTCTAGGGTGGGCTATGACAGGACCACTGGCCGCTCTGCCTTATTTAAGGGCGGGCCTAGCCATTTGGAACCATCATTCGGTGCATCCCAGCTCACTTAACCCTGCTCCCTTGAGCCGACTTCTCTTCAAGCCTTCCTTGTAACCACCACTCACCATGGATGGCAGGAGTCTGGGTTAGCAGCTACTGCCTGAGCATCGAGGGTTTTCCCAAAATCCTGTATGCCACCCTACAAAAGCTCAGCGTTCAGGAGTGTCCCGAGTATGAGGGTCGTGAATACATGAAGCATGGCACGGAGTGATGTAAGGTCACCGTCTACATTGGCAAGAGTGAGGAGTTTCCTGACATCACTGAAGCCTGGAATGTGACCGCAACCAGGTTTCGCTTCGGCGACACCTACCAAGTTGTGGCCCGCAAAGCCCTGCGGCTCTCTGCCAGATTTTTGAAGGGCCCATTGCTCGTACTCCCATGTAGTTCTTTCCCCCTTGGGACAAGAATCGGCGGGTATGGAGGGCTCGCATGGAGGCTTTGCAAGGTCCAGACGTGTAAGAGGACAACCCGACCTTGGTGCACCTGACCTCGTACTTGCTGGCCCTGGATGAGCAGTACGACTGGCAGGCCTCGGAGCTGAGGGAGTGTCTCCGCCGTGCTGAGGAAGCCGAGATCTTCTCTAGGATGCTCGAAGTGCAACTTGCTAAAGCTCATGCCAATCTAGCAGCCGCTAAGAGTCGAGAGGCTGCCATGGCGGAAGCAATCAAGGTGGACCAAGACCGTCATGCCTAGGAGCTGGAGGACGCCTATCTTACCACAAGGGCCAAGCGTAGGACGCTCGCCTTGGAGAGGCAGGAACCCTTAATTTTGGATGGAATCCCTGTCCAACCGCTGGAGAGAAGGAGGACCGGTGTTGCGGTACCACCAGCACCTCCTCCCACGGAAGCCTCTGAGATAGAGCCTTTCCTTCCCCTCACCCAGCCACTGCTAGGAGAAGAAGCGGCTCCGCAGCCTAGTGCAGCAGAAGAGCCCAAGAGCCTAGGAATGTAATTGTTCGCCCCGACGAAGTGGAGTAGTCACCTTGGGGGAGATGTAACCGTAGCCTGTAGTGTTTTCATCGCTACCCTCTAGTGTTGTAATCTTTCCGTTATGTTCCGTCCGTAGTTGTCACTACTGTCAGGTTGTAGGATGCAAGGATGTGTCGAGTATGAGCGGGAGAGTACCTGTTCGTTGCACCTGTACGACCGTTGGAATGAGTTTTTGCTTATCCGTTGTGTTGTTTACATCGAGTTTCCTTTCGGCCATGATAGACATGTTTAGGGTTCACGATGTTCGAGTTCTCAGTCTCTTGTTTCTGGATCTGTTGGGCCTACGCCATGTTCTGGATAATCGTTTTCCTGTTACTCTTCCACTGTCCCCGTCTTCGTCGGTTTCTAGAGAGGTTGTGAGTTGTATCAGTTTGTTCTTAGGCGTGACGTCCCTAGATCCCTGAGTGTTTTAGTTTTCGAAGCCGTGTAAGCTCCTATTGTAATCTTCGATCTAAGAAATGAAATTGAGTTTTCCCCTTTTCTGATTCTTGCCCCGAATCTCGGGACGAGATTCTTTTTAAGGGGGGTTGATTGTAACACCCTGGTGTTACAAGCCGCTTAGCGCCTCACTTTAAAACTTAAAAGAAATTAAATAAACAAGTTCTCAAGTTTTACAATTTTACCTCATCGGAAATGATAAACGAATAAGGTAAGTTAGTTGTTTCCCGTAAGATCATGTGAGTGCGGTCTAAGTTGTTGAAGTAATTGATGTGAAAAACATTTTTTATGAACATAAATAAAAATATGACTGGTGGGTCGCGCTTAAGAAATGATTGACGAGCAAGGGTAGATGAAAATACAACTTTGGTTTTGGAAAACGAGTATTGTTAAATAGTGTCGCGAGCTCAAACATCGAATTCGGAATTCATTCCGACCTTGACTCGGGACCTCGTCTAGTTGGAACCGGTGTTAGACATCGCCATTTTGGCATTTGATTTCTAACCAAAATGTTTTATCACTGACTTCTTGATTTGGCGTGATTGGTTGCATCAAGGTGAGGACCTTGCGTTGGTGTGAGGGTTGGTTTGTTGGAATTCATTTTGGCCGTCACATAAATTCACCAAAGCATTTGGCAAACCACCGGTTTAGCCGTTGGCTGTGGTCACCACGCCTTCAGCGTTTTGGCCGTGCCCGGCTGGTAGAGGCCGTTTGCCTGCCCCACTGTCCGGCCGTGCTGTTGCCGCTGACCGTCGAATCGGGCCTCCGGTGTGACTGCAACCGGTCGTAAGCCGGTGCGTGCCGCCCTTGCCATGCTTGTTCCCCGCTAGCGGGCAGCCGCGTCCCGTCGGAGTGACGCTGAGCCACGTGCTACCCGTGCCGCCCTGCTCCCGCGGTCGCGCTCTTATGGCGGTCGCAGCGCAGCGTTCGCGCGTCCCCTCTACTTGGCTCCCTCGCTTCGTTCTTATCCCGAGACGCTCGGCCTCTCCCTCTGCTCTCTCCCTCTGTCGCTCCTTCTCACCTCGCGCAGGGCAGAGCGCTACTGCCTGGGCCATTTTCCTTGGTGTGCCAGCGGCCTTGCGCCGCTCCCTCCCATCCTAATCGCCAGCTCAGGGCATCTTCGTCCGATTCCTCGCGCCAGCTCATAGCTTGGGAAGCTATCTAGCCAGCCGACTTGCTCCATGCCTCGGACGAGCTCGGTTGCCGGCCAATTTCGATTTTCCCCCTCCGCTGTCGTGGACGCCGCTGTGGGCGTCAAATCGGGGGTAAGTCCCCAACCCGAGGGAAAGGATTCGATTGATGGTAGTTACATGCTCGTTTTGACCTCTTCTAGCCATTGCTCGTGTCTATCTGTGCAGGGCCCTCCTCGGAAGTGCGGTGACGCATCGTGTCCACCGCGGAACATCATCGTCGTGCCCGGGTGCACGTGGTTGGATCACCACAGCCCTTTCCATCTTCAACCGTCATAAGCGCGTGCATCGCGGTGAGCCTTGTCTGCTTGTGCGTAATCATGTTACCGCCGTCAGGTCTCTAGGTCGCCGGAACGGCCTCGTCGACGTCAGGAAATGCGTGCTCCAGCCGTTCGCCGTGGTTGGTTGGTCTCAGATACCCCTCCAGGCCCCAACCACCTCCCTGCGTAGCAGTAGGAGCCCTAGATGGCGGTCGGCTCGTCAGCGAAGTCAGCCGGGACTCCCGGCACCCGGCGTAGCATCGAGTGCCAGTGGACGCCGCGCCGCCACGTCCGAGTGTCGTCGGGGACCGATCGGATGAGAAGAAGGGATAGTTGGCGGGCTTATTCGCAAAACTACTGACAGTAGAAATAGTGCTTATAGTGGTCGCAGCATTAGTCAGAAGCTCGGGGACCTTGCTGCTAAGGTGCGGGTGTGCGCGCGGGCTCCCCGCCACGGGCCGCTTGTTGGGCCAGCCTGCTTCGCGCGCGGCAGCTCCCGCGCGGGCCGCTTAGGTTGCTGGACCGCTTCGTTGGCCCCGACCTTTTCTTTTTCTAAAGTGTTTTCTCAAATTAGTTTCTAGGATAAATTTGTAAATTAAAAATTGAATTGTGTAGAAGTCCAAAAATAGTGAAACCAATTTTGTTAGGCTCCTAAAATCAAGATCTACCTGTTAGTATGTTTTCACCACATAGTTGCATAATATTTTTAGGAGTTCGCTAATTAATTCAAAATGCTTAATATTGTTAAAGTATAAATTTGTGGAACATTTTGTGTGGAAATGGGGATAGTGTTGGCCTTAAAAATTGTATAGTAAATCCCCAATATTAGTAGCTGCTCACCGTAACTTTTGTGGCTCCATAATAACTAATGTGTTAGGGTAGCTAATGAACCTTAATTAGAATATATGCGTTTAAGCGATAAAATGATAAATCGACACCTCGGTCTGTATGACAAAGCAATGGTTGGAAAATAATGTCTCATCCGACGACGTGGGTACGTGGCCTAGTGCGTAGAATTAGCTCGTTAGCTTGCAAAGCGTAACGTGTCTCCTAGTTGCATTTACCATTGTCTATTTACATCTATGCGTTGCATTCCACGAATGTCATAATAGGAGCGATGGTGGATCGCGGAGTCACCCGGAGGTAGCAGAAAAGATGGTGCCTTGATGATCGTGTCATCACGATGGGATGCTAACTTTTGGTTAAATCTTACCCAGGCAAGCCCCGGTGCATAACCCCTATTATTCTGCACTTTATTTTATGCTTGTGCATTAAGTTTAAAGGAGTTGAATGAAACCCACTTGCATATATATATCCTGATCCCATGAGTCTTACTAGTATGGTAGGATCGTGTAGATTGCTATGCTACAGGATTCTGGTAGAAGCCGAGTGATTGTCTGTCACTCGCGAGAGATAGGAATTATAATATTATTACTATTATCATGCCACTATCACCTGGAATATAAATGTACATGGATAATTGGAGACCGGGCGGAACGGATTGGATGGACTTAGACCCGGTTGGGCAACAGAGTGGGGCTCTGGTTGCATTTGTTCCTCCTGTGTCAATTAAGGACCGTTCGTTGCATGGACCCTGGTCAAGTCACAGATCTTCTTATCCCGAGCATATACTAGTGGATGGGGGCTAGGAAGACTTGTTACTCTCTTGTCATGGGCTCCGGCTCTTTTCGGACCGACTGATTGGAGGCGGGGATAGGTGGAGGTCTTAGCACCGTATTGAGGTCGGGCCTCAAGTATGGGAGCTAGGAGTCCAAGTTTGGACGGGGACCTGGAAACCCGTGACAGGAGGGGAACGGGTTGGTCTTGCTTGTGCCTAGGGTACAAGCGAGGCGTGTGTTTTTCGGGGTACCCAGCTGGGCACATTGATTCGCGAATCGCCGTTTCTGCGTGACGGTACGGCTTGACTACGCTCTAGCATCGTAGTAAGAACTGGCAGTTGAAAGATAAAGAAATGGTTCCTTTTGCTCAACCCTGGCTTGATTATAGCCTAGGTGCTTACATAGAAGGTTGGATAAGAAATGAAATATGGCTATTAAAAGTAAGAAATTAAGGACACACTCTTAGCGCTGCTTCTTGTAACAAGAACCCACAAGCCAGAAAGCCTTGCATAATCCTTGGAGTCATTTTACTTCCTCCTGACGGGTAAGTCTTGCAGAGTACAATTGAGTACTCAGGGTTTGCTCTACCCTGTTGCAGGTGACTTGTGCTGATGAGCTGACACTTGTGTGTGGAAACCTCCTGGTGGGCTCAGCGAGGAATTCCTTTGCGATGCGAAGTAGAGTTTATTTATTAAAACACTCATTAAAAGTTTTACAAGGAAAATACTTTTAATCTGATATCATTTCATGAAATTAAAAGTTCTTCATGTAAATGTTTAACTAGTCATTAAATGGTTTCATTTCCGCTGAACTCTGATAATGTTTTATATTCCGCTGTTATAACTACATAATGAATTACTCTGATGTTGTACTAAAAGTGATGTAAGAAATGGTAAGGATGTTGTAAGCTTTACTCTCTCATTTGTGATCCTGATGTGAAAATGTGGATCTTCGAGTTCTCCCTTGCGGTGTGCTCGACGGAATCACTCAGTTTAGTGTTCTTCCTTGGGTACTTAGTGTCTAATGGAAAACAAGTACTCTTGGGAGGGCATTAGATTAGGAGATTCTGCCACATTGTTGTTGTTGTAATATAAGTACAATGAACTTGGAACTGGTCCCTTTGCAGTTTGTCCCTCTACAGATCAGCCCCACCTGCCTGTGACTCAAATGCAAAGGAGGCTCATCCAATAAACTTACATGACCTTACAACCAAAAAATAGCCTTCATGACCAAAGTAACAACTAGACAATAAACTCAATCAGTGCTGAGAAACAACACCTAGAAGGAAACAAGCAACTCTGACCAACCACAAAGGTTTAGATCCCATTAGGGCATTGTTCGATAAACTGAATAAACTCAATCAGTAGAAAAATAAACTAATTGTCTATCACAATCCCTAAAGGTGGGTCGCAACCTCGATCATGGCTATAGAAGTACCAATGGAGGTTCGTGGCACCAATATGACACTTTGGACTTACAATTTTAAATAGTATTAGTTATATCTAGCGAAAGGATTTTTTTTCACAGCGATCGAGTGATGTTAACTGTGAGTTCACAATCTATTTTGTGAAAGGATTTTTTTTTCACAGCGATCGAGTGATGTTAACTGTGAGTTCACAATCTATTTTATCTTTTGTGCTCCCTCCATTCCAAATTATAAGTTATTCCAAGAGTCTTGAGAGTCAAAGCATCTCAAATTTGATTAAAATTATAGAGAGAATTATAAAGATTTTTTTTTACATCAAATAGGTACACTATAAAAATATAATTGATGAAGAATCTAATGATACTTAGTTGACATCATAAATGTTATTATCTTATCATATAAATTTAGTTAAACTTGAGATACTTTGACTCTCCAAGATTATTGAAATCACTTATAATTTAGGATGGAGGGAGTACATCGATAGGCTAGGTTAGATAAGTTTGGCCAACTAAAATATTAAAACGGTCTACATTTACAATCATAGGAAGTATCTTCTCATATTAGATTCCAGAGCCCAGAGGTGTCAATTCTGGAAAAATTTGTCACTTCATTCATCTCAAGATGTAGGTTTCACCTTCACACAAACACATGCATATTATTACAGAAAAAAAAAGAGACATGTCTCCGTAACATCATCAGTGTGTAATTTACCCAACAGCACATGCTCACGCCTATGCACACGCCTATGCACATGAATGGCTTACTCCATGCAGAACGGAAAACAAAGGATTTGAAAATGAGTTGAGGTCCATCATGCTAACTTTTGCAGCTTATTGTTGCTTTAGCTGTAGTGTAAGGGCCCGTTCGGCTGGAATTATAAGCCGGCTGAAAAATACTGTTGGTTGATTTTTTATGAGAGAAAAATACCGTTCCGGCTGAAAAAACAAGTTGAATAAGACGGATTATAAGCCAGATGAACAGGGCCTAAATGTAGAAAGTCATTAGGCAATCATGACTGATCAGCCTAAAGCTGAACTTTTCGTATCCTCAACGAGATGGCATGTGATAGGAACCGAGGTTCGGCCCCTTACTGAGCGTAGGTTGTAGAGGTGAGTGATTGGAGGTCGGGGCTTGAACCGCGACGGACCACGGCGGGGCGCCGTGATCTCGCAGTGGAGGGTTTGGCGGCGTGCGTGGAAGAAGATGAAGGGCGGCTAGGGCACAAAATTATCTCCCGGCTCCCTAAAGGAAGCCGGAAACAATAATATGTTTCTGCTTAATTCTTTCCAATCAACCTTACAAGCATATATATAGTTCTCCGAATAATAGGAATTTAACTCTAAAATAGCTAATAAATATAATAACTATGGGCTTTAAGCCCATGCAGCCGCCGGCATCCCTAGCCACTGATGGGCTTCCTGCGGAAATAGGAGATGCCGGTCATAACATCTCTCCCCGCCTGCGCAAACAGCTCGTCCTCGAGCTGGAAGTCGGGGTAGCAGACCTTGAACTCATCAACGATCTCCCATGTCGCATCCTCTTCTGGAAACCCGTGCCACTGGACCAGCACTTGCCAAACGCCACGGCGCTGCTGAGCACGCAGCACCTTGGCCGGCGCTGGAGCATACCGGCCATCCAAAGTCGGAGCGAGGGCGCCTGGAGCAGCTGGAGGGTCGCCGCGGTGGCAGGGGGCGTCCTGGGCAGCATGGCATTGGGCGCCTGAGGGCCTGGCACACCTTGCCAAGTCACGCGGCGCCCCTCCCTCCTGAATTCCATCGTCAGGGCCGCACAGTCCCACAACACCGGGCCCAGCGTGCGGATGAACTCGAAGCCGAGGATGAAGTCGAACGCCCCCAGCTTGATGCCAACACCGGTGATGATGAAGTCCTCGGCACCGATGCGGATGGGAACGCTTCGAGCAATGCCCTCGCAAGCCATGTGATCACCGTTGGCGACCGTGACGCGAAGGTGCTCACCGCCATCCGGCGCCAGCCCCAAGCGACGCATAGTCGACCCCTGCATAAAGTTATGAGTGGAGCCGGTGTCGAGGAGGGCGAGGAAGCGCTCGCCCTTGATCGTGACAGGAAGAAGCATGGCATTGGGCGGCCGGATTCCTGCAACAGCATGAAGGGAGACGACGAGAGCGTTAGCGTAAGGTGCGGCGTCGTCGGCGGCCGAAGCTTCTGGACCCGCTGCTGCATCAGCATCAACAGCCACCTCCCCGGCAGTGTCCTCGACAAAATCGGTGCCTTCAAGGTAGAACAAGCGAGGGCACACATGTCCGCGAACATAGGGCTCGTCGCGGTTGAAGCATAACCCTTGACGACGACGCTCCAACTGTTCCGCCGGCGTGAGACGACGAAAGGCACGAGCTGCAGGAGCCGCTGGGGCGCCTGCCGGTGCGCCCGGCTGCACGGGAGCTCCCGCGGCCGGAACTGCCGCGCGCGGGGGAAGGCCGGGGCGCGGGGGTGGCCGGGCAGCACGCGGCGGGGGCGCTGGTGGCGTGGCCGCCGCGCGGCGCTCGAACGCCCGCGCCAAGTGGATGGCCGTCTGGATGTCTTGGGGGTCGCGCATCTCCACGTCCACACGAATGTGCTCGGGAAGGCCCCCAACAAAGAGCTCGGCCTTCTGCAGTGAGGAGACTCCCCGAGCCTGGCAGGACACCGCCTGGAAGCGATCGGCGAACTCCTGGACCGAAGAGTGGAAGGGCAGGCGGCCCAACTCGGCCAACCGGGTACCGCGGATCGGAGGGCCGAAGCGTTGGCGGCACAACTCGACGAAGCGCTCCCAAGAAGGCATGCCCTCATCCTGCTCAAGAGCATAGTACCAAGTCTGCGCGAGGCCCCGAAGGTGATAGGACGCCATCCATGTTCGGTCGGAGGCCGGCCAGCGCTGTCCCCAGAAAAATTGCTCACAATGGTTGAGCCAATTGAGGGGGTCCTCGGAGCCGTCATAGGTGTCGAAGTCGAGGCGGTGAGTCTTGTGCGGCAGCCTGTCCAGGCCCAATCCCCGGCCCAGCGGCAGGCGCTCATCGTAGCCCTCCGGGTAGGCTGCCAACGCGCCACCTGAGGCGCCGCTGCTCGCGGCCGGTGCTGTGGCCGTCGGGTCGCCGAGGGCAGAAAACAGTGTCCCGTCCACGCCGCCGTACAGGGTGCCCGAGGCGTAAGGACCCCCATGCGAGGCGAGGACGCCCGTCGTCGGGATCGGCGGGATGGACGTGCGCGGGGACGCCGACGAATATATCGGCGCGGAGGAGTGGGTCGACGAGGAGGCCATAGCCCAGGACGGGATGGGCGACGGCGAGGGCGGAAACTGCAGTTGATGGATCGGCACCCGCGCGCCCATTGGCGGCACCGACGTCGATGGCAAGGGCACAGCGCCGCTGACCCCCCCGTAGGAGTAGGTGAAGAGCGGCTGCGACGGGGTCGGGGGCAACGGCGGCGGCGGAGGGGGCTGAGATGGCTGTGGTGGCTGAACCACATACTGGCCACCAACGAACGCTCGCATCATGTCCTGGAGTTGCTGGACGCTATGGCTGAGGTCGACGATATAGCCAGTCATCTCTTCTGGCGTAAACACCGGACGTGGCGCGGTGGGGTGCAGGCTCGGCGGAGAAGTGGTCACCACCAGCGCGCCCGTAGTCGCAAGGGGGTTGCTGGCGTCGGGCGAGATCACCGGGATCGCCGCGGAGGACGCGGCGGAGGAGGCAGCGGAGGCGGCCATGATCGGCAAGGTCTCAGATACCAAGCTGATAGGAACCGAGGTTCGGCCCCTTACTGAGCGTAGGTTGTAGAGGTGAGTGATTGGAGGTCGGGGCTTGAACCGCGACGGACCACGGCGGGGCGCCGTGATCTCGCAGTGGAGGGTTTGGCGGCGTGCGTGGAAGAAGATGAAGGGCGGCTAGGGCACAAAATTATCTCCCGGCTCCCAAAAGGAAGCCGGAAACAATAATATGTTTCTGCTTAATTCTTTCCAATCAACCTTACAAGCATATATATAGTTCTCCGAATAATAGGAATTTAACTCTAAAATAGCTAATAAATATAATAACTATGGGCTTTAAGCCCATGCAGCCGCCGGCATCCCTAGCCACTGATGGGCTTCCTGCGGAAATAGGAGATGCCGGTCATAACAGCATGCAGGAGTGGCAACGAGAGAAAGAGCAGTGGGGGGTGAAGTAAGATGCAAGCTCCAGTACTTCTGCGGCCAGCAATCAAAGATTGAGAAGAAAAGTTATAACTTGATTACTCATGCGAGATTTGCATGTGAGCTAATCATTTGTTATGCGACTGAAACATCATTTATGCACAGCTTAGGCACTAAACCTTTTCCTTTTGGCATGTTTCTACCTTTATATAACTCAAACATCCCGCTGATGTTTTCAGGAAAAGGAACATTACAATGTGGAAATACAGTAATACACAAATATTAATCTGGAAAATGAGTTCTGAGTTCTGGCAACATATCAGGACGACAGCATCCCAGCCCAGCTTAATGTTAGAGCTTTTTCTTTGGGGGGGAAAAGATGATGCAAACAATAGAATTTTCTGGGTCAACTTTGAATCAGGGGCATGTGATGAAAGTTTGTGTTCACTCTGCTACGTCGGCAATTAGATATCCTCTGTGAAGGAGCGCATGTGCATTTCTTCAGGAGTCAAGATGTAAGTTACAGAAATAAGTAAGCTTCACCAGCAAAACAAAAATTCATGACTAAACTTATGATAAATTTGAAATTCACAGGGCGTTATGCAGCTTCTTTGTAACAAATTGGCAAGCAAATTATCTTTGAAGCTGGGTACTAGCAGAATAAATGTGAACTGTCAGACATAAAGCGCACTAATTGTATTTAATCTGCTTGTATTATTGATGTTTAAAATATCCCATATATTTCAAAATTGGTAAAGCAGAGAAAAGAACATGATTTTTTATGCACGAGCTATATTAGCACAGAAAATATTATCAATATTTGTGCCTCGAAATAGGTTTACTACGAAAATATACTCATGATTTGCGTTCAAAAAAAAAGAGAAGAAAATATACTTCATGATTAACTTAATAATACTTATTCAATATCATAAATATTAGTAGTATTTTGTTATAGATTTAGTCAAACCTAAAACTGTTCGACTAATCGAAAACCAAGAATCACATTCTTTTTGGGACCGGAAGTATGAATCGTCAGAACATATGATCTGTCAAATATCGTGTCATGGCAAAAAGGAGCCAAGAAGGGAACAGGTACGAGTACAATCCATGTGCTGATATGGTCTGGCCAATCCAGTCAGCATCAGAAAAGGGTTGACATGATGACGAAGGAGCTATCACATTCCAGGGCACGATCAGGATGGAAGAGATGGCATCCACTAAAAAGGCACTAATCCATGCACCTAAACAAATATATTTATTCCAGCTATCAACAAACCACTATGAACAAGTAGCATCCTAATCAGACATCCAATGTGTGGCGACAGAAAAACAAAACCCCAGAGTAGTGACTTCTAAATCAACCCAGCCCCCTTTCTTTTTTTTTTTCTCAACCAAATCGAATGTAGCAGCTACACCACGTAGCAGTGATCACAGCAGAATACTAAGTACTAGCTAGAAGTAATAGCAACCGCCACTTAACTAAGCAGGTGGGGAATTTATACAGATTCGTTACTACCCCACTCTCTCACACACTCACTCTTACTGTGACCAATTCAATGGAAACTGAATGAATCCCGCGGCCGCCGCGGAGCTCACAGGTTGCATCCGCTGCACTCGCAGGACTTGGGCGTGAAGGAGCAGTACCCGAAGGGGCGGTTGGGGATGTTGCAGTTGATGGAGTAGCAGCAGGGCGCGAGGACGCAGGCGCCGCTGGCCCCGCCGCAGCAGGTGCAGGGCGCGCAGAGCTGGAAGCTGCCCCCGAGCCGGCGCCGCGTGTCGTTGAGGGCGAGCGCCATGGCGCCGAGCTCCGCCTCCGCGGGGGCCACCGGCACCATCCCCCGCCGCGCCGCCCCCGGTGCCTGCGCCTGCGCAGAGCCGCAATGTGAGCCGGAATTGCAGCGGGGGATCGAAGCGGCCAAGTGAGGATGGGGGAGGAGGAGACGCTGGCGGCTGACGTGACGTGACGTACCTGGGACTGGGAGCCGTCGGAGGCCGCCGCTGCGGCCGTGCAGAGGAGCAGTAGGAGGAGCGGGACCGGACTGTGCATCGCTGCTTGCTCTAGGGTTTCGGTGGTGGCGGTCCGCTCGGCGCGGCGCGGCGCAGTGCAGGCGGAGTAGTAGTGGAGACTGGAGGAGAGAGGGGATCAGGGGAGGGATCGGGAGAGGGAAACTCAGCTGGTAGGCCAAGTGAAGTGAAGATGTAAAAAGTGAGACGGGGCGCTGCCTCTTTTCGGAGAAAGCTCGGGATGGGAGATTAGGAATTGGAAATCCACCACCGCCCTCTCCCGTGCGCACACGCTGACACGCACCAGCTGGCGTCATGGCCTCGTCGGATCGAGCGTGCGACGGTGTGGTGGGCTGGTGGCGTTTTTTGTGAGTGGATGTATGGTAGTGGTAGCTGGAGGCCGACGCAAAACGGCCACGGGCGGGCACCCGAGACCGAGTACTCCAACCATGTGCAGTGTTAAGAGAGCGCCCGATCATCTTTTGCTGAGTAAAAAAAAACTCTCTCCATTCTTATTCCGATTTGATTTTTTAAGACTCAAAACACCTTAAGTTTGACCAAAATTATAAAGAAATATACAAAACTTTATGGAATCAAATGGTTATACTATAAAATTATAATTAATAAAGAATCTAACGATACTCATTTCATATCATAAATATTATTATTTTATTATATAAACGTAATCAAATTTGAAATGTTTTGACTCTCAAGAAGTTAGAATGACTTACAATTTGAGATGAAGAGAGTACATGACATTTCTAGATGAGGCAAAAATTTTAATTTGATTAAATATCTATCCTCTATCCTTACCTTTACTATTATTAATCTACATCTATAATAACTAATATTAAAGAACCAAAATTTCATTCTATTTTCCGTCCACCTCTCCTAAATACTAGGACAATAAATAGTTTCTTCTGTCTCGCTTTTTATACTTATCCGAACTTATGACCCATACTCATATGGTACTGGATCTAGCGATACGTATTGGGTCACGTCCTTCGTGTTGACACGAACTCATAATCCACGCTCACACAAGTTAGGACAACTCACGTCTAGCGATGATATAGAATCTGATTCCTATGCATATTGGGTTCTATTTGCAACGCACAGACATGTTTGCCGGTAATATTAAACAGTCAAATGTCTTTCTTGTCCTTCGTCACTTACAACATAGGGATCCGATGGACTTAGTCTATGGTGTGGTTGTACAGGTTAGAGTAGCGTGTCTCGATATCTATCCTTATATGTATCTAATAATATAAACTAGCTGAATTTTTATTTTTTCGTCTCTCACTGTCTCCCATAGTCTCATCGTCTGACCATCACTCTTCTCTTACATCTCTCGGTCTGTTGTCCCTCACTTTACCCCGTTTGTCTGTCTCTCACTCCATCTTTTCGTAACTCACTCTCACCCTTCTCGCTTTAAGTTTGAAGTTGCAAAACATATATTGTTGTTGCACCACTCATGTCATAGCTTGGCACCCGAGCGCGTGTGCATGCCACGCGACACGTGAACAAACATGTGTGTTACTTTCCATCTTTCTTAAACTCATAACATGTACGCATCCTAGCAACTAATTTAAGTTGAGTCAATTTCATATTTAAATTAATCTTTTAATGCCCTAACATTTATTATGAGCCTTAAAAATAATTTGACTAAGGTGGACCAAGCCTAATTAAAATCGAATAAAAAGAGTGAAAAGTTAATATTAAAGACTGAAAAATTTCCTCTTCATCGCTCACAACCGTCCTACGGGGATTTGGTGGACTCAATCTCTCTTGTGCCCGTACAAGTTAGAGTAACGTGTTCAATCACGGTTGAAGGCTCTAGTTTGGTTTTGGTGAATTGATGAAACCCTATGTGTTAACCTATTTGCTCTAGTGATCATGAGGTAGGTAGCACTATTCTAAGTGGTGGAGCAAATGAAGATCATGTTGATGGTGGTGATGGTCATGGTGATCAAGTGCTCGGCTTGGAAAAGAAGAACGAAAAAAAACCAAAAAGCTTAAGATAAAGGTGAAACTTGATAGCAGCTTTTTGGTTTGGTGATCGAGACACTTAGCAAGTGTGATCACATTTAGGATCGATAGCCATACTATTAAGAGGGGTAAAACTCGTCATGAAATGCGGTTATCAAAAAAGCACCAGATGTTCTAACTCATTGCATATGCATTTATATTCTAGTGAGTGCTAACACCTTTGAAAATATTTGTGAAAATATGCTAACACGCGTGCACAAGGTGATACACTTGACGGTTGGCACATTTGATCAAGGGTGACGAAGTTGGAGTTGATAAGGCACTGTTTACAGTGACCGGACATTGGACTGGTGCGTCCGGTCAGTTGGCGCATGGTGGTGTGGTCTCAGTTGGTTGACCGAACACTAGCGCAAGGTGGTGAACGGACACGCAGCCTCTGGGTCTGATCAACGCTGATGTATGATGACGCAAGGCACAGGAGTTGGCTAGAGAGGATCGGACTTTCGACCGTGTCCGGTCATGCGTGACCTGACGCGTCTAGTTGTGATTTTGCCTCTCTGGTACCTTACTGGAGTTGATCGAACTCCACATTGGTGGAGCGTTCGGTCGTGGAGCAGCGCATCAGGTTAGCGGCTCGGCAATGTTGCGTTCACGCGATCGGACTCCACGCGGCCGTGTTAGGTCAAACTTTAACAGCATGGGCGTTGGCAAGTAGTCGTTGGTGATATGCGGCTCACATTCGAAGGAGAAGACGCATGGCGCGCATCCGTTGACCAGACGTTGGCCCGGGTGCGTCCGGTCGCCCCGACTAGTGCGTCCAGTCAGCGCACTTGAAAGGTCCTTATTTGGTTTTAATAATTGAGTGACAACCTAGATGGACTAATTGTGTTTAATGTAAGATACACAGTGATTAGTCCACATGTACATGAGTGTAAGCAACATATGCCATGGAGGTGAAATGGCTCAGAGATGTTGCAAAGCTCACACATGTGATGAAGGAGCTTATTGCACATAAGACATGATATTGAGTCATGTGACTGTTGACGGTAGTTAACTATCATTTTTAACCATCAATTTACTTAAAAGGATGTTATAAAGTCAATTACCACCATAGACTAGGTGTTTAACTGACAGAATTCCATGAGTTTTGGTGAATATCTATTTCTGCAGGGTGTTAGCTGAAAATAATCAAATATGGCTCACATGTCAGGTTTACATAGTGACAAAAGGGCTACGCACAACTTTTCTGTAATCTAGAAGGTTTAAGAAGCCAAACCCTGGGAGGTGGGACCCACCTGTCATTGTGACAGGGGCGGCCGCCCAGCTCAGGAGGCCAATCACATTCCACCTCGCGGATCCTGTCTCCACCGCCTTTGAGGATGAATAAAAATCATTGATCAAGGTCGGTTTGATCCAAGAGCTGTGGTGCTTCCTAGAGGGCTATATAAGCAAGGCCCCTGACCCCTGGAGGAGAGAGTTCAGAAACCCTAATTCATATTTTCCAGAGAAAATTCACCTGAGAAGGGTCCCTTGAATGGATCTGTCTCTAGGGCACATACAAGAGAGTTTAGCTTTGTAGTCTCTATGTGAGATTAGAGTTATTCTTCTAGATTGAGAGAGTTAGAGTGAAGGTAGAAGATTGGAGGAAGCCCGATCTGTCGGTGTCTCCTCTCCAAGCTTGTATCTACGGGGTCAAGTCTCCTAACCCGAGGCTTGGTTCTAGGATTCTTCGGCAATTTAACTTCTAATACTAAGTAAGTACATTGTTATTATTGTTCTTTGGTTTACGGGTTTACTTTATTCGCTTCACGTAGGGAATAGAGTAATCATTCATAGCGTAAGCGTGGTGCTTGGGCTAGGAATACTCGTATTTATCCCCTATCTTGCCGGATTAGTGAGTAGTAGTGTGGGACATGACAATCCCATTATTACCTTTGGAGTCTCCTCCCGTTAGAAGGTTTGGTAGCATTAAGTACCCTGGTTAAGCATCCTCTGTGGTGTCTCTTTTCCATCGGTATTTCTCCTAAGATCAATAGTATCATAGCTTGCCATAGGTTGGAACCAGACTGTCGTCGTAGTTCTCTCTAATCGCTTATATCTTCACCACCTTGTAGTGTGGCCCAGGGGTAATAGTAAAGAATAGGTTAGTCATCACACGTTTTCTCCTTGCGGATAAAACAAATACGATACTCTGGACTTATCCCCCGGGTGAAGTGCTCACCGATATCCGTGCGCTTGCGGATTATTTCTCTTGAATTCCTTCATGTGCGTATCTAGTATCAATAGTGACTAAGGTGGAGAAGATCAAGACAAGACTTAGCTCGACAGATCGGTTGCAAGTGTGAAGGGCAAGTTGAGTGATGACTTGGCTCCAATGGACCGAAGCAATGGTGAAAAGCAAGTGAGGTCAAGATCGATGAACCAATATGGTCATGTGATGAAATGAAGTGGATGATATCATTGTTGATCGTGTTGGTGCATGTGTTGCATCGACATTGGAGAAGTTAAAATAGAATGCGCAAGACAAAGGTATAACCTAGGGTATTTCATTTCACCAGTCATGGGTGTGTAGAGAAGTTCATGACCGGGTTTTAGGATAGATGTCCGTATTCTCAAGAGGGGCAAACTTGTTTGCATATCGGTCATCTAGTGCCACTCGAGTGATCTAACTTTGCACGTTGCTAGGATCAAGTGGGGTGGCAAGTTGAGTGACTAACTCCTTAAAAATGATTGTGAAAATGCTAACACATATACACATTATGGTGTATACTTGGTGGTGTTGGCACATTTACAAAGGAGAAGAAGTTGGAGTTGAAATATATCAACTCGGTGAAGAAACGGAAATGAAACAGGTCACTATGAGTGACCGGACGCTGGCGTCAGAAGGACTTGTGTGTCTGGTCAGTGTAAGCTGAGAGGCGCGGTCTCGGTCTTGATGACCAGACGCTGGTGCCTGGTGGTGACTGGACGTGACGCTCCTGCGTCCGGTTGTTGTTGACGTTAGCTGATGTGGTGGCGCGAGGCATGGTTGTGACATGTGGCAGCGGGAGAAGGATCGGACGCAGGCTTGCATCCGGTCAGGTTGGACCTGACGCATCCGGTCGCGTTTGGGCTGCTCTGGATTGTCTCTGGAAGTGACTTGATGCTACGTTGTCTCAAGTCAAGTCGACGGAGGAGCACGTCCGGTCACGACGTGGAGTAGTCACGCGCGCGCGTGACTTGACGCCAGGCGGCTGCGTTCGATTGTGCTCCTGTGCGTCTGGTCAGGTGTCCACTGAGCCTATTGATATATAAGAATCATAGAATAAATCATGCATCCCGTTGCAACGCGCGGGCAAATTTGCTAGTGTATGTATGTAAAACAATGTGTAATAATACACTAATCTTTGGTCCCACGCTCAGGCTGGTTGTGCAGTGAAGCGTGGCACGGGAGACTGGACTACTGGAGTACTGAACTGGAGATGGCGGCGCGACGGAATAGGGCCTCGTTTAGATGACAAAGTTGGGAGCCCAATTCTACATAGTAAAGGTCACGTTACACTGTAGCAATTTTATTTTTATTTGGTAATAATCGTCCAAATCTTGATTAATTAGGCTCTAAATGTTCGTCTCGCAAAGTACAACAAAACTGTGCAATTAGTTTTTTATTTCATCTACATTTAGTACTCCATATATGTGCCGGTATTTTGATGTGACGGGAAATAGGAATTCTTCATAGTGAATTTGGGAGGCAAACTTTGGAATCTAAACAAGGCCTAGCAGGATCTTGGTGTAAATCCAGAAGACTGTCAAAGCTGGGTGGGATCTCGGTGGGTGGTATTACTGACTAGTTCAGATACTGCAACTTCTTCTTCTTCTTTTGCGACGCATACAGGCATAAAAAAAAACTACCGAGCACCCGACAGATTCTCCCATCATGCAGAAAGGCACACACGTCAACTAGCACCGGTAGAAGGGGCCCGTCCGATCCTGCTCCATCTCACCGAAGGCCTGTTTGGTTGCTGGACTAAAATTTAGTCACCTGACTACTGTTTTTGTGTTTTTCTTACCTCTGAAACCGGCACAATGGTTGTCGGAATTGTAATGTAATATCTAATGGGCCACTTTGGGCCGCATATAAGGAATCAAGTGGGGATCTTAAAAAAAAGTTTAGTCACCTTTTAGTCACTCAGTTTGACATTTTAGGGACTAAAAGTAACTAAAGTTTAGTCAACCCAAACCAAACCTGAGGATCTCCCGTGCTCCTCCACGTCAAACCTGAGGATCTCCCGTGCTCCTCCACGTCCAAAAAAAAGCAAATTCTGCTTATCAATGGCTCAAGTAACTAGATTATATGAAACAGTGTCAACAGTTATATCTTCATGTAAATTTGCTATGAAAAATATTTCATGATTAGTCTAATAAATAATTAATCTAATAATTCAGTTTTTTTATACTAGCTCGAATGACTTGTGGCTTGAAGACTTATTTAGTGATTACGTCGTACGTTTGATTCGTATGCAAAGCAAACTACATTCTATGCCTAGACGCTGTTGCTTTTAAAGTTTTATTAATGATCATGTCATGCATTTTGTAACACCCTCGGTGTTACCGCGTTAGCGACTTGATAAACCATGTCATAAGCATCTTGATTGTGTGGTATTGCATGAGAAGCAATGAGAAAAACATATTTGTTGCAACCAAAATGACCCACGCAAATGATAGTGAAGGTGATTCTATATCACATGTGATATCACTCAAGGTTTAAAATAAATTTTTATTTAGCAAAATTGTTATAGAACATATATGTAACACTTTAATAAAATTTGAAGTACAAACTTTGTACACGGCAGTGCAACATTTGTATTAGCAAAATAAGGATGTTAGCTCATGTTTTTACTAGCTTGGAAATCGAAGTTGAAAACCAAAAATATGTCTAGAACCGTAAGCTTATGAGCAGTTTGACAACCTCATGTTCACGAAATTACCCTGCAAAAACTTGTTAGTAACTTAGTCATGTTTTGGCTTCTGGGGATAGCCCATGGTGCCCTCTTGGCCGTAGTCCAGATGGGTGAGCCGAACTTGAGCCATGTTAGTTGTTATTTGCGCTTTAAAATTCATGCACGCATACCGTCGGCGTCTGCTGCCCTCTCTGTGCGCGGTCACCGCGCGGGGCGCTGCGCAACGTGCCTGCCTGGCCAGCGCGTCGAGCTACCGGCTAGGTCCCCTTCTGGCTTGGCCGTAGATGGCCACAACGCGGCGTTGACCCCCCCCCCTCTCTGGCCAGCTGCAGCCGCTACACCCCCTGGCCGCTTGCCCCTCTGCGCGCCGCAGTGGCGCTGTCGCGGCGGTCGCCCTGCCAGATGTTGCATCTGCCCATGCCTTACTGTCGTCTGCTACGTAGCTGTGTCGTGTCGCCTTTCTCGCGTGGGACGGCTGCGGTTTGTCCGCCCTACGCCACGACATCGTCAACGTGAGCCAGACCTTCTCTCTCTCCTCGCACCGTCGCCATGCCACGGACCCGCAGCACCAATTCATCGGCTAGCGACCACCATTTTCCAATTCCCCGCGTGCACTGTTTCGCCCTCTAGCCCGCCAGCCAACTGACCTCGTCGTGCCTTTAGCCTGGCCCCACCGTGCTCCAATTGGAGTTTTCCCCTCTCGCCATGATTTTAAGGCCGAGCTCGGCCGTGCACCGCGTTAGCCTAGCCCGTTCGTCTTGGACTCCGATTGGCTGCGCTTTTAGCCTTGCCACTACCCTCGCCCCACCCTGCGCACCTGAGCCAAACCCTTATCGCCCTATCGTCACCGCTGACGTGGCCGGGCCACAGCGGAGCGCCGCCGCACCCTCTGGTTGCACGCAGGCAGCCTTTCTCTATCTTCCTATGCTTCAACGGTTGCCACAGCTAGGTTTTCGGTATGCTGCTGTTGCTCACCAACCGTCCCTTTTGTCCCATTGACCCTCAGCTCACCAGAACGCTCTCGCCACCACCGTAGGTCGCCACCGCCGCGGATGAGAGGCTCTGCTCTGCCTCTGGCCCCTGAACCGCCACTCGTCATCGGGCGTTGCTGCGTAGGTGAGCATCGGTCCTTAGATGGATGGTAGTGGCCTCCCTTTTGGCCGGCGTAGCCGTCCTGTGTCGTGGTTCGCCGCACCGGCGGGCGGGGAGGCGTCGGGGACCTCCCCGTTGCGAAGGCGGGTTATGCTAGGGTCCTTCGTGCTTAATTGCAGACTAGCAGAATAGTGCAAATAGAGTTCGTGTAATAGCATGTGAGTTTGGGGGCTCTTTAGCAAGTTTTCCAGCGCGCCTGCGGTTTCCCCTGCCTAGACCGCGTCCGCGCGTGGGTCGGGCGTCGTGGGCCGCCTCGCACGGCTGGGTAGCGGGTGCACGCACGCTGCGCGCGGGTGGGTCGTCTGGTGTGGGCCGCGCCTGAGGAATGGGTTTTTTTCTTTTTTCCAGTTATGTTAGTAAGCTTTTGCAATTTATTTTTCGAGCTAAACTTTGATGAATTATGACGATTTGTGTAGACATCCAAAAATCGTGAAACCGCTTTAGTTGGGTCCCTAAATTCATGATCTACCTGACGGTGCAATTAGGTATAGTTTGTTGTGATGATGCCAAGGCACGTTAAAACATTTGGAAATACACAAAAGTCGTTAGGATAATTTGTGGGAATTTCTCATGGCGAACCGGTAGTAGCTTTAGTCATGAAATTTTCGCGGTAGCCTTGTAGTGTTGTCACACGCTTGCTGTAAGTTTCGTAGCACTAGATTAGATTGTTCATCTGGTAGCTAAATAGCCGTTAAAATGAATATAAATAAAAGCATAATATCGGTTGGTAAATGGAAGCGCTTGCTCAAATAAATTGATAACCTAGCCGATGAAGGTGTAAGGTAATTTGTTACCTTAGTCATTAGAGCTAGTTGGGTAGCTTTGCGTGCGTATTGCATTTTTTAGAGTTGTTGTTGCTGTAATGCTAAATGTTGCATCTTTATCGTATGCATGTAGAGAACGACCTGGTGGAGTTCAGGACCGCGGACGATCAGGAGTACGAGGAGATCATAAAGGAGTACGAGGAAGAGATCTTCGTGCCGGAGGAGTTCCAGGAGCCGCCCGTGACTGACACCATGAAAGTCCTATGTTTGGTGTTGGTAATTAGTGACAATACCTAAGTACTAATCCTATGCCTAAGTTGTATGTAGCATATGAGGATTAGTACATTCCAAGGTTGGTGGCAAGATGGACATGGTGATCATGATGGCCACACTTGGATTTGGACGCAACCCTATGTGATCAAGGCAAAGGTATATGCTTAAGGGTTGTGTTTTAGTAACCAAGACACCTAGTGGGTGTGGTTACATTATAGGATAGATAGCCGTACTATAAAGAGGGGAATGACGCGGCTATTGAACTCCTAAGTGCCTCTAGGTGTGCATTTCATGTCATATGCATTTGGATAGAACTAATAACGCCTCGAAAATGATTGTGAAAATGCTAACACACATGCACATGGTGATGATCACTTGGTGATGTTAGCACATTTACGACGGCGTTGGAGTTTGAGCGGTAGAGAGGGTTTGGGGTCTTCTCTCCCTCCCGCCGAGCGTGCGAGCGCGGGATTCAGGCGATTTCGGGGATATGAAATGCCTATTTTCCACTACGCCGGAAGTCAGAAAAAGAAACGGAAGCGAACGGAGGTCACAATGGTGACCGGACGCTGCACCGGACGCGGTCGCGGTGTGACCGGACGCGTCCGGTCAGTGTCCAGTATCTGCGCGTTTTTCAGTTGTTTGATCGGACCTGAGGCGCGTCCGGTCATAGGCGACCGGACGCGTCCGGTCGTCCAGGGAGCTTACTGGACTCCGACCGGACGCGGGTACTGTGGCGTCCGGTCAGTTCTTCAGCGCGTCCGGTCGCTGGTTCGTTGTGCGCGGCTCATGGTTGACCGGCGCGTCCGGTCAGTTACGGGACCGGTGCGTCCGGTCGTGACCGGCGCGTCCGGTCGTTGCGACCGGCGCGTCCGGTCGGTGCTTCGCGAAACTAGCCGTTGCGCGACCGGCGCGTCCGGTCAGTTGGACCGGCGCGTCCGGTCAACGCGACTTCGGCTGTTTCAAGTTTCTAACGGCTATATTCGAAGGGGTACGTCTATAAATACTCGTTGGACGGCTCAAGGCTCTCACTCTCGAACATTTGACATACTTGTGAGCACTTTGAGCTAAGCAACTCCTCTCCCACTCATCTCTCTTGCTTCTTTGCATATTCGAAGTGAGATTAAGCAAGTTTGAGAAGAAATGTGATGAAGGATTTCTACTTGGTTACTCAACTACTAGCAAAGCTTATAGAGTTTGGAATTTGGCTAGTGGTTTACTTGAAGAAGTGCATGATGTTGAGTTTGATGAAACAAATGGCTCTCAAGATGAAGAAGATAACTTGGATGATGTGAGAGGAACTCAATTGAGTAATGCTATGAAAGAAATGGATATTGGTGATATTAGGCCAAAGCAAGTGATTGATGTGGATGACAACAAAGATCAAGTGCTCCAAAGTCCAATCACTCAAGCTAGTGGTTCTCCTATGCAAAATCAAGCTAGTACATCATCTCAAGTGCAACAAGATCAACAAGTGGCTAGTTCATCATCTCCAACTCATGATCAACATCAACATCCAAGCAATCAAGTCTAAGTGCTTCAACCAACTAACATTGCAAGAGACCATCCATTGGATTCCATCATTGGTGACATACAAAGAGGAGTTCAAACTAGATCAAGATTGACATCATTTTGTGGTCACTCTTCTTTTGTGTCAATAGAAGAACCCAAGGACATTGATAAAGCATTGAGAGATCCGGATTGGGTAAATGCAATGCATGAAGAGCTCAACAACTTCAAGAGAAATGAAGTATGGGAACTAGTTGAAAGGCCTAAGGATCACAATGTCATTAGAACAAGATGGGTTTTTCGCAACAAACAAGATCAAGATGGGATAGTAGTAAGGAACAAAGCAAGACTAGTAGCTCAAGGTTACACACAAATTGAGGGTCTTGACTTTGGTGAAACTTATGCCCCGGTTGCAAGATTGGAAGCAATTAGGATCTTACTTGCCTATGCTTGTGCTCACAATATCAAGCTATATCAAATGGATGTAAAGAGTGCATTTCTCAATGGGTACATTCAAGAGGAGGTGTATGTGGAGCAACCTCCCGGTTTTGAAGATGACAAGAAACCCAATCATGTATACAAGTTGAGAAAAGCTTTATATGGATTGAAGCAAGCACCTAGAGCATGGTATGAAAGATTGAGGGACTTCTTGCTATCTAAAGGATTTGTCATGGGCAAAGTTGATACAACACTATTCACCAAGAAGATTAGGAAAGACTTATTTGTATTGCAAATATATGTTGATGATATCATATTCGGTTCAACCAATCAAGATTATTGTGATGAGTTTGGGAAAATGATGGCAAAGGAATTTGAAATGTCAATGATTGGTGAACTTAGTTTCTTTCTTGGACTTCAAATCAAACAAATGAAGGAAGGAACATTTGTAAGCCAAACCAAGTACATCAAAGATATGCTCAAGAAGTTTGGCATGGAAGATGCAAAGAGTATTACAACTCCAATGGGCACTAGTGGAAGCTTGGATAGTGACAAGAGTGGCAACATGGTGGATCAAAAGCTATATAGATCGATGATTGGTAGCCTACTCTATGTGACGGCATCAAGGCCCGATGTGATGTTTAGTGTATGCATGTGTGCAAGATTTCAAGCCTCACCAAGAGAAAGTCATTTGAAGGCAACAAAGAGAATATTGAGGTACTTAAAGCATACACAAGATGTTGGATTGTGGTATCCCAAAGGTGCAAGTTTTGAGCTAGTTGGATATTCGGATTCCGACTATGCCGGTGATAAAGTGGAGAGAAAGAGCACTTCCGGGACATGTCAATTGTTGGGAAGATCACTTGTCTCATGGTCATCCAAGAAGCAAAATAGTATTGCACTATCTACCGCCGAAGCCGAATACATCGCCGCGGGTAGTTGTTGTGCACAAATCTTGTGGATGAAGGCAACATTGAAGGATTTTGGAATCAATTTCAAGAATGTGCCATTGCTATGTGACAATGAAAGTGCCGTGAAGCTAACTAACAATCCGATTCAACATCAAAGAACAAAGCATATTGATGTTCGTCATCATTTTATTAGAGATCATCAACAAAAGGGTGACATTGCCATTGAGAGTGTGGGCACCGAAGATCAATTAGCCGATCTATTCACCAAGCCACTTGATGAGAAGAGATTTCACAAGCTAAAGAATGAGTTGAACATACTTGACTTCTCCAACATGAGTTGATGCACCCCATATATGACATGCCTCTCCTTCGAGCCCCAAGGTACAATTGGTTGACATGTCATACATTCTATGCTAAGGACTTGTTTAGTGCATCTAGTCATGATTTCTTATGTTCTAGGATCATTCATGAAAATTAAAATAAATTTGAAGTTTATATGGTGCCACTATTGTTTCCATGACTTGTATGATCTAGTGGTAGCATATAACTTGTTTAAGTAGCTTGTGATCCTAAGTATTTAATCTAGAAAACTTGTCTAAATATTTGCTTCAACATGGTGCATGATAACCCTTCTAGTGAGGTGTGAAGAAGCTTGCCCTTGGATCAAACCGAAGTATTTTATTTATGCAAGCAATCTAGGTTGAATCATAAACTTGATCCTCACCCCATATTTCAACATGATAATCTATCTATACTTTGCCCCTTGTGGTCAATTGGTGCCAAAGGGGGAGAAAATATTATTCACAAAGATAGAACTCAAAGGGGAAGACAATGTTGTGGGGGAGAAAAATGTTGTTCACAAGATAGATTCTAAAAGGGGAGAATTGATAAAAGAATGGGATCAACTAAAATTTTGAGCACACAAGTAGGGGGAGCAAGCTCTTAAACATGAATGTTGCATTTCTATGTGCACTTCATTTGTATGATGCATAGTTATGCATTTCGTTTTCTCCGATACATTGCTTGTGTGGTGACTTGCTAGTATAATTTGAATCATGCATTGTGGTACTAGCATGAATAGGAAGTAGTTAGATTTTTCTTGCTTCATGTTTTTCAAAGTGGTACTAGAACCTTGCTTATAATGTTGATCTCACGAGGTTTCTAGTTATATTTGTGCTTTTCCAAGTGGAATCTAACTACACAAGGTGCTAAGATGGTGTTTATCGCTACTCCGATGGTATCACGCTTCAAAGGTCTATAATCTAAAACACTTAGCACCTATTGGTAGACAATGCTCCTAATCTTTCCTATCTAACATGTATGCTTCCAAAATCCAAACATATAGCATACATGTAGGGGGAGCCATTGCTATCAATTTGAATTCATGATCACATGTCCATAATTCTTACATATGGTAATATACTTGGACAATGTGACATGGGTTCAATCAAAATTTTATCATAATATCTTTGTGAAAGGTTTGTCACCAATTACCAACAAGGGGGAGATTGAAAGTCCTATGTTTGGTGTTGGTAATTAGTGACAATACCTAAGTACTAATCCTATGCCTAAGTTGTATGTAGCATATGAGGATTAGTACATTCCAAGGTTGGTGGCAAGATGGACATGGTGATCATGATGGCCACACTTGGATTTGGACGCAACCCTATGTGATCAAGGCAAAGGTATATGCTTAAGGGTTGTGTTTTAGTAACCAAGACACCTAGTGGGTGTGGTTAGATTATAGGATAGATAGCCGTACTATAAAGAGGGGAATGACGCGGCTATTGAACTCCTAAGTGCCTCTAGGTGTGCATTTCATGTCATATGCATTTGGATAGAACTAATAACGCCTCGAAAATGATTGTGAAAATGCTAACACACATGCACATGGTGATGATCACTTGGTGATGTTAGCACATTTACGACGGCGTTGGAGTTTGAGCGGTAGAGAGGGTTTGGGGTCTTCTCTCCCTCCCGCCGAGCGTGCGAGCGCGGGATTCAGGCGATTTCGGGGATATGAAATGCCTATTTTCCACTACGCCGGAAGTCAGAAAAAGAAACGGAAGCGAACGGAGGTCACAATGGTGACCGGACGCTGCACCGGACGCGGTCACGGTGTGACCGGACGCGTCCGGTCAGTGTCCAGTATCTGCGCGTTTTTCAGTTGTTTGATCGGACCCGAGGCGCGTCCGGTCATAGGCGACCGGACGCGTCCGGTCGTCCAGGGAGCTTACTGGACTCCGACCGGACGCGGGTACTGTGGCGTCCGGTCAGTTCTTCAGCGCGTCCGGTCGCTGGTTCGTTGTGCGCGGCTCATGGTTGACCGGCGCGTCCGGTCAGTTACGGGACCGGTGCGTCCGGTCGTGACCGGCGCGTCCGGTCGTTGCGACCGGCGCGTCCGGTCGGTGCTTCGCGAAACTAGCCGTTGCGCGACCGGCGCGTCCGGTCAGTTGGACCGGCGCGTCCGGTCAACGTGACTTCGGCTGTTTCAAGTTTCTAACGGCTATATTCGAAGGGGTACGTCTATAAATACTCGTTGGACGGCTCAAGGCTCTCACTCTCGAACATTTGACATACTTGTGAGCACTTTGAGCTAAGCAACTCCTCTCCCACTCATCTCTCTTGCTTCTTTGCATATTCGAAGTGAGATTGAGTGATCCAAGTGCATTTGCATTGTGAGATAGCATCTAGTTGGCACTTGGTGGTTGATTTGCTGCGGGATTCTTGTTTCTCTTGGTGGTTGCCGCCACCTAGACGGCTTGGAGCAGCTTGGAGGCGTTGGCAAGAGTTGGTGTTTGTTCTTGGCCACCTCCGGTGATTGTGAGGGGTTTGTGCCTACCTCGGCGAAGCGCCAAAGGCAACATTAGTATATTGCTCGTGTCATTGAAACCTTTTGCCATTTGGTAGGTTCTTGTGGCGCCTTTTGAGAGGCTCGGTGTGTGACCGATAAGCCACCGAACCACGTGGTGAAGAGGGACACAACGGGGACTAGCGTGCCGGCAAGCACGTGAACCTCGGGATAAATCTTCGTGTCATCACTTTCATATTGTGATTGATTGATCCCGGTGTTTGGTTATCTTGGTATTCATTGTTGATCATATTGGTTGGCTCAATACTTCGTCCCTCGGTGATACCCTCCTATCTCTCTTGTATTAATTTCTTAGTTATCTTTGCTAGCTAGTTAGCTTAGCTAGAGTAGTTCTCTTGTGTAGCTTGCTAGTTGTAGTTGTACTTAACTTCTCGGTTTGACTTGTGCGGTTGAGTGCAAATACTAGAATTGTGAATTGGATAGGTGGCTTGCAAACACCCATAGGCTAAGCAAAACTCGCATCTCGCTATTTGTTATATTGATAAACTTGTTTAGCTTGTCGTTGTAGAAAATTTTAATAGGCTATTCACCCCCCCTCTAGCCATCAAGACCTTTCACACCACTAACCTTGCACCTGCCCAAGGCAAGCCCCGGTGCATAACCCGTATTATTTTTAATAATCATGATATATATGTGTGTTATGCATTTACGTTGCAGGAGTTTTATAATACCCACATGCATATATGTTATCTACCCATGAGTCTTACTAGTACAGGATCGCGTAGTTACTTTGCTTAGGTTTGACGGTAGCGTGGGTAACCTGTCGTTACTCACAACAGGAGTATTGTGATCATAAATCTCACAATAAAATGGTGGAAAGGAATTGGTGATCGAGCAGGGATGGGTATGGGTATTGGTGGGTGTAACAAGTGGTGTCCCGCAGCCACGGGGCATCACTTGGTTGCGTTGTTTTTCCTGCCCTCGTCGATTAAGGACCGTTCGTTGTATGGACCCTGGTCAAGTCACAGACTTATTATCCCGAGCACATACCTGCTTATGAGAGCGGGAAGGCTTGTTACTCTCTTGTCATGGGCTCCGGCTCTTTTCAGACCGACTGATTAGAGGCGGGGATAGGTGGAGGTCTAAGCACCGCATTGAGGTCGGGCCTCAAATGTTGGGGCTTGGAGTCCAAGTTTAGACGGGGACCTGGAACCCGTGACAGGAGTGGAACGGGTTGGTCTCGTTTGTGCCTGGGGTGCAAGCGAGGCGTGTGTTTTTAGGGTACCCAATTGGGCACATTGATTCGTGAATCGCGGTTTCTATGTGATGGTATGGCTTGGTTATGCTCTGGCACCATAGTAAGAAATGGCAGAAGAAAGATGGAAAAATGGCTCTGATTGCTCCACCCTTACTTGATTATAGAATAGGTGCCTTCATAGAATGTGGGATAACAACTAAAACACGGCTACTAAAGATCTATGGAATTAAGAACACACTTTTAGTATTGCTTTTCATAAACAAGGAACCCATAAACCATAAAGCCTATCATATTCCTTGAGAGTCGAGAAATATATTCTCAGTCGGAAAAGTCTTGTGAGTACATTCTGTAATCAGGATTTATTTTACCCTCGTTGCAGATGCACCTTGAGCAGATAGGCCTTGTGTGGAGAATTCTTCTGGTGGACATAGACGGATTCTCATTTCATTTCGCTAGATGTTATTTTATTTTCGTTGTTCCATTATCGCACTCTGAACCCTGGAATGTAATAAATGCTTTCTAAGACTCTATGTTGTATGAAATGGACTGAGTATTGTAAGCTTGTACTCATTATTGGATCCCGGGTGTAAAATGTGGATTGTTCGAGTTCTCCCGTTGGGTGTGCTTGAAAAAGGCAAGCCCCGGAGCATTATAAGTCTCATACTTTATAAAAGCAATTAATTATATAAGTTTTATATATATTGTTGCATTAAGTTGTAGGAGTTGAGTGAAACCGTTGATGCATTTATTATATCCTTGTTACCTTATTATATATGTATACCCTGATAAGTCTAGGACCACGTTAAATACTTAGCCCTGCTTAGACCGGTAGCAGTCGGTGATTTTCTGTCACCGGCAACTATAGGTGGTTACCAGAATACTTTAGTTATGGAATAGATGATATCCTGGAGATAACCAAGTGTTAATGGATAATTGGAGACTAGGCGGGATGAATGTTGTGCAACCCGACAGAGTTCTGGGGTGCTTGTAGTTTCCGCTTGTGTCAGTTAAGGACCGATCGTTGCTCGTCTCTCTTGTTATGTTGAACTCATGCCTCACATTTAGCTGGTCGAATAAAGTATCTTTCGACCACGAAGCAAGTGGCACTACTTGGGCTGGGATCTACACGAGAGTGTGTATTGGTGTTGATGGGGCTATGACAGGGGCGCGAAGAGTGAGCCCAAGGGCAAGCGTGACCTGATTCCTAGCAATCGGGTGGCCCCTGGGTATTGTGGCTCTAGTTTGTCACGCGATGTTTACCGAAATAGTGTCATTGGTGACTTGTAGCTAACTTGATTGGTGAGTGTGGTTTGTGTTAGGAATAAATCACCAGCTGGTTAGGAATCGATTCAAATCGTCATCGCTCCTGGATAGTGAGCACTTGACTCGAGCTACGATATCTTAGTAATGATGATGAAACACAGATGGTTATGGATGATGTTGAAAATACTAAATCTAAAATGGTAACTTGATGCGAATGGTTAATCAAGTGATTGCTATAGCATAGGTGCTTACCTAAAGTGACAGGTTATAATAAAGATGATGCTAGTACTAAAATGGTCTATTCAAGATAAAGCATGCTTTTTGCAAATGAGTCAGCTAGCCACTAAAATAAAGCTTTGCATACACCTTGGTGTCATTTTATTTCCGTTTAAGGCGGGTAAGTCTAGCTGAGTATATTCTCGTACTTAGGGCTTTATTCCTATTGTTGTTACAAATGGTCAGATGTACTATAGATATTGCATCAACTGTTTATATCTCGCGATGAGCGACAATAAGGACCAAATGGTCGCTCTGTACGTCTTACCTGATGTTTTTGTTGGACATGACTACTATCTGGCACTGTAATTCGAACTAAGTATGTGTGTGAAGTCTCAAAACTATTTGCTTCCGCTACTTTATTATGAACTTGTTTTGTAATAACTTTATATTCCAAATTCCGATGTATTCGAAATGATGTTACGAACTTTATGTAATATGTGACTGTGACTGCTAAACTTGTACGATCTTGGTTTGTATGTTGGTTGGTTTGAAATCCTTCGTGATTTCACGGACTACCGGGTTATACGGGCTTAAGTTTGTTAAATTATCTGCTCCGACGAAAATTTTCTTACTTAATTTCGTATAATTAGTCGGTTATGTTACACAATAAATAAAATAAATTATAAAGCTTGTGTATTTGTTAGGTGGAGACGCACGGCGAAGAGGGGTGAGTAGGTGGAGATAGCAGTCATATATTTTTATTGAGTTTATTAATTAGGCTTAACCTAACTTTAAATAAATCAAATAAATTATAAGGCCTGCCACCCTTGGCTTGCGTATTTGTTAGGTGGAGACGCACGGGGAAGAGGGGCGAGTGGGTGGAGATAGCAGTCACAGTTTATACCAACTAAAATTCTATTTTATATGGTTTTTTTTATCTTTATGCCATTCGGTGATTATGTAACCCAACCTGAACAAAACCTAATATGGAGCATCACCCTCGACTCTAAAGAACCCTAAAGCGAAGGTAGTAGCCATTGGCATATTTTAAAAGATAGAAAATAAATTTTATCTAAGTACATGTCCTTGGACATGTCACTGCATGGCCACTGAAACTGCAAATCGAAAGAGAATCAGAGTAAGTTTACACATCTACTCCCTCCATCCTAAATTATAAGGCATTCTAAGATTCTTGAGAGTCAAAGGATCTCAAGTTTAACCAAATTTTATATGATAAGATAATAATATTTATGACACAAATTAAGTATCATTAGATTCTTCATTAATTATATTTTCATAGTATAACTATTTGATGTTATAAATTTTTGTAATTTTCTCTATAATTTTGGTCAAATTTAAGATGCTTTGACTCTCCAAGATTTTTGGAATGCCTTATAATTTGGAATGGAGGAAGTAGAAATTAGGACTTGCCAACTGAGTTACTTGATTCCACTCATATTGTGCATATTTTAAACCGTACACTACGGGAGGCTCAGATTTTCCTGTCGGTGGAAAACCGCCATGGAAATTGCAAATATTGACAGAAAAATTAGAGAATTAGTTTCTCTCTCGTTACATATAATTAGATAAGTAAACTGACAAATCTGGCCGCAGACATATTTTAACATTATTACATATAATATATGCAATATTATTTTTAATATGTGCAATACCATATTTTTCATAGTTTTTTTTATTTTTTGTCTTGCCAGATTATTCTAATATATTCAATACCACATTTTCATAGTTCATTTTTTTTCTTGCCAACCATAATGTTGTTTTGGCGTAAAAGAATTGAAGGTGTTAAACATGCTAAATAAAAATAGGTTCGTTAGACATCACCAGAGCTCGCCTAGTGTGGTGGCAAGACCTTGATACTTCATGGGCAAGACCTGGATACAGTAGGGGTAGATGAAACGTGAGCGAAGGCCTCTGTGTGGAGAGCGAGTAGAGTGGGCCGCACCGACGATTGGGCCTTGAGTGGAGAGTGTGTGTGGATTAGACGGTTAGGCCAAATATGAATGGGCTGGACGAAAAAAATCAAAAATTTTGCCTTTATATTATTAGGGATAGATACACAGAAACGAATGAAGATCTCCCAAGGCATTCCTCACCCAGCGTCCTACACCCTGTTCGTTTGAGCTATTCAGCAGAATCAGCAGTCATCTAGCAGTATTTTTCTCTCACAACAAACCAGCGAACAATACTTTCGGCCACAATAAACCAGCGAAACGAACAGGCTGCCAGCTGATGATAATGCGCCTTACTTTTACCGTGTATCCCAATGCTTCATTGTGGACAGATCGTTCAAGCAAAACTGAGGAATTTGTGGCCCAACAAAAGATGGAGGGACTCGATTTGAACTTTGTATGTATGGTTTCGAAAACTAACGACAGTTGATAAGCTTCATACAGATACGGGTCAGGAGTCCATAGTTCATACAGATCAGAGGAGTCCAGAGTGAGGGTCTGGTTGAAGCCACCTGGCCCACATGACATCATAAGAGTACGTGTACTGTTTGCTGGTTTTTTGCTTTAATTCAATTTCAGCAACATATGTGCAAACTAATGAGAAGCCCTTCGCTTTTTTCAGCAACTTACCATATGATTAAACCTGACCATAGGAAATGTGGCCGGACCAGGGCAGGCACCTTATCGTATCCTCATTAATTTCAGTTGTTCAAGTTGGAGTTGGAGGGGTGCACTTTACCTCAGAAACATATGTGCAAACTAATCGTGACATTTTTCTCAAAATAATAATGGCAAAGACGTGACATCCTCGAGTTTCATCTACCCCTACTGTATGCCTTTTGAGGCTTTGACAGCGGTTTTGAGGTTCGAGGCTGAGGATGTAGAGAACGCTCCTGGATCTGCACTGAATCGCTTCTGAGTTTGCCTTGCCAGAAGCCGTAGGCTGGGACACACTGTTCAAATCAGAAAACCAGCATTCACAGATAAAAGAAATCACAATATCTGCCTCAACACGAGCTGAATACAGGTTCCAAACCGGCCACTAGCCGACTGGCCCAATTATTATTATTTAGCGCACGTGCGTTGTGCCACTTAGGAGCGCACGGACGCGTGGCGCTAGGAGAAAGCGGTGACTGAGAGTGGATGCGGGGAGGAGAGGCGCCACATGCATATGTTAGAATCTGTTTTTGCCGGAGGCGTATGTACGCTGTGTCATAATTTGTTTTTTCGGATGATGCAAAAACTTTAAAATGTGATAACTTTCTTATCGAGCTTCTATTTTTAATTCTGTTTACACCATTACGTTTATTATGACGAGATCTACAAAACTAGATCCATGTTGGATATGTTTCAAAATATTTTTTGTGATTATAAAGTTTTACATATAGGAGTATAAAGTTTCAAATGTTGTAGTATAAAGTCCCAAAACTTAGAGCATAAAGTTTTGAATTACAAAGTTTCATTTTAGGTGTATAAAGTTCATAGCATTTCAGTACAAAGTTTAAAATGAGCTAGTATAAAGTTCTTGAATTTAGGTGTAGAGTTTTCAAATCCTAAAGATTTGAATCTAGCAGTACGAAGTTTATAACGTAATAGTTTAAAGTTTTGAACCTTGCGGTATAAAGTGTGTAATGTGATAATTCAAAGTTTATAAATTCCGAGTGTAAAATTTTAAACCTAGCAGTACAAAGTTTATAATGTGATAGTTCAAAGTTTTGAATCTAGCGGTATAAAGTGTGTAATGTGATAGTTTAAAGTTTATAAATTCTGAGTGTAAAGTTTTGAACATAGCAGTACAAAGTTTGTTAAAGGATAGTTCAAAATTTAAAATGCAAACTTTTAATTATAAAGTTTTGGAGTTAGATGTACAAAGTTTATAGCATACTAGTAAAGTTTAAAGTTAATAATAAGTTTTAAAATTAGCTATACACAATTTCAAATATAAAAACAATAACAATTTAAAACTGTTATTAAAAATTTTAAATTGAACTAATTAACTTATAGCCACGTGAGAAAAAATAGATACAAATGTAAATAAAAGTGAAGACATGCTGCATGGCCCGTTCTGTTAGTTGAATCAGATGCCTGATCCATTAATTACTACACGTGCTAGGTAATTATCTGTATGTGCACCAATCAATATAGACCAAGCATAACGTGCATGCACTGATAGAAAGCCCATGATATACTGCTATGCGCGCGCTGCTACGCATCGGAGCGCACGCGCGCTGACCAAGAGTGAATTTACAAGCAGATGAGTTTGGAAAATGCATTTCCCCGGTCTTTTTTATACCATTAATTTAGGAGAGAAATGAGAATGAAACAAATGATGTGAATTCAACAAATGAGAATTCGGGAAGACGGTGGTCGGGTAATAGAGAGAGAGACAAAGCAAGGGAATCAATGGTCATTCCTAACAAGCTTCTTTCCTCTCGGCATAACCAGTCTTAGCTTTTCCTGTTCACGACTCCGATCTTCTTGAATCCGCTGTTCTTGCTAATGTCTTCACTTTAAAGGGAGACAAGGAACCCAAGCCAACAAGTCTAACGGTTAGAAAGCGCTAGTGGTCTTACTTAGCTTAGGAAAGATGCCATTTCATTTCTCTTGTTTAGCCAAGAATTCATAGCTCAAGCTGAATCAGCTGGTAGCCTTTCCTTGGCTTCTAGTTTCAGCGAGATTGGCATTGGCCGCCGACTGGGCCTATCGGCCACCCAGCTACCGATAGGTATGCAGCTGACAACCGCGCCACGTAAGCCTACCGGTACCTGAGCTGCCGACAGGACCTGTCGGCGCTGGGTTGCCAACAGGGTGCTATATCCGGCCCTTGTTCAGATTGAAGATTTTTTCAACCTGATGAATAGTACCACTTTCGTCTTATTTGACAAATATTGTCTAATCGTAGACCAACTAGGCTCAAAAGATTCATCTCGTGATTTTGAACTAAACTGTGTAATTAGATATTTTTTTACCTACATTTAGTACTCCATGCAAGCGGCTAAAAATTGATGTGATGGAGAGAGAGTGAAAAAACTTAGAATTTTGAGGTGATCTAAACATGGACCCACTATTTTGCATAACAGTTTCTATATTTATAATTAATCATTAAAAAAATGTTCCCAGTACTTGTCGGCGCAGACGTGGCGCGAGTCCTCCGTTTCCACACAGTCCTTACAGGCGTGGGAGCACCGCTCGACCTCATCCAAGCACTGGCAGATCGGCGGGTACGACCGGGTGCATATGGTCAAGTCGCAGCATTCCCACGGCCTCTTCTCGTCGCCCACCAGCTTTGCCCTCGCGCCTCGCCATCGCCCTGCTGACAAGATCAGCAGCGATGACTTCTGCTGGAGGACGCGCGCAAAACGATTATCAGGCTGAGCAAGGGCCGATTAATCGAGCACGCGGTCACCTAGCTGCTCACCTCTGGCATCGCTGGGAAAACGGATCGTGGTGCCGCCGCCGCGGAGGTCCCGGCGACTAGAAGCAGCAAGGGCCGCCTCCAGCGAAACCATCATCAGTAGGCCGATGGAAGCAGCGCCCATCGCCACGTGATGTGGCTGCCTACACTTTCGCTTGTGCTGAAAATAAGTGGCTGAAATTACTGTTGACGAACAGGCTTTAGTCGGTCTGTGGCGCGTGCGCGTCGGTGCAGTGCTTCGATCTACTAGTGCCCGTGCCCTGCCTTGGTAACTGTAGCCCCCTGGGGTCTTGGCGGCAGATGGTGTGAGGTCCGGCATGTAAATAGCTCGTCCGGACCAATCATGAACGGACATGCAGACCAACACGCGGCGTCTTCGCTGCTACTTTGGAGGGGAGCGGATCTGGACACGAAACACAGACACATACTACAGTTGAGCGCCAGAGGTATAGTTTTTTAGATGGGCCACCCGGCACGGCACTAGCACGGGCACGCTTAGGCACGGGCACGATCGGCACCTGATAGTGCCACCGTGCCGTAGCCCAGGCACGGCCCTATCAGGTTAGAAACGTGTCGTGCCGTGCCGTTTGGCCCGGTGGCACTACAGTGCCCGTGCCAGCCCAGGCACTAAGGCAGAATCACAGATTCAAAGTGCAAATACAAACTTCAAATAATCAAGCTAAGTAACAAACTACCTAAGAAAATGACACAAGAGTTAACAAAATTATATAATTGGGAGTTCAGTGCAATGGCTGCCTCATTAAAAACTTGCCTAGGTAAAACTCACCCTTATGAGATAAAATCCCAGGCAAGAAAAGAGTACAACCAAGCTTCATATAGTTCAATGTTCTTACATCACAATTCAGTCTCACAGTTCAAGTTCTCATATTACAGCAAGTTCTAGCAAAATGTAATAACTAAAGTAGACTAATGCTTTAAAGCTTCAACCATCAAGCTTCAAGCTCCTTCTGTCCTTCAAGGTTCAAGCTCCTGCTGGCCAGCTGTTAGCATTATGCTTAGTAACTAGTTTGCAATAGATGAGAAAGAGCATGTTAGGGATTTACCTTGGCGGCAGGAGCACTAGTCAAGTCAGAGATCTTCAAATTCTTCTTCAAGTTCCTTGTCCTCAACAAAGGAGAAGACTTTAGATCAGATCAGAAACGAAGAAGAACAAAGGAGGAGTAGCAGATCTGAGCTAGTGATTACCTGGCAGTCGACGGCGACGGAGAAGCTTGAGCTTGAGCAAATCCGAGCAACAGCGGATCAGCAGACCTGAAGAAGAAGAAGAACAGAGTGTTAGAACAGAGACATAGAAGAAGAAGAAGTGAAGAACAGGGGCGGCTCGGAGCTTACCTGCTTCGTCGGAGCTCCGGCTCCGTCGATGTCGCTACCGCTGCCGCTGCCGGAGGCCGAGACGAAGGGGTGGGGACGGCGTCGATCCGCCGTCGCCCTCCCCCTCGCCCCTGCTGGACTCCCTTCGTCTTCTCCACGGCTGACGCGCGACTCGAGACCTCAGCTCAGCGGCGGCCGGTGGATGGGGTGGGGAATGAAATGAAATTAGGGTTGAGTTGGGGGAGAGAGGCCGGTTGGGGTGGCTTATATAGCAGCCATTCCCAACCCTAATCGGTGGACGGCTGAGATGCAGTCATGGTTCTGATCCAACGGCTCTTATTCATCCTCGTGCCGTTAACGGGCCAGGCCCAAAATCGTGTCGTGCCGCGTGCTGGCCCATGGGCCAAATGCCAGGCCCAGGCACGGGCACGGGGACGGGCCGTGCCAGGCACGGGCACGGGTTGTGCGTGCCTGGGCCGTGCCTGGGTCGGCCCAGCGTGCTCGGCCCAGTTGGAAAACTTTAGCCCGAGGCCATGTCGGGTTAGTTCATGATAATAACTCTCGACTGCATGTTTTTGGTGAGCCTTTCATTTTTCACATGGCTACACTGAACGCCAAGCCGGCTCTGCGGGCGTCCGCTGCCACGTCCGCGCCACGTATGCCTATCAGTACTTGAGCTACCGACATGATCCTGTCGGCCGCTAGGATGCCAACAGGATGCTCTATCTACTATTTTTTATAACAGCTTCTATATTTGTAATTAATCATTAAAAAATATTTTTTAAAAAAATTCGTGATCTTACCGACGTTATGGACGTGTATTTGACCGCATTGTATCGTTTCTCGTGTCCTGAATTTCCCGTTTCTATTTTCCCAGCCGGCATCTTTGATTCGGTTTCTATTTATGTATAAAAATGTGAATAGAAAACAGTTAGTTGGTTTTCCGGCCGTTTCCATCATCAATGACACGTTGCAGATCTCACAACCTCAGGAGATTCCGTTATTTTACAACCAGTGCTAAGATTCATCGTTATTTTTCTTATCTATGTTATAGATCTAACACACGCTTCAGGTCCTTCAGGGAATTTTCCTACCTCATCAACCCTTAGGAACCATAGGTGCAGCTGTGTCAAATAATGCAGGCACCTGAAAACTGGTATTTCTGCATCTAAAGTTTATTCGGTTCCAAGAGTTATTCCCAAAGATCTGGATTAACAAAAAAAAAGGGGGCTGTACATCTCCGGTAGCAACTCAATTTACAGAACTTTGATCCCGGCGGGAAGTTAGGAGAAACATTCTCTGCGCCTGAGGCAATGCCGTGGATTTTATACATCAAAGTAGGTCAAGTGAAAAAAAAAGACGCCTAGGACGCATATCCAGAACCGGATGGGGATCCCAGAAGCCGTCGTGCCATAGGTAGATTAGTTGAAGCAGATGCAGGAGAACCAGACGCAGAGAAACCATATGCATAGACTCCCATTGGAGCAGCCATTGTAGGATGGTCAAATTTACAGTTGGCGCCAAACTTGCAGATGCCATAACGAGAATAGAATTTGCACAATTCTTCACCCTAAAAAACCATTGGACAGGATAATCAAGATGACAGACCATTCAATGAGGTTTAGCAAAAGGATTAGCTAAAGCCTATTCATGAGGCAGGCTCTATTTGTAAGCAGACATCAGTCTATGCGCTTGTCCCTTCAACAACTTGTATGCTACCAAGTAACTACCTAATACCTGCCCTAGCAATTTGTAACTTTTAACATTGCTCTAATCAGCGTCCAGGCATCAACAATGACGCCTGTAAGTCATAGTGAGATTTGTGGCTCAGCCCTCGAAAGTTTTTTATGATAAATCAGAGCTCAACCAACACATATAAAGAATGGTCTAATAGTGGTATCTTGAATATGCATCTTAGTGTCTTTAGTAATGGTGTACATTTATTGCTAGGAGAATAAGTCGGTCACTGTTAGCAGAAATCATGCCATTGAAATTAATCATCTAGCTGAGAAACATGATGTATGGGAAATCCTTCATTTTCTGTGTGACATGAGAACCTCTTTATAAACAACATAGCTAATATTTGATTTTAAAATTTCTTGACTATAGAACAACCAAGTAGTTGCATTGATGCATATTCTCAATGACAATGTGTTTCCACAAGAAAAATTGCTGAGCCTATCCCAAAACGAGATGAGGTAGTACAACAATCAACATATTCATATATAATTGATATGTCTAAACAAAGGATCAATACAACAGAAACAGTGGAATCCTAAAACAAACACAACAGAAACAGTGAAGGGTTTAACGACTTACTGGACGTATTGGAAGACCCATTGGACTTAAGACACAATCTGGAGGGGGCAGTGCTCTCACCCGGGGATGATGGAACTTGCACACTGCACCAAATTTACAATCTCCTGTCTTCATGTAATATTGGCATTCTGGTTCATCAGGTCTCTCGGGAAATACATTATCTCTCTGCAACGCATATTGAGGCACAGGAAACGAACTGGATCTGTAGGGTGATAGCATTCCCTGGTTTCCTGCACTAGATTCGCCTTGTTGTGAACTTCCATAAGTTTGTTGAGCCCCAGGTGACTGCAGCTGACCCTGAGAAGATGAAACAGATAGCATTGGGTTCCTTAGAGGCAAGTAAAATCAGCAACTATCAACCCTAAATACGAGCTCCAATAATTGATGTAAGAACAGGTTTGACGTTTCAGTGTCACAAATTTCGAAATACATTAGAGAAAATACATTGCCTGATATACAATTTGCAGAAGATCAAATAAGCATGGGAAAAAAGTTCAAATCAGTACAGACATGTACTCGCTGTTCCTCTAGGGAATCTGTCGAGATAATGTTTAATAAAGTTTTGAAGGAAAAAGATAAATGTGATTGCTTCATAATTGTAAAAATTACACTACATTACTATACCAAATGAACTTACAGGATATGAATTCCAGCTCGGCACTTGAACAAGGCCCTGAGGTACAATCATTGGTGCATAATTTGAAGGACTTTGCCACCTAGGGCTTGGTATAAAAGAAGCTCGTGGAAAAGCCCAGCTTGGCATAGTTCCAGTATAGGACTGCGGACCAGCGCTTGCAGAGGAATGTACAGAAGTATAAATAGGAGAACCACGTGACGAAGGCACCACATTGAAAAGTTCCGGATGGTGGAATTTACAAGTATTTGCATATTTACATTGTCCTGTTTTTAAATAATATCCACACTCCTTTTCACTCTACAAAAGTAAAGTAGACTTCTTTTCAGCAAAGCAAATAGACATGTGTATAAGAGGACATATAACTGGCAACAAAAGACAAACCGGGCGGAGTGGATATCCTAATGTGTTTAGCTGCACCCTCCCTGCAATTCCAGCCTTTTCCCTGGGATGGTGAAATTTGCATGTAGGGCCAAACTTGCATGTTCCAGTCTTCAGATAATACTACACGAAAAATGTTCAGTAATTTCAGATTCAACACTTGCACAGCATGACATATAAGCTAAAGCACTCAATAGATTGTGCGGTCAAAGACGTAGATCTGGTGAAATATCAAGACTAACAGAAATAGCCAGATGTCTAACGTAAGAGTACAATTAAAAACAAGATTGTTCTTCAAAAATCTGAAGACAATAGGTCCGAGTTCTTTTCGAGCTGTGTATACGTGTTCACCAATATGTCTACTACACCTCTAGAACCTTGCACTCTTAGCAAAAACTACAAGAATCTGTTAGCTGCATTGATATTCTTGTCTACTTTTTTATTATTCAAAATATAATTGAAAGTCTATGGGCCAGATAAGCAATTTCTTAAAATCATCCTACAAGAACCAAAACTCAGTCAGTCAGTGACCATATATAGCACTGTCGACCAAAAAAACATTTCCACAAGTAAAACTTCTATGACTCATGTTTTGAAGGACAAAAGAATCAGTTATCATACTTACCTGACACTCTGGCTGTCCCACTCTCTCAGGATATTCTCCCTTCATTCTGGCAGAGGCAATAGCCTAAAATTAAACAGATTCAACCTAACTTGAGAACAAAAAATGGGATATGAAGTAAAAAAACAACGATTATAGTAAATAAAGACGTAAATTTGTAAGGAAGCACCAACCAATGTAAAGCATCACTAAAGAACACAAATGTCACGGCTCACAGGAGTAACTAAAAAGCAAACTATGAGACAAACAGCTGCCTCTGTTCTATTAACTTTGATAATGTGGAACTAGGCTATTCTAGCAGACTAATCATTAAGTTATTGCCACAAACAGTATTCATAAACTATGCTTCAAAGGTCATGTGAACATTTAATCAAAAGATTAAACAAACAGACAGCACCAGGTCACATGGGACAAAACGCAAAGAATCTGCCAATAATAGAACGGGTAGGAGGATGGGGCAAGGGAAAATAATCATACTGATACACTGAAGGTTTAAAAACAGATTTTTCTGGATTATTTTTACAAATTGTGTTATGTGCAACAGACCACATACTTGCGGGTTAACAGAAACTTCAAACTGCACATAAGACTGACAAGCACCTTAGACAAAACCTTATCATCAGCCTACTGGAACCGATACTTTGTATGTTTTCCCATGAGAAAAGGATTAAATACCAATAATGATCATATAGACACATCATCACAGCTTTGCTTTTCAAACATTGCTTCTTGCATTTTGTTTCGTGATGCAACGGAAATACATCATAAAGGGAAAAAAATCTAAGTGCCTTTGGTTCAAGGATAAAATTTCTTCCAACCGCACATGGTTTATACCAATGCTGCTAATGTACATAACAACAAGGATGCTGGATAATAATGGCAAAACATCTGGTGATTCTAAGCAAATATGACACATAATCAGAGTTTGGAAAGGCGTATATTCACCAGATTCCTATCCGGAGGATGATTGAACCTGCAGCTCATGCCAAATCGACACAATCCAGTCCTGAGGTAGTAAGTGCAGTCAGGTTCACCTGGTCGCTCAGGATATGACCCAGGTTGCATAGCGGCGCCGCTGTTCATGGCCATCTGTTGCCACATCCCCTCTGCAATCAACATTGCACATACACTTACTTACTAGTACTTGATTATAAACCACTATAAGTTATAACAAACTAAGATCAACAAATGTGCAGTGTGAAATTTCCACTTTAGGTCCCTCTGAGAGATGAAACTATCTACATTTCACACCAAAGGTATTCGTGCAACAAATAACAAAATCATCAGCACTTTGCAGTGGTTTTCACAAAATCCTAACGAAGCATCCGTTGAATCTAGAATCTAGACTAGACGCTAGAAAGGTAGAAACTTTCTAAACTAATAACCGCCTCAAGGTGTAACCCAATCCAGTGCCATGGCAAAAAAAAAACAAAAAAAAACCAATTGACCCAATTTTACACCGACGCGAAGATCACCGCACCATGCTACGGATAACACCAAAGGAATCGGGATTAGCAACCCATGGTTCACAAACAGAGTACTCCAGGCGCAGCCAATGATTCCACGAAAGAAAGAAAAAACCGTAAAAACAGAGCACCTGAGCTTTAACCTACAGGGGAATTGAGCACCGAAACCCCAATTCCCCCAACCGCGACACGCGCCAGAGCGCGAGCTGACAGAGCAGCGGAATCCCTAACCTTCATAGAGCGCGTCGGGGTCGGTGGAGGACTTGTCGGCGGCGGCCGTGGCGGAGGGCGGGGGAGGCGCGGGTGCGGCGGTGGCGGATACGGTCACCGCCGCAGGAGCGGGTGGTGGTGCCCTTCCGGCGTCGTCCATCGGCGGAGCGCAGCGGCGTGTGTGTCCATCACGCGATCGCGGAGGCGGGAGGAGCTGCTGCTGCCGCCGCCATCCGGGCCGGTGCTCCGGCGAGAGAAGGGAGCAGCTAGTGATCGGTGTGGAGGAATAGAAAGAAGGAAGAGGAGGGCCCTGCCCCTCGTATATTTATTTCTCTCTCCTCCTTTCGACGACGCGGTTTGCTACGTGCACTCGCGCGTTGCGCTGCGCCTGCGGTGCTACGGCAACACGCGCCTCCTCCTCCGCTCCTCGTCCTCCTCTCGGGGTGCGTTTGGGAGCGCGGATTCTCGAGGAGAATCACCTTTCGGTTGGTAAACGATTTTTATTAGAGTGAAGTGACTGTTGATTAAAGTGATTCTTTCAAATAAATTAAGAGGCTGAGAACTGAAAAAATAGCTTCATCTGATTGAAGTAATTTTTCATGTTGATTTTGAGAGTTTATGCTAAACAATTAAAGAGAATCACTTTCGATCATAGAATCACTTCACCAGTGAATCAGAGAACACAGCTGGAAAATCAGGAAACGCAGCTCTACCAAACAGACCCTTGAGTGCTGTTGTACGGACAATCATTAAAGTCTTCTGTTCGATTTAGGGGCTAAAAATTTTTGGGTTTTGGGTTCTACAATAGTATCGAGCGTTTAGACACATACAACGTAGACGAAAAAAACTAATTGCACAGTTCTCGAAGAAATCGCGAGACGAATCTTTTAAACCTAATTAGTCCATAAAAAGTCTTAAGTGCTACAGTAACCAACATATGCTAATGACGGATTAATTAATATCATTAGATTTGTCTCGCAGTTTCCTAACATATTCTATAATTTATTTTTTTATTAATATCGAAAACCCCTTCCGACAAAACCAACGTAACAGCCAAAAGTTTTCGCGCCATGGACTAAACACCGCCTTAAAATTCGAGCACGTAAAAATGTTGGTAGCAGTACAAAACGAGGCAGCAGCGTAGCTAGTACTAGTAGACAAGTTGACTGGACCAAACAAGATAAGATATGGCTACTAAAATGTGTTCACTTGTGTATCGTTCTAATAAGAGAGAAAATTACTCTTCACCTTAAAATAAATCATGTCTTAAAATTATACTCCCTCTGTCCCTAAATGTTGGTCACCACAATTTGTGTGTCGATAACTTTAACTCAATTTATAGAAAATATATGTAACATTTCTATCTCAAAGTAAATTTATTAAAAAACTAGATTCAAATAAATATCCAATGATACTAATTATGTATCATAAATATTGATATTTTTTAATATATATTTAGTCAAAGTTGTTTCTTGGTAAGCGAAAACGACAAACATTTAGGGACGGAGGGAGTATTAAGTTAAATTATTTTAAGATTGATAAACTTTTATGAAAACATAATAGCATTTGTGACACCAAATAAGTATGTTATAAAAAAATTATGATGTATCTACTTATATCAATTTGGTGTCCTAAGTATTGTTGTTTTTTATATAAATTTGACCAAACTTAAAATAGTTTGACTTAAGATACATCTGGAAGTTGATTTAATTTAGGACAGATTTATTATAACACATATAGTGACTATTTGGATCTCATAATTATAGATTAGTTTTTAGAAAATAGATTTTACCATCAAATTTAGATAAACCTGTTTTAAGTACATATTTTGTTATTCTTGATTTGTTACTATTTTGGATTGCAATTACTCTTACGATTTTTTCTTTGCAATCAAATAACAAAGACACATATTTGACCGTCATGCAAACTGATCATTCCCATCAAAGCTACTTGGTACAGGAACCAACGGATATGCAAGATTTATGGCCGGAGAAACGCGCTTAGCTTATGCCGATATTTATAAAAATGTCTAGGAATAGATTTTGGTAAACTTGGTATTTTTAGTTTACTAGAAACTATTTTTACTTATCTCGAAGTTTGCTAGAGAAAACAAACAGCTGGGTTCTGGTTTTCACAAAACTTAAGATTCAACAACCCCATAGATCAGATAAAAAACACCCAAGTACGGCCATTCATTCGTGCCGTCATATATACAATGTATGTACGATGTACCATTGCCAATTTATCATCGATTATAAGTGTTAATAATTTATCGAGAGAACATAGGAATTAAACTGAAGCAGATATCCGTAGCAGCAAATAAAGTAATATTAATATCATTTTATACAGTATGTACTAAGAATTTCAGTAAAATACTTATATCACTAAAGGGCATGTTGCTACATGTTTCTATAGTCAAAGTGATAAGTGTCACCAACTCACCGTACTATCGAAGAACAAAACGTGATAAGTCGGTCTTGGATCTCGACTCAAGCATCAATACATCATCTATCTTTATAGTTTATAGCATAAGTATGCAAGATGCACACGCGATGTCGCTTACTTGTCTCCTCTTGTTGCATACCATCTCAGAAGCAATCTAGCCAGACGGATACTACCTACTACGTAAAACTTCAAGAACCAACAAGCAACAAAACAGATGAAAAAAGAAATGAAACGCTCATGTAAGTGACATCGTGCACAAAGAGCCCATGAGCTTTGACGCGTGCATTTCCGCGGCCTGTCTCTCTCTCTCTGGTACGGTGGTGCACCTAACAATTTTGCCACGCTCTTTTGTACGCGTCCCGGCGGTAGGCCTGCTAATGGATGAAAACCCACCCCATACCCAACCCATCCCATCCCATAAGAAATTAACTCTCTTCTTTCACCCACCCCATCCCATATTTTTATAGTTTCAACCCGACCCATTCCAACCCATAAACTAATTAAACCCACGGATTTGCTATAAAAACCTATGGGTTTACATAAAAATGTGTGTGTGTGTGTGTATATATATATATATATATATATATATATATATATATATATATATATATATATATATATATATATATATATATATATATATATATATATAAGACATGTGTGGCTCACATCAAAGCTGGACCATAGAAATAAAAGCTTGCATCACATTATCAAATTTTATCAAAATTATCTAGAATTTGTTGCAAATGATTTAATGTAACAAGCAGCTACTTTATGTCAGTTCGCACTGCCAGATCAATATGTGGGCCACACATTAAAGCCGGACCCTAGAAATAAAGGCTCGCGTTCACATTATAAAATTTTAACGAAATTGACGAGAAATTGTTGCAGACAATTTAATGTAACAAGCAGCTACTTCATGCCAGTTGGCACTGCCAGATCAATATGTGGGCCCCACCTCGAAGCTGGACCCTAGAAATAAAAGCTCGCGTTCACATTATAAAATTTTAACGAAATTGACGAGAATTTATTGCAGACAATTTAATGTAACAAGCAGCTACTTCATGCCAGTTGGCACTGCCAGATCAATATGTGGGCCCCACCTCGAAGCTGGACCCTAGAAATAAAAGCTCGCGTTCACATTATAAAATTTTGTCGAAATTGACTAAAATTTGTTGCAGATGATTTAATGTAACAAGCAGCTATTTCATGCCAATTGGCACTGCCAAATGAATATGTGGGCCCCACATCAAAGTCAGACCCTAAAAATAAAAGCTCGTGTTCACATTATAAAATTTTGTTAAAATTGACCAAAATAAATTAAATTGGATTCAAAATATCATGAGGCTAATCTGTGCCAATTAGCATAGAAAATAAATGCACGTGGGCCCCACAACAAAAGCTAAAGAAATTACAAATCAATATATATGTATACTATGATATATTAACAATTCAACATCAATCCATGGGCTCAACCCACTCACACCCACAAAAAAAAGAACTCAATCCCAACCCATCCAACCCAGTTTTCTATTAAACCCAACCCGACCCGACCCGCTAAATAAATCAACTCATTCTCACCCAGCACCCACTTAAAAACCCAACTCATTAAACTCATTTAAACCCAACCCATTAGCAGGCCTACCCCGGCGGTGCGGGGCTGCTCGTTTCTGTCTTTTTTTTTTCTTTTCCATTTTCCACTCTCTTCTCCTGATGCTGCCCCCGGCTCGTGGCTCCGGCTTTTGTGCTGCGCGCTCGCTCGTCGTCCCCTGCCTGCCCATCTTTTTGTTCGGGTGTGAATTGTGAGGAGAGGAGCGAAGAGCATGCGACAGGGGTGACCTCAGCCAGTCGTTCCGGCTTCCCCACCGTCCGTCCTTTTCCTCTCCCCTCTTTCTTCTTTTGGCCTCTGGCATGCGTATCTCCCCCCCTTTTTTTTTTTCCAGTTTTCTCCCCTCCCTCCTCTCTCGTCTCGTCTCGCTCGCTTTCATGGTCGTGGGCTCGTCGTGGCCACCACCCACCGACCGCTTGCGTTGCGTGCGATTCGGCGGCTTCGGACACGGAGCCTCTGCCCGCCAGCCCGATCCTCTGCGCGCGCGCGCGGTGGTCCGTGGCCACCGCCGCTCACCGCGCCATGGGCCTGCTTCACGGAATCACGGCCCCGGAGCTGACTTGTTGTGGGTGGGAGTGGTATCACAACCGTCAACCGGCAAAAGAGGGTTCTGAGAATTTTTGGGATGAGCCATTCAGATTGCCTTTTGGAGAAATGCCGTTCTGTTTGGGAAATCATGTGTTTGGACAAAAAAATGACGCGTCGGTCTGCGATATGATATGCTCCAGGACCAGGCATCTTGTATTTGTGGAACAAAAAAATACTACTAGTCGGGACTGAACTGAACCAGGATTTTTTTTTAAAAAAAAAAGGAAAACTGAACCAGGAGGAGTGGGCGGGCAAGGTTTGTAAAGGCCAAATGGACCAAACGAGTAGTTGCGTTTTGGGCCGGTTGCTACGCACAGTTTAGTTCAAGTGCACATGGGCTGATACAAAGCCCAACAGTCCTACCTGGGCTGAAACTGACATTATCACCTAAGCGGGCTTGAACGATCCTGATCGGAAGTGCCAAGGCCCACGAATTTATGAATGCAACCCTTTCCAGGTGAGCTATAGACCACCCATTTTGGCCCAATGTATTATAGGCATACAATATTAAATATGCTGTTTATATTATACTCCCCTCAAGAAAACCATTTATACTGATTTTTAGTAAACTATATATATGTTACTCGACGTGTTACATTTAAAAAAGTAATGCAGTATTAAGATAATTATGTTAAGTTAATTAGAGCACTCGGTCTAAAATTCTGGCTACGCCACTTCATACAATTATTATGATGCTACCACAGCCGTTAGACTGTACTAGTATAGCGACATGTCAGCAGTTTTAACTATCTGTATTTACAGCACTAGCCTACACACTAATCTTGTTAGCCATATTGTCTAAACTCTCAACTAGCTGTAGTCCATTTAGTTGGTTGAAATAAGCTAGTGGATCTAGAAAGGACTGAAATATTTCTACCCATCTCACACGCGCGTAACAAGACAAAAGGAATTTTACTGAAAATCCTATTATCTGATAGCCCTCGTATCCAAACAAACAATTTTAGCCCGCTAATTATTAGTGCCCAGTAGTTAGCTCTAGCAAGTAGCCAGCCAGCTAATAATTGGTCCGATGTAACCTAAGCAAGCCCTACTTCTGTAATTACACTGCTACCACACCATTACTACTACAGTAGGTGGTTGTACATCGCCGTGTGTAGTGTACCGGTTTAACTGCGGCAGGCAGCAGATAGCCCGATACGGTGGAGCTCGCTCTCTGTCTGCCACAGGAGCCTCACCCTTCCCCCCCCCCCCCCCCCCCCCCACCCCCCCCCTCTCTCTCTCTCGTCAGGTCTGTGCAGTCTGGAGTGCACTACGGGACACGAGTACATACCGGCTAGCTAACAATATTTTTCTTTCACATAAATTAGTCAATCATACTTTCAGTCGATTATTTTCAGCCTAATCAAACAAGCTAGCACCACCACCACCAACACAAGACGTGGCAGAATGCCAGATTCGATTCCATGGCATGGCACCGCCGCTCGCCGTGGCCTCCGTCCCTTGCCCTTTCCCGTGATCGCGGTTGCGGACGGGCCCGCAGCGGCAGCGGCAGCGCAGCAGCATGCCACCACGGCACCACAAGACGTGGCAGAGAAGAGAATCTCCCGCTCCCGGGCGGCCTCTGCAGTCCCCCCTGTCAATCGCCACAGGCCCACAGGTTCCCTTCCGTGCCGGCGCGTCCCACTCCTGCAAGGCCGGCCGGCGGCTGCGAACAACTGGAGGCAGGCGCCCTGCCCAGCTAGCTGCACTGGACTCCACGCAGACGCAGGTGCAGGACTCCCGTGGCCCCGTACCCTGGAGTCCCGCAGTGTGGCAGCAGCTTTTCTCCCGGGGGTCTGACTCTGGGCTTGGCCTCGTGGTTCCTTCCTGCACTGCACGCTACCCGCTCCCGCCCAGCCCTCCCTCTCAAATTTATGGCTCCCCTCCGTCCGCCCCGCTACAGGCAGCAACAATGCAGGATGGAATGGAAATGCAAGGCCAACCCGTGCTCGGCGGCCGATCATGCGCGGTAGTTTTGTGCAATTATGCACTCGAACATGGGGCTGTTCGGTTCCAAGAAATTTTGCAAAATTTTTCAGATTCCCTGTCACATCGAATCTTTAGACACATGCATGAAGCATTAAATATAGATAAAAAATAAAACTAATTACACAGTTTAGACGAAATGGACGAGACGAATCTTTTAAGCCTAATTAGACTATGATTAGAGAATATTTGTCAAATAACAACGAAAACGTTACAGTAGCGTTTTGCTAAAAAAAAATTTGGCATCCAAACGGTGCCATGGGCACGGCGAGTCTGGAGTCTGGAGCTGAGCTGAGCGCCTGAGCCCAGCGGGCACAGCCTGCCAGCCCGACTGCGCGCCTGCAGCCTGCTGCGTGGCTGGCGTGGTGTAGGAGTATGGGACAAAGCCTTCAAGTGGAGCGGAGCACGCAAAGGTGCGGACAACAAGGCACGCCACACGGCAGAGAGGGAGAGGGAGGGGCTCGTGGTAATTATTGTTAGGATCTTTAGATATATCTAGGGTGGTAGATTAGTGGGGAATACCGTTCTATTTGGAATAAATACATGGATAGATATCCAATAGAGAGATCCGGAGAGGGAGAGAGGGAAAAGAGAGGAGACGGACCATCGGGCTTGGTGGAGCTGCTGGCGCCGGTGAAGAGGAGATGGTGGCGCGGACGTCGGGGTCGATGCAGCGGCGACGATGGACTTCCCGTCGCCTACAGCCCCTCCTCTCGATCGGTCTAGAGAAGGAGGTGGGGCAGTTACTGTGGCGGTGAACCTCGTGTCATGTGCCCCTGGCCCCCACCTCCTCTTTATAAGGCTGCGCGACAGGGGCCCACCGACTAGGAGTCGGTTAAGCATCCCCGATCAGGACGCGGTCAAAGGGTCCGAGTTGGCCGTTGGGCCAATTCGGTTGAGATATATTCTAACATTCTCCCCCTTGATCTCAACTTATCCTTTAACTTTAAACTTTGACTTTAATTTCTTTTACTTTTATTTGTTCCATCACAAATTAGTGTATAGAGCATGCTTCATCGTCACGGTCAATTGCCGATAGATTTAACAGCTACAATACATGTCTCTGTTCTGAAACAGATTCTTGAACTTTTGGGCCCTTTATTGTCCGGAAATCATAGGCTATACCATAAACTCATGTCGACTGTGTGTTCTCTGAACACACTGGGTGGTAAGCCTTTAGTAAGCGGATCCACAAGCACTTTCTTGTTACTTATATGTTCAATACATTTTAGTATGATTCCGGACTTTCTCCTTTACAACGTATAACTTTAATGTCAATGTGTTTGGCAGCACACTTGACCCGCTGTCATAGGAGCAAACTACTAAATGGTTATTGCTGTTGACAACCATTATCAATTCTGGGTACAAGTTTCTTAATAATTTTACCTGTCCCGCATCCTTATATCATGCTATACTATAACTTTGCATCACTGACGATGCTAAAACTATTTCTTTGAAGCTTTTCAACAATAAAACTTCAACTGCGAGTGTTAGCTACTATGTGGGTTTCACTAAACATCTTGCTAAAATTTAACATTTGTACCCACAACTACTTGAGAGTACTTGTTTTTTCTTTCTTAGCATGAGGCCGACATTCTTAACTCCATTCCAGTGATCTATATCTGGATTGGACTTTTATCAAAATAACCCGGATACGTGAACTATGTCAGGGTAAAATCTTATCTGTGTACTCATTAAGCTTCCAACAGCTGAAGCATATAGGACGTCCATCTATAACGATCTCATATTATTTCTTGGAACACTAAAGTTTTCAAAACTATTACCCTTGACTATGGGAACAGGCGTAGGTTTACCTGCATAGGTGCTTATATCTTTAGAAACTTTTCTTAGCATGCCTATGTGATACATCTAATACCTCTTTTCTTCTATCTCGGTGAATTTCAATTCTTATAACGAGATACATTTTACCGAGAATTTTCTTATTGAACCTTGAGGACAAGAACTTCTTCTCATGCAGTAGATTGACATCACTACTAACAATTAAGGTGTCATCCACACAGGATTAGGAAATGAATTTCCCCTTCTATAACTTTGTACAAACGCAATTGTCCTCTCATTCTCTTTAACCCAAAATTTCTAATTGACTCTTCAACTTTAAATGCCACTGTCTAGAGATTTACTCTAGTCCATAAGAGATTCCTACAGGTGGCATCCCTTATGTTCTTTTCTTTCCATGACAAAACCTCTAGGTTGTGCCACGTAATCATTTTCATACAAATTCCGTTTGGGAAATACCGTCTTTACTTTCATCTGATGTAACTCAGATCATAATGTGCCACTAGCACTCATTGTAATCTATTCATTCGGTTTGCGCAAAACTTTTGATTCAAGTCGCGCTCTACATCTTTACATATTCTCTTTTGAGTCATATTTTGTCTTGTAGACCCATTATAGCCTACTGTTTTGGCTCCTTAGGAATTTATTCCGAATCCTAAAATATTATTGGTATCATCAATTTTATTTTATCTTTCTTTGCTTCTTGCCACTTAGACGAGTGAACGTCTCTCATGGCTTCTTCAAATGAGGTGGGATTACCCTCCATTTGAATTTCACTAACATAGACTTTATAGTCATCAGAAATATCTGATTTTCTTATTCTTTGAGACTTTCTAGAGCCTTAGCTACTAGCATTTCTTGATCTTTATTGCCAAAAGACAATTGATTCTACAAGGTCGTGTGTAACAAGATCCTTGTTTATATTATTCATCCTCCTTGTAGAGTTAGGTCTCTTTATACCATGCTCCCCCAGATTGTCCCATCTTTAAACTTTCTTATTTTGGGTTTAATCTGCTAAAACTCATAAGGCGTGTTTAGCACCGTCTTAATAATTCTGAATGCGTCCAGTATGAATACTGACCGACTATGCTATCTTTATATTGGAACTGTAAAAAGTCCATGAATTTAGCTATTTCTTTACTTTAGGGGTATCGATATTATGACCGTCTTACTCCCCCGACGATCACATTCATCTTTTATAGATCACTTTAGTATGCATCGCATTGTCTGAATTATGGGGAAGTATCTTTCTTAATTGTCTTTCTTAATTTCCCCCCCTCGAAATGTGGTATGAACTTTTCTACCACAATTTCGAAGACTATTTAGAACTCTTGTGAATGAGGAAACTTTGATTACTTACTTCACCCACATGATTACATCATGCAAATGAAATTATTTCTTAATTCGTATGGGAGTACTTTTCCTCATTTCACTTCAAAAACTCAACAGAGTCTTTTATCATTAATACTTTCGCAAGTCACACTTGCATGTCATTCTTATCTCGAGGTTCGTCTATAACTTTATGTTCTCCTTAAACTCATTAAGTGCTTAATTACTATGACACAATAGAAGAGCACCGTCAAGCACATGAGTCATCACAACTTTCTTCTGCCGTGCAGGATAAGTACTATGTCAAACTTCTCCCGCCATGCAGGATTAATTAATACAAGTACTATGCCATCTTCACCCCACCATGCGGGTATTTTCTCAAACTTTTCCCGTCATGCGGGTACTATCACAAACTTTTTCCCACCATGTGACATAATTTCCTTGAAGGGACATAAATACCAGAATTGGCTCATATTCAATTATCAAATTTAGGAATAGATCCGAATACTCTTTAACACACATGCTTAAGCTGACGTTGGTCAAATTAAACATGCATGTCACTTATTACATTTCATATCATGATGATTAAGACTAATTTTTTTAAGAGTACATAAAAGGCATCTTTTAAAATAAATTCTTAATGTTTTCTTTCTTGGATCAATATACTAGAATTCTTTTCTTTTGAAGCCATTCTTTAAAGAGACCGTAGTCCCTTACATAATGGTCTTCTTTCTGAAGAAAATTGTATTTTTCATCTTCTGGGTCACAAGTACCCAACTCATTTCCTTTTCACCCTTCAAGAATAAAGGCATGAAGTTCTTTGTCTGAAAACATTAATCAATAATCAACAATAATAAGCATGAAAATAACCATACATTGGTCTGGTTAAAGACATGCACATTAAACTTTTAAATCTTTAAGTTCTATTCTATATCACCGTTGGGCAGAAATAGAACAAAACCATCAATCTTATACATCAATTCCACATCACCGTTGGGCAGAAATAGAATTAATATATGAAAACTCAATTATCTTATAACCCTCTTCAAAACTAAATTCTCCCGTTTGTTTGAATTTAATTTTGAAGATCATCATCATTGCAGCGGAAACATGAAAATACAATACATTATGCTCGCTCTAGAGCATCTCTTGTTTCTTATCTATTCTCTGAAAATTAGTCACTTTGATGCAAAATTTATCAGAGAGTTAAACTTTAAACATAAAACTCATAGAATCATAATATTGTTATCATCAACGTTGGTCAGAAAATAATAATATCATAATTTTCTTTAAACTTAAACTCATAAATAAACTTATAATATTGTTATCATCAACGTTAGTTAGAAAATAATAATATTATAATTTATCTTAACTAAAAACCGACTATTCCTCTATTTTTTTTTTCTCGTTGGTTCTAACTTTAACTGGAGGATAAACTTTTCATCATTCATTGAATTGCTATAATTGCTCTTCAAATTAAATCCTCCCGTTGGTTCGGATTTAGAGAGAAGACAATAAACCTTTAACTTTGCAGTGGAAAACATAAACATTCTCATAATTATTTTTTCAGAAACATTAAAGTACTGTACTATTCTCTGAACAATTGAAATGCATCAAATATGCATTAAAACAATTTCTGGAAAAATAAAATGAAGGTAAAAAATAATGTTATCATTCTGTGTCTGGCCATTTTGGCCCAGCACTGTGCTCTCGCGGCCTGCTCGGCCCGAAAGCCTGCTCGCGCGTGCTGCTACTGCGCGGCCCAGCGGCCCATCGACGCACGCGCTCTACCTTTTTGCCGTTCCGGCCCAGCAGAAACCCGGCCGAGTGCACTGCTCGCGCACTGTGCGTTCTCGCTTTCAGGTTTGCAGCCGGCCTAGTAGAGAAATCCGGCCCCGGCCCAATCACGCGCACGGCGCCCCCCGCGTCCTAGGCCGCAACCTGGGCCTGGGCCGGGATTTTCCGTTCCCGCCTGGGCCAGAAGAAGCCCAGCTGGCCGCTGGGTGATCTCGGCCGTCCATTCGAATTGTGCGGCTCAGCGTTATTTTCGTGGGATAAAAAACCCCCCGGCCGCCTACTCACCGAAACCCTAATTCATTTTTCCATTCCCTCTTCTCCACTTCCGATTTCTCTCGCCGCGCCACCTCGTCGGCGCCGACGAGGTGAAGACGCCACCGGAGGTCAACCCGGTCGGCTCTCCATCTCGTTTGCTTTCTTTTCCCTCCGTCAACGCAAACCGCAGCGGCAGCCGCCCGTGCGGCCCGGAGGAAACAGCGGCGCCGCCGCCGGTGTCAGCCCGTCAAGGGCGAGGGGGCTGCCGGAGCAAGCTCCCGATGGGGTCCCCTCCTCTTTCTTCCTTTCTCCTCCCCTCCCGTTCTCATCCTGAGCGCCCGAAGCAGCCGCAGCGCCCATCTATGGCGGTCGACGGAGGAGAAACGGCGCTGCCGTGGTGCCCCTCGCCGGTGCACGCGTGCGGCCGGAGCGCGCGCGCGGTGCCGTCGAGCGGCACTGCGGTGGTGCCCTTTTGGGCAGAGCCCGCGCGCGCGAGCTGCAGCGCGGCTCCCTTTCTCTATTATGAGCCCGAGCCCGCGTGGCTCGGTTCTCTCTCCCGCGCGGCGGCGGTAACTTCTTCCCGTATGACGGCGGTGGTGACGATGGTGAGTGAACCATTTAGGTCCCTCCCCTCTCCGTCCTTTTCCCTTCCATCTTTCTAGGGTTTCACTGTTAGGGTTAGGTTTGACTGTCTCTGTCCGGATCCGGATCGAGATCCGTTATATTCTTTCTTTTCTGTGATTGTTCTTTCTCGATCCGATTCAAAACGGATCGACATCTTTGATTGCTGTTCTTTTCTACCCCATAATCTAGATCTACAACCTAGAAATCTGCTCCGATACCATTGTTAGGATCTTTAGATACATCTAGGGTGGTAGATCAATGGGGAATACCGTTCTATTTGGAATAAACACATGGATAGATGTCCAAGAGAGAGATCCGGAGAGGGAGAGAGGGAAAAGAGAGGAGACGGACCATCGGGCTTGGTGGAGCTGCTGGCGCCGGTGAAGAGGTGATGGTGGCGCGGACGTCGGGGTCGATGCAGCGGCGACGATGGACTTCCCGTCGCCTACAGCCCCTCCTCTCGATCGGTCTGGGGAAGGAGGTGGGGCAGTTACTGTGGCGGTGAACCTCGTGTCATGTGCCCCTGCCCCCCACCTCCTCTTTACAGGGCTGCGCGACAGGGGCCCACCGACTAGGAGTCGGTTAAGCATCCCCGGTTAGGACGCGGTCAAATGGTCCGAGTTTGCCGTTGGGCCAATTCGGTTGAGATCTATTCTAACAATTATGAGTTCAGTTCGGAGCAGTTGTAGAATTCTTGCCTCACAAAGGGGATCCAGAGGAGGAACGAACAAGAACAATCATGTGTTCAGGAGCAAAGGCAAAGCTTTTCTATCATCATGCATGCACTGCACACAAGAAAAAGAAAGAGAGACACGGCAGTTTCTCGCATCGACCTGAGAGGATCAACATCAAGCAGGTACTGTTCCAGTCCAGTCGCAGTCAAAACTCAAAAAGAGAACAAAGCTGATCCGAGCAAGCCGTATCATGAACATGATTGTGCAAGACCCTTCCGATCCCGTTGTGCCATCATGAGATCGATCGCCGCCGTGCTACCCTCTGGACCTACCGTGCCCGCCTTGCTGCTTTGCTTTCGATGGAGAATTGGAGATGGACCACGCAGCTCCCTGCGTCCCCTCTAGTAGACTACGACTGTACCCGTCTGAACGAAACGGTACACGAAGCCAGCAGCACAGTGCTCGTACACGGTACACGCACGATCCCATCCGTCCGTCTGTCCCCGGGACGGATCATGAACCGTTGGGTCCTCTCGCGTGCTCTCCTCGCCACCGCCTTGGGTTCAGGTCAATGCGCATGCCGGCATGCGAGAAAGCTCAAAGCTCCCTGGGCACTGGGCAGTGGCCCTTCCGCGATCACGGGCTCGCCGCCCGCCCGGTCCTCGGCGGATCGGCGCTAGGGGCAGAGCAACTAGCGCGTCGGTTTCACCCGGCAAAATGAGGCAATCGGGGCAATAAAGCTACCCGCTACCACTGGCAGTGGCAGCACGCAGCACCTCCAGTTAGTAAGCAGTGAACATGGGTGATGAAGACTTGCAGAGCTAGCTTTGAGACTTTTGGAGAACTGGAGTGCTTGAGCTTTGGATTTGTGATTACCACAAGGGCGATGCACCATCTGTTGGGGTTTCTGGTCTTCGTTTTGGCTTTTTAGAAGCCAATTTCTAAAGGAAAAGTAACAACTAGCATTGTGTTAAGAGACCGAGCGGAGACACAGGTAGTGTTTAGATGGTGTAAAAGTTGGAGTAAAATTCCTGTAACACTTTTCGTTGTTATTTGGTAAAATTTATCCAATCATGGACTAACTAGGCTCAAAAGATTCGTCTCGACATTTACAGACAAACTGTGTAATTAGTTATTTTTTTTCTACATTTAATACTCCATGCATACGTCTAAAGATTCGATGTGACGGGAAATCTTGTAAAATTTTTAGAAGTTTGAAGGGATCTAAACACTGCCACAGTGCACGGACGGTACACATGCATGATGACCGCTTTCGCTCTAGGCCCTATCTAAATCCCATGAACTAAACTTTAGTTGGCCCCTGAAACAGGACTGAAAAAATAAATTGTTAAGAAGACACCGCGAAGTAACTGTTTTGTCTATTTTCTATCCAGTGTTTAGTTGTTCAAATAACTATAGTTTATTTTGACCGGAATTTCAGAAGAAATGCGTGTTTGCACTTGTGACATTCACGAAAACACACATCGCAGCTAGAAAGCAACTCTCCTTGTTTGTTGGCGGCACGGAATCGGTTCATCCTTTGCTTTACTGTTAGAATGTATCCATAGATACGGAACCTTGCAATGTGGGTACTAATAATATACCACGTACTCCAATCATATTCAAATGACAACTCTATTATCATTTAATCACTCGCTATACCATGTTGTGGGTTGTGAAATAAACGAGAAAATCATTTTGGATACACAAAGAAAAGCAACTACTAGTATAGAAATGTATACTTTTTTTTGAAGGAAATAGAAATGTATACTTGTGTAATACAAGTCTATAGGATCACAATTGACATCATAATGTTTTGTCCCATGTCACCAACAATTTTAACCGAAGTCTATGTAATCACTTGTCTTGTGAATATACAGGCTTCGGTCAAAACTGTTGGTAGCGTGGGACAAAACACTACGTTGTCAATTTTTTTTAAAGGCGTTGATAGAGATGTCTTGCCCTATCAACGTTTTTAAAAAAATGCCCTATCAACGCCTTTAAAAAAAATTGACAACGTAGTGTTTTGTCCCACGCTACCAACAGTTTTGACCGAAGCCTGTATATTCACAAGACAAGACAAAAAAAATAAGGCGCTGTAAGCAACTGTTTTTCCATTTTCAATTCAATGTTTAGTTGTCAGTCAACTATAGTCTATTTGACTGGAATTCAGTGTGTTTGCATTTGTGATATTACCACACCTAACAAAACAAACATGTCACAGTTATAATTTATAAAGACTACTAGTCCCTTTGTTTGTTTTTGAGGAAAACATGAGGGTGCCAGCTCCCTTTGTCTGCTGGTCGCACAAGGTGGTTGGATAATCGCTACATGAATTAAAGGATGTCAACTCTAAGTCTCTAATCCTATTATCTACTTTATTTACCACGTCATACGGTGCTATGCAGTGTGAAAAAGTGATACGTTCTCAATGTGTCTATGTAAAATTAGGCTTAAAAAATGAACATATATCGCCACGATCACGAGCTAGGCCGTCCATCGGTCAGCCGTGTCAGTTGGAGGACGTCTGTGCGGTCCGCCGCTCTAGGTCTAGGGCCAGGGCACTTGCCTGTCGACTTCACCTGGTGAAATGAGGCAAGGGGGTAATAAAGCTAGCAGCCAATGACAGCTCCTCCAACTAGTAAGCAGTGAACATGGATGATGCAGTTGTGGCTTTGAGACTTTGACTCGTTGAGCTTTGAATCTGGAAGTACCGAAGTAGCATAAGGGTGACGGCCCGTGTGTTGGGTTTGCATTTTATTTTTATATATCCTTTTAGAAGCACTTTTTGGAACGAAAATAACTTCTATCATATAAGCGTGTAGCTGTGTGATACATATATAGAGAGTTACAATTGCCGTGTTTTGTTTCATCCGAGTAATAGTTTTATTTGACCGGACACATACAGTGTACGCGTGTGCATGCATAACAATTACTTTTACTCTAGAAGCGACCATCAAAATAAATAAATAATAAGAAGCCAAGGTAGATGCCTGTGTTTTCTTTTGTGTTTTTTTTCCAATGTTTATTCAGTTGTTGAAATAAATATAGTTTATTTGACAAAATCTGAAGAAGAAATGTGTGAGCTTGTGATATTAAAACAAGGTACAACTAGAAAGACAACACTCCTTGTTTGTTGGTTGCGCATATGGTGGTTGGATGGTTGGTTTATATATTTCTTAACGAGTTAATACTATAATATATCCACAATCATGAAATACTGAAATCCAAGTACTAATCAACAATATACCATCCATGGTACCAAATTACAACGACAGTTCTGTTGCCACTGCCCATTAGCTCACTCGCTTTTTTTATACCATGCTATACATTGTGAATAATCGCATAAAAACACACTTTGACACGTTTTTAGTTCTCAAAGGAAAGTTACTATACTATTGTGTGTACACATTTATGCAGTACGAGTCTATATAATTACAATTGACATCACCGTGTTGGCCCCAATGTCAATAACAATTTTGGCCACGTATGTATGGTGTGCACAATGTGCTTGTGCATGACAACTACTTCCATGCTAAAAAGGGAACGAGGAAAATAGTACGTTGATAAGAAGCCACCATAAGTAGCTTCTTTTGTCCATTTTGCATTCAGTGTTTAGCTGTTCAAATAACCATAACGGGAATCCATGAACAAATATGTGCTTTCCACTTTGTGATATGCTATATTTAAAAAAGCCAACTCTCCTTATGGGTTGGCTAGATAATTGGTTCATCCTCTGTTTACTCTTAGAACGTCTGCATAGATATGAAACCCCTAAATGTGAGTATATACTAACAATGCACCATGTATATCACTTAATCACTCCCTTAAAGCCATGTTATGGTCGTGAAATAGTCGCGAATATTGCACTTTGTCATATTCTAAAAGACTTGCATGACAGGAGAAAATAAACATGCATTACCGAACAATGGAAATAGAAGACGTAAAGGGCGATAATAGGCACAAAAAAGAACACCAACTCATCGGCAACATTCGAGGCACCCACAAAAGGCAACTCAAAAGCCAAGAAGACCTACTGACCTTTTTCTTCCTAGCTTCATTTCCCATCCAACACCGCCTCGCTTCCCTATTATCACCACCCCTCGTGCACATCCAATTACACCACCAGTTCACACAAACGGGTGGTTGAATAATCTGTTTGATACTTTGTTTGTTATTAAAATGTATGAACATATGTGGAACCTTATGCGAGTACTAACAATATATCATGTACTCTGATGTCATGATGCAGTGGTAACTCTCTTATCTACTGTGTGTATGCACTATGAAATAAACCATAGAACCTCCCTCTATCATGTTTTCGATTTTCATAAGAAAAGTTATTACTAGTATAGTAGTGTATAAAAATGTGCGTCGTGGTAAAGCGTGGATCTAAGGGTGTGTTTAGTTCCTCATTTCATCTAAAAAATTTTAGGTTTTGACCATCATTTTATAAAATGGAACTAAACACCATGCAAATTTTTTGGCACAAAAGTATCCATTCTTCATTTTGGATTTTGGCCTTAAGAGGTCAAAAAAAGCCAAAAAGCTAAAAAGCCCTCACCCACCCTATGAAAAATTTGACATTTTAGATGGAACTAAACACACCCATGAAAATTTTGGCATTTTGTATTTCATCGTTCCAAAGTAGTTGGTATTTTACATTTTGCATTCCATGGGAAATTAAACACGGCCTAAGTTGAAAGGCCATTAATGTCACCTCTACTAGAACCTTTTCCCATCAACACTATTTTTCAAAGGAAAAAAGAAAAAAAAAACCATTGCTATCATGTGACAACATGGAACTAGGCTGGCTCTCTCACGGTTGTGTGATACAGCTGTCTATACATGATAATCGACATCACAATGCTTGTCCTCTGCATAACAGTTTTGACTAAAAGCTCATTGTGTGCGCATCGTGTATGCACACGACAATTCTTTCGCCCTAAAAGAGACAAGAAAAATAAATTGATAAGAAGTCCCAACAAATAACTGTATTCGTCCGCTCTCTATTTATGTCTAGTTGTTCAAATAAATAAATAATTACAGTTTGACCGGAATCCAATAAAAGAATATGTGTTTCCACTTGTGAAATTAACATTTCTTTTAAGAAAAACACTTTACAATTGGAAAAGCCAACTCTCCCTGTTTATCCTTTGTTCACGCGTGCACAAATATACAATTAGAAACATCTAAATCTGAGTACACACTAATAACAATGTATTATTTATACATCGTTTTATTCCGAACCTCACCGAGGCAAGCCATTCGTTGTATTCCGCACCTTCTCTTTAATGAAATACGTGTAGCGCACTTCTCGGAAAAAAATATATACATCGTTTTACAATCTCTTATATACTTTATTATACGTCGTGAAATAACCAAAAAAGCTATGCTTTGACATGCTTTCAAAAGATTTTTTCCACGTAAACATGACTAGGAAGAACATAAGCATATATCGTCCAGCAGTGGAAACGGAAGACTAGCAGCTGACCGAGATGACGCAATGGACGACCGCGTGGGCCGTGGCTTTTACCGGCCGGAAAGGAAGGCGATAAGCACAAACAGACGAGCACCAACTCATCCCAATTCCGAAGGCTTTTTCCTTCCTTGCTGCCTTCCTTTGCTGCCCCAACACCGCCTCCCTTCCCTTCGACCTCGCGCACGCACCCAACAAGAGCGCCACCACCAGTTCGTGCGTGAACTCTCCCTCCCCTCGGCTCTCGCCGCTCACGCGTCCCTCGTGCCCGCGCCGCGCGCTCCCCGCGGGGGCACGGCACCGCCGGCGCGCCGCCTCCGCGACCGGCATTGTGGAGCGCCCGCGACCCCGGCGAGGTACGTAAAAGCATGATCCTCCCTCCCCCCCTCCCGCTTGGTGCGTACCGCCCTCGCGTTGTTCTGGGCAGGGTTTGAGTTTGAGCGGCGTAGCTGCACCGCGGTGTCCGCAGTAGATGCCGCGGTGGCGGTGCGGTGTTGCCTTGCGTTGCTCGTGCTCGTGGTGCTTCTGCTGCTACTGAGTTCTCTCGCCTCCTCGCTGCCTTTCCCCTTGGTGGTGCGATCCGTGCACTGGATTGGTTCTGTGGGTTTCTGTGCACTGGTTCTGTGGGTGGTTCATGGCCCCGGCAGCCACGGGGTGCCGGTGGTAGCATGGCGGGCGCGTGAAATTCTGCCGTTCTAGTCGTCCGTGGTGTGGCGACGGCGCCGCCATCGGGCTTCATTCGGGTAAATAATCGTGGGAAAGCACAGGGGTTCAGGTCGGAGTGTTGGACGAGTTGGGCGCTGTTTGGAGCCTTTGGTTTCTGATGATTCTGTTCTTCGCGACTCTCAATTTTTTTTCGTTTAATTGTTTGCCTTTTTTCCCTGGGAGAAAAGGCGTTCCATTCCCATTTCGCTCCCTGTGCCGTGGCTTCAATTCCTTCGTGCTGTCTCGGGCTACGTGCTAGTAGCTGTAGTACTGGTTGTTTTTTTTAAGGAATGCTTCTATTGAATGCGACTGGAGTATTTAATTGGACTTGGTTGGTCAGCATGCACAGCTACACAGCCACACGGCCCGATAAACAAATCACAACCCAAATGATGGCCCTACTCCCAGGTGGAGAAGAAACATCCCAGCAGCCAGCAGCTTCTGCTGCAGTGCGTGTACTGATCTACTGTGAGATCAACAGTTCAGTAAACCTGGCCCTTGTTTAGATTGGAAAAAAATTTCAACCCGATGAATAGTACCACTTTCGTCTTATTTGACAAATATTGTCCAATCGTGGACCAACTAGGCTCAAAAGATTCATCTCGTGATTTACAACTAAACTGTGTAATTAGTTATTTTTTTACCTACATTTAATACTCCATGCAAGCAGTTAAAAATTGATGTGATGGAGAGAGAGTGAAAAAACTTGGGAATTTTGATGTCATCTAAACAAGGGGCTGCTGGGATCAAGCCAGAAAATTCTGATCTGCTGTAGTGCTTGTACTACTAAGTACTGGTAGTACCCGAGAGCCTTAGATTGATATGGTTCATCTGTTGTATGAGTTTGGGAACCAGTGAGAACAGGAGGAGAGAACCATGGTTCCGAGGGTAACTAAACTGAAGTTCCTTCTTTGCCCTGTATGTTTGTAGAACTGTTGATGTGGTTGCTATTTGGCAAAATTTAACGCATCTGAAGTGATTGGCATGACAATACTTGCTATCACTACCTCTTTATTAGTTTGAGCGGACGCTATGAAATATAATGGCTCTCAACCAAGGCTAACCATCGAATTGACATGGTGTTGACTTTTTTTTTTCCTCCAGGATATGTATTGATATACGTTGCCGCTTTGATTGTTGGTCTTCTTCTTCTGCCACTACTTGAATGGAGAAGGCTATCAAATTAAAGGTATTGACAATAGTTTCAGTTTCAGTTGTCGTCCTGTCTTTCGAATCTGTATATATAGTTAGGGCACTGCAAGCATACAGTTCTCGGAACTACAAAAGTTTGGACACTTTGTATATGTTGTGGGTTCCTTTTAAGGGACTCCCCCTTATCTACTTGAGAAACAAAATTAGCCCTAAATTTATGTAGGAGCTAATGTAATTAAAATGATTAATAATATGGTAACTGTCTAATTAACCTGCTAATGCTGGTGCCACGGGATTTTATTTTAAGGTCATCATCAACAAAAGGAAACTCTTCCAGCTTTGATAGATTTTGTCCTTCAATTCCTCTGGCTTCCTTCCTTACCCCAAATCACGAGATAGCAATGCAATATAATCTCCCTTCCTTGCTCGCAATGATGTTGCAATGTTGCATGCATAAGCAGCAGGTCATCAGGCCTAGAGTACTTCTTTTTCATACGGATACTTCCAGCAGCGCACTTTGATTAATTTGCCTTCTTGAAGCAGTAGATAAGTTCTTTGCTATCTCTCAGGATACACATTATTATTATTATCTCCTCTCTGAGTTTTACGTAAATAAAAACAGCAAGCAGTTAGTTCACGTTCCGGAGCATTTCAGTCATTACAATGGCAGCAAACATGTGCTGGTACAAAACGATCCACAAGTACATAAGCTTTGTTTGGCAAGGTTACAGCTCTAAGCTCCACAAAGTAGTTTTAAGCCTGTTTTAGTCACACAAGATGGTTCATCCAAACACCATCATGTGCCTCAGCTCTATGCTCTGCCAAACATGCTGTACTCAGCTTTATGATCTGCCAAACATGCTGTACTAAACTACTAAAGTACAGGAATCAAAACCAGTAACTGATGTCTGAATAACTTGTGGTCCATTTTTTTATGACCTACCTCTGATCACATTTTTTTATATCAGCTGTCACAATGTCACTCCTCTGTGAAACTGTATTCTTTAATTATTTTCTGAAATGTCATCCAATTAGCACTTTTTAGCTCTATGTCATTGCCATCCTGTGTGTTAGATCAGTAAACAATATGTGTTCTAAAATAATTTGTCATGTCCAGATGTGTTGGAAATCTATTCTCAATTGATTGGGCTAACCCTAGAGGGGTAGCTATATAGTGTAGCATACATGGGCCTCATGGGCCTAGCCACATGGGCCACAGACATACTCCAACACCCCCCGCAGTCTGAACTACCGACGCAGCGGAGTCAGACTGTACACCAGGAAAAGAAAGTACATACGAGCCCCCCCACAGACGCAACTAGCCACTGGTGATGTTGAGGCTGGAGCGGAAGGCGGTGAAGGTGGACGACGGGAGGCCCTTGGTGAAGATGTCTGCGAACTGGGACGTCGTAGGGACATGTAGGACCTGCACCTCGCCGATGGCCACCCGATCACGGACCAAGTGAAGATCGATCTCCACATGCTTGGTCCGCTGGTGCTGCACGGGGTTGGTGGAGAGGTAGACCGCACTGACGTTGTCGCAGTAGACAAGCGTGCTCCGGAGTAGAGGGTTATGGAGCTCGGCCAGGAGCTGGCGGAGCCATGAAACCTCGGCCACGCCATTGGCCACGGCGCGGTACTCCGCCTCGGCACTGGAGCGGGAGGCCACCTGCTGACGCTTGGACGACCAGGACACCAGGTTGCCGCCCAAGAAAACAGCGTAGCCGGAGGTGGAACGCCGAGTGTCCGGACAGCCAGCCCAGTCAGCGTCAGTGTAGACAACCATCTCGGTGGAGGAGGACCGCCGGTGAAGGAGCAGACCAAGGCCGTAGCAGAGGAGGTGCGGCGGGTGCGACGCCCTAGGGCCCAACTTACTAAGGGGCCCAAATCTAGGTATGTGTATCCCATATAATGTCCATTGTCCAACCCAACAATGGCCTTGTTACTCTATCCTGATACTGTCATTGCTCATCAATTAACTCCTTGTATATCTACCTTTATATAATTGCATATTAGCACATACTCCCTCCATCCTAAATTATAAATCATTCTAAAAATCTTGAAGAGTCAAAGCATCTTAAGTTTGACCAGAAATATAGAAAGAATTACAAAGATCTATGATATCAAATAGATACATTATGAAAATATAATTAACGAAGAGTCTAATAATACTTAGTTGATATCATAAATATTATTATCTTATCATATAAATTTGGTCAAACTTGAGATGCTTCTTGGAATGACTTATAATTGGAGATGGTGGAGTATATAACTAAACATATATGTAGCTATAAGGGCCCATTGTCAAGTTCGCCCTAGGGCCTTTGAAAACATAGAACCGGCCCTGGAGCAGGCCGTAGCCCACCGTGCCTCGGAGGTAGCGGAGGAGGCGCTTGAGGGCAGTGAGGTGAGGCTCCCGCGGATCATGCATATGAAGGCACAGCTGCTGAACCGCATACGTGATGTCCGGGCGAGTGAAGGTGAGGTACTGGAGAGCACCAGCAAGACTCCGGTACGCGGTGGGATCAGACACCGGGTTCCCCTCGGCCTCAGACAGCTTGCCCTTTGTGTCAACTGGAGTGGAGCAGGGGTTGCAGTGAGTCATCCCGGCGCGCTCAAGGATGTCAAGAGTGTACTGCCGCTGGTGTAGGAGAAGGCCAGCAGGGTGAGGCGCAACAGTAACCCCAAGGAAGTGATGTAGCACACCCAAATCCTTCATCGCAAACTCCTGCTAGAGAGAGGTGATAATCCGGCGAAGGAGTAACTCACTGGAGGCGGTGAGGACAATGTCATCAACATATAGCAGTAGATACGCAGTCTCAGCTCCATGGTGGAAGATGAACAGTGACGTATCGGACTTGGCCTCCACAAACCCCAGTGAGCGCAGAAAGGCAGTAAAGCGATGGTTCCATGCCCTGGGAGCCTGCTTGAGGCCGTAGAGAGATCTGTTGAGCCGGCAGACCATGTCAGGACACGAGGAGTCAACAAACCCGGCCGGCTGACTGCAGTAAACTGTCTCAGTGAGAAGACCATGCAGGAAGGCATTCTTGACATCCAGCTGATGCACGGGCCAGGAGCGAGTGAGGGCGAGGGAGAGCACCGTGCGCACTGTAGCCGGCTTCACCACTGGAGTGAAAGTCTCATCGTAGTCAACACCAGGCCGCTGAGTGAAACCCCTGAGAACCCAACGAGCCTTGTACCGCTCAAGAGTGCCGTCAGCCTGGCGCTTGTGTGTCCAGATCCACTTGCCAGTGACGACATTGGAGCCGGGTGGACGAGGCACCAGATCCCAGGTCCGGTTGGCGAGGAGAGCCGCGTACTCTTCTTCCATCGCGCGGCGCCAGTGAGGGTCCAACACGGACAGAAGAGGATACCGGAGAGGCCTGCGAGTCCACGGGCATCGCCGCGAGAGCCGGTGGCGGCAGGGTCCCCGCCGCGTGGCGCGTCACCATAGGGTGAACATGACGCGGGTGTCGGTGAAGCAGCGGGGGGTGGTACACCGGCGTCGCGACACGGGCATCCAGGGACCGCGGCGGCGGTGTCGGTGTCGCCGGCGGAGAAGAAGCAGTCGGGCACACCGGCGAAGGAGCCACCGATGTAGACGTAGGCGGCGGCTCCGGTCGTGCACGTCGCTGGTAGACGTGCGCCGGCTGGGCGAAGCGCGCAGGTGGTGCCGGAGTCGACGACTCGGACCCCACGTTCGGCGTAGGAACGGGGGCCGACCCGAAAGGCGCACGACGCTGGTAGACGAGCGTCGGCTGAGCGAAGCGCGCAGGTGGTGCCAGGGGCGACGGCCCGGGACCTGCCTCAGGCGTAGTGACGGGGGCCGGCTCGTGAGGTGACCCCGCTAGGCCCGGACAGGGGGTGTCACCGGCGGGCGGCAAGCGAGGGCACGGTCCCGACGAGGGGCACGGTGGAGCAGTACCTGTGGGAGACAACCGAAAAGGTGGCTCGACCACCGCATCAGTGGGAAACAAGGAGAAAAGATCAAGATCAGGGGTGGACGTGGGAGTGGGGGTGGCGGAGAAGGGGAAGACAGACTCATCAAACACCACATGGCGAGAGATGAGGACCCGACGAGAGGTGAGATCATAGCATCGGTACCCCTTGTGATCCGGGGAGTACCCGAGGAAGACACAGAGAGTCGAACGAGGTGCCAGCTTGTGGGGAGCGGTAGCTGTGGTGTTAGGGTAACACGCACACCCGAAGACGCGAAGGTGGTCGTACCGAGGAGGGGTACCGAAAAGTGCATGGTGTGGCGTGGGAGCTGGGCAGGCAGCGGAAGGAAGGCGGTTAAAAAAATAGGTGGAGGTGTGCAAGCTCTCAGCCCAGAAGCGCGCAGGGAGGGACGCCTGAAGCAAGAGGGTGCGCATGGTCTCGGTGGTGGTGCGAATCACGCGCTCAGCCTTGTCGTTCTGGGAGGAGGTGTACGGGCAAGACATGCGCAACTGGACACCATGAGAGAGAAAGAAGGCACGGGAGGCGGAGTTATCGAACTCACGACCATTGTCACACTGGACGGCCTTGATGGTGAGGCCGAACTGTGTGGACACCCAAGCGAAGAAGTGGAGAATGGCGGGGAAAGCTTCAGACTTTGCACGAAGAGGAAAAGTCCAGGAGTAATGAGAGAAATCATCAAGCAGCACAAGATAGAACTTGTAGCCAGAAACGCTGATGACAGAAGAGGTCCAGAGGTCGCAATGTACAAGATCAAAGATGTGAGCCGCCTGGGAAGAACTATGAAAAGGAAGACGGACATGACGGCCCAACTGACACGCATGACACAAATGCTCATCGTGAGTCCGAGGACACCGAATGTCAGAACTACGACTGAGCTGCATCAGGGCATCACGACCAGGATGGCCGAGTCGCCGGTGCCAAGTGGTGGAGGAAGTAGTGATGGCGAAAGCAGCTGACAAAGGGGTCGGCGAAGAAGACGAAGGAGACGCTGGGAAGCGAAGGGCGTAAAGGGGCCCCGTGCTGTCACACCGAAGCAGAGGACGGCGGGAAGCCAAATCTCTGACAGTGAGACCGGAAGAGTCAAACTCCACAGAACAGGAATTGTCAGCAGTAAACCGACGAATAGAAAGAAGGTTGTGAACCATATAAGGTGCCACAAGAACATCAGAAAGACGAAAGGAGCCATGAGCGCCGGCGGCACCCACGGACGTGACAGGAAGGCAAGACTCATTAGCGACCATGATGAACGAAGGGTGAGAGGAAGAAGGAAGTTGAACGGAAGAGAAAATAGTGGGGTCAGGAGTGGTATGGTAGGTGCCACCCGAATCGGCGATCTACTGTGGGCCGACAGGAGTTCTCGGGGCCATCGTGCTGAAGGAGTGTGCCAAGGCCGCCGAGGCCCAACCGGGCGAGGCACTGGAAGGTGTAGCCCATGGGAATGTTGCTGGGTGAAACCCGGGTGAAGCAGCAACGAGCATGGCGGCGGCCGGCAGGCGAGGCTCACCACCGGGAGCCTGGAAGGGCCATGACGGGTCGTGGAACCCAGAACCCCCACCACGTCCCCGTCCGCGACGACGGCGTCCGCCACGGCCCCCCCACCCCCGCTCGGCCCGGGGGGAGGAGAACCCAGAAGAAACGACGGCGGCGTAGCGGACGGACGCGGAGTGGCGGTAGGCATGCGTGGCAGGGCTGCCATGACCGGGGCTGCGAAGTTGGGGGGCAGCCGATGGAGGGTGCCCGCCGCGTCCAGCGGCGACCGCGTGCAGCGGGTCGCTGTAGTAGCCGGCCGGTGGGAGGGAGGCAGCAGCGCTGGAGGACAGCAGGGCATCCTAGACCGGCGCGATTGGGGCGCTGGACACCCGCCAGGAGGCGGCTGGCGTCGCCCAGCCGTGGCCCGCGCCAGAGGTGGCAGCGACGGTCGGCGGCGCCGTGGCAGCAGCGGCCGACCGGGCCAGGGGAGGCGGCTCGGCCATGGCTCTGGAGGGAGGGAGGGAGGGAGTGGCAGCGCCGGTGTGCTGCTCCGCCAGGCCAGTAGGAGCGGCGCCCCCAGCGGCAAAAATCGCACGCTGAGGGAGGGAGAGAGGCAGTCCGGCGGCTGCTGCTGCAACAGCGGCGGCGTAGGCAGCGGCGGTGGCCGGAGAAGAAGGGGCGGCGTGTGCAGCCATGTCCTGGGCGGGGGCGGCGGCTCCAGACAGGCCAGCCGCGGCATCTGGCGGCAGCCCCAGTGCCGGGCGCGGTGGAGCCCCGGCCCCCGGCGCGGCAGCCAGCTCCAGGACGCGGATGGGCGCGGCCGTGAGGGCCAGCGCGTCAGGAGGGAGGCCCCCGGCGGGAGCGGCCGCAGCAGGCGGAAGAAAACCCCCGGCGGGAGCAAACGGAGCAGGGACAGTGGATCCGGCGACTGGCACCGAAGCAGGGGTGAGGTCCGGCCATGGGACCCCGAGGCCAGCACGCGGGGGACCAGGGGGTGTGCCGCCGGCAAGGGAGCCACCAGGAGCGACGGTGGCCGCAGCAGCCAGAGGGGCGGCATCGACTGGTGGCTGGGGAGAGGGAGGAGGGAGGATGTGGGCCCAGGAGGTAGATGGGAGAGAGGGGAAGGCAGGGAAGAAGGATGGTGGGGAAGGAGGGGGTGGCCGGCCGGCCATGGGTGGCGGCGGCGCCTGCCTGGAGGCCGGCGGCGGTGCCTGGAGAGAGAGGATTAGGCTGATACCATGTTGGAAATCTATTCTCAATTGATTAGGCTAACCCTAGAGGGGTAGCTATATAGTGTAGCATACATGGGCCTCATGGGCCTAGCCACATGGGCCACAGACATACTCCAACAAGATGTTGTATGGTGCATGTCACATTCACACCAATTGAATTAGTAGTATCTCATCTCTTGCTATAAATGTTTGTAATGTTGGATACGAATGAAAAGATTAGAAAGAACGTTGCATAAACGCTAGCACACGAATGCTTTATATCAGGTACGTATGCACAATATTAGTTTATGCGCGCACCTGCTTGGTGCATGGTATAATTAGGTAACAGATCATGGTTATATTAGGCAACAAATAAATATTTTATTTCATGCATGCTATCTTTCCGAAAGCACGATTAGTTTGGAGCCTGCTAGTTTTGGAGCACCTTAAAATTTTCCATGTGTACTTCAGGGTTTAGGCATTAAACAAAAGTATGATTGATGATCTCCTAGTCATTTTAATTTTGTCTTTATGCTCTTTCTTTTTTAAAATAACCAACCAAAAAAATCTCAATGTGCTGTTGGAGGCAGAGCCAAGTTTTTAAAGATCTGTTCCAGGACATAAACTATCTATTTGGTTTCAGGATATGGCTTGGTCCAAAACATTTGAAACCAGATTGCCACTTTAATTGACTTCTTTTGTAAAGCCGAGGAAAAACTATGGAACATCTTTTCTCCTGCAGCTCATGTTGATCCAGTGTGGTCCTTTTGTAGCTGCTAACTTGACTTTTTTCTTTGTGCAGATTACAATTTGAACTGCTAGCAATGGGACCCAATTGTTTCTTCATCTTGATCCCACTGATATGCTTCACCCCCAGCTCTGCTTTGGCTGGACATAATGATATAAATACCTTGTTCAAACTGAGGGACACGGTCACTGAAGGGAAAGGGTTTCTCCGTGACTGGTTTGATTCAGAAAAAGCCCCATGCAGTTGGTCAGGTATAACTTGTGCGGAACATACTGTAGTGGAAATAGACTTGTCCTCTGTGCCAATTTATGCCCCATTCCCGTCATGTGTCGGGTCATTCCAATCACTTACTCGTCTCAACTTTAGTGGTTGTGGGTTTTCTGGTGAGCTTCCAGATGCCTTGGGGAACCTGCACAATCTTGAACACCTTGATTTGAGCCATAACCAGCTTACAGGGGCCCTTCCTGTTTCATTGTATGGACTGAAGACATTGAAAGAAATGGTGCTTGACAATAATTTCTTTTCCGGGCAATTGAGCCCCACTATTGCACAGCTTAAGTACCTCAAGAAGCTTTCTGTATCCTCGAATTCTATGTCTGGTGCCATTCCTCCAGAGTTGGGCAGTCTGCAGAATCTGGAGTTCCTGGACCTTCACATGAACGCACTTAATGGGTCAATACCAGCAGCTTTGGGTAATCTGTCTCAGCTCTTGCACCTTGATGCTAGCCAGAATAATATCCGTGGCTCAATATTTCCAGGAATAACTGCAATGACAAACCTAGTTACAGTTGATCTCTCTTCAAATGCTTTGGTGGGGCCACTACCTAGGGAGATTGGTCAGCTACAGAATGCTCAACTGTTAATATTGGGACATAATGGTTTCAATGGAAGCATTCCAGAAGAGATCGGTGAACTAAAGCTGCTGGAATTGCTTGAGCTCCCTGGATGCAAGCTCACAGGCATCCCTTGGACAGTTGGTGATCTCAGAAGTTTGAGGAAGCTTGATATTTCAGGGAATGATTTCAATACTGAACTCCCGGCATCTATCGGCAAGCTGGGAAATTTGACTCGTCTATCTGCAAGGAGTGCTGGGCTTACTGGGAATATTCCGAGAGAACTTGGTAACTGCAAGAAGCTTGTCTTCGTTGATTTCAATGGCAACTCCTTTTCTGGCCCTATACCTGAAGAACTTGCAGGTTTAGAAGCCATTGTCACATTAGATGTGCAAGGGAACAATCTATCTGGTCACATTCCAGAGTGGATCCGGAATTGGGTGAATCTTCGTTCAATATATCTGGGGCAGAACATGTTCAATGGACCCCTGCCAGTACTGCCATTGCAGCATCTAGTTATTTTTTCTGCAGAAACCAACATGCTATCAGGTTCTATTCCTGGTGAGATTTGTCAGGCCAATTCACTGCAGTCACTCAGGTTGCACAACAACAATCTGACTGGGAATATCATGGTGGCATTTAAAGGGTGCAAGAACCTTACGGAACTTAACCTGCAAGGAAACCATCTTCATGGTGAGATACCACATTACTTGTCTGAGCTCCCACTAGTAACAGTTGAGTTGTCCCAAAACAATTTCACAGGAAAGCTGCCAGAGAAATTGTGGGAATCATCAACTATTCTGGAGATCACAATCAGCTACAATCAGCTTACTGGCCCTATACCTGAAAGCATCGGTAGGCTCTCCAGCTTGCAGAGGCTACAGATCGACAGTAACTACTTAGAAGGGCCTATCCCGCGGTCAATCGGCGCTCTAAGGAATCTGACAAATCTCTCTCTATGGGGCAATAGGCTGTCTGGGAACATTCCACTTGAGCTCTTCAACTGCAGAAACCTTGTCACCCTGGATCTAAGCTCTAACAATTTCTCTGGCCACATCCCGAGTGCCATATCTCACTTGACATTTCTCAACAGCTTGAATTTGTCTAGTAACCAGCTGTCCAGTGCTATACCTGCTGAGATCTGTGCTGGATTTGGGAGTGCAGCTCACCCTGACTCAGAGTTTGTTCAGCATCATGGCTTGCTTGATCTGTCATACAACAGATTGACTGGCCATATCCCAACAGCGATCAAGAATTGTGTTATGGTTACAGTCCTCAACCTCCAAGGAAATATGCTAAGTGGTACCATTCCACCAGAGCTTGGAGAACTGCCAAATGTTACAGCCATCTACCTTTCTCATAACACATTAGTTGGCCCCATGCTTCCTTGGTCTGCACCATTGGTACAACTGCAAGGCCTTTTTCTCTCTAATAACCACTTAGGTGGCTCCATTCCTGCTGAGATAGGCCAAATACTTCCCAAAATCGAAAAGCTAGACTTATCCAGTAATGCACTTACTGGAACACTACCCAAGTCTTTACTCCGCATCAATTACTTAACCTATCTGGATATCAGTAATAACAGCCTCTCTGGACAAATCCCATTCTCTTGTCCTCAAGAAAAAGAGGCATCGAGCTCCCTGATATTGTTCAATGGGAGCAGTAACCATTTCTCAGGGAACCTAGATGAGTCTATTTCAAACTTCACACAACTGTCTTTTCTTGATATCCACAACAACAGCCTCACTGGAAGTTTGCCCTTTTCACTTTCTGATCTCAGTTATTTAAACTATCTTGACCTCTCAAGCAATGACTTCCATGGTCCCGCCCCTTGTGGTATCTGCAATATAGTTGGCCTCACATTTGCCAACTTCTCTGGTAATCACATTGGCATGAGCGGCTTAGCGGATTGTGTTGCAGAAGGCTTTTGTACTGGAAAGGGTTTTGATCGGAAGGCACTTAATTCATCTGGTAGAGTTCGAAGAGCAGCAATCATTTGTGTTAGTATACTCACTGTTATCATTGCCTTAGTTCTTCTGGTGGTTTATCTGAAACGGAAGCTATTGAGAAGCAGACCCTTGGCTCTTGTACCTGTCAGCAAGGCCAAGGCTACCATTGAACCAACCTCAAGTGATGAGCTCCTAGGGAAGAAGTTTCGAGAACCCTTGAGTATCAATCTTGCAACATTTGAACATGCACTTCTGAGGGTCACCGCAGATGATATTCAGAAAGCCACGGAAAATTTCAGTAAGGTGCACATTATTGGGGATGGTGGGTTTGGCACCGTCTACAGGGCAGCACTTCCTGAAGGTCGGAGAGTAGCGATCAAGAGGCTTCATGGTGGCCATCAGTTCCAAGGTGATCGTGAATTCCTGGCTGAAATGGAGACAATTGGAAAGGTGAAACATCCTAACCTTGTTCCTCTACTTGGCTACTGTGTATGTGGTGATGAAAGGTTCCTGATATACGAGTACATGGAGAATGGGAGTCTTGAGATGTGGCTCAGGAACCGGGCTGATGCCATCGAAGCACTTGGATGGCCAGACCGCCTGAAGATATGTATTGGTTCTGCCCGCGGGCTTTCATTCCTGCATCATGGCTTTGTGCCCCATATCATCCACCGTGACATGAAGTCAAGCAACATTCTATTGGATGAGAACTTTGAGCCAAGGGTCTCTGATTTTGGCCTTGCAAGGATAATCAGTGCGTGCGAGACCCATGTCAGCACTGACATTGCTGGTACATTTGGCTACATACCTCCAGAGTATGGCCAGACAATGAAGTCCTCTACAAAAGGTGACGTCTACAGCTTCGGTGTTGTCATGCTTGAGCTGCTCACGGGGCGGCCACCTACAGGGCAAGAGGAAGGGGAAGGGGGTGGAAACCTTGTTGGCTGGGTGCGATGGATGATGACACATGGTAAGGAGGATGAGCTGTTTGATCCTTGTTTGCCTGTCTCAAGTGTGTGGCGGGAACAGATGGTCCGTGTGCTCGCCATTGCCCGAGACTGCACTGTGGACGAGCCATGGAAGAGGCCAACTATGCTGGAGGTGGTGAAGGGCCTCAAGATGGCCGAAACAATAGAATGTGGACCTCTGGTTGTGACAGTCACTAAGGATATGTAATGCCGATGTATGGAACTGGGTGTTCAGCGAATGTTGTTCTTGTGTTGATATAATAATGTAGGCTCCTTGTAGCTGTAGCTGTACTGGTGACTGTAATGAGAGAAACTAATGCTGCTCATGTTCAGGCTGTAGTTATTGATGTAACCTTTTCATCTGGACCCAAGCAAGCACTTATGATATGGCGGGGATTGTTTAAGCACATAAGATGCAGTGACTAGGTACTTCATAGAATTGCCCGTATCGGATTTAGCTCTTGTGATTTTGCATTCTACTACTCTGCTTTGTTGTTCTGCTGCATTGACTGAAAGTATATGAGCAATCCTAGAATTGCTAGATTCAACTCATGCCAGTTTGGCCTGATTACTCATGTATTATTGCTGCCTCAATGGTGCTATACTGCTGCTGTGTAGGAATTTGTGTGCAATTGGAACGTGTTGACTACTGGTGACTAATGAGAGAAACTAATGTCACTCATGTTCAGGCTGTAGATGTAACTGTTTTATCTGATCCAAGTACTTTATCTGGCATTCATGTGGTAGGGAGTGTTTTACAAGCTCATCAGATCACTGTATTCATGTTTCCCCCCTTTTTCCTGTGGTAAGTACTAAAGAGAATTGGCAGGCGTAGATTCATTTTTGTTTCTGTTAGATCAGACTCAGCTCATCTAATATTGCATTCTATTTTGTTGTCTCACTGCTTCTTGCTCTATGCTTGAGTAATTCAGAGAATTGCTTGTGATAATCTCATGGCCCTTTGCCAGATTCAGCTTGTGATTTTTCATTCTTTGGTATTTCTGATGAAGTGATGATGCCATACACCCTGTGTGCTCACTAGAAGTTTTGCCCCCTGTGCTGAAGCAATTCTAAGGTCATGCTATTTTGAAGCAGTTTTAAGGTCATGCTATTTTTGCTAGACACAGGTATTGTTGGCAACTTTCCTGCACAAAGGCAGTGGGGAAGGAGATGAGAATGAAGAACTGAACGATTATGCATCAAATGGACAGACGGAGCACTAGCAGGAACACTTTATGTGAAAAAAAAAGATACCCCTGACGCAGCCATGTTGACAGCTGTATTATTGGAAGGCTTCAAATAGTGCTCGGATCAAGTAGCAATTTGCAGTTGAGAACTAAGATGTCCATGGATCATGACCACCGGATTGATTGCCGAGTCTCCGGTAGCTGCAGAGTGAATCTGGCGACTGTAATGTTGGCATTCATATGGCAGTGCAGGACCAGGAAACTCTTGTGCAGTTTCCTGTTATTTCCATACGGTCGGATAACAAGCCCACGGACTAACAGGAACCAAAACAGTTTGACTGTTTTTTCCAGAACGTTTCCATAGATCCCGTTTTAACTCGAGATTTCCCGTTTTATGTCCCGTAATTTCCCCGTTTAGTTACGACCCAAAAGCTCAGACAAAACCTCTCTCTTCTTTATAGTTCATCTGGGTGCCTGTGCTTCATCGCTTGCCCGAGGTGGGACTAACTGCGCGAAGCTGTGCTACTGGTACAACCAACTGCTGCAAATGGATGGAAAAAATCTTGTCCTGACCCGATCTATTTTCTACTTTTGTCTTGCATGTTTTTCGTATTTGCTGAATCTAGTTTTCGTATTTATGGATACGGGAGAGGATGTTTGCCGCCCTTTGACCGCCTGCCTTGCAGTGCAGCCCACATAAACGGTGTTACAGCAAGGGTCGAACGGTCCCTTCCATCTCATCCTCCAACTTTGAACGACAGTACGGCCAAGCAAAATAGATCAAACAAAAGAAACACCAAGCATAGGTGATATTGACGCAATAGCGCAATTGTTCCTTTTCCAGACCACCAGAAGGCTGGCCTCATAATTTAGTTACCATCCAACCATGCGTGTAACGACAAAGGCCAGGGCAGTCTCCAAAATTACAAGAACAACCCGCACATGATACGCAGCCGCGCTGGGAGACGCAGGAACAGGACAGGACCCCGCATGCCGGGGCTTCTTTTGCCGTCGTGGGGACCCAGCCGCACAGACGCCACAAGAACCCTTCTCCCACCGGCTGCCGGACGGGCAGCAAAAGAGGCCGCTGCGCTCGCACACAGGATCACACGGTTGTGTGCGCAACGTACCCCCCGTCCGTGTAGCTGAGGCGTCGCACCGAGGCGGAGTGCAGGGAGGGGACGAGGACCGCGTCAGGAATGCCGCCCACCAAAGGCGCAGGCGCGAAGGGTTGCGCCCCTTCAGGCTGGGCATTCGTGGTGCCCATGGAGTTGAGGGCCACGTTCAAGCCCATCGACGAAGGCTCCGTAGCGATCCTGTGAGAATTGACCAAGAAAGCTCAGCACAAAACTAGTAGAGTTTAAGCACACAACAATGTCGAATGGGAGATGCAGTATGGTTGTGCGTACGTTAGATCAAAGCTGGTCACGTCCAGGCTCATCGTGGCGCAGAGTCCAGAGACGACCCATGGCGGGAGAACCACGTCCTTTACTTCCATGCTGTAGCAGATGTTGCCTGTCGTTGAGGCAAATGCTGATCCCTGTTCTGTGTCGAACCCGCCGGATGAGAGCAGCCCCATGTCTGCTCTCCTCATCTCCCTGCACTTCACCTGAGGGATGCATAGATTCAGAGGATCAGAATTTTGAAATCAAACTTGCAATTCCACAGTTCAGTCTAAGGCTGATACACAGTTCAATATGATATTTCCACTACACTAATACAGAATCAAAACATTTAAAGCATGATATAGCATTTTCAAATTCAATTAGGCATTTGCAATCAGGGCTTCTGCATGCACCAGTTTGCATTTCTAACAACACATCACATTAACATGGTTCTCTTTCTTCGTAAATAAAAGAGTTGAAGTCACAAAGTTTCCTATAGTAACAAAAAGGAACTAAAGAGACAGAGACAAACAAAAAAAAGATAAGGCTATAGAATTGAAATGACCTCTGGAATGTGTAGACAGCCATTTTGAAATGGCTGGGGCGAATATAAGACTGGGACGTCCACAGCAGATAAAGAATTCAGCAAGGACCTGAAGAATCACAAAGATCACCTTTACAACAGAATTTTTGAGGCAAACAAGAATGGGATGACAAAATAATGAGATGCACTGTACTTGTAATTCAACAGAACATCGTATAAGCCATGAACGTTCTCATTGCCGGTAAATGAAAGCAGTGACTGCGTGGTGTTGTCCACATCAGATAAAGCATCCAAATGGAGTGCCTGCAGGTTCAGTTATTTTTGTTTTTATATCAAGTTGGTACCTGCAGAGTGACTAAAGCAAAAACAGGGAAAACTGGAAGGAAACCAAAACCTGTCCAAGATTGCGCCTTTGGATTTCTGAAAGTTCAATAAGGTCATCTTCAGTAACCTGCTCCACTTCAGTGTTGCAAAGAGGCATAGAAAAGCAAACACCCTGAAACAGTGCAAACTGATGTGGTTACAATGATGATCCATGCAGACAAAATGATTTTAAAGTGGTATAGAGCTAAAAAAAAGGTTAGATAAGCTTGAATGATCTCTGGTATTTTGAATTTTTTATGCCTTTAGAGACCAATATCCTAAATTATGCATTAGGATACCAGGCAATGGTAGATAAATGACTTCATCCAACAAATATTGTTGCCAATTGAAAAAATGGCCCACATGTATCTACTCCACATCAGTATCATTTGCTAGTGTCTTGATGGTTAGTAAGAAAATATAGTGCCAAGGAATATATAAAATGTGAAGCATCAAAATTAATGCTGTAGAAATATTAGGAAAGTTGGCCACATTAAGTCACAGCTTCTTTTAGCCAAAGAAATTGTCCACCAACTTGAGATTGCACAAGACTCTCGACAGCTATCCAGCGACGAAGCCAATCTGCGTACTATCGCAAGATTACGATCTCGTATTGACTGCCTAAGAGATGGAGACGCCAACACGGCCCTCTTCCACCTCCACGCCCGGCACCGGAAGAGAAAGAATTTCATTCCTAAGCTGGTGGCAAATGGCAATATCCTCACAAGACAGGAAGACAAGGAGCAGGCAGTGTTTGATTTCTACAACAGTTTGCTAGGAACCGCTGAACAGCGTGACATCACAATTGACCTTGAACAGCTGGAGCTGCAGCCACATGACCTTCAGGAGTTAGATGCCTTCTTTACCGAAGAAGAGGTGTGGGAAACGATCAAAGATATGCCTTCCGACAAAGCCCCTGGTCCGGGCGGTTTTACTGGCCGTTTCTACAAGAGTTGCTGGCCCATCATCAAATCAGATATTATGGCAGCCCTAATTGCAGCTCAGTGTGCCAATATTCAGAACTTGTGGATGCTCAACTCAGCATTTCTCACCCTCATTCCAAAGGAGGAGGCAGCAGATCAGGTCAAGGACTTTCGGCCCATCAGCTTGATTCACAGCTTTGCTAAGTTGGTAACCAAGATTTTGGTCAATCGACTGGCCCGTAAACTTAATGATTTAGTGGCCAACAATCAGAGCGCCTTTGTCAAAGGAAGATGTATACAAGACAACTTTATGTTGGTGCAGCAGACCGCCCAGTTCTTTCACCAACAAAAACTCCCTCGCATTCTTCTCAAGCTGGATATAACGAAGGCTTTCGACTCTGTTATTGGAAATAGAAGTGTTCCATGATTTGGGCTAACCCTAGAAGGGTAGCTATATAGGTAGCATACATGGGCCACATGGGCCTAGCCTCATGGGCCTAATACATCCACACTCCAACACCCCCCCGCAGTCTGAACTACCGGCGCAGCGGAGTTCAAGGCTGAACAAGAAAGAAAACAAGTAAGAGCACAACACACACAGGACCCCCCGCAGCCACAACTAGCCACTGGAGACGTTGAGGCTGGAGCGAAACTCGGAGAAGGTTGAGGAACGGAGGCCTTTGGTGAAGATGTCTGCAAACTGGGAGGTGGTCGGGACGTGAAGAACCCGGACGTCGCCGATGGCCACCCGGTCACGGACGAAGTGTAGATCGATCTCCACATGCTTGGTCCTCTGGTGCTGCACGGGGTTGGTGGAGAGGTAGACCGCGCTGACGTTGTCGCAGTAGACGAGCGTGCTCCTGGCGAGTGGGCGGTGAAGCTCAGCCAGGAGCTGGCGGAGCCAGGCGGCCTCGGCCACGCCGTTGGCCACGGCACGGTACTCCGCCTCGGCACTGGAGCGGGAAACCACCGGCTGGCGCTTGGACGACCAAGAGACCAGGTTGCCGCCGAGGAAGACTACGTAGCTGGAGGTGGACCGGCGGGTGTCCGGGCATCCCGCCCAGTCAGCGTCGGTGTAGACAACCAGCTCGGCAGTGGAGGACCGGCCGAGGAGCAGCCCGTAGCCAAGTGTGCCACGGAGGTACCGGAGAAGCCGCTTCATAGCTGCCAGGTGGGGCTCCCGCGGAGCATGCATGTAGAGGCAGAGCTGCTGGACGGCATAAGTGATGTCCGGCCGTGTGAAAGTGAGGTACTGAAGCGCGCCAGCAAGACTCCGGTAGGCGGTGGAGTCTGCTGGCCCAAGCATCGGACCCCCAGCCTCTGACAGCTTGCCCTGGGTGTCCACCGGTGTAGAGCAGGACTGGCAGGCGGTCATCCCTGCTCGCTCCAGAATGTCACAAGTGAACTGCCGCTGGTGGAGGAACAGGCCTGAAGGTCGGGGCTCAACAGTGACGCCGAGGAAGTGGTGGAGCACCCCAAGATCCTTCATAGCAAATTCCTTCTGGAGTGAGGTAATGATGCGGTGGAGCAGAGACTCGCTGGAGGCGGTGAGAACAATGTCATCCACATAGGAGCAGGTAAGCAGTCTCACCCCCATAGTGGTATATGAACAGGGAGGTGTCAGACTTGGCCTCCGTGAACCCAAGAGTCTGCAGGAAGGTAGCGAATCGAGAGTACCAAGCCTGGAGTGCCTGCTTGAGCCCGTAGAGAGATTTGTTGAGCCGGCAGACAAAGTCAGGACGAGAAGAATCCACGAAACCTGCTGGCTGACTGCAGTAGACCGTCTCAGTCAGAGTGCCATGGAGGAAGGCATTCTTGACATCCAGCTGATGCACAGGCCAGGAGCGCTCGAGAGCCAGGGAGAGGACGGTGCGGACTGTAGCTGGCTTCACCACGGGACTGAAGGTTTCAGCATAGTCAATGCCGGTGAAAGTCCCTAGTTTGGTTTTGGCTAATTGATGAAACCTAGGACTAACCTTTGTATCTAAGTGGATGATTTAGATAAAGGTGGTCATTGAAATATGAGATATGACATTGACTCATGTGACCAAGATGATGAAGACCGAGGTGATGCTTGGCTTGATGGACCGGTTGTGAAGGTGAAGGGTAAGTCGAGGCTTCGAAGCGAAGGACCATGCGATGGTGAAGCTTGAGCAAGACTTGGCGCCGACGGACCAATGCAACGGTGAAGAGCAAGTGAAGACAAGGTCGATGGATCGAGACGGTCGTGTGATGATATGAAGTGGATCATATCATTTGGAGAAACAAAATGGGCTCAAGGCAAAGGTATAACCATAGGGCCATTTTGTTTTACACTCAAGACACCATAGAGGGTGTAAGTGGTTTAGGATCGATAGCCGAACTATTAAGAGGGGAAGTCTTATCGGTTATTCGATGCACGGGTGCCACTAGGTGAATTCATGAAGTGCATTGCATGTAGGGCCTAGCGAGCTAATTGGAAAACCTTTGAAAATGATTGAGAAAAGGCTAACACTCAAGCACATGGAGATGTACACTTGATGGTGTTGGCACATTTGCAAAGGTGGCATTGGTCGCGCTGTGGTTTGCGGGGTCACTGAGGTGACCGGACGCTGCACCGGACGCGGTCACGGTGTGACCGGACGCGTCCGGTCAGTACAGCGCGGTATCAGGCGCGCGGGCTAGGGTTTGCAACCGGCGCGTCCGGTCACTCGCGGGACCGGCGCGTCCGGTCAAGTGCCCAGAAGGAACTGCGGTTCGCAAGGACGATCGGACGCGGGGCGCGTCCGGTCACACGCGATCGGACGCGTCCGGTCGTCGAGGGAGCTTACTGGACTCCGACCGGACGCTGGCACTGTCGCGTCCGGTCGTTGCGAGAAGTGCATCCGGTCGTTGTTTCGCGGGCGCGGGTGCTGTGCGGATCGGCGCGTCCGGTCGTTGCGAGGAGCGCGTCCGGGCGTTGCTTCGCGCGCGCGGTGCTGTGCGACCGGCGTGTCCGGTCGGTTGAGCAGCGCGTCCGGTCATAGCGTTTGACCGTTGGCGCGCAGTGACCGTTGGAGGATCTAACGGTCGCATTTGAATTTTGAGGGACACGTGGACGTCGCAGGGCGACCGGACGCGGTTGAGCGCGTCCGGTCAGTTTCGACCGGCGCGTCCGGTCGTCTCGAAAAAACGGTCAGTGGAGTGGCAACGGCTCTATTTGTTTGGGGTGCTTATAAATACTCGTTGGCCGGCCCTTGGGGAGGGCGCTTGGCATTTCTAACACTCTTGTGCATCCTTTGAGCTAGAGTTACTCCTCCCACTCATCTCTCTTGCTTGATTGCAAATCAAAAGTGAGATTGAGTGATCCCAAAGTGCATTGCATAGCTTGAGGGCATCTAGTGGCACTTGTGGGTGGTTTAGCCGGTGGATTCCTTGTTACTCTTGGAGAGTACCGCTCCTAGCCGGCTTGGAGATTGTTAGAGGCGTTGGCAAGAGAAGGTGATTGTTCTTGGCCACCTCCGGTTGTTTGTAAGAGGTTCTTGTGCTTTCCTCGGCGGGACGCCAAAAGCAACTCTATTGGATTGCGCGTGTCATTGAGTTACCTCACTTGAGAGTGGTGTCTTGCGGTGCCTTGCGGGGCGTGCCTTGAGGGGCAAGTGACTTGAGGGTCACACCGAGGAACCATCTAAGTGTTGGTCGACACAACCGGTGACGTAGCTTGTCGGTGCACAAGTGAACACCGGGTGAACAAAAATATTGTGTTTCTTGTCTCCCGGTGATTGGTCTACATATTGTGTTGTTGTCAATATTAATTGTTTGTATATCATCTTGGTGATTGGCAACATCTTCACTCCACCGTCGGTATAAGATTCACAATCCTCTCTCTCGCATTTACTTTTACTAGATTATCTTGTGTAGCTCTAGTGGTAGCCTTTTCTAGTAGTTGTTAGCTTGCTCACTAGTGTAAGTTAATGACTTAGCACTTGTGTGAACTAAAGATTATAATCTACTAGACTTGTAGATAGGAGGCTTGCATCACAACCTTTGGCTAAGCAAAACTCGCTTTACGCCGTTTGTTATTCTAACAAGTTTGCTTAGTGGTGCTTGTAGAATTTTTTATAGGCTATTCACCCCCCCTCTAGCCATCTAGGACCTTACAAGTGGTATCGGAGCCGTGGTCACCGTTTTAATCAAGGCTTAACATCCTTCGGTGTGAAAAATAGCTCAAATTGTGTTCAATCATGTTGGGGGCAAGTCACCGTTCTTTGATGGTGTTAGTTCTTTTGCTCATTGGAAGAGAAAAATGACAATGTACCTTGGTTCTATTAATGACAGAGTATTGCAAGTCACCGAGAATGATTTTGCTATCATTGATCCCGATCATCTCACCGATGAAGATAGAGCAAATAGAACATGCAATAGAATGGCTCTCAATACACTTTACAATAATATTGACACAAAAGTATTTGAGGGCATCAAGGATTTGGAATTGGCAAATGAAGTGTGGACAAGGTTAAGTGAAACATATGAGGGCACTAAGGTTGTAAAGAGTGTTAAGCTATATGGGCTCAAGAGTGAGTTTGAGAACTTCAAGATGAAAGAAGAAGAAGCAATCTTAGAGATGTTTCATAGATTGCAAGTCATTGTGAATGATCTCAAGAGCTTAGGGCACAAGACTCAAGATTAAGATTTTTGCCACAAGTTCTTGTTGAGCTTACCTAAAAGATTCAAGATGTTGATCATGATGCTACAAAGAGATGGGCTTGAAACAATGAAGCCCAATGATTTGCTTGGAGAGGTATTGACCTTTGACAAGTATGATCAAGATGTTGATGAGAAGGAGGATGAAAAGAAGAAGAAGACCGTGGCATTCAAGGCCACCTCCTCAAAGGGCAAAGCTTCAATTCAAGAAGAAGATGACAGCGAAGAAGATGAAGAATTGGAAGTTGATGATGAGGCACTTGCTCTAGTTGTCAAAAACATTGGCAAAATGTTTATCAAAAGAAGAGGCTTCAAAAAGAGAAATGACGATTTCAAGAGCAATGGGCAACAAAGGAAGTGCTTCAATTGTGATAGCACCGAACATCTTCAAGCCGAATGTCCCTATGACAAGAAGAAGAACAACAAGAGGGGCAAGTTTGAGAAGAAGAGAGAGGCCAAGATGACATTCAAGAAAGGCAAAAATGGTGCCTATGTGATCACTTGGGAAAGTGATGATGAGGAAGAAGAAGAAGAATCATCCAACAAGGCTTTTACTTCCATTGCTATCAACAAGAAGCCATCACTATTTGATTCATCCTCTTCATGCTTCATGGCTAAAGAAGCTAAGGTATTATATGATGAGAGTGATGATGAAAGTGAAATGGAATATGCTCATGATAGTGATAATGATAATGAAAATGATGATGATGAACCAACTAAAGAACAACTATATGACTTGATGCAACAAACTAGAGACATAGCTATTGCCAAGAACAAGGAGTGTAAGAAGCTTTCAATGAAAGTAGCAATACTTGAGAAAGTTCTTAGTGAGCTTAAGACCACTCATGAGAGTCTAGTTGAAGACCATGAGGATCTTGGTAAGGCTCATTTCAAGCTTGAAAAGGCTCACTCATTGCTACTTGAGCAACAAGAAAAGAAGGATGTTGTTGTATCATGTGATATAGGTGTTACATGTGATATAATTGATGAATCCTTTAATGAACCTATCATCATGTCAAATGCTAACCCTTCTTGTAGCTCTTCATCCACCACCACCAACTCTACCTCTACTACTAGTGATGGTTTCACTTGTGATGCCTCACTAATGGTTGAGAATGAGACTCTCAAGAGAGAGGTGGATGAGCTCACTCACGCCCTAGGCAAGGCCTATGGTGGTGAGGCCCGCTTGCTTAAGTGCTTGGGTAGCCAAACGTTCTCTCTTAACAAAGAGGGATTGGGCTACAACCCCAAGAAAGGCAAGTCGGCCTTTGCAACTCCAAAGCCTAGCTTTGTGAAGGGCAATGGTCGGTTTTGCAATAGATGCAAGCAAGTTGGGCACCTAGAGCATAATTGCAATAAAAAGAACCAAAGCAAGAACCTTGTTAATGCTATACCTTTTGATTCTTGCTATGTGCTTACCAAGGGTGTGAAGGGTGTGCAAGCTAAGTTTGTTGGTACACCAATTGTGGGCCCAAAGAAGAAGGCTATTTGGGTACCAAAGAGCTTAGTTACTAACCTACAAGGACCCAAGCAAAAATAGGTACTTAAGCTTCATTGATTTGCTTGTAGGTCAATTACAAAGCCGGAGGAAGGCATTGGATTATTGATAGTGGGTGCACTCAACACATGACCGGTACATCAAGAATGTTTGATTCATTCAATGACAATGATAGTGGTGTTGATTCTATCACATTTGGCAATAACAAGAAAGGCAAGGTTATTGGCTTGGGCAAGATTGCAATATCAAATGATATGAGTATCTCCAATGTGTTGCTAGTTAAAAGTTTGGATTTCAATCTTCTATCCGTTGCACAAATATGTGATCTAGGCTACAAATGCATCTTTGGGGTTGATGATGTGGATGTTATTAGTGTGGATGGTTCAAATGTGGCATTCAAGGGCTTTAGATATGAGAATCTCTACCTAGTTGACTTCAATGCTAGAGAAACTTCTTTGACAACTTGCTTAGTCTCCAAATCAAGCATGGGTTGGCTTTGGCATAGAAGGCTTGGTCATGTTGGCATGAAACAATTGAAGAAGCTTACAACTCACAATCTTGTTAATGGTTTGAAAGATGTTGAATTTGAGAAGAATAAGCTTTGTAGTGCATGTAAAGCCGGGAAGCAAGTTGGAAGCTCACATCCAAAGAAGAGTACAATGAGCACATGCAAAGCATTTGAGTTGATGCACATGGATCTATTTGGACCAACAACATATACAAGCATATGCGATAACAAGTATGGCTTTGTCATAGTGGATGACTTCACAAGATTCACATGGGTATTCTTTCTTAGTGACAAAAGTGAAGTGTTTGACACCTTCAAGACATTTCTCACTAGAGTTCACAATGAGTTTGAGATTAGAATCAAGAAAGTGAGAAGTGACAATGAAAGTGAGTTCAAGAATACAAGAATTAAAGAACTTTGTGATCATTATGGTATTGGACATCAATTCTCGGCTAAGTACACTCCACAATCAAATGAAGAAGAGAATCTAGATGATGTGCAATTTGATGAAACCAATGGGTCACAAGATGAAGAAGAGAATCTAGATGATGTTGGTGGAACTCAATTGGTGGAAGCAATGAAGAACATGGACATTGGGGATATTAGAGCAAAGCAAGTAATTGACTTTCAAGATGATGATAAAGATCAAGTGCTCAATTCACCAAACAAGCTAGTTAGTGACTCTCAAGTGCAAAATTATGGTGCTAGTTCTTCTCATCGAGATACATCAAGTGATCAACCAAGCTCAAGCAATCAAGTGCAAGTACTCCAACCACAACATGTTGCAAGAGATCACCCCATTAATAGTGTTATTGGTGATATTAGAAGTGGTGTGCAAACAAGATCAAGATTGACTATGTTTTGTGAGCATGCATCATTTGTGTCAACCATAGAACCAAAGAAGATAGAAGAAGCTTTGAGAGATACCGATTGGATCATGGCTATGCAAGAAGAGCTTAACAATTTCACAAGAAATGATGTTTGGGAGATGGTAGAAAGACCAAATGACTATAATGTGATTGGAAACAAGTGGGTGTTTAAAAACAAGCAAGATCAAGATGGCATTGTAGTGAGAAACAAAACAAGACTAGTTGCTCAAGGTTACACTCAAGTTGAAGGTCTTGACTATGATGAGACATATGCTCCCGTGACAAGATTGGAGGCAATAAGGATTCTATTGGCTTATGCTTGTGCACACAATATCAAACTATATCAAATGGATGTCAAAAGTGCATTTCTCAATGGGATCATCAATGAGTTAGTATTTGTTGAGCAACCACCCGGATTTGAAGATGACAAGAAACCCAACCATGTCTACAAGTTGAAGAAGGCTTTATATGGCTTAAAGCAAGCACCAAGAGCATGGTATGAGAGGCTAAGGGATTTCCTTCTCTCTAAGGGATTCAAAATGGGCAAGGTTGATACTACTCTATTCACCAAGAAGATTGGAAATGATCTATTCATAGTGCAAATATATGTTGATGACATCATCTTTGGATCAACCGATCAAGCTTATTGTGAAGAATTTGGTGCTATGATGACCAAAGAGTTTGAAATGTCTATGATTGGTGAACTTAGCTACTTCCTTGGTCTCCAAGTCAAGCAATTGAAGAATGGAACATTTGTGAGTCAAGGGAAATACATAAGGGACATGTTGAAGAAGTTTGGAATGCAAGATGCAAAGCCAATTTCAACTCCAATGGGCACAAATGGCAATTTGGATAGTGATCTTGATGGCAAAATGGTGAATCAAAAGGAATATCGGTCTTTGATTGGAAGTCTACTCTATGTCACCGCATCAAGGCCGGATGTCATGTTTAGTGTTTGCATGTGTGCTAGATATCAAGCCTCACCTAGAGAAAGTCATCTCACGGCGGCAAAAAGAATATTGAGGTACTTGAAGCAAACAAGAAATGTTGGACTATGGTATCCCAAGGGGTCAAAGTTTGAATTGATTGGATATTCGGACTCCGACTATGGGGGTTGCAAGATCAATAGGAAAAACACAAGTGGCACATGTCAATTACTTGGAAGATCACTTGTGTCATGGTCCTCAAAGAAACAAAATAGTGTGGCAATCTCTACCGCCGAAGCCGAATATGTGAGTGCGGGGAGTTGTTGTGCACAATTGCTATGGATGAAATCAACTTTGAAGGATTATGGCCTCAACTTCAAGAATGTGCCGTTGCTATGTGATAATGAGAGTGCAATCAAGATGATACAAAACTCGGTTCAACATGGAAGAACAAAGCATATTGACATAAGACATCATTTCATTAGAGATCATCAACAAAAGGGAGATATTGCCATTGAAAGTGTTGGCACCGATTATCAACTTGCCGATATTCTCACTAAGCCACTTGATGAAATGAGGTTTTGCAAGCTAAGGAATGAATTGAACATTCTTGATTTCTCAAACATGAGTTGAATGCACCCTACCCACTTATTGACATGCCTCTCCTTCGACATTGCAAGGTAAAATTGATTGACATGTCTTTCATCCTATGCTAAGGACTTGATAGAGCATGTAGACATAATAAGTGGTACGCATAAGCATTCATGATAAATCAAATGAATTTGATGGATATATGTTACCACTATTGCTTCTATGCTTATTTTGATCTAGTGGTGGCATATGACATGTTTGTGAGCTTGTAAACCTAGTGTTGAATCTAGAAGATTTGCTATAAGTGTTTAATTCAACATAGGCAAGATAACCCTTATTTTGAGGAGTGAAGAAGCTTGTCTTTGGTTCAAATCGTATTAAATATCTTTGGCAAGTATTATAGGTTAAACCAAATTTGATAAATTTTTTAACCTTACATGTGGTATCGAATTAATTTCAATCTACTCCATCAAACACTTTTTCTTTTCTCCACAATTTGATTCCTTTTTTGGGTAAGTTGTTGACAAAGGGGGAGAGAAAAAGATGATTCAACTTGATAAAGGGATTCAACTTGATAAAGGGGTAAATAAAATTTATGAGAGAAAAAGATAAGGGGTAAATAAAATTTATGAGAGAAAAAGATGATTCAACTTGATAAAGGGGTAAATAAAATTTGTTGATGCACACAAGTAGGGAGAGCAAGCTCATAAACAAAGTTGTTGCATTTGTTTGTGCATTCTCATATGACTTGCTCATTGCACATGTATTTAAATTCAATATACATGCTTGTGTGGTGCAATGCTAGTATAGAAATTGGATGATGAAATGATCTACTAGCATGCATAGGAATAGTTTACATGTGGTATCTAGACTTGCCTAAAGCTTTACAAGTGGTTAGCTTTACAAGTGGTCCAAGAACCTTTACATATAATGTTGATCTCACGGGGTTCTTGAGTTTTGATAGATGTCTAGTTACTTCATGATGCTAAGGATGGTGTAAAAGGCAACTCCGATTGGTATCACGCTTCAAAGGTCTATTTCTTACACCATAGCATCATTTTGGTAGAATTACTCTCCCAACATTTCTATCCATGCATATGTGCAAAGCTTTCAATCCAAACTCTATGCACATATGTAGGGGGAGCTAATGCTACCAAAACCGAGCTTGTGATAATTGTCCAAACTTTACTTATGAGCAAAATGATTGGACAAGTATGACAAGTTCAAAACTTTTATTATCAAAATCATCTTTGTGAGGGTTGTCATCAATTACCAAAAAGGGGAGATTGAAAGTCCCTAGTTTGGTTTTGGCTAATTGATGAAACCTAGGACTAACCTTTGTATCTAAGTGGATGATTTAGATAAAGGTGGTCATTGAAATATGAGATATGACATTGACTCATGTGACCAAGATGATGAAGACCGAGGTGATGCTTGGCTTGATGGACCGGTTGTGAAGGTGAAGGGTAAGTCGAGGCTTCGAAGCGAAGGACCATGCGATGGTGAAGCTTGAGCAAGACTTGGCGCCGACGGACCAATGCAACGGTGAAGAGCAAGTGAAGCCAAGGTCGATGGATCGAGACGGTCGTGTGATGATATGAAGTGGATCATATCATTTGGAGAAACAAAATGGGCTCAAGGCAAAGGTATAATCATAGGCCCATTTTGTTTTACACTCAAGACACCATAGAGGGTGTGAGTGGTTTAGGATCGATAGCCGAACTATTAAGAGGGGAAGTCTTATCGGTTATTCGATGCACGGGTGCTACTAGGTGAATTCATGAAGTGCATTGCATGTAGGGCCTAGCGAGCTAATTGGAAAACCTTTGAAAATGATTGAGAAAAGGCTAACACTCAAGCACATGGAGATGTACACTTGATGATGTTGGCACATTTGCAAAGGTGGCATTGGTCGCGCTGTGGTTTGCGGGGTCACTGAGGTGACCGGACGCTGCACCGGACGCGGTCACGGTGTGACCGGACGCGTCCGGTCAGTACAGCGCGGTATCAGGCGCGCGGGCTAGGGTTTGCAACCGGCGCGTCCGGTCACTCGCGGGACCGGCGCGTCCGGTCAAGTGCCCAGAAGGAACTGCGGTTCGCAAGGACGATCGGACGCGGGGCGCGTCCGGTCACACGCGATCGGACGCGTCCGGTCGTCGAGGGAGCTTACTGGACTCCGACCGGACGCTGGCACTGTCGCGTCCGGTCGTTGCGAGGAGTGCGTCCGGTCGTTGCTTCGCGGGCGCGGGTGCTGTGCGGATCAGCGCGTCCGGTCGTTGCTTCGCGCGCGCGGTGCTGTGCGACCGGCGCGTCCGGTCGGTTGAGCAGCGCGTCCGGTCATAGCGTTTGACCGTTGGCGCGCAGTGACCGTTGGAGGATCTAACGGTCGCATTTGAATTTTGAGGGACACGTGGACGTCGCAGGGCGACCGGACGCGGTTGAGCGCGTCCGGTCAGTTTCGACCGGCGCGTCCGGTCGTCTCGAAAAAACGGTCAGTGGAGTGGCAACGGCTCTATTTGTTTGGGGTGCTTATAAATACTCGTTGGCCGGCCCTTGGGGAGGGCGCTTGGCATTTCTAACACTCTTGTGCATCCTTTGAGCTAGAGCTACTCCTCCCACTCATCTCTCTTGCTTGATTGCAAATCAAAAGTGAGATTGAGTGATCCCAAAGTGCATTGCATAGCTTGAGGGCATCTAGTGGCACTTGTGGGTGGTTTAGCCGGTGGATTCCTTGTTACTCTTGGAGAGTACCGCTCCTAGCCGGCTTGGAGATTGTTAGAGGCGTTGGCAAGAGAAGGTGATTGTTCTTGGCCACCTCCGGTTATTTGTAAGAGGTTCTTGTGCTTTCCTCGGCGGGACGCCAAAAGCAACTCTATTGGATTGCGCGTGTCATTGAGTTACCTCACTTGATAGTGGTGTCTTGCGGTGCCTTGAGGGGCAAGTGACTTGAGGGTCACACCGAGGAACCATCTAAGTGTTGGTCGACACAACCGGTGACGTAGCTTGTCGGTGCACAAGTGAACACCGGGTGAACAAAAATATTGTGTTTCTTGTCTCCCGGTGATTGGTCTACATATTGTGTTGTTGTCAATATTAATTGTTTGTATATCATCTTGGTGATTGGCAACATCTTCACTCCACCGTCGGTATAAGATTCACAATCCTCTCTCTCGCATTTACTTTTACTAGATTATCTTGTGTAGCTCTAGTGGTAGCCTTTTCTAGTAGTTGTTAGCTTACTCACTAGTGTAAGTTAGTGACTTAGCACTTGTGTGAACTAAAGATCATAATCTACTAGACTTGTGGATAGGAGGCTTGCATCACAACATTTGGCTAAGCAAAACTCGTTTTACGCCGTTTGTTATTCTAACAAGTTTGCTTAGTGGTGCTTGTAGAATTTTTTATAGGCTATTCACCCCCCTTCTAGCCATCTAGGACCTTACAGCCGGGCCGCTGAGTGAAGCCGCGGAGGACTCAGCGAGCCTTGTAGCGCTCCAGGAAACCATCAGCCCGCCTCTCGTGCGTCCAGATCCACTTGCCGGTGACAATGTTGGAGTCCGGCGGACGAGGCACTAGGTCCCACGTCTGGTTGACGAGGAGGGTCGCGTACTCCTCGTCCATCGCGCGGCGCCAGTGAGAACCCGCCAAGGCCGCACGGACGGAAGAGGGTACCGGGGAGATCCCCGGCTCGCAGGCGGCGGCGGTGAGGGCCTGCGGGCGAGACGCCTGCCTCGTCACCATCGGGTGAGTGTGACGAGGGTGCCGGTGAAGAAGAGGCGGGTGGTACACCGGCGGGTCGGCGCGAGAGCGTGGCGATGCCGGCGGAGCATACACCGGCGACGACGGCGCCGGTGACGAGAGCGGCGGAGCCGGCTCACGCCGGCGCTCGTAGACGATGCCGAAGCGTCCGGGAGGAGGTGAGGGCGGACGCGGCTCCCGCCGGCGCTGGTAGACGAGTCCGAAGCGCCCGAGAGGTGGGGTCGGTGTGCGCGGTCTCGTGATCGGAACAGCAGCATCGGGCACAACGGGAGGCAGCGAAGCCACAGGGAGCGAGGGTGGAAGCTCTGGGGCTGCCTCGACCGTGTCAGGCACCGAAAGGTCCTGGTGTGAGTCCGGCAAGGGCAAGGCGGGACCACCAGGAGAGTGCGCCGGAGCAGTACCTGCAGGGTAGAGGGAGAAGGGTGGCGGAATCACCGGGTTAGTGGGAAAGAAGGAAGCCTCCGCAGAGTCAGCGGGAGGTGTGGGTGGAGAGTTGGTGGAGTAAGGGAATGCCGACTCATCAAACACGACATGGCGAGAGATAAGAACACAGCGAGAGGTAAGATCAAAGCATCGGTAACCCTTGTGATCCGGAGAGTATCCAAGAAAGACACAGAGGGTCGACCGGGGAGCCAGCTTATGGGGAGTCGTGGCGACGGTGTTAGGGTAACACGCACACCCAAAGACTCGAAGGTGGTCGTACTGAGGTGGGGTACCGAATAGAGCGTGGTGAGGCGTGAGAGCTGGGCAAGCAGTAGAAAGAAGGCGGTTAAGGAGATAGGTGGAGGTGTACAGACACTCAGCCCAGAAGCGAGCGGGTAGAGATGCCTGGAGCAGAAGAGTGCGCATGATGTCATTGGTTGTGCGGATCATATGCTCTGCCTTGCCGTTTTGAGAGGAGGTATACGGACAAGACATGCGCAGGTGGACACCGGAAGAAAGGAAGAAGGCACGTGAGGTTGAGTTATCGAACTCACGACCATTATCGCACTGGACAGCCTTGATGGTGAGGCCGAACTGAGTGGATACCCAAGCAAAGAGGTGGCTAAGAGTGAGGAACGCCTCGGACTTGGCCCGCAGGGGAAAAGTCCAGGAATAATGGGAGAAATCATCGACCACCACCAAGTAGTACTTATAGCTAGACATGCTGAGAACAGGAAAAGTCCACAAGTCACAATGAATAAGATCAAATGCACGAGGGGCATGTGAGGATGAGGACTGAAAGGGAAGACGAACGTGACGGCCCAACTGGCACGCATGACACAAGTGATCATCGTGAGCCTGAGAGCACCGAATGTCGGAACTACGACTGAGCTGCATCAGGGCATCCCGGCCAGGCGGCCAGGATGGCCGAGGCGACGGTGCCAAGTGGTGGAGGAAGGAGTGGCGGCGAAAGCGGCTGAGGAAGGCGAAGAAGGTGAAACAGACGCCGGAAACCGAAGAGTGTAGAAAGGCCCGGTGCTGTTACACCGGAGCAGAGGAGCCCGGGAGGTCAAATCCCGCACGGTGAGGCCAGAGGGGTCAAACTCAAACGAACAAGAGTTATCAGTGGTGAAACGACGAATAGAGAGAAGGTTGTGAACCATCCCGGGAGCCACAAGAACATCAGGGATATGAAAGGAGCTGTGGGAACTGGCAGTGCCCACGGAGGAGACAGGAATGCAGGTGCCATTGGCGACCATGATGGAAGAGGGACAGGAAGGATGGGGAGGACGGAGAGAAGAAAGTAGACTCGCATTGGGCATGGTGTGGAAAGTGGCGCCCGAGTCGGCGATCCAATCAGGACTGACAGATGGCAGCCCTGCGGTGGTGCTGAAGGAGTAGGCCAAGGTGGCTGGGTCCCCCGCGCCCGCGGCCGTGCTTGGACCGGTGACGGCGGCACTGGGCCAGCGGCCTGGCGGCGGCGACTGAGGCACCGGGAAAGGCATGGCCGCGGCGATCTGGCGGGCCAGGGCATCGGCCGCTTCCCGCTCACGCTCCCATACGAGGGCGGTCGCGCGCACCCGGGCCTGCCTCTCGACAGCCTCGGCCCTGGCAGCAACTAGAGCGGCGGCGAGGGGTGATGAAGCGGTGGCGCGGCGCGGTGGGTGCGGGGACTCCGCCTCTGGGGGCAGGACGTCCCCCGCCGGGGTGTTAGTGGGCACTCCCGCTCGTGGAGATGAGTTCGGCGAGAGACATGTGGGTTCCTGCGGCAGGGTAGGGCCGGCAGTGGCATGCCGGGCAGCCGGGGCAGCGGCACCACCCGCTGCAGGGGTAGCAGCCGCGAGTCCAGCAGGGGCCGCAGCCATCAGGGCAGCAGTCGCGTGGCCGTCTGGAGCAGTAGCAGCGAGATCGGCCCGCGGGGCACCAACACCAGGACCCGCACCTGGAGGAGGGCGACAGGAGGTGGGGAGGAGGGCGACAGTAGGGGGGCGGGTGGGCTGTTGCTCCGCCAGTAGCAGGGGGCGGGTCTTCGCCAGCAGCAGGGGGCGGGTCTCCAGGTGCACCCCAGCCCGCAGCAGAGAGGAGGGGGGCTGCAGGCCACATGCAGGGGAGATGGGCGCCAGCGCCGGCGCCAGGCAGCTGGGCGGCCCCAGCAGGGGGCTTTGCCGGCTCGGCCCCCTAGCCAACGGCTCCAGGAAGGGCAGCCCCCTGGCCGGCGGCGCCAGGGAGGGCGGCCCCCTGGCCAGGGAGGGCGGCGGCGGCGGCATCAGAGGAAGACCCGGCGGCGGCGGCAGGAAAAGGGGTGGGGCGCGGGGGGGGGCAGCAGCAATCGGGCCCAGGAAGGAGGGTGGGAGAGGGGGAAGTGAAGGAAGAAGGAGGGAGGAGGTTCAGCCATGGCCGGCTGTAGGGGAGGTGGCAGGCGACGGCGCCCTGCTGGTGGGTCAACCGGCGGCTGGGAGGAGGGAGGAAGAGAGAAGAGGCTCTAGTACCATATTGGAAATAGAAGTGTTCCTTGATTTGGGCTAACCCTAGAAGGGTAGCTATATAGGTAGCATACATGGGCCACATGGGCCTAGCCTCATGGGCCTAATACATCCACACTCCAACATGTGTCATGGCCTTTTCTGCTGGAGGTGTTACGGCATCAGGGTTTCGGAGATAGATGGTGCACTGTCATTAGCGGCATCCTTTTCTCCTCTTCCACGAAGATTCTACTTAATGGCTCACCGGGACAGGAAATTCAGCACCAACGGGGACTGTGACAAGGCGATCCGCTGTCTCCTATGTTGTTCATATTGGTCATGGATGTTCTTAATGCGATTGTACAGAAGGCCAATGACATGGGGCTGCTTCAACCTTTAGCATGATAACCTCTCCAACATCAGGTTTCCCTATATGCGGATGACGTGGTCATGTTCCTCCGTCCGGTTGATACGGATATTGACCTTGTCATGGATATCTTAAGTGTGTTTGGCGCAGCTACGGGGCTGAAAACGAATATTCAAAAGAGTAGCGTCACCCCAATTCGCTGCACCACCGAGGAAGTGGATTTGGTTCATCAGCGGATCCCATGTGAGATTCTAGAGTTTCCTTGCAAATATCTTGGTTTACCTTTATCAGTCAAGAAGCTGACGAAATCCAAGTCCAGCCTATCATTGATCGTCTCGCAAACCAGTTACCAGGATGGAAAGCAGACCTCATGAATAGAGCCGGTCGTACTGTACAGGTTAGATTTGCTATGACCTCCATGGTTATCTACCTGGCGATGGCGGTGGGCCTGCCACCTTGGGCATTGAAGGCCATGGATAAGATTCGTAGAGGGTTCCTTTGGCGAGGAAGGAAAGATGCAAAAGGGGGTCACTGCTTGCTGGCTTGGCCAAAAGTAACTCAACCACTCGAACTTGGTGGTCTGGGGATTCATGATCTAAAATTTTTGTGCTGGGCACTTCGAATGAGATGGTTATGGTTAGAAAAAACTCAGCCGGACACAAACCCTGGGCTGCCTTCCCTATTCAAGTGCAGGAGCCAGTCAAAGCTCTCTTTGCTGCAGCCATGAACACAATTGTGGGAGATGGAAATACCACTATGCTCTGGACCGACAATTATCTCCATGGCACGTCCCTTGCTGTCCTAGCTCCTCACATTTTTGCCCAGGTCCCGAAACGGCAACGTTATCGACGTAAAGTTAGTGAAGCGTTGCATGAGTTTCAATGGACTCATGACATCCGGGGTGCTCTCAGTGTCGCTGCTCTTGCTGAGTTCATAGGAATCGTGGACCTGCTGGAGGAAGTGCAGCTACTATCGGGCGTCCCAGACAAGCATCAATGGAGATTCTCAGCTTCTGGACAATATTCGTCAAAATCGGCTTATGAGACCTTATTTATTGGAGTAGTACATTTTGAACCATGGGAACTCAACTGGAAGAGTTGGGCACCTAAGAAATGTCAATTCTTTATCTGGTTGGCGATTCACAAACGTTGCTGGACAGCGGACAGACTAGCGAGAAGAGGACTACCCCACCCAACCTGTTGTGTGCTCTGCGATCAAGTCGAGGAGGACATCCAACACATCCTGATTGGCTGTGTTTTCACTAAACAAGTGTGGTTTCAAATGCTCAGTAAAGTAGGACTCTCAGTTCTAGCCCCTCAAGCTGCGGACACTTCATTTGAGGATTGGTGGATCAAGATAGACAAGCTGGCGCCTACAGTCTTCAGAAAAGGAATCAACTCCCTGAGCGTGGATGATTTGGAAGCAGCGAAATGATTGTGTATTCAACGGGGCGTCACCAAACGTGCAGAGAATCCTAACACACATCGAAGAGGAAGCGCATTTGTGGTGTTTAGCTGGAGCAAGGGAGCTTGCACGGCTGCCTGTAGCAAACGGTTAGGCCCATCACCGTTGTTAGTGGTTGGTCGGGTTTTTATTTTGACAGGCGCGAATGTAACTGAAAGTTAAGGGGTGTGTGGGTGGTGTGTGTTGTATTTTACAACTCTTCTTCTTAAGGACATGTTCGGTTCCCATGGAACGGTGGCCTGGAATGGTTCCTGGCCAGATTCCTTCTCTAATTTGTATAATATGTGATGAGCTGGATTGATTCCTGGTTGAAATCCTGCTAACCGAACAGGCCCTAATGCAATGATACGCAGCCCTCCTGCGTATTCGAGAAAAATATTACTGACAAATAAATCAGAATGAACTCACATGTTTCCGTAGTAATGCGCGTAGGCCACGTGTAGATTGTGATAAGTAGGCGTTACTGGACTGCTTTTTCTCCAAACAGCTTCCACCAATGAAGAGAGCAACAAATTGTGTTGTATAAACTATAACAACAATATGTTCAGTCAGTGTTGTTGATGATGTTAGACAGAATAATAATGTGATATAAAATAAAAAAAATCCAAGCGAAAGTACCATAGAATAATAATGCGTTACTGATTGTTTTATTATGACGAGTTACTTTTTTTTGTACGAAAAGATCGTGACTCTGTCCTTTTGTGCAAACAATATGAGCTCTGTGAAGTAAGAAAGTACCATAGAATATATTCAACATGTTCTTCCGGAGCATGTAGTAAAGATTCTGAAATGAATCTTCCCAGTCCTGATGTCTTTTGAGAAGAAAATCACTTTCTACAAGGCAGAGTATGTCACTTTCATGGAATTACATTCACAGAAAGAAGCAATTAAGGTCTAGTGATTACCTCCTCGTGCAGTTGATGAGAGCATAGCAGATATGACAGAGGAAGGCAACAGCGATTGTGGATATACCCATGATTGTAGAGCCTTTGAGAACAAGAATTCCTTATTGCTCTCAGGCTTTGGGCACTCTAAATTTTGACACCCACGAGGACAGCTCTGACCAATGGCTCCAGTGATGCTACTTCTGCCAAAACTTGTATTGAGCTTGTGACACCTGTTACAAGTAGTAAGAGCTATGACGATCAGTACTTTGCAAATCAGTATAGCATCCCAAAAGGCTATAAGTGGCATGAGGTCAAATATAGTGTTAAGAATGCCAACAACAACAACAACAACAACAACAACAACAACAACAACATAGCCTTTTGTCCCAAGCAAGTTGGGGTAGGCTAGAGATGAAACCCAAAAGAGACGAGAAACAGGGAGACACATAAAGGGACATAAAGGGCACAAGACAAAAGATGTCACGGTTCAGGCACGTTGATTGCTAATCTCCAAGCGCTCCTGTCCATAGCTAAATCCTTGGGGATATTCCACTCCTTAAGATCTCTCTTAACGGACTCGTCCCAAGTTAATTTAGGTCGACCTCTACCGCTCTTTACATTATCGGCCCGCTTTAGAACTCCACTACGCACCGGCGCCTCAGGAGGCCTCCGTTGGACATGTCCAAACCATCTCAACCGATGTTGAAACAATTTCTCCTCAAATGGTGCCACCCCAACCCTATCCCGAATATCGTCGTTCCGTACTCTATCCCTCCTTGTGTGCCCACAACACCAACGCAACATACGCATCTCCGCTACACTCAATTGCTGGACATGTCGCCTTTTTGTAGGCCAACACTCAGCACCATATAACATCGCCGGACGAAACGCCGTCCTATAGAACTTACCTTTCAGCTTCTGAGGCACCCTTTTGTCACAGAGAACGCCAGAAGCTTGACGCCATTTCAACCAGCCGGCTGAAAGTAAGAATGCCAACTGAGGAAATGTTATAGGTTCAAGCAACATAGACACCGTGTTAACACAGTTTCTAACTGGCACAATTTCAATACAGAAGAACAAGAGAAGCTAGTGCACACCCACCACTTCACAGATGACGATGAAACAAATTGCAAACTAGTCTTTAAGGTAAAATCCAGAGGAGCTTTTCTCCCTGGAATGGTGATCTTAGACGGGCAGATGTCTGAAGACTTCAACGCATTACCACCAACTTGTCCATTAGGGGCATTGAGCCCAGAAGCCACAAAAGCATCACGAGCTCCAAAACCTTTCAGTACTTTTTCCTAAAATAAAGCATTAGAAATGTTAGCTGGCATTATAACATATGATAAGTTGCAAGAGGAAAAATGATTATTACCATATCAAATTTGTTAGAACCAGTCTGCTTCTCATCGCCGACATGAAGCTCAGATACACTCCGCAGAGCATTTTCACTGCATTTCTCAACTTTCTTGAAACCTGGCTTTGCAGCCTCCGTGGATGGAACAAAAGTGTCCAACTTAGCAGAGTCACCATGACCACTGAATTGTGATAAACAAGCCGAGTAAGAGCTTAATAAACAATGAAAAGGTTAAATGTAAAGTTCTGCGTTCAGATCATTACCATGGAAGTGAAGATGATGCAAAATTTGAGGCTGTTGTAGCATCAACAGACTTAGAAACCTTCTCATTATTCTGTAAGGCATCCTGCTGGCTATTTTACACTTAGCACCAAACCATTGAACCAAATATCCAACTTCATAAAAGACTGACTCAGCGTCAATGAGTTCAACAAAATGGATAAAAACCTCTAACTCTAACCTTGCAATTTTCCTTCCCAAGGTTTCTTGCTTTTCTCACAGGGAACACCTCTGTAACACGTGTGTTGATGTACTTGGATATCTTTTGTTGTTCTGTGTTCCTAAGTCCATTGTTTGACCTACAGTACAAGATAATAGTCACACAGAAAAAAAAAAAGAGCACAAGAGTAACATGACAAGGTTAAGAAAGCTACCTATCTAATGCGGCAGAAGAAGGTAACAGATCATTAGCAAGCTTTTCAGAGGTACGCCGCTTCAGTTGTTCACCCTGCAACAAATAATTATAGACATCTTTAGTGTTTATCTGCATTTTGCGGGTGATATGATTGGTATACATTTTGAGCTCTTCCTAGTGTTATTGAGTCCATGTATACATGAAGCTTATAATAGGATGTGAATATGTTCAATGTTCATCTGCAACTATGTGATATGCAATGCTTACATCAGCATGTGTTCAAGCAGCAGTGTTTATTTCAGGCTTCTAAGAAAACTGTCCTAAAAATTCCAGCTATCAACAAAAAAGGATGAATATCACTTAAATGGTGCAAGCTATGTGCTTGTACACAATGGACATCTTTGAACTACTAGGATAGGTCAATGTGAAATAACAAAGCTAATCCATTAACATTGGGGCAAAACCAGTGGAAAGCATTCATTGAACCTAAAAAAACTCAAGTGATGAAGTTTACTCTAAGGGCACCTCCAGTGTCCGCGTGCGATTCGATGAAGACGAACAATAGCAGCGTTCGCTCTCTCCAGTGTGTACATCGCTTCGTGGGACCCAGATGGAACTACAGAATTGTTTTCTTATCCAAGCAGTGCGGTTGTTGGCAAGCGCAGGGAGCTGCTGGCGTACGAAAATACTTGTTTAATGCCCATCGGTGCGAACCATCTGCAGGATGCGATTTCAGTTCTGACAATGAACGTCCGCATACTCTAGTGTGCTTGGTTCGATTTTTTCTTCCCTCGGTTCGATTCCAGCATACACTGGAGGTGCTCTAAGTATACGATGTTAAGATATTTTAGCTTCAGTGTGCATCCATCCATATATGATGCTCACAAGTCACAACAGAATGCATTCAAATCACAGTGGCCAGTGGTTAAGCAGGTTTTTGAACTAGACTAGACAGGGGCAATGTGAAAACAGAGCTAATTGATTAACATTGGGGCAAAAATAAAACAGAAGGCATAACATTGCAACATGGATAGGACTAAAGTTCAGACTAAGTAGAGCATTTTTATCACATTATTAAACTCATAACCTGTTAGCAAATGTGGAATGCTATGAACAGAATAAGTTGTGATACAGCCATCTGTCTGGGACTATGTTTGAGACGGCACCTACATTTGACCAAACATTTCATCCTACTGCAGGTTCCCAGTGGCAAGACAGTAATCATTCTCTGAACCTAAAAAGCAAAGGGAAGAGAGGCATCATTACTCTCAGTTCGGAGGGTGTCTTCCTCTTCATCCTTGGAACCACCGGCTGCCTCCCAATCAAAGAGTCACCATTCAGAGCGGACTCGACAGCAGCCTGCGCCATTATAGCATCCAATCCTCTACCTCCGCATCCCGCCCTCTGGTTCCTCGCCTTCCCCTACCCTTCCACTCAGCCTACACCAACACAGGAGCAAAAATAGGGGAAAACCCGTAAACAAGGGCATTATCTCATTTGCTTGCCATTGTATTAACTCATCTGGAAAGACAAGGTACACAGAAATTTTATTTTCTGTAGCAATGGCATGGAACGCTGCGCGCATTGGATCTGAATCCTCTTACATCACACAAAGGCGATTACGCCAAATCAGGGCCGATATCAATCAAGTGTGTGCGGCGTTGAGGATATGAAGGCGCATTTGCCTCGTTCAGCAATGGCAATTAAGTAGAAAAACTCCCCGATCCGACGGCCCAGCGGCGCGGCGGCGAGGGCTCCACCGCCGCCGCCACTGAGCTAGCGAAACGGGAGTGAAGCTAGGGTTTGGAGGTTGGCTTCTACAATAGGAGGAAGAGGCGGGCCGCGGGGCGGTGTGGGGTGGGGCCGGGGATGCGGGCGGCGGTGGCGGATCGGGCCCGGCGGTGGCGATGCGGGTGGGGGGCCGACGGCGACGGGGGAGTAAGAGTAAGAGATGAGCCTGTGCGACGACCGACGAGGCCCGGGACGGCGCTGACTAACCTGACGGCGGCGCGGCGGGCGACTGAAGCTACCGGAAGCAGGCCCCCGTGTAGCCCGTCCCTCCGACCGGCGACCTTCTGGAAGCTTCCGGAAGCGGAGGCGACGGGGCGGGGCGGATTAGGTGGCGAGGAGAAGGAGGGAGGGGGGAACTGGGGAGGAAGTGGAAGGCGGGATTTGAAAAGGCGGAGTCGCGCCGCTTGGGTGCGGTGCGGTGCGGGTGCTGGTTTGGTTTCCTCGGGGCGGGGCGGGCCGGCCGGACGACGTGGAGGGAAGGGAACGGAGCAGAGCAGCGGGACGCAAGTCACGTAGCCACGCACGCGGGGACACGGGTGTGTACACTGCGGGGACCTGACCCTACCCGACTCGAGGAGTCGAGGCAAAATTTTCGGGACCGGAGGCGCTGCGATTTTCGAAGTCCGGCGAAAATTTTGCTGCTGCCCGCGCTGAGGAGGTGAGGATGGCCGGGCCAGGCCGGGGGTGCTTGTGGGCCGGGCTTGATTGATAGGGTCACAGGGATACGTGGAGTTTCGGCCCACGAAGAAATCTTAGTTTGATGGAGTTTATGGCCAAGCGATTGCGCCGCGCACGGGCGGCGTGCTCGTAACATTTTGCCCCTTTGCTTTTTATATACTTTGTTGCAACTTGAGAAAAAAGATACTATCAAATATTCATAGATAACGACGCGAGAATGTTATGTAACTATTTTTTATTTTACTCTTCCTATAAAATTTAAAAACTATATAAGTTAGTATTAGCAATAATATGTCAATGTCAATGTCCTATCAAATATTTTATGATGATGACCATAGCTTCACTAATATAAGTTAGTATTGGCAATAATATGTCAATGTCCTATCAAATTTGTATATTGAATTAAGATACAACTTTGATAGGATTTTTCTCCTATTATAAGGCACAAAAGTATTTACTCGTAAATATATCGTAACTTTATTTTTTCATAATATCCATATGTTGGTAGATTTAAATATTGAGTTTCAGCTATTGTGGCGTTCAGCTTGGAGAATCAATTAAATATTGTAGAGTAAAATGCACTGGAGATACTTAAACTTTTTATTGCTTCCTAGATGGGTACTCCAACTGAAAAACCTACCAGCTGGGTACTGGATATTTCATTCTTATTCATCACTGGTCCAACTCTTGCCACGCAGGCACCAGCAACCGACGTGGCACAGCCAACCTGGATTCAGGTCTTGGCCATTTTGTTGTTGTTGTAAGTGGAGTATACCTTGTTGGTGGGAGGTTGGAAATGATGAAGACAGAGTCTGGCAATGGTTGACTAGAAGGAATGTGCCTAAGATTTTGTGAAGCCTGAGTACAATTGGTTACATCAGTTTTGTAATATGGCAGTAAAGAAATGAACATTCTTGCTAAACCAATAATAAAATGGCAGTAAAGAAATGAATATGATCAAATTTTAGGGCAGCAGTAATAAAATGAACATTCTTGGTACCTCATCTAGTAGTTGTGAAAGCATGGGGTTCTCCACTTGGGACAGCAGCGAATGTGATTCAAGATCAAGGTGACTCACCTCCTAAACCAATAATGTAGTCAGGTTTTTACATTTGCACATGTAAAATGTATTGTTGTGGCTGTGTGCATACCTAGAAATTTTCTTCTCCGTAACCTGGTTGCTGGTGTGGCTTAGCTGTAGTAGCAGTTGCAGTTGCCCTTTTGGTTTTCTTAACAGCTGCTTGTCCTGCCTTCTTTGCTGCACAGGTAGTTGTGTTATGACCAGATTGTCCACAGTGGCTGCAGTGCAAGACTACTCCATGTTTGGACAGCCTTGGTCCATTAGGACCTTGAACTTCATGTGCTGCTCTTCTTCTTGCCTTAGGTGGTCTCCCTACCTTTTTCTCATACTTCGGTGGCTGCACTTGTGGACCTCCAACATTTTCCCAGGATGACTTATCAGAACATGGAAATATGTTGCAGCCATATGCATTTTTGAATGCATCAATGGAATAACAATTTGAGAGCACCGCATCTTCTGGGATTCTTTCATGCTTCAGGCAAGAAATGGCATGGCTGCATGGTATGCCTGTCAACTGCCACCTTCTGCATTCACAATGTCTGCCCCTAAGAACAACCACATACTGCCATTCTCGATCACGAACTTCAAAAATATCATTCCCACTTGATATAGGATAGCATGTGTTGGAGAACTCAGCATGCCTAGCTAACTTTTTAATGATCTTTGGGCATATGGCCATTCCTACCCATTTCTCAGCCACCTCATTCTGTTTATTATAATGTCTGCTCATTAGTTAGGACTTGATCTTCTGTATCATGGTCAAGATGGACAGTTCTCTAGCTTCTAGGATGTACTTGTTGAAAACTTCACAAGTGTTGTTTAACAGGATATCACACTTCGAGTACTCACTAGAAAAAGCTCTAACCCAAGTGTTTGGTGGCATCTTCTCTAACCAGGCATAGGCATCCTTGTTCAACACTTTCATTTTCTCCATCTCCTGGTTCCACCTTATTATTGTACTTGCTCTAGCACAAGCCCACAGTTGATTCTTCAAGTTTTCCCCTTTGAAGTGGCCTTAGAAATTTGAGTATAGATGCCTAACACAGAACATGTGCTTAGAGTCAGGTAAAATTTGCTGGACAACAGGGATTAGTCATTTTTATTTATCTGTCATTATGGTCCAAGGAGTGGTGTTGTCTATGCCAAGATCCTATTTTAGTGTCTCTATGAACCACTTCCATGATGTTAGAGATTCTAGCTCTACCACTGCCATGGCTACAGGAAAGATACAATCATTTGAGTCTATGCCTACAACAGTGAGTAGTTGTCCCCCAAATTTAGTCTTGATGTGGCAGCCATCTAGACATATCACTAGCCTGCATCCAGTGAGGAAACCCCTCTTGCATGCATCCAAAGACACATACAGTGAAGTGAAGTAGCCATCAAGCAAGTTCAGATATAAGCTACTGCCTGGATTTGACTTCCTTAGTTCATGACATAGTTCCATAGCTGATTGAATTGCCGCACTTCATCTCCATAGATGATGCTCCATGCCATCCTTCTTGCCCTACTTAGTTTGTTCCTAGATGGGGTCAAGTTTAGCTCCAACTGAACAGTCCTTCTAAAATTGGTCAGACTCATCTTCTCATCAGCCCTAAACCTGTCCAAGTACCTGTTAGCTAGCCATTTTGCAGTGCACCTCTTAAGCACCCATTTCTTCTGACAATGGTGAACCCCAACATAAGACTTGATCAGGAAACACTGCATCCTTGAGTCAAATGAAGCATACAAGTACCATGGACAACCATCATCACAAATGGGCTTTGATTATGGTCTTGTCATTCCATGGCATCTTTATCTCCACCCTTTGTTTGATACTGTATTTTGTAATAGCCCTTCTAAGCAGTTGTACTGATGCAAACTTCATTCCAATTTTAAAAATAGGGTTCTGCATGTCCTCTGGCCTGAAGGTCTTCATATTCCTCCCAACCTGACCCTCTTCATCAGAATTTGGTAACTCCAACTCATCCTTATCAGATGACAACTCATCACATTCCCTATCTGTTGATGTGTTCTCTTTGTCATATGGGGCATTTCTCTTCTTCCCTTTGCCGAGCATGATGCCCTTGGTTGCACCCTTATCCACCACCCCATCATCAACATTGTCATAAAAACAAATCATCATCACTGTCTACAAATTTCTCATATGTACTGCCATCCTTGTCACTGCCTTCACTACCCACATCAGGGTCTCTTTGAGGTGCCACCTTCCTGGGACTTAACACTTTGGGTTGTGTACCAAATGGATTCAACACAATGTCTTCCCAGGCGTTGTCATCAAGTGAATTGTAGTGATCAAAGTACAACACAAAGTTTTTAAACTTATATGCAACTTGCTTCATGATGAGTGTTTCTCTATCTGAGTCTACGATTCGCAAACTAGTACCCAACTCTATCTCAGGCAACAACCAGTGAACGTTGACAGTCTCAAGTCCATAATCTAGCATCAACCTGATCTCATCAATTCCAGAAAAACTCCAGTACTGCACTTTGATATGGTCAAACCAATCCACCTTGCCATCTAGATAAACCTGATTTATACTAGCCCCACAGAAAAATCCCCCATGATGTACTTCCACAGAGAACTCGACATCATTGTCAGGCCCTAAACATTCAGATAAAACCTAAAGTTCAGTGCTTTGCTGTAACACCTCGGGTGTTATAGTGCTAATTAATCTGCCATGTCATCATAATGCATTGCAAAGCATCCCTGTTAGGTTAACCTTGTTATGCATCAACTAAAACAAGTTTACTTATCTAGGTTGAATGTGTTTCTCAGTGGTGTGCTCCGAACCCGAAAACCCTAATTTTTAATACCACCGCAAATGCTTAGTCCATGCCCTGCGTAATTTGAGGTGTGCAACTGTGTTGCACACTAGTGTCAAGTGTAGGGTATGAGCTCAAGTACAACCTCTAAAATGAAACTCCAAATTTGAGTTTGAATTGGAGTCCCAAAACTTGTCACGAGTTTTCCGGTTCGAATTCGAATTCAAAATTGGGGAAAAATGTAAAAGAATTTTAAAAGCTAATTGGTCAACCAAGAGTGGCATTTGGTCAACCATGTCATGTTGGTCCAAATGATGCCCTTGGGTGAGGTTTTGATCGCTAAGTAATCACAAATCAAAGTAGCAACAAATTCTAATTTAAAATTCCTCCGAAAACCCTAAATTTCAAAACCATGTTTTACCCCTTTTGAAATAATTCAAAATCTAAGCAAAATTTGGGAAAAAGTTCAAAACCAAGTTTGTAGAACTTTTCAAGGGCTACAACTTTGGTGTTTTGAGTTTTCAAAGTTTTAGTGTAAAATGTGGAGCAATTTTGAAAATAAACAAATTTCAGTTTTGACTCATTTTTGTCCCCAAACTAAGATTTCAAAATGGAGGCAGAATTTGAAAAAGTTTTGAACAGCAAAGTTGTAGGTCTGATCAAGATATACAACTTTGATGTATGGAGATTTTGAAGTTTCAATATAAAATCAAAAGTAATTTCTAAATTACCAAATCTGAAAAATGTGTCCCCTTTTGAATTTAAACTCAAATTTCAAAATCCAGTGAGAATTTGAAAAAATATTCAATACAAAACTTGTAGAGCTTGAAATTCTGAAGATTTCATAGATTGGAAGTTTTTCCAGTTGTTACATGAATTTGAGAGTAATTTTAGAAAACAGTTTGAAAATTCAAAATTTGGGGGTGCTACAGTGCCGCGCCAATGGCGGCCGGCCACCGCGCGATATGGGCGCCGGCGAGCCGCCGTGGCCGCCCAGACCCTTCGTGCACGGTCGAGAACGCTAGCGCGACGACGCGAGCAGTCCGGCTCTGTAGTCGCGACCGCCTTCTATAAATACATGAGTTCACAGTGACGTTTACCATTTTTCGCCACCGCCGCCATCGCAGCTCCGTCGCTCGCCGCTGCCGCCACCAGGCCATCTCCGGCCACGCCAGTCGCACCAACAGCATCGCCGCATCCTCACGCACCTCGTGAACCACCCAAGCCAGCTTGACTTCTCCTGGATCACCGCAGCCACCGCCTCCCGTGCTCAACTCCGGCGACTGCCCGCCATCCTCGCCTTACCGTGGCCAGCCGCCACCAGTGCCTCTCCACTTCAACCGATCACGCCTCTGTGATCGTGGTACGCCCCTGATGCTCCCTGGCTAGTTAGTTTAAGCTTTGCACCTTTGTGTCGTCGAGTCATCGGTCACCGTAGTTGCCGAGCCGCCACCGTCGTCGGTGAAGTGTCACCGGAGCTCGAACCGTGGGGCCAATTAGTAAAACGGAGTCGTGGGAAGGTGTAGTTGGTGTTGGTCGGGTCAGTTGGTCGACCGAAGCCCTGGTCACCGGCCGGCCACCGCGCGGAGGTGAGTGAGCACGCGGGAGCGAGCGGGCAAGCGGGAGGAAGGCGATGACATGTGGGGTCGCCCTGTCAGTGAGAGAAAACGGGAGAGTGAGCGCGCGCGGGCTGGGTCGCGGTGCTGGGCCGCACGGGCAAGGGTGGGCGCGAGCACGCGGGTGCGCGCAAGCGGGCCGCTCAGTGGGCCGAGCCGGAAGGAGAGAAGAATCGGCCCGAGTTCGGTTTTTGTTTTTCTTTTTCAAAATTTTGAATAGTGCTACTATTTGTTTATTTCATTAAAAATTGTGTAGAGTTCCAAAATTCATGAAAATTTTTGTGTAGGCTTCTCAATGTGCAAACTATCTAGGAAAAATGTTAAACCCTAAATTTGAGTACTTTGTGCAGTAGAATTAATTAGTTCTAATAAAGATTAAATGCAACTTCCATGAATTTTAATAATTAATTTATTAATCCAAAAATGATGAAATTTATTATGACACTGTTATAAATTATTCTTAATCCATAGAAAAAGTTTGAGCTGGATTAGGTAAAATTTGATTAACTTCTAATTATGTCCTAATTATTTAAATAATAAATAAATATTAATTTGAGAACTTTAAGAGTTGTGTGCCTTTTTGATTGAGTGATGTCCTTAGGTCACTACCCTTTTGTGATCTTTGGCACCTTAATTCTATGTTTGAGCTCGTTAGTAACTTGTTAGGTTAAAAGCTGGTATCGCTGGAATCGTCGCTACTAGTTAGTAGGTTTTCAGTTTGCGACTGTACCGCGAGGGAAGTTGTACTCCAGTCGTAACTCATAGCATGTTATCATCAAGCATCATGTTTATCGTCGAGCATCATGTTAAAGCATGTTATGTGTTCGTGTAGTCTCCGCTTTCGAAGAAGTCAAAGCCGTCGAGCCAGTTTCCGGAGAAGAGCGATCGTCGGTGGGTTTCGGACCTGACGTTGGAGTTCTCGGGTCTGAGTCAGTCGTCGTGTCCAAGCAAGGCAAGCCCCGGTGCATTTAAACCCTACCTTGAATTTTACAAATGTTTTATTATTTATAATATGGTTTACTGCATTAAGTAATTAGGAGTTGAGTGATAACCCAATTGCTGCATTATCATCCTTGATTATTGTGATATCAACCTTGATACATGTTTTACGGAAATGCGTAGTATGCTTCGCTATGCTTAGAAGTTAAGCTTTTAAATGCAATGTTTATTTAGCCATGACGACATATTGAATGAATATTGAAATATGAGAATGAACTTGAAAGATCGGGCGGGTGGTTTGGCCACTGCTAACATGCATTGGGAAAGGAGTCTCAATGTAGTGTTTCCGCCTTGTCAGTTAAGGTCCGTTCGTTGTAAGCCTGTTGTGTTCAAGACTTTGCAACTAGCTTCATGCCTTGGGTAAGCCTAAAATGTTGGTGATTCCATTACGAGAACGTCTAACCTCGCACTGGGAGTGGAGAGATGGCGAGAGTAGCGTGTACCCTCGGGGCTAGAATTTGGTCGGGTTCGAGGAGTACTGTACTCTCAGGTGGCGATGGACACGTTCTGGTTTTGGGAGATCTAAATGAGGGTTGATATATGCAAGATTCGGTTCTACATATGTCGTGAAGTTAGGGATCCCCAGCTGGGTATAATCGGTTCAAATCGTCGTTGCTCCTCGGTTATGGAGACTTGATCACCTGACTTGCATCGTAGTTAAGAACTGGAATTGAAAGAAAGAATGAGAAAGGTTTTGATGATAATTACTTTAATCTAGATTAGGATCACTTAGATTTGGTTAATGAACCATCAATGGTAAAAGTAAAATGTTGAAGATAAGGATCTACTTTAGTAAGCTTTTCTGCAAAGGAAAATCTTGATTCTAGAATACTCGTACCTTGATTCCCTAAAGCTAGCATGCCCTTGGAGTCTTTGTCTTAGTCGGGTAAGTCTTGTTAAGTACCCTCAAGTACTCAGGGTTTGTTAACCCCTTATTGCAGGTGCGGTTCATGAACAAGTCTGCTTCGAGCCTTGTTGCATGACCGTCGTGGTTGAAGAAAGCGACGACGAGTAGACTGTGTGGCCTTTGGGTAAGGCATCTCGCTTGTGTGTTGTAATAAAGTTAATACCGATACTTCTCTACTACTGGTTTGTAATAATGTTACATAAGGTTTGAAGTTTGAAAACTGGTTTGTAAACCTATATTATTGTAAGACTTCCGCTACGTTACTCTGTTGAATATTTTGAATAAACTGTTGTAATATTGCAATACTCCTGTGATTGGATCCTGTTCGGAGGAAAGCAGGCCTTTTAAGTTATGGTGAACATAAGTACGGCCATCAGAGGTCATTATGGCAATGACGGGTACTTGTGGGCCATCATAATTAGGAGGTTCTGTGACATTTGCCCTGATCAAAACAGCATCATAAAAAAAAGAAACTATAGTTTTACCCTGATCAAAACAGCATCATGGAAAAAAGAGTTAACTATTGATCCAACACTTAGAAGCATTTTTACGCTAGTTCATGAACATAAACCCTAGATCATTTGTTATCCTAAATATTTCTAGGTTGTTTTAAGTGATCAAACAGAAAGTCACTGTAAAAACTCTAGAGTTAGCTACATTTCTCAATAGCCAAGTGATGGTAAAAAATTCAAATTTATAAATATCCAAGTCATGGTAAAAAAGCCATTTTTTCATAAGTCTATCCTATGGTAGTTGGTATTCTAACATATCCAAGACGCAGCAAAAGCCATTTTTCCAATCTAGTTTCCTATTTACTCCCGCCTGGCTTTCGTCCACTAACACTACATCATCAGCGAACATCATACACCAAGGGATATCCCCTTGTATGTTCCTGGTAACCTCATCCATTACCAAGGCAAAGAGATACATGCAAAGGCTTACCCTTGATGCCACCTATGTTGGGGTGCCTTTTGTGTTCTAGCATAGCAGGTCCCAAATCCTTATAAAGGAGGAGGGTTGTGTTAGGCTTGGCGAGCCAATGTAAAAACTTAGCCACCAGTATGGAGATGAGACTCAAAAGAATCCTAATCAAAACTACATCAATAAAATTTTCTAGCATCTTTGATTTTTAGTAATCAAAGTCTATTCACTTCCTCTAGTCGATTACTTAGAGCATCACCAACATACTACTTGTCACATCCTCAGTACCAGAAAATGCAATATAAGAGATTGTGGTCAGTTCAACAGATTACCCATCCTATCCCTAATACCTAAAAGTTTTATAAATATAATAAGGTAGCATTTGGTTGGGAGACAAGGTGGGGTGGGATGGTCCTGTCTCTGGTTTGTGGGACGAGATAACTCCATTTTCTGTTTGGATGACGAGCGATTGGGCCATCCCATTTTCTATTTGGTGTGAAGACATCAAAAGTGGGATCAACTACTGATAGGTGGGGCTCATTTGTCACTTTTCCTTTTTTTCTTTGTTTTTTTCTTCCTCCTCTCCTTATCTCTCTTCAATCCCCGTCTGCCCAACAGCAGGCACAGCGGCGGCTCCGCCGACAAGCATGGCCGCTCCCCGCCCCCTTCCTCCTCCATCGACAAGGCTAGCCGTGCATCGCCCTACATTTTCTATCACCGGTGAGCTTGGCCATGTGCCTCTTGCACCGACAAGCCTCCACCACATGTTGCCCCGCGCCAGCGAGCTTGGCCGTGCACCAGGGGTGGAGCAAGGCAGAGTTTGTCGGGTCTAGGTCTACCCACACGATAGGGTACGATAGGGGTGGAGCCCATGTTGACCACTCTCTATCCTCTCCCTTCTCCCCTGCCCACCCACACGACGTAGTTCACCAAGGCCGGGATGGAGCCCGCGCTGGCAACCCTCCACTACAACAAAAACGATTTTGAGAGACACTACTTAAACATTAACATAGACAGTCACAAAAATGCAACCGTCTTCTAAAATACCTAAGGATTTTCAAAGGCGGTCATTTTATTTACGGAGGTGGTCACAGTTGCCCATCTCGTAAAATATATTTAATTTAAGGAGACGGACGTTTTATTTACGCATATGCAGGCAGACAAATTTTGCATGTCTCCTAAAATTGATTTACAGAGGCGGACCTCCAAAAATGAAGGCCATTTTCGAAGGCGGACATCTTAGGAGGCCCGCCTGTGTTAACGTAGTCGAGCCCACTAGAAGCCCATCTCGGCCTGGAATCAGGTCTCACTATATAAACGAGAAACCCTAGCCTGTCACCTGTTAGCACTCTCTCTCTCACTCACTAGGCCGTCAGCTCTCTCTTCTCTCCCTCACCTCTCTCGGTGCACGGCGGTGAGGGCCTTGCGGTAGGTGCCGCATGCTCTGGTGGAGGGGGGCTACGTGCCCCGGTGGATCGAGCGGGCTCAAGTGGATCCAGGGGCGAAGGCACGTGCCCCGCACAAAGGCAAGCGTCCATGCCCTGTAGATGGATCTAGGCCAGCCACGCCCTCGGCCGTGAATCTAGGCCGGCGGTGCCCCCCATGGCAGATCCAGGAGGCCGCGAGCACGGCGTGGACAGCGGCGGTGGCAGATCCAAGCAGTTGGCGCGTGCGAGCAGGCTCGACAGCGGGCCTGGTAGTAGGCTCCCCAGTGGGTCTACTTTTTGTTTTTTTATTGGAGAATGATTAACACAGATGTTTTGACGAAGGCGGAAGTGATGCTCGCCTATGAAAAGAGAAAATGACCGCTCCCTGCATCACACGTAGAAGCTCGTCCCAGGTCGGACGCCCAGTCCGTCGAAATTTGGGGGATGGGATTGCGCTGAATATTCGTTGAATATTCTCATCGGGGATGACTCTGTCCCTGGCTGCCGCTCATCCAAACAATGGTGATCCTATGATCGTCCCAGCCCATCCCACGTGATCCCCTGAACCAAACACTAGCTAAGAGATTGTGGTTACTTCAACAAATTACTCATCACATCCCCAATATCTAAAAGTTTTAAGTAATTACTGGAAATCCACCAACTTCTCCATCAAATATACGAGATCCACCCCCTCTCCCATGTCCATTTTTAAGGTATTGGTAATGTATGGGAAGAGAAAAAGAAAAAAACTACACTATCAATCATAGGAGATCACCTATATACACTTTTAGGAGATGGTGCGTGGTAAGTAATCTATTAGAGACTATCCTACTCGGTATATCGTTGGGACCCTGGAGCAGCTAGAGATGGCAACGAGTACCCGAAACCTGAGTACCCGATGGGTATTACCCGATAAAGAGGTGGGTATGGGATGAATTTTCTACCCGTGGGTACGTTATTGGCTAAAATCCTATACCCATCGGGTATGGCGGGTGCGGGTGTATACTACCCATACCCGCATACCCGCGGGTAAGACATACCTGCAAAAATAACTAGCCAACCTGAAAGTCCCTAGTTTGGTTTTGGCTAATTGATGAAACCTAGGACTAACCTTTGTATCTAAGTGGATGATTTAGATAAAGGTGGTCATTGAATATGAGACATGACATTGACTCATGTGACTAAGATGATGAAGACCAAGATGATGCTTGGCTCGATGGACCGGTTGTGAGGGTGAAGGGCAAGTCGAGGCTTCGAAGCGAGGGACCATGCGATGGTGAAGCTTGAGCAAGACTTGGCGCCGACGGACCGATGCAACGGTGAAGAGCAAGTAAAGTCAAGGTCGATGGATCGAGACGGTCATGTGATGATATGAAGTGGATCATATCTTTTGGAGAAACAAAATGGGCTCAAGGCAAAGGCATAACCATAGGGCCATTTTGTTTTGCACTCAAGACACCATAGAGGGTGTGAGTGGTTTAGGATCGATAGCCGAACTATTAAGAGGGGAAGTCTTATCGGTTATTTGATGCATGGGTGCCACTAGGTGAATTCATGAAGTGCATTGCATGTAGGGCCTAGTGAGCTAACTGGAAAACCTTCGAAAATGTTTATGAAAAGGCTAACACACATGCACAAGGTGGTGATCACTTGTTGGTGTTGGCACATTTGCGAAGGCGATAAAGTTTGAGCGGTAGAGAGGGTTTGGGTCTCTCTCTCCCTCCCGCTGAGCTTGCGAGCGCGGGATTCAGGCGTTTTTGGGAACTTAAAATGTCTATTTTCCACTACGTCGGAAGTCAGAAAAGAAACGAAGGTGAACGGAGATCACAGAGGTGACCGGACGCTGCACCGGACGCGGTCATGGTATGACTGGACGCGTCCGGTCAGTACAGCGCAGACGCGGGTGTTAGGGTTTGTAACCGGCGCGTCCGGTCACTCGCGGGACCGGCGCGTCCGGTCAGTCGCCCAGAGGGAACTGCGGTTCATGAGAAGGATCAGACGCGAGGTGCGTCCGGTCACACATGATCGGACGTGTCCGATCGTTGAAGGAGCTTACTGGACTCAAACCAGACGCGGGCACTGTCACGTCCGGTCGTTGCTTCGCGGGCGCACGAGTCAGTGCGATCGGTGCGTTCGGTCGTTTGAAGCGGCGCGTCCGGTCGTTTGACGGGCGTGTTCGGTCATTGCTTAGGGCGCGTCCGGTCGTTGGTTTGACCGTTGGGGTCAGTGACCGTTGGAGGATCGGACGCGGTTGAGCGCGTCCAGTCAGTTATGACCGGCGCGTCCGGTCATCCCGAAAGGACCCAGTGAAGGGGTATAACGGCTCTATTTGGATGGGATGCTTATAAATACTTGTTGGCCGGCCCTTGGGGAGGTCTCTCGTGATTTCTAACATTCTTGTGCATCCTTTGAGCTAGAGCATCTCCTCCCACTCATCTCTCTTGCTTGATTGCAAATCAAAAGTGAGATTGAGTGATCCCAAAGTGCATTGCATAGCTTGAGGACATCTAGTGGCACTTGTGGGTGGTTTAGCCGGTGGATTTCTTGTTACTCTTGGAGAGTATCGCTCCTAGCCGGCTTGGAGATTGTTGGAGGCGTTGGCAAGAGAAGGAGATTGTTCTTGGCCACCTCCGGTTGATTGTAAGAGGTTCTTGTGCTTTCCTCGGCGGAGCGCCAAAAGCAACTCTAGTGGATTGCGCGTGTCATTGAGTTACCTCACTTGAGAGTGGTGTCTTGTGGTGCCTTGCGGGGCGTGCCTTAAGGGGCAAGTGACTTGAGGGTCACACCGAGGAACCATCTAAGTGTTGGTCGACACAACCGGTGACGTAGCTTGTCGGTGCACAAGTGAACACCAGGTGAACAAAAATATTGTGTCTCTTGTCTCCCGGTGATTGTTCTTCATATTGTGTTGTTGTCAATATTGATTGGTTGTATATTATCTTGGTGATTGGCAACATCTTCACTCCACCGTCGGTATAAGATTCACAATCCTATCTCTTGCTTTTTACATTTACTAGATTATCTTGTGTAGCTCTAGTGGTAGCCTTTGCTAGTAGTTGTTAGCTTGCTCACTAGTGTAAAATTAGTGATATAACCCTTGTGTGAACTAGAGATCATAATCTACTAGACTTATGGATAGGAGGCTTGCATCACAACCATAGGCTAAGCAAAACTTGCTTTGCGCCGTTTGTTATTCTAACAAGGTTGCTTAGTGGTTTTTATAGAATTTTTATAGGCTATTCACCCCCCTCTAGCCATCTAGGACCTTACAAGTGGTATCGGAGCCGTGGTCACCGTTTTAATTAAGGCTTAACATCCTTCGGTGTGAAAAATGTCTCAAATTATGTTCAATCATATTGGGGCAAGCCACCGTTCTTTAATGGTGTTAGTTCTTTTGCTCATTGGAAGAGAAAGATGACAATGTACCTTGGTTCTATTCATGAGAGAGTTTTGCAAGTCACCGAGAATGACTTTGCTATCATTGATCCCGATCGTCTCACCGATGAAGATAGAACAAATAGAACATGCAATAGAATGGCTCTCAATACACTTTACCATGGCATTAACACAAAAGTATTTGTGGGCATCAAGGACTTAGAATTGGCATATGAAGTATGGACAAGGTTGAGTGAAACATATGAGGGCACTAAGGTTGTGAAGAGTGCCAAGCTATATGGGCTCAAGAGTAAGTTTGAGAACTTCAAGAAAAAGGATGATGAAACAATCATTGAAATATTTCATAGATTGCAAGTGATAGTCAATGATCTCAAGAGCTTAGGGCACAAGACTCAAGATCAAGATTTTTGTCACAAGTTCTTATTGAGCTTACCTAGAAGATTCAAGATGTTGATCATGATGTTGCAAAGAGATGGGCTTGAAGCAATGAAGCCTAATGATTTGCTTGGTGAAGTATTGACCTATGACAAATATGATCAAGATGTTGATGACAAGGAGAAGGTGGAAGATGAGAAGAAGAAGAAGACCGTGGCATTCAAGGCCATCTCCTCCAAGGGCAAAGCTACTATCATTAAAGAAGAAGAAGACAATAGTGAAGATGAAGATTATGAAATTGATGATGAGGCATTTGCTTTTGTAATCAAGAAAATGGGTCACATGTTCATTAAGAGAAGAGGCTTCAAAAATAGAAATGACAACTTCAAGAGCAATGAGCAACAAAGGAAGTGCTTCAATTGTGATAGCACCGAACATCTTCAAGCCGAATGTCCCTATGACAAGAAGAAGAACAACAAGAGGGGCAAGTTTGAGAAGAAAAAGAGAGAAGCCAAGATGACTTTTAAGAAGGGCAAGAACGGAGCCTATGTGGTCACTTGGGAAAGTGATGATGATGAAGAAGAAGAAGAATCATCCAATAAGGCTTTTGCTTCCATTGCTATCAACAAGAAGCCTTCACTATTTGATTCATCCTCTTCGTGCTTCATGGCCAAAGAAGCTAAGGTATTATATGATGAGAGTGATGATGAAAGTGAAATGGAATATGTTCATGATAGTGATAATGATAATAATAATGATAATGAAAATGATGATGATGAACCAACTAAAGAACAACTATATGACTTGATGCAACAAACTAGAGACATAGCTATTGCCAAGAACAAGGAGTGTAAGAAGCTTTCAATGAAAGTAGGAATACTTGAGAAAGTTCTAGGTGAGCTTAAGACCACTCATGAGAGTCTAGTGGAAGACCATGAGGATCTTGGTAAAGCTCATTCTAAGCTTGAAAAAGCTCACTCATTGCTACTTGAGCAACAAGCAAAGAAGGAGGTTGTTGTATCATGTGATATAGGTGTTACATGTGATATAATTGATGAATCTTTTTATAAACCTATCATCATGACAAATGCTAACCCTTCTTATAGCTCTTCATCCACCATCACCAACTCTACCTCCACTACTAGTGATGGTTTCACTTGTGATACCTCACTAATGGTTGAGAATGAGACTCTCAAGAGAGAGGTGGATGAGCTCACTCACGCCCTAGGCAAGGCCTATGGTGGTGAGGCCCGCTTGCTTAAGGCTTGGGTAGCCAAAGGTTCTCTCTTAACAAAGAGGGATTGGGCTACACCCCCAAGAAAGGCAAGTCGGCCTTTGCAATTCCAAAGCCTAGCTTTGTGAAGAGCAATGGTCGGTTTTGCAATAGATGCAAGCAAGTTGGGCACTTAGAGCATAATTGTAATAAAAAGAAACAAAGCAAGAAATTTGTTAATGCTATACATTTTGATTCTTGCTATGTGCTTACCAAAGGTGTGAAGGGTGTGCAAGCTAAGTTTATTGGTACACCCATTGTTGGCCCAAAGAAGAAGGCTATTTGGGTACCAAAGAGCTTAGTTACTAACCTACAAGGACCTAAATAAAAATGGGTACCTAAGCTTCATTGATTTGCTTGTAGGTCAATTATAAAGCCAGAGGAAGGCATTGGATTATTGATAGTGGGTGCACTCAACACATGACCGGTACATCAAGAATGTTTGACTCAATCAATGACAATGATAGTGGTGTTGATTCTATCACATTTGGCAATAACAAGAAAGGCAAGGTTATTGGCTTGGGCAAGATTGCAATATCAAATGACTTGAGTATCTCCAATGTGTTGCTAGTTGAAAGCTTGGATTTTGATCTTCTATCCGTGGCACAAATATGTAATCTTGGTTACAAATGTATCTTTGGGGTTGATGATGTGAAAGTCATTAGTATGGATGGTTCAAATGTGGCATTCAAGGGCTTTAGATATGAGAATCTCTATCTAGTTGACTTCAATGCTAGAGAAACTTCTTTGACAACTTGCTTAATCTCCAAATCAAGCATGGGTTGGCTTTGGCATAGAAGGCTTGGTCATGTTGGCATGAAATAATTGAAGAAGCTTACAACTCACAATCTTGTTAATGGTTTGAAAGATGTTGAATTTGAGAAGAATAAGCTTTGTAGTGCATGTCAAGCCGGGAAGCAAGTTGGAAGCTCACATCCAAAGAAGAGTACAATGAGCACATGCAATGTATTTGATTTGATGCACATGGATCTATTTGGCCCAACAACATACACAAGTATAGGCGACAACAAGTATGGCTTTGTCATAGTGGATGACTTCACAAGATTTACATGGGTATTCTTTCTTAGTGATAAAAGTGAAGTGTTTGACACCTTCAAGACATTTCTCACTAGAGTTCACAATGAGTTTGAGATTAGAATCAAGAAAGTGAGAAGTGACAATGGAAGTGAATTCAAGAATACAAGAATTGAAGAACTTTGTGATCACTATGGCATTGGACATCAATTTTCGGCCAAGTACACTCCACAATCAAATGGCCTAGTTGAGAGAAAGAATAGAACATTACTTGATATGGCTAGATCAATGCTTCATGAGTACAATGTGAGTCAATCTTTTTGGGATGAAGCAATCAATACCGCTTGCTACTACATCAATAGACTATATTGTCATCCATTGCTAGAGAAGACCCCATATGAGCTACTTCATGGAAGAAAGCCCAATATTTCTTACTTTAGAGTGTTTGGTTGCAAATGTTATATCTTGAAGAAGGGCACTAGATTAGGAAAGTTTGACAAGAGATGTGATGAGGGGTTCCTACTTGGTTATTCAACTACAAGCAAAGCTTATAGAGTTTGGAACAACTCAAGTGGCATTGTAGAAGAAGTCCATGATGTGCAATTTGATGAAACCAATGGGTCACAAGATGAAGAAGAGAATCTAGATGATGTTGGTGGAACTCAATTGGTGGAAGCAATGAAGAACATGGATATTGGGGACATTAGAGCAAAGCAAGCAATTGATATTCAAGATGATGATAAAGATCAAGTGCTCAATTCTCCATTCAAGCTAGCTAGTGACTCTCAAGTACAAGATCATGGTGCTAGTTCATCTCATCAAGTTACATCAAGTGATCAACCAAGCTCAAGCAATCAAGTGCAAGTACTCCAACCACAACATATTGCAAGAGATCACCCCATTGATAGTGTTATTGGTGATATTAGAAGTGGTGTGCAAACAAGATCAAGATTGGCTATGTTTTGTGAGCATGCATCATTTGTGTCAACCTTAGAACCAAAGAAAATAGAAGAAGCTTTGAGGGATGCCGATTGGATCATGGCTATGCAAGAAGAACTAAACAATTTCACAAGAAATGATGTTTGGGAATTGGTAGAAAGGCCAAATGACTATAATGTGATTGGAACCAAGTGGGTGTTCAAAAACAAGCAAGATCAAGATGGCATTGTGGTGAGAAACAAAGCAAGACTAGTTGCTCAAGGTTACACTCAAGTAGAAGGTCTTGACTATGATGAGACATATGCTCCCGTGGCAAGATTAGAGGCAATAAGGATTCTATTGGCTTATGCTTGTGCACACAACATCAAATTATATCAAATGGATGTCAAAAGTGCATTTCTCAATAGGATCATCAATGAGTTAGTCTTTGTTGAGCAACCTCCCAGATTTGAAGATGACAAGAAACCCAACCATGTGTACAAATTGAAGAAGGCTTTATATGGCTTAAAGCAAGCACCAAGAGCATGGTATGAGAGGCTAAGGGATTTCCTTCTCTTTAAGAGATTCAAGATGGGAAAGGTTGATACAACTCTATTCACCAAGAAGATTGGGAATGATCTATTCATAGTGCAAATATATGTTGATGACATCATCTTTGGATCAACCGATCAAGCTTATTGTGAGGAATTTGGTGCTATGATGACCAAAGAGTTTGAAATGTCTATGATTGGTGAACTTAGCTACTTCCTTGGTCTCCAAGTCAAACAATTGAAGAATGGGACATTTGTGAGTCAAGGGAAATACATAAGAGACATGTTGAAGAAGTTTGGAATGCAAGATGCAAAGCCAATTTCAACTCCAATGAGTACAAATGGCAATTTGGATAGTGATTTTGATGAGAAAATGGTGAATCAAAAGGAATATCGGTCTTTGATTGGAAGCCTACTCTATGTCACCGCATCAAGGCCGGATGTCATGTTTAGTGTTTGTATGTGTGCTAGATATCAAGCCTCACCTAGTCATCTTACGGCCGCAAAGAGAATATTGAGGTACTTAAAGCAAACAAGAGATGTTGGACTATGGTATCCCAAGGGGTCAAAGTTTGAATTGATTAGATATTCGGACTCCGACTATGGGGGTTGCAAGATCAATAGAAAGAGCACAAGTGGCACATGTCAATTACTTGGAAGATCACTTATGTCATGGTCCTCAAAGAAACAAAATAGTGTGCCAATCTCTACCACCGAAGCCGAATATGTGAGTGCGGGGAGTTGTTGTGCACAATTGCTATGGATGAAATCAACTTTGAAGGATTATGGTCTCAACTTCAAGAATGTGCCATTGCTATGTGATAATGAAAGTGCAATCAAGATGATACAAAACCCGGTTCAATATGGAAGAACAAAACATATTGACATAAGGCATCATTTCATTAGAGATCATCAACAAAAGGGAGATATTGCCATTGAAAGTGTTGGCACCGATGATCAACTTGCCGATATTCTCACTAAGCCACTTGATGAAAAGAGGTTTTGCAAGCTAAGGAATGAGTTGAACATTCTTGATTTCTCAAACATGAGTTGAATGCACCTCACCCACTTATTGACATGCCTCTCCTTCGACATTGCAAGGTAAAGTTGATTGACATGTCATTATCCTATGCTCAGGACTTGCTAGAGCATGTAGACATAATAAGTGGTACGCATGAGCATTCATGATAATCAAATGAATTTGATAGTTATATGTTACCACTATTGCTTCTATGCTTATTTTGATCTAGTGGTGGTATATGATATGTTTGTGAGCTTGTAAACCTAGTGTTGAATCTAGAAGATTTGCTATAAGTGTTTAATTCAACATAGGTAAGATAACCCTTATTATGAGGAGTGAAGAAGCTTGTCTTTGGTTCAAATCGAATTAAATCTCTTTGGCAGTTATTCTAGGTTAAACCAAATTTGATAAATTCTAACCTACCCCATCAAACATTGTTTTCTCTCCATAATTTGATCCTATTTTTTGGTAAGTTGTTGACAAAGGGGGAGAGAAAAAGATGATTCAACATGATAAAGGGGTAAATAAAATTTTGATGCACACAAGTAGGGGGAGCAAGCTCATAAACAAAGAGTTGTTGCATTTGTTTGTGCATTCTCATATGACTTGCTCATTGCACATGTATTTAAATTCAATATACATGCTTGTGTGGTGCAATGCTAGTATAGAACTTGAATGATGAAATGATCTACTAGCATGCATAGGAATAGTTTACTTGTGGTATCTAGACATGCCTTAAACTTTACAAGTGGTCCAAGAACCTTTACTATAATATTGATCTCACGGGGTTCTTGAGTTGTGATGGATGTCTAGTTACTTCATGATGCTAAGGATGGTGTAAAAGGCAACTCCGATTGGTATCACGCTTCAAAGGTCCATTTCTTACACCTTAGCATCATTTTGGTAGAATTACTCTCTCAACACTTCTATTCATGCATATGTGCAAAGCTTTCAATCCAAACTCTATGCACATATGTAGGGAGAGCTAATGCTACCAAAACTGAGCTTGTGATACAACAACAACAACATAGCCTTTTTGTCCCAAGCAAGTTGGGGTAGGCTAGAGATGAAACCCAAAAGAGACGAGAAACAGGGAGACACATAAAGGGACATAAAGGACACAAGACAAAAAGAGGTCACGGTTCAGGCACGTTGATTGCCAATCTCCAAGCGCTCCTGTCCATAGCTAAATCCTTGGAGATATTCCACTCCTTAAGATCTCTCTTAACGGACTCGTCCCAAGTTAGTTTAGGTCGACCTCTACCGCTCTTTACATTATCGGCCCGCTTTAGAACTCCACTACGCACCGGCGCCTCAGGAGGCCTCCGTTGGACATGTCCAAACCATCTCAACCGATGTTGAATCAATTTCTCCTCAATTGGTGCCACCCCAACCCTATCCCAGATATCGTCGTTCCGGACTCTATCCCTCCTTGTGTGCCCACAACACCAACGCAACATACGCATCTCTGCTACACTCAATTGCTGGACATGTCACCTTTTTGTAGGCCAACACTCAGCACCGTATAACATCGCCGGATGAATCGCCGTCCTATAGAACTTACCTTTCAGCTTCTGAGGCACCCTTTTGTCACAGAGAACGCCAGAAGCTTGATGCCATTTCAACCAGCCGGCTGAAATTCTATGCCTAACATCTTCATCAATGTCTCCATCCTTTTGTAGCATCGACCCTAAATACCAAAAAGTATCCTTCTTGGCCACCACTTGCCCATCGAGGCTAACGTCTCCCTCCTCGTGCCTAGTCGCGCTGAAATCGCACCTCATGTACTCGGTCTTAGTCCTACTAAGTCTAAACCCTTTTCGACTCTAACGTGTGCCTCCATAGTTCTAACTTCCTATTAACCCCCGCCCTAGTGTCGTCAACTAGCACCACATCATCAGCAAAGAGCATACACCAAGGAATATCACCTTGTATGTTCCTTGTGACCTCATCCATCACCAAAGTAAATAAATAAGGGCTCAAAGTTGACCCCTGATGCAGTCCTATTTTAATTGGAAAGTCACTGGTGTCGCCATCACATGTTCGGACAAACGTCACCACATCCCTGTACATATCCTTGATGAGAGTAACGTACTTAGTTGGGACTTTGTGCTTTTCCAAGGCCCACCACATGACATTTCTCGGTACTTTGTCATATGCCTTCTCGAGGTCAATAAAGACCATGTGCAAGTCCTTCTTCTGCTCCCTATATCTCTCCATCAATTGTCGTAATAAGAAAATCGCCTCCATGGTCGACCTACCAGGCATGAACCCAAACTGATTTTGGGTCACATGTGTCACTCTCCTTAGGCGATGCTCGATAACCCTCTCCCAGAGCTTCATCGTATGGCTCATCAACTTAATCCCACGGTAGTTAGTACAACTTTGAACGTCTCCCTTGTTCTTGAAGATAGGTACTAATATACTTCTCCTCCATTCTTCAGGCATCTTGTTAGACTGAAAAATAATATTAAAAAGCTTAGTTAACCATACTATCGCTCTGGCGCCTAGGTATCTCCACACCTCAATGGGGATACCATCAGGGCCCATCGCTTTACCTCCCTTCATTCTCTTCAAAGCCTCTCCGATATCTGCCTCCTGAATTCTCCTCACAAAGCGTCTGTTGGTATCGTCAAATGAGTCGTCCAAAACTGAGCTTGTGATAATTGTCTAAATTTTATTTATGAGTATAATGATTGGACAAGTATGATAAGTTCAAAACTTTTATTATCAAAATCATCTTTATGAGGGTTGTCATCAATTACCAAAAAGGGGGAGATTGAAAGTCCCTAGTTTGGTTTTGGCTAATTGATGAAACCTAGGACTAACCTTTGTATCTAAGTGGATGATTTAGATAAAGGTGGTCATTGAATATGAGACATGACATTGACTCATGTGACCAAGATGATGAAGACCAAGATGATGCTTGGCTCGATGGACCGGTTGTGAGGGTGAAGGGCAAGTCGAGGCTTCGAAGCGAGGGACCATGCGATGGTGAAGCTTGAGCAAGACTTGGCGCCGACGGACCGATGCAACGGTGAAGAGCAAGTAAAGTCAAGGTCGATGGATCGAGACGGTCATGTGATGATATGAAGTGGATCATATCTTTTGGAGAAACAAAATGGGCTCAAGGCAAAGGTATAACCATAGGGCCATTTTGTTTTGCACTCAAGACACCATAGAGGGTGTGAGTGGTTTAGGATCGATAGCCGAACTATTAAGAGGGGAAGTCTTATCGGTTATTTGATGCACGGGTGCCACTAGGTGAATTCATGAAGTGCATTGCATGTAGGGCCTAGTGAGCTAACTAGAAAACCTTTGAAAATGTTTATGAAAAGGCTAACACACGCGCACAAGGTGGTGATCACTTGTTGGTGTTGGCACATTTGCGAAGGCGATGAAGTTTGAGCAGTAGAGAGGGTTTAGGTCTCTCTCTCTCCCTCCCGCCGAGCTTGCGAGCGCGGGATTCAGGCGTTTTTGGGAACTTAAAATGCCTATTTTCCACTACGCCGGAAGTCAGAAAAGAAACGGAGGCGAACGGAGGTCACAGAGGTGACCGGACGCTGCACCGAACGCGGTCATGGTATGACCGGACGCGTCCGGTCAGTACAGCGCAGACGCGGGTGTTAGGGTTTGTAACCGGCGCGTCCGGTCACTCGCGGGACTGGCGCGTCCGGTCAGTCACCCAGAGGGAACTACGGTTCACGAGAAGGATCGGACGTGAGGTGCGTCCGGTCACACATGATCAGACGCGTCTGATCGTTGAAGGAGCTTACTGGACTCAAACCAGACGTGGGCACTGTCACGTCCGGTCGTTGCTTCGCGGGCGCGCGAGTCAGTGCGATCGGCGCGTCCGGTCGTTCGAAGCGGCGCGTCCGGTCGTTTGACGGGCGCGTTCGGTCGTTGCCTGGGGCGCGTCCGGTCGTTGGTTTGACCGTTGGGGTCAGTGACTGTTGGAGGATCGGACGCGGTTGAGCGCGTCTGGTCAGTTATGACCGGCGCGTCCGGTCATCACGAAAGGACCCAGTGAAGGGGTATAACGGCTCTATTTGGATGGGATGCTTATAAATACTTGTTGGCCGGCCCTTGGGGAGGTCTCTCGTGATTTCTAACATTCTTGTGCATCCTTTGAGATAGAGCATCTCCTCCCACTCATCTCTCTTGCTTGATTGCAAATCAAAAGTGAGATTGAGTGATCCCAAAGTGCATTGCATAGCTTGAGGGCATCTAGTGGCACTTGTGGGTGGTTTAGCTGGTGGATTTCTTATTACTCTTGGAGAGTACCGCTCCTAGCCGGCTTGGAGATTGTTGGAGGCGTTGGCAAGAGAAGGAGATTGTTCTTGGCCACCACCGGTTAATTGTAAGAGGTTCTTGTGCTTTCCTCTGCGGAGCGCCAAAAGCAACTCTAGTGGATTGCGCGTGTCATTGAGTTACCTCACTTGAGAGTGGTGTCTTGTGGTGCCTTGCGGGGCGTGCCTTGAGGGGCAAGTGACTTGAGGGTCACACCGAGAAACCATCTAAGTGTTGGTCGACACAACCGGTGACGTAGCTTGTCGGTGCACAAGTGAACACCGGGTGAACAAAAATATTGTGTCTCTTGTCTCCCGATGATTGGTCTTCATATTGTGTTGTTGTCAATATTGATTGGTTGTATATTATCTTGGTGATTGGCAACATCTTCACTCCACCGTCGGTATAAGATTCACAATCCTATCTCTTGCTTTTACATTTACTAGATTATCTTGTGTACCTCTAGTGGTAGCCTTTGCTAGTAGTTGTTAGCTTGCTCACTGGTGTAAAATTAGTGATATAACCCTTGTGTGAACTAGAGATCATAATCTACTAGACTTGTGGATAGGAGGCTTGCATCACAACCATAGGCTAAGCAAAACTTGCTTTGCGCCGTTTGTTATTCTAACAAGGTTGCTTAGTGGTTTTTGTAGAATTTTTATAGGCTATTCACCCCCCTCTAGCCATCTAGGACCTTACACAACCTCAGTTATTTTAGCGCATATAAGTCATGAATTTGGCCCATTGAGACATCCACTATATTTCTAGTAGATTGTCTTTGTTGTAATGATGCTAATAATGTTTGTTAGCATGTTTGTAACTTATTAGAAGCTTAGAATGATTTTATTTTTGCATGTGACTATTTGATATTTTTAGGTAATTTTCGGGTATGCTATCGGGTACGGGTTACCCGTCGGGTGAGAATTACCCGGGGTACGGGTATGGAACTATTTTTTTACCCTCATGCGGGTACGGGTAACCCAACAGATAAAAATTTGCGGGTGCGGGTACGGGTACGGGTGGGCACTACACGTCGGGTACATACCCGTTGCCATCTTGAGGAGCAGCCAGTATCGTGATATTTAGGGTGGATCGCGTGTAGACATTCCCTGGGGATGTAGGCATCTGTGATATTGCGTGTTCGTCTCGGTAAATTCATTCGACGCTTTCGCGCGTGGAGATTAATGGACGGTTTTGTCGCTATGAGAGCTAAATTCTAACTGTGTCATCTTCATTATCCCAAGATAAATGTGTGCTCGGCCTCCACCAAGTTCCATGACGCCATCCTCCTCCTCAAATTTGCTAACACCATCTTCATTGTCCTCTTCTCCGCATGTTTTCTTGCACTCGTTATGTGAGCAATACAGGTCGCCTGTGGCTGTTCAGAACGGATGGTCCCTAGAGTATCAAGCCCCAACTCGTCATTCACTGCTGCATGGTCCATAGGCGCCAAGCCACTTGCTCTTCACTGCTTAGAGCATCTCCAACAGGATCCCCTACTTGACCCCTACTCTAGATTTAGGTAGTGCAGGTCAAAAAACCAACTCCAACAGGCCTCCTACTAGACCCTCCACATTTGTTGGCCTCCTACTTTTCCCTCTCCACCCTCTACTTCTGTTGGCCTCCTACTCCCTACCGTGCAAAATCTGGATGAGAGAGGAAAACAAAAGAGCCCCACGCGTTATTGATTACTAAAATGAATTTGAGTAGTATGGTTTCGGTAGTATTGCTGGAGTTGGAAGCAAAATATGAGTAGTCTCAAAATAGGTGGCTTTCTAAATAGAGAAGTAGGTGTATTTTAGATAGTATTGTTGGAGATGCTCTTAGCCGCTGGCTGGCATATCGCATCTATATACTACACCTACACATCAAGAGACAGGAGACATATTCCTCCAATACCTTTCGATTAGCCAAAGCAATCATACACACATTCAACATATTATGCACCACCAAAAGCTTCAAATCTCTCTAACACGCATACACGTGTCAATCATTCATCATACATATAGAGCAAACCAATACAAATCTCAACTTAGTGTCCCTCACAAACTTACACCCACGGGAAACAAGAATTATTTATCAGGTTTCCTTTCAAAGCCAAATACAGAGATAACAGGGCATGCATGGCACATAGAGTAAATTAAACTGCCAAAGTAGTGCGCATTGACATGGGCACATCAAGCCTCTAGCCGCGAACCAAATCCTTTACACATGTCACTAGTGATGAGAGCATCCCATAACGTTCAGACTCATCACGACAACTGGTTAAGATTATGTACTTTTCCAGGTTTGCCATGTCGATTATGGCGGTCTCGAGTTTCTCAAGAAAGTTCACCTGGCAAAAACACTCGATGTAATGGCAGTTGATCTCCATCATCCACGTAGCGAACTTGGTAGCGGCCTTCATGATCATCAGGAAAACAATATCCTCTCTGTCCTTAGAACTATTTCTAGAAAATCTGTCCATACAAATATCAACTATCTCCTTCAGCTTGTTTACAAACACATGATCCTCCTCTGGAATCCCCTTGATTGCAGCAGCAAAAGCGTCTGCATGAATGGCAAGATTGACACAAATCTGGACGGTAAGGTCTAATAAGCCTCCAAGAAGTTTCCAAGTGTCGGCATCAACGTCGTTTGTGCATTGAGTGTTGCCTATAACTTTCAGTACCTAACAGCAAAGAAAGAATAACATTTATATAAGTACTGGCTAACAGAATCATATTTATCTGGCATTAATCCGGTGATTAACATTCTCCACGACAAACAATATTAACAATAAGAAATACAGCATGGGATAATTGAAAATTTGTAGGATCGGAAAGATGAGTCTGAATCTTTTCATATAGAACCCAGGCACTGAAGTGCAAAAATCTATCAAGAAATTAAATTCTTATGTACTTACTGTGGACAATGCAGTGGAGATTGGTCTGAGTCGGTCCCTGTCCCTGTCTTGAGCTGTTCTAGAATTTGCACAGAGTTGTGCTAACAATTGTGCCGTCACAACTCTGTCCTTCTTGGGGTTTTTTTTATCATCTGTTAAGATTGTGACCATCTGCTGAAGATCTGGGCACTCAACTTGGCCCAAAACAAGCCCTTTTCGTTCTTTTGGCAGTCGATGACCCAAAGTAAGGCTTGTTAGCATTTTCACCGCTTGCATCTTTAAGTCTGTGTGGCTACTGTTTCTCAAGATGAAAAGCATGTGGCCAACCGTTGTGCTATTATCCAATAGATACCAGCATAGTTCTGTACTGCTTTTAGCTGTCCCGCTGGTAAGCTTGGCCAACACGCCTAAGGATTCTCTCACAATCTCAACTGTTGCATCTTCATTATTGTTGACAACGACTACACGCAGCCCATGAGTAAGTGATGCTATTACCTTGGACACAAGGTCCTTGGTGTTATACATCTCTGTGCAGTTCTCTGGGTCCTCAGCGAGCTTGCAAAGAATCTGAAGGCTATGAACAATAAGAGACGACATGTCCCTTTTAATGCTGACTACGATTTCTCCAGTGTTGTGGCTTGTCTGTGCTGCTTTTGTCATGAATCTAGCATCAAGTAGAGACGAAAAGGAGTTGGATGCTCCAGGTATGTTAGCTAGATACAGATTTTTTTGATATAGCCTTTATGATTTCTGCTGCATGTATCCGGGTATCTAGTTTATAGGGGCTTTTTGAGCTTAACAACCGAATCAACCTGCAAACCAACTGCTCAGAAGAACAAATCTGCTTAGTCGCTCCATCTCTACGTTCTTCCCTCTTAATCACATTGTGTAGAACTAAAACTGCATCTTTGTGGTCATTATCTTGTTCAGATTGCAGCAATTCTTCTGCAAAAGTGACCAGAGTCCTGTTCATGGTGCTAACAACGCCCTTTTCGATGCAAATGTCGAGTGTGCGAGCAATATATCTATCAGTTGTTATCTTCTTCTCTTCCCCTGTGAAGTACAAATTTTCAGCTTGTGTTGAACGACTCATAGCAACAACCAGCCACATGACGAACAATGCGCCTTGAGTGAGGACCAGGGCGTAGAACAAGATGAGCGCTGGCAACAAATTGCCATTTCTGGATGGAGCATTTGAGCCTACATAACCATGCCTACCAATGCTTATTTGCAGACGCCAGATTGACAGCGTCATGCAGGCCGATGCTGCGAAAATGGGAGTAAGAGCAACCAGTGCTGGCCCCATTGTGATTAGTCCTACAAAACCGGTGGTCGCACTTCTGACCTGCAAAGTTTTCCTTCTCAAGAAAGCTGCCGGAACATCGACGAAGAATTTGGCCTCAGGCGCCGAGTTGTAGCCGACGATTCTGCCAACGAACGTTTAGTTAGCCCGTGTTTGTGTGCACGGTGGCAAATGCAATGTACGCATTCAAGGACATCATGGGACGATTAGATTTATTAATTTGTACTCCTATTTGTTTGGAAAAAATGGTTTCAAAAGCTTATTGTTTTGAGGGGAAAAACTTCACAATAATTGGAGGTATAAATATAGATATAGATAGATAAATTTTGCCTCTTTGTATGGGTGCTCCACTTCCGCTACTGAAAAAAGGCTGTTGCTGATACTGATGCTGATTTGCTATGAGAGAAAAATATTTTTCCATGGCTAAAAAGCATTGCTGATAACTTCAAGCGAACAGGGCAATAGATATAGATTTGGTTCCAAAGTCCATACGTATATACCAACTATCTTATTATCTATTCTATATTATAATTGGAGACAGAAGACTCGATTCTAACGAGTCTGTTGGAAAAAAAATATAATCGTATAAATTCTTAAAAAATCTAGGAACATCCGGTCATCAATCCTCAAACAACAATAGCCCTATTACAACTATTTGTTTTCTTTAAAACTTACCCACCATCAAATAATTATGAAATAAAACATAAACCCCATAAACCTATATCTAAATCACACGTAATAGAGTTTTTTTATTGGTGCCATTTCAATTTCATGGATTTATAAAATATTATTATTATTCACCTATTTTGAAATATTCCATGCTATACATCCAGGCCTTAGACCTAGTTCCATGCGTTCATGGCATACGAGTATTTTTGTATGGACAATATTGGCCATCACCAAGCTAGCCCAAGGTTGTGCCTTGCATTGGACAAGGTGCAGCCGTCGTAACTGTGCTTGCGCCTGCGCTGCCGACACGTGCTAGCCAAGGTGCCGTTGCAGGATGAGATCAGGCCCTAGTTTAGATTGAAGATTTTTTCAACTTGATGAATAGTACCACTTTCGTCTTATTTGACAAATATTGTCCAATCGTAGACCAACTAGGCTCAAAAGATTCATCTCGTGATTTTGAACTAAACTGTGTAATTAGATATTTTTTTACCTACATTTAGTACTCCATGCAAGCGGCTAAAAATTGATGTGATGGAGAGAGAGTGAAAAAACTTGGAATTTTGAGGTGATCTAAACATGGGGCAGGGGGCGAAGAGATGGTGACGAAAGAGACGAGAGGTACAAAGGAAGCGATTGTAGAGAAGGAAGGTTGAGTTAGGGTGTAGTTTTTAGGCCATTTTGGGCAGCTATTTAATCGGGCTGAGCCGAGCTTCTAAGAGCGGTCCGGGGATGATACGTTGAACAGTTTGGCACGGACCATAGTTCACCTAGACGGTCTTTAAACACTACATGATGGTATATTGTTTCTGCTTAATTGACTGTTTATCTGGCTTAAATAGCCATTTTGTCCATTTAATAAGTATAATGGCTAAACAATAAGTGACTGACTGTTTATCATTTATCGTTAATGATAGCACTGGCACAAACACGGTAGACATTACGCTATGCCTAGGCCGGGCCAAAACAGCAGGCCATCGGCTGGCTCATGGGCCTTAGGGGTCTGTTTGGACACATATATACTATTTATTCCCTAAAAAAGCATATATACTATTTATTATGAGTGTTTTTTTTATATATGGTCAAATAGGTTGGGGACAACATTCTTGAGTTGAGTTGCCTTGGATCCTGTTTATGTGATCATTATTATGGTCTATACAATCAAAAAATCTACGGCCTCGTCTGGTAGGGATTTTGGGCTATTTTTGTTTTTACCAAACGGTACTTTTACAAACTGCTTCACCATTGAAGTCATGGTAAGCTCACTCCCACATGTGATGTATACGAAGTTAAGCTGAAAACTCCAGCACAGCCCAGGTGGGGTGGGGGGGGGTACCCGAGGCTGCCAGGGAGCGCACGACACGGGAGAGGCACATGTGGGAGTTTTCCCCCACCTTGCCCACGCGGGTCCTCAGCATATGGAGTCGACCCCACCGGCACGACAACACCACCCTGCAGACTAGTGGACTTACCCTACGGCCTAACTTCGTCACCAAGGAGGACAGCCCGGGAAACGTGGTTGTTGTCTCGTTGAGGAGGTTGACTAGTACGGTTGGTATGGTTGTATGCTTCCATGGATGTGAACTAATGTAGTCCTAGATTCCTAAAGACTCCAAACCTATTAGTCGTTTTCTAACAAATTACCGGAGGCAACGGTCTAGTAGAGTTCTAGCCTGCATCGAGGCAAAGGACAAATCAATAGAGAAACGTAGTTGGCTTTGCAGGTCGGTACACTATTTAGGGTACCGTCACTCCAACAAAGAAATTCCAGTACGTATATGTACGCAAACGGTAGCCTTTTCCAACTAGTTGTCACATTTATCCTTTGCGTACTGGGCCGATAATTTGGAGTTTTCCTCATAATTTTTAGTCTCTATCACATCGGATGTTTGACACTAATTTGGAGTATTAAATATAGACTAATTGCGAAACTAAATGCACAGATTGAGAAATCATTTTTGCGAGACGAATCTATTAAGCCTAATTAGTCTATGATTTGATAATGTGGTGCTACAGTAAACATGTGCTAATGACAGATTAATTAGGCTTAATAAATTCGTCTCGTGGATTACTGACAACTTCTGTAATTTATTTTATTATTACTATCCAAATATTCAATGTGACACTTCTTAAACTTTAGTCGCTTGATCCAACACCCTCAAAATAAAGGAACAGAACATAAAATAGTGCAATCGGCAATGCCTGTCGGTTGGCCACTAGCCGACTAGGCCTATCGGTCGCGCAGCTGGGGATAGGAACCACGTAGGCCTATCGGCACCTGAGCTACCGACACGTTGTTGTCGGCGGCTGGGTTACCGACAGGGTGGCTGACCTTAGGAATAGATCTCCTCGCATGCAAGACTCACTTTCCTGTATATCTACAGTGCTGCCACTTCATCCATTCGATTCTAGGCCCACCCTTCCGATGCGTGACACGTGCCCACGCTCGCCTCGAAGAGCCCGGACTCTCCTTCTCGCACCTGCCGTCCCTACTCTCGCACCTCCCCACCGACACGGCAATAATGGACCTGGGAATCCCTGTCTCGACAGCATCCGCTTCTCCCTGCGCCTCCGTCGGCAGTACTGTAGGATGGACCACATGCTGCGTTGGTAAAGTGTCGCACTCCACTATTACATTACTATCATGCTGACTTTTTATTATCCTATCAATAATCTGGTAAGTGAAGTTGTTATTGTATCTTACTCGTGTCTCATGTCTTGCATAGTATCACAATGCAAGTCCTTATGTATATGTCTGTTTTTCTTAAATTCATTTGAGTCTTTCTTATATTATATATGACTCGAAGTTTGCTTCGCAAAACCACTCTACATGACAGAGACTTCTAGCCGTATCGACAGAAACATCTGAACACCAGCAGGTAACCCCGCGCGGGTATGAGAATGACTATATGCTCGATATACAACATATTTAGATGCAGTGAGAAATGCGGTATATATCAGTCAATTATGATTCAAACATTGTCCCTCCATTTCAACACGTTGCGCGGGCTACAAATGCAGAAGGAAAAAAGTAGTCCTGTTTGCATAATAGCATATAAGCCGATACAAATGTGTGTTATGTCCTTGCATACCCAGGCCCAAATAAAGTATGCGTACAAAGGTACTTTAGCAAACATAGTGTTGTTGGGTATAAATAGCACAACCAAAATAGGTAAACTCTCGTTAAGCTGCTCAAATTTGCTTCCCTTATCATTTTAAAGAAGCGTGAAGGCGTGAAGCACACATGGTGGAAGGTTGTTGTGACGACGAAGCCAAGTGGCTGGAGCTATGACAGCCATAAGCCTTTGATAAGTTGACGGATGAAGCTTGGCACACTCTGTTCATAAGGAAGATCAAGTTATGAATTCGGAGACGCGAAAGAGAAAACTACAGCAATAGTGCAGAGATGAGTATTCAGTAAGAGCCTAAGGCTACATGATTATGACAAAGCACATCGCAAAAGCCACAAACTTTGCATAATGATGGAATAGACATAATAAAGCCCTTCTTGTCAATGATGTAGTGTTTTGAAACCTTAAATTTGTGAACTAAAGATGAGATAGTGCCAACTGTATGATCACCTAAAAATACAATTGAAATAAGGGAGTATTTAATGGGGCCATGCGCTTTATTATGGAGCAAAATATTCTAAGGTCAAATATCCGTTTTCGTATTCACCCTATGCAAGAAGAATGGCAAATGTTTCAAATTAGAAGCGGCCATGACGAAATTTTCAACAAAGGTGTAACATTATGTACCAAACAATATTGGCTACCTTGCTTTGGTTATAATATTATGCACCCCCACCCCCCCACCCCCCCTCCCTCCCCTTCCCCCCAAAACCCGCTGCCAAGCTGGAAACATAGCACCTGTTAGGTGAACAGAAGCAGCACAGAGTCAAAATTAATGGGTAAAATAATGAAATGGTTGAATTTTTTTATGAGATCAATCTATATGAACGGCTTCACGTTGTTTGTATTTTCGTGGCTGCTTTCAAAGAACAGATTGCCGACTTGTATAGCATTTTTATTATAGTATGGTGGTACATACAGGGGAAGCTTCACATAAATCTATAAGCTAAGAAGAATTTTAGGCCATGGAAACTGTAATTAGACAATGATGGGAGCGTAAGAAATTATAGAATCGAAAGAATATTGGGGAGAAAAGAGAGATCTGTTTTAGTTGAGCTCACTCAATCAACAATTCTCCGCATGGCCATGACCATGTGGAAAGTCGTTGTTGTAAGTAGATAATGACCTGACAATTAATAACAAGGGCAACCAATGTGCATCATGTAAAATCAAATCTATGGAGGAAAAGTTTGGTAACACAAAACAATCGTTGTGCTCATCGTTGGGGTACAACTGAACTCAAGAGTAATAAAACACATCACCTTTTTTTTTGCAGGAATAATATTTTTGTAAACCCCTGGGCAAGTCTGTTGCATTAACTGGTAAGTGGTGACTAACCTTGGCGTCAACCATCTAAACTGCCTTTGGCTTCGAGCATGAAAACTGTTTTTCTGGCAGTCCATAATATCACTGAGTGGTTTAAAGGATTTGTGTGCCTAATCCTTTGCTGCCTGTTTGTGCGGATCAAAAATTAAAAGGAATATTGAACAGTAAAAAATGTAAAATTTTTAGTTAACAGGCATAATATAGTACCGGGCAAGCATGGAAATACCTTTTTTTAGTTAACAGGCATAATACAATACCTGCCAAGCATGGAAATGGATTTGTTTTTGTTAACAGGAGGCGAGTACATGATTTTTTTTAAAATAGAAGGCTCTATAGAATTGCTATTCACATATAACTGCATATATACTGGATTGGCATCTGCATATTATAACGGAACCGTCTAAATTATAAGAGCACAAGTACAAAAACAATCACCGAAGTGATCAAATTCTCGCACTTGAGCCCATATAACTCCGGTAGTCCAATGAAATCACGAGGGATTTCAAACCAACCAATATACAAGCCAAGATCATAGTGATTCAACATAACAAGTCACATGTCATAACTATTTCACAAGTAAATCAATTTACATCGGAGTTCAACAAAGTTATTACAACTTACATTGAAAAGTAGCGGAAGCAAAGTAATTTGAAACTAACATTAATCTTATTTCAAATACATGCCAGTACCACGGTCGACTTCCAACAAAAGCATTAGAGATAAGATAACTTAGACGGATCACGCCCGTGATCACACTCCGCCTCTACGGCAGGAGCCAACCAACTCTTGCAGTAGCCATGATACTTCACAACCTGCAACAAGTGGGGATAAAACCCTGAGTATAAGAAGGTACTCAGCTAGACTTACCCGTCAGAAACCAGAAATAAGGTGACACCAAGGATCATGCAAGGCTGATATAAAGTGGGCTAGCTTAACAACAATTTGCATAAAAGCTTAATATGGATAAGTAATCATTAATGCTTAAGCATCAAGTTAATTATCATTAACCTGTCATCTATATTTGAACCTGTACTAGAGCACTCACTTTATTAGGAGCAAACAATATTAACCATAGCAGGGATAAATTGGGGCAACCTTTCCATCGTTATCCAATTAACCATCCGTTCAATTTAATGGAATCTACGTTGCCGCTGCTCAAGTCAAGTGCTCACTAACCGGGAGCGACGGCGATTCGAATCGAATTCCTATCCAGCTGGAGGGGTATTTCTAACACTCACCGTGCAGACCCCTGCCAGGGTCGCACAGGCCACCTTTTCATATGATTCAGGAATCACGGGTCCGAATGATGTCGCGACCCCAAGGGCGACACTCTGCCAGGTGATAGGGACTCTAACCCCCCTTGGTCTCACGCCAATGTCCCCAAGCACATCCTTTCTCTCCTCCAAGAAGCAACCTACCATTCGATTCCCGGCCTAAATCACATTACTCGGCTTCGCGGTCGGAACGACTTATCCGACCAACTAAGTGTTAGACTGCGTTCAACATGACTCAAGGACGTACAGCGAATCGGTCCTTAAACGACTCAGACGGGGATAGATTCACACCCAAGACCTCTATGCCTTATCGCTTCACTATCATCATCCCGCCCGGTCTCATTTCATTTTATTAACACATGGTTCCTTTCCACGATAGCAAATATAGCCAACCGTGCCATATATGAATATCCCTACATCTCGCAGGTGATAGAAAATCACCTGACTTCTACCGCTTAAAGCAGGGCTAAGCATCTACTCGATCCTAGTCTATGTAGGATTCAGGGATTCATATATCTGGACAAGGAATGATATAATGCAGCAAGGTTTTCAACCAACTCCTACCACTTAATGCAACAATACTTATAACATAAATATAATTAATTACTTTGAAGGTAGGAGGCTTATAATGTTCCGGAGCTTGCCTGGGATCCGACTCAAGTTAGAGTTTGTCAGAAGAACTCGCTTGGCGAGCATTTCCCTTCGGGATGGATCCACCAACTCCATCTTCGGGTTTGGCTCCACATCAGGTCCTTCACGCGTTTCTGCTAAGGAACCTATATGAGGTGTAACCATGCATATGTATGAATACATAGAAATGCAATAAATAAAGTAATCATACAAGCATACCACAGTTCACGTAAGCACCTAGAGCTAATTAACTTAATCCTCATTAAGGCATAACATAGAAGAGGGCAAGTACATCAATCAAGGCACAAGTCTCATAAGATTACAGGGTACCAATCCAAGTATCAAGTAGTGACACCAACATACTTATGTAACTCCAACTGTACTTAACAGAAAAGCTCAGATTTGCAATCAGCATGAACAGTCAGAGATAACATCATTCCAGAAGTTACACAATTCCAAATGACATGCAAGAGGATAATCTGGAAAGCTTATGAAATTCTCTACATTTAATTTATATTCATCACAGCGTGATTCCAAAGTTTAACATGTCGAATTTACACAAACACAGAAACTGGTCTAACAAGACAGAGAGCAAGCAATTATGTAACCCAACTTTCAACAGCTATAACTCCTAAACTAAATGGCCAAATGCCACCAAATTTTAACAGCAGCTAGATATATAAATTATCTATAACTTTTGTATAAACAAAGTTTACAACAAAGCACATTATCATGAAGAACTTTGCTAAGTTTCCAGATCTGTCTAGAAACCTCATTTGCAAGAAATAATTATTAACTTATGTTGTAAACATATAATTGGACAAAATCAACTTTACCAACATGTCACACATGACCAATGAACACCATAAAACATAGTGTCCATTCCTAAATAAATTCTTTTAATGCATTTTCTTAATTAATTTAGATAATTAGGTGGAATTATGAACACCTACCAAAAGTGCACAATAAATTCTACAAAAATTACAGTGGCCCATATATTCTCTCAATAGTCTACTGTCCAAATTTCAAGTCATTTGGACATGTATATCAACCCCTATGAAAAAGACAAATGGATATTGCAATAAATCATGTGAGAGCAAGATACACTAATAACTCACTCATATAGCAGCTAAAATTCATGAAATTATTACCACACATCAAACATGACATGGGTAGCATGCCATAAAAATTTCCCTTCATTTAGAGCTCTAAATTTGCAGTTATGAAAATGACAAATGCGACTAGCATTGAAAACCTAATCTGAAAAATCCATTTTTACAGCAAAAACATTAAACTAAAACATGCCATATTATAGATCCACTGCATAGATAATTTCACAAGGATTCCAAAAAGTCCTCATTTGCTATTTTACTAATTTTCTATGTTTTACTATGAATTTTCAAAAATAAGCAAAAACTACCACAAATCAGTCCTTATGGCACTATTCATATGAGTCTATGACATTGCATTTAGGCCCCTTCATTTTCTCGAATTCTGACTCGAGGTCCTCGACGGGAATTACAGAGGAGAGGTCGCCGGAGCTCTCGGTTGAGGCCGGAAGAGGGCTCGCCGGCGGCGTTGGAGTGGTGTGGAAGCATCTCCATCACCGGGAGCATCCACCGGTGCTCGTGGCTTGGCCCGAGATGGCCCGAGGTGGTTCGGCCACGTGCGCCGGCGGCTTACAGCCGTGCGGCATGGCGGCGGCGGCGCTCTGGCGATGCTTGGCCCGGGCAAGCATGTGCGTGAGGTGGATAACGATGAGGCGAAGGCGATAGTGCACTCGGCTGTGTCTGCGGTGGTTAGGAACGGCGGAATGGCAGTGGCGGCTCGGAGTTTTGCTCGGCCATGGCGGCGGCTGGCAGCAGCCTGCTGCGCCCAGCCTGGTCGGCCGGCTGTGGCGGCCAGCGGCAACCAACGGCGGTGACAGCTCGAGGATGCAGCGAGATGGGAGGAGCAGTGAGCGGTGGTGGCTGCAAAGGAGGAGCAGCGCAGCAGCAGCTCGGGGCGGCCATGGATGTGGCAAGCACAAGGAAGAGAAAAAGAGACCGAATGAATAGGAAGCAGAGGGCGTTGGTTTTCTACTTCGTCTCGACGACGCGTGGGCGCGAGGTGGCGAGCGCTTGGGCAAGGTAAGAGCCACGCGGCGTACACGAACTGAGGCCGGTCGGCCATGAGAGTCTCAGGCGTTTCAAAAATCTGAATGACTAACCAATACCACCGCAAAAGTTCGACTGAAAACACCATTTTCGTCCCCCACTACCTCCTAATCCGGTTGTCTATTGATTTTGGCACAAGAGAAAAAGTTATAGAGCTTTGCGAGGGGAACAACATTGATTTAAGGATCCAGAGCTAAATCGGCCTAGATTGAGAGATATTGAGTTCCAAAGGAGGGTACCCCGAAACTAAATCCTGCAGCTTAGTTTCAATCGACTGAAACTGCCATCTTCTCCACCTCATAACTCATAAACCGTTTGATTATTTGATCAACCGATTTCACCAATACGTAGAGCTATAAGAGCACTCCAACTTTGACTAAAGAATTTTGGCCAGATTCCAAATGGTTTGCAAACTACAATTCTCTAAAGATAGGTACATGGAAACGAAATCCAGAAATTCAGTCATCCCAGACTTAGCTGATTTTCGAATCCTGAAAACAGCACTGGATTCGATTTTGTGAGCTAGATTTGACTAATCTAGAAACTGAGCTAACTCTGTCCCATATAATAGACTTTGTTCCTCATGATATGTACTACAACTTTTATTAAAGAGACTTTTACTAGATCAGCATGATTAGGAAGACACCAGGCTCCAAAGATGGGTACCCAAAACTGAATTCAGACTTGAAAATATTTTCTGCTCTTCAAGAATAGCAGCTACTTCTTGGCTCTGTAACTCAGAATCCAACCCGAATCTCGAGGTGAGCCAATTGACAAAGTTGGAGCTTAATAAATTCTCTACAACTTTGTTAATATGAGCTACGACCAGATCAGCATAGTTTGAGAGATAATGAGCAAGAACAGAATCTGTTTTGAGGAAACATTGGAATTTCAGTAGAACAGAAAATTGGACTTTTGAGGGACTTAGAGGCTGAATCATGAGATGAGTCTATTGACAAAGTTGGAGCTTATAAAATTTTTCACAACTTTGTTATAGTTGACTTGCACAGATTCAAACCCTAAGTTGGAGATTCAGAAGGATCAGTTTAGATCACTCCACTAATCAACTTGGAAAACAGCACTTGGGTGCTTAATTAGCATAACCACCCAACATGAGAAATGTTCCAAAAGACTAATTAAGTACTCCTAAGGTGTTTACAAACACTCATGGCCATCACTTGCATTAGTACAAAGCAATGTTTCATTGTTTCCGAAACATGTTTCAGTTATAGTCCAAACAAGCATATAACTTATCATTTCATGTGACTTTTTGATTCCAAACTTCATGAAACTTTTCCAGGGATCAATATAGATAGGTACTAAGGTGAGACACATGAATATATTATAATAACACTACCCAAGCATATAATTTGAAAAGGGCCTATATGTAAAGCAATGGTGCAACATCCAACTTTAGGTTAGACTCACCTCTATAGGTTGACCTTGACATTGTCATCTGCACTTAATCTGTCATGTTTGAACTCAAACCCACTGCTTAATAGGGACAAACACCTGGGGTGTTACAGCCCTCCCCCCTTAAAAGAATCGCGTTCCGAGATTCGGAATGGAAGACCTTTTTAAGGAAGAGAGGCACGTTATCTAGTTCCCATCATCTGCTATAGCATTCGGCTACAAAGCTTTGATATTGGTGGAACTAATTTGGTCAAGGCATTTTCTGATACTTACTCTTCATGGTAAAATTTATCTGAAGAATTTCCTTCATTGACTTCCATGAAGCATTGTTACTTTGGGAGGAATCCCAGATAGCACAGTACTACATTCTCAATGTACGGAGATCATTTGGTCCCTGAGCGACCACTCACAAGTATCTGATTCTTTAATGAACATAACATGGTCCGTATGAACTTTACACTAGACCGAAATCTTCAGAAGTATACTCGTTGAAATGACTCTATGTTCACAAAGTTTAAAATGTAGCCCTCTACCAGAATGGCTTGAGCGCAACCTTCCAAATGGGGTGAGATCATAGATGACAAACATACTCTGAGGCTATATGATACTGACTAACTAATAGACAGGGTCTATGTTGGTCGTAAATGTTCAATCCTTCCGATATCAACTAATGGAAAACTACTTAAGGTTCCATGTGTGCAGTTCTCTTTCTCTGATGACAACACGGTATTATCTGAGTTTATTGAGGGATTAGTGAATGTGATAGCTGACTCTGTCGGCTTCGTATTTCTGCCAACAGCTATCTAAAAGATTCTTTTATCTAAAGACAACAGTTATCTGAGTTGAAGCAGATGCAACCTCTTGGGTAAAAACATTTATAAGGTACTAAGGTATGTCATCATTGGAAAATTAGTACCAAAGCAAAATGTAGTGAGGCCTTAAGGACAACAAAAGTTGTAATATTTACTAAACCGCGGAAAGTAGTCTACCACCAAACGATTGAGTAAAATTTTCCTGGGTGACTTAGTTGTACTGTAAGTTGAGTTGACTTGCAGCATAACAACTTTGTCAGGCCAACTTTCACATTGAGGCTTCCTTTTTAGGATCAAACAGCAGCTCGAAGATGGAAAATTTGTTGTTTGACACTTTTCAAATTGCTTTTGACCTGCGATGATATAAATTGATTTGCAGAACACCAAGGCTGCTCGTACATTGGGGATACGAGAAAGCAAAAGCAAATGAAAGAGTGTAAACTAGTATCTGTGAGACCTCAAAAGGGCCATCCAACAGCAGATCTCGACTATTAATTTTCATACCAATCCGAGGATGCACACGCTTTGAACTTGCAGGTTACTTTTGCAGGGCAAAACACATACTCTGCCTGGAGAACATTTCTACAAGGATAAGGAACTGCTTCTAAATAGTCCTCAATACTTCATCCAATAGAGTCATGAACAAACCGTTTGTGGTACCTAAGGACACAAGGATGCTAATGGAAACTAGGGCATGCTTTCTCTAATTCTTCACTTTAGCTGATAGAACACCTTGCACTATCTGTGGGATTGTCCAAGATTGAATTGACTTGATCACAATAATCGTGGATGACGCAGAACAAATGGTTGCCATCGAAGTTAACAGATAAGGAGTCACACCAGAGATTAAGCCTGGGCATATTACCCGAACCCAAAATACCCGGACCCGGAACCGAAGTACCCGAACCCGCACTACCCGATATCTTGTTCGGATAGTAAATCCTGTTACCCGAATTTATATTGGGTAATTCGGGTAACTACGCCCGATACCCGAACTACCCGTAATAGGAATGTGTCCCCTGAAATCGTGAAGTCACGAACTGGCCGTGGCCAAGCATTCTGCATTGCCATGGTCAAAGCCCAACAAACCAAACTATATGTAATATTAAATTTGTGATTGTGTTGTGCATTTACAGAGTGGATAGAAGAATTTGGCGGCAACGGAAAAAAGAATGAGCAGACATCTGTGACTGTCGGCACCCCCAACTCCAAGTCACAAACACCAAGCAGTAATGTTCAGGCCTCAACTACGGCTCATCCGAAACCTTAAAGGTATGTCAAGTATGTTTCAGTATGCTTTTCAAATATGCTGTTGTGTGTTGTGCCCAGATTTGAACCATCATTTTTTTATTGCACTTGCACAGTATGGAGGATGGGAACTGGATTGCTGCCACTGGAGTGGAGAACTGACGTGTGGACTCTGAACCATCATTTTGTTCTTTGTGTGATGCAATGGCACTTGGCAGGCAACAGGCTTCACGTCTTGAACTGTTGAATTTGTGCTTTTCTATCTTGTCGAGCACACTGTGTAGTGTGGCTGTGTCTTTGACTCTGTGAATCTGTCGTGGTTTGCACTTACATGTCGCATTTGCACAAGACTATTAAGTATCTATCCAGTTAATTTGAACTTATCAGTTATTAATTAATCTGTCCAGTACTAGTTCTATGCAAAATTCTACGTTGTTTGAGTGTGTACTGTGATTCTATATATTTCGGGTAAATCGGGTATACCCGAATCCGAACCCGAATTTGCGGGTACCCAAATTTACGGGTAGCGTTTTTTCAGGGCTGTTATCGGGTAACAAATCTCATTACCCGAATTTTTCAAAACCCGAATTACCCGACCCGAACTAATCGGGTAACCCGAACGCCCAGACTTACCAGAGATGGTTGATTTTAACGGTATGGTCATTATGCATACAAAGGTTAAAACTTGCTTAATGTGATGATCGAGTCTTATCCAACGGATGACTTGTCCAGTAGTAAGTGTTGTATGTTCTTTTTATCCAACAGGAATGAGATACGTTGCTCACTAGATGACGTTTGTCAATACTGGGACAACTAAGTAGAGTCACATGTCTACCACCTATTGCAGTCTGTTAATGTTTATGTCAGTAACCTATTCTTAAAAGGTTATCCTCTTAGCAACTTCAGAAGGAAACTCCACTACTTTCAGTCTAAGATATGGATCTTATAATATGATATGGAGAGATAACCAAGGAAGGAACACGAGAAAATAACACATCGTCTGTCGTTTGATAATGGATCATGACTAAAAACCGTGATACCAGCGCGTGTCAAGCAGCCAACCATGTGTCTGCAGCCACATGAGGCCCTTGGTTTCGTCGTGGCACCATCAGCGGCTACTCATAACACCATTACTAAACGCACAACGAAAGTGAAATTTCAAGTGGCACCAATGGGTTGTAAGAACAAGCGTCATATAAGGAGGGATAGCAAGTAAAGGTAGTCACAAGGTTTAGAATCAACAGGGAGGTATCCATAGATCAAAACACAGCACAAGAGAACATAGCTCAATTGTCGAAGGTGACTAAGCACGAGATTTTTGCTTGATTCCACTCAGGCCTAGCGTTCACCAAAGTGAGGACAAACTGAAAGATTACCACAAGATCTGGTCATATTAGACAACAACATGAGATTAAGACTGGTAACCATCCCGAGACTTGGGAAGGATGGGAATGGATTAAACCAACTTCAAGGGCGAAAACCGATATGTAATCAGAGATTGAGTCGATCAGGTAGATGCACGAATTTACAAGCAAATGATTTTGAGGCCACAGCAAAGAGACGTTTCATCGCATTAGCTAACATTTGGGAGAGGCAACCGGGAGGTCCAACATAAATTTGGGTGCGGTCTCCACAACTGGCCACGTACGAACCATGGTCAAAGGCTAGAGTTGATGAGAGTTAACTTGGTTGGTCAGTCGACAAGAGTCTTCACAAAAAGGGTTGCAAAACATCCACGACTTATACAAACATATAGGAGAACTAAACTTTGGGCTTTCGGTCAAGCAAAGGCATGGATACAAACATTCAAGGGCTAACCACCAAGTCTATAGGCTCAGGCTCCTAAGAGAGAGAACCTAATTGGAGACAACAACCATACAATTACATACGTGAACGTTGTTCTAGGATAAAGCTATGTGACCCTCGTATGCTCACCGAGGACAATCGAGGTGACAACTAAGGCACTACCTAGATAACAAGCATACATACAACATCACAGTCAAGCATACATTTGAAGGAAGTCAAACGAATGGGCTTAAGCAACCAATCCAAAGCACAAGGCTCACCTAAAATAAGCATTCATCTCAAGCACGAACTAACTATAAGTTTAGCTCAAAACAAACGCTAGCTAAGGTGACTAACTTAACATGTGCACATAAATCTAGACAACAGCATAGTAACTACTTGTTTAAAACCATAACTGAGGTTGTAGACCTTCTATAAAGGTGATCTTAGACTTTATGGAAAGCTTAGGAAGTTTTCCACGTGTTTGTTATTCATACCAAAAACTAATTCATGGCTTAACACGATCAAAATTGCTAATGTTTCAGATCTATACCAATGTGGACAGAAAACTGACAAGAACTTCAAAAATGCATAACGGGAGTTCTAGAGACACAACAAGGCTGAGCCTTAACTTTATGTAAAGATTATTAATTTGTATATAACTTTCTTATTATCATATTAAGATGATTCTATATCTAACAAGGCCAAATAAGACAAAGAAGACATCTCTGCCCAGATTTGGACAGATTCTGTCATTCCACTTTACAAGCTCATAAGTAGAGATTTAGACCACCCCAATTAGTGCTATAGAACATTTTGGAAAGCTTAGAAAAAGTACTACACTTCTTATATTATCTCCAAGACACAATTCCATATGCACACAGGTCAAACAACCAAACATTCAGATCTACTCAAAGCATAAGCAAAACCTGATAGTAAACTTCTAAAAGTTATAACTCTCAAACCATAAGGCCTAGGGTCATGAAATTTTAGTAAAAACTAGAAAAGTAAGTTAGCTACAACTTTAGTATTCTCTATAATTACAAAAAAACACCATTATGAGCATGAAAGCATCACTACAACTGAAACCGTTCTAGCAGCCAACGTTTAACAAGCAAAGCAAAGCTTACCTTTGTTCTACTTAACAAGAGAGCACACAAACATGTTATTCTATTTGCTCTAAACATTGTTATCTTAGACCAACACCAATTTAATTCATTTATGAGAATCCATAATTACTGAAATAAAGTCTAAAGCATTTACAGATGCTTGTATGAACAACACAGAGTAAGGCAATCTTGTTTAGCTTCACACAAGGAAGATAGTGTACTACATTGATCACAAGTTACTCACTATAGAACAAGGGTGAGAGGAGCATAGCTATGCATAAAGCAATAATCATGAAGATGCATGCTTCGTCCTATTCGTCCTCACAAGATTGTCAACCTAAGGTGGCGATCACGTTCTATGTCGGTGGCATTACACGCACTCTCTCGATATATAGCTAGTCGTCAGCTACATTCGACTTACGCATTCATGGTTAGCGTACCTGCAGAAAAGTTTCATTGCAGCCCAACATTTCCCCAAATATAGCACACAATGAAACAGGAAGGTGAAATTCTAAGCACTCCCATATACATATACCCCTGTATACGTACATGTAGCACCAAAACTACCCGAATCATTAATCACCCACAATTAAGTACATTCATATATACATGTGTGTGACATGTAAATAATCCAGTAACCAAAACTAGCTCTCCCCTAGACCGCTGGTTGGACGATCATGCTCTCACAACTCACACTTACATGAGCGTAGGTGCGATGTTGCATAAAAGTAAACTAGCGACATATATGGCTTTTTCATATATGAAGGCTACCTCCAATCTGACACACCGGGTAGCATAGTGTGGGAGAGTCATCACACACACATACCTTGGCCTGGACGTAGATGCATAAATGAAAAACCCCCAAGTTAGTACTTATATAAGCCACCTAATAATCCTTATATGGGCATAAGGAAATTGACCACTGGCATACTAGGTTTAGAATTCAGATTTTACAACCTATATATAGCTATAAGTTGATAAAACTAATTTTATAAAACAAAATCTTTGTTTTAAATACACATACGACAAGTTTAATGTTGAATCTTGCTCCGATACCAGCTGTAACGAAACCGTTCAAATTATAAGAGCACAAGTACAAAAACAATCACCGAAGTGATCAAATTCTCGCACTTGAGCCCATATAACTCCGGTAGTCCAATGAAATCACGAGGGATTTCAAACCAACCAACATACAAGCCAAGATCGTAGTGATTCAACATAACAAGTCACATGTCATAACCATTTCACAAGTAAATCAATTTACATCGGAGTTCAACAAAGTTATTACAACTTACATTGAAAAGTAGCGGAAGCAAAGTAATTTGAAACTAACATTAATCTTATTTCAAATACATGCCAGTACCACGGTCGACTTCCAACAAAAGCATTAGAGATAAGATAACTTAGACGGATCACGCCCGTGATCACACTCTGCCTCTACGGCAGGAGCCAACCAACTCTTGCAGTAGCCATGATACTTCACAACCTGCAACAAGTGGGGATAAAACCCTGAGTACAAGAAGGTACTCAGCTAGACTTACCCGTCAGAAACCAGAAATAAGATGACACCAAGGATCATGCAAGGCTGATATAAAGTGGACTAGCTTAACAACAATTTGCATAAAAGCTTAATATGGATAAGTAATCATTAATGCTTAAGCATCAAGTTAATTATCATTAACCTGTCATCTATATTTGAACCTGTACTAGAGCACTCACTTTATTAGGAGCAAACAATATTAACCATAGCAGGGATAAATTAGGGCAACCTTTCCATCGTTATCCAATTAACCATCCGTTCAATTTAATGGAATCTACGTTGCCGCTGCTCAAGTCAAGTGCTCACTAACCGGGAGCGACGGCGATTCGAATCGAATTCCTATCCAGCTGGAGGGGTATTTCTAACACTCACCGTGTAGACCCCTGCCAGGGTCGCACATGCCACCTTTTCATATGATTCAGGAATCACGGGTCCGAATGATGTCGCGACCCCAAGGGCGACACTCTGCCAGGTGATAGGGACTCTAACCCCCCCTTGGTCTCACGCCAATGTCCCCAAGCACATCCTTTCTCTCCTCCAAGAAGCAACCTACCATTCGATTCCCGGCCTAAATCACATTACTCGGCTTCGCGGTCGGAACGACTTATCCGGCCAACTAAGTGTTAGACTGCGTTCAACATGACTCAAGGACGTACAGCGAATCGGTCCTTAAACGACTCAGACGGGGATAGATTCACACCCAAGACCTCCATGCCTTATCGCTTCACTATCATCATCCCGCCCGGTCTCATTTCATTTTATTAACACATGGTTCCTTTCCACGATAGCAAATATAGCCAACCGTGCCATATATGAATATCCCTACATCTCGCAGGTGATAGAAAATCACCTGACTTCTACCGCTTAAAGCAGGGCTAAGCATCTACTCGATCCTAGTCTATGTAGGATTCAGGGATTCATATATCTGGACAAGGAATGATATAATGCAGCAAGGTTTTCAACCAACTCCTACCACTTAATGCAACAATACTTATAACATAAATATAATTAATTGCTTTGAAGGTAGGAGGCTTATAATGTTCCGAGGCTTGCCTGGGATCCGACTCAAGTTAGAGTTTGTCAGAAGAACTCGCTTGGCGAGCATTTCCCTTCGGGATGGATCCACCAACTCCATCTTCGGGTTTGGCTCCACATCAGGTCCTTCACGCGTTTCTGCTAACGAACCTATATGAGGTGTAACCATGCATATGTATGAATACATAGAAATGCAATAAATAAAGTAATCATACAAGCATACCACAGTTCACGTAAGCACCTAGAGCTAATTAACTTAATCCTCATTAAGGCATAACATAGAAGAGGGCAAGCACATCAATCAAGGCACAAGTCTCATAAGATTACAGGGTACCAATCCAAGTATCAAGTAGTGACACCAACATACTTATGTAACTCCAACTGTACTTAACAGAAAAGCTCAGATTTGCAATCAGCATGAACAGTCAGAGATAACATCATTCCAGAAGTTACACAATTCCAAATGACATGCAAGAGGATAATCTGGAAAGCTTATGAAATTCTCTACATTTAATTTATATTCATCACAGCGTGATTCCAAAGTTTAACATGTCGAATTTACACAAACACAGAAACTGGTCTAACAAGACAGAGAGCAAGCAATTATGTAACCTAACTTTCAACAGCTATAACTCCTAAACTAAATGGCCAAATGCCACCAAATTTTAACAGCAGCTAGATATATAAATTATCTATAACTTTTGTATAAACAAAGTTTACAACAAAGCACATTATCATGAAGAACTTTGCTAAGTTTCCAGATCTGTCTAGAAACCTCATTTGCAAGAAATAATTATTAACTTATGTTGTAAACATATAATTGGACAAAATCAACTTTACCAACATGTCACACATGACCAATGAACACCATAAAACATAGTGTCCATTCCTAAATAAATTCTTTTAATGCATTTTCTTAATTAATTTAGATAATTAGGTGGAATTATGAACACCTACCAAAAGTGCACAATAAATTCTACAAAAATTACAGTGGCCCATATATTCTCTCAATAGTCTACTGTCCAAATTTCAAGTCATTTGGACATGTATATCAACCCCTATGAAAAAGACAAATGGATATTGCAATAAATCATGTGAGAGCAAGATACACTAATAACTCACTCATATAGCAGCTAAAATTCATGAAATTATTACCACACATCAAACATGACATGGGTAGCATGCCATAAAAATTTCCCTTCATTTAGAGCTCTAAATTTGCAGTTATGAAAATGACAAATGCGACTAGCATTGAAAACCTAATCTGAAAAATCCATTTTTACAGCAAAAACATTAAACTAAAACATGCCATATTATAGATCCACTGCATAGATAATTTCACAAGGATTCCAAAAAGTCCTCATTTGCTATTTTACTAATTTTCTATGTTTTACTATGAATTTTCAAAAATAAGCAAAAACTACCACAAATCAGTCCTTATGGCACTATTCATATGAGTCTATGACATTGCATTTAGGCCCCTTCATTTTCTCGAATTCTGACTCGAGGTCCTCGACGGGAATTACAGAGGAGAGGTCGCCGGAGCTCTCGGTTGAGGCCGGAAGAGGGCTCGCCGGCGGCGTTGGAGTGGTGTGGAAGCATCTCCATCACCGGACGCATCCACCGGTGCCGTGTCTTGCCCGAGATGGCCCGAGGTGGTTCGGCCACGTGCGCCGGCGGCTTACAGCCGTGCGGCATGGCGGCGGCGGCGCTCTAGCGATGCTTGGCCCGGGCAAGCATGTGCGTGAGGTGGATAACGATGAGGCGAAGGCGATAGTGCACTCGGCTGTGTCTGCGGTGGTTAGGAACGGCGGAATGGCAGTGGCGGCTCGGAGTTTTGCTCGGCCATGGCGGCGGCTGGCAGCGGCCTGCTGCGCCCAGCCTGGTCGGCCGGCTGTGGCGGCCAGCGGCAACCAACGGCGGTGACAGCTCGAGGATGCAGCGAGATGGGAGGAGCAGTGAGCGGTGGTGGCTGCAAAGGAGGAGCAGCGCAGCAGCGGCAGCTCGGGGCGGCCATGGATGTGGCAAGCACAAGGAAGAGAAAAAGAGACCGAATGAATAGGAAGCAGAGGGCGCTGGTTTTCTACTTCGTCTCGACGACGCGTGGGCGCGAGGTGGCGAGTGCTTGGGCAAGGTAAGAGCCATGCGGCGTACATGAACTGAGGCCGGTCGGCCATGAGAGTCTCAGGCGTTTCAAAAATCTGAATGACTAACCAATACCACCGCAAAAGTTCGACTGAAAACACCATTTTCGTCCCCCACTACCTCCTAATCCGGTTGTCTATTGATTTTGGCACAAGAGAAAAAGTTATAGAGCTTTGCGAGGGGAACAACATTGATTTAAGGATCCAGAGCTAAATCGGCCTAGATTGAGAGATATTGAGTTCCAAAGGAGGGTACCCCGAAACTAAATCCTGCAGCTTAGTTTCAATCGACTGAAACTGCCATCTTCTCCACCTCATAACTCATAAACCGTTTGATTATTTGATCAACCGATTTCACCAATACGTAGAGCTATAAGAGCACTCCAACTTTGACTAAAGAATTTTGGCCAGATTCCAAATGGTTTGCAAACTACAATTCTCTAAAGATAGGTACATGGAAACGAAATCCAGAAATTCAGTCATCCCAGACTTAGCTGATTTTCGAATCCTGAAAACAGCACTGGATTCGATTTTGTGAGCTAGATTTGACCAATCTAGAAACTGAGCTAACTCTGTCCCATATAATAGACTTTGTTCCTCATGATATGTACTACCATTTTTATTAAAGAGACTTTTACTAGATCAGCATGATTAGGAAGACACCAGGCTCCAAAGATGGGTACCCAAAACTGAATTCAGACTTGAAAATATTTTCTGCTCTTCAAGAATAGCAGCTACTTCTTGGCTCTGTAACTCAGAATCCAACCCGAATCTCGAGGTGAGCCAATTGACAAAGTTGGAGCTTAATAAATTCTCTACAACTTTGTTAATATGAGCTACGACCAGATCAGCATAGTTTGGGAGATAATGAGCAAGAACAGAATCTGTTTTGAGGAAACATTGGAATTTCGGTAGAACAGAAAATTGGACTTTTGAGGGACTTAGAGGCTAAATCATGAGATGAGCCAATTGACAAAGTTGGAGCTTATAAAATTTTCCACAACTTTGTTATAGTTGACTTGCACAGATTCAAACCCTAAGTTGGAGATTCAGAAGGATCAGTTTAGATCACTCCACTAATCAACTTGGAAAACAGCACTTGGGTGCTTAATTAGCATAACCACCCAACATGAGAAATGTTCCAAAAGACTAATTAAGTACTCCTAAGGTGTTTACAAACACTCATGGCCATCACTTGCATTAGTACAAAGCAATGTTTCATTGTTTCCGAAACATGTTTCAGTTATAGTCCAAACAAGCATATAACTTATCATTTCATGTGACTTTTTGATTCCAAACTTCATGAAACTTTTTCAGGGATCAATATAGATAGGTACTAAGGTGAGACACATGAATATATTGTAATAACACTACCCAAGCATATAATTTGAAAAGGGCCTATATGTAAAGCAATGGTGCAACATCCAACTTTAGGTTAGGCTCACCTCCATAGGCTGACCTTGACATTGTCATCTCCACTTAATCTGACATGTTTGAACTCAAACCCACTGCTTAATAGGGACAAACACCTGGGGTGTTACACATATCATCTTGAAAAAATGAGAAACTGATTCCTATTCAGATATAACTACGTATGTAGTGGTTGGCATCTGCATATATCATCTGAATATATGGCATAAATGCAGGCAAGAACAATACCTCAACTGCATTCTCTTCCTGTGAAGTAAGGCTGACCAATATAGTATTTCGCTGCAGCTGCACATGAGTGAAGGATACGCTGGAGATAATTATTAGTCCCTGTTATGTAATTCTGAAGGCATGCCTATGCATTGATGGTACAAACAGCTTTAATTTATGTTTAAAAAATGCAAGGTGTGTGTAATAGATTCAAGGGAGCACATCAATTGGTCAAATGTAAGAGCCAGTGAGGAGCATGCACAGATAGTTTTAATTTATAAGTCGGTAATTCAGTAAGCATACTAATGGTCTTAGTTAGTAGTTTTGATAAATTAGTAAGGTCGCAGTAGAGTAGAGGGATCACTTCATGAAGCACAACTGATGGAGAACAATTGCAGTGGCTTTGTAATTCACCATGCTTGCAGGGTACCGTAGGATTAACTGAAGTATAGCCTATATACGTAAATGGCTTAGAAGACAAAGGCAGCTGATCGTAGTACGGAGGTCAAACAAAAACATAAACAATGCGCGTAACTAAAATTGGCGAGCACAATGATCAAAGCAAGCCCGAATCAATATGATGCTAGTCTGCTCACTCTAGTTTACTCAATGTAGAGGCAAGCTGAAGCGACTCAACCAAGACAATTAAGGAGGTGGTCAGGAGCAGCATATTAAAATGCAGTGTAGGTTAAAATAAGCCCAATGGACACATAATGTTCAGATGTTTAGGTGAGCCATAATCACTAACAAAGTAAGAACCAAGTAAAGAAGAGGTCACAAACCTGGGCTTTAGCGGTAAATGCAGAGGTTAACTGTTCTAATCAGGCAATCTAAGCACATGGTTGATTCCATTTCCAATTTTTGATGTGACGAAGCCACGACGGGGTCGTATCTCTTGGCCGTGAATTGGAGCCGGAGAATATGGCGTGTCCCTGGTCGCTCCCCAGCCTTTGGCAGGTTGCACAGCAGGCGAGCAGCAGACAGGAAGTTTGGGGCACTGAACCTGCAAAAGAGACGTAACATGAATAAACGAAATGTGAGTCCAATAACAGGATGCATATCCAAGCAACATGGGAGGCTTCTTCTGCCATGACATTGGTCACATCAGAGGTGGGGGAACAGGTGCTCGGGAGGAGACCCAATCTTTTTCGAAAAAAAGGGAAAAAAAAAATTGTAGGCATGTATCCACAGTTGTAACTGGATCAGATCATATCCGAATACAAATAGCTAGTGTTTGGGTGTTCGATTTCACAAACCACGAACGGAAGAGAAGGGGTGCGCGTACCTGTGTGCTGGTCGTGACCACCAAAAGTACCGAAGACTGAGGCCTGGGCACCAGTGTAGGGCGGAGGCAGCCCAGTCATCGACACCAGAGAACGCTGTACACCGGTGCCTCGCTTCCCCTGCGCCGTATCTCCGTCATAGATCCGCCCGCACAGCCCCCTGAAGGGCCGCTGGGCGTGCGCCGCATCTGCAGGCGTCGCGACCGGGGAGAAGGAAGAGGATGCGGAAACTGGGAGGCGCATGGGTCGCGGCCCGGGGAGAGGAAGACCAGGCGGAGGCGGCGCGTGGTGCGGTGGCCGGAGGGGCAGGCGTCGGGCGGCGCGGGGCGCGTTGGCCGGAGGCCTGTACCAAAAGCGGTGACCCCATGGTTGCCCAAGAGCCCATCGCCAGCCGTACGTCCTTTTGTGGGCCCCAAAGGGCGACGAGGATTAAGGCCCGTTGGGTTTCGAAGAGTTAAAATTTAACCCTCATCACATCAATATTCCCTCAAATACATGGAGTACTAAATATAAACTAATTGCATGTATGTCGGTACAGATTAGGAGTAATTTACGAGACGAATCTATTAAGCCTAATTAGTCCAAGATTGAATTTTTTTGTCAAATAAGACGAAAGTGCTACAGTATTTGTTAACTTTAACATCCAAATCAAACGGGGCCTAACGCGAACCGCTCAAGCCAGCCGACATGCCGACACTTGAGCCGTACGTGCGCACGTGAGCACATCCCAGCTGACAGGCCGGTTCGGCGGGCGTCGGCTGCCACGTCCGCGCGACTAAAGATGGCAACGGGGACCCGATCCCCGATTCCCCGCGGGGAATTACCCTATTAGAGGACGGGGATGAGGCTAAATTTGTCCCCACGGGGGACTAAACGGGGATAAAACGTCCCCTGTCGGGTCTGACGGGTTCGGGGATGGGGGAGCATCCCCCGTACCCGCTCCCCGAGGAGCCCCGTTTAGGTGATACAGTCTGTAGGAGCTCCATCCATCCTCCGCTATCCATCCCCTGTCTCGCTCTCGCATCCCTATGCTCGACCGTCTCGCTCTCGCATCCGAGGTTCCAAGCACCGCCGCCGCTAGTTCCTTCGTCCGTCTGGCCTCCATCTCCTCGCTTTGCCCCTTCCTGTTCACATCCAAGCGCCCCTCGAGGGCTTCGCCCATAGCCCTTCGCGGCTCCACTGCTCCGCATCTGAGCGCTCTCCGTGGCTCCGCATCTGAGCACCCTCCACGGTGTAAACTCTAGTGGAGATTGGAGAACTGGAGATCTGCCAACGAGTTGATCCTCCTAGTCATGTTCTTCCTCCTTTAATTTCTTCCTCCTTTGATTTTGATTTCTCTTCGATTTTGATTTCTTAGCTGTGAGTCGATGGATTCATGGGAGCGGAACAGCATGACGTCCTCGGGGATGGGGTCCCCGTCGGGGATGAATCCCCGTGCGGGGGCGGGGATGGGGAGGAAACCTCCCCCGCGAGGTCTGACGGAGATGGGGATGGGGAATTTTTTGCCTCCGCGGGGACGGGGATGGGCAGGCGTTCCCCGACGGGGAATTCCCCGTTGCCATCTTGACGCGCGACGTAGGCCTATCGGCACCTGAGCTGCCGACAGGATCATGTCGGCCGCTGGGTTGCCGACATGGTGCTATATCTACTATTTTTGTATAACAGCTTCTATATTTGCAATTAATCATTAAAAAAATATTTTTTAATAAATTCTTGATCTTTCCGTGTATTTGACCGCATTGTATCGTTTCTCGTGTCCTGAGTTTCCCGTTTCTATTTTCCCAGCCGGCAATAGCATCTTTGATTCGGTTTCTATTTATGTATAAAAATGTGAATAGAAAACAGTTAGTTGATTTTCCGGCCGTTTCCCTCCTCAATGGCACATTGCAGATCTCACAAGCTCAGGAGATTCCGTTATTTTACTACCAGTGCTAAGATTCATCGTTATTTTTCTTATTTATGTTATAGATCTAACACATGATTTTGCATTCTACGTCTTCCGTCCACAATAGAATACAATTCTCGTTTTTCAAGAAGTTAAAGAGTTTGAACTTTGACTAAATTTATATTAAAAACAGTATTAACATTCATGATACAAAATAATTGTTATTAGATTAGTTGTAAAATATATTTTCATAAAAAAATTATTTGGAGACATAAATGCTAATAGTATTTGCTATAAATTTGGTCGAGTCAGTTTGAATGACATAGATCTTATAATTACATTCTTCTGTGGATAGAAGGAGTACTCTTGTCATTTGTGCTGCTTGACCGAAACCGAAACTTTGAAAGTACTTCTTGTCGTGTATTTTAGTACTTGAAGAATTGCTAGCACTAAGCCTATGGTCTTTTATTTAGAGCGTCTGCAGTGTATAGATGCGGGGTCGGCTCTTTGGGTGAATTCCACAGTGATGTGATGGCTTCTAGTATTTAGGTCATGTTTGGTCTGTGAATCATTCAGTTTAACTCCCATCACATTAATATTACGGTAAATGTATAGAGTACTAAATATAGACTAATTGTATGCATGTCGGCATAGATCAGGAGTAATTTACGAGACGAATCTATTAAACCTAATTAGTCCAAAATTAGAAACTTTTTGTCAAATAAGACGAAAGTGCTACAGTGTTTGTTTAACTTTAACACCTCTAACAAATAGGCTCTTAGATTCCAGGCCTTGTTTAGATCAAGGTTAAAGTTGAAATTTTTTCATTCTCTCTCCATCACATCGAATCTTTAGACGCATACATACAATACTAAATGTAGGTAAAAGAAATAATTAATTACACAGTTTAATTGTAAATCACGAGACGAATCTTTTGACTCTAGTTAGTCTATAATTAGATACTAATTGTCAAATACAAATAAAAGTGCTACAATTAGAAAAAATTCTAACTTTTCATTAACTAAACAGGCCCCAATGTATAGAACCGGGTCTGGGTTTATAACTTGGCCCACCATTTATTACTGGCTGTCGATCCTCTCTCTTTCCCCAGTCTGACTTCTAACGCGTAGGAGAGAGAGAAAAGTATGGGAGCAGGTTCGTTGCATAGGAGAGGCTTCTTCATCGAATCAAGTATGCAGTGTATAGGACTCGGTCCTATGGTCGCATTTATTAGATCGAACCGGCTAAAGATCGCCCACTGTGGATGCTCTTAGACTACCCGCACTCGTGTTACTCTATTTTCATCCTCTAAACGGAATGTTCCATCCTAGTCATCACAAAATATACAGTTTCTCCACACTCATCCATCCTCTATATTCCACACTCTATACGCGGGACCCACTTGTCATCCACTTTCCCCTCTCTCTCCTCTCTCTTCTCTCTCCTTATCCTTTCCCCACCGCACGTTCCTCTTCCCCTGTCGCGTCCGCACGCCTCCCCGCCCCTCCCCGCCGTCCACGCGCCTCCCCGCCGCCGCGGCTCAGCCGGCAGACCGCCGCCGCGTCCACGCGCCTCCCGGCCGTCCGCCGCCGTGGCCCCGCGCCTCCCTCCCGCGGGCGCCCTCGCGGCTCGTCGTCCCTACTCCTCGCCGCGGCCCGAGCCGGCCGGCCCGACCCCATGCCCCCGCTCCTCGCTGGCGGCCAACGCTGCCCGCGCACCCTGCCCTCTCCTCGCTGGCGGCCCGCCCTGCCCTCGGCCGCTCCCGCTCCTCGCCGGCGAGCAGGGCGCCATGGACGGGCGAGCACGATGCGGGCGCGGGGACGGTCGCCATGGACGGGTCGCCACCTCCTCGTCCCCTGCTCTCCGGCCGTGGGGACGGGTCGCCTCCATCCACGGCGCGCGCCTACATCCACGGCCGCGGGGACGGGTCGCCTCCATGGCCGTGAGCTCGGCGGCGCGGTGCGGCGGGCGGCCATGGCCGCGAGCTTGGCTTTCGGGTCGAGGATTTGGGCGACGGCGCCGCTCGTCCCTCTCCGGCGGCCTCCCTCCTCCTCTGCTCCTCCCCTTTTCCCTCTCCAGGCGGCTGGCGGCCTTGCGGCGGCGCGGCCCCGGTGGCCTCCTCGCGACGGAGCAGCGGCGCGGAGCAGGGGCGGGCGGCCTCGCGAGGTCCGGCGGGAGGCGCGAGGACGCGCAGGCCCCGCGCGCGCGCATGCAGGGCACCTGCTACCGCGCCAGAAATGGCATCGCGCGCGCGTAGCGTAGCGTTTGGCGTGCCCGCTGTAGCGTTTGTCGAACGGTATGTGCTGCCGTGGACGATAACGCGCGACGGTGGCGTACCCAGTGCAGCTCGTCTTAGGTTCAGCTCACCATGTTGTTCTTGCACGACTTTCACTAGTGCTATTGCTGCGTACAAATTGGTACGCAATTTTGCCGTGCAAAAGCAAACTAAGTTATAAGCTTTTAGAGAGGGACAGAGATAACGCACGACGGGTAGTGCGTTTGGGAAACACGCGACTGGTAGCGTGTTTGGGAAACGCGCGACCCGTTTTCTCCACAGCGACGCGCCCTCCCCTGTCTTCTTCTTCCTTCGGACGCTCCTCCTTCTCCGCCCCCTCCCCCGCTGAAAGGTCCTAACGGCTAGAGGGGGTGAATAGCCTATTGAAATTTTATATAATAACACTTAAAATAAGATGTTAGATAATTAAATGGCAAAACGAGTGTTGTGCTAGGCTACTAAAAATGCAAGCCTCCTATCCATAATTCTAGTTGCTACGACCTCTAACACAATAGGCTAAGTCACTACTCTCTGAGTTAGTGAGCTCTCAAAGACTAACTAAAGATCCTTACTAACCACTAGATACGACATAAGCTAGCTCTCAAAACTAATTACACTAAGGAGCCTAGCTACATTAGAAATGTAAATACAAGAGAGGTAGTAAAGTTATTCCGCCATGACAAGAGATGATCAATAAATCAATCACGATGAATACCAATAAAATCCTCGGAGACAAGATGACACAATGATTTTTCACCGAGGTTCACTTGCTTGCCGGCAAGCTAGTCCTCGCTGTGACGATTCACTCACTTGGAGGTTCACACGCTTATAGGAATCACACACCTAACCCACAATCGGGTGCCGCACAACCAACACAAGATGATGATCCATGAGCCACGAACAATCCACTAGAGTACCTTCTGGCTCTCCACCGGAAAAAGGTCAAGAACCCCTCACAATCACCACGATCGGAGCCGGAGACAAACACCGCCCTCTGCTCGATGATTCTCACTGCACCAAGCCGTCTAGGTGGCGGCAACCACAAAGAGTAACAAATCGAATCTCGCAGCGAAACACAATCACCAAGTACCTCTAGATGCAATCACTCAAGCAATGCACTTAGATTCACTCCCAATCTCACAAAGATGATGAATTAATGATGGAGATAAGTGGGAGGTTTTTTGCTTAGCTCACTAGGTTGCTATGTCAATGAAAAATGACCAATAGAGTGAGTTAGAGACGGCCAAACACCTTATATAGAGAGCCCCTTCAAAAAGAGTCGTTGGACTCCCCACTGCATGCCTTCACGAGGCGACTGGATGCGCCGGTCAGATCGACCGGACGCAGCTAGCCCAGCGCCCGGTCACGAGATCCTCGCCACATGTCACAACTTTAAACGTGCGCCATTCGATCCCAACGGCTGAAAACTCCTCACGCTCAAGTTAATGAACGACCGGACGCGCCGATCCTGAGACCGGACGTGCCAACCCTGAGACCAGACGCGCCAACCCCACGTCAAGTCTATGTAATCTCGCGGGCCAACTGCCAGCGACCGGACGCGCTGCTCTCTTCACCTGACGTTGTGCCACCGCGCGTTAGGTCAACTCCAGAGAAGTTCTAGAGCCGTAAAATCGTGACCGGACGTGTCCGCTCACCCTCGATCAGACTCACCCTGAGTCCAGTCCTCCTTTGCTTCTCACAGACGCTTGCGTTAGCGTACGTCAGCCTTCACTGGACGCACCCCCTGCGCGTCAGTTCACCACTTCGCGCCAGCGTCCAGTCGAAGCCCGAAGCTGCGCCACTGCTGCACTACTGACCGGACGCGCAGGTCCAGCGTCCGGTCAGCACCAGTGACCACTTTGACTTCACCAACTTCTCCGCCCTTACTCAAATGTGCTAACCACCAAGTGTTTCATCCTGTGCCCGTGTGTTAACAAATTTTCACGAACATTTTCAAGGGTGTTAACATTCACTAGAATCTAAATGCATATGCAATGAGTTAGAACATCTAGTGGCACTTTGATAACCGTATTTCGATACGACTTTCACCCCTCTTAATAGTACAACTATCTATCATAAATGTGATCACACCCACTAGGTGTCTTGATCACCAAAATAAAATAGCCCTATCAAATTCACCTTTGCCTTGAGCCCATTTTATTTTTTCTCTTTCTTCTTTCCAAGCCTGAGCACTTGATCATCACCATGGTCACACCATCATCATGATTTTCACCATTTGCTCCACCACTTGGAATGTGCTACCCTATCTCATGATCACTTAGAGTAAAAAAGTTTAGCACTTAGGATTTCATCAATTCACCAAAACCAAATTAGATCTTTCAATCTTCTCCTTTTTGTAATTGATGACAACCTTTTTCAAAGATATGAATTAAAATCATTCCATCATTCTAGTTTATCATTTCTACCACCTATGCATGCTAGTTTATCATTTCATCATTCAAACCAACTGTCGTTTCTCGTCGCCCAGGCGCCCCCTCCCTCCCCCGTCTCGCCCGGCGTGTCACGACTGCCACCCTCAAACTCTAAGGCTGTTGGGGAATAGATCTACTTGCCTTGAAACTCTCACGCCGGCGAGTTCCTCTCTGGAACCGTAGCCGCCACCATCTTCTTCGTCGGCGCGTACGCGTGAGCCGACCCGTGTTGCGTGGACATGTGGGCCATCCCGTGTCGCGCGATCGTCCACGGGCGAGACCGGTCGACGCTCAGTGAGTGCCCGAGTGATGCAAATGCTATTTCAGATAAGGATGGCAGGGGATCGGGTTCGGGGCGGATATCCGCGGGTTTCGGGTCCTGCGGGTTCGGGTTTGGAGATGATTTCTCACCCAAGGTTTTCAGGTTTGGTATCGGGTTCAGTTTCGGGTTTGGTTTTCCACCCGTGGATATCCAATAGATATCCGAAATAAATCATTTGGAATTAAAACTCATGTTTTATAATACGCTAATAATAACTTGTTTACTTCGATTAGTAAATATATTTAAAATTGACTCATGAAAATATTTATTATTTGTTACCTCTTATTTATACATGTGAATATGTGTATATTTATCCGCGGATTTCGGGTATCCGTTCGGGTTTCGGGTATCCACGGGTTTGGTTTTGGTGATGGATTTCCACCGAATCGATGTTCGATTCGAGTTTGGGTTTCGACTTCGAATTTTAATTTTAGATGCACGAAGAACCCGACCCGTTTCCATCCTTATTACAGATCTGCCGAGTGCCGACCATTGGCAAGCGCCAGGTGGTCAGCAGCCGCGGGCACTTTTCCTACCAGACGCAGAGGCAGAGCATCCGGATCCAGTTTCCGAGTCCCGAACCAACCCATGTCCGCCGCCGCCGCCGCCGCCGTCGCCGTCGCGACTGCTGCCAGCGACTGGACCATAGTCCGCCGCCGCGGCCGCCTCCGCGGCGACGACCCACGCCCCGCCTCCCAGGCCGACGCCCCGACGCCGCTCCCCGCGATCCCAATCCCCTGGTCCCCCTCCGATTCCTCCCTCGACCCCGCCCGCGTCTCCCGCCTCGTGGCGCGCGCCCACGCCGCCATCTCCCGCGTCGCCGCCTCCCGCCTCTACCGCAGCCTCCTCCTCCAGGCCTCGTCGCTCCGCCGCCGCCTCGACCTCCTCGCCCCCGCCCGCCTCTCCCTCCTCGGCGTCGGCAGCTTCGAGTCCTCCCCCGCCGCGCGCCTCCAGCTCGCGCTCGCCGCCCTCCTCCGCCGCGACCTCCTCCCGGAGGCCGCCTCCGCGGACCTCTTCGACCCCGTCCTCTCCGCCATCGAGTGCGCTGCCGCCGCGGCGCTCGGCTTCTCCGTCCCGAGCCTCGACGACGGGTGCCGCCGCCGCGCGGAGGAGCCCACGCTCTTCTACATGCCCCACTGCGAGGCATCGCTCTACGACGCGCTCCTCGCCGCCAACTGGGATTCCCCCGCGCAGCTGCGCCGCGTCTGCGTGGTCGGCAACAGCTTCCGGCGGTACGCGCTCCAGGCCGAGGAGAACCGCTCGGGCCCTGCCGCCAAGGCCCCGCATGTCCTCGCGGCAGAGCGGTTCGCGCGCGAGGAGCGGATCGGCGACACGGGTGATCTGGATGACGACGATTGGTTCGCCCACGCGTTCAACGAGACGAGCTGGCATTTCTTCGAGCTGCACGACGACGTCGACTTGGCCGCCACCATTGCTGTCGGAAGGAGACAAGTTCATTGAGCAGATGTGATCCTGTAGTTGGATATATTCGTGCGTTGCTTGATTGAATGCAAGGTTGATCAAGATACTAAATTTATCCTCTTTAGGGGGCTCTCGGTGGGTTTGAACTCTGGTCTAACCCAACTTGCTTGGGACTGAAAGGCTACGTTGTTGTTGTTGGATTCTCTATGGGATGCGTACTGACTCCAATTCCAAGGAGCACTGTGTAGATTGCAAGTTGTCAACTAGGTACCTGGCTGTTGCTCTGATAAAATAATTTGCTGAAGAGCTTGAAATGTGTTGATGTTATATTATTTCCACTAGAGATTGAGTTGGATTATAGTGAACTAAAGGTACCATACAAATTTAACAAATTGTAGATCCAAAAATAATGTACATATTAACAGTACCCACTTCTTGATTAGTAGATGCTAAGTGTTCGTTCTGCTCAAGTGCTCAAGGGACACATGATTATCACTAACTACACACTGTGATGTGAGTGTAGTACAAAAATAAAAATGAAAGTCCTATGCAATAGATCATTTTATTTTGTAAACCTTTAGTTTTTTGCACTTGTACAAGTCCAGCGGACCACCAACAAGAGTGTCTATATTTGATATAAGGTCATAAGACGTCCGCACCGTTAGAATCTCAAATGAAATCCCTACCACTCTGGGTCTCATCACTTGATATCAAGATTTCTTATTTGTCAGCATCCAAACCATTACAAACTGCTGGCAGTTAGTGTCTTGATCTTTTAATGTTTGAGTTTATCCTCCAAGGAAATGAAAAATTAGTATGAACGTATATGTAACATGAAAAATCACTATGAAAGGATATGTAAGTCAATTCAGAAACATATTATCTTTTTTTTTTGAAAGGAAGAAACATATTATCTTGGCTGGCCAGGCAGAGCCTGAGCAGTGTTAACCATCCGAGAACTGGCCAAGGCAAAAAGGTTACAGTCGGTAGATGAAGCTACTGGATAGCAGTTCTAAAGGATGAATGCTGACTGAGTACCCAGCTCGCCTTGGGAAACAGTGCACCTTGTTGCCTAGGTGCCGCCGGCGTCCAGACGGACCCAGCACACGGCCTAGTCGCCTTTGAAACCATGACACTAGCTTCTAAGAGTGGAAATCCCCTCTCTAATGACTGGTGAGGACACCATGTTCTCTTTGCGCGGTCTCATCCCATCACCATGCCACTGCCATTTCCATGAGGTGAGGAAGGGGATTGAGATTTGTACCATCATAGCTGGTGCTCAGGTTTCAGGCCATATCCAGATGGAACAGGCCATGACCTGCAGATGAATGGGCGTCGGAGCCACCAAGCAAGCATCAACTACTCGGAACCACTAAGCAAACACTCCCAAATGTGAATCATCCAAGAAAGTTCAATCATGGGACTGTATCAAGGTAAGCACATCCCCCATATGTTCATGCACCGATGCACGCAACCTGTTTGAGTGTTCGATTGGATTGTTTAGAGGCTTAACTTTCCCTTATTCATAAAACAAATATGTGAAAAAAACATCTTGATTACTGATTAGGTTCCATTGTTGTAAGTTACATAAATTCATTACTTTTATTAGTGTTTTTTCCCCAGAAATGACCATAGTTCTTGCTATGAATTAGCAGGACCGAAAATTGCCCCTGAAGTACATAGGTCACCATTTGACGCATTTTTGGACCTAATGAGATGGCTTTGTGCAAAAACTTTGTTGCTGAAACAAGATAATTAGCAATAAGCCAGAGTTTGTCCATATAAAAGGCCATTTCATTTTAGATACTACAAAGTCCCTGTACACAGTAGGTCTGCTCAACAACAGAGGTAAAAAAGAGGGAGTAGCATTTTAAAAAGTAAAACCAGGCGAATTTAGCTTATTTACTGGGATCAGCTGACCTGATGAAAACTGTAATTCCTTTAATAAAAAACACTATTAAGACTCAAGAAATTTTCGTTCATGTAATAAAGTTGACCTTGGTGGGGTTCTTGATTGGATTTGCCTCAGCATAACCCATGTCCATGTTATGTGGCCCCTCCAAGTCACATTGCACTTTCAATAAGAAGGAAAATCATGTTCAGTGTGGGCGAGCAAGGCGAAGCATCTGGTGATGAAGATGGAGTTCTTCTATGACTTGGACACACTGCAACTGTTCCCGGAGGTTGATTTGGTTTGCTTCTTGGACAAACACCCCAAGATCTGCAAACTTGAGATCCATGGTGCCATGTTCCCTGCCCTGTGCCAGAAAAATAGCCTGAATATTGTGAGTGGGTGGTCGTTCCTATTACTGCATTGAAATTGGTTTCTAATTTGATTGGTATACTAGACAGTGTGCTATATAGTTAATTTGCTTGAATTGTGCATACAGTTGAATTCAAGGTTCCTCATCCCTGAAAGTATAGGCCTATGTGCTTCTATCTCTAGTTGTCTTTAGTTTGTTAGACCTGATCTCAGCTTCTTATCTTCTAAGCACTTTAGTGGTTGAATTTGCACTTTACTTGTTATGCTTTTCTGTAACCAAGTACTGCTCTTCTATATATGGAACAACAAGCAGCTGTCTAAGTGCTGCCATCTGAAACCTACTCTCCAATTCTCTACATTGTGGGTTTCCTGGGAGTCCAACAATCCCTTGCTTGGAAGAGGTTGTGATCACTTTGTGCTCACCTCTGAATGCTGAACAGAAGCTGAACACTGAGTCGCTTGTGAAGTACTTTTGTGAAGCTGCAGACCATGGTCATCAGAATCTCACAGATGAAGAATTGCATGAAGCTGCTGCTGATTTCTTTGAGGAGATATGTAAGTTCAAGTACATGAACTACGGGGTAAATGCAAATTGAAGCCCATAATTCTCTCATCCGGACTCCGGAGTTTAAATTAAACGTTTCACACCTTCATTTTCGATTATTTCAGCGAGGACTTGGGGTCTATTACGTGATTCCAGTTTGTCCCGTATAGCGCTGTCAATTTTGATCGCGAACAATTTTCTTCTTTGTAACATTATTTTCCCTCCCTGAGGAGCATTTGCCCATGCTTACGAGACGTGAGCTTGACAACTTGGCTCTGTTACCTTTGCTTGAGCTGCTGTTGGTGTCTGAAACTTGATCAAACCTAAAGCCCCGACTGGATAGCTGTGTCTGTGTGCAGCAACGAATGACCTTAGTTGAACTTGTTTGTTACTACCTTAGTTTTTCCTTTCCCCCGAACGTGTCTTGGCGCGATGTTTGTTGACTTGGTTTGACAGTCAGAGCTGATAGGACTCTGCATCTGTCTGGTCTTGTGTATTGTCCCGGAAGAAAATGCAGGACCGTAGAAGTGGCAACCAACCAAGAAACGTGACACACTACGGGCAGTACTAAACAAGAGATGCTCAGATGAGCTATATTACTAAATAACAAGAGATGAGCAGCAGGTTGGAATAGAATCCATGTGCGCATCGCCGAAGCAGGCGGCGTGGCGGAAAGACCAAGCGGTAGCCAACAAACGGCCGTGCCCAAGACATAAATTTTCTCGGAACAGGAACCGATGCCGCGGCTCGTGCATGAGACGAGCACAGCTGCAAGTGCCAAGTAGGCAATTGGATGGTAGCAGTGGCAGCTGGGGCTAACCCACTGATTGAGCGTCACAAGAGGAGGCAGGCAGGCTACCAAACCCTGAGACCCTGCTGATTGCTGAACCATGTCATGCGATCCCCAATCATGAACCCGGTCCGGTCCGAGCCATCAGATCAAAGACGCTGTACGTACGGACGAACGGAGGCACAACGCCACAGCCCACAGCCCACAGGTGCAGCGCAGGGATGATCCTCCATCTCCACGTGACCGGTCGTAACGGAAGAAGCGGTGCTGGAGCCGGCGCGGGTCACATGACGCTGGACGGACGCGGGTGCCCGTCGCGCCCTGCCCCCGGATCACGCAGCATCTCGCCGTGTCGCGTAACGCAGCGGTGGCCACACCACACGAACACGTCCGATTCTACGGCCAGCCGGCCAGGCCTTAATCGCACGGAACTAACAGCAGCCCACAATCCACATGGCACCGACCTGATGATTCGGATCGTATCGGCAGGACAAGGGGGAGACTGAGGGACGCGACACGCGAGGCGCATTGAGTGGCCGTCCGTCCCAGAGTCAGTCACGCAGCAGCGCGGACGGCGTCCGATCCGGCGATGGTTATTGCCGTCACGGGCCTGTACAGCAACGCCGAGCGTGTGACGGGACGGGACACGTAAGTACGGGGGCCATGAAATGAAACCGAACAGAACAGACGAACAATGTACGGTGACGTTCGCATGAAATGAAACCGAACAGAACAGAACAACGCACGCTGGTCGATCCCATCCACCACGAGTCAGGCGTACAATCCGAGTGGCCAAACGACTACACACTGGACATTTCCGTGGAGCAGGAGCGTAGACAGGCAGGCAGGGAAACGGAGCGAGGAAGAATGATTCCTAGTCTGGAAAGAATCAACAACCTCCGAAGCCATTCTTGGCTTGAGCCTGGAGACGTCACCCATAAACGGCATGCATGCGTGCGTGGATCCAGGCGCCCAAAGGATAAAACAAGCGCTAGCTGCGAGCACACCACCACCGCGACACGATCACACGACATCCCCTGCCTGGCTGCTCGCCTGGCCCCGTGAACGCGCGAACAGTGCCGGGCGCGGGCGAAACGGACACGAGCGAGGCCGGCCCGGCCGTCGCCGCGCCAAGGCTAGCGCGCGTGGCGGCGGGAGATCACGGGAGCCGGAGGGAGGAATCAACCGGCCGTCGAGACGCGCGCGGCCGCGGCCGCAACAGGTTGGCACGGCAGCCTATCGCTACCGCAACCGAACCAAACGTCCAAACCCAACCACCGTCCACCGAGGCGACGCGCGCGAGAGACGAGAGACAAACAAAAAGGTGGTGACGACCAGAGGCGCCACGCACTAAACCCCCACCATGGTCATGGAGTAGCGTGTAAGGAACAAGTAGCAGCAAGCCAACAAAGGAGAGGGATCCCCGGGGAAAAAATGGCTACATACAGCGCACCGCAGCGATGGCGCCAAAGCACAAGCAAACGAAGCACGCACCAACTCCGACGACCAGCAAGGAGGTAGAGCTAGCCGAGGAGGAGGACGGACAGGCGGACAGGCGCCAGGCGCTCGCGCCGCGTCGTCCGCCCCCAGTCCCCACCCTTCTCTTTTCTCCACATGGGACTGGGAGCGAGCATGGGGCGGCAGGAACGGACGACGGCCTGTGACGCCTGGTGTCTGACGACGACCCAAGGGCGTAGCGTAGGTAGGCGTGTACCACCACCTCTCGCTCTGTCTGACGCTAGCTGTGACGCCGGTGGGCAGCTCCGCCTCCGCTCGTGGTCGTGGCGGCCTGGGCGACCATGGCGAGCTCGAACTGCCGCATGGACAGTGCCGGCAGGGGCAGCGGGTACTGCTCCTGCGGCTGCGGGGGCGCCGCGGCGGCGGACGAGGAGGAGGCCGGTGCAGGCGGCGTGGCGCGGTTCCAGGAGCGGAGGCTGGTGGTGGTGCTGGTGCTGCCGTCCCAGCCGATGTGGGCCACGTGCTTCACGTCCGTGGGGAGCCCGATCACCATCTCCCTCTCCTCTTCCTCGTCGTCGTACACCGCGAAGATCTGGGACAGGTTCTTGAACCCGCGCAGGAGCCGCGCCACCAGCGACTCCCCCTTGCCCCCCGCCGCAGACGCCGCCGCCGCCGGGGTCGGCGGTCTCACCGACGCGCCGCCTGGCACCGCCCCTGTTTCAGCCCCTGCCACAGCAACCGGAACTCGTCAGTAACTGTTGTCACTCGTCGAAAGAACAGAAGAGAAGCGAAGCGAGCCAAGAACTGCTGGTTGCCCGATTGGCGCGCGCGCGCACGCACCTTGCTGGCGGGGCTTCTTGCCGTGGCGCGCGGTGTCGACGACGTCGACGCTGGACTGGGAGCGGCAGCCGGAGGAGAAGGGGATGGCGATGAACCGCCGCGGCGGCGGCATCTGCTGTTCCCTGCTCATGGCGCTGCTGCTCACGGCCTCGCCAGCTGAGCCGAGTCCGCACCGAAGCGACGAGGTTGGCCGGGGCCGGCGCTGCCTCTTGTTGACTTGCTGGTGGAGCAAGCAGAGCAGATAGCAGGGCAGGTGGCGAGGCTTTACGCGCGCGCGCAGCAGGCAGTACGCACTATCCCCGCCCGCCGTCCGGCCACTGGTTGCCACACACCGCGATCAGCTGGGTGCACTGCAGTGCATGGGGGGAAGAGAGGCCAGCCGGATACCGGGGATGGGATACTATAGGCAGGCGTACAAGTGGTGGTGCCACTACCAGTCTACCATGGCATACACTACTGCTATCGCTACCACTACTATATTGACTGCTCTGCTGTGTGGGGGTAGGATTAGGAAAGGAAAGAGACGGGGCGGGGACTGGCGGAGTGGTTTTGCGGACGGCTTGGGTTGGTTGGTGTTGGGTTTGGTACCCACTGCCTTTCGGCGCGGCAGACATGCTGGACGGATGCACGGACTGACGGACGGTGTTGGGTTGGCCGAAGCAAGAGCCGGGGCGGCTGTCCCGCCGGTGGTTTCGTCCGTCCCTGCGCCTGGACCAGCGCCGGTGTCCGGGCGCCCTGATTGCATCTTCTCCTCCTCTGTCTCTGGCAGTGCCCGCTCCGTGCCTGCCGTCGCCGTGCATACTGGAACTGGATAGGCATCAGCCGGCCGCCCGGGCTTCCGAAGCCTGCACCTGTCCTCACGAGTGGACTAACGCGGCGTGTACGCTTGTGCCGACGTGGTCCCTGTGTGTGTTGTACCGTGTGTTCTTGCCATGCCACGCTCCGCGATCTTGCCAGCGCCAGTCGGCATCTGCACGGGGATGGATTTCGCGCGTCAGGGACCTTGCGCTCGTATACTTCACCGGAAAGTCCAAACCTGAATGCCACCATTTTATCCCTTTTTTCAGATAGGCGCGGCGCGCGAAGCCAGATTGATTTTAAACGAGTTCCTTTAATACGAGTTCTTGGGATAACGTGGTTAAGGTATCGCAGTAGTTTCCCTACACTCCCAAGAGAGAAAAATAAAAAGGTTGTTTCATTCGTCGGGGTTGCCCCGCGCCTGCGGTTTGTTTTCCACGCCATTTCATGCTCCCACACGGGGCCCACGTCTCCTCGAACATCACTAGCATCGAGAAAAGGGGAGGGGGCGGTGGATGTGTAGTCGGCGCTGAGAGGAGGAGGAGACACCGAGACGAGGCAGTAGAGGGCGAGGAGGGAGATACAACACCCGATCTATCTTTGAAAACGTCCAGATGAAACATTTGCAATATACGTCTACAGACAGTTGAAACACGTAAAACATGTGTCTAAAACACTTGTAAAAAAACCTGAAACACTTAAAAAGCCATTGCAAAGCATATGCAACATCTAGATAAAATACATGTGAAACATATACAACATCCAAATAAGCACATTTGCAACGTACATCTGAAAAAACAAATGAAACAATTGGAATAGGCGCTTGCAACATAAGTGTATAGCCATTGCAATATACGCAACATCCCGATTTACTTTTGCAACATCCACATGAAACACTCGCAACATGCTTATGAAATCCCTGAAACCACTCGACAGTATGTCATGCGCGACACTCTAGTGGACGATGACCACCATTTTTCCGGTGAGCCTCGAGGCGGTCGCGAAGTACGGCACGACCATGACGCCCTTGCCGTCTCTAGCCACAGGAGGAGGTGACGCCGGTGCCAGCAACAAGATACTCGAAGCGGAAGCCATATGAGGATATGAGCAACACGACAGGCTTGGGGGAGCTTGGAGAGCGGACGCGTGACAGTGGATGCCGCGGTCACAACGTTGAGGGGCGGGTGGAGCCGGACGAAGGTCGTGGTGGCGGCGAGGGCCACAGAGAGGAGGAGCAGGAGGCGGGAGGGCGAATGAGGGTTGGGGTGCGGCCACGAAAGAGGAGAGGAGAGCGGTGATGGGCCGCAGCGAGTCACCAGGGATTCGGACCTCAACAGAGTCGTGGTGGAGACGCCATCGGCAAGCGATGACGCTTCAATTGCAGGACTTGGGGAGAGTAGTAGTGGAGTGCATCTGGCAGAAACAAAACGTTGTGCGACTTGCGGAGTGAGAGATTTTTTTTCTTTTGAGGTAGCATGAACATGGGGAGTATTTGGTACCATACATGGATGACGTGAAGCCACGTAACATCCGACGTCCGGACGTCTTGATCATAGATTACCGTTCTACCGTGGGAAATACACGGCGTACAATCCTATCCTGGTTACAGAAAGTGGAAAAAGTGAGAAACAAATGCAGGGTGAGAAGCAATCTAGTCTAGTAATAATCGGCTGCTTCACCGCTATAGGATGGACCGGAAACAAGATGGGCCAGCCCAAACGGGCGGTGCTTGTATACCGAACGCGCGTGAACGCCAGATGGGCCAGAAACAAAAGGCCGAGACGATTATGCTTGCAAATTGGACCATGCAAAGTTTCATTATCCTCAGAAGGTGACAGGAACAATTTGATAGCTCAGTTCCAACTTCCAACTAAGAAAAATGAGAACTGGGATACAATCATACAAGGTCCTCTGAGTCTCGGCTAAACCAAAGATGCTCCGGACCTCTGGACTCTGGTTAGTTGGATGCAGAAGTTCCTCTGAATCATACGCTCTTTTCTTGGTGCTGGTTAGTCAACCTAACCACCACTCTGAAATACTATACGGAAATACACACATGGCGTAATACTATACCATTGTATTTCAACCTACTGTAACATAATTGAACCAATGACACCCCCCCCCCCCCCCCCCCCAAAAAAAAATCTGTATGTAGTACTAGCAAACACCAGAATTTGGTGTTGGCCAGCTCGAAATCGAATTCATCTACGAGTTTATGCTTGCAAATTGCCGTAATTGTACCATTTTATTGCAACTTACAGTAACATACTTGAACAATCAATGACATCCCAAAAAAAATATGTATGTAGTATAGCAAACACCAGAGTAAGAGTTTGGTGTTGGCCAGCTCGAAATCGAATTGAACTATGAGTTTATGCTTGCAAATTGCCGTCATACTGTACCATTTTATTGCAACTTACAGTAACATACTTGAACAATCAACGACATCCCCCCCCCCCCCCCCCCCCCCCCCCCAAAAAAAAAATCTGTATGTAGTATAGCAAACACCAGAGTAACAGTTTGGTGTTGGCCAGCTCGAAATCAAATTCATCTTCTAGTTTCAGTTTCACAGATTCCGGAGTGGCGCATCGGCCACTCACATCCTCGTCTAGGATAGGAAGCAGAGCAAGAAGATGGTGATCGACGGCGATGATGCCATGGACGTACGTGGAGGGGCCTAGTAGTAGATAAATGAACATTGGAGGCGGCGAGCTCGATCCGTCAGAAGATGTCGAGGATCTCTTGGATGAAGCCATTGCAAAGGGGGCAGTTGCCGCGGCTGACCCAGAGCTCGCGGGAGCAGAGGCGACAGAAGGTGTGCCCGCAGGGGATGAAGGCGGCGCCCTTGTGCCGCACCATGCACACGCAGCACACGTGCACCATCTCCTCCTCCCGCCCCTCGCCGTCGTCCTCGTCGTCGTCGCCCTCACCTTTCTTGCGCGCGCCGCCGCCCCCATCCTCCTCGTCTTCGTCGTCGTCCCACTCGTCCGTCTGCCCCAGCAGCGCCATCAGAGACATTTGCGCCGCGGGCGCCTCCTCCTTCTCTTCCTCCTCCTCGTCCTCGTCCTCCTCGTCGTCGTCGTCCTCTTCCTCTTCCCCGTCGTCGTCGTCGTGGCGTCGCTCTTCGACGTCGCGGAAGTCGTGCGTCGCGGGGCGCCTGGAGCTGGAGCGGGAGGCGGTGGGGGCCACCCGGGTGGACGCGACGCGCGAGAACGTGGGCGTCGCCTTAAGCGAGGGCGCGCGGGAGAAGGTGCGGGAGAACGCCGCCGCCGCCTCGCCGGGGTTGTAGTTGTACTTGTTGCTGCGGTTGTTGGCGCTGCTGATGTTGCTGAGGTCGCCGCTGTTCGTCGGGGCGTGGGCCGCGGCCGCGCCAGGCTTAGGCTTCTGCCAGGCGCCCACCGCGCGCCGGAGCCGGAGCCGGTCCCGCAGCGGCTTCCAGCCGGTCGTCCTGTCGCCGCCGTCGCCGTTACCCTGCGCGTCCACGGCCGAGGGGCTATCCCCCTCGCCGACGTCGGCGTCGTGGGGGATCTTGAGAAAATCGCGGATGGCCGGGTCGGGCGTGGACAGCTGCTCGGACAGCGTCATCGTCCGCCGGCCGTCCATCTCGCAGGGCTGCCGCAGCAGGTAGGTGCCTGGCTCGCGTCGGGGTTGGAGGCGACGCGATAAGGTGGCGGTAGATGCGGGGAGGTGGCGTCTTATGGCCGGGTTAGATCGCGCGCGGGGACGAGGGGAGGAGAGGCGTCGGACACGGGGGAAGCTTGGAGCGGGTCTCGCGGGCTTTTTAAACTGGTGTGTGTATATACAATTACCGCAACGTGCGGACAATTGGGCCCAAATTACCGAGGTGCCATGCATATGCATAATCGCCGCCCTTCCTATTTATGGGTAGGGACTAGGGAATATTTTTTTGTGTGAGTTTCACACCCCTGGTTTTCAGTTGGGGGATGCTATTTGTAGCGCGCAATTTTAGGTGTCAAAAATATGTGAAATATTATTTCTAAGACGATATAAACGTAATGATTACTCTATTACTCTATTAACATGCTATTTTGTAGTGCTTGATTGTCTTGTTTTTTGTCGAGCTGAATTGTTTAGTTAGGGGTTGTCCATTGCAGAAATTAGTAATCACTAACAAATATGCTCGTGCGTTACAACGGAAGAAAAAATTCAGTATTGCGCTACACGCCAACGTCATCTCTACCTTCTCTCTCCTCATTCTTCCAGGGGTGTAGCTTTTCTCAATTTCCTCTTTTCTATGTTGAACCGGTAAAACTTGCAGCACATCCGACAATCCACAGTTGGCACTGCAGCCCTTGCCGATGCATGAGAGCACCTCGCCCAGCTTAGTCTCGATTTGGACTCCGACGCGGCCGTGCTTTCGGAACAGCATCTTGTCGAGGCTAACGAATCCGGATAAAAATCACTTTGGGATAGCCTCCGGGGTACGGCGAGGGGCTCGGCGACGCGTGTCACTACGCGTCCAGCCTCTCGGACGGCGACTGCCACGGGATCGGTGAAGGGAGCACAGTCTCGTCGTGGCCTCAACCTGCAGCCAAGTCCCGCGGCATCTCGACAGCCCTCACGTTGACGTCATGTGCCAGCTGCATCCTCAGCGTCCGGACGAGCAACGACAGCCACAACTGTGCGTCCGCGACCTCTGCCTGATTCAAACCCCACCGCCTCCGATGGACAAGACTACAACGGCGTGGCGGCCGGTGCAGTGTGCTCCACGAGCGTGTCCTGCCACCCTCGCTAGGATGGTTGTCTGGCACCAGCACATCATCTTATCATCGTCGACACGGAATTCTGATACGTGTTTTTTTTTGCTCTTCTACGTCAAGACGTTTGGTTGTATCGACCTTTTATCTTGCCTATTTCTTCTTTTTACTTCTATATATTCCATATATCTGTATTCTACCTGAACTCTGACGTTTGGTTGTATCGACCTTTTATCTTGCCTATTTCTTCTTTTTACTTCTATATATTCCATATATCTGTATTCTACCTGAACTCTACCATATGTCGTGCTTATGTATGCAGTGCTTGTGTAGCTTTCCTAGATTGCGCTGCTTCGGCACGGGAAAGACAGGGACAGATAAAAATAAATTTAAGAAGAGGCCAGTGCATGGAAGATGCAATTGCAATAGGCAAAATCGAATATGAGATTCATATGGAGTCTAGTGCCATCGCTAATCTGAATTCAACCAGAGTATACGTACATGCATACACTCTTGATTGGCTTGTTGTTATACGCTAGCTTTCTTCCTTTAGCACGTATATATATACTCCTTTTATGAGAACACGTAAGGAGCATCGACTGCTTGATTAGGATTAGAATTCATATTCAATTTATTTGGGATCGTAGAGATATATTTTGATTACGATTTCTAACTATCCAGGTTACCTAATAATAAGAACATATACTTACATCTTACAGAGTCACAGACAGTTACGTCTTACATCTTACAGGTGGAAAAAATCATAGCGAAAATTTTGGCTCTTTATTATTACTAGTAAATATGCCCGTGCGATGCAACGGAAGGAAAAAATGCTACCAAATTTTAATGGTAAATTCGGAGGACAGAAGCGCTCCGGTGTCAGAAATTTTAAAAACTTCTATCCATGGATAGAAGTTTTTAAAATAATATGGGGGTTTTGTCCATGGATAAAAGTTTTATCCATGGACAAAACCCCCATATTATTTTACTATTATTATAGAAGAAATGTGGACAAAGCCATTTAGAACAAATGAGGGCTTTGTCCATGGATAGGAGTTTTTTAAAAAAAAAATCTCATTTATGACCTTGCAAAATGACACGTCCACCTGCCACTTGTTCCTACGTCGTCCTTTGCTTCCGCAAGCTGCTGCTAGAGGTCGTGACCAGCAACTTTGGCATCAGCAGATGAAACGACGTGGCCTCGGAAGAATGGCTTTCGAGACAGTGGCTACATCCTCATATAGATTTATGGCTAGAAGCTTTTGTATAATCTTGTTAATTTTCTTTGTTACCTATTCTTTTTCTTGAGCTTTGTATGTGGAGAACCTGTATATCTTTTTAAAAAGTTCAATAAAAGCTCAGTAGGTGTGCGAACCCCTCCTGTTTCATCAAAAAAAAACATACTGAACCACATCAATGGTGGCGACCAAACGAGCATAGCTGACATCATGGACCCACCGCTCCTGCTGCTGGATGAGAACCACCTGGAGGAGGTGTGGGCAGTGGCCATCATCGCCAAGACGTGCCTGAGCGCCAAGCCGTCACGCCACTCCTCAGCGTGCTACAGGCTACGGGCCCTGGTGAGCCCGTTGTGTGTGGCCGCCATGGCTCCTCTCGGTCTAGCTCGGTGCGGCGGCAGCTATGGAGCTCATCATCCCGGAGCTCGTGGCAGTCACCTAGTGTAGAGTTTGGACACCGTGGCGCTGGATTAGCGGCTCTCGCATGGTAGTATAGGTGAGGCGTTGTTCATGTTCTCATTCAAAGAGAACCGTGGCGATGGACATCGCGCCGCAGCAGGCGGTGGCGCTTTGATGGTGATGCCCTTGTTGATTAGTGTAGGAGAACTTTCTCGGGTTCTTAGCTTCTTTTATTTGAAGGATATCATTCTTGATTCTTTCCCCCCACTTAATATCACACCGTCCCATGTGTGTGTATATTTTGTTCGTGTCTACTGCATTCATCTGTGTTTCGACATGACAAAAAAATTATGTTAGTATGTATGATGATTATAACAGAATGTCTCTTTCGATTTTTCATATCGTTCCATTTTCGAGGATTGCACTGGTGCATACATACAAAATGCACATTTATTTAGTTGGACTAACGACGGGATCGGGATATAATAATATGAGTTTGTGTTTAATAAAAAATGCATTAGTAATTTGGTTGTAGAAATATTTATTTGTTAGTGAAAAGTTAGGAGTTCGAAACCTATATTTTGTGTTGTTTTTATTCTTTATTTTTATTGTCATTATTTATATAATTGTTTCTATTTTCACATTAACATTTAGTTGACCATGAAAAGTAAAAATAATATAATGGAAACACGTGACGCTTAGTTGAATGTGATGTGAAAAATAATGAAAACAGAATAGAAAAAAAAGAAAGCATGACTAAACGTAACTGGAACCGGAGAAAAAGAGAGAAAGAAATCAAAACAAATCTGAATAGGAAAAGGAAATAGGAAACATTCTGTCCGACAAGGATTTGGCTTAGAAATCAAAAAAAAATTGTGACTGACTGGAACTCACCCTTCTTCCTAAGGCACACAGTCTCAAGGTTGCTGGAAAAACAGAAAAAAAAATATATACTTGTTGAGGTTTAATATTAGAATCCATTCCTACTCTTTTGATTTTTTTAGTTGGACTAAAATTCTTATTGAGATTAAGATGTATTTGGATTATTTGGATTCGTAGATATCTAGGTTACCTTAAGAATACGTTTTGGAATCAGACTCTATATCACGCTTTTAGATTTAGACTGGAGGACAACTCGGACTGGAATAGAACCCGGAGTGGAAGAAAAAGAGGTGGAAGAAAAATCTTGGCGGAAATTTTGTCTCTTTATTATTAGGTATAGATTAGGTATAGATAACTTTTCTTAATATATCATTTTATTATATATCTAAACAAAGTGTAAATCGAAATGTATATAGCAACTTAAAAAGGTAAAGCATCATATAATTTACAACGGAGAAAGTATTATTTATATATATTATTTTTCATACTTGATTTTGTCAACATAGGCATATCCAGAAATGTGTTTTTTTATTTGCACTGTTGCTTTGTTTTTTATTTGCATGACTCGATTTAGACCACTAGAGATCAAGGAGTCGAATCAAAGTATTGCTCGCATGGGTGTCATTTTCCTAGCGAATCGATTCAATATTGGAGAAGACCAGTTCCTAGGGAAAAAGATCTGTGTGACAGTGCTGCATGAAACAACGTCGTACTTCCTCCATATCAAAATAGATATCATTCTCACTTTCCGATAAGTTTATATATATATATATATTAATATTTATAATACATAATTAGTATCATTATATAGATCGTTGATTATACTTTCATAATAAACTTATTTGAAAGTATCACGTGCTATCCTCTGGAGTCCGAGTTTTTTTTATTTGGAGATATAATGTGCACGTATTTTCTACGAACCTAGTCAAAATTGAGAAATTTTGACTTGCACGCACACCATAACGATTTTGGAAGGAGAGAGTACAACATTTCATTGTGGATAGACAACCCAAACATAACGCATCTAAGGAGAGTCGTACAAAGCCCTGTGGGTCACCGTACGTCGTTCCTTGAGGTCTACAGCCTTCTCCACACACTTTGCCCTTACTCCGTGTCTCTGGCTATCCCTAGCAGTCGTAACACACTTCTATGGCATAGTTCCGCTAGTCCTCCAAACTCTACCACTACTCTCTTGCCACCGGCACACCACCGTCAAAATGTCTTCTAGTGTTTGTAAGTGTATATCCTTAATTATAACCTAGCTAGTGTTGTTAAGTGCTTGACTGTGCATTTGTGATAAAAAAGAATCATTTGTTGAATGCCTCCAAAACATTTTTTTTAAAACATGGCAGAAGCTTTGCCTCTCAATTAAGAGAGTAATAGGAGTTTATGTACAGAATGGCCGAAGGCCTGAGAATCCCTAAGGGCACACACCGAGATACTTTCTCCACTATGGGGGCACCGAACACACTAATTGAAATTGTTATTGAACACCCTCCCATGTAGTTCGATGTCTTCTTTGGCTCTGGAGGCCACCTGCCTTGCGTCTATGGAGCTATTCTGGAAAACCCTCCTATTCCTTTCCTTCCAAATATTTCTAGATTACCACCCCGTTCAAGTGTCGCCGCCTTTGCCTTGGGATTTTGGCAGCTGCTTGTTCCCACTAAGCACCAATTTCAGCTGGCTGGGTCTGCGGGTGTATGAGGTTGGCATCATAATGCTCCTAGGCTAAAATGAGGCTTCATATTTCCTTAGCATGGGGACACAACAAGCATAAATGAAGGCCGAACTCTAAAGGACCGCCACACATGACACAATGCTCCTGGTGTGGCCAATTCCTTCGCTGTAAATTGTCTGCTGGCAGAATTTCTTCCTTAGCTGCAAGTTGTCTGCCTCCAAAACACTCAAAGGTTGTTTAGCTTTTCCGTTCAGTTATTTATTGTTTTATGGGATGGCTATTAGTTTGGATTTTTGGACTGTTACGTGATTCTTACCCGGCGATATGCATCTGATGTGTGCCTAATTGCCGAGATTTTTAAATTTGGAACAATCATCCGCCAATTGTTAGATTTCAGAGTGCAATGCCAAGTTATACAGAACGTACACATAGTAATAATACAAAGAAGAGTAAAAAACATTCGTGAAAAGTGGCTACTTGAACAGCTTCTGCCGTTGTGCGTGGTGCGTGCAAGCAACGGCAGGTCGACAGTGGGTGCATGCGTCCGTTCTTTACTGTTAACCAGGCATCAAAGTGCGCTGAACCTCTCGAAACATTTTCTTTAACCGTTTCGACACAAAACAAAAACAGACAGTACCACACCAGCTACGGTCTACGGAGGAGTTCTTTTACGTTTTCCTCAACTCAAAACTTCGTAAAAACGCTAAACATCGGTGCCTGCGTGATAATTCTACCTCTCACCTTCTACGTTACTAGAAACAATCTAGAATAGCACGTAGTACACTCCAAGTTTATGAGCGTTTGGTGCGGCTGGCTCCTCTACCGTTGAAGCTTCCATTCGCCCTCCATCACACCATTATGGTATACCGGTCCAGCTTCGTGTTTTGGTTTGAGGACGACGACGACGTCTGTACTGCCAGAAAAGCTACCTGCAGGCTGCAGCATTAGGTATTGTACTATTGTATATGTGTGCAGATCACCGCACAAGTACGCACATTTGGTGGTATGCTGAAGCTTCCGATTTGGATAGGTCTATGCATCCATCCATTAGAAAAACGGGCAGGGGCTCCTGCTGCATTTTGCCATGGAGTGTGAGTAGTCCTCTCTACCTTGGCTATAAAATTAGTACGGTGCCTTGTCGCTTGCTATTGCAACCACTTCGGTTGACCTCTCTACAATGGCAGCGCAATGCAAGCTAGCTGATTGGCAGGCACCTCACTGTTCGGTGTTCATGCGTAATTGGAGAGCGTGCAGCGTTAGGTGAGGCCGCGTAATCTAATCCCTGAGGGGATTTCACTTGCCATCTCCTGCTGTTCTGCAGTCTGAACTAGAGCCGTCCTACTCCGTCTTTCCCTATTTAAACGTCGTTTCTGGTTTTCATGCCACAAGTTTGACTCGATTTATAGAAAATACATGCAACATTTTTATCTTCAAATAAATTTATTAAAAAACTAGATTCAAAGATCTATCCAATGATACTAATTATGTACTATAAATATTAATATTTTTTAATATATATTTTGTTAAAGTTGTTTCTCGATAAACGAAAGCGACAAATATTTAGGGACGGAGGGAGTACGTGATTTGCCATTAAGGTCATTAATTACAGCACAGGGCCGGGAATAATCAGTACTGCTCCATGAGAGGAGTGTCAGTGTCCAAGCCTCCAAGGCAAGGATAGTTAGGCAGTGTTTAGTTCCTTCCAAATTTCAAAAATTTTACAAGATTCTATGTCACATCGAATCTTTGGACGTATGCATGAAGTATTAAATGTAGATAAAAAAATAACTAATTGCATAATTTGTCTGTAAATGTCGAGACAAATCTTTTGAGCCTAGTTAGTCCATGATTGGATAAATTTTACCAAATAACAATGAAAAGTGCTACAGAAACTTTACACCAACTTTTACACCATCTAAACACTACCTTAGGTGAGGCAGCGAAGTAGTACGCAGAGCCTGTTTAGTTCACAAAAAGTGAACCCAAAAGGTACTACAGTACCTGTCACATCAAATCTTGCGGCACATGCATGGAGTACTAAATGTAGACGAAAGAAAAAACTAATTACACAGTTTAGTTGTAAATCACGAGACAAATCTTTTAAGCCTAATTAGTTCATGATTGGACACAAATTGTCAAATAAAACGAAAAGTGCTACAGTAGCCGAACCCAAACTTTTTTACCAACTAAACAACCCGTAGTCTCGATAGATAGTTTTGGCTTGCCGTTCTCCTGCAGATCTATCCAGAGTCTGAACTGAACAGGGCGCTCTGATTAGCAAACAGGGAATCAGTACCGTTGCTTCACGAGGCCGGTTACTTACCGGACTGTCAGTGCTCATCATGCGATGGCTGCAACGGCAAACAGGGGGAGGACGCCAATAATGCGATGCGACGCGCTACGGAACACACTAGTATAGAAATTTTAACAGCGGCGGTCGTTTTTGGTTCACAGAGGCGGGCAAAGGCAACCGTCTCCACGTAAAGCTTCGGTTAATACAGCCATAATTGAGACGGTTGCCCAACCCGCCTTGGTTAATTCATTAAGGGAGACGGGCAAGTTAGGGTGCCCACCTCCATGAATCATTTAAAAAAAATAAAAAAAAGCCATAGTGAGCTCGATTGAGCCCACCATCGAGCCCAATTGAGCCCGCCGCCGTCGTGTCCAAGCTGCCCGATCTAGCTCCAGGCTCCTCGTCGTCGCTGGATCTAGCCTCGCGCTCGCCGGATCTAGCCCCATGCGCCGTGATCGGATCTGGACCCACCCTCGCTAGAGAAGGACCTGCTGGCTGCAGATCTGCAAGGAGAGAGCGACAAGTGACGGAGATGAAGAGAGGGAGAGAGAGAGGGAGACGGGAGGAGAGAGCGACTTACCTCTGTCGCCCAACCGCGCCCATCGCATGCCGCGCGCCGCCAGGCCCCGCGACACCACGCCACCGCGCCCCACGACGCAACGCAGACCGGCCCCGTGGACCCGCGCGCGCCGCTCGCCGCTCGCCGTTCAACCCTGCGAAGCCTCGCCACCACTCGCCGCGCGCCACCCGACCCCGCAAAGCCGCGCCACCACGCGTTGCCCGCCGCCCAACACCGTGGACTCGCGCCACCGAGCACTAGAGAGAGGGAGGGAAGGAGGCGGTCATTTGTTTGAGAGAGAGAGAGGGAGGCGATGGGGAGAGAGAGTGGAGACCGGAGGGAGGAGGGCGCCGTCGGCTGAGAGCAAGTCTGAGGGAGGAGGGCGCCGCGGAACCCTAACATGCAGTATATATACTTGAGTCTGATATCAGGCCGAGATGGGCCGGACAAGCTACGAACAAGCCGGGCCTATTAATGGAGGCGGGCTTCATAAGCCGACCGCCTCCAGAAATTGATTTACGGAGACGGTTGCTTTAAGATGACCCTCCGAAAATAGAGGATTTTTGGAGGCGGTTGCCTTAAGACGTCCGCCTCCGTAAATCAATTAATGGAGGTGTTTATGTAACGGTGACCGCCTCCGTTAATGAGGGATTAATGGAGGCGGCTCTCTTATGCCGACCACTTCCGTTAAGCTTTAACTGAGGCGGACGATTTGTTGACCGGCTGAGTGTAGCCGCGTTGGGAACATTGGAGGCAGGCAAAAATTATGCCAACGCCACCTGAGAATCATGTACTGGTGACAAGACGAGGCCGGCCGGCCTCGCGCGCTGGAGAAGTGCCAAAACTGGCATTCGGATTGGATCTGCCGGCCGGATCGGAGGAGCAGCGAAGCATCAGCTGGGGCACTTGTTTGTCTTGGCAGCAACAAGACGAGCCGTGATTAGGAGGTCGGGATGGGTGATTGGGCGCCACGGACACCCGGTGCCGGTGGGTCCGCCCAGGAAGGCGCCGCGCCAACAGCCTCCCCCGGCCAGGCTGTGGCCGTACGCGTGCCTCCGGGCCCCGGCCTCGGCGCAACGGCGACGGCACGCGCGCGCTTGCTCGCTCGTTGTCGTGCCCGGGCGGGCAGGGACGCTTGATCCCCGGCTTGTGCTCCCTCAGTCGCTCGTAGTCGTAGCGTACGTAGAGCACTGGCGTCTCACAGCAAATGCAAGTTGGCGCCAACAATACTATGGGACTAGGAGGCGATCCATCGATGTCCATCAAGCCGAGCGAGTGGCGTTTCTGCGTTCAAACGGCAGCAGGGGGCAGGCGGCTCTACTTCGACTGACGTGACGGCACTGTGTCCTGTAGCCAACGGGAATGTTTTCTCCGTAGATTTTCTGTGATTGGATCCCTAATCTCCGGCTCATCTCCTGGTTGCGGTGGAACGGAGCGGCGGCAGCCAGCAGGCACGCACCTGTGACCTGCTGCAGTGGAACGCAGGGGCACAAGGCACGCACCGCCAGGCGCCACCCGTATCGCCGTGCTGCACTGCAGCGACACGCGCCCCAGTGTATACGGGCGCACGGCGCGACGCGTCATCACTCATCCGTGCCGCTGTCGAGCGGCAGGTCCTGGCTCCGTGCAGCGCGCACGGACGCGCGGCGACGATGGCGCGGACCAGCAGCCTCGGCCATGGCTGGCGTCCGTCCGGGACCTGGCGTCTCTGCTGCGTTTCAACTCCGGCTTCGCGTGTTTGTGTGCGTCATGTTATCCGATCCAACAGCGTCGGTCTTCTCCCAGACCGGACGGACGGACGGACGACGGCTGTGGCGGGCGCAGATCAGTCGTCATTTCAGCAGGGATTCCGGCATGCGATCTGGGCGCACTTGCGGGGTCCTGACAGGTATCACCGACAGCAAGCCCAGGGCGCGGGCAGCAGGACAGGACGAGGGTGGGGTTCGGGACCATGACGACGATGACGGATGCGAGGCAGCACAACTACTTCTCACCTGCTGTGCTGAGTGCTAAGTGCCTCGCTGGTCCATCATCAGTCAGGCAGGAGGGCTCTTGCCGATGAGCAGCGACACCACACGACGGGGGCAGCATCCGTGGCCCCAATCCTTGTTGCTCTTCTGAGATTGGACCATACTGTTTCTGCAGCTGGGCTTCAGTTTTTAGGCCTCTTTGGCACGGCTTCAACCCTCCTCCTCACTCGACACTGCAGCACCACTGTTGATCACTGTAGCAAAGGGACGCACGGAAATCGAGGCAAAAAAACAAAACTGGGAAGAGGCAGAGAAGCCTTGGGAGCTTCTCCAGCTCCGAGCTACAGTGATGACCAGTGCCGGAGCCGGAGCTCCCCCGAGCCCTGCCAAACACTCTTAGTTTCAGAACAGCTCAGGCAAACAAAACCAACCAGATAAGAGATAACAAAACCAAGTTCTGGTCGTCAAGCCCACATCTCGCAGATTTATATAATCTCACCAAATCAATATTGTCCATATTAATCAAAGCTACCCCAACTATTTCACCTTCAACGACAGAAAACACCACACAACTGCGACACCCCTACAAGCGTGAGCGAACACCCAACTACCTAATATCTATCCCATAAACAGCAAGCACAGAAATGCTACAAGCACTCTACTAAGGTCATGCATCTCTCCGGCCACAAAACCAATTGGGGACGAACCCAGAGCGCCAGAAATGCAAAGGCGAATCAATTATTAGCATAGCCACTGTGCTAGCGTCACAAATGGTTAGCTTAGCCTCTAGTTCTGGTGATCGTGATGCTCCCCTTTCCCCCCTCGGTGTGGATCTTGGTCTTGTGGAAAACAGGTTTCCCCGTCATAGCTGAGGCTTGGAGTGAGTTGGGCTCCTCGTCGCACTTGTGCCTGATCTTGTACGGCGGCGGAGCGTGGATCTTCTTGTTTATGTCGTTCAAGGTGACGTCGCCACTGAAGCTGCACGGCTTGATAAGCTCGAACGGGAAGGCCACAGCTGTTCTCACCTTCTTTGATCCGATAATGTTTTTGCCAGCTGTGGAACAGATGAAAGCGTGTTTTTCAGTTCAAATGACAGGATGCATTACATAACCAATATATACTGTTCTTGAAAGGGAGAATAAAAAACCATGATTCTTTAAGAAAACATGGACAAGAGTTGGGCACACCTTTCAGCGGTGTAGGTCTAGCTTGTGCAGGATTGTTGTGGACCATGATGGGCTGTTGACAAGGCGAAGAATTCGAATGCACTGAAACATAAGCATAGCGTTCATCTATCAGCAACTTAGAATCTGCTATGAACGGCAAGAATGAAATCTCATGAGAGGTTTGTACCAACCAGAGATATCGACAGCTTTTTCCGTGGCAGCAGCAGGGCTATTCCTACTAAGAAGGTTTAGATACCATAAGTAGTAATACTTCATCTTCAATGACAGTGAACTCAAGAACTCATAAATCCAAGTGCTTATGAAAATTGGAATGAAACACATACACTTCCTCTGCAGGTAAACAAGGTTCGATATCTTGTGAGCAATCAACTAGCCATTCTTCTGGCAGTTCATCAATCCCATCCGAGTTCAGCAAACAGTCAGTACCTGAATTACCACTATAATTAGGAATGGAAAAGAACACACCCATCCTAAACACCAAAACTCTAGCAGTAACGATGGAAGGTATACCTGAAAAATCCATCTCTTGAAGACTTTCCGAAAGCCCATCTTCAGTCATAGAACATGTCATCTAGTACAGACATAGAAAGGCATTATACCAATGACAACATACCACTATAAACTGACACAGTTTCCGACACAACAACACTACGCATAGTTCACTTCATCTGTAAGGATACTTTGATATATCCATTAAAGAGCAAGTACCTCAGCATTTTCTGGACAGAACTGCAGCATGCGTCTGCGTTTTGCCTGTAAAGTTTCTTTCCCTTCTTCAAAGTCCTTGACCATGATTTCTGCATTGCATTTTCACTAGTCAGAAAATGCAACCGATATTGAAGCACCTTCTTAAGTGTTTCCCGAAAAGGTCAGATGGGATAGAATTAGGAAACACCAAGTGGAATCCATTGTACTATTAATTAGGTCAACTCCTATATTAGTTGCATATTATGGCTCAGATTAAACATATGCAAGGGGGAAATAGTAAACAGGAAAGGTACTCGCTACAATTACCATAATAAGCTATATTAGTCATTCTGCTTTCTATATGTTTGTTTATGAATTTACAGGGTACTATAACTATATGAAGTACAATGTCATTAACACGATTTCAGGAAACAGAGAGAATTAGATAACATATGTTAGCATCTAAAAGAAGGTGCTACTGGTCGTATCGTATGGGATCTTTGCAGGATATTGGCAGTGGAAAACCATTTGCGCAGATAAGTTGGTGTGAACTGAAATAGTTCAGAATCTACATTTAAGCTTATGACTGTAGATTTCATAACGGTGAGAGCAAGACTTTACCTCCTATATCACAGAACTGGAATTCGAAGTCTGTACAATGTTTAATTGGTGTTTGCTCATCGAACATGCTCCAATCGTCACCCACATTGTTGCTTGCTTCAGCCCACAAGCTGCTACATGGAGCTGCCAAATCAGAAATACAAGGTGCTCAGGTCTTTGCGTGGATATATATATTTAGGGCAGAATGAGTGATGCAATGGCGTGGTGCAAACCAGCTAGTAAATCTTTCTGCAGATCATACTCCTGATTCTGCCATTCCCACAACTCACTGTAAGTTCCACAACGACAAGCTCAATCAGAAGTTACCGAGAAGTATAGATCAAGGAGCGAAAATGTGTGGTATAATAGTCTGTCCAGCTAATGTAGCAGAAAGAGTAAAAATCTTAACAGTGAATTATACTGAACTGAAAGGTAAACTTGGAGGAATGAAGATCATGAATAGCATCGGTCCCAAATAACAACTGGCATGAAAGGCAATCAACAGCCACAAAGAGACATGGTAAAATTTGCATCTTGCTTACAACAAATATGTAAAAAAAATTTTTTTGGGTGTTGTGGAATGCCAGAATGTTCAGAGTTCAGTAAATATATCAGACAGCAGACTAGCGGAGGCCAGAAACTCATGATAGCAATCTAACAATGCAAAGGGATATAACAAGGAAAACAAAAATCCCTTTGATTAGTAAGCAAATGCATCAAAAGCGGTATCCGAAACAAGACACTACAGCACCAAATTTGTCACGAACTTCACGAGAGCAGCTAACAGGCAGCTAGGGTTTATATAACCGGAAAAGCCCAAGACAACTCAATCGCTACAATCTGACTATGGACGCAGCACGCCGAAAAGGCGCAAAAGCCACAGCAAAGCTTCGTACAAAAGAAGGGAGAACACGATCCTTTGCCCCCAGAATTAGTAGTCCTTGCATCCTGCTCCCTTAACATCATCATAGACCGCATAAAGAGCACACCCACCAAAAAGGGGCGCAGCTGGTGGTAGCAACTTCGGCTCTAGTACTTACTACCACATCCACCACCCCACCCGTCCCAGGAGGAGCAACAAAATTGGGGATCGACGGGGACGACAGGGACGGAGCCGAAGCAAGAAAACAGAAACTGGTGAGAGTAATTCCGTCTCCGGCCGCGGCCAGCAAGGCGCCGCCTTTCTCCACGGCGCGCGACCCAGAACCACGCGCCGTGTTCACTGTGCGCAACTCACCCCTGATCACCAATGGCGAGGTCGTAATCCATCCCCGCGCCCGCGGCGGGGGCCGTGGATTGGATCCGGGGGCTCCCGCGGCTACCGTCCATCGGGCGGGCGACAGCGAGGACGGGCTGGTTGGGTGGTCGGTTGGTTCTCCGCGCCGGACTGGGGAGGGGGGGGCAGGTGGAGAGGAGGACTGGACTGGAGGTGGCGCTGCTGGAAGAAGTGGGGGGCGCGGGGCGTTGTTGGGCAGCAGGCAGGCGGTTTCAGCCCTCTCGCTCTGCGGCTGCCCGTCCCTTTCGCTGTCTGCAGACAAAGTCCAACACCCCGATGCTTTTGAGCCTGTTTAGTTGGCCACCTAAGTTAAAAAAAAAAGTTTACGTAGTACCTGTCATATCGAATCTTTAGACGTATGCATAGAATATTAAATGTAGATAAAAAAATAACTAATTGCACAGTTTATCTGTAAATGTTGAAACGAATCTTTTGAATCTAGTTAGTCCATAATTAGATAATTTTTGTCAAATAACAACGAAAAGTGCTACAGGAACTTACCCCAAATTTTTCAGCAACTAAACAGCCCCTTTATCCTTCACTCTCTCTCTCAAATGAGACAGCCTGAAGAGCGGCACGGAACCCCGCGAAAACAAAATCGAAAGGAGCGAGCCACGGATTATCTTATGACTAATTCGTTCCCGGTCCATACCCGTCACGCGATTATCCAGCCAATATTTAGTTAATAACCAATCTAAAGCGGTTACCGGACCATTTCGCAGGAACGGCCCTCGCTAGGCCGTGAAAATTGCCGGGGAAGCCATTGACTGGGCCTGGAAAGCTCGACCCGGAGAACAGAAATAATCGGCCGGCTATAAAAGCACTACTCAACGGTTGATGCTGATATTGATTTATCGTGAGAGAAAATTACTGCTGAATGGCTGGCTGATTCTGATAGATAAGTCTAAAACAGAATTTATTTGTCCCGGCGGAGAACGGGGATGGCATGAGCTACAGTAAATGCGCGCGCGCCGGGGACGGGGTAGGTAGATCGTGGCCATTAACTGCAGACCCTGAGTCCCTGAGCGTTCATGTGATCTGGAGCATTGAAGACGAAGACGGCCGAGACTCTCGCTCCGTCCGTTGCTACGGTACGGTACGGACGCATACTGCAGGACCAGCGAGCCCGACACTGCTGTGGATCCATCTATTCCATGGCCCCCACATGTCGGGAGCTTCTTATCCCGTTCTGTTCTGTTGGACTGCTACGGTTACAGGAAGAAGCTGAAATTCAGCAGAGCAGACGAAACCAAAGGCCTATTCTGGCACATGGGGCCGTTACAGCGTGGATGGATGGAACAGTAAAATTCCAAGAATGTCAGGCGTCTCTGATTCGTCGGCTTGGATTATTAGTTAATTAATTAACAATTAGAGCACTGATCTACTTGCGCAGGTCGGTCAAAATACTGCTAAAAAGGTGCAGGCGTATGCGCGAGGCTGGGCTGGATTTGCATCTTGATTTGATCTCGGTTGTTACTGATGGAGCGATGGGATGGGAGTGAACGGATCACATCACAGATCTGTTTACCGGCGAGTTTACCGATGGGACCATGCTCTCGTGAACCGTGTGGCTAACTTTAATTTCGCGCTACTGCACATGTTGGATCAGATCGCCGGAAGTAATGTACTGTATTTTGTTTGCGACGCGTACTCCGTATGCAGACCAGATCGGGCTCTACTATGGTTGTACGAAGCGAACAGGACCAGTATGTAAGTACAGATAGATAGGCGCGGCGCTGATAAGATCCCGTCCAAGCAGCTGATCATTGCAGCATGATGTGCCTTATACAGCCGAAAGCGTGGCGGCAGAGCTAATAAAAATCATGGCAAAAAAGCAATGACAGACATTGCCTCATCTCTATAACCAGGCTATCATGGCAACACTAGCATCGAAATCATTAAGGCGACACGTGCAGCGCACGGCTTCCTACACCACGTCATACACAAAACAAACCTTCAGCCCTGTCACCGTGCACAAAACGTACCGAGGACGGAATGGTCGCCGCAACTCGCAAGGGATGGTCAGTAAAGCAAAGGACACTTCGAGAAGGCAAAACAAAACAAATCATCGGCACATTATTGGGAGTACAAACATGGCGGGATATATTAGGGGATAGATAAACGAGTCATGACAAACCAAAGTACCAAACCATACTAAACAAGGCTAATGATGTCCCTCAGCAATGGCACAGGGTGCCAGAGCATCACAAGTTCCTTAAAAAAACTCTTTTTAAGTATACTGCTAGGGAAGGCGGAGCATGGCGCAGCAAAAGAGGCTCCGCAACGGCTGCATCTAGGCGCCGGGAACGCTGCCTCCAGTCTGGTGAAGCATGGCGTCGATCTCATCGCCGTCTTCCATCTCTAGCTGCACAGGCATAAGAAATATCAGTCAAGATTCCTCTCAATGCTAGCTGCTAAGCTAATGTAGCAGAAGCAGGTTTGCAAAGACCATGCACCTCATCGGGGGTCTGCTCGCCACGAAGCCTGCGGCCATCAAACAGGAATGCAATGGCATTCATGTCCACAGACTGGCGGTCACAATAGGCGTTCATCAGCTTCTTCAGCTGGGTGGACCGCTTGATGCGGAAGAACACCTCATTTCCGTCCTACTCCATATGTTATTATAAAGAAGAAAAGAGTAAGTGACAGATAATACTTGGGACAGTGGTAAAAGAATGTTGTTACCTAAACAATCTGACATGACAAATGTCGCCGGCAATACACATAACAGCTCAATCAGTAAACTGATAATGCAATATTGATCTCCCAAGATAATCAACCACTAAAAGACAATTAAATTAACTTTAATTTTTTAAAAAAAAATAGATTTAGAATTGTGATCGATGCTCAAAAGATGTCTCATGTTACATTAGACAGAAATTTAGCTAAAATGAACATATGTAAAGTTAAGGTACTAACCATTTAAGGCCACCTGTCTACAGTCCTGATAGAAAACATGCGTAGCAATAAATAAATAAAAATTTAAAATGTCAGTCCAGCAAACTCTACCTTAAGCCCTGTTTACTAGAGATGAAACCCAAAAGAGACGATAAACAGAAGACACATAAAGGAACATAAAAAACACGAGACAGAAAGAGGTCACGGTTCAAGCACGTTTTGCCAGTCTACAAGCGCTCCTGTCCATAGCTAAATCTCCTTAAAGTCTCTCTTAACGGACTCGTCCCAAATTAGTTTAGGTCGACCTCTACCGCTCTTTACATTATCGGCCCGCTTTAGAACTCCACTACGCACCGGCACCTCAGGAGGCCTTCGTTGAACATGTCCAAACCATCTCAACCGATGTTGAATCAATTTCTCCTCAATTGGTGCCCACCCCAACCCTATCCCGAATATCGTCGTTCCGGACTCTATCCCTCCTTGTGTGCCCACAACCCCGACGCAACAGACGTACGCCCGCTTTAGTTCCCAGAAAATTTTGCAAAATTTTTCAGATTCCCCGTCACGAATCTTTGGACACATGCATGAAGCATCAAATATAGATAAAAAATAAAACTAATTACAAAATGGACGAGACGAATCTTTTAGACCATGATTGGACAATATTTACCAAATATCAACGAAAAGTGCTACAGTGCCATTTTGCTAAAAATTTCGGATCTAAACCGGCCCTAAAACTAGTTCAAGCAACGGAGCACTTGCTCACAACCCCTAGACCTATCTCAAATAGGCCCTTGTTTAGTTCCCAAAATATTTTGCAAAATATTTCAGATCCCCGTCACATCGAAAATTTAGACACATGCATGAAACAATAAATATAGATAAAAAATAAAACTAATTACACAGTTTATTTGTAAATCACGAGGCGAATTTTTTAAACCTAATTAGTCCATGATCGGACAATAATTGCAAAACAACAACGAAAGTGCTACAGTAACACTACAGTTACATTTTGCAAATTATTTTGGGAACTAAACAAGGGCTAGGTCAATGTCTGACAAGCATTTTAAGAGCATTGTCAAGCAGCATATCCCAAATACACCAACCAATCAGTATTAGTGAGAATTCTGTTTCTATGCAAACTATTGCCAGATTAGAGATTTCATTAGGTTAAATTCAATGTCCTGAGAATATAAACAACTTGGAAGCCAACGTGTAGTGCCTTTAAAAGATGTCATAATTCAACTGACAGACGAAAACAATTTCACTAAGCTAAATTCAATGCCATGATATATACATATATATATATATATAAAAGAAGCTTTGCTAGTCTTAGTTACTGCAAAAGAATTGTTAAAGTTGCTTGACAGATTACTTTATTCTGTGTTTGCCAAACAACTTTCAGTCTTTTATATATAAGCCATCTGAGCTCGGGGCAAAAAAAAGAATAAAATCGAACACAAAAAAATAATAGTAAATAAATTGACCACCTCATACACATACCACATCCTCCAACAGAATAAATAAACAACACATTAAACAAGTATTATCCTGTAAATTTATAGGATAAACCTCTATTCATTAGACCTACGGTAGAACAGAATTATGGATAAGCCTCTATTGAGAATCATTAGATAAAAAATGAATCCAAGAGTACAATCCGGTTGTACGGTGCTTCAACAATTACAAACATCTATCTAATTTTAAAGATGAGAATTCTGCCAGTGTCCATATTACCCTGGTACAGATAGACTAGCAATAGAGTCAGATGCCATGCATATCAAGTTAAACTGCTTACACAAACTGATTACTTAGAAGATTAACGATTAGATGTTGCATCAAGTAAACAGAGGAAACAACAAACAAACAGCTATATAAATATGAAAATATGAAAAGACAATAAAGTGAATTGAATTCGAGACGTAAGGCATATCGCAATTCAACTTCGCTGTTAACAAACATCAATCTAAAATATGAGCATTCTACCATTGAAACCAGTACAGATTCTACGATCCACAATCGATACCCTCTTTAGACAATCAGTAATGCAAGTATGAACAATCAAATATACAATAATCGGGTCAACACAAAGTCAATCGCCGGGAAACAGTAACGGAAATCGATTATCAAGACAAGGACCCATACGCGGCGAGACCTAGGGCACTTATCGACGCAATCCCCAAACATCCACTCCCACAGAATCATCTAACAGAACCCAGACATCTACTACCAAAATCCCAAATCGTCGGCATCCTAGCGATCCGAGAAACCACCACGCAACGACGATCGATCGCTACCGGGGGGGGGGGGGGGGGGGGGGGGGGTTAACATCGCTAATCTACCTCGCCGCGGGGAAGAAGATGAGGAAGGGAAAACCGCCAGCGAGCTGACCTGACCCTTGACCTTCAGGTTGATGTGGGCGCCGCCCTCCGCGGGCTTCTTGTCCTCCTCACCGGCTCCAGACATCGTCGACGAAGGCTCTGAACGCAGCAGCTGCAGGGGTCAGTTTCCCGGCGATCGATCGATGGAGGCGGCGGCGGCCGGCGCGGGTTTGTGGTGGGGTTGCGATGCGCCGGCGGACTCGAGGCCTCTTATAGGACGGCTGCCCATAAGCGGATTTGATACGAGGTTCGCGTCCGGATCCTCCCTGCGCGGGCCTCCTGTGGCCCTGCGTGAACCGGCGCCTCTGGTTGGTGGGCACCTGCCGCCCGGTGCGCGCGCGGCTGTTCGGGGATCGGGGTCCGGATCGGGTGCGGCCGCCGCTTCGTGGGCCGGTGCGCTGCGTGGGTTGCACGCAAACCGGGTCAAGCCCGTGTGGGCCCTGCCTCGCTCCGCTCCCCTCCTCTTTTTTTTTTCTGTTCTCCGTGGCCCACAGCGGCACAGGTGTACGGCGCGGGCGCGGGGTTATCCGGTTCGGCTTCTTCGCGTGCGTGCGAACGGGTGGGTTGGTGTGCGAAAAGGCCGCGAGGGGGCTGGGCGATCCGAGCGGCGCGGGAGGTCAGTTACGCTCCTTCCGTGCGATCCAACGGACGCGTGAGCAGTGTAAAGGATGATGCAGTTGCTGATTTAAAGATGGGTGACGGCATAGTTATCGCCTTCATCTAGATCGGTTCATAATACCAGGGGCAGTGGGGCACCGTTGCCGGCAGTATCCCATCCATATATAGTACCAGTTTTATCTTATGTCGGTCCTTCGTATAGGTTCTATTGCTAATATTAATGAACTAAAATTTCATTCTATTTTTCCCTCCATCTTTCCGTAAAATGTTTCAGCGGTGTTATTTCTTTTACTTCTCAAACTGCATTCACGTCCTCGTGCCTCATATGTTACCTAGGTTATATATAATTTTACATATATATATGTTCTAATAGTTCTACGTAATCTTTACCTAATGAAACCTGAGCAAAAAAAACGAGCATTATCTATTGGGCCAAAAATCTATTGGGCCAAAAACGAGCATTATCTATAAAGTTCAAGATTCCGAGAGTTGTAACATTCCAATTTTATTTTTTTACATATTCACTGTCTTTATCAAATTTGTCTGTTCGTACCAATTTCAGGTATAGTGTGAGTGCAAATACGATTATACCAGAGAACTAGAATAGTCTCTTTGAAAAAAAACAAAGTTGAACTTAACAAAGCCTTTACGAAACATGAAAAGTAGTGCAGTTCTAATTTCTGAAATATATTTAATTCCATTTATTAAATGCTTAAATTGATTGGCACATTGACAATCAAATCCATTGGAATCACTTTGTGGACTACAAAATCGACAACCAGCCATTCACGTAGGTATACACCAGTCCCTTTTTTCCCAAAGCTGTCCTACAAACTAAATCAAATACATTGGTATGTATAGAACAATCCTTTTTTTTTCCCAAAGCTGTCCTACAAACCAAATCATATACATTGCTATGTATAGTATACTAATAGTTTTTTGGGTGCACTGTTGCGCCTAGGAGCCATTTGCCACTGTTGATTTCAATTTTGTAAATTTGATTTCCTGCCGGTAAGTATATATTGGTTCCTAATAAAACATGATATGATTGGTGGGCAATTTTGATTTCCTGCCATTAAGTATCTGTTACCAATGCTATCTATTACCAATGCAGGCTTCAAAAAGAAATGGTATTGGTCTGCATGAAGGGAAGAGCAGTTGAAGCATCCATACATAAAGACTCATTTTTCTGGTGGTGCTAATGAGTTGTATGCCAGTATGGCAAGCTATGCACTAGAGGCTTTCGAAATCCGAATTGTTTAGAACCAATGATCAGTGGTCGGACTAAACTGCCTGTCAGCATGTGCTTCAAATTTTGAGGAATTAATGATTTTTAGACCCTTTGAGCTTCATAACGGAAGATAGAATTTGCCTGCTGTCAGAGCATATATGTAAATCAATTTTCTACAAAACCAACCACCATATTATACGTATCACTAAGAAGTTTCCTGAAAAGCAGTGAAGCTTGCATATCTCGTCCAGAGGTAACATTCATTGACCTTTCATACTTAATTCCTATATGCAGATTGGATGTGCTAGCACATTCCATAGTAGCTAGGGCAATCAGTTACATGTGAGCTATACATGATTCTGCCTTGGCCTCTATATAGCCTGATAGCTCCATCACAATTTTGATGCATGTTTCTTATATATGCGCTTACTGTACTCTATAGATATAGATACGTAGTTCGTAGATGCTTTGCATGGATGAGTTATACATGCAGTTTGCCTGCTCTTCCTTTCATAGCTCGCCATGCTATTTCCATCTGATCTTAGCTCCCTGCAGATGTGTTCCATCCTAGCAGGACACGGACAGCTCATCTCAGTGGTATAGTGTTGTTGCACATAGCTGTCTAGGTGATTTATTTACTCTTTTTTTTCTCATGGAAATACTTTCGTGGAGGGGGATTTAGAAATCGGCAGATGAGAAAGAGGATTAAAAACATTGTAATTTTAGGTCGCCGGAGGAGCTGAGTCGCTGCACTTCGACAATTAGGTAAGCCGGTAGCAGTGCATCGGTAGCTTCTGCTTATGCAGTTGCAGCTTTCTTTTTTTTTTGTTCCTTGCTGTTGCAGTTTGACTCAGATAACCAAGTAACTAGACCATGTAATTTCTTTTTCTTCTCCATCCTAAATGACAGAACCATATATATCTAGGACAAACTTCTGATTTTACTGTTTGTCCTAGATTGTTTTTTTATTTAGGTTCTCTCCGTTAGTTGTTGACTTCCTTTCCTCATACCTGCAAAACATCACATACCAGCAAGTTGTTGTCCGACACAAACCAAGCGGCCTTTATTTGGTTATTTGTATTCGGATCTGATCTAATTACATTCGTGTACACGTATTATGCCTGCTAACTTTGACCGCTTACAGAGATTAATTTTTGATTGAAACTAGGGATTAGTAGTATGCTGTGATTAGGCGTCAATTCGAGGCTAGCAGTAGCATGCCCGAAACACAGAGGCAAGCAGCTGGCAGTGTTCAACGCCATCCGTTATCTCTGGTTTATGCAGTTGCTGAATGGAGGCAAATATTTTCAGAGAAAAGTCAGTAGCAGCAGTGATGCCGCCCTTGCCCATAAGAGGTTGTGCCGGGAGTTTAGTTTAGTTTATCAGATGAGTGGAGTTGTATAATCAGAGAGATCGCCATGCATGGGCATGTTCAGAAATAAAGCAGACAAGTATACAAGCACTTGACTAGCTAGACGGTGGTCCTGCGACCAAGATTGGGAATGTATTTTTGGTAGTTTCTTTGGCAATGTAGAGTTGATCAGATATACTTAAAGATTTGTTTGAGTTGAGCTCTTTGTTTTAAGATGTAGCATTTTTACCTCTTTACATGCTTTGTAAATAAAAGTATTACATCTACATGTTATTTTTCTGATGGGATTATTTTTGCTACTTGTGTTCAGGTGGATATTAGCAGAAGGAGCTGCACCAGATAAAGCCACACAAAAAACACTTGATCACCTGCACACTCGGGTATGAGTTGCTTTCAACTACAGCTAGCTTGATAACATATATGTCGATCATCTTTAGTGCCATGTAGCTTTTGCCCTCAGCATCTCATCCATGTACATATTTATGTTTTCTTATTATTTGTGTGGTTACAACTGGCAATGGTTTATTTGCGATTGTATTGTCGAAGAGCGATTTTTGTGGACTAGAATTCTATCTAGGAAATAAAAGTTAACATCAGGTCATGTCTCCTTTATGAATGGTAGATTATGAATTTGTCTCATTACTGAAGCTAGCAGTTTAACTATATTGACTTTGTGGAAGCACAACCATCTGGTTCTTCCTGGAGTAGTATCCAGGACCTAGCTTTCTGCGAACCAATTGCCCTTTTAATTATATAGGTCGGAGAGCTATTAGTAGTCGATTGGACCTAAGAAGCCTTAGTCAACACGTGGACCACTTTTTAACGATCGCCGCTTGTTTACAACTGACACAACTGACAGTAGTTACTAAACCGAGGACCCAACCCTAACTTAAGCTAATTCGTTATTTGTATTTGGATCTAATCTAATTACAATTGTGTACATGTAGACTACCTTCTATCTTCGACCACTTACAGAGATTAATTTTAGATTGAAACTAGGGATTAATTTTGTGTTCAGTTCATCGTAATAGAACCTATGCAAAATAATGAAGGTCATACACCATTTGCAGACTTGACAAACACCATCAATGGAGGTAATTGTTTATACATATGTCCATAGATGCTTTCACTTGTATTATTTGTGGTGATTAAGTCAATATGTATCAACTTATTTTCAAACAGCTGGTCAGATAACATCAAATTCACAAGCGCAAGTTGATGAACGTGCGCAGCGTAAAAGGGAAAGAGAGAAAGCACGATATGCAGCAATGACTCAAGATCAAAGGGATGAAAAAAATAAAAAACGTAGAGAAAATAAAATAGAGTTTGTGAGCCTGCGACGCCGCACTCTCTGTGACTGTGTTTGATTTTACAAACTTTGCTTTTTGAGATAATGTCACTTTAATGTTGGTATTTAAGTTTACAGTATTGTCATCTTATTGTGCGATCCGTGTATTTTAAATATAAAATATTAGCTATCCCGTAGCAACGCACGGGCACACTACCTAGTCCATATATAGTACCAGTTTTATCTTATGTCGGTCCTTCGTATAGGTTCTATTACTGATATTAATGAACTAAAATTTCATTCTATTTTTCCCTCCATCTTTCCGTGAAATGTTTCAGCGGTGTTATTTCTTTTACTTCTCAAACTACATTCACGTCCTCGTGCCTCATATGTTACCTAGGTTATATATAATTTTACATATATCTATGTTCTAATAGTTCTACGTAATCTTTACCTAATGAAACCTGAGCCAAAAACGAGCAATCTATTGGGCCACGTCGCCCATTATTTCTCAACCGTCTGATTGCAATGCCATTGAATATCGAACCATTAATCCAACCATCCAACTCGCCCGCCCCTCCCGTCGCTCACAATGCTTTGTTGGCTTGGTGGAGGCGGTGTGGGCACAGCAGAGCGGGGGAGCAAGGTCGCGGGGCCATGGACGAGCTGCGCTCTCTGTCTCTCCTCGCTCGCACCGCCGCACAATACTGTCACTGTCGCCAACTCGCCATTGCCGTAGACTATTTGCCATGTATGTGAAAGCACATGTACACACCTCTTTTCTTTGCATTTCTAATGAATTATTTTATTGACAAGCATATTAATGAAAGTACTCTTAATAATACGCTAGGAGCAGCATGAGTAATTAAAAAAACATTTGTGCTTTGTTACCATTACATATATAAAAACAAGCCGTGTAGATTTCAGACCATGAACAAAAGATAACATGGACATGATCATATTGGACAATCAAAAGGCCTTTGTTTCTAGTATTAATGAATCAAAATTTCATTCTATTTTTCCATCCATCTCTCCGTGGAAAGTTGCTACGGTGTTGTTTCTTTTACTTCTCAAATTGCATTTCACGTCCTTGTGAATGTTACCCGGACACATGACTCGTGATCATACGAAAATAACCTCGGGTCTAGTAATGATCGATACAGAGTCCGATTCCATGACGTATTGGGCTACGCCCTCCGCATCTCGTATGTGACCTAGACTCATGACGTATTGGATCGCCCTCCGTATCTCGTATCATGGGTTAAAACAACCCACTTCTAGTTATAACATAGAGTCCGATTACTATACGTATTGAGTTCCGCTCTAATGCATTGCAACGGTCATGTGGCATGATTGCTATCCTATAAAAATATTCATAATATATTGATATTATTAAATAACTAATATAAATTGCTTTTAAATGTTTTAGTTGTGATTAAATTCTATTTTAAAAATTAAAGGGAAAATACAGTAATACCAAAAAAAGTTGTAAAAGGTTAGATAAACTAATTAAATTAATATCATAGAATTAAATATTTACTAACATATACTAAAAAATTTATATAAAATATAAATATAATTTATAGAATCTAATAGTATCTTCATACTACGATTCAATATTATCAAACAGAAAATTATCATGAGTAAAATGACCTTAGATACCAGTTGTCACTTGAGTGCTACTGGTACAGGATAGTAAAAAGTGTAAAACCTATCTTTGGATACACATGCACTACGCACTGCGATCATCGAAATTATCGGCGAGTTCAAATTTTTCATGGAACTACCACTGGCTGCTATGCTATCATCGAAGTTATTGGCAGGGTCATTTTTTCCAATGTAACTACCGCTGGCCGCTTTTATCAGCGAGTTCATTTTTTTCACGATGAAATACCTACCACTGGCTGCTATATCATCAAAATTATCGGCGGGTTCATTTTTTTTTTCATGAAAGTCCGCTGGATGTAGTAGGCTCCGGTCATTTGTACTTTTACCGCAAAAGCTTCAAAACAGCCCTAAGGCCGTCAAAGCCCAGTCCTCTTGATGGTCGACGGTGGATAACGATTGGGATTCTTCAAAGCCCACAGTTTAACTGGAAGACAGCCCAGCCCATAAGCAGTGTTCAACAGTACGTATGTTTGCGGCGGGCTGGACTATCGTAATCCTAATCCCACTGGTTGCCCGCCAAAGGACGAAAGGCCGGCCCCACGATTCAGTGACCATCTCGCCTTACGGACCCGAGTCCGACCGCGCGGCGACTCTTCTAGACTTCCCTTTCCCAAAGAGGCGGCAGCAGAGTCCAGACCGTTCTCCGTCCCTCTCCGCGCCACGCTCTTCCGGAGAGCATCGCCGCCCGCCATGGGCTCGCCGCTCCGCACCGTGCACCTCCGTAGCTCGTCGTCCTCGTCGCCAGCGGATACCGTGGCGATCGCGGTGGACGGCGACTCGGGGGTGGACCTGGCCCGGGTGGGGCTCGCGCTGGGGCTGGACCCCGCCTCCGTCCGCCCCAACGGCTACTTCCTCAGCCGCGGCCCCGACCACGTCTGCTCCGCCGTCACGTGGCGCGCGCTCCTCGCCTTCTTCGCGAAGCGCGGGCTGCCCACCGGAGCCGACGCCGCCGCGGCCGTCGTCGTCCACGGCAAGCCCGCCGCGCCTACTGCGCAGAGCTCAGGTGCGTTGAGGTTTGGGCCTCTGCTGCTTTAGGAACTCTGAATACTTGATTGGTCCCATTGCTAACTGGTAGAGAAACTACGAGCGGTATCTCTGAATGTTACAATGTGCGGGCGTGGTTCAGGGATCAAGTGGGGTGATCGACGCCTCTGTTCTTGCAGTGTTCAGGATCATACACTGATACACATCATATGCCTGATTGGTTGTTATGTCCTTTATTAGCTTCAATGATCAGTAGTACCAACCGGTTTTATGAAATTTGCAGCTACTTATATTTGCTACCAGAGGCAAAGAGTGTGGTGCTACTGAACCACTCTTGCTGCTATGGACCATAAACCTCATAGATAGTGCGTATGTTTGAGATTGACGTACAAACTTATATTCCTGAGGTTATCAATGCTGCCAATGTTCCATGTATCATCTGTTATGTACTCGTTTCACACAAATTTTAGTAAAATCTTGGGTTAGATGATAATGTTTGATACTCTATTATTCTTCAGTATTCAGTATTGCTGACGACTTGTCATTTCAGTTTGCATTGTCTTGGGCCTCATGTAATTGCCATACGGCAATTCTTCGTCAGTTCATTATCAAGTGCTACTTGTTGATCTGCACATTGAATTCGTTATGCATATTGCATGGGTGCTACCTGATCTGCTTAATACTAGATGATTTACTTAATATCGATACTACAAGATGCCATTATGGCATATACTATATGCTTGGGGAAGATGATTTCAGATGTGTACACAATCATTTGGTCTGAATCCGTGAAATTCTATTCTTCAGATCCAACAACTCCTCCATGCCCAAAGCGCAAATCTGGAGTGGAAGTAGAAAGTGTTGGGTTTTGATCTCCCACCATTAGGCCCAACGGCCTTTTGGGCCTTGCTTCTCGCGCCCTGATCGGGGGCGCCCAACCCTACATGGTTGGTGGGCCCCCGTCACACTGCGCTATATATAGAGGTGGGGGCCGGCTGGCTCTAGATACGAGGTTCACCTGAGCCGCCACTCCCCACCGATATTCCTGATCCCGATCTGAGAAGGGGCGCAGCCAGTGACGGGAAGCCGCCACCGTCTTCACTGCGCCACCATCGTCACTGCATCTCCACCGACCGTCGCTGCCGGCGCGCAGATGGCACCGGCGAACGACTCCAACACCGGCGCCTCCTCCGGATCTGCTACACCTGCGCCTACTGATGGTTTGCAATTTCTACCCTTTCCTTTTCCTCTCTCGTACTCGCAGTAGTAGTTGTATTAGGTCTTATGCATATACTGTGAACCACTGTTTTGGTTGTTTCCTATGATGAACTTGTACCCGATCTAACTAACTGATGAACTATGAAATCTAACAGAAAGATGTCCCAAAAAGAGCAAGCCTCGAGAGAACAGATCAGCTCTTCCAAAACGAAGGCACGATGTACTCAGCGATGAAATCATCTTTGGTCTAAAGAGAAGACTCAGGCTGGACGACCCAATCCCAGCTAAGAAGATTAAGCAAGTAGAATGCGGCTCAGGTGAGTTACTTACTGACCAATTCTCTAATTACTAACTACATAGTGCTTCATAATTATCCATATATAAGCAAGTAGAATGTGGCTCAGGTGTGTGACAACTGACAAATTTGTCTGTCTTGCTTGTTACTGCAACGGGTGATCGATGATGGACTATGGAGCAGAGATACAGCAACCAGTTAAATTTTCTTGCGGCTCTGTGAATGCAAATGGAAAGCGGCTACGGGATGAGGAGACACAACAACCAGTTCAATTTTCCTGCGGCTTTGTGAATGCAAATGGAAAGCGACTACGGGATGAGGAGATGATCACCTCGCTTTCATGTAAAAGAGTTCGGTGACTGGAGCTGAGGTAAATGCCCTATCATGTGTTCCAGCAGTCATGTAATCTTCAACAAAAAGGGCATATACTTTGCTTGGAGGCAGTCCCAGATGCAGCTGCCGTATGCTGTAACTTAAGTAGTTCCCGTGTACGTACATCCATGCGCCTTGTGAATATCACATCCATTGTAATTAAACTGACATTTTACCTTGAGAAGAATCACGTGCAAGTCTGTAATCTGTGCATTTGTTGCATAACAGCAGCTGAGCTTTAGCTCGGTTGGTAGCGGTGGCCAGTGGGCATGCTACCCACCAGCGTTCGAACCCCGGGTTCGATGCTGGTGTTTCTCACTAGGAGGAGCGTTTTCCAAATAATCTGCAGTCTCTCATGCGTTGAGCCACAAAGAGATTATAACGTGCCCGTCATCTACGGAGTTTGGTTTGATTCCGGTGATCTTTACAAGGACGCAATCTTCGATTTTGTGTGTAGTTGTAGGACTGTTTGTACACGTATAGTGTGTGTGAGTGGGTTGTGCGTGTTGGGTGGGTGTGCGTGTACGTGTATGAACAGATTCTACAGCGGTACCAGACGAGAGGTGTAAAAAAAAAGCAGCTACTGTTATGTTTCTTGTCACGTAGCCACGCAATGTACCGTGCCGTCAAAACCTGAATTATGCATATAAACAACAGAAACTCTACCGTCAGTTGCATACACTTCTACAGTTCTACGCTCAATCATGAAACGCAAACTTGGGAACAATGATTATCAAACCACTGCAGTCCTGAAGAAGTACAGGATTGGGTATATGATCCCATATACAAAGAAATACATCAAAATCTTCAGCAATTTTTGGCCCATACAAAGCGTTTTGCGTTTATGCTAGGAAAAAGTCTACTTTTCCTCCCCCAACTTTCACGAAAGTCCGCTTTTCCTCCCTCAACTCCAAAACCGGGCAAATCACCTCCCTCAACTTTTCTAAACGTGCATTTTACCTCCCTGGAGCGGTTTCGAAGGCGGTTTTGCTACAGTAAACGGTGGTTTTGCTACAGTGAGGCGGTTTTGTCTTTTTCTTTTTTATTTATTTCGGCTGAATCTTTGAAAAATCTTATTAAATCACAGAAAAATCATAAAATGAAAAATCCAATTTTGTTGCACTCCACATGAGTAGATCTACACAGTGAACATATAATATGGTATCCTTTAGTACAAAGTTTTTGCTATGAAGGTTTTGTCTTTTTCTTTTTTATTTATTTCGGCTAAATCTTTGAAAAATCATAGTAAATTACAGAAAAATAATAAAATGGAAAATCTAATTTTGTTGGACTCCACATGAGCATATCTACACAGTGAACATATAATATGGTATGCTTTAGTACAAAATTTTTATTGTAGCTTTAGATCTATGCTTTTCTGTAATTAATTGAAATAATTCATAGCTGCAGCTTCTATATATATTTTTTTGGACTAAAGCATACCGTATTATATGTTCACTGTGTAGATATACTCATGTGGAGTCCAAAAAAAATAGACTTTCTATTTTATGATTTTTCTGTGATTTACTATGATTTTTCAAAGATTCAGCCAAATAAATAAAAAAGAAAAAGACAAAACCTTGGTAGCAAAAATTTTGTACTAAAGCATACCATATTATATGTTCACTGTGTAGATATGCTCATGTGGAGTCCAACAAAATTAGATTTTTCATTTTATGATTTTCTGTAATTTACTATGATTTTTCAAAGATTTAGCCGAAATAAATAAAAAAGAAAAAGGCAAAACCTTCATTACAAAAACTTTGTACTAAAGGATACCATATTATATGTTCACTGTGTAGATCTACTCATGTGGAGTGCAACAAAATTGGATTTTTCATTTTATGATTTTTTTATGATTTAATATAATTTTTCAAAGATTTAGCCGAAATAAATAAAAAAAGAAAAAGACAAAGCCGCCTCACTGTAGCAAAACCACCGTTTACTGTAGCAAAACCACCTTCGAAACCGCTCTAAGGAGGTAAAATGCACGGTTTGAAAAGTTGAGGGAGGTGATTTGCCCGGTTTTAGAGTTGAGGGAGAAAAAGCGGACTTTCGTGAAAGTTGGGGGAGGAAAAATAGACTTTTTCCTTTATGCTACCCTTGCCCTTAATACAGCCACAAGCCAACACCTGGCCCATTTTGGCCCAATCGTCTCTCCGACACTTCCGCCTTCGACCTTGTTTAATTCACCTCCAAATTTCACTATGGTCTTATTTAGATGGCAAATTTTGGAGGCAAAGTTTGCATAGTAAGTGCCCCGTCACACTGTAGCAATTTTGTTTTTATTTGGTAATAATTGTCCAAATATTGATTAATTAGACTTAAAATGTTCGTCTCGTAAAGTACAACAAAACTGTGTAATTAGTTTTTGATTTCATCTATATTTAGTACTCCATATATGTGCCGGTATTTTGATGTGACGGGAATATGAATTCTGCATAGTAAATTTAGGAGGCAAACTTTAGAATCTAAACAAGGCCTATATAAAAAAGATTCTCTATTACATCAAAATGTCGACACATATATAGAGTACAAAATGTAGATGAAATTAAAAACTAATTGCACAGTTTTATTATACTTTGTGAGACGAATATTTTAAACCTAATTAATCAATGTTTAAATAATTATTAGTAAATAAAAACAAAAAAACTACCGTAAATCGGAACAGTGCCGTCGGCGCCGATTCGGCGGATCTAAACAAGGCCTTCCTTAAAATTCCAAAGCCGCCGTCGCCCGAAAGCCGCCCCTCCCTCCAGCGAGGAGATGTCCATGCCGCAATCCTTCCTCCTCCTCCCCTCCTTTTTACCCCCAGCTTCCCTCGTTCGCGTCGTCTCGCGGCCGCTGTCGTCGCCATCCCTCACCGCCCTCAGATCCCACCGCGGCGACGCCAAGCTTTCCCCGCCACTCCTCGCGGCATCCCACAGTCCTCCCGGCGGCTTCCGCGGCTATGGTGACTCCGGCGGCAGCGATGGAGGAAGCGGAGGTGATGGCGGGAGAGGAATGGATTCTCCTGACCCCGGCGACGGGTGGTGGCGGCGGCGGCTCCAGGCCCTCCACCCGGAGTTCCTCCTCCTGTTCCTGCTCCTCCAGTCCGGCGCCGCGTCCGCACTCGCTGAGGCCCTCGGCAACTCCGGAGATGACGCGGGGGGCGTGTGGGAGGTGAGGGGCGGCAAGCGCACTCGCCTCGTGCCGGACCCAACCTGGACGTCCTATCTCATCGCTGGGGACGACGGATGGAAGCGGGAGGACGAGGGTGAAAAGGTGGGAGGCGGCGCTGAGGACCTGGCCGCCCTGCGGAGGCAGCTGGGGCGGTCGTGGCGGCGGTGCACCGATGTTGCTGTCCAGCTGCTGCTCCCCGACGGATACCCTCATAGCGTCAGCAGCGACTACCTGAACTACTCGCTCTGGCGCGGCGTGCAGGGCGTGGCGAGCCAGATCAGCGGGGTACTTTCCACGCAGGTAGTGGAGCTCATCTCATCTGAGCGTTTATCGCAATTCTTTCAAGCAGAACCTAGGTAAAGGGTAGCGTATTTATTCCCTGAAACGTTTTCTTCAGGCTCTGCTCTATGCGGTTGGGTTAGGGAAAGGAGCGATACCCACTGCTGCTGCGGTGAATTGGGTGCTGAAAGATGGCCTTGGGTACCTTAGCAAGATCATGTTGTCCAAATTCGGACGCCATTTTGATGTTAACCCCAAAGGGTGGCGGCTATTTGCTGATTTTCTGGAGAATATGGCTTATGGGCTGGAGATTCTGACTCCAGTGTTCCCTCACCTGTTTGTTCCAATTGGGGCAGCTGCTGGTGCTGGTCGCTCAGCAGCTTCTTTGATACAGGTTAAGACTTCCTTTGGTATTGATTATCAGTATTCTATAGTTTGCATTTATGGAAATCTGTGCTCATTATATCATAATGAAGGTGTTCTGCCTTGTGTATATGAACATGAGTCATACAGAGTTGAGCCTATAATATGGTCATTAGAAGATGTATGGCTATATTTGAAGATTTTCATAGCGTGTTTATACTCATCACAGCAATGAACATAGAACTTCTATATGATTCCATTTTGGTGTTATTTCTGCTAATTTCAGATATAACATATCCAACAGGGTTCAGTGAGTTTTGAACTGTACTGGACTGGGTCTTGTTTTTAACCGTGCAATTTCTCTGACTCATGCCTTGTTGTTCGCTTCCATACTGAAGCTTTCTCATAATGAAGAATAACAATTAACAACCAAATCTGAGAACGCCCATGCTGCCATGCCGCACAATATGATAATCCAGTTTTGTCTGTTTTTTTTTCATATATGAATGAAAATGGCATATGACAACATGTCAATGTTGTTTCCTCTATATGCTGTGTGCTATGAAAGGGTTATTTTGTCACTTATATTTATTCTTACTAATGTTCCAGCAATAGCATATTTGCAATTTTGTTAAATGCATTAATCATGTATCTATCTTTCTTATTGAAGTAAACCACTGTTTTAGTTTATCATCCTTCAACAACTTCGACAGATTATCATGCTTTGTTTGGTACAATAATGCAACAGCTTTAATAATGTAACTTTCCATGCCTGCAGGCTGCCACCAGAAGTTGCTTTTATGCTGGATTTGCAGTACAAAGAAACTTTGCTGAGGTGCGCTTATCCTCATATTTGAAGAATTTTCACTTATTATCATTTTAGGGCTAATAGTTTTTTTTCCTTTTACTATGTATCAGTCCATCAAATCATTGTAGTATGCTTATATGCCTTACTGGTTGAGACTTTCCTGTTTTCAGTTATCTACTTAATCCATCTGGAATTGTACAACTAGATGATATATCCACCTTTTACAGGCGAAATTTATCTCTGATAGATCTTTACTGTTTTAATATAAATAAATAAATATATAACACAGTAGAGGAAACACTTACTGTTTCCATTTCAAAATTTCTTATCTGCCATGGATCTTGCTCATATTTCATATCCTGCCAGCTTAGATGTTTAGGAACTGGAAACATTTTGTGGTCTCCTACAAGTATTTTGGAATTTGATATAAGAGTTCTGAAGTGTCAGTTGTCAACACTACCTTGTGGTGGTGCAGAACAGCTGCACCACCTTGATAGATGCCATAGCATTTCTAGCATTTCTCTCAACCCACTAGCCACACCACTTCCATTTGTATTTGTACAAGGAACTCATGCATCACATTATGAAATGAGCACTTAAGAATTAAGATCTTAAAATTCAGTAAATGCATTGTTTGCTCTTTTCATTGCATTTTCATCTCTGTGACGGAAAATAATTGAAAATGACATTTCAGGTTATTGCAAAGGGTGAAGCACAAGGAATGGTTAGCAAATTTGTTGGCATAGGGCTTGGCATTGCATTGGCTAATCACATTGGCTCATCTGTACCATTAGCTCTTATTTCGTTTGCTGGAATTACTGCAGTTCACATGTATTGCAACCTCAAGTCATATCAATCAATCCAGCTCAGAACACTGAATCCTTACCGTGCAAGTAATTTGATTTCTTCACTGATGTTTATCTCCATTCCGTGCTGATTTTCATCATATCACCACAACTTTCGTATGAATGAAATTTTGTAATCAGTGAGGCTACTTTGTCATTTTATTGCCTTAACAATACTAGCCATGGAATAGAAACTATTTAGAGGGTAAAAACTGGTAGTTTATTTCTGATAGATGGTTCAATGAAAGCTGGAACCATATATTTAGTTTGTTAGTTATATTTTGCTTCGATAATACTATCTTACTCCAACACTTCACATTTTGCTGTATAGGATTTTATGGGGTAGAAACGTGCACTGTATCTATGCTTTTCTAGATACATTGTTTTTGCTCTATTCCTTGACATCTACTCCCTCCATTCGAAATTATAAGTTGTTTTGACTTTTCTAGATACATTGTTTTTGCCATGTATCTAGACATAATATATATATATATATATATATATCTAGGTGCATAGCATGATCTATGTACCTAGAAAAGCCAAAACGACTTATAATTTGAAACGGGGGGAGTAGCATTTATTCTTTAGAGTGTGTGAACCCGTATTTGCTTTCAATATAAGCAGAGATGTTTTCATGTGAAACAAATTATTCTTTAGAGTGATAATGTTACAGGGATGTGATTGAAAATTTTAGTTCTTGTCCTTTTTATGTAGGCTTGGTGTTTAGTGAATATCTGTTAAGTGGACAAGTTCCATCCGTCAAAGAAGTTAATGATGAGGAACCTCTTTTCTTCAATCTGTCACTAGGTGCTTCACGTCAAGTAAGTCAAGGTTACTTTTATTCTTGCACTGATCACATTTCTCTTTTCTCCGACTGTTTATGTTGCTCAGTGTTTAGCCTTTAGAAGCCCCTTTTCTAATACTCATGTGGCACAGCTAATGTCTTTGGTAATGTCCAAGTTATAATTATGCCATTTGTGTCCGATACAACCAGCTTCTCATTATGAATCCTTGAGTAACTTAATGGTACATGTTCAATCAAGAACCTTTCATTTATTTTATATTTCTCATTTTGTGCACCTCTAAATTTTTGCAACAGCAAAGCAAGATTTTGTCAGCGGAAGCAAAAGATGCTGCAGATAGAATATGCCGGCGGTTACAAATGGGTTCTAAGCTTAGTGAAATAATTGAGAGTAAAGAAGATGCTTGTGCATTGTTTGATCTTTACAAAAATGAGCAATATCTGCTTATGGATTACAAGGGAAAATTTTGTGTAAGTTCATCTTGAAGCAAGTATGTTCCAATTGTCAGTTTTGTTGTTACCATTAATAAGCTAACAACATTTTATCTTTTTACAGATTGTACTTAAAGAGGGATCTTCTCCAGAAGACATGCTCAAATCTTTGTTCCATGTTAGCTATCTGTATTGGCTAGAAAGGTATATGGGTTTCAAACCAAGTAATGTTGCCTCAGAGTGTAGACCTGGTGGAAGGCTTGAAGTATCCCTGGATTATGCTCAGAGGGAATTCAGCCATGTCAAACATGATGGTTCTGATGGTGGCTGGGTTATGGATGGTCTGATTGCGAGGCCCTTGCCTGTTAGAATACGAATAGGAGATGGTACTCCTTAGGACGTTGCTCTATTAACTGTCCTCGGAGCTACATCCCTTGGAAATGCACAGTTTGCTTATTATCTGATCAAGTTTAGGGAGAGTGATACAACAACAACAACAACAACATAGCCTTTTGTCCCAAGCAAGTTGGGGTAGGCTAGAGATGAAACCCAAAAGAGACGAGAAACAGGGAGACACATAAAGGGACATAAAGGGCACAAGACAAAAGATGTCACGGTTCAGGCACGTTGATTGCTAATCTCCAAGCGCTCCTGTCCATAGCTAAATCCTTGGGGATATTCCACTCCTTAAGATCTCTCTTAACGGACTCGTCCCAAGTTAATTTAGGTCGACCTCTACCGCTCTTTACATTATCGGCCCGCTTTAGAACTCCACTACGCACCGGCGCCTCAGGAGGCCTCCGTTGGACATGTCCAAACCATCTCAACCGATGTTGAATCAATTTCTCCTCAATTGGTGCCACCCCAACCCTATCCCGAATATCGTCGTTCCGTACTCTATCCCTCCTTGTGTGCCCACAACACCAACGCAACATACGCATCTCCGCTACACTCAATTGCTGGACATGTCGCCTTTTTGTAGGCCAACACTCAGCACCATATAACATCGCCGGACGAATCGCCGTCCTATAGAACTTACCTTTCAGCTTCTGAGGCACCCTTTTGTCACAGAGAACGCCAGAAGCTTGACGCCATTTCAACCAGCCGACTGAAATTCTATGCATAACATCTTCATCAATGTCTCCATCATTTTGTAGCATCGACCCTAAATACCGAAAAGTATCCTTCTTGGCCACCACTTGCCCATCGAGGCTAACGTCTCCCTCCTCGTGCCTAGTCGCGCTGAAATCGCACCTCATATACTCGGTCTTAGTCCTACTAAGTCTGAACCCTTTCGACTCTAACGTGTGCCTCCATAGTTCTAACTTCCTATTAACTCCCGCCCTACTGTCGTCAACTAGCACCACATCATCAGCAAAGAGCATACACCAAGGGATATCACCTTGTATGTCTCTTGTGACCTCATCCATCACCAAAGCAAATAAATAAGGGCTCAAAGCTGACCCCTGATGCAGTCCTATTTTAATTGGAAAGTCACTGGTGTCGCCATCACATGTTCGGACAAACGTCACCACATCCCTGTACATATCCTTGATGAGGGTAACGTACTTAGTTGGGACTTTGTGCTTTTCCAAGGCCCACCACATGACATTTCTCGGTACTTTGTCATATGCCTTCTCGAGGTCAATAAAGACCATGTGCAAGTCCTTCTTCTGCTCCCTATATCTCTCCATCAATTGTCGTAATAAGAAAATCGCCTCCATGGTCGACCTACCAGGCATGAACCCAAACTGATTTTGGGTCACATGTGTCACTCTCCTTAGGCGATGCTCGATAACCCTCTCCCAGAGCTTCATCGTATGACTCATCAACTTAATCCCACGGTAGTTAGTACAACTTTGAACATCTCCCTTGTTCTTGAAGATAGGTACTAATATACTTCTCCTCCATTCTTCAGGCATCTTGTTTGACCGAAAAATAAGGTTAAAAAGCTTAGTTAACCATACTATCGCTCTGGCGCCTAGGTATCTCCACACCTCAATGGGGATACCATCAGGGCCCATCGCTTTACCTCCCTTCATCCTCTTCAAAGCCTCTCCGATCTCTGCCTCCTGAATTCTCCTCACAAAGCGTCTGTTGGTATCGTCAAATGAGTCGTCCAACTCAAGGGCAGGACCCTCATTCAAGTTTAGGGAGAGTGATATTTTATCAAATTGCTAGTGTGGTTCGACAGTCGACACCATATTCATAAGGCTTGTAACTAAGAGTCCTCAAATAACCTGGTGCTCGCTTGCAGTTTTTACCCTCGTAGTAGGATGGAACTGGCTACATCTCTGGTATAGTTTTTCTTGAGGATGGGATTCTTTGTAGTTGGTTTTGACTTTTGAAGGCTGTACTAGTGCAGTAGTGCTCACAAGTCACAAGATTAAGAGCACTCAGGCTGTTATAGAGATTCAAGATAGCAGATGAAGGATTTCTAGATTTGTCAATGCTCAGTACGCCCACTTTGTGTGCTTGAGATAAATTTTACTGGCAATACTTGTCTGGTTAGCATTATTTCAATAAAATTAACATTCCACAATGTTAATGCAGCATGTGTGAGAATGTAAAACTTGTAATTTGCTGAGTTATGTTCTACTATCTTGAATCATGGCCCGGCAAGTTTGCTTTCTTAAAGCCATGTGTCTATGATGTTTTCGCAAAACTCATGTTATGCTGTGGCAGGAGAGGTTTTTCTCTTCCAGTTTGCTTTCTCAGTTATTTCTGCTGCATTCACTGTCTTTCGGTTGTATGATTGTATCATGGGACTGCATCTGTGCTTTAAAATTTGCGGTTGAATATACCGTGGATTGCCTCCAGGGCTTTACAAATTGTAGTTAGTTGTCTTTGACAAATTGGAGCACTCAGAGCGAAAGTATCGTGTGCCAGAAGCGTTCTGGCTCTTGTGCACTGCACTTTTCCATCTCGTGCTGTGCCTCTTGCTTTTTCGACTTCAAACAGAACAAGTTTTGACAGATTTGTGCTTGAGATGAGAATCGGGTGTTGCAAAGGAGGGTGCCTAGAAGGGAAGACTGAAACAGAGCTAACAAGAATTTTAACAGTTGTATATGGATTTTATTTTGTGGGTGATTATTATTACCTTTTGGATTGGAATAATAGCGGTATCCGGTGCAGATCCTCTTCAGGAACTTTCCTTGTCCATATGAGAAATATATGAATACGTTACTCGTTAGTATTTGTTTCGAATGTCAAAGGATGTGTGCCTCTAAAAATCGGTGGATATTTTGAGACCGCCGCATTTTAGATCCATCTCTCTTAATTAAAAGTCTTATCTCCTAAAATCGTTTTTTATAGTGTAATAAAACAAGAGGATGCGGAGTACCTAAAACATAAAAAGCAAGTGGTTTGCATATCAACCCAGCCAGGAAAAAGTGCAACATTTAACTCAACACAAACGGCAATATATGTAGCGTATCAATAAAGATTCCACCTCAAAATCTAATGGGTTAACTAGGATGATGCCCGTGCGCCGCAACGGGACAAAATTCTTATCACCACGTGTTGTCTTAACATGTGTTGTACTATTCCAAAAAAAATGTCATCCTAATATGGGCCTGTTTAGTTCCCAAAATTTTACAAAATTTTTCAAGATTTTCCATCACATCGAATCTTTAGACGCATGCATAAAGCATTAAATATAGATAAAAAAAAATAAAACTAATTACACAGTTTAGACGAAATTCATGAGACGAATCTTTTAAGTCTAATTAGATCATGATTGGACACTAATTGTCAAATAACAACGAAAGTGCTACAGTACCATTTTCCAAAAAAAAAACGCGAACTAAGCCTAGTGACTATTCCAACAAAAATGGTACTTATGCGTGAAGTTCATAGCATTTTGTTTCTAGTCAATCATCAATATTACATGAGTTTTCATGAAGATAAATGATTTTGTCATCCAAAACCTAAACCAAATTGGAACCAAGGCATATCATTCCTTTTCATCTGCCAAGGTTTATATCCATAGGTTACAACAGGAGCAAAACATTAAACTAAAGTAGTACAATAAAGCATGACACCATAGATAACAAAACACAAAAAATAATTGAAAATACATTAAGCACAATGATCCACTGAAGGGAGACAATTCTCGACGGTGTACAACAGATAGGAGCAACAAAGCTGATACTGAGAAGGAAATCGCCTCAGCCACCTTCATCTTCCTAAGCATTGAACACACAATATATCTCGCGAGCAATAAATAGACACAATTTCTTACATTTACAAGCTGCACAATAGTTTGTATCCTAACATGTATGGTCACTGAACTGCTTGTTTTGTTTCCCTGGACGAAATTTCTGGCATTGTGAGATACTGCTCAATTTAAAGAAAGAATAATTCCAACTTAATTCCAACCTTGGATATTGGATCATGCAGGTACATACCTGAAGGTAACTCTTGAGGTGGTAGAACTAGAAGGTGAGGCCCTTGATTACGGCAACCCTCGTGTTAGTCTTTGGAGTTGCCTATATATGAAAGAAAGGAATAAAAGCAAATGAAAACTAAACCACTAAAATTCCAAGCAATTGACGAAGCATCTATATTACATATTATCCAGGCCTCTGAGCTGGGCAATGGCATTGATGAAGCGGTTGTGGAGCTCAGCGATCCACCAGACATGGCTTAGCATCAGCTGGTGAGGACGAGGCCACACCCGGTTTGCCTTGCCCACACAGAGGCTGATCATTTGAGCTCACAGCGCCAGTGTTGGGCTGCTTCTTCGAGGAAGGGAACATTGTGCTCTCTCGGGTCCTTGCTGCGGCTTTCCCTCTTAAATCTTTCTATGCTCCATTATAGTTTTAGAAATCAAAGATGAATCATGCAAAGGAAGCCAGCATCTTGATATTAGAAATATTTAGAAGTGTTGCTACTACATCAAAATCCATATTTGAAAGTGGTAAATAACAGAGAAAAATACTGAAAGCAGCATGGAGTTGGAAGTGGCGGCGAAATAATAGTGGCTGCAACAGCATACATTTGACAATACAAATAACTGCTGTAAAAAAATTGAATTGACAAGATTTAAATTAAAAGGCATAATAGTCACTATTACCAGAATGTGAAGTCATGAAGGCTTAATAAAATAATGAAGCACACTGTCAATCATAGCAAAATAGCAGGAAAAAATGCAAATGGCAAAGATATCATAATTATATTCATTAATTAGTAGCCCGAACATGCTTCAGGATTTTGCATTAATACAAAAGAAAAATGGGTAGTCATTGATGCATGGGTAAGACCAGGTTTGAGATTATGTACAACAGTTTTAGTATTGGTTGTTGATGTATTTTGTTTGGCACTTCCATATGGAAGACGATTTTGCTTTTTCCCCCAAAATAGTTTCAGAATAATTTCCTAGTAGAAAAATATACCTACAGGCCACACTGAGATTGTTGGACAGATCACTGATCTGCTCCTTATGTACCCGCAACATGTTGGAAAGCAAAACAGATACATTTCTGATTTCAGCTACTGAAACCATTCCAAGAAACAATTTAGTTGAAAACAAAGTGCTTTTCAGGCAGTTGACACACCTTGAGGAACAACCACCAGCATCAGTAGCTGCTCTGCTTCTCTGGAGAAGTCTCTTGCGTCTAAGCCAAGAAACAGCAACATGAAGTCAACAAGATCACTCACAATTTACATAGGGGAAAACACATGCCAACAATTTCCGAAATCTTTGGATTCAGAGAGAAGGGGTTCTGGAAAATCCAATGGATGACGCCTCAGTCAGTATAGGCACAACCATGGCACCGAGAGGGGTAAAAAAAATTAGAGGAATAAGAAATCAAGCTTCTTATCAATTGTTCATCACTTGTTGCCACTTATTATTTTGCATATAAAAAAGGAAGCTGGTTGGCAGACACAAAAATAAACCCTTAATGTAGCATTATAAGGAGCAAATATATCTAAACTCAACAAAAAGGGAACACCCAAATGAAGAATGTATTTCAGGCAACTCCAGTGCACCATGTACATGCATGCATTGGCTGAAACGTGCCAATTTCTAACTCATAAACCTCCCTTTAATAAAAGTTGTCAGGTTTGAGGATATAAACCTATCAGCAATTCTAACAAGCCTATTATTTTAAAGTTTTGGAAAAAAAGAACTCAACTTTAACGTTTCTGTCCGTGTGAACATGCTTGGATATAATCTCTTCTACTCTCCAAATCCCATATAAATATTACTGATTCATTTGGACTTGTGCTACAGATACGAAACATTTATACCTAGCTAATAGGGATTCTATATGGATCACCTTCAACCGTGCAGTTACTCTTTAAGAAAACTTGAAAGTATATATATATATATATATATATATATATATATATATATATATATATATATATATATATATATATATATGCATTATGCAATAATAAATTTACGCTTGGGGACAAATATCAAATCTGAATGGTGGCTTGGAAAGCCTGAAAGAAAAACGCGCAGGAAAAAAAACAGTTTCACTTTGTACCTGTGCACTTTTTTTAGTGCGCCCAAGGCGCGGACGATGGGCACGGGCATCCTCTCACGCTCCCCACCAATGTCGAAATTCTGCAGCGACCTCCTGCGTCTGCGCGCCCCACAGCCTGCTCGAAACAGAACACAATAGTCAAAAAAACAATCGGATCAACCACATCATCTTGGCTGCAGGCGCAACGCGCGACAAATTAGATCGAGCGGACAAAGCTGCTATCTACGGGAGTGAGGGGTAAACCACGAACTTGTCGTTGGGGACTTGGATGGGACCGAAGGTGTCGGGCTCCTCACGGAAGCCAGTTGAGATCGGGTGGGTCAGCGCTGGCCGGAGTAGCAGCTCGGCGCGGCAGCGCAGGCCGACGGCGAGCGGGACGGGTGCGGATCTCGTTCGGCCACGGTCCACAGACTTTCTGCCTGGCAGCCGATTGCTTACGATTCCGTTTTCGGTGTAAACACTGAGGGTGTGTTTATTTACCTATTTCACCCAAAAAAAAATTAGGCTGTGGTTTATTATTTTGTACAATAGAACTAAACACCATGTAAAATTTTTGATAAAAAGGTTATTTATTCTCTATTTTGGACTTTGACCTTAAGAGGAAAAAAAAGCTAAACAGCACTCACCCACTCTATAAAAAATTTAGTATTTTGAATGAAACTAAATACACCTATAAAAATTTTAGTATTTTACATTTCATCATACCAAAATAGTTAATATTTTGCATTTTGCATTCCATGAACTAAACACAGCCTAAACAAACGCGATTAGAAAGACGAAAATCCCAGCTTCGTCCGAGTCCGACTCGGAATCAGATCGCCTGACGTCGCTCTGGTCGACGTCGCTCGGCAGTCAAGGGGCATGTGTACCGTTCACTGCCATCCAACGGAGCAGGTCAGCCCAGGCGGTCCACACGGTAGGCAGTCAAGGCCATAGTTCCTAAAATTTTTAAAGATTTCTCGTCACATCGAATATTTGACACATGTATGAAACATTAAATATAGATGAAAAAACTAGTTAGACAATTTAATAAAAAACCACGAGATAAATCTTTTAAATATAATTAGTCTATGATTAGGTACACAAATACAAACGGAATGCTACAGTAACCGAGCCGAGAATTTTCGCAGACTAAACACACCCCGCGCACACCCCAGGACTCAAGAGGCCCATCTAAGTCCACGGCGGGGGACGCTTGAGCGCGGAGTTTTCTCCGCCGCCGCTGTCTTCCTCGGCGACTTGTTCCTTCCGCACCGCTGATGTTCTTCCTCGTTTCGCTTCCCCGAGCTAAATCTCTCCTACGAGCTTGTGCCTCCGGCTTCCTCCCCTTCCTACTGCCTCGGCGCCCAGACGTCGTCGTCGTCCCAGAAGCTTTCCTCGCCTCACCTGCTGGCCTCGCGACTGCCGGCAATGCGCTCGCCGCCGTGCCATGTCCGGGCCCTGCTCGGTGGTGAGATCAGCATCCCTTTGCCAACGCGCAGCTCCAGGTGCAGCCCCCAACGCTCGATCTCCAGCTGCAGTTCAAGCCTTTAGATGCAGTAGCGAGCTCGAGCTCCATTCGGCGGGTTGCGCTGTTTGTGCAGGAAATTAAGATAGGATAGGAAACACAAGTGGTAGCAATTTGTGCCAATTGCGATTGTATATGATGAAGCGGAAAAATCAGAGCAATTAGAAAACAAAATTGATTCGTTAGTGAACAAGTAAAATCTATATCATCTCATGAAGAAAAAGGAACAATCAGAACATCACGCACCTACTTTTTCCATCTCAAATAAACTGATTTCTTTTTCATTCAGGCAAGACTTGCTTCAATCAGTTCCAATACAGCTACTGAGACTGAGAGAGGACGAAAGCAACCCAATTAAAACAAAGCCACTGCAATTTGCAATCTTATTATACAGGGAGAGATGACAGTATAGAGTTGCTCACGTGTTTCTCCATCGATGGCGGCCGAGCAGCAGGCCAGCAGCACCAGCTGATCACCCACCAGTCCACCACGGCCCTCGCGCCAAAAACAGGGAGCAATCGCGGCAGCCGATCGCCACCACAACCCTCGGGCCAAAACACCGAGAAATCGCGCCAAAAACAGAGAGCTATCGCGGCAAAAAAAAAAAACCGACGCATCTTAGCAGGCCGCGCTTTTGTTGGGCCAAGACTCAGCGCGTGGGTGCCTGGGTGGATAGAAGAACCGTGGGAGCCTCGTGGTCAGGTTCACCCTCGGATTGCTGCGGGCACTACTGGCTGCGGGACGGCCCGATGTGGCTGACTGCCGAGTGAAGTCGACTAAGGCGATGTCGCGATCTGATTCCGTCCGACTCACGTCACAAGATCGAGTCCCGTTCCGTCCCCTCTCCACCCCTACATATCTAACCCCCTTCATTCGTGATGCATCTTAGCCTGCCCAACAACAACATCTTTTGTCTCAAGCAAGTTGAGATAGGCCATCTTAGCCTGCCCAAATAGAACAAGAATCCTGATACACACAGGCTCTCTCTCTCGCTGCCGACGGGCGTTGGCGGCATGAGAAAAATCCCCCCGCCTGCTAATGGGGCGCTATGAGCTCGATAGGCTGCTCGGCAAGGGCAACTTCGCAAAGGTGTACCACGCGCGCAACGTAGGCACCGGGGAGGAGGTGACCATCAAGATCATGGACAAGGATCACATGTCCAAGTTAGGCGCCGTGCAGCAGCAAATCATGCGTGAGATCGATATCATGCGCCGGGTGCGTCACCCCCACGTCGTGCGCATCCACGAGGTCATGGCCACTAGGAAGAGCATCTTCATCGTCATGGAGTTCGTCGGCGGTAGCACCCTCAACGCCCACCTGGTCTACCGTGCCGGCCGCGGCATCAGCGAGGCCTCGGCCCGCCGTGTCTTCCAGCAGCTCGTGTCCGCGCTCGACTACTGCCACTCGCTCGGCGTGTACCACCGCGACATCAAGCCCGACAACATTCTCGTCGATGCCATGGGCAACATCAAGGTCACCGATTTCGGGCTCTCGGCCCTCGCTGGCACGGCGCAGCGTGAGGCGTTGCTCCACACCATCTGTGGGACGCCCATGTTCATTGCGCCCGAGGTTTTCCTGCGCTGCGGCTACGATGGCTCAAAGGCCGACGTCTGGGCCTGCGGCGTCATCCTCTTCACGCTCGTGGCAGGCCGCTACCCCTTCAATCACAAGGACACCAGCTTGTACCACATGATCCGCCGCTGTGACTACCACTGCCCGCCGTGGTTCAGTACCGGCCTCGTCAGCCTGGTCCGCCGCATCCTCTGCCCCGAACCGGTGCGTCGTATCGCCATACCACAGATGAAGGAAAATCTTTGGTTCAAGAAGGACTTCAAGGAGATCCCACGGAGCCTCAGCGAGCCCGAGCTGCGCGACTCTGACTATGATTCTGACGACGAGGCGATGGCGTCATCTACGTCGTCAGGGGACCCGGGCTCCTCGATGGCGTGCCCCATGCATACCTCGGTGTCAGCGCCGTCGCTGACCACACTCGAGAGTACTGGTAGCGTCGTCGTCCAAGCAGAGCCGCGCATGCGCCGCCCCAAGAGTCTGAACGCGTTCGACATCATCGCATCATCGCCGAGCCTCGACCTGTCTAGGTTGTTCCAGGAGCCGAGTGAGCAGATGCGGTTCGTGTCTGCCGCGCCCGTGTCCAAGATCATCTCCAAGCTGGAGGAAATCGCTGGGCACGTCAGCTTCACGGCGCGCACCAAGGAGTACCAGGTGAGGAGACCAGAAACAGGAACCAAGGCATGCTCCTTATCTCTGCCAAGATCTTCGAACTCACGTCTGAGCTCATCATGGTGAAGATTTGCAAGAAGGCTGGTGACACCACTCAGTACCGGCGGTTCTGCAACAATGAGCTCAAGCCCGGCCTGCGTGGCCTCGCCGACGGACTACCGGAGGACAACGCCGAGTGAATGGCCTCCATCTCTGGATGATTCTAGTATCTTTAATTTTATTTCAATAATTCTATATTAGTAGTATACTAGTTTATTAAGAGTTTTGATAGTGTCAATGCCTTAATGGTGTGTCATGGCACTGTTGCTAATTAGGTTGCTAAAAACTCTAGGCACGTGCTTTCTCATCCAATACTAGGTGTATCATGGTGTACACTTTTCACTTTTGTTCGTTGCCGTATTTGGAAAACAGAATCTGTTGTTTAGTGCACATGTTGTTTTATTAACGGAAAATATATTATTTTTCAGTGCATCTGGAAAACACTCCTTTCATTTTCCCTCTAGCTAACCCATCTAAAGAGCAAGGAAAATAAATTTTATATGTTTCTAAGGCCTCCTGTTAGGACTACTAGAACATCAGGCAAGAAGAGGCTGAATGCTTAAAGGTGACAATTTTGTATCTTTATTTTTCCATAAGAATAAACCCATGGTTGGCATCTTTTGGACAGGAATTTTACCACAACTTTGCAAGCAACACAAGTTTTTAGGAAATATTCCTGTTGTCTGTTGATCAGGAGTAATAAGGAGACAAAAAGATGGCCGAAGACACGCAGTAGGGACATGTTATGGTGATCAGAAGTAGTCGTCGTAGCATTGTCTCATGTCCACAGGATGCAACAAAAAGCATGAGTTAGAGAAATCCAGCTCCGGGTCTAGAAATCATCAGAGGAACACGCTGAAGCGGAGTGCTCCGGATATTCGATCGATGCAGCAAGGAACTGGCAAGGCTGTACTAGTCCTGTACCATTTGGCTTTTGCTTTGTATTACAGTTTCATACATGGATTCAAGAAAGCGGCATAGCCACCGCCTTATATGCAAGCCAACCTAGAGAAAAAAAATTAACTGGAGACACACTAATATTATTATCAAGTCAATCTTATATTTGGAGGTGTGTGAGGATCTTATGATTCATTTGTGTGGGGGCACTCATGGTAAAAAAGTTGTCATCTACCCCTACTAGTAAATTTTGAGTGGCATGTGCCCTCACTCTACATAACCTAGCTTCACCCCTACTTATGAGTTTTAGTGATGATGAATCATCATAATCATCTACATTGGTAATATCGTAAGCGCATGCATGTAACTTAAGGCCTTGTTTGGATGCACGTTTATCCATTCAATCCACATGTGTTAGAAATAGATTAGAGTAGAATGAGTAGAATTAAACTAAATTCCATTCCAATCCACTTCAACACATGTGGATTGAATGAATAAACGTGCATCCAAACAAGGCCTAAGTAATTCCCATGTACATCCAGGTGCCTTGTGAGTATCACATCGATTGTAAAATATCACGTCGATTGTAATTAAACGACATTTTACCTTGAGAATCCTAGTGACAAGAAGTGCAAGTCTGTAATCTGCGCATTTGTTGCATGACAGCAGCTACAGTCTGTTTATTGTCAACTAGCCACGCAATGGCATGCTTAAGGCCATATCAATATGTACCGTGCCGTCAAAACCTAAATTATGCTACTAACTACAGAAACTCTACCGTTCTACGCTCACTGCAGTCCTGGAGAAGTACAGGATTGGGTATATGATCCCATACTATGAAATATATGCATCAAAACCTTCAACAATTTATAGGCTTAAATGCAAGTGCATGTACAAACTGGTAAGTAGCAATACATGAACACACTGAACAAGTACAACATCAGGCTGTGTTCTCTCAAGCCTGGAGATAACATACACAAACCAACCACCACATAGAGTAAGCAGCCACTACCAGATAAACCGCACTCTTGATATTTACAATGAACAAACAAATTATCGAGCTACAACAAAGACAACAAAAAGGAATTCAAAAGACGCAGCAGAGTTTCCAACTGGGGGTGAACCTGTCTACGCGCTAAACTGTATTGTGAACTTGCATCATGAAATTAAAATGCCTCGGGTAAAACTAGGCATTTAAAGCCATCTGAAGTCGAATAGACACAAATATCACAAAGGTCAAAGCCTAGATCATCTGAAGCTTTGATTTTGGTGGTAGGATGGTACGAGGCACTGATGAAAGCAGATTGAGTTGGATCAATATGCTAGTGGCTGCTGCAGAAGTATTCTCTTGGGGAACGCCAAGCTGAACTTCTGAATCGCTTCTCAAACAGAACTATTTCATTTCTCAAAAATCTTTGCCTGCACAGCTGACACGTAAAGGACATCATTGTGCCCTCATTGCACCCAAGATCATTCACGCTTCAATTTTTTTCTCTGCACAGCTGACTCAAAAAGGACATCATTGCACCAATTGTTGCATCCACGATCATTCAGGCTTCAATTTTCTCACCAATAAAGATGGATTTTAGCTCCTTAGTGAAATGGTTATTCCAGTCAGAAAGAGAAGCAAATGGCAGTAAGCCATTCAAGGCTGGGATAAAAAACCCCAGCACAGCATAAAACATCCAGCGGCGAATCCAATACGGGAACCAGACAGACTCCTTGCTATCAGAGACAGATATAGGACCATGAAGAACACGGTACAAGACTGATGGATAACAATTTCCAAGTAAATGGATGGAACAAAGAACCTCCCAGCATATAAGCCACATGTTCCCATCGCCACCAAGTGTGTTGGTACAGAACCTTCCAGCGAAGCCACAAATAACTCCCAACAGAATGATGTTGAAAGTTACTGGCATACTTGATCCAGACACTGCAGAACGCTGGAATGCTAACCAAACAATTGCCAGAATCATTACTATGCCAAAGAACATCCGTGTTGCAGCTATTACATGACATCTTATGAAGAGCAACCCAGAATTGAAGTTCGACACTGAATTTGGCACCCACCATGATTTAGATCCCTGCATGAGAGACAAGAGAGAATCTTTCTGATTACCACACAGGTTTGTTAAGATTGTATTCTTCATTGATTACTGATAGAAAAAGAAGAGACAGATGATGAGCGTACCCTTGAAGTGGCTGAACATGCTGCTGTAATATCAGTTATCCTTTGGTACGAATAAGTATAAGTTCCGTACCCAAAGCATACTGACATAATAATCACTGCACTAACAAGGAAATCTATGAGCGTCCTCATTATTTGTGCATGCCTCGCGTCCTGCATCTGAGTCTTGAATTTCTCCGTTTGGAAGGAAGCTTTCTGAAATCCCAAGGATAACTTAATCTTGTCTAACATGTGCGAGTAGGAGTTAAGTTCTAGTTGAGACTGTTTAAGTTGCAACTTTCTCATGCTAAGACTTATCTCAAATTCCTTGAGCTCATTTGACCGAGTTTGTTCTTTCAAAGATCTCTCAAATGCATTAAGGATGCGCTGATCAGCTTCAGGAGAAGATATGCTATGAGTACAACGAGTCAACTGTTGACTGCCACCAGCATACAGAACAAGCTGACTTTCCACTGAATTTGAAAGGTCCTGCTTGATTTCCTGCGTTGGGTTTTGTGGACCACCAGAGCTCAACTTGCTTGCAGCATCAGAGTCTTCATGCTTAGAAGAACATTGAGGAACTGGACCTTGTCCATAGACAGGCATCTCATTAACAAGATGAAGCGTTGTCAATGTGCTGCTGAACGATTTCTCGAAGTTTCTCATAAAACTGTCTAACTTGTTACCATATATCTATATAAATGGTAAGTGAAAGATATATTAGGAATCCTTACAACTGAGATGTGAGATGATAAAGGGAACTAGGCTTACATTTCTCAATGATTCCTTCACTGCCGATGTACAGATCTGCATCCAAAGTACAGACTCAGTTTCAAACTACAAATGGTTTCATGATTTTGTAAATTTTATTAGTCAAATTTTAGTGCAATAACCTTGGAAAGGAGTGCAGGCTGTAATCTTTTGCCTGAAGGATTCTTCGTATTCACAACCTGCAATCAACAAATGCATCTCCTCATTGCCCTGAACAGAAACCTAGGTGTACAAAAACATGGAATGTGATCATGCTAGGGTGAAGTTGCATGTGGGTGAAATATAGGATTTTCTCTGGTGCGCTCATGTGAAATGATGATGCCTCTGGAGAAATGTAAGTGAAATTGTCGAGCAGATGAACACATGACACACGTAATCTCATGCTTCATTTCGGAATGGATAGCAAATGTTGCAATACAAGATGAACAAAAGTCGCATGGCCCCCACGGAAATGAAAAAAAAAAAGAGGTGACAATTTCCCTGCCCCAAAGGGTACGCCTTACTGGTATGGCTCTATCGCCACTTCTCTGACCCCAAGCTGCCACATTTGACATCTGATGCACGATTGCTCGGAATAATTGCAATTTTGCAACCACAAAGGAAACGAAATTGATCCAGGGCGGCGGTATTTGGCATTGCGCCCGCCTCCTATGTGCGGACCGATCCTATGCATCGTCGCTAACAGAATTGCGTACAATTCGGTAGAAGCGGTAAACGGCAAAATGCGGACATAAACACAGGTCGGCCACTCGCCACCCGCACCAGAAATGGGGAAAGCTACGGAGCGAATGGCACCACGCACCTGCGCGAGGACGGCCGCGAACGACATCCCGAGAGGCAGCGCGAGGTCGTCCTGCACCTGCGCGCCGGCGCCACCCTGGCCCTCGCCCCCGGGCATAGCGGCGGGGGCCGGCTCCTGCCGCCTTCGCCGCAGCCGGAGCCGGAGCCGGAGCCGCACCCCCCTGCTGCGCCGGGCGGAGGAGGACCGGGAGGCGGAGGCGGAACCGCAGGCCGAGGAGGCGTCTCCCGACGCCTCCGACGAGGAGGGGTCGGCGGGTGGGTGGAGGCAGCCCGTGTCCATCTCGGCGGGGCCGGCGGGGCAGGGGCGAGGAGGGCGACCGTTCTGGGGTGTTCCTTTCTCCGGGCCAGGGCCACCTTGCGCTGTCCGTTTTGACTTCGCTTTGGACGGAGTGGGACGGACGGGGACGCCGTCGGAACGGGCGGGCGGAGCGTCAAGTCCAAGAGCCGTGGGAAAACGAAAAAGTATACAGGAGGCGGAAATTAGCCGTTGGAGTAAAAATCCTGGGAAACTTATTAATTCCATAATTTGCTTCGGAAAATTCGAAAGTTTCTTTGTTTTTGTTAAAAAAGGAAATTAGGGGGAGCCGACAGCCGAGGTTGGAGACTCAGGTGGCGGTGCGGCGCAACGGTACGTCTGTTTTTTTTTTTTTTTGACAACAACAACGGTACGCCTGGTTGGAATAGGCTTGATGATTGCCGAAGAGGGTCCAGCGGCCCAGCGAAGGCCGGGACGGGCCAGGCCGTACTATTTTGAAGCCTAAGGGGTGTCTAGATGCAAAAAAAAAAAAAAAGAATTTAGCTACTACAGTACTTTCGTTTGTAGCCGAATTTCCTAAACAAAGCTATATATAGCTGAAACAGTTAGTTATGACATATTTTGGAGCACATAATTATGGAACAATTTTTAAACTTTTTTCTAACTACTATTTTAAAATAACATGTAAAATGACCGTTTAACCTTTTGGCTGTGTCAGACTGCTAGGCGCAGAGTATTGGAATGAGGAGAAAAAAGCTCCTCGCTTCAAAAAAAAAAAGATTGCTAGGCGCAGAGTAAACTATAACGTCATATGCATTGGCGCACAAGGCATGATATGCTAAAGCTCTACCCCCTCAATAAAAAATAATAAAATTCTAGCACAGTACCAAGTTGCAGTATCTTGATTTTGAATAGTTATACATAATAATATTAATATTTATTATATCAATACTTCCTCCATCCTAAAAGCATTCAAATTTAATCACAATTTTGTTGTTATTCTTACTTCCCAATGCACATTTCTCTTTTTTCTAATACACTTTTTTCTTTTCCAACACATCTCTATATTTATTTTTCTCTGTCTCTCTTCTTCTTGTTTTTTTGTGCATTATACCTTTTCACTGTTTCTTTATTTCCATATCTCTATGATTTTTATCATTAGGTTTATAATAAATTATATTTCTATATTATATCTATTTGGTGTTATAGACGTTGATATATTTATCTATATATTTAGTCAAGCTTTAGATATTTTAACTATAGATGCACCTAGAATCTTATTTTTTAGGATACACCTAGAATTATATTTTTTTAAGGACAAACATACTCCTTCGTCCCAAAATAAACATACTTCTCGCGTTTCGAGAAGTTAAATTTTTCAAAGTTTGACTAGTTATATAGAAAATCATATAAATATTTGTATGTTCAAATAAGCTTGCCATGAAAATATATTCCATGATCAATGTAATGATTCTTATTACACACTATAAATATCAGTGCTTTGTACATATTTGGTTAAACATAAAAAAAGCTTAACTCTTTGATAAACGATAAAAGTTGTGTGTAATTTATTTTGGGAACGATAAAATAATACTTTATTGAATGCTGCTAGGTACTCCCTTAGTCTCTAAATAAGTGTCGTTTTCGTTTCTTGAGAAGTCAAGCGCTTTTAACTTTGTCCATATATATAAAAGAAATAATAATATTTATAGTACATAACTAGTATCATTAGATAGATTATCAAATATATTTTTATAATAAATTTATTTGATGATACAAATTTTGTCACTATTTTTTTTTTATAAATATAGCCAAATTTTAAAAAGTTTAACCGATACAAATAATATTTTGCTACACCGCCTTTTCACACCCTTGTCCGATACCCCCTCCGGCACCTCCCCCCCGAGTCCTAGGATTCAGGAGCACCTGCACCGGTAGCTCACTGGATCCATCGCATCTCGAAGCGCGCAGGTCCATCGATAAATCGATCGGAGTGTGGAGTGCAGCGCTGGACGCGTGAGCTGCTCCCACGTGGCCTCTCCTCGCTCGATCCAAGGCTGCTGCAGCTGCGGGATCCAGCAGCTGCTGCAAAGCCGGCTGTCGTCCAAAGGAAAAAGGAGGCCAAGCTATCATTCGCATGCGTTTAAGGGCCTGTTGGTTTCCCTCGTTAAATTTTAGTTGCTAAATCATAGGCTAAATTTTAGTTATTGGATGTTTAATTTGGGTGATTAAAGTAAGTCCCTTTTAGTCCATGTGTTTGGATAAATGAGATTAAAAGATGAGGTTCAGCTCTATTTAGTCTAATTTAGCTTTTCCTATGTGACTAAACTTTAGCTTCTCTTTTAGTCTTGGTCGGCGTTTGCTGCTTCGTGCATGCATGGACGTCAGCAGACCAAACACCAAAGTGGTTTCAGTAATTCGAGCGCAGTCAGCGGCATAAGAGGCCCTTCAACGGCAGTCTCACTCAGTACAGTACTACAATATTTCTATGTCACCGTTTTGGAGAAAATTACTAGGTGGGAACATAATTTATATGGAGCAACTATAGGCACTTGTCGTAGATTCATGGAATCATGGTATGCGTCTTACATATTGTATCCAACCCTTGAAACTGTTGCTTAAATTTAGAAGAAGTACTTACAAGGACATTACATCTCTTATGCATTGGATGCATGTGTATATATAGATACGTGTTGCGAATCCTCGGTGACTGCACATGATTGCTCCATGGAGATGTTCTCACTTATTTTTTCCTCGCTCTTTCTGGTACACGTTTTAAAACTATATGTAAAAAACGTGAAATGACCTTTGTTAATGCGCGGTTTTTGTTTCACAGTTTTATAAGGTACTATACACGTCATATAAACTATCTTATTTAACATCTATTTTCTTCGTTCTAAATTATAAGGCATGGTTCCGCTAGGCGCTCGCCTAGGCGCGACTAGGCGCGACTAGGCTCTAGTCGGAGGGTGTCCGCCTCGCCTATGGGGGTAGGCGGACCCCTAGGCGGCAGCGGCTCGTCGGCGGCGGCGGCGGTGGTGGAGGAGCGCCTGGCGGAGGTCGTCGGTGGGGGAGGAGGAGCTGCGAGCGGTGGCGGGCGCTCGCGCGGGCTTGCGCGGGCGGCGGTGGTGGTGGAGGAGCGCCTAGCGGAGGTCGTCGCTGGGGGAGAAGGAGCTGCGAGCGGCGGCGGTCGCTCGCGCGGGCGGCAGGCGCTCGGGCGGGCGCAGGCGCGGGCGGCGGCGGTGTGGGAGGAGGCGTGGATAAGGTGCGCTGGGCCGTTTTTAACGGTGGATAAGGTGGGTTGGGCCGTTTTTATGGGCCTTTCTTCTCTTTTCTCCCTGTTCCATGACCATTGGTCTTCTATTTTTTTCTTTTCTTTTAAGTACTTAAGTATGTATTAATAAATTTAAGTATGTATTGGAAAACGCCTAGAAAAACGCCTAGGAACGCCTAGGCGCGATTAATCACGTCTAGGCGCTAGGCTGAGGGTCAGCGCCTAGATTCCGCCCAACGCCTAGCTGAACTTTGTTATAAGGTATCTTTGTTTTTATAGATACACCATTTTTATTATGTACTTAGATTTTGTATATAGAAAAAGTTAAAATATCTTATAATTTGATATGAAAGAAGTAGGAAACTGCTGAGGCCCGCCTTAAGCTCCAGTGACCATTCACGAATAATGAATTAATATATTGAGCAAAAGGATAATAACAATGTTGGGTGAAATTGAAATCGAACTAGCACGATCGCAAGGCCGGCAGCATAATACTGTACAGTAATTCAGGTTACCGTGATGTGAAAAAAAAACTCCCTTTGTCATGTGGCTCATCATCAGGGTTTAAGTACTACCGTGCATTCATTTAGATTGATGCGGAGGTTAGTGAATGTAGGGTGTGCGTTTGGTTTCTTGGCCAATTTCTGTATGGCTAGAATTATAGCCTGGACAGCCTTAGCCTATTCTCATCAAACCAACCTCTGGTTGTTTGGTTGTCTGTACTATATTAGCTTGACTAGCCTCGGTGTGTGTTTTTGTCTGGTTTGTGTTGATACATACACCTCTTCTCTAGTAAGGTTACCCTCTGGCCCAATGGCACTCGCTTCCTCCCTTTCATCTCATCTGGCACCTCAAATGCCTCCTCTTCTCGTCCAGCCCGACACATCTCCTCTGGCTTCCTACCGTAATCCTGCAGTTCCGTATATCTGCTTTGCAACTAAACCATGCCTGACCAGGATAGGATCCATTTGGTGCGAGAATGTTTCGTATCTGCCAAGAATCGTAATCGGAGTTCAGAATAAGCATGGGGGTGATGATGCCCTTAATCAGTTCAGTAGGAAAGAAACACTCTGTTGGATCTTTCTTTTGGAGGCAGTTGTTGGGTAGAACTTCTCTAACATTCTGAAGGTGAACTACTCCACTGATGAGCGACCGCATGGACCTTTCTCCAGATAAATCCTTCTTGTCAATAAAAAATCCAGCATCAGAAAGGCATTTAACTGAAACTTCATGAGAAAACTGTCCACGAAAATTATCACAGTGCATCAAAAAGGCATGTAACTGAAACTTCATGAGGAAACCTCCATTCCAATGCCAATGCTGACACAACGATCATGCACACGCCTCTTGATGGCATAAATCCCTTCTCCCTCATCTCTGCAAAATACTCCATCCTCTTGTCCGACCTCATCTCTGCAAAATACTCCAAAATCACACGCTGCTCGTGTTCAAGCACGAACACCGTACCTCCACCTCGACCCACGCCACCACCACCACGTCCACATCCACATCTGCTGCTGCCACCACCACCACCACTACAGTGCCCACCTGCTTGCTCCCACGTCGCCGGCCCACCTCCACGACAACCAGCAGTGCCACCGTAAGAGAGGACGCAAAGGATTTGGATCCTGAACCAGGGCTGTTGCACGCAGAGGAAGCGGAGGAGGAAGATGAGGAGCCGATGTTCATGCTTACGGACGAGGGTGCGGGGACAGGGCGCGGCGCCACCAGCGGCCCGGGGCCGGGTGCACTCCCAGACGGAGACGAGGGCGGTGACAAGACTGAGTAGCGAGCTTAGCCAAGCCTAGCTCAGAAAGAACGGCCGGTGTCTGCGTTTTTCTGGGGCCAGGCTTGGAGGTGGTCCGTGACCTTGTGGAGCCTTGGCTTGGGCCTCTAAAAAGGCAACCAAACAGCATGAAGATGGCTTTCTGAAGTTTGGTTGGGAGTTAGCCACCCAACCAAACAAGCCCATACATTCCTAGCTAATGCATAGGTTCAAAGCTATACTTTCTTTGCTACACCCTTTATTTCAAATTATAATTTATTTTAATTTTTGTCCTAAATTAAATTTCTTTAATTTTGACTGACTTTGTAGAAAAATACACTAACATCAAATTAGTTTAACTGAATTATCGATAAAATATGTTGCTAATTGACTTGAATTTATAGGTGTTAATATATCTTTCTAAAACATGCAAAGTTAGAAACGTTAATTTAGTAGCAAGCACAGTAGCGCACACACCAAACTTTTCCCTCTCCATCTGGCCAGCTGGGCTGGAGTCTGCCTGCCTGCCTATATAAGGATGGGTTAGTTGCTCGGTCACTGGTCACACCCACTCCATCACCAGTTCACCACTTGTCCGCTTCACCAACCTCTAGAGTTTTGCCCCCTCTTGCTCTTCAGCTCTGGTTAGTCATTAACTATCCTGTTATTAGATGTTAGATGTAGGAGCATATTACTACTACACAAGTCCTTGTTAATTTGAGACGCAGTCACGTAGAGGGTAGTAGAACAACAAGTGGGTGATCATCATCGTTGTCGTTTTTATTGAAAATGCTGTGATTATCACTGACCCAGTCGTTAATGTGGCGTATATAGGGCTTGTTGCAAGGTTTGTAGCTAGGCCGACAGGGATACATGGAGGAACACCGGTCACCAGCTCACGCCAAGCCCGAGGCCGAGCAGCCACCGCAGCAGCAGGTGTCGGTGGCGACGGCAGCGGTGGTGGTAGTCGACGTCGCTGTTCGGGCCGCGCCACAGAATAGTACTGCTGCTCCTGCTGAGAACCGGGACGTCGCTGCTCCGGCCGCGGCAGAGAATGGTACTGCGGCTCCCGCTGCGAACGGGGACGACGGCGGTTCGCAGCTGCTCGGCGGTCCGCGCTGGACGGGGCTGCACCTTTTCGTGATGAACATGAGGAACGTGTTCAAGCTGGATGAGGTCGGCGCGGAGGTGCTGGGCATCGCGGTGCCGGCGTCGCTGGCGCTGACGGCCGACCCGCTGGCCTCGCTGATCGACACGGCCTTCATCGGCCGGCTGGGGTCCGTGGAGATCGCGGCCGTGGGCGTCGCCATCGCGGTGTTCAACCAGGTCATGAAGGTGTATATCTACCCGCTCGTCAGCGTCACCACGTCGTTCGTCGCGGAGGAGGACGCCATGCTCAGCAAAGGCGGCGCCAAGGTCATCGACGACGGAGCGGAAGAAGAAGAAGTGGAACAAGGCCCGGACCACACTGCTTCCGGCGCGGACCTGGAGAAGCAGCAGCAGCCAGCTGACGAAGCCGCCGCAAAGAACGGCGGCGACGAGCTCGCAGGCGGCAAGGGATGCGCCCCTGCCGTCGTCGCCGGCCGGAGGAGCGGCAAGAAATCAGGGAACAGGAGGTTCGTGCCGTCCGTGACGTCGGCACTGATCGTGGGCGCGTTCCTTGGACTGTTCCAGACCGTCCTCCTCGTCGCCGCCGGGAAGCCGCTGCTGCGCGTCATGGGCGTCAAGCCGGTAAGTCACTGCGCCTGTGCATGCACGCACCGCAACGGTGAGCTAGATTCGTCGGTGAAACGATGAACAATTTCTTATACAACTACTGGTGCTCAATGATTCTCAGGGTTCGCCCATGGTGATCCCCGCGCTGCGCTACCTGACGCTGCGCGCGCTTGCCGCCCCGGCCGTGCTGCTGTCTCTCGCCATGCAAGGCGTCTTCCGAGGCTTCAAGGACACCAAGACGCCCTTATACGCCATCGGTAATTCATAATGCTCCGTACATACAATGCTGCCATCAACCAAGCAAACCAACAGGTTTGATCTCAGTTGTTATGAATGCATGCAGTGGCCGGCGACGCGGCGAACATTGTGATGGATCCGATCCTGATATTTGGCTGCCGCATGGGCGTGATCGGCGCAGCCATTGCCCATGTTGTTTCCCAGTAAGATCATGACCATCCATCTCTCGTCAGCAATTCAGCATTTGCCTCAACAACTGACAATGGCAAAATTAAACTGCACGCAGGTACCTGATAACGCTGATAATGCTGAGCAAGCTGGTGAGGAAGGTCGATGTCGTCCCGCCCAGCCTGAAATGCCTCAAATTCCGGCGCTTCCTCGGATGCGGTCAGTAGTCGATCAGTACGATACTACGATGCCTCTCCGCATTTTGATCCATTAACAACGAGATGATGACGAGCGAGGTTAATATTGACCCTGTCGGATTCCTTCTGCTGGCACGGGTGGTGGCCGTGACGTTCTGCGTGACGCTGGCGGCGTCGCTAGCCGCTCGCCACGGGCCGACGGCCATGGCCGCCTTCCAGATCTGCACCCAGGTCTGGCTGGCCACATCCCTCCTCGCCGACGGGCTCGCCATCGCCGGCCAGGCCATGATCGCGAGCGCCTTCGCCAGGAAGGACCGCTACAAGGTGGCCGACACCACCGCGCGCGTCCTGCAGCTCGGCATTGTCCTGGGCGCCGTCCTCACGGCGCTCCTCGGACTCGGGCTGCAGTTCGAAGCCGGCGTCTTCACCAGCGACGCCGCCGTCATCAAGACCATCCAGAAAGGCGTTCCGTTCGTCGCCGGCACGCAGACGCTCAACACGCTGGCCTTCGTCTTCGACGGCATCAACTTCGGGGCGTCGGACTACGCCTTCTCTGCCTACTCCATGACCGGCGTGGCGGCCGTCAGTATCCCGTCGCTCATTTTCCTCTCGTCGCACGGCGGCTTCGTCGGCATCTGGGTAGCCCTCACCATCTACATGGGCGTCAGGGCCCTTGCCAGCACCTGGAGGATGGCAGCAGCCCAGGGGCCATGGAAGTTTCTTCGGCAGTGAGCATATACGTACGGTCTCGTGTCGATCGTACATGCACACTACACTTACATGCATATACACATACACGTACGTACGCTAGCTCGTGGGTATACTTTTTTTACGGATACATATACCCCGGCGGTACGTACGTGCCCCGATGCGTTCTAGGTGTACGTGCAAACATATGCACCGACCCTGCATTCTGCACGCTTGCTAATGCTACCCGGCCCCTCTAGTAGCATTGATCGACCATTTCTGTTTCACAAAAAAAAAAGTATCGATCATTTCTGTTGTAAGCTCACCTTTCTACTGAGCATGTGTACCACAAAAGCGATTATCGCTTTACATGTAACCAGCACCAGCGTTGCTGTTTTTATTTAGTGATCTTCTCTTGTCGTTGTTGAACACATATATGCTGAGCTTCGTATTATGGGTTTGATTTATCCTATCCTATTGCTGTTGCAAATATTGATTTCTAAAGATTCAGAACCCACAGACGAGGAGAGATGACCAACCAAAAAAAGATCTTAATTCAAGAGGGCAGAATATACAGAACAGATGAGTGCCTTATTGACAGCGTCTTTGATAGTGTGCATCAGAGACGATGGGTTACAAAACATCCATCTGTTAATAAAAACAAAAAAAAACATCCATATCTAACATATAACTCAGGGACACGCATGCACGTAAAACGTCTACGAATGCCTCTGATCTAATTGACATGTGTGCCAAAAAAAAACTGTGTCTGATAGTGGCCATCCGAGACGGTGTAATATGGAACATCCAGACGGGGAATATGTTGTCCGCATCATAGACTCAAATTTGAAGAGTCTATTTTTCCGTTGTTAATATGCATCTTGAACTGTCGTCCCTTATGTCCTTTCTGGTAGTGAACAGCTCCTTCTTTGCTCTTTGCTGCTGGCAGCTATGGAAGCGACGGAACGCTTTCATCTTCCGCAACGAGGTGCTATCCCTAAGACAGGTACTGCAAGGTTGCTGCTCGGATGCAGTAGCCTGGAGGCCACGTATCCCCAGAAAACAAAGACAAGTTGCAATGTCTGGTATAACTATCTCCAGGAGCTCATTGACAGAACTATGTAAAGCCACCGATGTTTTGTAAATCTCAAAACCTCTTTACCATGTAATTTCTGGACTAGTGCCAAAAGTCATACTCCCTCCATTCCAAATTATAAGGCATTTCAAGAATCTTAGAGAGTCAAAGCATCTTAAGTTTGACCAAAATTATAGAGAAAATTACAAAAATTTATAACATCAAATAGGTATACTATGAAAATATAATTAATGAAGAATCTAATGATACTTAATTGGTGTCATAAATATTATTATCTTATCATATAAATTTGGTCAAACTTGAGATTCTTTGACTCTCCAAGACTCTTAAAATGCCTTATAATTTGAGATGGAGGGAGTATTATACAAATAAAATCAGGTGGGGAATCTCCCCTCACCCCCCCCCCCCCCCCCAAGAAACTTGGCTTATGGTCTATATCCTGAATTCATGCACAATCCAACATAGTTTGTTTTCTACCCAACTGAAAGTTCTATGTTTGGTGCTGGTAATTAATGACAATGCCTAAGTACTAATTCTATATCTAAGTTGTATATAGCATATGAGGATTAGTACATTTCAAGGTTGGTGGCAAGATGGACATGGTGATCATGATGGACACACTTGGATTTGGACGCAACCCAACGTGATCAAGGCAAAGGTATATGCTTAAGGGTTGTGTTTTAGTAACCAAGACACATAGTTGGTGTGGTTACATTATAGGATAGACAGTCGTACTATAAAGAGGGGAATGACACGGCTATTGAACTCCTAAGTGCCTCTAGGTGTGCATTTCATAATCATATGCATTTGGATAGAATTAATAACGCCTCAAAAAATGATTGTGAAAATGCTAACACACTCACACATGACGTGATCACTTGGTGGTGTTAGCACTTTTGCGATGGCGTTGGAGTTTGAGCGGTAGAGAGGGTTTGGGGTCCTCCCTCCCTCCCGCCGAGCTTGCGAGGCGGGATTCATGCGTTTTCGAGGAATTAAAACGCCTATTTTTCTTTACGCCAATGTCGAGATTTGGAGACGTTGTCACACGTTGTTTCATGAGCTAAAACATGTGTTAAAGTGACACACATACTTAGTCTAGCTCTTATGTGAAAGGGTGAATCAAACGGAGGCGAACAGAGGTCACAGAGGTGACCAGACGCTGGATCGGACGCGGTCTCTGTATGACCGGACGCGTCCGATCAGTGCTCAGCGTGTGTCTGTGTTTCGGTTCTCTAATCGGACGCGGTGGCGCGTCCGGTCACTATCGACCGGACGCGTTCGGTCGTTCTGGGTGCTTACTGGACTCTAACCGGACGCTGACACTGTGGCGTCCGGTGTGACTAGCAGCGCGTCCGGTCGCTGATTCGCTGGAGCGTTGCTCGGCTTGACCAGCGCGTCTGGTCGAGGTTCGCGCGTCCGGTCAATTCTACCAGCGCGTCCGGTCGTGCTTCGCACATGGGTGGTGTACGCACCTGTGCGTCCGGTCAGCGCGACTACTGCTGAATCTTGCGCCTAACGGCTCTATTCGAAGGGGTACGTCTATAAATACTCGTTGGCCGGCTCAAGCCTCCACCTCTTGTATTCTTTGACATACTTGTGAGCACTTTGAGCTAAGCAACTCCCCTCCCACTCATCTCTCTTACTTCTTTGCATATTCGAAGTGAGATTGAGTGATCCAAGTGCATTTGCATTGTGAGATTGCATCTAGTTGGCACTTGGTGGTTGATTTGTTGCGGGATTCTTGTTTCTCTTGGTGGTTGTCGCCACCTAGATGGCTTGGAGCAGCTTGGAGGCGTTGGCAAGAGTTGGTGATTGTTCTTGGCCACCTCCGGTGATTGTGAGGGGTTTGTGCCTACCTCGGTGAAGTGCCAAAGGCAACATTAGTGGATTGCTCGTGTCATTTGCAACATTTTGTCATTTGGTAGGTTCTTGTGGTGCCTTTTTGAGAGGCTCGGTGTGAGACCGATTAGCCACCGAACCACGTGGTGAAGAGGGACACAACGGGGACTAGTGTGCCGGCAAGCACGTGAACCTCGGGATAAATCTTCGTGTCATCATTCTTATTGTGATTAATTAATCCCAGTGGTTGTGTATTGTGGAATTCATCTCTTGATCATATTGATTGGTTGGCTCAATACTTCGCCCCTCGGTGATACCCTTCTAACTCTCTCTTGTATTATTTTCTTAGTTACCTTGCTAGCTTGTTAGTATAGCTCTTAGCTTGTGTAGCTAGTTAACTTTAGTTGTAAGCTAAGTTGTGCGGTTTGACTTGTGCAGTTGATTGCAAATACTAGAATTATGAATTGGTTAGGTGGCTTGCAAATACCCCGTAGGCTAAGCAAAACTCGCATCTCGCTATTTGTTGTATTGATAAACTTGTTTAGCTTGTCTTTGTAGAAAATTTTAAAAGGCTATTCACCCCCTCTAGCCATCAAGACCTTTCACCAACACCATTACTCATGTCAACTAGTAATATGCAGATCTTATGAGTGATTAAGGAGGTCTTTCTCAAGCCAACACAAAGGCAAATTGAATAAGAACAAGCCGATAGGTACACAAGTTCTCGAAAAAGATCAAATGTTAGGTTGCAACTTCCAATGCGGTTGGATTGTTTTGCATGAGATTGGAACTTGTTTTCTGTTTTGGAGGTCGAAAGTTCTAATATTGTTGATATATTCAACCCGAAATCATATCTTTTTCATTGGATTCGTAGCTTGGAACTTACAGCCTCCGGTTTGAACACTCAACCTCAAGTTAAAACTTTTATGCAGAGAAAAACAACAGCAAAAATACAAAGAAATGTAAAAACAAATCAAATAACTACCAAATAAAAATATAAGATGTCACCATGAATTTCAAGAATTTGTAGAAAATATGAAAAAAACAAGAACTTAGACAAGGCTAAAAAAATTGAAGTGCCCGTGAGGAGATTTGTTGCAAGATGGCTCAAGGTATGTTCTCACACACCCTAGCTCATAATCAGTCCAAGAAATCAAAAATGCAGCCAGCCACAGGAAATGAAAATATCTAATTTAAGAAGAAAAAAAAGTCCTAAAAATTCAGGAACTTTGCGATCTAGAAGAGGAGAACCAAACAAGTAACTTGCACATGAATTAGTAATCCAAACGACCCTATTAGAGATTGGAATCCAAGAATAGAAGTTAGCATATTAAGAGACTGGCCCCGCGTCGCTCTCCTCCTTTGGGGGAAACTCGGGCGGCACCAAACACCGCCACCGCCGGTCCCCTCCCCCACGCCTCCTCAGCCTAGCTATCGCCAGAGTTCGACGCCAAGGGTCCGGCGTGGAACAAGGAAGGCGGCGGCTGGGATTCCTCCCTCCCTCCCTCCCTCTCTCTCTCTCTCGGTAGAGCACTTGGTCGGCGGTGAGGAGTGCATGGGATGGCGGTCGGCAGCGCTTCTCCTGCCTCGGTATGGCTGGATCTGATGCCTAGCCGCCCGGATCTATCGCCTCTGGGCTGGGGCCGGGTCGCTGGTGGAGTGGAGGAGCTGGTGGCGTTGGGGGCGGCCATGGCGGGCGGTCTATCTCGCCGAGCTGCTGCTCTTTGCTGCTCTTCATCGGAGCCGCGCGTGCACTCTTGCTGTGGAGCAGGAGGAGCAAGGCGTGCTGCTCTGGCTTCTTCTTCACCGGCTCCGGCGGTCTCTGGTCGAACCCAAGGCCCTCTGTTTCGATTGTGCTGGATGTAGGCGAGCATTGGCGAAATCCATGTTAGATCTACCGACAAGACGATGGCGACGCCTTCGGGCGTCGTCTTCCTCCTTGGAGGCGTTGTCATGGTGTTTTCCCACTCCAGCCGATTGCGGAGGTGCGTCGGCTGTGCAGGTGGCGTGGCCGACAACGGCTTGCTTGGATGAGTGCCGGTGACGCCGTGGTGGTGTGGCTAGCAGTAGCCAAGCAGGGGCACCAGTGGCGCAATGGTGGCATGGCTGCTTCTTGAAGGCCAAGAGGCTGTGGCTCGGCGCGGCACGAGCAAGACAGCAAGGGGGCTACGGACGGTGGCGGCGAGTGGGCAGCGCGGCGCAGCGATGGCAGTGAAGTGGAGGCTCGTGTCGACGACCCAATCCGGCCGAGTGGAGGTTTTTCCGTTGAAGCTTGTGTCGATGTCCCAATCCGACCGGGTGAGGAGAAGGCCAAGGTGGTGAGCTGTGTCGCTTGATGCTTTGTGTCCGTGCACGTGGTGCAGCTAAGATTCCGGTGGTGGCGAGATGAAGGTGAAGTTAATGGAGCGGCTCGGTGGTACCAAGTCACCCTGATGGCGAAGGAAGCCCGGATCCTCGAAGAGTCCAGCGGCGGGAGTGGCGAGGCCCCCGTGCGCTTTAAGGTGGTGTGTCCGAGGAGTGATGTGTGGTGATGGATGTGGTGAGGCCCCCACGCGTTTGAGTTGCCTTGGAGATCTGGGATCCGGTGTGGTGTTTCGATCGTTTGGTGTGTAAGGTGCAGCGGCGGTACTTCGGCGAGGGGTCCTACATGGCGGCGACCTCTTCGGTGTGGTGCGGTGGGCTTCTCTTCTGACTTTTGCCAATGCATGGCTGTGGTTGGGAGATCGACTATCGTGTGTGCGTGACCTGAAGACGGCGACGACATGGTGGGGGAGTCGTGGTAGCCACACGGCTTGCAGCGGATTGCGGCGGCTAGTTCTGCATGGCAGCGACTGGTTGGCGTGGGACATCGTCGGCAACGATGGCGCTTGTGGTGAGGGCTACTTGTCGGCTCTACTCTTGGTTTGTGGGGGTGCAGCGTTGGAATCTTTTTGAAGTTGAGTGGAGTGGATGTGTCCATGTTGATGTCTCAATCCAACCGGCAGTTGTTGAGTGTGGTTCCTGTCGATGTCCCAATCCGACCGGCTAGAGTTATTTTTTTTCTTCCTTTTGTTGAGTTTGTTTTGCGACGTGGTTGTTGATCTTTGTTGTATCGTTGTGTCCATTTTGGGCTTATCTTCTTTTTAATATAATCGACAGTTAAAAAAAGAATAGAAGTTAGCATGAGTCGTCTTGCTAGTCTATTCTTAATAATAGACTTACACACAAGACCAACTGCTGCCGACAGATGCGTACATGCATCTGAAAACAAGATTAATCAAAAGAAAGAAAAACACCGAACCCAACAACACAGGCACAAATCAAGAAAAGAAACAAGGGACTTTGACAGCCGCGCGGCAACTACGCCGATCGAGCTCCGGCCGACGTTGTCCCACGGTCGCATGTAGATATAGTAGTACGGTAACGCTGCGTGGTGAGAGGCGAGGCATGTGGCCGGCAGGCATGGGTGTGGATCATCGTGCGCGCGGCGATCAGACGCCCTTGCCGCGGGGCTTCTTCTCGCCAGTGCTGCCGTCGCCGGCGTTCATGCTGAAGCTGCTGAGAGTGCGGCCGCCGGCGTTGTTGTTGTTTTTGTTGTTGAAGCTGAAGCTAGTCATTTTCAGGCCGGGGGCGGCGCTCTCGGTGGCGTCGACGGGCCCCGCGTGCTGGCTCAGCAGCAGCAGCCCCAGCAGGGCCACGCCCAGCAGCATCATGCGCAGCTCGCCGGACTTGGACGCCATGGACCTCTGCGGACGTGAGCTCGGATTTGGCAGGATTGGGTGTCTACGGTTTATTCGGATGGATCGTGGCTTTGTTATGGTGGAGATGGTGGATGTTCTTGGAGGCTTTTATAGCGGGGGAGGGGGCGCCAGAGCGGTGGAGGGGAGAGGTTTCCGGGGCAGCGTCCGTTCTGCAGCGGTGTCGCTCAAGAGCAGGCCAATGTTGTGTGTTGCCTGCTAAATTTGGTTTGAGCTTTGAAGGGTCCTGTTGCTCCGGACCGGCGAGCTTATTCTTGGAACTCTGAAACGAACGGTTTGGAGAATCTCACGTTCAGAACTACTCATTTGCATTGCATGCTTGGGTGGGTTTTTAGACCCTTTTAGTTCCTTCGCTTCTGGAATTTATTATCGCAATTGTATTGTCTGAACTTCAAAACTCCATTTTCACATCTGTATTGATGCAGTGCCGGTGACGGGATCTTTACATGGGTACTGGCGTAGGTGTCGAGCTAAAGTCGAAAAGGAACAAAAGAAAAAGTTCGACGTTATAATGATATACTTCTGGTGGAACATATGGAAGGAAAGGAATAGACGAATTTTCCAACAGAAAAGTTTACAACCATGCCAAGTAGCTCTTCTATGTAAAGATGACATACAACAATATCAACTTGCAACAAGAACGACGGCCCAAGGAGAAGAACAATGAGCGTCGACGAGAGCTTGGAAAGTCTAAGTGGTTTCCTTTTGTTTTTCTGTGTTTTCTTTTTTGGAGTCGCGTTTTAGGCGTGCAACCAGGGTGCCGTAGTACTAGTAGTAGTAGTCGTGGTGGCATTGGTAGCGATTTTTGTAATCGTTTTGTTTCTCTTTTGTCTCGTCTAATAAATTTTCGGCAAAGCTCTTGCCGCCCTTCTAAAAAAAAGAAATCAGTGAGATACCTAGGACACCGACTTTTGTTTTTCTTTGTGGAGCAATCATATATGCAACGACATGACATTGCTTTCAGAAAACCAATGCGTGTTCTGCTTGTAAGAATGGGAACACAGATTGATAAGGCTATAGTAACTTCCGTGTACTACCGGTAGACCACGCAAATAGCATGGTAGCTAGTTTTAGCCAATGCAAATAGTATGGGTAGGTAGTTTTTTTCTTCATTGTAACATTTGTGTTTCTTTTTTACCTGGATATCTTTCAAATAGTTTTGTCACTTGTTTGACTGTAACTTTGCTCTCTCCATGCACCAGCACTACATTCATACCATCAAAAAATTCCTTGGATTGAAACCATTGTTTTCCTTTTCTCCTCTTTCTTCGTCCCTCACTCACATCCCAAGGTTGTACAATTTTTTGCCAAGACCAAATTAAGGTAGCTTTAGATTCCATCTTGATGAGCTTCATTTCTCAATAAAACCACTACCAAGTTTCTCACAAATTACTTAGTTTCAACAACGTCATATTCATTGCAATACTACTCATGTTCATTGTAGTCGCTGGCCGACATCATGCCAACATCCATCAGTGTCTCAAACCTTCCAAACAAGCTGTGAAACATCAATGGCACATCCTTCAAAAAAACATCAATGACACCAATGTGCTCCCGATTTTAGGTCTGCTGCCTATGCCACTTTATAGTTTTACTGTGATGCTGACAGCAATCTTGTGATTATTTTTTTCACTTGTGATCTACTTCTTTATTTTGGAAAGGACGGCAAAAGCTTTAGCACAATTTTACGAACTTTGCCACGCTTGTGCATCATGAAATCGATGGACCAATTGCATGTGACATATCAAAAGCCGATATGGTTTTCATGATTTCAGCATAATCTCGGTCTCAGCAACCTTTGGTCATCCTGATCGCATGATACCTCTAAAAGGAAAGGAACAATCGTGTTTTTGGCGATGCACTCTCCAATCAGGCACTTTGGCACAACTGATTATACTTTACCCTTTCTTTGATAAACAAAATCAACTCACATGACTTACTGAGAGTTTAGCAAAGCTTTGTCCCCTACATTCTAGTTCTACTCTCAATGGCGACTTGTACCAGGGTCCAAAATTTTGGTGCAATTTGCAAAATTTGGTAATTTGGAGTGGCTGAAAGATAAATCCAAAGTTCCGTATTACACTAATGTACGTGCTTTATTGTAAATATATAGTTTTAATAATATTTTCTATTGTTTATGTAACATATTCTTCTACTCAGTGTATGTGTTGTTTAGATATAAAAATTTAGAAACCATACCTTTTGTTGTTATCCTAAACAAAATTGACGCATGAAACTTGGAGATAAACGAAAAAAATCAAACATCAAAATTGAAACCCTGACTTTTACCGCTACCAAGTAAACAAAGTTTTTTTTTAAAAAAAGTATATCTAGCTGAAACTACTTAAGAATACACAGCATACAATCATGTATGCTCGGGCTATATCTCACAAGACAGTCGTATATTATTAATCACCTCACAGTCGTGAGCCACCAGTAGAACACTGCAATATATACACCCGTGGTACTGTTCACAAGTTATTTATGTAGTAGTGAAGAAAAGGACAAAATGAGTCTGCCTTTTGAGTTATGAACAGAGAATCAGCCTTCCCAGCAGCAATTCACATGCCGCTAGAAGTCTTGGAGACCTGCTTCAGAGCCCGCATGATCTCATCGGCCTTCAGCTCACCAGTCGTGTACGCAGCCAAGGGGGTCTCAGACGGGACGACGTCGTCCCTCTTGTAGCTTCCTGGGCTCCTCACCAGCGCTTCCGAACCCTTCTCGGTGACACCCCGGACGATCACAGTCTTGTGTAATCCAGATAGCATCTCCTCTAGATCGGTGTCGCCATGTTCCCCAGTGATCAGATACATGTTCCCCACAGATAGGCCCCAGCGCACGAAAAGGTACCTGAAATAGATTTTTGTTTGTTTGTTACAGATTGGCATGCAGCAAGGTTAATTATAGCATTTGTTGTCAGAAATTCCACGAGAGCTTCAAGCTAGATTCTGTATGTTCTTACCTGATTGCCTGTGACCTTGATGCTAGCAGAGGGACAACCTGAAGTCTTGTCGCGTTCCTGCAGTACATGATGTGGCACCGGAGACCACGCATCCTCAGCCTCTCCCTCAGCTCATCGACCGTTTTCACCTAACCAGACAAATAGAATTCAGATTCATACAGCAACCGGTTATAAGTAGGCATTAAGGATAAATTAAAGAATTTACTAACCTTTTTGGGATCTTTGATGAGGAAGGCGAAGCAGTGTGCATTACTGGACGCCACGTCCAGCTCGACAGCGTCGTCTGAACCGTCCTGACTGGCCATGAGCTTCGCTATGGTCTGCCTCACGCCGTCATGGGACCAGCGGTGGCTGATGTGCATCAGATAGTCCTGGTCTGGGCGCAGCTTTCCTTCAGCATCGATGCAGTTCGCCGTGCCAGGATAGTACACCTCGCTGCCACTGCCACAGATAAGGGCGTCGAAGTCGGTCGCTTGGATCCTGCCGAGCTGCAGAAGCTGGAGTGTCTCGGACAACGGCATGGCAGTCGACAGCGCGAACCCTGAGATCTTGGACATCTGGGAGTCCGACCGGACTGCTCTGAAAACTTCCTGGATCACCTGCAGCATCTTCTTGCTAGCACGGCCATCGTCTTGGTAGCAGTCCACAGCTATGACGAACAGGCGCCGGCGCCGGCGCAGGGGTGGGTACTTGTTCATGGTGCTGCCTGTGGCCTCGGCTGCATTCTTGGCACCGTCTCCGACCGAGGACATGGACGGCGGAAGCGCGGACGACTGCTTGATCTTGTTCATGATCTTCTGCACCTGATCCTGCGGGTCCAACGACAGTGGGTCGTTAGTGTTCAGCGAGCTCTTCTCACCGTCGATGGACAGACGGAGTGACAGGTCCTGAGCGTCCATGGAATCCTCCAGGAACTCCTCCTCATCAGCTCCGGCATCTGCCGGTGTGTCCTTCAGCCACCTCGGGTTCCTTAACCGGCACCCAGCCACCCTGGTGAGGTAAGTGCGGCAGTGCTCCGGCCATGAGTAGAGGTGGATGTTGCGCAACCCGTTTCTCCGGCATTCCTGCCACAGGTTCTTGTCTGCTACAAGCTTCAGCAGTGCATCAGCGATGGCGTTCTGGTCGTGTGGATCAACGAGCAGTCCATTGTTCAGTGCCTGCCAGTATGATGCACTCAGACAATTATCCACTATTTTCACAAGTGAATTGCAGTGGGTTTCTCGCACATTGAATGTTCAAAATATGGTTTCTCACAGTTGTAATGTCGACTGGACCACCATTCTTGGTAGCGACTATTGGAAGTCCGTGTGCCGCAGCCTGAAAGCCACACATTTTTCATAGTGAAATTTAATGTAATTTTTGAAAAGGCTATAGCTGATAGGTAGAGAACTGAAGAAGAAGCTGACCTCGATAAGGGTGAGACCGAACGGCTCAACGAGAGCAGGGTTGATGAAGACGCCCTGAAGGGAGCAATCAGTTATGGTTGAGTGTGAGTTGTCAAAGCTCAATAAAGGGTCGTGGTAAGCAGCGGACCTTCATTTTGGCCGCGAGGCGGTAGATCTCCGGGACATCAGCCTGATTGTGATGCTTAGGGAACGCCACACTTCCATACAGATCATACTTGTCAATCAGCTTCAGAACTGTGGTGAGGACACTGGCATTCCCAGCAGACATATCGTCGATGTCATCTCTGTTCCCCATGATCAGAGTCTGAAACAGAGGAAAATTCCATTACATGGAATACATGCAGCTACTGTAATGATGTTCAGAATCAGAATTTTTCATATAGGACTGTTAGAGAAAAGAACAAATATTCCTGCACTGTGATCATGATAGCACTAGTTAGTTGACCATACAAATTACAAAACATCTGCAACGATGAAATTTACGAGTATACTTCAGATTAACTGTTTCTTACAAGGTTTGCAAGTTCCCTGAGTGGGCGGCACTCTCCAAACGCTTTGACGAGGGTAGTGATGTTCTTCTTCGGGTCTGGCCTTGACAACGCGAGGATCATCGGCTTGTGAGGATTGGTTAGGAACCGCATCACCTGCGACGACAGAGTTGCCATGCAGCGACCTTAAGACTTGTGATACCTGTGAAGGCAGTTATTGTAGGTCCGCAAAGGAATTTGGGATCAAGCACCAACCTCAGCCCAAATTGGGGGCCTTGACTTGGGTGAGGCACCCTCCAAACCAACGATATCATCTTTGCTGTCACCATCCCCATCAATGTCTTCAGGAACCACAACATTGCTGAAGTCCATTCCTGGAGGAATCACCTGCCAACAAAGTTCTCTTATGAACACAGATCAAATGGATGACAATTTGTTTTAGCTTCATGATTCAGATGTTGAACAGTACTTACTACTTGGTATCGACAACAGAGATTTGAATACTTACCACCATCCTAGGCATGAAACGACCATGACAGCTAACCCCACGCCTCGCCCGGGCCCTCAACACTTTCTCAAGCTTGACGTCAAATCCATCGTACAGTCCCCACTGTTCATCAATCTCCTGCCTTGTGCTCGTGATGACAAGCTCTGACGCATCGAGGGCCAGCTCCTCACCCTCGATACGCCTCATGATCTTGTAGGTTGAATCTATCTCCTCCTTGGACATGCGCCCTTGCTTCAGCAGTTGCTCCAGCTTGTTCCTCCCAAGTGAGTGACCAGTGAGCACCATGGGAACATTCAGCGCACCAGAAAGGAGAGCAGCAACATCTCCAGCATCGGCATAGTGTCCATGTATCACATAAGGCAGTACTGGCCTCCCATTTCCAACCTGCTCTCCCAGAGCCTTGGACATGTTCAGGATATGCGCCAGAGCTCCATCGACAAATTCTTGGAGGTAAGGCCACAGTGCTTCTTTCTTGAGGTATTTATCCCGTGGTCCACACGGTATGCGCACAATGTAGGCTCCAGCACTCTCACCCATCCCCTCTCCATCATTGGAACCGGAGCATAACATCTCGGTTGGCTCACCATAACTCCAGTCCACGTCAGGAGATGACACTTGACGAGTGAAGAGGTCCACCCTGTACACTCCAGGCATCATTGACATCGCTCTTGCAAGTTCGACGACATATTTCACCTGTGAGATTCAAAGATCAGTCGCACTCAACCATGAAAACTTGATTCGGCATAAGGAACTTCTCCCAAATAATAATTAATAAATGACCAATGACGTTTACCTGGCCACCGGTGTCAGAATCACGACCTAGTTCCATGTTTTCGCCACGAACAAGACCATGCACACTGCAGTCAACAAAGGAACAGCTTGTGAAACTCCGGAGATTTAACTATACAATTTTTGAATTTTCTTAAAAACTATACAAATTTGAAGGGAGAAATGCCAATTTTTCTGCTCCTAGGATGTGCAAAGAGCAAAGAAAACTAAGGCTGGAGACATTTCATTACCAGATATATATTCTTTATTAGCACTTTAGCGCTACATAAGAATAGAACGAAACAACGTGCAAATGGGTAGACCTGATGAGCACAATGTAAAGCTTCTTCTCCTTATTGTCGTCAGACCAGACGGTAAGGTCAGAGAAGTTCCTCTGGAACTTCTTCTTGGCCGTCTCAACCGGCGCAAGCTCACCGAGGGTGTCCCCCTTCTCGCCCTCTGACAGATCCTCTGCCAGGTCCTCCGTCGCCTCACGGCGCACCTGCTCCTGTTCCTTCCTGCGTGCTGAGATTCTCTGGATGCCCTCCAGCTCCAGCTGCTCATAACAAAATTCAGAAGCATCAGCAAAGGGAGAATCTCAGCACGAACATGCGCAATTCTCTGTTGTCACGGACAAAACTGTGAATCCTACCAGGTCCAGTTCAGTGTTTTATCAAAAAAAAAAAAGTCCAGTTCAGTGTTCTACTAAAAAAAGTGAAGGAAAGCAAACTAAAACCGTGACTATACCGTGTCTGACTTGACGGGTGGTACAAGTACATGCTAGAACGACTGAACGAGATACATTTATATGAACAACAGTGAAACACTGCAGATCAACTAAAGTTCCTTTTTAGATCATTAGATGTGACATCTCAGTTAAGTGTGCGGTTCTGAATTCTGAAAGCACCTCAACCAACCATGTATGCCTGATCTATCGTCACTCAATCATCAGGCTTAAACATCAATCAAAAACAAGTTCATAAAGCGAACGATTAGAATATTTATCAGATATTCTATTCGCTGTGCAGTTTTGCGTTTCAGTAATCATGCATCTCCGTCCAGCAAACAGAAAACACTAAAAATCAAGGATCGCTCATGCAGTGTGCGCTTCATTAATCATGCATCTCCGTCCAGCAAACAGGAAACACTAAAAACAACAAGAATCGGTCATGCAGTACGCGCTTCCTTCATTAATCATGCATCTCCATCCAGCAGACAGAAAACACTAAAAAAACAAAAATAAACGAGCGGGCGGTTCCGTACGGCCGCCAACTAACGGGAAGCAAATCACAGAAGGCGTACGAGAAAAGAAAAAAAAAAGAAACAGAGATTAGAGATTAAAAATAAACAAAACACAAATTCAGAGACGAGCGAGATGATGAACAAAACAAAAGAAGCAGCGAGAGATTAACCGAGAAAGAGGCGAGGCGAAATCCAGACCTGTTTCTTCTTGCGCGCGAGGTGCCAGATCCGCCAGCACATGTTCTCGAGCCTGGTGCTGCGCTCGCGGGCGTTGCGTGTGGCGACGACCTTGATCCACGTCCGGTGGAGGTCGCTCTCGTCGACGCCCTTGACCACCTCCTCGACGAAGTAGTGCGAGGGGTTGAAGTTCATGTGCGGGCCGCGGGGGCTCGCCGCCTTGGTCGGCGACGCCCCCGCCACCGGCGACCTGGGGTCCCCGCCGCCGCCTCCTCCTCCCCCTCCCCCCGCCGAGGTGCGGCTGTCTAGGATCGCCTCCAGGTAACCATTGATCCACTCGTTCCCCGCCATCGGATCCCCTGACTTGTCTTCTTCCGCCCGGCCTCTACCGCTCTCAGATCGCTCGCCCGCTACGACTACAGGAGCATTAACCCAGGCACCCACGCTTCTCCTACCCCCGCGCGCTTTTGGCCTCGCGCGTGACTCCTTCCTGACCGTTGCTTGGTTTCCTGCTTTGGCGCGGCAGCGAGAAAGCGCGCCCGTCCCGGCGTGGCCACTGCCGGGCTGCGAGTGTTAACTGGAACCGATCGAGAGAGAGAGAGAGAGAGGACAGGGGAAAAGGCGCGCGCGCACGCACCACGCGTCACAGCGGCATCGGAGGAGAATTTTTGAGAAAGAAGAAGGGAAAGGATCGTGCCGTGCATGCGGTTGCAGCGGCGGCCGCAGTTGTAGGGGCCTTCCGTTGCCACGGACGGAGCTGGGAGGAGGCGCGGGGCGGGGATGAGAAAGCCGCGGCCCTGGCGAAACGTGGCTAGGTTGTGGCCCCCCCGGCTCGGCTGGGCCCGCGGGGTCAGCGAGCCGACGAGCTCCGGGCCCCGCGCTTTTTGAGTTGCGCGTCCGTTGGGTAGTACGGATTTCGCTTCTACGATTCACACGCGGTTACGGATCGCACGCTCGTGCGTGCTGCGTGCGGCGCGGGTGGTGGTCATGATTCATGATGCTTACGTATGTGGACGCGCTGCGTCACCCGCACGAATCCTTTCCGCAGCCACCCATGTCCCATGCATGCAGCCTGCGGCTCCGGCTGGCCGCCGAAGGCCGAACGCATGTCCTGGCGGCAGTGACGCGATCCAAACCCTGGGTGCACGACTGCACGGCACAGTATATCCACGGACACGGGCCATGGGCGTCGCGTGTGCCACGTACTCCGTAGCCGTAGTATTAGTATATATATATATATATATATATATATATATATATATATATATATATATATATATATATATATATATATATATATATATATATATATATATATATATATATATATAGAACTATTACCCTATAGCTAGCTACACAATAACTTATTCTGTAGCCACTTTGAGTTACGATAATTGCTATGCTAATTTACGAGATTGTAGTAACTCCTGGGCTGCCAATAACTATTGAGAGTCCTGGGCTGCCAATAACTATTGGAAGCCCCGGCCAACCACCTCACCGGCCCTTCAGCCAGCTGACACGCGTGTAGCTGACCTGACACGTGCAGGTGAGGACCTAGAGACCCAGCCAATAAGATGCATAAAATCCCATGTCTGACTGCATAGAAACATTTTTGTCACGACGATCCATAAAAATCAGTGGTTGAGTGAATTAAAACCAGTTCATTGCCGCATAAAAACCTTTCCGCGAGCAGGCCTGCCACCTGACGCAGGCTGACACAGGTTGACATGCATTCGTCCACTTTAATTTCTTCCGGTTTTTCGCGATAATTCCTCAATGAAGCATCCGATTCAAAAACGATTTTCACCATTAAACTCTTGACATTTTTGTGCACGATTCAAGACCCATTGTGAATATATTTTTGATTTTTTTTTAAATTTATAAATTTGAAATTTGAATCGTGCCACATGATGGCCGATTGGATGCATATAGTCACTGGTCAAGATGCATACAAAAGGTTTAAGAAATATTGCATATAGTCACTGGTCAAGATGCATACAAAGATTTAAAATTGATAAATTTAAAATTTAAATCGTGCCACGTGATGACCGATTGGATGCATATATGGCCGATTGGATACATATAGTCACTGGTCAAGATGCATACAAAAGTTTTGAAAAAAATTACATAGTCACTGGTCAAAAGATGCATACAAAGGTTTAAAATTCATAAATTTGAAAATTGAATCGTGCTACATGATGGCAAATTGGATACATATAGTCACTGGTCAAGATGCATACATGATGACCGATTTAAAATTTGAAACGTATCACGTGATGATGATCCGATTCGTAGAGTCAATGGTCAAGATGCACATAAACGATCTTGGCGCCAACATTGCATAGAAATTAGTAGTTCGATGAAATAGAAACCTAGTCAACAACGCATATAACCCTTACAACACACAAGGTGTGCACTATCTGTAACTGTAATGGTACCAACCCACAACACGCATATAACTCATCTTATTCAAGCATAAACAACACATACAACAAAGTAACTATTTACATTAACCCATTGGCTACATCAAAGATCACACTACGCCATCGTGCCCTCGTCTCGCCGTGGCCCGGGGCCAAACTGCTGTCGGCTGCATCTCCTCAATCACATGGACTACAATTTCCAGAGTCCCTCTTCTTCCTCTCATTTTTGTTGCTTCATTTCCTGTAAGATCAAAACAATGATTATTAATCCAGAGTCATGCATAGAAGTATGAGTACGTAGCTTATGCATTCAAGTACAAAAAAGTAAAATTGTCTCTCGCTAGATACATTAATATTCTTCATTGCATATGTATATAAAAAGGTTCTAAAAATGCATTAATATCCAACATGCTCGCCGAGTAGTCCGTGTTGGACGCGCTGGCAGCCACCACCGGCCGGCGAGTCCGCGCCAACCCTCCCAATGGCACCGCCGGGACCTGAGGAGGGCCGCGAGACCTCCACAGTCATTGTCCAAGTATAAAACCACACAAATCAGAGCATAAAACTTTTATCTAGGCTCCAACAATGCATAGCTAATAAACCAAGCAGTGTGTAATAGGTAAGAAATGAATGTATAAAACTTACAAGTTCATAGCATGGTTGGGAAAAAAAACATAAATATTATTTAATCATACCAATTGGAGGCGGGCAATTTAGGAGAAACAAAATAAGTGTTATACCATGTTAAAAACAACAATTATTATGCATTCATAGAAAACCAACAATGCGTACAAACACACTGAACATAGTGAAACGGATTATGGTAACAAGAGAACAGAAAAGACATCTACTGCGAGCTGCAGTGCTCGTGGGGGGCTCCAGATGCTCACCGTGTCTGCCACTCTGCCGTTGATGCATCCTCATAGTGCCTAGAGAAGAAGTTCACAGGGGGCATCAACAAGCAAGCAAAGAAACAATGGTTAAAAAAATAAAAATAAAATTGAAAGCGGGCACCTGCTGCGTGCTCGAGGCCCAAGCATGCCGCACGCCATGGTTGTCCTTGCATCGTCGCCCAAACCAAACCTCCATCCTAGATCCCTGCGTGATAAATCCGGCACCTTCGATCGGGCTGCGCCGCAGCCAGGCATGATAAATCACATAAAGTTCGCATGAAAATTTATGCATGTAAACATAATAACCAAAGGAAAACAAAAATATTTTTTTGGGAACAAAGCTAGCATTCGTGAGGGAAAAACGGATCTGAATTGTAAACAAATGTTGAATAAACTGTAAGCAAATGTTGAATAAAAAGTAGACTTTGATAGCTTAGTGATTTCCAAACAGTGCATAGTAGGTAAGAAATAAATGCATAGCAAAGTGTGTTTAACAACACATAGAAGCATGTTCTAACAATGTATGTCAAAGTGTTCTAACAACGCATACAAGCATGCTCCAATAATGTATAGAATTGTGTAGAAGTATATGGATAACTATTCCAACGCATACAAACGTTTTTCTACTTTGGGAGATAGCACACGGTACATCATAGACAAAAAAGTAATCCTGCTGTGTCATGCATACAAATCTATGCGGGCTTTTATGCATGGCTCTTGAGGGAGGGAGACAGTTTTCTGAACCAATATACTCTGTAGGGCACTTATATGCATGTCTCTTGTATGGCTACTTTGGGAAGCAGGTATGCATACAAACCATTTTATGCTCATAATTATGATAGTGACAATGTATAAAAGTTGTATGACTACTTTGGGAAGCAGCTAAGCATACAATGTAGAAAATGTGCTTCATCAATGCTTGGATCTCAAGGTGCAAACCTGGGATTTTTTGATGCCAACATCGCATAAAAACCGCTCTAACAATGTATAGAATTGTGTACTAATAATGTATCAAATTGTGTAGAAACATACATAAAAAGATTTTCGACAATGTATATCGAAGTGTTCCCACAATGTATATAAAGAGTGCTCATAATTGTGTTAGTGACAATGTATAAAAATGCATACCATGTTGCAGTTAATCCATGCATACAAACTTATGCACGCAAGCATAAGAACGGAAAAGAAAATGTAAATCATTGTGTGGAAACATATGCATCTAAGCATACAAATCACCCAACATCTTTCAAAATCACAGTTCCACCATGCATAGAAACCAATGCAACTAAGTATACAATTCACCCAACTACCGGCCCTCGTTGCGGCAACACACCCTGCTCCTCCATCGGAAGAGGCACTAGAGATCCGGCGTCACAACCTGCAACCAACCAAATCGATGAGCAGGTCCCCCGCCAAGAGGCGTGCGCCACAACCTGCAACCAACCTGCTCCTAGCATGCTCCCCCTAAATCACCGAGTGGATGCATATAAACATATTAAGTACAAATCAAACATTTCACCTAAGTATAACGAACAGCTTCTATACATAAATTCACGGGACTGTTTACGTTACCATTGAGTGAACCAAAACACCATGATAGATTATACTATCAGTATTGTATAAAAAAATAGTTGCACAAAGACATAAAAATTGAAGAAACACATGAAGCATAGATACATCCAACTACAGCACCCCTAGCTGCCTCTAGCTAGAAAAAACATGAGACATGGCGCATAAAAACTTGTACACATGAAGCATACAAATTCTGACCAAATTCATTGCCAAACTCATCTCTAAGTAACACCATCCATCACACATGAAGCATAGAAATTAACATGGATGTTATGCATAGAAACTTATATATGCAAGCACAGAAACAATTTGTCTCTAAATGGACGCATCAAATATTGCATAGAAAAACATGCTTGCTTGCATTGCAAACCAAGCGTGAATAAAAACATATGCAACTGGTGTTAAACCCTATACAAATTAAGCATAGAATCCTATGCAAACTAATCATGAATAAAACCTATGCAAAGTAAGCATAAATCCTATGCAAAGTAAGCATGAATAAAACCTATACAAACTAAGCATAGAATCCTATGCAAACTAAGCAGGAATAATTTGAACAATCAAGAGCTGCAAGCACACAAATTGATATGTGCCGTGTTCCAAATCTGCAAAAAAAGCTATCAAATTTCATAGTCAAAGACTGGATATAAACGTGTAAAAACTTAACTCATGAAGTATAGAACACATGGGAAACCTGGGGAGCTGCAGCAGCAGGTGTAGGATCCTCCTCGCCTCTGGTCAGTTGCAGTCGACTGCAAGCACACTAACCGATTGTCCCGTGTTTCAAATCTAAAAAAAAGCAACTGAACTTACTAGGAAAAATGCAACTGAACTACTTCTACTTAAGTTGCACAAGCAACACAGAAAGGCTACAGCAAACTGAACTTACTAGGGAAAGGCTAACTAGCTACTAGGAAATTACCTACATCAAAATATGAGAGAATTAAATATTTGATGAACCTTAGGCAACCAGCCTCTAGCGTGAATAGCAGCGTGAGAATGACCATCACTGAAAATTCAGAACAATGCATAGTAAAAAATCAGACCAAACTTCAGTTTTGAGAGCAACACTGGACAGGTTTTTGATCAGAAATTCAGGCCTAATATTAATGCAGCTGAGTCCCTACTCGAGCAGTCCTAGCCAGGAAGCAGTCCTGGAGCAAGCCGATGTTGTACTGCTTGTCCGACCTGAGCAATTGCAGGAGCTACGGATCCCGCAGGAACCCGACGAGCGGAAAGGGGGCCTCCTGGAGCACAACGCACATGGCGACGACCTCGGCGCAGTGCGCGACCAAATCTTCGGGGACCTCAGCGGAGGTTGACAGCGACGCCAGCGTACGCGCCAGATGCCCAGTTGATGTAGAGCGACGCTGGGCTGCCGCTAGCCTTCTTGTCGGGCGGTGGTAGCGGCGACGTTTGGAGGGGAGCCGCTAGTCACCAATCACCACGAAAGGGGGCACAGGTCTGGATCACCTTGCACGTAGCGCATAAAAAATCAGAAATCAAAATACAGATAAATACCAGCTTCTGCTTCTTGCAGATGAGTGGGCAGCGCTGCATCATCTCGCATATGCAGCTGACAGCAGAGATGCCGGACGCTGGGCTACCACGAGTCTCCACGAGCAGACGCTGCCTGCCGACCGGATCTGAGCGGGCAGCTCAGCCTCCTGCCTGCTGCTAACTGGATCTGAGGGGGCTTGGCCTCCTGCCTGCTGCTGGGCCGGCCTCCTTGCCTACTGCCGACAGGGTCCGATGGGGTGGCCGTGCCGTCGTTGCGAGGAGGGCCGCACCGCCGCCGTGTGAGGTCAGAGCCGAGGGACCGCTGGATCCGCTGATCTGAGAGTGAGAGGTGAGAGAACGAGAGGAGAGAGAAACGTGGGATTTCAAATGAATTTGAAAACATGCGTTGGTGGCTTTATCTGAGCGTGCGGGAGCTGATTGCGCTCACCCACCGACGACGTGGGATCCACGCGCAGGATGCTGGAGGCTGGTTACAGTTGGGTAAAAATCACTTGTCAAATGTTGTGTTTTGATAAGTTGCAAAAATAGTATACCAAGTGAAAAAGAAGCTATCTTCAACGGTTCCCTATTTTTAGCTTGCCAAAAAAAAAGGCGATGGCCCACCAGTTGAGGTCGTTGACCGGTACCTGCCGATTGTTTCTCTACCTCGCGCGACCCCGTTTCTCTCCTACGTACGCGACATTGACCGGTACCTGCAGATCAGTACCAACATGAACTAGCACTAGCACGCATGGATCAATACCAACATGAACTAGTAGGCATGGATCAGTAACAACTTGAATCAGAGAATGGATGTGTACCACGATATACTAGCCGGCATGATGGATCAGTACACACACGAAGTACGTATAGGCAAACTTGAATCACAAGAAGAGGAAGATGAAGGACGAGGTACCTGATCTTCACGACCGACGACGGAGCAGGACGGGGCGACCGAGAGCAGGTCGCTACCTCTCTCCTCGCGACGCCGGAGCAGGTCGCTACGACCTCGCGACGACGGAGAAGGACGGGGCGACCTACGACCTCGCGAGGACGGAGCGCGACGCCGTGCGGACTTGGCGCTCGATGAAGATGAGATCGCGATGATATAGGGTCATGGCCTCATGGGCGGTGCGGGAACAAGAGGAGGAATTTTCCTCGGAAGCGCGGGAAGTGTAGCGCCGGCCACGCCCGATGGATCGCAAGTCGTATACGTGCGTGCACGAAGGATTTGGCAAGCTGCGAAATTTGGCAAGTGACTTTGACAAACGGTTGGAGATTGATTTTGTCTTATTTTACCAAATTTTAAAGGATGACAAGTCATTTATCAAACTGTTGGAGATGTTCTAACCATGTGGATGCAGTTTTGGTTGGGGCTTCTACTAAACTATTGGAAGCCCGGGTATATATATATATATATATATATATATATATATATATATATATATATATATATATATATATATATATATATATATATATATATATAAAACTATCAGTACGTTGCTAGCTACACAATAACAAATTCTGTAGCCGAGTCCAACCCGCGCGTGCCATGGTGCACCAGGCAGTCAGGCTCCCCCAACAGGCAGTCCTGCTGGATCGGCTCCCACCCAGCCTACTCACGCACAACAGCTCCGTCACCCGGCTCGGCTCTGTCCTCCACGCCCTCGAGCCATTGGAGAGCGCCGCAAATTTCTCTACCCGACCCATGAGGCCATGACCTCAAAAACTCCAAATCATATTCTTGTCCTTCGTTCGCCACTGGACGCGCCGCCGGAGAAGTTCCGTCTCGGTCAGATCGCAGCTTCAAATCGGACCTGGCCATCCATGCCCCATGGCGGCGGCCAACTCCTCCTTCCAGCCGGTGATCGCGGCTGCTCCTCCCCCGTGCCGCCCTCGCCTCGCTCGGATGCCGTCCGGCGTCGGCGCGGCTCGACCCGCGCGCACGGGGCTCCCCGGCGGCGATGCGGCCCGTCTCGCTCGGATGGCAGCCCCGGCATCCTCCTTCGTAGCGGCCCTCTCTCTGGTGGTGGCGGTGGCGCCCGCTCCATGGTGGTGCCGCCCTCCCCGCGGTGGCGCACGGGAAGCCCAAATTGCTTCCTTGCCGTTGGCTCATGCCCCAATCCGCCAACAACGATGTCACGACTCGGTCAGTTCCCCGATGCAAATCGTCTACTTTTTTTGACAATAATAATGGGGTGTCGTCGTTGCCATTGTGTGACCCTGTCATTCACTAGATCCAGCCCAGCGCCGGCCCCTGAGGTGAGCAATCAGAAATTAGTTCCTTGTGATTCAATGTCGTGCGAGAGAATCTAGGAGTTCGTGTTGTATTGATGTCTTGTCAATGATGCTTTTAACAATTGATTGCCTTGCTTTGTTTGATTTGATTCATGTATGCAGAATTCTGAATTTCTGATTCCATTATGTTCTATCATTCTGCTTGATTTTATCCGGATATAAATACTAGTTGATCCTTCAGTTGTTCCCAATGGTTTATATGTTCCTTCTCCTGATTTGTTTGTGGATGAAACTAAGACCTTTCTGTTTGTAAATTTGATTTTAGTAATCGTACATGAAACTGTATGAAAAAACATGGTTATTCATGTAAATTATAGTAATTTACTATAATGAATATACACAATATAGTGAAAGTTCATGTTCTAATTTACTATAATGAATATGCAGATTATAGCAAAGTTGTAGGTACTCTACTTAATAATTATCACCTCAGATCATTTAAATTTATTGGAATTACTATATGGTCTTCTCATTATAGTAAGTTCTTCCAAAGAGCATCAGATTGTAGTACCTCACTTTCATTGTTACAGTCAAAGCGCATTCAGATTATAGTGAAACTACGACAAATCTGATAACACGTTGCAATTGACCATAGGATTTGTTACGGGAAATAAACCCAACAGAATTTTACGTTAATCCTCACTTGGAGTTACTACAATTTGCGAGCAAAGTTTGCTAAAGTTTGGAGTTACTGCAATTTAGCAAACCCATATAGAGTCCAGTAGATTCGTCTGATGGCCGCAACATAGAATTCTCGAAATCACCGTAACTAATTACTATAATAATTACCAGCATTGATTAGTATATTAGTATATTCTGAAAAATTGGCTCCCTCAAATAGCCTGGATAGTTGCGGTCGGCTCGGCTCGGCTCATGCAGCTAGCGGACCCAGAAGTAAATCTCGGTCATTAAACGCTCGCGCCTGTGCCGGTCAGCACCGATCGGGTCTGTGTGGTGCGGTAACTTGGCCTGGCTACAGAATATGATATTCCGTAGCTATATATATATATATATATATATATATATATATATATATATATATATATATATATATATATATATATATATATATATATATATATATATATATAGGGACGGGAAATGACGATAGACGGGTGGGATCGGTGTGGACGACACGGCGGCGCGTTTATTTGGCCCGTTGCGGGTGGGGACAAACCGCTCGCCGGCGCGTCGCGCTCCGCCCTCGTCTCCGGTCGAGCGCGTACCGATCGGGCACTCAATGCGCTGCGCTGTCCCCCGGAATATTCGCCGCATATATATTCCGGTCGGTACATTTTTTCTGCGACAGGATCTCTCATCCTCACACAGCAAATACTGACCTGTACTTATCGGTACCACTGTATTGTACATGTTCCTGCGTACAGCTGTACAGGGAGAGAAGTATATACTGTGACGTCGTATACGAAGGCACTACAGCATGTTGCTGGTACGTGGCCCAGCTCGCTACGTGCATGGACTAGGAGCCCTGGACGCGCAAACCTTGGGTGCTACACACACGCAGGCCTCCATTTTCGACCCAATAGTCAGCTGGGCCAATACCCGAAGCGGTCGAGACATCTTTTACTGGGCCTTGCATAATCCATCTTCGCGCCGGTCCCAAATAATGGCCCGTCGAGTCAAACAAGGGCCATTGCAGTCAATGTGAAAAGGCTACACGATGGTGTGAAAACACGTGCCGTTTCTTCCTCTTCATAGTCAAAAATCTACCGGCCATTAGGTATAGTAATAAAGTACTACGGTAATACGAGTCCTAATCACATAACGTCTATGTAACCCCATGTTTAGATCACCTCAAAATTCTAAGTTTTTTCACTCTCTCTCCATCACATCAATTTTTAGCCGCTTGCATGGAGTACTAAATGTAGGTAAAAAAAATATCTAATTACACAGTTTAGTTCAAAATCACGAGATGAATCTTTTGAGCCTAGTTGGTCTACGATTGGATAATATTTGTCAAATAAGACGAAAGTGGTACTATTCATCAGGTTGAAAAAATCTTCAATCTAAACAAGGGCTAAATCACAAATGATGTGGCCGTCCATGTGGCACCAAATCGAATAAGCAGTCAGCACTGGATGGCTCTGGTCCAACAGAGCATACGAGACACCTGTCTTACGTCTAAGAGCTCATTTTTCTTAGATAAACAGGAGGGGGAGCTCCCCTGCTGTGTTTTTTCTTGAAATTTAAACAGAGCATACGAGACACCTGTCTTACGTCTAAGAGCTCATGCTTCCACTCCCATTAACTAGGCTAGCTAGGAGTGTTTACTTGAGTTATTATCATGGTAGTTTTTAGGAGCTGAGCTGAGCTGGGCTAAGTGACGTGGGTTTGTAGCCATGGCTAGTGATTAATGATTAGTGGATTGATGTTACGAATTCTGGTGGTTTGCACTCAAGTCACAAGGGTTCATCCTGGTCCGAGCTTCGAAGCCCTATGTTCAGCGATGAGTTTCTTTGTGTTAAAATGCTCAAGAGAGTTCTTACGACAAGAGAGAAAGAGAGGTGGTAGGACAGCATTGAGCTAGTTTTAATCTAGGGTCTTTGGGATTCGCCCCTCCTGTAACACCTCTGGGTGTTAAGCATGCATTCACATCCTAAATCATGAGCATTTGCATTTCATGCATGATCATCATCACATGTAAGTTAAGTTAGAATTTATTTAAAACTGTGATAATCATGTTTGGGCTCCGAGTTTGGTAAAAATCCTAGGTAAAGTGGTAAAAAAATTTGTGGAGCTATAATTTAAATAACTTAGAAATAATTAGCATCATTTTTGGAGCAAGTTTTGTATTCAAAATCTTCTTAAATTGTGCTTCTAAAAATCTTTCAGAAAATTGAGTTTTCATTTAAAAATTTGACTTTAAATCATCAATTCAAAATCTATTTAGAATTTTGAAAAGTGCCCTAAATGAAAGTTGTAGAGAATAAAATTTTGAACAACTTTTGTTTTGGGGGCAATTTGTGAAAATGTCTTTTTCATCTTAAAAATTTGAATTTGAATCAAATTATAAAATCTGGAATTTATTTAGAAAAGAAAATCACCTTTTCAGCCTTATCGGGCCGCCGCCTCCTTCCCGGCCCAAGCGCCGAAGCCGGCTCGGCCTGCTTCGCGTCCGCGCCCGCGCTCACGCCCACGCCTGCCTCGCCCCCGCGCGCGCACACGCACGACGTCGTGGCGCAGCGGCAGACGCCGGCCGCCGCGTGGCCGTACACCGCCGACCCGCGCGCCACGCGCCCTCCCGGTGGCCACGCGTCCTCCTCCGCGCCCGCCTACTCCCTCCGCGCGCTCCCCCTCCTTCACTCACGCTCCATTCCCTTCCTCTCCTCCTTCCAGGACGCCGCGAGAGCTCCACCGCCGTCCGCCACAGCTCGCCGGCATCCCCAGCCGCCGGTGGGTCGCCCTCGCCTGTGCTTCGCGCCTACTGAACCTCGCTCAGCCGATTGCCGCACCTTCCGTCCCTCGCGGTGACCGGATTTCGCCCACCGCCGTACGCCGTCCGCCCAAGCTCGCCGGCGACCACCGCTGCCTTTGCCAGGGTGCTTTTCCCGCCTCCATTCTTCCACCTTCGCCTCCGCCTTGCCATAGGGAATCACCGAGAGCCGCTCGCCTCACCGGGAACCTCGCCACCAGCAAGAACGTCGGCGGCGGAGCTCCTCCCCTGCTCTCGGGTCGCTGACCCGTGGGGCCGCGGGGTCAGCCGCAGCGGCAAGGCCCCGTCGCCTCGGCCAAGCTGGGCTAGGAAGGCCTTGGGCCGCAGCCCAAACCGGGCGGCGCGCCTGTCTTCCCGCGCGTGCTCACGGGCCAAAAGGCCGTAGCTGGCCGGTTGGTCTCGCTGGGCCGGCCCGTTAGCAATAAGAAAATTGATTTTTCGTTTTTCTTTTATTATTTGAAAATGGAAATGGTTTGGAAAATGTTTGACTACTCAAATTTGCTCTAAATCTGTTCAAATAAATTTTTCTAGGTTCCTTATCATTAGATCTACTTGAGAAAAATATTGCATGTCAAGATTTAAATACTTTGCTGTAGAGTTTTTATTTGATCACTAAAACTGTTGTTTTCTTATTAAATATGTAGTAAATCACAGAAAACTCAGAAAAATATGTTTCCACTTGCTATAATTTTCTTTTGTGATGTACTTCCTAGGAAAAATATATGCCATGCATGTTCTGTAGAAAAATCTTGAGGTGTAGTACAAGTGTTTAATATTGCTAATAATTGTTATTTTTGCTAGAGAGAAAAATATGAATAAAACATGAATGTAATAATTTTTATATGATGATTGTTTATTGTGAAGAATGTAGGAAAAATGTTAAATCTGTTGTTTGATACTTTTCGTAGTATAAAGTATTTTTATGCTCATTTTTAGGCCCTAGCTTGTTATTTTTGGGTAGACAGTTCTAGTAATTCAAATGCAATGAAATTTTTGTGGTATGCTAGATTAGATGATAGAAAGCTATTATAATTTTCTCAGATTTTTCTGTACTACTAAAATAGGTGTTGCTGTTCAAACCTAGTTGCAATTAGGGTTTTATTTAACCTTGTTAATGCATGACTAGTGAATAAGATTTGCTTTGGTGTATCTTTGAAGCATTTAATAAAATGTGCTGGCTTAGCATGGTAGTGGTAGAAGAGAATACAGTAGATGATATATGCTTGTAGTCTGTATTCTTGGATGATGTTGACTACCTTGTAGAAGAAATGTATTCCTACTTTATGAAATAAAGTGAACCTAATTATCTGCATTTCATTCATCATGACCATTACATGTCATTTTCGCAATGCACCTAGGCATAAGCACTTATACGATTGCATCATACAGGATCGCAGGAAGTAACGTCGGTAGCAGTTCCAGAGGAGCCGGAAGAGCAGCCCGAGGAGCAGGAAGTGCCCGAAGCCGACGAGGAGGTCGGTGAGGATCTTCCAGAGTGCCCAGACCACCATCCGAGCTCTTTCGAGAGAGGCAAGCCCTGGAGCATTTCTCTCCCCCGGTTTGCAAATATTTTATTAATGCTTTACTTTAACTGCTGCATTATGTTTAGGAGTTGTTTGCAACCGTTGCTGCATTATACCTTGTTTACTCCGTTCTACCCTATCCTTGTCACCCTGTTATCCGTAGTCAAGTAATTGCTTAGCTTGCTTAGACCGATAGAAGTCGGGTGATTGCCTGTCACCTGCGAGTTATAGGTGTTTACCTGGATCTGCTTGAGAAAAGATGTCGTCAGGAAATAACTAAGTGTTAATATGAAATCGAGACCAGACGGAAACTTGTAGGGTTTCGGACTGTAGTATTTTTCGTCTGTGTCGATTAAGGATCGACCGTTGTTAGGCCTCAAGTCATGTTGAACGCATGCCTTACATTTAGCTGGCCGAATAATGTACCTTTCGACCGTGAAGCTGGGAGATTATTTGGGCCGAGTGGATTGCCCGCAACGCACTGTACCGGAGCAGTAGTGGCAGGAAACAGGGGCACGATGATAAGGCCAAAGAGCAGTCGGGCGGCCCTCGGGTACATGTGGTTCCTGGCAAGCTCGCGACTTTACCTGAATGGTTGACTCGGTGACCAACACCTCACTTTAGCGGGTGAGTGAGGTTTGTGTGAGGAATAAATTACCAGCTGGTTAATAATCGATTTGAATCGCCATCGTTCACTAGATAGTGAGCACTTGACTTGAGCTACTTCATCGTAGTAATGTTGATGGAACACTTGGACAGTTATACGAAATATAACATAATGAAAGTTGTTAATGATCATTGGTTATCATTATCTGTTTAATTACATGTTACTTTAGTACAGGTGCAAATGTAGTTAACAGGTTAATAAAGATTTAACTTGATGCATAGCTTTTGTGAAGATTCTCTAAATCCTAAAAATGCCTTTTTGCAAATGAGTCAGCTACCCCACCAGAAAGCCTGTCATGATTCCTTGGTGTCTTTTATTTTTGGTTCTGTCGGGTAAGTCTAGCTGAGTACCTTCTCGTACTCAGGGCTTTGTTCCCACTTGTTGCAGATGGGCAGATGTATTACGGCTACTGTATCAACTGCCTTTATCCTGCAATGGGATAAACTTAGGACCATGGGCAATGGTCATTCACTACATCTCGTCTGATGCTTTTAATGGAAGATGATCCTGAACTGGCACTGTATTTTGAACTCTGCGTGTGTGTGTGATTTGAACTAAATGCTTCCGCTACTTTCTTTCGAAACTGGTTTGTAATAACTATGTTTAAACTCCGATGTATTTATGACGCGAACTTTTATGTAACTTGTGATGGTGACCGCTGAACTTATTACGATCTTGGCGGGTATGCAAGTTGGTTTGAAATCCGTCGTGATTTCACGGACTACCGGGTTATACGGGCTTAAGTTTGCTAAATCGTCTGCTCGGTGGATGAATTTCTTACTTAATCTCGTATAATTGGTCGGTTCTGTTACACCTCCCACCCCCGCGCGCACTCTACAGGAGCCCGTGCCCCTGCCTTATATCTATGGAGGGTGAGGGTGTACAAGAGTTAGGTATCATAGCTTCCTTGGCTACTAAGTAAGTTCTAATGTTTCACGTTCTTGATCTTGGAGTCGTTAGGGGCATCTGATGCTCCTTCTTTCGTAGTCATGTACGAAAGTCTAGAAACGTCTCTCGCATCGCTTACTGGGATCAAGAGCGAGCGACTAGGGGCAGATGATACCATTGTGTCCATCCCCAGTCCGTCTTCCTATTGGCGTTCATCGCATGCCAACAGAGAAGAGCCTTCCCAGGATAGACTAACATAGGGTCTCGTGCCTCTTTTTCCTCCTTGGCACCAATAGACCGCGCGCTCCAGCTCTCGTGTTATGTCCTGCCCTAGCTGTGATCCCTCGTTTGGAGTGGTCGACAATGCCTTGCGAGGGGCAGGAAACAGCGCCCCTGGTAGGACCGTGAGCTATGCGGTTCTATCTGCTGTCAGGCTCCTGACGCCTGTCAGGGCCTGGCAAAAGATTCCCAATGTGGTCGTAGGCAAAGGGTTCATCGAGATGATGGGGATGGTCCTATCGTTGCCAAGCCACCTTTGGTCGCTCCCAAGCTTCAGCGTCGGGCCCCTAGGAATGGGTTGAGCTCTTTCGAGAGCCTCGAGGTTCTCGAGCGAGGGACGTGTCGGCCAATTCGACCAAAGACGTCCTTCACGAGCGATAAAGTTGCCCATTGCTTGGGTTGTCTTAGGCCCAACAGGTCTTTCTCGGTATCTAGTGGGGGTGTGCGAGCGCACCCGTTGGGTCTAGCTCGCGAGCCCTAAGCCAATTAGGGGAATCGTTTAGAGGGTTGATTATGTCATCGATGTTTTAATCTAAAGTTTTTACATAACCTTGGTGTAAGATATTCATCACTAGCTAATTGGTTGCCTGAACCACCATCTAGGCCAGGCCCGTCAGGTCCACAAATTCCTGCTCAGCCTGGCTGCCAGAAAACGAAATCGTATTTCGTTTCCAGCCAGCCTGGCTCGTGCAGCGCAACTCGTGCGCTCGGTGCTTTTCTGGCGCGTGCAAGACATATGTAGAAAGTCATCTAACGAAACAGATTCAGCGGTGAGACAGGCTGGATAGAGATGTGAACCAAACAAAATGATTCTGCAGGCAATGAAGCTGGCCCGCGAGAGCCTGGCTAGCCAGCAAAGAGAACTAATCACGAGGTAGAGACGCGAACCAAACAAAATGATTCTGTGAGCAACGAAGCTGGCCAGCGAGAGCCTAGCTCTCGGATGCCGGCCTGGCTAGCCAACGAAGAGAACCAATCATGCCCATAATAATCTAGATAACTACGAATGAGATACATTTCGTGTACGCTGATTGAGAGGTGGTGTGTTTCACATTAACGAATACCTCGTGTAAACCTTCACCCCTGCATCAGAAATGATATAGATGCAATTTACAGTTATATTAATAAGATACCAAAATATATACATTGGTGATGAATAGTACACTATGAAGGCTATTAAAAAAGGGTGGTGGACCGTGGGTACCAATGTGCATGATCATCATTAAAAAAACTCTATATGCAATTTCGACTTTCTTTTGATATAGACTAAGAGCAGCGTAAAAGTATATGGTATCTAGTTGTTTAACCGTTTCGATACTAAAATCTAGAAACAATGAAACAACCTAAGAATCTAGTAAAGTCATCATACATTTACACCATATTTTTAGGACACACGCATTGAAAGAAAAACTTCTTTTCATGGACGTTTACATCATATTTTCAGGATACTGCGAACACAAGGTAGACAAGTACCCTTGTGTGTTCGTTTTGTGATGAGTGATTGTCAATGTGATCCACGAAGTAGGTTGAGTGGTGACGAACCCTACCTTGGCAAAAGCCTTGTGTGTGACATGTCTCTTGGCTTGTGTTGTGCAGGTGTGGAGCACAGAGATGGTAGCCGACGGCGAGGTGAAGGTCAAGGAGGACGTGCCGTGCCAATGGACCTGAGGGGTGAAGGACGGACGTGAGGCTTGGACCGAGGGACCCGGAGGCCGGGTGGCTAGCCGCGCTGGCTGACACTTGGGACATCGATAAGCGCTAGAAGACATGGGAGTGACCGTGTTGACCGTGGAGGTGACACGCGTCGGATGGCGAGGGACGCGTATGGAGTACGCTACTCGCGAGCGGTTTGGTGGTTTGGGCCTCAAAACCATCGGAGGCGGGTTTACGGGTTTGGGCCTCAAAACCCGGGCGGAGGTTCCGAGGAGGAACGGACGACACGTGGCGGCATCGGGGAGTTCACATCGAGGCGAAGCTACCGGTGAGGAGGCGCGGTGGCCGTCGGATCAACATGAAGATCAGGTTGGACCTCTACGCCCTTGGGCTTATTGGTTTAGCTCTTATGTATCCAGGGGCATTTAGGGGAATGTAAAATAGCCCTGTTATATAGAGGATGGCAGCCCCGTTGCCATCTCTCTCTCTCTCCCATTTTCATTTTATCCTTCTCTAGTTTCCCCTCCCCTTATTGCTTGTGCTCTGAAATTTTCATAGTGATTTTTTGTTGAGTTTTGGTGTGGGAATGGAGGCCCAAATCCTCCTTTTGTCCTCCGAGATTCTTCATTCTTGCCTGTGATTTTCGTTTCTCACTTGTGCTGTGATTTTCGTTTTTTGGGGAAAGTTTTTCGTTCTTGGCTACGATCTGTTTTTCTCGGAGTTTGAATCAATTCCAAGTGATGAATTTTTGGGGATAGGTATGTGCCTAGTTAAATTTCATCTGGACAAATTTTGGGGACGATTCATGGAGTTTTGGGTTGGTTTTGGTTGAATTTTTGGAGCCGCACTCTCCCTGTTCATTATCTGTTCGTATTGCTCAGGGAGTGCTCATGCTCTTGATGTCTGTGTCATGTTGAAACCAGTTACTACTGGTGCATGTTCACTTGGGTGAGCAGCAGTTTGCTGTAGCCCCTCCTTGCAGCTAAGTTTCTGTTTTGCTCTTGCCCTGCACGTCGGTCTCCTTTTTCTCTCTGTCCGCTCAGCAGTTCTTGTTTCTGCTCTATTCGTTCTTGGAGATCACCTGTGCGAAATTTGAGTTCGTTTGGTTCTGATTCGATAGAGATCTAGTCGTTTCTGCTTAGGGCGTTTTTGTTTTCGTAGTGCACTGGAGTGTTTGGCTTTCAGTTCTTCTCGTTGCTTCCAGGCTTGAGTATTCAGTTGCAGGGCAGGCTGGTGCCGTGTGCATCTGGCCACCAGTGAGGTCTAGGACCGAGCAGTGCAGTCCCTGCTCGTTTCCTCTGTAGTGCGTGTCAGTGCCGAGCGTCCAGGAAGGTCACGTCGTCTTCGTTCTCGGCAGCACTACCAAGCAGTGCCCAGGCACCGTGCGCTCTCTCTTAGCAGTGCTCGCTCAGGCTGTCGTTCCCCTCTGTCGATCTGAGAGCACACAACCGGCGCTCGCTGTGGGCCTAGGAGCCCGTGCACTCAGTCACTAGGTTGGGGCAGATCGAGCAGAGCAGTTTCTCTCTGTTCCTAGAATGAACGAATTTGTCGGCCAATTTTTTAGTCTATTTCTCTATCCATGATTTTCTATTGTGCAAACAGTTTAGTCATTTGAACTCCGAATCATGTTCCATCTTTTGCGTTGGGTTCCTACAGTTCCAAGGAATCTCTCTAGGTACTCTCGTCACCTGTTGACTTGGGTATTCTAGTTTCGGGAACGTTTGGCATGTTTTGCCCTTGGTGGTGAATTTGGGACAGTGGCCAAATATTTTCGCAAGAATTCTTACGGCTCCCATTCACCCCCCCTCTGGTCGCCGTTTTCGGTCCTTCAATTGGTATTAGAGCCGGTTAAGGATCATTCCACTTTAATCGGTCCGTGATCCACGAATGCGACATGGAGCGTGGTTCCGACAAACCACCGTTCTTCGATGGAACAAATTATCCCTATTGGAAGATCCGCATGTCCGTGCATCTTCAGGGTATTGATTGGCTTGTTTGGGAGATTTGTGAGGATGCTACTTATGTTGTGCTTGAACCCCGTGCTCGTGTCACACAAGATCAAAAAGATCGGCACAACGCTAATAGCAGAGCTCGCACAGTTCTTTTCTCTAGTCTTTCTCTTCAGGAGTTCGAAAGAGTCTCTGATTGTACTACTGCTCGGGAGATCTGGGTGATGCTTCAGAGCTATCACGAGGGGACCGCACAGGTCAAAACTAGACTCTACGAGACATACAAGAGGGAGTATGAGAACTTCACTCAGCTTGATGGCGAGTCCATCGATGCCATGTTTTCTCGCTTTCAAACCATCGTCAACAAGATGCGAGCAAACAAGGCATAGTTACCTTATGACGATCATGAGAGGGCACTCAAGCTTCTATATGCCCTAGATCGGAAGGTATGGGATGTGAAGGTGACTGCCATCATTGAGTCTTCAGGGTATGATACCCTCACCGTGGATGAGCTTTTCAGCAAGCTCAAGTCCACCGAGATCGACTACCAGACCCAAGCCAAGCTCAAGAATTCCTCTGCACTGACTATGGCCTTGGTCTCAGGTAATGGCTCAAGTTCTTTGGCTAACCCTTCACAGGTGTCTTTTGCCTTGTCTTCTTTGGTGTCTGTCACAGAGGAGCAGATGGAGAGTCTTGGGGACGATGAGCTGGCGTTGATCATCAGCCGGTTCTCACAGTTTCACAACAACCGCTTGAATCGCCGACGTGGTGGTGGTCCGAAGGAAGGATGCTATGGCTGTGGAGATCCCGACCACTTCGTCGCCCACTGCCCCAAGAAGAACAAGCACTCCTTCAACAAGTACGACTCCGGCAAGCGCAAGGACAAGCGCGAGTACACCTCCAAGCACAAGTCGAATGGAGGATTCAACAAGGAGGCACTGAAGAAGAAGTACTTCAAGAAGGCCAAGGCTCAAGAGCGCGCCTTCCTCTCCTCCCTCAGCGACCTCGACAACGACACCAACGACGACCGGTCTTCTTCTCCCTCGAGCGATGATGAGTCCGAGAAGAGACGTGAGGACAAGTTGACCGGGCTTTGCTTCGTCGCCAAGTCCATCCACGGAGGCTACTGCACCATGGCCGTGGATGAAGGTGTGAAGCCCAATAAAGACGTGCTTCCCGGTGACGACGACTCTACCGAGGTAAAACCCTCCGTCGATGCTCTTATTGTCGAGCTTGATATCATAACTGATACTTTGATGAGTCAAGATAAGTTACTGAAACGTGCTGCTCGTGAGAGGAAAGAGTTTAAGGACAAGCTAGAAGTTGTGGAGAAAGAGCTTGAGGAAGCTAAGAAGCTTGTTGTTCATGTGTCTGACGAGGTTGAGTGCGATGAATGTGCTGTTCATATGACTAACTTTTCTGAGTTGCAATCTAAGTATGCTGCCTTGTTAGATGAGAACGATGAGCTAAAGGCTTGCAATCTGAGCTTGTTGGGTGCGTGCAAGTCTTATTCAGGCTTGCAATCTGAGCTGGCAGAGAAGAATGCCAAGATCCTTGCTCTTGAGAAGGCCAGTTTAGATAGCACGGTTGTTGAGTGTGCACGTTGTGAGAGCTTGGTGTTAGAGCTTGAGTCTTGCGGGTATGACAAGATGAGATTCGAGGAAGACAACACATACCTTCGGTCCATCTTGAATTGGGTGTCTTATAGTGAACCGCAGTTGGGCATGATGATGAGCCAGTTTAGACGGGGAACTGAGACATCGGGAGTAGGCTTTGCTCTAGGTGAGAAGGATGAAAATGTCTATGGCAAAGTTGGTGAGTTCAGTGGTTTGAGCCCAAGTGAGAAACCTTCCACTACTCCCAAATTGATCAAGATCAATCCACCTAAGCCTACCGAACCCACTGTGAAAGATGGAGTGTTTGAAGAACCTCCAAGAGCTCCACCCTAGAAATAAGTTTGGGTTCCAAAACCGAACCATCTCAGAAATCCACTTGACACTCTACTGAATATCTCTGAGGATCCCCTTCCTAAAGCCAAAAAGCTACCAAGAGTGAACCATACCCACAAGAGAGTGAGCCAACAACCACCTAAGAGAGAGGTGAGGTATCACTGTGACTATTGCCATAGGGATGGTCACCTTGTTGAGTTTTTCTTCAGGAGGAAGAGAGATGAGCGGCGGGAGTATGAGTTGAACAACCGGAACATGTACCGTCCGCCCCATAGCGTACATGTGCCTCATGTTCAGAGGCGCAATGCTAGGCCAAGAGGTGCAATGCCTCAAGGTGCTAGGCCTCAGGTTGCTAGACCATGCGGTGGTCATGGTGGTCGTGCTCGGCGTGGTTCAGATCATGATCAATATGACTTTGGACCTCATGACAGTTGCTTTCAGTCCTACAGCTCTAGCGGACCACGTTTTCCCCCACGTGGTGCCCGCTTTCCTCAAATGGGACATGGCTTGTTTGGTGTTTTTCCTAACACTTTTTCAGGGCAAATGAGCCAACACTGGTATCCTTCACAGTTTACTAACCCCAGTGTTGCGCCATTTGCTCATCCTATGTCTTTCTATTGATGCAAGACGGAGGTCTGGAGAACACATGGCTCATTGATTCTGGATGCTCACGCCACATGACCGGAAGTTCCAAATGATTCTCCAGCCTCGACCCCGTGCAATGTAAGGAGTACATCACATTCGGGGATAATAGCAAAGGTAAAGTGCTTTCTCATGGGACCATTCGGGTCAATGAGAGTTTTGTCTTGAAGGATGTTGCTTTGGTTTCAAACTTGCATTTCAACTTGCTTTCTGTTTCGCAACTCCTTCAAGATGGCTTTGAAGTGCGCTTTAAGACCGGCTTGTCTCGAGTTCTCGACTCTTAGGAAAATCTTGTTTGCCAGATTGTTCTATTTGGCCGTGTCTTTCGAGCTGATTTTTCTCACTCCTTTGGCTCTTCTCGATGTTTGGTGGCCGGATCCTCCTCTGAGCTTTGGAAGTGGCATAGGAGACTTGGTCACTTGAGCTTTGACTTACTAGCTAGGTTGAGCTCACTTGATCTAATCTGAGGATTGGCCAAGTTGAATTTTAAGAAGGATTTGGTGTGTCACCCTTGTCGTCATGGGAAGATGGTTGCCGCTTCTCACTCACCTGTGAATCAAGTCATGACCAAGGAACCCAGCGAGCTACTTCACATGGACATAGTTGGTCCAGCTCGGGTTCAGTCAGAAGGTGGAAAGTGGTACGTTCTAGTGATCGTGGACGATTTTTCTCGCTGCTCTTGGGTGTTTTTCATGGAGGGTAAGGATGAGGCTTTTTCACATGCTCGAGATTTGATTTTTCGGTTGCAAAATGAGTTCCCTAAGAATGCCATGAGAGCGATTCGCAGTGACAATGGCACAGAATTCAAGAATACTCACTTTGAAACCTTTTGTGCTTCTTTGGGCCTTGAGCATCAGTTTTCCTCTCCCTATGTCCCTCAACAAAATGGTGTTGTTGAGCGCAAGAATCGGACCCTTGTTGAGATGGCTAGGACGATGCTCGATGAGCATAGGACTCCTAAGAGATATTGGGCCGAAGCGATCAACACCGCGTGTTATGTTTCTAATCGCATCTTTCTTCGAGCCTTCATGAAGAAAACTTCTTATGAGCTGCGATTCGGTCGATTACCCAAGGTGAGCCACTTTCGAGTGTTTGGATGCAGGTGTTTCATTCTGAAACAAGGTAATTTAGATAAATTTGAGTCTCGATCCTCGGATGGTGTCTTTCTTGATTATGCTTTACATTCTCATACATATCGAGTACTTAATCTTGAAACTAACCGAGTCGTAGAGAGTTGTGAAGTCACTTTCGACGAGACCATGCCTTGTTCTATTCTTGTCTTTGAAAGTGCAGGTGATCAGGAGATTAGTGAGAGCATCTTCGTTGAGGAGAATGAGGAAGATGCTGATTGGGGAGATGCAGAGCTGACCTCTTCGGCTGTTCCAGTCGAGTCTACGACAACTACTTCGGCTCACGGACCAGATCCATCTTCTTCCACTACATGGGGTCCGCACGAGCCGCCTCCTCAGCCTACATCGGCTGCACCTAAGGAGGCCCCAGTAGCTGTTGAGGGGGAGGCGACATCGTTGAGGGAAGCCCCTCGGCACATCCAGCGTCGCCACCCGCCTCAAACCATGATCGACGACATCAATCAGCGTGTTACACGCTCAAGGTCATATGAAATCTCACATTTCGCTCATTCCGCTTTTGTCGCTAATTTTGAGCCACAAAATATTAGACACGCACTTTCTAATCCTGATTGGGTCAATGCTATGCACGAGGAGTTACAAAACTTTGAGAGGAATGAAGTCTGGGTCTTAGTTCCACCTCCACCTGAGTGTCACCCTATAGGTACAAAATGGGTTTTCAAGAATAAGCAAAGTGAGGATGGAGTGGTGGTGAGGAATAAGGCTAGGCTAGTGGCTCAGGGTTTTTGTCAGAAAGAGGGAGTAGACTTTGAAGAAACCTTTGCTCCTGTGGCCCATATCGAGGCTATAAGGATGCTCTTAGCTTATGCAGTTTCGAAAGGGTTCAAGCTGTATCAAATGGATGTGAAGAGCGCCTTTTTGAACAGGTACATAGAGGAAGAGGTGTATGTGATACAACCCCCTGGCTTTGAAAATCCTAAGTATCCCAACCATGTTTACAAACTCCACAAAGCCTTGTATGGATTGAAACAAGCCCCTAGAGCCTGGTATGAGCGTTTGAAAGCCTTCTTGCTTGCTAAGGGCTTTAAGATGGGTTCCGTAGATAAAACTTTATTTCTCCTCAAGCAAGGCACTGACACACTTTTGGTTCAGATTTACGTGGATGATATCATTTTTGGTGGTTCCTCTCACGCTCTTGTTGCAAAGTTTTCTGAGACTATGAGCAGGGAATTCGAGATGAGCATGATGGGCGAGTTGACATTCTTCCTCGAGCTGTAAATCAAGCAAACACGTGAAGGAACATTCGTGCACCAAGGCAAGTACACCAAGGATCTTCTGAGGAAGTTTGATATGGGTGAGGCCAAGCCTCTTTCGACGCCCATGTCGACCATGACGGCCCTGGACGAGGACAAGGAAGGAGAAGTTGTGGACCAGAAGGAGTACCGAAGCATGATCGGATCGTTGCTATACCTGACGGCAACAAGACCGGACATCCAGTTCACGGTCTACTTGTGCGCGCGCTTTCAGTCTTCACTGCGCACATCGCATCGTCAAGCCATCAAGCGGATCATGAGGTACCTTCGGTTCACACCCGAATTTGGTCTTTGGTTTTTGGCTTCCTCCTCTCTTTCTCTTTGCGGTTACTCTGATGCGGATTATGCTGGTTGTCGTACTGAGAGGAAGTCCACTTCTGGGACTTGTCAGTTTCTTGGGTCCTCTCTTGTGTCTTGGTCTTCTCGCAAGCAATCCACTGTAGCCCAATCCACCACAGAAGCTGAGTATGTTGTTGCTGCTGCTTGCTGTTCCTAGTTGCTTTGGATGGTTGCTACTTTGCGAGACTATGACTTAGAGTTTAGGCGAGTGCCTTTGTTCTGTGATAGCACCAGTGCCATATGTGTAGCCAAAAACCCCATTCTTCACTCCAAAACCAAGCACATAGAGGTCCGTTTTCACTTCTTACGAGACCACTATGAGAAAGGGGACATTGACCTTATTCATGTTGACACCCACAACCAGCTCGCAGATATCTTCACTAAACCCCTTGACCAAACCCAGTTTGCTCGCTTGCGAGGAGAGCTTGGGGTTTGTTATCCTTTTTAGAAGAGGGAAGTTTGTGGTTCTTGTACATTAGTTTTTGGTTTTGTTTTTAGTTTAGCTTTTGTTTTCGCTTTTGTATCATATTTGCATATCATATCATCATGTATCATATTGTATCTTGAGCTTCATCCTTATAGTAGCTAGATTGATACTATGCTCTTGTTGGGGATGTTATGGATATATATGATGTGCTTTGCTTAGGCTCACTTTGATCTCTTGATATGAGCTAAAAATGCCTCTTTCAATTGTGAACATAAATAACACTTGAAGAAACTTGAAACATATTCACCACTACTTGTAGTAACTGGCATGTATAGGTGTGTCGAGAACCATTTTTGCTTCGTATATATGCTTAGTTGCTACGACTCATACCTTGAGTTACACACTTGCTTGAGAAACTTGAATTTGTGCTAAAACTTAAAAAAAACAAGGTATAAAAATATCGGGATGGGTCTTTACTGTCCCATGTCAGAGTATCGAGACAGCTCCCTATTGCACTTAAAGGTGAACTTAAGCTCTGTAATGGATACCAAGATCACTGTCTTAAGCTTCTGATTGCTTTTGGCATAGGCTCGAAATGATCGATAAGTCAGGTTTTGATGGCATCGATAACCTTCCGCACATATTTGTTTGACAAACTTTGGTGATAAGCTGCATAACTCTGATAAAATTCAATTGATTGAAAATTTGATCAAATCATAAGTTTGTCTCATGACATGATGTGTGAACTTTGTTTGGGGTAGTTCACTTTGCATACATGTGTAGCACAAGGTTGATCTCCTATCTATATTTGCTATGTGCTCATTTGGAGGTGAACCCTCTTTTAAATTGCTAAAACTTGATCAAACTTGCTAAAATGCCATATTTCATCTTATTTGGTCATTTTGAGCATTTGTTAGCACTTGTACTTGTTGATATATACATGACAGCATCAGCTAGAGCATCTTTTCAATCTACTTCCTATAATCTTGAAGCTTCTGCATTTGTGCATTTCTGCGTTCATAGCATGTTTTGAGGGGGAGTTGCAATCCTTGGGCTCTAGCTTGATAAGTGCATATGTCAACAAGGGGGAGAAGTTTTCACAATCACAATCACAATCACAATCACCCAAAGTTAAGAGATATGCATTCATTTGAGTGAGATTGCATTTGTTTAGGGGGAGCTGCACTTGAGTTGCTTTTGCTAGATGTGTTGAGTCTTTGCCTCTTCTGGAGGGTCTAGCAGTTTTTCGGCTTTTCAATTGTTGCTAGTGGTGTTGAGCCTGTTGCCTCATCTTGAGGGCTAGCTTTGTTTTACTTGGTTGCGTCGAGCCGTTGCCCATGTCTTTAGGGACCAAGTTTTTGCTCATTTCAAATGACCTGGTTTTGACTTTTCTTTGGTTTTTGGTTATTTGGTTGAGCTCCTTGTTTTTCTATTCTTCTTCTTTTAATTTTGCTCAAGCTGTTCGTGTATTGGTGTTGACAATGCACTCATCAAGGGGGAGATTGCGAACACAAGGTTGACAAGTACCCTTGTGTGTTCGTTTTATGATGAGTGATTATCAATGTGATCCACGAAGTAGGTTGAGTGGTGACTAACCCTACCTTGGCAAAAGCCTTGTGTGCGACATGTCTCTTGGCTTTGTGTTGTGCAGGTGTGGAGCACGGAGACGGTAGCCGACGGTGAGGTGAAGGTCAAGGAGGACGTGCCGTGCCGATGGACCTGAGGGGTGAAGGACGGACGTGAGGCTTGGACCGAGGGACCCGGAGGCCGGGTGGCTAGCCGCGCTGGCTGACACTTGGGACATCGACAAGCGCGAGAATACATGGGAGTGACCGTGTTGACCGTGGAGGTGACACGCGTCGGATGGCGGGGGACGCGTATGGAGTACGCTACTCGCGAGCGGTTTGGTGGTTTGGGCCTCAAAACCATCGGAGGCGGGTTTACGGGTTTGGGCCTCAAAACCCGGGCGGAGGTTCCGAGGAGGAACGGACGGCACGTGGCGGCATCGGGGAGTTCACATCGAGGCGAAGCTACCGATGAGGAGGCGCGGTGGCCGTCGGATCAACATGAAGACCGGGTTGGACCTCTACGCCCTTGGGCTTATTGGTTTAGCTCTTATGTATCTAGGGGCATTTAGGGGAATGTAAAATAGCACTGTTATATAGAGGATGACAGCCCCTTGCCATCTCTCTCTCCCATTTTCATTTTATCCTTCTCTAGTTTCCCCTCCCCTTAGTTGCTTGTGCTCTGAAATTTTCGTGGTGATTTTTTGTTGAGTTTTGGTGTGGGAATGGAGGCCCAAATCCTCCTTTTGTCCTCCGGGATTCTTCATTCTTGCCTGTGATTTTCGTTCCTCACTTGTGCTGTGATTTTTGTTTTTTGGGGAAAGTTTTTCGTTCTTGGCTACGATCTGTTTTTCCCGCAGTTTGAATCAATTCCAAGTGATGAATTTTTGGGGATAGGTATGTGCCTGGTTAAATTTCATCTGGACAAATTTTGGGGACGATTCATGGAGTTTTGGGTTGGTTTTGGTTGAATTTTTGGAGCCGCCCTCTCCCAGTTCATTATCTGTTCGTATTGCTCATGGAGTGCTCATGCTCCTGATGTATGCGTCAGGTTGAAACCAGTTACTACTGGTGCATGTTCACTTGGGTGAGCAGCAGTTTGCTGTAGCCCCTCCTTGTAGCTAAGTTTCTGTTTTGCTCTTGCCCTGCACGTCGGTCTCCTTTTTCTCTCTGTCCGCTCAGCAGTTCTTGTTTTTGCTCTGTTCGTTCTTGGAGATCACCTGTGCGAAATTTGAGTTCGTTTGGTTCTGATTCGATAGAGATCTAGTCGTTTCTGCTCAGGGCGTTTTTGTTTTCGTAGTGCACTGGAGTGTTTGGCTTTCAGTTCTTCTCGTTGCTTCCAGGCTTGAGTATTCAGTTGCAGGGCAGGCTGGTGCCGTGTGCATCTGGCCATCAGTGAGGTCTAGGACCGAGCAGTGCAGTCCCTGCTCATTTCCTCTGCAGTGCGTGTTAGTGCCGAGCGTCCAGGAAGGTCGCGTCGTCTTCGTTCTCGGCAGCACTACCAAGCGGTGCCCAGGCACCGTGCGCTCTCTCAGAGCGGTGCTCGCTCAGGCTGCCGTTCCCCTCTGTCGATCTGAGAGCACACAACCGGCGCTCGCCGTGGGCCCAGGAGCCCGTGCACTCAGTCACTAGGTTGGGGCAGATCGAGCAGAGCAGTTTCTCTCTGTTCCTGGAATGAACGAATTTGTCGGCTAATTTTTCAGTCTATTTCTCTGTCCATGATTTTCTGTTTTGCAAACAGTTTAGTCATTTGAACTCCGAATCGTGTTCCGTCTTTTGCGTTGGGTTCCTACAGTTCCAAGGAATCTCTCTAGGTACTCTCGTCACCTGTTGACTTGGGTATTCTAGTTTCGGGAACGTTTGACGTGTTTTGCCCTTGGTGGTGAATTTGAGACAGTGGTCAAATATTTTCACAAGAATTTTTACGGCTCTCATTCACCCCTTGTAGTCGCCGTTTTCGGTCCTTGCATATAGGAAGAAAAACTTTTCTTCGGTAAAGTTTATATCCTTTGTGTGGCTTCTTACACCAGAGGGCGGAGCCTAGATAATAAACCGTAAACCAAGTCCAAGACCGGTTATGAGCCGAGCCCCTCCAACGCAAAAGCATTGGTTGTGAGCCGAGCCGATTCAGGCATCCAACGCAACCGAATGGTGGTTGTTCAACTGACATCTTGGATCCTGGACCCACATGTCACTCACACGGAAATGCCCGTTCGTTTGGCGCGTAGGCGCTGACATCACCATGTCGCCATTGACCACCGCGTCGTTCACACTGTGACGCTCACGCGAAAGGGGCCCCATTCCGGCTGCACCGAGTGCACGGACCATGGTGGACACGGCGCAGGGCTCCGCGGGACAGCCATCCCTGACGCTACTGCCCTCGTCCGGTTTCCTGTTTATAAATGGCGAAATGCTCGGCGGTCAGACGAAAAAAAGGAACAGGCTCAGCTCGCAACCAGCCAACCACAGACCCTAGACGGTCCTCCGACCCAGACGACAAGCCCGATTCTTCCTGGTACTCTTTGATTCCCGGCTTGCTATTCCTGTATCCTCCTGTATGCGTTGGGATTTTTCGCAATTTTTTCTGTTATTTTTGGGGGTCGGATGGAGGTGGGCGGCGAATAAATACTGGAATCATGCCCGATTTGGGGGGCTTTGGACGATTTCTGGTCGGAATACAAGGTTTTGGGGTGGAATTCCGGGGATCTCTGTCTACCCAGATGGTTAGGGGTTGGGGAATTGGGGAAAGCGGTAGAAAGGTACGATTTTTTAGTCCCTTTTGGTTGAAGCGGAGCCTGAGGCTTTAGGAAGGCATTTGGACGTACTAATTCTTTAGAAAAAGACTAGATTTCCAGATTCTGTTTCGTTGATTGGAATCGGTCTTATGGAGAGGGTACGCAGATGATTCTTCATAGAGTTCTTGCATCTCGTCAGGTGTAGTTTATCTCGGGTGTGTATCCATAAGTGCTTTGTATACCGTTCCTATAGAAAAGTTGGGTAAAGCATGTTTCCATTGTTCAAGAATGTTGTTCTATGTTATTAAATCATGTAAGATCGATTTTACCATGGAGTCTCGAGAATAATATTGTTTATTTCCTCATTCTGTTTCGAAGCTGTTGGGATTGTGCTTGTAATCATTGCTGAAGTTTTGCTAACATACATTTTTTAATTGACTTTGCGCAAGCCAGTATCTTTTACTCAGCATGAACTCCCATGGTACTGGATGGCGGACTCCGAAAAGGCGGAGGACTACGACTAAGTCTCATTCGCGGCTTTTGGACCTCAACTGCCCCCCTGCTGAAGGGGCTGGTGAGGGGGCTCTACCTTTCAACAGCATGCCTGTATTGCACAGCGAGGCTTCAAGCAGTATGCCTGTGCAGCACATCCAGGCTTCGAGCAGCATGCCACCGGCTACTGATGAGCCTCGCATTGGCATGCATAGTTGCCCCATCGATGTGGAAGCCATCGATGATGATGTTGTTATCTATTCTTCAATATCACTCCCTCGAGTATGTACCTGTGCATTGTTCTAGTGCCTATCTGTAGATTTGCATATTATTTTGGTCTGCTTTAGTTTCTTATATGACCATTCAAGATGGAAAACTGATTTATCTGGTTGTTTGCCTTCGTGTCTCAGGCAAGACAACAGTCGACCAGGACAGCAGTTGTGATAATAGATGATGATTCTGAAACAAACCCAGAACCAGCAGGTTTGATGTTATCTCCAGCATGAAGTTTAGAAACCGCATTCAGCCATTCATTTTATGCAGCAATCTAGTTGTTTTGTATGGAAACTCATGGTTCTTATTCCATCTCGCACATAGTAATTTATAGCTTTGTTCTGTTGGACTGCCCTGCTCTTCATTCCCTAGTAGTTGTGATGTTTTCCCTGCACTTTAAAGGAGGTAGCATCATAATGTAGGTCATGTTTCTTACAGTTTAGCTTGCTAAGCATAAAAATTTATGTGATATGTGTGTTAGTGCTTCACAATGTAGCGCTATTTATTTATTTTTACCGTGGCTAGCTGTTAGCTGCCCATGTAACAACATAATCTTATTGATGTGGCTAGAATTGTCCACATGGTTTATTTAGCAAGCTAGCAGTAATATCAGAGATCACTAATGTCTTTCAATGTACTGAATTGAAATCATGGTTTCAAAGGCAACTGGGCATCCAGGTGAGTGCTAGGTCTGCTTGGACGCCTAGACGGCGCCTAGGCGACAAGTTGCTACTGTTCCCCAAGGCGAGTTGGGTACGCCTGGACGCCTAGGTGGTGCCTTTGAAACAGGGATTGAAATTGAAACACTGGTTGGCATACTGACTTGAGAGTTGTTCCACTGGAAGGTTAATAGCATGGGCGTGTGCACTCATGTCTATGTCGTGTTAGCAGTGTTGGATATCAATGTTATGGTTTTTCCCTGGTTTCAGTTGGTTTAGGCTGCCTTGTAAGTTTTAATTGTTGTTTACCTGATCATTTGCACGCACGACAAGTGTTTAGGTAATATAATCATAGCCTTAGTGATGCATTTCCTTTTAAATAAGTGTTAAATATCACCTTGTAAATTTTTGTTCTTAATTTTGCACAAGTATGCCTAGCATTTAGGAATGGAATCTAAGAAACTCACATACTTGTCTTTCTGGGTGGATGTTGCATTCTTTCTAGGTGATGCTCTTGATGAGCATGTGAACACACTGCTATCTCTGGGCATAAACCGTAGGCACGAGCCTCTGAGAGCAACCAACGCCCACCCTGTAATAAGTATAGTGGACACACCAGAAGTCAACACCTTCAAGGTAAGAACTCTCTGGTGTCCTTGAGCAATATAAGGTCAGTAAATATCAACTCTGTAATGCCCACTTAAATGATTCTTCATGCCAATGTTGATCCAGGCACCCCCTGAACCTGTGAAGGAGGTCCCGAAGGAACCAAAGTTCAGCTGCCCAATCTGCATGAACGAGCTAACGGAAGCGGCGTCCACCGTCTGCGGCCACATTTTCTGCCAGAAGTGCATCAAGGCTGCCATTCAGGCCCAGAAGAAGTGTCCTACCTGCCGGAGGAGGCTTGCTCCAACCCAGCAGCACCGGGTGTACCTCCCATTGACTGAGTAGCCCAGTGCAGTCATTTTGCTACAAGTTCTGCGCCTGACCTTTTTCATCCCATCGTGGGCTTGTGGCGGGTGTATGCTGGAGGTATTTAGGGGCTTATCATTATCATAGAGTATTACAGGGAATTAACAAGTGGTTTTGCCCTCGGCACTTAAGGCTGGATCATCAGTATATCCTAGCATCATCAGAATGTTGGTGTTTGTTTGTTAACTATGGTCGGTGCGGTGTCTTAACCTTCTGTCTGGGATGTGAATTGTGATGCAATGCGCAATGTGAACCGTGATATTGATGCTGTTTGCCGTCTCTGTAATGCCGGCCGGATGCGCGCAGCGTGCAGGCCGTCCGTGGAAGGTGTCTGTCTCGACTCTCTGAAGTTTCAGCGGTATATTTGAGGCCCATGAAGTTTTGCAGTGGCTTGATGACCTGATCTGGAAGTTTTTGGGCTTAGGTTGTCAAGGCCAGACCAATTCCCATGGGCTGAGAGAGGGGCATGCTTCCTTACAGAAAACAGATGGTACCGGCTATCCAGCCCGCCTTTCTGCTAGCACGACAAATTGAAATTAGCCAACAGTTTTATCAATGACGGTGTTAATCGTTGTCAGGTCTTGTATATGGAAACAGGCCAACTTTTCCTGAGTCATGTGATTATGGTATATAATGATGGTGATGGCGATAATTGGTTCCTATTTAGATTCACAGAGATACCTGCTAATAATTAGCTCATTAATTCCAAACGGGTTCAACTTATAGTCTAGCTAATTGTTAGTTGAATACTAGCTATGAGCTATCATACTAGCTGAACCAATCCGGCTAATATTAGCTATGAGCTATTAGTTACCTAATAACTATTAACAGCTAATGATATCTAAATCGGATCCTATTACCACCACTATTTTAATAAAATAGCTATGATGTTCCTGCAAAAATTGCGGGGTGCTCCGCTTGTCCTCCTTTGGTCCGTTATCTTTTTTTTTTCCATTTTATGTGTTTTTTTCCTAAAAATAAAATGATTTCTGTAAAATCCCTATACAATTCTTAATTTCTGTAAAGTTCTTGTATCCTAAAGGAGCCTATTTGCACCACGGCCCACGGGTAGGGATGAAAACGGTACGGATATTTTCCGACCGTATTCGATACCGAATCCGTTTAGAGGGGTTTTAATCCGTCCGTATCTGAGTCCGGATATTTAACATCCGATACCGTATTCGTATCCGAATATTTAAATCACATATTTATGATGTCGATATCCAATCGTATCCTATCCGACATTTTTTATATTATCCGTATTCGAATCCGAATCCGGACATAAATATAAAAACAAATACGATACCAGTTATATCCGTCCGTATCCGATCCGTTTTCATCCCTACCCACGGGTATTAAACGAACACGGCGAAAGCGAAAGGATTCTTTGGCACCACATTTGCTAGAATCACGGGTTGATCATCAAAACCAAAGCCGGGGCAGCAATCCATCCTACGGGCAGAGCAACTGGGATGCACTAACGTTCATGGATCAATCATCCGAGCAAGTCCAGTACCGTCGTGTCAGCCGCTGAACCTCACCTCGCCTCGCTCGTACCCCGTGACGCTGCCCATTGGATCGGATCAAAGCGACCCTGGCGTGCCCGAGCAAGAGCAATACAACACAGGGACGCGTCTTCATCGGCGGGTGCCCGTCAGCTGCCGTCCCGTCCACTTCATCCCAAAGCCGGTCTCGGTGGGGTGGGGGGTGGGATAAGGGAAGCGGTGGCCCAAATGATGCCGACGTTGACGCCACCCAGCGAGCACGCACGTACCCATCCCTCTCCGTCGCCTTCGCCTTTCTTCCTCCTCCGCCGGCCCATTTGCGTCAGCGCCGGGTAACGCCTGCCTCGTAAGTACAGTACAGGATTGCTAGTGCTTGCCGGCTTCCTTCAGAATCAGCAAGACCTGTCCAATCCTTGCACGTCAATCAAGTAGGGCGCCAATGGCATCGGGTGCGCCATTTTCTAGCGACCAGAAGCACTTTGTGTATTTTTTTCCTCACAAAAAGGAAGCACTTTGTGTGTTTCTTGAGTGGTTGCGCGCGATCGGATATTAGGTCAGTCTCAGTGGAGAGTTTCATTTCGTTGTTTTCAAGACTGCCATGTCATATAGAATGAAATGAAACTCGGATGAAACACCCACTCTCAATGGAAAGTTTCACTCCATAGTTTCATAGACATTTAATTCTATGACTCATAAAGAGTTGATAACTGTGCCAAGAGAGTTTCATCTCCATGAAACTCAATTCTTCTTCTCTCTTCATTAAAACGTTGACATGTCATCAAAAATGCATATGTGGCAGGCTATTAAATGCAAATGAAACTCTAGTGAAACTCCCACTGAGACTGGCCTTAGGACTTCCGATTGAGAAAGAGCCCAATAATGCCCGAACCCTAGCCGCCCCTGGCGGCCCCCTCCGCCCCGGCGCCGGCGCCCGGCCACTGCCCCTCCTCTCCACCCTCCTCTTCCCCCCTCCTCCGCTCCCGGTTCCCGCGAGCCCTGGGCTGGGCACGCCGCCGCCGGGGCCGGCCGCCGCAGCCACGGCCGCAGCGACCCCGATGTCGGTCGGAGGGCCTCGTCCTTCCCCGGATCCGGCGACGAGGACCCCTCCCCACCTCCTAGCGCCTCCCCCGACTTCGCAACGCCCGCGCCGTCTCTGAGGTCGGCCGCCGCCGCCATTACTGGGAAGATGGAGGGCGCCGCGGGTCCTGCGCCCGGGTCCAGCTCTAGGGCGGGAGGGCCGCCGCCATCCTCAGCGCCGTCGCTGGCCGCCTGCCAGCCGCCGGAGGCCTCCGCGCTCGTGGATGCCGGTCCGATGCAGCCAGGCCCTCCGCCAGCGGCGGGGCGGGACGGCCCCTGTCAGGCCGGTGCTAGAGGGGACGCGGCTGAGACGTCCCGCGCACTCTCGCCCACGAAGGACCTGCTCCGGGCCATGGCGGACTTCCCAACATCTTCGACGCCGACGCAGGCAGTCCAGCGCCTCCGCCTGTCCGCGGAGGACGAATCGCAAGTCATCGTCGAGGATGCATCGGAGGACGAGGACGAGGACGCGGTCACTGCTTCCGCCAAGCCACGGCCGGCTGCGGGCGCCGAGACGCCTTCGCTGACAGCCCCAAGGTCCTCCCTTTCTCCGCATGTGGCTCCATTCGTGCCAGTATCGTGTAGGCGCTCCAAGCACCGGCGGTGGGCGGATGACGATGACGACTTCGGCGACGAACAGCCCCCATCCTACCTGGTTGCGGCCTGTCGCCCACCGAAGCTGGCTGTTGCGCCTGTGCTGCCGCAGGCTAACACGTCTGTGACTCCGGGGCGTGGCGGGGTGGCTGCCAGGCAGGGTGACCCTCGGCGAGGATGGAGGAAGCGCGGCTGACCGCGTCCCCAGCTGGTGAGTGGCATTCCTGCTCGTCCGGTGGAGGGACGTGTCCTTGCCCGACAGCGCCTCGGCCGACGCGGACGCGACGGGCCTCCGGCCACTGACGCGGGGCCAGAGCAACTACCCGCCCACCAATGACTGGGGTCAGCGTGCCGTGTGACCACGCCGGACGCTGATGGGGTGGCAGTGCGTGCTCCCCCAACATCCCCATCAACCTGCGCAGCCACAAAGGCCGCGACAGCGTCATGTGGCGCGTGCTGGGGAACGAAACATCGGACCACGGCAGTTTTAGCATACGCCGATGGTCGCTGCTTCAAGTGCCTCGCGACGGGGCACCGTGTCGCCACCTGTAACCTCCCTTGGCGGTGCCTCCGCTGCCACGACCTTGGGCACCTCGCGCGGGAGTGCAAGAGGCCGAGGCGGTCAACAACGACGGCCGAGCTGCTCGGCCAAGGAGCGGCAGTGGCGGCGGAGGCATCAACGACACCGAGGGCCGCGTTCCCACGACGGACAGAGGCAAGGCCCTGCCCGACCACCCTCACCAGCGTGGCCGCGGTCACCGCTCACGCCGGCGATGACATCGCAGGCGGAGGAGGAAGCAGGAGGTGAGCAGTGCCATCCAAGCTCCCAAGGTTTGGCGGCTGCGGCCTGCTCGCCGCGTGGCTGGAGCATCGACCGAGCCTCCAATCGTGGACCACGGACCAACCGCCGCAGATCCGACTGCCACTGCGATGGACATTGCCTGAGCAGTCATTCTCGAAGGTCCGCTCCTGACCATGTTGAAAGGATCAAGATGCCTAAGAGGGGGGGTGAATTGGGCTTTTCTAAAAATTAATCGCAAGAATTAAATCCTACAAGCCAAACTTTACCCCTAGTGCCTACTAGTGTTCCTTGTGATTCTACCGATAAAAGTTTTGCACCCTAAGTTCCAATCCTAGACTAGCATGGCAATTCTAGGAAAGCAAACAAGCAATGAAAGTAATGCACGAAAGTAAATGCTTGAAAGTAAGGGTTAGGAACACGGTGATGTTTTGCCGAGGTATCGGAGAGTCACCACTCCCCACTAGTCCTCGTTGGAGCACCCGCGCAAGGGTGTAGCACCCCCTTGATCCGCGCAAGGATCAAGTGCTCTCTACGAGTTGATTCTTTGACACTCCGTCGCGGCGAATCACCCAAAACCTCTCACAACTTGAGTTGGGTCACCCACAATCTCGTCGGGTGATCACCAAACTCCTAATCACCACCAAACCGTCTAGGTGATGGCGATCACCAAGAGTAACAAGCTAGAACTCTCACTTGACCACAACAAGCCTACTGAGAAGATGGATGCACACTTGCTATACTCTTGTAACTAGAGAGGAATCTCAAACTTTGATTCTCAAATCACTATCCTCACTAGGGCTCTTGCACTCCCTTGCACTTCAAAGGTGTTTCTCAGCTGAACAAATAAGCAAGAGACCTCTAAAAGAGGTGGAGGGGATGTATTTATACACCCCTCAGACAAATCCAACCGTTATCTGTCAAAACAGCAAAACGCGCACTGACCGGACGCGCCGGTCGACATGACCGGACACGCCGGTCAGGTGTAACGGTCGGAAACCGAAAGTTACGCTGAGTGACCGGACGCGCCGATCTGAGATGACCGTACGCGCCGATCAGAGATGACCGGACGCGCCGATCAGGGATGACTGGACACGTCCGATCATGCAAGAGCTTTACTGGAAAATGACCTGACGCACGACCGCGTCCGATCATAGGTGACCGGACGCGTCAGGTCACCTAGGGACCTTACTGGAACGTGACTGGACGCGCCGATCGGTTCACAGTCACATCCGATTACGCTGTTTACCCTCTGGAACACGTGTCAGACTGACCACCGCGTCCGGTCCTCTCAAGAACCGCGTCCGGTCGATCAGTTGAACCCGCACTGTCTTGTTAGTACTGACCGGACGCGTCCAGTCATGACCAGAACCACGTCCGGTCATAGGTAAACTGCTCAAACGTCTTCTAAACGCGTCGCAACTTGAACCAAGTTGCTTCCAACTGAACTCTGAGCTTTTCTAGAGCTGCCTAGTGCTAAGTTTGACAAGTATGCACCACACCTAAACATAAGACTCACCTAGGTCAAGCTACTCGCTCATGCCCCCCTTTATAGTATGGTTAAAGGAAGAAAACAAAGATTCTAATGACTATTCCAGATGTAACTCAACACCTTGACATCCGGAACTAACCGTCCTTAATCTTGTCGCTGATCCTTTGAAAACCGAAATGATTTCCATCAAGGGACATGAATACCATATTGCCCAAAGCAGTTATCATCTCCATAACCTAACTTACCAACGTTTCTGCAAAACACACGTTAGTCATGGTAATAATGTGTTGTCATCAATTGCTGAAACCGACACTGGGGCCTAGATGCTTTCAATCTCCCCCTTTTTGGTGATTGATGACAACACTTAGATTTAGAAGATATGAGTTGAGGTTTTTGATCATGCTTGGTTCACATAAGCATAAAGCTGTAAGCACAAGGGGTTAGTCATTGCTTATGTGTTCTAAGCCAACTGAGTGTACTCATAAGATAAAACATGAAGAGTTAGTACACATAAAACATAGCTCATATGAAATCGGAGTAAGGCATGGAAACACAACCTTATGAGCTAAACACCATTAAGTGACATAAATATAAAAGACATAGTCTCACAAACTCATAGTCACACAATGCAGGGCGAGAAAATAAACATGATGCATGAAGTAGCACACATAAGAACGAAACCCTCTATCAACACTCCCCCTGAATCTATGCTCTCTCTCCCCCTTTGGCATCAACCGCCAAAAACTAATCTAAGGATCTGACGGGGGAACTGAGGCTGTCGTGTCGGGTGCCGAGGAGCGCGGAGTGATCACAAACTATGAAGTATCCTCCTCAGACTCTGAACTGTCAGGCTGACCCTCTGTAGATGGACGTGGCAGTAAAGTAGTCTGGGTCTATAGAGGAGGTGCAGCAACTGAAGGTGTAGAAGCAACTATAGAATCAGTCACTATCGCCTGAGCCTGAAAGACACCAAGAGTGGGAGGATCTATAGATGCAACTGAAGATGGCATAGTGTCTGTAGTGGCAGCCCCTGTCACTGGAAACATAGCAGTCTCTGAAGCCGACATGTCTGAGGTAGTCACAAAGGTAGAGTGTGACGGTGTCGGCTGTCCAGTCAGCTCACTGTATGTGGCACTGAAGTCAGGGAATACAGTGCCTGAAAGTAGGTGAGGTCTCGGCTGAGCTGGTGGAGTGAATCCTGTCTGGATAGGCGTGTAGCTCAGAGACTAAAACGTCTGTGGTATCTACTGCTGAGGGGAGGTGTACTGAAAGCTCGGCTGCCCCTAACTCTGAGGTCCACTGGACTGTAAGGCTGGAGTCAGGACAGACGGTGGTGGCGGTACTCCCACAGTGACAAGGTGGCGCAGGAGCTCTAGGTACTGCTGCTGAGTGACTGCCTGCTGCCTCTGCATCTCGAACTGCTGTCGCTAGAACTCAAGCTGCTGCCTCTGAAGCTCGTCCTAGTGAGCCTGAATCTGTGCGAACGCTGCAGCTGAGTCCTGTGCCTGTCGCTGCATCTATATCTCCTGTGTCTCCTGGGCCTAGGTCAACCTCTCAAGTATAGCCACCATGGCTGGATCTGAGCGGGAGGCTGAGCCAGAGCCACCAGCCTCATGGTCGTGAGGCCAAGGAGAGCGGTACCAGGGGATGGGCTGATAATCCTCTTCTGTGATGTCAGTGGCCACATCCTCCGCTTGATCAGCTGGCTGAGCATCTAAATCTGCTAGCTTTGCCTCGGCAAGACCCTCGATGGTCTCATCCTACTCAGCAGTTGTCTCTGGTACCTCTGGCCTCTATCACTGTCCTGGGCCAGGTGCCTGCTCTTTGGTCACTGATGCCCACAGCTGGCGGATGTCATACTCTGGGAAGGTTGTGGTGGTGTCAGAAATTTCAGCTCTAATCTCTGCAGGCAACTCACAGGTAGACCTGATGATGAAGCAAATCCAGTGAGCATATGGTAGCTGCCTGTGACCCTTGAAGCCCTCTGCCAAGGTGTCCTCCATCTCATAAAGCATTAGATCCCAAAGGTCAAACGGGGTCTATGAGACGAGGTGATGTACAACCCACAACTGCATGCGAGTCAGGCCCTCTCTGTATCCAAGCCTCGAAAGAAGTGTCCTCCTCACTATAGCATCCAGTACTCTCGCTATGGGTGTCAGGCTGGCTGGTGTGCGTCAAGACCCCTCGCCAAAAGGCTCACGGAAACAGGGTCGAATCATATCAGTAGGGGGCACTATCCCGCCATGAGGGCGTCTCGGAGGAGCAGTCTATCCGAAGCACAGCTGATGAATCTTGGTCTCTGAAGCAGGGAGTCTAAGAATCTCTCGTACCCTTGTGCTGTATAATCTGCGGTCACAGCCTCTGAAAGCAAAGTGAATGAACTGATGTGCTGGGTCAATCTACAGTGAGGAGTAAAACTCTCTGACCTAGATCCCGCAGTACGCTCTAGTCCGTCCAAGAAGATCTCATAGTCTAGGCAGAAAAGACAGATGTGGACGAAGCTGCTCACCAACCACCTCAACTAAGGCCTCTAATCGACAGACTCGCTGTGGTCTAAAAGCAATCTCATTATCGACATAGATACTGTAGAAGTCCTCGTGCAGAGGAGTGTAGAAACCCTCTAATGCCCGGGGATCTCACTGAGGTGGGAACCACCGAGTGACCTCAACAAATCTGAGGGCCTAGACCTATCTGGCTGTAGCACCCCTGAGGTCAAAGTGCTCAACAGGGGGTGACCTCGAGCCCTAGGAGGTGGATGACCTCCACGACGCTGATCCTCTGGCCTGGGAGTGACCTGAGCTCACGTACGTCCTGAGCGATGACGCTGTGGAGTCTGAACTGTCTGCTCCTCAGTCTCCTCTAGATCCTCTGTAGGCTGCTCTATAGGGGCATCCACTGTCTCCTTTGTGGCCTCTGTACCGAGTTGTCGACCTTCAAGGTGAAAGCGACTCTCGCCAATGCGAATACCATTGCTCCTACCACCTCTCTTAGCTGCCTCTGCTGCATCTACAACTGCCTGAGCTACCTCTACCTCTGTAAGAGTTCTCTTCCTTTTCTTGGCAGCAATCTTTACTCACTTCCCATGAGCTACCTCTGTCCTCCTAGGGGGACTGTCATCCCCGTCACTAGGTGCCCCACCAGCGTTCTTGCAACGAACCATACTAACAAGCGGTTGTACTGAGACAAACTAAAAAGAGCAGATGATGTACTGACACTTGTGAGGCTTGGCCTCAATCCATATCTGTAGGCTTGGCCTCGGATTCACAACTGATCATCTAACACACTCAACACTGACAGGACAAACTAAAATGATAGAATAGATGGATCTACTATAAGCAACATATATTATCTAGAAGGTAAGTGAGATCCTAATTGGAGCAAGCATGTAAGGTAAGATATGAAAAGATCACGATAGCTACCTCGATGAGCGATGATCCGATGAGCAAAAGACGATCTCGACGCGTTAGGGTTACCCGGAGACGACGATCGAAACCCTGGAATACCGAGAGATCGACGATGGAATTAGTAATTCACCGGAAAAATCGACGGTAAACCCTAATCCAAGGAGAAAAGGTCACCTTGCGGAGACGGAGATGATCGCGGAGACGAAGATGATCGCAGAGACAAAAACTCGCGAAAAATCTCGATGAACGAAGGGTGGCTAGGGTTAGGGTTTTCGCGGCGGTGGGCGAAGTCCTCGGAGGTGGGCGCGCGCCGCAAGGAGAGGGCTCGAGGAGGAGCTAGGGCGCGGGCTGCTCCGGGGTCTTCGGTGGCACGACTGCGGTGGCGCGGCTCTAGCGAGGTCTGCACGGCGTGGGCGCGGCAGGACTGTACGACGTGGGCGCGGGCGCGGGCGCGGCGACGCTGCAGCACGGCGTGGGCGCGGCTGTGGCTACGCGTGGCGGCGGTGGCACGGCGGCTCGGTGATTCGGCGAGAACGGCGAGTACGGCGAGATCGGTGGCGCGGAAGGAAAAAGAAGATGGATCGAGATCCAACTGTACGGTTAAAAAGGGTGAGATCCGCTTTTCGCGAGATGACCGGACGCGGTGGTCGAATGACCGGACACGGTGGAGGCAGCATCCGGTCACATTCCAGTAAGCTCCTGGAATGACCGGACGCGTCCGATTATCCACGATCGGACGCTGACAGCGTCCGGTTAGATATTGCCCAGAAAGTTAGAACGGATGACCAGACGCGGTGGTGGTTACCGGGACCGAACGCGGTGGTCGACAGAGGCGCGTCCGGTGCAGCATCCGGTTAGAGGTTTCGAGGAAAAACTTCAGGAATGACCGGACGCGCTGGTGGACGCCGAGACCGGACGCGGTGCTGAAACTAAACCGCGTCCGATGCAGCGTCCGGTCGCTGTAAAAAGCTCTTTTTTAAACCATTTTTCGACGCGACTTCTCCCAATCAAGTTCCAATTCAAAGAGACTCAAATAAACACCAATTGGAACCTGATATGAGTGACCTCACTCAAACCCTCAAATTTTTCAAAATAATTTGCCTTAGGCTAGTATTATTTTTAGGAAAATATTCAATAAACACCTGAGGAGCAACGTATGACCATGCAATAGAGTGTATCAACCCTTGGGAGCTTCAAATGCTCTCTCTATTCATGGACGAACACAGAGGTTACTCAAAGCTAAACCAAAAAGAAATGACAAAGCAACAACCATGCATATGCAATGCAAAACAAGAAAGGAAAGCTAGGTTGCTTGTCAAGTTTGATCCATGGTTAGGCTTTTTCACTCCTCCAAAGAAGGGTTATCGTAACCGTGTTAGACAAGTCCTAGATGCATTGCGGGAAAATAAACATGACATAAAAATACAATGCAATGCAAGGGACAACACGAGCTTATCTTTTAAAGTTACTAGAATCAAGCAAATTTAATTCACTTCTCAACCTATAAAAAGTAGCCTCATCTAAAGGTTTAGTTAAGATATCCGCTAATTGATTTTTACTTCTTACACCTTCTAGTGATATATCATTTTTAGCAACATGATCTCTTAGAAAGTGGTGGCAGATATCAATGTGCTTGGTGCGAGAGTGTTGTACCAGATTATTAGTAATTTTAACCGCACTTTCATTGTCACATAAAAGCGGCACCTTTTCAAGAACAACTCCATAGTCTAGGAGAGTTTGTTTTATGTATAAGATTTATGCACAACAAGCCCTCGTGGCAATGTATTCCGCCTCGGCGGTGGACAAAGCCACACTATTTTTCTTTTTAGATGACCATGATACTAAGGACCTCCCAAGCAAATGGCATACTCCGGATGTGCTTTTTCTATCAATTTTGCAACCGGCATAATCCGAATCAGAATAGCCAACTAGTTGGAATCTAGCTCCTTTGGTATACCAAAGACCGATTCTTGGGGTGTACTTAAGATATCTTAGGATTCTTTTTATGGCACTTAGGTGAGGTTCTTTAGGGCACGCTTGAAAGCGAGCACACATGCACACACTAAACATAATATCAGGCCTAAATGCGGTAAGGTACAACAAGCTACCAATCATAGAACGGTAAAGAGTTTGATCGATTGGTTTACCTCCCTCATCTAGGTCGAGATGTCCATTAGTTGGCATTGGGGTCTTGATTGGCTTGCATTCTTCCATCTTGAATCTTTTGAGAAGATCCTTGGTATACTTTTCTTGAGAGATAAAAATTCCTTCTCTTATTTGCTTGACTTGAAACCCAAGGAAGAATGTTAGCTCACCAATCATTGACATCTCGAACTCTTTTGACATCAACTCAACAAATTCTTTGCAATAATCTTCATTTGTTGATCCAAAGATAATATCATCAACATAGACTTGACAAATGAAGATCTCTTCATTAAACTTCTTGGTGAATAGTATGGTGTCAACCTTCCCAATAGTGAAGCCCTTCTCAATGAGGAAGTCCCGGAGGCGCTCATACCACGCTATAGGGGCTTGCTTGAGCTCATATAGCGCCTTGGACAACCTATAAACATGATTAGGATATCTAGGGTCTTCAAACCTGAGAGGTTGTTCAACATAGACTAGTTTATTTATGAAGCCATTTAAAAATGCACTTTTCACATCCATTTGATATAGTTTCATATCATGATGTGATGCATATGTAAGAAGGATACGAATGGCTTCAAGTCTTGCAACAGGTGCAAAAGTCTCTCTAAAATCAAGACCTTCAACTTGAGAGAACCCTTTTGCCACTAGTCTTGTCTTGTTTCTTACTACTACACCTTGATCATCTTGCTTATTGCGGAACATCCACTTGGTTCCAATGACTCTTACGCCTTTTGGATGCTCTTCAAGTGTCCAAACTTGATTGCGGGCGAAGTTGTTCAATTCTTCATGCATGGCATTCACCCAATCTGGATCTTGAAGAGCTTCTTCTATATTCTTAGGTTCAAGACAAGAGACAAAAGAGCGATGTTCAACAAAAGAAGCAAACTTTTGAGATCGAGTCATTACACCCTTTGTAGGACTCCCTATGATGAGATCTTGTGTATGTGCTTAAAGTAGGGGTGAGTTTCTTTGATCAACCATTTGAGGAGTAGGATGGGGAGCATCAACATCTTGTGCTTGTGCCTCAGCTTGTTGATGAGAGACATGAGTATCTTCATTTTCAACTCTCTCATTCTTGTCATCATCTTGAGGCACATATGATGAAGATGGTGGATTGATAATTTGTACATCATCTTCATCATCTTTAGGCTTGATGTCTCCCACCGGCATATTCTTCATGGCCTCTCTCAATGGTTCATCACCTACATCATCACAATTCTCAATTGCTCCTTAGGAGCCGTTAGATTCATAAAATTCCACATCATATGTTTCTTCAACCAAACCGGTGGCATGGTTAAATACTCTATATGCTTTGGACTTTGATGAGTAACCAACAAGAAAACCAATATCACAACGTCTTTGGAACTTCCCTAGGTGTTGACGCTTCTTGTAGATGTAGCATTTGCGACCAAACACCCGGAAGAATGAGACGTCCGGCTTTTTCCCATTTAGCAACTCATAAGGGGTCTTGCAAATAAACTTTTGTAGGAAGAGGCGATTTGAAGCATATCATGCGGTGTTGATTGCCTCGGCCCACAATTTCTCCGGTGTGTTATACTCATCTAGCATTGTTCTTGCAAGAGTGATCAAGGTGTGGTTCTTTCTCTCAACTACACCATTTTGTTGAGGAGTGTAGGTTGATGAAACTTCATGCTTGATTCCAATTTCATCACAATAAGCTTCAATATTGGTGTTGTCAAACTCTTTCCTATTGTCACTTCTAATTTTCTTTATCTTGACTTCAAATTCATTTTGAGCTCTCTTTGTAAACTTCTTGAAGCAATTTGCCACTTTGGATTTGTCATGAACAAAGAAATTCCAAGTGTATCTTGAGTAGTCATCCACAATCACTAGGAAATAGAGATTTCCACCCAAGCTCTTGTAAGTTGTAGGATCAAACAAATCCATGTGTAGAAGTTCTAGTACTCTTGATGTTGACATGTAGGCTTTGGTTGGATAAGTGTTTGCAACTTGTTTGCTAGCTTGACATGCACTACAAGGTTTGTCCTTCTCAAACTTTACATCCTTCAAACCTCTCACTAATTCTTTCTTCAATAGCTTGTTGAGAGTGTTCATTCCAACATGAGCAAGCCTCCTATGCCAAAGCCATCCAAGTGTAGTTTTGATGAATAAACATGTCATCAAGTTTGCATCTTCGGAGGTGAAGTCAACAAGATAGAGATTATTGTATCTAAAGCCCTTGAAAATCACTTGCTTGTCATCTATCTTTGTAACAACCACTTTATTTGGACTAAACAAGCATTGATAGCCAAGGTCACAAAGTTGCCCAACGGATAGTAAGTTGAAACTCAATGAAGCAACATAGAGCACATTTGAGAGAGAGTGATCATTTGATATTGTAATCTTGCCTATACCCTTGACTTTGCTCTTTGAATTGTTCCCAAATGTGATCTTGTCTTAACATACCCCATTCTCTTCAAGTGAGGTGAACATACGAGGATCACCGGTCATATGTTGTGTGCAACCACTATCAATCACCCAATGAGATCCATCGGTCTTGTAGTTCACCTATACACAAGAGATCAAGCCTTTTGTTTAGGGACCCAAACTTGAGAGGGACCCTTAACTTTCTCAACTAGTGACTTGGTAACCCATATTTTCTTAGGCCTATTCTTGTTAGGGGGACCTAAGAACATGACTTTCATCTTTCCACTTGAGTCCTTTCTAAGCATGTAATGAGCATTGAAGGCAAAGGGTCTAGCATGCTTGGGCAAGGGTTGTGGTGGTGGAGTTTTGCACTCATGAGCAAAATGGTCTTCTTGTCCACACTCAACACATCTCTTTGGCTTGGGCTTTGACTTGCTTTGTTGTTGTTGAGCTTTGACCTTCTTCTCTTGACTTGCCAAGTACCCAATGCCACTCCTATCCATCTTCATGACGGTGTTCATGAGTTTGCAAATGTTGGCCTCTTGTAAACTTGCTTAGGCCGGTCTTGAGATGCTCTTTTTCCTGCTTGAACTTCTTGTTTTCTTCAATAAGTGACTCGTTTGAAGCTTGCTTTTCAAGAACCATCAACTTCTTGTTCTCATTCTTAAGCATCTCATTTTCACTCTTGAGCTTGACATACTCATCATAGTTATCGGACTCAACCACACTCTTGCCTTTACCGCTAGAGCCTTGCTCAAAGTTCTCAACAATCAAATCATCATATGTTGTAGCTATATTAATCTTAACAACTTGGTTAGTAGCATCATGTGTTTCGAGGGCAAGCTCATTAGCAACAATAAGAGTATCATAATTGATTTTCAATGCGGTATATTCATCTTTTAGTAAGTTTAGCCTAGTGATGAGTTCACCATGCTTCTTCTCAATTTTATCATTTTTATCTCTAAGCTCCTTGTTAGAAGTTTTGAGCTCCTTAAGAGAAGAAGACATAGTTTTATTTTGATCTTTGAGCTCATCACTAGTCTTATGTGCATTCTCAAGCTTAGATGAGAGTGATTCATTTTCATGTTGAAGCTCATCATTTTCATTTCTAGTTCTTCTTATGATTTTAGAGTATTTATTCAACAATTTTACTAGTTCATCATAAGAAGGTGCATCATATTCATCATCACTATCACTATCATCATCATCACTATCACTATTTTGTACCTTTCGATCACCCTTAGCCATTAGACATAGGTGAGAAGTAGATGATGATGAAGGTGGCGGTGAAGGTGGTGATGAAGGTGTCGGTGAAGATGATGATGACCTAATCACAAGTGCGGTGATCTTCTCTTTTTCATTGTCACTTTCATCGTCGAAGGACTCACATGATGATTCAATGTCGGTGAGCCAATCACCAACAATATAAGCTTTGTCTCCCTTCTTCTTCTTGTAGAACTCTCTTTTCTTGCCATCTTTCTTTTTATATGGCTTGTTCTTTCTTTTCTCATCTTCTTCATCACTTGAATCATCTTTCTTGCTCTTGTACTTGTTCTTGTACTTGTCTTTTGGAGGCTTCAGGCATTGATGAGCTAGGTGGCCAAGTTCACCACAATTGAAGCAATCCATTTCGGATATTGGCTTCCTTTTGCTACTTGTGAAGAATTTCTTCTTCTTGCCATCGAACTTGATGTCACTCTTGTTGAGCTTCTTTAGCATCTTGGTGGTCTTCCTTACCATGAGTGCCAGTGATGCATCATCAATATCACTTTCACTTGAGCCTTCTTGCACCATCATGGCTTGGCCCTTCTTCTTTTTCTTTTCATGGCTAGCTTTGAAGGCCAAGTCTTTCTTCTTGGAAGATGATGAGCCCTCTTCCGGAGTGATGTGCATGTACATCTCATGTGCATTGATCTTTCCCAATACTTGAGTCGGTGTTGCGGCGGAGAGATCACTTTGGTGAAGTACGGTGATAATGTGTCCATACTTCTCAATGGGAAGAACACTCAAGATCCTCCTTGCAACATCTGATTGACTCATTTGAGTGAGTCCAAGAGCATTGAGATCTTCTACAAGAACATTCAAACGAGTGTACATCTCATTAGCACTTTCTTTGGGAAGCATCTCAAAAGAATTGATTTTCTTTAAAGCAATGTGATAGCGTTCCTCACGCTCACTCTTAGTTCTCTCATGGAGAGCACAAAGATTTTCCCACAACTCATGAGTGTTTTTGGCATTACGCACATGATTGAAGATATCTTTGCCTAAGCCCCAGTAGAGTGCATTTTTTGCCTTTGCATTCCACCGATCGTACTTCTCCTCGTCACCACTTGGGTTGGCGGGATCCCTTATAGGAGGAAGCCCTTCGGTTGCGGCTCTAAGGCACCCAACATCTATGGCTTCAAGGTACGCCTCCATACGAATTTTCCAATATGGAAAATTGTCTCCCTCAAAAGTGGGAGGTGGTCCTTCCCCATTAGACATCTTGCTCTAGGCGGTGAAGCCTAAATAAAGAGCAACACGGCTCCGATACCAATTAAAAGGATCAAGATGCCCAAGAGGGGGGTGAATTAGGCTTTTCTAAAAATTAATTGTAAGAATTAAATCCTACAAGCCAAACTTCACCCCTAGTGCCTACTAGTGTTCCTTGTGATTCTACCGATAAAAGTTTTGCACCCTAAGTTCCAATCCTAGACTAGCATGGCAATTCTAGGAAAGTAAACAAGCAATGAAAGTAATGCACGAAAGTAAATGCTTGAAAGTAAGGGTTAGGAACACGGCGATGTTTTGCCGAGGTATCGGAGAGTCGCCACTCCCCACTAGTCCTCGTTGGAGCACCCGCGCAAGGGTGTAGCTCCCCCTTGATCCGCGCAAGGATCAAGTGCTCTCTACGGGTTGATTCTTCGACACTCCGTCGTGGCGAATCACCCAAAACCGCTCACAACTTGAGTTGGGTCACCTACAATCTCGTCGGATGATCTCCAAACTCCCAATCACCACCAAACCGTCTAGGTGATGGCGATCACCAAGAGTAACAAGCTAGAACTCTCACTTGACCACAACAAGCCTACTGAGAAGATGGATACACACTTGCTATACTCTTGTCACTAGAGAGGAATCTCAAACTTTGATTCTCAAATCACTATCCTCACTAGGGCTCTTGCACTCCCTTGCACTTCAAAGGTGTTTCTCAGCTGAACAAATGAGCAAGAGACCTCTAAAAGAGGTGGAGGGGATGTATTTATACACCTCTCAGACAAATCCAACCGTTATCTGTCGAAACAGTAAAAACGCGCACTGACCGGACGCGCCGGTCGACATGATCGGACGCGCTGGTCAGGTGTAACGGTCAGAAATCAAAAGTTACGCTGAGTGACCGGACGCGCCGATCTGAGATGACCGGACGCGCCGATCAGAGATGACCGGACACGTCGATCAGGGATGACCGGACACGTCCGATCATGCAAGAGCTTTACTGGAAAATGACCTGACACACGATCACGTCCAATCATAGGTGACCGGACACGTTAGGTCACATAGGGACCTTACTGGAACGTGACCGGACGCGCCGATCAGTTCACAGTCGCGTCCGATTACGCTGTTTACCCTCTGGAACACGTGTCAGACTGACCACCGCATCCGGTCCTCTCAAGGACCGTGTCCGGTCGATCAGTTGAACCCGCACTGTCTTGTTAGTACTGACCGGACGCGTCCGGTCATGATCAGAACCGTGTCCGGTCACAGGTAAACTGCTCAAACGTCTTCTAAACGTGTCACAACTTGAACCAAGTTGCTTCCAACTGAACTCTGAGCTTTTCTAGAGCTGCCTAGTGCTAAGTTTGATAAGTGTGCACCACACCTAAACATAAGACTCACCTAGGTCAAGCTACTCGCTCATGCCCCCCTTTATAGTACGGTCAAAGGAAGAAAACACAAATTCTAATGACTATTCCAGATGTAACTCAACACCTTGACATCCAGAACTAATCGTCCTTAATCTTGTTGCTGATCCTTTGAAAACCAAAACGATTTCCATCAAAGGACATGAATACCATATTGCCCAAAGCAGTTATCATCTCCATGACCTAACTTACCAGCGTTTTTGCAAAACACACGTTAGTCATGGTAATAATACATTGTCATCAATTGCCGAAACCGACAACGGGGCCTAGATGCTTTCACATGTCCAGAAGGTCAGCCCCAGAGCTGGCAGCCACCCCTCCAGCAGTGACTAGCCTTCCGAAGGAGGACTGCGCCGCCCTGGCCATGGCGGCAGCCGATTCGGCTGCCAACCAACCTGCTGGAGATGAGTTTGCCACGGAGGAGCCCACAGCCATGACGGCGACCACGCCTATCGTGGAGGCTGATGATGACCTCAAAATCATGACGCCGGCCACAGCGAAGGTTGGCCGGCCGGCGGAACAGGGCACACCTGCAACGCCACAGAGGGTTGTGTTGCTGCTCATCTACGCCCGTCGCGACAAAGCTACACACGGAGCGGATCCCCCACGGGGTGTGGTCAACGTCCCCGTGATGGATGCCGTTGTGGCCTAGGAGCTCGACGCGTCGGAGGACGACGCGGTATGCTGCACATCGCCGCCGGACATTGGATCGCCACCACCACTGACAAATACCGCATCCGCTCAGCGGTGTTTCCAAGCGTTTACTGGTGTTGTTGCTACCATTGCTACGGTCTAGGAGGAGTTGGAGGCCTTGGTTTGCCTGCTGCTGCAGTTGTAACAGAACCGACCAAATTATAAGAGCACAAGTATAAAAACAAGCACCGAAGCGCTCAAATTTTCGAACTTGAGCCCATATAATCCCGGTAGTCAATCAAAACCACAAAGGATTTCAAACCAACTTGCTTACAACCAGGATCGCATCATTCAACATACAACATCATACGTTACATTTCACAAGTAGTTCTGAAATAAATTTAGACATACGGAGTCGCAATTATTACAAACCAAGTTTATAAAAGTAGCGGAAGCAAACGCACACCAGTTGTTTAACTACTGCTAGTCTTGATGATCAACAACCCGCAAAAGCATGAGGAAAGTACATAAAAGATGATCACGCCCAAGTGATCTAGTCTTCTTCACCCGCAGGGTGGAGACAAGTTTTGCAGAAGCCTTGATAGAGCATATCATCTGCAACAGGAGAGAATAAACCCTGAGTACTGGAATGTACTCAGCTAGACTTACCCGTCGAAAACCAGAAATAAGATGACACCAAGGATTATGCAAGGCTTACACAAGAGGCTAGCTGACATAACATTTTGCATAAAGGCATAAGTAATTGAAACTCTTATAGCCTGTACTAGCAGTTATTTTTAGCATTTACCTGTCGTCTATCTTAGCACCTGTACTAAACATGCACTTGATTATAATCAAACAATTATCATTATTATATCCAGAGCAGGTATGAATTGTGGCAACATTGTATCATTCCCTTAACCACTGGTTCATTTAATGAGATCTACGTTGCCGCTGCTCAAGTCAAGTGCTCACTAACCGGGAGCGACGGTGATTCGAATCGAATTCCTATCCAGCTGGAGGGGTATTTCTAACACTCACCGTGTAGACCCCTGCCAGGGTCGCACAGGCCACCGTTTCATATGATTCAGGAATCACGGGTCCGAATAATGTCGCGACCCCAAGGGCGACACTCTGCCAGGTGATAGGGACTCTAACCCCCCTTGGTCTCACGCCAATGTCCCTAAGCACATCCTTTCTCTCCTCCAAGAAGCAACCTACCATTCGATTCCCGGCCTGAACCACATTACTCGGCTTCGCGGTCGGAACGACTTATCCGGCCAACTAAGTGTTAGACTGCGTTCAACATGACTCAAGGACGTACAGCGAATCGGTCCTTAAACGACTCAGACGGGCATAGCTCCACACCCAAGACGTGAAGTGTCTTGCAGCTTTACTATCGAACTCCCGCCCGGTCTCAATTTCATTTTTAAGCATGGTTCCATCTACGATAGCCATAAAGCCACTCGTGACTCCTTCCTACATCTCGCGGATGACCGGAAATCACCCGACTTCTACCGTACTAAGCAGGGCTAAGCATTGACACGTGCCTAAACCTAATATAGGATTCAGTACGATATCTGGATAAGGACAGGTATAATGCAACAAGTGTTTTCATATAACTCCTACAACTTAATGCAGTAAACAATTAAAAGTACTCAAGATTAATTTATAAATCAGTAGGTTCAGCATGCACCGGGGCTTGCCTTTCAGAAAGGTCGAAGGCCGGTGATCAGGACACTCGGGCAGATCTTCGGCAGGAGCTTCGTCGCCGGCTGGTTCCTCTAGCTGCTCCGGCTGGTCCTGGACTTCCTCCGGAATCACAGGCTCGAATTCGAGGAGAGTTACTCTCTCCGGTACACCTATTGCATGAATGCACAATGAATATCATGGATGCATAATGGGTGCAACATGCTCGGAATGAAATGCATTTCAGAAATAAATAATAATCTAATCAAGTTACTTTATTAGTACGTGCAAAATTCTTCTCCGGTGGAGAAGTACTTACCTAATCTACCCAACCTAAGATATAGTTGTTCCTCTTCGGTTAAGGCCCTAGCACCTAACAATACAAGAGTAATATTACTTAGGTTATCACAGTAAGACATTCTGGACAGCAGCTACTTGTTTCTAACATAACTGGAGATTCCCAAATCCAAAAGATACGATCTAAGACAATCTGGAAAGCTTAAGAAATGTACTACAAAATGTTTTCAGACTACAACACTAAATTCCAAAGTTTACCTAGTCGAAATTCCAAAGTTCCAGAATTTGTTCTCTCTAAACAGAGAGCAGTCAATTCTGGACTGGCACTTTAAACAGCAATAACTCCCAAACTCCTAAGCCAAATGCTCCCAAATTTTGACACAAGCTCATTTACAAATCTTACTACAACTTTGGTATTTACAAGTTTTCCAGCAACTACCTTTATCCAAGGTCAAACCTAGAAATACTATCAGCTGTCCAGAAAACCTAAAATTGCAAAGATTAAATATTTATTTATGTGACAAATATCCCATAAGATTAAACTACTGTTACCACAAGTTCACAAAGGTCACAAGAGCACCAGAAAGTAAGGTGTGTCCACCTAGAATATTTATTTACACCCCTTTCTTAATTTACTTAAGTAATTAAGTGGAATTTCAATCATATATGTAAACTACTCCTAAAATTCTACAAAAATTGCAGGGGACTCTCGGACCCCAAAAGAGACTACTGTAAAAATTTGAACTCAATTTATTTACAGGAACTCTCTGAACAAAATTCACAAGCCAAAAAAGCTAATTATTGTATAAATAATAAAGCATAGTAAAAAGTGTCAAACAACAAATTTCTTAATTTTTTTGGACACTCTAGGGTACCAAGACATTCTCCAAAAATTTATATGAACATTGCACATGTAGAAAAATTACTAAAATTCATTTAATTATTTCCTAGAATAACAAGATAATATTATAACTTGAAAAGTACTTAAGCACTATTGCCCAAATTTTTACCAAAGCTAGAGCAAGTATAAATTAGCCTACTCACCAAATTTCATAATTTTTGAAACACTGAAACTCAAGATATAATTTAAACAATTTTACATGTGATTTAAAACACATTTCAAAGACCTATTTAAATGTCCCGAAAGCTAAACATCACATAGCAAACTCATATTTTTATAAAATACTACACATCATGTAGATCCTAACATTGCACGGTGGTGGCGAAATCTCGCCGCCGGTGAGCCTGACATCCCAATCCTAACCCTCGATGAGCATTCCCAATCTACCTCGACCCTAACGCACCTACAAGTGGGCGACAAAGACGCCCCGAGACCCTAGCCATGGAGAGCCGTCGCGCGGAGGAACTCCGGCGAGGTACCGCGGCGGCGGAAAACGAAAATGCAACCCTACCGAGGCGCGATTGGCAACGTAGAGTGGTCGGTGAGGTAGCGGGCTTCAAGGCGGAGCGGTGGACGCGTTTTTGTGGACGGCAGTGCGGTGGAGAACGCGCACGAGCTCACCGGAGTGGAGGCGGAAGCTGCGCTCGGTTGTTCCGCCCGGTGGAGGGGAGAATGGAAGGGAGAGGGAGGTGTGGCGCGAGTGAGGCAGAGACCGTCGTCGTGGCGGCCTTGAAGGCTTGGTGACCTGACGGGTGGGACCGCGGCCGGCGTACGGCTGCCAGCGCACGGCCACGCGTCGGCGTTGCCCTGCCGTCGGTCGGCCACCGACTGAAGAACGGTCGACTGAATCGACGAGGCCGAAACGGTGACTGACAGAGCAACTTTGTCGATGATTATCTCCTAAACCAGCTCGAGTTAGTCGAAGATGATTACACCAATCTTGTAGAGCTACATGAGGGCTACAAGTTTGCCAATTGGAGTTTGGACTGGTTCGGCCTGGATTTGAAACCACAGAGCTCCAAAGTGGTGTACTTGGAAACTGAAACGTGTTTTCAGTCAGTGAATCCGACTGAAACCCTATTTTCAAGACACCACATCTCCTAAACCATTTAGAACTAGGTGATGGTGATATTGACAATGTTGTAGAGCTATGTGTGGACAACAACTTTGTCAATTGGCTCAAAGACTGGTTCGGCCTGGTGTGTGAGTTACAAGTTGCCAAAGTGAGGTACAGTGAAACGGTTTTCAGCTTCACACTTAGCCAAAATTTGCTAAGTCCCAAAATAGCCCCTAATACTGACTTGTGGGCCATTTTTGAGCATGTTCTGGTCATTTTCATGAGATGGCCATATTAGAACTTTTGTTCCTTATGAAATTCTCTACAACTTTGCTTAAGGTTTCTCCTCCATGCAAGATCTCTAAACTGGACTTTTTAATTGGTCAAACCAGATCACTCTAGGGGTCCAACTTAGTCAACAACAATTGGAAGGGCAATTTGGTAATTTTGGTCAACATGAACATTGCTACACTACTTACCATAAATGTAATTAAGGTGTTATAAGACCTAATTAACCACTCTACATATTGGTTGCACAAAGTTCCTAATGTCACATACTTTGGAACAAGTAATTCCATACTTTCACCCAAATGTTGCAAGCTCATGTTGCACATGTTGCATGAGTGTGTTGCATAACATTTGCTAATTATGTTACCCTAAAGTGGTTGACATATCTCACCAAGGAAATTGCACATAAGATACTTATGTTTTGCACACTACTCACCTCTTACTTCACATGAAATATAAACATATGTGGCATTGTTTCCAAAGCATGTTTTACATATTATAAGCTTATGCATGAAATGAATGATGCTTGCTTATGCTTATGCAAATGCAATGCAATTAAGGAGCTAAACACCTGAGGTGTTACAGCCCTCCCCCCTTATAAAAATCTCGTCCCGAGATTTGGAAAGCGTACCATTTTTCATAGAATTCCTTATAACCATCCCGCAAATAGTCCTCTCGTTCCCAAGTAGCGTCACTTTCACTACCCTGATTACTCCACATTACTTTATACCACTTAACCACTTTGCTTCTAGTCACTCGTTCCTGAGTATCGATCACTCGGACTGGCTTTTCTTTGTAAGTTAAATCGGATTCCAGTCTGATATCTCCTAAAGGGACTCTTTCCTTAGGAACTCGAAGACACTTTTTGAGCTGAGATACATGGAAGACGTTGAATATGGCACTCATTTCTGGAGGTAACTGGATTTTATACGCAACAACTCCACTCTTGCTATGATCTGGAAAGGACCCACGTATCTCAGCGCAAGTTTCCGCTTAACACTAAAACGTTAGACACTTTTCATTGGAGAAACTTTCAGATACACGAAGTCTCCAACTTCAAACTCGAGTGGTTTTCTACGACGATCAGCATAACTTTTCTGTCTAGCTTGGGCTACAGCCATATGTTTTTGGATGGTACAGATTTGTTCCTCAGCTTCATGAACAAAATCAATACCATAATACCTCCTTTCACCAGCTTCTACCCAGTTTAGTGGAGTTCTACACTTACGACCGTACAAAGCTTCGAATGGAGCCATCTTAATACTTTCTTGATAACTATTATTATACGAAAACTCGGCTAGAGGTAACCATTTTTCCCAAGAACCCTTGGATGAAATGACACATGCCCGCAACAGATCTTCCAAGATTTGGTTAACCCGTTCCATCTGTCCTGATGTCTGGGGGTGATAAGCAGAGCTTCTCACTAACTTGGTTCCCAGAAGGTGATGCAAGTGCTCCCAAAAGCGAGCAGTGAACTGGGGACCACGGTCAGATATGATAGTACTAGGTATCCCATGGAGCCAGACTATCTGATTGAAGTATAACTCAGCATAGTCAGTGGGACGATAGTCCACTCTAACTGGAATGAAGTGAGCTGATTTGGTCAAATGATCCACAATTACCCAGATGGGGTTATGATTTTTGACAGTAGGAGGAAGACCGACAATGAAATCCATACTTATCTCTTCCCATTTCCAACCTGGGATAGAAAGTGGTTGAAGCAACCCAGCTTTTATGTGCACAGCTTTAACTCTACAGCAGGTGTCACACCTAGCCACATATGTAGCTATCTCTTTCCGCATCTTGGTCCACCAATAGTATGGCTTCAAATCATAATACATCTTATTGCTACCAGGATGGATGGATAACTTAGAGGAGTGTGCTTCAGACATAATATCATTTCGAAGCTCCCGGTCCTTAGGCACAACTAACCTATCCTTGAACCATAGTACACCCTCTTCATCTATCCTGAACTGTGTAGTTTCTTGTTCTTTCATCTTACGCTTGATGTGGAATATACCAGTGTCAGTCTTTTGGAGTTCAATAATTCTATTTTTGAGAGTACAACTGACAGTGATGTTGTACAAGACTGCTGGATGTAGAAGGCGAGATCGATAAAAATCAGTTTCAACTAAGGAATGGCAATGAGACTTACGGCTTAAAGCATCCGCAACCACATTTGCCTTGCCAGGATGATAGTGCACTTGAAGGTTATAATCTTTAATCAACTCGAGCCATCTTCTTTGACGCATATTTAACTCGGGTTGGGTGAAGATGTATTTGAGGCTTTTATGGTCTGTGTAGATATTGCAAACATTGCCCAGCAGATAGTGCCGCCAGGCTTTCAAAGCATGCACAACCGCAGCGATTTCTAAGTCATGTGTTGGATAATTCGCCTCATGCTTCCGAAGTTGTCGAGAGGTATATGCAATTACTCGGCCTTCCTGCATCAGAACACCTCCCAAACCTATGCCTGAGGCATCACAATAAACATCAAATGGTTTCTTGATATCCAGTTGTGCCAAAACCGGAGCTGAGGTTAGGAGAGTTCGCAGTTTGTGAAAAGCCGCATCACACTCAGGAGTCCAGACAAATCTGGTGTCTTTTTGTAGCAACCGAGTCATTGGCTTGGCTATTTTGGAGAAATCCGGGATGAAGCGACGATAATAGCCAGCCAAACCAAGAAAACTTCGGACCTCGTGAATCGAGATAGGAGCCTTCCAGTTCAGTACTTCTTGTACCTTGGCGGGGTCCACCATAATTCCCCCATCGGACAACACATGCCCAAGGAAAGGTACTTCTCGAAGCCAAAATTCGCACTTACTGAACTTTGCATATAGTTGATGTTCACGCAGTCTTGTGAGGACTATCCGCAGATGTTCAGCATGATCTTCCTCATTTACAGAATATATCAGGATGTCATCAATAAATACCACCACAAACTTGTCCAATTCGGGCATAAACACCGAATTCATCAAGTACATAAAGTGTGCGGGGGCATTTGTCAAGCCGAAGGACATAACAAGATACTCATACAGACCGTATCTGGTAGAGAAGGCAGTTTTTGGAACATCTTGAGGGCGGATTTTAATTTGATGGTAGCCAGATCTTAGATCGATCTTAGAGAAAACTTTAGCTTTAGACAACTGATCGAACAAGATGTCGATACGTGGTAGAGGGTACTTATTCTTGACAGTGACTGCATTGAGAGGTCTATAATCTACGCACATCCGCAACGACTGATCCTTCTTCTTTACAAAGATAGCAGGACATCCCCACGGCGACGAACTAGGACGAATCAACCCCTTCTTCAAAAGTTCATTCAATTGCACCTTAAGTTCAGCGAGTTCATTTGGAGGCATCCTATAGGGTCTCCTAGAGATGGGAGCCGTGCTAGGCAACAACTCAATTTTAAACTCCACATCCCGATCCGGAGGGAGCCCCAGCAAATCATCGGGAAAAACGTCCGGAAACTCATTTACTACTGGAATTTCGGCCAACGCCTTTGCCTGCACAGCATGAACTTCCCCAGACAAATCAACTTTTCTGGGAAGTTGTACCAGAAAACCCTTTTGATCTGTAGGATCTCTGAGCATAACTACCCGAGTGGATGTATCAATGAGTACCCCATTCTGACTCATCCAATTCATGCCCAAAATAACATCTATGCCTAAGCCCGGTAAAACCACTAAGGCAAGCGAGTACTTTCGCCCTTCTATCTCAAGCTCAAGATTCCCCACTACTTTATCTGTGGAAATATTCCCACTTGCTGCGCTAATACAATAACCCCCACCTTCAACAGTATGCAATTTGTGTGCAAACTCTGATGCAAACTTAGGACTGATAAAGGAATGTGAAGCACCCGAATCAAAAAGTACCACTGCAGGATGTTGGTCAACTAGGAACTTACCAGCAGTGACAACCTCACCAGATGGGATTTCCTTAATACTGTTATAATGGGCGTGCCCTTGACGGCCACCTTGGTTGACATTCTTCTTGGGGTAAGGGCAGTTTCTGGACCAATGGCCTGGCTTGTTGCAGTTCCAGCAAGGCATGTTGCTAGGAGGAACACTGGAGCTGCCTTGGCTCGAACTACTTTTTGGCAGAGCCACTGTATATGCCTTGCGAAACCCAGTCTTCACTGGCGCCTTCTTTTGCGGGGGACGGAACTTAGCATTTGTGGCAGGAGGGCGAGGAGGAGCCCTCGGGGCAGCTGGAGCTCGAGACTGTGAAGCACTCGCCTCAATGGCCCTTTTGCGGCTCTTAGAGGCAGAATAAATAGCATTGTTGTTCTCTTGAGTCAGAGCATCACTGATAAATTCATTAAAAGTAGTGCACTTGCTAGTGCCCATAGTCTTCATCAGCTTCGGGCCGAGGTCACTTTTAAAGCTAGCAATTTTCTTGGAATCGGTATCCACAAACTCGGTGGCATACCTTGCCAGGTTGTTGAAAGATTGTAGATATTCAGTCAAGCTTTTATTTCCCTGTGACAGCCTCATGAATTCTGTGTGTTTGATAGCCATAAGACCTGGAGGAATATAGTTCCCACGGAATGCAGCCTTGAACTGGTCCCAAGCAATCGGGACATTTGCAGGCAGTGTGGAACGATAGTGGCTCCACCAAATACCCGCTGGACCATGCAATTGGTGAGAAGCATATTCAGTCTTTAGCTCATCAGTCAGGCGAAGCAGACGAAACTTTTGTTCAATAGTATTCAACCACTCATCAGCTTGCAGTGGTTCCTCCGCCTCCTTAAAGAGCGAGGGCTTAGTATCAAGAAAATCCTTGAAATCACTGTATTGATTGGGTTCTGGGCCCTGGCGGCCAGGACGAGCCTCCCGGTTGGCAAGCTGGCGCATAGCATCTGCCAGCATGCGCTGCCCTTTAACAACGGTCTGCATTAACTCAGCCGGGGTAGGTGGTGGCAGAGGGGGTGGCTGTTCCTTATCCTCATTGCCATAACCCCGACGAAGATTATACGACATCTGCAAAATGCATAGCCAATGAGCACTGACGATGTGGGAAATTTGTAGATGAATTATTGTAAATATGTCAAACTAACTTCATGAAATAGACTTCTCAAAATACTCATGACACAATACTTCATCACAACCGCACAATCCCTTCAAGCGGATCAAATGGTGCAATCATGCGAGAGAATCCAACAAGATGTACTTTGATAAAGGCTCACACACAAGGAGCACAGCAGTTACTGAACCGTTTACGTTAAAATCTACGTGATTTTTGTCCTTTTGCCCGGTACTTGGATTCAATTTCAAAGTTTTTAGTTGACTGTGGAAGGCTACTTCAAACTGACCACAAAGAGACTTCTCAACGGTAGAGTTCCATGGTGGATCATGACTAGCCACCTTGATACCAGCGCGTGCCAAGCAGTACAACCTTATGTCGCGCGCCATAGGAGGCCCTTGGTTTCGTCGTGGCACCGAAGGGTGCTAATCGTGACACCATCATCGAACGCCACACAACAAGACATCCAATTGCGATCGAAATTAACAGGCTCCAACTAAACATCCAAGAAACATAGGGTTCGACCTTACATCCCAAAAGTCAAGTTATTACAAAGCCTCACTCCAACACAGGGAGGGCACAAAAGACAACCCTAACATCATAGCTACGTGATAACTACTCTAAGCATCATCCTCAGAGTCGGTGTCTAGAATCTCCTCTCCGTCCTCATCACTAACAGGCTCTAACTCCTTGTCTTCTTCTTCTTCTGGCGCTTCCTCTGGTGTGGCATCTTGGGGTCCGTTGACCTCCACTTCATCATCATTTTCAGCCATAACGATTTCCGAACCCAAGTCCTCATCGACGTTGTTGTTTCGAGGCAGCAGGGGATTAAGCTCGTTGTTCAGGCGGTGCACTTCTTCATGAAGATTATCATTGTATTCTTCAGCATTCTCCAACTGTTGCTCGAGCTCAAACTGACGAGCTCTCAGAACGTTCTCCTCGTGCCAGGCTTCATCCCTCTGGTTCATGACACGGACCAACATGCGTTGACAGTTGTGGTTTGCTACTGTCAACCTTTGGACTGCAAGGGTTTCCTGGTCACGATCACGAATCACTTGCTCCAGTTGCTGACGCGCTGCATTCCTGGCAGCACTCACTTCAGCCAACTCTGCCCTCAGCCTTTCCACCTCAGTAGGCTCAGGGCGGGGCTCACGTGGAGCAAGCTGGTGACGCGGTGCCCTGCCCCCAGTGGACTTACGAGCGGTCCTCTTGGTACGTGCCATCTGTAGCAACAAGATAAGATACGACTTAAAGTGAGGATCATTTAGGGGATACGAAATTTAATTTAGTCGGGAGTACTGAAATTTTTAAGGAGGGAGTAAATGATATGTATGATATAATTAACATGATGCATGCACGTTCCGTACGCCCTCTCACCTTAGTAGACTCCTAAAGTTCCAACGCTAGGCGGTGGCATACATACGTTCTCTCATATAAGCGAAACTATCGGTCTACTCGTTACGCTGTTAGTGTACCTGCAGAAAACCTCATTTCAGCCCAACAGTTTCCCAATATATGCACACAAGAAAGCAGTAATTTAAATACTTTCCATATACACATCCCCAGATGTATATACTTCAGTATCAAAGCTACCCGATATAAAGGTTCCCACAATTAAGTGCTTACGTAATTACATGGTTTAAACATGTAAGTATGCAAGTCACCAAAACTACTCTCCCCTAGATCGCCGGTTGGACGATCATGCTCTCACAACTCACACTTACCAGAGCGTCAAGGCAATTGATCCATACATTACCACCCAAGTGGATGGCATCCATACAATATCACGCCGTATGGACAACGAAACAAAAACAAACAAGGCCCCCAAGTTAGTCTTTATAATAAGCCACCTAAGAGTCCTTATTTGGGCTAAGGGATGTGATCATTGGCATACCTAAAAAATAATTTTTAGTGTTTTAACCCTTTTTCATAATCAAATATTTTTGTTTTTAAATACTCATATGATGTGTTTAATGTTGAATTATGCTCCGGTACCAGCTGTAACAGAACCGACCAAATTATAAGAGCACAAGTACAAAAACAAGCACCGAAACGCTCAAATTTTCGAACTTGAGCCCATATAATCCCGGTAGTCAATCAAAACCACGAAGGATTTCAAACCAACTTGCTTACAACCAGGATCGCATCATTCAACATACAACATCATACGTTACATTTCACAAGTAGTTCTGAAATAAATTTAGACATACGGAGTCACAATTATTACAAACCAAGTTTATAAAAGTAGCGGAAGCAAACACACACCAGTTGTTTAACTACTGCCAGTCTTGATGATCAACAACCCGCAAAAGCATGAGGAAAGTACATAAAAGATGATCACGCCCAAGTGATCTAGTCTTCTTCACCCGCAGGGTGGAGACAAGTTTTGTAGAAGCCTTGATAGAGCATATCATCTGCAACAGGAGGGAATAAACCCTGAGTACTGGAATGTACTTAGCTAGACTTACCCGTCAAAAACCAGAAATAAGATGACACCAAGGATTATGCAAGGCTTACACAAGAGGCTAGCTGACATAACATTTTGCATAAAGGCATAAGTAATTGAAACTCTTATAGCCTGTACTAGCAGTTATTTTTAGCATTTACCTGTCGTCTATCTTAGCACCTGTACTAAACATGCACTTGATTATAATCAAACAATTATCATTATTATATCCAGAGCAGGTATGAATTGTGGCAACATTGTATAATTCCCTTAACCACCGGTTCATTTAATGAGATCTACGTTGCCGCTGCTCAAGTCAAGTGCTCACTAACCGGGAGCGACGGCGATTCGAATCGAATTCCTATCCAGCTGGAGGGGTATTTCTAACACTCACCGTGCAGACCCCTGCCAGGGTCGCACAGGCCACCATTTCATATGATTCAGGAATCGCGGGTCCGAATAATGTCGCGACCCCAAGGGCGACACTCTGCCAGGTGATAGGGACTCTAACCTCCCTTGGTCTCACGCCAATGTCCCCAAGCACATCCTTTCTCTCCTCCAAGAAGCAACCTACCATTCGATTCCCGGCCTAAACCACATTACTCGGCTTCGCGGTCGGAACGACTTATCCGGCCAACTAAGTGTTAGACTGCGTTCAACTTGACTCAAGGACGTACAGCGAATCGGTCCTTAAACGACTCAGACGGGCATAGCTCCACACCCAAGACGTGAAGTGTCTTGCGGCTGTACTATCGAACTCCCGCCCGGTCTCAATTTCATTTTTAAGCATGGTTCCATCCACGATAGCCATAAAGCCACTCGTGACTCCTTCCTACATCTCGCGGATGACCGGAAATCACCCGACTTCTACCGTACTAAGCAGGGCTAAGCATTGACACGTGTCTAAACCTAATATAGGATTCAGTACGATATCTGGACAAGGACAGGTATAATGCAACAAGTGTTTTCATATAACTCCTACAACTTAATGCAGTAAACAATTAAAAGTACTCAAGATTAATTTATAAATCAGTAGGTTCAGCATGCACCAGGGCTTGCCTTTCAGAAAGGTCGAAGGCCGGTGATCAGGACACTCGGGCAGATCTTCGGCAGGAGCTTCGTCGCCGGCTGGTTCCTCTAGCTGCTCCGGCTGGTCCTGGACTTCCTCCGGAATCACAGGCTCGAATTCGAGGAGAGTTACTCCCTCCGGTACACCTATTGCATGAATGCACAATGAATATCATGGATGCATAATGGGTGCAACATGCTCGGAATGAAATGCATTTCAGAAATAAATAATAATCTAATCAAGTTACTTTATTAGTACGTGCAAAACTCTTCTCCGGTGGAGAAGTACTTACCTAATCTACCCAACCTAAGATATAGTTGTTCCTCTTCGGTTAAGGCCCTAGCACCTAACAATACAAGAGTAATATTACTTAGGTTATCACAGTAAGACATTCTGGACAGCAGCTACTTGTTTCTAACATAACTGGAGATTCCCAAATCCAAAAGATACGATCTAAGACAATCTGAAAAGCTTAAGAAATGTACCATAAAATGTTTTCAGACTACAACACTAAATTCCAAAGTTTACCTAGTCGAAATTCCAAAGTTCCAGAATTTGTTCTCTCTAAACAGAGAGCAGTCAATTCTGGACTGGCACTCTAAACAGCAATAACTCCCAAACTACTAAGCCAAATGCTCCCAAATTTTGACACAAGCTCATTTACAAATCTTACTACAACTTTGGTATTTACAAGTTTTCCAGCAACCACCTTTATCCAAGGTCAAACCTAGAAATACTATCAGCTGTCCAGAAAACCTAAAATTGCAAAGATTAAATATTTATTTATGTGACAAATATCACATAAGATCAAACTACTGTTACCACAAGTTCACAAAGGTCACAAGAGCACCAGAAAGTAAGGTGTGCCCACCTAGAATATTTATTTACACCCCTTTCTTAATTTACTTACGTAATTAAGTGGAATTTCAATCATATATGTAAACTATTCCTAAAATTCTACAAAAATTACAGGGGACTCTATGACCCCAAAAGAGACTACTGTAAAAATTTGAACTCAATTTATTTACAGGAACTCTCTGGACAAAATTCACAAGCCAAAAAGGCTGATTATTGTATAAATAATAAAGCATAGTAAAAAGTGTCAAACAACAAATTTCTTAATTTTCCTGGACACTCTAGGGTACCAAGACATTCTCCAAAAATTTATATGAACATTGCACATGTAGAAAAATTACTAAAAGTCATTTAATTATTTCCTAGAATAACAAGATAACATTATAACTTGAAAAGTACTTCAGCACTATTGCCCAAATTTTTACCAAAGCTAGAGCAAGTATAAATTAGCCTACTCACCAAATTTCATAATTTTTGGAACACTGAAACTCAAGATATAATTTAAACAAGTTTGCATGTGATTTAAAACACATTTCAAAGACCTATTTAAATGTCCCAAAAGCAAAACATCACATAGCAAACTCATATTTTTATAAAATACTACACATCATGTAGATCCTAACAAAATTTATCTCATGATTTTTGAGCAAGTAAAACCCTAGATCTATATTTTCTAAACGTTATCTAAAACTGTGCCAGAATAAAAGAAATGAAATAAAATCGGATTGGTTACTGGGCCGGCCCGGGAAAGACGCGGCCCAGAACTCGTGGCGAGGCCTGCTCCCGCGCGTGGCCTGCGACGGCTCCCGCCCGCGCGCGCGTGCGACTGACCAGGTGACCCCACCGGTCAGAGAGAGAGAGGCGGAGGGGCGGAGCTGCGGTCGCCGGAGCTCGCCGTCGGTGAGCTGACCGGCGAAGCTGAGCGGACGAGCATGACCACGTCATCGAGCTAAGTCGATTGGTGGCAAGAACGGGGCGGCAGAGCCACGGTAAGGTGCTCGCCGTCGGGCATGGCGGACCACCGGCACGGTGGTGGCGAAATCTCGCCGCCGGTGAGCCTGACATCCCAATCCTAACCCTCGATGAGCATTCCCAATCTACCTCGACCCTAACGCACCTACAAGTGGGCGACAGAGACGCCCCGAGACCCCTGGCCATGGAGAGCCGTCGCGCGGAGGAACTTCGGCGAGGTACCGCGACGGCGGAAAACGAAAATGCAACCCTACCGAGGCGCGATTGGCAACGTGGAGTGGTCGGTGAGGTAGCGGGCTTCAAGGCGGAGCGATGGACGCGTTTTTGTGGACGGCAGTGCGGTGGAGAACGCGCACGAGCTCGCCGGAGTGGAGGCGGAAGCTGCGCTCGGTTGTTCCGCCCGGTGGAGGGGAGAATGGAAGGGAGAGGGAGGTGTGGCGCGAGTGAGGCAGAGACCGTCATCGTGGCGGCCTTGAAGGCTTGGTGACCTGACGGGTGGGACCGCGGACCGCGTACGGCTACCACCGCACGGCCACGCGTCGGCGTTGCCCTGCCGTCGGTCGGCCACCGACTGAAGAACGGTCGACTGAATCGACGAGGCCGAAACGGTGACTGACAGAGCAACTTTGTCGATGATTATCTCCTAAACCAGCTCGAGTTAGTCGAAGATGATTACACCAATCTTGTAGAGCTACATGAGGGCTACAAGTTTGCCAATTGGAGTTTGGACTGGTTCGGCCTGGATTTGAAACCACAGAGCTCCAAAGTGGTGTACTTGAAAACTGAAACGTGTTTTCAGTTAGTGAACCCGACTGAAACCCTATTTTCAAGACACCACATCTCCTAAACCATTTAGAACTAGGTGATGGTGATATTGACAATGTTGTAGAGCTATGTGTGGACAACAACTTTGTCAATTGGCTCAAAGACTGGTTCGGCCTGGTGTGTGAGTTACAAGTTGCCAAAGTGAGATACAGTGAAACGGTTTTCAGCTTCACACTTAGCCAAAATTTGCTAAGTCCCAAAACAGCCCCTAATACTGACTTGTGGGCCATTTTTGAGCATGTTCTGGTCATTTTCATGAGATGGCCATATTAGAACTTTTGTTCCTTATGAAATTCTCTACAACTTTGCTTAAGGTTGCTCCTCCATGCAAGATCTCTAAACTGGACTTTTTAATTGGTCAAACCAGATCACTCTAGGGGTCCAACTTAGTCAACAACAATTGGAAGGGCAATTTGGTAATTTTGGTCAACATGAACATTGCTCCACTACTTACCATAAATGTAATTAAGGTGTTATAAGACCTAATTAACCACTCTACATATTGGTTGCACAAAGTTCCTAATGTCACATACTTTGGAACAAGTAATTCCATACTTTCACCAAAATGTTGCAAGCTCATGTTGCACATGTTGCATGAGTGTGTTGCATAACATTTGCTAATTATGTTACCCTAAAGTGGTTGACATATCTCACCAAGGAAATTGCACATAAGATACTTATGTTTTGCACACTACTCACCTCTTACTTCACATGAAATATAAACATATGTGGCATTGTTTCCAAAACATGTTTTACATATTATAAGCTTATGCATGAAATGAATGATGCTTGCTTATGCTTATGCAAATGCAATGCAATTAAGGAGCTAAACACCTGAGGTGTTACAGCAGTCACCACTCATCCATGAGAGACCGCGACTGCGCCGCTCTAGGACACCGGTCTCCATCCATTCGCTGCGATGCAGTGGCCGCATTGCTGCCCAGCCACGAGCGGCGAACTCCACCAGGCAGGCCCAGAACGTGTTGTCGAAGAAGCTTGGCATAGTCGTCGACGAGGATGCTGTTGACTCAGCGATCGAAAGACAGTTCAAGGCCGCCTTCTGTCACATGATGGAAAGGAAGCAGCGGGCCTTGCAGATCCTTTTCAACGGTGATTTCGATCCAGTAACCTTGGATCTTGACATGGCTGACTCGGACATTGTCGAGTCTTAGACTCCGATGCTCTAGGTCCTTACGTCGTACCGAATATTCAGTGTAATTACAATCACGTGCGAGTTGTGGTGGCAAGGGATTCGGTAACCTCGTGTTTACCGTAGCTCCTTAATTGTGTAACAAACTTCATTCCTGCTTAATGAAAAACATGCCTAGGTACGATTGCCAAAAAAAAAAAATCGCTCTGTTTTTTCTAAGATAAAAAGAAACAGGATGTTACTTTTGGGATTCAGAAAGTTGACTTAAAAAAGGGTGATATTTTTTTTCTTTCGAAAGGTGTTAGTGCTTTTTTCGATATGAATTATAAAATTATTACGCTGATGAACATCGATCATTACATCCTTGTCATGTTATTATTAATAATAACTCCAGGATTAGCAATGCATGTAGGATGATTGGATCTTTTATACTGTGCATCAAAACAAAACTAATAGGACGACTGGACTTGTTCTCCCAGCGTTGGCTCTGAACTCCGAACGTTTCAGTTCCAGGCTGCGGAATCGGATCGACGATTCATAAAAGCACGTAGAATCACGGCATGGCACCGTACCAGTGGACTACCGGTGCGCGAGTCCCCTTTGGCTGCGTAGCAAGTCAAAGCGCACGGTCTGTGGCTATGTGCCGGCGCTAGCACGTCGTGTTGGAATGGTCCGGTCTCAACACTAGTTTTTAGGGCCCCCTTCACGGATGAAGTTATTACGTTCTGGACCTTTAGTTTTCTGAACCGAAGTGCCTACCCGAGAAATAAGGTAATGAAAGTATTTTTTTTTAACAAAAAAATCTGACAGCTTCCTTCGTCACTTGTTGGTTGAACCATCGTGAATCTCTCCCCTGCTCTGATACCCTGGAACGAAGATAATGATACGAGGAGTGAGCACTGGGCAGCATTTGTACATCAACCCCCACTTACGTGCTTCTCCTGAACGGCTTCCTAACCAAAGTTGCAGAATCGTCTCATTCTGGAACTGACGCGTTTCTGGCTTTCTGCTGTACCCTTTCTAGGCCATGTTTAGATTCCAAAATTTGGAACCAAACTTTGCATAGTAAGTGTCATGTGTACACTGTAGTAATTTTGTTTTTATTTGGTAATAATTATTCAAACATTGATTAATTATGCTTAAAATGTTCGTCTCGCAAAGTACAACAAAACTGTGTAATTAGTTTTTTATTTCATCTATATTTAGTACTCCATATATGTGCCGACATTTTGATGTGACGGAAAATAGAATTCTACATAGTAAATTTGGTAGCTAGAATCTAAACAAGGCCCTAGTTTCTGCATGCATGCTACTGCCCTACCAGGCTACCACTACGTGAATCTGAATGTTTACCAAATGAAGCCGCCTCTGGGCTATCTATCCAGACTGGAAATCCTGGCACTGTCCCTGCCAGAACTAATTTCTCAGCTGGAGTGTTCATTGCTGTCTAATGATTTTATCTGTAATTTTTCTTTTGGTTTCAGAGACTTGATTTCCATGATTCTGTCTGTTTTAAAAGGAAAGCTTGCAAAATTACTCTGATCTGACTTTTGTGCTGTCCATCTGTGACGCTAGTAGGAGTGTTCATATCCCTATTCGCTTATGTTGAAATTTGACTTATGCTAAAATGTTGTAAGAGGAAAACACTATTTCATAGCTGAAAAGTAGCTCTTCTCTCACAAATAGCGTGATGATGGCCAATTATTCATTTTGCTGACGTAGACCTGTGCCTTATAATTTCTCTAGAAGCGGCGATTGACGAGGACATAACAGAATATACATAGGACTGCAGTCATATGAAACAAAATTCCAACATACAAAAAATAAAGTTGATGGCTAAGAGATGTGGAGCCCCGAGGCAGTTTTCTAGTCTTCGACGGCGACGGGAAAGCTTCTTCTTTTCTTTTTTTTTTGTATTTTTCCATTCTACATATCCTGAGTTCATACCCCATCTCAGATTCTCAATGGTGGAGATAGCTTTCTGATCCGCTGGCTCTGCATTTAATTTACCTATTCTAGCTTTCTTTATTAGATAATGTAAAAAGATACTTGTTCTAGGTACAACTCAAAAAGATCACAACTTTGTGCTTGGGACATTTTTTCTAAAATAAAAAATAAAACATGTGCTTCAGTCCCTGAGGGGCCTCTACCTAATATTGTTTGATCTAATCGACTATTACGGGAGAGAAGGAACCAGCGCGGGCTTCAACTTAATACTCCTCCTCAACTCCCAATCAAATCACATGCATGCTTCTCACGATTCCTCGTTGACAAGTTTCTTATATATATATATATATATATATATATATATATATATATATATATATATAAAATTGGTACGATCACATATCATCTGGAACTACCCTAAATATGCCCTTTTGTCCACTTATTAGTCCCCATAGAATATATTTAATCCCTTTATCTATTTTATTAATTGGTCGAGTTTGCCTTCTTACAATTCTTTTTTAAGTTGTATTTTAGTTTTACCCCTTTTATAGTTAATAGCATATACCCTTAACACAAAAATGTGTTACTAATTTCCGTGATTATTTTCATAGATGGGAACATCTAGTACAGATTTAAAAACTCGAGCTATGATAATACTTAAAAATATAAAAAGAATATTCAAATATTTCACTAATAAAACATGTAAATACTCTGTAGCATATTGTATGATGTTTTCTGTCACCCTATAACTTTTTAACATAAACAGGAAAAGCTAAAAAAAGATTTCATTTTTTAGCAGAAAATGTGATCTTCCTTAATATAGTATAACGTAGGAGGCGTGTACCTTGTAAGCATGTGTTTGTTTATTAAACATTTTTATTACTGTTATACAAGAAAAAAGATATTGGTGGGATTTTTCTGCTTAGGCCTTCTTTGGTTCCCAAAAAATTTTACAATTTTTTTTCAGATTCCTCGTCACATCGAATCTTTGGACATATATATGAAACATTAAATATAGATAAAAAATAAAATTAATTACACAGTTTAGACGAAATTCACGAGACAAATCTTTTAAGCCTAGTTAGTCTATGATTAAATAATATTTGTTAAACAATAACAAAATTATTACAGCAGCGTTTTTCAAAAATTTTCGGGGCCCTTAGCTGGTGGGAGAAAACTGATGAGGCACGGGTCCTCGGCTTCGGCTCCTCGCTGTAGCCTGTAGGGTAGGATATGGCCTGGTGTCATCTTTTTGACTTCCACGAGTGGTCTTCGGTCATATTTTGCAATCGTTTCCCTTGCTTTTCACAGAATTCATGGATACGATGATCACGCCATTCTGCCATTTACATGACTCATTTAAGTTTGTGAACGAAAGATACAGGTCTAGCTAGCCACCCTCCATTAAAGAAGTACAACTTTGAGCCCAAAGAAACAAAGTAAAACAGATGAAGGACTGGAATAGTTGACGAAACTAGGGCCCGTGCAAATTTCTCTCTGGACTTTTTTGATCAATTTCTCTCTGGACTTTGACCCCCCTCTCTTGACTAAATAACTTTCTTAGGTATTTCATGTTAGCGTCGGATAAAAGCCCTATGTGGATTAGGTAAATTTCTAGTCTCAGTGGAGGTTTCGTGGCTCAATTTCCAACACACTTATATTTTGAAAACAGTGCAGAAGAGTTTCATCCCCATAAAACTCTCTCTACTCCCATGAAATTTTCATCATCTCTCTCTTCATCAATACAGTGCCATGTCAGCATATTTAATGCCCATAAAACTCTATAAAACTCCTATTAAAACTGGCTTAATAGCTAGAAGGAGCCAGCTAATAACTTTTTATAAGGTTGGATAATGGCTATAAACTGCTAGAAGGAGCCAGCTAGAAGGAGCCAGCTAATAACCTAGGGTCATGAGCTGTTTAGATTAGCTAGCATTTTTTAGTAGCTAGCAACTTATTTAGTTAATCCAAACAGAACCAGAAGTTGGAAATTCCGTAGATAGATAGCTTGTTTAAATTAGCTTCTTCCACACTTCCACTGGATGAAGTACAAAGACATAAAGGAACAACAACAGCAGCAGCAACAACAACAACAACAACAACAACATAGCCTTTTGTCCCAAGCAAGTTGGGGTAGGCTAGAGATGAAACCCAAAAGAGACGAGAAACAGGAAGACACATAAAGGGACATAAAGGGCACAAGACAAAAAGAGATCACGGTTCAGGCACATTGATTGTCAATCTCCAAGCGCTCCTGTACATAGCTAAATCCTTAGAGATATTTCACTCCTTAAGATCTCTCTTAACGGACTCGTCCCAAGTTAGTTTAGGTCGACCTCTACCGCTCTTTACATTATTGGCCCACTTTAGAACTCTACTACGCACCGATGCCTCAGGAGGCCTCCGTTGGACATGTCCAAACCATCTCAACCGATGTTGAATCAATTTATCCTCAATTGGTGCCACCACAACCCTATCCCGAATATCGTCGTTCCGGACTCTATCCCTCCTTGTGTGCCCACAACACCAACGTAACATACGCATACACTCAATTGCTAGACATGTCACCTTTTTTGTAGGCCAACACTCAGCACCGTATAACATCGCCGGATGAATCACCGTCCTATATAACTTACCTTTCAGCTTCTGAGGCACCCTTTTGTCACAGAGAACGCCAGAAGTTTGACGCCATTTCAACCAGTTGGCTAAAATTTTATGCCTAACATCTTCATCAATGTCTCCATCATTTTGTAGCATCGACCCTAAATACCAAAAAGTATCCTTCTTGGCCACCACTTGCCCATCGAGGCTAACGTCTCCCTCCTCGTGCTTAGTCGCGCTGAAATCACACCTCATGTACTCGGTCTTAGTCCTACTAAGTCTGAACCCTTTCGACTCTAACGTATGCCTCCATAGTTCTAACTTCCTATTAACCCCCGCCCTACTGTCGTCAACTAGCATCACATCATCAGCAAAGAGAATACACAAGGGATATCACCTTGTATGTCCCTTGTGACCTCATCCATCACCAAAGCAAATAAATAAGGGCTCAAAGCTGACCCCTGATGCAGTCCTATTTTAATTGAAAAGTCACTGGTGTCGCCATCACATGTTCGGACAAACGTCACCACATCCCTGTACATATCCTTGATGAGGGTAACGTACTTAGTTGGGACTTTGTACTTTTTCAAGGCCCACCACATGACATTTCTCGGTACTTTGTCATATGCCTTCTCGAGGTCAATAAAGACCATGTGCAAGTCCTTCTTCTGCTCCCTATATCTCTCCATCAATTGTCGTAATAAGAAAATCGCCTCCATGGTTGACCTACCAGGCATGAACCTAAACTGATTTTGGGTCACACGTGTCACTCTACTTAGGCGATGCTCGATAACCCTCTCCCAGAGCTTCATCGTATGGCTCATCAACTTAATCCCATGATAGTTAGTACAACTTTGAACATCTCCCTTGTTCTTGAAGATAGGTATTAATATACTTCTCCATTCTTCGGGCATCTTGTTAGACCGAAAAATAAGGTTAAAAAGCTAAGTTAACCATACTATCACTCTGGCGCCTAGGTATCTCTACACCTCAATGGGGATACCATCAGGGCCTATCGCTTTATCTCCCTTCATCCTCTTCAAAGCCTCTTCGATCTCTGCCTCCTGAATTCTCCCCGCAAAGCGTCTGTTGGTATCATCAAATGAGTCATCCAACTCAAGGGCAGGACCCTCATTCTTCCCATTAAATAGCTTGTCGAAGTACTCTCTCCATCTGTCCTTGATCTCCTCATCCTTCACCAGAAGTTGATCTGTCTCATCCTTGATGTATTTTATTTGATTGATGTCCCTTGTCTTCCTCTCACGGATTCTAGCCATCCTATAAATGTCCTTCTCCCCTTCCTTCGTGCCTAGCCGCTGATAAAGGTCATCATACGCCTGACCTTTTGCTACACTCACAGCTCGCTTTGCAACTCTCTTCGCTATTTTATAGCCCTCGATATTGGCTACACTCTTGTCATGGTGGAGACGCTTGAAACACTCCTTCTTCTCCCTAATAGCCCTTTGCACCTCGTCATTCCACCACCATGTGTCTTTCACTTCCCGTTTGCCTCCCCTACTCACACCAAACACTTCCAAAACCACCTTCCGGACACATGTTGCCATCTTTAGCCATATGTCGTCGGTATTTTCTCCTTCTTCCCAAGGCCACTTGTCTAGCATCCTCTCCTTAAACGTTTACGCTGTTTCCCCCTCTAAGCTCCCACCACTTCGTTCTCACAATATTGGCCCGTTTGTCCCGGTGGACACGTACCTGAAAGCGAAAGTCCGCCACCACAAGCTTATATTGAGGGACAACACACTCCCCAGGTAACACCTTACAATCAAAGCAAGCACGTCTATCCTTCCTCCTTGCAAGGATAAAGTCGATCTGGCTCGAGTGTTGTCCACTACGAAAGGTTACTAGATGAGATTCTCTCTTTCTAAAGAGGGTGTTCGCTATCAATAAGTCATAGGCCAGCGCGAAGTTCAAAACATCCTCTCCTCTTGATTCCTACTACCATACCCGGCCCCCCCGTGCACCTGCTCGAAACCTATATTAGTCGCACCAACATGGCCATTAAGGTCTCCTCCTATAAAGAGTTTCTCGCTGATAGGCACAATACTAACCATGCTATCAAGATCTTCCCAAAACTGTCTCTTGGTGCCCTCGCTAAGACCTACCTAAGGGGCATAGGCACTGATCACATTCAGATAGGGCTGGATATCGAGTCAACCGTAGTTTTTTTTCGAGCTTTTTTAGAAATTGGTATAATCTTATTCATCATTATTTCATGTATTGTTTAAGACCCAATTTCACGACGAGCCTAACGAGCTGAGCCTAACGAGCCAAGCCGAAATTGAAAGTCGTTCCAAATCAAGTTATTTTCATTTTAAAAGATAAATGAGTCCAATCGGAGCACTTTTGTACTGAGCCACCGAGCCAGCTTAACGAGCTTTTTGTCCAGCCCTGCATTCAGAGCCGAATCTCCAACTACCAGCTTGACCAAGATAATCCGGTCGCCTTGCCTCCTAGCATCAACGACTCCATCCTTAAGGCTCCTATCGATTAAGATGTCTACACCATTCCTATCCGATATTGTCCCCGTGTATCAAAGTTTGAAGCTAGTATCCTCCACCTCATTCGCCTTCTGGCCCTTCCATTTAGTCTCCTGAACGTATAGAATATTTACACGTCTTCTAATTGCTGCATCGACTAGCTCTCTTAGCTTACCCGTTAGGGACCCTACGTTCTAGCTACCTAGACGAATCCTAGTTAGCTCGGCTAACTTCCTTACCCTTCGCACCCGTCGAGGGAAGTGCGAAGACCCTTGCTCATTTTTCACTACACCTAGGCGTAGATATAGCGCGCCACTAAGGTTGCGACGGCCCGACCCTTGCTCATTTTTTATCGTACCCGGGTCACGATACGACGCGCCATTAAGGGGATGACGATCCGGCCCTTGCCCATTTAACACCACACCCAGGTTCCGATGTAGCGTGTCGCTAAGAGGGTTACGCCCCAACGAATCTCTTATGGGTTTTAAATCCATGAGAGTGGCTGTTTTTTTACTGTTGGTTCGCCAGATCTTAACACACCATCCTCCTTTACCCGGGTTTGGGACCGGCTATGTTGAGACGACTTAAGAAAGTCTTTCAGTCAATATAGACGGAGTTATAAAGACATAAAGGAAGAAGGGAAAAAATTGAACACTACACCGAATTTGTAGAGCACATTTCTTAGTTGAAAAGTGATTAAAAGAGAACAAATAGTTGACTACAAACTTGATTTAATATTATAGTAAATAGTAATGAAGGTTCTGTTTAAAGTGGTATAATAAAGGAAAAGACTCGTACAGGCAACAGTAGAGACGCAAGCCACCTCTTAGGTTGCACCATTGCGTTGGTATTGGTTGTTTTCCATTTGTATAATATCGAGACTTGAGTTCGCTTGCTAGGATGATCCAGCCACAACTGTTTTAGGACGACCTCCTACAGCGCTCGTCAAAAGCACGTTGTTTGTATGTTTAAACTTTCTCTTAATACAATGTTACGTAAATCTTTTGTTATTCGAGAAAAAATGGTATAATAAAAAGACAAAAAAGATGACAAAAGCATGTTTCCACTATCATTAGTACCGCATTAGTAAACATGCGCTCATCTCTATTAATTGAAGTTGGCACAATCTCATGCTATCACTAATATATCTATTTCATTTTGGCAGCTCAATCCATATCTTTAGTCTCTTCTCTATTGTAAAAAGACTTGAGCCAAGAAATGGACATTCTAGGAAATAGATCAAGTATCAGGGGTCTAATGGGAAAATGCACTAGTATGAAATGAAACCGAAAGCCGACGAGAGGGGTTAGAGCATTAAAAAAATATCCCTCCATTAACTCTCCAACTCCTCTTCCTCTGCCTCTTCATTTCCAATTCCGGCTTCTTCCTCGCATCACAAAATTCCGATTGCGGCGCAGTCTTGGATTGCTTGCTCCAGGCCGCAAATGATCATCATCAGCGGCAGCAACTTCCCAACGGATTCGTGATCCTCCCGCGATGGTACGGCGATTCCTTGTTCTCCTCTGTTCTTCTTTTCCTCGCCGAATCTTTCATACCATTTCTCCAGCGTTTTAGCTTTCTCTGATAGACTAATCGATAGGATTTGGATTGAGGGATGATTTTTTTCTGAGGACGAAGAAGGCTTAATGGCCTCCCCTCAGTTTTCTCGGCTCTGCTGTTTCCGCTGCTGGTTTCTCGCTTCTTTCAGTTTGTTCAGTTCAGGAGCTCTAGAATCGGAATTCTGCAAGGTTTCTGAGCACGTGTTGAATTTTCTTGTAAGAATTTCTTACTAGAATCCACTGTCCGATTGCGTTTTAAAAGTGATTAGTCGGCTGAAATTTATTCGATTCGCTTCTTCAGCATGTTTGTTCCGATACTGTTGTATCACTGATTCGGTAAAGGAGTTCACTGAATTCCGTTCAAAGAATGATTTTTTGCGATCCCCAGGAGAAAACTAAATCGTGCTTCTATCATCTTTTGATGTATATATAACTCGTCCCTATAATTCTCCATTTGTTCTTTTCCGTTGACAAATTCGGTAGGTACTACGAGAAGTTTTTCAACAGTCCCCGTATAAATGTTCTGGTACTTGCTGCCTTTTGGAGGTGGAAGTTCTATGAAACAGAAACCAGTTTCCTTCTTTAATTCGACTAGTAACTGGGAATTCAGTTAGCCCTGATATTCCTGCATATGGGGGTGCCTCATGTTCAGGTTTGAATTCTGTGGTTGCTTCCTCGTATTTGCAATCGCCGTTTTTCGCCGAGCGGTGATCCCTTGAAATTTTACCACTTCCATTTCATAATCCTACTCTCTTTTTTTCTTTTTCTTTTTTGCCACGAAACAATCGTTGACAGTTACACGTGCTTTATCAGTTAGTTCGAGTCCAGTTGGAGAACTAATTGCTTTCCTTTACAAGTGACTTCCCTATTGTTGCAAAGGTCTGAAAAAAGTTTTCCTGTCAGTCTGTCACAACCTGACACAGTTTGTTTCTACGCCCTTGTTTAGTTCCCCCAATTCTCCCCCAAATTCCACTATAAAAAAGAAGATTCTCTGTCATATCAAATGTCGGCAAATGCATGAAGTACTAAATGTTGATGAAATCAAAAACTAATTACACAGTTTTGTTGTACTTTGCGAGACGAACATTTTAAGCCTAGTTAGTCAAAATTTAGATAATTTTTACCAAATACAAACGAAATGCTACAGGAATTCTGATACAATATTTTTCTTCCCAATTCCGTGAACTAAACGAGGCCTACACATTGAAAAGAAAATGTTTTTTTAGCAGACGAGACGTATGTAAAACCGATTTGAACACCCCTAATTCTGCCCTTGTTTAGTTCCTCCAATTCTCTCCTAAATTTTACTATGCAAAAAGAAGATTCTCTGTCACATCAAAATGTCGGCAAATGCATGGAGTACTAAATGTTGATGAAATCAAAAACTAATTGCACAGTTTTGTTGTACTTTGCGAGATGAACATTTTAAGCCTAGTTAGTCAAAATTTGGATAATTTTTACCAAATACAAACGAAATGCTACAGAAATTCTGATACAGTGTTTTTCTCCCCAATTCACACGTCTAAACGAGGCCTCTCTTTGAAAATTGAGTCAGGCGCGCAGTGTTTTTTGGATGCTTTGCCCCTCTGAGTTCTGAATACAGCTCGTGCAGCATGCTGGGGTTGCTGATCTTTTAACCACAACGAGTTTCTTTGCGTAGAGGTCACACTTGCAGTTGCAGTAGATTTCAGGGCGAGTTTTAGTATAGCTTACCTTCCAGGACTGGGTTTTCTTCCCTGGAATAGACTTTGGCTTCTCCTTCTCCTTCTCCTTCCTAAACAGATTTCCTCCACCAGAGTCCTGAAGTACTTGCTTTCTGGTCAAGTCTAGTTTCAGTAGTAGAGAATTCAGACATGTTGAATCTTGACGCCATGCCATTGCAACTACACGTATGATGTCCTCGCTCATTGTTCCTTCTCACGGCCCGCTGCAGGGTCCCATCTCCAAGGATGCGTGGCAGAAGCGGTTCTTCAGCGTCGCGCCGCCGGCGGCGCTGGTCTTCTTCTTCGTGCTGATATTCGTCGCCGGTGCAATTGTCACGCTTGATCACAAAGAGGTGCGTTGTGACTTGTGACATCTAGGCAATGTTTTCTTGGATTGGATGTCTTCAGCTGGTGTGGTTTCTGAATTCTGAAAGTTCATTCATTCCTGCACAACTTGTTTCTGCAGAGTCTGTCCATCTTGCAGTTGCAACCAAAAGGAGTGATTGCAGCAGTGGAGATGAGGCCTCCGGCGACTAGCGAGCTGAGGCCTTCGGCGACGAGCGAGCTGCGCTCTGAGCCAGCAGAGGAACCCGACGTCTGTGAGGTGAAAGCTGGTCTCTTTGTTGTCATGTTGTCCATGAGAAATTGACAGCTGATGAGAGTTTTACAACAGCAGTTACTGAAAATTCCTTGTGCTGAAAACTCTTCTTCAGCATAAATGTAGACCTCCAGGCAGCGAGCCCTTGCCGAGGGGCATCGTCCAGGACAAGTCCAACTTCGAGATGGAGTCGCTGGGTGGCAACCCTGAAGGGAAGGAGAACGGCAACGGCAGGCAGTCGAAAAGCCTCCTCGCCATCCCCGTCGGCATCAAGCAGAAGGCGATCGTCGACAAGCTCGTCACCAAGGTACCAGAACCCTCCATTGTTCAGTTTTTTATGCTCGTCAGATATAGTAGCAACGTGCCTGCCTACGTGCCATCGTGACACACTGACAAACTGACTGATCAGCGATCACCGTGCTGCATGTATGTTGCTCTCGTGTCGTGCAGTTTCCGGACACCAGGTTCACCGTGATGCTGTTCCACTACGACGGCGAGGTGGACGGGTGGCGAGACCTCGAGTGGTCGGGCCGCGCGATCCACGTCGCCGTGCGCGACCAGACCAAATGGTGGTTCGCCAAGAGGTTCCTGCACCCGGACCTGGTGGCGGAGTACGACTACGTCTTCCTCTGGGACGAGGACATCGAGGTGGACAGCTTCGACCCGCTCAGGTACCTGCGGATCGTGAGGAAGGAAGGGCTGGAGATCTCGCAGCCGGCGCTGGACCGCCGGTCGCAGATCCACCACCGGCTCACGGCGCGCGCGCGGAGCGGCGACGTCCACCGGCGGTACTACAAGACGAACGGGCACGGGAGGTGCTACGGCAACAGCACGGGCCCGCCGTGCACGGGGTGGGTGGAGATGATGGTGCCCGTGTTCTCGCGCGCGGCGTGGCGGTGCGCGTGGCACATGATCCAGAACGACCTCGTCTACGGCTGGGGGATGGACTACAAGCTCGGCTACTGCGCGCAGGGCGACCGGAGCCGCAACGTCGGCGTCGTCGACAGCCAGTACGTGCTCCACCGGGGCATCCCCACGCTCGGCGATGGCGGCAAGGCGACGGTGTCGGCTTCCGCGTCGTCGTCGTTGGGGACAGACCGGTTAGCGGTGAGACAGCGGTCCTACACCGAGCTGCAGGTGTTCAACAGGAGGTGGAAGAAGGCCGTGGCGGAGGACGGGTGCTGGACCGACCCTTACCTGAACTCGGCGGCGACCACCGGCTGACCGTTGGACCCGACTTGGCAGTGCAGGGAAGTGCAGTAGTTGGTAGCTGTCAGGTTGACCTTGCGAAGATGGTAGTAGACCATACACCGCATTAGAGTTTACAGGTTCAGAGAGCTCTATATATGATGTACATATTGTTTTTTCCCGTCTCTTGCCTGTGGTCTATACAAGGGAATAAGCATGCATGGATAAAGAAATTTGATGTAACCTTTTTTTTTAAAAAAAAAGTTCTTATGGTGAGATGATGAATACAGTTTCACCATACACAATACATGCATAATTAGAACTACAATGCACTTCAACGGAACAATGATTCCTCCTCCAATTCCAACTAATAAGAGAAAACAGTTGCAGACAACAGTTCCTGACAAATTCATTTGGCGCTGGACAACGGACGGCAAGTACTCGGCTTCCTCGGCATATGGTTCGTTCTTCTCTGGCATGTCGTCGCTGCTCGGGGCAGGCAACTCTGGAAGGTCAAGGTACCGCCCAAGGTCAAGTTCTTCTACCGGATTACGCTTCATGGGCGCCTTTGGACTGCCGAGCGGCGTTGGCGCCATGGCCTCCAGCAGGCAGGCACGTGCGTCTTGTGTGATCAAGAGTTGGAGACAACGGATCACCTCCTAGCGTCGTGCGTCTATGCAAGGGAAACCTGGTACCGCCTTCTTCAACGGGTGGGCTTGCAATCACTTGCGCCTTAGCGTGATCCTTCACTGGCAGATTGGTGGTTGCGTACTAGAAAAATGGTGCCCAAAGCCGCAAGAGCAATCTTTGACTCAGCGGTGTTGCTCGCGTGTTGGAACCTTTGGAAGGAGCGCACTCGGAGAACATTCGACAAGGTATCACGCACACCGCTTGAGCTCACCTGTGCCATCATTGAAGAAGCAAGCAGCTGGGTCACCGCTGGCTACACGAGCCTGTCGCCGTTGATCGGCACTGAAGGCCGCTAGCGTCGGTATTCTACTCCTTCCAATGTCGCGCAGCGAGTGTGTTAGTTAGTTACATCTACGTGCTTCCCACCGTTTAGCGGTGCCTTGTGTTTGTGTCCACCAAATCACCATTGGCATCTCGCCATGAAGTGACCTTAGGCGTGTAATTTGTTTCTAAACTCCTTCTTAATGAAATATGTGCTAAGCACGCTTAAAAAAACTAAAAAGAGAAATTTTTTGCTAGGTCTTCATCTATGAACTTCTTTCGGTTCACCTCTTCATGCACATATGCACTCCCAGCCTCTTTGGACAACCTTTTCAGCAGAGCAACATTATTCTTCGCCCTAGTATCAGAATGTGCATCCACTACCACCCCCAGAAAGACCATCAAAACATGATCATCTAATGAAAATCACAAGAAATGGTCAGAAATCAAACAAAAACGCGGCCATAATGGCTAATGGCTAGAGAGAGTGGGTGAATAGCCTATTAAAAAAATCTATAACAACACTTAAGCCAAGTGATTAGTCAATTAAACAGCGAAGCGAGTGTTGCGCTAGCCTACTAAAAATACAAGTCTCCTATCCATAATTCTAGTTGGTATGATCTCTATTTCACACACAAGTGGTTATGTCACTACCACTAAGTTAGTGAGCTCTCAAGGACTAACTAAAATGTCTTACTAACCACTAGACAAGACACAAGCTAGCTCTTCAAACTAATTACACTAAAGAGCTTAGCTACACTACAAATATAAATACAAGAGTGAGGTAGTGAAGATATACCGCCGTAGCAAGAGACAATCAATCAACCACAATGAATACCAATAAAATCCTCGGAGACAAGATGACACAATGATTTTTCACCGAGGTTCACTTGCTTGCGGCACGCTAGTTCCCGTTATGGCGATATACTCACTTGGAGGTTCACGCGCTAATAGGCATCACACGCCTAACTCGCAATCAGGTGCTGCACAACTAACACAAGATGAGGATCGCAGAAACTACGAGTAATCCACTATAGTACCTTTTGGCCCTCCACCAGGAAAAATTCAAGAACCCCTCACAATCACCACGATCAGAGCTGGAGACAATCACCTTCCTCTGCTCGACGATCCTTGCTGCACCAAGCCGTCTAGGTGGCGGCAACCACCAAGAGTAACAAGCAAAATTCGCAACGAAATACAATAATCACCAAGTGCCTCTAGATGCAATCACTCAAAGCAATGCACTTGTATGCTCTCAAATCTCACTAGATGATAATCCAATCAAGCAAAGTGAGTTAGAGAGTGTTGGCTATGCTCACAAGGATGTATACTCAATACAAATGGTCAAGAGAGTGAGTTAGAGCTGGCCATGGGGCTTAAATAGGAGCCCCCACAAAATTGAGCTGTTGGGCTCCTCACTGCACAAGCCACGGGGCGACCGAACGCGCCGGTCAAAGTGATTGGACTCATGCCTCCAGCGTCCGGTCGCTGGATCCCGTCCACATGTCCCTTGGATTCAACCACGCGCGTTCGATTCCAACGGTCAAGTTCCAACGCGCAATCGCTTAAGTGATGATCGGATGCACCAGCATCGACCTGACGCTGCGCCACCGCATCCGCTCGCACGCCCCGGCGCTGCCTTCGCGCCATGACTTGACGCGTCGAGGGAATGACCGGATGCGCCACCAACGTGGCATCCGATCACTTCCAGAGACGTTCTAGAGCCGCCCAAATGCTACCGGACGCGTCAGGTCAACGATGACCGGACGTGCCCCTGCGTCCGCTCCTTTCTTCTTAATGTTAGTGCTTGCGTCAACGTACGTCACAGGTGACCGGACGCACCCCTTGCGCGGCCGGTCCAGCAACTGGACCAGCGTCCGATCTCGAGCCCGAGCGCGCCCAACACCGTGCGCCACTAACCGGACGCAGGCCTCCGAGTCCGATCACTGCCTAGGCGGCATCCGATCACCTCGGAAAGCCTCCTCCACTTCACCAACTTCGCCACCCCTAATCAAATGTGCTAACCACCAAGTGTATCACCTTGTGCACATGTGTTAGCATATTTTCACAAACATTTTTAAGGGTGTTAGCACTCACTAGAATCTAAATACATATGCAATGAGTTAGAACATCTAGTGGCACTCTGATAACCACATTTCACGATGAGTTTCATGTAACAGAACCGACCAATTATACAAAATTAAGTAAGAAAACCACCCACTGAACACAGATAATTTAGCAAACTTAATCATGTATAACCCGGTAGTCCATGAAACCACGAAGGATTTTAAACCAATCAACATACAAAGCAAGATCGTACAAGTTTAGCAGCCACAGTCACATATTACATAAAGTTCACAACATCAGTTGAATACATCGGAGTTTAAAACATAAAGTTATTATAAATCAAGTTCATAATGAAATAGAGAAAGCAAATAGTTTTAAAGCCACACACATGTTTAGTTCAGATACAGTGTCAAGAGATAGTCATTTCCAACAAAAGCATCAGATAAGATATACGGAGTGACCATACCCTTGGTCCTAGTTGTCGCCCATCGTAGGGTACAGGCAGTTGATGTAATAACCATAGTACATCTGACTATCTGCAACAACAATGGGAAGAACACCCTGAGTACTAAAAAGTACTCAGCTAAACTTACCCGTCTTAAACCAAAATAAAGTGACACCAAGGAGTATGCAATGTTTTCTTTTAGTGAACTAACTGACTCATTTGTGAAAAGCATATATTATCATGAATAAACTATTTTAAGTACTTTGCATCATCTTTATTATAATCTATCAAGCTAGGTAAGCACCTATGCTATAGCAATCACTTGATTAACCAATAACATTCAGTTACCACTTGGATTTAGCATTTCCAACATCATCCATATAACCATCAATGTTTCATCATCATTACTATGATATCGTAACTCGAGTCAAGTGCTCACTATCCAGGAGCGATGGCGATTCGAATCGATTCCTAACCAGCTGGTGATTTATTCCTCACACAAACCACACTCACCGATTAAGTGAGCTACAGATCACCAATGATACTTTCTAGGTAAACGTCATGGGATAACAATCATGGACCGCAATACCTAGGGATCGCCCGACAGCCAGGATGCACCTTGGGCTCACTCTTCACGTCCCCATCTTACCCCCTTCAGCACCAGTCTGTCAGCCCAAGTTTATCTCGAGCCGAAATGTGCCACTAGCTTCGCGGTGGAAAGGTACGTTATTCGGCCAACTAAATGTGAGGCATGCGTTCAACATGACAAGAGGGACGAGCAATGATCGGTCCTTAACCGACACAGACGGAAAACTAATAGTACCTCAGAATCCTGTCTGGTTGCCTCCAACTTTTTTCGTCCGGTCTCCAATTATCCACCATCACATGGTTATTTTCAAGATATCATCTATTTCATAGCTAAAATATTCTAGTAACCACCTAATTGCAGGTGACCGAAAATCACCGATCGCTACCGGTCTAAGCAGGGCTAAGCAATATTCAATCCTAAACCTAACAGGGTAAGAATGTAATAAGGTAGGAAATGATAGTAATAAATGCATCAACGGTTTCACTCAACTCCTATAACTTAATACAACAATATAAAACTCATATATATAGAGGATTGTTTTTATAAAGTAGGAGACTTAGAATGCTCCGGGGCTTGCCTCGCTCGAACGAACTGGGTTGATGGTTCACGCGCTCGAGCAGGTCCTCTCCTTGCTCCTCTACCTCTGGCACCTCCTGTGCCTGGAGTTCCTGTGGGTCAGCCCCGACCTGCTCCTCTTGCACTGTTACTGGCACTTCCTCCTGCGATCTTATATGATGTAATTGTATAAGTACTTAGACAAATGGTGTATCGGATGCGATGACATACGATGATCATGATTACATGCAATGGAGATGAACACACTTATGTTTATTGAATAGAATAGAGGTAAAATTTTTTTACTAGGTAGTCAACATCATCCAAGGAAATGTACCACAAATATATGTCATCTACTGCACTCCCTTCTACTACTAACCCCTGTTACTTTTCCTCAAACTAACATATAGCCCTACACAAGTGCTACTACACTTCATCACCATAACTATACTAACATGCCAAGTGACATTAGCAAATGATTTGATGCTTCAAAGATACACCAAAGTTACACCATTAAACTAATCATGCAATAAGAATTCTATTTTATTTCACTTTAAACTAAGGTTACAATAGCAACATATATTTCTAGTATATATAAAATTCAAGAAAAATTATAGTAGAATAGTCACATCCTAAGTAGCCTACCATAAAATTTTCATGGTATCTGGATAAGTAAAACAACCTACACAAAAATGACAAGCTATAGGGGATAAATAGGCATGAAAATAATTTGTACTATGAAAAGTACCAAACAACAGATTTAGTATTTTTCCCATGATCTACATAGTCTACAAACACTGTACAAAAAGTTTCATATACAAGTTTTATTCATATTTTTGACTCTAGCAATTTTACCAGAAATGGAAAATAAATGCACTAAAAATAGATAGCTATAATTTTCTATAGAACATGCATGACTTATATTTTTCACATAAATTACATAGCAATAATATATCAACAAAATTCGAATCATATTTTTCTGATGTCTAGTCTATTTACTATATATTTTCTAAGAAAATAACAATTACAAGAATTAAATAAAGCCCTATATAAAAGTATCACAAATTTGACATGCAATATTTTTAAATTGTGGATCTACTCATAACAAAGCTAACAAAATTTGTTTCAATAAATTTGGAGCTAATTTGAGCCAGTTATGATTTTTCAAACATGTAAAGGCATTTCTGGAAATTCATTTCTTAATCCCTTTTTAAAACCGCTGGCGAAAAAGCTATGCACACCCAGATCTACACCCAGGCGTGCCCCAAGCGGCTGACAACGGGCCCTCTGGCCCTAGCTGCCAGTCACCCAGCGCAGGGGAGATGCTCGGTAGCGGCGGATCACACCGCCGGTGAGGTCGCGGCGACGTGGTCACCACCGGCCGCTTCCTCTCGGCAGCGCGAACTCAACAAGCTAGAAAACGGTGCCAGAGGGACAATAGTGAGTGCTCTAGAGCTTCAGCACGACGAGGTGAAGCTGGTGCGCGTGAAATGAGACGGGAGATGGAGCAGAGGGGCTAGACCCACGGAGCAGTGCGCTCCGGTGAGCTGCGCCCAACTCTGCCGAGGCATCCCTGGCGATGGGGGCTTTACCACTGCTCACGAAGGGAAGCACCGGACGTGGGGAGGCGTAGCAGTCCTCTGGCCAAGACGTAGTCGTCGGCGGCGAGCTCTAGCGGTGGTTATGGCCTACTCCGGCGAGGCGGGGCGGCGGGCGAGGGCGGAGCTGGATGTGCTACTGCAGCTGCGAGGCGAGAACCAAGAAGGGCGAAATAAGGTGAGCGGGGAGGCAGAGCGCGGCGCAGTGCGTTTTGGAGGGCGACGTGCGAACGCAGGGGCCACCAGGGCGCCAGGTGCCGGTCAGAGCTGTACACAGGCGACACGGGGAGGTGAAAGCCCAAGTTTGGTTTTGATAATTAATGACACCAAGTTACTAATGCTATTGTATCAAGTGGAATGATTTAAGCATAAGCAACAAACATAATGAAGGAGCATGTGGCATGAAGTGATGGCCACAAGATCACAAGAGGTGGAGATGCACATAACATGATGATCAAGGTGATCAAGCATGTGGAGATGGACATGGAACAAAGTGATCAAGGCAAAGGTATAATCGTAGGGTTCACTTTTGAGGGTCTAAGATGAGTAGAGAAGTGATTGACCGGGTTTAGGATTGATAGTTGACTATCAAGAGGGGCAATCACACTTAGCTCTTGAATCAAGTGCTACTAGGTCATCATCTTGAGCATATGCATTAGGATCTAGTAGAGAGATAACATAACGCCTTGAAAATCATTGTGAAAATGCTAACACACATGCACATGATAGTATACACTTGGTGGTGGTAGCACATTTGCGAAGGCGGTGGAGTTTGAGCAGTAGAGAGGGGTTTGGGGTCCTCTCTCCTTCCCGCTGAGCTTGCGAGCGCGGGATTCAAGCGTTTTCGAGGAAATATGTAACAGAACCGACCAAATTATAAGAGCACAAGTACAAAAACAAGCACTGAAGCATTCAAATTTTCGAACTTGAGCCCATATAATCCCGGTGGTCAATCGAAACCACGAAGGATTTCAAACCAACTTGCTTACAACCAAGATCGCATCATTCAACATACAACATCATACGTTACATTTCACCAATAGTTCCGAAATAAGTTTACACACACGGAGTCGCAATTATTACAAACCAAGTTTATAAAGTAGCGGAAGCATACACGCACACACCCGTTGTTTAACTACTGCCAGTCTTGTTGATCAACAACCCGCAAAAGCATCAGGAAAGTACATAAAAGATGATCACGCCCTAGTGATCTAGTCTTCGTCATCCACAGGGTGGAGACAATTTTTGCAGAAGCCTTAGTAGAGCATATCATCTACAACAGGAGAGAATAAACCCTGAGTACTAGAATGTACTCAGCTAGACTTACCCATCAAAAACCAGAAATAAGATGACACCAAGGATTATGCAAGGCTTTCATAATTGGAGCTGGCTGACCTTACCTTTTGCGGAAAAACATAAGTAATTTAAACTCTTTTAACCTGTACTAGCATTTATTTTTAGCATTTACCTGTCATCTATCTTAGCACCTGTACTAAGCATGCACTTGATTATAATCAAACAATTATCATTATTATATCCAGAGTAGGTATGAATTGTGGCAACATTGTATCATTCCCTTAACCACCCGTTCATTTAATGAGATCTACGTTGCCGCTGCTCAAGTCAAGTGCTCACTAACCGGGAGCGACGGCGATTCGAATCGAATTCCTATCCAGCTGGAGGCGTATTTCTAACGCTCACCGTGCAGACCCCTGCCAGGGTCGCACAGGCCACCGTTTCATATGATTCAGGAATCGCGGGTTCGAATAATGTCGTGACCCCAAGGGCGACACTCTGCCAGGTGATAGGGACTCTAACCCCCCCTTGGTCTCACGCCAATGTCCCCAAGCACATCCTTTCTCTCCTCCAAGAAGCAACCTACCATTTGATTCCTGGCCTGAATCACATTACTCGTCTTCGCGGTCAGAACGACTTATCCGGCCAACTAAGTGTTAGACTGTGTTCAACATGACTCAAGGACGTACAGCGAATCGGTCCTTAAACGACTTAGATGGGCATAGCTCCACACCCAAGACGTGAAGTGTCTTGCGGCTGTACTATCGAACTCCCGCCCGGTCTCAAATTCATTTTAAAGCATGGTTCCATCCACGATAGCCATAAAACCACTCGTGACTCCTTCCTACATCTCGCGGATGACCGGAAATCACCCGACTTCTACCGTACTAAGCAGGGCTAAGCATTGATACGTGCCTAAACCTAAATTAGGATTTAAGTACGATATCTGGACAAGGATAGGTATAATACAACAATTGTTTTCATACAACTCCTACAACTTAATGCATTAAACAATTAAAAGTACTCAAGATAGATTTATAAAAGGATGGGTTCAGCATGCACCGGGGCTTGCCTTTCAGAAAGGTCGAGGGCCGGTGGTCAGGACACTCGGGCAGATCTTCGGCAGGAGCTTCGTCGCCGGTTGGTTCCTCTGGCTGTTCTGGCTGGTCCTGGGCCTCCTCCGGTATCGCTGGCTCGAACTCGAGGAGTGTTACCCCCTCCGGAACACCTATTGCATGAGTGCATAATAAATATCATGGATGCATAATGGGTGCAACATGCTCGGAATGAAATGCATTTCAGCAGTAAAAGTACTCTATTCAAGTCACTTCACCATTACGTGCAAATCTCTTCTCCGGTGGAGAAGTACTTACCTAATCTACTCAACCTAAGGTATAGCTGTTCATCTTCGGTTAAGGCCCTAACACCTAACAAACACAAGAGTGACATTATTTAGGTTACCACATCCAACCCAAAATATCACAGTAAGACATTCTGGACAGTAGCTACTTGTTTCTAACATAACTGGAGATTCCCAACTTCAAAAGATATGATCTAAGACAATCTGGAAAGCTTATGAAATGCACCACAAAATATTTTCAGACCAAAACACTTAATTCCAAAATTTACCTAGTTGAAATTCCAAAGTTCCAGAATCTGTCCTCCCCAAACAGAGAGCAGTCAATTCCGGACTGTCACTTAAAACAGCAATAACTTCTAAACTACTAAGTCAAATGTCCCAAATTTTGAAACAAGCTAGTTTATCAAGTTTACTATAACTTTGGTATTCACAATTTTTCCCGAAAACACTTTTATTAAGGGTCAAACCAAAGATACTACCAGCTGTCCAGAAAACCTAGAATTGCAAAGATTAAATATTTATTTATGTGGCAAACATCCCATAAGACCAAACTAATATTACCAAAAGTTCACATAGGTTACAAAAACATCAGAAAGTAAGGTTGGCCCACCTAAAATATTTATTTATATCCATTTCTTAATTTACTTAAGTAATTAAGTGAAATTTTAAACATATATGTAAACTGGTCTTAAAATTCTACAAAAATTATAGGAGACTCTAGGAACCAAAAAGATACCACTGTAAAAAATTGAACTAAAATTATTTACAGAAACTCCCTAAACAAAATTCATAAGCCCAAAAGGCTGATTTTTGTAAAATTAACAAATCATATTGAAAAGTATCAAACAACAGATTTCATATTTTTCTTAGACACTTTATGGTACCAAGACATTCTCCAAAAATTTATAAGAACATTGCACATGTAGAAAAATTACTAAAATTCATTCAAGTATTCCCTAAAATGACAAGATAGCATTATAACTTGAAAAGTGCTTAAGCACTACTGCCCAAATTTTTACCAGAGCTAGAGCAAGTATAAATTAGTCTACCCACCAAATTTCATAATTTTTGGAACAATGAAACTCAAGACATGATTTAAACAAATTTGCATGTAATTTAAAACACATTTGAAAGATCTATTTAATTCTCCCAGAAACTAAACATCACATATATATTTGATATTTTTTCTAAATACTACACTTCACCTAGAGTCCAACAAAATTTGGACCACCTCAAATGGATCTATAAAATGGGAGACAAAATTTCTGCAACACAACATATAAATCTGTAAAAAGAATAAAAGGAAAAGTAAAATGGAAACTGAAACCAGTCACAGGGCCGGCCCAATCCACCAGCGCGGCCCAACACGTGCAGCCCGAGCTAGCTCCCACCCAGGCACATCTGACCGGTGGGACCCGCGTGTCGGTGACACAAGACAGGGGAAGACGGACGCCGCCGACTCCGACGAGCTCCAACTCGTCGGTGATGGCTACTCCGACGAAAGCAAGGGTACCACCGTGTTCCCCTTGACCTCCCACCCTAGTTGACTCTCGAATCGGGGACACTACCAAGCCCTAGCTATGACGGCTATGGCGGCGGCGGCCCGGTGATGGCGCACGGTGGTGCGGTGGTGAGCTCCGAGCTCCAAGTGGTCACCGGAGGTGCGCATTCGCTTCCCAGAGCCAAGGCGGACCTAACGAGATTCCTATTGAGGACCGAGGCAAGGTGGAGGAGCATGGCCGAGTGCAAGCACCGCAGACGGCAGTGTGCCGGTGAGCTCTGAGCGGGGGAAAAGCCGGCAATGCGCCCTTACACTGCTCGGTTGCTCCAAAGGAGGGTTCGACGAGGTTCGGGAGGTGGCGGCGGAGCTGTGGGCGTGGTGTATTGGCCGGTGGTGCGACGGTGATCGCACACGGCGGCGGCGGAGCGCGCGGTGCCACAGGCGGCTCGGTTTCTTCTGCTCAGCGAGCACCGGGCGAGAGAGAGACAAAGGCGGGAGTGAGGCGGAGGCAGCGTCGTGGCGTTCAAGAAGCCCGCTCGGACCTGACCGGTGGGGCCACGGCCGGCGTACGGTCACCACCGCGCGCCCACATGGCAGTCACGGTCTGAGGCCGGTCGGCCACTTCCCCCCTGCCCGATCTGAACTGCAACACTGGCAACAACACGTTGCAACATTTGCAACATTGACCACCCCAGAATAGCAGCAGCTTTCAAGCCCTGTAGCTCTAAAACCAACCCGAATCACGAGATGAGCTAATTAACAAAGTTGTAGCTCATGAAATTCTCTACAACTTTGTCAATATGAGCTAAACCTGAATCGACATGTTTTGGGATTTATAGAGCCATGAACAAAATCTGTTTTTGTGAAACAACAGAAAATCAGCAGCACAGAAAAGTGGAAATTTGGCTGGCTTAGGGACTGAATCATGAATTGAGCTAATTGACAAAGTTGAATCTTACAATTTTTACTACAACTTTGTTAATATGGACTTGAACTGGTTTTGCTTCTAATCTAGTGATTCTGAGGGTTCAGTTTACATGACTTCACTAATTAGCATGGAAACAACACTTAGGAGGGCAATTTGGTCATTTTGGTCAACATGAACATTGTTCCACTAATGATCCTAAGTGTAATTAAGGTGTTGTAAGGTATAATTAGCTACTCTCTCCTTTTGTTACACCAACTACCTAGTGTCACATGATGTGAACCAAACAAAATTCTAAAACATCCACATTAGTTGCAACAACATAAAATAACATGAGATGATGCATGCTTATGCTTATGCTTATGCAAATGCAATGTAAGTATGGAGCTAAACACCTGAGGTGTTACAGCCCTCCCCCCTTATAAAAAATCTCGTCCCGAGATTTGGAAAGCGTACCATTTTTCATAGAATTCATTATAGCCATCCCGCAAATAGTCCTCCCGTTCCCACGTAGCGTCACTTTCACTACCCTGATTACTCCACATCACTTTATACCACTTAACCACTTTGCTTCTAGTCACTCGTTCCTGAGTATCAATCACTCGGACTAGCTTTTCTTCGTAAGTTATATCAGATTCAAGCCATCTCCTAAAGGGACTCTTTCCTCAGGAACTCGAAGACACTTTTTGAACTGAGATACATGGAAGACGTTGAATATGGCACTCATTTCAGGAGGTAACTGGATTTTCTACGCAACAGCTCCACTCTTGCCTATGATCGGGAAAGGACCCACGTATCTTGGCGTAAGTTTCCGCTTAACACCAAAACGTTGGACACTCTTCATTGGAGAAACTTTTAGGTAAACGAAGTCTCCAACTTCAAACTCGAGCGTTTTTCTACGACGATCAACATAACTTTTCTGTCTAGCTTGGGCTGCAGCCATATGTTTTTGGATGGTACGGACTTGTTCCTCAGCTTCCTTAACAAAATCAATACCATAATACCTCCTTTCACCAGCTTCTACCCAGTTTAGTGAAGTTCTACACTTATGATCGTACAAAGCTTTGAATGGGGCCATCTTAATGCTCTCTTGGTAACTATTATTGTACGAGAATTCGGCTAGAGGTAACCATTTTTCCCAAGAACCCTTGAATGATATTACACATGCCCGCAACAGATCTTCCAAGATTTGGTTAACTCGTTCCGTCTGACCTGACGTCTGGGGGTGATAAGCAGAACTTCTTACTAACTTGGTTCCCAGAAGGTAATGCAAGTGCTCCCAAAAGCGAGCAGTGAACTGGGGACCACGGTAAAAAACGATAGTACGAGGTACCCCGTGGAGCCAGACTATCTGATTGAAGTACAACTCAGCATAGTCAGTGGGACGATAGTCCACTCTAACTGGAATGAAGTGAGCTGATTTGGTCAAACGATCCACAATTACCCAGATGGAATTATGATTTTTTACAGTAGGAGGAAGTCTGACAATGAAATCCATACTTATCTCTTCCCATTTCCAACCTGGGATAGAAAGTGGTTGAAGCAACCCAGCTTTTATATGCACAGCTTTAACTCTACAGCAGGTGTCACACCTGGCCACATATGCAGCTATCTCCTTCCGCATTTTGGTCCACCAATAGTACGGCTTCAAATCATAATACATCTTATTGCTACAAGGATGGATGGAAAACTTAGAGGAGTGTGCTTCAGACATAATATCGTTTCTAAGCTCTCGGTCCTTAGGCACAACTAACCTATCCTTGAACCATAGTACACCCTCTTTATCTACCCTGAATTGTGTAGTTTCTTGCTCTTTCATCTTGCGTTTTATGTGGAATACACCAGGATCAGTCTTTTGAAGCTCAATAATTCTACTTTTGAGAGTACAACTGACAGTGATGTTGTACAAGACTGCTGGATGTAGAAGGCGAGATCGATGAAAATCAGTTTCAACTAGGGAATGGCAATGAGACTTACGGCTTAAAGCATCCGCAACCACATTTGCCTTGCCAGGATGATAGTGCACTTGAAGGTTATAATCCTTAATCAATTTGAGCCATCTTCTTTGAGCATATTTAACTCGGGTTGGGTGAATATGTATTTGAGGCTTTTGTGGTCTGTGTAGATATTGCAGACATTGCCCAGCAGATAATGCCGCCATACTTTCAAAGCATGAACTATTGCGGCCAGTTCTAAGTCATGCGTTGGATAATTCACCTCATGTTTCTGAAGTTGTCGAGAGGTATATGCAATCACTCGGCCTTCCTGCATCAGCACACCTCCCAAACCTATGCCTGAGGCATCACAATAAACATCAAATGGTTTCTCGATATCCGGTTGTGCCAAAACCGGAGCTGAGGTTAGGAGGGTTCGCAGTTGGTGAAAAGCCACATCACACTTAAGAGTCCAGACAAACCTGGTGTCTTTTTGTAGCAACTGAGTCATTGGCTTGGCTATTTTAGAGAAATCCAGGATGAAGCGACGATAATAGCCAGCCAAACCAAGAAAACTCCAGACCTCGTGAACTGAGATAGGAGCCTTCCAGTTCAGTACTTCTTGTACCTTGGCGGGGTCCACCATAATTCCTCTATCGGACAACACATGCCCAAGGAAAGGTACTTCTCGAAGCCAGAATTCGTACTTACTGAACTTTGCATATAGTTGATGTTCACGCAGTCTTGCGAGGACTATACGCAGATGTTCAGCGTGATCTTCCTCATTTACAGAATATATTAGGATGCCATCAATAAATACCACCACAAACTTGTCCAATTCGGGCATAAACACCGAATTCATCAAGTACATGAAGTGTGCGGGGGCGTTGGTCAAGCCGAAGGACATAACAAGATACTCATAAAGACCGTATCTGGTAGAGAAGGCGGTTTTTGGAAAATCTTCCGGATGGATTTTAATTTGATGATAGCCAGATCTTAGATCAATCTTGGAGAAGACTTTAGCTTTAGAAAACTGATCGAACAAGATGTCGATGCGCGGTAGAGGGTACTTATTTTTGACAGTGACTGCATTGAGAGGTCTATAATCTACGCACATTCGCAGTGACTGATCCTTCTTCTTTACAAATATAGCAGGACATCCCCACGGCGACGAACTAGGACGAATCAACCCCTTCTTCAAAAGTTCATTTAATTGCACCTTAAGTTCAGCTAGTTCATTCGGAGGCATCCTATAGGGTCTCCTAGAGATGGGAGCCGTGCCAGGAAACAACTCAATTTTAAATTGCACATCCTGATCCGGAGGGAGTCCCGACAAATCATCGGGAAAAACATCCGGAAACTCATTCACTACGGGAATCTCGGCCAACGCCTTTACTTGCACAGCATGAACTTCCCCAGACAAATCAACCTTTCTGGGAAGTTGTACCAGAAAACCCTTTTGATCTGTAGGATCTCTGAGCATAACTACCTGAGTGGATGTATCAATGAGTACCCCATTCTGACTCATCCAGTTCATGCCCAGAATAACATCTATGCCTAATCCCGGCAAAACTACTAAGGCAAGCGAGTACTTTCGCCCTTCTATCTCAAGCTCAAGATTCCCCACTACTTTATTTGTGGAAATATTCCCACTTGCTGCGCTAATACAATAACCTCTACCTTCAACAGTATGCAATTTGTGTGCAAACTTTGATGCAAACTTAGGACTAATAAAGGAATGCGAAGCACCTGAATCAAAAAGTACCACTGTAGGATGTTGGTCAACTAGGAACTTACCAGCAGTGACAACCTCACCAGATGGGATTTCCTCAATACTGTTATAATGAGCGTGCCCTTAACGGCCACCTTGGTTGACATTCTTCTTAGGGTAAGGACAGTTCCTGGACCAATGGCCTGGCTTGTTGCAGTTCCAGCAAGGCATGTTGCTAGGAGGAACACTAGAGCTGCCTTGGCCCGAATTACCCTTTGGCAGGGCCACTGTATATGCCTTGTGAAACCCAGTCTTCACTGGCGCCTTCTTTTGCGGAGGACGAAACTTAGCACTTGTGGCAGGAGGGCGAGGAGGAGCCCTCGAGGCAGCTGGAGCTCGAGACTGTGAAGCACCTGCCTCAAGTGCCCTCTTGTGGCTCTTAGAAGCAGCATAGATAGAGTTATTGTTCTCCTGAGTCAGAGCATCACTGATAAAATCATTGAAGGTAGTACACTTGCTAGTGCCCATAGTCTTCATCAACTTTGGACCGAGGCCTCTTTTAAAGCTAGCAATTTTCTTGGCATCGGTATCCACAAACTCTGTGGCATACCTTGCCAGGTTGTTGAAAGATTGCAGCTATTCAGTCAAGCTTTTATTTCCCTGCGATAGCCTCATGAATTCTGTGTGCTTGATAGCCATAAGACCTGGAGGAATATAGTTCCCACGGAATGCGGCCTTGAACTGGTCCCAAGCAATCGGGACATTTGCAGGTAGTGTGGAACGATAGTGGCTCCACCAAATACCCGCTGGACCATGCAGTTGGTGAGAAGCATATTTAGTCTTTAGCTCATCAGTCAAGCGAAGCAGACGAAACTTTTGTTCAATAGTATTCAACCACTCATCGGCTTGCTGTGGTTCCTCCGCCTCCTTAAAGAGCGGGGGCTTAGTATCAAGAAAGTCCTTGAAATCACTGTACTGATTGGGTTCTGGGCCCTGGCGGCCATGACGAGCCTCCCGGTTGGCAAGCTGGCGCATAGCATCTGCCAGCATGCGCTGCCCTTCGACCACTGTCTGCATCAGCTCAGCGGGGGTAGGTGGTGGCGGAGGGGGTGGTTGTTCCTCATCCTCATTGCCACGACCCCGACGGAGATTGTACGACATCTGTAAAATGCATAGCCCATAAGCACTGACGATGTGGGAAATTTGTACATGAATTATTGTAAATATGTCAAACTGACTTCATGAAATAGACTTCTCAAAATAATCCTGGCATAATAATTCATCCAACCGCACAATCCATTCAAGCGCATCAAGTGACGCAATCATGCGAGGGAATCCAACAAGATGTACTTTGATAAAGGCTCACACACAAGGAGCACAGCAGTTACTGAACCATTTACGTTAATATCTACGTGATTTTTGACCTTTTGCCCGGTACTTGGATTCGATCTCGACATTTTTAGTTGACTGAGAAAGGCTACTTCAAACTGACCACAAAGAGACTTCTCAACAGCAGAGTTCTATGGTGGATCATGACTAGCCACCTCGATACCAGCGCGTGCCAAGCAGCACAACCTTATGTCGTGCGCCATAGGAGGCCCTCGGTTTCGTCGCGGCACCGAAGGGTGCTAATCGTGACACCATCATCGAACGCACGCAATAGACATCCAATTGTGATCGAAATTAATAGGTTCAACTAAACATCCAGGAAACACAGGGTTCGACCTTACATCCCAAAAGTCAAGTTATTACAAAGCCTCACTCCAACACAGGGAGGGCACAAAAGATGATTCCTAACATCATAGCTACGTGATAACTACTCTAAGCATCGTCCTCAGAGTCGGTGTCAAGGATCTCCCCGCCGTCCTCATCACTAACAGGCTCTAACTCCTCATCTTCTTCTTCTTCTTCTTCTGGCTCTTCTTCTAGTGCTTCTTCTGGTGCGGCATCTTGGGGCCCATTGACCTCCACTTCTTCATCATCTTCACCCATGACGACTCCCGAACCCATGTCCTCATCTGCGTTGATGTTTCGAGGCAGCAGAGGATTTAGCTGGTTGTTCAGGCGGTGCACTTCTTCATGAAGATTGTCATTGTATTCTTCAGCATTCTCCAACTGTTGCTCGAGCTCAAACTGACGAGCTCTCAGAACGTTCTCCTCGTGCTAGGCTTCATCCCTCTGATTCATGACACGGACCAGCATGCGTTGATAGTTGCGGTTTGCTACTATCAATCTATGGACTGCAAGGGTTTCCTGTTCACGATCACGGATCACTTGCTCCAATTGCTGACGCGCTGCATTCCGGACAGCAGTCACTTCGGCCAACTCAGCCCTCAGCCTTTCCACCTCAGTGGGCTCAGGGCGGGGCTCACGTGGAGCGAGCTGGTGATGAGGTGCCCTGCCTCTAGTGGACTTGCGAGTGGTCCTCTTGGTACGTGCCATCTGTAGCAACACGATACGACTGAAAGTGAGGATCATTTAGGGGATACGAAATTTAATTTAGTCGGGACTATTGAAAATTTTAAGGAGGGAGTAAATGATATGTATGATATAATTAAACATGATGCATGCACGTTCCGTACGCCCTCTCATCGTAGTAGAATCATAAATTTCTAACGCTAGACGGTGGCATACATACGTTCTCTCATATAGATGAAACTATCGGTCTACTCGTTTGCGCTGTTAGTGTACCTGCAGAAAAATCTCATTTCAGCCCAACAGTTCCCCAAAATCAGCACGCAAGAAAGCAATAAATTAAATACTTTCCATATACACATCCCATGATGTATATACTTTAGTATCAAAGCTACCCGATATAAAGGTTCCCACAATTAAGTGCCTACATAATTACACGGTTTAAACATGTAAGTATGCAAGTCACCAAAACTACTCTTCCCTAGATCGCCGGTTGGACGATCATGCTCTCACAACTCATACTTACCTGAGCGTCGAGGCAATTGATCTATACATTATCACCCAAGTAGATGGCATCCATACAATATCACGCCGTATGGACGACGAAACAAAAACAAACAAGACCCCCAAGTTAGTCTTAATAATAAGCCACCTAAGAGTCCTTATTTGAGCTAAGGGATGTGATCATTGGCATACCTATGAAAATAATTTTTAGAGTTTTAACCCTTTTCATAATCAAATACTTTTGCTTTTAAATACTCGTACGATGTGTTTAATGTTGAATTATGCTCCGGTACCAGCTGTAACATAACCGACCAAATTATAAGAGCACAAGTACAAAAACAAGCACTGAAGCGCTCAAATTTTCGAACTTGAGCCCATATAATCCTGGTAGTCAATCGAAACCATGAAGGATTTCAAACCAACTTGCTTACAACTAAGATCGCATCATTCAACATACAACATCATACGTTATATTTCACCAGTAGTTCCAAAATAAGTTTACACACACGGAGTCACAATTATTACAAACCAAGTTTATAAAGTAGCGGAAGCATACACACACACCCGTTGTTTAACTATTGTCAGTCTTGTTGATCAATAACCCGCAAAAGCATCAGGAAAGTACATAAAAGATGATCACGCCCTAGTGATCTAGTCTTCGTCACCCGCAGGGTGGAGACAATTTTTGCAGAAGCCTTGGTAGAGCATATCATCTGCAACAGGAGGGAATAAACCCTAAGTACTGGAATGTACTCAGCTAGACTTACCCGTCAAAAACCAGAAATAAGATGACACCAAGGATTATGCAAGGCTTTCATAATTGGAGCTGGCTGACCTTACCTTTTGCGGAAAAGCATAAGTAATTTAAACTCTTTTAACCTGTACTAGCATTTATTTTTAGCATTTACCTATCATCTATCTTAGCACCTGTACTAAGCATGCACTTGATTATAATCAAACAATTATCATTATTATATCCAGAGCAGGTATGAATTGTGGCAACATTGTATCATTCCCTTAACCACCCGTTCATTTAATGAGATCTACGTTGCCGCTGCTCAAGTCAAGTGCTCACTAACCGGGAGCGACGGCGATTCGAATCGAATTCCTATCCAGCTGGAGGGGTATTTCTAACACTCACCGTGCAGACCCATGCCAGGGTCGCACAGGCCACCGTTTCATATGATTCAGGAATCGCGGGTCCGAATAATGTCGCGACCCCAAGGGCGACACTCTGCCAGGTGGTAGGGACTCTAACCCCCCCTTGGTCTCACGCCAATGTCCCCAAGCACATCCTTTCTCTCCTCCAAGAAGCAACCTACCATTCGATTCCCGACCTGAATCACATTACTCGGCTTCGCGGTCGGAACGACTTATCCGACCAACTAAGTGTTAGACTGCGTTCAACATGACTCAAGGACGTACAGCGAATCGGTCCTTAAACGACTCAGACGGGCATAGCTCCACACCCAAGACGTGAAGTGTCTTGCGGCTATACTATCGAACTCCCGCCTGGTCTCAAATTCATTTTAAAGCATGGTTCCATCCACGATAGCCATAAAGCCACTCGTGACTCCTTCCTACATCTCGCGGATGACCGGAAATCATCCGACTTCTACCGTACTAAGCAGGGCTAAGCATTGATACGTGCCTAAACCTAAATTAGGATTTAAGTACGATATTTAGGCTAGGATAGGTATAATGCAACAATTGTTTTCATACAACTCCTACAACTTAATGCATTAAACAATTAAAAGTACTCAAGATAGATTTATAAAAGGATGGGTTCAGCATGCACCGGGGCTTGCCTTTCAGAAAGGTCGAGGGCCGGTGGTTAGGACACTCGGGCAGATCTTTGGCAGGAGCTTCGTCGCCGGTTAATTCCTCTTGCTGTTCCGGCTGGTCCTGGGCCTCCTCCGGTATCGCTGGCTCGAACTCGAGGAGTGTTACCCTCTCCGGAACACCTATTGCATGAGTGCACAATAAATATCATGGATGCATAATGGGTGCAATATGCTCGGAATGAAATGCATTTCAGCAGTAAAAGTACTCTATTCAAGTTACTTCACCATTACGTGTAAATATCTTCTCCGGTGGAGAAGTACTTACCTAATCTACTCAACCTAAGGTATAGCTGTTCATCTTCGGTTAAGGCCCTAACACCTAACAAACACAAGAGTGACATTATTTAGGTTACCACACCCAACCCAAAATATCACAGTAAGACATTCTGGACAGCAGCTACTTGTTTCTAACATAACTAGAGATTCCCAACTCCAAAAGATATGATCTAAGACAATATGGAAAGCTTATGAAATGCACCACAAAATATTTTCAGACCACAACACTTAATTCCAAAATTTACCTAGTCGAAATTCCAAAGTTCCAGAATCTGTCCTCCCCAAACAGAGAGCAGCCAATTCCGGACTATCACTTAAAACAGCAATAACTCCTAAACTACTAAGCCAAATGCTCCCAAATTTTGAAACAAGCTAGTTTATCAAGTTTACTATAACTTTGGTATTCACAAGTTTTCCCGCAAACACTTTTATTAAGGGTCAAACCCAAAGATACTACCAGCTGTCCAGAAAACCTAGAATTGCAAAGATTAAATATTTATTTATGTGGCAAACATCCCATAAGATCAAACTAATATTACCAAAAGTTCACATAGGTCACAAAAACATCAGAAGTTAAGGTTGGCCCACCTAAAATATTTATTTATATCCATTTCTTAATTTACTTAAGTAATTAAGTGAAATTTTAAACATATATGTAAACTACTCCTAAAATTCTACAAAAATTACAGAAGACTCTAGGAACGAAAAAGAGACCACTGTAAAAATTTGAACTAAAATTATTTAAAAAACTCTCTAAACAAAATTCACAAGCCCAAAAGGCTGATTTTTGTAAAATTAACAAATCATATTGAAAAGTATCAAACAACAGATTTCATATTTTTCTTAGACACTTTATGGTACCAAGACATTCTCCAAAAATTTATAAGAACATTGCACTTGTAGAAAAATTACTAAAATTCATTTAAGTATTCCCTAAAATGACAAGATAGCATTATAACTTGAAAAGTGCTTAAGCACTACTGCCCAAATTTTTACCAGAGCTAGAGCAAGTATAAATTAGCCTACCCACCAAATTTCATAATTTTTGGAACAATGAAACTCAAGACATGATTTAAACAAATTTGCATGTAATTTAAAACACATTTGAAAGATCTATTTAATTCTCCCAGAAACTAAACATCACATATATATTTGATATTTTTTCTAAATACTACACTTCACCTAGAGTCCAACAAAATTTGGACCACCTCAAATAGATCTATAAAATGGGAGATAAAATTTCTGCAACACAACATATAAATCTGTGAAAAGAATAAAAGGAAAAGTAAAATGGAAACTGAAACCAGTCACAGGGCCAGCCCAATCCACCAGCGTGGCCCAACACGTGCAGCCCGAGCTAGCTCCCACCCAGGCACATCTGACCGGTGGGACCCGCGTGTCGATGACACAAGACAGGGGAAGACGGACGCCGCCGACTCCGGTGAGCTCCAACTCGTCGGTGATGGCTACTCCGACGAAAGCAAGGGTACCACCATGTTCCCCTTGACCTCCCACCCTAGTTGACTCTCGAATCGGGGACACTACCAAGCCCTAGCTATGACGGCCATGGCGGCGGCGGCCCGGTGATGGCGCACGGTGGTGCGGTGGTGAGCTTCGAGCACCAAGTGGTCACCGGAGGTGCGCATTCGCTTCCCAGAGCCAAGGAGGACCTAACGAGATTCCTATTGAGGACCGAGGCAAGGTGGAGGAGCATGGCCGAGTGCAAGCACCGCAGACGGCGGTGCGCCGGTGAGCTCCGAGCGGGGGAAAAGCCGGCAATGCGCCCTTACACTGCTCGGTTGCTCCAAAGGAGGGTTCGACGAGGTTCGGGAGGTGGTGGTGGAGCTGTGGGCGTGGTGTATTGGCCGGTGGTGCGACGGTGAGCGCACACGGTGGCGGCGGAGCGCGCGGCGCCGCAGGCGGCTCGGTTTCTTCCGCTCGGCGAGCACCGGGCGAGAGAGAGAGACAAAGGCGGGAGTGAGGCGGAGGCAGCGTCGTGGCGTTCAAGAAGCCCGCTCGGACCTGACCGGTGGGGCCACGGCCGACGTAAGGTCGCCACCGCGCGCCCACGCGGCGGTCGCGGTCTGAGGCCGGTCGGCCACTTCCCCCCCTGCCCGATCTGAACTGCAACACTGGCAACAACACGTTGCAACATTTGCAACATTGACCACCCCAGAACAGCAGCAGCTTTCAAGCCCTGTAGCTCTAAAACTAGCCCGAATCACGAGATGAGCTAATTAACAAAGTTGTAGCTCATGAAATTATCTACAACTTTGTCAATATGAGCTAAACCTGAATCGACATGTTTTGGGATTTATAGAGCCAGGAACAAAATCTGTTTTTGTGAAACAACAGAAAATCAGCAGCATAGAAAAGTGGAAATTTGGCTGGCTTAGGGACTGAATCATGAACTGAGCTAATTGACAAAGTTGAAGCTTACAATTTTTACTACAACTTTGTTAATATGGACTTGAACTGGTTTTGCTTCTAAGCTGGTGATTCTGAGGGTTCAGTTTACATGACTTCACTAATTAGCATGGAAACAACACTTAGGAGGGCAATTTGGTCATTTTGGTCAACATGAACATTGTTCCACTAATGATCCTAAGTGTAATTAAGGTGTTGTAAGGTATAATTATCTACTCTCTCCTTTTGTTACACCAACTACCTAGTGTCACATGATGTGAACCAAACAAAATTCTAAAACATCCACATTAGTTGCAACAACATAAAATAACATAAGATGATGCATGCTTATGCTTATGCAAATGCAATGCAAGTATGGAGCTAAACACCTGAGGTGTTACAAAATGAAATGTCTATTTTCTATTGAGCCAGAGGCGAGAAAAGGTTGCGAAAGTCCAGAGTGTTTATCTCTGAAAAACTCCAACCGGACGCTGGACCGGACGCGGTCCATGGTGGACCTCCACGTTCGGTCAGTTCAAACCGCAGGCAGAGACGCACGCGTGAAGGTCGCGGACCGGCGCGTCCGGTCCCTCGCAGAACTAGAGCGTCTGGTCATGCACCTAGTGGGCAGCGCGTGTCTCAGTGCCGATCGGACGCGGTGGCGTGTTCGGTCACGTGCGACCGGACACGTCCGATCACGTGAGGAGCTCTCTAGACTCTGATCGGACGCCGGGTGCAGCACGTCTGGTCACGTGTGACCGGACACGTCCGATCGCGTGAGGAGCTCTCTGGTCTCTGACCGGACGTCGGGTGCAGCGCGTCCGATCAAACGGTGTAGCGCGTCTGGTCATGGCAACGGCTCCCTCTGACGCGCACTGCTATTGTTTGTCCTGTAGTGACCGAATGTGTCCGGTCACCCTGACCGGTACATCCGGTCATCACGTTTTTCACTGCGTTGTCTTGTAACGGCTAGTTGCTTACCCCTTCGCTATATATAGATGGTGGCCGGGTTTAGGGGGGCTTACTCTTGACTCTTTGAACAATTGAGACATACTTTGAGCTAGAGAACTTCCCCTCCACTCATCTCCTTGCTTGGTTGCATACTCTAGAGAGATTGAGTGAGCTTCAAGTGTATTGCATTGAGAGTTGCATCTAGTGGCACTTGTTTTTTGAGTTTACTGCGGATTGCTTGTTACTCTTGGGTGTTTCCCGACACCCTAGACGGTTTGGAGCAGCGATGGTGTTGAGCTCATAATTGGAGATTGTTTCAAGCCTCACCAAGCGATTGTGAGGGGTTCTTGAGCCTTCCCTGCGGGAGTTCGCGAATTGGCTACTCTAGTGGAGCTCGTGGCTTGGAAGATCCCCATCTTATGAGTGGATATGCGGCACCCGCTGAGAGTTCAACTCTTGATAGTTGATTAGCTAGCGATCCATCAAGTGGGTGCATCGCCACAACGAGAAGTAGCTTGCCGGGAAGCAAGTGAACCTCGGTAAAAAATCTTGTATCCTCTGATTGCCGAGGATTTCATTTGTGTATGTGATCACGTTGATTGATTGGTACATTGGACATATCTCTTCTCATCAACGTTGGTATATCTATTCAAGCACACTCCTTTACTTATTGTTCTTTGCCTTGTTTAGCTTGAGTAGAATAGCTTATCACTTAGGAGTAATTAGTTTAGAGACTTAGCGTTGTTGGTGTGAATTAGAGATCATAGTCTTGTTTACTAGAATTATATATGTGGCTTGCATAGATTAGTTGTGCTAGTGCTAGAAGAGCTTCGCCATCTTATTTACTAACTTGTTGTTTAATAAAGCTTGTAGAAAATTTAAATAGGCTATTCATCCCTCTCTAGCCATTTGGACCTTACAGGAGGCCTGACTCTGCCACGGTTGGGCGCGGCGCGCGCGCGAGGGCGAGAAGGCAGACGCGCGGAGGGAACATGCCCACTTGCTCAGGTGGGCTAAAGGGAGGCGGGCGGTCGAGTAAGAAAATAAAAACCTTTTTCTTTATATTTTTCAATAAACAGTCCTAAAACTCCCATTTTGAGTAAAAAATAACAGTTGTTTAGAATTTTGAACTCTACAACATTGCTTAAAGGTGCATTTTAAAATTCTAACTAGATTTTAAAATTAAGATTCAAAGTTCATTTTAATTAAAAAAACTCTTTTTTTCTATATTATTTTTAAAAGCAAATTTTGAGAAACTTTTGAATACAAAACTTGCTTCAAATTTCATGCTAAACATTTCTAACTTATCTGCATTACCAACAAACATGTTCATTGCCCTAACAAGTATAATCATGGCATAGTTTTATTTAAATAAGCAAATGCAACATTCATGTATCAGAGTTATGTTACGCATGTTTCAAACCAATGTTTTCTTTATATTTTATGTGATTATGAATGCAAGATGATGCTCATGCTCATGATTTGCAGTGCCTAATGCATGCTTAACACCAGAGGTGTTACATCACCCCTCTTAATAGTATGACTATCTATCCTAAATGTGATCACACCCACTAGGTGTCTTGATCACCAAAACAAAATGGCCCTATCAAATTCACCTTTGCCTTGAGCCCATTTTATTTTTCTCTTTCTTCTTTTTCAAGCCCGAGCTCTTGATCATCACCATGGCCTCCACCATCATGATCTTTACCATTTGCTCCACCACTTGGAATGTGCCACCCTATCTCATGATCACTTAGAGTAAAAGGGTTAGCTCCTAGGGTTTTATCAATTCATCAAAACCAAACTAGAGCTTTTAACCTCACGATCCAAATACTTGTAGAAGATGCTACCATAGTTGGGACTGTCTTGCTTTTAACCTTGAACTCCGATGCTGCCTACACTCGTTGCGCACAATCAAAGGGGGATCTCCGGCCTTAGTCGCTTACCATGTCGATTGACGTTTTGAACCGTAAGCGATATTGTATTATCGCTGCAGGGTTAGAAAACCGATTATCCTCTGCTGGATGCAATTCTAGCAGTGATGGGAGGTTACGACCCAAAAGTGATGGAGGGTTCTGATCCAGCAGTGATTGCCTATTTTGGTGTAGTGAATCCACATTCTGGTAGTGTGTATTAAAAAACGATCACCCAAAAGGTTTTGAATTTGTCACATCAGTAGTACTCCAAATATGTACTCATACAATAGTCGAGATACATACTTGCTTTTGAAAAAATCATATAAAGTGACAAATTTGAGGTGCATGTACACTAGAAGGCAAAATTCGTGTGGAACTTTTATCATTTTTGTATGAATTTCTCTAGTTTAAGTTTACATCTCAATGTTTGTAGTGAGTACATGTTTATATGCACTATGGATGTGTCAAGTTTCAAAAACAATTTGAGCAACCAAAATGCATTTTTCAAATTTTGAATTTCCATCCACCAAAGATGTACTCAGGGCGTGATTGGTTGCTCCAAGGTCAGCGAGCCGGGATGGAGTGCCTGTCCAGGCTCTTCCTAGCCATGATGGGCATGTTTGATTTCTGGCTACTAGCCTGGCTATGGCCAGCTCTAGCCTGATTTTCTTGGTATAACTTCCCCTATTTGATTCACATGTTCCCTTTGAGCCAGGCTGAATTAGGATTATGTTTGATAGGATGTACCAGATGGATACAGTGACCTTGCTTCTAGAATATGGTGATGTTACCTCCCCTCTTCTCTTGTTGGCATTTCAACGAGCAGTTGGTAGGCACTGGCTGGGCCACTAGATGGCGGTGAGGAACACACAAGACCAACACCACCACGACATAGCTTGGAGTCAGCAACGGTGGGATCCATGAATGGGAGGGGGGAACCGCTGACAGAGGCTTGATACTGAGCCTAGGAGCACCACCACCGTCATATGCGTGCCACTCGACCGTGGAGCCTGGGGGCTGGGAGCGCCGACGCCAATTATGGGAGCACCGACGTTGTCACCTAGGAGCCTAGGGGCCATCACTGGCGTCATCTTCTACCTCGTGCGCTCAGAGGCTGTGGTAGAACCGCTCAGAATAGCATGCTTCCGGAGGCACTTGTCTTCCACTTGACACTCAGTACCTCGAAAATGAACTAAATTGAGCAGTTCCGTCGAGCACACCCAATAGGAGAACTCGAAACAATCCACATTTTCATCTAGGATTCAATAATGAGTACAAACTTACAATGCTTAGTCTATTTTATATAACATCGAGTCTTAGAAAATATTTATTACAATACCAGAGTTTAGAGTGTGATAATTAAATAGCGGAAAGGAATAAACATCTAATGGAGCGATACAAGGATCTGTTTGTGCCCACTGGAAGAATCCTCTACACAAGAGCTAGCTTCTCAAGGTGCACCTGCAACAAGGGTAAATAAACCCTGAGTACACAATATACTCGCAAGACTTACCCGACTAGGAAATATATTTTCTGACTCTTAAGGATATGATAGGCAATATGGCTTGCTGGTTTATTTTGTTTTGCGAAAAGCATTACTAATAGTTTGTCCTTAAAATCAAGTTTTATTAGCAATCACTTTACTTATGTTACTATCCGTTCTAGATAAGCACATGTGCTACTTTTAAGCAAGAGTTGAGCAATCAGATTCCTTTCTCCATCTTTTATATTCCAGTTCTTACTATGGTGCTAGATTAAAGCCAAGTCGTACTGTCACGTAGAAATAGCGATTCGTGAATCAATGTAGCCCAGCTGGGTACTTTAAAAAACACACGCCTCGCTTGTACCCCAGGCACAAACAAGACCAACCCATTCTATCCTATCGAGGGGTCAAGGTCCCCATCCAAACTTGGATTCCAAGCCCCCACACTTGAGGCCCAACCTCAATGTGGTGCTTAGACCTCCACCTATCATCGCCTCCAATCAGTCGGTCCAGAAAGAGCCGGAATCCATGACAAGTGAGTAACAAGTCTTCCCGCTTCCATAAGCAAGTATATGCTCGAGATAATCTCGAGATAATAAATCTATGACCTGACTAGAATCCACAGCAACAGATGGTCCTCGATCGACATGGACAGGGAAAACAGTGCAACCAAGCCATGCCCCATGGCCACAGAACATAATTTATTACACCCACCAATACACATACCATATCCCTGCCCGGTCACCAATTTTCCTTTCCATCATGTTATCATGAGAGTTACAATAATAATGGGCACCTATTGTGAGTAACAACAGGTTACTCGTGCTACCGATAAACCTAAGCAAAGCATTACGCGAACTTACACTAGTAAGACTTGTAGGTATATATATATATATATATATATATATATATATATATATATATATATATATATATATATATATATATATGTGTGTGTGTGTGTGTGTGTGTGTGTGTGTGTGTGTGTGTGTGTGTGTGTGTGTGGTTTTCATATAATTCCTGCAATGTAAATGCATAATAAATATAATATATAGTGATTAGCAAAATAAAGGTCATGCACCGGGGCTTGCCTTGGGTAGGCGCAGCGTTAGCGGTGTCAGTCATGGGTAGCTCTGGAAACTCCTCCTGTACGAGTACCTCCTCCTCGTGCTCTTTGATCACCTCGTCGTACTCCTGCTCATCGGGGATCACGTACTCCACCAACTCGTTCTCTATATGCATGCGATAATGATGCAATCATTTAGTATTTAAGCAACATCAACTCTTAAAATAGGACACACATGTTAAGCTACTTAGCTAGCTCTAATGACTAAGACAGAAAACTACCATCATCTTCTTCGAGCAAAGCTCAAGTTCACCATGCAAGTGCTTAAGTTTATATATCAATATTATATGTTTATTCAGGTTAAGTTTTAGTGGATATTTAGCTACCCTAGCAATAGTCTACTCTGGGGTAGCAAAATTTACAGCAATCACAAAATAACGCCATGAAGCTACCATAAAAAATTTAGAGTTAAAGCAATCATAATTTTGCCACAATAATTCCTACAAGTTTTAACTTAACAATATTAAGTACTTTCAATCATTGTAATATATCTCAGCATCAACATAGATATATATAAACCAATCATACTACGAGATAGACAACATTTTTATGAACTCAACAAAATTTATTTCACAATTTTTAGGCATCTACATGATTTGATATAATTTACCAAAGATCGGCTCAAAACTAATTTCGAAAAGCATTTGCTAATTCTCTGGAAAAAAGAAAAACTAATTCCTTGCACAGCCCATTCGCTCGGCCCACTCGCGAGCAGCGCACGTGTCCCGCAGGCATGGCCCACGCAACGTAGGTCGGCCCATGACGGGAGAGACCCCGCGCGCTTGACGCTTTCACAAAAACGACCCTAGATTCTAAACGAAATACCCCGTGGTCCATGATACTATTCCCACAGTCAGTGCTTATGCACAAAGACCCTCGCCCTATTTCGTCTTCACACCCATCCAGTCCTCGACGCCCCCGCGCTCGTCGGAGCTGCAAGCGGTGGCACTGGGTGGCTACGCCGGCCACCTGAGGCGCGCACAGACCTGACCAACGAGCCGAACCTAGCCTATGACCTAAACACCTACGCTAAGCGGTGGTGAGGGGGCAGCGAGACACGCAGAAGCGTGTGGCCACGGTGCGCGGCCGCCCGTTACGGTGGCGTAGCCGTTTCAACGAGCTGGTGCCAGCTAGAGGCCAACCGATTTGCGCAAGAGCACCAATACCTTACCATGAACTCGGCGGTTACAGGGGTTGGAGTGGGAAAGGCTGGCGGCAAGCTGGCCACGTGCACGCGGCGATCTCGGGGACAAACCGCGGCGGGCGGCACGGCCGCGTCAGCGGTGCTGGGACAGCGGTGGCGGCTCAGCTGGGGCACGCACGGCGAAGGGGAGGTTGCTACGAAGCTATTGGTGCAGTCAAAGGCAAGCGAGCGGCTCTGGAGAGGGGGCAACTGTCCACATGGCCAATCTCAGCCTTAACAGCACCGGCGGCGAGGAAACACCAAAATCGACGCTTGGGCGTATGTGGATCAAGGCGAGATGGGGTCGGGGAGCTAGCGCACCTACTGGCGATGACGCGGTCGTGAAGAATCGGCTCACGATGATCTCTCACTAGTGAAATGCGGACGAGTGGCGCCGGACAGAAACGACAAAGGGAGAAGGACAAGGGAAGGAAGTCAGGCAGGACTGTGCTTGGCACGACGCTCATCAAGACGGGGCACAGGTCGTAGGCGGACACGACGTTGAGGCGACGACTCCGTGCAGCAAGCCAAGCCTACACACGTGCGGTTGGAAGTAATGGCAGCAGCGGCGGTGCAGAGCTAGGCAGGGGGGCAGCGGCAGCTGCGGTAGCCAGGGCACTGGGCCCACGGCATGGCCAGCAGGTGACCCATGGCCCATTGTGGCCAGCCACGCCAAGCCACAGCCAGGCCAGGGACAGGCCCGACCGACCGACTCTGGCAACGCGCGCGTGCGGGCGTGCGGCCAGGTACGCGATGCCGAGCCCTCTTGTATGGTAACCGTGCACTCCCGGCCAACAGCCTGAGACAGTGTGCGTGCACATAGTTTAAAGCACGTGTAAAAACTAAGCTAGCTCGATTTGGGTTCAACTGCCTTGACCAAGCCCAAGAGGATTGTAACAGCCCTAAAATGGGTAAGTGGGTCCAATTCGCGGAATGGGCTAATGGTACTGTAGATCGGGCAGCGGGCCAGAGGCTGTAGCTGCGGGTTACTGTACATCCGGACTCCTGATACTGTAACAGCGGGAGTACTGCAGATCGGACACTGTAGCAGGCTATCACTGTAGTGCCGAATTGGGCCAGGCCAAATTCGGTTTACTGCAGCGCAGGTACTGTTCACTGGTTGCTGTAGCATCACAAAACACTGTGTGACAGGTGTTCGATAGCATACTGTAAATCATGAGGGAGTTTGACCGACTTAAATACCAGGGCCAGCGACACGTAGTAACCTTCAGTTAACTGTTTTGAGCGAAGCGAGGACGAAAGCTCAAGCGAGTTGTTATGCAGGTGGGACCACTTGTAAGGTCCTAGATGGCTAGAGGGGGGGTGAATAGCCTATAAAAATTCTACACAAGCCACTAAGCAAACTTGTTAGAATAACAAACGGCGTAAAGCGTGTTTTGCTTAGCCAAGGGTTGTGATGCAAGCCTCCTATCCACAAGTCTAGTAGATTATGATCTCTAGTTCACACAAGAGCTATGTCACTATTTATACACTAGTGAGCAAGCTAACAACTACTAGTAAAGGCTACTACTAGAGCTACACAAGATAATCTAGTAAAAGTAAATGCAAGAGATAGGATTGTGTATCTTATACCAACGGTGGAGTGAAGATGTTGCCAATCACCAAGATGAAATACAATCAATCAATATCGACAACAACACAATATGGAGACCAATCACCGGGAGACAAGAGACACAATATTTTTGTTCACCCGGTGTTCACTTGTGCACCGACAAGCTACGTCACCGGTTGTGTCGACCAACACTTAGATGGTTCCTCGGTGTGACCCTCAAGTCACTTGCCCCTCAAGGCACGCCCCGCAAAGCACCGCAAGACTCCACTCTCAAGTGAGGTAACTCAATGACACGCGCAATGTAATAGAGTTGCTTTTGGCGTCCCGCCGAGGAAAGCACAAGAACCTCTCACAAACAACCGGAGGTGGCCAAGAACAATCACCTTCTCTTGGCAACGCCTCCAACAATCTCCAAGCCGGCTAGGAGCGGTACTCTCCAAGAGTAACAAGAAATCCACCGGCTAAACCACCCACAAGTGCCACTAGATGCCCTCAAGCTATGCAATGCACTTTGGGATTACTCAATCTCACTTATGATTTGCAATCACTCAAGAGAGATGAGTGGGAGGAGATGCTCTAGCTCAAAGGATGTACAAGAATGTTAGAAATCACTAGCTGCCTCCCCAAGGGCCGGCCAACGAGTATTTATAAGCCTCCCATCCAAATAGAGCCGTTGCAACTCCACTGACCGTTTTTTTCGGGACGACCGGACGCGCCGGTCGAAACTGACCGGACGCGCTCAACCGCGTCCGGTCCTCCAACGGTCACTGCGTCAATGGTCAAATCCCATGACCGGACGCGCCTCTCAACAGACCGGACGCGCCGGTCGCTCAGCACCGCACGTGCGAAGCAACGACCGGACGCGCTGGTCGCAACGACCGGACGCGCCGGTCCCGATGACCGGACGCGCCTGTCGAACGACCGGACGCGCCGATCCGCACAGCACCCGCGCCCGCGAAACAACGACCGGACGCGCTCCTCGCAACGACCGGACGCGACAGTGCCCGCGTCCGGTGTGAGTCCAGTAAGCTCCTTCAACGATCGGACGCGTCCGATCATGTGTGACCGGACGCGCCTCGCGTCCGATCATCCTCGTGAACCGCAGTTCCCTCTGGGCGACTGACCGGACGCGCCGGTCCCGCGAGTGACCGGACGCGCCGGTTGCAAACCCTAGCCCGCGCGCCCGAAACCGCGCTGTACTGACCGGACGCGTCCGGTCATACCATGACCGCGTCCGGTGTAGCGTCCGGTCACCTCAGTGACCCCGTTCGCCTCCGTTTCTTTTCCGACTTTCGGCGTAGTGGAAAATAGGCATTTCATTTCCCCGAAATCGCCTGAATCCCGCGCTCGCACGCTCGGCGGGAGGGAGAGAGGAACCCAAACCCCTCTCTACCCGCAAACCACAGCGCGACCAACGCCACCTTTGCAAATGTGCCAACACCAACAAGTGTACATCTCCATGTGCTTGTGTGTTAGCATTTTCTCAATCATTTTCAAAGGTTTTCCAATTAGCTCACTAGGCCCTACATGCAATGCACTTCATGAATTCACCTAGTGGCACCCGTGCATCGAATAACCGATAAGACTTCCCCTCTTAATAGTTCGGCTATCGATCCTAAACCACTCACACCCTCTATGGTGTCTTGAGTGTAAAACAAAATGGCCCTATGGTTATACCTTTGCCTTGAGCCCATTTTATTTCTCCAAATGATATGATCCACTTCATATCATCACATGACCGTCTCGATCCATCGACCTTGACTTCACTTGCTCTTCACCGTTGCATTGGTCCGTCGGCGCCAAGTCTTGCTCAAGCTTCACCATCGCATGGTCCCTCGCTTCGAAGCCTCGACTTGCCCTTCACCCTCACAACCGGTCCATCGAGCCAAGCCTCACTTGGTCTTCACCATCTTGGTCATATGAGTCAATGTCATGTCTCATATTCAATGACCACCTTTATCTAAAACATCCACTTAGATACAAAGGTTAGTCCTAGGTTTCATCAATTAGCCAAAACCAAACTAGGGACTTTCACCACTCCTCAACAGAGTAGGCCTGGGCTGTGTATGCCGGGACTGGATGTTACAAGGGTACATCAAACTATCCCTCCGAGCTAAAACGCGATACTAATTATTAACAAATTTTTACAGAATTTATTCCCCAATATTGCATTGTCATGCTATTTTCAAGGTTGAAAATTATTCTAAGTCTAGGGCTGAGTTAGGTTCCAAGCTCAATTTGTAACCTACTAGAAATATTAGCTCACATTACTATTTTGCTAAAAAAAGTTGCATTGCCATCTACGAAGTGCGTACTTCCAACTTTATTAATATGTCATATATACGTTCTATAACATTTTTGTTCGTGAAAATTTGGTTTTTTACCTTACTTGCTATAAAATGCAACATGGGACTACTTTTCGTTTTAATATTTTATTGATTATTTTGGGTTACAAGATTTTATCTACACAATTGATCACATGCAATAACACATCAACATGATGCTTATGAATGATTTAGTGAGTTGTTTTACGTGGTAACACCAAAGGTGTTACAGAGGCTCGGCGCCACTGGTGGACGCAGAGAGGCAGCAAGGTCCTCGCCGTCGTCCTCTGCTGCTGCAGCGGCAGCCACGGCGCCCACGCTCACCAGGAATGGGCGAGCAGCCACGGACGCGGCCACGGCGGCGGTCGCGACGCGTGAGCACCTCTTCGACAAGATGGCGCGCGAGTGCAAGGGCGTGCTCCTCAACTTCGAGGACGCCGCCGGGAAGGTGTGGAGCCAGTCTGTGAAGGAGAAGGGGCTCCACGCCAGGGACACCATCGGCTTCCACCGCTCCGCTGGCACGCGGCAATGCGATTGGAGTTGCGGCGGCGGCGGCGAACGCAAATGGCTTGCGGAGGTGTGCGCGGCTGCAGGAGGTGACCGGAGGTGACCCGAGCACGCGCTCCAGCACTCAAGTGAGCCGCTTACGCGCTTGAGCGAGCTGGGCCTCCAGAAAACGGACCTTCATCTCGTTTCCTGGGAGCCAAGAGAGAGAGAGAGGGGAATTTGCACGCCGTGGGCCGGGCGAAAACTGGGCCAAGTGAATCAAACAGCGAGAGTTGCAGCTAGAGGGCGCCGGGACACCCCTGGGCTCCATATCAAACAGGCCCGATGAGAATATGCACTTTGCTATTTTTTTTGTTGTCTTTGTTGTTGGTCTAGTACGATACAAGATCATGTTTGGTTGCATGCATACATCAGAGTTTTGGGTGTTTGACACATGGGCTCCTGCACATGCGTGAATCAAGCCATCCCAGTTTATAAGGGAAGACCAAATCGAGATGCCCGAGGCGTGTGTGATGAAGGGGGAAAGGAATAGAAGAAAACAGGCAAATGGTGCGAGGCAGGGAATCAAACCAGGCCAAAGTGCACGAAACTGTGCCAGATGGACTTTCGGATGCCACCAGCAGGGCACCCAATCACGCCCTGTTTCCACTTTCCGATACATATTTTGCCTATCCATAAAGTACTACAAATCTATAATCAGGGTGTTTTCCTAACCTTTAGAACAACATGATTTACCTAGTTTTCCGACACACAATGCAAGGAGCAAGGAGGCATGGACTAGTATGGTTGGTCAATTCAATTCAAGGTTTGCTTTAGCCTCCACCGTTGCTCAAGTAAAACAAAAGGAAGTAACAGTATCGGATTATAAAGGATTTGAGAGAAGAAAGTGGTTTTGGCTGGGATTCCAGTAGGATGATGGTGACAGCACCAGAGAGTGTTTGGAAGGGACTAGGGAAACGTAGAAACAAAGACGCTCTTCTTCGATGGCGAGATAAATCATTTCCATAATTCGATGACTTATACTCTTTATATATATGATGGTGAGTTTCAGTTCATGGACCTTGCTCTCTATATTTATCTATACACATTGTTGTACTTATAATTTAAAAAAATATATATTGCGTACATAATTTATGCAGGTCGTTATGTTGAAGGAAGAAGTTGCCATGGAATGGACCATGCGAGCAAGGCAAAAGTATGTTCAGAAATTCCTGCATTGCATTCACTGCCACTGCAATGTACCTGATGCTGATGGTGTATCAGCCTTGCATTTTGATGTCGAGGGGACTAGGGATGATACTCTAATTGGTTTGGTGATGATGAGTTCAGTCCTTCATCAAGTAAAAGACTCTACTTTTAATGCATCACCAGAAGAAGCACATCCACTAAATTCCTCAAATTTAGAGACATTTGTTCCAGAGCAGTTCCTAGAAACTCAACGTCACACTTCCTGGCCATCTAGCATTTCAACTCCAGAGTCGGTTGATGCTAGGCGAGCAAAAAAACAGAAAAACAGCTAGACTAAAATCACTAAATCAACTAATGAATTCCAGGAGAGGTACCTAATGCTCAAAAAGGAAGATATTGAGCGATTTGCGACTATAGAAGAGAATAAAATGGAAGATCCTTACAGCATCAAGCAGTATGTTACAGCTCTCGAGGGATTGCCTGATCTACAAATAGAAGAGATGATAAAGCCAGCGGACATGGATGTATGGTGTGTTTACTCTCCAAAGGTATGCAGAAATGAGAAATGGCTAGAAAGAGGCAAGCAAGCAGCAGCTAGTAGAGAGTAGAGTGTACTTACAAACTGATTTTTCAATCAAGCAGCGGCTACGAAGAGTTAGACAAGCCCAAAAATTTCATTCCTGTGTTTTGGGATACTATGGTTTCCCACCTTTAGTTTCGGTGTTTTCTTCCGCTGGTCTTACCGGTAATGCTCTGTGTAGCCGTGTAGAGCGTCTATTTGTCCGGACGCCTCTTCCTGCGTCTGTGGACCGTCTCAATAGGCATGCCCTCTTCACAGCTTCTCCATGTAAAAAAATTGGACGCATTCCTCTTCCTCCTCGCCTATTGCGGCGTTCTCCACCACATCATTCGATCGTCGTGTCCGATTCCACCGCGCTGCCCTTTCGCCGCTCGCCTTCTCTAGCGGGCCCGCTCGCTGCGTGCAGCGCAACCACTCACCGTGGGCAGCGCAGCCGCCTCCACAAGGGGGCACTTCGCCGCGGGGGACCGCACCCGCTCGCCCTATCGTTGCGGGCCGCGCAGCCGCTTGCCACGGGCACTGCACCCGCCGCCCGCTACTATCCCCACGCGCAACTCCGTGGCATCGAGCACCGCGTCAATGAGCCTCCATTCATTCATTCAAGCAGCAAGTAGATGTTGCGCTGAAAGCGCATGTTGCAAGCGTATGTTTCAAGTGTTTTAGATGTTTTAAAAGTATATTGCAAGTGTTTCATATGGATGTTGCAAAAATAGATCCGGATGTTGCATATGTGTATGTTGCAAGCGTCGGTTCCTAATATATTTCATCTGTTTTCAGACGTATGCCGTTGAGCATCTCCAAGAGTTTGGCATATAGGTTTGACATCCTAAAATTTTTGGTAAAATGAGAAAAATATTTCTCCAATAGTTTGGTATCTGGGTTTGGTATCTTTGACAAGTTGACAAATCTCGGTCAATTGCGCGCATATATGCACGCGCGCACCGGCCGCGCATCGTAGTTTTCTCGTGCTTAGCGGGGTTCTTCGTTCGCTTAACGAGGCTCTTCGTTCGCTTAGCGGGTCTTTTCGTTTCGTTAGCGGGTTTTTAGAAACAAAATTTGTCAAACTGTTGGAGATGAGATCTTTTTTTCTCCCTATATTATTTTGGGAGTTGGCCAACAACGAGATTTGGAAACAAAATTTGCCAAACTGTTGGAGATGCTCTAAGTGTTTTTATTTTGTTGTTGCATATGTTTGCAGTGACTTTAAAGTGTTTTTCAAGTGTTTCAGCAGTTCTGGATGTATATTGTAAAAATAAATCTAGTGTTGCAGATATTGCCATGGGACCTATCTGCCATAGTCGCCCGCTGCAGCTGTTGGAGCTCCGTCGAGCAGGCGCAGACGGTCCGCGTGCATGCGCGTGTGAAACGGAGGGGCGCAAGCGGTTCCGCGTGTGGTAGAACGGCGAGGGCGACGTCCGGAAGGTGCGAGCCAAGGTGCAACAATCCCCCTATTTTACATTCTTGTGCCCAAAGTGTTTGAGTATTATCAAAGTGACTGAGAGCGGGGAGCTCTGTCCGTGGAACACGGCATAAATGCCGATTAAATCATACACTTGTTTAATCGCAATCATATTCATCCTGATCAGTGATCACGGTCGGATGAAAAAGAGGTTTTCTCGTTTCAAAAAAAGAAAAAAGAGAAAAAAAAAAGGTTTTCTGACTCCTGGGCCACACGTCTCAGTGTCGGTAAACATGGACGGAATCACGGGAGAACGCGTTAACAGCGTCGAGTCTAAGGGCCACCAACCAGCGAACCAGCAGACCGAAACAGACGGCCCGACGTCTCCGTGTCCACTCCGTCACTGGTTCCTTCTCGGGAGCTCCGCTCCTCCGTCTCTACGGCTGGCCGGCTCGCCTTCCGTTCCGCGTTCGCGTTGGACTCTTGCGCTGGCGGGCTCCTAGAAATTTCCTAGACGGACTTCTCTCGCACGGAACGGAACCGCCACGTGCCCACGGTACGGTGATTCCTTCTCCACCAACATAAATAGCCACCCCTCCTCCTCTTTCCCCAATCTCATCTCCCCTGTGTTGTTCGGAGCACCCATCCCCCATCGCAAATCCCAATCGATCTTCTTCTCGTGAGCCTCGTCAATCCATCCCCCGCTTCAAGGTACGGCGATTCTCCTCCCCCTCTCATCTTTGCTGTGCGTAGTAATCCCCTTCTCATCCAGATTGGCGAGTTTCTGTGAATAGATGCTTCTCATCTAGATTGCGAGTTTCTGTTCGTAGATGGCTGGCTTCTACGCGGTTCCTAGGATCGTTCTCATGATTTCTTTGGCTGCTGCGTAGGGATAGATCTGGTCGTGCTTTTCTTAATTCTTGGTGCAGATTTTGTGATCTGGTTCTATGGTCCTAGTCTCCTAGATAGGTTTGTGCTCATGATTTGTCTGTTTGATGACTTTGTCCTAAGTCAGGCTGAGTTGTAGCTTTTGATTAGGGTAGAATAGCTCCTCTCAAATAGCTGCTGGTCTTATTATTAGATTTGACCTGGTTCTATTGGTACTAGTTAGGTTCGTGCGCATGATTTGTCTGATTGACTTTGTCCTAAGTCTGGTTGAGTTGTAGCTTTAGATTACGGTAGAATAGCTCCTCTCAAATAGCTGCTGCTTATTATTAGATTTGTACCTGCATGTCACCAAGTATGTCTATAGTTATGGTTGATGGATGAAGATGTGCTTCAACAGTACTCGTTCAGGCTGTAGCTTTTTCATGAGCGTTATTATCATGGTGATTTGTTTGATATTCATGCCTAGATAGATGAATATATACTGCTACTGATGGTTATCTATCCACTTCATGCTCATGTATGCTGTTGTTACTTATTTTGATTTACTTGGATGGTGGCATGCTGCTTCTATTTGCTGGTTCTGTAGTACCTATATGATTAACCTGCATATCTGTTTGTTGTTGACTGTTCCTCCTCCACGGTCTACTGCTGTATACTTATCTTGCTTGTTTTTTGTTCTACAGATGCAGATCTTTGTCAAGACTCTCACCGGCAAGACCATCACCCTTGAGGTGGAGTCTTCTGACACAATCGACAACGTCAAAGCCAAGATCCAGGACAAGGAGGGCATCCCCCCAGACCAGCAGCGGCTCATCTTCGCCGGCAAGCAGCTTGAGGACGGGCGCACGCTTGCTGACTACAATATCCAGAAGGAGAGCACCCTCCACCTGGTGCTCCGCCTCAGGGGAGGCATGCAGATCTTCGTCAAGACGCTCACCGGCAAGACGATCACCCTTGAGGTGGAGTCCTCGGACACCATCGACAATGTCAAGGCCAAGATCCAGGACAAGGAAGGCATCCCCCCGGACCAGCAGAGGCTTATCTTCGCTGGCAAGCAGCTTGAGGATGGCCGCACGCTCGCCGACTACAACATCCAGAAGGAGAGCACCCTCCACTTGGTGCTCCGCCTGAGGGGAGGCATGCAGATTTTTGTGAAGACTTTGACCGGCAAGACCATTACCCTTGAGGTGGAGTCCTCAGACACCATAGACAACGTCAAGGCCAAGATCCAGGACAAGGAGGGCATTCCCCCGGACCAGCAGCGTCTGATCTTTGCCGGCAAGCAGCTGGAGGATGGCAGGACCCTCGCTGACTACAACATTCAGAAGGAATCCACCCTTCACCTTGTCCTCCGCCTCAGGGGAGGCATGCAGATTTTCGTGAAGACCCTCACCGGCAAGACCATCACCCTTGAGGTGGAGTCCTCGGACACCATTGACAATGTGAAGGCCAAGATCCAGGACAAGGAGGGCATTCCCCCAGACCAGCAGCGTCTGATCTTCGCCGGCAAGCAGCTGGAGGATGGGCGCACTCTCGCTGACTACAACATCCAGAAGGAGAGCACCCTCCACCTGGTGCTCCGTCTCCGCGGTGGTCAGTAGGGCTTTGGTCGTCGAAGCTGCTGCTGTGTACCTGGGTTGGCTTTGTGCCTCTGGTCTCTGCCATGGAGGGTGTCCTCTTTTAATTATCCGTGGTTTGTCTTGTAATTCAGTTTAGTTTCGTGGACGTGTTGTGTCCCAAGTGTTTTACCATGAACAGTTGTTGGTGCAGCAGTATGCGGCTTTATCATGAATAAGTGATGTTTGAACTTAAAAATCTGCGTGCTCAGTTTTGTTTGCATTTTTTGTGGTTTTCTATTATGTTAAGTGAATGTTGCCTGAGATTTTTCGCTAAAGGTTCACCACAGGTTCTGGCAATAGATTTCCAGTTTTGATTGAATGCTTCAATGCTTGCAAGAGTTTTAAGGTTTAGGATGACTGTATCGTCGAAAGAGTTTCAGGTTCGAATGTAGAGCACTTCACATCCAGGTTTTTTTACTGTATGTTTGTAAGTTATGGTTCACAAAATTTTAACTTCGACGACGATTTCAGAAAAAAGATTTTCAAGTTTACAAGTTCAAATAAAATTCACTTATGAAGGATTTAATATGCTAAAATATTTTATGTAGACTAGAAGTTGCACGGAGTCACAAATTGCCCTCCGTTGTATCGGGTCGATGAATTTTTTTCCAACATGTGGCTTGCAGCTTAGATAAGAATATTAAAAAAAATGTAAGAATCTAATTCCGCACAAAATATAAATCCTACTATTTATAATTATTCATTTTACAAGTTTAAGCTGAATTGATCATAGAAAATAATAAAAAGGTATAAACAATTTTGTATTGTAACCTAAACTATTTACAAATCCATTCGGTTCTCTTTTCTGTGTCTGACCCAGCATCTGTTTTTTTTTATTTTACTTTTTCTGATTTATATTATTTTATTCAGTCAAAGTGACCAAACTAAAATTGATAAATTTGAAAATGTAACACCCAAATTTTAGGAGTAATAAATTTTAAATAATCTAGAGAAAGGGAATTAAAATTTTAAAATTATTTGGTGTTGCATTCATGCTGTTGCATTTATTTTATTTTGTGGTGTGGATATATTTGTTTTATTTTGAATTGGTTTGAAGAATTTTATTTGGAATAGTTTGAAAACAAGTAAATAGAGAAAAGAAAGAAAGAAAAAAACAGTTTACCTTTTTCCCTGGCAGCCCGATGGCCCGACGGCCTGCTCTCACGCGCTGGCGCCTGGGCCGCTCCGCGTGGGCCGATCAGCTGACGAGCAGCCCAGTCCGGCCCAGAGCCGCGGCAGCCGCGCCTCTCCCTCCTTTCTTCCGGTGACAACTGGGTCCAGCAGCCGAGCCAGCAGCCGAGCCAGCGGCAGCACCTTCCCTCTCTTCTCGGTCGCTGACTGGTGGGGTCGGCTTGTCAGCGCCCTCTTCTTTCTCCGGTTCGTGACCGAGGCGGACTCTATCACCGATGGGATTCGATTTCCTCCGTTTCAAAGTCTTACCGCAAGCCGTGTATGCCTATAAGATCGTGATGACCCCCGCGTTCCGTTTTTCTTTTCACGTGTTGCCTTAGGTCATAGCTTCGTTGTAGGAAGGTGGGTTTGGATCTCGTCGGGTTGAAGTCAAGGCCGCCGCGGTTGAGCTCAACGGTAGCTGCCTCCTTGCTATCAAACGTCGTGCGGGTGCCTTTGTCTTGAGGTGAAGTGCACATAGTAGCTTTATTTTCTTCCTTTTTGTTCTAAGAGTTCATACTTGCACGTCGAGATTTCACAGGGGGGAAGATTTCCGCCTATTCGGGTAGAGCTTCACCGACGAGTTCTTTCGGCCTAAGACAAGACCCTAGGTGAGTTCGAGAGAAGGTTCTTTTTCGTTTGGGACAGTTCGTGGGTCGATTGGTGGTCTGAGTCGCGAGTTTGGCTGTCTCCGGCGAGGTGGCGTGGGCGGTAATGGTGGCCGGCGGCCGGCGTTGGAAGAGATGGCCGGGATTCTATTTTTTTTTTATTTTTTTCTCTTGGATCGAATAGTGGCCGTCCGATCGTGAATCAACGATCAAGATTAGAACATACCGGTTCGCATGGTAAATTTCTTAAAGAGACCCTAGGCTTTTTAGTAATCAACTCGCGGTCCTTAGCGTATTGTCTAAAATATGTTTTCTTGCTTTGAAAGCGTATTTTCTCTCGGGTTAAATCAAAAATACGTTTTTAGGTAATTACAGTTTTGCCACTAGAATTGTTTTGGTCATAAAAACTTCGTTTTAACTCCGATTTGATCCGTTCAAGTTGCGTTAGGTTCGTATTTGCGAGCTCTACATGTTAGTGTAGTTGTACAGTCAGTTTTGATAATTTATTTTTCGAGGTTATAATTAAGTATTTATTTATCTATAGGGAATCTTAGAAAATACATAACTTTCACGTTTTAACTCCGAATTTGGTGATTTTTGCGTCTGTGTGATCATAGAAACATGTAGAAGAGTTTTATAAACTTTTATTACTGTTTTGCTACTGTTGGTGTACTGTTCTAATTATATCTCTTTGTTTGCTTCGTGTATGTTTGATTGGATGCATGTATGTTGTTGATTGATGATCGAATATAGAAGGTGAGCAGTATCTGGACGATTCGGAGTATTACTTTGAACCAAGTCAGCAGTATCACTTGGAAAGCTTTGATCAAGGCAAGTATAACACAGGACTATCCTTGTTACCTATACATTAAATTGTCATACATATGCATGTGCTTACCTTGACAGCCTTAGAGATTATAACTTAGTGATTGTTATCTTGATTCCTTGTCAACCTTAGGAATGCATATGGGTAGCTATTGCTAGTGCTTAATCTAAGAACAATGATCTTGTAATTTGATTAATGGATTAAGCAATCAACTATTAAGATGATTTTATTACTGTTGAAAGGGGGCTAGAGCATGTGTATTATTTTGATGCTCTGGTTTCTCTCCATAAGGACTTATCTGTAAGTGATAACCGGGATATACAGTACAGCTGTGAGGGCTATATGGCTCTGGCTTTAGTTGTTCAAGAGACCTTTTCTAGCTTGTTAGAGGTTACCTTAAATGACGTAAGAATGGCTTGCCACGTTGGGTGTAGTGCGAGCCCCTGGCCTAGTGTGTATAGGCTGCGGTTGTTGTGCCACAGGGAAGGGGGGTTCTACATCTGCCTGCCGAGTGAATCTAATGGCCCTAACTTGTTAGACGAACTTTTGAGTGGCTTTATATGGTTCTCGGGTGTTTGTGCTTGATCTCCCCACTCATTTGGAAATTATGACTCACAGTGAAAGTGTACACCTCTGCGCAGAGTTAAAAACTGGTATACTAGCCGTGCTCACGGATACGAGCGGCCTTGGGGATTCTTATGGAATAGTTGATCATAACTGTTATATCATGTTTAATTATTGTTGATTTATAATTTGCTCATGTTAATGCTATTCATTATCCTTATTACAACTGATCATTGGTTCTTTAATGGGAAGTGGTTTATCTTGATGCTACTCAATTGCTAATATATGATTAAAAGCTAAACGCAGTTAAACAGTGTCTAGCCTTTTTGAGCCTCATGAACCCTGTGTTATATTTGTGGAGTTCGACATGAACTCACTCTTGCTATTTCCACCATAACAGATGAAGATATTGAGTAAGATTATCAGAATGAGTACTAGTCTTGGTGTCAACCAGTCAACCGTGTCCCTGTGTGAAGTTTCCGCTGAAGAATTACTATTAGTTATTATTACCTATCGTTCAAGACTATGTCTTAAATACTTATTCGTTATGTAATAAGCACTGTGATGATACTTTGTAATTTGTCAACTTATGTGTGCGACTGTTTCCTGGGGCGCACATGAGTCTTTTATGCATCCTATTTTTGTCCTTAAAAATGGGTGTGACAGATTGGTATCAGAGCCATGTTGACTGTAGGACACGAGCCTAGTTAGAATGGTCGTTAATAGCCTTCATATTTCACTTAATTCATGCTTCCTCTTTTCACCTTGTTAATTACTAAAGTTTTATGCTTCCTCTACTTTATTCTATTGTGAAAATACATTGATTCTATCTAACCTATGTCTAAATCTTATAGATGCCTCCTCATCCCCGTTTGTCAGCTGCACAGTACGTTGCCCGTTTCGAACCTCAGGAGCAGTATGAAGATGGTGATCAAGAGCTATCTGATGCTGAATCAAGAGTTGGTGATACACCAATGGAGGATGTAGTTATGGGGTGGACTACGAAGCTTCATATCCTGGTTCCTAAAGCTGATGCTTTCTTCCATGACATGTTGACAAGAACCTTGGACAACTACTACTACGACTGGGAAGCTACGCTGGAGTATCATAGTGCAGAGTATAGTCATCCATGGATGGATTCCTCTTGGGAAACGGAGTTATGGGTTAAGAAAATGGATCCTATCACTAAGGAGCCTAAGGTGGAGTCAAAGTTCATCACTAGAGTGAGCCGGGCAACCGTGGAGACAAGCATGGAGGATGTCGCTTTCAATGCATTTGTTTACTACCATGGCCTACGCTCGGACAAGACGTTAAAGGGTGCACTCCGGCATTTTCCTTGTTTCTTACATGACAAGGGTATTTGGACCGTGCCGCCTGCAGATGATTCCTCCTTGACTTTACAAGCTACGGTGGGATTAGCTCGTGAATTGGCTCTCCATGAGGTGGATTTGAAGGATGAGTTGCTGAAGGAAAAAGAACTTAAGGAGCAAGCTTATAAGGAGATTGATCAATTAAGGGCGGAGTTAGGTCGTCCTAAGATTTATGAGAAGCTTAATTAGACAATAGAAAAAAATCCCTATGTAATAGGAACGATAGTAGTTGCGAGTTAATTTTAAGTTTGGTTTGTTTTAAGAATTAGTTTGTGGTGTGAACAATTGTGTGATTGATGGATTGTTATTATGATAATGTGTGATTTGGATCTTTGTAATGTGTGCTGGAGTTTTGTAGACATGCCTACAAGTTTCATGGTTAAGAATATTAAGTTTGATCAAAATATATTAGTTGAATATGAGGTTAACTTAGTTCTGTCCTTTGCTGATTTTTGGATCAGTCTGGGATGGTTTAGAAATAACTTAAAATCCGTTCATGAGAAATTTAAGAAATTTTACTGGGAATAATTAGACTTCTGTATCTTTCCAACCCCGCAAGAATCACCTTATTATCTATTATGAGCTAAGAGATATACCTGTTCCAAGTTGGAGTTACTGCACAGTCTGGAATTCTGAAATAGTTTCGGTTAAGTTCAGTTTTTGGCCAATTTATTGACAGAATCAGAAAAAGTGTTGTGAATAAAAGTTGTAGATAATTTTGTAAGCTTTCCAACCATGTAAAGATCATCTCAATTGGACGTCTGTAGCTCGAGATATGACAATTTTACTGAGTTGCTGAAATTGGAGTTCGCCCAGAAAAATCAGATTTTGCTTATCTATTGAATACATCATCTCGGATCGTACTGAATTTCAATTTCTGTGTTTTTGGAAACAGATGTCAGGCAGAGGACGTGGCAGAGGTCGTGGAGGTGCTAACCTACCCATTACTATGGAGGAACTCATGCAAACTCAGAACCAGATGATGCAGATGTTTATGCAGCACATGCAGAACAATCCCCCTGCAGGAGGATCACCACCTGTGCAAGTGAGGGATAAGCGTGGAGAATTTTTGAAAGGACGCCCTCCAGTGTTTTCTCATGCTGCTGATCCTTTAGAGGCAGATGATTGGGTGAGGGCAGTGGAGAAACAGCTGAATATAGCCCAATGCAATGATATGGAGAAGGTGTTATATGCATCTGGTCAGTTACAGGGGACAGCTCAGACTTGGTGGGAGTCGTATCAAGCTGCACGCCCTGACAATGCTCCTCCTATCACTTGGAATGAGTTTGTTAGAGATTTTCGAGCTCGTCATATTCCTGAAGGTATAATTGAGCTGAAGCAGGAAGAATTCAGAAACCTTAGGATGGGACAGATGAGCGTTAGTGAATATCATGATAGATTTACCCAGTTGGCTCGCTATGCTCCTAATGAAGTGAGGGAAGATGCAGACAGACAGCGTCTTTTCTTGAAGGGAATTTATTATGATCTTCGCTTGCAGTTGAAGGGGAACAACTATGCTAGTTTTCAAGAGCTGGTAAACAAAGCTATTGTGCTTGATAATGAGCGCAGAGAGATGGATAGGAAGAGGAAAATGAAGGTACAAGGCTCAGGAAGCAACAACCGTCAGCGCACTAATTCTCAGCATGGTTTTCATCAGAAGTTTTAGGGACCGGTTAGTCAATGGAATCGCAATCCGAATTAGAGGTGGTCCCAGAATTGGCAAAGTAATCAGTCACAACAGCGTTCATCATATCCACAGCGTCAACAGTATCAGCAGACTGGGCAACAGACTCCTCACACTGGAAATTCCAATGTTACCCCCATGAAGAATAGTGCCCCCAGCACGCCTACTAGATGTTTTGTCTGTGGTAAAGAGGGGCATATGTCTTACCATTGTCCTGAGAAGCAGAACCAGCAGACTCCTCAGAGCCAGAAGAGCAACCAGAGGCAATCTGGTACTGGAAGGGTGAATCACGTGTCTTCTGATACAGCTCATGATGCACCAGAAGTTATGATTGGTACGTTCAATGTACATTTCACTCCTGCAACTGTTCTTTTTGACTCTGGAGCATCTCATACATTCATATCCAACATTTTTGTTAAAATGCATAGTATACCCATGCTAGCTATGAAAGAACCTCTCTTAGTAAATTCACCTGGAGGTACCATGCAAACCAGTAATCGTTGTCTTCCAATTAGTATGGTATTAAGGGGGTAGAGTTTAAGATAACTCCTATAGTGTTGAGGACATCTGGTATTGATGTGATATTGGGTATGGACTGGATGAAGTCAAATCAGGCAGAGATTCAGTGTCAGCAGAAAGTAGTAGTTGTGACTGCACCTAATGGAGATAAAATCAATGTGGATGTAGCAGTACAGAAGCAACCAACCGCTGTGGTGAATCAGCTTGAAGATACTATTAAGGAGAATTCAGTGATTGAGGAATTTCCGAATGTCCTCCCTGATGAATTGCCAGGTATGCCACCTGATCGAGACATTGAATTTCTTATTGAATTACTTCCTGGAACTGCACCTATAGCCAAACGACCATATAGGATGGGAGTAGATGAATTAGAAGAACTTAAGAAACAAATTAAAGAATTACAAGATAAAGGTTTTATTCGACCTAGTTCATCACCTTGGGGAGCACCAGTTATTTTTGTTGATAAGAAAGATGGCGGTCAGAGGATGTGTGTTGATTATCGGTCACTAAATGAGGTAACTATCAAGAATAAGTATCCTTTGCCCAGGATTGATGACTTGTTTGATCAGTTGAGAGGTGCTTGTGTGTTCTCTAAGATTGATTTACGTTCTGGTTATCATCAGTTGAAAATTCGTGCTTCTGATATTCTAAAGACAGCTTTTACTACGAGGTATGGATTGTATGAGTATACTGTTATGTCATTTGGATTGACTAATGCACCTGCATACTTTATGTACATGATGAATAAGGTGTTTATGGAATATTTGGATAAGTTTGTGGTAGTATTTATTGATGATATACTGATCTTTTCCAAGACAGAAGTAGAGCATGCTGAACATTTGAGGTTGGTGTTGCAGAAGCTTAGAGAGCATAAGTTGTATGCGAAGCGAAGTAAATGTGAGTTTTGGTTGAAGGAAGTTTCTTTCCTTGGTCATATTGTTTCTAATGGAGGGATATCAGTGGATCCAGGTAAAGTAAGGGATGTATTAAATTGGAAGCCACCTATTGATGCTAGTGAGATTCGTAGTTTCTTGGGATTAGCTGGATATTACAGACGATTTATTGAAGGGTTTTCTAAACTTGCTAAACCTATGACATCTCTGTTAGAGAAGAATGCCAAGTTTGTGTGGTCAGATAAATGTCAAGCTAGTTTTGAGGAATTAAAGAAGAGGTTGACTACAGCGCCTGTTTTGGTTTTGCCAGATTTGAGTAAGAAGTTTTCTATTTATTGTGATGCTTCTCGTCAAGGTTTGGGATATGTTCTTATGCAAGAAGGCAGAGTTATGGCTTATGCATCTAGGCAGTTGAGAAAGCATGAGTTGAATTATCCTACACATGATTTGGAGTTAGCAGCTGTAGTTCATGCTTTAAAGATTTGGAGACATTATTTGATTGGACATAAGAGTGATATATACACTGATCATAAGAGTTTGAAGTATATTTTCACTCAGTCAGATCTAAATTTGAGGCAACGCAGATGGTTAGAGTTGATTAAGGATTATGATATTGAGATACACTATCATCCTGGTAAGGCTAATGTAGTAGCTGATGCTCTTAGTAGGAAAAGTTATGCCAATGAGATACGGACGTTGTCTATGACTAGTGAGTTATGTGCTGAATTTGAATATTTGAATTTGGGCATTGTTACTAATACAATGGAATTAGTGATAGAGCCTACCTTAGAGCAAGAAATCTATAAGGGTCAGTTGAAGGATGAGAAACTAAAGAAGATAGCGGAAGATATAGTGATTGGTAAGTCACCAGGCTTTCGAATGGATGATAATGGAATTTTGTGGTTTGGAAAGAGGCTGTGTGTACCTGAGGATCAAACTGTTAGACAGGCAATTCTTCGCGAAGCTCATGAGTCAGCTTATTCTATTCATCCTGGTAGTACTAAGATGTATTTGGACCTGAAACAGAAATATTGGTGGGTTGGATTAAAGCGAGATGTGGCTGAGTATGTGGCATTGTGTGACACTTGTCAGAGGGTGAAAGCAGAGCATCAGAGACCTGCTGGATTGTTGCAACCAATGAAGATTCCTGAATGGAAGTGGGAAGAAGTTGGTATGGACTTTATAGTGGGGTTACCGCGTACTCAGAAAGGTTATGATTCTATTTAGGTGATAGTAGATCGGTTAACTAAAGTTGCTCATTTTATACCAGTTAAGACTACTTACCATGGGCCAAAATTGATAGAGTTGTATATGGAGAGGATAGTATGTTTGCATGGAGTACCAAAGAAGATTGTATCTGATCGAGGATCGCAGTTTACGTCGCATTTTTGGAAAGCTGTGCATGAATCATTGGGAACAAAATTGAATTTTAGTACAGCATATCATCCACAGACAGATGGACAGACTGAAAGGACCAACCAGGTATTAGAGGATATGTTGAGAGCTTGTGCATTGCAATATGGAACTAGTTGGGATAAGAGTTTGCCTTATGCAGAATTCTCTTACAATAATAGCTATCAACAGAGTCTTAAGATGGCACCGTTTGAAGCTTTGTATGGACGTAAGTGTAGAACTCCATTGTTTTGGGGTCAGACAGGTGAATCTCAAGTGTTTGGTACAGATGTTCTTAGAAATGCAGAAGATCAAGTGCGAGTGATTCGTGAGAATTTGAGAGTAGCACAGTCTCGTCAGAAGAGTTATGCTGACAATAGAAGAAGAGATTTAGTTTTTGAAGTAGGTGACTATGTTTATTTGAAGGTGTCACCTATGAAAAGTGTGAAGAGGTTTAACATGAAAGGTAAACTAGCACCAAGGTATGTTGGACCATTTAAAGTTATTACTAGACGTGGGGAAGTTGCTTATCAATTAGAGTTGCCTGAGAATTTATCTGGAGTACATGATGTGTTCCATGTTTCACAATTTAAGAAGTGTTTGCATGTGCCTGAGGAGCAGATACCTTTAGAAGAGTTGACTGTTAAGGAAGATCTTACATATGAAGAGTTTCTGATCAAGATTTTAGAAACTGCTGAGAGAGTTACTCGAAGTCGGGTTATTAAGATGTGCAAGGTGCAGTGGAATCGATATTCAGAGGCAGAGGCAACTTGGGAAAGAGAGGATGAATTGAGGAAATCATATCCGCAATTGTTTGAGTAAGCAGTCCAATCTCGAGGACGAGATTCTTTTAAGAGGGGTAGAATTTGTAACACCCAAATTTTAGGAGTAATAAATTTTAAATAATCTAGAGAAAGGGAATTAAAATTTTAAAATTATTTGGTGTTGCATTCATGCTGTTGCATTTATTTTATTTTGTGGTGTGGATATATTTGTTTTATTTTGAATTGGTTTGAAGAATTTTATTTGGAATAGTTTGAAAACAAGTAAATAGAGAAAAGAAAGAAAAAAACAGTTTACCTTTTTCCCTGGCAGCCCGATGGCCCGACGGCCTGCTCTCACGCGCTGGCGCCTAGGCCGCTCCGCGTGGGCCGATCAGCTGACGAGCAGCCCAGTCCGGCCCAGAGCCGCGGCAGCCGCGCCTCTCCCTCCTTTCTTCCGGTGACAACTGGGTCCAGCAGCCGAGCCAGCGGCAGCGCCTTCCCTCTCTTCTCGGTCGCTGACTGGTGGGGTCGGCTTGTCAGCGCCCTCTTCTTTCTCCGGTTCGTGACCGAGGCGGACTCTATCACCGATGGGATTCGATTTCCTCCGTTTCAAAGTCTTACCGCAAGCCGTGTATGCCTATAAGATCGTGATGACCCCCGCGTTCCGTTTTTCTTTTCACGTGTTGCCTTAGGTCATAGCTTCGTTGTAGGAAGGTGGGTTTGGATCTCGTCGGGTTGAAGTCAAGGCCGCCGCGGTTGAGCTCAACGGTAGCTGCCTCCTTGCTATCAAACGTCGTGCGGGTGCCTTTGTCTTGAGGTGAAGTGCACATAGTAGCTTTATTTTCTTCCTTTTTGTTCTAAGAGTTCATACTTGCACGTCGAGATTTCACAGGGGGGAAGATTTCCGCCTATTCGGGTAGAGCTTCACCGACGAGTTCTTTCGGCCTAAGACAAGACCCTAGGTGAGTTCGAGAGAAGGTTCTTTTTCGTTTGGGACAGTTCGTGGGTCGATTGGTGGTCTGAGTCGCGAGTTTGGCTGTCTCCGGCGAGGTGGCGTGGGCGGTAATGGTGGCCGGCGGCCGGCGTTGGAAGAGATGGCCGGGATTCTATTTTTTTTTATTTTTTTCTCTTGGATCGAATAGTGGCCGTCCGATCGTGAATCAACGATCAAGATTAGAACATACCGGTTCGCATGGTAAATTTCTTAAAGAGACCCTAGGCTTTTTAGTAATCAACTCGCGGTCCTTAGCGTATTGTCTAAAATATGTTTTCTTGCTTTGAAAGCGTATTTTCTCTCGGGTTAAATCAAAAATACGTTTTCAGGTAATTACAGTTTTGCCACTAGAATTGTTTTGGTCATAAAAACTTCGTTTTAACTCCGATTTGATCCGTTCAAGTTGCGTTAGGTTCGTATTTGCGAGCTCTACATGTTAGTGTAGTTGTACAGTCAGTTTTGATAATTTATTTTTCGAGGTTATAATTAAGTATTTATTTATCTATAGGGAATCTTAGAAAATACATAACTTTCACGTTTTAACTCCGAATTTGGTGATTTTTGCGTCTGTGTGATCATAGAAACGTGTAGAAGAGTTTTATAAACTTTTATTACTGTTTTGCTACTGTTGGTGTACTGTTCTAATTATATCTCTTTGTTTGCTTCGTGTATGTTTGATTGGATGCATGTATGTTGTTGATTGATGATCGAATATAGAAGGTGAGCAGTATCTAGACGATTCGGAGTATTACTTTGAACCAAGTCAGCAGTATCACTTGGAAAGCTTTGATCAAGGCAAGTATAACACAGGACTATCCTTGTTACCTATACATTAAATTGTCATACATATGCATGTGCTTACCTTGACAGCCTTAGAGATTATAACTTAGTGATTGTTATCTTGATTCCTTGTCAACCTTAGGAATGCATATGGGTAGCTATTGCTAGTGCTTAATCTAAGAACAATGATCTTGTAATTTGATTAATGGATTAAGCAATCAACTATTAAGATGATTTTATTACTGTTGAAAGGGGGCTAGAGCATGTGTATTATTTTGATGCTCTGGTTTCTCTCCATAAGGACTTATCTGTAAGTGATAACCGGGATATACAGTACAGCTGTGAGGGCTATATGGCTCTGGCTTTAGTTGTTCAAGAGACCTTTTCTAGCTTGTTAGAGGTTACCTTAAATGGCGTAAGAATGGCTTGCCACGTTGGGTGTAGTGCGAGCCCCTGGCCTAGTGTGTATAGGCTGCGGTTGTTGTGCCACAGGGAAAGGGGGTTCTACATCTGCCTGCCGAGTGAATCTAATGGCCCTAACTTGTTAGACGAACTTTTGAGTGGCTTTATATGGTTCTCGGGTGTTTGTGCTTGATCTCCCCACTCATTTGGAAATTATGACTCACAGTGAAAGTGTACACCTCTGCGCAGAGTTAAAAACTGGTATACTAGCCGTGCTCACGGATACGAGCGGCCTTGGGGATTCTTATGGAATAGTTGATCATAACTGTTATATCATGTTTAATTATTGTTGATTTATAATTTGCTCATGTTAATGCTATTCATTATCCTTATTACAACTGATCATTGGTTCTTTAATGGGAAGTGGTTTATCTTGATGCTACTCAATTGCTAATATATGATTAAAAGCTAAACGCAGTTAAACAGTGTCTAGCCTTTTTGAGCCTCATGAACCCTGTGTTATATTTGTGGAGTTCGACATGAACTCACTCTTGCTATTTCCACCATAACAGATGAAGATATTGAGGAAGATTATCGGAATGAGTACTAGTCTTGGTGTCAACCAGTCAACCGTGTCCCTGTGTGGAGTTTCCGCTGAAGAATTACTATTAGTTATTATTACCTATCGTTCAAGACTATGTCTTAAATACTTATTCGTTATGTAATAAGCACTGTGATGATACTTTGTAATTTGTCAACTTATGTGTGCGACTGTTTCCTGGGGCGCACATGAGTCTTTTATGCATCCTATTTTTGTCCTTAAAAATGGGTGTGACAGAAAACTTATATAAAGACCAATTAGTGAGCAATAATTGAGTTATCACATGTCTTGAGCATTGAGGAATAGAACACGAATAGACATATATATACCACTTGTAATTTTGTAAAGCATTAAGCACGTTTAATTTGTAGGCATCAGTAAGTTGTTGTCACCATAGCCTGAGCCTCAACCATGGCCATGCCCAGCATTAGAAAAGCCGGCAACATGAGGTAATGAAGCATTAACGACATGCTGAGTGCAAGGAAATGGACAGCTTCCGTGTTTGACTGCCTCCGCCTGTGCGTGTGGGCTTCGGCCTGTGAGACGTGTACCTATTTGCCATTGGGCTATGACCCAATTAAACGGAGCCTGGAGAAACCTCTTTGTATTTTTTAGGTGGTGGTAGATTACTTGTTTAGTACTGGGAGAGTAGTAGCTTTACTGGTTGGGCTGCACTTTGTAAGCCTGTCCCGATCGCCACAAGCAGACGGCCCACAAAGAAAACTGTGGCGGGAGGCGCGCGAACCAACCAAACCCTATCTACGGTTCGCCTCCTCGGCTCCTCCTTCCAAAACACCGCTGGAATCGGGTCCCCCATGGCAGCATCACGCACCTCCAATGGGGCCGCAGCTCGCCGCAGTTGGCCCCTCCATAACCGCGCCGCGCTTCCGCACCACCCTTCCCTGCCGCACCCGGCCAAGGGGGCTCACCTCTTGGCGCCGCGCCGCGCTCCCCAAGGACGAGGTATCGTGATGTCCACAACCGTACCGGCGACGTTGATACGGGCTATATAATGTTTCATTGCCGCATTTGTGTATGTGGTTTAGTTTGATTGTTTATTCTGTTTTGTGTAGGATTATTACTTGATCGATGCGGAGGAGTCCATTGGGGATGGCTTCTCGTTCAGTGGAGGTGAGTCTGACGGGTTCGATTCGAATTGATTGCTGTTGTTACATTTTTCTTGTATTTTGTGTTGATTGTTGCAGGGAAGTACGGGGATGGACCAAGTAAGTCAGACGAGTGGTTTGCTCAAGGGAAAATGGTATGCCACTACTTTCTGCTTTTCCTTTTTTGAGTGAAACTTTCTGCTTTTCGTAGTTTTGCAATTGGCGAATACTCTGAGAAATGGGCGCATATTAGCACCTTTGCCTTTGTAGTGTGCACACGTGTGTTTGCGCATGTGCTGGTGTGGTGTAATTAGCTGGTGCAGTAGGAACGTTCAATTCTGATCTGACGGCGTTAAACTGCAATGCAGGTAAACGCTTACCCAGTATATGGGGACAAAGGGAAGGCAAAAGATCCGTTCTTTGGCCTGACGATGGGATCAGGGTCTCAATCTTCAGATGACGTTTTCAGGTGAATTGAGTAAGTGGTTAGCAGGGTGTCAAGTACAAAAATGTGTGTTGCATTCGATCTTTTGCTTTCATGCCAGGTGTCTACTTTCTTGAGAAGTGTGTTGATACATTACAGGAGACAGCTCTCATTTGTGTTCTCATTGTGATGCAGATGGTTCTGTGTGGAGGCTGGGAGCTCTTCTAATCCTAAAGTGCTTTTAATTCACGGGTTGCCATCGCAGGTGGCCTTTTATCTGCTTATTATTGCTTGCACTTTTCTTGCATGACTAGCAAGCTGGTAGACTGAAAGGACGAGATATGTCTTTACCTCAGTTTTTTTTTTTCGCGACTGTGCCTAAGCATGTTTTTCATTAAGTGGAAAGAAGAGTTGCAACAAATAGTCATAGTAAGCCAATGCTCACCAAAACCAACACGATCCCTGCAAAACTAGTTTCACAGGGAACAAGCAGAATTCACAATTAAGCAATTACATACAAACAATTCACGACAGAACCACTATCAACTCTAAAAGAAGCAGCGAACGTAGTGGCACAGCTATCCACTAAAACTAGTCTTCACCTCAGTTTCATGTACCCTACTGAAGATTGGCTAATGCCAGAATCAGCAAGTTCATGTCAAAGTAGCACTTTTAAGTTACACTGATAATGTCCTGATATTTATGGTTTCATGATGACTGTTGCTACCACACTTTTTTTAAACGATTGCTACCACACTGCATTGCAGGCATACTCTTACCGCAATGTGATGCCTGTACTGTCAGACAAATATCATGCCATTGCTTTTGATTGGCTCGGTGAGCACTTACATACATCTCTGCTGTTTCGTTAATTAAAGCTCTTCTGATGCAAAGTAGTCTGTTGAGTTGTCAGGGAAACAAAAGTCCTGCATATATTAGTGTTGCTGTTGGCACAAAATGTTTTGGAATATTGACAGTTATGCATGATGAGTATATATACCAACACAGAAAGTCACCAATTGTACCAAATATCATCTTTGACACCAAAACTAAAAAAACACTAGCCAGCATTTGACTGTACTTTCTCATTTTCAAAGTCTACTGTAAAATCATGCAACAGTGCTATAACCTTCTAAATACCCATTCTGTGTAATTTTGCTACTCTTTTCCTGGTGTTGGGATTGGCGGCAGAATCATATTTTATCTAATTTGAAAGCAAAGGAGTTTGTGTCTGCAGGGTTTGGATTTTCTGATAAGCCTCAACCAAAATATGGTTTTGACTATACTCTTGATGGTAAAATGATCGACACATACTGATCATTCTATTTCATCCAAACAATGCATTCTCGACGACATATTAATGTGAACTCCTATGTTTCAGAGTATGCCTCATCCTTGGAATCTCTAGTCAATGCTGTTGCTCCTGATAAGCTCTCTATTGTTGTTCAGGTTCTTCTCATTATGGCAGTCTTTATGAATCCATCTCTTTGATCTTTGTTGCATCAGAATGTCAATTTTGCAGGGCTACTTTGCTCCGATTGCAGTAAAATATGCTAGTGAACATCAAGACAAATTGAATCATCTTGTACTAGTGAATCCACCAGTAGGTCCTTTTTGAATTAGTGCATAGCTTTTGCTGGGACATTATGGTTATAAATACATCTCTGCCTTCAAAACTTCATCATTGTACACTGATTAAAGTATTTTTTATATTTCAGATAACTGATAAACATGTGAATCTTCCATCCACCTTGGCTTCATTCAGCAACTTCTTGTTGGGCGAGATATTTTCTCAGGTCAGCAGGAATCCATTTCAACTGAATTTTAACCCTATAACTGTTTTGGTTTTGCGTCCAGATGTAACTCCTTCACTTGAATTCTTTCAGGATCCTCTCAGAGCTAGTGATAAGGTATTGACTAGTTGTGGTCCATACTTGATGAAGGAAGAAGATGCTATGGTGTATAGAAGGCCATACCTTGTCTCTGGTTCCTCTGGGTTTGCACTTAATGCAATAAGCAAAGCTATGAAAAAGGACCTTAAGGTGTTTTCCCTCATCTATCTCTTTGTGTTTGCTTTGTTTAATTCATATGTTCTAAATTGGATGTTTTTAAGGCTTACATTGAATCCATGAGAAGCATATTAAGAAGTAATTCGTGGAAAACAAAGACAACAGTATGCTGGGGCATGAGAGATCGTTGGCTCAGCTATGATGGGGTGGAAAATTTTTTTGGAGGCCTAAACCAGAAGATTGTAGAGCTGCCTATGGTTTGTCATGAAAACCAGCTATTGTCAAGTTTAATCATTTTCATGACTGTTTGTGCATGGGATAGTGTGGTTCGTGTTGCATGCATAAGGACACATGGTTGTGCATGAACGACTACTGCATTTTCTAGATTTATTTCTTCCTTTTTCTTCATTTCATTATTATATTTTCATATTATTTTGTGCAATGACTTATGCAGGCGGGGCACCATGTGCAAGAGGACCGTGGTGAAGAATTAGGCAATATAATCAGAAGTGTACTGAGGTAATGCTGTTGGAGTCTTTTCTAATCTTGTCTCTTAGTTTTGTCCTTTTATACATTTCCATATGAGCAAACTTTGGCTGGCTTGTATATAGTGAGGATGAGGTGACTTCAAATATATTCATATGATTTTAAAAAGGTATATATCAATTTTTACTGCCTAGGCTGTCTCGGTGATAACAAATTCAGAATCAAGTCTGTCCGTCACACATTCATTTGAATAAGAGAATGAAATAAGCATCCTTCTTACATAATACATGTTAAAACATATTGGATAGTACTCAATAAATCCCCTTGCATTTTTTTTTGAAAGGAATCCCCTTGCATTTTCTGCAATGAGGAACGAAAGCAGGATGCATTTCATAGCACTTGTTAGTATGATTGTTTGAGCAGCTTCAAGGGAAGTCACATATCAAAGGCTATGCCCTCTCATCTACCTAATTATCTCTAAAACAATATAAAATCCAACTAGCAACGGCAAGGAGACAAGCATCCCAAAAATAACCCTGCAAAATTGAGCAACAATATGGTTAACACCGAGAAATTGCAGGAGCACACCTTGAACTACTACCACTCTGTAGCCAGATCAAAATACTTACGCAGTACTAAGAACATCAGCGTGCAACCCATATTCTTTTGCAAATATAAATGATGTGATGGATTGAGGTAGTGCAGCCTGCAAAATGTTTGTACAAATGTTAGGCTATGCACAAGTTCCATAAAATCTGAAGAGATTAACATTGTACACATATGATCTTGATATGCCTTTTTTAACGAACCGTGCAGAAGGGCTGCGAATTATATATTAATTAAGAAGGCCTAGACTAGGCAAACAATGACACTGGAAGGGGCCGCAATCTCGGTATGCCTGAAATCGGGCCTACGCAACCCTAGCCGCCTAGCATCAGGTGCTAGCTGATAAGCTTTCCATCTTGAACCCCACTATCTGGATGGAAGAGCAAGTCGCACCTCTTTTAAGGCATCCAGCCCTTGGTGTCTAGATTTGAGTTCATACATTTAATGAGGCCATTTCTGATGTAAGGCTCCCCTAGTTACCTCCAGTATGACAAGTGGAAATAATGTCTATCTTCGAACATCCAGAAGCTCCTATCTCCCTGAGCAAAACTGGTCATACCACTTTTACATCCTTCTATCATATGTATATAGGGCTAGAAGTGTCTAAATGGGGTATTATGAAGTTATGACATAGACATCAGTCAGACAGAAAACAGAACTCTTCTGTTATATAATCGCGTTCATTAAAAAAATTGCTTCCCCCAGAAAGCAAACCAAATATTTTGATCAAGGTTAGTTCATCTCCAGTGAAATGCGCATTAGCTGACATGATGAGTAGGCCTGCCCTGGTGCACCCTACAAGTGCAAGGTCCACAACAGCAACTACTGGCTTTCAAAACCTTCAGCAGAATTATGTCGTTAGACTTTACTCGTTTCTCTTATAATACTGGTGATGGTGTTTAACTAACATTATATAGCTTGATTCATCATTATGCATTATGCATCAGATGAGTGGTTGGTGATGACTTCCCAGGTTGATGCTTTTGACATGGCATTTTGATTGGCAGATGACTGCGAATTTTGTGGGGTCAGGCTCTAGAACATGCCAAAAACAGATGCTTTACGAGGTATGACGCCCATGCTGATACACTTTGTTTGAACAAAGCTCTGTTTGCTTTGTGTACACATTTTAAAATTTGAGACGGATTTCAATGATGTTCTCTCTTATCATAGGTTTTTGATGGAAATCTCTTATCATAAGTTTGTCAAGAAAACACTACCCTAAAAGCGACGTTGAACATTTTCAGACAACAGCAGTACCGGTCTGTGTGTTCCATGTTCCTGGAATAGGATCCATGCATGGTTTATTGTTTGACCCCTGTTTCTGAATGATATGAAATCGTGAACGCTCAAGGTCAGGATAACCTTGATTAAACTACAATGGTGGTGATAACAAGTATTGTCTGGATTGCGCACTTGCATGAACGTTGGGACTAAATAATCTCCTGTTGCGCCTTTGGTCATGCTTAGTTTTTAAACTATATATATATATATATATATATATATATATATATATATATATATATATATATATATATATATATATATATATATATATATATTCAGGTTCATGTTTATGGCTGTGCAAGCAACCAATACTGGTCGTAATAAAGCTCAAAGTGGGTAGAGTTAGTGGTGCCGTGCTGTCCTGGTGCTGGCATATATGGACTCAAATATCTTGTAGCGAATTCGTGTGTGGTTTTCATAGAGATCCTCCAACTAACTGTTCCTGTTGTCGCTCCCATGACACTGCCAGTTTGCCACCCCCATATGCTTACGGGTGAGTGAGCGACCTTTGTTATTCTTCAGTTCTGCAGTGGCCTTGACTCTTCGGTTGGAAAAAAAAACGGGTAAGGGCGGTTCCTATATATGGAGTAACCATGGGCACCCAACAACATGCTGTCACAAGTGCACACTGGATGTCCATAATTGCTTCATGGACTGTCCCACCTAAGACCTTCATTGGGTGTTATCGGATTTACCTTAATCCACATGTGTTGGGGTGGACTTAGGTGAAACTTAATTTAAGTTCCACTCCAATTCACTTCAACACATGTGGATGGATACGAATCCGACTACGTCCAAACAACGCCTAACTTTTTTCCTCTACAGTTTTCAGTTTTCTTAAAACAGAATCATTGGGGCGGCTGTTGTGATAATATTTTTCTGTGGATGAGATCTAATGTCGGTGAAATGCAATCATGACGGATGGATGACCTTGTGAAGCCTGATATATAGAAGTGAAATCGTTTTTCTCCTTAACTAAAGTAGTGGAATGAAATATATCCAAAAAGGTATCGCCCTGCGTGCTATGTTCATGTATCGATCACTCGTGCTCGTGCAAGTGCAACGACGTTATGTTGGGATCATCGTCAAGCGACGTACGTTTCGTCAAAAGTGAAGCTACGAGACTTTGGTCAAAAGTGGTGGTTACATAAAAGGAAAGCTACGAGACCTGTATGATGGCGACGCGGAGGACGTCGCCGCGGAGGCCGACGGCGATGGAGCCGATGGCCATGGCGGCCGGGCCGAGCGCGAACTTGAGCACTAGCCCCAGCGCCGCGAAGCTGGGCCCGCACGCCAGCACCTTCTCCTGCTGTGCCATGAACAACCCTGCAGCGTCACGCGCGATGCAAACGAAAACGACCTCATCAGAAAGTTGTCAGTCAGTCACCAGTCACTATACGTGGCTGGGTAAAAACACTTTTCACTTTCTTTTAGTTACGTTATCACGGCTTGCACACATGCGGCAGACAGAATTTATGCCTTTCGTTTGTTCGGTTCCTGTTTATTTAGAGGATTATTATATTCCTTGTATTATGGCGGCGATTATCGAATAGAATATATGTATTGTTGCTTGTTGGCTAGAGTACTGGATACGAGAATTAATCGAAATGAGTGGGAATAACAAGTCACTCAAGCAAACTAGCGTACACGCACGTATGGTGGAGATTAACCATGCATTTTAGCATTATTAGCTACCATAGATATAGTTTGCTGCATGCGTGACCCTGAATAACTCTCACAGGAATATCAATATTCAGTCCTATCCTACAGAACACACTGCTAGCTAGATTAGCTTGCTGCAAATGCTTGCAATATAAATTAATTTTCACTCAGTGCTATAATATGTATGTAGTTAGATTTTCAGAGACAGGCAGAACATGTTAAATGTACTTACTGAACAGATTGACAAATTAATTGATCTAGTCAAATAAAATCGTGTGTGTTCACTTTTTTTTTTGCTATGCACAGTGTTCGTATGCACATGTAGATATACAAATATTTGGGGCTAGCTTCTCAGGAGACAGAAATTACTCACCCATGCTGAACATGGCCATTCCTGTGCCCGACTTTGACATGATGAGCACCGACCCCTCGAAGGCACTGGGCAGCTCGATGTGCAGCCTGTTCAGTTTCAAAAGAGCAGAGGCAGTATTCTTCCATCGTCAGACTTGTTTGAGCTTGGCGTAATCCCACATCAGGCAAGCATTAACCGGAGGCAAGCATTAAATAAACTCATGGTTGACATGGACTAGGCCATTTGAGATCTCTGGGGCTTGCTATTTGGCTTGAGCATCAGAGAACACCATCACCGTGTAATATGTCTCTAATGTCACTTCAGGTGTGCTACACGTCAGACCACAATTCTGGTAGCTAGCTACCTGCCTACCACACATTTCGCACTAGCTAAACCGGCAAACCCGAGCCACACATAGCAACAAGAGTGCCATGGAATCAAGCACGCATGCATGTAAGTTAATTAGCAGAGAATCATCTGCAAAACAGTTCGTAGGGACCTGTTGTGCAGCATGCACCTACTAACTTTTTACTGTACTGAATATATTTATGTGCACAGGTAGATGCGTATAGTCGTCGATAGATGCCGAGTACTATGCATGCAGTTTGCTAAAATTTCATATTAATTTCTAACTAATTACCGACCGAAGCTGCATGCACTGCGTATGTACGTGGCGTATAAGCATGCAATACGTAGGTACCTGTTGGCAACGCAGGCCCAGGTGATGCCGACGAAGCTGGCGTACGTGTTGGGGTTGCGCGACAGCTTGTGCGCCACCACCTTGACAAGCGCCCAGAGAGAGGGCTTGACGGGGACGACGACGACGGTGGCAGCAGAGGCGGCGGCGGCCTCGACGTCCTTGACCGGCGAGTCCGGCACGTCGACGTACATGCCGATGGCGGCCTTCCTGAACTCGAGCACGAAGAGGAGGAGCGTGAGCCAGACGATGGCCTGGAAGACGGAGAGCTGGACGACGAGCTGCTGCGCCCACTCGCCGTACATGGCCTTGGCCATGGGCACGCCGACGACGAGGGAGTTGGTGAGCGTGGACAGCGAGAAGCCGGTGATGGACCAGCCGACGGCGCAGCCGGCCCAGCCGCCGCGGCCGGCGCCCTTGCCCGCAGAGGCGACCCTGGCGGCCCAGCAGGCGATGACGCCGACGATGACGGCCTTGGAGATGACGTCGGCGGCGACGGCGCGGTAGTTGACCTGGAACGGGTCCGTGTGCAGCGTGAACTCGAAGGTGAAGAAGGGCAGCGCGAAGAAGGCCACCAGACGGTTCACGGCGTCGCACTGCTCCCGCGTGAAGATGCGCCACCACCGCAGGGAGCCGTAGCCCAGGAACAGCGCGAAGTAGAGCGGCACCGTCGCCGCCACCACCTTGTACACGTCGCCCCACCCGATCATCCTCGCCGTCAGATCCGCCGCCTTCTGATAGCTAGATGAGATCTCTGTGTCTCTCTCGATCGATCGATCTCTAGCAGCTTTCGTTCACCAAGCTAGCTTAGGTGATGAATGAACTCGCGCGCAGCTGCTACCTGCACCTCTGCACGGTTAGCTAGAAGCAATATGTGACCGCGTGCGTAAAAACTGCGATCTCTCGAGCGAGGTAGATGCCTAGATCGCCGTCGTCGATATGGCCGGGTGTTCAGTGTGAGAGGCAGGGGTGTGTGGGGGTGGCGAGCTTTATAGAGCCGTAGCCGATGTGCGATGGAGGTTTGAGAACGTCTGGTGCATGCAGATAGCGTCAGGAGCTAACGTTGCTCGCTCGTACTCGTAGTCTCGTACAATGAGAGCAGCTAGCGAGAGGTGGGCCGGGTGGATCGTGGGCCGTGGCCGTTGGAATGGGAGCAGCAGGGAATAATAAAATATGCTCTCTAATAATTCCAAATTGCTATACTTTAGCTTTGTCCTATCTCAAACTTATCTAAATTTATTAATTATTTTTTGAAAAAAAATGTATTAACATCTATGTTGTACTCCTAAATAAACACATCATCCAAGACGAACTGAAACATCTTATATAGTAGCCAGAGGAACTATCAAGACATATGTCATGGTAGAGCTAATGAAACAAATTTGATGTTGTGTAGGCATTGATATATTATTGATCAAAATTAGAGAATTTAAGTTATACCCCCTCCGTCCTAGAAAGAATATAAATCTCTCTTCCCAAGAAGTCAAAGATTATTAATTTTGACCAAATATATATAAGAAAATATTATTGTTTATGATGTGTTATAAGTATAATTAGATTAATTATAAAATATATTTTTATAATACATCTAATTGGAGATCTAAATTTAGATAATATCTTCCATAAGCTTAGTCAAACTTAAAATTCTTTGACTCCTCATGAAGCGAGAATTATATTCTTTTTGGGATGGAGAGAGTATTACTAAAATGAGAGCTATCTCGTAGTCGCATTGCGTAATTTTTTTTCTCTTAATGAAACACGTGAGAAGGCACATTCGCGAAAAAGAAATTGACCTATATATAATTTGGAAGGGATGCATGGAGTATATATATTATCAGAGATAAGCACAAAAGCAGATGGGTTAATTAGAGATGTGATGATGTGAGAGCTAGCGCGAAGTCTTGGTTAGCTTTGTTTCGGATAGCACGGCAATGCGATATGGCATGCCATCATGCCGATCCGTCCAGTTCGTTAATGGGAGGTTGAAGCAAAGCCGGGTCTCGGAGACTGAAATGGCAATGCGTGCACGCGCACATTCAGGAGTACGTGCGTGCGTGACAGCGGCCGCTAGCTAACTTTCGGTACGCTCTATCTCACTTGAGAATGGCGACCGGCCGCGGTGCGTGCACACGCGTTGCATGATTTCATTTCACATTGTTGTGACCTCGCAGTCTCGCACTCCCTACTACGTATTGGAAACTCCCAGTACAAGTTTAAACACAACTGTACAAATGTACAATTAAATAGTTGCTATACGGTAAGCCTTTAAAAAGTTGGAAGTTGCTGTAAAGACAGTACCAAAACATGAAAAATGAAAGGGATTCTATGTAACGTGGAACTTGTGGAAGAAGAGAAACCCACGGATTTTTTTTAAAAAAGAATGTTTCAGACTTTCAATTCATTGTTCTTAGGCCCCCTTTGGATTGGAGGAACTTTTTCTGTTTCATATGTTTTTCTGTGAAAATGAACAGATCCTACAAAATTCTCGTTCCAAATGAGACATTAGTCAAGTGATGGTCAGTTTTGGATGCCGCTACGGCAACTCTGCCATAGTGGCTAGACTGTGCCTCATTTTTTTCTTGTCCTATTTAAATGCAGGGTAGTGCTCCTACCATTTTCTTTTTTGAACAAGAAAGCCTTTTAGAAAATTGCTGAGAAATGTACTAGTTGCCTAAACTTTTTATTGGCACATTCCCTGTCTGTGTTGGATTGAGTTCTGTATTGTTGTTTTTTATTTTAATGAAATATATGCTCACTTTCGCGAAGAAAAGAAATATGCTAGTCGTCGGTAGCAAGCTTATAAGAGTCTTCAAGCCTTCAACATCAGGTGTCAGTATTGCTGCAAAATTAAAGCGCTCTACGAGTAGCATCTCCTGCAGGTGGGCCCAAGGCCAAAGCAAACGCCTGCTACCATATTCTCACCTCACATATATTCGCGCGAATTGGGGCAGAGCGCGCGGCAGAGACGTATCGTGGAGGTTCGACTCATCGATGAGCGCATATATATCGCCGCAAGGAATTAATACGGTACAGTGGTTCTTGTACGCATAAACCTTGCATGTTGTCCCAAATTATTGATTATAGAACAGAAGAGGACAAGCATTATCTGTGTCATTTGTTGGCTTTACATACTATGCACATTGTAACTTTTTTTATTTTGTCTTTTCCTTGTCTTCTTGTTAGCACACATTATAATTAATCTTTCGTCGAATACATTTAACACAGTTTGTTGATTTAGGATTTTAGTGCTGGATGAACGGAAGTGTAACGAGTTTGTGACTAACGTTTGCATTTGAGTTAGTCATAAGTTGATTGGCTACAAGTGTCTTAGCCCCGAAGAACTCATCAGCCTGGTTTAATAGCCATGGTACATTATTTTTCTCTCACAACAAATCAGCGAACAATACTTTTTAGCCTGACTTTTCAGCAAAGCAAATAGGGAGCGAACGTAAGTTTAGTGCTCAGAGACATTCGCTATAATGTGTATTAGAGTTTTGTTTTCCCAAACTATTGAGGGGTTCAAGGATCTCAAAGAAGTTAAATTGGTCAAGGGTGGACTTAAAAACAGTGCCACAATATACTAGAATCACCCTAAAAGTCCATCAGAACATCACAATTTGTATCCTTGGTCACAAAATAAATCAACTACTAGAGTCACTTAAGTCAAACTATCTTGAGTTGTTTGACCAACTTTATAATGAAGAATTACAATACTTATGACACCAAATAAATATATTTATACAAATACATATTTTATGATGTAGCTAGTGATACTAATTTAGTATTATAAATAATAATGTATTTTTGTATGAAATTGATTAAACTTAAAATAATTTGACTCAAGACAACTCTATAAGTTGATTTATTATGAGACAGATGGAGTATATATAACAGAAAATTAATTAAAGTGGCGTTTTTTTCCTAATCAGACAAATCCTCAACCGAGTCAATTCGTCGCACAACACAAATAGGATGTCAACTTTAAAATAAAAGTCCACCTGCATCCAGAACACAGATGACGGCAGAGCATAGGGAATAGCGGATTAGCATCTATCTGCAGACAACAGACATGCACACACTAACTAACAACCACCGTCAAATAGCCATGCGTCCTAACCAATTCAGAAACCAAACGTAATGATATTCTCCCTAGCCTTTTTCCCCCTTTATAAATTAGGGATTACTTTTTGCAAATACCTGTTCGCTTGAGATTATCAGTCAAATCAGTCAGTCAGCCAACAGTGTTTTTCTTTTAAAAAAACCAGTCAGCAGTACTTTCAGCCTGCCAGATCAGCCCAAGCGAACATGCCAACAGTAAAGACGAGCTGCTACTTGCTACCTGCAACGATGTGTACAGTATATATTCCCACTCTCTCGTCATCCTTGAGGATTAGGGGAATTAATCCCCATCTACTGATATATACATGCATGATGCATGTGTGCGTGCTTTATTTGATGGATATATGGGTGCATGGGCATCTCCAAGAGTTTGCCAAATCAACTTGGCATCCATCTATTTTTGGTAAAACAGAAAAAATTGTGCTCCAACAGTTTGACATCCAACTTGACAAATTTTAGCAACTTGGCAAATCCCCCCCTCCACGCGCATATTTGCGCGCTGAGCGCGAGCTCGCATCGCTCGCGCATCTGGCTTCGCGTGCATATTTAAGCGGGGCTCTTCGTTTCTTAGCGGGACTCTTCGTTTCTTAGCAGGGCTCTTCTTTCGCTTAGCGGACCTCTTTTTATTTTACCAAGTCTAAATGGTAAACTCTTGAAGAGAGTCTATTTTTTTACTTGCCATATATTTTTAGTAAGTTACCAAATCGCGATATTTGCCAAGTGAATTTTGGCAAACTCTTGGAGATGCGCCCGTAGGCCACCCTCCTGTGGACATCAAGTTGAACTAACCATCTGGGCATGCAGCAACCAGCAGGAGACGTACTGTACGTTTCATTGCATCATTCCATCTCACTGCATACATGCATGTAAAGTGGAGATCAGCTATGGCTGCTACTTTGATCCGCATCCCATCCTCGCATGCGATATTAGCAAATGGGCGAATGGCTTCCTCCTTTTCGGGTGGCAAAGGGGATTTTGCTTGTCACTTTGTCAGCATTCCGCTCGAACAGAGAGGCTCACTCTGCAAACTGCCGGTGGCATCTCCGGATCTCTCCTCCTCCCATTTGTTTCCAGAGCATTCACGATGGCGCGAACGAATTGTTCCTCCTGTTCCTTCTCTCAGGTGGGGCTGAAGATAGCCTTCTGGTGGAGCCTACTGTCAGTGGATGCTCATATAATGATAAAAAGGTTGTCTCGAGCACATTCAGATTAGCAGAGATTGGAACGTCCATGATATACAAATTCAGGCTGACTACGTTTCGGTGGATTTCTGTAATTTTACCATCATTTGAAACTTCCATCGCGAAAAGAATCCGGATCCCGCATTTCTTAGCAAATGCTCGCAGCACTTAGTTTGGAATTGGAACAAAGGCATACATCAGTACATCACTCACTCAGGGCCCTGAAAAAAAAATGTAAACGGGTGTCAAGCAAGCAGAGGTCAACCTGCAAATGGACAATGGAGAAGAGCAAAAGATTGAATAGTCAAAAGCGTAAACGGGCCCAAGATTGAATGGTCAGAAGCCGTTTTGGGCCCTGCCCAACTTGTACAGTGTATATATATGGCTGCCATACAAGGGAAGCGAATATCAGCTGCAGAGAGAGAGAGAGAGAAGAGCATATTATCTTGGTACAGCATTTCGTATATTAACCGCCTGTATTCTGCACACAAGGACATGAGCGAGAGAGAGAGATTACATGGGTTTTTTTTTATATACATAATTTTGGAGACGTATTGCATTCTGCAGGGCACCGCTTCGATCGGATATTCTCTTCTCCACAGGCCAGTACTTGTGACTTATCGACCTCTAAAGTGCACTAACAACGGTGTCCGTTAAGCCACATCTACCGATGCAGTGGGATAGCAACGACTGGTTTATGCAGTACAAAAATGCCACTCAATGAACTGAGTGATGAATCGTATGCCGCTTATCTGCAGGCAGAAAGATAGTTGCTCTTTCGTCGGTTGGAGCTCATTGTATGCAAGATTTGTCAATCTTTTTTGAAAGATATATGCTGGCTGCATCAGTACTCTAGTACCCTTCAATTGGAGCTCTGCGTTATTTTTGACACAGCAGAATGCAAGCCACCAAGAAACATTGGGCATCTGATGAACAAAACAGCAACAGAACTGAACTTCATAGCTCACGATTTTTTAAACAGATCTGAACAACTGAATAACATACCGAAACACAACGCCAGCGACAGACAACGTACAGCATGTTCACTCCATGTCCACGCCCAGTTCATGCGGCCACAGGTTGTACAACAAAGCAGAAAAAACAAAGCTAGAACACAGCCGAACATTCTCCTATCACTCTATCAGACGACACAAGCAAACAGAATGCTCCCAGACCATTTGGTCAAAACCTGAACAACCACCAGGTCTTGTCATCACGATGCGTCTCAGGGTGCATGATAAGACTTCGCTGGAACTCAACAGTCGCAATGGGTTTCCGATTTCACAGTTGGACTTCCCTACCATATACCCAGCTGAAAGGCAGCGTGCCTGCTTTCTTGGCTCTGCTCTGGGCCCTCTCGTCCAGCTTCCTGATCCTTGAAGCAAGGGTGCAAAGGTAGTCCTGTGCTTTGTTCCCTTCACCTGACAGACCAGTCAGGTCCGCCACCTTCCACCTGTCGACAAGGAACTCAAGGATGTCGGCGTAGTCCCTGGCAGTGTAAACACCAAGCCTCTGCGCGACCATGGAGAAGTGCTCAAACAGCTTGTCGTCGTGCCCGTCAAACATCAGGTGAGCAGGCATTGAGATCTTCTTCTTCATCATGTCAGCCAGAGCAACCACAGTACCATCAGGGTCGATCTCAAACAGCTTCTCCACGATCTTGGTGTACGCAGTCTCATGTCGCTTCTCATCTGAGGCGATGATGCCACAGATCTGTGCAAGCTTTAAGTCACCAAAGTCCTTGGCGTGACGAGCAGTGTTCCCGTGTGAGATGAAGGTCGCCCGCTCTTGGAAGGAGGTGTAGATGAAACCAAGATAAGGATTATTCTCAGTCCTAGGATCCTGAAAAGGACAAAGTAAAGAAAGTACATATTAGTCCTACATAGTTATAATCAGTAGCCTAGATTTAAAGGGGAAAAAAACAAAGTGCACAAAAGATAATTAACCAATGACCCAACTGAAATGGAACCACGGTTGAAAATTTCAGAACAATAGTTGCTCAGGCAGCATAGTAAGCTACTATTAAAATAATTTCACCAAAGAACCACACTCCCAACAACCCAAAATAAACACTTCAGAAGCATGAACAGCTGAATGTACGTGTGAAGACTTGGTAAGAAAAAGACAGAATGTGTTACCATTCCAGAGCCAATAAGATACTGAATTGTCTTCTCAATTTGCCTCATATCCACCCTCCCAGTGAGGTACATATACTTGTTGAGCAGATCACCATGCCTGTTCTCCTCAGCAGTCCATGCCCTCGTCCAAACAGCCCAGGCAGTGGGGCTTGCACCTGTCTCATCTCTGACACCGTCGAGGGTGTTAAGCATAGTCTGGTATGTTGGAAGAGCTTCCTCAGTAATCATGTCTCCAACCAAACAAACAAAATAATCATCAGGGATTTCCTTGGCACGCTCTCTCAGCTCCTTAACTTCGTCATGAAATCCTTGAGATGATGGGTCAGGGAGGAAATCCTGTGGCTGCCAACACTTCTCAACTGGCTTGAGATGCGTCAAGATATTATCTCTAGCCCAATCATCAAGCGACTTGAAAATTTCAATCTTCTGAGGTGGCATTGAATGTGTAACCTGGACATGCACCTCCCTTGGAGGAGCAAATGGCTTCTTATTCTCAACCCTGGAACAATTTTCAGGCAAAAAGTATGATTAGTTACCAGTTACATATTATGAAACAAATCTAAACTTTAGGAGACTACAGATTTGGACATTGTCAGTTCTGGTACAATTGGGATTGTGGCTGTAATATGCAGTCAGATTATAAGCATAGTAGAAGCCACTAATGGACATGGCCATGAGGAACATCTAACCCCAGAAGGCCTGCAATGATGATCCTCACTACTCTCCAGTCTGTTTGCAATGAACATATTTATAGGCACTCAGATATTAAGAGCATTTTCCTGTCTTATGTTAGGTATAAACTATAAAGTATGTGTAAGTTATGCTAGTGTACAGCATGGGAGAATGGGGATAAACAGAGGGGCACACACACATGGTTCATATATCTTAACCGTGATAATGTATTAAAATCCACACTTGCTCTCATTTGTTTTGAAATAAAAAGCAGTGAATAAGATCGCCTTGAAAGGAATGTATGGAAGGGCAAAAGTCATGGCAAGAAAACTGAAATCTAGAAGGAAATGATCTTTACCTACTACTCCCTCCGTTCTATAAGACGTTTTGGCTTTTCTAGATGCATTGCTTTAGCTATGTATCTAGACATAGTGTATAACTAAGTGCATAGTAAAAGTCATGTATCTGGAAAAGCCAAAATGTCTTATAATTTGGAACGGATGGAGTATATAGGAGACCTTTCCAGCATACTGAGCGTGCCACAGCCTATTACCTAGCATATGATAGTAAGTAAAAAAGATAACCACCTAGTGACCTTTTTCTTTTTGTTTTTTTTTCATTCTTTGTCTTTCTTTTTTTGTTTGGGGGGGGGGGGGGGGGGGGGGAGGCGGGGCGGAGGGGGGCGCTTAAGGTTTAAGAAGTACAGTATGCGCAAATAACCAGAATGTACCCAGGCTTTCTAACCTGCGGAGCTTATCAGGTTGGCAAATAAATGCCATTAGTTAGTACCTAATGTCACTGACCTTTTCCATACTACGTGACTACAGTCACATGGTCCCACACAAATTATGATGTTACCCCCACCATTGTACATATAAATGGAAGGATTGTATCCCAATTATCAGAACTTCATCAACGTTTTAGTCCTGGAATACTTCATCACATAACTATCACTGACCAAAATATCAAAGAAACCAAACACAAAAGAGCAGTAGTAATGAGACGGGGTGCAAGTGCAACTAGGAGTAAGAGTAACCTGAGTTCCCCGGCTACGTTTCTCTAACATTTTAGCCAAATCTACGCTCGGCTCAAAGTAGGCTTCCTTAAGTTAGAACTTAGAACTAGCTGGAAAACCCACATAGATACACTTCAAATAGGACAGTACCTATGGAATCGTGGTTTTGGACCGCCACTTGGTGAGAAAAATAAATAAATATGTGCCACGATGGAACTCTGGATGGGCTTCTATTCCCGAATTGATATGCCTACGACTACGATATGGGACAAGCAGTTAGTTTCATTCCAACATAAGACTTTATTTATTGATTTCATAAATTCCATCAACCCAAGCACATGAGCAACAAAGAGCTTTCATGAACTGGCAACCGAAGAGTTCAATGGTTAAATTCCAACAAACTAGACCACCAAGAACATGGTACAGGCCACAGGGCTACCAAATCGACCAACCTCGACAGCAAACACGTATTCAGTCTCCACCTCCGATGCAGACAGTACTACGACGAATCACCTCCATTGACTACAGGCAGTTAGGCACTTCAACCGTACTCCGTAGACTGGTATAGCCAGTACACCAGCTACCCAAGCTCAAAAAAAAAGTACACCAGCTACCCTGTGCAGTGCAGTGCAGTGTATTTAAAAGGGTACATGGAACCACGCCGGGAACAATTCTAGAATGCAGGTCATTAAGACTACCCGCACTCATGTACCTCTATATTCATCCTCTATACGTCCTAGTCAGCAAGATTCTCTCCTCTATACTTAATTCTCCTGCACCCATCCATCCTCTATATCATCCTCTATCCACTCTATCCACTATGAGACCCACTTGTCACTTTATCTAAATATATCTATGTGTGATCTAGTTTTGAAGGATTTATTGAGACGAATTTAATGGTGAAATCGAAATTTAATTTGGATTTTTGGTTTGTGAGTTATAGCATTTTTTCCTTTGTTTAGCTAGTGGGGCCGCCACTCTAGAGTATAGAGTAAGCACAGTACTACTCTAAATATAGAGTGAGAGAAATGATAGAGTATCGTTTTAGAGTACCCAGTGCAGCAGTTTTTACTCTATATTCATACTATAAAGCTTTAGAGTATCGTTTTAGAGTACCCACTGCGGGTAGTCTAACGATACGCGGGGAGGACGAACTGCCAGGGTCCAGGGTCCCCGATCAAAGTTAGGTCCCAGGAAAATTTAATGCCGGGGAGGAAATGCGGCATCAAAAGAAGGTTGTGTTTAGGCCAGGTTTGGTTTAGGTGTTAAAGTTTAACGAACACCGTAGTATTTTCGTCTTGTTTGACAAAAAAATTTCTAATTTTGGACTAATTAGGCTTAATAGATTCGTCTCGTAAATTACTCATAATCTGTACGACATGCATGCAATTAGTCTATATTTAGTACTCCATGCATTTGAGGGAACATCGATGTGATGGGAGTTAAACTTTAACTCCTCCAAACCAAACGGGGCCTTAGTTTCTCCAAAAATGTACTATGCAAAAAAAAATCTCCCTCACATCAAACTTTGTGATATGCATAGAGTACTAAATGCAGATGAAATCAAAAACTAATTGTACAACTTGGCTGTACTTTGCGAGACGAATGTTTTAAACCTAATTAATCAACGGTTGGATACTATTTACCCAATAAAGTCAAAATATGCTACGGTATATTTTTCACCCTTTCGAGGGTAACTGAACACAGCCGAAATCTGAAAGGGACTGGTGCAACAGAAACGGCCTCGCCTCGCCTCGCTCGCTTGGTGTCGACGGCAAGCCGATTCAGCCGAGCGGCCAGGCTCCGGTCCCGGCCCGCACCGCGCAGAGAAAACGACCCACCCATGCAGAATTTTTAATGGCGGAACTGCGGCCTTGCCGCCTCTGATCTGCGGAGGCAGCGAGGGGCGTCGCCCTCGCGCATGTGCGGCCGTTGCCGCCTCGGAGACCAGGGCCGAGCTCGGCAGGACGAATCTGACAACCCCGACACGGGCACCCGCTCCCCAGACCCCAGTCCCCACGGAAGGAAGAGAAGGACAAGGCGCGACGAGCACCAAACCCTGATCCAACATTGCGAGCGGAGCGGCGGAACACCCAAGCCGAACTGTCAATCCATCACGAACCGTTCGGCGTAGGCGTCGCCGCCAGACGTAGGAACCGGTTCATCCATCCACCCAATCCGAGGAACCAATCTATCTATCTTATTTTTATCCATCATCAATCAATGGAGGAAGGAACGCAATCTGGGAGAGGAGAAAGGGCCATGACGAGCGAGGCCCCAGGTCAGGCGGCTTACTTGGTGGAGACGGCGGACGTCATGGACGCGACGGCGACAAACCTGCTGCTGCCACCGCTGCGGCGGCGGCAGCGGGCGGCGAGCGGCGGGGAGAGGCTGAGCGCGACGTCGTTGAGGCGGAGCGCCATCCTGGAGACCAATGGGAAGCGAAGCCGGAAGCGCCGCCGCCGCTGACCCTCGCGAGATGGGGATGCGGGTGGTGGTGCCTGGTGGCGAGCGAGAGGAACGAACAAACGGCAGAGAGAGCGTGCGATTCTCCACCTCAGGTTTGGTTCGGGCGCTTGGGTTTTAGCGGCCTCGCCACCACTGCAGCGGACACTGCTGGACGCCACTCGGCAGTGGGCCCATGTTTATGTCCCTTTCTACGTGCCCCTGACCGAAATTACCGGACTCGCCCTCTCGTCCTCACTTTCCGTCCCGTCTCGGCTCTCGCTCGTCAAGTTGTTCTTTTCTTTGGCTCGTGGAGTCTCTCTGTAATCTTCCTCGTGTCATTAGCGTTATTATTACTTTGAGTGGGGATTAAGAAATGAGAGCGCACGTCTTTTCGCTTCTTAAGACAAGCCATCGTGGCATTAGGAGTATCGAGATCCTCTAGATTCTAGTCTATATTCGCCCCCTTCTTTGGTTTTAAATCTACACCTTTGATGGAAACATGCGTATCCACAAAACGATGTACCAGCTCGTTCGGCTGGCTGGTGGCTGGTGGTTGGTGGCTTGTGCTGATTTGTTGTAAGAGAAAAATACTGTTGGCTGGCAGCTGACAGCTGGCTGGTGGCTGATGCTGATTTGATGTTAGAGAAAAGCACTGCTGGCTAGCTGGCTGACCAGCCAGCCGAACAAGCTGTAGTTTTCTTTGGTAGCGTACGGCAAGGCGATCGCTTAATGACATGGCCACACAGGCCCCTCACATCGAACATAATACGTCGATAGAATCAAAAGGTGACGAGTTTTTAGAAAAAAAAAATTTGTAGCACATAGTGCATTCGAAAGCAAATTGTTTTGAAATTTGGTTAGTGAGGTCACACTTAGATTGTGAATCTAGCGTAGCTTGGCTGGCTAAGTTTGTTATGAGTCATCGACATGACGCATATACTTGTATTTTGTTGAATTTATTTGAGGATTTAACTTTGTTATTTTTTCGATGACAAGTGTTGTGTGTGTGTGTCAATTGTGAAGCGCTTGTAATGATTTCGTTAATGTCAAGATACGTTGGCTTAGTCTTATGAAAATACTCATAGAGCTATAAGATGTCTATGCTTCTTTGTCATAGAGGTGAGTGTACATACATGTATATGAGTGTTTATGTTTTTGCTTGCTTGTCATAGGGTGAGTGTATACATGCATATGAGTGTCTAATATCTGTCTATATATATATATATATATATATATATATATATATATATATATATATATATATATATATATATATATATATATATATATATATATATATATATTCTTTGATAGCACGGTGGGTCCTCAATGATAGTATGCCACAAGCCCCTCATAGACAACTCTGAGCTAATAAGTGTTTCCAAAATGATAAGTATTTTTGTGTCATATTGCTAGGTCCTTTTTAGACGTTGATCACTAATTAATCAAAATATATGCATGATCGATACATTGACCTTATTGACAGAATCATGTTTCGCATAACGACTGGGACGCACATCCTTATTGATCACTCAAATGGGCAACCCTACTTCTAAAAAGAATGTAATTTTAGTTTGGTAAATATCTTAATAAATGACAAATTTTATTAAAAAATGACATTATCGAATTTATGACTCCAAATATATATGCCATGGAAAATATATTCTATAAAAAATCAATGATAAATATTTGTAGTTTTTTATATACATTTCAAATGCGACCGTTAGATCCTCCAACGGTCACTGCGCGCCAACGGTCAAACGCTATGACCGGACGCGCTGCTCAATCGACCGGACGCGCCGATCACAACGACCGGACGCGCTCCTCGCAACGACCAGACGCGCCGATCCGCACAGCACCCGCGCCCGCGAAACAACGACCGGACGCGCTCCTCACAACGACCGGACGCGACAGTGCCAGCGTCCGGTCGGAGTCCAGTAAGCTCCTTCAACGATCGGACGCGTCCGATCATGTATGACCGGACGCGCCTCGCGTCCGATCATCCTCGTGAACCGCAGTTCCCTCTGGGCTACTGACCGGACGCGCCGGTCCCGCGAGTGACCGGACGCGCCGGTTGCAAACCCTAGCCCGCGCGCCCGAAACCGCGTTGTACTGACCGGACGCGTCCGGTCACACCGTGACCGCGTCCGGTGCAGCGTCCGGTCACCGCAGTGACCCCGTTCGCCTCCGTTTCTTTTCCGACTTTCGGCGTAGTGGAACCCAAACCCCTCTCTACCCGCAAACCACAGCGCGACCAACGCCACCTTTGCAAATGTGCCAACACCATCAAGTGTACATCTCCATGTGCTTGTGTGTTAGCTTTTTTTCAATCATTTTCAAAGGTTTTCCAATTAGCTCACTAGGCCCTACATGCAATGCACTTCATGAATTCACCTAGTGGCACCCGTGCATCGAATAACCGATAAGACTTCCCCTCTTAATAGTTCGGCTATCGATCCTAAACCACTCACACCCTCTATGGTGTCTTGAGTGTAAAACAAAATGGCCCTATGGTTATACCTTTGCCTTGAGCCCATTTTGTTTCTCCAAATGATATGATCCACTTCATATCATCACATGACCGTCTCGATCCATCGACCTTGACTTCACTTGCTCTTCACCATTGCATCGGTCCGTCGGCGCTAAGTCTTGCTCAAGCTTCACCATCGCATGGTCCTTCGCTTCGAAGCCTCGACTTGCCCTTCACCTTCACAACCGGTCCATCGAGCCAAGCCTCATCTTGGTCTTCACCATCTTGGTCATATGAGTCAATGTCATGTCTCATATGCAATGACCACCTTTATCTAAATCATCCACTTAGATACAAAGGTTAGTCCTAGGTTTCATCAATTAGCCAAAACCAAACTAGGGACTTTCAATCTCCCCCTTTTTGGTAATTGATGACAACCTTCACAAAGATGATTTTGATAATAAAAGTTTTAAACTTGTCATACTTGTCCAATCATTTTGCTCATAAGTAAAGTTTGGACAATTATCACAAGCTTGATTTTGGTAGCATTAGCTCCCCCTACATATGTGCATAGAGTTTGGATTGAAGGCTTTGCACATACGCATGGATAGAAGTGTTGGGAGAGTAATACTACCAAAATGATGCTATGGTGTAAGAAATGGACCTTTGAAGCGTGATACCAATCGGAGTTGCCTTTTACACCATCCTTAGCATCATGAAGTAACTAGACATCCATCAAAACTCAAGAACCCCGTGAGATCAACAATATATGTAAAGGTTCTTGGACCACTTGTAAAGCTAACCACTTGTAAAGCTTTAGACAAGTCTAGATACCACATGTAAACTATTCCTATGCATGCTAGTAGATCATTTCATCATCCAATTTCTATACTAGCATTGCACCACACAAGCATGTATATTGAATTTAAATACATGTGCAATGAGCAAGTCATATGAGAATGCACAAACAAATGCAGCAACTTTGTTTATGAGCTTGCTCCCCCTTCTTGTGTGCATCAACAAATTTTATTTACCCCTTTATCAAGTCGAATCATCTTTTTCTCTCCCCCTTTGTCAACAACTTACCCAAAAAGGGGATCAAATTGTGGAGAGAAGGAAAAGTATTTGATGGAGTAGATTGAAATTAATTCGATACCACATGTAAGGTTAAAAAATTTATCAAATTTGGTTTAACCTAGAATACTTGCCAAAGATATTTAATTCGATTTGAACCAAAGACAAGCTTCTTCACTCCTCAAAATAAGGGTTATCTTGTCTATGTTGAATTAAACACTTATAGCAAATCTTCTAGATTCAACACTAGGTTTACAAGCTCACAAACATGTCATACGCCACCACTAGATCAAAATAAGCATAGAAGCAATAGTGGTAACATATATCCATCAAATTCATTTGATTTATCATGAATGCTTATGTGTACCACTTATTATGTCTACATGCTCTATCAAGTCCTTAGCATAGGATGAAAGACATGTCAATTAATTTTACCTTGCAATGTCGAAGGAGAGGCATGTCAATAAGTGGGTGGGGTGCATTCAACTCATGTTTGAGAAATCAAGAATGTTCAATTCATTCCTTAGCTTGCAAAACCTCTTTTCATCAAGTGGCTTAGTGAGAATATCGGCAAGTTGATCATCGGTGCCAACACTTTCAATGGCAATATCTCCCTTTTGTTAATGATCTCTAATGAAATGATGTCTTATGTCAATATGCTTTGTTCTTCCATGTTGAACCGGGTTTTGTATCATCTTGATTGCACTCTCATTATCACATAGCAACGGCACATTCTTGAAGTTGAGGCCATAATCCTTCAAAGTTGATTTCATCCATAGCAATTGTACACAACAATTCCCCGCACTCACATATTCGGCTTCGGCGGTAGAGATTGCCACACTATTTTGTTTCTTTGAGGACCATGACACAAGTGATCTTCCAAGTAATTGACATGTGCCACTTGTGCTTTTCCTATTGATCTTGCAGCCCCCATAGTCGGAGTCCGAATATCCAATCAATTCAAACTTTGACCCCTTGGGATACCATAGTCCAACATTTCTTGTTTGCTTCAAGTACCTCAATATTCTTTTTGCCGTCGTGAGATGACTTTCTCTAGGTGAGGCTTGATATCTAGCACACATGCAAACACTAAACATGACATCCGGCCTTGATACGGTGACATAGAGTAGACTTCCAATCAAAGACCGATATTCCTTTTGATTCACCATTTTGCCATCAAGATCACTATCCAAATTGCCATTTGTGCCCATTGGAGTTGAAATTGGCTTTGCATCTTGCATTCCAAACTTCTTCAACATGTCCCTTATGTATTTCCCTTGACTCACAAATGTTCCATTCTTCAATTGCTTGACTTGGAGACCAAGGAAGTAGCTAAGTTCACCAATCATAGACATTTCAAACTCTTTGGCCATCATAGCACCAAATTCTTCACAATAAGCTTGATCGGTTGATCCAAAGATGATATCATCAACATATATTTGCACTATGAATAGATCATTTCCAATCTTCTTGGTGAATAGAGTAGTATCAACCTTGCCCATTTTGAATCCCTTAGAGAGAAGGAAATCCCTTAGCCTCTCATACCATGCTCTAGGTGCTTGCTTTAAGCCATATAAAGCCTTCTTCAACTTGTAGACATGGTTGGGTTTCTTGTCATCTTCAAATCCGGGCGGTTGCTCAACAAATACTAACTCATTGATGATCCCATTGAGAAATGCACTTTTGACATCCATTTGATATAGTTTGATGTTGTGTGCACAAGCATAAGCCAATAGAATCCTTATTGCCTCCAATCTTGCCACGGGAGCATATGTTTCATCATAGTCAAGACCTTCAACTTGAGTGTAACCTTGAGCAACTAGTCTTGCTTTGTTTCTCACTACAATGCCATCTTGATCTTGCTTGTTTTTGAACACCCATTTGGTTCCAATCACATTGTAGTCATTTGGCCTTTCTACCAATTCCCAAACATCATTTCTTGTGAAATTGTTTAGTTCTTCTTGCATAGCCATAATCCAATCGGCATCCCTCAAAGCTTCTTCTATTTTCTTTGGTTCTATGGTTGACACAAATGATGCATGCTCACAAAACATAGTCAGTCTTGACCTTGTTTGCACACCACTTCTAATATCACCAATAATACTATTAATGGGGTGATCTCTTGAAACATGTTGTGGTTGGAGTACTTGCACTTGATTGCTTGAGCTTGGTTGATCACTTGATGTATCTCGATGAGAAGAACTAGCACCATAACTATGCACTTGAGAGTCACTAACTAGCTTGTTTGGTGAATTGAGCACTTGATCTTTATCATCATCTTGAATATCAATTACTTGCTTTGCTCTAATGTCCCCAATGTCCATGTTCTTCATTGCTTCCATCAATTGAGTTCCACCAACATCATCTAGATTCTCTTCTTCATCTTGTGACCCATTGGTTTCATCAAATTGCACATCATGGACTTCTTCTAGAATGCCACTTGAGTTATTCCAAACTCTATAAGCTTTGCTTGTAGTTGAATAACCAAGTAGGAACCCCTCATCACATCTCTTGTCAAACTTCCCCAATCTAGTACCCTTCTTCAAGATATAGCATTTGCAACCAAACACCCTAAAGTAAGAAATATTGGGCTTTCTTCCATGAAGTAACTCATATGGGGTCTTCTCTAGCAATGGATGACAATATAGTCTATTGATGTAGTAGCAAGCGGTATTGATTGCTTCATCCCAAAATGATTGACTCACATTGTACTCATGAAGCATTGATCTAGCCATATCAAGCAATGTTCTATTCTTTCTCTCAACTAGGCCATTTGATTGTGGAGTGTACTTGGCCGAGAATTGATGTCCAATACCATAATGATCACAAAGTTCTTCAATTCTTGTATTCTTGAACTCACTTCCATTGTCACTTCTCACTTTCTTGATTCTAATCTCAAACTCATTGTGAACTCTAGTGAGAAATGTCTTGAAGGTGTCAAACACTTCACTTTTGTCACTAAGAAAGAATACCCATGTGAATCTTGTGAAGTCATCCACTATGACAAAGCCATACTTGTTACCGCCTATGCTTGTATATGTTGTTGGTCCAAATAGATTCATGTGCATCAACTCAAATGCTTTGCATGTGCTCATTGTACTCTTCTTTGGATGTGAGCTTCCAACTTGCTTTCCGGCTTGACATGCACTACAAAGCTTATTCTTCTCAAATTCAACATCTTTCAAACCATTGACAAGATTGTGAGTTGTAAGCTTCTTCAATTGTTTCATGCCAACATGACCAAGCCTTCTATGCCAAAGCCAACCCATGCTTGATTTGGAGACTAAGCAAGTTGTCAAAGAAGTTTCTCTAGCATTGAAGTCAACTAGGTAGAGATTCTCATATCTAAAGCCCTTGAATGCCATATTTGAACCATCCACACTAATAACATCCACATCATCAACCCCAAAGATGCATTTGTAGCCTAGATCACATATTTGTGCCACGGATAGAAGATTGAAATCCAAGCTTTCAACTAGCAACACATTAGAGATACTCATGTCATTTGATATTGCAATCTTGCCCAAGCCAATAACCTTGCCTTTCTTGTTATTGCCAAATGTGATAGAATCAACACCACTATCATTGTCATTGATTGAGTCAAACATTCTTGATGTACCGGTCATGTGTTGAGTGCACCCACTATCAATAATCCAATGCCTTTCTCCGGCTTTGTAATTGACCTACAAGCAAATCAATGAAGCTTAGGTACCCATTTTTGCTTGGGTCCTTGTAGGTTAGTAACTAAGCTCTTTGGTACCCAAATAGCCTTCTTCTTTGGGCCCACAATTAGTGTACCAACAAACTTAGCTTGCACACCCTTCACACCCTTGGTAAGCACATAGCAAGAATCAAAAGGTATAGCATTAATAAGGTTTTTGCTCTGGTTCTTTTTATTGCAATTATGCTCTAGGTGCCCAACTTGCTTGCATCTATTGCAAAACCGACCATTGCCCTTCACAAAGCTAGGCTTTGGAGTTGCAAAGGCCGACTTGCCTTTCTTGGGGGTGTAGCCCAATCCCTCTTTGTTAAGAGAGAATCTTTGGCTACCCAAGCACTTAAGCAAGCGAGCCTCACCACCATAGGCCTTGCCTAGGGCGTGAGTGAGCTCATCCACCTCTCTCTTGAGAGTCTCATTCTCAACCATTAGTGAGGCATCACAAGTAAAACCATCACTAGTAGTAGAGGTAGAGTTGGTGGTGGTGGATGAAGAGCTACAAGAAGGGTTAGCATTTGACATGATGATAGGTTCATTAAAGGATTCATCAATTATATCACATGTAACACCTATATCACATGATACAACAACCTCCTTCTTTTCTTGTTGCTCAAGTAGCAATGAGTGAGCCTTTTCAAGCTTGAAATGAGCCTTACCAAGATCCTCATGGTCTTCCACTAGACTCTCATGAGTGGTCTTAAGCTCACTAAGAACTTTCTCAAGTATTGCTACTTTCATTGAAAGCTTCTTACACTCCTTGTTCTTGGCAATAGCTATGTCTCTAGTTTGTTGCATCAAGTCATATAGTTGTTCTTTAGTTGGTTCATCATCATCATTTTCATTATCATTATCACTATCATGAGCATATTCCATTTTACTTTCATCCTCACTCTCATCATATAATACCTTAGCTTCTTTAGCCATGAAGCATGAAGAGGATGAATCAAATAGTGATGGCTTCTTGTTGATAGCAATGGAAGCAAAAGCCTTGTTGGATGATTCTTCTTCTTCCTCCTCATCATCACTTTCCCAAGTGATCACATAGGCACCATTTTTGCCTTTCTTGAATGTCATCTTGGCCTCTCTCTTCTTCTTCTCAAACTTGCCCCTCTTGTTGTTCTTCTTCTTGTCATAGGGACATTCGGCTTGAAGATGTTCGGTGCTATCACAATTGAAGCACTTCCTTTGTTGCTCATTGCTCTTGAAATTGTCATTTCTCTTTTTGAAGCTTCTTCTTTTGATAAACATTTTGCCAATGTTTTTGACAACTAGAGCAAGTGCCTCATCATCAACTTCCAATTCTTCATCTTCTTCGCTGTCATCTTCTTCTTGAATTAAAGCTTTGCCCTTTGAGGAGGTGGCCTTGAATGCCACGGTCTTCTTCTTCTTTTCATCCTCCTTCTCATCAACATCTTGATCATACTTGTCAAAGGTCAATACCTCTCCAAGTAAATCATTGGGCTTCATTGTTTCAAGCCCATCTCTTTGTAGCATCATGATCAACATCTTGAATCTTTTAGGTAAGCTCAATAAGAACTTGTGGCAAAAATCTTGGTCTTGAGTCTTGTGCCCTAAGCTCTTGAGATCATTCACAATGACTTGCAATCTATGAAACATCTCTAAGATTGCTTCTTCTTCTTTCATCTTGAAGTTCTCAAACTCACTCTTGAGCCCATATAGCTTGGCACTCTTTACAACCTTAGTGCCCTCATATGTTTCACTTAACCTTGTCCACACTTCATTTGCCAATTCCAAATCCTTGATGCCCTCAAATACTTTTGTGTCAATATTATTGTAAAGTGTATTGAGAGCCATTCTATTGCATGTTCTATTTGCTCTATCTTCATCGGTGAGATGATCGGGATCAATGATAGCAAAATCATTCTCGGTGACTTGCAATACTCTCTCATGAATAGAACCAAGGTACATTGTCATTTTTCTCTTCCAATGAGCAAAAGAACTAACACCATCAAAGAACGGTGGCTTGCCCCCAACATGATTGAACACAATTTGAGCCATTTTTCACACCGAAGGATGTTAAGCCTTGATTAAAACGGTGACCACGGCTCTGATACCACTTGTAAGGTCCTAGATGGCTAGAGGGGGGGTGAATAGCCTATAAAAAATTCTACGAGCACCACTAAGCAACCTTGTTAGAATAACAAACGGCGTAAAGCGAGTTTTGCTTAGCCAAAGGTTGTGATGCAAGCCTCCTATCCACAAGTCTAGTAGATTATGATCTCTAGTTCACACAAGTGCTAAGTCACTAACTTACACTAGTGAGCAAGCTAACAACTACTAGAAAAAGCTACCACTAGAGCTACACAAGATAATCTAGTAAAAGTAAATGCGAGAGAGAGGATTGTGAATCTTATACCGATGGTGGAGTGAAGATGTTGCCAATCACCAAGATGATATACAATCAATTAATATTGACAACAACACAATATGTAGACCAATCACCGGGAGACAAGAGACACAATATTTTTGTTCACCCGGTGTTCACTTGTGCACCGACAAGCTACGTCACCGGTTGTGTCGACCAACACTTAGATGGTTCCTTGGTGTGACCCTCAAGTCACTTGCCCCTCAAGGCACGCCCCGCAAGGCACCGTAAGACACCACTCTCAAGTGAGGTAACTCAATGACACGCGCAATCCAATAGAGTTGCTTTTGGCGTCCCGCCGAGGAAAGCACAAGAACCTCTTACAAACAACCAGAGGTGGCCAAGAACAATCACCTTCTCTTGCCAACGCCTCCAACAATCTCCAAGCTGGCTAGGAGCGGTACTCTCCAAGAGTAACAAGAAATCCACCGGCTAAACCACCCACAAGTGCCACTAGATGCCCTCAAGCTATGCAATGCACTTTGGGATCACTCAATCTCACTTTTGATTTGCAATCAAGCAAGAGAGATGAGTGGGAGGAGTAGCTCTAGCTCAAATGATGCACAAGAGTGTTAGAAATGCCAAGGTTTCTCCCCAAGGGCCGGCCAACGAGTATTTATAAGCACCCCAAACAAATAGAGCCGTTGCCACTCCACTGACCGTTTTTTCAGGACGACCGGACGCACTGGTCAAAACTGACCGGACGCGCTCAACCGCGTCCGGTCGCCTTGCGACGACCACGTGTCCCTCAAATTTCAAATGCGACCGTTAGATCCTCCAACGGTCACTGCGCGCCAACGGTCAAACGCTATGACCGGACGCGCTGCTCAATCGACCGGACGCGCCGATCACAACGACCGGACGCGCTCCTCGCAACGACCAGACGCGCTGATCCGCACAGCACCTGCGCCCGCGAAACAACGACCGGACGCGCTCCTCACAACGACCGGACGCGACAGTGCCAGCGTCCGGTCGGAGTCCAGTAAGCTCCTTCAACGATCGGACGCGTCCGATCATGTATGACCGGACGCGCCTCGCGTCCGATCATCCTCGTGAACCGCAGTTCCCTCTGGGCTACTGACCGGACGCGCCGGTCCCGCGAGTGACCGGACGCGCCGGTTGCAAACCCTAGCCTGCGCGCCCGAAACCGCGTTGTACTGACCGGACGCGTCCGGTCACACCGTGACCGCGTCCGGTGCAGCGTCCGGTCACCGCAGTGACCCCGTTCGCCTCCGTTTCTTTTCCGACTTTCGGCATAGTGGAACCCAAACCCCTCTCTACCCGCAAACCACAGCGCGACCAACGCCACCTTTGCAAATGTGCCAACACCATCAAGTGTACATCTCCATGTGCTTGTGTGTTAGCTTTTTCTCAATCATTTTCAAAGGTTTTCCAATTAGCTCACTAGGCCCTACATGCAATGCACTTCATGAATTCACCTAGTGGCACCCGTGCATCGAATAACCGATAAGACTTCCCCTCTTAATAGTTCGGCTATCGATCCTAAACCACTCACACCCTCTATGGTGTCTTGAGTGTAAAACAAAATGGCCCTATGGTTATACCTTTGCCTTGAGCCCATTTTGTTTCTCCAAATGATATGATCCACTTCATATCATCACATGACCGTCTCGATCCATCGACCTTGACTTCACTTGCTCTTCACCATTGCATCGGTCCGTCGGCGCTAAGTCTTGCTCAAGCTTCACCATCGCATGGTCCTTCGCTTCGAAGCCTCGACTTGCCCTTCACCTTCACAACCGGTCCATCGAGCCAAGCCTCATCTTGGTCTTCACCATCTTGGTCATATGAGTCAATGTCATGTCTCATATGCAATGACCACCTTTATCTAAATCATCCACTTAGATACAAAGGTTAGTCCTAGGTTTCATCAATTAGCCAAAACCAAACTAGGGACTTTCACATGTGTACACCAGTTCATGGCATGCCCTCAGGAGTACCGCTTGAGGTACTTCATGGCATGCAGAGTCAGGGCACATTAGCCACTGGTTATCTAGATGATGGAGTGGAATATGAAGGATGGAGCAGGGTTAGGGAGCCACAACAATATGTTGCACCACCCTCTTATACATCGGCAGAGCTTACACAGCTGAGTGAGGCTGGCTTGCCCTTCACTGGTGTGCCAAATTATAACGATGTAAGTATGTCGCATATGGCAGTTTGTGACATGGGTTTGCAGATGTGTAAGGAATCATTGTACAACCATAAAAATTTAATACTGAGAAAGGGAATGCTTTTCAATACGATGTCTGAGATGAAGTTGTTCCTTCAGGACTATGCTGTGTATCATCATAGGCCTTACACGGTTCGACATTCTGACAAGGAGGTAAAATTCCATATATTATGTAAGGCTGGATTCCCGTGCTCGTGGAAGTTGAATGCACGAAAGAGGCGGAGTGATGGTAAGTGGAAGGTAACTTCAGTGGAACAGCCGCATAGATGCCAGACTAATGAGGATAAAAGGTACCATCCGCAGTTGACGGCTCGGTACCTAGCCCGTCGTATATTGGGTCTTGTAGATAAGGACAACGACGTATCGGTGTCTTTCTTGCAGGAGACCATAGTCACATTTGTTGGGTATGAGGTCACGTATGGAAAGGCTTGGCGGGTAAAGCAAATTGCCCTGGCAATTCGCTGGGGTAGCTGGGAGGAAGCCTATAACAGGGTTCCACGCATTTTGTGTGCGATGGAACACTTCAACCCTGGCATGAGATCGTTCATATACACAGGAGGGTTGTATCTTCAGAACCCGTTGAGGCATATTCTATACCGTGTGTTCTGGTATTTCGATCAGTGCAAACATGCATTTCAGTATTGTCAGCCAGTTGTTCTTGTTGACGGCACATTCCTCACCGGCAAATACAGTGGCACATTGATGATGGCTGCTGCTGTAGACCTAGAGAATCAGATAGTGCCAATGGCTTTTGCTTTGGCGGAGGGGGAAAACAATGATTCATGGTCATGGTTTATGCGTCTGCTCCGTGTTCATGTGTTTGGCCCTTCTCGCACCATTTGTCTGATTTCGGACCGTCACATTGGAATTCTTAATGCAGCCGGTGAACACATTGATGGTCACCTACCCCTAGTGCACCGTTGGTGCATGCGGCATTTTGCCGCCAATTTCTGGCGGCGTCAACGCAAGAAGGATGTGGCTGACAAGTTAAAGGAGCTTTGTAATAAACGTACAGAACGCGAGTTTAACGAGACTATGGCAGAACTAGAGAAGATGCTCAACCAAACTGGCAAGGCATGGTTAGACCAGCAGATGGAAAATAAAGCCAAGTGGGCATTAGCATATGATGAGGGCGGCTTCCGGTACGGCATCATGACAACAAACTCCTCTGAGTCTTTCAATCGTGTGTTCAAAGGCGTTCGATCTCTCCCAGTGTCTAGTATTGTTGAGTTCTCTTTTAGGAAGTGCAATGAGTATTTTGTTAAGCGGTATGGCCTAGCCCTGAGGAATGAAGAGGAGCATAGAAGATGGGGGAAGGCTGCACATGAATATTTGAAGGAGGCTGAGGAATTGGCCAAACAACAGGTTGCCGAGGCTTATGGACGGGACATGCTTGTTTTCTGCGTACGAGCTAGAGTGGGCACAAACCTGGGCGGCGAACGATTTGGTGGGCGAACGTACCGTGTCGATCTTGATAAAGTAGAATGCAGTTGCAACGTCCCTCAGATCATGCATGCCCCTTGCTCACACATGATCACCTCTTATTGGTTTAGAGGTTTTGACCACACAGTTGCACCATACATGTCACCCTTGTATTTCCGTGCCAACACCCTCAAAGTTTGGGAGAAGAGTTTCAAGCCATACCTTGACGAGTCGCAGTGGCCTCCATATTATGGTGAGGACTACGCGCCTTATCCGGACCTGAAGAAGGTAGGGAAGGGAAGGAGGAAGAAGAAGCGACTGAAAGGCGATATGGACAATATGAAAGGTTACGGCGCCGACATGTATGGTGGCGGGGACTTTGACGAAGAACGTGCGCAAAACCTTTGCTCCATTTGCAAGAATCCTGGTCATAACGCTAGATTTCATAGGCGGGCGAGACAAGAGGTGGTTTATATTGTAAACATGCATTTATGATATTTTAATCTTCAAATTTACTTGTCTTTGTTTTTTTATAACGTTATTAATTGTTCTAATGTTATTAATGTTGTCTTTGTTTTTTCAAACAGGCAGGTTCAAGGTTGCAAGATGGAGGCGTGGGCTCCTCATCCGCGCTTTAGCCTCATTGAGGCGGACTACGACAAGGACCACCGGGCCCAGGCCTTGTCGGAGAAGCAGAGGCCGTTGCGTGCGCTTCGTGTTCGCACGCACCGCGTACATAGCTGGGACGAGCGATATGCGACCTACATACAGCGGGCAGGCTTCCTTGAGATCGTTCGGGTCTACAACGGTACACTCCCCACACTAGACCCTGCACTTCTTACTGCCTTTGTTGATAGGTAACATTGCATTTTGCATTTATTGTCTTTGTTTTGTAAAATTGGGCCATCAACTTGCCTATAACCAGAAACTTGTAATGATGCAGGTGGAGACCGGAGACGCACACCTTTCACACACCATGTGGGGAAATGACTATCACGATGTAGGATGTCAAGATGATATTGTGTCTCAGTTTGGCTGGTCATCCGGTGACTGGGGTCGTCGACGAGTCTAATTGGGTAGACTTGGTGGAGCAGTTCTGTGGTAGGAGGCCATCAGAGGCTGAAGTTAAAGGCACAAAGTAAGTTCATATTTGTGCCCTATTGAAATCACTAATACAACCATTTCAGCTACATCTATTTTTGTAGAATAATGCTTCAATTGTAATTGCAGGAAGACCTCAGGAGTATCGATGTCATGGATAACCCCGCACTTTGGTGTAGGGCCTCCGATCGGTGCTCCAGATCACGAGGTCGAGGTGTATGCAAAGGTGTGATTGTGGCACTTCTTGGGCGCTTTCTTGTTCCCCGACTCCTCAGGCGACAGCATCAGCTGGATTTTCTTGAGAATCCTTATCCAGCCACTGGAGAACATTGCAACCTATAGCTGGGGTACCGCGGTCCTTGCTTGGACATACCGTCAGCTTTGTACCGCCTGTCGTCGCCAGTCGACCAATGCCAACCTAGGTGGCTGCTCGTACCTACTTCAAGTATGGATTTGGGAGCGGTTTCTGGTTGGGAGGCCTACTAAACCTCCGCATTTGCCTGTGAGTACATTGACTACTTTGATATCTTCATACGACTAAAGAGATTAGTGACACCGTGTTTGTGTGACTTGCAGGTTTGGCAGCATGAAGACGTTCTACCCACCGCCCTTTTTATCTGGAAAGACGCTAAGGTAGTGAGGGGCGAGCTGGAAAGGAGGTACAAGCAGTACACGGATACGATAGACGTATTGACACACAACTATGTAAGTTATATCCACATTTCCTACTAAAGGCACTATCAATGAGATTGATACTAAATTAAGTTTTTTTTACTTTGCAGGTAACATGGACACCGTGGTCTAGGTGGGAGCTAGAGGACTACCTTAGTCCGCGCTGCGAGGAGGAAGGGGACGAGTGGCTTTACGAAGGGCCACTTATCTTCTTCCACATCGTCGAGATGCACTACCCTTTCAGGGTTTATAGACAGTTCGGGAGGTTGCAGGGAATTCCACCGCTGTACTCCACCAACGCTCAGTTACATGGGTACGATGCCAATATGTTTATTCTAGTTAAGTGCCTTATTTCTAATGCAATATGGCAATGCAGGATCGATCGAAGGCTTCGGACCACGCAAAAGGATTGGGCGGTGACGCACGAACCACATTTGCTTAATTGGTATAACAGGCATCCTCGCCACCTCAACGAACTTCCACAGCACCACCCGGCAAGATGGATGGAGTACCTGCAATGGCTGCAGCGAAGTACGAGGACTCATCTCATGGTCCCGTACACCAACATGCCTGCAGATGCGGCCGGTGAGGATGACATCGCCGATGCGTTCGACGATGCGCAAAGGGTGCAAACACAACTTCTTAGGGCCCCTCTAAATAGATACGTGATAAGTACTTTGCACTTACATCCTCAAGCGAGGTAAGGGTTTTAAAATTCAATCAAAATGATCGAGTTAACCTTGTGTGATGTTGTAGGCACAACAGTTGTCGAACTACTCCGAGGAAGCTTCCAGGCAACTTTTTCGGACTAGGGACGATAAGACCAACCCTCTTCGCGCCTTTGTCAAGGTACTTTTGATAGTAACATTCATGACTACAACTCAGTTACCTTTAAAATTCATGCTTAATAATGGTTGTTGTCATCAAAACCTGTAGAGAATGAAAAAAGGCTGCAAAAAGTTGGCTCAGAAGCTGAGCTATGTGGACACGACTTTGGACGTACCTTACAACCCCATGTGGTCCAGGAGCCAGACGATGTCCACCGCAGCTGCTTCTGCTAGCGACACCAGGGCTGCGTCCTCGTCTATTCGTACTCCGCAGGACAGAGGGAAGGGTCCAGCTAGTGCGGACGATGTGGATGAGGCACTTCAGTATGACACGACGAGCGGCGATGACGACGACGACGACATTCCCTAGTGGGAGTACACCGATCACGAGGAGATGGGTGCCTCACAGCTATACGGTGCTCCTTTTGGTACACAGGGGATAGACTACACACAGCAGGAGAACTACACACCAGCCGAGCAACAGGTCCCTATGCTTTGCTTTTTCTTTAATTCTACTGTTCGTAGCTCAACATTTAGAGTAGCTCATCAGGTTGCTTGCTTACAGGGGCCGTCCTCGATGCAGCAGTTCGATCGTGGACATAGGCGGCAGCGCGAGAGGCAGCAACGGGACCGCACAGACGTTGGCTGGAGAAGCAACGTGGTCCCTACGAATCTAAGGAGGCAACGAAGACCGCGAGACCCCTACACCCCTGACGATTAGTAGAGTAGTCATATGTAGCAGGCGCCGGACACATGTTATCATAGTTATGTAGTGCTAGAACAATTAAATTATGTGTAGGTGTAGCAGCAGTACTCTACTTGGTTATTTCGATTGGACTCATGTAGTTGGTAACACTCGTTTAATCTTTGGCGTAAACGCAATTCTTCGTGCCATGGCTTCCGTAAACTTGCTGTAAATGACTCAACAAGGCATGTCTGCATTTGTCACGCTCAGCTAACGCAAAATGTAGGCATAGTTCCTGCGTGCCCGCAGTTTTAGGGCCACCCATGGCGGGGTGGCCCTGAAACTGCGGGCACACAGGAAGTGCACTAAGAAACTGCATTTATAAACTACACGGATAAACCACACAACAATCTTAGTGAGTGGACCAACAAATGAAACGAATGAAGATGTGATAATGAAAATTATTACAATGACATGTTTCAAAGTACAACACTGACAAACTACACCACACAAAGTTTCTAAGCCACTACAAATGACGTGACAACACTAACAACGACGACGTGAAGACGTGACAATGCAAATTATTACAATGACACTTGTATGTCAATCAAATTGCGTGCACCACTGCGTAAGCAACTCGTCTTCGGACTCAGAATCCTCCACTACAACCTCCTTACCCTTGCTGGCCTCGACTGCCTTGGCCTAAGAGGCCTGACGCCGGTAGTAAGCCGCCTCCGCCTCGTCCGCGGCCTGAGAGTACAACTCGGCCTCTTCTTCAGTCATGTCTATTGGCCCCCATGCGTCGAACAGCGGTGTCTTATGGTTGTGGTACGCTGCCTGACCCTCCTCTAATTCAACATCCTCCTCGGGCATCGGTCCTAACTCCTCTGCAAGACGAAGTAGCTCGGCTATCCTTCCCATGTCGTAGGCATCCTCGTCCTGAGGGTAGCCCAATTCTTCGGCTAGACGAATGAGCTCGCCTATCCTTCCGGTGTCGTCGTCTTCCTCCGGCTCGGCCTCCTCTTCAACCACAATCGGACGGCTTGCGGTGCCACTAACTCCTGCATCCCGCTTTAGTGTCCTATTCTCCGTGTATCTAGCACGAGCCACATTTGCTTGCCAGTTGCCGGTGGATCCAATCTCTGCAAGTACAAAATGCAAACAATTAACACGATCTTTGCAATGACTTTATTGACAGTCAAACAAAGAAGATTGAGTTTCCAAAAACGCAATGACTCACTCGCACATAATGAGTCAATAGTATCGTTCAAGCCTTGCATCTCTGCTCTCGCAGCCTCCTCTGCAGCCTTCCTTGCATCCTCTTCAGCCTTCCGTGCCTGGTACTCCTCTACATCCTTCTTCTTTTGCTCGTACCACTTCTTCCACGCAATACTCTCTGGGTTACGAACACGCAGGTCTTGGGCCCGTCGTAGCATTTTCTTCTTATGGTTCTTAACGAAATCAGTGACGTAGTTTGCAGGATATTCTCTCATCTTGTGAAGTGCTACCATTGTCTTATACTCATCCTTGAACTTATACACATCATCATATGATTCCCATTTGCATTTCTGAGTGCTCTGTTGCAACAAATAGATGAATACAAAGTTAGCGTACAAAAGCAAACAAAATAAAACATTAGCACTAAGTGTGAACAGTCCTAGCAAACCTCGTCATAATCGATCATGTGGCCACAGAAGTGCCCAATCCCAAGGCCTGAAGGGACAAGGCCGTAGCTAGCTTCAACGCCACATTTGCACATCACAGGAGGCGCAATAGACCTCCTCTTCTTCTTCCAGTCTAGCACCTCCTCATTCTTCTCCGGCTCCGGCCAATGGTTCTTTGGACCATAGACCCATTCCTTGAAATGGCACTTAGAAAAATCATGATCCTACAAAATCAAAACTGTAAAACACACATATATGACATGACATTCCAAGGTTCACTCAAACCTTACCTCATATCGTAGAGGACAAATGAACTCTTGTTCATTGCGTGGGTTTATCACGGCTTGCTCTCCGCAAAGGCACTTTGGAGGATCCTCGAGCCGGCGTGCCGATGCTACGGCCTTCTCTTCCTCCGTCATAGGAGAAGGGTTAGGAGGGGGCGGAACCCAGCGAGTAAACACCTCACGCTCGCAATGATCAACGCCGGGTAGAAAAGAAGAATCCTTGGGTCAAACTTGTCCGGACCGTCGATCCATTGGAAGAAAAAGCACCGGAAGTACGGCTACAAAAAAGTTCGAATTATCTCATCGCGAATACAACATCAGAAACCAATAAGAAAAACAAAGGGCACAATTACTTACGCTATAACTATAACATGTGTAGAAGCAACGAGCCGCAGTATCTGGATGTCTCGATTGGCTCACGTGCGCCGGATGACCACAGTCACAGTTAGGGAAAGGTTCCTCGGGAGGAACGGGCGCATCCTTGCAAGACACGTCGGGGTACATCTCTCTAGGACGACCCTTTTTCCTCTAAATCGACTCACGATACGAGTCCTCCATCTAATAACACGAAATGATTTCTACACAAAACACATATGACTTATATAATGTACAATATCATTACGATAAAAACTAATATAACTTTACTAACTACATTAACCAAACATATTACAACGATGGACGCAGAGAAGGGGTGGCCGGAACAAGGTCCGACGATGGGCCGGTAGCCGACGGGGAGGGGCCCTAGGCGGGAGGGGCGCCGAGGGGAGGGGAGCTCGGTCCTGGGGCGGAGAGGGGCGCTGCGGGAAATGGAATGGATGAATGGCAAAAAACAAGAAGTGTCCGGGCTTTAAAATGGGCGGGGTTGTACCCCGCCATGATTCATGGCGGGTTAGGGGTACCCCGCCATGCATCATGGCGGGATACTCCTTTCCACGCTGGCCTACAGCGTGCCACGTGGGACCTGTACCCCGCCACCATGCATGGCGGGGTTCAGTGCATTTGCCCCGCCATGCATGGTGGCGGGGCCAAACGGGTTAGATTTAAAAAAATTTCAAATGCGGGTTAAATTTAAAATTTATTTCAAATTTGGGCTAAAAATAAAAAAATTCTCCCTCGTTGGCCGGCACGCGGGGCATGTAACACACGCTCATACGCTGCCCCGGCAGGTCGCTGGCTGGTTACAGCGCTGTGAGACAGCTGTTCTACAGTGATTCCTCAACACAGCAGCAGCCGCAACAGCCATGGCGGCGCTGGGCTGATGAGCAGCCAACGGGCCTGGTGCCGTGTCTTCAGCCGTACGTTGCCGGTGACCGGTCATTTGGGCGAACTTGGGAATTCCGACCTACCTTTTGCAAACGAGGAAGGAAGCATTCGATTTTGCATGTTCCTACTCCCTCCAGCCTCTCTAAAACAAAAACTAATAACGCCTTGTGTATTGGACTTCCGACTTTTTTTTTGTTCTGAATTAATCTTTGCAGTAGGAGTGACTTCAATTGAAGACTTGAGCTCTGGTGTCAGTTGACGAACAAGTAAGGCTGTGTTTAGATCCATCGAAAAGTGCACTATGCAAAATAAGATTCCCCGTCACATCAAACTTGCGATACATATATGGAGTACTAAATGTGGATAAAATCAAAAACTAATTGCACAGTTTGGTTGTACTTTGCGAAACGAACGTTTTGAGCCTAATTAGTCAATATTTGGACAATTTTTACCAAATACAAACAAAATGCTACAGTGTATTTTGGCACTCCAAAATTCGGATCTAAACACAGCCTAAATTGCTTTGCAAGAAACCAACAAATATACAAACGGCCCAAGCCACATACATGTGGGAAGAACGGCCCAAGTGGCTCCTCAGTCCTCACCTTTTTTTTCTTTCCGTTTCAGATATGCATCTGTGATATTACAAGTTGAAGTTCAAACATCTGTGATCTGTCCCAGATGCCCGAAATCAGACACTTGATAGCTAGCATAGCACCAGGCAAAGCTGCTTGGGCCCCAACCAAACACACCCTCAAAACATGCACATGAATCAACTAGACTCACAGGCAAGGATGGAAACATGTGAAAGGAAACAGTGAACATTCCACATACATAGAGTACATTGACAGCTGCAGGTGAGCACGCAAAATGGACTAGACTCGCAGGCAAGCCCGAATTCTTATTTGTACCGTCCACAAACGAATGCAACAATATACCACCAAGTCTTGCTCCATGCAAACCAAGAATATCTAAGACTAAAACTCTCCAGACAAACCAACAAATGGGCCAAGTACATTGTACAGTTCAGTGCAACGGCCTGCACCGGCAGGGCCAATCACCAACGGATCAACCAAGTACAGTCTACTGTACAGCACGGTGTGGTGCATCAAGATGTTGTCGGACTCGAGCAGGTGCTCCTGGTGGCGGCATTGAAGATCTCGGTGTAGCCCACAACGCCGATGAGGACACCGTCCTCCTCCGACTCTGCGTCCGTCACCCAGACGTGTGTGGCCCGGTGGGACAGCATCTGCGCCATGACCGCCGCAAGGGTGCTCGTGGTCTTGCACATCAGCGGCGTGCTCCTGCCACGGTGGTACGCACTCCGTGTCCGCCACGCTGACATCTGGCTAGCCTGGGCGTTGTTAAGGAACCCGATGCTCCTGCTGCTGAACTTCTTCGCCCTTGGCGAGCGCCCAGGACTGATCTCCTCCACCGGTGACGATGGGCTGATGGGAGGCTCTGGGAAGACTGAGATGGGCATCGACCCATTCTCGTCGGCACCAATGACGAACTGCCCAGCCGACAGGTTTGCCAGTGCCCATGCAGCTGAAACATAGTCACATTTCCACAGCTTGTAAGTAGAGATGTCTCCTAGTATCTTACGAGTTCCATCTGGCGTCGTCTCCACAACAGCAACGGCGCATGGGTCTTGAGGGATCTTCTGAATTGCTTCCATGGCAGGCGCAGATGCTTCCACGTAACTGTACTGCGGATTGATGGCTCCAAGGGAAGATATCTGAGTCAGCGGGATGGGAGCAAGAGCACCAAGGCATCCAATGAGAAACCGGAGAACATCTTCTCTTGATAGGCAGCAAAACTTGTCTGCAGAACCAGAAGGCAGGGATAGCGGCATGCTGCTGCTGCTGGCTGCATTTGGAGATGTTGATTCCATGTTCTTCAGCCATTTGCCATTATAAAGCACTGAAAATCTCTTGGTAATGCCTTTCCAGCTCCCACTCTTGCGAACAAGGAAGCGCTTCACTCCATGCCTCATCAGCTCCAGAGCATCGATCAACCTTGGAAAACAAAAGGAAACATACTTGAGTAATATGTACTATATATGCCATATTACATTCGAAAAGGATGTACTTCCTAGGAAAGTAAAAGACCAATGATGCAGATTCATAAGATGTAATATTCTCTACAGCAGATAAAACATCACAGGAAATGCAGTCCCTGGCTCATTTTTCTTTATTTTTTGTATATGAATTCGGTTACTTGTGGAACATAAGCTTTGGAGCAGGCAATCCTCTTTTTTTTAACGAGGTGGAGCAGGCAATCTTTGGACTGCCTTGCATTTGGCATGGACTCATTAGTGAGCTCATGAATTCAAGTAGCCATCCTATACAATCCTAATCCTGTAACAGAATGTACAGCCTGCTCATGATTGTTACCTTCCTGTTTCTGACATTACATTGTGAAATGGAATCATGTCCCCACTTTGTTTCTTTCTAGGGAACAAAATCAGAAAGACAAGTTCTGTGCCATGTGAAACCCCATGTGGTTGCAGGAGTGAAAATGCCAAATAACTGGAACTGTTTGCATCATTTACAATATGAAACTGCTGTTTTCTGTTTCGTGAAGAAAACTTTGTACAGCTCAGTACCAGAAAAATTAGGGTCAGTTATTATAATGAATGAACTTCCACCCACATTTGTAGCTAGTAACATAATATCAGAGTCTTTCCCAGAAAATTAAACTACAATCAACAAATTAGAGATAAATATTTGTGAGGCTAACAATTGAAGGTTTTTGCTTACTGATACTGTGCCATTCAGTTGCCAGTTTGTTCTGAAGATAGAGGTTCAGAAATCAGAAGTAATCAAGTAATAAAATTCAAACTATGTCACCTCAATTTACCAGTGCAAAAGGTTGGATACATGAGAGGACAAATGGAGCTATGGAAGTTCACACAGTTTGTTCCAAAGATACAGGTTCAGAAGTTGATTCAAGCCATGCCATCTCAATCTACCAGTGCAAGAAGTATAATACATGTGAACACAAATGGAACTATGCAAGTTCACACTTCGAGCGAGGAAGAATTCCTACTACGATGTCTTTCACAATTTGGCTAAGACATATCCCCTCCATCTCAAAATAGCCGTAGTTGATTTTTAAGGATTTTTAAGACGGATTTGTTCAATGGAAATTACCAATGTACCCTATTTATTGAAGGTGAACCACGCTAATTAAAAGGAATGTATGGAGGCATGCAGGCCGCAATCTCAAGATGATATGGGCCCAACCTAGTGTCCAAGAGCTAAAACATCAAGTTTTCTGGGACTGGGACGATTTTTTAATCCAAAACATCAAGTTTTCTGGGCGGAGGGAGTAGATCATAAATATTCATTAGAAATGGTAGAGATAGCAACACCGTCCTGGAAGAGAATGCAACTAACAAACTATATCGGATTTTCCCATGTATAATCCTGGAAAGCTTTCAAATATGAAGAAATAAAGATCGCCTAACAAACAAGGCATCTTTATATGGTCTATCTATGAACAATATATTTTCATGATGGACTGAATAATCCTTTTGGTGAACGAACACTTCTACATTACATTCATAGCCGTATTAAGGTAGCCACTTCCCTTTCAAGGAAAGCTACAGCCATATGTGTAGGCAGGGCTACACCAAAAGAAATTCTAGTTTCCTACGTCTACTCCATACAAAAGTTCCATCCAACTCTTCTCATAAATAGTGCTAGTAACAAATTTTGATGATGATTTAAATCTTTTCTATTTAAGGTTGTTCTTTATTACAGTGACAATTTATCAAATCTACATGCAAAACAAAATCGAAGAATGGCTAAGGAACCTCTAGATCCATATTGATTCGTAAATATCAATCATAAACTAATAAGATCAAAGCTAAAGCAAAATGAAAGGGGTATTCAACTCTCTGTCCAAGCGATGCCGAATCAGCATTCTTGAATGCTGCCACAAAATCAAACATCATCAGTTATGTATGCAAACACAGACTGCATGATAAATATCATGTGGGCAACTTCATTCCCATCCTATCCATGACAACAAGAACAAGGTATAGACAAGTTTGGTAGACAATTAGCATTTGCATTGTACAAGAGCAACCTGACAACCCAATCACTGGAGTAATTTAACCATAAATCCATTTCATCTCTAAAAAATTCAGACGGGTGTAGGAACAACCTTTTGCACGCATATTTCTGCAGAGGTCAAACTAATAGTATGATTCAGAAAAGACAAAGATCAACCACCACCAGACCACGTTAAAAAAAAGGCTAACGCAGCAGGAGTAAAAAGCAGTGGTTGATCCAGCTTCCAGCAAAGCAGGAGACGCGGTAAATAAACTAGAAGAGTGTATCGCCGTCACATACAACGTGAACTTGTTCGGTTGCACTACCTGAACGCGATTCTCCACTCTACTTGCGGATCAACGGTGAGAAATGGAATTGCACACACGTTAAGTAAGATAAGATCCTTTCAACGCTTGACACACGTACGATTCGATCCCATCTTTGGTAACGGATGGATGAGTGAGTCATCAGTGGAAGCAGGCACTAGAAACCAAGCGAGTCGGTAACGCTACAGGACAGCAGGCGGACGGGATCGCACATCAACCAACGCACGACGGGATCAAGCAGAGACGGTCTCACCTGGTACCCGGATCGATCTCCCTGAGCAGCGCGGGATTGGGCTGCACGACCTCGCCGACGACGGCGCGCATGGCGCGGTCCCCGACCCCCGAGGCGGCGACGAAGGCGGCGATGTCGAGCGCGGAGATCATGCCGATGAACCTGGCCCCGGAGGGCGGGTCGTCGGGCGCGGCCCTGGGGCGCCAGACGGGCACGGCGCCCTCGGGACTGGCGGCGATGGCGCGCGCGGCGTCGTCGAGCGTGTCAGTGTCGTGCAGCTCGGCGACCTCGGGCTTGCCGACGGTGAGGTCGCCGACGACGTGGTGGAAGAAGACGGCGGCCATAGTGGGGCGGGGGACGGTGGGAGGCTGGAGGCTATAAGAGCGAGTGGAGGAGAAGCAGGTGGAGCAGCAGGCTGGAGGGGCCGAGGCCGAGCCCGCCCCCGGCGGAGAAGAAGGCGGCGGCGGAGGAGGTGGCGGCGGTGGTGGGGCGGTCACCGGCGGCGCGGGTGCGGGGATCGCCGGCCATTTCGGTGGGAGGGAAAGCCCATTAAAAGCCGGAGCAGTGGGGGAATTGCGGGAGGCGGAGTCTGACGAGCGCTGCTGCGGAAGGCTAGGCTCTCCTTCTGATGAGCGAGCGACGGGCGGGGGCGAACGGGCGATCACAGGGAGCGAGGCGAGAGAAAAACACGGCCGCGAGCGTCGCGGAGGTGTGGGGAGGGTCCCGCGGGGAAGAAGCTGGCAGACAGCGGATGGGCAGCTTATGCGGGGTGCCTAATCTTAAATTGGGCCTCCGGCGCTTCAAGATTCGTGCTGCTGATGTTCCCGGCGATCCGGTCAGTGGTGGAGGCATTTTTTATTTGATTAATTATCGAATTTAAGGATGATGATTGGCTACAAGTTCACACATACAGCACGGGGAGGCATTTTTTATTTGATTAATTATCGAATTTAACGATGATGATTGGCTACAAGTTCACACATACAGCACGGTTCTAGAGCTTTCGCTATCCCTGCATCGCGAATTTGTTTTTGTTGTGCGTTTCTACTAAACCCCAATCATTACAACATTTCAGTTTCGTCCTTACGTTGAACCGAGACTCGCTATTTGTCACTGCTGGCGTCTAGGCTTCTTTATCTAACTCTTTTCTTTAATGACGTCGAATAATGTTTCGGATATCAGAAATGATGGTCACTTTTTTAAAAAAAAAAAGATTTAACGATTGACTGAACCTCCAGTCTAGAGCAACTCCAACAACTAGGCTATTCTTGTTTTTAGAGACTATTTTAGAATTCGTATATCAAAAAGTAGGCTCCAACAGATGTGTTATCTGGTTTTGTAAAATAAAAAGCTGGCTATCCCTTGGTTTTAGGTGGACAGATATAGCCAACCATGAACGCTAACTATCTAAAGATGAAGAATAGCAAGGCTGTTGCAGACCTCTTCTTTTTTTAAGAGTTTTCTATTTTATAAAATAGCTAAACTATGAAATTTGGCTAGTAATTTTAGCTAAACTGTTGGAGTTGCTCTTAGCGAAAAGCCGATTAGCCCGTACAGATAATCCCCCGTATATCCTATGTATATCCGATTCGTCATGAGCGAATGCAATCCCTAAACGAGAAATCCAATTGATCCGGAGAAAGCGACGTCGAGTTTGCACAACGGACCTCCAAAATAAAGGGAGCACGCGTTCCATCCCTACTCATCTTCTCTCCGCTGGAAAACTCTAAAATAATAAATAATAATGGAACTATGAGACAAGGAAACTCGCCTTCAGGTCCAAACATTGTCGTGCAATCGCCTTCCCGTACGGTCGCAAATCCGTCCGATTATCCTTGGCCGATCACAGTCACAGGCGAGAACAACGCATGACGTACGGTACGGGACGGACAGCGGCGTTCGCTCGCGCAGCGCCTCGGTCTGCTTTGGTTTTGTTTTCGTCCAAGTCCAAAAAAAAAAAAAACGGACCGGATCGAGGGGAGGCCATGGATGGATTCGCGCAATCATGCACGAGGCGAGCGGGGGTGCGGTTTCGTGCGGGGCTGCCTCGCGGCGCACCGAAAGGGCGTTTTTTCGGCCGGCGGTGCTGACTTGTCAATTGTCATGGACATCCGGAGGCTGGAGGGGACCAACCGGAACTCCGGCAACCATCGTGGCATTATGGCCTTGTTCGCCAGACAGGAACAGGAAGGCCATGGCGTTTGTTTTGTTATATGGAGTACGGTACTGCACGTGCTACCTGTCTAACCTCACCTCACCTGAATCTGAATGCATGGGTCTGTGATCTGGATGGCAGCATGAGCAGGCAGGAGGGCAGCGACGGCCGACGGACGCGGAATGGAACGTGAGTCGTGTGACCTGTTCTGTTTGTGCTTCCCGTGGCGCCGTGGTGGTGTACCTGGGACGGATGATCGCCGTCAATCGAATCCAGGTCTCTGTGCCCGGAGCATCCGGGGATCTAGAAATCGGCCAGGTAGACAAGGTAGTGGCTGTGGACGCACCATGGCGCTTGGGATTCGCGGTCAAAATGATTCTTCCTCAACGCGAGCGGCGACGTCCGGCACACAACCAAAAGCGTACGTGGCCGGGCAACGGCGCGTGAACCGCGGCGCAGCGGGCACGCAGACGAGCCGCTGCCGGCTACCGCTCCTTCACAGTCCGTCCAGTCCACCTCCAGCAGTCAAATCTCCGGCAGCGCCGGGAGGGAACGGGTGCGTGGCCTGCCGCCCGCGGGCCGCGGCAACGCTGGAATGGCCCCGCCGTTCCGTTGCTCCGTGGTAGACGGGGAACGGGCTGGTGGTTGGAGGGCCCATGCTCTAACCACGGAGCGCTGTGGGCCTCGTGCAGTCATATGACCGTAACGCGAAACCGAAAGGCCGTGAGGACCTCATACAGACGCTTCATTGGGCTGGGCTCCGCTTCCGGACCGGATATACACCCCGCTGCTCTGCAGGCTGCAGTTACGCGGCCCGCCAACTAGTAAGCTCTTCTATGATCAGGAATCCAAACTAACCATCCCTTCCTCTTTTCTTTTTTCTTTCTTTCTTTCTTATTATATTATATTATATTATATTATATTATATTATATTATATTATATTATATTATATTATATTATATTATATTATATTATATTATATTATATTATATTATATTATATTATATTATACACATCCTCTTCCCTTTCCCTCTATCTTCGCACACCTGTATTTGTCTACCCTGCCTACTTTCTCTTGCATGCATGGGCAAAAAATAATCAACTATGTTCTTAAATTAGCCTAGAATAACATAAGGCTTATACTCTCTCCATCTCAAAACAAATCAACAACTAGTGTCAGTGGGTCACTCTAAGTTAAACTATGTTAATTTTGACTAATTTTATAAAGAATAGTAATAACATTCTAATAATTTATATTTGGTGATGTATCTAGTGATGATACTAATATGGTGGTATAAATATTGGCGCTCTTCGTTATTTATTCTCTATCATAACAAAAGTGCTTGTTGTTAATTAGAGCTCTTGCTACAGCTGCCTATACATGTGCATCCCCGCTTAGCTTCTTGCTTCTCTGTTCTCGGTAGCAACTTGTACCTTTAATTTTGCTCTTAAAGAAAACTCAGCTGGTCACTGGATGCCGTCAACTCCTGGGGACGTGAGCATAGGAGTCGGAGATTTTTCCTGGCTGAAGGGGTCCCTCAGCTCGTTCTCTAGCTTCCCTGACGGGGAGGTTGTTATTCACCATCACTCATGCAGGTGCAGGGCTACGCATGTGTGCATGGTGCATCCATGCCTGACGCAGAATATACAGCAGAAGATATGGACGAACGAAACGAAAAAGGTCGTTTTCCATGGTTCTAATTAACCCTCCTGCCCCGTCGCATCAATCCGGCCTAAACCAGGCCATGCAAGTGGCTGGCTGCAGGCATACGATATGTCGGTATGGCTATATGCCAACCCTTGTTGCTTTGTTCGCCGTGGACGACGCAGATAATGTCGCAGCATGCGTGCATTGATCCAATCCATTGCCATCTCTGATTGATATGTTTACGCTACGTCAGCCTGTCGATGTCTTTCTCATTGCCGACCTGCTCGATCTGAATGCCTGCTTCAACTCCTTTTTGACGTACTGTACGTGTGTCCTCTGCCCTCTATAATTGTTTCTGTGTGGAAAAAAACACGGTTGGCTATCATCTTCATGTTGAGCTAGCTGCGTGAAGACACAATTACATGCATGCGATTCATCATATGTATTACATTCGAATTAATTCCAGTAATATTTCCTGGCTTCAACAATAATGGAAACTGTACGTGTCATGACTAATAATTCCCGGTCCTTTTGATTCAGTTACTGTTCTTTATAGAGAGAGAAAAATGGCGCGCACGTCGTCTAGTGTTTGTTAGCATCCGTCCGGAACGAGTTTCTATTATTCCTTTCCGTTTTTTCCTAAACAGGGAGGAATTCGCATATGTCAAAGAAAAAAAATTGCAGCTGGAGGACCCTTTTCCGTGTCACCCTTGAATTTCCTCCTCCACGTTGGTTCCATTATTTTGCGTTGTCCTTCACATTCCAAGTGTGGGAGATGGAGACAAAAGGTGCTCACCAGCAGCCAGTAGTGTCGTGTCACCGGCCAATAGCGAGTGTCGGGCCTCTAAACACTTGACAAGGTTACACATAAGAGGATATTGTTGAGTACTCTTCAGAATTTTATTGGCGCTAATACTGTCCGACAGCTCGCTCTATGATTGAGATTGATGCATTTTTCGGTACTATAAACACTGTTTTTGTTAGCTCCACCCCACTCCACGCACCCAGGAAAATTTCGTTTTTTCTAACTTTTTGTACACAGACGAGGCATGCATCAATGTCCCCGAATTTTAGATTGGTCTCCCATCATTTACCTGCCGCGCAGGGCGTACTTTATCGGTAACCTTAACTCTGCACCGTATCGTGTAGGACGGCGAGTTGACATTATTGATTTTTTCTTTCTTCCATCCACCATGCATGTTGCTAGGTCACGTAAAATGAAATAAACTTAGGCGCCGTTTGGATCTTTTATTTTAGAAAAATTAGAATTTATTTAATAGATTAGCCTATTCAGCTTAGAATTTGACATTCCACAACCTTTTCAAGTTTACATATAAGCCTATCACAAATTTATGGGGTGTGAGATAGAAATTAATTTTATAGATCACCATACTATGTTTCTACTCTCTAACTTATAGCATTGCTCTTCAGTTCGCTTCCCTATACTAAAAATGTAACATATAAGTATCTCCCTTGTATGGCTAACCTTAGACCTGGGAGATATCAAACAATCCCTTAGGGCCCGTTTGAATCCTTGGAATTAAATTCATTCTAATAATTATAATTTAGACATAGATTAATTAAGCTAATATAGTTGTATATAGAATATATTTGTATATTTACTTATATGTTGCATTTCTATTGTAGGGGAAGTGAGTTGAAGAGTGTGCTATAAGTTGGAGAGTAGAATTATAGCATAGTTGTCGGCGTTTGGTCCTGCGGGGGTCCTAAGCCAACGAGTGAATCAAATGCTGCGTGTCCCTAATCTGGATGGTGATGCAAGGAGGATACACGGAGGTTTATCCTGATTCGGGCAAAAGAAGGCCCTACATCCAGCGGGGAGGAGGGAGTATTGTATTTCCTTGCACCTAAGTGCTTCGTAGGGGTTACAAACTGTGAGAGAGGGAACCGAGCTCAGGTCTCAGAGAAAAAGTGAGAGTATAAAGGAGATGGCTTGAGATGTTGATCTTCGATGGCGGTATGGAGACTGGTTTTTCGTCGTCTGCTGTCCGTCGCCCCTTGTAGAGCCCCTGCCTGCCCTTTTATAGGATAAGAGGAGGCAGGGACGCCGGAGGTGTCTTTGAGGTGAAGTTTTGTCGATCCCTGTGGAGGTGGATGTAGCGACATGCCCCGAGAATGGCCGGCCATCCCTGGACACCATGGTGACGTAGAGGATGAGACGGTGAAAAGACTCCGGGTCCTGTGTCATGTCGGCCTTTCTTCCTTGTTGACCGGCGGTAGGTCGAGGTCGGGTCGAGGATGGGTCGAGGTGGATCGATGGTGAGCGGATAAGACCGAATCCCCGGGATCGTGGGGTACGGTCCTTGTCGTATTCTTCCTCGAGGGTGATCAGTGGCGAAATAGTGCACAGTATGGTGCGTTCAGTGACAGGTTTTCACCTCCCATCCCGGGATGGGCAATAAAAAGTGAGATTTGACAGCGGTATTGCTGTAGCCATGATGGTAGGAAGTAGTTGGTAGTCGCATTAAATGCTCTGACTTTTGTCTCAGGGTTGGTGAATAAGGTGGGTTGAGTGGCCCGACCCCGGGTCGTGCGAGTCGGAGATTTCCCGGTAGTCGAGGCGTCTTGTTGAGCGAGGCTCGTACGAGTCGGAACGCGGTCGAGGCGTCCCGTCGAGCGAGCCGAGTCGGAACGCGGTCGAGGTGTCTTGTTTGCTATTTTGGCTCGTCCCGTTTCTTGTGGGTAGCGGTTTTGTTTTTCTTAATAATTGATTGTGGGTACCCCTATTTGTAGGTACCCGACAATAGTGATCTATATAATTTATTTCTATTTTTCACCCTATGAATTTGAAATAGGCTTATTTGTGAGCTTGGGAAAGTTATAGAATGTCAAATTTCAAGCCAAATACCTAATCCATTAAGTATATTTCAATTCCTCTAAAATGAAAGGATTCAAACGGCCCCTTAGAGAGATTCATGGTGTTCTTTTTAAAACCGTCACATCATGTAAAATTAAATAAAACCTGGATAAAACATCCATCCTCGATGCACATTTCATTCTATATAGTTTATGGACATTTAATTTCATGATTAGTGCATCAGACCATGGTGGTCAACCAAGAGGAGCATGAGATGTCTACCGATTGGTAATTGTGCCAAGAAAATTTTGTTACTTCTTAAAAAGCATCGTCATGTCATAAAAACACCTTTGTGACAACCTATAATATAAAATACAAATATGCAAATGAAACTCACGCAAAACTTTCGTTGAGACTAACCTTACACCTCTAGAAAATCCCGCAGAAAGCTCAATTTTTTTTTACTCCTCGGCAACCCTGAATAGCTGGGCTTTTTATATACTGTTCATAATAAGAATGGACGAGAGAGTAAAGTTTCATGCCTAATTAATTTTGTTTTCGTAGAAAGTCGCTAGCTATAAATTGCAATGAATGTACCTAAAGTATACTATATATTATTCAACAGGACGCAAGTACTACTGGTCACAATCTCGCCCTGTCAGTACTTCCCATGAGGGCACGACACGCATGAGAGCGATATACTGTATATGCAGCTTTATCTATGGGATATATATATATATATATATAATTAAAATAATTTGAATATTTCTATTTAATTTAATCTATAAACGAAATGAGTCGTGTAAATACATGCGATGTACGTACCTCCAGCTCTAGGTCCATCAGACTTTTTAGAGCTACAAATACCCAGCTTTGAAAAACCCACATATGTTTCTACCAATCGGGGTCTGATTTATTTGAGCATGGAAATAAAATGGACGTTTGCTCTCCGGTACCTGAAGAAACCCGTGGCCCATGCCCCAAAATCACGCACGTCTCGCCGACAAGTCAGCGTCTGGGTGGACGTCGCACTTGGGGACGTGGTTCCAAAGCGTCAAGGTCTAATCCTCGCCCTGTCACCGTTTCGCTTAGTAGGACAGAGAGAACGCCCGCCGGCCACAACGTGACGAGGAAATTTGTAGGCATGTTCGGCAGGCTGTTTTTTTTTAGTTTATAAGTCGGTTGTGACTGATTTGCTGTGAGAGAAAAACATTGTTCCATAGCTAATAAGCTCAGCCGAACAGAGGGGTAAACTTCGCTTTCTCGGTGTATCACCTAAGAGCAGGTCCAACAATAGTCGAATCAACTAAGGGTGTGTTCACTTCGCGAAAAGTAGCTGAAAAGTTATTGTAGCATTTTTCGTTGTTATTTGGCAAAATTTATTCAATTATGGACTAACTAGGCTCAAAAGATTCGTCCCGACATTTACATACAAACTATACAATTAGTTATCTTTTTTACCTACGTTTAATGCTCCATGCATGCGTCGAAAGATTTGATGTGATGTGTGTAAGAGAAAATATTTTGGGTTGGGAGGGAAGTGAACGAGGCCTAACACATCAGATTTTTGTCTGAGCTGGATGAGAGAGAATGGTGAGCTTGCACTGAACCTGGCGACTAGCTGAACACGCTTTTCAAGAACCTCAAATTAATTTGCTGAGCCAAATGAAGGAGAGAGAAAACAACGTTATATGCAAACTGAGACTGACCACCGGGTCCAGCATAATAAAACAAGATGTATTGGAATTTGTGAAGAGACAAATTGTTGTATAAGTTGGTCTATAATCTGACGTGGAGCTTCTTACAGCCAAGTGCTTGTCTCAACTATTAAACTTGCTCTAATGAACTGCTCCCCTCTTGTTTTTAATTTTTCTCCAAATTATCTACCAGCTGCTCCCCTGTTGTCTTGTTTTTAATTTTCTCCAAATTATCTACCAGCTAGCTGGTTCGTAATTTGACAAGGGGCAATGGTTATGTCACATGCTAACCACTACTACACTTTTATTACTACTGTATGTAGTATAGAAACAGGTTAGATAGATAGAATCAAGGATTAATCCGACGCTTCAAACTCACTGCAGGAAATTGTTCATGGACGTGGTTAACAAGGACACCTGTCCGGGTCATATGGTGGCTCAGGGACAAGACGTGACTGAAAACAATTTCTGCCAGCAATTATTGATGGCATCTTGCACAAAATTCTTTTTCCCTTCGTAGAAATGTGTAATGCTTTGAGGCAAACTTTGCCTCGCCATGCAGCGGCTGCCACCAACAGTTGGCTGCTGTTTGGTTGATACACCCGGTTCGTTTCGCTGGTTTATCGTGGCTGAAGGTACTATTTGTTGGTTTATTATGAGAAAAAAACACTACTGGATGGTTGCTGATTCTACTCATCCAGCGAAATGAATGGGGCTAATTGTGTCACAGGTGTGGCGGCCAAACTCTCCGCCACAACTGCTCGGCGGCGCCACAGCTAGGTGGCTGACATCGGCTGGAACCAAACAGCCTATTTGACTATATATGCTGGCCGCTGGCGATCGGTCCCAATATTTTTCAACGTTGGATGTTGCAAGATCTTTTTTTTTTCATGTTATAGGTGTTCTGTTGGATATATTCCTGATTGTGGTATGTTATGATTTTTTACGATGACTCAGAGTTGTATGCAAAAGTTGGGAACTATATATGCACGGTGGTGGTTGAGAGAGGCGAAGCATTTTGTTATCTCTCAATAAAAGAATGCCACTCCATTTTTTTAGAAGGAATGGCTACATAGAGGACGTGATTAAAGTATCCTTTTGACACTAAACATAATAATAAAACTAAAGAAAAAAACTCCAAATTACTACTCCCTCCATCCCAAATTATAAGTCATTCCAAGAATCCTAGAGAGTCAAAGCATCTCAAATTTGACCAAATTTATATAATAAGATAATAACTTTTATGATTCCAACTAAGTATCATTAGATTCTTCATCAATTATATTTTTATAGTATATCTATTTGATGTCATAAATCTTTATAATTATCTCTATAATTTTGATCAAACTTGAGATACTTTGACTCTCCAAGATTCTTGGAATGTCTTATAATTTGGAATGGAGGGAGTATCTAAGTTTGGCATCCATATTTAGATAGTCCCATGAACTAATGTTTTGTTCAGTTTACCCCACTCAACAATTTCAGTGCATCCAAACTATCTGTGGCAGAACCTCCTAATTATTATGGCCCACCTGTACTTGTTATTGTCTTAAAGACTTCTAACCACTGTACAAGTGTACCACAGATCTTAAGAAGTCTGTCGGGTGTCCTCGGGAAATCCGAATCATCCACAATCTTGCGAGCAGGATCACATTACAGAGGCATCACAGTATTACAACAGTTTATATAATAAATTACATCAGAGTACAAAAGCGGAAGTCTTACATAACATAAGTTTACAAACTTGATGTTCCAAAATTACAAAACTTAAGTTTAGTGTTACAACCATAGTAGTGGAGTAGCATTATTAACATTATTATAACACCAAAACACGATGCTCTGCCCAAGAGCCAAACATCTCTACTCGTCGTCGCTCGCCGCAAAGACAGTCATGCAATAGGGTCCAAAACACACCTGCTCATGAGACGCACCTGCAACAGGGGTTTAACAAACCCTGAGTACGAAAGTACTCAACAAGACTTAACCGACAAAAACTAGTGGAACGACTCAGGAATGCAGGCTCAGGGGAATCAAGGTGAGGTTCCAGCAGGAAGTCAAGTTCTTTTGCATAAAAGCTACTAATGGTGAATCCTTAAGATCATGATTTTATTTTAATATTATTTATTGACGGAATGAAAGTGATCCTAATCTAGATCATATAACTCATTCAATATCTTTCTGATTCTCCGACCAAAGTTCCATTTCTTATCTACGATGTTGAACAGAGAATCGAGTTTCCTTAACCGAGGAGCAGCGACGATTCGAATCGATTAAACCCAGCTGGGGATTCCTAATCACACGAGATATGTAGGACTCTAACCGACATATATCAACCTTCACTCAGATCCTCCAAAACATGACCGGGTCCAGCGCCACCCGAGAGTATAGTACACCTCCAATCCAGCCTTTGGCTACGAGGGTACACACTACTCTCGCCATCTCTCCACTCCCAGTGCGCGGTTGGTCGTTCACATGTTGGCGTTATCGAGGTCTTAGGCTTACCGGAGCATGTGATCAGTTACAAAGTCTCGACGCACACAATTCAAACAACGGTACGGTCCTTAACTGACTCAGTCGGAGACACTACAGGGGGACTCCTTTCCCGATGCAAGTCCACCGACCGGTCCCAAATTATCATCATTAATATTCATCAAGTGATTGTCCAACAACCCTTCAAACTTTGTTTAAAAGTTTTAAAGTTTTCTCATTAAGCAAGGCTAAGCTTACTAAGCATTTTTAAATCAAAACAGTAACAAGGATGGTATTGGAATATCAAGGATGATAATGCAGTAATTAGGTTATCACTCAACTCCTAGCACTTAATGCAATAGAGCTGTAATAAAAGTAAGTAAACTTTTCAAATTGCAAGGTAAGTTTAGATGTAACCGGGGCTTGCCTTGGTCGACGGAAAACTCAGGCTCGGGTTCAGTACCGCAGATGTCAAACCCTACTTCCACGGACGTCGGTTCTTCTGCAGGGATAGGTTCGGCTTCGGCACTCTCCTCTTTTACGGGAACTATACGAAACGATAATGCATGCTTTAGGATGATGAGATAATAAACATGATGCTCGATGGATGCTTAACAGAGTTAACAACTTGAGTATAACTTCCCTTCACGGTACAGTTGAACAACAAAAGCTTCTAACCTAACCCTAATCTAGGGTCCGATTACCCTAATCAACTTATTAAGGGATTTTGTTAAACACATGAAATAACAGTAATTAATAATTAACAACATGATTAGGAAAACATAAGCAACCAATTAAGAATGCTAAAGGTCATTAAGGGTTAATGACCTAAAGTCAACACTCAATCATAAAGTCAAGCAACATTAATTATTATGCCCTAATTACCTAATTAATTAATTAATTAATCAAAGCATAAGTTTAAGAATAAAAATTAACTTAATCTAATTAAGCTAAAATTTTTAATTTAAGAAGCTTATATCATAATTAGATGATAAAACAATTTCCATGATTTTTGGATAATTAAATAAGCCAAGAAAAATTAATTAAGGACCACTTAAGAATTAAATGGACTAATTAATTAACCTATAAAAAGTATTAAAAATTGATATTTATTATTTTTATTAAATAGTACACAGTGTAAAAGGGTTACTCAAAATTTTTCACAGTTTTTGGAATTATAAATAATTTATAACATAAATAACAAAACTAAAAATCATTTTACATTTTTGGAAAAAGGAAAAACAAAAACTTATCAACGTGGGCTGCTTCTTCTCCTTTCTCTACTCTTGGCCCGGCCCGCATGCACGCGCGCGGCCCGCTTCCCCTCTCCGTGCGCTCGCCCACCAGGCCCAGCAGCGTGGCCTGCTAGCGCGGCCCGGCCTGCTCGCGCGCTCCCGCGCTCTCCCTCTCGCTGACGCGCTGGCCCCGCCTGTCATCCCCGACCTCCCGCTCTCCCTTCCCTTCGCTGCGGCACGGTGGCCGGCCAGCGACTGTGACCTCGACGTCCTACTCCTTCTCCACTAACACGACCGACACCATCCTACGGACTCCCTCTACCACTCAACTGCTCAGCTCAGGCGCCGGCGACCGCTTACCGACGGCCATGGCGGACCACCGCCACGGTAAGCCGCGAAAACGCGTCACCGACGAGGTAACATCTAAACTGAGGCGTGAAAAACAACGAGGGGCTCACAGTGATCCTGTAGGTGCTCTTGGCGAAGACGGAGACGCTCGGGAGTGGCCGGTCCATGGTGAGGTGACCGCGGCGGTGCTCTGCTCGGCAGCGAGGAAGATAGCGGCGGTGCAGGCACTCCAGGCGGTAGCAGTGGGCACGAGTGAGCGGGAAGGTGCGCTAGAGCAAGGCGGTTGCAGTGGAGTGGCTGGCACGACCAGAGGGGACTCGACGAGGGCTACGGTGAGCGGCGAAGCAATGGCGGCGGCGGAAAACCGAGGAAGAGGAAAACTCAACCACGACGTGCTCGGTATTTATAAGGCGATGAAAACGATCTCCAGGCGACGTGTGGCCAGTCAAGAAGGCGCTGAAGCAAGAGATGGCGGTCGAGAACGCGCCTGGAAGGCGTTCGAAGCTCGTCGGCGTCGTCGGGAGGTGGCGTGCGGTGGTTGGCGACGATTTCAAATAATTACCGAATTGCCACTGAAAGAAAATTTCAAATTACTTTCAAATCTTCAATAGAAGTTGAAAATCTGTAAATACAAAAGTTGTTCCATTTTCAAAGATCTACAACTTTCTAAATATGAACATTTTCCAATTCAGCTTAGTTTTTGAAATTTGAATTTGAATTCAAAAAGGGACATTTTCTAGAATTCTGAAAAACCAAAATTACTTTGAATTTTGTATTGAAACTTCAAAAATTCAAAATACCAAAGTTGTACATCTAGGGCAGACCTACAACTTTGCTATTCAAAATATTTTCAAATTATGCCTCCATTTTGAAATTGGATAGGGAAAATGAAAAGGAGACAATTTTGAGATTTGAATCTTTTCAAAATTACTTCAAATTTTACACTGAAACTCTGAAAACTCAAAACATCAAACTTGTAGCCCTTGAAAAGATCTACAAACTTGGTTTTACACTTTTTCTCAAATTTTGCTTAGATTTTTATCTATATCAAAAGGGGTAAAACTGGGGTTTTGTTTTTCAGGGTTTTCGGAAAGGTTTTGGATTGAAACTTGATTCTTTCTTAATTTGGGGTTACTTAGGGATCAGACCCTCACCCTAGGATATCATTGAGTCAAACCTCACATGGTTGACCAAATGGCTCCCTAGGTTGACCAGTTTGACTTAAGAAATTCTTTTAGTAATTCCTCAAATTTGAATTCGAATTCGAATCAGAAAACTTGTAACAAGCTTTGGATTCCAAACCCTAACTCAAACTTGAAGCTTCATTTTATAAGTTGGACTTGAGCTCATACCCTACAATTGGCACTAGTGTATAACACCGTCATACACCTCAAATTACGCAGGGCATAAACTAAGTATTTGCGGTGATAGTCGAAATTAGAGTTTTCGGATTTCGAACCACACAACGAGAAACACATTCAACCTAAGAATTCAAACTCATTTTAGTTGATGCATAACATTGTTAACCTAATCATGGATGATTTGCAGTGCAAATGATGACATAGCAGGTTTTTAGTTACTATAACACCAGGGGTGTTACAGCCCTTCCCCCTTAAAGAAATCTCGTCCCGAGATTTAAAGCCTTGGGTTAGGTAATGGAAAAGAAAACGTGTCATACAAACACGTTCAAGACTTGTTCATAAAACAGGTAGGTATTTTACATTACAAGGTTTAAAAAGAACGAGTTACAATCTAGAGAGGAAATTGTAACTTAGATAGAAGCAAAGAAGTCGGGAAAGTTCTCCAGCAAATAATCTTCAGATTCCCAAGTTGCTTCTTCTTCCGAATGTTGATTCCATTGAATCTTATACCACTTGATTGTTCTACTCCGTGTGACACGGTCTTTCTGATCCAAAACTCTGACAGGATGCTCTGAATATGTTAGATCTGGCTCAAGCTCGACCCCCTCGAAATCAATCACTTGGTCAGGTACTTGTAGACACTTCTTTAGTTGTGACACATGGAACACATTGTGCACTGTGGAGAGCTGTTTAGGTAACCTTAAGCGGTAAGCCACTTTACCAAATCGTTCCAAAATTTGAAACGGTCCAATATATCTGGGTGCCAATTTGCCTTTAACCCCAAATCGGTTAACTCCTTTCATGGGTGATACCTTTAAGTATACATAATCTCCTTTGTCAAACACCAGTGCTCGTCGTCTCTTATCTGCATAACTCTTTTGACGAGACTGTGCTATCTTTATATTATTTTGTATACGTCTGACTTTCTCTTCAGTTTCTTTTACTAAATCAACCCCAAAAAACCATCTCTCTCCTGATTCTGACCAATTCAGTGGAGTTCTGCATCGGCGTCCATACAGTGCTTCAAACGGTGCCATTTTGATACTTTCTTGATAACTGTTATTGTAAGAGAATTCTACTAAAGGTAAACAGTCATCCCAAGAATCCGAGTAATTGAGCACACAAGACCTCAACATATCTTCTAGAATCTGATTGACTCTTTCAGTTTGACCATCTGTTTGAGGATGATAAGCGGTACTATGCAGGAGTTTAGTACCCAGTGACTCATGTAAGTGCCTCCAGAAATTGCTAACAAATTGTGTACCTCTATCAGATACAATTGTCTTGGGTATCCCATGCAGACTGACAATTCTATCAAAATATAGCTTAGCATACCGGATAGTTGGATATATAGTTTGAACTGGAATGAAATGTGCAGACTTAGTGAGGCGGTCCGCAATAACCCAGATAGAATCAAACCCTTTTGCTGTTTTGGGCAAACCCACAATGAAATCCATATTGATATCTTCTCATTTCCAGGCTGGAATAGGTAACGGCTGCAATACTCCGGCTGACTTCAAATGTACAGCTTTCACTCTCTGACAGGTGTCACACCTGGCTATGTATCTGGCAATCTCAATCTTCATCTTGGTCCACCAGAATCTTTGTTTCAGATCGTGATACATCTTATTACTTCCAGGATGGATAGAGAATTTGGTCAAATGTGCTTCATCCAGAATCAACTGACGTAACTCCGGAACCTTAGGTACAACCAAACGATCTTTGAACCAGAGGACATCTGTTTCATCAATTCTAAAACATAAACCTTTTCCCTTTCTGACTTTTTCCTTTATGTGGACTATACCCTTATTTTTCTTCTGAGCAGAAATAATCTGATCTCTTATAGTTGTTTCCACCGTGATGTTGGCAACACTACCATGCTGAACTATTTCAATACCCAACTTTTCTATCTCATGGCACAAAGATAGCTCCAACGGTTTCACTGTCAAACAGTGGCAATAAGTCTTTCGACTGAGGGCATCGGCAACCACATTTGCCTTACCCGGATGATAATGTACTTCTAAGTCATAGTCCTTTATCAATTCTAACCATCTTCGTTGACGCATATTCAAATCAGACTGAGTGAAAATGTATTTCAAACTCTTGTGATCTGTATAGATGTGACATAGATTACCCAACAAATAATGCCGCCATATCTTCAAGGCATGAACAACAGCCGCTAACTCTAAATCATGGGTTGGATAGTGCTCTTCATGTTGTTTGAGTTGGCGAGAAGCATAAGCAATCACTCGACCTTCTTGCATTAACACACATCCAATACCAGTACCACAAGCATCACAGTAGACGTCAAACGGCTTTTCAATATTTGGTTGAGCTAACACTGAAGCAGTGGTTAACAACCTTTTTAAAGTCTGGAAAGCCTTCTCACATTCTGATGACCAAACAAATTTAACCTGAATCTTCAACAACTCAGTGATAGGTTTTGATATCTTCAAGAAATCAGGAATGAATCGACGGTAATAACCTGCCATTCCTAGGAAACTGCGAACTTGATGAACAATACTTGGGGACTTCCAATCTAATATATCCCTTACTTTGCCAGGGTCAACAGCAACACCTTCTGCCGACAAAACATGTCCAAGAAATGGCACCTCCTTAAGCCAAAACTCGCATTTGCTGAACTTAGCATACAACTGATGTTCCCTCAGGCGACTGAGAACGATGCGTAAATGTTCCGCATGTTCTTTCTTATTTTTGGAGTAAACCAAAATATCATCAATGAAGACAACAACAAACTTATCGAGCTCGGGCATGAAAACCGAATTCATGAGATACATGAAATGAGCAGGTGCATTGGTAAGACCAAAGGACATGACTAGATATTCATAAAGACCATATCTAGTAGTGAAAGCAGTCTTTGGAATGTCCTCAGGGCGAATTTTTATTTGGTGGTAGCCAGATCGGAGATCGATCTTAGAAAATACTTTGGCTCCAGCAAGTTGATCAAAGAGTAGATCAATACGAGGCAGTGGATACTTATTCTTGATAGTCACTTCATTCAACGAACGATAATCAACACACAGCCTCAAGGTTTTGTCCTTCTTTTTCACAAATATGGCTGGACATCCCCACGGTGAAGAACTAGGTTGAATAAAACCTTTATCACGCAACTCTTGTAATTGTATCTTGAGCTCTGCTAATTCTTTCGGTGGCATTCTGTATGCTCTTCTAGATATTGGGGCAGTGCTAGGTTTCAACTCAATTACAAATTCCACATCTCTGTCAGGAGGTAATCCAGGTAGATCATCTGAGAAAACATCCGGGAACTCACAAACTACAGGTATACCACTGATTTCTTTCACAGAAGTTGCACAAACTCTTTCGACTGCCCTTTTTGGTGTTTGAAGTTGGATAAGAAGTTGAGAACTACTATCAGGTAAGTTTAGTCTTATTGTTCTATTCAGAGTATCTATTACAGCTCCGCGCTGATACATCCAGTTCATACCTAGGATCACATCTATATCCTGATCCTTCAAAATTATCATGGACGTGGGAAAAGTATGCCCACCCAATTCTATAGGTACCTGACGTACCATTTCCTTAGTACACAGACGACCCCTGGGCGACTGTATAAAGAAGTTCTCTTTCGTTTCCCCAATTGGAATTGCATGTTTCATAACAAATGTACGATTGATGAATGTATGTGATGCGCCCGAATCAAAAAGCATAACTGCAGGGTGATTTGCGACAGGAAACATACCCATCATGACGGGCTCTCCTTCAGGTATTACCCCGACCTGCGTGTAAAAGATTTGTCCAGTTTTCTTCTCGGCCTTGCCCTTCCGAGCATTCTGGTTATTGCCCCTCTGCTGATTCTGGTTCTGTTGTTGGGGCACAACAACTTTCTGATAATTCTGATTATACTGTCTCGAGTATGGAAACTCCCTTGAGAAATGCCCGGTCTTTCCACAGTTATAACAGGGATAATTATTGATATTGTTGCCCTACTGAAGTGGGGGACGAATACCAGAAGCATTCGGCTGACGTGGATAGGATAGAGCTGCAACAGGACGGACAAATGCCTGTTGCCGGGCTTGGAATTGTGGTGGACGAAAAGAAGGACAGAAATGATTTTGGGGATGGTATATTATCTTCTGGCGCTTTTGATTACCACCAGATGGTCCATATGACACCTTCTTCTTCTTAGCCTCTTTATGCTTCCGGTATTCTTCTTCTGACGAAAGAGCAATATCAACGGCCTCATGATAAGTCACATTGAGGCAACCAGTCATCATAGTGCGAATCTTCGAGTTCAGACCCCTCATAAAACAAGCTTGCTTCTTGCGATCAGAGTTGATTTGATCAGCAGCATACTGTGATAGGTGATTGAACTTGCCCACATATTGCATTACTGTCTGGTCTCCCTGCTTCAGTGCAAGAAATTCCTCCAACTTTCTGATCATAATTCCTTCTGGAATAAAGTGAGCTCGGAAAGCCGCACGGAATTCCGCCCAGGTCACCCGATGACCAGCTGGCTGTGCAGCAAGGTGATTTCCCCACCATGCTCCGGCAGCACCCCGAAGCTGTTGGGCTGCAAACATCGGCTTCTGGTAGTCGCTACACTCTATGAGTTCAAACTTTTGCTCCATAGTGCGGAGCCAGTCATCTGCTTCTAACGGTTCATCAGCTCTGGAAAACACTGAGGGCCGGGTATCAGTGAAATCCACATAAGTGGTCTCATTCTGGTGGTTATTCCGACCCCAATTGCCAGGTGGTGCATTGTGATTATTCTGAACCACTTCCCTTAGTAATCTAGCATTTTCTGCGGTAGCATTGACAAGGGCGAACATAGCCTCTGCCATATTTAGTGGAACGGGTGGTGGATTAGGGACACCATTCCCACCCTGTGCAGCCCCCGTACCATCATCATTATGAGCCATCTGTTGATAACAAGCCAAACTTTATTCATAAACTTTTATTGAACCTTTACAAAAGCGATTACAAACACACCACACAGATGCATTTATTTATTATACAGGTCCGCACACATGTCGGACTTCCCAGTTAACTAAGGCTGACAACAAACATAAACTTCTAACTACACACTACACTTGACCAACTCAGTCCTCATGGTCAGTGTCCAGTCCTGAAACGTGACCTCCTTCATCGTCACTCTCGTCCACAGGCTCCATCTCCTCCAGATCTTCTTCTTCCTCTGACTCCTCTGCAGATTCCCCACCATCAGCGAGGATAACACCAGGGTCTAGCTCAGCTGCACCAGGTGGAGGATGCAGTTGATAGAACAACTGATGTACTTCCTCATGGAGAACCTGATTATCTCCCTCCAGATCGTTAACATAGAACTGTAACTCCTCAGCACGTTCCCTGGCAACATCCTCTCGGTGCCATGCCTCATTTCTTTCCGTCACTAATCGACCCATCATCCGCTCACAGCTCAGATGAGCTCCAGTGAGCCTTCGTAGCTGATTCTGTAACTCTCCGACCTGGATAGCGTCCGTAGCTCTATCACGTGTAGCCTGGGCTAACTTGGCGGAAAGCCTCTCTATCTCCGTCTGAGGGACAGTCCTGCTGTCGCTAGCACTTTCATCCCTGGGAGCAAGTTGGTGACGAGGAACTCCCTTCGGTCCGGTGGACTTGCGGGGCGTCAACTTAGTACGGGCCATCCTGTAGCGGGAAAAGATAGAATTTGATAAAGATAGCTGGGGAGGATCTGAAGGTTAGCATGAATATGATTGATACTACTTAACCCAAACCTCATTAACGGGGAAGGTAAATTAACAGATTCATTAAGCATGATGCATGACTTAACATACGGACGATCATTAAAGATTTTTGAATTAACTGCACAAGGGTAACAGAACATAAACTTTATTTATAGGGCACTTTTAATATGCTAATCCACCAAAGCTTTTAAACATGACTAAAGATCTACCAGAGGAATAGAGATAGGTAATAAGCAATTTGGACCAAAATAGTCAGTTACATTTATTTGACCCAAACGTTTTGAAGTTTTTGAAATGTAATACTACAATCGCTCTGTCCATGATCGCTCTGATACCAGCTGTGGCAGAACCTCCTAATTACTATGGCCCACCTGTACTTGTTATTGTCTTAAAGACTTCTAACCACTGTATAAATGTACCACAGATCTTAAGAAGTCTGTCGGGTGTCCTCGGGAAACCCGAATCATCCACAATCTTCCGAGCAGGATCACATTACAGAGGCATCACAGTATTACAACAGTTTATATAATAAATTACATCAGAGTACAAAAGCGGAAGTCTTACAAAACATAAGTTTACAAACTTGATGTTCCAAAATTACAAAACTTAAGTTTAGTGTTACAACCATAGTAGTGGAGTAGCATTATTAACATTATTACAACACCAAAACACGATGCTCTGCCCAAGAGCCAAACATCTCTACTCGTCGTCGCTCGCCGCAAAGACAGTCATGCAACAGGGTCCAAAACACACCTGCTCATGAGACGCACCTGCAACAGGGGTTTAACAAACCCTGAGTACGAAAGTACTTAACAAGACTTAACCGACAAAAACTAGTGGAACGACTCAGGAATGCAGGCTCAGGGGAATCAAGGTGAGGTTCCAGCAGGAAGTCAAGTTCTTTTGCATAAAAGCTACTAATGGTGAATCCTTAAGATCATGATTTTATTTCAATATTATTTATTGACGGAATGAAAGTGATCCTAATCTAGATCATATAACTCATTCAATATCTTTCTGATTCTCCAACCAAAGTTCCATTTCTTATCTACGATGTTGAACAGAGAATCGAGTCTCCTTAACCGAGGAGTAGCGACGATTCGAATCGATTAAACCCAGCTGGGGATTCGTAATCACACGACATATGTAGGACTATAACCGACATATATCAACCTTCACTCGGATCCTCCAAAACATGACCGGGTCCAGCGCCACCCGAGAGTATAGTACACCTCCAATCCAGCCCTTGGCTACGAGGGTACACACTACTCTCGCCATCTCTCCACTCCCAGTGCGCGGTTGGCCGTTCACATGTTGGCGTTACCGAGGTCTTAGGCTTACCGGAGCATGTGATCAGTTACAAAGTCTCGACGCACACAATTCAAACAACGGTACGGTCCTTAACTGACTCAGTCGGAGACACTACAGGGGGACTCCTTTCCCGATGCAAGTCCACCGACCGGTCCCAAATTATCATCATTAATATTCATCAAGTGATTGTCCAACAACCCTTCAAACTTTGTTTAAAAGTTTTAAAGTTTTCTCATTAAGCAAGGCTAAGCTTACTAAGCATTTTTAAATCAAAACAGTAACAAGGATGGTATTGGAATATCAAGGATGATAATGCAGTAATTAGGTTATCACTCAACTCCTAGCACTTAATGCAATAGAGCTGTAATAAAAGTAAGTAAACTTTTCAAATTGCAAGGTAAGTTTAGATGTAACCGGGGCTTGCCTTGGTCGACGGAAAACTCAGGCTCGGGTTCAGTACCACAGATGTCAAACCCTACTTCCACGGACGTCGGTTCTTCTGCAGGGACGGGTTCGGCTTTGGCACTCTCCTCTTTTACGGGAACTATACGAAACGATAATGCATGCTTTAGGATGATGAGATAATAAACATGATGCTCGATGGATGCTTAACAGAGTTAACAACTTGAGTACAACTTCCCTTCACAGTACAGTTGAACAACAAAAGCTTCTAACCTAACCCTAATCTAGGGTCCGATTACCCTAATCAACTTATTAAGGGATTTTGTTAAACACATGAAATAACATTAATTAATAATTAACAACATGATTAGAAAAACTTAAGCAACCAATTAAGAATGCTAAAGGTCATTAAGGGTTAATGACCTAAAGTCAACACTCAATCATAAAGTCAAGCAACATTAATTATTATGCCCTAATTACCTAATTAATTAATTAATTAATCAAAGCATAAGTTTAAGAATAAAAATTAACTTAATCTAATTAAGCTAAAATTTTTAATTTAAGAAGATTATATCATAATTAGATGATAAAACAATTTCCATGATTTTTGGATAATTAAATAAGCCTAGAAAAATTAATTAAGGACCACTTAAGAATTAAATGGACTAATTAATTAACCTATAAAATGTATTAAAAATTGATATTTATTATTTTTATTAAATAGTACACAGTGTAAAAGGGTTACTCAAAATTTTTCACAATTTTTGGAATTATAAATAATTTATAACATAAATAACAAAACTAAAAATCATTTTACATTTTTGGAAAAAGGAAAAACAAAAACTTATCAACGTGGGCTGCTTCTTCTCCTTTCTCTACTCTTGGGCCGGCCCGCATGCACGCGCGCGGCCCGCTTCCCCTCTCCGCGCGCTCGCCCACCAGGCCCAGCAGCGCGGCCTGCTAGCGCGGCCTGGCCTGCTCGCGCGCTCCCGCGCTCTCCCTCTCGCTGACGCGCTGGCCCCGCCTGTCATCCCCGACCTCCCGCTCTCCCTTCCCTTCGCTGCGGCACGGTGGCCGGCCGGCGACTGTGACCTCGACGTCCTACTCCTTCTCCACTAACACGACCTACACCATCCTACGGACTCCCTCTACCACTCAACTGCTCAGCTCAGGCGCCGGCGACCGCTTACCGACGGCCATGGCGGACCACCACCACGGTAAGCCGCGAAAACGCGTCACCGACGAGGTAACATCTAAACTGAGGCGTGAAAAACAACGAGGGGCTCACAGCGATCCTGTAGGTGCTCTTGGCGAAGACGGAGACGCTCGGGAGTGGCCGGTCCACGGTGAGGTGACCGCGGTGGTGCTCTGCTCGGCAGCGAGGAAGACAGCGGCGGTGCAGGCACTCCAGGCGGTAGCAGTGGGCACGAGTGAGCGGGAAGGTGCGCTGGAGCAAGGCGGTTGCAGTGGAGTGGCTGGCACGACCAGAGGGGACTCGATGAGGGCTACGGTGAGCGGCGAAGCAATGGCGGCGGCGGAAAACCGAGGAAGAGGAAAACTCAACCACGACGTGCTCGGTATTTATAAGGCGATGAAAACGATCTCCAGGCGACGTGTGGCCAGTCAAGAAGGCGCTGAAGCAAGATCTGGCGGTCGAGAACGCGCCTGGAAGGCGTTCGAAGCTCGCCGGCGTCGTCGGGAGGTGACGTGCGGTGGTTGGCGACGATTTCAAATAATTACCGAATTGCCACTGAAAAAAATTTTCAAATTACTTTCAAATCTTCAATAGAAGTTGAAAATCTGTAAATACAAAAGTTGTTCCATTTTCAAAGATCTACAACTTTCTCAATATGAACATTTTCCAATTCGGCTTAGTTTTTGAAATTTGAATTTGAATTCAAAAAGGGACATTTTCTAGAATTCTGAAAAACCAAAATTACTTTGAATTTTGTATTGAAACTTCAAAAATTCAAAATACCAAAGTTGTACATCTAGGGCAGACCTACAACTTTGCTATTCAAAAATATTTTCAAATTATGCCTCCATTTTGAAATTGGATAGGGAAAATGAAAAGGAGACAATTTTGAGATTTGAATCTTTTCAAAATTACTTCAAATTTTACACTGAAACTCTGAAAACTCAAAACATCAAACTTGTAGCCCTTGAAAAGATCTACAAACTTGGTTTTACACTTTTTCTCAAATTTTGCTTAGATTTTTATCTATATCAAAAGGGGTAAAACTGGGGTTTTGTTTTTCAGGGTTTTAGGAAAGGTTTTGGATTGAAACTTGATTCTTTCTTAATTTGGGGTTACTTAGGGATCAGACCCTCACCCTAGGATATCATTGAGTCAAACCTCACATGGTTGACCAAATGGCTCCCTAGGTTGACCAGTTTGACTTAAGAAATTCTTTTAGTAATTCCTCAAATTTGAATTCGAATTCGAATCAGAAAACTTGTAACAAGCTTTGGATTCCAAACCCTAACTCAAACTTGAAGCTTCATTTTATAAGTTGGACTTGAGCTCATACCCTACAATTGGCACTAGTGTATAACACCGTCATACACCTCAAATTACGCAGGGCATAAACTAAGTATTTGCGGTGATAGTCGAAATTAGAGTTTTCGGATTTCGAACCACACAACGAGAAACACATTCAACCTAAGAATTCAAACTCATTTTAGTTGATGCATAACATTGTTAACCTAATCATGGATGATTTGCAGTGCAAATGATGACATGGCAGGTTTTTAGTTACTATAACACCAGAGGTGTTACACTATCTCTTAACAATATTTGTTTTTTTATTTCTCTACATTCAAGTTCATTTTAATTTCGAATTTTGTGAGGTGGTAGCTGACATTTGTAATTTATGTCAAAAAGTACTCATAACTTTTAATCATTATTTTGACAGGTTACACATCCAGTAATAAATTCATACTAGAAATATAAAATTATATGAAACATTATGATGGAAACATTCATAATGTAGTTTTAGAAAATATGCTATGATGTTCGCTATCATCTTATATAAAAACAGAAATTAAAGCTTAACATAGAAACACTTAGTATTCCAATCATTTTGGAATCAAATTCCGCACCGTTCTTTTTACATGCTACTCTAACTTATACAAGGCATGAGAAAGATTGAGTTTGTCATATCTCAATCTGGCTACTCTAACACAACGTTCTTTGGGAAATAAAAAAACAGACGGAAGAATCATTTCGCTTTTTTTTATATTCAGTATAGATATATAATACAGATATAGATATAGCCATATAGGTAGAAATAGATACATATAGACATAGATATAATATATTAATATATATGATATAGATAGAGATAGAGATAGAGATAAACGGTCAACAGATTATGGTAGCTAGGTTTATTAGTTATATGGTCAACAAACTACTGGCCCCGTTCGGCTGGAATTATAAGCCGGCTGAAAAACACTGTTGGCTGATTTTCTGTGAGAGAAAAATATTGTTTCAGCTGAAAAAACAAGCTGAATAAGACGGATTATAAGCCAGATGAACAGGACCACTGCTGCACTACTTCAGCAGTACTTTTCAACGAATCAACAGTGTTTCCCTCTCACAGCATTTCAGCATAAGCATCATCTAAGCTAATTTTTAGCGAAACGAACAAGGCCTAAGCACCCAAAGATACAGCGATCTAAGCTGCTTTGGTGGAGGTTGAGGCCCATTTTCGATGTCAGTTAAAATCTCTCGCAGAGTTCATACAAACCTTGTGCTGAATTCATAAATCACCATTGCAAAATACTCCGTCCAATGGTCCATGTATCAAAGTTTATCTGGGCGACGTTTAGATTGCAAATATTTTAAACCCAATGAATAGTACCATTTTTGTCTTATTTGATAAATATTGTCCAATCGTGGACCAATTAGGCTCAAAAGATTCATCTCGTGATTTCCAACTAAACTGTGTAATTAGTTATTTTTTATCTATATTTACTACTTCATGGATCTAAAGATTGATGTAATGGAGAGAGTAAAAAAATTCTAACTTTTGAGGTGCACTAAACCAGACCCTGATTTCCTTGATGTACTATTGTGCAGTGCAAGAAAACAGAGAAATATTGTGAGCCACCAATAGTTTTTTCATGGGATTTTTGGATCCAAGCCATTACAATTCTCCGAGTTTTGAAAAACGCCATTACAATTCGTCTATTCGAAGATATGCCATTATAATTTCATCACTCCTCCATCCGTGCCATTTTCTACGGCTGGCACATACAGAGGCCCACTGTCAGACTCGCATAGTATACGATCGTCAAGTCTCCGTCTCCTCCGTCAAACCGAGCGTGTCCACAGCAACCTGTGCGTGAGCGGAGCGGCGGCGCTCGCCCGCGGTGGCCTGCGCGTGGAGGGAGAGCGGCCGCGCTTGCCCGCGGCGTCGTGCACGCGAGAGCGACGGGCGCTACAACGCCGTGGTGCGCGAGAGCGACGGGCGCTCCTGGCCGTTGGCCCTGCAGGCTGCACGCTGCAGGTTGTCGAGGGCGTGCAGTCATGGTCGAGGTAGCACAGCCCACGCCGCGCCTCCAGCGCGATCCAGGTGCGCGTGCGAGCAGCTGCCGCACGGCCGCGCGGGCACGAGCGCGAGCAGCCGCCGCCGCCGCGGGCGCGCCGGCGAGCAGCGCCGAGCACCTGCAGTCCCAGCACGTAGTTGTGGAGAATGAAGGAGAGGGCGCTGATGTCCTCCACGCCGACGGCCAGCGGTTCGAATATGCTTCAGTTCGAATCCAAGAAGACGCAGGACATGACAGTGGTCTACTATGTCTAAACAATGGCTATCGTCCGGCCGTCGCGTGGCACGCTCTCTCCAATCTCCGTCGTGTCCGGGTCCTTGACGTCCGCGTCCTGCACCACGAAGTGGTGGCACCCCTGGCGCGCCTTGAACCGTGCGCACTCCTCCGCGGGGAGCACGTCCCTCTCCGGCATCCACGTGCACACGGTCGCCACCCCGCACGTCTCCGTCAAGCCGTAGACGTTGTACAGAACGAAGCCGAGCCTCTCTATCTCCACCAGGACGTGGGGCGGCGGCGGCGAGCCGCCCGTGATGACGCGCACAGTCCCAGGCAGAGGCTTCTGGTCCGCGGCGGGCGCGCTGACGATCATGCTGAGCACCGTGGGCGCGCCGCCCATGTGCGTCACCTTCCACCGCGCGGTGCCGTCGAAGACGTCCTTGGTCGCGAAGCGGTGGAGGTACACGTTGGTGCTGCGCGACGGTCTTGGGAAGACGCGCTGCGCGATGGCCTCACAGAGAGCAGCGTGGATCGGCCTCGCACAACAGCGTGGAGTGTGGAACGGCCTCCCGCGTCGGACCCCGCCGCTGCGTCGAAGAAGTTCGCGAGCCGCTACAGGGCGGCCTCTAGGCGCACCAGTGCGGCGCCAGTCAGGAGCCCGTCGGCCGTACGCACGCCGGCGTCGATAGAGAGGACGCACACCTCTCCCGGCCGGAGCCCGGAGGTGGAGCGGCGGCGCTCGTCCGCGACGCCCTGCGCGCGAGCGATAGCGGGGCTCAGTCTGACGAAGGAGACGGAGCCTTGACGACTGGACGGCCTGTTGTACGCATACGTGCCTGAGAGTGGGCCCTGTACGCGGCAGCCGTAGAGAATGGCACGGATGGGGGAGAAATGAAATTATAATGGCATATCTCCGAATAGACGAATTGTAATGGTATTTTTCAAAACTCGAAGAATTGTAATGGCTTACATCCAAAAATCCCTTTTTTCATTGATTAGGGCGCCGTGCTCGGCAGTTTCAGAATTGAAGACTCCCCAGTCATTTTCCCACGCCCGTTTCTCAGAAAGGGAGGGCATGGCCGCCCTGGCGTCGCCGCACTGTTCCCAGTAAAGACGCCCACACCTTCCCTTCCCCTCCCCTCACCTCGACCTCTCCCGTCCGTCGTCTCCCCCAGGAGCATCGTGTCTTCACCTTTTGTTCCCCCACGTTGATCCTTGATCCTCGTGCTCCCTTTCTTGATCATTTCCCCGTAGGATCTCTTGTTAGGAGTAGCCTGCCCCGTGCGCGCGCTCGCACGGACATGCTTCTTGCCGCGTCTTGAAAGGGGAGAAAAAGGGGAGATGGGTGCTTGCGCTTCGGTTCACAAGGACCCGGAGTACCCCAAGACGCAGTTTCTTGACTCGCCCACAAAGGCGAAGGCAGCCAACGGGAAGGGCGGCGGCGGCGGTGGCGGTGGCGGCGTTGCTCCGGCTGGTGATGGCTTTGGTGAACTCAAGGCCAAGGTCGACGCTGAGCAGCAGCGGGCAGAGTTTAACCCCAAGAGCCCGGATTCTGGTATGCGTGATGGATGTTTGTTTGTTTGCTTGGTCTTTTTTTGAAGTGATGTTCCGATCTTTATCTTCTTATAATCAGTTATTACCGTAGTTTATTGAAGATCTTTGGAGGTAAAAAAGAGCAGATGAGCAGTCAGTTCTTTATGTGAAAAGGGTACTTTTGGATTTGTTTATTCATCTATTGGGCTCTTGATTTCAGGATTTGGCAGCGAAGTGTGGTGTTATCATTGCATTAACTGCTTCTGGAGACCAGTTAGCTTTGTTGGGGCGGGTGATCTTGAACGGAAAACGATTACTGAAGCTGACTGATTTTGAGTACTGAGTTTTGTTCTTGAAAATCGAACACTTTATAAATGAGGATTCTGTTCTACGCAAAGTGATTGCTCTATTGACTGTAGTAGGCCTTTTACTTCGATATTTGGTCAAGTTCTTTAGGAATTAGGATGCAGTTTTTTCCCCTGTGAGATTGCTGAATAAATTCTAAATTGAAATAACACATGATCTTTGTTGCCAAAAAATCAAAAGCCTACTTCGTTGTCTCTTGAATAGCTTAGCTGGAATCGGTGTGCTTTAATGTTTGTTTGTCCAAAAGTCAATTGCTACCTCTTGAATTACCAGCCTACCAAGAAATAAAGATTGTTCAGTGGTTCTTTTTTTCCCCTTCGCTTATTTGATTGATCTCTTGGCTGAAATTCATCAAACATGCATACAAAGATTATTATTTTCATGAATAACTTATGGAACTTAATTTGCAGGTAGCAAGGATGAAGTGTTCTTCGAGTCTCGAGCTTGGTTAGATTCTGACTGCGAGGATGACTTTTACAGCGTGAATGGAGGTAATCGAACCTTTACTCATGTTTGTTTACTATAAATGTTTAAAGAAGTTTCAATCTAGTTTACAGATAGCTTCTTATATCCTGGTCCTGCATACTGAGATTACTTTGGCACCAGTTTATCGTGCCATTCCCTTTTTTTAGGTTCTCCTATCTTTATACCAGCAGCATGTGAAATGTGGATTGCTCCACTTGTTACGCGCAAAATGCATGTGCTCTGCTAGGTTCCTTGATGATACAGCTTTTATTTGTCTCTAGAATCTAAGGGACCTAATTTATACTTTGATTGCCTATTGAAACAAAAAGTCGATGCCTTCGATTTTGTCTTTGGGCGCTATCATACTCCTCGGTGTCTAACAGTTATGGACATGGACCCCCACCTTTAGCTTCATAACCTATCCCATGTGGTCCTCTATAAATCACTCTAACAATATCCTGGAAATATAACACATTCATTTGTGGACTTTGACATTCTAAGGGGAGTTCTGATGCACCCAAGTTTAATAGTTGAACAATTAGACATCTAAGCACATGTGATTTCCTTCAGTTGCTGCATAATCATAAGTTGTGCTTTTATGCAGATTTCACTCCATCTCGTGGCAGCACACCCATCTATCAGCCCAGAGTACAGACGGTGATGAGCAACATCTTTCACCCAGACACGCACAGCTCCAAATCACCGGAGCCTTCTCCAACTGGACGGAGGAAGCTAGCTGAGCTCCTGCAGGAGGCAATGCAAGATGGCCCTGAAGAAAGCACCGACGAGGAGCAGCAGTTGCAATCTGTTGCCGCAGATGGGAAGCCGGTGTCTGAATCCACATCCAGCTCCCCTTGCAGCACTGTACCGACTCCTACCGCAGTCACCAAGAGCCGGAAGGAGAAGGCGTGGTGCACCGGACGCTGTTGCCTCCCGAGCTTTGTTCATAGCCTGACCTTAGATGAGAGTGAGAGGGGGCAGAAGATGAGCTCTAGGCCATGTGCTGTTTGATAGTGGAGCTCAAGTGCCCTCCTGCCCTGAGCTGTATTTAGCGCGATATAGTACCCGATTGGGACGCTGAAGCTACTGTAAAGAAGTGGAGAGTATTAAGAGTACTATATATATATATATATCCTTAGTAATCAAGTGGATAATATAGCAGTACTCGTTAAATGCTGTGCACACCATGTTATCAATTGCGAGGACACCGAATTGTCCTTACCTGTGCATATATCTTATCGAATCTTTATGGATATTATATAACTTTTCAGATGTCAACAGCCAGCTGAGCTAGGGCATGTGGCATGTAGGATACAATACCTTTCTACAGCTCCTCCAATGTTATTGATCTGAGAAGACTGAGATGTCCTCTTGGCACTTGCTTGATTGACGCCAGACAATTGTGTTGTTCATTGCTCTAATCTATTCCAAGTGGACCTTTTTGTTACCTCCTAAAAAAATCTTTTTTATTTGGCAACTGTGTCATGAATCATGCGGCATGCAGGGTTCGTGGTTTTTGTAGCGCTGATCGAGCTTATGACAAGGACAGGCTAACTGCTAGAATGCGCTGTGATCACCATTTCAGTTCTGTCCCAACTCCCAAACAGTGTTTCAGGGACAACCACAAGGATGGCCAAGAGCCTAGATCCTTCTGTTTCTGAACATGCAAGCCTGACTGGAAGTGGTGTTAAGACACAGACTCGGAGGCAGAACAGTGAATCTTAGCAGTGGCCATGAGCCTTTTGTTTCTGAACATGCAAGCCTGACCGGAAGTGGTGTTAGACACAGACTCACCCTGTTCGTTTGAACTATTCAGCGGAATCGGCAGCCATCCACGATGGAGGCAGAACAATGAATCTTAGCAGTGGCCATGAACCCATCGGATCAAACATGGCAACGCAGACAACCGAACCAACCAACAAATGCGAAAAACGAAATTTATTATAGCATCCACGGGTATCACAACACAATGACAAAGTGGAATCTGTTCACGTTGGGCCCCATTGGAGATGACCCAGTCAGAGGTTTCAGGTTTCACATGATGCACATGAGTGTTATCATTTATATAAAGATTGCGTTTCTGTTTTCTAATTGTGAAATCAAGCATCAGTTGAGCAATTATAACACAATGCAGCCTTACAAGGTGGAAGGTTCCTTTAACAATACAGTATTCAAGGATTACAACTCTGTCTTGGTACACCTGAAATCACGCCAACCGCCTGTCTGACGAGGAACATGTTGACAGTGTCATGAAGATCACACTGATTCTTTTCATGCTCACAATATTGCCCTATGCATTGTTTTCCAGCACCCTTGGTCCCCAACAAGATCGACTTCCTAATGTTCGTACAATGGTACATGTAGCTCCAACCGTCGCGATAAATGACTACCGAAGTGTGGTAGACATAAGGAAGGACCGGATTCGTTGCAGGAGTTCTGCCTTCACCGAATCAGGCACTGATGCTGTTTCACATGTGAAATAAATTGAGAGCAGTGCAAGAGGGACCAGTACAAAGATGAGCAAATTTTCTCGGCCAGGAAGGTAGAAGTGTAAAACTGCTCAACAATGAGCATTTCATGGGGCAAAAGGAAAAAAAAAAGAGAAACTTTCAATCATAATATCTCATGGATTGTCTATTTGTTTAGCTCCAGGTTTAGTCATAGCAAGAAAGACGAATCATGCAAAGACACATAGTGAATTATTTTTTTGACATAGAGTGAAATTTGTGAAAAGAATTCTAGTTGCAATCAGAAAAAGAAATCAAGGGGCAGAAAATACCACTTGCCTCTTCCTTTCGGAGTAATAACATGAATGAGGTCATCTACCGTCACATTATTTCTTCCTTTCTTCCTTGCATAGGCCCTACACAGTACACACAAGGACAAAAGAGAGATGCATCGAAAAAAGAATGATGAGCATTGGGAAAGATACATATTATCGAGTTAAAACCACACCATTTATTCTCAACCTATGGAGTGTGTAATGTAGCACAAATTTCAAAATGCTCTAGCGAGGCAGCTTGAGGTAGCTACAGTTAAAGTGACAAACTGCAAAATGATCTCCAATGCCTAGGGTTTTGAAGACTTCAGAATTAGATCAAATTTGATTGGATGTGATGAACATTTAGCGCAGAATTTGGACAAAGCAAAAGAACCTGCTTTCAGCTGAATCCTGTCAGTAAAAAAAATTTAACGTGCAAGTGCTTAGTGGGTTTACTCAGAACCTGTTTTTGCAAACACAGGTTCATTCGAAAATAATATAATTGCAGGAAAAAGAAAGAGCAAAATTTAAACAAACTGCATATGTTGCACACTTGCATCAGTTGCAATAACTGCAGTAGCCATCTAGTAAAATCATTGCAACTATTTATTTACTAGAAAATTTGTGAGAACCAGCCATAAGTAGTTTCCATGAGAAACCAACTTGAGCTGCATAAGATTTTACAAAATTCCCAATTTATCAGGAAGCAACAGAACCCCTTCAGGTTATCTTCACGAGGAATTGAGAAAACTACTTTGCTTCAGAATTTAGCTACACATTTGAGCAAGATAGAACAATGGTTTGGGGTTTTGACAGATTAATGTGTGCCTTTCACATACATTCAATTGTAATCATCAAAGGCAGTTGAATTGAGAGAATCATTGAGAAGTTGGGCAAAAGCATCATGCATTCTCAAGGACTGCAAACAATTCCTATGCTAAAATGCAAATATCAGAACCTTAGAAATGTGAAGCACTTGCTCAGCATCATTGGATGCAAAGGATAAGATGCATGTGTTTATTACTATGAATCAATAAATATAATTTGTTAATAGCAAGCATACACTCAGCACGAATAATATTTGAGTTTGATACGAGAGAAGTCAAACCTGCAGAGTGCCTTCATCTCATCCCTCCAGCCGCACTCGACGAGCCGCTCACGGAGGAGCTCCATTAGCTTCTCCTTCTCCCCACTCTCTACCAACTTCACAAACCAAAACCCACCTCATTGTTACCGCACCCAAGGAACAACAGCGGCAGTAGCCAATAGAATTAAACCACCAATATGTTTTACTCGTTTCAACTACCTCAAAACCTCTCCCCTCGTACAGCCAAACGCCCAAACCCTAACCAAATCTAATTGAGACTACCCACTTGGAGCACCAACCATAAGCTGAAGAACTCCAGCTTGTGAGCATCAAGAACTCTAATCCCGAGCCAGGAGGGAAAAACACCCACAACCACGATCGAGGGTTTCCTCGGTCGATTTCAGCGAGATGGGGAACTGTACTGGTCATTACCTTGATGTTAATGATTTCTCCGAGAGAAGGCTCCTTGTCCCGATCCTCCTCCGCGCTCGGCGTCGGCGGCCGATTAATCGACGCCCTCCTGAAACCGTCGCCCCACCGCATCAAAGTCGTTTTTTTTTCTCAGATGAAAAAAAAGGGCGCAAGCAAATTTTGAGCAAAGCATAACAGAGCAATTTGGGGGGTCAATAACAGACATAGATTGCTGAGCAGCAGCGGATGAGATTGGCTCGCTTACATGCTTCAATTCGGCTTAGATGCGCCCTTCTTCAGCTTCCTAGCTGCTTCTCCGACTCCTGAGCGTCGTGTGTTCCTCGGTTTAGTGGTGGAGTGCGTCCTGTCACCTCACGGCTCATGTTGGGACTTGGGAACCGCCGACTCGAAGACTCCGGATTGCTGGGCCGTATCCCTCAAAAGAATACCAGGCCTGGGCCCCCAATGCAGACATAGCCCATTGAAAAATATCTGTGCTCCAATATCCAAGAGGAGGAGGAGGCCTCTCTGTCGTTCTGTCCCCTCCTGCCCGCAGTTGGTAATCTAAGACGATACTTTAAAATTTTAGAGTATGAATATAGAGTAAAAATTGATGTACTGGATATTTTAAAACGATACTTTATCATTTTTCTTACTCTATATTTAGAGTAGTACTATGCTTACTCTATACTTTATAGTGGCGGGCCCCACTAGCTAAACAAAGGAAAAAAATGCTATAACTCACAAACCAAAAATCCAAATTAAATTTCGATTTCATCATTAAATTCGTCTCAATAAATCCTTTAAAACTAGATCACACATGAATATATTTAGATAAAGTGACAAAGTGGGTCCCACAATCGATAGAGTGGATAGAGGATGATATAGAGGATAGATGGGTGCAGAAGAATTGAGTATAGAGGAGAGAATCTTGCTGACTAGATATATAGAGGATGAATATAGAGGTCCATGAGTGCGGATACTCTTATCCCTTCCCACTGTTTCCCTCTCTTCACTTCCCGCCTGCCCAGTGCCCACCCCACCGCCGGCGAACCATGCCTCCCCCGGCGGGGCTGTCTCCCTGGCCGACACCGTCCACGACGCGCCTGGCGACTCCGACCCCGACGCGGCCTCCTCCTCGCACCACCCACGTCCGCCCGCCGCCTCCACCTTACACTCGCGTCCGCCTTCCTCCGCCTCCGCCTGCTACGACGCCACCACCGCCCCGCCTGGAGCCCGCTGCACCAAAACCAGCGGCCGTCTCCACACCCTTGCCCCCCGCCACTGTCTCCGCAGCGTCTTCGTCGTCCACCTGCCTCGACTGCGTCCATTTCGGGAAGTGCGTCTCGCGCTCCGCCGACACCCGCACACAGAGAGAGTTCTCCTGCTTGCGTGTGATCGAACTAATTTTCTGTTCGCCCAATTCGTAGGTGCTCAGGGTGCACGCACGAGTTGGACCTCGACAAGCCGCCGGTGCTGCAGGAGGTGGCGAATTTCTTCAAGGGGCACGGGGTCGGAGATTTCACCTTCAGCAGGGGCAGGCTGGTACGTGTACCCTATCTAACTGTGTAGCTTCTGAAAATTCCACCTCGACAAGTTATATGTTGTTTGGGCGTTTTGTTATACTCTGCCTCAATTTCGGTGGTTAGGTTAGCCGTTGTTATTTGTAGTTTACCACATTACTAAATAGAACCTCTAATTTTGAAGCTATCATTTCGTTCAATCTTGCATGCTCATATTTGTATATTATCTGACCAACTTGCTTCTTGTTAAATGTGACAAATGTGTTTTCAGTCCCAATGGCGGTGCCGGGCAAAGTTAGCTGTTCGTGGAACATCAGAGAACCCATTGATTGGTTTATACCAGGAAGGGACACATGTTGTTATAGATATTCCAGAGTGCAGAGGTAAGCTGTCATAATTTATTTTATCATGAATTCAAAGTATTTGTGTAAAGAAGTTGTCAAAACTCGTGTCACTTCTGGTATGCTACATTTTTATGAATCCTTGTTCCAAACAGGGCCATAGTATGGTAACTGCAATTTATAATCCTTGTTTCTTCTTTCACCATTTTTCAGCTCACCACCCAAGCATTAATGCTGCTGTTAAGTTGCTAAGGCAAGGTATGTTACTATTATTGTTTCGTGCTTTGCTTCAATGGATGTGCAAAAGTGTTGTCTTCAGTCTGACCAGTGAAGCTTAATATATTGGATTTGCAGGTATAACTGAGCTAAGTATTCAGCCATTTGATGAAGATGCTGGAACTGGTGAACTCAGATATGTTCAGGTAATTGTTAGTTTTCTTAAAATAACACATAACCATTTGAATGGAACTTTATATTTTTCTAGTCCTAGCATGTACACCTGACAGACTCAAGTGTTAATGTGAATCTTCTAATAGAGTGCAGATACCTATCACGTGTAGTTCTTCCCTGCTGCAATGGAATTTATTTGTTTTGCCATGTTTTTCAGATGGCCGTGACAACATATAACACATCTGTTCCAGTTGATAAAAGATACGAGCAAGGTTAGCCTAATTCTTCAACTGCTCAATGTTCCAATCCCCATGATCAAAGTGATATAAAATCTCAGTGCCGTGCAGGGAAAGTTCAAGTTTCATTGGTTTGGAATTCAAGAGATGAGCGCTCCCAGAACGCAGAGAAGCTGACTTCATTGATAGAAGTAAGTTGTTGAAACTGAGGTTCTGCAACAATGGAGTACTTTTCATATTTCTATTGGAACTTTGTCCCAACACATTCCACTGCTTTGCTCGCTGTATCACTAAATCATTGTGAATATGCCTTTTGTGACAGTACTTGTGGAGAAATGGTGGGCCGAAAAGTAGTGTTCATCTGATCCATTCTATATGGGCCAATTTTCAGACATCAACGAGCAACGTAAGATATCCATATCATAGTTCTTGTGGATGTAAACCATGTATATACTTATATTGTTTCTTGTAAAAAAATACACAACTCATTTGGCATTATCATTATAGCTACTGTAAATAGTTGTAGTTTTGTGCAAAGGAACTAAGGAAGACAATAAAACATACTGTGATGCTGAGGTTCTGTTTTAGAACCACTGGCATAGCGATTACCAGGTTTTGCAGAAGTTAGGACTTAGGAGTCGATAATCCATATGGACGTGTGGTAACCACTGCACGTGTCAGCAGATGAACAGATTCAGGCATTGTTGCCCCACATATAAGCAGCAATGCTGCATCTAGTACTGAATTCCGCTGGAGTAGGTTCATGTCCTTGGGTGAAGGTGCAGTGGGGTGGGGCTGGTGTTGCAGGTGTACCAAGATCACTTTTCTTTGTCATATATAGGATAGCTACATTCTACTTCACATGTATGCAAACTGTACTTCCTCCAATCCGAAATACAAGTCCATCTAGGTTTGTCCTAAGTCAAACAGTTTTAACTCTGACTAGCAATCTCTACACAAGATGTACTATCTTAAATGAAAAGAGTTATATATGATGAAAGTACTTTTCATAATGAATTTAGTAATGCCAAACTTGTGTTGTCAATCTATATAAAAATTTAGATATTGATGATTAAAGTTATAATATTTTGACTTTGGACAAACCTAGATGGACTTATATTTCAGATAGGAGGAAGAATGTAGGTGTACGACCATGTTGTTCTTCCTTCTCATTATTACTTTTAACTGTTTGCCTTGGTCAAAGATTAGCTACCAGATCTGCTGAGCAACCAACTCCACACTATCTTGTAAGGAACATGTTTTTATTTATTTCCTTATAACAATGTGTCGTTCTGCAGATAATTTTTGGGCATAAATGGAGACATCTTAAGGGGGAGAGGGACCTGTGGGAGCGTTATGGGGGAGTTGATATTTCTCTGGATCCTTGTACCTTTGGCCAGGCTAATACTCTGGTATGTGCACTTAAATTGTCCATACTCATGTACAATTTCACCAAGTATACCGTGCTAAATTTCATGACAAAATTTTCTTGGCAATTCAATTAGCTGCAATCTACTTGATACCCCCAAGAACTCCATGCGCCACCTGTTTTGTTGCGTGCTTGAGCAAGGATCTCAAATGTGTTTGAAGCTATAGTGTATTTGTGTTTGCTATCTCATGTAAATTTTCTCATAAAGTTTTCTTGCTATCACACTGTGCTTTGTTTTCTTTGCAGTCATTTAACTCTTTGTTGCATAAGCTGAACAAGTATGTACCACGTGGTTCAACAGTTGTTGATTTGTACTCTGGGGCTGGCGTTATTGGCCTATCAGTTGCTGCTTCAAGGAAATGTAGGTGAGCAGATAAATGCATGCTAAGAGGAACATATGTTATTCACATATGCTGGTGAGGACAGATACAATGGATTTGCATACTAAAAGATCTACAACCTGATGCAGTGTCTTAACAACAACAACAACAACAACAACAACATAGCCTTTTGTCCCAAGCAAGTTGGGGTAGGCTAGAGATGAAACCCAAAAGAGACGAGAAACAGGGAGACACATAAAGGGAGGGCACAAGACAAAAAGATGTCACGGTTCAAGCACGTTGATTGCCAATCTCCAAGCGCTCCTGTCCATAGCTAAATCCTTGGAGATATTCCACTCCTTAAGATCTCTCTTAACGGACTCGTTCCAAGTTAGTTTAGGTCGACCTCTACCACTCTTTACATTATCGGCCCGCTTTAGAACTCCACTACGCACCGGCGCCTCAGGAACCGATGTTGAATCAATTTCTCTTCAATTGGTGCCACTCCAACCCTATCCCGAATATCGTCATTCCGGACTCTATCCCTCCTTGTGTGTCCACAACACCAACGCAACATACGCATCTCAGCTACACTCAATTGCTGGACATTTCGTCTTTTTGTAGGCCAACACTCAGCACCGTATAACATCGCTGGACGAATCGCTGTCCTATAGAACTTACCTTTCAGCTTCTGAGACACCCTTTTGTCACAGAAGACGCCAGAAGCTTGACGCCATTTCAACCAGCCGACTAAAATTCTATGCCTAACATCTTCATCAATGTCTCCATCCTTTTGTAGCAATGACCCTAAATACCGAAAAGTATCCTTTTTGGCCACCACTTGCCCATTGAGGCTAACGTCTCCCTCCTCATGCCTAGTCGCGCTGAAATCGCACCTCATGTACTCGGTCTTAGTCCTACTAAGTCTGAACCTTTTCGACTCTAACGTGTGCCTCCATAGTTCTAACTTCCTATTAACCCCTGCCCTACTGTCGTCAATTAGCACCACATCATTAGCAAAGAGCATACACCAAGGGATATCACCTTGTATGTCCCTTGTGACCTCATCCATCACCAAAGCAAATAAATAAAGGCTCAAAGCTGACCCCTGATGCAGTCCATGCAGTGTCTTAATGCATGCATTAATTCTAAGAGCTTTTGCTTCCATATGGTCTCTTGGTTGAAATCTTTTGACAACATTTGACATGGTGTTATATTATTAGGTGTTATATGTATTATTAGTTGTAGACTGCTAAGCAAATACCAGTACTGATATCGTAGGCCTTGCTAAGCCTTTCCTAGACTTGATTTGCAAAAGCCTGGGATGAAAAGGGCAAAGCCCGGAGCCCAAGTCTCAGTCCTGTCCTATGTGATTTGGCCCTAAGCCACCCTTTTTTTTGGTTGAGCTGTAAGCACAAAACAAACTAATTTTAGTTTTCCTAAGAAATATTTGTGGGAAAAAAATCTGGTATCTATTAAAAAAAATTATGGACTTCATGCTGCAGCTTGGTGCTGTCCATATCCAACTGGACATGCCTACTTTCAGCATATTATCTTAAGGTTGCATGCTTGTCTATCCAGCTATTTTCATGAAAAAGTCATTCTACTTGCAGGTCCGTGAAATGTGTTGAAATTAACAAACAGTCAAAGATGTCTTTCGAGACATCAGCAAGCCGACTTCCAGCGAACCTGGGTTGCACCATCACTTGGCACAATACTGATGCTTCAGTTGTAAGCAATCAATTTTGTATTTGTACTGTGGTTATATCTTATATATTTTGTCTTTCACTGGAATATGTAATTCTGTGTCATGGCACCAGGAACCTGTTCACTGGCTTGAAGGGTCTAGTGTCGTTATTGTGGATCCTCCCAGGAAAGGATTGCACCCATCTGTTATCAGCGCTTTACAGAAAGTTGCTTTGTCTGAGCGCAAGGCATACAAGGCTAAAAGGTGTAGCTAATAGTATTATATTGTTTCTGTACTTTCTTGCTTTTATTTCCAGCAATAAGATACAACATCTGTGCTGTTTTTTTTTTTCCTCTCTTGGATTTTGAATTCCTTCTTCTGGTAACCTTACTAATAAGAGATTCATTTTCTGAACTCAGTTCGCTTGCAAAGGTTAAGGATGAGAAGAGACCATGGATCTTACGGGCAAGGGAGGCAGCAGTTCATGTTGATAATACAACAACTGAAGAGGGCAGCGAAACGTGGCCTGAAACTCTCATATACATTAGCTGTGGATGGGAAAGTTTTAAGAAGGTACAGAGTGCTTAAGTTTCATTAAGATCCAGAACCTCATTTGTTTATGCAACTTCAAAGCAGCCGCCAATCTTTATCCTTTGGAACTCAGTCATGTGACGGTTCTGATATCTGTAATCATTTCTTGTGCAGGACTGCAAAAGCTTGATATCCAGCAAGGCCTGGCAGTTGGAGAATGCTCATGCTTTTAACTTCTTCCCTGGCACAGATAGGTAACTGTTTCTGCTCCTTGACTAGAATGTACCAAGCCATATTTGACTAGAAAGTACCAAGGCATATTTTACTGCAACAAATATCATTATACATTTCACCAAGTTTTGGTGTTGCAAGAACAAAAGTTAGCCTTTTCAACTTCAAAAGTACTACCATGAATCCTAATTGGCAGCTGTTTTGGGTCATTACAGACTTGAATTTTCTGTAGTGAAGTTGATGATTCCTTTGTGTTGTACTCTCTGAGGTTTTTGAAAGAACTTTTTCCATCGGTTCATACTGAACCTATCTAGTTTATGATGCGTATACTGTCTACTTTGGTCGCACTAAATGAAATTTGCTAACACAGCATTGAAATCCTGGCGATCTTCAAACGGGAATCAGAAGCTGGTCAAAAGAAAAAGAAGAAAGCAAAAAAGAAGATGGCCAAGTAGATTAACAAAGGCTGAACCGGCTGTAACTGAAGGCTGGAAGTGGCACAGGTGCTCACCTCGTGGATTTTGCAGATCTTCAATGCTGATCCAGAAGAAGTACAGAATGAGTGCTCATTGCTGCTCTAAGGAATTTTACACCCACCACAAAACAATCAAGTGAACAATATATGACTAGCACATGGTAACTTGACACAAGGTAATTACAGAAACTTTCTCAGCTAGACTCAAAGTTTTGCCTGAACAGGAAATTCTATATTGGATCAGCAACTTCCATTCTGTAGTATGAAATAAAAATAAACAGAAAAGCGGCATACTTCAATAGTCAGATGACTCTTCTGATATGCTGCGTGCAACCTTTTATTCTAGTGATGAATCTTCAACTTTCCATCTGCTATTTCCACTCACTAAAAATGTAGCCGCCCAAAAGGGCCAGCTTAGAATGAAAGGGTCTTTTTTGCATGCAGGTTATCTTGAGGGTGCCTGTCTACAAGATGCACTATGTCAGCACTCAGCACCTCCCAAGCCCCCTTTGAAGACAACTCCAGGTAGAAATAGTCAGTCAGCGAGGTCGTAAATATGCTATTTCTAGGTTGGTGATAGGGCGTTTACATGAATTCTGCAGTCCCTTTGATGTAATTTGTGCTTTACGTCATGTATTCACTCACGTTTCACTGTACATTCTTCTGAGACAACTATACAAGAGCAATGTTCTGACACATCTCTTACTTTGATGGTGAAATCTAATTTAACTTTTGTCGTGCATTGACTGAGCTGCCATGATCGGTTAGAAAGGAGTGGGGGTAATGTTTCCATGAGAAGTGAATATTTTAGATCTTATTAATATGCTTGATCAAATATTCTTGGAGAAAGTTTATGGTTGATATATATCTTGCTTCAGGAAAACCCAAGATACAAAATGAGAAGAAATCACTGAGTGTATTTGCTTGTATATCACGTTCAGGCTCAATCTGGAGGAAGGTGATGGGGGTGAAGAAGAGATAGAAGGGAAAAACGTTTAGCTCTGATTTCGGATAGCCTGAGGACTTAGGGAGTGTGCTGGTGCAGTGGAGGGCACTGGAGTGATGAGGGAAGCATCCAACCTTAACCCCTGAGTACTTTGCAACACGTGCTGCTCCATCTGGAGAATGCATCATAGATTAAAGGATTTGTTGTAGTGAATGATAAAGGTTGGCAATTTTTAGAAATTAGAATAGATCCAATGGCTATTTGTGACGATGGTTAGAACTTAGAATCCACCAGATTAAAGGCTGGAGATGTTTCTAATTATTATGAGAAATTCTAAAATTTATCTTTTTCCTTAGTGTGTCTTGTGAAAATTAACATGGAGGCTCCATTAAAGATCTTTAATTAGTATATAACTATATACTCCCTTGTTTTAAATTATAAGAGGTTTTGATTTTTCTAGATACATTGCTTTTGCTATGTGTCTAAATATAGTGTATATCTAAGTGTATAGCAAAAGTTATGTATCTTGAAAAATCAAAACGTAAGATAGAAACCCACCAGAGTATTAGCTAGTTCACAGTTCACTACCACAATATTTTCCTAAGCTAATCTGAATAAGTACTGGCACCAAACTGACACAAGGAAAATAAAAATCTTCCAGGACAGCACGCATAGTTGTTCGTACAACCAACTGCAGAGTCTAGACTATTACAATGGACATACACAAGTAGGACGTAGCTAGCTTTAAATATAATTCAAACCATTTTTTTTTGCGTAATACAAACCATGTTTTCTGACTCAACACCTTGCTGCATCTACATATATACGTGATTTTTAGCATGATGACCCTCCGCAGGCTATTACGTTCACTTGCTCGAGCTGTTTCAACACTTGTGCCATAGTCGGTCTCTCATCCACATCTTCCTTTAGACATTGCACCGCAAGCGCGCCGATCTTGTCGAGGCATTCCTGAGCATGATGAGCCATAAGAATCTCTCGGTCGTACATTGCCCTTCCGTTCCCTTGCTCCTTGCAGCACTTGACGAAGTCTATCGGGAGGCTGTTGCTCTCATCATACTTGGCCGTCTTCCTCGTGATGAGCTCCAAGAGAACCACCCCAAAGCTGTAGACGTCGCTCTTCTCCGTGAAACGGCCAGTCTTTATGTAGGTGGGATCGATGTAGTTCATGTCCCCTGACACGCACCACTTGGCATACCCATTGACGATGGACACGAGCTTGGCCGATCCGAAGTCAGAGACCTTGGGCGTGAGATCGTTGTCGAGGAGAATGTTTGCGGACTTGACGTCCCCGTGGACGTAGTTGTGGTGACCGTGAGAGTGCATGTAGGAGAGAGCTTCGGCAGCGCCAATGGCGATGTGCAGACGCGCCGGCAGCGGGAGCTCCTGACGCCTCGCGTCATGGAGCAGGTCGCAGAGGCTTCCGTTGGGGACGAACTCGAAGACGAGCTTGGGGACGTTCGTCTCGAGGCAGCACCCAATGAGGCGGACCACGTTCGCGTGGTCTATCTTAAACTGGAAGGTGATCTCGTTCCGGAACTCATCATGGCGAAGTTGCTTGCTTTTTGCGAAGGAGCACTTGATGGCGACTTGTTTGGTGCCGTTGTCCATGGTTCCCATGTACACCTTGCCAAAGGCGCCTTCTCCGATGATTTTCTTGTAGCCGTTTGTCATCTTTTTCAGCTCTCCTTCTGTGAATATGATAATGCCCACATCCTTCAGTATCTCGCCCCCGTTCTTGTTGAAAAATTTCCTCTGCTTTCGTTTCTTCATCTCCCTAATCCCCAGATATATAAGCAAAGCGAGAACACATGTTGCTGCAGACACAGATGTACAAGATTCATATCCAACCATGCTATTTTATTTACCATGCAACTCTAACATTCACTATTACAGAAAAAAAAGATGATGTGCAGTTACGTTGAAAGGACCGTAAATAAATAAGAATGAATATGGATATAAAGAATAGTAACTAACGACTAACATATAATCACTATTTCAAAAAAAATGAAGATATGAAAGAATTCAACTTCAGTTTTTGAATTTTTTGGACGAGTAAATGCACTAGCGGTCTTTAAACTTGTCTCGTGGTGTCACATAGGTCCTTGAATTTTCAAAATCATTTTTAGAGGTACTTGAACTTGTCTTTGTGTGTCATCTATGTAACAGAACCGACCAAATTATAAGAGCACAAGTACGAAAACAAGCACCGAAGCGCTCAAATTTTCAAACTTGAGCCCATATAATCCCGGTAGTCAATCAAAATCACGAAGGATTTCAAACCAAACTGCTTACAACCAGGATCGCATCATTCAACATACACATCGTACGTTACATTTCACAAGTAGTTCCGAAATAAGTTTACACCACGGAGTAGCAAATATTACAAACCAAGTTTGAAAGTAGCGGAAGCATAACACACACACTAGTTAATTAAATACTGCCAGTCTGGATGATCGACATCCCGCAAAAGCATGAGGAAAGTACATAAAGACGATCACGCCCTTGTGATCTAGTCATCATCACCCGCAGGGTGGAGACACGTCTTGCAGAATCCCTGATAAAGCATGTCATCTGCAACAGGAGGGAATAAACCCTGAGTACTGGAATGTACTCAGCTAGACTTACCCGTCGAAAACCAGAAATAAGATGACACCAAGGATTATGCAAGGCTTACACAAGAGGCTAGCTGACATAACATTTTTGCATAAAGGCATAAGTAATTGAAACTCTTATAACCTGTACTAGCAGTTATTTTTAGCATTTACCTGTCATCTATCTTAGCACCTGTACTAAATATACACTTGATTATAATAAAACAATTATCATCATTATATCCAGAGCAGGTATGAATTGTAGCAACATTGTATCATTCCCTTAACCACCAGTTCATTTAATGAGTTCTACGTTGCCGCTGCTCAAGTCAAGTGCTCACTAACCGGGAGCGACGGCGATTCGAATCGAATTCCTATCCAGCTGGAGGGGTATTTCTAACACTCACCGTGCAGACCCCTGTCAGGGTCGCACAGGCCACCTTTTCATATGATTCAGGAATCGCGGGTCCGAATGATGTCGCGACCCCAAGGGCGACACTCTGCCAGGTGATAGGGACTCTAACCCCCCCTTGGTCTCACGCCAATGTCCCCAAGCACATCCTTTCTCTCCTCCAAGAAGCAACCTACCATTTGATTCCCGGCCTGAACCACATTACTCGGCTTCGCGGTCGGAACGACTTATCCGGCCAACTAAGTGTTAGACTGCGTTCAACATGACTCAAGGACGTACAGCGAATCGGTCCTTAAACGACTCAGACGGGCATAGCTCCACACCCAAGACGTGAAGTGTCTTGCGGCTGTACTATCGAACTCCCGCCCGGTCTCAATTTCATTTTAAAGCATGGTTCCATCACGATAGCCATAAGCCACTCGCGACCCAGTCCTATATCTCGCGGATGACCGGAAATCACCCGACTTCTACCGTACTAAGCAGGGCTAAGCATCGACACGTGCCTAAACCTAATATAGGATTTAAGTACGATATCTGGACAAGGACTGGTACAATGCAGCAAGTGTTTTCATATAACTCCTAGAACTTAATGCAATAAACAATTAAAAGTACTCAAGATTAATTTATAAAACTGTAGGTTCAGCATGCACCGGGGCTTGCCTTTCAGAAAAGTTGAAGGCCGGTGGTCAGGGCACTCGGGTAGATCTTCTGACGGAGCTTCCCCGACGTTGGGTTCTTCTGCTAATTCCTCCGGTTGACTCAGCACCTCCTCCGGTATCGCTTGTTCGAATTCGAGGAGTGTCACCCCCTCCGGTACACCTATTGCATGAGTGCATAGTAAATCCCATGAATGCATAATGAAAGATGCAATATGCTCGGAATGAAATGCATTACAACAATTTAACGCTCTAATCAAATCACTTCAAAAGAGTAGGTGCAAATTTCCTCTCCGGTAGAGAAGTACTCACCTAATCTACTTAACCTAAGATAAAGCTGCCCATCCTCAGTTAAGGCCCTAACACCTAACAATTACAAAAGTAGCATGTCTTAGGATATCACACCATATCAATTAGCAAAACACCACAGTAAGCATTCTGGACAGCAGCTACTTGTTTTTATCACAACTGGAGATTTACAATTCCAAAAGATATGATCTAAGACAATCTGGAAAGCCTAAGAAATGCACTACAATTCATTTTCAGACCTCAACTCCAAACTCCTAAGTTTTCCATGTCAAACTTCACAAGTTCCAGAATATGTCCTATCAAAACAGAGAGTAGCAGATTTTGAACTGCCACTTTAAACAACAGTAACTCTCAAACTACTAAGCCAAATGCTTCCAAATTTTGACACAAGCTAGTTCATCAAGTTTACTCCAACTTTGGTATTTACAAGTTTTCCAGCAACCAATTTTATCAAAGCCAAATTTAGAATTACTACTAGCTGTCCAGAAAACCTAAAATTACAAAGGTTAAACATTTATTGATGTGGCCAAAGACCCTTAAAACCAAACTAAGATTTCCAAAAGTTCACATGGGGTATAAAAACACCAGAAAGTAGGGTGTGACTACCTAGAACATTTATTTATACTCATTTCTTATTTTACTTAATTAATTAGGTGGAATTTTAAACATATATGTAAACTGCTCCTAAAATTCTACAAAAATTACAGGGGACTCTCTGACCCAAAAAGAGACCACAGTAAAAATTTGAACAAGTTTTATTCACAGAAATTCTCTATAAAAAATTCACCAGTCAAAAAGGCTGATTTTTGTATAATTAATAAATCATATTGAAAAGTATCAAACAACAGATTTCATATTTTTCTTAGACACTCTAGGGTACCAAGACATTCTCCAAAAAGTTACAAGAACATTGCACAAGTAGAAAAATTACAAAAATTCCTTCAATTATCTCCTAGAATAAAATGATAGCCTTATAACTTGGAAATTACTTAAGCACTGATGCCCAAATTTTTACCAGAGCTAGGGCTAGCATAGAGTAACCTACCCACCAAATTTCATGATTTATAGAACACTATAGCTCAAGTTATAAATTTAACAAATTTGCATGCATTCCAAAACACATTTAAAGGATCTATTAAATTCTTACAGAATTTAAACATCTCATGCCAGATCCATATTTTTCTAAAATACTAAACATCATGTAGACCCTAACAAAATTTATCTCATGATTTTTGGATCATTAAAACCCTAGATCTATATTTTTCCAACTTGTACAAAAATCAGTGACAAAATAATAAAAATGAATTTCATTTCGGATGAACTGGGCCGGCCCGGAAAACTCGGCCCACACACTCGCGCACGCGCGGCCCGCTCAGCGCCCCCGCCTGCGCGCGACACTGACGGGCGGGCCCCCGCGGTCAGTGACCGGAGGCAGGGGAGGCGGAGACCCGCGAGCTCCGACGAGCTCGAGCTCGCCGGAGAAGAGCTCGCTCGGCCAATCGAACACCGCCTCGTGTTCTCCGTCACCCGGTGCGTCGATTTGTGCTCGTGGAATGAATGGGGATGGGGTGGAAGGGGCTTGTCACCGCGAGCGACGGCCGGTGATGTCCGGTGGCGGCGCACCGTCGCCGGTGAGGATGTACGGTGCGGTCTAGGCTCGGTACGAGCTTCACCGAAGCTAGGCGGATCTATTTTGATAGGAAGGGAGGATGGAGAGAGACCCGAAGCACCCCGACCACGGTGAGGTCCCATGGCGGGCTCCGGCGACCTCTCGGAGACGGGGAAGAAAGCAATGCGGCTCACCTTGAGTCAAATCGTGGGCTTCGGTGGGTCAAGGGGATGGAGGGTGGTAAGGCGGAGGGAGTGGCGAGGTCTGGCGGCCGATGATGCGGTGTAGCTCACGCTTGAGCTCGCCGGAGAAGAACGGCAATGGCGGCTCGATTTCGATGTTTCTGGCAACTGGAAGAGAGGGGGGCGGAGGAATGGAGGCCGGCTCGCGCGTCGTGGCGTCTTGAAGGCGTCGCGGCCTGACTGGTGGGGCCAGGGCCGGCGTACGGGCGCCACCGCGCCTCCACGCGTCGGCGTTGCCCTGTGGCTGGTCGGCCACTGACGAAACTGAATCGCAGTTCATTGACGCCATCGGTAGTGACTGACAGAGTGATTTCGAACGTGATTAACTTCTAAACCAGCCTGTTTCAGTCCAAGGTGGCAACATCAAGTTTGTAGAGCTACGTTAGGTCAACAACTTTGTCAATTGGTGTTTGGGCTGGTTCAGCCTATATTTCAAACTACATGGCCTCAAAGTAGTGCTTGATGAAACTGAAACCGGGGTTTAGTTAACGATGCCGACTGACAGCCTAAGTTCATGACACGATATCTCTTGAACCATTGAGAACCAGGCTTGGGTGATGTTGACAAAGTTGTAGGGTTACATGTGATCTACAAGTTTGTCAATATGAGTGAAAGCTGGTTTGGCCTGGTTTGCAAACTACAAGCTCCTAAAGTAGGCATCAGTAAAACTGTAGGGTCAGATTCCAGACTTAGAAAAATTCTAAGTCTTGGAGCTACCTCTCTAACTGACTTGTGGGCCACTTTTGAGCATGTTAGGGTCAATTTCATGAGATGGTCATATTGAGACTTTTGTTCCCCATGAATTTCTTTACAACTTTGCTTAAGGGTGCTCTTCCATGCAAGGTCTCTAAATTAGACTTTTTAATTGGTCAAACTAGAGCCTTCTAGGGTCAAATGGTGGTCAAACTTCTCTTGGAGGGCAAATTTGTAATTTTGGTCAACATGAACCTTGTTCCAAATGTTACCCTAAGTATAACTAAGGTGTTGTAGGTCATGATTGGCTACCTTACCTTTTTGTTACACCAACTATCAAATACTTCATGAAATAAATCAAACAAACCCTAGAACAATCACATGTGTTGCATCACATAAAATAATAAACATGAATGATGCATGCTTATGCTTATGCAAATGCAAATGCAATGCAATGCAATTAAGGACTAAACACTTGAAGTGTTACAGCCCTCCCCCCTTATAAAAATCTCGTCCCGAGATTTGGAAAGCGTACCATTTTTCATAGAATTCTTTATAACCATCCCGCAAATAATCCTCCCGTTCCCACGTAGCATCACTCTCACTTCCCTGATTACTCCACATCACTTTGTACCACTTAACCACTTTACTTCTAGTTACTCGTTCCTGAGTATCGATCACTCGGACTGGCTTTTCTTCATAGGTTAGGTCGGATTCCAGCCTGATATCACCTAAAGGAACTTGTTCCTCAGGAACTCGAAGACACCTTTTAAGCTGAGATACATAGAAAACGTTGAATATGGCTCTCATCTCAGGAGGCAACTGGATTTTGTACGCAACAGCTCCACTCTTGCCTATGATCTGGAAAGGACCCACGTATCTTGGTGCAAGTTTCCGCTTAACACCAAAACGTTGGACACTCTTCATTGGAGAAACTTTCAAATAAACGAAGTCTCCAACTTTAAATTCGAGTGGTTTTCTACGACGATCCGCATAGCTTTTCTGTCTCGCTTGTGCTGCAGCCATGTGTTTCTAGATGGTACGGACTTGTTCCTCGGCTTCCTGGACAAAATCAATGCCATAATACCTTCTTTCCCCAGCTTCTACCCAGTTTAGTGGAGTTCGACACTTTCGACCGTACAAAGCTTCGAATGGGGCCATCTTAATACTCTCTTGATAACTGTTATTGTACGAGAATTCGGCTAAAGGTAACCATTTTTCCCAAGAACCCTTGGATGAAATGACGCATGCTCACAACAGATCTTCCAAGATTTGGTTAACTCGTTCTGTCTGACCCGATGTCTGGGGGTGATAAGCAGAGCTTCTCACTAACTTGGTTCCCAGAAGGTGATGCAAATGCTCCCAAAAGCGAGCAGTGAACTGGGGACCACGGTCAGAAATGATAGTACGAGGTATTCCATGAAGCCGGACTATCTGATTGAAGTACAACTCAGCATAGTCAGTGGGACGATAGTCCACTCTCACTGGGATGAAGTGAGCTGATTTGGTCAAACGATCAACAATTACCCAAATAGAGTTATGATTTTTGACAGTAGGAGGAAGTCCGACAATGAAATACATACTTATCTCTTCCCATTTCCAGCCTGGAATGGAAAGTGGCTGAAGTAGCCCAGCTTTCATGTGCACAGCTTTAACTCTGCAACAGGTGTCACATCTAGCAACATATGCAGCTATCTCTTTCCGCATCTTGGTCCACCAATAAAGTGGCTTCAAATCATAATACATCTTATTACTACCAGGATGGATGGACAACTTGGACGAATGTGCTTCGGACAGGATCTGATCTCTAAGCTCTCGGTCCTTAGGTACCACTACCCTATCCTTAAACCACATCACACCTTCGTCATCTAACCTGAAATGCTTAGTCTCTCCTTCATTCATCTTCCGTTTTATGTGAAAGATACCCGGATCAGTCTTTTGGAGCTCAATGATTCTATTTCTGAGAGTACCACTGACAGTGATGTTGTACAAGACTGCCGGATGTAACAGGCGAGATCGGTAAAAATCAGTTTCAATTAAGGAATGACAATGAGACTCACGGCTTAAAGCGTCCGCAACCACATTTGCCTTGCCTGGGTGATAGTGTACTTGAAGATTATAATCTTTAATCAACTCGAGCCATCTTCTCTGACGCATATTTAGCTCGGGTTGGGTGAAGATGTATTTGAGGCTTTTGTGGTCTGTATAGATATTGCAGACATTGCCCAGCAGATAATGCCGCCATACCTTCAAAGCATGAACAACTGCGGCCAGTTCTAAGTCATGCGTTGGATAATTCACCTCATGCTTCCGAAGTTGTCGGGAAGTATATGCAATTACTCGGCCTTCCTGCATCAAAACACCTCCCAAACCTATGCCTGAGGCATCACAGTAAACATCAAAAGGTTTCTCGATATCCGGTTGTGCCAAAACCGGAGCCGAGGTTAGGAGGGTTCGTAGTTGGTGAAAAGCCGCATCACACTCAGGAGTCCAGACAAACCTGGTGTCTTTTTGCAGCAACCGAGTCATGGATTTGGCTATTTTTGAGAAATCCGGGATGAAGCGACGATAATAGCCAGCCAACCCAAGGAAACTCCGGACCTCATGAACCGAAGTAGGAGCCTTCCAATTCAATACTTCTTGTACCTTAGTGGGATCCACCATAATTCCTCCATCAGACAACACATGCCCAAGGAAAGGTACTTCTCGAAGCCAGAATTCGCACTTACTGAACTTGGCATAAAGTTGATGTTCACGCAGTCTTGTGAGGACTATACGTAGATGTTCAGCGTGATCTTCCTCATTCACAGAATATACCAGGATGTCATCAATAAATACCACCACAAACTTGTCCAATTCAGGCATAAACACCGAATTCATCAAGTACATGAAGTGTGCGGGGCATTGGTCAGGCCGAAGGACATAACAAGATACTCATAAAGGCCGTATCTTGTCGAGAAGGCTGTTTTTGGAACATCTTCAGGACGGATTTTAATCTGATGGTACCCAGACCTTAGATCAATCTTGGAAAAGACTTTAGCCTTGGACAACTGATCGAACAAGATGTCGATACGCGGTAGAGGATACTTATTCTTAACAGTGACCGCATTCAGAGGTCTATAGTCCACGCACATCCGCAAGGTTTGATCCTTCTTCTTTACAAAGATAGCAGGGCATCCCCACAGAGACGAGCTAGGACGAATTAACCCCTTCTTTAACAGATCATTCAACTGCACCTTAAGTTCAGCTAACTCATTTGGAGGCATCCTATAGGGTCTCCTAGAGATGGGTGCGGTGCCAGGCAACAACTCGATTTTAAACTCCACATCCCGATCCGGAGGGAGTCCCGGCAAATCATCGGGAAAAACGTCTGGAAATTCATTTACTACAGAAATTTCAGCCAACGCCTTTGCTTGCACAGCATGAATTTCCCCCGACAATTCAACCTTTCTGGGAAGTTGTACTAGAAAACCCTTTTGATCTGTAGGATCTCTGAGCATAACTACCCGAGCGGATGTGTCAATGAGTACCCCATTCTGACTCATCCAATTCATGCCCAAGATAACATCTATGTCTAAACCAGGTAAAACCAATAGGGCAAGCGAATAACTTCGCCCTTCTATCTCAAACTTAAGGTTCCCCACTACTTTGTTTGTGGAAATATTCCCACTTGCAGCACTAATACAATAACCCACACCTTCAACAGTATGCAACTTGTGTGCAAATTTAGATGCAAACTTAGGACTGATAAAGGAATGCGAAGCACCTGAATCAAAAAGTACCACTACGGGGTGTTGGTCAACTAGAAACTTACCAGCGGTGACCACCTCACCAGATGGAATTTCCTCAATGCTGTTATAATGGGCGTGTCCCTGACGACTACCTTGGTTGACATTTTTCTTAGGGTACGGACAGTTCCGGGCCCAATGACCTGGCTTGTTGGATCCAGCAAGGCATATTGCTAGGAGGAACACTAGAGCTGCTCTGTCCAGAAGTCCCCTTTGGCAGAGCGACGGTATAAGCCTTATGGAACCCCGTTTTGCAGTAGGCTTCTTCTGCGGCGGACGGAACTTTGTATTCTGAGCAGGTGGGCGAGGGGAAGACCTCGGTGCCGCTGAGGCCCTTGACTGAGAAGCACTTGCCTCAAGGGCCCTTTTACGGCTCTTAGAGGCAGAATAAATAGTATTGTTGTTCTCATGGGTCAAAGCATCGCTGATGAAATCATTGAAAGTAGTACATTTGCTAGTGCCCATAGTTTTCATCAGTTTTGGGCCGAGGCCCCTTTTGAAGCTAGCAATCTTTTTGGCATCGGTATCCACAAACTCTGTGGCATACCTTGCCAGGTTGTTGAAGGACTGCAAGTATTCAATCAAGCTTTTGTTTTCTTGCGACAGCCTCATAAACTCTGTGTGCTTGATTGCCATAAGACCGGGAGGGATATAATTTCCCCGGAATGCCGCCTTAAACTGATCCCAAGCAATCGGGACATTGGCAGGCAGTGTGGAACGATAGTGGCTCCACCAAATGCCCGCCGGACCATGCAACTGATGGGAAGCATACTCAGTTTTCAGCTCATCAGTTAGGCGTAGCAGACGAAACTTTTGTTCAATGGTATTCAACCACTCGTCAGCCTGCAGTGGTTCTTCCGCTTCCTTGAAGAGCGGGGGCTTTGTATCCAGAAAGTCCCTGAAATCGCTGTACTGATTTGGCTCTAGGCCCTAGCGGCCATGACGAGCCTCTCGATTAGCCAGTTGGCGCATGGCGTCAGCCAACATACGCTGCCCCTCAACCACTGATTGCATCAACTCGGCCGGAGTAGGTGGTGGCAGAGGGGGCGGCTGTTCCTCCTCCTCATTTCCACGACCCCGGCGTAGATTGTACGACATCTGCAAAATGCATAGCCAATGAGCACTGACGATGTGGGAAATTTGTAGATGAATTATTATGAAATGTCAATCTGACTGTATGAATAGATTTCTCATAATAATTAAGGCACAATAATTCATCACAACCGCACAATCCATTCTAGCGCATCATTTGACGAGATCATACTTGGTAATCCAACAAGATGCTCTTTGATAAAGGCTCACTCACAGGGAGCACAACGGTTACCGGACCGTTTGCGTTGCTATCTACGTGATTTTTGACCTTTTGCACGGTACTTGGATTCGATCTTAAGATTTTTAGTTGACTGTGAAAGGCTACTTCAAACTGACCACAAAGAGACTTCTCAATGAAGAGTTCCATGGTGGATCATGACTAGCCACCTCGATACCTGCGCGTGCCAAGCAGCACAGCCTTATGTCGCGTGCCATAGGAGGCCCTCGATTTCGTCGCGGCACCGAAGGGTGCTAATCGTGACACCATCATCGAACGCAACATAATAAGACATCAAGTTGTGATCAAAATTAACAGGTTCAAACTACATTCAGGAAACATACGGTTCAACCTTACATCCCAAAGTCAAGTTATTACAAGGCCTCACTCCTTCACAGGGAGGGCACAAAAGACGATCCTAACATTATAGGCACGTGATGACTACTCTAAGCATCATCCTTCGAGTCAGTGTCAAGGATCTCCCCGCCGTCCTCATCACTGACAGGCTCTAACTCCTCGTCTTCTTCTTCTTCTGGCTCTTCCTCTGGTGCTTCTGCAGGTGGGGCATCCTGTGGTCCATCAACCTCCACTTCATCATCATCCTCAGCCATGAAGATTCCCGAACCCATGTCCTCATCGACGTTGTTGTTTCGAGGCAGCAGGGGATTAAGCTCGTTGTTCAGGCGGTGCACTTCTTCATGAAGATTATCATTGTATTCTTCAGCGTTCTCCAACTGTTGCTCGAGCTCAAACTGACGAGCTCTCAGAACGTTCTCCTCGTGCCAGGCTTCATCCCTCTGTTCCATCACACGGACCAACATGCGTTGACAGTTGCGGTTTGCTACTGTCAACCTCTGGACTGCAAGGGTTTTCTGGTCACGATCACAAATCACTTGCTCCAGTTACTGACGCGCTGCATTCCTGGCAGCCGTCACTTCAGCCAACTCTACCCTCAGCCTTTCCACCTCAGTAGGCTCAGTGCGGGACTCACGTGGAGCGAGCTGGTGACGCGGTGCCCTGCCCCCAGTGGACTTACGAGCGGTCCTCTTGGTACGTGCCATCTGTAGCAACAAGATAAGATACGACTTAAAGTGAGGATCATTTAGGGGATACAAAATTTACTTTAGTCGGGAGTATAGAAATTTTTAAGGAGGGAGTAAATGATATGTATGATATAATTAAACATGATGCATGCACGTTCCGTACGTTCTCTCACCTTAGTAGAAAACTAAAGGGCTAACGCTAAGCGGTGGCATACATACGTTCTCTCATATAAGCGAAACTATCGGTCTACTCGTTACGCTGTTAGTGTACCTGCAGAAAATTTCATTGCAGCCCAACAATTCCCAAAATATCATACAAGAAAGCAGTAAACTAAATACTTCCCATATACACATCCCCGGATGTATATATTTCAGTATCAAAGCTACCCAATTGATAGATACCCACAATTAAGTGCTTTTACATAGTTACATGGTTTAAACATGTAAAGATGTAAGTCACCAAAACTACTCTCCCCTAGACCGCCGGTTGGACGATCATGCTCTCACAACTCACACTTACCAGAGCGTCGAGGTAATTGATCCATACATTACCACCCAAGTGGATGGCATCCATACAATATCACGCCGTATGGACGACGAAACAGAAACAAACAAGGCTCCCAAGTTAGTCTTTATAATAAGCCACCTAAGAGTCCTTAATTGGGCTAAAGGATGTGATCACTGGCATACCTATAAAATAATATTTAGAGTTTAACCCTTTTCGCAAACAAATACTTTTGTTTTTAATTACTCGTAAGATGTGTGTAATGTTGAATTATGCTCCGATACCAGCTGTAACAGAACCGACCAAATTATAAGAGCACAAGTACGAAAATAAGCACCGAAGCGCTCAAATTTTCAAACTAGAGCCCATATAATCCCGGTAGTCAATCGAAATCACGAAGGATTTCAAACCAAACTGCTTACAACCAGGATCGCATCATTCAACATACACATCGTACGTTACATTTCACAAGTAGTTCCGAAATAAGTTTACACCACGGAGTAGCAAATATTACAAACCAAGTTTGAAAGTAGCGGAAGCATAACACACACACTAGTTAATTAAATACTGCCAGTCTGGATGATCGACATCCCGCAAAAGCATGAGAAAAGTACATAAAGACGATCACGCCCTTGTGATCTAGTCATCATCACCCGCAGGGTGGAGACACGTCTTGCAGAATCCCTGATAAAGCATGTCATCTGCAACAGGAGGGAATAAACCCTGAGTACTGGAATGTACTCAGCTAGACTTACCCGTCGAAAACCAGAAATAAGATGACACCAAGGATTATGCAAGGCTTACACAAGAGGCTAGCTGACATAATATTTTTGCATAAAAGCATAAGTAATTGAAACTCTTATAACCTGTACTAGCAGTTATTTTTAGCATTTACCTATCATCTATCTTAGCACCTGTACTAAACATGCACTTGATTATAATCAAACAATTATCATCATTATATCCAGAGCAGGTATGAATTGTAGCAATATTGTATCATTCCCTTAACCACCAGTTCATTTAATGAGTTCTACGTTGCCGCTGCTCAAGTCAAGTGCTCACTAACCGAGAGCGACGGCGATTCGAATCGAATTCCTATCCAGCTGGAGGGGTATTTCTAACACTCACCGTGCAGACCCCTGCCAGGGTCGCACATGCCACCTTTTCATATGATTCAGGAATCGCGGGTCCGAATGATGTCGCGACCACAAGGGCGACACTCTGCCAGGTGATAGGGACTCTAACCCCCCCTTGGTCTCACGCCAATGTCCCCAAGCACATCCTTTCTCTCCTCCAAGAAGCAACCTACCATTTGATTCCTGTCCTGAACCACATTACTCGGCTTCGCGGTCGGAACGACTTATCTGGCCAACTAAGTGTTAGACTGCGTTCAACATGACTCAAGGACGTACAGCGAATCGGTCCTTAAACGACTCAGACGGGCATAGCTCCACACCCAAGACGTGAAGTGTCTTGCGGCTGTACTATCGAACTCCCGCCCGGTCTCAATTTCATTTTAAAGCATGGTTCCATCACGATAGCCATAAGCCACTCGCGACCCAGTCCTATATCTCGCGGATGACCGAAAATCACCCGACTTCTACCGTACTAAGCAGGGCTAAGCATCGACACGTGCCTAAACCTAATATAGGATTTAAGTACGATATCTAGACAAGGACAGGTACAATACAGCAAGTGTTTTCATATAACTCCTAGAACTTAATGCAATAAACAATTAAAAGTACTCAAGATTAATTTATAAAACTATAGGTTCAGCATGCACCGGGGCTTGCCTTTCAGAAAAGTTGAAGGCCGGTGGTCAGGGCACTCGGGTAGATCTTCTGACGGAGCTTCCCCGACGTTGGGTTCTTCTGCTAATTCCTCCGGTTGACTCAGCACCTCCTCCGGTATCGCTTGTTCGAATTCGAGGAGTGTCACCCCCTCCGGTACACCTATTGCATGAGTGCATAATAAATCCCATGAATGCATAATGAAAGATGCAATATGCTCGAAATGAAATGCATTACAACAATTTAACGCTCTAATCAAATCACTTCAAAAGAGTAGGTGCAAATTTCCTCTCCGGTAGAGAAGTACTCACCTAATCTACTTAACCTAAGATAAAGCTGCTCATCCTCAGTTAAGGCCCTAACACCTAACAATTACAAAAGTAGCATGTCTTAGGATATCACACCATATCAATTAGCAAAACACCACAGTAAGCATTCTGGACAGCAGCTACTTGTTTTTATCACAACTGGAGATTTACAATTCCAAAAGATATGATCTAAGACAATCTGGAAAGCCTAAGAAATGCACTACAATTCATTTTCAGACCTCAACTCCAAACTCCTAAGTTTTCCATGTCAAACTTCACAAGTTCCAGAATCTGTCCTATCAAAACAGAGAGTAGCAGATTTTGAACTGCCACTTTAAACAACAGTAACTCTCAAACTACTAAGCCAAATGCTTCCAAATTTTGACACAAGCTAGTTCATCAAGTTTACTCCAACTTTGGTATTTACAAGTTTTCCAGCAACTAATTTTATCAAAGCCAAATTTAGAATTACTACTAGCTGTCCAGAAAACCTAAAATTACAAAGGTTAAACATTTATTGATGTGGCCAAAGACCCTTAAAACCAAACTAAGATTTCCAAAAGTTCACATGGGGTATAACAACACCAGAAAGTAGGGTGTGACTACCTAGAATATTTATTTATACTCATTTCTTATTTTACTTAATTAATTAGGTGGAATTTTAAACATATATGTAAACTGCTCCTAAAATTCTACAAAAATTACAGGGGACTCTCTGACCCAAAAAGAGACCACAGTAAAAATTTGAACAAGTTTTATTCACAGAAATTCTCTATAAAAAATTCACCAGTAAAAAAGGCTGATTTTTGTATAATTAATAAATCATATTGAAAAGTATCAAACAACAGATTTCATATTTTTCTTAGACACTCTAGGGTACCAAGACATTCTCCAAAAAGTTACAAGAACATTGCACATGTAGAAAAATTACAAAAATTCCTTCAATTATCTCCTAGAATAAAATGATAGCCTTATAACTTGGAAATTACTTAAGCACTGATGCCCAAATTTTTACCAGAGCTAGGGCTATCATAGAGTAACCTACCCACCAAATTTCATGATTTATGGAACACTACAGCTCAAGTTATAAATTTAACAAATTTGCATGCATTCCAAAACACATTTAAAGGATCTATTAAATTCTTACAGAATTTAAACATCTCATGCCAGATCCATATTTTTCTAAAATACTAAACATCATGTAGACCCTAACAAAATTTATCTCATGATTTTTGGATCATTAAAACCCTAGATCTATATTTTTCCAACTTGTACAAAAATCAGTGACAAAATAATAAAAATAAATTTCATTTCGGATGAACTGGGCCGGCCCGGAAAACTCGGCCCACACACTCGCGCGCGCGCGGCCCGCTCAGCGCCCCCGCCTGCGCGCGACACTGATGGGCGGGCCCCCGCGGTCAGTGACCGGAGGCAGGGGAGGCGGAGACCCGCGAGCTCCGACGAGCTCGAGCTCGCCGGAGAAGAGCTCGCTCGGCCAATCGAACACCGCCTCGTGTTCTCCGTCACCCGGTGCGTCGATTGGTGCTCGTGGAATGGATGGGGATGGGGTGGAAGGGGCTTGTCACCGTGAGCGGCGGCCGGTGATGTCCGGTGGCGGCGCACCGTCGCCGGTGAGGATGTACGGTGCGGTCTAGGCTCGGTACGAGCTTCACCGAAGCTAGGCGGATCTATTTTGATAGGAAGGGAGGATGGAGAGAGACCCGAAGCACCCCGACCACGGTGAGGTCCCATGGCGGGCTCTGGCGACCTCTCGGAGACGGGGAAGAAAGCAATGCGGCTCACCTTGAGTCAAATCGTGGGCTTCGGTGGGTCAAGGGGATGGAGGGTGGTGAGGCGGAGGGAGTGGCGAGGTCTGGCGGCTGGTGATGCGGTGTAGCTCGCGCTTGAGCTCGCCGGAGAAGAACGGCAATGGTGGCTCGGTTTCGATGTTTCTGGCAACTGGAAGAGAGGGGGGCGGAGGAATGGAGGCCGGCTCGCGCGTCGTGGCGTCTTGAAGGCGTCGCGGCCTGACTGGTGGGGCCAGGGCCGGCGTACGGGCGCCACCGCGCCTCCACGCGTCGGCGTTGCCCTGTGGCCGGTCGGCCACTGACGAAACTGAATCGCAGTTCATTGACGCCATCGGTAGTGACTGACAGAGTGATTTCGAACGTGATTAACTTCTAAACCAGCCTGTTTCAGTCCAAGGTGGCAACATCAAGTTTGTAGAGCTACGTTAGGTCAACAACTTTGTCAATTGGTGTTTGGGCTGGTTCAGCCTATATTTCAAACTACATGGCCTCAAAGTAGTGCTTGATGAAACTGAAACCGGGGTTCAGTTAACGATGCCGACTGATAGCCTAAGTTCATGACACGATATCTCTTGAACCATTGAGAACCAGGCTTGGGTGATGTTGACAAAGTTGTAGGGTTACATGTGATCTACAAGTTTGTCAATATGAGTGAAAGCTGGTTTGGCCTGGTTTGCAAACTACAAGCTCTTAAAGTAGGCATCAGTAAAACTGTAGGGTCAGATTCCAGACTTAGAAAAATTCTAAGTCTTGGAGCTACCTCTCTAACTGACTTGTGGGCCACTTTTGAGCATGTTAGGTTCAATTTCATGAGATGGTCATATTGAGACTTTTGTTCCCCATGAATTTCTTTACAACTTTGCTTAAGGGTGTTCTTCCATGCAAGGTCTCTAAATTAGACTTTTTAATTGGTCAAACTAGAGCCTTCTAGGGTCAAATGGTGGTCAAACTTCTCTTGGAGGGCAAATTTGTAATTTTGGTCAACATGAACCTTGTTCCAAATGTTACCCTAAGTATAACTAAGGTGTTGTAGGTCATGATTGGCTACCTTACCTTTTTGTTACACCAACTATCAAATACTTCATGAAATAAATCAAACAAACCCTAGAACAATCACATGTGTTGCATCACATAAAATAATAAACATGAATGATGCATGCTTATGCTTATGCTTATGCAAATGCAAATGCAATGCAATTAAGGACTAAACACTTGAAGTGTTACAATCTAGATCTCAAACTCTCAAAATTTTATTTTTAGACCCTCGAACTTGTCACAGTATGTTATCTAAATCCAAACAAGCTCCAACTAGCCCATATGTTGATCTCTAGTCCTCCATCTACATGCTTCACCTCTCTCTTCTAACTCCATCTCCATGCTCTCCCCTTCTCTTCGCTTTTCCAATCTAGTGTGGCATTGCATCACGGTCACCAACTCCCCATATCCCCAACTCATGCCTTCACCATTCTCCACATCAAAGGCCACGACGCCATAATTAGTGGTGGCAACAATGCCAAAGATAGTGCTCCTTAGATGGAAGAGGAAGACGGAAGTGGTGGTGACAATGCCAAAGCTGTGGCGTGTGGCATCATGTGCGGAGTGGATCAGGCCTATTTGGACCTAATTGACACTTATGGATCTAGATGACACAATGAGACAAGTTTCAGAACCTTAAAGTAGCATGTCGAAAGTTTGGGACCTAAATGACAGTCAAAGACAGGTTCAAGAACCTAAAAATAGATTGAGTTTGACGACCTGAATAATACTCCGGACAAGTTCAAGGACAGTCCGTAACTCTTTTTTCTACCGTCTAGAACCGTGCCATGTCGTGCTGCTCTTTTGGAGATGATGGAGCAGCTTGCGAGAGCAAAAGGCATATCATGGCCTATTTTACAGGTGGTCATGTTAAAAGACCCCATGTATTAAAAATGGTATTTTATTTTCACATGCGATCCATTTAACTCTCTTTTTTTTTGGAAATAGAGAGTTTAACAGGCGGTCGCTTAAGTTAATTATGAAAATATGGCTATTTGCATGGACGAGGCTTAAGTCAACCTCACGTGGAAATATATAGGGCCATTTAGAAGAACTGCCAGAACACTTAAAGAACTACAAAGCTTTTTTTCTTTGCCATGAGTCAACTGGAGGAAAGTAAGCCTATTTAGCAATGGCGGAGCTTGGTCATAAATGGAGAGGGGGGCAATATGATTTAAAATGCTAGAAGAGGAGGATATATTAATATTTCATTAGCAACTAAAGAGCATCTCCAAAAGAATAGGTAAATTTAGATATGTAATGTGACTCTCCAAAATAATTTAGACTCTCAAAATAGAAGTGTTCCACACCAGCTTGTCTAAAACCGGCTCTTTATTTTAAACATATCACCTGATGGCCTCCCATTGAACTAGAATGACATACTATATACGTATATTGTTGTTCTGCATGCCGGCCTACTATATCGAGGCCGCCCGATGGCGAGCGCGGCCCCCTAGCCTATTCTGGAGAGCGATAAAAATGGAATAGCATCCTCGTTATTTTAGAGAGCCGGACGACGAGGCTCTTGGAGCCAGTTTTTTCTTAATTTTACAGATGACGAGTGGGATAACGAGGCTGTTGGAGTTGTTGTTAGAGGGGGGGGGGGGTGGGGGGCATGGCCCACTATGACCCTCACTAAGCTCTGCCAGTGATGTTTAGTCCAGTGAAGAAAAAGTGCAAACTCCGTCTCATATCAATTTTGAGATTAGTACCGACTGTGGTTACCAACGAGTTCTAATATATACTCCCTCCGTCTCGGAAAGAAAGACATTATAGACTGTGTGTAGGTCAAACTTTCTCAACTTTGACTAGATTTACAAAAAATACGTGTAATATTTATATCTTCAAATAAGTTTATTATGAAAGTATATTCAACGATCTATCTTATAATACTATTATGTATTATAAATAATAATATTCTTTTATATATAATTGGTTAAAATTAAAAAAATTGACTTATCAGAAAACGAAAACGTCTCCTATTTTGGGACAGAAAAAGTTGACATAAGTACCTATTGGTACTCCCTCCGTCTTAAAAAAGTGATGTTTTGGGATTTTTCAGATAGATTAGTGGAGAAGAGAAATGTTCCTAATACCCTTAGTATGTCACACATGATTCCCTTAAAAGAAGGGATGTCGCGTGGTTTACTTCCTAATTAAGACGCGTTGCATGCAGGCATGCAAATATCTGAGGTAGCAACAAACATTTTTTTTTGCGACATTGGGGATTCATTCATTAAGATGAATCGGGGCTACAATCTGCAGACAACAGGTTAACAATGCAATCCGGGCATTCTTGCCACCACCCGACCCTTGCATCACCTGTGACCTGCTTAGCTAGCACATGAGCTACTCTATTACATTTCCTGCTAATGAAAGAAAACTTAAAATCTTGAAAGCCCAAGCTCAACCCCCTAATTTCCCTTAGAAGTGTTGCAACATGTGATCTCTGATTGTCACCCGCTTTCCACAGGTGCACTAGCTCCTGGCAATCAGACTCGAGCCAGATCTTCAAAGCCCCCGCCTGCTGTGCCAAGACCAAGCCATCTCGACATGCAAGAGCCTCCATAGTGAGAGCATCGAGGCCATGATCATACCACTGAGCCCCTGCACGCACAAAGCCTCCAGCTTCATCGCGTATCACTGCACCAGTTTCTCCTTTGCTTTGGTTTTCATAAAAGGCCCCATCGCTGTTGCATTTCATCCATCCAGTAGGCGGCCTTTCCCAATGCAGCTCATCCCCGGTCACCGCTGCTGTCACATGTGGATGCAAGAGCTGCCAGAGGTCAAAGGCCGTGTCCACTGTCCATTTCACCGCTACCTTGATTGGCTTGTCTTGCTCCCCATGTTTTCTGCTATTGCGTTGCATCCAAAGTGAGTACATCCCAATAATAATTGTTGCTCGTTCTTCTTCAGAGCATACATTTCCCCATAGAACATCCCTTGCCCAAGTTGCATGGTGAAGGCGCGGGATTTTTGTGCATGTAAGTGCCTTGATTTGATCCCAAAATTGCCGGGCCACCGTGCACTCCACCAGTACATGTCTGATCGTCTCCTCCTCAGCTCCACAAACCTCACAGTTTGGAATCGGCTCCAGATGTCTCCGGTGAAGGATTTGTCGGGCTGGTAGGAATTCATGCAGCACTCGCCACCAAAACACCTTAACCTTCGGTGGAACTTTCAAGCTCCAGATTTTCTTCCACGCAACATCTTCTGATCCCCCCGCTGCATCATCCTCGGCATCTCTGATTCTCGCTGCGTCAAGCAGTCTGTATGCTGACCGAAGAGAGTAGACGCCATATTTCTCAGGCTCCCAGGCCCATATATCTTCATATTGTGGCCGAACTGGAATGCTTAGTATAGCATTAGCATCCACCGGTATAAAATGTTGCCAGATGAAATCCTCCCTCCAGTGACCACTTGGTGAAATCAGATCAGCAACCAACACCGCCGGCTGACCGTCTCTAGGAGTCAGAGGTTTTCCTCCAAAATGATGCGGTATCCATCGGTCATTCCAAATATCTATAGAATTTCCATCGCCAACTCGCTTTATCAGTCCCTGACTTAGGACCTCCCTTCCTGCTAGAATGGCATGCCAGGTGTGACTTGAATGCTTTTTCCGTGTGCTGGTAAGGAATTGACCATCATGATAGTACCTCCCTTTTAAAACTCTAGCACACAGGCTTTCAGGATTAGTCATCAGTCTCCAACCCTGCTTGCCAAGCATCGCCTTGTTAAAATTCCGCAGATCCCGAAACCCCATTCCGCCCAAAGCTTTAGGATATGTGAGACGTTCCCAGCTCTGCCAATGAATTTTCTTGCTATCTGCTGAGCCACCCCACCAGTAATTGGAGATGGGTGTTTTTATTTTCTTGCACGTTATCTTTGACAGTAGAAAGCAACTCATAGAGTAAGTCGGGACAGCCTGAGCAACTGACTTCAAAAGCACCTCCCGCCCGGCACTGCTAGCTTCCCTTCCACTCCATGTTCCAATCAACCCTCTTACCCGGTTTGGCATAAATTCAAAAGCTTCAGATGTAGACCGCCCTAGAGCTGTAGGAAGGCCTAGGTATTTTTCAGCCAAAGCTTCTTTGTCAATGTTCAGAGTTTGTAGTACCTCTTCCTTCATGCCATCGGTACAGTTACGACTGAAGAACACTGCAGACTTGTCTCGGTTCACTAACTGTCCTGAACCCCGACTGTAGATGTCCAAAATCTGCTGAAGACGTGAAGCCCCTCTCTGCGATGCTTCTGAGAAGACAATGTAATCGTCCGCAAAGAGTAAGTGTGAGATCCAGGGGGCGTGAACACCCACGCGCACTCCTCTGGATAAGAACACTAGCCCCAAATTCCTCAGCAAAGAAGACAACCCCTCGGCACATAGAAGAAACAAGTATGGGGAGATTGGATCTCCTTGTCGGATCCCCCTACTTGGTGTGAAACGTTCTGATAATACTCCATTAACCCGAACAGACATGGAAACTGACCTTACACACTTCATAACTAGGGAAACAAAGGTGTCGTGGAATCCCAGCTTCAGCATTATTTTCCTCAGGTATTCCCATTCCACATGGTCGTAAGCTTTAGCCATGTCAAGTTTAATAGCACAAGCACCTGATTTGCCTTTTTTCCGCTGCAAATAATGGGTGCACTCATATGCAATCAACACATTATCTGTAATGAGTCTCCCTGGCACGAAGGCGCTTTGCTCCTCTGACACAATCTCATCAAGAAACACTCTCAACCGGTTGGCAAGAACCTTTGAGCAAAGCTTGTATAAAACATTACATAGAGAAATAGGTCTAAATTCTTTCATTTCCTGTGGGTTCTTTACCTTCGGTATAAGCACTATGGTGGTCATGTTTACCTCCGTTGGCATCTCCCCACCGTGAAGAAAATTAAGGGCGGCATCCGTGATGCGCGGCCCCAGTAGTTTCCAGTGATATTGGTAGAAGCCAGCCGTGAAACCGTCAGGTCCAGGGGCCTTGTTGGCTCCCATCATGAACATTGCCCTCTCCACTTCAGATGCTGTAAACGGTTTGGTCAGCTCCTCATTCATCTGCTGGGAAACCTTCGCTGGCACATGATCTAGTATCGCCTCTGTATCCAAGGCCTCCTGAGCTGTGAATAATTGGACATAAAATTTTTTTGCCACCTTTTCCAGCTCCTCTTGTGTAGTCACCACTACACCATCAGTGTTTTTCAGAGAGGAGATCCGGTTCGTCTTAGCTCTCTCCTTCGATTTGGCTTGGAAGAAAGATGTATTTCGATCCCCTTCACGCAGCCAATCTACTCTCGAGCGTTGCTTCTCCATGGCTTCCTCCCTGGATAACATTTCTGAGATCTCAGACATCACACGATGTTCCTCTCGAGTCGGCCCTGAACCAATGGACTGGCCTCTCAGCAACTCAAGATCACTCCGAAGTTGCACTACGCGTTTCCGCACGGAACCAAAGGTGGAACAATCCCACTCAGCCATCCACCGACCCACACTAGCAAGATGTTCTGAAAGTTGACCAAGTGTACCACCTCCACCCAGATTGCTCCATGCAGTCTCCACCGCTTGAACATATGTTGGATCACGGTGCCACATATTTTCATATCGAAAGTGTCGCCTCCTCCTTCTTCTTCCTGGGAGATTTTTGAAGCATTCAAGAACTAAGCAACAATGATCCGATTATGTGGTCTGCACATGCCAGACTTTCACATCTTTGTACAGGTTCAGGAAGTCTGCTGTTGCAAAGCCCCTATCCAACCGAACCTTCACGTTGTCACCATCTTGCTGTCTATTGTCCCAAGTATAGGGTAGTCCGATATAACCCAGGTCTAGGAAACCACAGGCTTGCACCGCACCCCTAAAGCCCTCCATTTGCCTCTCTGGCCTTGTTTGCCCTCCAAACTGCTCGTTCGCCTCTAGCACCTCATTGAAATCTCTAGCACAAAGCCAAGGAAGATCACTCTGAGTGCTCAGGAAATTCAAACAGTCCCAGCTCCTGTACCTCAACTCCCTTCTGGCTTCTCCATAGAATCCCGTAAATCTCCAGATCGCTAGCTTCGACACTGGATCAAGGATCAGTACATCGATATGCAGCTTATCGTAGCTCTGCAGCTTCACATCGATGTCTCGTGACCAAAGAAGTGCCAAACCTCCACCCCGTCCAAAGCTTCCCACACCTAGACCATTTGCAAAACCTAGGGATCTCTTCAAACCGTCCACTCGATCGGAGAAAAACCGCGTCTCCGACAAGAAGACCAACCAAGGGCGATGTAGCTGTATCAAGCTACGCATTTCTTGAACTGCCTCGGGCTGCCCCAGGCCCCGGCAGTTCAAACATAAAATTTTCATGGCGCCCGGCGGGGGCTGCTACTTGCAGCCGCCGTCGATCTTGCAATGTTGGTATTACCTCTCTTTTGCTTCTTCAATGTCTCTATCATGCTGTCTCCGCTGTTATCCGTACCCCCGTCTAGCTGGTTCACCATCGAGTTCACCAAGCCTACTGGTACGATAGCACTGGACCCATCCACTGGAATGTTCAGGTCTGGGGTTTGTGTGGCCGGGCCAGTCACCTTAGATTTCCTCTTACGAGGTGGGTGATGATTGAATTCATTCCCCTGCAGATCGAGCTGTCTGCTCGCCCCTGCACCCACCTTCCCTTTCTCCACTGATGCATCACCAGACTGCTTCTTGAGCGGTGACTGAACCTCTTGGTCTTCTGTGTCCCCCATCATTTCTGATGAGTGATGAGATCTGTCATCCCCCAAGGTTGTTCGAGCATCCCCCGATCTACTATGCTGAGTCCGTGGGGGCTTGGAGGCTGAGGAAGAACCACTCCCAAAGGACTCAGCAGCTGCTCCAGCGAAAGACTGTGGACGCCTTTTCCTCTCCTCTGGCGCCCTGAGCTGAACATCATAAGGTAATTTTCCATGCTCATTACGAGGCAAAGGATGCAAGCATTCCACCTCTGAGTGGCCCATCACACCACAGCCAAAACAGTAAAATGGAAGCTTTTCATATTGAATCTGGAACCATCGTGGTTCCTCGGTCTTGCTCATACGCAAAAGCACCCCTCGCCTCAGGGGTTTATCAATCTCTACAGCCACACGAGCGCGCAGGAACGCCCCGCTGGCCTTACCATCCGCATCCACGTCCATCTTCACCACATGGCCGAGCAAACTCATCGCTCGGATTCCCCTTTGTTGGTTCATCCATCCGAGTGGCAAGTTCAGCATACGGACCCACATCTCCAAGCGATCGAAAGTGATCTCCGACGCGCTAAGCTTCTCATCATAAGCTTTTAAAATGACAGCATATCGACCAACCATCCATGGAGTTCCTGACAAGACCCTCTCCATGTCGCCCTTACTTCCAAATTCCACCACAAACAGGTTATCCCCTTTCTCTCCGATCGCCCGGAATTTGAGACCAAAGGGGTTACCCCATGCCGGCTTCATCGCCGACCGAACAGTGTTCACATGGACTGCCGACGGGGAGAGAACCTTCCCTACCAGAGCCCATTCTTCACTCGGGAGATCCTCCTCAACTTCCTCATCACTGAAATCTGCAACAGCTCCTTCATCCTCCGTGAGGTTTAGCCGGTGCAGTAGATCAGTAACATTGGGGTTAGGGTTTGAACCCCCTCCCACACGTCCATCTCCTGAAGACGCCATGCAATCTGGAGAAGAGGACAGAGCAAAAGTGGAACCTGCACGTTGATCAGTGCAGCCACAAGAAACGAAATCCCGACCTAGGTACCTAAGCGGCGCTTAACCTACGGGAACTCTGTGGTCGACGGCGCCGGGACGGCTAACCGGCGATATGCGGTGTCCGATGCCGACGGGAGGTCAGCAGCGTGGCGTGGTCACCGAGACCGGAGTGGTCGCCGGCGTTGCTGATCCAGATCGCTGGTGGTGGCGATCTAGATCAGGGTCGGGATCAGGGTCGTCTTCACGATCGGTAGCAACAAACATTAACGCATCTCAATTGGTAATTTGACGCGTGGACCAACAACGTGTCTAAAACTCAGAATATCATTTTTTGGGACAAATTTTAAATCACAGAATATCACTTTTTTTTTGGGAGGGAGGGTGGGGACGGAGGGAATAGATGTTACCAACTGTCTCCGGGGAACTGCCTTTAATTTAGACCCGGTACAAATGGTCTAGCTAGTTTTTATCGGTATCGAAGGGTTGGTGGAAATAAATTAAGTAGTAGTGCATGGAACCCTCTGATACTTATAGTGTTTTTTTTCACTAAACGATGAGGTTTAAAACTGGCAAACTATCTGATTGAGATGAGAAAAATACATGCAGAGGATAACACGGTGATGGATGAGGGATGCTCACCTATGATTCTCCATACTGTAGAGGTAGAAAATATGCGCTGGCATCCCTCACCAGAAGGTCTGTACCAGAATTTGCATATGCACTTGTAACCACCAGGCGTGTCGTGGCATATGCTACCCGTGCCACATGGATTATTAATAAGGTTGCACTCGTTAATGTCTGTGAACAGATATTCAAATAGTTAGTCCAAGGCCATTGCGTGCTTTAATTTGCTGGCACCCGATCACAATTATTCCAAAAAACCCAAGTCCCACATAAAATACTACTAGCAGACATGTTCATGCCTAGCAACAGAAAAAAAAAGTATCAAACGTTCGTGGAAACGAGAATGAGAATGATATGGGTGTAGCTAGTCCCATGTGTATATCTCTAGATTTATGGTGTATATAACCTGACAAAGTATATGTAAATGGAGTATATGATCATACTTATATATGATTATACATCCTATCTAGGGTAGTATGTATGTCAAGTATGCAAGTACACATAGAGTGTATGATTAAACTTAGGATTATTTTATATACTACTATAATAATAATATAATAATATATTAAAAATTATGGGCCATTTTGAAAAAAAAATCACGTAGTAAGATTTGAAGTATCTTAAAATGAGTATATAAACATACTCAAACTGATAAATGAGTATATACACATACGGAATGTTGTTTATTAAAGATGAGAGTAACTACTCCCAGAAATAGAGAAAATGCACCCATATATATTATGTTTTATTAAACTTTCTATAAAATTTAAAAGCTATAAACATCTATAATATTAACATTGACAATGTCCTATTAAACCTATATCGAATTAAACAATGACCTTGATAGATTTTTTTCATCCCGTTGCAAAGCCCAAAAATACTTACTTATAAATATGTTATAACCTTAATTTTCATACTATCTCTATGTTTATTGAGTTTTGTGACTTACTTTGAGGACCCATAAAAATCTGTAATTTATCCTATTAAAATTGGCAATAGTTTAGTTATTGGCCTTGTTTAGTTCCCAATTTTTACCCCAAATTCCACTATGCAAAAAGAAGATTCTCATCACATCAAAATGCCGGCACATGCATGAAGTACTAAATGTAGATGAAATTAAAAACTAATTAGTTTTGTTGTACTTTGCGAGACGAACATTTTGAGCCTAATTAGTCAAAGTTTAGACAATTTTTACCAAATATAAATAAAATACTACAGTGCGTATTTATTACGCACTGTTCTAACTCGGGTGCCCCGAATCCGGAACTAAACACGGCCATTGACGTGCCAAGTGCACTCCACCACAGGCATGTTTCCCCATGCCCACCCCTGTAAAGCCTGTAACCCATGCTACGTTTTCTGCTAAGGCCTAACTTCATGGCCCACTTCAGGAGGCGGGTAGGCACCTCTCTCCTCATGGTCATGGTGGTAAGGCGTGTTGATCTTGTCCAATGTCTACTCGTCGGTTTTGATCCTGCCGAGGTCGATGGGGGAGGTGCGAATCCATAGCAGGGCAGAGCACCGGAATTTTCGAGGGCAGAGCACCGGAATTTTCGGCCACCCATATTGAACATGTTTGTCCGCCGCATCGACCGACGTCCTTGCTGTGTAGAAGTCGATGGCAAGAGCATGGCTCCGTTAGTCTAGTCGGTCCGGAATTTGGTGTTCTCCAATCCTGTTTCTGACTTTCTTTGTTTTGAGACATCTGTTGATGTAGAGATTTATACTACTGTCAAGCTGAGTTTTTAACTCATCCATACATTTCCTTTTATTTGGCAGATTTCTCCCTTCCCTTTTCTTTGTTTATTTCCTTCTTTTTTTCCATGGGTTAACTTCAACGAGCTGCAATTGGACTCCATATTGCATGCCCTTCGGACAAACAAATAGAAAAATAAAAACAGAAAAAAAAGAATAAAGCAAAGAAACTCCTGACGGTATTAATATTATTATTTAAATGGGATTAGAAAAGCAGAAGGGATATATAGATAGATAGATATGTGGGACTCAAAGTCTCAAACTCATGGCAATATGAAACCTAGTGGGTCCATATACATGTTTATTCATGCTGTGGACATACGGCTCATGAAAAAGAAAAAAAAGTATGTGCAATAGAGAAATATGAAAATGACACAGACGGACGGACGGTCCAATGAAAACGGAAAAGAGCATCGCCAAGCGAGAATATATATATATATATATATATATATATATATATATATATATATATATATATATATATATATGCTATTCTACACCCTAGGTGTAGAATATTATTCTACACCAGAGCTGGTCGGTCCAACCCACCGAACCAGCGGCCGATCCCTCCCACGCGCAGGCGCGCCCCGCACCCGGCTCGTGGCTCGCCTGACCCACCCCACGCGGACCGCATCACCCAGTCGTGTCCAGCATAATAATCGCCTGCGCGCATGCATTCCCGAGTCGTATATGCGGCGCCGGCTAGGATCTAACTGGCTGCTTCCTTTTTACGTGGTCCCCTTGCATGCATCTTGCATGCGGCTCCCGCACCGTAGCTTGCAGCTTGACAGCTTGTCAGCAGCCATCGATCGAGCAGTGATAAAAAGTCTGTGTAGGGAACGTGGATTCGTGGCGCTTTTCATCTTTTATTTTTCCTTCGGAGCTGGCCTTGACGTTGCCTAGCATAAGGATGATGGATGATGCTGTACATCGACTCTTTCTGGTTGCTAGAATTTTGTTAGTATTTTTTTCCGTACTTGCTAGTTCTTATATTGTATCACTACTATGGATGATGCTGTACATCACTGACTCTTTCTGGTTGCTAGAATTTTGTTAGTATTTTTTTCCATACTTGCTAGTTCTTAGATTGTATCACTACTATGACTCTGGTAGCGCTAGTATTTTTTGAGTATAGTTGTCAGTATTTTTTCCTTTGCATCATCCATACTGATTAGGGGTCACAGCAAAAAATACTGATTAGGACCGTAGTAGGAATATTGATTAGGGGTTGTGGTATGGATACTAATTAGGGCTTCAACATGTATACTATGACTTTTGTAGTTGTTGGTATCTTCAAGTATTTTGTTAGTATCCTCTATTATTTTGTTAGTATTTTCAGTTATTTTTATCAGTATTTTGTTAGTAGCTTGGTAATGCCCGTACTATAATTTCAGTAGTTGCTAGTACCTTTAAGTAGTATTCAGTATTATCATGTATTTTGTCAGTATTTTTTTGTCTAGAACTTGGTATAGCTGATACTATAACTTCAGTAGTTGCTAGTACCTTTAAGTAGTTTTTTTTGTATCTTCAAATATTTTGTCAGTATCTTCTAGTATTTGTTTAGTATTTTTTGCCAGTAATTTGTTACAACCGATATTATGACTTCTGTAGTTGCTAGTATCTCTAAGTGGTTGTCAGTATCTTCAAGTATTTTTGTCAGTATCTTCTAGCATTTTGTCAGTAGCTTGGTACAACTTGTACTATAACTTTAGTAGTTGCTAGTATCTTTAAGTAGTTGTCAGTATCTTCAAGTATTTTGTCAGTTTCTTCAAGTATTATTTTGTCAGTTTCTTCAAGTATTTTGTCAGTATCTAGGTATTTCGTCAATGTTTTGTCAGTAGCTTGGTACAGTCGGTACTATAAGTTAGTACCATTAAGTAGTTGTTAGTATGTTTAAGTTTTTTATCAGTACTGTCAAGTATTTTTGTTTGTAGCTTAGTGCAATCAGTACTATAACTTGAGTAATTGCTAGTACCTCTAAGTATTTATTAGTATCTTCGAGTATTCTATCAGTATCTTCAAGTATTCTCAGTATCTTCAAGTACGTTGTTAGTAGCCGCTACAGCTGCTGTGAAAGGACTCTCTGCCGCCGTTCTTTTAGTATCTGTCAGTATAGTCCTTCAGTACTTTTCAGTTTTTGTCTTACCCCTTGTAGTATTCCAAGTTATTTGTACTCATTAGTTTATCTCATTTCTAGTATCTCTCAGTATATGTGACAGTATTCAGTACTCAGTATCTCTCAATAACATTCGACAGTATTCACTATCTCGTATATGGTTGTTAGCTTCAGTATCCAGTATTTTTTAACTCTTTTTTTTTTTTTTGCGTCCAGTGTATGCTAGCTCCCGTGAAATCCTAGTTTACAATAATAAACAAGATCATATGGGTTAATCGGAAGCGATAGGAAATGAGAAAGGAACAGCAGCTATGGGCAAATGGAACAGAGCATCGACAAGAGCTGAGCTGAGCAGAGTACGCCTGGCGCACATCGCTAAGCTGCTGCTCTGTTTCGGAGCGAGAGAAGGATCGAAGATGCAGAGCGCACACGAATGTAAGCTTGCATCGATCGGTTACCGTGAGCGTCCGGTGCAGGACGAGAGGACGTCTCCACCACTGCTCCGCCGACGAGACCTGCTGACGGGAACTGCCCGGCGCCGGCAACGCTGTCCTGCCCACTCGTACCCCATCATCGATAGCAGCCCAATTGAAGAGTCGAAGGGGAGATGGGAGAGGGGAATCAGGACGAGGCTGAGGGGAATCGGACGCGCCGCCGCTGATGGCTACCGTGCCCGTGGATTGGGGCGCGCGTCGCCTGGGGTCGCCATCGGTAGTGGATCGGCCGGGGTAGGAGGACGACGCGCCGCTGGTGTGCTCGGTCGGGGTTGGAGGACGACGCGCCGCTGGTGTGCCTCGGCTGGGGTAGGAGGATGACGCACCGCCGATGTGCCACGGACCAGGGAAGTAGGGAGCGGGCCGCCGGCGTGCCTCCGATCGGGCCATCGGGGATTGCTGCTCGCGATATAATAATTGGGTGGGGGGCGATGGATTCCCGTCGGGGCAGCCGGGCGGGTGCGATCGAGTCAGGTGGTGGCCTGGTGGGGCTGGCCGGTGGAGTCAGAAGCTAATCTGGCGGTGGGGCTGGCTGTGTCATGGTGTAGAATATATATATATATATATATATATATATATATATATATATATATATATATATATATATATATATATATATATATATATATATATATATATATATATATATATATATATATATGGAGAGTATACTCTATAGCTAGCTACAGAATAAGTTATTCTGTAGCCACCTTCATTTACGATAATTTTATATATTAATTTACGGCAATGTCAGTATATATTTACGATAGTTGAATTACTATAACACATGGGGATATTTACCGTAATGTTATAGTAAATCACATAGCAAGGAGTTACTATAATCTCGTAAATTAGCATAGCAATTATCGTAACTCAAAGTAGCTACAGAATAAGTTATTTTATAGCCAGCTGTAGGGTAATATATATATATATATATATATATATATATATATATATATATATATATATATATATATATATATATATATATATATATATATATATATATATATATACTGACCTAAAAAAATTCTGAGTACTACTGAATCATGTTCAATATTAGTCAGTACTGCGCACAGTACCACGAAATACTGAATAATACTAAAACGTGACTACTGAACGATACTGAATTTTGTTCAGTATAATAGCTCGATGTAGAATAGTATTCGACATCTAGGGTGTAGAATAATACGTGTTATATATATTCTTATTATCCTTTTCTATCTCATAAAAGTCAGGCAGGTCGGATCTAATTAATAATTAGTTTTGTACTTAGTATTGTAGGAAACATATAGTGCAGACAAAATTAATGACATGTAGGGGTACTTGTAAGGGCAGTCCCAATGGCACATTTATGATGGTTTCTATGTTCATTAATTATCTTGATAGCTCAGTTTTTTTTTTTGACGTGGCGTAAGAATTAAAGAAGAGAGAGAACGTAGACCGGAGAAACGATTTCTTGTGGAAGGAACGGCGTCGACCCTCGGACCCATGCACGAAAAAACGAGACGAACCCCGTTGGGGAGACTCGAGTAGAGTCGAGCTGCTTCCGTGCGGATCGTGTGCGCCACCGCCGATGGGCGCTCGCTCACGCGCTTTCCCTCCCGCCTCCGCGCGCTCGCCCTCCCGTCTCCACGCGCGCTCACCTCTCGCTCCCGTGTCCGATTTCCCTCGGGCGCTTGCTCCCTCGGTGAGCGCCGCCTGTGCGGCGCGGCCTTCACGGCGGCGGCTTGCGCCCCAGATGAACCTGCGCACGGCGCGGCCTTCGCGGCAACTAGCAGCGACGGCCTTCGACGAGCGTGGTTGGGGCTGGGTGGAGGCGTGGTCTGCCTGGGCACGGAGGCGTGGCCCGCGCATGGCGGTGGCGCGGAGGCACGTCCAGCGGCGTGGCCACGGAGGCATGACAGCGGGGACTCGCGCGACAGCGGCCTTTGCTGCGGCAAGCGCGACGGCGGCGGCGACCTGCTCGTTTCCCTCGCGCACGTCCTCCAGGTCGGCACGCACCTGGATCTCTGCATGGTCCTCCGCGAGCTCGTGGTGGCGGCGGCGCTCGTCCTTCAGCCTCCCCACACCGCAAGGGCGGGGTGGCATCGTCGCCTATGCCGCTGCCATCAAGTGTTTCTCCGCAGGCAGCGAGTGCCTCGCCTGCGCTGTAGCAACCGCCCGCCTCTACTGCGTAGTGCGTCACTACCGCAACAGGCACCGCCGCCACCGGCAACGTTATCTTCTAGTCCAGCCATGGCGAGGACAGATTCCAGTCCAGCCAGCAGAATATTGAACTCTCTTCTGTGGTCAAGTCTTTTTTTTATGAACTTTTGTGGTCAAGTCTGTGTTAGAAGTGATCTCCTTCCATTAGGCCCAACGGCCTTTGGGCCTTGTTCTCGCGCCCTGATCGGGGGCGCCCAACCCAATATGGTTGGTGGGCTCCCGTCGCACAGCGCTATAAATAGGAGGTGGGGGCCGGGGCTCGAGGTACGAGGTTCACCGCAGAGCCAGTTCCCCACCGCACATCCTAACCCTAATCTCGATCTAGAGAAGGGGCGCTGCCAGCGACGGGAAGCACCACCGAACCCATGGCGCCGGCGAACGACCCCAACACCGGCGCTTCCTCCGGATCGGCTACTCCTGCTCCTACTGATGGTTTGCGATTTTCGTCGTTTCCTTTTTCCTCTCTTTCGTATTCGCAGTGGTAGTTGTTTTAGGTCTTACACATTTACTGTGAATCACTTTTGACTATTTCCTATAACGAATTCGCACCCGATCTAATGAATCCATGAACTGTGAATCGCAACAATGGTACCGGAGCCGTGGTTATGAATCAAGAACCCTAGATCGGGTAAACCGACTCTAAATCGGAGATGAACCCTAACCCTAACCGGGTACAGTGATGAAGAACTTGAACATGATTCGTTTTCCCGGATCAGAAAACTAAATCCAAGAAACCCTAACTCTAGATCGAAAGAAAAGAGGATGAACAGAACCATCGAGCGAGACTCAGTCTTTTCTCCGACGCCGTGCGCATGAACCAAAGAACTGCCTCTCGCCACCCGTAGGCACGAATGCGCGCGGTTGAAGAAAACCGGCGGTGGCCGGTGCTCGCGGGGAGGTCGCTGGGGCCGCTCGACGGCGTTGGGCACCGCACGCGGGGCCGCTCGACGGCGACGAGCTCTGTCTATGGTGAGCTCGTGCGCCGGCGAGGGGCCCAGCGGCGGCACCGCCGCCTCTTTCCCTCCGGCCGCTACGGGACATGAAGCTGTGCAGTTGAGAGAGAGAAAAGGAAAGTAAGAGTGAAGAAGCCGCCAGGACTTGCTCCGGCGAGAGCCCCATGGCCGGCGGCCGCCACCCGCCGAGTCCGCCGCGGCCGCCATAGAGCAGCTTGTGCGGCTGCGACAGAGAGAAAACAGAAGACAAGAATGGGGCTTAGGGTTAGGGTTCGGCTGTTGCTTTTTATTCCAGCGAAAAGAATGGTCAACCATCTGATAAAAATGGACGGACGAGATCCCCCCGGCGACAAACTAGGCCTGATTCGGCCCAGGCGCGCGCGCACCGGGTAGCTTTCTCGGCCCAGGCCCAGGTTGCGGCCTGGGCGCGGTGACTGCTCCGGCAACGGGCCGATTTCGGCCGAACCGGACCGACTGCTTCAGTGGGCCGAGCGCGGGGCGCCTTTTGGCCAGGCCGGGCCGACTGCTTCAGTGGGCCGAGCGTGGGGCGCCTTTTGGCCAGGCCACCGGTTGGCTGGGCCGCTGGGCTGTACGCCCCCCTGCGGGCCAAATTAAAGAAAGGAGAAATTTCATTTTTTTTCAGAAGCAATCTTTATATGAATTCGATGAATATTTGAATGAATTTGAATAGAATTTTGGTATGAACTTTCGTGCAATATTGTCTAACGACATTTTGCTCAGAAAATAATGAAATTTTTTTAGTGCTTCTGGAAAATAACATTATGAGAACTTTATTGTTTCCGCTGCGTACTTGATATAATTATTTTCATTATCAAATTCGAACCAACGAGAGAATTTGGTTTTGAAAAATGAATAATAATTGAAGATGAATTGTAGTATTGTTATTTTCTGACCAACATTGTTAATAACAATATTATAATTTTGGTTCATGAAAATTGTGCATTAATTTTATTTCTGCCCAACGGTGATGTAAAATTATTGCATAGATGAATTATATGTTTCAATTTGACCAACGTTGAGTTAAAGCATATGATTCCATGTATAAATGTTTCTCACTTACTCTGATGTGGTTTCAGGAGGCAAATGCATTATGAACATCGCGAACATCCCAACACTTAACGGGACAAATTACCGTGTGTGGCGGGAGAAATATGAACTAGAACTTGCGTTGGGAGAGGTCGATTTTGCCATCATCTCACCGTGTCCCACTGAACCTGTGGATCCGGTGAGAGAAGAAAATGAATCTGACGCTGATTTCACTGCTCGAAAGCGTGATCATGCTGAGATAAGAATGAAATATGATCTTGAACATAGGCAATGGACCCTCTCCAACCGCAAGTGCTTATTGGTAGTGTGGGGGTATTAACCCCTATACCCCTACGGCTAAGCTTGGGATGGCCTGGATCGATGGTTTCAGTCCACCCAAAAGGCGACGTGCGGCCCAGTTAACCTGATCGGAGTCCCACACAAGGAATCAAGACGAATTTGGCGACCAAGCAGGATCCTGGTCGGTTAGAATAGGAATCCTTATCCGGCCACATATGGCAATTGTAACTGACTAGGATTAGTTTCCAGATCTGTAACCCTGCCCCCCCGGACTATATAAGGCGGGCAGGGGACCCCTCTAAAAAACATCTCTCATTGACATACCACAATACAAATCAGACGCAGGACGTAGGTATTACGCCTTCTTGGCGGCCGAACCTGGATAAAACTTTATGTCTGTCTTGCGTCACCATCTTGTTTGGAGCTTGCGCATCTGTCTGCCGATAATCTACTACCTTAGGCATACCCCTAGGTAGACTGCCGACCATATTTCGTCGACAGTGGCGCGCCAGGTAGGGGGTGTGCGTACTGCTCTCCAAGCAAACAAGATGGTCATCATCTCCGGCTCCATGGCTGTGCCCAACGGCCTCACGTTCACCGTTGGCCAAATCACCTGGATCACCGGCCCCGACGTCTCCATCGCCATGACCGCGGAGGAAGCGTGGATTCAACCCGCGCCGACGACTACTTCACCTGCATCGGCTACGGCTCTGACCACGGCAAACACGGCTCCGACCACGATGGATCTGCCTCCGACCATGGTACATCTGGCTCCGAGCACACCTACAGCCACGCCAACAACCCGTCGTCCGCTTCCTCGCTACAGAGGAAAGCAGATCGACAACACCGACCTGCTCGACTCCATCGATCGGGTCGGCATCAAACTCACTGAAACCCTAGCTCTGGTAAGTACGATTCGAAGCCAACCTAATGAGCAGGTAACGGCTCCCCACAACAGATCTATCCGACCAGCTCAGACCAGTCGTCCTACACGACTTGGAACAGATCTTGTGATCGTATCTACTCCTGAGGGGCGCTCCGCTCGTCGCCAGCCAGCCTTCGTGACGGGTCTCCGACTCTGCGAGTACGAAGCCCCGACAGAGAACCACCAGGTCCAGCCCTATGGCCTGCAAAACGCTGCCTCCAGCTACGCGCACAACCTACGACGCCGCTCGGATCCAGGTCCTATAAACCGATCTCGGCCGAAGCCATGCAACATCGTCAACATGGTCCGGATTGAAGATTACCGAGAAGGATCCATCCACACAGTCCGAGAGGGTGACTCTAGCTCCTCATCCGGCATCGCATCCAACGCATCTGTCCACACCGAGCTTCAGCGTCACGAAGATGAAGGCGTCAAATACGATCTGGATCTACCAGATCACGCCCCGGGTTTCCCCCAATTTCCGTCTTTCCCGCCAAGACGAGGGGATTTGATCCACGTTGTCAGCAACGACGAGCCGCCAGCAGTTGGCGAAACAGAACAAGAAAAGACTGCACGCGAAGCACGCAATATTGACCGGTTTAATCGCCGACAAATCGAAGCTGAAGCAGACCAGGAGGCACGACGCATAAGGGTCCGACCACGTGACCTCAACAATGCTTTCGACAGGGTGGGGGACAAACAAGTCTTCAAGACCCCAAGCGCCAACATGGCCGTCGCCATGGCGATAATGCAGCGGCTGCCTAACACTCCCGAGACCCAGGCAGTCCGTGATGACATACAAGCTTATCTGACAGCTGCTATGGCTCAGACTGCAGAGATGAATCAAGCCTGGGCTCCATCCGTTTCTGTCGAATCAAGCCACAGCCGCCAATACTCAAGTCGCTCACAGCCATTCAATCAACGCGGCTCGCGCAATAACGACCCATCGGACAACCGTCAAGGCGGAAACGGTGGTTATGATAGTGGTCGGGACGACAACCGCCGCCGGGAGGGTAACCGCCATGACGTTCAAGGCGACGACCGCCGAGATAACCGCGACAATCACCGTGATAACCACGGTCACAGGGCTAATCCAGATGGCAATCGAGATCGCCACGATGGCAATAACGATCTTCGCCATTACCTCGTCGGACGTGATCTGCGCGCTCGCATCAACCAGAGAGCCGATGATCGTGCATCCCATGAAAGCTATCGCCGTATGGAATATGACACCGCCCACGTCCCGCCAGGTTTGAAATAGTTCACTCCACACCTTCGCCAAGTCATATGGCCCAAGAATTTCAAACTCGAGAAACTTCAGAAGTACGATGGCAAGGAAAACCCCGAATTATGGGTCATGCTCTACGAAACTGTGTGCCGCTCAGCTATGGCTGACGAGCACGTCATGTCTAACTACTTCCCAGTCGCTGTTGGTCATGCAGGTCACCAATGGCTGGTTAGCTTGCCAGCGAACTATTTTGACTCTTGGCAGGAGCTCAGGCAGGCCTTCATCAACAATTTCATCGCTACTTGTGAACAACCCGGCAACAAGTACGATCTACAACAGATCCGAGATCGAAAGGATGAACCACTACACGAGTATGTTCGGCGTTTCTCGGAGATGCGCATCAAGGTCCCATCAATATCCGACAACAAAGCAATCGAGGCTTTCGTCACCGGCCTCCGGTTCCACGACGCCCTAAGAGACAAGCTCCTCCGGAAGAGACCCGAATCAGTAACAGCGCTTCTGGCCACCGCTAAGAAATACGCGGATGCTGACGACGCTAAAAAAATAATCATTGAAGAAGCAGCAAGGTTTCCACGCTCCGACCACCCTCCACACCGCGACGATTACCGCGGCAATCGTGGCCGGAACGACAATTTTGACCGCCGCAATCAGCGCGACGACTCCCGCGACCACCGTGATCAACGTAATCCGTGGCGCAACCGCCATGACGATTACAGGAGCAAGCGTGCTCGGGAAGACGACGGCGAGGTCAATACCGTGAAAAAGGGTGGTGGACGTCGTAACTACGAGGACGACTACGCCAAAACATTGAAGGGGCCCTGCCAGCTCCATCCTAAGTCGAACCACACCATGGAGAATTGCCGCGTCCTCAAGACTATCTACATGCGTCAACAGGCTCCGGATGCGTCCGACAAGCCTAACGACGCGGGGGAACAGCGCAACGAGGACAACGACGACGACGATGCAGACCCTCATCATAAATACGTCAAACCGACTGATCGTGTGCACACCATCATCGGCGGCAAGGTGTCCATTGAGACCAAACGAGAACGCAAGCTGCTTGCCCGCGCTTGCTTGAACGTGGCAAACACCGACAACCTTCTCACCGATCCGCGGTTTCCTCCGTGGTCTCACCGTGAAATCTACTTCAGCAGGAAAGACCAATGGGCTGCCATACCCGAGCCAGGGCGTTTTCCCTTGGTCCTCGATCCTTGTATCAACAAGGTTCAATTCGATAGGGTACTGATCGACGGCGGCAACTCCATTGATATACTGTTCAAAAACAGCCTGTCCGCTCTGAAAATAGCCCACACCTCTCGGGCAGATCACGCTACCTGTGCAATTTGGGACTCCGGACCATTTTCGCACCGACTACGTCAACTTCGTGGTCGCTGACTTCGATAGCACCTACCATGCTATTCTTAGTCGACCGTCGCTCACCAAGTTCATGGCCATACCTCATTATAGGTATCTGGTGCTCAAGATGCCTACTGAGAAAGGAGTTTTAACCCTCAGGGGCAACGTATACGCAGCTTATACCTACGAGGACGACAGCTTCAAAATAGCAGAGGCCCACGACCTCTCTATTCGCATGGCCGAGACCATCCTCGACGCTAAGAAGACCTCGGCCGACCACCTGGAGATCCCAGACCTCGAGGCTCCGCGTAAGAACATCAGGTCCAAGGAGCACAAGACGATCTAGCTGGTCGAGGGCGATCCCAACAAAACGGTCCTCATCGGGGCCAACCTGGGTTCCAAATAGGAAGACACGCTCGTCAGGTTCTTGAGGGGCAACATGGATGTGTTTGCATGGAAACCTTCCGACATGCCCGGTGTACCTCGGAACCTGATTGAGCACTCCTTAAATGTCAACAGCAAGGCCAAACCAATCAAGCAGAAGGTACGACGTTTCGCTTGTGACAAAAAGGAGGTGATTAGGGTAGAAGTTACACGGCTTTTGGCAGCCGGATTTATCAAAGAAGTGTATCATCCGGAATGGTTAGCCAACCCGGTTCTTGTACGCAAAAAGAATAATGAATGGAGAATGTGCGTTGATTACACTGATCTCAACAAACACTGCCCTAAGGACCCCTTTGGCTTACCTCGCATAGACGAGGTCGTAGATTCAACCGCCGGTTACGAGCTGCTTTCCTTTCTCGATTGCTACTCTAGTTATCACCAGATCGCTCTCAAAAAGGACGACCAGATCAAGACGTCTTTCATCACGCCTTTCGGCGCCTACTGCTACATGACTATGTCATTCAGGCTCAAAAACGCCGGTGCTACCTACCAACGCGCTATACAGGCCTGCCTCAATGACGAGATAAAAGATGGCCTCGTCGAGGCTTACGTCGACGATGTAGTTGTCAAAACCAAGGAAGTACATACCCTTGTTGACAATCTAGAACGCACCTTCACAGCCCTTAATACGTTCCAATGGAAATTAAACCCAAAGAAGTGCATCTTTGGTGTCCCTTCTGGCATATTGCTCGGTAACGTTGTCAGTTACGACGGCATACGCCCTAACCCAGAGAAAGTCAAAGCTGTCTTAGACATGAAGCCCCCAAAAAAGGTGAAGGATGTCCAGAAGCTCACCGGCTGCATGGCTGCTCTAAGCCGTTTCATATCAAGATTAGGAGAAAAAGGACTACCGTTCTTCAAACTGCTCAAAGCATCCGAGAAGTTTGAGTGGTCGGAGGAAGCAGACGCTGCCTTCACGCAGCTGAAACAATACCTCACGTCACCTCTGGTACTTACTGCTCCCAGAGAAGACGAAACTCTCCTCCTTTACATTGCGGCAACCGATCGGGTGGTTTCCACTACAATGGTGGTCGAGCGCGACGAGCCGGGCCACGCCTACAAGGTACAGCGGCCAATCTATTTCATTAGTGAGGTACTCAACGAATCCAAGACCAGGTACCCACAGATTCACAAACTGCTCTATGCCATACTGATAATATCCCGAAAGTTGAGACATTACTTCGACGGATATCGTGTGGTGGTCATGACCGAGTATCCTTTGGGGGACATCATTCGCAATAAGGATGCGCACGGACGCATTGTCAAATGGGCAATGGAGCTATGCCCCTTTTCCTTGGAATTTGCAAGCCGTACTACAATCAAGTCTCAGGCACTCGTCGATTTCATCGTCGAGTGGACAGACTTAAGCACGCCTGTCTCTCCGGGATCCGACGAATCTTGGACGATGTACTTCGATGGTTCTCTCAATATTAACGGTGTGGGAGCAGGAGTTCTTTTCGTATCACCATCCAAGGAGCAGCTCCGATATGTCTTCAGGATTTACTTCCCAGCATCTAATAATGCCGCCGAGTATGAAGCCTGCCTGCATGGTCTACGCATTGCGGTTAAGCTTGGAGTTAAACGTCTCTATGTCTACGGAGATTCGGCTCTGGTCATTAACCAACTCAACAAGGACTGGGACACGACCAGTGAAAAGATGGGCGCATATTGCAAGTCGATAAGAAAGCTGGAAGGCAGGTTCTATGGCATCGAGTACATACACGTGGTCCGGGACAAGAACCAGGCAGCAGATGCGTTGTCAAAGTTAGGATCCTCCCGAGCCAAAATCCCACATGGAGTATTCATCCAAGACCTGCTCATGCCTTCCATTGAAGACGAAGATTCAACGACCGACAAAGTTTCAGACCAGCAATTAGTGGCTACGGTTCCGGCGCCGAGCACAACTAAGCCGCTTCCGACCACTAATGAGCCGGACTGGAGAACACCCTTCATCAAGTACTTAACAGATGGTAGCGGTTATATCGATCGAATAGAAAATGAGCGCCTGATGCGTCGCAGTAAGTAGTATCTGCTCGTCGATGGCAAGTTATGGCGCAAAAACGCTAAGGAGGAAATCTTGATGAAGTGTGTAACCCAGGTGGAAGGCGAGCATCTCCTAGACCAAATCCACTCTGGCTCCTGCGGCAACCACGCGGCCTCAAGAACACTGGTCGGTAAGGCTTTCCGAGCAGGTTTCTATTGGCCATCAGCAGTAGCCGACGCAGAGAAGCTAGTTCGCCGCTGCGAGGGTTATCAGTTCTTCTCCAAGAGAATCCATGTGCCAGCACACGAGATCCAGATGATTCCAGCCTCTTGGCCCTTCGCATGCTGGGGACTGGACATGATCAGGCCTTTTAAACCGGCTCCTAGGAAATTTACATTCGTCTTCGTGCTAATTGATAAATTTTCTAAGTGGATAGAATACATGCCTCTGGTACAGGCATCTTCAGAGAAAGCTGTCACATTCCTCGACCAGGTCATCCACCGTTTCGGCGTGCCCAACAGCATCATTACCGATTTGGGTACTCAGTTCACCGGGAACGCTTTTTGGGACTTCTGCGATGAAAGGAGCATAGTTGTAAAATACGTCTCGGTGGCACACCCTAGAGCTAATGGACAAGTCGAGCAGGCAAATGGCATGATTTTGGACGCATTGAAGAAGAGGATGTACAGAGCAAACGATAAAGCTCCTGGTAGATGGCTCAAGGAGCTACCAGCCGTGGTATGGGGCCTCCGAACTCAGCCCAGTCGTAACACCGGCGTCTCACCATACTTTATGGTTTACGGCGCTGAGGCAGTCCTCCCAATAGATATAGCTTTTAGATCAGCACAGGTAGAGAACTTTGATGAGGGCAAGGTCAAGGAAGCACGGGAGCTAGAAATCAACAGCGCAGAGGAGAAAAGGCTCGATTCTTGCGTACGCACAGCCAAATACCTTGTTGTTTTGCGCAGGTACTACAACAAGAACGTTAAAGAGCGTTTCTTCGTGGTCGGGGATTTAGTACTAAAGTGGAAGACGAATCAGGCCGGCGTCCACAAACTCGCAACCCCATGGGAGGGACCCTTCATGATCAAGGAAGTCACACGCCCAACGTCTTACAGGTTAGCTCACCTGGACGGCACGGACGTACCAAACTCGTGGCACATCAACAAGCTTAGACGTTTATATGCTTAATTACTGAGATATGTACTCAACTTACATTTTCGATTTACTTTAATAAAGCAATTATGATTTCTCCGACCACTCTAATGTGTCACTACGAATTTTATGGATATTCTGATTTAGCCAGTACAAGCCGACCACCACTCCTTCTACGGTTTTCGGAGCAGGTCCTGTCTCCGGTTCCTCCCAACACGTGCACGAGATCCGCTCTCCATGTTGCGGGTGATCGGTAGGTCCCCCCTTGGTTTGACTTGTCCGTGTCCACGTGTGCACAGGTCATGTTACCTCACACTCCGACCACATGCCAACCAAGGGCCGCACAAAACCTTCAGGATGATGTGACGAGCAAAACGGTACAACTAAACTGAACGTTAACACGTTCCTACTTAGTTACACCAACACAAAAAAAAAATCAAACTTAAACACGTTTTGTATAAAGCAAACAAGCTTATAATGATATACAGTTACGTTATTACAAGCTTACCTGAAGAGGCTCAAGTTTACAATAACACAACTATGTCCTCCTTCTACAGCTCTAAGCCTATTACATTGACTGGTCGGAGAGCAGGGCATTTACTGCTCGTCGCCTCTGATACCCTACTCGAGTCTCGGGGACTCTTGAGCTAGTCAAGCTGAAGGGGATGGCCCCGCCGGTGCCTGGCTGGTCGAGACCGCAGGCTTCATTGGTTGGCTTGCAGCTGATGGCATTTCCAGCTGGCTTGTCGACGGCATACCCTGTACAGGTGCTGTCCCACCTCCGCACAGGTTAATATCACCAATTATCTTTGAAGACAATTCAAGCTGGGTCGTCCGAAGCTCTTCGGCCTTGTTTGGGTCTATCTCCTTCGGGTACCCAGCCTCCAAGCGTTTGAGATCGATCAGGGGGTAGTGAGCACGCACCATGCTCAGCACATGGGCACCCGTGTACTCACCCGCCTCCTTCACAAAGTCTTGGAACCATCCCCATGCTTTCTTGCATCTCTCGACCAGTCCGAGCTGGGGCATCTTTAGCTCTTCCTCTGTGAGCGCCAGGTCGATAAGGTCGAGGACGGGCACAATGCCAGTTGCCATTTCTTGGCACCGCTTTTTCCACATGTCCCGCTCCTCGGTGGTCTTAAGGCATTGTGCTTTCCAGTCGTCACGTTCCTTGATCACGGCCTCCAGGTGCCTCTTGGCATTGACTTTCAAAACTGAAAATAGTACAAGACATCAAACGTGATGACACGGCAAGGCAAGGTGGGCAATAGAATGAGAAAGGAGGTCTGGAGTGCTTACTTTTCAGGTCGTCTTTCATTTTTGTTATTTTGGTTTTGGAGTTCCGACTGGCTGCGTGCCAGTTTCTCATTGTCCTCCTTTAGGCGATCACATTCTGCAAGCACACGGCTGTTCTCCCCCTAGAGGCGGGTCACTTCAGCTTCTAAACCTGCATTACAGCTATTACTGCCAAGAACAAATTAACACAAGTCCTGCACTTGTTATGATACAGTGAAAACTTACCTGTTTTCTCCTGCTCTTTGCGTTGGAGTTGGCCGACCAGGTTTTGGTTTTGTGCTTCTCGGTTTGTCCTCTCCTGGTTGGCGGTTTCAAGTTGGTGCCGTAGGCGTTCCACTTCAGCCGTCAGCTCCTTATTGGTCGTCGTGATTCCTTCTATCTGGTCGAAGCACCTTTTTTGATATCTTGCAGTTTTCATCAAGTCCTGCATATAGACAAGCTACGTCAGACAGTTTGACTACACAACAGGGTCAGGGGCTCAAGCCAAATATACATGGACTTCCATCACCAGACGCTTGGCCGCCCGTTCAACTCTTAAGGTCTCTTCGATTTCTGGGATTTCCTCGTGCATGACCCATTCGTCGTTCTGATAGCGCGACACATATACATGTTGTCGTCTATCTTGGGGACGGCCCAGGATTTCTTCCACTTCATCCTCTTCAGCCTCCTGTTCGGGAGGCGGCACTGGTCTGGAGTTCGCAGACTCCACTAGGGCTTTCCCGCGAGCCGTCGCGTCAGTAACCATGTTTTGGACAACTTCTGGCTGCTGCTCCTCGGCTAGATTCAGCTCCCTTGGCGCCGTGGTATCCGCCTCAGCAGGGTTCGTGCTTGGAGCACTTGTATTATGTTCGGTTGTTTTCTTGACCAGCTGCTCGGGGACTGGCGTCTGGTCGTTCGCCTGCTGAGGCCCAGGCGGAGTCCCTGCTATGGGCTCCTCCACGGCTGATTGCTGAGCAGTTTGTCCCGCTGTTGTCGGTGAGGACGTTCCGCACCTAGTTAGCTGGTCGGGGCTTTCGGTGGAGGCCGATCTAATGAATTCAGAGACAAATTAAGAAGATAATAGCATCCAATGCAAAATGCAAAGCTTACATCAAACAAAATACTTACAGTTTCGACTTGCGGAAGGATGTGGCGAAGGAACATCTCCTCGACCGCCCCTGCCCTGCTTGCTCGGAAGTTTCCACCGGGACTTGTTCAATCCCCGGTACGGGCGTCGGAGTATGATACGGCATGTTTCCTTCGTCTGTCCTCTGTGCAGCAGTGGTCGGTTCTGTGACCACTTGTAAGGTCCTAGATGGCTAGAGGGGGGGGTGAATAGCCTATTAAAAATTCTACACAAGCCACTAAGCAAACTTGTTAGAATAACAAACGGCGTAAAGCGAGTTTTGCTTAGCCAAGGGTTGTGATGCAAGCCTCCTATCCACAAGTCTAGTAGATTATGATCTCTAGTTCACACAAGAGCTATGTCACTATTTAAACACTAGTGAGCAAGCTAACAACTACTAGTAAAGGCTACTACTAGAGCTACACAAGATAATCTAGTAAAAGTAAGTGCAAGAGATAGGATTGTGTATCTTACACCAACGGTGGAGTGAAGATGTTGCCAATCACCAAGATGATATACAATCAATCAATATTGACAACAACACAATATGGAGACCAATCACCGGGAGACAAGAGACACAATATTTTTGTTCACCCGGTGTTCACTTGTGCACCGACAAGCTACGTCACCGGTTGTGTTGACCAACACTTAGATGGTTCCTTGGTGCGACCCTCAAGTCACTTGCCCCTCAAGGCACGCCCCGCAAGGCACCGCAAGACACCACTCTCAAGTGAGGTAACTCAATGACACGCGCAATGTAATAGAGTTGCTTTTGGCGTCCCGCCGAGGAAAGCACAAGAACCTCTCACAAACAACCGGAGGTGGCCAAGAACAATCACCTTCTCTTGCCAACGCCTCTAACAATCTCCAAGCCGGCTAGGAGCGGTACTCTCCAAGAGTAACAAGAAATCCACCGGCTAAACCACCCATAAGTGCCACTAGATGCCCTCAAGCTATGCAATGCACTTTGGGATCACTCAATCTCACTTTTGATTTGCAATCAAGCAAGGGAGATGAGTGGGAGGAGTAGCTCTAGCTCAAAGGATGCACAAGAGTGTTAGAAATGCCAAGCCACCTCCCCAAGGGCCGGCCAACGAGTATTTATAAGCACCCCAAACAAATAGAGCCGTTGCAACTCCACTGACCGTTTTTCGGGATGACCGGACGCGCCGGTCGAAACTGACCGGACGCGCTCAACCGCGTCCGGTCCTCCAACGGTCACTGCGCCAACAGTCAAATCCCATGACCGGACGCGCCTCTCAACAGACCGGACGCGCTGGTCGCTCAGCATCGCGCGCGCGAAGCAATGACCGGACGCGCCCCTCGTAACGACCGGACGCGCCGATCCGCACAGCACCCGCGCCGCGAAACAACGATCGGACGCGCTCCTCGCAACGACCGGACGCGACAGTGCCAGCGTCCGGTCGGAGTCCAGTAAGCTCCCTCGACGACCGGACGCGTCCGATCGCGTGTGACCGGACGCGCCCCGCGTCCGATCGTCCTTGCGAACCGCAGTTCCTTCTGGGCACTTGACCGGACGCGCCGGTCCCGCGAGTGACCGGACGCGCCGGTTGCAAACCCTAGCCCGCGCACCTGAAACCACGCTGTACTGACCGGACGCGTCCGGTCATACCGAGACCGCGTCCGGTGCAGCGTCCGGTCACCTCTGTGACCTCCGTTCGCTTCCATTTCTTTTCCAACTTCCGGCGTAGTGGAAAATAGGCATTTCATTTCCCCGAAATCGCCTGAATCCCACGCTCGCACGCTCGGCGGGAGGGAAGAGGAACCCAAACCCCTCTCTACCCGCAAACCACAGCGCGACCAACGCCACCTTTGCAAATGTGCCAACACCATCAAGTGTACATCTCCATGTGCTTGTGTGTTAGCTTTTTCTCAATCATTTTCAAAGGTTTTCCAATTAGCTCACTAGGCCCTACATGCAATGCACTTCATGAATTCACCTAGTGGCACCCGTGCATCGAATAACCGATAAGACTTCCCCTCTTAATAGTTCGGCTATCGATCCTAAACCACTCACACCCTCTATGGTGTCTTGAGTGTAAAACAAAATGGCCCTATGGTTATACCTTTGCCTTGAGCCCATTTTGTTTCTCCAAATGATATGATCCACTTCATATCATCACATGACCGTCTTGATCCATCGACCTTGACTTCACTTGCTCTTCACCGTTGCATTGGTCCATCGGCGCTAAGTCTTGCTCAAGCTTCACCATCGCATGGTCCTTCGCTTCGAAGCCTCGACTTGCCCTTCACCTTCACAACCGGTCCATCGAGCCAAGCCTCATCTTGGTCTTCACCATCTTGGTCATATGAGTCAATGTCATGTCTCATATGCAATGACCACCTTTATCTAAAACATCCACTTAGATACAAAGGTTAGTCCTAGGTTTCATCAATTAGCCAAAACCAAACTAGGGACTTTCAATCTCCCCCTTTTTGGTAATTGATGACAACCCTCACAAAGATGATTTTGATAATAAAAGTTTTGAACTTGTCATACTTGTCCAATCATTTTGCATAAGTAAAGTTTGGACAATTATCACAAGCTTGGTTTTGGTAGCATTAGCTCCCCCTACATATGTGCATAGAGTTTGGATTGAAAGCTTTGCACATATGCATGGATAGAAGTGTTGGGAGAGTAATTTTACCAAAATGATGCTAAGGTGTAAGAAATGGACCTTTGAAGCGTGATACCAATCGGAGTTGCCTTTTACACCATCCTTAGCATCATGAAGTAACTAGACATCCATCAAACTCAAGAACCCCGTGAGATCAACATTATATGTAAAGGTTCTTGGACCACTTGTAAAGCTAACCACTTGTAAAGCTTTAGGCAAGTCTAGATACCACATGTAAACTATTCCTATGCATGCTAGTAGATCATTTCATCATCCAATTTCTATACTAGCATTGCACCACACAAGCATGTATATTGAGTTTAAATACATATGCAATGAGCAAGTCATATGAGAATGCACAAACAAATGCAACAACTTTGTTTATGAGCTTGCTCCCCCTACTTGTGTGCATCAACAAATTTTATTTACCCCTTTATCAAGTCGAATCATCTTTTTCTCATCATAAATTTTATTCATCATAAATTTTATTTACCCCTTTATCAAGTTGAATCATCTTTTTCTCTCCCCCTTTGTCAACAACTTACCCAAAAAGGGATCAAATTGTGGAGAGAAGGAAAAGTGTTTGATGGAGTAGATTGAAATTAATTCGATACCATATGTAAGGTTTAAAAATTTATCAAATTTGGTTTAACCTAGAATACTTGCCAAAGATATTTAATTCGATTTGAACCAAAGACAAGCTTCTTCACTCCTCAAAATAAGGGTTATCTTGCCTATGTTGAATTAAACATTTATAGCAAATCTTCTAGATTCAACACTAGGTTTACAAGCTCACAAACATGTCATATGCCACCACTAGATCAAAATAAGCATAGAAGCAATAGTGGTAACATATATCCATCAAATTCATTTGATTTATCATGAATGCTTATGCATACCACTTATTATGTCTACATGCTCTATCAAGTCCTTAGCATAGGATGAAAAACATGTCAATCAATTTTACCTTGCAATGTCGAAGGAGAGGCATGTCAATAAGTGGGTGGGGTGCATTCAACTCATGTTTGAGAAATCAAGAATGTTCAATTCATTCCTTAGCTTGCAAAACCTCTTTTCATCAAGTGGCTTAGTGAGAATATCGGCAAGTTGATCATCGGTGCCAACACTTTCAATGGCAATATCTCCCTTTTGTTGATGATCTCTAATGAAATGATGTCTTATGTCAATATGCTTTGTTCTTCCATGTTGAACCGGGTTTTGTATCATCTTGATTGCACTCTCATTATCACATAGCAATGGCACATTCTTGAAGTTGAGGCCATAATCCTTCAAAGTTGATTTCATCCATAGCAATTGTGCACAACTCCCCGCACTCACATATTCGGCTTCGGCGGTAGAGATTGCCACACTATTTTGTTTCTTTGAGGACCATGACACAAGTGATCTTCCAAGTAATTGACATGTGCCACTTGTGCTCTTTCTATTGATCTTGCAACCCCCATAGTCGGAGTCCGAATATCCAATCAATTCAAACTTTGACCCCTTGGGATACCATAGTCCAACATTTCTTGTTTGCTTCAAGTACCTCAATATTCTTTTTGCAGCCGTGAGATGACTTTCTCTAGGTGAGGCTTGATATCTAGCACACATGCAAACACTAAACATGACATCCGGCCTTGATGCGGTGACATAGAGTAGACTTCCAATCAAAGACCGATATTCCTTTTGATTCACCATTTTGCCATCAAGATCACTATCCAAATTGCCATTTGTGCCCATTGGAGTTGAAATTGGCTTTGCATCTTGCATTCCAAACTTCTTCAACATGTCCCTTATGTATTTCCCTTGACTCACAAATGTTCCATTCTTCAATTGCTTGACTTGGAGACCAAGGAAGTAGCTAAGTTCACCAATCATAGACATTTCAAACTCTTTGGCCATCATAGCACCAAATTCTTCACAATAAGCTTGATCGGTTGATCCAAAGATGATGTCATCAACATATATTTGCACTATGAATAGATCATTTCCAATCTTCTTGGTGAATAGAGTAGTATCAACCTTGCCCATTTTGAATCCCTTAGAGAGAAGGAAATCCCTTAGCCTCTCATACCATGCTCTAGGTGCTTGCTTTAAGCCATATAAAGCCTTCTTCAACTTGTAGACATGGTTGGGTTTCTTGTCATCTTCAAATCCGGGCGGTTGCTCAACAAATACTAACTCATTGATGATCCCATTGAGAAATGCACTTTTGACATCCATTTGATATAGTTTGATATTGTGTGCACAAGCATAAGCCAATAGAATCCTTATTGCCTCCAATCTTGCCACGGGAGCATATGTCTCATCATAGTCAAGACCTTCAACTTGAGTGTAACCCTGAGCAACTAGTCTTGCTTTGTTTCTCACCACAATGCCATCTTGATCTTGCTTGTTTTTGAACACCCATTTGGTTCCAATCACATTGTAGTCATTTGGCCTTTCTACCAATTCCCAAACATCATTTCTTATGAAATTGTTTAACTCTTCTTGCATAGCCATGATCCAATCGGCATCCCTCAAAGCTTCTTCTATCTTCTTTGGTTCTATGGTTGACACAAATGATGCATGCTCACAAAACATAGTCAATCTTGATCTTGTTTGCACACCACTTCTAATATCACCAATAATACTATTAATGGGGTGATCTCTTGCAACATGTTGTGGTTGGAGTACTTGCACTTGATTGCTTGAGCTTGGTTGATCACTTGATGTATCTCGATGAGATGTACTAGCACCATGATCTTGCACTTGAGAGTCACTAACTAGCTTGAATGGTGAATTTAGCACTTGATCTTTATCATCATCTTGAATATCAATTACTTGCTTTGCTCTAATGTCTCCAATGTCCATGTTCTTCATTGCTTCCACTAATAGAGTTCCACCAATATCATCTAGATTTTCTTCTTCATCTTGAGACCCATTGGTTTCATCAAATTGCACATCATGGACTTCTTCTAGAATGCCACTTGAGTTGTTCCAAACTCTATAAGCTTTGCTTGTAGTTGAATAACCAAGTAGGAACCCCTCATCACATCTCTTATCAAACTTCCCCAATCTAGTGCCCTTCTTCAAGATATAGCATTTGCAACCAAACACCCTAAAGTAAGAAATATTGGGCTTTCTTGCATGAAGTAACTCATATGGGGTCTTCTCTAGCAATGGATGACAATATAGTCTATTGATGTAGTAGCAAGCGGTATTGATTGCTTCATCCCAAAATGATTGACTCACATTGTACTCATGAAGCATTGATCTAGCCATATCAAGCAATGTTCTATTCTTCCTCTCAACTAGGCCATTTGATTGTGGAGTGTACTTGGCCGAGAATTGATGTCCAATACCATAATGATCACAAAGTTCTTCAATTCTTGTATTCTTGAACTCACTTCCATTGTCACTTCTCACTTTCTTGATTCTAATCTCAAACTCATTGTGAACTCTAGTGAGAAATGTCTTGAAGGTGTCAAACACTTCACTTTTGTCACTAAGAAAGAATACCCATGTGAATCTTGTGAAGTCATCCACTATGACAAAGCCATACTTGTTGCCGCCTATGCTTGTATATGTTGTTGGTCCAAATAGATCCATGTGCATCAACTCAAATGCTTTGCATGTGCTCATTGTACTCTTCTTTGGATGTGAGCTTCCAACTTGCTTCCCGGCTTGACATGCACTACAAAGCTTATTCTTCTCAAATTCAACATCTTTCAAACCATTGACAAGATTGTGAGTTGTAAGCTTCTTCAATTGTTTCATGCCAACATGACCAAGCCTTCTATGCCAAAGCCAACCCATGCTTGATTTGGAGACTAAGCAAGTTGTCAAAGAAGTTTCTCTAGCATTGAAGTCAACTAGGTAGAGATTCTCATATCTAAAGCCCTTAAATGCCACATTTGAACCATCCACACTAATAACTTCCACATCATCAACCCCAAAGATGCATTTGTAGCCTAGATCACATATTTGTGCCACGGATAGAAGGTTGAAATCCAAACTTTCAACTAGCAACACATTGGAGATACTCATATCATTTGATATTGCAATCTTGCCCAAGCCAATAACCTTGCCTTTCTTATTATTGCCAAATGTGATAGAATCAACACCATTATCATTGTCATTGATTGAGTCAAACATTCTTGATGTACCGGTCATGTGTTGAGTGCACCCACTATCAATAATCCAATGCCTTCCTCCGGCTTTGTAATTGACCTACAAGCAAATCAATGAAGCTTAGGTACCCATTTTTGCTTGGGTCCTTGTAGGTTAGTAACTAAGCTCTTTGGTACCCAAATAGCCTTCTTCTTTGGGCCCACAATTGGTGTACCAACAAACTTAGCTTGCACACCCTTCACACCTTTGGTAAGCACATAGCAAGAATCAAAAGGTATAGCATTAACAAATTTCTTGCTTTGGTTCTTTTTATTACAATTATGCTCTAGGTGCCCAACTTGCTTGCATCTATTGCAAAACCGACCATTGCTCTTCACAAAGCTAGGCTTTGGAGTTGCAAAGGCCGACTTGCCTTTCTTGGGGGTGTAGCCCAATCCCTCTTTGTTAAGAGAGAACCTTTGGCTACCCAAGCACTTAAGCAAGTGGGCCTCACCACCATAGGCCTTGCCTAGGGCGTGAGTGAGCTCATCCACCTCTCTCTTGAGAGTCTCATTCTCAACCATTAGTGCGGCATCACAAGTGAAACCATCACTAGTAGTAGAGGTAGAGTTGGTGGTGGTGGATGAAGAGCTACAAGAAGGGTTAGCATTTGACATGATGATAGGTTCATTAAAGGATTCATCAATTATATCACATGTAACACCTATATCACATGATACAACAACCTCCTTCTTTTCTTGTTGCTCAAGTAGCAATGAGTGAGCCTTTTCAAGCTTGGAATGAGCCTTACCAAGATCCTCATGGTCTACCACTAGACTCTCATGAGTGGTCTTAAGCTCACCAAGAACTTTCTCAAGTATTGCTACTTTCATTGAAAGCTTCTTGCACTCCTTGTTCTTGGCAATAGCTATGTCTCTAGTTTGTTGCAACAAGTCATATAGTTGTTCTTTAGTTGGTTCATCATCATCATCATTTTCATTATCATATTTATCATTATCACTATCATGAACATATTCCATTTCACTTTCATCATCACTTTCATCATATAATACCTTAGCTTCTTTGGCCATGAAGCATGAAGAGGATGAATCAAATAGTAAAGGCTTCTTGTTGATAGCAATGGAAGCAAAAGCCTTGTTGGATGATTCTTCTTCTTCTTCATCATCATCACTTTCCCAAGTGGCCACATAGACTCCATTCTTGCCTTTCTTGAATGTTATCTTGGCTTCTTTCTTTTTCTTCTCAAACTTGCCCCTCTTGTTGTTCTTCTTCTTATCATAGGGACATTCGGCTTGAAGATGTTCGGTGCTATCACAATTGAAGCACCTCCTTTGTTGCTCATTGCTCTTGAAGTTGTCATTTCTCTTTTTGAAGCCTCTTCTCTTAATGAACATGTGACCCATTTTCTTGACTACAAAAGCAAATGCCTCATCATCAATTTCATAATCTTCATCTTCACTATTGTCTTCTTCTTCAATGATGGTAGCTTTGCCCTTAGAGGAGATGGCCTTGAACGCCATGGTCTTCTTCTTCTTTTCATCTTCCACCTTCTCCTTGTCATCAACATCTTGATCATATTTGTCATAGGTTAATACTTCACCAAGCAAATCATTAGGCTTCATTGCTTCAAGCCCATCTCTTTGCAACATCATGATCAACATCTTGAATCTTCTAGGTAAGCTCAATAAGAACTTGTGACAAAAATCTTGATCTTGAGTCTTGTGCCCTAAGCTCTTGAGATCATTGACTATCACTTGCAATCTATGAAACATTTCAATGATTGTTTCATCATCCTTTTTCTTGAAGTTCTCAAACTCACTCTTGAGCCCATATAGCTTGGCACTCTTCACAACCTTAGTGCCTTCATATGTCTCACTCAACCTTGTCCATACTTCACTAGCCAATTCCAAATCTTTGATGCCCTCAAATACTTTTGTGTCAATACCATTATAGAGTGTATTGAGAGCCATTCTATTGCATGTTCTATTTGCTCTATCTTCATCGGTGAGATGATTGGGATCAATGATAGCAAAATCATTCTCGGTGACTTGCAATACTCTCTCATGAATAGAACCAAGGTACATTGTCATCTTTCTCTTCCAATGAGCAAAAGAACTAACACCATCAAAGAACGGTGGTTTGCCCCCAACATGATTGAACAAAATTTGAGCCATTTTTCACACCGAAGGATGTTAAGCCTTGATTAAAACGGTGACCACGGCTCCGATACCACTTGTAAGGTCCTAGATGGCTAGAGGGGGGGTGAATAGCCTATTAAAAATTCTACACAAGCCACTAAGCAAACTTGTTAGAATAACAAATGGCGTAAAGCGAGTTTTGCTTAGCCAAGGGTTGTGATGCAAGCCTCCTATCCACAAGTCTAGTAGATTATGATCTCTAGTTCACACAAGAGCTATGTCACTATTTAAACACTAGTGAGCAAGCTAACAACTACTAGTAAAGGCTACTACTAGAGCTACACAAGATAATCTAGTAAAAGTAAGTGCAAGAGATAGGATTGTGTATCTTACACCAACGGTGGAGTGAAGATGTTGCCAATCACCAAGATGATATACAATCAATCAATATTGACAACAACACAATATGGAGACCAATCACCGGGAGACAAGAGACACAATATTTTTGTTCACCCGGTGTTCACTTGTGCACCGACAAGCTACGTCACCGGTTGTGTCGACCAACACTTAGATGGTTCCTTGGTGCGACCCTCAAGTCACTTGCCCCTCAAGGCACGCCCCGCAAGGCACCGCAAGACACCACTCTCAAGTGAGGTAACTCAATGACACGCGCAATGTAATAGAGTTGCTTTTGGCGTCCCGCCGAGGAAAGCACAAGAACCTCTCACAAACAACCGGAGGTGGCCAAGAACAATCACCTTCTCTTGCCAACGCCTCCAACAATCTCCAAGCCGGCTAGGAGCGGTACTCTCCAAGAGTAACAAGAAATCCACAGGCTAAACCACCCACAAGTGCCACTAGATGCCCTCAAGCTATGCAATGCACTTTGGGATCACTCAATCTCACTTTTGATTTGCAATCAAGCAAGGGAGATGAGTGGGAGGAGTAGCTCTAGCTCAAAGGATGCACAAGAGTGTTAGAAATGCCAAGCCACCTCCCCAAGGGCCGGCCAACGAGTATTTATAAGCACCCCAAACAAATAGAGCCGTTGCAACTCCACTGACCGTTTTTCGGGATGACCGGACGCGCCGGTCGAAACTGACCGGACGCGCTCAACCGCGTCCGGTCCTCCAACGGTCACTGCGCCAACAGTCAAATCCCATGACCGGACGTGCCTCTCAACAGACCGGACGCGCCGGTCGCTCAGCATCGCGCGCGCGAAGCAATGACCGGACGCGCCCCTCGTAACGACCGGACGCGCCGATCCGCACAGCACCCGCGCCGCGAAACAACGATCGGACGCGCTCCTCGCAACGACCGGACGCGACAGTGCCAGCGTCCGGTCGGAGTCCAGTAAGCTCCCTCGACGACCGGACGCGTCCGATCGCGTGTGACCGGACGCGCCCCGCGTCCGATCGTCCTTGCGAACCGCAGTTCCTTCTGGGCACTTGACCGGACGCGCCGGTCCCGCGAGTGACCGGACGCGCCGGTTGCAAACCCTAGCCCGCGCACCTGAAACCGCGCTGTACTGACCGGACGCGTCCGGTCATACCGAGACCGCGTCCGGTGCAGCGTCCGGTCACCTCTGTGACCTCCGTTCGCTTCCATTTCTTTTCCAACTTCCGGCGTAGTGGAAAATAGGCATTTCATTTCCCCGAAATCGCCTGAATCCCGCGCTCGCAAGCTCGGCGGGAGGGAAGAGGAACCCAAACCCCTCTCTACCCGCAAACCACAGCGCGACCAACGCCACCTTTGCAAATGTGCCAACACCATCAAGTGTACATCTCCATGTGCTTGTGTGTTAGCTTTTTCTCAATCATTTTCAAAGGTTTTCCAATTAGCTCACTAGGCCCTACATGCAATGCACTTCATGAATTCACCTAGTGGCACCCGTGCATCGAATAACCGATAAGACTTCCCCTCTTAATAGTTCGGCTATCGATCCTAAACCACTCACACCCTCTATGGTGTCTTGAGTGTAAAACAAAATGGCCCTATGGTTATACCTTTGCCTTGAGCCCATTTTGTTTCTCCAAATGATATGATCCACTTCATATCATCACATGACCGTCTTGATCCATCGACCTTGACTTCACTTGCTCTTCACCGTTGCATTGGTCCATCGGCGCTAAGTCTTGCTCAAGCTTCACCATCGCATGGTCCTTCGCTTCGAAGCCTCGACTTGCCCTTCACCTTCACAACCGGTCCATCGAGCCAAGCCTCATCTTGGTCTTCACCATCTTGGTCATATGAGTCAATGTCATGTCTCATATGCAATGATCACCTTTATCTAAAACATCCACTTAGATACAAAGGTTAGTCCTAGGTTTCATCAATTAGCCAAAACCAAACTAGGGACTTTCACCACTGCTGGCCTAGAGGAGCCACCCTGCTCCGTCGGTCCCACTTGCCTTCTCCTCTTTTTGGGGACGAGCCGGAAGATGTTCGCATCCTCTGCTTCGTCGTTCGACAGGGGAAAGATGGCTTGACGTCGTTTGCTGGCAGCCGGACGCTTGCCAGCGGCTCTGGTCGAGGCGTTTTCTACGGTCTCGAGTACCACCCAGTGAATGTCGTCGGTCCTGGCGCTGGTATGGGTGGTTGGGCCGGTAGGTTGCGGCCATTCTACACCAGGGGGAGGCGACACGAACACTTCTGCCCGGTCACGGCCATTACACTGAGACACAAAATGAAGGAAAAGACAGTTATTTTCTTGATATAACATGACTCTACAGTTAAAAGGAGGCATCATTTACCTTTGGGGGAGGTCGAGCCAGTTTGAAGGCGTGTTCGATGACGTTCAGTGCAACATAATTTGGATCGGCCAAATTGAACAGCTCTCCAATCCTGGCCTTGATCTCCGTCTTGTCGAGCGGCTCTTTCCTGGTCCTTGTCGGATCCGCGCTCCCTTGGTATTCGAAGCCAGGATGAATCCTTTTCTGGCATGGCTGAATTCGTCGGCTAATGAAGTTGCCGACCACGCTCGGGCCATCAAGCCTTTCCCATGGGATCATCCCGAGCAGTTCGGCGATCTGTTCCAAGTTTTTGGGTTTCTCTGACCAGCTATTTTTCTTCTCTGGAATTAGCCCCATGTCGCACAGAGTGATGGTGTTCGGCTCTTCACGGATGTAGAACCATTTCTTGTACCACTCGTCCAAAGAGGTGTTCCAGGGACAGTGCAGGTATTGGGCCTTCATGCCGTCACGCAGGTTCAGGTAGACGCCTCCGGCGATCTTTGAGCCACCGCTTCCTTTTTCTGAAGACAGAACAGGTGGCGAAAGAGGTCGAAATGGGGCTGGAAGCCACCATACGCCTCGCAGAGATGGATGAAGGTAGAGACGAGAAGAATCGAGTTGGGATGCAGATTGCAAATCCCAATCTCGTAGTACAAGCAGAGACCTTGAAGGAAAGGGTGTACTGGAATCCCAAAACCCTGTTTGAAGAAATCTTCGAAAACCACGATCTCACCTGGTTGTGGATCAGGGAAGCTTTCTCCTTCCGGTGCGCGCCATCCAGCGAGGGCTTTGTTGTGGAGCACTCCCATGGCGACAAGGTCTTCGATGGTTTGCTCGTTGCTTCGAGACTTCCACCACTCCTTCGCCATGATTTCGCTTTTCTTCTGGGCGTTTTTTCTCGCCATTACGCGAAGTTTTCTAGGGGGTGGATGCGATGGCAAGGGGATTTTGGCACTGTTTATCGGAGGAATAGGGTTTGGCAAGAGGAAGACGAAGACGAAGGTGGCGGCGGCGAATGACGATGGGGAACGATGACAGTAAATTGCCAGATCTATATTATAAATAACAAAGAGTACCGTCGTTTCGCCTGCCCGAGTTTCTTGGGAGACGTGCGCACGCGCGACGGACAGATTTTTCACACCACCTCGAGATCTACGCCAATAAATGCGCTCCTTCGTTAATAGTGTACGCGCCTTTTCGTTGATGGTATAAGAGGGCTCACACTGACACACCTCAATACAGGTGTCAACCGACTGTTTGCCAGCAAAAAAAGGAAGACAGAATGATGTACTATACCAATTTGCTTTTTGACCAGGCGTGTTAGATTGGACTTGGCAGAGAAAAGAGAAAAATAAGTATACCGAATAATAGTACAAGTAGTGCAAGTGATCATGGACTGTCCTGACCACTACTGTGTTCAGGAACTGCCCCGACCACTACTGTGCTTGGACATTGCCCAGACCACTTTTCGTGCCTGAGGACTGCCCTGATCACTGCTTGAATAATGGTTCTCCTTGGCTACATGTGATTTGTACTCACATACAGTTAAGAGACATTTCTTTAGACCTTGCTACGGGGCTCATACTTTGCCTTCCAGCAAGCTCGGGGACTACGTCGGTACGATGCACCTGCCGGTGCATCATGTGTTGCCTGTACGGCAATTTGGTTTTCAACTAAACCATGAATTCTTAATAGACCTTGGCACCGCGTGTCTACATCACTTTCTGACCATGGCTCGGGGACTTCGTCGCTCGCTCCTCAACCTACGCTCGGGGACTGCCTCGATCACTCTCCGACCACGGCTCGGGGACTTCATCGATCACTCTCCGACCACGGCTCGGGGATTTTGCGTCTCAACTACATGCGACTGGCGACTCGCATACAGTTGGGATATTCTTTCTCGTTTAGACCTTGCTACAAGGCTCATACCTCGCCTTCCAGCAAGCTCAGGGACTACATTGGTACGATGCACCTGCCGGTGCATCTCGTATTGCCTGTACGACGGTTGGATTCTCAACTTAACTGGGAATTCTTTTTTAGAGCCTGGCACCATGTGCCTACATCACCTAATACCAGGCTCGGGGACTAAGTGGGCACACTTCACCTTGCGGTGAATGTGTTTGTTTTTTGACCCCTACGTTTCTGATGATCAAGGACGTCATGCTTCACGACCACTTACATTTCTTTTCAGAAATACAAGTGGGCACACTTAACGGGACAAAAATCTTTTTCTTTTTTCTTAAGAGCACCATACATTCTTTGGACAACCTACTTCTCCGGTGATGACAGTGGTCGGAGGTGTTAAGGATTCAAGCTTCGCTTGTCGGAGAAGGTTAAAATGGTGTGTCGCAGCATAATACATGATGCTCGAGGACTAGCTGTGGGGGTATTAACCCCTATACCCCTACGGCTAAGCTTGGGCTGGCCTGGATCGATGGTTTCAGTCCACCCAAAAGGCGACGTGCGGCCCAGTTAACCTGATCGAAGTCCCGCACAAGGAATCAAGACGGATTTGGCGACCAAGCAGGATCCTGGTCGGTTAGAATAGGAATCCTTATCCGGCCACATATGGCAATTGTAACTGACTAGGATTAGTTTCCAGATCTGTAACCCTGCCCCCAGACTATATAAGGCGGGCAGGGGACCCCTCTAAAAAATATCTCTCATTGACATACCACAATACAAATCAGACGCAGGACGTAGGTATTACGCCTTCTTGGCGGCCGAACCTGGATAAAACTTCATGTCTGTCTTGCGTCACCATCTTGTTTGGAGCTTGTGCATCTGTTTGCCGATAATCTACTACCTTAGGCATACCCCTAGGTAGACTGCCGACCATATTTCGTCGACAGGTAGCTAAGGCCACCATAGAGGAACAGATAAGGGGCTCAATCCCTGAATGTGCTACTGCCACAGAATATCTTGATAAAATCAAGAGTCAGTTTACTGGGTCTACCAAGGCCATAGCAAGTTCACTGATAAAGAAGCTTGTGAATGAAAAATATACTGGTGGTAGCATCAGAGAGCACATTTTGAAGATGAACACCACGACATCTAAGCTAAAAGAGATGAATTTGAAGGAAGATGATTTCCTGATTCATTTGATTTTTGCTTCCCTGCCAAAAGAATATGATACTTTCATTGTGAACTATAATATGCAGCCTGAAAGATGGGGCATAGAAAGACTTATCTCAATGTGTGCTCAAGAAGAGGAGAGGATAAAATCCTCACAGAGTGAGTCCGCCCATTTTGTGAAGAATAATAAAAGAAAGAACTTTAATAGCAAGAATTCTAAACCACAGGGAAAACCCAAGTGGGACAAGGCCTCTTCCTCAAACTCATAGGGAAAGAAACCCCAGGAACCTGAAAATCAGCAGAGCAACTCCTATGGTGGAGCTGAAAAGGACCAATGCAAGCACTGCTTCAAGAAGGGACACTACAAGAGAGACTGTCCTGACTTCCTGAAATCTCTACTGAAAAGATGTGATGAATTTATTACATTTGTAGATGAATCCCTGTATTTATGTTATGCTAAATCCACTTGGTGGGTTGATTCAGGAGCAACTACTCATGTTGCAAATTCTTTACAGGGGTTAAGTGGGACGAGAACCTTGCAAAGAGGAGAAAGAACGATTAAAGTTGCAAATGAAGTACAAGCCGATGTTGAAGCGATTGGAGATTTATCTTTAGAATTGAACAATGGCTTTGTACTTAAACTTAAAGAAGTACTTTATGTTCCTTCTTTGCGTAGAAATTTGATAAGTGTTTCAAAACTTGATGATGACAGAATTGATTGCCATTTTGGTGATGGCAAATGTAAGATACTCGTTAACAATAAATGTGTTGGTCTTGCCTTCCGACAAGACAAGCTTTATTTGTTATCTCTTGATGAAAATGCGAACAATGTATGCGATGAGAATATGAATGATTCCCCATCTATGAATGTAACTAAGAAGCGAAAGCGAATTGATGATGCCTCTTCGAAATTATGGCACTGTCGTTTGGGCCATATTTCGAGGGGGAGAATGGAACGGCTGATTAAAGAATCAATTCTTCCGCACTTAGAATTTTTAGATTTAGAACAATGCGTTGATTGCATCAAAGGAAAGTATGTCAAGAAAATTAAGAAAAATGCCAAACGAAGCACAGGAACTTTAGAAATAATCCACACTGATATATGTGGTCCATTTCCTGTGAAAAGCGTGGATGGTTATGATTCGTTTATAACATTCACAGACGACTACTCTCGTTATGGCTATATTTATCCAATTAAAGAAAGATCGGAAGCATTGGATAAATTCAAAATATTTAAAGCTGAGGTTGAAAATCAGCATGATAAGAAAATAAAGATAGTACGATCAGACCGAGGTGGAGAGTACTATGGACGACATACCCCATATGGCCAAATTCCTGGACCGTTTGCAAAGTTTCTACAGGAAAATGGCATAGTCGCTCAGTACTCCACACCGGGGGAGCCTCAGCAGAATGGAGTGGCTGAAAGACGTAACCGTACCTTAATGGATATGGTAAGAAGCATGATAAGTTACTCCACCTTACCGATTAGTTTATGGATGGAGGCACTGAAAACCGCCATTCACATACTTAATCGAGTACCAAGCAAATCGGTGCCTAAAACACCGTATGAATTATGGACAGGAAGAGAACCCTCACTTAACCATTTGCGTGTGTGGGGCTGTCCAGCTGAGGCAAAACTGTTTAACCCAAACATAGGAAAGTTAGACTCCAAGACAGTCAGCTGCCATTTTATTGGCTATCCAGAAAGATCGAAAGGATATCGATTTTATTGTCCTGACAGACATACGAAGATTGTAGAAACAAGACATGTTGTGTTCTTGGAGGATAACATGATCAGGGGGAGCATGGTAGCACGAGAAATAAGCCTATAGGAGAAATGGGTACATGTACCCACCCCGATGGTTGAAGAACCATTCTTTACGCTACATGTTGCTGTTGAGCCGACAGTGCAGGACACTGTAGAGCCAACACCTGTTGCAAGTTCTCCCGTGGCGACAATAAATGAACGTGAGGAACCTGTCCTTGAGGAGGCTGTCCTTGAGGACCCCATAGAACCAAACGTCGCACATGAGGAAGAACAACAACAGCCCAATGTGGAACAAGTGCCAGAGGCCCCTAGAAAGTCTCAAAGAACAAGAAGGTCAGCGATTTCTAATGACTATGAAGTTTATGAAACAGAAGAATTTCAGATGGGGGATGATCCCACCTCATTTGAAGAAGTCATGAGAAGCGACCACTCATCAAAGTGGCTTAAGACCATGGAAGATGAAATGAAATCAATGAGTACCAACAAAGTTTGGGACTTGGAAATTATTCTTAAGGGAGCCAAAACAGTAGGTTGTAAATGGATCTACAAAACAAAATATGACTCCCAAGGGAATATAGAAAGATTTAAAGCGCGACTTGTGGCGAAAGGCTTTACGCAAAGAGAAGGGATTGATTACAATGAGACGTTTTCTCCAGTCTCATGTAAAGATTCCTTCAGAATTATAATGGCACTTGTGGCCCACTATGATTTAGAGTTACATCAAATGGATGTAAGAACGGCATTCCTTAACGGGGATTTGGAAGAAAATATTTATATGGCACAACCGAAAGGTTTTGTTGTAAAAGAAAAAGAAAATATGGGATGCCGCCTAAAGAAATCAATATACAGATTGAAGCAAGCCTCAAGACAGTGGTATTTGAAATTTGATAGAACGATAAAAGGTTTTGGGTTTAAGGAAAATGTTGAGGACAATTGCGTTTACGCAAAATTCAAGAATGGAAAGTATATATTCCTAATCTTGTATGTGGATGATATCCTGCTTGCTAGCAGTGATGTCAGTCTACTAATGGAGACGAAGAAATTCCTGTCCTCAAACTTTGATATGAAAGATCTCGGTGAGGCCTCGTTTGTTTTGGGAATAGAGATTCACCGAGATAGAAGAAAGGGGTACTAGGATTGTCGCAGAAGACATACATAGAAAAAGTTTTGAAGAAATTTAGTATGCATGCGTGCAGTTCTTCACCTGCTCCTATTGTCAAGGGCGATAGATTTGGGGGAACATCAATGTCCCAAGAATGAATATGAGATTAATCGAATGAAAGCGGTACCGTATGCTTCAGCAGTTGGAAGTTTACAATATGCTCAAGTGTGTACACGCCCTGACTTGGCTTTTGTTACCGGGTTACTTGGCAGATATCAAAAGTATCCAGAAATAGAACATTGGAAATTGGTGAAGAAAGTCATGCGTTATTTGCAGGATACGAAAGGCCTCATGCTAACGTATAGAAGATCTGATTCCCTACAGATAGAGGGATATTCAGATTCCGATTATGCGGGAGAAGAAAGAAAATCCACGTCAGGATATATATTTACTCTCGCAGGAGGGGCTATATCGTGGAAAAGCTCCAAACAAACCGTAACTACATCCTCGACAATGTATGCCAAGTTTGTAGCATGCTATGAGGCAACGGGACAGGTGAATTGGCTAAAGAAATTCATACCCGGATTGAAAGTGATTGATGATATAAATGAACCGATGAGGTTGTATTGTGATAACAACCCAACGGTACAATATGCTTACAACAATAGGTCAAGTGGTGCTGCCAAACACATTGACATAAAGTACTATGTTGTAAAAGATAAAGTTCGGGATCATATTATAAATCTTGAGCATATAAGTACAGAGAAAATGCTCGCGGATCCGCTCACAAAGGGCTTACCAGCCAACGTGTTCAGAGAACACGTAGCCGGTATGGGTTTAAGGGAAAGCCTATGATTCCCGAACATACGAAGGGCCTAGAAGAAACTTCATTCCAAACAGAGAAATGTGTTGTGGCTGTTAGTCTAACGGCACTAATTGCTGTGACGATGAAACAGTTCAATGCACTAATCTGCAATGGAATAGGATAGAAACAAGAAAAATATGAATCGAATGTTTGAGTATGAAATTAAAGAACAAAGAAAGTGATGAGAGATAAAGGGGGAGAATGTTAGAAGTGATCTCCTTCCATTAGGCCCAACGGCCTTTGGGCCTTGTTCTCGCGTCCTGATCGGGGGCGCCCAACCCAATATGGTTGGTGGGCCCCCGTCGCACAGCGCTATAAATAGGAGGTGGGGGCCGGGGCTCGAGGTACGAGGTTCACCGCAGAGCCAGTTCCCCACCGCACATCCTAACCCTAATCCCGATCTAGAGAAGGGGCGCTGCCAGCGACGGGAAGCACCACCGAACCCATGGCGCCGGCGAACGACCCCAACACCGGCGCTTCCTCCGGATCGGCTACTCCTGCTCCTACTGATGGTTTGCGATTTCCGCCGTTTCCTTTTTTCTCTCTTTCGTATTTGCAGTGGTAGTTGTTTTAGGTCTTACACATTTACTGTGAATCACTTTTGACTATTTCCTATAACGAATTCGCACCCGATCTAATGAATCCATGAACTGTGAATCGCAACAGTCTGAAGTCATATGCCTCTTGTTTTTTTTTTCAGGACTAGTACTTGTTTCTTTGAACATGCAGTTGCTGCAGATCTGAATACGGAATAGTCTTGTTGGTTCCGTGATTTCTTGTTTTTTTTCAACACGGAGGCCTCCCAGTGTGGCACGTTGTCATGCAAATGCAGAAGCTGGTAAGCGGCGCACACGGGCAGGCTTTGATCGCTGCCTTTCTCCAGGGAACTGAAAGAAAATTTGTGCGCAAAGGATCCTGGAAGGAGAATGAGGGATACGGTGGATGATTGGTTGATATTTTATCCGGACACTGTGAGACAATTTTGCGTTGGGAAGCAGAGTTTGTTGGCACATTGTCCTATGCTTTAGAAACTGATGTAGTTTTTTTTTCATTGGGACTGAACATGGTAGCATGGTAGCTTTAATTTTGTAAGCACTCCGTATGTGATAAGAGACCCACTTGTAGCATGCGCAATAAGTGCATTGGTCTGCATCATCCATGCATATAATAGTAACATAAACATATACTACTAGTAGATGGTAACGTAGTACTATTGGTAGTTTTAATTATATACTTCTTCTGTTTTTTACATGTCATATTAGATTTATCCTAAGTCAAATATTACTATCTTTAATCATCCATTTCAAAAAATTCTTATGGTTCTACAACTTATGGATCGTATATTATGAAAATGTTTTTCATATTGAATTTAAAACCATAGATCTTGTATCATGAACCTATATAATTTTTAGAAAATCGATGGTTGAAGATATAAATGTTTGACCCAGAACAGACCTACGTACGAATAAAAAACAGAGAGAGTATATAGATGAACTAACTTTTGCATCCGTCGGTGATATAGGGATTGCCCTTGTATCCCTTTGAGCAGCGACATAGGTACCCAGGCCCTTGTGTAGCGTTGACACAGTTGCTGTGAGTGCTCAGACAGGCAGAAACTGCCGTTGCGGATGCATTGCAGATTTGCAGGACCTGTTGCCGACGGCCCAGTCAAGGACCAGAGGAATGGTCCTATTTCCAACCCGCCTGCTGAAGCCCTCTACGCCAACGAGGTCTTGTCGGCTGAAGACGTCCCTAGCTTTCGAAAATGCTAATTAATCCCGGACAACTCTCAATTATACTAGTATAAAGTGAGCGAACTCACTTCATATACAACTTGAGCGAAAAAAACATATTGCTGCGAATTAATTATTAGCCTATATCTTCTATGTCACTATCTATTAGAAGATACTTCCTGTCCAAAAAGAATGTCGTTACAAGATTCGTGTTGGTCACAATTTCTTAAATTAAAGTTTGACTAAATTTATAAAGAATATTAGCAATACTTTTATCTCTAAATAAGTTAAAATTATGAAAATATATTTAACGATTCATCTAATAATACTAATTATGCATCATAAATAATAATAATAATAATAATAATAATAATAATAATAATAATAATAATAATAATAATAATAATAATAATAATAATAATAATAATAATAATAATAATAATAATAATAATAATAATAATAATAATAATGTCTTATATATATTTGGTTAAGGTTAAAAATGTTTGACTTCTCGTAAAGTGAAAATGACACTTTTGAGACGTTGGAATACAATTGAGGATAGGGTTGAAAACAAATAATTAATTCATATGTTGTTAGCCTTAGAAAATATGTGAAATCTGGAAGAAGAAAAAAGTCCTTATTAGCTCTCAGTACTATACTTACCAGCTCTTCTCGGCCACGAAGAAGTAACTAGGGCTGAACGTCCACGCTTGATTGTCCGGCAGGTAGCTGGGGCGGTCCCAATTGATCCGCATCGTATCAAGTTTGCCCGAGATGGCTGCCTGGCAGCACCCGAGTCCCGTGCACTCGGCGCGGTCCTGAGCCGCCAGATCCAGGCTCTGGCAGGTGGTGGTGCAGCCGGTGAAGTAGCCCTTCCTGCCCAGCAGCAATGCCTGCGTGCTGCACCCGATGGCCGTGAACACGTTACGCCTCGTCGAGATCAGGAACGGCGAGTGGAGGCGGAGCGACCAGGCGATCGATCTGCTGGGGGTGCTGCTGCTGGACGACGACTTGTCGTAGCAGACGAAGGAGACCGGGGACAAGACGCGCAGCTCGCCCGTCTCCACGGAGATGCTGATGACCTCGAAGTCGCCCAGGTATGGTCTCGGAGGACGACTGAAGCTAGTGCTGCAGGTGATGGTGAACGCGTTGTGCAAGGAGCAGTTGTCGCCGATGCCGAATGGGTAGGGGATCTCTACGTCGCCGGCTCGCCGCACAAGCTAGGGCAGTCCGACGACGACTGTAGTGCAGCATCTGATGACCGTGCCATCACGCCGGGGAAAGTGGCCGCGGCGGCCATCATCAGCGGCGGCGGCAGATGGAAACGACAGACTAGGACGACCAGGAGAAGACACAGCGCTCGTGGCATGGCTGCCCCTAGCTATAGGCGTTCTAATTCCACCGATGGAATTGATGTCCGTGTATATCTACATACACAATATATAGGTGCACCCCCTCGCACACTCAGGTAGCTAGTGCTTCCATATTAACAATTGAACATGTGGGTAATTATTAGAGGCATGCATGCATATTAGGGTTTTTTTTAATGATTGTCTTGATGTGACCTCTCAACGTTTTACTGACGTGGAAAGGAAAAGATGAGTCTAGATTTTTTTTTCCTTGACGGTGCCACGCACTGTGACACATAAGTATTTCATTAAGAGGAAAATAAAAGAAATTTGGGAAAAGAATGTGACCGCTAAGTCTGCCATTGATACCTGGTGTATCAAAATGGACAGAGTTAAAAAATGGCTGAAAGGGTGGGGACAAAGTATTAAAGGTCATACTAGAAAATACAAAAACATTCTTAAGGGTGAGCTAGAGATCCTGGAAAAAGAAGAAGAAGAAATAGCTCTGGATGCGAATAAGCTAAATAGGAAAACATTTATTCAATCTGAATTGTTAAGGTTGATTGAAGAGGAGGAAAGTTACTGACATAAAAGATCCAATAGCATGTGGCTACTCACGGGGATAGTAACACGGCCTTTTTTCACAGGATAGTCAATGGGAAAAAAAAAGGAAAAACACTATTTTCTCTTTGAATCATGAGGATCAAATCATTGAGGGGGATGGGGCCCTTGTAGATCATGCCACTAAATTCTACAAAGATTTATTTGGCCCTACTTCACCATCTGGTATCCTCATGGAACCTAGGTGTTGGGGCCCTTCTGAAAGGGTGGCTGAACAAGACAATGAAGAACTTGAAAAAGATTTCTCTGAAGCAAAAATTAAAAATGCTATTTTTTCTATGGGAAAAAAACACAGCTCCTGGCCCTGATCATTTCCCAGTGGAATTCTACCAACATTGTTGGGATATCATTAAAGATGATATGGTTGTCCTATTCTCTGACTTCCATAATTTGAAACTTGACATTGGCCATTTCAATTATGGGATTATTACTTTGTTACCTAAGTGTAAAGAAGCAAATAGTATCAAGCAATACAAACCTATCTGTCTGTTGAATGTTGTTTACAAAATTTTCACTAAAACCTTGATGTTGAGGCTTGATAAGGTCATGGGCAAGATCATAAATAAATGTCAATCTGGATTTCTAAAAGATAGAAATATCATGGATGGGATATTAGCTCTTCATGAGATCATGCATGACACAAGAAATAAAAAGAAAGATGGGCTAATTCTTAAATTAGATTTCGAGAAGGCTTATGATAAATTAAACTGGGACTTTATGTTCGATTGTCCCAGGCAGAGGGGTTTTGGGGATAAATGGTGTGACTGGATCAAGCTGGTGATAAGTTCTGGTACAGTTAGTGTCAATGTTAATAATACTACAGGTAGTTATTTCAAATCTGGTAGAGGGGTTCGACAAGGGGATCCCCTGTCTCCCTTTCTTTTTAATATTGTTGCTGATACTTTAGCAAAAATGATCTCTCTGGCTCAAAGCAATAAGTTGATTGAGGGGTTGGTCCCTGAGTACATCGATGATGGGGGTGGCAGTCCTTTAGTATGTTGATGATACGATTCTGTGCATCCAAGATAATAAGGAACAAGCCGCTCACCTAAAACTGCTTCTCTATTTGTATGAAAGTATGTCTGGTCTAAAAATTAACTTCGCCAAGAGCGAGGTCATCATGGTTAGCCAAGATGATGCCAAAAGTATTGAATTTTCAAACATGTTTAACTGTGCTATTGGCAAATGGCCAATCAAATACTTGGGAGTACCTGTGGCAGGCTCCAGATTACATGTTGCAGATTGGATACCTATTAGTGAAAAGCTGTTTAAAAGATTGGATGGTGGGAAAGGTAGTGTTTTGAGTCTAGGAGGCAGGCTGGTCTTGATCAACTCCTGCTTGAGTAATCTACCAGTCTATGCTATGTCCATGTTTTTGTTGCCTGTGTGAAAGGTCTTGATGGTTAGAGGGGGGTGAATAGCCTTTTAAAAAATTCTTCAAAGACAAGCTAAACAAGTTTATCAATATAATAAATAGCGAGATACGAGTTTTGCTTAGCCTACGGGGTGTTTGCAAGCCACTTAACCAATTCACAATTCTAGTATATTTGCACTCAACCGCACAAGTCAAACCGAGAAGAAAACTACAACAACTAGCAAGCTACACAAAAGAGCCACTCTAGCAAAGCTAACTAGTTAGCAAAGGTAACTAAGAAGGTAATGCAGAGTTAAGTTAGGAGAGTTTCACCGAGGTGCGAAGTATTGAGCCAACCAATACGATCAACAATGAATATCAAGACAATCGAACACCGGGATCAATCAATCACAATATGAAAGTGATGACACAAGATTTATCCTGAGGTTCACGTGCTTGTCGGCACGCTAGTCCCCGTTGTGTCCCTCTTTAGCACGTGGTTCGGTGGCTAATCGGTCACACACCAAGCCTCTCAAAAGCACCACAAGAACCTACCAAATGGGAAAAAAGGTTGCAAATGACACGAGCAATTCACTAACGTTGTCTTTGGTGCTTCGCCGAAGTAGGCACAAACCCCTCACAATCACCGGAGGTGGCTAAGAACAAACACCAACTCTTGCCAACGCCTCCAAGCTGCTCCAAGCCGTCTAGGTGGCGGCAACCACCAAGAGAAACAAGAATCCCGCAGCAAATCAACCACCAAGTGCCAACTAGATGCAATCTCACAATGCAAATGCACTTGGATCACTCAATCTCACTTCGAATAAACAAAGAAGCAAGAGAGATGAGTGGAGGGGAGTTGCTTAGCTCAAAGTGCTCACAAGTATGTTAAAGAATACAAGAGATGGAGCTTTGAGTCGGCCAACGAGTATTTATAGATGTACCCCTTCGAATATAGCCGTTAGGAACTTGAAACAGCTGCAGTCGTGCTGACCGGACGCGCCGATGACACAGCGCCTACGCTTGCGAACCACCGACCGGACGCGTTCCACGCAACGACCGGACACGCGAAGCTCCACCAGACGCGCTGGTCCCGTAACGGGCCGGACGCGCTGGTCAAGCCTGAGCAGCGCACAACGAAACAGCGACCGGACGCGCTGCAGAACTGACCGGACGCCACAGTGCCAGCGTCCGGTTGGAGTCCAGTAAGCTCCCAGATCGATCGGACGCGCCACCGCGTCCGATTAGAAAATTGAAACACGCGCAGACGCTGAACACTGACCGGACGCGTCCGGTCAAATAGAGACCGCGTCCGGTCCAGTGTCCGGTCACTATTGTAACCTCCGTTCGCCTCTGTTTCTTCTCCGACTTCTGGTGTAGTGGAAAATAGTCGTTTCAACTCCTCGAAAATGCCTAAATCCCGCCTCGCAAGCTCGGCGGGAGGGAGAGAGGACCCCAAACCCTCTCTACCGCTCAAACTCCACCGTCTTCGCAAATGTGCTAACATCACCAAGTGTACATCATGTGCGAGTGTGTTAGCATTTTCACAATTCATTTTTCGAGGCGTTATTAGTTCTATCCAAATGCATATGATTATGAAATGCACACCTAGAGGCACTTAGGAGTTCAATAGCCGTGTCATTCCTCTCTTTATAGTACAGCTATCTATCCTATAATGTAACCACACCCACTAGGTGTCTTGGTTACTAAAACACAACCCTTAAGCATATACCTTTGCCTTGATCACGAAGGGTTGCGTCCAAATCCAAGTGTGGACATCATGATCATCATGTCCATCTTATCACCAACCTTGGAATGTACTAACCCTCATATGCTATATACAACTTAGGCATAGGATTAGTACTTAGGCATTGTCACTAATTACCAACACCAAACATAGAGCTTTCACTGTATCAGTCATTAACAAGATGGACACTGCCAAGAAAAATTTTTTTGGCAAGGGGGTAAGGCTGGATAACGAGCCGAGCTGGCTCGGCTCGGCTTGGCTCGGCTCGTTCTGGCTCGTTAGGATAACGAGCTAGCTTGGTTCGGCTCGTTATCTTAACGAGCCAGAAAGCCAGCTCGGCTCGGCTCGTTATGAGCTCGAGCTGGCTCGTTAGGCTCGCGAGCCAGGTATAAAAAATACACAAAATATAATATTTGTATTTATCTAAAGCTTAAAAATATTAATAATATAAAAATAATATATTCAATAACCTTAAATCGAATAAAATATTCATATGAGCTAACATATCATCCATTTGTGAAGTGCAAGACATGAAGTAATACAAAACTAATATAAGTTATGATGACTTTTCCCTAAAACTATGGCTCGTTTGGCTCGCGAGCGGCTCACAAGCCAGCTCGAGTTGGCTCGTTATAGCTAACGAGCTAAAATCCTGGCTCGGCTCGGCTCGATATCATAACGAGCCGAGCCGAGCTGAGCCGAGCTAGCCACGAGCCGAGCGAGCTAACGAGCTTCGAGTTTTTCGTCCAGCCTTACAAGGGGGTAACATGAAGAAAAAATACCATCTAATCAAATGGGTCAAGATTATCAAACCCAAAAGTAACGGAGGGCTCGGGGTCAAGGATTTGAGGAGAATGAATATAAGCCTACTTTGTAAGTGGTTGTGAAAAGTGGAAAATGGAGAAGGAATCTGGCAAGATATCATTACGAAAAAATATTTAGCAAAAGGACCCATTGCTTTGTTGACTAAAAGTCCCAAATATTTCCCTGTGTGGAATGACATTTTGAAAGTAAAACATGTGTATTGGAAGGGTAGGGCTATGATCGTGGGCAATGGTAAATCTACCAGTTTTTGGCATGATAGGTGGTGTGATCTTGTCTCCTTAGCAGACAAGTTTTCTAGGTTGTACGAAATTAATAAGGAGCAAAAATGCACAGTTGAATACATGAAACTGAAAAATTGGCGTCCTTCTTTCAGGAGATGGCTTCATGAAGATTTACAGTGCCAACTTAGAAGACCACATGACATTGTTTATCGGTATGGTATTAATTCTGTGAATGACAGAGCTGTTTGGGAATGGAAAAAATCTGGCATATTCACGGTGAAATCCATATATAAGCATCTATGTAGTCAGGATTTTGGTCCCAATTTTAAGATGATTTGGAAAGCCAAAATTCCCCTGAAAATAAAGATTTTTATGTGGCTTCCCATAATGTTATCCTTACCAAGGACAACTTAGTTAAACGTAAATGGAAAGGGTCCAATTCATGTGTTGTTTGTAATGAAAATGAGAGTAGTTAACATCTGTTTTTTGATTGCCCCACTGCTAAGTATGTGTGGAGCTTGATTGCATACTCGCTGGGTGTGGATTGCAGACCTGACAGTTGGAACCAATACTGGATTTGGGTTTAGAGGGCCCTTCCTCAGGCCCCCAAGTTTCATTCAGTAGGATTGGCAGCAGTGTGTTGGGCCATCTGGCGCATAAGAAACAATGTTTGTTTTGAGAAAAAAAGAATTAAATCTCCTACCAAGATTGTTTGTGTGATGTGTTCCTTTCTGATATATTGGGCAAGATTGCTCAATGAAGACCTTAAAGGGCAGATGATTCAGGGAGCAAAAGCAATGAAGACGGCGGCCCTCTTCTTCCATTCTCACTGAAGACGTGCTCACATGAGGAGCATCAATTGGTGCCGTTCGTTGGGTGAAGATTGCGTGCTGGCTTCTCTTTTTGACCTTTTTGGGCTTGGAGCCCTGTAATATGCCACTCTAGTTACGTCGGTAGGGTGTGAGAGATGATCTCTTCTGGGTGATCATAGATGTCCTGTTTTCATGCATATGCTCCCTCTGTGAGCCATATGCATGAATGGTTATCTGAACTCGTACTCGATGTTATCTTGTTTGGCGTTGCTGAACCTTGTAATTTCGTTGCCTCGGTAATGAAATGCGGTTTTTACCATTGTGGAAAAAAAAGGTAAGCTAAATTAATATTACAAGATGGATTTGCGACTCATGAAGAAGCTCCTACGCAGCTTGGTATTCATCTACTGGCACCTGAAAGATCTCGCAGTCCGCCATCATCACAGCCCTAATGGCCTTTCTCTTGGATGCCGACACAGGAGCTTCAAAAGTCTGTTTTGGTAACTGGCGAAGGCCTCATTGTCCGACTCTTGCCCAGTGTGTTGGCCAATCCCCACCGTAACTTTCAACATAAGGGCTATGTGCAATTTTATGTTTTTAGTTCCAACCCAAAAAAGATAATCTTTCACTCCATGTAGTCCAGTCAACGTCAATGCAAGCGACAACCTTTCTGATCAGCTTACTGTGAGATGCATGAATGCTCATCATTATTGAGACTGCCCGGCCGGATTCTAAATATGTTCCCGTGAGCTCACTTTCAGACATGGACCTGAATGTCTAGTCCTTTCTTTTTATAAAGGAAAATTTTTGTCAAGTCACAATCATTACATCAAGTTGCTGGTACAGTAATCTTGGACTCAATTTCTGTCTCTGCATAAAAAAAGCACACAGCCTGGATAAAATAAAGAGAAGATTAGCACTCTAATTATCTAATGACTATTAATCCTAAGACTAATCGCCGCTCATATGTTTGGGAAAAAAATGTGACTATTTACGCCAATTGTTGGGATGCCGCTGCAATCGGTTGTGACCGCTGGATGTCTCTAGTCTAGCGAGTAGATTCCTTTCGACTCCGAAATATCTCCACTGGCCGATCACTATTTGATTTTTTTTCCTAGATCGAACAACTATGCAATTTTAGGGGAATAACACAGAACACATCACCAAACAACTTTAGTTGACAATAAATAAACATATATGAGCACGTACGTACAACACCAAACAATATATGTTGAAGAAAAAATTTTCAAATTCACAGCAGTTTTCAGGTAAAGTTAGTGTGGAATACTACTAGCTACATTAAATTACTGGCGTTCATATAGTAGAGCGTACGCATTGGCTATTCCCCAAAATACTAACTTTAGTTTGAATCGAGATGTTTATATGTGTGGAAGATTAGATGGAGGGTTTATGTTGATCTAGCTATCTCATGTAATTTAATGTTTTAAAGAAAATAATGGTGAATTAGAATCATGTAAGATGATATAGCTTTGGTCTGAAGGGAAGACTATTCTTCATAATTCAAATTCAGTTAAATAGATGCCATGTGCATTGGCCAAGTTGGGTGTATATCTGTTCAAAACACACATGTTGATGCAAAGCCACCTTAACTGTTGGCTATACCTCGATCCTATACAATATACACCCATGGTATGAGATGGGAGGATATAATGGACAACGAATAAGTGGGTCAGCGGCAGCTTCTTCCCCTAGTGGACCGTACGTGGAATGTAGTAGTAGGAGTAATTAAGATCGTCATGCATACGAATACCATATATAGCAATACATATCCAAAGCAGGCAACAAAGAGACCATGCCTCAGAGCAACTAGGCAATTTTTCACTGACAAAAAGAAAAGCCCTTCAAACTCCGTTGATGACTTCAAGCACATAAACTAGGACATGTTGGGTAAGGCGGCCCACTGTCCACTGATGCGCCCAACTGTTACGTATGGACATTTCCTGGGGGGTTTCTAATACAGTAAATTCTAATTACCTGTTGCCTTTTATTTGGCTGGCTGCTATATACAATATCAACCGTAGTACTACGGTGCCTCAACTTGCATATAATTTAAACCGTAGTACTAGCAGGCTAGCCTCCAAGCGAGCATATTAACCCCTAGAATTGGCAGTTGTCCCCCGCACGTTCAGCCGGCCACGTCGCCCCAAATTTTCTGGTTGGTCCACCTCGGCGACGCGTCACTGTTCCTTCGCGTCATTGGTCCATGTCGGCACGGTCGGGTTCGTGGCCACCACCAAATATATACCAGCCGCTTCCGGCTCTCCTTCCCGAGCCTTCCATCCAGGAAAAAATACGCCTCATCCCTTTCCGTCCTCGCCCGCTCCTCCGCGCCGCCGCCGCTGGTGCCCCCGCCCCCGACCCCGCGCTCGCCCGCGCCTCCCCCTTCTGCGCTGCGTGCGGCCGGCCCGAGGCGCCGCGCCGGCGCCTCCGCCGCTCCCTCCCCCACCCCCTCCTGCTCTTCCTCTCTCTCCCGACGGCTACGGCGGCGTGTGCTCCGAGGAAACCCTAGGTGCCTCTCCTCATCTCTTCCCCTCTCTCTCCCTCTCCCTCAGGCACAGACCCAGCCCCAGCACGAGCGGCGCGCTGCCACGGCCTCTCTCTCCCTCTCCCGATGCGCGCGGCACCGACCGGGCCCCTGCGGTGGCGGCGCATCGGCGTGGTCGGGCCCCGGTGGTGGGCGCAGCCGCGGTGCCGGCGGCCGCTATCCCCTCCCCCAGCCATCTCTCTCTGGATGTGGTCGCGCAGCGTGGGTTGCCCCGGCAGTGCCTCTACTGGCATAGGGCAGACGCGCTGCCTGCAAGCCGTCCTCGTCTCCTCCGTCGGGGTCCCGGCCATGGCAGCAGGGCACAGGCATGGTCTCAAGGTCGCTCCTCCTCATCTTCCCCCCCCCCTCTCCCACTATGCCCGTGCATGGTGGCCGCACCCGGTGCAGGTGGCCCTGGACAGTAAAGATCAGTCGCTGGTGCTCCCGTTTCCTCTTATTTTGTGATTTTGCTTTCCTCTGTCTGATTTCTCCCTACGTTGACTACGAATCATGTTATATTGTTTCACCTATAATGCCTGCAGCTGCAATGTTTGCCTTCTCTGTGTTGATCTCTATGAGGACGGCATCAGTTCTCAGTTCCCACCTCACTATCGTTGTTACAGAGGCCCTGTAATCTCTCCGGTTAGCTCCATAGGAGTGCGTGGGTCTGCCATCTTCAGCCTGTGATGAAGATTCCACGCCCATTGCTGATCAATAGGATCTGATGTTCATCAGCTTGTGAGGTACTAGGCATGACCTGCTACTTATATTATGCAATTTCTGAGAGTAACCCAGTTTTCAGCGTGCCTTGAAGCTCCAGGTTGATGAACAAATGATGGTTGGTATGTTTCTGAGGCCTCTAAAAAATTATGTCTTCATTCTATACATCCATTTGTATGTGCCCCCAACTTGAGTTGTTGCAAATGATGGTATTCTCAGTACGGTGTCAGTTCTTTTACGTATATGAAGCTACTCTTGTTTGCTATATTATCCCCTTTTCTTATTGTAGTGAATTCTTATATAGTTTTGGAATATAGGATGGTGATCTTCAAAGGAAAATATTTAGTATCTACACATTTTTATGCTATTCTGAAGATGTGGCTGGTTGCAGAGAGTCAATAGTTTTGCAGCTTCCTAGGCAAGGCCGCCCTTTTCTTCCCTGCCATTTCTTTCTTTTACTTTTTCTTCAAGAACAACAGGAGGGCAATGCATAAAAAAAAAAGGTAGAACGACCACTCTTGGTAAGGAAAAACTCTTGCAGTGTAAATGTTTTTGTTTAGTTTCTCTAAGTTCTACTGTGTACTCTGATTGACACATTCTATATGTACAATTATTCAATAATAGCTGTTTACAAGGTCCATTTGTCCTTTTCAATACAGAATGTTTGTTTAAGATACTAAAAAGGGCATCCTACCTTATTGACTTATCTGAAAACCATTGTTGCCTTCTTTGCCAAATTAATTGTTCTTCTTTGAGTGATATGACAGAAATAGTATGCTACATGCTTCCACCAGTTCTTTTGATTTCCTTCCGCTTTATTATTGTGCTTCCTCCTATGATTGCGTGTGCCGGATGCCTGTTATTTGAGATCCTAGGAACTTAATTGCTCCAGTGATCAGCTTCACAGATTTTTGGGCTCTTATTATCTTTTTAGCTTTTCGCTTATTCATATAGTGTAGGATTAAATTCATCTGGCAAACGGGAAAAGAAGCGAGAAGTTATAACCCTATATCACAGAACAGCTCTTCGTATATGATAGAATGGATTATGATTTGTGGATGTTAACTTCTCTTAGATATTACCCCTTTTTAGGTAATACCTATATAGCGTGCTTTGGTATTTATTTAGATGCTCCTTGTGGATAATAGCTAGGTTTGTTATGTACGTGGTATTGTTTGTCAATACAATTCTCTGTATTCCAGTAGTATGTGGGGTTTGTTTCACCTTTTCTTTTGTCGGTTTTTTCGTGTCTGCAATAATTTTTAAACTATTTCTCGCTTTTACTTTTTCGTTCCACCAGAGTTATCCAATGTACATAATACACTGAACCTGCAGTTTGCAGCTGCTGAACAAAGCAGATATTTATACATGTTTTCCAATGTTTACCTTTTTTCCCCTGTGCTCTATGCAGGTCTCAAACATCTGGAATTCAGGTTTGGATGGGTCATCTGCACCTGAATCCTCCAAGAATTGGTTAGTGCCCTTCCTGTTTCTAAACTGTGACTGAGTTCAGCTTTTCCTCATCAGAGTCCTGTAATGCTAAATTTCTGAACTTTCACTGTTACAGTCAGTGGGTGGTATTTCGCAGTGTCTCAGCCATTGCTTTCCCTTGTTCCAAGTCTTCTTCTATTGGTACTCATGTTGCCTCCACCAAAGGTTAGACAGTGCTGCACGTACCTTAGCGTTCCACCCCACTTTGACCTATTTAATTTAGTTCTCTGTAATGGTTTCTTTGCAGCAGGCCGTGGCTGAGTACAAGAATAAAAGAAGGTTAATCCTCTGCACCCAGGAAAAACACTCTTTGTAACAAAGAAAGGAGAATGCTAGAGAGAATTAAATACACGGTATAGAACCATCCCAGTAGGTGAACCTACGTGTGTCATCCTTCAAAAATATGTTTGCCATTTTTAATGAATGGCTGGTACATACATTGATTTTTCATGGAACAATCTGTATGCAACAATTTTTTGGATAGTCATTCTTTTGTTTGTTTTGGATCTCAACAGCTCTCATGATATTATTATGCTTTTGGTTACTTCAATGACTTCTGTAGTTAATCTAGGAGTATGGTCATAACAACTATCTTAAGAACAGATGGTTCAACCAGCCTGTCAACCTCCATTTATGGAAGTAATGAAAATCACACATATTTACCTCTCAGAGTTGAAATATCTTTTCCTGAACCACTGAACCTTACACTGCCCACTTATGAGGTTACTGTGAAAATATCTTTACATTTCTTTAGAATAAACTAAGGTCAGGCCCAAACACCCACACAGTGAGAAATTGACAGCTCAACTCTTCTTCAGTGCTTAGTATTTTGTCATGCTTGGGCAGAGGGTCAAAATGGAGTTCCAGTACCGCTCTTGTCGTTGTTCTGTATATCTAATAACATTTACACTTGCATTTGTTCTTGAAAATTAAGCTAATTTATGTGATTTTACATGGTGGTATGTCCTCGTGCTTGGGCAGATGGCCAAAATGGAGTTCCAGCAGTAGCACTTTTGTCATTGTTCTGTATATCTAATAACATTTACACCTGAATTGGTTCTTGGAAATTAAGGTAGTTTATGTGATTTTACATGGTGGTGTCTCCGTTGTTGATGTTTCATGATATATTTTAATATCGATATCAACGGATCAATTTCTGTAGTGTCAAAGATCTTCAACGTACATGTTATTAGCTGAGTGTCATCAAATTGCGAGAACTAAGGTGGGTATGGTATCGCCCTGAACGCCGAAAAGGAAGAGACACAACATGGTGTGGGCATGATTTTGAACAATAAAAGTATTTAACAGGTAACTTTACTCACATATTTAAAACTCTTTCGATGTTTTTCCCAGCCATTTGGCTCTGTGGAAACGAGTATCTTATTAGTTGTGCACCCATGCTAATAATCGTAGTGACCTTCGTCTACTTTTAAATTCCTTTTCCTTTGATCGACCGGTGATTGCCCAAATACGAAAATCATTAACAACTATTTCAAATAGTTTCCGTGATGCGGCAACAATTCGGCATTGTGCATAGACTTATTTTCATAAATATAATATTAAAACGAAACGTCGTATGCATAGCAGACACAGAAAAATACAATTGTCTGGCTGGCATCGTGCCTACTAAAATAACCAAGTCTTTACCAATATTAAATGCTATAGTCAGGTCAAAATTACCTGTTCATTCGATAGTTATTTTCCATGGAGTTCAATGTATTTCCCCTCTTCTCATATGATACATACATGTATTGATTAGTGTGCTCTAGGGGTCCAATGTATTTCGTCTCTTCTCGTATGATACACCATAGATGCATGTAATCATTAACACGCTTTGTAATTCAAGTAGTTTTGAATCCTGGTACCTGCTTAACTGTGAATGTTTTCATTTTGATTTTAGTCACTACTTTGGAAACATCTATTCTAATCAATCTCCCTTTTTTTACCCTGCATATCTGCAGAATGAGAAGATAGATGTCGTGAGCACGTTGGGAACTGGTATGAATTTTCCATTTTTTCCCTTTACAAATCAACTGATATGTCAAGGGGAAAAAACTACTATCATCGTCATCATTGTTCCACCCCACATCGCCCTGATCCTCCTGCAAGCAGCATCCCATGGCGGCCCTCACGGTGAGGAGCAGCCGTGACGCGCTGTGGCTACGACATGTCTACAGACCCAGTAATCCACTGCTACTACAGGCCTTTGCTTATACATTTTTCTTTGATCTTTGTGTTTACCTCCCTGTGTCATGTTCTAAAAAAGCATTTGTGTATGTTATGGATCATGTTTACTATCTATATAATATATATACCTAGATATATATTTGGCAATTGCTTTTAATTACCTCCTAATGTGATCTTAATGTACGACACCCATACTGTTTAGCCGTACGCGCGCAGGGCGCGCGCTTTCTACTAGTACAATATCAAACAAATTGAGGCACCGATCACCCATTCAAGCCAGCAAGTAAAGCCTGCAATTCGTTGGTCGTCATGCCAGGCTGCAGGGCGGATACGCCGTACGTACCCATTCAGCATTATTGCTAGCCGGACCAGTTTGTGGCGAGTCATTGGGCTGGTTTAGTTGGTGAAAAAGTTTGGGTTTGGTTATTGTAGCATTTTTTGCTTTATTTGGTAATTTGTGTCCAATTATAAACTAATTAGGCTCAAAAAATTTGTCTCATGATTTACAACTAAACTGTGTAATTAGTTTTTTCTTTCGCTTATATTTAGCACTCCATGCATATGCCGTAAGATTCGATGTGACAGATTCTGTAGCACTTTTTGGGTTTACTTTTTGAAAACTAAATAGGCTCATTATTGCTAAGTTGCTACATTCTTGGGTCTTCCCTTGCCGAAGAGTCACCGTACTAGAGTATCTTCACCAGATCCCTGTCCTCTTTCCTTAAAATATGAGTAAATAAGAGCCAGTTTGAATGCACTTATATCCACCCCAATCCATTTCAACGTATATGGATTGAGGTGAATACGAGCGCATCCAAACGAGCCCTAAGAGATTAGAAAAACCGGATTGCCATGTACTCCCTCCGTCTCTAAATATCTATCATTTACGCTTTCTGAGAAACAACTTTGATAAAATATATATTAAAAAATATTAATATTTATGGTACATAATTAGTATCATTAGAAAAATATTTGAATATAGTTTTTTAATAAATTTATTTAAAGATACAAATGTTGTATGCATTTTCTACGAATCGAATCAAATTTGTGGCACGTACACCAACAGCGACAGATATTCTGGGACGGAGGGAGTACAGAGGACATGTGCTCTGGCAGATTGACAGAACATCATCATCCTCTTTATACATGAACTCCACCTGTAAGTGCTACATAGGTCATGTTTAGTTCCTTCAAAGTTCTAAAAATTTTATAAGATTTTCCATCACATTAAATTTTTAGACGCATGCATGAAGCATTAAATATAGATAAAAAAATAACTAATTACACAGTTTGGTTGTAAATCACAAGACGAATCTTTCGAACCTAATTAGCCCATGATTAGACACTAATTGTCAAATACAAACGAAAGAATTATTGTGCTTCCAAAAATTTTATAGGTGCAACTAAACACAGCTAGTTTCTCCCTTTCTCTGTTCTTTGTCTATCATTTCGAAGTGGAGCAGGAGCGTGCGCAGCAGCCCGGCACGGCGGCACAGCTGCAGCGCGAGGGCCAGTCCGACCGCCCGGCGCGGCGGTGGTGAGTGGTGACTCAATGACGGTGTTGACGAGGTTATCTCGGATCCTCTCTTCTGAGGGGGGGAAAAAAGAACATGACAACACAGCATCCAGCATTAGACAAACTGGAATGGTTCTCCCAGCAACGGAAAGCCCTAACCCGATTTTTGTTCCCTAGGGTGTTCATGTGCACAAGCTAACTATTATTATGTCTTGTTATATTATTGAATTACTAGATCACACCATAGAATTGGCTTACATTGTTTTCTGAAACCACTACACAATTACAATCAGCTTAATCATAGTTGCCCCTCAAACAAATGCTGGAAACAAATACGGTTTTCAAGTTGTACGTTTTTTTAATTTAAAAGTACGCAACATCACTTCCGCTGCGACCATCTTGACGTGCTATACGATAACTAGTTTAATTTAAATTTAAATTTTGCAAGCATTTAGAGATCATCTTTGCATTGATATAAACTAGACATTAGTACCTCGGTTCAGATTGAAGTATATTCATTAGTCCACTTTGTCATCTAGGATTCTCTTGCACTAGTCATGCGATCAAAACGGGATAGCTATTGCAGTACTGCCATAAAAATGCATAGAGAAAAATGAAAAACAAAATAACCACAGGTTCATAATGCTGATTTACATTGCACAATTATTAAGAAAAGCCTATCAATTTAAATCAAAACAATCAAGAAAACGAAACCAATTTCAGGCCACAGATTTTTGCCACTACCATACCAGCCATGTCTATTTTGCACGGCAAATCCGTGGTAACAAAGTCACTCAGACGCTGGGCACTAGTACACCTAGCAGATTTTTTTAATTGCTTTCCCTGGGTCCGAACAAAACTATACCCATCACTTGATACCATTTCAAGACGAAATGCCTGGGCAAAGATATATACTCCCTCAATGTTGGTAAAAGAAGTCATTTTGGACAAAGTTCGGGTCAAACATTGAAAATATAAATCATGAATAACTTTTAAGTTGTTGAGTTTAGAAATGTGAAAACAATATGAATAGATTTGTCTTCAAATATACTTTCATAAAAGTATACATATATCACTTTTGAATAAATATTTTTATATAACAATGAAGTCAAAGTTATGCTTTGGAGACCGTGTCATTGTCTAAAACGACTTCTTTTACCAACAACATGGAGGGAGTACTGTACAAAAGGCGAAATGACAAAACTCGCACCATGTCAGGCTTCATCAGCGCAGCGCTACAAAGAATTTAACTAGAAATAACATATATCTATGGGTGCCAACAAACTTGAAGCAGAATAAGGTGTGCTTGCTGCACATTTGGTTGGTTCCATAACCAATCTGGGTGGCCCGTCGTGTAGGGTGGCATCAAAAACCATTGCCACTCATATTGGGGTTGAAAGGGGGCTGCTCGCCAGAATGGTTTGACCTCCTTGACCTTGACTGCTTCGGGGTTGAATATGGTGAGCTTCCATCATTGAATCCGTGGAGGGATGAAGAAAGCCCATGGGCCCTTGGTAGACCAATCGCATCAGAATCGAGGGAGGAGTATCCACCCCTCTCTACTGCCTCTGCGTCAAGTGGTATCTCGTCCAAAGTCTGCATGGTGCAGAAGAAACGTGAGGTGAAAAGCTAGTGTTGGTGGAGATCAAGTGGTGCCAAGACTTCTGAATGGAGGAACTAAAGAACTGCGAAAACTTACTTTATAAGCTTGTTGAAGGACCTTAAGATTTTCACGTATCTGCTTCCTCTTTATGGTTATCTCATCAGGTTCTTTGAGCAAGTCTTCCAAAAGATCATCTCTGGATTGGGCAATATATTTAAAAGTTCAGAGCAAAGTTGTAAATCAATTGTGCATAAATTATCTTTTGCTTACATGGAATCGGGTGTGTTCTAAACAAGAGTAAAGAAGTATTCTCACCTATAAAGTTTTGTTATAAGGTAATTATGCAGCGCCCTTTTTGTGTGATTAACCTGCAACAGAATCAATGTCACAGATAAGTGGAATGAAAAGGACGTAGATTTACAAGACAGTCTGTTCAGCTAACCCGCCGCAGACATATAAAGCTGAGTCAATAAAAGAGAAGAATGGCAAGCGGTCTAACAAATCCACCCCCAACTTTCTTTCTTGAAGAAAGCTGGAACTTATTTGAGCAAGTCTGCTTGCTAGAATGCAATTTTAGCACTGATGAAGAAACCAATTGATTGAAGAAAGAGGAATTGATATAAATGGTTGCATGATCAATCCAGAAAAAAATAGTGGTGCTTGCTTAATGCAGTGCTATAGGTATGTAACCATACTTGATAGTAGTTGAGGCCAAAAGAATGGTAAATCCAATGTTCACTAGTAGTTTAGCACTGACATCTAAGCCTACCATGCCATTAAAAATAGCACAAGGATTGCATACAGAAATGGAATGCGCACAGAAAGGACAATTGGATAAGAATCACATACCAGGAAATGCATAATTGCTTTTGGTATGAAGTCCTCCACATTTTTCCTGACAATATTGTAATATGACTTCAATAGTAACTTTGTGATCGCAATTTCAAGTGCCTCCTGCTCAGACTGGTGTTCTGAAGGCTTCAGGACGACTGGTGGCTGTTCAACATGGGTCTACGTCAAACACTCACTGCATCTAAATCACATTAGTGAGAAAATTGATAAGATACCTCACCTCTCTTAACTGTATCGTGGAGAGTGAATGTTCCAGATTGGGTGCAGGCACAGCATAAGATTTGTTTGCTGTGTTATCTCTTGCAGGAGCATGTGTTTTGTCCTCATTGGAAGTAAATATTTGATTCCAGAAAGATGTGCTTCCACTACCTATAAAAATATCAGTTTATTGGACTGAGATGCATGGTTTCAAAAACTCTAGGCCAAAAAAGACAAGACAACTGGACTGAGATACATTGTTTGATAAACACTAAGCCGATAAAAGACACCCTCCATTTTAAGTTTAGGCAAGCTAATGAGTTTTGAACTTATAAACTTGTCCTAAAGGTCGTATATTTAAAAACAGAAGTAGTATCAGGTAATTGGACTTACACATGGTTTCAAAAACATCAGATGGGTAAAAATGCACAGGGATCACAACAAAAAACAAAACAAAACTCAACGATGGAAAAACTCTTATAAAAGAAATTCTCTAATGTTTAAATATATACTGTTACACTTGCATTTGCAGTAAAATTCCTTACCAGAAGATCCTGGTCTCTCTGCCTCAGCAGCAGGCCGTACCCCCTGGTAAACAATGTACGACAAAAAAGCAGAGGAAGGGTAAGTCATGATACGAGTGCCCAAAAATTCCACCAAATGGACAACCAATCACTAAAAATGGTGATGAGAAAAACCTGGATGTGGTCAGTAACTACTCCATTTACACCACTTCTACCCAATATCGCGCGTGATTTTTGAGTTTTCTCAGAAGCCTGTGCATCCACTCCATCCTGCGATTCAATATTATTACATATACTTCATATTTGTGTATAATCAGTAAGATGTGGACTGAATTAACTTGCAAACTATGTGAGAAGAACTATTTTGCCCGCAAAAAAAATTGCCAAACTTACATGTGAAACAAGTAATAGCAGACTAAGAGGATCAAAATGTTCATACAAGTAATACAACTTGCTGGAAGCACTCCAGAGATAAACTAAACTGCAAGTAGTCATAATTCCAATTCCTCCTACTGTTATACCATCACAAGTTCCAGCATGGCCCTACTAATAGAGTTTGCTTAGCCATTGCCAAACAAATCCCAAAGGTTAAAATCATAGATATCAGTATATATGTGTCCATTATGATTTCAAGCACAAGAGACTATCCTTGTCCTCATTTGCATGAACCATTCAAAAATGTTTAAAAGAAAAGTCATAGACGCCAAAATGTGAGGTAAATAAATTCCAGCCAGGACGCATTCTACCATCAGGTCACATTCATTGCCATAAGAAATATTTGTTACAGCAGTAGACATAACCATGCATACCTTTCTTACCACCGCTGCCGACATTTTGGCAGACCTAACTTGCTGCTGTGCTTGCTCAACAGCCTTGCTGCCACCGATAAAATTTGGATGTGATGTGTTTATGTAATCTTCCTGCGCAATTAACATTGTTGCTAGTGAATGAATAAGGAAAACAAGAAAGGTCAATGCACGCAACCAATCATACAGATGACTAAATAAACTTATAGTCGATTTGAAAAGGAGGTTACAAAACTGAACTAAACCCCAAAAGTTCCTACACCAATCCCTCTCATTCAAACAAGACATTAGAATAGTTGAAATCACACAGATTTGCCCCTATTCTTAAATTAGTCACAAAAGTTGATGTGTTTACTATTAGCTCGGTAGGTTTGGAACTTCGGATCAGGGATTTGTAAGCAAGTTCAGATGTCACACAGCTACCAGGAAAATAATAAGTTAAGAACCACAGAGAAAGAGGGGGTGTACCTCCATCTCAATAATGTGTGCTATCATACTTTCTGCTGGCTTAAGTCCATCCCGCAAAAACTTCCCAATGACTTCATCCATGCTTCTGCGGAGTATAGGGAACTGCTGCAACTCCATTGCAAGGCAGCGATGGCTCATCTGCACAGCAAAAGAGTGAAGTCATAAGAAATAGCAATAGAAATAGTATGGCAATAAGTTAGAATAGATAAAGTGATCAAACAAGCACAGATTTCAGTTCCCTCCAATTTACAGCTGGCATGGCCCATTATTGGGAATTTTCACGGCATCTAGATACATTAAGTTAAGAAATGATAGTGTGCAAGTTCTGTACTCCAAGACAGACTGACAGACTGCTTGAGAAGGGCCAAAAAATAATGGAGAGTATATACCTTTACAAGTTCATCGTAAATGAACTGTGCACACTGAAGACTTGGATCAAGCAATCTGCTGATCTGCCTACGTACAAGGACTTCAAATGGAACCTTTAAGCGATTGTTAGCAAAGAATTGTCAGCTAAATGTTCCAACGATAATTGCTATGTGCCTCAATAATGCACGCAATAAGAGGCAGATGCGTCTTACTTCTGGTACAAACAGAGCACTTCTAGGACCGGTTGCATTTTGAATAGCCATGCGGATATCTTCATCTGTAACATCCTCGCAAGGATCAACCTCCTGTGAAGACATATATTTTATAGACTCATGATAACACTTATCATAATGATGAAAACCACTGCACAGTTACGCACCTCCAAACTTTTGACAAAGATAGACTGGAAAATGTAATGGATCCTCGCTCCACCAGAAAGTTCAATTGTTGATATATCTTCATTTTTTCCTTCCACCATTGAGGAGAAAGCTACAGTATACATAGGTTATTTAATTTTAAAATATAAAGTCACAACACAGGAAAGTAATAGGTAATTCTAGATATTATAGGGGCATACATATAGTTTCCTTAGCAAAAAGTGCCATGTTTCAGTATTTACCTTCACAGTATTTAGCTAGTATGTTCAAAAGCTTAGCACCTTGACCAGCCTGCAACCATGAAACATATAGATGGACCATCGGAAGGAAACAAAAAGAATAAGAATAATGATGAACCAGACTGGCCTTAACACGCATCAAACAGAAAGAGTCAGGTTATACAGTTCATCGCTTTATTATCCAAAAGAAAACTAATGCAAGACAGACCTTTGAATCAACGGGATCACCATACACAGCAAGCTCCTTAGCAACAGCAGTCAATTGACTGCTTATGCGTGACTTAAGCCCCGGCAGAACTGTTTTTATATGTTGGACCAGAATCTGAAAACATATAAATGGATTAGTTCAAATCATAACATCTATAACCTGGATTACAATGGACATCTCAGTCACAACCATACCTGATTCAGCTTCTTTGCTAACTGTGGTATCCCACAGTACTGAGCAAGACCATGATATGCCTAAGGGGAGAAAAGGAATTCCATTATTGTGGAAAAGGAATACGGGAAAAAAAAGAAACAAAAGTTTAGATCTACATACCGGCTGAGTACGGAAGAATTTTTCTTCACGAGCCAGAGCATCCTTGATACTGAGATCGGAGTTGATATCCTGCATTATTAAAAAGATATAGATTAGGTTAAATAAAAACCTTTTGCAAACCAAAGAAATGCACGTATTTTATTATTAAAGCAGATAATGATTGTTCATCTGATTTAACCAAATATACGGAGTTCTCTGATAGTTTAATAAAGCTATCACTAGTTTGCTCTACAGCAGCAGCCAAGAGGCAGCAATGCAACAAGCTGTCACCTGAATGTTACAATTATACAAGTTATGAACCACTTGAACAATAAATTTATATTTATATACCACAAATGAATTATCTCGACAAGATGGAAACACTATAATTGTTAATGACAAACTTGTGCGAACCAATAACCTTAACCAAGATAGAGAAAAAAGTACCTGCTGGCTGCGATTAACGACACCAACATAGCCAAGTTTTAAGGGGATCACATTTCCCAGCAGAAAGTTCCGGGCATCAGTGCCCCTGTCCATTATGTCCAACTGGAAGAAATAGAACATCAGACAAGACTGCAATGAGAGGCACAGGACAAGAGAGATAGGATGGCCAGAATGTAGCTCAGAAATTAAGGCGTAGGAACAAACCTTTGTGATAATACCAATCGTTCGAGAACCTACAAGAATAATAAATCATCGTGATAAGATAACAATTCTGAACTGAAATGTTCTTGTGGACAGGACGTAGATTATGCAGGGCACACATACCATCAGGATCAGCAACCCGAGCCATCTGAAGAGCATCAGAGTTTGCTAAATCTGCATTTGCTGGCGAAACAGCTAAGATGATACATGTCTTATGCCTGATGTATGACATTATCATAGTCCTTATTCTGGCTTCAATATCAGTTGGCTGGTCACCAACTGGCACCTTAGTAATTCCAGGCAAATCGACCAAAGTAATGTTAAGAACATTTGGAGAAAAAATCTTCAATCGTATCTGCCTATCTGAGACACCTTTGTTACCACCTGCCTCTCGGTCTGTTTCTGCCTGCATAGATGCAGAGAATCTTTTAACAATGATCTGTGGAGCACTAATCACAACTCAAACCCACACTAACTAAACGAAACATCATAATTGAAGTGAAACAACATACCAAACACTCAGACAGATAATATTGTTGCTCTATCAAATACTGGGACACTAGGTCCCAACTAAAACTTTACACCTTGCTTTTCCACTTCAAAATTCTGGTTCACAAATATACTCTCCACAAATCGTCCTGACAACCACTAATAGCACCAAATTGGTGTTTTTGAAAGGTAACCAAATTGTATTGGGGATAGCATAGAAACCGCTGTATTCACAAGAAACTACGCGATAGCCCATATAGAACTTCAATATCCAAGCAACTTGCTAACTCATCTAGCCAACAATAAACCTGCAAGGGCCAACCTGAAGACAACCAAGTAAATTTATGGCATTCTGTAATGTGTAACAGCCACAGCGTCACCACAGGAAGCAGCAACGAAATAACGTCCGCACTAGCACTGAACACCAGAGACGACACCACCTGACCCAGCATTTACCATCGCTGCAATCTCAGAGCCCAAGCCGGCTGTGGCTGTTTTGCTGTGAGAGAAAAACATTGTTCCACGGCTGATAAGCCGTGCTGATAAGCTCAGCCGAACAGGGGGCATGTCATGAACTGAGATAGTAACAAACTGTGTTGATAACCCATGAACACATCAGAAACCACCACGAAAAATGATTCCTCGAAACCAACAGGAGTATTCCTAAACAGTATCTGTAACCCGAGCAAGCAGCCACAGCACAATATTACTACTAACACTAATGTCCCGACCAATAATAATTATCCATTGAACGTATACGGACAGCCAAACCAACTGTTATTCCGGCCCAATCACCGCACGAGGGAATGAGGCAAAGGGATGGGGACCTGGATCTCGCGTCGAATATCGCGGAAGTCGTAGAAGCGACGCCCCGAGAGGTGGAGGAACTCGCCCCACTCATCGGCCTCGGCGTCGGCGGGCCGGCGCGGCTGGTGCACGAGCTGGAGCACGAGGGGGCGGCGCGTGCAGATGTCGGAGCCCCGCGGGAGGAAGTCGCGGCCGACGAGCGCCTCGAGGACGCTGGACTTGCCGCTGCTCTGGCTCCCGACCACGGCTACCTGCGGCAGGTCGATCGTGGAGCTGCTCCCCAGCTGCGCGAAGATGTCCTGCAGCTTGTTGACGATCGGGATCACTGAGGACCCGACCGCCGCCGCGGCCGCGGCCGCCGCCGTCGCCGCCGACGACGGGGCAGACGGCGCGGAGGAGAAGTGGTCTTCGGCCATGGTCCCGGGGGCGGGGGCGGGGGCGCGCGGGCTCCGCCGCTAGGCTTGGCCTAGGGTTTTGCACGAGGAGGGGAACGAGAAGCCGGGAAGGGGATCTCGAGAGCTCTTCCTTTTTTTTCCCTCTCCTAATTATTATTTTCCGGTTTTGAGGTGGGGATTTCAAATCGAGAGGCCTCGAGGGGGGTTTCCGAACGCCGGGGAAGGAGATGCGCGGGCAAATCACGTTTATAGCCCCCACCTTCTTGGCTTAGGGAACAAGAAGAACGTGCTCCGCTGTGTAGGGCATGGAGAGTGGATTCCGGTACAAAGACGCCCGGTCGTGTTCTAGGAGAACTTACAAAAATATCCGTTGCAATGGGTATTTATTTTCACTCAGTTTTTAATCTCTTCCTCACAGTTCTTGTATCTTTGCATTTGTCAATAACAATTAGTATATAATATTAATATTTATAGTATATAATTAGTATCGTTACATACATCATTGAATCTGTTTTTATAATTAACTTATTTGGAGATGCAAATGTTATTAATATTTTCTATAAACCTAGTTAAATTTAATAATGTTTGGTCGGTAACTATAGTGACACTTATTTAGGGTGGGACCAAGGGATGATATTGCTTGTTTTTACACCATTAAGTTGCAAGTAAAATGTGGGGCCTACTACGATAAAAAAAAATATGGGGCCTACTTACCTTCGAGTTATATATGGGGCATATTTAACTTCAGTTGGTCCCACCTGTCATCCTTTGCGTTTCTTTTGACACTATCTTCTCCATGGGAGTTTTTTTTTGTTTTTTTTAATCTCAGCCTTATCTTCTCCACGGGACTCGGGAGATCCCGTATCCATGTAGCGCCCACCACCGCTATCAACGCACGAGCTCACGTGGCCATTGCCGAAGGTCTAGGCTCGTCGGCCCGCCCGCCACCACGTCGGAGGCAAGGGCTCGCTAGTGGAGGAGCCCTAGTGGTTTGCTACTCTACTGTCGTGCTGCCCATGGGGGATCAGCGTTGCCCACCCAGCTTGCTGCTGCTGCCGGGTGCCTCGCCCGCCATGGCCGTTGTCGCTTGCTTTGCTTCGGTCGCCCAACAGTTGCTACGGCACAGCCTACATGCTCCGATCGTCATGGCCACCCCCGCCTGCTCTGGCAAGTGGCACTGCAGAGGATGCAGCCATCCAGTACCTGCTCCACCCGCCGAGGACGTCCAGCCACTCGCGACGGAGCTCTTCAGGCCAGCCCACGACGGATTTGTTCTGCACCACCCAGCCGAGCTCGACCGGCCGCTGCGGGGCTCGCTCGTGGAGACCGCCTGGGACGATGTTGAATTCGCACCTTGGCTGCCTACAGTTCCTGCTCCGATCCCCTTCCTTTTTGTTGTTGGCCGCACCATGCCCCTGGCAGAGGCGAGCCTAGACCGTGCCGCTCGTAGGGCAGGTGTGCTTGGACGCGGCCCCTTGGCCGGGCGAGGTAGCTAGCTGGGCAGGCACAGTTGTGCTACTTGCCAAGCCCGTGTTGACGTCATCGAGGCCCTTGCCAGGCTCCTCTGCCTATAGCGCGTTGCCGGTACACCGTCCTCGGTTGCGCCCGCAGCCAGGCGGCCGCTGCTCGCGCGTGCCCCCTGGCCGGGTGGGTCGCTACGCGCGAGCGTGCCCTTGTTGGGCCGCACTGCCATAGGCCAAGGTGAGCTAGGCTACCGTAGTACCCTACATATATGATAGAATCAAGAGCCCGGGTCGAGATCCACAGAGGGAGAGGAGCATTCCGAATCTGAATAGGCTGGACAAAAATTTTTAGTACCTGAAATTTTGCTTCTTGAATCAGAAAGAAAAAATAAAAAAAGATTTAATGTAAAGGTTTGAAGGTGGTAGAGGGTAAATAGAAAACGATTCATTTGACATCACGTGAGTTCACATGGTCTAGTGGCTAGCAACAGTTAATTACATGGTGGAAGCCATGGTTCGAATCCTTGCGTGGCCAGAATTCTTCTCATTTTCCGGTTGTTTTCCTGATGGGTGGAGTGGACCGATTCATTTGACATCATGTGAGTTCACATGGTCTAGTGGCTAGCAACTGTTAATTGCATGGTGGAAGCCATGGTTCGAATCCTTGCGTGGCCAGAATTCTTCTCATTTTCCGGTTGTTTTCCTGATGGGTGGAGTTGATTGGGCTGTTTACGCGTTGGGCCGATTAAACACTGATAAGCCCATAATAAATAATATCTGATGGGTGGAGTGGACTGGACTGTTTACGTGTTGGGCCGATTAAATACTAATAAGGCCCATAATAAATAATATTCGCACTAAATTATTTGTCCCGTATGGAAAATCAAGGAGAGATTGACTTGGTTTAATTAGGTGGCTATTATCCCGTATGAAAAATTAAGAAGAGATTGACTCGGTTTAATTAGGTGGCTGTAAATCTATACCTAATAATAAAGAGACAATGCGAATAATTCAATTCTAAACTAAGAGGAGTAATGTTGAGCAGTGGTTTTTCAATTCCAAACTAAGAAAAGTGATGCCGAGTAGTTAGGGAATGACGGACGGGAAAAAATAGGGTGAGAAATTTTACCTCTTTATTATTACTAGCAAATATGCCCGTGCGTTGCAACGGGAGAGAGAAAAAAACACTAACGAATAACGAGCACCTAGACACAGGCCTTGCAGTTTCTTGACTGATGCTTACTTTAATTGTTACTATGGCAATAAAATTGTACATCCACACACTTCTACATAATATATAATGTGCCTAGTTTTTATTTTTCTTTACTCTATATCACCGGAACACATAAATACATAACACACGATCAAAATACAATAGTCAAAAGAATAGATAACCTGTAATTACCGATTGATTGAACTGGAAAGGGAGTGGCCATCGGCGAAGTAGGGCAGGTTTGTGACTGGTTTGTGGCTGGTGGATAGCTATAGATAGAAAGTTGGGCCATACGCTATTGGGCTAGCTGCCAGGCCCTCACGTGCTGGCCATCAATTCCATCCTTGCGTTGCCCTTATCAGATGCTCATCTTGTCTTATCCCCAGTTCCTCTGTTTCGGTCACCTTAGAGAAAGGGCAATAGTACCGTCCGCATGCCGGCGAAAAGAAGTCCAACATGACATTTAATTAATGCGGCAACAGCAACCAGAGCAATGCATGACCACATGTAACCAATGAGAGGCAAGCCAGACAGTAGGGCAGCAAATGAGGATGAGGCATGCGCATACCGCCCGCTAGAAGCCGGCGTTTCGCGAGACGCCCACTGCGCGCTCTCCTTTTCTCTCTCCGCCAGCAGGGATTCAGCCCGCTTACAGCCACCCATAGTACTTGCTCTTAAACAGCAACGTTGCCGTCGATCCAATCTCCCGGTCTCGCCTCCGCCCTCCATCTGCTCCTCCGACTCCGGCCCCACAGATACCTCGCGCGACAGGCATGACCTCCACCGGCGACGACCTCGCGCGAGTCGCCGCTGCCTCCTTGTCTTTCCCCTCCTCACCTGCTGCCGTTGTTGGATCTGGCATTCGCCGTCGAGCCCAAACCACGCGATGATGTTGTCGCTGCTGCTACAGCCCACGGCGGATGCAGACACGCTGCTCTCCGCGGCGGGGCTAGTGGTGTCCAAGGCGCTGGGCGTCGGCACGTGGTGCTGCAGCAGTCTGCGCTCGCCGTGGTGGGCCTGGAGGAACAGAGGCGACAGAGAGGATATGGATTTTTTTCCTTCTTATTATTACCAGGTAGTAGCGCTATTGCCAGATGATGCTACTACCTATTCTTCTTCCTCTACCCTCCACAATGTATCTTGCTAGTAGCAAGAGCTTACTACCCCTTCTTACCTCCCATTGCGGCTGCCCTTAAAAAATCGATCCTGTTGTGGATCTCGCTCTGGGACTGGTGCTCATAACCATCTGGTCAATCTGCATCTTGCGCTCCACCACCATGAGCGGCAGGATGCCCAGCACGAGGAACGTCGTCCCCGCCAGCCATGCTGCCTTCCCAACGCTTCGCGCCAGCTTCGTTCTCCGCTATCACCGCCACAGATGACATGTTGGCCACCTCCGCTTTCGTTGCTCGTAACTGATTGAGGTTTGGAGTCTACAAAACCGCGGTAAGTACCTATGCATAGGCCACGTGAACTTTTCGTCTTATATTTCCTCCCGTTCTTGTTTTCTTTTCCGGATCGATGTCGAGTCTGTTAAGGGGACGATCAATTTTAGCATACGGCAAGATTCAAATAAAGAATAACATCTACCTTTTCCAAAATCATATAATCTATGTGGTGAGTCTGTTTCAGACTTCTTTCCTAGTACACGTACGTTTACCTTTTGCAAAATCATATATAATGTATGTATCTATGTATGAGTCGGTTTCAGACTTTTTTTTTCCTTTTGCAAAATCATCATCATCATCATATATAATAATCTATCTCTATATAAATTTACGTACTCTACGTAGGCGGCAGCGCTGCATGCTTGCTTGGGCTATAGAAGGGAAAGTGACTGAGCATACGGTTGGGACAAAAGAAAATGGGCTGGACCAAAGAAAATAGCCTGAAATTTTGCCTCTTTATTATTAGGGAGGATAGATGAAATTTTGCCTCTTTATTATTAGGGAGGATAGATTACTAGCAAATATGCCCGTGCGTTGCAACGGGAAGAAAAAATCAATTATTTATGAAAAACGATGATGGAAATGATTCATATTTATTTATATTTGATCTTTTTGATAAAAATTTAAAATATAGAATTTATTTTATGAAGACCATGACATCTTTAATGTAACATAAAAATGACAATGACCTATTAAGATGTTCGATTCACTCTCATTATGTAGCGTCATCAGTTCACACCGCCAAACATATCACATAAGTTATTTATGTTCAGAGTTCTGATTATGTCGACGATCGGGCGGTAAACGTTCATGCCCGCGTCACCACGGAAACAAAACTGCCTCTCGATTGCCTCGTGGGAACCAAACATAATACTTCTAGTTGCCCCTTGGAATCCTTACTTTTACGTTAACGTTGCCATCGTAGAACCAAACATCACCTGAGATTATATGCAATTAAAATACAATGTTGATTTTTCTAACGTTGCAAAGCACAAAAGTATTTAGACCAAAATATATCATAATTTTAATTTTTAATTCATATGTTTCTATAGTCAAATATCGAGCTCCATGAATTTCTTTGATAACTCATAAGAATGTGTATTGTAATCTTTGATTAAAGTTGGACAGGAGTCATTGCCGACTCGTTAAAGATTGATCTGTCCGTCGATAATTATGACCGGAGACTTATCTTGATTATCCATTAATAAAAATAATTTTTTATATATAATTAAATTATAATCAACAATTTAGTAGTGAAAATCTTTGTTCCTTAGATAAAGATAAGTGGTTTAAACACCCATAATGTTGCGTGTATTATTTATTGAGCTCAGCGGCAAGTGGGTCCAGGCCCTATGCGCGCAACTTTAGGTTCGTTTGGTATAGCTCCTACTCTAGCAACTAAATTCAGCTTGAACAATGAAACGGCTATGTTTAGCTCCGACTTGTCTCATAAAAAAACGTTGGTAAAACAACTTCATCGAGTAGTGTTTAAAAACTGACAAAAATCTATAATATCCTTACCTATTTTTTCATATTTTTCTTAATTATTTTAGTTTTTACCTCACGATATTTGTTACCACCAGGAGAAGCCAATATACGTACTCCGTATTTTCTTTTCTCTTTTAGCCGCTCTTAGATTGGATCGGTCTACTCTTATCTCTTACCCACTGGGGTTGTCTTCCTCGGACACGCGGACGCCTCCTCTTCCCCGCATTCACGCGCTGTTGCTTCCATCGCCGCCCATCTACTCTCTGGCCGGGAGCCCCGCGCCCCTTTCTTATCCACCGCCGGGCTTCGCGCCTCCTCCTCCCCAGCGGTGCCGGCCCCCCGCCCCTTCCCCCTTCCCCACGGTGTGCTGCTCCACCGGTTCGCCTGGGTAGTGGCAGAGCGGGTGGATGCTGCGGCCACGGCCATGGCAGGGCAGCGCATTGGGCGCGGTGTGGGGCGGCTGTACCATGGTGGCGCGTCGGCAGCGGCGGAGCACCAGCAACCACGATGAGTGGTGCCTCGGCTCGGCGCATCTGCTCGAACAAGGAACTCAATCTTTCTTTTATTGAATATGCTTCTTCTCCTCTTTTTGTGCTTATTATTACTCGGTTTGCTCGGTACTCGATAGGCTCGTGTTTGATTTGGTTTGATGGCTGGTTGTATTGTATTCGATTTACTTACCGAGATATTCATGCGGTGAGATGTCTCATGTTTCTTTACTTCTATTTCCCAGTTTGTTCCCTCAAAATCTCATTGTCCGGTGGCCTGTGTTAGATATCATAAGCTTCGAGTTTCTTTTCTTCCAAGTTCGTCGGGAAATTTTGGCTCAAGCGAGAAGCGGACTCTGTATCGATGAATTGGTTTCGGACTCAAACTCCAAATTAGTTACGGAAGAGCCGGACCAAACCAAAAATTAGGGGGTGAGAAATTTTGCCTCTTTATTACTAGGTATAGATATAAATATAGATTAGGGATGTTTAACTTGAGCTGGTGTGGCCGTGTTTCTTGGTGAAGAAGAATCGCGAGGTAAATATGCAATCTACCGTGCTTGAGCAGGAGGAGTATAGAATCAAGGTTCTTGTCTTGAAGGGTAAAACGGGTAGATCCACTTGTTTCTTGCCTAGGACGGCCGTGGTGGCCCGGGACTCGCCGGAGCAGCAGCACAAGGGGGGCCAAGGGCCGAAGGGCGCACGCGCAACACCAGCCCCGGTCGTGGGTGACGGCGACGTCCCCGCGCCGCTCGGGGAGCAGCAGCAGGGCGACATCGTGGACGTCCAGCTGAGAGAAAGGCGACGAGATGGGCCGTTCACCGCCAGAAGCCCAGTACGATGGCGGCGCTTGACTTGGGAGCAGGACCGCGACTCCCGCGGCGCGCACGACGGCACAACAGCACGAGGCGGCACTGCCACCCGCTGCCCGTGGCCCTCCACGGCAGCGCAGCTCAACCCGAGACCGAGAGGGCCTTGCTGATGTGGACGGCCTGTTGGGGGCCTTCTGCGTTGAGACAGAGTCATCATTGGGGGAGAACTAGGCCTGGTTTAGATGCATTTTAAAAGTTAGAATTTTTTCACTATCTCTCCATCACATCAATCTTTGGACCTATGCATAAAGTAATAAATATAGGTAAAAAATAACTAATTACACAGTTTAGTTGGAAATCACGAGATGAATCTTTTGAGCCTAGTTGGTCCACGATTGAACAATATTTGCCAAATAAGATGAAAGTGGTACTATTCATCAGGTTTAAATTTTTTACAATCTAAACGTGGCCCTAGTGGTCAGTGGCACGCGGCGCTCGGATGATCTGGCACCACTTGCTGCTTTTACCAGCTATCCTATCCTAACGATATCAATCCTTGTCAAAAAAAAAAAAAAACCGATATTAGCCCTTCTCCTTCCTTCCCCCACTCGAGTGAATGTCCTTCATGGCTCACAATCTCACAATCATCCAATGAAGATCCTATATATTGGGGGTGTTTGGATCCAAGAACTAAAGTTTAGTAGGTGTCACATCGGGTATTTTAATACTAATTAGAAAGACTAAACATGAGCTTAATTAGGCTTAATAGATTCGTTTCATAAATTAGTCTCAATCTGTGTAATTAGTTTTGTAATTAGTCTACGTTTAGTACTCCATGCATGTGTTCAAGTATTCGATGTGACAGGAACTAAATTTTAGTAGGGAAACCAAACACCCCCTAAGTGTTTTCAAACATAGTGCTCAATCCAATTCTGAAATGAATCATAATATGAAAGGTTTTCATGGTCCGCCCCTCTGCTATATCCGTACGAGTTAAGTGTTGATGCATGATATAGAGACTCTATATCCCAAAATGAATTGAAAACATGACATAATCATTGATAAATCTTTAAATCTCTCGTACCCATACGAATTAGAGCACCATGTGTCTAGACGAAATACGGACTACGGACTTTAAATCCCAGACGAATTAAAATGTATGACATGGTCGATAAATAAATCTCCAAGCCACGGATAGTCTACATAACCACACAACAAAATGAATGAGAATATTCTTTTTTTTGCTATTAACAATAAATAAAAATAAAAAGGTAACTAGTGTGCATGTGAAAAGTTAAGGATTCACTGCTCTTCAGTTCTGCACGTAAGCAAGCAAAGTAAACTTCGTGGTCAGTTATATAAAACCTATTAGGAATTGGAAAAGTCAAGCTTCAGAAGTTCGATCAACGAGGGTCTGTTTTTCTCTTGCTGCTCATATTATCTTTTGGACCGCTGTTATAACCTTAGAATTACTTGCGAGTCCTTTGTACCTTTTTGAACTCTACTTGCTCTTAATGAAAAACGTGCCTCAGGCCCTCAATGTACGGTCGCGAAAAAAACAAAGTTTTTAGGACAGATGAAGTACATTGTATTCTACAAATGATAAATAAACAGAACATAAGCGTGATATGAAGAATATGGACCAACCAATTTCTCAAACTAACACCCGGTTTGAAGCACATGTTTGCGGTAGTGGGCCGCGTGGTCCAGTTTAGGGGTGACAACAAACGTAATCGCCCTCGGCCCTCGCACTTGTCATTCACCCGGCCGCCTTAGCACCCCTTCGTGGGCCGGGCCTTAGTTGGCTAGTAGATTTCAGTCAGGTTCAGGAAGGAGCCCGGTGAGAACCACTGAACCAAACCATACTGCCTTTTCACCCGTCGGGATCCGGAAGCAGACTTTGTACCGCTACTTTCCATGCTCAGTGATCCGTGAGGCGGAAAAAAGAGATCGCCATCGCCCTGGAAGGTTAGTATAGGTCACCAACATTTCGGTCAACACACGGTGCCATCTCAGTTTGACAGAATCAAGCAATAATTTATATTCCTATTGAGACAGGGAAGAAGGAACATCGCCCCCGGCCCCCGGTATATGCTTAAGAGAGATAACAGGGCTTCGCTCAGCATGGGATGTGCCACGTGAAATCTGTACGACTAAGGAGTTGTTAGCGAAAGCCACTCAAGATGAATCACCAGTGGATCCATATCGACATCATACACGGATGGGGCCGTGAAGCGTTGAACAAGATTGCATTAGAGGAGGCAATAGTTTAGTCATGCCCCCAGAGCGTTTATTAGTTAGTACAGGCAACTGAGGTGTCAAACAGCCACAAGGAGATCTGATCTGCACGCATATACTGTAGAACTATTATTATCACTGCTCTACCATCCAGAAAAATGTGCAGAGGTACACACTGCAGCATGCTGAGCAGAGGACGTCATACAATCACCCAGGCCTTGTTTAGGTGCAAAAACTTTTAGAATTCGGTTACTATAGCACTTTCGTTTGTATTTGGCAATTAATACCTAATTATGCACTAATTTGGCTCAAAAGATTCGTCTCGTGATTTACAATCAAACTGTGCAATTAGTTGTTTTTTTTATCTATATTTAATGCTCTATGTATGTGTCTAAAGATTCGATGTGATGAGACAAAAAGTAAAAATTTAGAATTTTGAAGGCATCTAAACAAGACCCGGTACGAAGCTTCTGATGCACATGGACAACAGTTCCCAGGCTCAGATTAGATTACTGAAGAGCACAGAACGTTTCCTTGATTGCCGAGACACGTTTGACTCTCCACATGAGCGTTGGAAATGCACATGTAAGACAGTGAAACATAACAACACATCAATTGATGTCCTAATTCCTACTATAGTATAGTACATTTCACCGCGTGTAGTGTAGGTGTAGCACACCAGAACCGGTCTCGTCGTCGTCGGCTAATGTCACCTCCTTTGACAGGATCAACACCTTAGTAATAAACACCAAACTGCCAAGTTTCTCTTACATTGGATTTTTAAAAGGGAAACGAAAACGAGCTAAAGAGTTAAGTATAGACCAGGCAGGCAGAGTTCCCCTCTACGACACTCCTCGATCGCCCTGTCTCTGTTCTTGCCTTCTGGCCTGCAGGCGACCGGTGTTGTTGCTTGGCAGCAGCGGTGATCCGATGGGCAGCCAGCAGAACGCGCTTCACCAGCTCGTGTCCTTTATCCTCGGGGCGTCCGCCGCCGCCGTCCTTCTCTTCTTCCTGACGACGGCGACGAGCGGAGGGCGGTTCACGGGGATATCGACCTGGGCCAATGGAACCACGGGCTTCGACGATGCTCCCGTCCAGGAGGCTCCTGCTACCCCGGCAAGAGAACCTGCTGCTCCTGCTCACGCCGACTCAAAGGTTAATTCTTAAACATCATATCCCAGCCGGTTCCAAAATTCCAATCGCCAAGCTACAGTCTTTGCTCGATTTCAGTTTCTTGACGACATCGTCTGTTGTTCATGTCCGGCTCGATCATGCACGCGGCAGGGCACGGCGGCGGAGCAGGAGGACGAGCTGGAGCGGCTGCTGCGCGCGGTGGCGGACGAGGACCGGACGGTGATCATGACGTCGGTGAACGAGGCGTGGGCGGCGCAGGACTCGCTGCTGGACCTGTTCCTGGAGAGCTTCCGCAGCGGCGAGCGGATCGCGCACTTCGTCGACCACCTCCTGGTCGTGGCCCTCGACGGCGGCGCGCTGGAGCACTGCCGCGCCGTGCACCCGCACTGCTACCTCCTCCCCGCGGCCGCCGCGCGCAACCTCTCCGGCGAGAAGGTGTTCATGAGCAAGGACTACATCGACCTGGTCTGGAGCAAGGTCCGGCTGCAGCAGAGGATCCTCGAGCTCGGCTACAACTTCCTCTTCACGGTACGTACGCACGCGCGAAGCAGTTTGACTTGGAATAGTTCCATCCAGGAACAACAGACCAGAGAAAGCGAAACTGAGGGGGTGTGTAGCTGGCAGGCGAAAAGTTTTGAGTGTCATGTTGGGTGTTTCGTAAAATGTCGAAAGAAGTTTTTGATACTAATAAAAAAACTAATTACATAACTCGTCTGAAAACCGTGAGACAAATTTATTAAGCATAATTAAGCCGTCATTAGCACATGTGTGTTACTGTAGCACTTAAGGTTAATCATGGACTAATTAGGCTTAAAAGATTCGTCTCATGGTTTTCAACCAAACTGCGCGATTAGTTTTTTTTCGTCTACATTTAGTACTCCATGCATGTGTCAAATATTCGATGTGATGGGGTGAAATATATTTTTTTTAGTGGGAACTAAACACCCTTTGAACTGTTAATAGGCATGTTTTACAAAACCACCCTTCTGATATTACCATTTGTCACGATGCACGCAGGACGTGGACATTCTGTGGTTCCGGAACCCGTTCGAGCGGATGTCGGTGGCGGCGCACATGGTGACGTCGTCGGACTTCTACTTCGGCGACCCGTACAGCCCGATGAACCTGCCCAACACGGGGTTCCTGTACGTCAAGTCGAGCCGGCGCACGGTGGGCGCGTTCGAGGCGTGGCACGGCGCGCGGGAGGCGTTCCCGGGGAAGCACGAGCAGCAGGTGCTGAACGAGATCAAGGTGGAGCTGGTGGCCACGCGCGGCCTGCGCATCCAGTTCCTGGACACGGAACACAACGCCGGCTTCTGCAACAACACCCGCGACTTCAACACGCTCTACACCATGCACGCCAACTGCTGCGTCGGCCTGGGCGCCAAGCTCCACGACCTCGGCAACCTGCTGCAGGAGTGGCGGGCGTACCGGCAGATGGACGACGAGGACCGCGCACGGGGGCCCGTGCGCTGGAAGGTGCCCGGCATATGCATCCACTGATTGTGATTGGTGTGATCAAGGCCACCCCGCGGTGTGCGCGCGCATAAGTTTATTGTATTTTTCTCCTTGTACAAATCAGGGGGATGAAAATACTAGGAGTGTAACAACTACACTGTTCACTTGTTCTTTGCCGGATGTACATGTTCAGTAAGAGATTCTGAACTCTAGTGAGTTTCACTACTACATCAGCGACACTATTGTTTTCTCGTCTGTAGCCACCCTAAAATCCTAAATCCTATTTTTTAAGATAGGGTGGCTAACCAACCACACCTAGAGATAAGAGATAAGTTGCTCAAAATTTTCAAGGAAAAAGCATCTATGGGTCTACTTATCCCTTCAATCTTCGCTATCGTCCAAATGCATATTTATCTTTTTCACTCGTATGGTCGCATCTTTCTCTCTCTCACTTATCTCCTCCTAGCTTCGCCTAGCCAGCACCACTTCTGTGCGTGAGCCCCCCAATTCCACCTTGCTGCACGTGGGCGTGGGCTTCATGGCACTGCCCTCTCTCCATGGGTCGGGCGTAGTGGCGAAGCTAGGATCTAGATTTGTAGGGAGGAGGGGTGGGGGACAAATGTCAATAGAGGGAGTCATTTATCCCCCTCCAACCCCTTGTCTTCGCCACTACTCAGGCGAGACTTGCCCCGATGGCGTTGGGCAGGCCCGAGAGCAGCGGGGCATGACAGCGCGTGCAGTTGCAAGCGACACAGCTCATGGCTCACGAGCGCAGCTAAATTGTTTTTTTTGTTTTCTAATCAATTTGTAGGGATGTTGACCGCGCTGTTGGATAGCTTCCCCTATAAATCCTTATTTAGACAAAAGCATGATTAGAGGTGGATGTTGTGCCCACCGCAGAAAAGGCATATTTGGCTTCATAGGAAATTATTTGTGTGGTAGTGTTTTTTCATTACAAGATCAACTATATATGTTATGGGACTTTTACGTATTGTATCTTATCGTAAAACTGCTCTAATTGTCTATCAGCTCTAAATGATACTTGGAACTATTGTCCTTAATCTTCATGCATATAATTCACAAACAACACAACAAAAACCAATATAGGTTATAATTCACACCAACACAACAAAAACCAATATAGGTTTCAAGAGTGTTGTCGAAACTTGTCACTGTGAACCAACCTAAAAATATTATTACAAAATATATATTAGTTACAAATGATCATGTTGACATTAATCTCCAAAACCGAAAGAGGGGCCTATATGCTTTCCAGAGTTCCATGTATGGAGGAGGCCATTGGGGGTTAGATCCTGGGTTACCAATAGGAGAGAGAGAGGCCACTAGGGATGGAACGATGATGAACACCTAAGGTAATGGCGCACAACTCTAGTGACCTATAGTTGGCAGGAGGCGAGACGATGATGGTGTTATCTGATAGGTGATGGGAGTTGTCGGCAATGGGGAGGCATGGAGCAAAGAAAATAGAAGAAAACATTTTGCAAATTAGAACAAAGGGGCAAATTAACATTTATGGAGAGGAAACAACTCTTGGATAGTGGTTTCTTTCATTTTAGGATCATGCATCAACTAGCAACGTGACAATGCTGATGCATTGCACACGCGGTGCAATTCGGTTAAGAGCATCTCCTCCACCAGATTGAGTAAACCAATCCTCTTTCTCTATAACCAACAATAAAGGATTTCCTTTCGACCTTTCCAAACCCCTTTCTCCAATTTTTTCTCAAACCCTCAAGATCCCACCTCAATCCCTTAAATAAAGGGGAATTACCTAATTTTTTTTTCTCAACTCCTGTTCTTCCTCTTCATTTCATGAACATCGTGGGTCCACATGACTGGGCACGCGAGCAAGCACGTGGGTTGCTACACATTGTCGCGAGCATGTGGGCGAGCGCGAGCGGGCCGCTGCTCCACCACCACAGCGTCGAGCGAGTGAGCATAGGCCACCACATTGCTGCGCCCGTGCATCGAGAGAGGAGGAGGGAGAGGAAAGAGATAAGAGAAAAGGAGAGGTTTGCCATTGACATATAGATCTCACGTAAATAGAGGGGATGAATTTTTCTCAATCTGCGACAGAAACCCTTTCCTATATCCTGCAATTTCATTATCTCAATCTCCTATAGGAGATGTCGTCAGAAAGAGGAGTTGGTGGAGATGCTCTTATGATAGCTTCGATTAAATTAATACATTTGTATCTCAAAACAATTTTCAATTGGTTTGTAGTTTTATGTGACCCTAGTAGATCAACCTTTTTCAATTTACCAATGCTCTCTTAAATCCCTAAGGATTCGTTTAGTCAACCCCTTCCCATCGGGGATAGAGAGAGATCAAAATGAATTAATTATTCCCTTGTCCTTACTCTTACTCAGTCTCCTCCAAACCGAACAAACTCTAAAGGTTGTTATTTGTAGATCGAAGATGATCTTAATAGCAGCTATTTGCTGGTGGAAGAATTATTATTAGTAGTTCAATTAAGGGCTCATTCGATTAGCTTGAAATGAGCCTAGGAATCATTCGTTATAGTACAAATTAGCTAATCATTTCGGCTGGGAATGTTTCCAAAGAATGGTTCCCATGGAATCAAACGAGGCCTAAAACATGCTCAAAATTATTGGATTTCTTTTGTATATTTCTTTACTGTGTAAAGAGTTGAGCGGCTACGTCTACTACAGTACTTATCAACGACAATAGTTGTCAGTCGCTGTATGGATCATCTGCATTATTGATAAATATTACTCCCTCTCGCCACAAGAACATATCGTTTAGGACAAGATTTGGTCGAATATGAAAAAAAACATAAAACATCAATATATGTATAGCTTGTTCATCGTATAGTTTGGAGACATGCATGATATATTTGCAGATTTGTATGAAAAGCGCTTGCAGAATCTCATAAATTTAGAGGTTTTCAAAAATGCATTCAGAATATGCTAACGATCAAAAGATATACATTAAAGACGTCAAATATATCTATGACTGGAGCCTGGAGGTAGTAGTGTATCTACCTAGAAGATAGATGCATGCTGCCACTTAATAGGGCGAAACTATCATTTTGTCTGCAGTCTGCACCTAAATAAACCCTGCCACATTTATTTGTAGTATATTACAACGGAGATTATACATAAAAATCCTCTTATAAATATACCCTCAAATTCAGTCTCATATCCCTCGTTCACTTCAAAACTCATTTCACCTCTCCCACTTGCCCTCTCAGACAAGGCCATGGAGCCCCAGAAAGGGTTATCTCCGTCGTATTACGTTCTTTGTCTTTGAGATGTGGTTTGCAACCGTCTTTGCTCTGCTCATCTTATTTGCGCTCGCGAGCATCGGCAGGTCCTTGGACATGCTAGAGAAGAGCTACTACACCGAGATTGGAGTTGCTTCTCTGGGAGATAGTATCATATCTCAAGATTCTGCTGAGGTGAAATTTGTGTGTTGTCATTTTTTTTAATTCCCATCATATGGCCAGTATATTTTTCTTTCAATCTTCTGATGACTGTAAGAAGGAAGGAATATGGCACTTGTATTTCTCAGATGGTTAAATCCAAACAACTAACTTTGCTAAATGCTTAGATCTATATATCTTAAACCATCAGTAATATATTGTTCTCAAACATATCTTTAACTATCATTAGTAGCAGGGATGCAAACGTATCAGATACAGACGGATATCGCTGATATTACATTTGTTTTCATATTTTTATTCGGATTCGAATATGGATGGTATCAGATATGTCAGATAGGGTACGAATGGATATCAACATCATAAATATGCGATTTGAATATTCGGATACGGATACAGTATCGGATGTTGAATATCCGATTCGGATACGGACAGATCTGAACTCCTATAAACGGATTCGGTCTCAAATACATCCGGAAAATATTTGTATCATTTGCACCCTAATTAGTAGGAAAATTCTGAAATAAATACTAAATCGGAGGTTTTATTCTACATCCAATGTAGAACGTGGCAAACTGTATTTCACATGCATGTAAATGTCAGTTACACCATGAGTTCTATCATACACATTGATTATGGTTGTTACATATGATTTTTTGTTGGTGTGCCAAAACATTTAATAAAAGAAAAGAAATTAAAGTTGTATCTTATGTACCATACAACTTTGGCATAACATCTAATGTCTTCTGTCCACTCCCATAACACAACATCACAACAATCAATTGTCTTGTATATCTGCTTGTCGTGAAACATTAGAAATTCTAGATGTACAAGTACTTGTTCAGGTACATAGCAAACTCTTTTACATTTCAGGCGAGATGTAGTGGAGAGTGTTTCTTTCTAATAACCGTATAGTACTTTCCATCGTATGTGACATCTTTGGGTGTTGGAGTATGATACTGTACATTGCAAATAATAGCCTTATCCGTTTCTTATTGGAAGAACAGATGCACAGTATATAATTCTAGTTAGCATTGTTCTCATTTTGTGGAAAATTGAAAATACAACTACTCCCCCTGTTACATAGTTTTGTAATTCTAGGATTAAAAGTTTTATTAAATTATCATCACTCTCATGTTCCAAAGCATTATACTTCTTAGTCCCTACCCTTCATCAATGTACATACAACACCCAATCAAATCGGCAACCACACCACGTCTAGTGACAAATGTAAGTCATGCAAGAACTTTGATGTATTCACTCCGCCCAAGAAAGAATGTAGTTTTAGACTTCGAAATTTGTCCCAAAGAAGTGCAATGGTAGATATAGACAAGCTTGTGTGGGACCCACTCAAAAAATTTCACGGTGTCGCCCCTGCCTCCCCTATACTCCATGAAGAACATTCTCGTCTGCACACACCTCGTTGAAACCCCTAGGCTGAACACGCGGGTAAGAGAAAAAAAAAACAAGGGCACGTGCACAATTTTACATGCTCAATGATCTGTCCTTGAAAAGCTCCTTGTTTTGTGTGAGATTAAAACAGAATGACAAATATATATTACGAAACAGAGGGAGAAGACTTAAACTTTAACCATTGCTGCAAAACTGGGGCCGTACAGCCAATTTCAGGAAAGCTGAATGATATTTGTTTCGCGTGAAAGCTGAATGCCAGGACGGCGAAACTGATGAACTGCTTCCTCAGACTCAATTTGCAGATTTGGCCCAGCTGCTGCCCAAGGTGGCCACCGACGACAGGACGGTGATCATCACGTCGGTGAACGAAGCGTTCGCACGTCCCAACTCGCTGCTCGGTCTCTTCCGTGAGAGTTTCCAGGTCGGTGAAGGGATCGGCCACCTCCTGAACAACATCCTCGTCGTCGCCGTCGACGCCAAGGCGTTCAGCTACTGCAAGGCCGTGCACCCACACTGCTACCTCCTGGAGGTGAAGACCATGGACCTCAGCTCCGCCAACAACTACATGACCGAGGCCTACGTTGAGCTCGTCTGGACCAAGCTCTCTCTGCAGCAGCGCGTCCTCGAGCTCGGCTACAACTTCCTCTTCACGGTACGCGTCGGCACCAATCATCATTGAATAATCCGAAGTTTCCTCCTGATCTGGGCTGACGACGGGGGCGATTGCCCAAGATGTGCCGTGCAGGACGTGGACATCGTGTGGTTCCGCAAACCGTTCCGGCACATCAGCGCGTTCGTGGACATGACGACGTCGAGCGACGTGTTCTCCGGCGACGCCAACAGCCTGGACAACTGGCCCAACACGGGGTTCTTCTACATGAAGGCGACGAAGCGGACGGTGGAGATGCTGCGGCGGTGGCGCGCGGCGCGGGCGTGGTTCCCGCCGAACCACGAGCAGGCCATCTTCATCGAGATCAAGCACGAGCTCGCCCGCGACCTGGGCGTGCGCGTCCGGTTCCTCGACACGGCGCGCTTCGGCGGCTTCTGCCGGATCTTCCACATCGACATGGGCGCGGCGTGCACCATGCACGCCAACTGCTGCTTCGGGCTCGCTAACAAGCTGCACGACCTAAGGGACGTGCTCCGCCAGTGGAAGAACTACACGGACCTGACGCCGCAGGAGAAGAAGAGCCAGAAGTTCACATGGAAGGATCCGGCCAAGTGTGGGACTCCGGACAAAAGGGACACATGAATCCGAGAAATGCACTACAACAGTTCACTTAAGTTTAAGTTCTCGATTTATGTTTTAAAAAAAAGTTTAAGTTCTCGATTTAATATGAGTGCTCATACTTTTTAAAAAAATTAGAATTTATTAGCGTTATTCTTGTGTTCTTTAAAAAATGTATTTGATTCCCTGCGAACACCTTGACTAGGCTTCGTGCGTGTAGCTGCTGAATGTTTTTTTTTTTGAGATTAGCTGCTGAATGTTTGGATGCCTGGGTGAAGAAGATCTGAGCTTGTTCCTCGGCGTGCAAAAGCAGCCAGCGAGCCTGCTCCTAGAAAATGAGAATAAAATGATATTAGCAAATAATTAGCACATTTTATGGTATCTTAGTATGTTGCAAAAGTAAATTGAGGCTTAGACATGATGAAAATAAGTATTATAAAGTCTAAACAAAATAAATATTATTTTAGTTCTTGTCTTTTCATTTTAATTTGCTATATCAAATATCTTAGTGCATCCGATCAAATAAACGCTCAAATCCAGCAAACACAAACAACTATTGCATATTTCAGTCTGGAAAAAGTCCACTTTGTCTTCCCCAACTTTCACAAAAGTTTATTTTTCCTCTCTCAACTCTAAAGCCAGAAATAGTTTCTCCCTTGGACCTCGAAGGTCAAGTGACCGGTTTTGAGAGATAAGGGAGGAATTACTTCTGTCAGACTTTCGTAGGGAGACAAAGTTAACTTTTTCCTTTGAGTCTAGATGCGGCTATGCGAGCCAGGCTCCCTTGGGCCTTGGGGGCTTTGGGTTGTATGCTCACTATTTTTGGGGACCTCATCGGGTGGACCGTTGAGGCTTATGTAAATGACATCGTAGTCAAGTCAAAACGAGCTGATAGCCTGGTTGCCGACCATGATCAGGCCTTCAAATGCCTACGGGCCAAGAACATCAAGCTCAACCCCGAAAAATGCATCTTTGGGATCCCAAGGGGATGCTACTTGGCTTTATCGTCTCTGAGTGCGGCATCAAAGCCAACCCAAAGAAGATTTCTGCTATCACAAACATGGGCCCGATCTCGGATTTGAAAGGGGTACAGCGAGTCACGGGATGTCTAGCGGCGCTGAGCCGCTTCATCTCACGCCTCGGCGAATGAGGCCTGCCTCTTTACCGGCTTCTGAAAAAGACTGACCGCTTTACCTGGACTCCCGAGGCCCAAGAGGCACTTGACGGGCTCAAGGCACTTCTAACAAAGGCTCTGATCCTTGTGCCGCCAGCTGAGGGAGAACCGCTCCTACTGTACGTCACTGCCACTACTCAAGTAGTGAGTGCCGCCATCGTAGTGGAACGGCAGGAGGAGGGTCACGCCCTCAAAGACCAGCGTCCGGTCTACTTTATCAGTGAAGTATTGTCCGACACCAAGACATGCTACCCACATATCCAGAAGCTCTTGTACGCTATCCTCATCACCCGAAGAAAGTTGCGCCACTACTTCGAGTCGCACCCGATCGTGATTGTGTCATCCTTCCCTCTTGGGGAGGTGATCCAGTGTCGTGAAGCGACGGGAAGAATCACTAAGTGGGTGGTTGAACTCATGGGAGAGGGCATCACGTACGCTCCTCGGAAAGCCATCAAGTCCCAAATGCTGGCAGATTTTGTGGCAGAATGGACCGAAACCCAAATGCCACCGGCCCCGGTGGAGCAAGAGTACTAGACGATGTATTTTAACGGGTCGCTAATGAAGAGTGGAGCCGGGGAGGGACTCGTCTTCATCTCCCCCCTCGGCATGCACATGAGGTATATGATTCGAATCTATTTTCCAGCATCTAACAATATCGCTGAGTATGAGACACTTGTCAACAGTTTGCACATCGCCACCAAGCTGGGGATCTGACGGCTTGACATCCGAGGTGACTCCCAGTTGATCATAGATCAAGTCATGAAGAAGTCAAGCTGTCATGACCCCAAGATAGCGGCATACTGCCAGGTGGTCCGCCTCCTGGAAGACAGGTTCGACGGCCTCGAGCTCAACCACTTCGCAAGACGATCTAACGAGGCAGCAGACGAGCTTCTGAAGATGGCGTCTGGCTAGGCCCTAGTTCCTACCGGCATCTTCGCCAGCGATCTGTATAAGCCCTCGGTCACTTACCAAGGGTCGGCGCAGGACGGCAACGAGCCGCCCACGCCAGCCTCGGGGGCTGACCCGACCCCGGCCCCCGCCGACGTTGAGGTTATGTAAATCGAGGAGGACCCAGACATAGGGCCCGACCCCCTACCAGACTGGAGAATCCCGTACCTTGACTGCTTAGTCCGCAGCGTACTCCCAACTGACTGGAGTGAGGCCTGACGCCTTGCGCACCGCACCAAGTCATTTGTCTTGCTAGATCCAAAAATTTACAAGTGGAGCCCCACTAGAATCCTGCAACGCTGCATCCCCAGCAAACAGGGGAAGAAGCTATTGCAAGACATCCATGGGGGCGTCTGCGGTCACCACACAGCGCCACGCACCCTTGTCGGGAACGTGTTCCAACAAGGTTTCTACTAGCCCACTACCGTGGCTGACGCCACCGAGGTAGTACGCACCTGCGAAGGGTGTCAGTACTATGCTCGACAGACTCATCTACCAGTCCAAATGCTCCAGACAATCCCCATCACTTGGCCCTTCGCGGTTTGGGGTCTGAACCTTGTTGGGACACTCTAGAAAGCGCTCGGGGGCTTCACCCACTTGCTTGTCACCATTGACAAGTTCTCCAAGTGGATTGAGTCTCGGCCAATCGCGTGAATCAAATCCGAGCAGGCGGTGCTCTTCTTTGCTGACATAGTTTAGTGCTTCAAGGTCCCAAACTCCATCATCACCTATAACGGCACGCAGTTCATCGGCAAAAAGTTCCTTAACTTCTACGACGATCACCATATCCGCATGGACTGGGCGGCCGTGGCACACCCCCGAACGAACGGGCAGGTCGAGCGTGCCAATAACATGATCTTGCAGGGCCTCAAATCAAGGATCTTCAACTAGTTGAACAAGTTTGGTCGTCGATGGGTCATGGAGCTCCCCGCGGTCCTCTAGAGTTTGAGAACGACCCCCGAGCCGAGCGACAGGCTTCACGCCCTTCTTCATGGTCTACGGATCCGAGGTCATCCTCCCCACCGACTTGGAGTATGGAGCACTGAGGGTTAGAGCGTACGACGATCAAAGGAACCAAACCTCCCTTGAGGACACCGTGGACCAGCTGGAGGAAGCACGTGACGTCGCCCTACTCCATTCCATCAAGTACTAGCAAGCCTTATGATGGTACCACCACCGTCGTGTGCGGGGTGGGGCATTCAGCATCGGGGACGTGGTGCTTCGCCTCAAACAGGACAACAGGGGCCGCCACAAGCTAACGCCATCATGGGAAGGCACATTCGTTGTCGCAGAAGTACTCCGACCTGGCACCTACAAGCTAGCCACCGCAGACAGTGAAGTCTTTACCAACGCTTGGAACATCGAACAACTACGTCGATTCTACCCTTAGATTTCCACGATGTTTACATGTTTAATCTCAAAAGAATAAGAAGAGTGCTCACTATTTTTTACTCTGTCTAACTCTGAGAGAGACCTGACCCTACCTTTGGTTAGGGTCGGGCCTCCCTCGGGGGCTGAAAGGGGCGAACCCCCCAACACTGCGAAATTTCTCACAATACTTTTCAAAAAAAATTCATACCCGAGCCCTTACAACGTTGTTTAAGAAAGCGGATGTTTTAGAAAGCAAAGAGCCCCTCGGGCCGGATCGGTCAGATTACGAGAAACCTACACCCCGGTGGTTACGGTGCCTATGCTCACCAATCTTGGCCTAAGGGGCCAACTCACACTTCTAAAAAAGCCATGAACTTAAACACAATGTGGGGATTGGGCAGTCACTCGAAAAACTTTATGAAAGGTTATCCACCCGAGCCTGAAAGGTCCTTGTTTGGTTTTGGTAATTAAGTGACAACTTAGGTGGACTAATATGTGGTTATGTGAGATACACAGGCGATTAGTCCACAGGTGATGGTGTCATAAAGGAGGCTATTGTACATGAGACATGACATGGAGTCATGTGACCAAGGTGGAGAAGATCAAGATGAGGCTTGGCTTGATAGACCGGTTGCTAGGGTGAAGGACAAGTTGTGATGGCTTGGTGCCGAAGGACCGAGGCAACGATGAAGAGCAAGTGAGGTCAAGATCGATGAACCAATACGGTCATGTGATGATATGAAGTGGATCATATCATTTGTGATATGGTTGGTGCATGTGTTGTATCAACGTCGAAGGAGATGGAGTGGAATACGTAAGGCAAAGGTATAACATAGGGCATTTCCATTTCACCGGTCATAGGTGTGTAGAGAAGTTGATGACCGGATTTAGGATAGATGGCCGTACATTAAGAGAGGCAAACTTGTTTGCATATTGGTCATCTAGTGCCACTTGAGCGATCTAACTTTGCATACGTGTTAGGATCAAGTGGCGAGGCAAGTTGAGTGCCTAACTTCTTCGAGAAAATGATTGTGAAAATGCTAACACACATGCACATGGTGTTTTACATATGGTGGTGTTGGCACATTTACAAAGGAGAAGGTGTTGGAGTTGGTGTTGATCAACTTGGAGAAGAGAGAAATGTTTTTTGGTGTTCTCCGGACACTAGGATGGCTCTTGGAGTATAATACTGCTTTGATCCATTGTGAATTAGATCAAATGCTTTAGTGGGTTGTGTAGCCCTCTGAGTAAGCTTTCCAAAATGTCCAAGATCATCGAAATCAGAGTTCGGAGCTAAGAGTTATCGCCGTTTTACCAAAGAGTGGTCTGTGACCGGACTCGTGACCGGACGCGTCCGGTCAGCACCTACGCGTCCGGTCAGCGCGTCCGGTCAGTGTTTTTCGTGGGCGAAAGTGACCGGACGCGTCTGGTCGCTTCGGGAGCTTACTGGATCCTCTTTGTTCGCTGTTTCGCTGTGACCTGCGCATCTGGTCCCGTTAGTGACCTGCGCGTCCGGTCAATACAAGTTTATACGCGCGAAAACTAGCCGTTGGAGCACGCTACTGACCTGCGCGTCTGGTCGACCCGAAACTTGCCCAGTGAGGGGACTAACGGCTCTATTTTGTTGTGGAGCTATAAATATATGTTGTGGCCGGCCATGGCCAGCAGCTGAGCACACTTAGGCCTTGGTGGCTTGTGTTGGTGTGCTTGGGAGCCCTCTAACTCACTTGAGCTTGATAGTGATCATCCGATTGAGTGAGAGAGTGATTCTAGTGCGTTGCATCATGAGGATTGCATCGAGTGGTACTAGGTGATCGAGTTGCAAGCCGGTGGTGCTTGTTACTCTTGGAGGTTGCCACCTCCTAGACGACTTGGTGGCTTGCGACTCCGTTGAAGCACGCGTGGAGATTGTGCGTGGCTCTGGAGGAGGATTTGTGAGGGGATTGTGCTCACCCCGCGGGGATCGCGAAGAGCAACTCTAGTAAAGCTCGTGGCTTGGAGGATCCCTATCTTGAGAGTGGATGTGCGGCACCCGCTGAGGGTTTGACTCTTGATAGTCAATTCGCTCGTGATCCATCAAGTGGGTGTATCACCACAACGGGGACTAGCTTGGTGGCAACCAAGTGAACCTCGGTGAAAAACTGTCGTGTCAACATTGTGTACATCTTCTCGGTGGTTTGCTTTCGATTCATAAGCTTGTATTTACATTCATATACTTGTGCTTGTGTAGTTGCTCTTGTAACTAGTTTGCTTGTGTAGTTAGCTAGTTATCTTCTTGCTTGTGTAGCATAGAAGTAGCTCCCGTTGCGTGGCTAATTTGGTTTGTGTAACCTTGTTAGTCATATTGCTTAGTTTGTGTAGCTAAGTAATTTACACTCTCTAGTTTGGCATTAGTTGCCTTGCTATTGAGCATTGCTAGTGAGCATAGGTGGCTTCGTACTTTTGCTTACTAGAATTGTGTAGGAGCTCCCCGGCTTTGCTAAAGTACTAGTGCATAGGTTTGTGTGACCTTGCTCTAGAATTGTTTAGGAGAGCTCTTGCTAAGGAAAGCACCTTAGTTACATAATTAGGATCTTTGTGAGGTGCTTGTGAACTTAGATAGAGGGATGTAGTCTTGGCTAGACCGATAGTTCTAATTCTGCATTTGTTTCGGGTTGCCGATGTGATTTTTTTAGAAAGGACTATTCACCCCCCCTCTAGTCCGCCATCTCGACCCTTCAGAGCCCTCCGATGATAACTAGGAAATGCGGGTGTGTTAGAGTATGAGGACCTCTCGGGTCAAGTTAATTGGACTGCGAAAAGCCTACGCCTCTACAGCTACAGTACTCTCACCCATTAACCCCGACCTAGGGCGTCGGACTCAATTCTAAACGCCATAGGCCTAGGCGCACTACGAGGATCGGGGCGAACACGTAAAAACTTAGAACGAAAGATAAACATAAGTTTTAAAAGTGGACCCGAGGGCCACGGACTTGTTCAATATCCTAAGTCTTTACACGGGCACCTTGCCTGACGTTGTTTGCAGATCCAAGGGCGGGAGGACAACCTCTTCTTCGAACTTGGCCGCCAGGGTCTTTGCCGGCTCCAACACCTCCTCATCGATGGCGTCGAGCTCCTCCTCGGGGATGTCGACGTAACCCTCACTAAGCGCCTCCAGATCAATCTTTTGGTAGTGGGACCTGAAGACGGCGAGCGCACGCCGCATCCTGAGGTGAAGCGCCTCCTTCACTTGAGTCCGAGCCTGCTCGAAGGTGACCCCAAGACGACTCCACAACGAGCTCACCCCAGGACGCACCTAGACTACCTCGAGGGCGTCACACACTAGCTCGGTGGTGGCACGTAGCTTGGAGTGCTCGTGCTGTTCCGCCTTCAGGGCCTCCCACACCGACAGAAGTTCTGCCTCCATCTTGGCAAGCTTGCCCTTAAGCCCTGATCATTGCAAGGGATAAGAAATATATTTCGAAAAACCCAATGATGGACGGGTAAAGGCACCTACCTTCTAGCTCCTGGACTCTAGCCAAGTCCTGTTGACGCCCTTAGGCCACCATGGCTCGGAGGGACTGCACCTCGGGCTTTAGCTACCGGATCTCCTCGACAAGATGAGAGGCCGCACACACGACATCCATCATCTGGTCCTCTATGGTGGCCTTCTCCCTCTGAGCTATGATGCATTCTTGGCGAGCCTCGTCATGCTCACCAAGAGCATGCTCACGCTCATGACGGATGGATTCAAGCTCGGACTGAAATCGCTCCAAGGCCTGTAATAGCTCGTCACACTCACTCTTCACCTTTTGGGCCTCTTCTTGGTCCTTGCGAACGTGTTCAATAAGGGCCAGCAGCTTCTCCCCCGTCTCCTTAGCATCGATGACCGCCTCCCCATATCAGATGCGGAGATCTGCCATTTCGCTGTTGAGGCTGGCCACCTTCTGCTAGGCCTCCGCAAGCCACGCCTTGGCCGCGACGGTCCTCTGCGCTTCCTCCGACCGGCGTCCCCATGAGTGAAAGCCCAAGTTTGGTTTTGGTAATTAATGACACTAAGTTGCTAATGTCATTGTGTTAAGTGAATTGAGTTAGGCATAGCAATACATGTGATGAAGGAGCAAGGAGCATGATGGTACATGCACATGAAATGATGATCATGGTGATCAAGCATGAGGAGATGGACATGGAACAAAGTGATCAAGGCAAAGGTATAATCATAGGGTTTGGTTTTGCTGATCTAAGATGAGTAGAGAAGTGATTGACTAGGTTTAGGATTGATAGCCGACTATCAAGAGGGGCAATCACGGTTAGCTCATGAATCAAGTGCTACTAGGTCATCATCTTGAGCATATGCATTAGGATCTAGCAGAGGGCTAACATAACGCCTTGAAAAATGATTGTGAAAATGGTAACACACATGCACATGATGATATACACATGGTGGTGTTAGCACATTTGCGAAGGCGGTGGTGTTTGAGCGGTAGAGAGGGGTTCAACATTTTTGTAGAAGTGAAATGTCTATTTTCCACTATGCCGGTGGTGGAGTTTTTCTCTAAGTCATCATGGATAGAAACAGAGGCGAACTGAGGTCACTGGGGTGACCGGACGCTGAACCGGATGTGGTCTCGGCTTAACCGGACATGTCCGGTCAGTAGCAGCTGTTGCAGAAGCACGCGGGCTAGGGTTTTGCACTGGCACGTCCGATCACTCACGGGACCGGCATGTCCGGTCAGGCGCTCAGAGGGTCTGTAGATCACGTGGTTGATTGGACGCGGTGGTGTGTCCGGTCACGTGCGACCGAACACGTTCGGTCGACAAAATCGCTCTATGGACCCTTACTGGACTCTAACCGCACGCCAGGTGTAACGCGTCCGGTCATCTCTAGCATCGCGTCCGGTCTTGCTTTTGGCGTTGTCGCGTAGGTGTGACCGGACGCTGTGGTCGCGTCCGGTCGATCAGACCAACACGTCCGGTCAACGCGCGTAGAGCGACATCTCGAGCCTAATGGCTCTATTCTTTGGGGATGCTTATAAATACTCGTTTGGCCAGCCTTGGGATGTAACTCTTGACTCTTTTAACACTTGAGACATACTTTGAGCTAGAGAACTTCCCCTCCACTTATCTCCTTGCTTGGTTGCATACTCTAGTGAGATTGAGTGAGATTCAAGTGCATTGCTTAGTGATTTGCATCTAGTGGCACTTGATCCATTGAGTTTGCTGTGAATATCTTGTTACTTTTGGGTGTTTCCTGACATCCTAGACATCTTGGAGCAGCGGTGGTGTTGAGCTCGTAATTGGAGTTTGTTTTGAGCCTCACCAAGTGTTTGTGAGGGGTTCTTGAGCCTGTCCCCGCGGGAGTTCACGAATTGGCTACTCTAGTGGAGCTCATGGCTTGGAGGATCCCCATCTTGTGAGTGGATGTGTGGCACCCGCTGAGGGTTCAACTCTTGATAGTTGATTAGCTCGCGATCTATCAAGTGGGTGCATCGCCACAACGAGGAGTAGCTTGCCGCGAAGCAAGTGAACCTCGGTAAAAATCTTGTGTCATCTTATTGACGAGGATTTCATTTGTGTATGTGATCACATTGTTTGATTGGTACATTGGACATATCTCTTCTCATCAACGTTGGTATATCTATTCAAGCTCACTCCTTTACTTATTGTTCTTTGCCTTGTTTAGCTTGAGTAGAATAGCTTTTCACTTAGGGGTAATTAGTTTAGAGACTTAGCATTGTTGGTGTGAACTAGAGATCATAGCCTTGCACTAGAATTGTATATGTGGCTTGCATAAAAGTAGTTGAGCTAGTGCTAGAATTAGCTTCGCCATCTTATTTACTAACTTGTTGTTTAGTAAAGCTTGTAGAAAATTTAAATAGGCTATTCACCCCGCCTCTAGTCTTTTGGACCTTACAATGAGCCGTGCTCGCAATGGAGAAACTCCAACTTCGCCCGGCTCCGTTCGAACAGCGCCTGCGCAAGGTGCCACGTCAAGGTCACAAAAAGAGGAAAAGACCGAATGATGAGCATTCACATAGCTCGATGTACCTGGCTAGCCGGGCGGATATTGTCATGTAGGGTGGACAATGCCGAGGATAGGGTCTAGTTGAAGGTTTGGCACCCTGCCTAAAGCCTCTCCCAGTACCCCTGCTCTTCGACGTCGTCTAGCATGAAAACCGGCGGCGCCTCCAGTAGGTTCTGATCCGACCAAGTGAGGCGCAAACCGCCCCACTGGTAGGGATCTCGCCCCACCTGCATGAGGGCCACGGACCCCTCGACGCGGGAGGGCTGGGCCACCTCGGCCAAGTTAGAAGGCTCGTCGGACGAGACCGATACCACCTCCACCCCGATGACATTAGGCTCACATGACGCCGCCTCCTCTGCCTGGGACCCACCTCCTGCAGCGAACCCCACCTAAGCTGAGGGGTCCTCGGGCATGGCCTCCTTCACCACCTCCTAGGCTCTAGCATCCGCACCCCGCTCCTGCGGTCGATCCCGACGCCCCCGCCGTCGGAGGCAGAGGTGCCGCACTCTCTAGAGGGAGCGCCCCTCGAGAGCAGGATCCGCCCCGAACCATAGCAGCTGCTCCAACATCGCCATCCCCATCTGGACGGACTTCTCCATCTCCACTTCTGAAAGCACCGCCCTGGCTGACGGGGTGGGGTTAGGTGGAGGCAAAGCAAGGGCGTTCGGTACCTCATGTCCCCCTATGGCCGTGGACACTAGAGGGACGCTACTGACCGTCCTCAAGACAGAGACGTCCGAACCCGACACACTACCAGCTAAGACCTGGCCTTGCCGCCTCAGCGCCTGCCGTGGCACAAGCGGGGGGACGTCGGACTGAACCCTCCTACAAGAGCGATAGGCATCAGCATTACGAAGCCTCAGCGCAAATGAACAACATAGAAATACGCTCCTTACCTCTGCATTGTAGGAAGGGGACATTTTTACAATGGCTCGCTAGGGCCCGACCCCGCTATCATAGGGTAGGGCCTCTTCCCGGTCACCACAGCCTCAATCGCGCTGGGCTGAGGGGGTGGCGGCGGTGACTCTGCCATCTCCTAGGGTCGGGATTCCTCTGTACCCTCCCACGGGCTGACCCCTGCGGCCTCTGGGGCTCCCCTCCTCCGCCCGTTGCCAGAGCTCCCCGAGGTCAGGGTCCTCCGACTCGCGGCGCAGTAGTTGAGCCGACGGCGTTCACCCCTTGATCGAGAGGGATGACCCCCCGGGCTGCTCTCCCTCCTCAGCCATAGAGTCTAGCCAGTCGTATGGGTAGTCCCCCTCATTGTCGTCATCCTTGTCATCCTCATCGATGCTCGACTCCTCCTCCTCTTCTCTGGCCTCCCGCTACATTTTCCGGCGCTTCTCGCGATCCTTCTTCCTCTTGGCCTTGCTAGCCTTCTTCTTCTTCTCCTCGTCCTTCTTCTTCACCCCCTCAGTGTGAGCCCAATTCTGTGCCCTCTGGGTCACGTCCTCGAGAAGGGGTGGGTTGAAGTCAGGGACCAAGCAGAGGTTTCCCTGCAGACGCTCGAGCCCTGAGTCAGGCAATGGAAAGGAAACGCAAAAAGGTCAAGAGAAAAAGGAGGAGGAGAAGAGTGGGGGGGTGCTCACCATCTCAATGAAGCCGTCATCAGGACGCATTGGCTGGTGGATATCGAGGGCAGCGTCGGAAGGAACACTCTCGAGCACCGACTTGATGTGCTTCTTGATCTCCTCATGATCAAGCTCCCCATCACGAAAACGGTCCCCTCGAGGGGCACATTCGGCACCATCTCATTTAGGCGGCGTGCCCACCGCATCAGCGGCAGCACCCTCCTCTCATGGAACATGGCGATGACCCCGGCCCTAGTTACGTCCTCATTCACTAGACGCTTGACCGCCTAGAGGAGGGTGTTGATCTTCTCCTTATCGCCGGCAATAGGACCATAGCCCCAGCGCACCGGTGCTTCTTCGAAGAAACAACTGATGTATGGAGGCAGGGGCATGTCAGCGTCGCTCCTAAGGTAGAACCACCTCTGGTGCCACCCCTTGTTGGACGATGACCCCTTCATAGTGATGTACCCATCTGCCCAGCTCTGGCGGAGCTAGATCACACAGCTGCCGATGCGTACCAGCACCGTCTCGCCCCTCCTCACCGTCTTGAGGAAGACAGTGGCGCAGAAGTAGTACTTCCATAGAGCAAAGTTGGGCTTGATGCCCAGATAGCCCTCGCACAGGGCGACAAAAACCACGATATGCAGAATCGAGTTGGGGTTGAGATTTTGCAGCTTAATCCCATAGTTATGCAGGAGCCCATGCAAGAAGTTGCTCGCAGGAGTCCTGAACCCCCGCTCATGGAAGTGTGCGAAGCTGACGACATAGCCGGCGGGGAGGGGGGGTCGGCTTTATTTGTTGCTAGGGACGATCCACTCTAGCTACGCGACGTTCGTCATCGGACAGAGGAGCCCATCCTCGATGAGCCGCAACGTGATCTTATCGGTGAAGCTGGAGCAACCCCATGGATCCATTGAGAGGTGCAGAAGCACTTTGGTAGCAACGGTGATGACAACGGTTGCGGGGTGAGTTCTCGATCTCTCTCTCTCTCTTTTTCTATCGCTTCCTTGCCAAGGCAGATGGGAAACGCGAGCACGAGGTAGGCAAAAAACAGAGGTGCGCAAAGGAAGGGAAAAACCTTCAGGTTAAAAAGAGATGAGATAGAGCGATTTGAGACCCCAACCACCCGCATTAAATGCGGCCACGGAAACGTCTCGTCATGTCCCAGATATCTCGGTAACCATGTGCACACCTCCTGCAAATCCGTCCCGTCGCCTCGCACCATCTGCCTCGCATGACGCGCCTACCATTATCCCACCACCACACAGGGCTCGGGCGCATCCCCGCTCCATAAGCCGATCATAGGCCTCGGCAGGTAAGAACAGAATACGAAGCTATATATGCTCCTATGGCCTAATTACGGTCCAGGGGTTCGAAGGCTGGCCCACCATGGGTTCGACAGCCACCTCAGGACACTTAGAGTCAGGGATGGTGAAGAATGGGCACACTAGCGGCTAGTACCCTAGCGCGCGGGTGCCGAGGGCATTCTGACCCATGTTTGAGTCCTGATGGATGCCTAATTCATGGTATTCCTCGACAGAAGGCAGCGAGCCCTCAGGACCGGTCGGATGGTCTCGAGAACTATATGAATCGGCCATCGGGAGTTTGGGGTTCATCACCAACTTGACCACTAGCCAGCGCCCAGCAGATGGGACTGGGACTCCACTTAGACCTATCCGCTAACAGCTCACCGAGCGCCACGGTTCATCCAATAGGGATAGTGTGGTTTGGCTCACCCTCTCTGTTCCACGGAGGAACACGCGAGGGGCCGAATCAAAGACTGGTGGCCTCCCGATCAGACCCCTACATCGAGCAAGGGCTCGGGGGCTGCAACTCGCAAACCATGACCCAACGAACGGTTGCACCCCACGACATTACTAAAACCACATAAGAACTCGCATTAACGAAGGACACATTTCATTAAAAAGATGATAAGTCTTTTTTCAAGATTACTTCTAATACGAAATGCGAATACAAATTATGAAGAGCCTATCCTAAGCAGGGATCTAGGTGGCCTCGGCGTTGACATCCTCGGAGCTAGGCAAAAGAGCACCGGCCAGTAGGGCTCAACCTTGATGTTGGCCACCGCTCAGAGTCCTAGGTGCTCGGTGGCCTCCTCGACGATCCCCTCGACGGGGACCAGGTCGACGATGGCGTTGGCTGCCTCGTCGAAGTCCTCCCGAGACCTATTGTGGTTAGCTAGCTCCTGGCCCTCTGGGAGCCCTACCAAGTGGTGGAGCACGTGCCCCGAGCGCACCTACGCCACTGTCAAGGCCACCGCCGCCCCACAATGGACGCCGAGCTCCACCGCGTCCCACACACGGTTGGGAATGTCTAGGAGGTGCTCCTCTCAGTTCTCGCCGTGGGCGTGGACATACACCACCACGGCGTCTACAGCCTCTCGGATCCCCAGCAGCTCTGCCTCCAGCTCTGCTCAACATACAAACATGATAAATGGAAGAAACAGATATAAGACGTTAAACCAGAATGACGGATGGAGAACTCATCGGCCATCGGCTGTCCGCAGCCACCTATTGGCCTCGAACGACCTGCATCTCCTGCTCCATCGCCTCGAGAGCGGCTTGGGAGACCTCTAGGTACCTCCTGAGTCTCTAGCTTCGACTCCGCCGCTGCGGCTGGCGCGACTTCCGATGGTTGTGCCGGCTCTAAAGACACGGCTAGAGGCAAGGGCCTCCCGTGTTCGCCATCGGAGAGTGATCCCACCCTCGTTAGGTGGCGCCGCATGGACTGCCTATCTCCGAACGTGTCACCAGTAGGGCGTTTACCCGAATCCATCACGAAAGCAGAGGAAGGATGCCACGGTGAGAGGGAAGCAAAGGGGTCGCTGACTCACTGGTTGCTAGGTAGAACTAAGAAGAGCCGATAGGCTCCCACGCCCCGCCAGCGCCTGCATTTATATTGTCGTACGAGGCAACTGAACAGGCGCCAATTGCCCCACTCCCCATGCATGCGAGGACCAAGGCACCTCTCCACCTTCCCACACACTGGGATACGAGGCATCGTAGTAACCGCATCATAGCACGATGTCTCGTCTTCCCTAGATGGGCCCACTCAATTTAAAGCCCTTGAAGGGATAATTCATCCCTCCAAGGCCTCGGGGGCTACACCCAGCGGGTGCGCTTGTGCGCACCCACCGGACGACTTCCTTCGAACCAAACAAACAACAACCACCCGTGCGCACTTGTCCTCAAGCCTCTGAAGGAGTGCTACACTCCTCCACGGTCTCGGGGACTACTATCGAGTATTGATAATAGGCATACCCAACCAAGGGCGTTAATAGTGTGTTAGCTGTTAAAAGCCACCCTAGACTTAGAGCCGGTTTCCGCCTCGCCCGAGCCCCCATGACGTCATCAAAGCGCTCGACTCCTGCACCCCATCGGGAATAATCTCCGCCTCGCCCGACCCCTGCAACGTAAGCACGGGAGTGCCCGACCCTCTTGGCATACTTTCGCTTCGCCCGAGGGACACGTAGAGCCCTCTAGCAAGGCGGGGAGCCACGTGGGCCCCCACCACGGCACCCATTCCCACTGATGGGACGGACACGACCGTGCACAGTGGACGGGAACATGGGAATCACGCTCTGATCCAACATGACCCCGGTCATTCCACTACGATGACGTCCATACCTCTACAGCGACGGGGGTAACGACAACTATACCACCTAACTCCCCCTCTACCCAAATATGAGCGCACGCACCGCCTATCCTCGACGGCACAGAAGCACACAAGACGAAGCATGGCCACAGCGCGTTGCACTAGCGGATGGAGAGGCCAAAAGCTCAACGCCCATTACGTCCCTACGCTATAGGATAAACTGCTCACGCCAGATAAGGAGGAAGACGGCCGCGCTCAAGGCCACCTTTTTTGTTTTTCTCTTTTGTCTTTTCCCCATTCATCTTTTTACCACAAATGTAACCCGAGCCCTCTCCTTGGAAACTATAAAAGGGGAGGCAGGAGCCACATCTAGGGGGACTCTAGGGTCCAAATGAAACAGACTTTGATCGAGTCACACCTCACCGATTCAACACTCAAAAATACGCACGAGACTTGGGATCCGCTCCCTCTCTTGAAAGCTTGTAACCCCTACTATGAGCACTCCGGTGTAAGATAACACGAGCAACAGCAACACCCACTGGACGTAGGGACATTCTTGTCCGAACCAGTATAAACCCTCATGTCTGTATTGCACACCATCTGAGCCTAGACACGCAGTCACAAATTCACTCGTCTAGTATCTAGGATGCAGTTCTAGACACCGACAATGGGAAAGCCGATCAAAACTACACCATCTAGAAGAAACCACAACACAAGACGGCAAGGCGAGCGAGCAACCCAGGCGGCCTAGCCACGGTGAGGCGTGCTCGGCGGAGCTCTGGCCGTGCGCGAGGAAGACGACGTCGCTCGGCCAACTCCGGTGCGGCAAGGCGCTAATGCTAGCTCCAACAGGTGCACAAGGGAATGGCGAAGCTTGTGGCCCGGCCAATTTTGGCAGAGGGCGCTCGGTGGTGGTGCAAGGTGGCGGAGCAAGGATGCTCGGCGGCGGCGGCGGAAGAAAAGAAGGGCACCACGGCCGGCTCTGGGCTTAAATAGGCGAGGGCGTGGCTGCTGCGGCCTTCCAGCAGCTATGTGGACTCAACACGCGGTCGGCCACATGTCCAAGCGCTGGAAACGACGAGAAGGACGTCGGCGGTGAGACAGGCAGGCTGACTGCTCCCCGTTTCTACTGTAGCAGGGTGCCCTCCTTCTTTTTCTGCCTTTTTCTCCAAAATTCATATGGCAACTTGAAAAACTTCCAAAATGAAAGTTGCTCAACTTTCCAAGATCTCCAACTTTGCTTTTGGGACCAACTTCAAATTCTTCCTCCATTTTGAAATTTGAGATTGGGGCAAAAAGGGACATTTTGAATTAGGGTTTGAAACTCAAATTTGTGACAATTTAATTAAATACAAAACAGCCATCAAACAATTCAACTAAACCACAGTTGGTTAATACAACCTCAATCCAATCAATGATGCAAAAGTTAGACAAATTTTTATTCATGAAAATCCATTTATTAATTCATCAAAAATTTAACTTTAGTTACTATCATTAACATTTCACGAAACTTTATAAACCATCACATATGCAATATATGAAGGCTATAATTGAAACATGAAATGCATTTACAGCATGACAATCGATGCTTATGTTTAATAATTATGCATGATAATGCTCATGATCAAACTTTTATTAAGTGCTTAACACCGAGGGTGTTACGGTAGGGGGCTAAACCTCCTCCAATACTAAGATTTTATCACGAATTTGCTGCGAATTCCTGTTTTTCGTCCCTCCAGTAGCTCACCTGTTAAGTGACACTTGCCTAAACTATCGCCCCACAAAGAACACCCGTAGTCTCAAAGGAGAGAGAGAGAGAGAGAGTCAGAGCCTACCGTGGACGCAGTTCACTTGAAGGAAACAAAAACGCACTCAAAGGCGAGCGAGCTTCCCGTCGATGCACGTTATATATAGTCGAATGCACATGGATGATCCTGCGCCAATGCAGCACCGCGCTGATGAAACCGTCGTCGATGGGTTTTGCGAGGCGATCGAGGTGCTTACTATACATGTAGCACTGTCAACGTTCTAGGCCAGCACGCAGTTGAGCCCATCTATATCTATCTACTAGTCATCGTCTCCGACTCTTCCGTGTCCTCGTCGGCCATCCACGTCCATCTCCATCTTCCTCTGGATTTGGATCTCGGTGGCGATGTCTGAACACCGATCGAGAACGCATGTGGGCAGCCTGAGCAAGCGGAACGGGCCCGGGCATCTGGGTTGTTTCTTGCTCGGGGCTCTCCTGCCCACTGCCTTCCTGCTCTTCGTGGACTCCGACAGGGCTGGAGCGCTCTTGTCGAGCATGTCGAGCTTGGGGTTGGGGAATGGGCATCTGCTGCCTAGCAACCTCACAAGCCACGGCGGTTCAGCGCCTGCCGGTGCCGGAGCAGACGACCAGGTAGTATGTAGTTTTCTGTGCTCACAACACGACACGACACATCACCTTACCTCCGCCTTTTCACCCTCCTCTTCTCTCTCCTGCACCTCAGTACTATACTTGCTCTTATATGCATGCATCGGCAAAACTCTTGTCCCAAACTGCATGGTTGTACGTGAACCTGCCAATCTAACCGAGACTTTAATTGACGATCATGCACAGGTCATGTTCAAGGGCCTAGCCGAGCTGCTACCGAGGGTTGCCATGGACGACAGGACGGTGATCATCACGTCTGTGAACGAGGCATGGGCGCAGCCGGGCTCCCTGCTGGACCTCTACCTCGACAGCTTCAAGAACGGCGAGGACACCGCGCACATCCTCGACCACCTCCTCGTTGTCGCCCTCGACGCCCGCGGGTTCGACCGCTGCAAGGCCGTGCACCCTCACTGCTACCACCTCAACGCCACGTCCGTGGACATGAGCTCCGCCAAGCGGTTCATGAGCCCGGACTACCTGGAGCTCGTCTGGACCAAGCTCGTCTTCCAGCAGCGCGTGCTGGAGCTCGGCTACAGCTTCCTCTTCACGGCAAGATCATTCTTCACCAAGACTCGCAATTTCTTCGATAATTATCTTTAACCAACAATCTTATTTATGACTGATAAAGTACTACCACACTGATTGGTCTGCAGGACTGCGACATGGTATGGTTTCGCAACCCGTTCCGGCACTTCCCCGTGTACGCCGACATGAGCTGCTCGTCGGACGACTTCAAGCCGTCGCGCGCGCCGCTGGACAACCCGCTCAACACAGGCCTCTACTACATGAAGTCGACGAACCGGACCATCGAGATGATGAAGTACTGGCGGGCGGCCAGGGAGAGGTTCCCGCGGAAGCACGACCAGGCGGTGTTCGTCAAGATCAGGCACGAGCTCGTCGACAAGCTGCAGGTCAGGATCCAGCCGCTGGATACGGTGTACTACGGCGGGTTCTGCGAGTACCACGACGATCCGGAGAAGGTCTGCACCATCCATGCCGACTGCTGCGTTGGGGTGGACAACAAGGTGCACGATCTCAAGGACTTTGCCGCGGACTGGAAGAACTACACGAGCCTGGCACCGGAGGCGAGGCAGAAGGGTGCTTTCAAGTGGACGTACCCGACTAGGTGCCAGGATTCCGTACGTTGGCGTAAGCCTTGAAAAGCGCAATCTCAAGTGGATAACATGAGCCTTTATAAACGCGTGTCCACCTCTATCAACACTACTACCGCATACAGTATTTCTAGGGACGGCTACAGATGGGTTTGTAGGGGGCGGTGGGCCACCCACCCCTCCACATCTGTCTCTTGAAATCAATGGTTTTAGAATGAATTCAAATGAAAAATGTTGCAAACTACAAAGTTAATGATGCTATATTGCTATTTGTACTTTAATTTCTTGTTTTCCCTCCATATTAATTAGTTCTTTCTTTATTCTTTTATCTCTTTTGTTTCCTTTATTATTGTCTACCGAACAGCTTGGGATGCAAGGCTTCTACGAACCAGCAAATAAGCTTAATTTTGCGGATCATGTGTGTAACCTATAAAATTAAGCCTATTTTGGGATTTGTGGGCCTTGCATCCCTACAAACATCTAGTTCGTCCCCACTGTACACCCTCTAATTAACTAGTTAATATGCTTGTTTTCTCTCTCTAAATTGCTCTCTAATGGCATCTACATTATTCAGAATTATTATTTTTCTATTATCTTCCTCATCTTCTTATTCTTGTTATTATACCATGATTCTTTTTCTGGCATAAGAATTAAATTGATTAGGTAAAGACTAGAGACTAAGGCTAATTAATTCTCTTTCTTTTTCTCCATAATAATTGGTGTTTTTAATTTTTTTAGGTTTCTTTTGTATGTAACATAAATGTTTATTTAGTTGTTATGTATACTCTTGTTGTGTATGTTTTGAACGCTCCCTATGTCTAAATCTTGGTCCGCCCTGCCTCCAAGTATAATGATATTGCGCGCAAGCACGGAGTGATGACAGGTGTGCAAAACCTCACTAAACACTGGGCCTAAACTTAGAGGAAGCGCAACGTCGCCGCAGAATTTTGGTCAATGCGCAGGACACACGACAAGTCTGGGAGATCTGCTTAACTCCAGTGCAGGCCTTGTCTATTTTAAGATAGCGGATGTGCCAGTCAATTTGATCTGTAATTAACAAGAAAAAATAGTCAGTAGTTTAAGGTAAGACATGTCGGCTGCTGATCCAGACAATTCCACGACCAGCTGAAGAACTGATAGAGCAACAAGTTATCGGCTATGAAGCCGATACTTAGCACTTTTTTGAATAAAACAGTTTAAATGAACACCATCGGCTAGAGAGCCGATGACAGCAGAATATATCCATATTTAAATAAATAAAACTGTCAACTTAAAACATCCGATGGATATATTATTTTTTAGAAAAGAAAATATATTAATATCCTAGCTTCTGCATCCGATAGATATATCATGAGAATAAACATGAATGCACAAGCCATCGGCTATAGATCCGATGAGTCATAGAGGGTAAACAATCCTCTGTTTTCCTTATAAAGAAAACAAAAAAAAACTAACAAAATCTAATCTAAGGTCACCACTAATCAGGTTGAAGCGATGCAGCGTCGGCAGCAGGGCGATAAATTAAAGATTGCTAGCCGACAGATCATCTATAGCAAAATAGAATATTGAAAACACACGATCAGCCGATAAAGCAGATTTGACGTCAGGTTATAAATTAAAGACGCCAGTGGGCCAAATTCGCATCCTGCGGAGGCCCAACAGAATCCTCGGTCACGCAAACGTTCCCCACTCTTCAGTCGTTCTCCCCTTCAACGACGGCGGTGGCTTGCGAGTTTGCGACCGCCATCGGCTGCGGCGAGCAGGGAGCAGAAAATCAGGCATCTGCCCTCCGCTGAGCGACAGTAAAACTTCACGATGTCAACCGTATTTTGTTGTCGTTGTAACGCTGCTCTACTTCAGTTCTGATTTCGCTTGCACCGCCGCGAACCTTCCGACGGGTTTGGACGCCGACCTCAGACAGGTTTTCCACTCTAATCTTCCATCACTTTTTTTTTCGGAACTAGTTTGGTGGGCGGAGTTCTGGATCTGCAGGCCGCTGCAGGCCGGGTTAATAAATTTTCTTTCTGGGATGATGCACTAGAAAGATCCCACAGATTCCAATCCGTTGAAAGTCCATATATATTCAAATCTGATCAGGATATGATTTTTTCCCTCTATATATGTTTTCCCTGTTATATAATTCCCTTATCGTATGTCAGAATCGAGCGCTCATTGCTGATTATATATTCATCTGAATACACGGGGCAGGGAAGATTGAATTCAATTAGCACGCGGGGCTTACTGGCGCTCGGAAGTCCGGGCAGAAGCGCGCGTCCAGACGCCCACGCCGCTCCCGCCACTTAGCCCAGCATGGACTTGCACGTGCAGCCCACGTGGTGCACTCATCCCTACACACTAGCGGACGTGCGGCCGAACAGCCAGCGGAGCACGCCTCCCTAGGATGTCAGCTGGGCCTACCAGTGGCCAAAACGGATCAGAAGAAGACATCAACATTTCAGCACTCATGCCTCTACGACAAGTCCCACATCGGGTGGTTGTTTCCCACGCGCTCTCTCTGGTTGTCCCCACACACGGACGCGCATCGGAGCATGCATTCCCGTCCTGTTGCTCGCCGCATCGTGCTCGCCCTGCTGTTGCTCGCCCGCGCCATGCTACATGTCTGCATCTGTTCGCCCTGCTATGCCCCCCAGCGCTCGCCCACCCCATGGAGACCACCTGCGCCTTATGAAACGCTTGCAACATGGAGGACTTGCTACAACATACGTCTAAAACAGATGACATATTTGGAACATATGCTTGCAACATATATGTGTAGCCGCTGCAACATATGCAACATTCAGATAAAACACTTGCAATATATGTCTGAAATAACAGAAATATTTAAAACACATACTTGCAACATGATTTTGAAACACTAAAAAACACTTGAAAACCTTTGCAAACATACGCAACACCCAGATAAAACACATGCAACATGTGCGAAAGATACGCAACATCCAGATAAAATATACTTGTGACATAAGTTTGCAAGATACATGTACAACCATTGAAACATATGCAACATCCATCTGAAACACTTGCAACACACCTCTAAAATATCTGAAACACTTGAAACATACACTTGCAACATACGCTTTTAGGAAAATTTAGCAACCGGGCGGGCGGAGCACTATGCACAGTAGGACCCGGCTGTGCGGTCGCAGTGGAGAAGGAGGATGGCAGCGGGCGTGCGACTGCGTGTCCCCCAATGAGCGGTGGTGTTGCCCCCGGTGATAGGGGCGCACGTAGTGCCCCCGACGAGCGATGCCCGCTGTGGAGCTGACAAGCCGACAACAGTAGTTGGGTGGGTGCGACCACACGCGGCGAGGCGGCGGCTGTGCGGTCCGGGGGGAGCACATCACGGTGGTCCGGGCGCAACAATGGTGGAGAGGAAGGCGTGCATGAGGCGTGGCGGAGCGCGGTCACGGACCGCAGTATCACCGTGAGTGTTTTTTAATGGTAATGCTACAGAACATACATTCGGAATCTTAAAAAATCGGATGCTCTGCTCCGCGCTCGCTCCATCACTGTGATCGGCCCAATAGGCCCATCTACGCTCTCTCCTCTATCTACTCCATTTACACTGCGACAGCCGATAGAAATCTCCAACTCCTCGCTTGACTCGTCGTGGCTCACCACGCCATCCGCCCGCCCCAACCCGCCTCACGGCGGCGTCCCTATCCCGCGTCGAGCCACGCCACGTCTGCCGTCGCGCCGTGCTCCACCCCCTGCCACGTCGACTCTGCCTCGTCATGTTGTGCCCGATTCCTACCCCGTGCCCCATCCCTCGTCGCGTCGAGGTGTGCTGACGCCACCATTCCCTACTAGGAGGTCGTGGTCGGTCTTGACGCCAGCGCCACCGCGATGCTCGACCTTAGCTCGCAACATTGCAAGATCCAGAGTGGCCAAACCCAGAGCGGACTTCTCTGGCTGCACCTCGCACTTCCTTCCTCGGATGTTGCAAGTGCGTATTATAAGCGTATGTTTCAATTGTTTCAGGTGTTTATATGCATGTTAAGTGTTTCATATGAATGTTACAAAAGTAGATCAGGATGTTACATATGTTGCAATGGCTATACACGTATGTTGCAAGCATCTGCGCCAAATGTTTTAGCTGTTTCAAACGGATGTTGCACGCATTTTATTTGGGTGTTGCATATGTTTCACACTTATGTTGCAATGTTCCATCCGGATGTTGCATATGTTTTGCAATGGCTACACACGTGTTTCTCTTATGTTTCAGACGGATGTTGCAAGTGTTTCAACTATTGCGGATGTATGTTGCAAATGTTTCCTCTAGATATTGCAAAAGTAGATCTAGTGTTTGCACATGTTGTAGTGGACACCATCTGCAGTAGCCGCTTGCTACAGCTGCTAAGCCCGCCTGCATGCACGTGGGTGTGGAGAGGACGCGAGCGATAGGCGCGGGAAACCGTGCAGGCGTAGAATGAGACAGAGCGGCGTGGGACACGGAACGGGCACGGGACACGGGGTGGTGTGGGACCCCATGTGAAGCAGGCGTGCGGCGTGGGTGTCCGGACATTAGGCCCCGTTTGGACATCTGGGCGCTAGCCTTTTCCTTTTTTTAATCTAAGGCGACTAGAGGGGGAGCGGAGGGAGCGGATAGGAACGGATAGAATAGATAGCCTTCTAGTTGGGTCCGCTAGTAGGGGCGTCTAGCGTGGAGCCGCGGACAGACGTATAGCATTATCGTTAGCGCAAACAGTCGACCTGTAATGATCCACACACGCAACCCAAACTATTTCGTCGGATGGCGCCGATGCAAGATTCGGCTGGCAGTGGCAGCCACATCCATGATGACATAATCTTCTTCCAAATTCTTATACTGCTTCCTATGAAGGGCCTCATGCACTTCCAGTCTGTATGCAAGAGTTGGCGTGCCACTATACTCAGCACTCAATTTATCCACTACCACCTGGAGCATTCTAGGACTAGGCTATCAAAGGTTGTCATTCCCTGAAAGTACCAGAAGGACTATAGGAACTTTGGCATTCAGGGTGTCAATTTCTATAGTTTCCAGCCTGGGTAAAGCAAGGTTGCCCAGCTCATCCTAGAGAAGAGGTGTCCAGGTGGAATCCCGACTTCACCATTCCTTTGCATTGTGATGGACTCATTCTGATGATCCCTTGCTTGATGGGATAGATGTTTGTGTGTAACCCAGCAACCAGGGAGTTTGTTGAATTGCCACACGGAAGCCATAATGCTGCCGGGGATAGCAGGGTCGCCTTTGGTGTCGACCCTTGTACTGGCGAGTATAAGGCCACTAGGCACTTCTTCCGCTCATACGCCGAAAGGCTACATGAAGATGGGGAAGTCATGGTTCTGGAATACAACACTAGGCATGAGATCTTGACCATTGGTGATGGAGTATAGGAGTAGATGCTTGGAAATGGAAAGTGATAGTGGATCCACCTTATGCTATCGCCAGGACTCCAATTTGTCTGCCCGGGTTCTTCTATTGGCACTCTCCACTACGTCACCGACCATGGCATTAACAAGGTCATCTCACATGTTATCCTTCAGTTTAGCTTGCACGATGAAACATTCATCGTGCATCCACCTGCGAGGTTGCACCGTTGTGTCGGTATTGGTTGTTTTCCTGTAATGTAATATCGAATCTAGAGGTCTTTTGCTAGGATGGTCCTGCTACGGCTATGTAAGGTCGACCTCCTTAGGCGCTCGATATAAGTGCGTTGTTTGTTTGTCTAAACTATTCTACTTAATACAATGATACACAAAACTTTTACATATTCATATTCGAGAAAACAAAAACCGTGCATCCCAACCCACCGTCACAACCGGATTCAGCTGCTTTGGCCCCAAAAGCACTCGGCATTGCCTTTGCCAAGTGCCACCCTTGGCATAGGTCACTCACCTTACATTTTGATGACAATAGGACTTTGCCGAGTGCTTTTTGTCGGGCACTCGGCAAAGGCTTTGCCGAGTGCTGAGTCAACCCTTGGTAAAAAAGTTGCCATGATGGCGGGTCGACGGTGACGGTGGCTTTGCTGAGTGCCAAAGTCAATGCACTCGGCAAAAGGCACTCGACAAAGCCAGAGTCTTTGCCGAGTGTCGCGGTAAATACACTCGGCAAAGACTTGACACTCAGCAAAGCCAGTTCCCAGAATTCCTAGGTTTGATCACTTTGTCGAGTGTTTTTTACCATAGCACTTAGCAAATGCCCTCTTTGCCGAGTGCAGCACACAGCAAAGTGACCAAAAACATCCTATTTTAATTGTTTATTGCATTCTGGCCAAACAAACAACAGATATATATCACATGCATCTCATATATCACAAATTTATATCACAAACATCACATGCATCACATATATTTTAAATGAGTTCACAAGTATCACCACTAGTCCATCACAAGCACAAGTGCATCATAGTTTTAAAAAACCACAAGTGCATCACAACCATAAGTATATCCCAAGTGCATCACAACCATAAGTAAATCACGGTGACTGACGAGGCCCAAGATGTTGAGTGCCGAGTGCGACAACCATAAACAATCACCAAGCTGGCCACCCTGACTGATGTGGTGGGTCATAAGGCCCATCATTCGATACCGCTGATTGATTCTGCATAAAGGAGAAGAGATTGCATGTGTAAGACAAGATTTAAGGTAGGGACATACAAACTAAAACATTCATACTCCACTAGCTAGTTAGATATGGACTTATGTTTTTTGTAGTGTGTCCTATGTCAGGTAGGAACATACAAACTAAAACATTCATACTCACAGGAGTAGTTGCCAAAGGAGGTGAAGGGAATAGCAACGGTGGCAGAGGTTGACCCAGAGCGGCCCAAGAGTTTGCATGTACTGAAACATCTGCTCCATCCTCTGCCGCTCGGCCTCCATCCTCGCCGCCATCTCCTCCTATAGCCTCCTCTCTTCTTGCTGCTAGGCCTATAATATTTCACCCCAATGTTACAATGCAAAGCTAAGGTATGTAAAAATCAATGAACGACGAATAAAACAGAAATAACCTAGAGTGCCTCCACCTGGTGTTGTGCAGTGTCCGGCCTTGGACGTATGGCTGGGCTTGAGCTTGTGCTCCTTGCTCGAATCTGGGAGAGAGTGGGAGTAATGGCCATGTCGAGTGTGCTATCACCAAGCTAGTACCGCCCATGCTTCTTGCCTCCTCCCACCCTCATGATGACTTCTCCATCAAGGTCCTTAGTGCTCGGATCGTACTCTGGCCCATGGACCACCCTTGCCATCTTAGTGTACTGACTGAGGCGGCTGTGGATGGTCACATTGTTGTACGCCGAGGGAGGGTCCTCCGGGTTGTAGTCGACATCGGACGTCGCCTTGCTCTTGTGGGCCAAAGCCCATGCCTTGAACTAGGAGCAAGGCTAGCCACCATGTGATAATGACTGTGAGAAAAACAACAAGATAATTAGAAATCATGCATAATTGAGCGTTAGAATAAATAAATGAATTTGCGTACCCATCTAGCCACGTATTCGTCAAGGCTAAGGTTGCCTTGATGGTGTGGTGCACTTGGCATCATCAAACGCCGCTCTCGATAAGCGTTGTGCGTCTCCTCCCACTCGGTGGCGCACCACTTGTCCACCATTTGTACCCAACACTGTAGATGCTAGGTGCACCACCATAGAGGCACCTACACGTCATCAAGTATATGACATATAAGAAGATCAAATTAAGCGTACTTAATCTCAGAAGAAATCAGTATTAATGTTCTATATTTACCTGCAGGTATTATTCCCATGTCAGCGTCATGTTTCTTGCTTCTCTTTTGCTGATCTTCCTTCCAAGGAACCCGACATTGTATGTTACAACGGCCTGGACGCGCACCTTGTAATGCATGTCCTTCACGAGTTTGTAATAGGCTTTGTGAGCCACACGAGCCGCCCTGTCCTAAAATCCCTCCTCGCATGTGAAGAAATCCTGCATATAGATGCGATGTATCTAGTCATTATTTCAAGAATGTCTAATGAATACGATGTATTGAGAAATATAGTAGGAGGAAGACTTACCCACAGCTCAGCCTTCACCCGCTCTGCCTTGTTGGCGAATACCCCGCCATTCTGGTCTTGAGCATCAGGGATGACGACGTAGTGCTCCCACGTGTAGGCTGGCTCCCGCACTCTGGCATACTCAACCAGGCCAGGGAAGTGTTCTCTACACAAAAGACCCAGGATGCCATTGACTTGGCATTTGTGAACACCTGCAGCCACAGTCGTTCAACTCCTGCCCAAGTGATTAAGAAAAATTATTAGTTTCTATTGTGATTTTTAACATATCAAATGAAGAAGTAGTGATAACATCTAAAGTTACTTACCTTTGCCCAGTGGGTCGAATCAGCGGGCATCTCTCAAGAGGTATCGGTCACTGAGGCAGTCTCGAGGGAACTCGCAACCAGACACCTAATGAACCAGAGGAAGCGGAACCCCCTGCTACCGCCGCCTCCTCCTCCTCCTCCTCCCCCTGCTCCTCCTCCTCCCCCTACTCCTCCCCCTGCTCCTCCTCCTCCTCATGCTCCTCCTCCTCCTGCTCCCGCTCCCGCTTCTGCTCCTGCTGCCTCTCAAGAGTGCTCCTGCTCCTGCTCCTCCTGCTCCTGCTCCCGCTCCCTGACTGCTCAGCTGCATCGGGCCATCTTTGGTAAAGCGACCTTACATTCATCATACTGCCCACCATCTTTGTTCAATCACCTGCAATTAAAAAGAGTAAACCAATAAGCACAGATAAACAAGACGTACTTAGAAAGAGATACAAAATAAACAAAACATAATTAGAAAGTAACATAGTATTACATGTATTAGAAATAATCATCATGATCGGGATTAGCTGGATCATAAGTATCATCATCACTATCAGTCATGTCGATATAATCATCACTATCTGAAGGAGTAATGTTGTCATCATTGTTATTGCCTAAATCTAATTGCTGAAGTAATTGTAAGTCCTTCACATTTTGAACCTCGTCTCTAGTGTCCTCATCAACAACCCTTTCATTGTCTACTTCCATTCCAATCGGTTCAGTTAAGTCTATCACAAAACTCCCTTCTAGCCCCTCTTCTTGAAAGAACTCTCTGTCATATGTGTTTGGGTCTAAGTTGTAATCTTTATTGTTTGGGACAGGTAGTTTACCGTGTGGCGATACCTTGTACACAACGTCCCAACCCTTAAGACGGTCGTCAGTTTGGCACGGGTATGGGAGATAATAAACTTGTGTGGCCTGTGAGCCACAATATAGACATCATCTCCTGGTAAGACGGATGATTGTTGAACTTCGACTAGCCCAAGATTAGGGGTCCATCTCGTTATTTTAGGATCAAACCAATGGCATTTAAATATGACAGGATTAAGAGGTTTGCAACCATGAAACGTGAGTTCGTATATTTCTTCAATTCTTTCATAATACTCCTCGACCCCATCAAGGCCGAACGTAAAAACTCCGGTATTTGTGGTTCTTCGATTGGGCCGACTCTACTCGTGTCTTGTTGTGTGAAAGCGATATCCATTCATGTCATAACTGGTAACTGACCTGACCCTATAGAAACAATCATCGACAACCTGTCTAAACTCGACACTCATAGACGCATCGGTTTAGCCTTGCAAGCTCAAGTAGGATATTTCATTATATTATTCACACGTACGAGCAACTTGTAATGTCAAACTAAGTACGAGCTGGTATGGATAGTACCTTCTATTTGAACCAAGAAATGGAATCAGGCATTCCATTTCTCGCACCCTGTCTAAGTAGGGTCTCAGCTTCCTGCGGGGTAGGTTCCCTTGATTCAAGCCAGAATTGATGATGAAATTCCCTGCACCAATGAGAAATAAGGGGGTTGGATGCAGAATAATGACTACTCAAGGACAAGCTTGTTGAGAACTTACCGCATGTACGACTTCACTTCGGAAAGGTTGGTCAACACATATAGCATCATAGTGCGCCACTCTTCATGTTTCAAGGTCTTGGGGTCGCATCACTTGCACTTTCGAGTTACCCTCGGAAAAGGCTGAGGTTCGATTCATTTTTGCAAGTATTGTAACAAGGGGATGGATTATGCACGCTAGGAAGGTTGTCACCATAGTATGTTGTTGTGAAGTTTGACACCTCCTCCATAATGTATGCCTCTGCAATGGAAGCCTCAATTTTGCATTTATTTTTACATTTAGTTCGATGAACCTTTAGACATCTCTCAATTGGATAACACCAACGGCCCTGCACGCCCCCCCATTCATGCCCCATACAGGAGGTGCAAAATCAAATGTTGCATCAGATTCAAGAAGCCAGGTGGAAAGATCTTCTTCAACTTATAGAGCAACATAGGTGCCATTCTTTCCAAGTCTTCAATCACGGTCCGAGATAACTCCTTGGCACAAAGCTAGCGAAAGAAATTGCACAACTCTGCCAGCACTAGCCAGACATGCTCTAGGACATAGCCTTGAACCATCACCGAAAGAAGTCGCTCAAGCCATATGTGGTAATCATGACTCTTGAGCCCTTTGATTCGCATAGTAGATAACTTCACTCCCCTCCTCAGATTCGCTGCATACCCATCAAGGAACATTAACATTTAGAACCATTCTAGTACTTCCCTCCTTTGGGGCCTGGTGAAGATAAAATTAGTCTTAGGCTTTCTCCATGTCTTGCCGCCTCTAGGAGGCTTCATTTCTTGCTTTGGTCTATCGCATAACGTTGCTAGGTCCACTCTAGCCTTAATGTTGTCCTTTGTCTTATCAGGAATGTCTATGATTGTTGCCCAAAGTGCCTCAGCGATATTCTTTTCAGTGTGCATTACATCAATATGATGTGAAAGAAGAAGGTCATTAAAATAGAAGAGCCTCAACCAACCCGACTTATGAGTCCATGCATGTTGCTCACCATATCCCACAAAACCACCTTCTTCTTGATTGACCTTGAGAGCATCTATCTGAGCACGAACTGTGGCACCGGTCATCATCTGTGGTGCAGGGTCTCTAACTACGACACCTTTCGTAAAGTTCTTGATGTCGTGTCTGAATGCATGGTCAAGAGGGAGGAATTGTCGATGTTTGTCGAATGACGAATACTTGCCACCCTTTCGCAACCAAATGAACTTCAGAGCTGCCTTGCATACTAGGCATGGGAACTTCCTATGAACACACTAGCCGTAGAATATCTCATACGCTAGGAAGTCATGCAGGGAGTAGTGGTACCAAACATGCATTTTGAAGTTTGTCTTTGTAGCTCGGTCGTATGTCCATACCCCTTCCTCCCAAGCATGTACCAATTCATCAATCATGGGCTCCATGAACACACCCATATTATTCTCTGGGTGTTCAGGAATTATCAACGACAAAAATATGTTCTGCCATTGGAAAATGACGCCGAGGAGAGATTGAGGGGGATAACGAACATGGGCCAATAATTGTATGGGGCAGCCATCATTCCATAAGGATTGAACACATCTATTGCCAGCACAACATGTACATTACGAGCCTCTAGAGCTTTCTCATGATGAATCACATCAAAGTGGGTCCATGCTTCACCATCGGATGGATGTACCAACTTCTCACGATTGTATCGACGTTCATTTTTGTGCCATGTCATCTGTTTCGCGGATTCCTCAGTCATGTATAGCTGTTGGATCCTCAGTATGAACGGAAGGTACCGTAGATTCATGGGGATCACAAGCTGCCTCTTCTGACTATCACCAGAGTCTACCTCTAGGAACCTAGAGGATCCACACTTTGCACAGTACTTTGCTTCCGCATGTTCTTTTCTAAATAGGATGCACCCCTTCGGACAAGCATGTATCTGCTCATATGGCATCTTAAGTGCACAAAAGAGTTTCTGTGACTCGTACATGCTCTTTGGTAGAATGTGACCCCCTGGAAGCATGCTGCCAAAAACTGTCAACATAGCATCGAAGGCGTCTTGAGTCAGGCTAAACTAGGACTTTAAGGCCATTACGCGACCAATGCCATCTAGTAGAGAAACCTTTGTCTGGCCATGAAGGGGTTTTTGTGCCGCAGACAACATGTCATAATACGCCTTTGCGATTGCCTCTGGCTCCTCCTCCCTACATCCTTCAGCGAAGTGAGCTTCATGATAGTCATTTAACATGTCTCCTATCCCGCCATCAGCATCATAATCCTTAAAGCGTGGTCTCACGACCTTGTCTCTCATATGATTGGCTTCACCATGGTAGATCCACCGGGTATAGTCTGCCATAAATCCATGCTCACAAAGATGTTTAACCATGACATCCTTTGTTTATCGACCCATGTTTCTACATCTGCTGTAGGGACACCAAGTGGAACGCGCTCCTTTAGCCTTGGCAAATGCTAGTTCCAAGAAAGCATCGGTCTTCTCAATCCATTCATCGGACAACTCACCTTGACTTGAGCGGTCCGTGTGCATCCACTCACGGTCATCCATCCTCTAACATATCAGGGAGTAATATAAGAATCAATTGCATCTACACGATGTTCCTACTATCTAATAGGTGAAGATAGGTCCTAATCCCACCCGAGGATATGTAGATGAGGTTAGTTTCCATGCTCTATTCCTATCTGAGACAGAATTTCAGCAGCACCTCCCCGCTGTTCTCCAAATACACGTCCTAGCAGGGAGATTGTGTATCCAGAGAACAACAGGGAGATGTGCCGAAACTCTATCTCGGATCGGAGTAGACCATGGAAACTAACCCTATCTACACATCATCTGACTGTCCAAAAAATGTGGACAAATCAAAATAGATACAGTTATAGATATATAAAGATCTGTATATTTCCAACCGTATATCTTTCGAACGAGAGACGCCTAACTGGGTTACATGATCTACGAACATGATACGGAAAGAGGGGTCTCATGTAATGCTAGGGGTTTTACCTTGGGTGGTGATGGAGTCAGGCTAGCGGGGCCATGGCAGGTCAGTGTAGTGGCGAGGTGATGCGGTGCAGGCAGACCCGCAGTGGCGAGGAAGACGATCAGAGTCGCCTTCTTCTCCGGCGAGGTCGAGCGGCGCCGGGGTACTCTGGCTCAGCTCCGACGGGCTCTTCTCTGCAAAAAAGAAACATAATACTGTCAATTAAAAATTTCGGTAGCACCTCCCCTGCACGCTAAGGTTTCCAAAACCTGCAAAAAAACCAATAGCATGATGGCCGACAACCACATATATATCAAGGGAAGCCATTTAGTTTAATTATCAATCCATGTAGAAGAATATATCCAAGTAGTACCAAAGTTTACTATATTATTGGTTTATTATAAGCTTGTGATTTCTAGTTTCAAAATATGTGAATAATAATACATGTACACACTACCACTACCACTACTACCATTCCCACTACCACTACTACCGCTACTACTACCACCACTACTACTACTACCACTACTTCTACAACCACTACTACTGCAATTTTGCACAATATTATAGGGTTGGGGTGCTCAATTTTGCACAGCAGGAAAGGAGGGGAAGGGAAGGGTCGGGTCGGGAAGGGCATACCTGGTAGGCGTCGTAGGGTGATGGCGGTGAAGGGGCTAAGGTGGCAGCGGGCGGGGCGCCGGTGGGACAGGCGAGACGGGGTGCCGGGGTCGGCGGACGGGGGCACCGGCGGCCGGGGCGCCGGGGACGGGGTGCCAGGGGCAGGCCGTCGGCGGATGGGGCAGCGGCGGCGTAGGCAGGCGGCGGGCGCGGGGGCGGGCGACAATGTGGTGTGGCGGCGGTGGCGGTGGGGCACTGAGGAGGCGGTGGCATGTGTGTGTGGCGCTAGGGGCTGAGGAAAGGGTCTTATTAGCCTTCTTTGCCGAGTGCCCGCGATCTGGCACTCGGCAAAGATCTTATTTTTTTAATTTTTTTTAAAAAAATAGTTTTCCTGTTTGTCGAGTGCCAGCCGTTGACACTCGGCAAACCCGGAGTTTGCTGTGTGCCTTTTTCTGACACTCGGCAAATACTAGGGTATGCCAAGTGTATTAGGATGACACTCGGCAAATATTTTTTTTGCCTTCTGCCCTCCAAACTTTTTATGCTATCCTCATATTGTACCTAGTACTCCATGTTCAAATTTGGTACATTTCTCGGTCTCTTTTGCTATATTTCTTTAATTTATTTCATTTAATTGATTTTTTTTGGATAAGTCAAATTTGAACTACAAGTGAATCGAATAATGGAATTAAATGAATGAAAAATATGATATTCATGTTATTAAGTCTAATGTGAGGCCGTATCTAGGAACAGACCAGAAATTTTGAACATCTTGTTCACAAAACATGACCACGAACTTGTGAACGGATTGTTTTTAAATTCTATAAAAAGCAAACGAAGTTCGAAAATCATGAAATTTATCAAGATGTCATGATATCATATGTGGAGGCAGTGGTAAAAACTTGAGAAGGTTTCGCACAAGTTCTCATGTACGATGCTTTCAAAACAAAGCATTTCTGAAAAAGAATCATAGAGTTGAGAAGAATCCGGTAAGATTTGAAAGCAGTTGCCGTGACAACTTGTGCGAAACCTTCTTAATTTTTTTTACCATAGCCTCCACATATGATATCATGACATCTTGACAAATTTCATGATTTTCGGACTTCGTTTGCTTTTTATAGAATTTTAAAATAATTCGCCCACAAGTTCGTGGTCATGTTTCATGAATAAGATGTTCGAAATTTCTGGTCTGTTCCTTGATATGGCCTCACATTAGACTCAATAACATGAATATCATTTTTCCATTCATTTAATTCCATTATTCGATTCACTTGCAGTTCAAATTTGACTTATCCCAAAAAATTCAATTAAATGAAATAAGTTAAAGAAAATATAACAAAAAGACCGAGAAATATACCAAATTTGAACATGGAGTACCGGTACTGTATGAGGACAAAAGAAAAAGTTTGGAGGTTAGAAGACCAAAAAAATAGTTTGCCGAGTGTCAACACAAAACACTCAGTAAACTTGAGGTTGTGCCGAGTGTCGATAAAAGACACTCGGCAAACTCAGGCTTTTGCCGAGTGTCAGCTGTTGGTACTCGGCAAACAACTGACGGTGCCTGGCGGCCGTTAGCGGCTTTGGCTGTTAGCCGAGTGTCCCCATCCGACACTCTGGAAGTTTGCCGAGTGTCAGCCTATTTGCTGAGTGTTTTATTTTTGACACTCGACAAATAAGCCTGTTTGGCGAGTGTCAGCTGTTCGTTGAGTGTATTTTGTACAGCACCCGGCAAATAGGTTGTTTGCCGAGTGTCCGATAAAATGCACTCGACAAACAGCCAGACACTCGGCAAACATGCTATTTCCGGTCACTACCGGAGACTGTGTAGTTACCGAGTGCCCCGACAATTACCGAGTGTCAAAAGTCGGGGCACTCGGAAAATAGTACTTACCGAGTGCCAACACTCGGAAAACATAAACACCCGGTAGTAGACCTCTTTACCGAGTCCGCACACTCGGTAAATTCAGACACTCGTTAAAACTACAAGTTTACCGAATGGGCGCACTCGGTAAAAACAGCCACTTGGTATTGAGGTGCCACGTCACCTAGGATACCACCTGTGCGCCAAACGGCGTCACGGCATGACATGTTTACCGAGTGTTATGAGCATACACTCGGCAAACATCACGGTAACAACAGCTCCGCCCATCAAGCGCTCATAGCAAATAAAAAAGACCGAAAATGTTTATCGAGTGTCACACTCGGTAATAATAAAGTTTTACCGAGTGTAAGTGCACAACACTCGGTAAATACTATCTTTTACCGAGTGTATTGGCGCAACACTCGGTAAAATTCAACCAAATTTCTTGTTTTTCCCTTCATTCTTTTTCCTCTATCCACATATGATATTTAGTACTCCATTCCAAAATATGGTGTTTATTTCGATTTATTTACTATATTTCACAAAATTTTCGTTCTTTATGAAAATTAGGTACATATCGTGTAAATTTAATTGTAATAATTAAAATCGAACTCGATAAATCATGAGATTGGAAGAATTAACATTGAAGCATACATCTATGTTATAGAAAAATTTTCAAAATGTTTTGGAAGTATTTTTACATTCGTCGCTGCCGAACCGGTACATCTTCCAAAGAGATGCTAAACATTCACAATGACGAGTAGGATTTCTATTAAGAGTGAAATTCAACATTATGATTTGAACTTGGAATTTTTTAGATAGTAAATAGATGACATGAAATAGTTCATGTGAAAGTTTGGTGCATTTTAGGATTAAATTGGAATTTTTCATTTTTGTTTTGCATGAAATAATGGATACTTTTACCGAGTGTGACCTCAAACACTCGGTAAAGGTTAGCCACGGCCCACATGTCTGCCACAGTGGGCTGCCATGCTTCTGTTTACCGAGTGCCGTAGATCTAGGCACTCGGTAAACATGTACCAGGCCCACATGTCATTGGGTGCGGTGCTTCTGTTTACCGAGGGCCGTAGATCTAGGCACTCGGTAAACAGAAGCATTCAACACTTAGTCGTTTCTCCCTCAAATCATGCACAGACACACACACACCGCACACGCCCGCGCATCCCCGCCGCACCGCCGCCGTCCCCCGCGCCGGCGCCTCCCCGCCGTCCCCCACACTTGCGCCCGCGCCTCCCCGCGCCCGCGCGCTCCACGCCGTTGCCGGCGCCTCCCCGCCGTCACCGGCGCCTCCCCACCGCCGCGGCCGCCTCCTCCCCTCCACGCCGTCGCCAGCGCCTCCCCACCACCGCGGCCGCCTCCTCCCCTCCACCACCGTCGCCTGTCGTTCCCGTTCCTCTCTCGCTCGCTCCCGTGCCGAACTGCCCATTCACACTCACCGTCCGGAAGATTGCATCTCGCCGGCCGGCGACGACCGTGCCACCTGCTCCCGTCCTTGCGGCTTCCCTAGCCTCGATCTGGCCCGAGACGAAGACCACGGAAGGGAGCGCGACGACGAGCTCGACTGATTCCGCGACTTGTCCGCTGTACCTGTATGGCCAGGGCCGCCGCCTTCTCCAGGTGCGCGAAAGAAATTGAATTTTCTACCCCTTCGATTGCTCGATGTCAGCTAGGCTTGTTTCCCTGGTTCAAAGAACGTTAGTTTGCTTCTTTGTCCTTTCCTGTCCACCAGTAAGCTGGTTCGAATCAAAGTAGTGCCTTAATAAGTTCAGTCGATTGCAACACTGTGAATGAAACGAGGAGTGCTCGTGCAGATCTTGTAGTCGCCAGAGAATGAATGAAGCTCCCTTTTTTAGTTTCCAAATGTGAAGATTTTGCTAGGGATAAAGATGCTAATTCTTATGGTGTGGCCCTTTATTCCTCCCGTGGTTCATTAGTCCAAATTTATACTGTTCTTGGTTTTTGGGCACGGCCAGCTTTGCAAGAATAGCACAGCGGGATGATGTGGTTGTGCACTAGGTTAGCTAGGCTTCCATAAACAATGACTAACGTAGTACAAGATGATGTGTGCTAGCTCTATAATGCAAACGGGATCGGACATGAGAACCACTCAAATTAACCTGCAATCATGCATGATCTATTTATATTATTCTGGGCATCCTCATTTCCAGGCACCAACTAGATAACGAGTGCATTAATCAACTATATATCTGATTGTTAGAATTTCTACACCATGCATAGTAAATAATTAATAATAGTATACTACCTTTATAACCTCCGAGGGGCGAAAGCCTCCCAACCAAAGGAAGCAACGCTCAGCAGGGGATACCCACACCCCAGACAAGAGGTGGAAGACATCGGCCCTGGCCATGGCGCCTTTCAGGTGCAGCAGCTCCTCGTGCTGCGCCATGCCACCATTCACGAGGATATATATTTGTATATATATGACTGGGAGGATACCATATAAATGTTTTGGTTGTTCCTTGAACTTTACATAATTATACAGTATGGTTTCTCAATGTAGTGCATGTAAGTGTCTTAGTTGAGTGACTCACCTTCTTCCTAAGCCTGCTCTTCCTTGCTGCCTCTCTATTCTGTGCAACACCAGATGCTGCACCCTTTCCACCGCTATTTTCTTCCTTCTGCAAATTAATTTGGCACCTTGTTTTGTTCAGGGGAGAGAGAGAGAGAGAGATGCATGCATACCTTAGTAAGGCTATTCCTGTTATCCTTGGCTAAGTTGTTATTAGGCAACGGCACAACGGGGCCTGCAGGAGCAGCGACACTCCTCTGCTGGCACATGAATGTCTCTTTATCATCTCATATGGTTTTTCTCTAGCACTACTACTCTATTGCTCTAAACTGCAATATCGTCTATATGTTAGGATGGATGACCGTCAGTGGATGTACACGGGCTATCAGAAGAGGGGTCAATACACAAATGAATGGATTGAGAAGGCCAATGATTTCATGACGAAGGCATTTGCAAACGGACGGCGACATGCCTGGTGTCCCTGTAGGAAGTGTAAGAACAAGGCAATGAAAACATATGAGGAGATGAGTAAAGATCTTGTCAACAATGGATTTGTAGAGAACTATACCCGGTGGACCATGCATGGTGAACGCCATCGTGCGAGAGAAGAGGTCGTGAGACAACGGATCGAGGAGTTTGATTCTGAAGCCGGGGTGGCAGAAATGTTAAATGACCATGACATGGCTTTCGATGAAGGAAGTGCAGAGCAGGAGCCAGAGCAAACTGCAAAGGCGTTTTACGCCATGTTGGATGCAGCACAACAACCCCTTCACGGGCGCACCAATGTTTCTAAACTGGATGCCATTGCACGTCTAATGGCTGTGAAGTCCCAGTTTAGCTGGAGTAGAGAATCCTTCGATCAACTGTTGACAGTAGTTGGCACCCTATTTCCGGATGATCACGTTCTGCCAAAGAACACGTATGAGTCAAATAAAATCCTTCGTGCACTCAAGATGTCGTACGAGCAGATACATGCTTGTCCGAACAGATGCATCTTATTCAGGGGAGAACATGCTGACGATAAGTATTGTCCGAAGTGTAAGGCATCTAGGTACATTGAGTTAGAATCTGGTGATGGTCGGAAGACGCAAACAAAAGTCGGCGCAAAGATCCTGAGGTACCTTCCTTTCATACCGAGGATCCAACGGCTTTTCATGAGCGAGGAATCCGTAAAACATATGACGTGGCACAAAATTGGACGCCGATACACTGACAAGTTGATACATCCGTCCGATGGTGAATCATGGAAAAGCTTCGATCGGAAGCATACCGACAAAGCTAATGAGGCTCGTAATGTACGCATTGCACTGGCAACTGATGGGTTCAATCCTTATGGAATGGGTTCTTCACCATACACATGTTGGCCCGTATTCGTCATCCCTCTCAACCTCCCACCTGGCGTCGCCTTTCAACGGCAAAATATTTTCTTGTCACTTATAATTCCAGGACACCCAGGGGCTAATATGAGTGTGTACATGGAGCCTTTGATAGACGATTTGGTCCGTGCATGGGACGAAGGGGTAGTGACATACGACCGATTCACAAAGACAAACTTTAGAATGCATATTTGGTACCATTATTCCATGCATGACTTCCTGGCTTATGGGTTATTTTGTGGCTGGTGTGTTCACACGAAGATGCCATGCCCGATATGCAAGTCAGCTGTGGAGTTCTTTCGGTTGGAGAAGGGGGGCAAGTTTTCTTCGTTTGACAAACATCGACAATTCCTCCCTCTTGACCACCCATTCAGGAGAGACAAGAAGAACTTTCGAAAAGGTGTCACAGTGGAAGACTCTGCACCGGAAATGATGACAGGTGCCCAGGTTCTTGAGATGTTAGATGGTCTTGTGGTCGACAATGAAAAGGGGGGCTTCGTGGGATATGGAAAAGAGCATGCCTGGACACACAAGTCGTGCTTGTGGAAGCTTCCTTACTTTAAGGACCTCCTTCTTCCACATAACATTGATGTAATGCACACTGAAAAGAATTTCGCCGAGGCGGTCCTTCACACAATCATGGACTGGGAAAAGTCAAAGGACAATGTCAAGGCTAGATTGGATCAAGCAACGCTGTGCGATAGACCAAAGCTAAACATGTTGCCTCCCTTACGCGGGAAGTCATGGAAGAAGCCTAAGGCCGACTTCGTCCTAACGAGGGCCCAAAAGAAAGAAGTTCTTCAATGGTTCCAATCGTTGATGTTCACTGACGGGTATGCAGCGAATTGGAGGAGGGGTGTGAACTTAAGTACCATGCGAATCACAGGGCTGAAGAGTCATGATTACCACATATGGATTGAGCGCCTTCTTCCGGTGATGGTTTGTGGACTTTGCATTGTGCTTGTGACATTTGTTGTAGCTATATGTTGGTTATAATGAGTGGATGTGACATTTGTGGACATATATGTGATATATATTGTCTATCTGTTGGTAACTGTGATATTCTGTTATAATTGTTGTTAATTGTGGCTGGATATGCACTGAAACAAACAAAAAAATACTGTGGACAAGTTTTACCGAGTGTAACACTCGGTAATGGTGATGTTTACCGAGTGTTACACTCGGTAAAATAGAGAACAGAACCAAATTGGTTCTGATTCTGTTAATTTTGCCGAGTGTGCTATTTTTTTACCGAGTGCCACGACCCCACTCGGATATATGTGCCATTTTTTACCGAGTGCCACGACCCCACTCGGATATATGTGCCATTTTTTACCGAGTGGAACACTCGGTAAATGAGTTACATGTTTACCGAGTGTTACCGGTACACTCGGTAAACTATATTAGGAAAAAAATATATGTGGAATTGTTTTAATCATGAAAATGGTTATCTGTTTACCGAGTGCTATGTCTAACACTCGGTAAACGAAGCCGTTAACGGCAAGCTTGGGGACTAACGACCGTCACGTCGTAGTTGTTTACCGAGTGCCGGCGTAGCACTCGGTAAGATTTATTCTCCGAGTGCCCCGTTAGTTGACACTCGGTAAACTAACTTTACCGAGTCGTTGTTTACCGGGTCATGTTTACCGAGTGTGGCACTCGGTAAAAGATTTACCGAGTGTTTATCCATATTTTCCGAGTGTTTATCACACTCGGTAATTAATCAGTATCCCGTAGTGGGTAGTGCGTGCAGTAGTTTTCTAAGCAACAATGACACGCTTGTGCGAGCTTGGTGGCAAGCTATGCTATGTCGAGTCTTCCACGCCGTGGGATGTGGAAATTTGGTTGGCAGAGGATGGTCCAAACCTTGCTTGGCTGCGGCATTGCTGCATCCGCTTGCCGGTGCCAAGGCTGCTGAACGTTTTCGCTTGTGCTTCGGGCGATAGAGACAAGATATTCCTGTCTATTGACGCCTTTCGCCTTTTGAGATATGATCTGCGTGATGGATCTCTTGAGGAAATAATCGACATGGCACAGGACTTGTTGTATGACCATCGGAATGGAACAAAATTCTGCACTGGTGTCCGCCCTGTTGCCCATTACATGGTTCCCTGTGTGGAATCGCTTTTGCGTATTAGACCATGATAATAATGAGCGGGCAGATATTGTATGGGAGGGTAATGCCACGGTACACCCATTACTTGCTATGAGGTGATACCTCAAACAAATCTAGCCATTAAATTTTAAGTTTTTTAAATTAATATAAGTTAACTTAAGAAAAGGAAAAAAAGATCTAAAATCCTCAAATCAAGGGAAAGACATGAGTGAGCGCATGGCCCTTCCTTGTTTGTTCCATCATGTGTGCAGCCCTCCATGCATGCGGTATTATTTTGTTTGAAAAATTTAGACCATGCAAAGAAAAAACTTAGTTCACGTAATAAAAGTTGTCACACGTACACCTCGTATTTAGTATTATTTTGTTTGAAAAAATTTAGACCAATGCAAAAGAACACACATGTGTCTTTGATCACATTATAAAAAAGTCACACATTGAATCATGATGTCGTACACAACTTTGTGTATATCACGTTCTGTTACGTTTAAAAAAATCATTGCTAACTTCCATCACGTTGAAAAATATATCAGTACAAAACTTTCCAAAAAGAAGTAGACAGCATAATTGGACACTTCATTTTCTTCCAAAATTAAGAACAATTAAATATAGATTTAGATTTATTATTACCTCCTATAAAGTAATATATGGTAAAAAACATTCAGATCGACGGTTCACAATTATTCGGGTGTACCACAGCAAAGGCCTGTGTAAGCTCAGATGCACCTCCCCAATTCTTTTTGCACGAGTCTTTGTAACCTGAGTTTGTAAGAACACTATTATTAATCTAGGATTTACTTATGTCGATTCTTGTACCGGCATTCCATTTCTTTGCATTCAGTATCATCTGATTATCAACGTTTTTACTAGTGACTGCCCTTGTAGAGAAATGGTGGACCAAAAAGTAATGTTCATCTGATCCATTCTAATGTATGCGGGCTAAATTTCGGACACTAACCAGCAATGCAAGGTATGGTGCCTGAATCTCAGTTTTTATGGCTCTGAACCTGACCGACTTGGGATTGATCTGAACTGGAACCAGGAGGAGCCAGACGAGTTCCCCGGCCTGGCCCAGCAGCTGCCGGAGGTGGCCACCATGCCCGGCAGGACAGTGTTCGTGGCGCCGGTGAACGAGTCACGGGCGCCGCCAGTGATTATTATTGCTTAGGGCTCGTTCAGTTATCAGAGAATGACTTCCTAGAAAGAATCCAGCTGGAACAATTAGCTTAATTTGTATAAGCAAGTAAACCTGGATTGGTTCCTGCGCCTAAAATGAGCTAACCGAACGAGCCGTTAGCGAAAACCGGATGCGTGTATAGTATGTCAAAAATTACTTTGACAGACGAAAATTTTGACATTTCAACTATGAGCGGCAAATAAATTTCGTCGCGGAAATAAACGTTGTCGTCAAGTCTTTGTTTTGAGAGCCTAATCATCCTAGCAGCCTGTATTGTAAGTCGATAAACTCACACGTCAAATCCTGGGATTTTCTTCTTTGTACCACAGACCATTTTTCAGGGTAGTCCTAAAGGTGAAGCTTCAGCTAGCAAATAGTCTTCGAAACTACTGCCTGGATCGTTGACAAGTAGAGCCGGACTGCCTGGATCGTTGAAACAACATACAGCAATCCGGCAACCTTCGCCTGCGCCAGCCGGTCTACGTTTATTACACCAGCTGGGCACGAGGAAAAAACGCACATCCGTGTGGACGTACGGCGCTGGTTGCACTCGCGCGTCAAACCGTGGCGTGGAATGGCGGAGCGAGCACTCGTCTTATTGGCTTCCTTGACACAACAACTCCACGTACGACCTGACCAAAGCAAAGCCCGGCGTTTAAGTAGACACGTCCATGGAACAGTAGCCCAGCAAAGACATGGCCATGGGGCTGGGGTTTCGAATGAGCAAGGAGGCGGCGGGCAGCCACGCGGTGTCGTTCTTCCTCGGTGCGGCGCTGCCCACTGCCCTCCTCTTCTTCCTCGCGTCCGACCGCCTCGGCGAGGGCTTGTCCAGCATCTCGCACAGCTGGGGGAACGGGCCGGCGGGCGAAGACGATGCAAATGAGGTAACGCGCATGTAAATGCACGTAAATGTGCGAGAGACTTTAACCTAAGCGTGACGATCATGCACAGGTCATGTTCAAGGGCCTAGCCGAGCTGCTACCGAGGGTTGCCATGGACGACAGGACGGTGATCATCACGTCTGTGAACGAGGCATGGGCGCAGCCGGGCTCCCTGCTGGACCTCTACCTCGACAGCTTCAAGAACGGCGAGGACACCGCGCACCTCCTCGACCACCTCCTCGTGGTCGCCCTCGACGCCCGCGGGTTCGACCGCTGCAAGGCCGTGCACCCTCATTGTTACCTCCTCAACGCCACGTCCGTGGACATGAGCTCCGCCAAGGCGTTCATGAGCCCGGACTACCTGCAGCTCGTCTTCCAGCAGCGCGTGCTGGAGCTCGGCTACAGCTTCCTCTTCACGGCAAGATCATTCTTCACCAAGACTCGCAATTTCTTCGATAATTATCTTTAACCAACAATCTTATTTATGACTGGTCTGCAGGACTGCGACATGGTATGGTTTCGCAACCCGTTCCGGCACTTCCCCGTGTACGCCGACATGAGCTGCTCGTCGGACGACTTCAAGCCGTCGCGCGCGCCGCTGGACAACCCGCTCAACACCGGCCTCTACTACATGAAGTCGACGAACCGGACCATCGAGATGATGAAGTACTGGCGGGCCGCGGGCGGCTAGGGAGAGGTTCGCGGGGCAGCACGACCAGGCGGTGTTCGTCAACATCAGGCACGAGCTTGTCGTCAAGCTGCATGTCAAGATCGAGCCGCTGGACACGGTGTACTACGGCGGGTTCTGCGAGTACCACGACGACCCAGAGAAGGTCTGCAACGTCCACGCCGACTGCTGCGTTGGGGTGGACAACAAGGAGCACGATCTCAAGGACTTCGCCGCGGACTGGAAGAACTACACGAGCCTGACGCCGGAGGCGAGGCAGAAGGGTGCTTTCAAGTGGACGTACCCGACTAGATGCCGGGATTCCATAGGTTGGCGTAAGCCTTGACCAGGGCCGTTTCAACAATTTTTAGGGGGATAAGCAAGATGAACCTAGCAATCTATTTTTTTTCAAAATAATGATTAAAGTATACAATATTATTAATAAGAGTTTTTTCTATCATTGTATTAAGTAAAAGAGTTTAGACAAACATACAACGCGCTTGTATCGAGCGCCGCAGGAGGTCAACCTAACATAGCCTTAGCTGGACCGTCCTACCAAGAGACATCCAGATTCGATATTACATTAAAGGAAACAACCAATATCGACAACGGTGCGACCTAGGAGGTGGCCTTGCGTCTTCGCGGCTACCTGGACTGAACAACCCGAAAGAGCTCGTCAAGTGCTTCGGCGTCGGACGTAGTCAGGTCACCGCCGAAGAGCTTGTCATAGGCCTCCAGCTCCAACGCGGATGACGCTGATGGACCCTTGGTGAAGCCCATGCGCTGCATAATCAGCACCTCACCTCGCTTGGAAGCAGGTACTCGAGAGAGGGGCTGAGCCGCCAACCGCCTGCTCTGCCACGGTATCACTGGCTTAGCAGGAGGCTGCTTTGGAGGCTCACGAATAAGTGAAGAGTCCCTCTTACGTGTCACTTCGTTGATGAAGCTATCAAGGCAGCGTTTGGCGGAATCGTCGTTGTCGTTAGTCGGGTGGGTATCCACCGGCGGTGAACTGGAAAGGGTGAGTCCACAGCCCAGTGAATGGGGTGCGGAGGTTGTGTCCGCAACGCACCGGAGACCACTGCCGCCAGGTCCTTATTCTTTAGCTGGGCGTTGTCACTGTCGGGGCCTCATCTTGTGGTTGGGGGGCCACCGGCGGTGACAACAGACGCTCAAGAGAAGGCCACGCGACGATCCAACTGCTGGCGAGCGAGGCTGCGAACTCCTCCAACATCGGGTCCTCCGTGATGTCGCGAGCATGCGTGGCGTCCGAGGTACATCGTCAGCGTCAACGGGTCAGGATGGACCATGCCCGTCTCACTGGACAGCTCACCGTGCCCAGACTGAGCTTCAACAACAATCAAGGTGAAGGCTGGTGCTGTCTGTGCGGCCCCCGCCGACCGCCTGTGATGCCTCCGTCTTTGGCGCTGGTGACCGCCGGTGGCAGGAATGGTGTTGCCCGACTTGACCCCACCAGAGTCTTGCAAACCATCATGGTCTACCGGCCTAGCGGAGAAGGCGTTACGGTGTCACGAAGAGGGCGTTGCGGTTGACGACCCATGGCTCTTGCATCGCCCGAGCTCCGAGAGCCCAAGTGCCTTGGCTACTTGCAGTCTTGCGCAATGTGTCGAAATCCCCTGCACCGCAGACATCATTGAGGCAGCTTGCAGGTTGCCACGCGATGCGCGGAGAAGAGGCAATTGAGATACTTACCGAGAAGATCTGCCGGGATGCGCCTCAGTGGTCGACAACTCGCAGGCTGGCCTCCGCTTGCTGGCCCTCGTGGCTCAGCCGAGGCGGCCGTAGGTCGCGTCTCCTGGCGGTGGAGGATCTCCCGCCACCCATCGGCGTTGGGGGCGGAGACCCATCCGCGACGTCCAAGGCTGGCTTGTCGGGATGCGGCCTTCCGCTAGCTGAGCCGACATGCTGTACAGCAGCTATGGGCACGGCCAACTGCGTTTCCCCACCTTCGCCCATCACCCTGGCGACCCGCCGCCGCACCGCCACGACCCGACGTCAGAGGTTGGGTGCGCGGCGGGGACATCACAGGTAGCGTCAACGTCCTCGGCGGCTGCGGCTCCCGACGAACCGCGTCCAGGTAGGGGTCATGGAGATGGTTGGCATCACTTCCACATCACAGTCGTCCATAAAAATAACGATAGTACAATAAAGAAATTAAAAGATAAATAGATACGAACGGAACGGCAACCACGCTGAGTGACGCGTGAATACAAAGATCGTAGTCAGGCATGCGCGAATACGCAGACTAGTCGCCGACTCGCCACGCAAACTGGACTGTTTCTAAACGAGTGAACGTATGAGCCAAATACATGTGCTATAGATACGTATACTCATGGGCCCTCGGCGGCTATGGCCCCCCTCCCTTTAAGACAGGCCTGGCCTTGAGAAGCGCAATCTCAAGTGGGTAACATGAGCCATTTTAATATTTTTAAACATGATACCGACATTCACAAATATATGCACATGTATTCACCTCTATAAATACTGCTATAGACAACATTTCTAGGGGCAACTACAGATGGTTCGTAGGGATGGATGGCGGCTACAGATAGTTTGTAGGGGCAGTTGGGCCACACAAGGCACGCGATTTTTCGCGCACCTTCACTGCCGCGGGGGCTCGTCAAATCTACGACCTCAGGCCTCTCGCCACTCCACCCATAAGTCACTTGTTATGTCCATATGAGATACTAGTCCTCATTATATTGTTGTCTAATTTTGAAACGAATATTCGGAGCCCTAAACGAATTCAAATAAAAAAGTTGATACTCGTAAAAATTGAGGATTCCATCTTTTTGAATATGATATAGATCAATAGTTCAAAATATTTTCTATTTTTCATGCACCCATACAGCATATTCATGTTATGGTTCTGGACTATATAAAATTGATCTATTGTCCATGGATTAGAAATTGAGATTATCAACCAGGTTAGGTAGGTCTCAACTAACCAATGCATTGTCTGTTAGTACAAGTATTGGATATCAATTGACAATAACTAACGAACACAATTGTTGGCCATGTGGTTAAGTGCTTTATAGGACCATGAAGGCACACATATCAGGTTTACATAGAGACAACAGGGCCACACATAACTTTTTTGTAATCTAGAAGATACGAGAAGACTCTAGAAACAAACAGGAGGCGAAACGGGCTCGGAAGCCGGGCGAGCGCCCAAGCCCCTGGGCGGCCGCCCCACCCAGGTGGTCAATCAGGCTCCACCTCCTGGATCATGCCTCCACCGTCTTTGAGGATCAATAATAATCGTAGATCAAGGTCGGTTTGATCCGAGGGCTGTGGTGCTTCCTAGAGGACTATATAAGCAAGGACCCTGGCCTCTGGAGGAGGCATCCCCCTAAACCCTAATTCATTATCTCTCAGCCGGGATCAGGTGAGAGGTGTCCCATGAAAGGATGACCTCTCTAGGGGATTAGGTCTAGCTTCTTCAATGTAGTAGATTAGTATCTTGGGAGAGAGGGTCGAGTTGAGATCTTGCTCAATGGTCTGGATCTAGTCATGGAGGCTTAGTAAAGCCTTGTATCTTCACTTCAACATTATGTAAGACTTATACTTATTCTCTTATTTACATGGCTATGCTTACTTTGAATATATCTTGCTAGTTGAGTTTATCATTCCTTTTGTGTGCTAGTTCATAGAGCGCTTAGCCTTCTAGTTTGTCGACTAGGCTAGGTAGCCGAGCCTCGTGTAAGCGTGGTGCTTATACGATGCTCTGCCTATGAATACACCCTGCTCCCTAGCTGTATGGTAGTTACGGGAGGTGACAGCCCCGTCCATATCTATCGAGCAGGTTCTTAAATTATAGGACCGTAGTCACGTCAGTAGAGGTATCCTTTGTGGTGCTCTCTCCTGTCTAGTGACGTCCCGATGTGCACAAGAGTGTGGTAAGTCTTAGCATAGTTGGGTATATCTTTATCATGTGATAAGAATATCATAGGAATCTACATCACCAGTTGACCTCCCAAGTTAACTAGTTGCGTATCTTTAGTGACTTATCCCATGTGTGTCATATTGCATAAATGCTATCATTCATGTATCATTTTCTCCTGCTATAGTCTAGTTGGTTTACTAAGTTAGTAGATACATGATGGTAAATTATCGGATTCTTTAACCCTTGTTTCCCTGTGGTAAAATATAAATAACGATATCTAGAATACTCTCGGTAAAATGCTACAATGGTATATTCCGTGCGCTTGCAGAATCCTTCATATTTTAGTTGCACTTAATTTATACCAACAACGGTGCACGACACGTTAACAGATGCTTTGCCGAGTGACCCTCTGTTTGGCACTCGGCAAAGAATTTTTTTTATTTTTTTAAAAACTTTGCCGAGTGTCCCTCTGCATGGCACTCGGCAAAGAATTTTTTTTTGAAAAATTCTTTGCCGAGTGCTCACCATCCTGGCACTCGGCAAAAAAAAGTTTTTTTTTTGAAAATTTCTTTGTCGAGTGCCCCTCTGCAAGGCACTCAGCAAATAAAAAAGATTTTTTTTGAAAAATCGGCACTCAGGAAAGCAAAAAAAATTTAAAAAAAATTCTTTGCCGAGTGCCTTCTTCTCCGGCACTCGGCAAAGCTAGGAAACTAGCCAAAATTGGTTTCGTTTTCCCAGCTTTGCCGAGTGTTTTTGGCATTGCACTAGGAAAAGTGACCATAACCGACCCATTTTTTAATGTTTTTACATTCCATCACGACAAAAATAATATATCACATACATATCACATATATATCACATCCATCACATATATCTCACATACATCACATATATCTCACATAGATCACATGCATCACAATATATATCACATATATAAACATAAGTGCATCACAAGTCCAAATAGCTAACACAAGTCCACAAGTCCATCACAAGTCCAAATAACTAAAACAAGTGCATCACAAGTCCATCACCAAGTGAACAACAAATGCAAAGACAACTACCAAGATCTCTACTGAGAGTGTGGTGTACCATGACCTGGATCATTCGAGGGTCCGGAAGGTGGATTATTCGAACCCACTGATTGAGGCTGCACAAAGGAGAAGACATTGTATGTGTCAGACAGTAAATCCACTAGGCTACAAGTAGTGTTGTGGTTTGAACATAAGCATGAACATACAAACTTAAACAATCATACTCATACTTACAGGAGTAGCATGCCCGAGAGGTGGAGGTGGCGGTGTAACGAATAGCGAAGCTGGCAGAGCTACACCCGTCTTTTGCCAAAGAGCTTGCATGTACTGGAGAACCTTCGCCATCTGCTGCTGCTCCCTCTGCTCCATCGCCACGCGCTGGGCCTCCAAAGCCTCCACCCTCTGTCGATCAACCTCCCACAGGGCCTCCAATTGCTCGACCTAGGCCTGCAACATTTTAACACAATGTTTGAATAATGCAAAGATAAGCTATGTAAATATCAATGTACGATGAATAAAACATGAATCACCTTGAGTGACAGAATCCGCTGTTGTGAAGTGTCCGGCCGTGGGCGTATGGGAATGCTTGCGTCCGTGCTCTATGCTCGGATCTAGGAGAGGGAGGGAGTAGAGGTCGCGTCGATGACGCCGTCGCCAAGATAGTACCGCCCATGCTTCTTGCCTCCTCCAATCCTCATGACGACCTCTAGATCAAAGTCCTGGGAGCTTGGGTCGTAGTCGCCTCCATGGAGAGACCTTGCCGCCGACGTGTACTCATTGATGTAGGTGTAGACGGTCAGGTTGTTGTACGCCTCGGGCGGGTCCTCCGGGTTGTAGGAGACGTCGAACGTCACCTTGCCCTTGTGAGCCATAGCATATGCCATGAACGTGGTGCTCTTCTGGCCCGCATGTGACGCCGATTCCGAGAAAGATAGCTAGATGATTAGAAATAAGGCAGAATTGAGTGTTAGAATAGAGAAATGAATCCGAGTACCCATCCTTGTCCGTATGCGGTAAGGCTGCGGCTGCCTTGATGGTGCGGTACACCTAGCATCAGCAATCGCCACTCTCGGGCAGTGTTGTGTGCTTCGGCCCACTCAGGGCCGCACCACTTGTCCATCATCATCTCCCAACACTCGGGATACGTGGCGCAGCACCAGGGACACATCTGCACGTCATCAAGTTTGACATATAAGAGGAACAAATTAAGACTACTTAATCTCAAAAGGAATCAATATTAATGTTCTTTATCTACCTGTATGTACTAGTCCTAGGTCAGTGTCATGCTTCTTGCTTGTGGCTTCTTAACATCCTCTCCAAGGATCGACCTGTGGTAAGTGACGATGGCCTGGACGTGCGCCTCATAACGGATGTCCACCATGAGCTTTTTGTAGGCTTTGGTAAGCACTGCCTCCACCCTGACCTCAAATCCCTCGTCGCATCTGTAATAAAGCTGCATACAGACACGATGTATCCATTCATTATTTCAAGAAAAGTCCAATGAATGCGCTATATTGAGCAATGTGGTGCGATGAAGACTTACCCAAAAGTCTGGCTTCACCCGCACCGCCATGTTCTCAGCCTCTGCATCGGGGGCGTTGGCATAGTGGTCAAAGGTGTAGGTCGGCTCCCTCTTCCTAGAATAGTCAACCAGGCCAGGGAAGTGGGTCTTGCACAGAAGACCTAGAATGCCATTGACATGGCATACGAGACCACCACCCGACACAACGGTCCAGTTCCTGCATAAGTGATTAAGAAAAAAATATTAGTTTCTACTTCAATTTTCAACATATCATATGAAGAAGTATTGATAACATCTTAAGTTACTTACTTTTGCCCTTCGGGGCGAATCACCGGGTGTCGATGAGTTGCCGGCGGAGGAGGGAGGCTCGCGGGACCTCACAAGTAGACACTCGACAAACTAGAGGAAGCGGAACCCGTACCTATCACCTCCTCCTCCTCGTTCGAGTCCCCACCCTCCTCCTCGTCTGTCTGTTGAGCCTGCTCCTCCTCATCCCCATCCCCGTCCCCATCCCCGTCCCCGTCCACCACCTCCTCCTCCACCTCACCCTCCACCGGCGTGGGAGGACAAGCCTGCCTCCTGCTACTCCTCCTCCTCCCTCTGTCCGACGGCTCCTCTTCTGCAGCCGGCGTAGGGCGCGTCCTTCGGTAAATTGAGAACACGTTCCTCTGATGGTTGACCACCATCTTTGTTCAATCACCTACAATTGAAAAGAATAAACAAGAGCTAATTAGAAATTAAAAAGAATAAACAAGAAGTAATTAGAAATAGATGCAAAACAAACAAAACATAATTACAAAATAATATATTATTACATGTATTAGAAATAATATGCATGATCGGGATTAGCTGGATCATAAGTCTCATCATCACTATCAACCATGTCGAAATAATCAACACTATCTGAAGGAGGATTGTTGTCTTCATTGTCATTGCCTAAACGTAATCGCTCAAGCATCTGTAAGTCCTTCACATCTTGCATGTCATCTCCATCGTCCTCGTCATCAACCCAATCATTGTCTACATCCATTCCTATCACTTCGGTTAAGTCTATCTCAAACCTCCCATGTGGCCCCTCTTCTTGATAGAACTCTCCATCATATGTGTTTGTGTTGAAGTTGTAATCTTCATCGTTCGGGGCAGGTAGTTTACCGTGTGGCGATACCTTGTGCACAATAGAGCAACCCTTAAGATGCTTTTTGGTTTGGCTTGCGTATGAGGTATAATAAACCCGCATGGCCTGTTGAGCTACAATATAGACATCATCTCCTGGATAGACGAAATCCTATTGAATTTTGACTAGCCTAAGATGAGGGGTCCGTCTCGTTACTCTAGGATTAAACCAATCGCATTTGAATATAATAGGACTAAGAGGTTTGCAACCGATGACATTTGCAAATGAAAGTTCGTATATTCCTTCAATTCTTCCATAATAGTCGAGGCGCCATCAGTGCTAGGGGTAAAAACTTCGCTATTTGTGGTTCTTCGGTTGGGCTGACTCTGCTCATAGCTTGTTGTGTGAAAGTGATATCCATTCACGTCGTAACTGGTAAATGACTTGACTCTATAGGCACAGTCGTTTGCAACCTGTCTCAACTCGCCACTGATAGACACATCGGTTTCGGCCTGTAAGCTCGAGCAGGATAGATCGTTATATTATTTGAACGTACGAGCAACTTGGAAGGTTGAACTAAGTACGAGCTAAATTAGAAAGTACCTTATTTTTGAACTAAGAAATGAAATCAGGCCTCTCTGGTCCCGCACCCTTTGAAAGAAGGGTATCAGTTTCCTGCGAGGTAGGATCCCTTGATTGATTCTAGAAGTGATGAAGAATTTCCCTGTACCAACGTGAAACAAGGGGTTGGATGAGGAACAGTGATGGCGTATTGAAACAAGTTCGTTGAGAACTTACCCAATATACGGTGCCACCTCATCAAGGTTGTTCAACACAAATAGCATGATGCAGCGCCACTCTTCATGTGTCAAGGTCTTAGTGGTCGATGCACTTGCGCTTTCGAGTTGCCCTTAAAAAAGGCTGAGGTTCGATTCATTTTCGTCAGCATTATAACGAGGGGGTGGATTATGCACGCTAGAAAGGTTCTCGGCGTAGTATTTTTCTGTGAAGTTTGACACCTCCTCTAGAATGTATGCCTCTGCAATGGAAGCCTCAATTTTACCTTTATTTCTATATTTTTTTGTGAAGAGTCTTTAGACATCTCTCGATTGGATAGCACCAACAGGCCTGCACGGGCCCCCCATTCGTGCCTCATATGGGAGGTGCAATATCAAATGTTGCATCGGATTGAAGAAGCCGGGTGGGAAGATCTTCTCCAACTTACAAAGCAACACAGGCGTCACATTTTCCATGTCATCAATCATGGTCCGAGATAACTCCTTGGCATAAAACTGGCGAAAGAAGTAGCTCAACTCTGCCAGCGCTAGCCACACATGCTCAGGGACATAGCCTCAAACCATCGCCGGAAGAAGCCGCTCAATCCATATATGGTAGTCATGACTCGTCATCCCGTTGACTCACAGAGTAGATAAGTTCACCCCTCTCCTCAGATTCGCTGCATACCCATCAGGGAACATTAGCGTCTGCATCCATTCAAGTACTTCCCTCCTGTGTTTCCTGGCCAAGACAAAATTGGCCTTAGGCCTTTTCCATGTCTTGCCGCCTCTAGGAGGCTGCATCTCTTGCTTTAGTCTATCGCATAACGTTGCCAAGTCCACTCTAGCCTTAGGGTTGTCCTTTGACTTTTTAGTTTCCATGATGGTTTCCCAAAGTGCCTCGGCGATATTCTTTTCAGTGTGCATTACATCAATGTTATGTGGGAGAAGAAGGTCATCAAAATAGGGGAGCCTCGTCAAGCCCGACTTATGAGTCCACATGTGTTCCTCGCCATACCACACAAAAACACCACCTTCTTGATTGGCCACGAGAGCATCTATCTGAGCATAAACCTCGGCAGTAGTCATCATCTGCGGTGGAGGGTCTTTCACTACGACACCTTTCATAAAGTTCTTGATGTCTTGTCTGAATAGATGGTCAAGAGGGAGGAATTGACGATGTTTGTCAAACGACGAATACTTGCCACCCTTCTGCAATCAAATGAACCTCAGAAGTTCCTTGCATATTGGGCATAGGAACTTCCTGTGAACACACCAGACACAGAATATCCCATAGGCCAGGAATTCATGCAGGGAGTAGTGGTACCAAACGTGAATTTTGAAGCTTGTCTTTGTAGCTTGGTCGTATGTCCATACGCCTTCCTCCCAAGCAATGACCAATTCATCAATCACAGGCTCCATGTACACACCCATATCACTCCCCGGGTGTCCAAGAATTATCAATGACAAAAATATGTTCTGTCTTTGAAAGCATACGCAAGGGGAGAGATTGAGGGGGATAACAAGCACGGGCCAACATGTGTATGGGGCAGCCATCAATCCATAAGGATTGAACCCATCTGTTGCCAGCGCAACACGTACATTACAAGTCTCATCTGCTTTCTCACGATGAATGCCATCAAAGTGGGTCCATGCTTCACCATCAGATGGATATACCAGTTTGTTAGCATTGTATCATTTTTTCTTTTTATGCCATATCATCTGTTTCACGGATTCCTCAGTCATGTATAGCCGTTGGATCCTCGGTACGGATGGGAGGTGTCGTAGGATCTTCACGGGGATCGTAATATAACACCCTAGGTGTTAAGCATCGCATTAGCATCTCAAATCATGAGCATTAGCATCAAATGCATTTCATAATCACATGCAATGTAAGTGTAAAGCTTAATTGAAACATTTGAAACATCATTTTGAAACATGCATATTACATATGCTTGTTAGTTGTACTTTTGCCCTAATTATGCTTGCTAGGTTAGTAAAACATGTTTGGCTATAGCTTTAAGTCATCTAGGATTATTTAGCATGATTTTTGGACCAACTTTTGTATTAAAATTTTCCCCAAATTTTGCTTTTAAAAATATTCTAGAAAATTGTTTTTAATTGAAAAATGGACTTTGAATCCTTAATTCAAAATCTATATGGAATTTTAAAATGTGCCCAAAAGCAAAGTTGTAGAGAATTAAATTTTGAACAACTTCTATTTTGGGGTCAAATCTTGAAAATGCCTTTTTCTTCTTCAAAATTTGAATTTAAAATAGTTTAGAATTTCTAGAAATTGAAATTTGAAAAGAAAAAGTTTTTTCTCGTCTTAGCGGGCCGCCGCCTCACTTTCGACCCAGTCACCAAAGCCGCCCAGCTCAGCGCACGCACGCCCGCGCACGCGCCCCACTCGGTCCGGCCTGCTCCGCGGCCCAGCAGCGCGCCTCCTTTCCCTCCCGCGTGCGTCGCGCCTGCCGCGGCAGACCCCGTGCGCCCCATGGCCGCCATGCGCCGGCGCCACCCTCCACGTGGACGTCCATGGCCCCCGCGCGCCCGGCTCCACGGCAAAACGCCCGCGCCCCTGCTTTCTCCTCACTCCTCACTCGTTCACTCTCTCGCCCACCGTGAGAAAGCCGAACACCCTTGCGTCCTCTCCCCCGCTCGCCACCGCTGCCACCAGTTCCACCGTCGTGTTCCGACGTCGGCAAACTTCCTTCGAGCGATTGCTCACGCCTCACGCTCCGCCATCTCCTCCTCTCCTGCGAACACGCCTCAGCGCTCCTTCCTCGCCTCCGGTAAGGCTCAATCAAGCGCTCCCCGCCGCGCCACCATTTCTGGCCCGCCGAGCTCGCGCTCCGCCCCTCCGACGTTCTCACCCTCTCTCTACCCGCGCGCATTGCTCTCCGATGTTCGCCATCTTCTCGCGAATCCCGTGCACCCGCTCGCTGGTCCCCGCTTGGCTGGAGTTGGCCGTTGGCCGCCGGCGGGCACCGCACCGCCGTGACGTCGCGGGCATCGGCGCCGTGGCCACGCCATCTCCTCTCCCCCTCTGTTTTTCCCTTGGGCCGTGTCCGTGGTCCACGCCACCGAGCCGGGCCAGTCTTCCCGCGCTGGCTACCGAGGCCGATTTTGGCAGCGGGCTGGTGGATCTCATGGGCCGGCCTGTTAGGCAGAGAAAGAAAATGATTTTTGTTTTCCATTTTTATTTGAAAAGAGAAATGCTTAGGAAAAATGTTGTGTATCCATTTTAGCTCCAAAAATTGTGAAACAAATTTTGTAGTGATCCTCATGAGTAGATCTACAGTTTAAAAATATTGCATGATGATTTTGTGGTACTTTTCTATGAAGATTTATTTAATCCTTGTAATTGCTGATATCTTGGAAAATGTGTAATCAAATAAAAAACTCAGAAAAATATGGTTCTAGTTTCATTAGTCTTCTTGTGTACTATACTTTCTAGGAAAAATATATGTGATTCAGGTTCTGTGGAAAAATATTGAGGTGTAGTTCAAGTGCATTTAATTGGTGATTTTTGTTATTTTTGATAGAGAGCAAAAATTGTATAAAACATGCTTATGGTAATTTTTGTACTGTGATTATTTGATGGGTAGAACATAGGAAAAATGCTAAATCTGTTGTTTGATACTTTTCATAGTATAAAGTATTTTCATGCTTATTTTTAGGCTAGATCTTGTCATTTTTGTGTAGGTTGTAGTACTTATCGAAATCTCATGAAACTTTTATGGTGTGCTATTTGGAGTAAAACTATACTACTGTAATTTTTGTAGATTTTTCTAGGCACCAGAAATGCTTGTCGCTGTTGTAACCCTAGTTTAAATATAAATAAAGTAATCTTTTTTATGTATAATTAGTTGGATAATAAAGCTTTGATGTATCTTTGAAGCACCTAATCACTTGTTGGTGTTGCTTGATAAGTTAATGTAGTGATGTTGATAAAGTGTAGTAGCACTCTTGTTAGGGTTATATGCTAGTTAGTGTGAAAATAGATGCAAATTGTTAGCATAGGTGAATACAGTAGATGACATGTTTTATAGTACATGTTCTTGGATGATGTCGACTACCTTGTAGAAAAGTTTGTCTTTCATCTATTCTATAAGTTTCAATGTGCTCATCTGCATATCATGTTATCATGATCATAGCATTCCACCGCATTCGATGCACCGCTTGCATGTTTACTTATGCAATTGCATCATATAGGATCGCAGGAGGAGTCGCCAGTAGAAATGCCGGAAGAGCAGACTGGGGTAGATCCGCAAGAACTCCAGGCATAGGAGGTGCCCGAGGAAGAGGAGCAAGGAGAGAACTTGCCCGAGTGCGTAGATCACCAGCCTAGTTCGTTCGAAATAGACAAGCCCCGGAGCATTCTAAAATCCCTACTTTATTCAAGCAATTCTTTTTATATGAGTTATATATTGTTGCATTAGGTTATAGGAGTGGAGTGAAACCGTTGTTGCATTTATTACTATCCTTGCCCACCTGGTTACCTGTTACCCTGTTAGGTCAGGATCGAATAATTGCTTAGCCTTGCTTAGACCGGTAGCGATCGGTGATTTACGGTCACCTGAAATGATAGGTGATCACTGGAAGGTTTTAGCTATGAAATGGTTAATATCCAGGAAAATAACCATGTGTTGATGGATAACTAGAGACCGGACGAAAAAGTTGGAGGCAACCAGACAGGGTTCTGGGGTGCTAGTAGTTTTCCGTCTGTGTCGGTTAAGGACCGATCGTTCCTCGTCCCTCTTGTCATGTTGAACGCATGCCTCACATTTAGCTGACCGAATAAAGTAACTTTCGACCGCGAAGCTAGTGACACTTTTCAGGCCGGGGTAAACTCGGATTGGCAGACTAGTGATGAAGGGGGTTGTACGGGGACATGAAGAGTAAGCCTAAGGTGCGTCCTAGTAGTCGGGCGGTCTCTGGGTAGTGCGGTCCATAATTGTTACCCCGCGACGTTTACCTAGAAAGTGTCTTTGGTGACCTGTAGCTCACTTGATTGGTGAGTGTGGTTTGTGTGAGGAATAAATCACCAGCTAGTTAGGAATCGATTCGAATCGCCATCGCTCCTGGATAGTGAGCACTTGACTTGAGTTACGACATCGTAGTAATGATGATGGAACACGTATGGTTATGTGAAGGATGTTAGAAAATGCTAAATTCAAGTGGTAACTGGATGTCTTGTTAATCAAGTGATTGCTATAGTATAGATGCTTACCTAGATGGATAGGTATAATAAACCTGAGGCAAATTACTTAAAATGGTTTAGTCAGGTTAGCTCACGCTTTTCGTAAATAAGTCAGCTAGTCCACTAAAAGAAAGCCTTGCATAATCCTTGGTGTCACTTTATTTTTGGTTTAAGACAGGTAAGTCTAGCTGAGTACCTTCTCATACTCAGGGCGTTGTTCCCATTGTTGTTGCAGATGGTCAGATGTACTACAGCTATTGCGTCAACTGTCTGTATCCGGCGATAGGAGATAACTAGGACCAAGAGCAATAGTCATTCTGTAGGTCTTATCTCATGCTTTTGTTGAGGATGGCTACCTACTGGCACTATATTTGAATTAAGAGCGTGTATGTGTTTTATGAAACTATTTGCTTCTGCTACTTTATTTTGATCTTGGTTTGTAATAACTTTCTGTTCTAAACTCTGATGTATTCAACTGTCGTTGTGAACTTTATGTAATATGTGACTGTGGCTGCTAAACTTATACGATCTTGGTTTGTATGTTGGTTGGTTTGAAATCCTTCGTGGTTTCACGGACTACCGGGTTATACGGGCTTAAGTTTGTTAAATTGTCTGCCTCGGCGGGTGATTTTCTTACTTAATTTCGTATAATTGGTTGGTTCTATTACACATAAGCTCCCTCTTCTGGCCATCACCAGAGTCTACCACGTACCTAGAGGATTTACACTTTGGATAGTAATTTACATCCTTGTGTTCTTTCCTAAATAGGACGCACCCCTTCGGACAAACATGTATGTGATCATATGGCATCTTGAGTGCACGAAGGAGTTTCTGTGACTCGTACATGCTCTTTAGTAGAATGTGGCCATCCGGAAGCAGGCTGCCAATCACAGTCAACATACCATTAAAGTGTTCTCGACTCATGCTACACTCGGACTTGAACCCCATTAAGCGTCCAATGGCATCCAGTTGAGAAACCGTTGTCCGATCATGAAAGGGTTTCTGTGCTAAAGACATCATGTCGTAGAACGCCTTTGCAGCTGCCTCTATCTCCTCCTCCGTACGTCCTTTAGCGTATTGTCCTTCGTGAAAGTCATCTAACATGTCTGCTACTCTGGCACCAGCATCAAAATCCTTGACGTGGGGTCTCACCACCTCCTCTCTCAGATGATGGGCTTCACCATGGTGGACCCACCAAGTATAGTCTGACGTAAATTAATTCTTCAAAAGATGTTTACCCATGTCCACCTTGTTTTTCCTTTTTCTGTTTGTGCATCTCTTGCAGGGACACAAAACTAGAATCGCTCCTTTAGCAGACTCGCCAAATGCTAGTTCTAAGAAATCATTGATCTTTATCATCCATTCAGTGGTGAAATCACTCTGACTTGAGCGGTCCGTGTACATACACTCACGGTCATTCATCCTCTAACATATATACCAGCGAGCAAAGTAACCATCAATTGCATCTACATGTCGTTCCTACTGTCTAATAGTTGAGGATAGGTCATAATCCCACCCGTGGATGCGTAGATGAGGTTAGTTCCCATGCTCTACTCCTATCCGAGATAGAATTTCGGCAGCACCTCCCTGTTGTTCTTCCGATACACGTCCTGGCAGGGAGAGTGTGTATCCAGAGAACAACAGGGAGGTGATGCCGAAACCCTATCTCGAATCAGAGCAGACCAAGGAAACTAACCCATCTACGCATTCGCGGGCTGTCCAAAATACGTGGACAATCCAAAATAGATACGGTTTATAGATATGTGAAGATCTGCATACCTCCAACCATATCTCTTTCGAACGGGAGACGCCTAACTGAGTTACACGAGCTATGACTATGATAAGGAAAGGAGGGTTATACCTAGGGTGCCGGTGGAGTCAGACTAGCAGGGCCATGGCGAGTCGGTGCAGTGGTGAGGTGACGCGGTGCAGGCAGACCCACAACGCTGAGGAAGACGATCGGCGTACTCTGGCTCCGCTTCGACGAGCTCTTGTAAGTGCATTCCCCCCCGATGTGGGTTTTGGATAATTAATGACAATCAAATTAGGGACTAACAAGTTTATTCTAGTGAATCCACAGGTGCTAGTCCATTGAAATACTTGAACGATGATATATTGTGATTTTAGCCTCCCCAATTTCATTTGATGGACGGCATTCCGGCTCAAGGGCTCAAATAGATTTTACTTTAAATTTGAGTTATAGGAAATACCGTACTATCAAGAGGGATACAAATTAAACTTGATAGACTTAGAAAAAGAGTGCTCATGTCGATCTAGTTTATGCGCTTGGGAGACACATTTTCACTCACGGGCACATAGAATATGTTTTATCTGTCTGAGTGGACCGGTAGTTCCGGCTTACCCCACAAGAAGTACCGGTAGTAGAGAGATGCGCCCTATGTTGTGTGTAGAAGTGAACCGCCGGAAGTTCCGGTCTCTGACCGGTAGTTCCGATGCAGACCGGAAGTTCTAGTGAAACACCGGAAGTACCGGTAGTTCATCTGTGCCTCTCGCCCACCCGGCAAAGTTGGGCGTAGAAGTGAACTACCGGTAGTTCCGGTGTACATTAGAAGTTCCGGTCAGTCACCGGAAGTTCCGACTGTTCACTTCTGATCTAGCTCAAGCCCAATGGTCAGTTCTGGGTGGACCGGAAGTTCCGGTGATCAGCCATCGAAAGTTCCAGTAGTTCATCTGGACTATAAGTATATATACTTTCTTAACCCCATTTCTAACTGATACCCACGCCATTTACTCTGCATAAGCTCTCTCCAAACAATCTCCAAGCTTTGACTCACCCACTCTCTCTCCCTCTTTGCTCCTAGCCTTCAATCCTTGCAAGTTTCGAGCTAGAGACGTGAGATTTGAGAGTTGGGAGCTGTGATCTTCGACTTGAGCACTTGGATTCTTCGTCTAGCTAGTTTGGTTTGTGTTTGTTACTCTTAGGTTCTTGGAATCTTAGCCGGCTAGTCGTTCTTCGTGGTTGCCCATGTTGATTCATTTGTGAGGGCATCCTAAAGTGTTTGTATTACCTCTTTGATCCTTAGTGGAAATCTTGGGCTAACCTTTGTGGTTGCTTGAGGGAGGAGACCTTCATGGTTAGACCTCCGTGGTCACCTCAACAACGGGGACGTAGGAACTCCTAAGTGGGGACCGAACCTCGGTAAACAAATCTTGTGTCCTGCGTGCTTGTTGCTGTGGTGGTAGCATCGACTACCCTTGTTCTTTGTTGTTTCTCCTCCCTACCTCAACTTCTTAGGTTGGAGTGCCCGATCTACAATTCAATAAGGTGCTAAGCTTTGGGGCACATCATATCTTCGTCAACAACATCTGAGAAGGGGTGGTATTATTTAGATCTAAAATCACAGCTCATATTCACTCCGATTTCGTAGCATCTTAGGGCACCAGAAGTTCCGGTTGGTTTGCATCGGAAGTTCTGGTCATACCGGAAGTTCCGGTCCAAACCTATCGGAGGTTCCGGTTGATATTTAACTTCCGCATTTTGAGTTTTTGAATTTTAGGGTTTGCAAATATGCCTATTCACCCCCCTCTAGGCCTATTAGATCCTTTCAGCTCTTCTCTGCAAAAAAAAAAGAAAAATAATATTGTCAAGTAAAAATTTCGATAGAACCTCCCCTGCATGGGGAGATTTCGAAAACCTACAAAAAACCATGGCACGATGGCCGACATCCACATACAACGGCTCAATGTCCGAAAACCACAAACAACGACAACACATACAACAACTACTACTAACGCAACTACTTCTCGCACTGCACGAATTGAATAGAAAGGGATGGCCGAACCTAGTGTGTGCTCGTCGGCGGTGAAGATGCCAGGACGAAGTCAGGCTACGTGCCGGGGCCGGTGAGCAGGGCGCTGAGGGCAGGGCACCGCCGCTAACGGGGTGTGGCTGGCAGCAGGGGCTCCTCCTCATCCCTTCTCCTCTCCTCATCCTCCTCTCCTCCTCTGCGACTGCCTCCGCCTCCTCCTCCTCCTTCCTTTCGCCTCCTCTCCTTCTCCTTCCCTTCTCCTCCTCCTCCCCTCCTCCTCCTCCCCTTCTCCTCCCCTCCACCCCTCCACCCACCGGGGTGGGGATGGCGTCGGGGCGAGGCCGGGCGGCGGCAGCGCGGTGGTGGCGAGGGCGGCGGCGCGGTGTGTGTTGTGTGTGTGGATGTGGGCCGACCGGCTAGAGTTTTAACACTCCTTTGCCGAGTGCCCGTGATCTGGCACTCGATAAAGACTTTTATTTTTTTAAAAAAAAATGTTTTGCCGAGTACCCGTGATCAGACACTCGGCAAAGGATTTTCACGATTTTCTTTTTTTTTTAAAAAAATGCTTTGCCGAGCGCCTGGCACACGGCACTCGGCAAAGAATTTTCATGATTTTATTTTTTTAAAATTGTTTTGCCGAGTGTCAGGTACCTAGCACTCGGCAAAGAATTTTTATGATTTTATTTTTTAAAAAAAAACTTTGCCGAGTGCCAGAAACCTGACATTCGGCAAAGACCTTCTTTGCCGAGTGCTAGACTAGGCACTCGACAAAGCATTTTTTTGCACCCAAATTTTTTGTGCAGCCCTACTATAGTATCAGGAACTAAATTTTCAAATTTGGTACATTTTTTAGTTTTGTTGCTATATTTAGTTAATTTATATCATTGAATTGAATTTTTTCAGGAAAAAACAAGTTTGAACTGCAGGTGCATAGAATAATGGAATTTAGCCCTTCAAAAATGATATTCATGCTTTTGAGTATATTGTGAGGCCGTATTCAGGAACTCACCTGAAATTTCGAACATCTTGTTCACAAAATATGACCACCGACTTGCGGGCGATTTGTTTTTAAATTCTATTAAATACAAACGAAGTCCGAAAATCACGAAAATTATCGATATGTCGTGATATCGCATGTGAAGGCTGTGATAAAAAATTAAAAAGGTTTCGAGCAAGTTGTGACGTACAGTTGCTTAAAACTCAGACATCTCCACATGTGGTGTCTGGTTTTTAAGCAGCGTACGTCACAACTTGCTCGAAACCTTCTCAATTTTTTATCACAACCTCCACATGCGATATCACGACATCTCGGCAATTTTCGTGATTTTCGGATTTTGTTTGCATTTAATAGAATTTACAAACAAATCGCCCGCAAGTCGGTGGCCATGTTTCGTGAACAAGATGTTCAAAATTTCATGTGAGTTCCTGGATACGGCCTCATAATACACTCAAAAGCATGAATATCATTTTTTGAATGGCTAAATTCCATTATTCCATGCACCTGCAGTTCAAACTTGCTTTTTACGAAAAAAAAAATCATTTTAAATGAAACAAATTAACTAAATATAGCAAAAAAACATAAAAAAAAATGTACCAAATTTGAAAATTTAGCTCTTATTACTGTAGCAATACTACAAAAAAAATTAGGTGCAAAAAGAAAAAAATTAAAATTCTTTGCCAGGTGTCTGGTCTGGCACTCGACAAAGAAGGTCTTTACCGAGTGTCAGTTCCTGGCACTCGGCAAAGTAATTACAAAACAAAATAAAAAAATAAACTTTGAGAAGGGTGTCTTTGCCGAGCGTAAATTTTTGCCGAGAGTTGCTGAGTGGCAAAGCGCTCTTTACCAAGTGTCATAGTTTGCCGAGTGCGGCACTCGGCAAAGAGGCTGTTTGCCGAGTGTCCGATAAAAGGCACTCGGCAAAACATTTGACACTCGGCATAGAAGTCGTCTCCGATAGTGCGAGGCCTAACTCGTTGCTCGGCATGTTAACATTTTTCTAAAACAATTGGTTAAAATTAGAGATGTTTGGCATAGTCAAAAATTAAGTGACATACTATAGTCTGAAATTGTGATTGTGTCGTCGATGCTTTTTACGATTGACGAGTAGTCGTATGAATCGCATACAGTAAATCAGAATGATAGCACATGGGGCGCATGAATCACATACAGTAAATCAGAATGATAGCAAATGGGGCGCAGAGTTTAACTAGTTTAGGTGGGTGCACCATGTCTCGTGTATATGTGGTTAAGTGAAGCTTTAACCTATGTTATATTAGCTCTTGTCGTAGCCATGTTGTGATATACAGCCATGATATATCTACATTTTATGAAAAATAGAATTTATATTTATCCTATCATGTCTTGAGGGAGTTGTTATGATGGCTTCCAATTATTTCTATCCATTTCTTTAGAAGTAGCTTGAAAACGAAATTGCCATATTTATACTACATTGTTTTTGAAATGAATCAGGCAGGAGAGTTGTCGACTATATTAAAAAAATAAGAAGCCCATATTAGCTAGGTAATGCAACGAAACAACAGTAACCCTGAAGGGTCTAGCAACAACAGCACAATTGAAGCAACTGAAACAACTAATAATAATTGCTGGTTGGAATGGGACATCAACACACATAGTAGAAGCAACAAGTCGCACCCACCATTGCTATAGACCAAAGATCTAACCCTCCACAAGTTGAAATCTAAATCGTCATGTATACTATATTGTTTTTTAAACAGTCAAGTAGGAGAGTCATCGATTATATTAAAAAGAATAATTCTAGATTTGGTAATACCACGAAACAACAGTAACCCTGAAGGCTCTAGCAGCAACAGCACAATTGAAGTAACCAAAACAATTGAAACAACTAACAACAAAGGCTGGTTAGAATGGGACCTCAACATGAGCCTTACAAACATCAACTTGCACTCACCATTGTTGTATACCAAAGACCTAACCCTCCACAACATGCTCCCCCGAATACCAAGCCGATTACCACACATGGACGACAAACTCATCAATTCAAAACACCGAAGTCACCACTTACACCGCCGTTCCCAACTTTGCCCTGCACCAAGGTAGCCTTTGTCGTGCAAGGCTAGTCACCGCCCACGAGGCTCACTTCATATCATCATCCAATATTCATGCTATATTAACTTATCATAATGATGATTTGGTCTTGGTGCGGTCATATGGCTTAGTATCACTCACTACTAGAAACGGGAATTTTCCTTACTGTGCAATTTATCTCTGTGGGGTATTTAAATATAGACATGATAATTAATTTTCCTATCAGTAACCGGTACTCATAGGATAAAATTAAAAATTGTTGATGGCCCACCGTTAAAAACGACTTTTCTGTCAGTTAGAGCCCGACAGGAAAACTATTTTTCAACTGGTCTCGAAATTTATCTCTGTCATCAATAGCCAATAGAAAAATGACCTCCGTACTATAAGTATATTTTTTTCTGTGTGCTAATTAAAAACTGATAAGATAACTAATTTTCCCGTTGGTAATCTCACAGAATAATTATATTTTTTTATCGGTTTTAATTTTCCTATGTGATTTTTAACCGACAGTTTAATATTAATTATCCTGTCCGTTGCTCTAATAACCATAAAAAACTAATCACCGCTAGAGAAATTCCAAAGGTGAGCAGACGGTGGCTGTATATATCGGCGTAGGAGTACTTCTAGAAAATGTACTTGCGCTCTAAACCATCGCACAACGGTGGTTGACAAGGAAATAAACCTGCTGGTAGAGCTTGTTCCCATCACGTGCGGTTAGTACATGCGTGCATGTAAAATCGTACTAAATCCGTTCCAAATTATAGTTCGTTTGACTTTTTTGATCACTCGTCTTATTTAAAAATTTGTCCAAAATATCACTTTTTTGTTGTGGCTTACTTTATTAACAAAAGTTCTTCAAATATGACTTAAATTTGACTATGTTTGCACAAATTTTTTCGAATAAGACGAGTGGTCAAACTTGGAGTCAAAAAAATCAAACAAATTATAATTTGAAATGGAGAGAGTACTTGTGTCCTGTAGGGATGAAAGCCCCTCAGTTCCCTCAAAAAAAAATCATACTTGTGCTTAAACTAACTACTAGTGATCAGACATCACGGCAGGTAGAGGTAGCTGTCAACTATGACTCAGTTTACTAACCGCTGCGCAGTAGTCGTATATGATGAAAAAAAGAAATAAGTACGACAGCCTTGTGACGATTTAGAAAGATAGTTCTAAAAAAACGATTTAGAAAGATGGGGAAAAAGAAAATTAAAGAGCTTTTCTTCGTTGGCAAAAAATGGAAATTTTATTCGGTTGGTGAGATGAACCATTGGATGATGAAGATACAAAAACATATCCCAGCTTCAAGGTTAGAAATATTCTAACAGTACGAATTATTTGTTCTCCGTAGATGATATTACTGAGTCAGACGAAAATTATGACCCGGTAATCTCGACCCATTCGGCCATTCATGCTTATTGGACCATTGGACAAAAGTTGACCTTGACCGTGTGTAACCAAGATTTAGCCAACGAGACGAAGTTTAGGAAGTGCGGAAATGAAGTCCATGCCTTGGGAGAAGAGAACGATGGATAGTAGGAGTAGCAACTAGCAGCATTTGATTTGGCCTTGTCATTGGAGATCCAGAGGCTCGCAGGGGCAGAGATATAGAGCATGACTAGCGTTGTCGTTGCAGTTTGAATTCGGAGACGTACAACAACCAACATGGGGCTTGGAGGCAAGGACAGCAGCCACCTGGTGTCCTTCCTCATCGGCGCTGCTCTGCCCACAGCCTTTTTCTTCTTCCTGGCGCCCGACCGGCTCGGCGACGGCTTGTCAAGCATCTCCATGAGCTGGGGAAGCAGTGGAACCCGGCAGTCGGCTGGCCCGCGGGCTCAGGAGAGCGACAACACTACTACTCATGATCAAGAGGTATATATATATGTTTGATACGTAAATGTAATAGTCTGATGAATAATGTGGTGTATATATATCGATCGTGCGTGTATACATTTCATTCGCAGGTGGGATTCGCAGGCCTAGCTGAGCTTCTGCCGAGAGTGGCCATGGAGGACAGGACGGTGATACTCACGTTGGTGAATGAGGCATGGGCGCAGCCCGGCTCCCTGCTGGACATCTACCGTGAGAGCTTCAAGAACGGCGAGGACATAGAGCACTTCCTCAACCACGTCCTGGTCATCGCCGTCGACGCCGGCGGGTTCGGCCGCTGCAAGGCCGTTCACCCTCACTGCTACCTCCTGGAGGTGAATAAGTCAACGGCGAACCTGAGCTCGGCCAACAGGTTCATGACAAAGGAATTCCTGGAGCTGGTGTGGCTCAAGCTCTCTTTCCAGCAGCGCATCCTCGAGCTCGGCTATAGCTTCCTCTTCACGGCAAGATGATCTCCCAAGACTCATTCGACCTAACCTAGCTACCATTTATTAGCTTCGTTCTCATCGGCTTTGCTTTGGCCTGCCGCCGCTTGCTGCAGGACGCCGATATGATATGGCTTCGCAACCCGTTCCGGCACATCTCCATCTACGCCGACATGAGCTTGTCGACGGACTACTTCAGGGACGCGTTTGCTCCCCTGAACAACACGCTCAACACGGGGCTCTACTACATGAGGTCGACGAACCGGAGCATCGAGATGCTCAGGTACTGGCGGGCGGCGAGAGCGAGGTTCCCCGGCGGTAGCGAGCAGGGGGTGTTCAACGAGATCAAGCACGAGCTCATCACCAAGCTGGAGGCGAGGATAGAGGCCGTCGAGACGGTGTACTTCAGCGGGTTCTGCGAGTACCACCCCGACCTGAACAGAGCCTGTACCATGCACGCCAACTGCTGCATCGGGCTGGCAAACAAGGTGCTCGACCTCAAGGATGCTGCCGCGGATTGGAGGAACTACACGAGGCTGACGCCGGAGGAGAGGAAGAAGGGGGGTTTCAAGTGGACGCCCCAGGCTAGGTGCTGGAAGACAATAGGTTGGAACGTGTGAATTGTTATCGATCGATGGGTATGGGTTTCATTGTAAGGCCCTTTTGGAACAAAGCAAACTTTCTTGTTTCTGTGTTTTACCTGTGAAAATGACCTGCGTGTAAAGTTCTTTGCATGGCTCCTATCCCAGAGCAGAATTCAGTGCAAGGTGAATTTGGTGAAGAAAAGAATAGTTGACAATGAAACCTCTGCAATGCAGGCCCTGAAGACACAGCACACATCATTTTCGGCTGCACCAATAAACAACAGTTTTGGAATGCAGTCGGCATTACAACTAACGAAGATTGGCCTATCGCAAGGTTAAAAGAGATCCAATGCCCAGACCACATCCCACAGAAACACTTTGGCTCCTTCGTGCTGCTCTGCTCATGGCATATTTGGAAATGGCGCAACACCATTGCTATCAGAAAGGAACAAATGACTCTCACGGGTGCCCTTTCAGCATGCAAATTGGAAGCATATATTTGGGGAGCGAGGCTAAACCTGACGATAGACACATCACAACAACGTGGTGCTCGATCCTTTCAAGCGCAATGTAACAACCTACGCTTCCTATGTTACGTTATGTTTAGTTACTTTCAGTTTCGTCAGGCAGCGCGAGGTGTGCGCCAAGAAATGCCTGAAACCCTGTAATGTTTCAAACTATGGCTTTCAGAGCTGACCAATGCAATGAAACCCAGGTGGGGGACCCTTTCCCCTCCCATCGACTTATCAAAAAAACGATTTGATTCCTGTAAAAATCATGTACAAATCATATGAAATTTATGCGTTCCAAAGGAGCCCTAAAGTGGGGATTTCAAGAGGATATATTTTGATGTGCGATACAAGATGTGCGAACCATAAGATCAAAATTGAAAAACAACGATACACGAACCAGCTGCAACTAGAGAAAACCATGGAGGCAGGGACTCGAGGAGGAGGCCGGCTTGCATAAGATTTGAAGGAGGCGGTGGCCTGTAGTAAACAGCGGGGGAACTCACAACTGTTGATGATTTAGATCCATGCGGGTTCGCTGAGGTCACCGAGGCCGCCGGATCATTGGGGTCGCCGGGGTCTAGTGCCCAACCTCCCCGAGGAGGAAGGTCACAAACAAGTCGAGGCGCTTGCGCGGTACGCTCTGGCCCCGCACGCCAAGCGAGCGAAACTGTCAGTCATGTCGAGCGACCGGCGGTGAGCTCCGCCCACGGCCTTTGTCCGCGGCCGAGGGGTGACGGCGACGGGCTGCTCCAAGGTAGGGAAGACATGGCTCCCAGGGTTAGGGTTTTGGCTTTTTTTTGAACTGGTTAGGGTTTTGGCTGGTTTGACGAGAAAGACGGCGCGGTTAGGGTAGACCGGAGGAGGCGAGGGTTGTGTTTATATAATATTAGGGATGACAGCAGATCGTGTTTGGGGCAGGTCCTCACGGGTTTTAGACCCGAAGGGGGCGGGAGCGGGAACAGTTTTTCCCCCCACAGGTCGGGTCTAGGATTTCCTTCACGCGTTCGGATTCGAAATTTTAAAGGCCCGTGTACAAATCCAGCCCACGAGTGAGTAACTTGTGGCTTCACAACCCATTCCGGCACATCGCCTGATCTCTGTCTACGCCAACATAAGCTGCTTTTTAGACCATTGGCCCAGCTTCTATTGAAAGCTTAATAGAGGGCAATAATTGGGTTACCAAACTCTCCCAATTCACCGCCAAGAAAGATAGAAAAACAGTTAACAGCACTTAGACAAAACAAGCGACACCCTATACAAGTTCTAGAGGACCCAAAAGAAAGAAAAGAAAGAAAAGAGCACTTAGACATGAGCTGCTTGTTGGACAGCTCCATGCAGCTTCTACTATATGAAGCCGACGAGCCGGACAACTAGCAAATGGTGTTGAGCAAGATCAAGCATGGCTCATGGGAGAGCTCCGGGCCAGGATCGAGCTGCGATTTCCAGAATCTGCCGACAAGGTCTGCACTGTGCATGCCAACTGCTGCATGGGCCTGGAGAACATGGTGCATGACCTCAACAATATCGCCACGGATTGGACGACGCCGGAGAGGAGGAAGGGGAGAGAGGTGCATGGCAGGCAGGTCCACGCGCAACAAAGATACAGAGAGAGCGACAATTCAACTTCAGTATACTTCAGTATATGCAAAAACTTGGACTATCCGGATGGAATACATGGAAATTTCGCTGTCCTGTGAGGATCGAAATGCTTTGTGCCAAATTTGTGTGAAACTCTTCTGGTGGTCGTCCTTTCCATGGAAGCCTTCACGAATTGAACAGTTTCTTACCAGATTTCTACAACAGCGAGCGGGGGTTTCAACTTTCAATGAAAGACGAGGAGCTGAGGAAGAACATCAAGCTCACTGCACACTTGTTTTCTCGAATACGCAAAAGCATTGCGTATCATTGTATTAAAAAGATAAAAGTTTTAAAATACGAGAGATCGTTTCCGGCCCAGTGGGGCTACATTTTGACTATGACCACCTTAGGATTCATGGGTATCAACCTAAACTACTCACAGGCCTATGTTGCCATGGCCGAAGGCCGGCAAGCTGGGCCTATTTGGATTTCCTATTCCTTCGAAAATTAAACAGTTTCTCGCCCAATTTTTGCAGGATCCATCAAATGTTCTTACACGACTCCGCTCATCAATCTTACAGTTAGATAGATAAAATGGGGCGTGTGTATCCCTACTTTGTGGCTTAGTGAGGTTACCTCCATCGTCTAGAAAAATTCCAAATACTAGTACATATATGTTTAGCTGATGACTGAAGCAGGATTACAATTTATGAAGAGGTCAGAAATGGGTGATCATGTTGTCCATTGTCCTTCCCCAAACTGCAAACTGCCGTGCTGTTTGATCACCCCATTGTTGCAGAGGGGGAAAAACATTGCAGTTTCAGCGCAAAGCCGACAGGGTCTGTCAGAAACCTGTCTCGGCTTAAATGGAAGCGAGGAATGAGCCGGGTTGGGGGAACACTTGTCATTGTCAAGCTCAAGCCTTGTTCTCGTCAGTTTCTTTCCTCTCCGGAACAACGGACGGATGACCTTCATTTCTGGTGAGGTTTCTTGTTCGGAGTGACCATCTTGCCTGACCTATGGCACATTAGCACGCACATCGCGCTTCATTTCGAGTAGTTGCACGTTAAAATCGTCAAGCATCTCTCTTGATGCTGATAGATCTCTAATTTTCTGTTCTTCCATATGAATTCGTGGCATAGATAAATCTCTAACAACTCTGCAATTTGAAGTCTGAATATTTGAGACGCGTATTATAGTCTCCGTTGCAGAAGTTTCATCGCAGCTATATATAGAATAGAAAAGGGCACCATATGGTAATGATGGAGCTCTCATGTATTATGAAACTGATCGCTTGTGATTCGACCGATAGGTCACAGGTCTATCTCCTCTGCATACTTAAAAAAGAGAGAAAACCAATTATTAAACATTATTATTGCAATCTGTACTGTGCCCGGTCCCTTGTTTATGTGCCCAATGCTCGAGTCATTCACTTGATTAACGGCTCCGGCTAGGGGGTGGGGTGACTGATGCTCTCACAATTTTTGACCGTTTACATCTGCATACATTCGTGTGCTCAAAGTGTTTCTTGTTTTTATACACTCAAAGGTCAAAGCAAATCTAACGGTGAAACACACGAACACGTGCTCTAGAGGGCAGAATCTGCTATCGCCTAGGGAAGACTCTGTTTAGAACACGAGTTTTTTGTGTGTGTGTTTCTGCATTTTTTTCCCTATAAAATTAAACTGATTAGTGTTAAATTACTATATGATTTAAGTGAAATTCTTACGTCCTAAAATATAATCCTAGCTGCGTTTGGCACAAGTGATACCAGACAGGTAGAATAACCGAAGAAAAATGTAGCATGAAACACGAGAGTTGGGCAGCACAAACTGGCACATCCATCATCAGACTATCAATCTCCAGGAGAAGTCAATTTCGGAACAGATCGGCATGATTGCAGATATATGCGAGTTGGGACTCGGGACTAGCTTGCTATTACTAGTAGTAGCATTATTTCGCCCTCAGCAGGCATGGCCACCTCCAAGAACAGCCCGTCTCTGTCTCCGCTGGTCGTCTTCCTCCTCGGGGCGGCTTCGGCCACCGTGCTGCTCCTCTTCCTCCTGACGGCGACGGCGAGGCCCGCATGGCCCGCGCTGGAGACCGGTCCTCAGAGAAGTGGGGAGGTCCCTGGCTCAGGTAGCGTGCGCTGCAGTACTCCACGAGCGAACGGCACGGTCGTCGTCGCTGCAGAGCAACACACCGGCGGAGTAAGAGCTCCTCCGGCGAATGAGGTAATGCGCTGCTTCCTTGTTCTTGGGCCCGAGCGGAGCGTACACATGCTCGGCCGGTCATCGATGGTCAACTAATGTCGTCGTGGTTTCTCTTTCAGGCGGGCGCATCTGATTCCGATGACGATGCGGATGAGTTTGCGCGGATGCTGCGGCGAGCGGCGATGGAGGACCGGACGGTGATCATGACGTCGGTGAACGAGGCGTGGGCGGCGCCGGGGTCGCTGCTGGACTCGTTCCTGGAGAGCTTCCGCGTGGGCGAGAACGTGTCGCACTTCGTGAAGCACATCGTGGTGGTGGCCATGGACGGCGGCGCGTTCCGGCGATGCCAGGCCGTGCACCCGCACTGCCACCTCCTCCGGCCGGAGAAGGAGGGCCTGGACCTCTCCGGCGCCAAGAGCTACATGACCAAGGACTACCTCGACCTCGTGTGGAGCAAGCTCAAGCTGCAGCAGCGCATCCTCGAGCTCGGCTACAACCTGCTCTTCACGGCACGTACCCCCGTACACAACGCACGCAGTATTTTTAATTTCCGTCCCCGTTCACCGATGAATGCATCAATCATCAATATCTAATCGATGAGCGATTCACGAGGCGTTCCGTTCACGCAGGACGTGGACGTGGCGTGGTTCCGGAACCCGCTGGTGCACATCACGATGGCGGCGGACATCACGACGTCGAGCGACTTCTACTTCGGCAACCCGGATGACCTGGGCAACTTCCCCAACACGGGCTTCATCTACGTCAAGTCGACGGCCCGGACCGTCCGCGCCATGGCGTACTGGCACGCAGCCCGGCGGCGGTTCCCGGAGAACCACGACCAGTTCGTGTTCAACGAGATCAAGCGGGAGCTCGCGGACAGGCTGGGCGTCCGGGTCCGGTTCATCGACGCCGCCACCGTCAGCGGCTTCTGCCAGCTGGGCAGGGACCTCAACCGCATCGCCACCGTGCACATGACCTGCTGCGTCGGGCTGGAGAACAAGCTGTTCGACCTCAAGAGGGTGATCGTGGACTGGAAGCGATACATGGCGCGCCCGCTGTGGGAGCGCCAGATGGGGAAGATCGGATGGACGTTCGAGGGAGGAAGATGCATACACTGACTGCACTACACGCGGGTTTGTGTTGTGTGTTCGTAACTTCATACTGTATTTGCCTTTCAGAAATGGTATACCATATTATCGGTAGCTGTCCGTGCCTGGATGAATTGGCTTCGATTCAGATCTGTAGGACTTGCTGAATTCGAGGGCGATAATCATCTTCGTCCAACCAGACTATGTGTAGTCTGTGGAGTGTGAACCACTGAAGCCTAAGAATTCAGAAGCATTTATACCATCTTAATTCTGTGTCTCTTTCAGCCACATTGTTCGTTTGCTTACATTGTAGTACGTGCGAGAGACGTGTGCCCTTGTTTCTTCTGAAAAACAGCGTGCGTACGTGAAAGCGACTAACTGGCCGATTCATCATTGATCTAATAAGAAGGAATAATGAAACAAGGGCTGATAAAATAAAAGGTAACGCTACCATTAAGGCATCTGTGAGGTCAGACATCTCGCTCCATTCGCTGCCGCATGCGTCGTTCGCCTAAAAAATAAAATCAATTTCTGCACGCCTCACTCCGCTCCGCTCCTGCCCTTACCCCTTCCGCGCTCCTCATCCCCTGCCGCAGCGCACCAACGCCTGCCGTCCTCCTCCACCGAGAGCCCCCAATGCCCGCAGATCCGGCGTCCCTTTCCCCTTCACCAGCGAGATCCATGGAGCAGGAGCGAGATTCATGGAGGTGGCGTGGCGGTGTTGCAGGGGATTCGGCGGCTCTCCTCCACCCCGGCGCAGCGCCCTCCCCACCCCGGCGGCACCCTCTCTCACCCCGGCGCCCATAGCGCTCCTAGCTCCCCATACCCCACCGTTACCGTCGAGCCAAGCCGGTACTGGTGGCGGTGGTGCTCATGCGCCACTGCTTGCCGCAGGCTCCGACCCTGACTGCAGGAATCGATCGGCCCAGGCTTTTTCCTCCCCTATGTTGCAAATGTGTGTTTTCAGGTGTTTCAGTTGTTTCAAAGATATATTTTGAAGTTGTTTCTTATGGATGTTGCAAAAGTAGGTCGAGGGATGTTGCAAGTGTTTCAGAAGCATGTTGCAAGCGTTTTGTACAAAATGTTTCATCTGTTTTCAGACGTATGTTGTAATTGTTTTTTCTCTGGATGTTGCATATGTTTTCACACATATGTTGCAACAGTATGTTCCAAATGTTTTAGCTGTTGCAATAAGTGTTTTTTCATGTTGCAATTGTTTTATCTAGATATTGCATATGTTTCGCACACATGTTGCAAGTGTATGTCCCAAATGTTTCATCTGTTTTAAATGTATGTTGCATTCGAGTATTTCATGTTGTAAGCAGACCGTCGGCGTTGGTGTCCATGAGGACGGGCAGGGCCAAGCCGCAGCCATCGACACGTGGAGGACGCGCAGGCCGCCGCCAACGGTGTGGGGAGGAGGCACAAGCCGCGCGGTGCAGTTGTGGAAGAGGCGGGAGCGAGTCTTCTGGGCGGCCTGGAAGAGACGGGCGCCGCGCCGGTGTGGAAGGCGGGGGTGAGTCATCTGAGCAGCGTGGGCAGCAGATCTGAAGCGGGCGATTCGGATGCGAGCGCGGGAAACTGAGCTGGCATGGGCGACGCGTGAATTCGAGCGGGCGGGGCGGTAGGGGCGGAGCCATGGATATGGGTGTGGGTGCAAGCTCACCCATGACAAATGAAAAAAGAGTGATTATCGCCAAATTTTTTACCATATTGACACCCTCGTAATAAAAATCTATGCACCAAAAAGACGAGCACACCCCCTCAAATTTGCTCATGCCCGGACTTTCGGGCGCCGGTGCTTCCGTAAAATAAAAGGCCGATGTCGATCGGCTGAGCCGACTGGAATCATCAGAATCAATTACAGTACATTCTAGTGATTTGGACCATATTAAGAGCATCTGTTCCCTTTCCACATTTGCTATCAATCATTCCCGCTCAGCCGGAGTAGGCAAGCCAGCTGAACACCGAGTCGGAACTCAGGAAGAGGAGCATCAGCACGCGCAAGGATGATGGCTGCAGATGATGTTCTAAGTTGGAATCTAGCGAGGCCCATAAGCCCACGTTGTGTTTTCTTCTGATAGGCCCTATGCGGCTGTGGGAACCCAGCCCAACTCACATTCCAGCAGCCCACAAGAGCACCGACGAGCTATGCGCGGGGTGTGGTGGCGTGGTGCCACCGTTCCAAATCACTCGAGTCCTCTCCGTGTGGCAACGCGCCATGGTCGGCATTTGCCTTTTGGCATACAAAACGACGAAAGGTGGCCACGCACGAAAGTTTATGTTCATGCCGTAGTTAATTGCGCTTTGATTATCCATCTGAAAAGTCCACGCCATGGCCAGATCGAGATCAAGCTAGGCGCGTTTTCTCGCTGCACGTGCAAGCGTTCCTGGTGCCCGGCCGGTCTTGACAACTGGTGCAGAGGTATTGCATTGCCGGCGACCTTCTTCGCAGGTGTGTGCCGCTGCAGCCAGGGAACAGCGATCAATCCTCCCTCCATTTATATTTGTCAGCGCGACAAGCGATTTTCCCATCACTCTTCCACCCTTCGGCACTCGGCAGACCGGCGACCGCCACGGAGCCGACGAGGTGAGTGCGCCTCCAAATCACGGTGACGCGATCGACTTGGGCACACGGCGGCGGCGGCGGCGAGCACAAAAACGAAAGATGGCCACGAGAGGGTGTGTTGGTTTACCCAACTAAAATTTAGTTCTTATCGTATAGACACATGCATGGAGTATTAAATATATATTATTTAAAAAAAATAAATACATAGATTGAGACGAATTTTATAAGCCTAATTAGTCCATGATTTAACAATGTGATGCTACAGTAACATTTGTTGATGATGGATTAATTAGTTTTAATAAATTCGTCTCACGGTTTACTGACGGAATCTGTAATTTGTTTTTTTTTATTATCCGAACACCCCTTACGACACCTCATATAACATTCGATGTGATACCAACTAAACTTTAGTCCGTACAATCAAACATCCGAAGCAAAGTCTACGCAGTGACAGATCGAGATAAAAACTACTCCGTATGTGTGCTTCAAGTACTGCAACACGTGCTTGTGCGCTCGATCTGGGAGATCCACCCCGCACACACTGCACGCACAGGATCTTGCTCAGGCAGCACTACATCATATATAGCTAGCATCCCCCTACCGTTGCACTGCCGACCGCCCCGACGCTGATAGTTTCAGACTTTCAGTGCGGCTGGCCGGAGACGAAGACGACATGGGGGCTGTGTTCGGAGGCAGCAGCAAGCAGGGCAGCCACGCGGTGTCGTTCCTCCTCGGCGCGGCGCTGCCCACTGCCCTCCTCTTCTTCCTCGCGTCCGACCGCCTCGGCGGGGGCTTCCCCACCATCTCCAGCAGCTGGCGGGGCAACGGTTCGATATCGACCGCGCCGCAGGCTGCTGGCGCGGCTAAGCCGGCCACCGACACTCTCGACGGCCGTGCCGCGCCTACGCAAGATCACGAGGTACGTAGCCGTAAACTAAGCTCCGATCCTATCCTCTCTCGTGCCGGCTGCGCGCGCCCAATGCTTTCTTTTGTCTTCTTCTTCTCTTCTTGGGCAGTGATCCGTCTCTATGCATGGGCGCGCGTTACACAAGCTAGTCAACGTGAACAGCGATGTGTTCTTGAGCTGCGAGCGAGTACTCTATGTTTTTTCTCATGCTAATATATATGCTATGATAATCTGCATTCGAACTCATCATGCAATGCAGGTAGAGTTCGCGGGCCTCGCCGAGCTGCTGGCGCGAGTGGCGACGGAGGACAGGACGGTGATCATGACGTCGGTGAACGAAATATGGACGCGGCCCAACTCCCTCCTCGACTTCTTCCTCGCCGGCTTCAGGAACGGCGAAGACACGGCGCACCTCGTCGACCACGTCCTCATCGTCACCGTCGACGCCGGCTCCTTCAGCGGCTGCAAGGCCGCGCACCCGCACTGCTACCTCCTCGAGGTCAAGTCCATGGACATGAACAGGGCCAAGACGTTCGGGAGCCACGAGTACGTGGAGCTGAACTGGCTCAAGCTCTCCGTCCAGCAGCGCGTCCTGGAGCTCGGCTACAACTTCCTCTTCACGGCAAGACGATCGATCCACACATGGCAGCATGCATGCAGCACTCAATTGCTAGTAATTTCGAAAGAATCATCATATCGATGATAGATCTCTCCTGTCCTGTATACAGGACGCCGACATTCTGTGGCTTCGCAACCCGTTCCAGCGCATCTCCGTGTACGCCGACATGAGCTGCTCGCTGGACAACTCCAAGATGGCGCCGACGCTCCTGGACTGCGAGAACAACATCGGGTTCTACTACATGAAGTCGACGAACCGGAGCGTCGAGATGGTCAGGTACTGGCGCGCGGCGAGGGCGAGGTTCGACGGGAACCCGAACGAGCAGGTGGTATTCAGCAACATCAAGCACGAGCTCATCAGCAAGCTCGGGCTCAGGTTCCAGCCGCTAGAGACGGAGTACATCAGCGGCTTCTGCGACTTCCAGGATCACCTGGACAAGGTCTGCACCGTGCACGCCAACTGCTGCATGGGGCTGGAGAACAAGGTGCATGACCTCAAGAACATCGCCGCGGATTGGAAGAACTACACCAGCATGACGCCGGAGCAGAGGAAGGAGGGGAGCTTCAAGGTGACACCCCCGCGCAAGTGCCAGAAGTCCATGGGATGGGTGTGAATAAGCTAAAGTCTGAGGGAGGCGCGTCAGAGTCAGGGAGTTTCAAGGTTGGCATGCAGTTAGAGTATCCATCGCGCTGCGCCTGCGCGCACTTGTAATGTGAGCTCTCAGCTCTGAATATTGTAATACACAGCTGCTTGTTACTGGTGATTCAATCTTATTTTTCTTCAGTGACTGGCTGACTGATCGTAGTATAGTAAAACATTAAACCTGCAAACGAAGAGGTTCGGCACAATGTCACATGGAAGGTGGCATCGAAATTCAACGTCAGAAGTTCAGCACACTGTCACATGAAGATGGTGCTAGCAAAAATACCGCATTTCCATGGTTACGAAGCTTCTGTGGCCACGGAAGTGGATCCGAGGATGCTCCAAGAAATCTGCCTCTGTAAAACCTCTCTTTTCGCGCATGGAGCCATTCGTTCATCAGGGTACTATACGACAACTGCGATCATTGATGCAGATCCTCTGTCCACGATCGACGGCGGCCTCAACGGCAACAGCAACATCGCTAGTGACATGACTTCTGAAAATAATAATAAAAAAAGCACCAGAGTGAAGAGGCGTGTGAGCTGGTTTTTTTTTTTTAAGGGCGGCAAAAGCTTTGCCACAAATTTTATTAGACGATAGAAAGGAAAAAACTTTACAAAAGGTTTTTTACAAGATGCAGCCCGAGCTGGGTCATGACTCCAACTCTTCCTCCCCAACTCTGAAAACAGAAAAACCACCTGAACGAAAGCCGCTGAAGCAAAACAATCATCCGAACAACTAAGAAAACTAACAACAAATAACATCAACGACCGGGGAGGATCTGAGATGAAAAAACTGAAACTAGTAAAATTGAACCCGCTCTTCTACTACTGCAATTGCGTTTCATCATCCCTGGGAGCCATAGCCAACCGGTATTGCATGATCTCATCCTTGCAACGTCCAGTGACCTGCAGCGGGCTAAGGGAGGTATGTTGAAAGATTGTTCGATTTCTCTCCTTCCAAATACTCCACCAGAAATATATGAAGATCCCATCAACTTGCCTTCTCTGGTTTTTATCGATTTTCCGCCGGCATCTCCACCAGTACGTGTGCAGAGATCCTTCAATATTAACTGAATCCAAAGCTGAGAGATTGAACCATTGTTTTATAATACCCCAAACCTCCTTTGTGAAAGGGCAGTCTTTGCACAGATGCACTGGAGTTTCTTGATCACTTGAACATAGCTGCACTCCATGTCATCAGTCCAACCTCTTTTAAAGAGATTATTTGCTGTAAGTATTTTCTTGTGCAACAAGGTCCATGCAAAAAATCGGCATTTCTGTTCCGCTTTAGCCTTCCATATTGGTGTCAATTTCAGCTTACTGAAAACTCCACTGAATCTGATAAGCACTCTTTGTAGTGTATTCTCCATCCATCGTCCATTTCCAGGTTATACTGTCTTCGACTGTTTCATTCCGAGCTACTTCCCTTATTGCCTCCCAAAGCTTGACAAATTGTGTTACTTCCTCACTCGTTGCAGGCGGATAAATATGATCGATCCATTTTTCATTCTTCAGTGCTTGATAGACGGTTATCTTCTTTCTTCTTGACTTTGCATACAGCAATGGCGCTATTGACTTTGCCATGTTCCCATTTATCCAACAAGACGTCCAGAAAGGGGCCATCTTGCCATCGCCAACGGTAACAATGGTAGAAGCATAGAACAGTTCCCGATCCACTCTATCATAAGGAACTTCTAAATTAGTCCACGCTCTATTTTTCTGCTTCCATTGAAACCACATCCACCGGAGCCTAAGAGCTCTAGTAAACCTGTCCATGTCCAATATCCCCAATCCACCCTTGTTCTTGGGCAAGCATGTTGTGGGCCAATTTATTAGTGAGTGTCCTCCGCTGGTCCTGTCTGGAGTTTCCCCTCTACATAGTAAACTTCTTCTAATGCGATCTATTTTCTTAATCAACCATTTTTGCACTTGGAATACAGTTAAATGATATATTGGCAAACTTGACATGACGGTTTTCACTGAGGTTTCTCTTCCAACTGATGAGAGAAATTTCCCTTTCCAACCAGGGAGCCTTGCACCAATTTTATCCACCAATGGTTGAATCTCTATCTTTCTTAACTTTCTAGTGTGTAGTGGTAGCCCCTTTTCCTGGGAAATTCCGCACGATATTGTTCACCATTTCATGCTGCAGCCGGATTGGAAAAATCTCTATTTTGTTCATGTTCACTTTCAACCCTGAGCACTCCCCGAATAGCAATAAATTTTTTTGCAGCCTATCCATTTCTACTGGTGATGGATGTGCAAAAGGTGCAGCATCGTCTGCGTAGAGGGAGCATCATAGATTGAGAGGGTGTTTCTTGAGACATGTGCGAGACTAGCTAGTTACCGCTCGCTAGCGCGATGGTCTCTCCTGCACAACCAATAGAATCCTTTCTGTGTTAGCATTTTGGCAACTGTTAGGGACGCCCTAAGCGTACATAGCACGAAAAAGTTCAAAGCAAGTCTGCAAAATCAGAAGATTTGCCTTTAGAGCTTTGTGCGAGAGATGGACCTAACGGTGTTGCTCAGTTACCCAAAACATAAACAAATCATGGACCTTTCTATACAATATCAGCCATTGTGCAAAAATCTATTCTTTCCTATCTCAATCGTCAAGGGGCTACATCATCGGTCAAATGTGATAGCTTCAAGCTAAATCCATGCATCACATGTCAGAATGAACCTCAGCAGTACACCCAGCTTTTGGTTATTGTGCAATCCCTGGACTTATACAATGCGGTTTTGATTCTTGATCATACATTTGGGGTTCTAATATCTTTACTTCAAAAAAAAGCATATGTGCAACTCACTGGTACAAGGCAAGTTTACCTTGTTTTCTATAGAAATCCTGCTATCAAAACAAAAGAAAATTTTCCTTCTGGTTGTTACTCAAGGACAGGCTTAGCACCCGAGAGCTCTTAAAAAGAAAAAGAATGGTGTTGGATGATTACAACTGCATTCTCAGTAATTCAGCCCTGGAAGAATCCCTCATCCACCTGTTCTTAGCCTGTCCTTTCTCGAGTTCTTGCTGGGCAACTCTTGGTCTGGTCATTCAGCGATCAGCAAATCCTCTTGGAACTCTAGTATCCTTAAAAAACCAGTTGCAACTTCCTTTTTTCATGGAGATTATTGTAACTATGTGTTGGGCTATTTAGACGGTTAGAAATGATGCTATTTTCAGGCAAGTTCAACCCTTGATTCTTCACTGCAAGACCATCTTCAAACGGGAGTTTGCTCAAGTTATTCTTAGAGCAAAAGACAGCTTAGCTCTGTTACTTTCCCAATGGCTAGAAGGTTATGTGTAATTTTATAGATTTTATTTGTTTATTTCTTTGTTTCTTGAGACTCTTTGTAAGATATTTGTACCTCTTTTAAATTTCAATAAAAGCACAATAGGGGAGCGCCCTTCCTGTTTCCCTAAAAAATAAGTTATAACCAAACCCAAGATGCATTAACACAAGAGATCAGAGAGGCAAAGTCCGGCCACGGTTGACGTGTAGGCAACACACTGCTAGGGGCTCTTCCAGTCATGAATCTATGTGTCAGGGATATGGGCCCGGGGTACCCTCACTGACCATAAATCTGGCCCATCAATGGAGGACGACCAAGGAGGAAGCCCGCGAGGACTAGGCGCAACTACCAACTTGGAGATCATGACGTATAAGGATATCTGCCGCCGTCACGGCTATGGTAGGATAGAATTAATTTGCTGTAACAAACTCAGAATCCAATCTGTAGCGTCGATCGCTCTCGTTGTAACCCTACCCCTTTGCTTATATAAAGAGGGTAAAGGACTCCGCGATCGTCATGTCCACCACGACACCATCGTCTCATTCCAATCTACCTCGTCGCTAGGAGCAACAACCCCTATAACCGAGCATACGAATACAAGAAGAAGTAGCAACTAGACGTACGACTTTTACTCGCTTCCTGGGGGCCCAAACCAGTATAAATCTCTGTGTCTCGTGTGCGACCATCTAGATCAATCTACGCGATCACGTTGCTAGGCATTGCTGGAACTAAATAATCCGACACTATGTTTGTATAATCATAGTCGTGTTTTGGCAGGTCGTTGTGGTTTGTTCGTCTACTTTGTATTGAACGTTTTTCTCTTAATAAAATACATACAAAACCATCGTTTCCCAAAAAAAGATGAATCGACATCACGATCAAAAGGTCGCGACAAAAAAAAAAGAGTGAAGATGAAGATATGCATGATGCCTAAGGAATAAAAAGAAAGGAATCCGTCTTCTTAGTCACTAGGTGCACCCGCACTACCAGAACCTCCGTCGAGCCTCTCACGAGCCCTCGGGCGAGGGAGGTGGAGGCGATAGGATCTCCAGATCCGCCTGTGGAAGGCAAGCATGAGAGGAGTGAAAACCGCAATGAGGCGACACAAATGATACAAGGTCGAGAGAGGGTGCAGGAGAGCAGTGACCCTATCGAGGCTTAGTGTGCAAAGCTATCATAAGGGTCATGCACAACGGGTGTAGGAGCAGGTCAATTAGGTGCACACGGGCTACAGGAGCAAGCCCGCATAGCAGGAGATGGAAAAATCGGCTATTTCTATGGATGCAGGTTGGACATGCTTTGAGTATATTGTTAGAATGAATATGGGGTAATTAAACATATGAAAATTGCACTACTAAGGTTTAGATAAGAGGAATCAAATCCTCTACTGCTGGAATATGAGATCACCATTCCCTGTGACATGGACAAAGCACCGGAGACTTGAAGTCAGGGTAAGGATGGGCTTAGGCGTAAATCCGACTTTACGTGACCGCAAAAGCGACGCGAAAATAAGCTAAGTACGTATCGAAACCCCTCCGGTCTCCCAAGACCCCGTGACGACTCGACTGAGTCACCGGTCCCCAGCAGAAACGGCGAGATTGCCGGCGAGAGTTTTCCTATGACCGGCGGCGGCAGCAGCACCCGGCGTCCGACCGCCGCTGCCAAGAGCCGCGGGAGGCCCTCTGAGGCCTCGGAGCCGGAGCCGGGCGCACGCCGAGCCGCGGCCGCAGCGGCGCGGCGCCGTGGCCGCGGCGACCATGGGCCCCTGCGCCTCATGGACGTGAGGCCCCGAACCCTCGCGCTCTTCGTGATTGCTTCCTTGGCCCTCGTGTTGGTCGCCTTCGTGGTGTATACTGGTGGGTGGTGGGAGGAGGCGGAAGGCAAGGGCGCGGCGACGCTGCGAAAGGTCATGCGCTCCGTAACGCCGCTGTCAGCGCCCAGGATGATGGATCTGCCTCAGGTGATGCGCATTTGGTTGCCACGTTGTTTTTGTCCCGAAGGTTGAATGAAATTGCACGACAGCTAAAGCTAGTAGGGAAGTACACCACTCTAGTTTCAGGGCCTCAAGTTGATTTTGGAAGTGTTGCTTTATGTATTCGTGAAGTAGTAGTGACCACTGATTTAGCATCAGGTGAGATTGGCACCATGAGCTATTAATTGTGCATCACCTCATATTTAACGATGATACAGTTATGTTGAAGCGCAGTAGTATGTACTGATGTTGGTAAACAAAGCTAGTCAAAATTGTTTGTTGCAAAGTGCTTTTGATAAAATGCACACTAACATATGTATATATACTTCTTTCTAGTGTGCACTTGATTTTCTCTCAATCTAGTTTTTTTTTCCCTGAATGATGCATAATTGAAAGGCTCTCATTTCTTTGTATCCTTGGGTTTTATTAGTAATCATGTTTCCTTTCTGATGGTTCATGCCTAAATGATTGCAGTTTCAAAGTAACCACAAGGAAAGTTTGTATTGGGGCACTTATAGACCAAATGTGTACCTTGGAATTCGTGCAAGGTGCTAAACTTTTGCAAAGCCTCCCTATTTTCCTTCACAACAAGTTAATTACTGAAAATTATTCCCTTCCTGTAGTTCTCTACTTCTCTACTGGTTGGACTACATTTGAAAGTTCATGTTCCTCATATAAATAGTTTTGACGATGTTTCCTTACTGTCATGAAAGTTAGAATCTTATAACTGAGAAACGCCCCCCCCCTCCCCCTCCTTGTCCCTCTGTGCCTTCATGTGGAGTCAATCATCTTTATGCAATGAAAGTACTTCTATACCGTGTCTTTTAAAATAATACACCATGCTATTTTTTTAGCTGAAAGTACCATCTTTATGCAATGAGAGTATTTTGGAACCAAGGATTCAAGAATTTCTTGCTAATGTTACCTCTATTTCAGAACCCCCCTGTCTCTAATTGCTGGATTGATGTGGATTGGCTTGAAAAATGGACAATACTTTCTTCGTCATGTTTGCCAAGATTCTGATGAGCTGAGCACATTTGGGTGGACAGCTCACAATGGTAGGGATTATGGACGTCAAGTGCTGGTTGATCATGGCCTATTCTTGACTACTAGTTTTCTGAAAGAGAAAGGAGAGAGCAGTGGTTATGGTGGAGACTGGGCAGTTCGATTGGACGCTAACAGCGAGAGGTAAGCATACTTTCATTATCTGCAAATTGAAGAAAAGAGCATTTCAATCTTACCGAAAAGCTGTTTTAATGCATCTCAATTTGTAAACATACTAAACGGAGGATGGAAAGAATGATAAGTCTGAATTGTTTCCTTCGTTGCGACGTTGCCTGATCCCAGCTCAGTAGGATATCGCCTGTTATTACTTACTTGCAACCCTTCAAAGTTATCCAAAAGAAATTTATTCCATGTTGTTAAACTTTCTCTAGGTCAGGCTTAAGTGATGCTCAAGAAAGCACCACACATCTTTTTTTCTACGTTGCTGATGAAACTGGAAATCAGATCACTATGGGTTCATATGAACCTTCATCAAGAGGCCCTGTTCTTTTGGCATCTGGGTCGCATGAGGAGATTGGTGATTGGGAATTGTACTTGAGATCTGAGGTATCCTTGTCTTGATAGTTTTTTACCTCGTTAGCTCCTCAGTACTGTTTGCTATGGGATATGCTGGTGCAACTCCATTTGACTAACTTTCATATGGATATAATATATGCAACTCTGTTTCTCACAGGACAATTTGGAAATTCACAGAGCTGGATTCAAATCAACGAGTATGCATAATCTGAGTGACCTAGTACAACAAGCTGTTGCGACTAATGTATTTTAAACTCCTCATCATTTACCTTATTACTCCCTATGTCCCAAATTGTAAATTGTTGACTTTTGACTTTATCTTAAGTCAAACTTATCTAACTTTGACCAAGTTTATAGAAAAATATATTAGCATTTACTATATCAAATGAATCCACTATCAAAATATGTTTCATGATGTATCTAATGAATATAGTTTGACGTAGTAGATGTTTGTATATTTTTTCTATAAACTTGGTCAAATTAGAAAAGTTTGACTTAGAACAAAGCTAAAACAACTTACAATTAGGAACAGAGGGAATATTTTGGGAAAAAATCAGAACATTTTGTATTTCATTAAGTACATTTTCATGTAACTACTTATATGGATTTATCTCTAGGCAATGCAAACTGGAAACCTTAATCTACCAGACATTACTGAGGATTCTTCAAATATAATGGTCTATCAGGTAACTGGAAGAGGGCAAGGAAATTTATCCATCATTATAATTTAGGGTAATTATGTATTCCTCATGTATGTGTGAAGCCTTTCGCCTTTCAGTAGAAAGAGTCATTAACACCATCTTATTTCCTTTTGACTTTCGTAAAATGATAAATGATGCGGAACATGTGCTTGTTTACTCAGTATAATGTCAAGAAGCAGGTGTTGCATGCAATAACTTTGATCACTGGCACGTCATATACTCATATTTCAGTTAAGCATTAGCAGTAGAAATATATTAGAACATTAGCTATACTCACTGTTATGTAGTAGTAATATGTATGGATTGGACACATGGAGGATGTATTGAGGCTATTTTTTGGTGAACTACTTTATATATTTTGTTGTTTTCTACTTTATAAGTTATGTAACCTTTGTTTCAAAAAAAAAAAAGTTATGTAACCAAATGTTACTGTTATCCTCTGTTGATACTTCTGATCCATGTTTGCTGCGGTCTAGCATTATGTTGTTTCTCATGAGCTATTGCATTATGATTTATACTTTATTTTGATTTGATAGGTTTCCATAAAGACTCCTGCTCAAATAGACATAGTATTCTTGTCAGGGTCTTACTCAAAGTCTCCAGTGATTGAAGAGCGGATTAGCAAGTTAACAGGTGATTCTGCTGCGTAGCGCATACTGCAAACACTATATGTGATTCTTCTGATTCTATTTGTCATGAGACGCAAAGTCACCACCCATATTCTTTACGCACTGATCATTTTGATTTTTGAACAAATCTATTTGGCTCTTGGCTTGTTCTACATCCTTGCATAATTTTCTGGATCTGTTTTATCTACATCTCGTCTTTGCGATGAATATGAAATTCAAGAACGCTGTAAGCACAATATATCTGTTGTTTTAGCTGCTTCTCACTAATGATGTCAGGTCCCATGCTGAGTACCCGTCTTGAAACAAAACAAAAGGAATTTGAAGAGAAATATGATCGAATCTTCAATGTAAATAATAAGGTGCGCTGTGTCGGATGAGCATTTTGTTTGACATTCCACAATTTTTTCTTTTGTTTTTGCAGTATCTGCAGTTGTTATATTGTTATGTGCTGCTAGGGTTGAGAGGCGAGAGTTGAGGAGAGTGGCGATGACGGGGTGCTACAGTACCCGAGGTGCTACAGTGCCCGCGGGTACTGTTCACGTGAGAGAGGCAGAGGACCGGTGGCTAGGGCTACAAGGGGCGCTGGGAACGCCGGCCGCGGGGCTTCGCCCACGGCCGGCAAGAGAGAAGGTTTTTCCTTCTAATCTCTTGCTTGATTCGATTGATACATCTCCTCTCCTTATATAGAGAGGTTTACTTGACTCCTAAGCAAGCGACTAATTAATCCTAACGGGCTAAGGCCCAATAAGCCCTTGACTCCTCTAACACTACTCCTCACCTGGACATGCAGCTCGTCCTCGAGCTGCGACCTAACAATGATGCTAACTATGGCTTCACTAGACACAAACTGAATACCTAAGAACAAGCCTTTTACATCTCAGCTTATTTCAAATAAACTCGACTCTTTATTCTTAAATCCTGAAGATGCGGCGGACACCCTCCGCGTGCTGGACAGGCTCGTGTAGCCGCCTGGATCCCATGGAGACCATCGAAACGAGAGGGTTGCACGGGTACGACTGTCTGGAATCAATCGCAACAGCGACCAGCGGAGACGACCTCGTGGCGGCCGACAGCGAAACGCGGCAGCGCTAGGCAGTGCGTCTCCACCGGCAACAAAGAGGAGTGCGCTTCTTCTATCATCACTCCCATAGAACTGGAGTGCGCCGCCTGCGGGAACAGCACCATGCTCGCGCCTGGAGACAGCAACGGGCCGGCACGGTTGTTGTTGGCCGTTCGACGGGGCGAGGTCGTGCCCCCCCTTGCCGAGGTCGATCGTCGTCAAGGCCGCCTCATGCATCTGCCGGTGCATCTCCTGCAGTCGGCGCCGCGCTAGGAGGCCGCGTGCTGCAGCCTGTAATCGCACCGTTGCAGACTGACAATCACTCTTCTGCGCAAGCACCACTTGCACGGTTGCTGCCGCAGTGGCGATCTGATCGCCCGGCTGTGCACCTGTGAATGGAGGCACTGGCACGCCGAGGACGAGGCCCGCCGACTGCGCGCCCGCAAATGAGGGCACCGACGCCAGCGGCGGGTCCTGTGCGGAGGCCGAGGGCGCCGCGCCCGTGCTGTCCAGCGAGGGCGCCGTGTAGATGGGTTTCGACAAACCGGCGATCCAAGCCGGAAGCGGTGGCAGCAGCTGCTGCTGTGACGTCGGCGGCGGGTTCGGCTGCGGCCCCAGCAGGAACCCATGAATCCCGGCCACCATCTTACCGAGGTCAAGGACAGCCGCCGTCAACTGCTCGTTCGTCATGACGCCCACGGCGGAGGACGACGCACCCGCGGCCATCTGCAGCGGGGGCACGGTGGTGACATGATCAAACCACATGATCGAACCAGAGATCTCTGATGAGCTCCCCCGGCCAGCCGACGGTGCCGTGCTCTTCATTGAGCTTCCCCGTCAGATTGACATCGGTTGAAGCTCCTCCGGCCTCACCACGCTCGCCTCAATTCTTCCCACCGGCGCCTGACCCCCGCTTGCCAACTTTTGGCGCGGGGCCTGCCACTTCGTCGGCTTCTGTTGGCCTGATTGGGGAGCCCCTGGGCTCAGAGGTGCCTGCTCCGCCGGCTACGTGTGGGGATCCCCTGGGCTCGGAGGTGCCTGCTCCGCCCGAGCCTGTCCCACCGCCCGCTCTGACTGTTCAAGCACCGCAGGGTGAGGTCTTCGTCTCGCCCCCGCTCCGGGTCTATTCCAGGCAACGGCGCCGTGCTAGAACTCCTGCCCCGGCCGCCGTGGACGGTTCCTCCCAGTGTTTGGGGGAGGGATCCCCTTCACGGAAGCTTGAGAAGGTGCGCAGGCCAGTGGATATGCTTGTCCCTCTGCCCGTGATCCAGAAGCGGCGAATGAAGGCCCCTCCTTCAGGGTCTCTGCCGCGGCGTAGCCGGCGGGTCGCTGGCACTGCCCCCTGCCCTCCAGGACCGGTGCTCTCGGAGGCTCAGAAGAGGGTGATGCGACAGCTTGGCTATGAAGAAAGGGAGATTATTCAGCCGAATGCTCAAGATAACTATAGTAAGCTTTTCAGGCCATTCCTCTCTGACTCCCATGTTTGTGCTTTAGCTGCTATTTTTGGTTGGGATGTTGGAGAAGGTGAGCAGGTGCGGGCTGTGGATGTCCTTACAATGTTGTAAGGATTTGGTTCTTTGTCGGGGTCGTTCTATTTCTTGGGTCAGATGAATCCTTCGTCTATTTTAATCTGGAACGTGCGAGGCCTGAATCAAAGGGATCACCGGAATTCTGTCAGAGAGGTTATTCTACCCAGCAACGCTGACATTGTCTGTTTGCAAGAAACTAAGGTTGCCAACATGTCCCAGCATTTGTTCCTCTCGGTCTTTGGGTCTGTGTATGATAAATTCATCGCACTCCCGGCCATTGGGACTAGAGGAGGGGTTCTGATTGCTTGGAAAGGGTGTTCTTGCCAGGCAGTGGCTTCAAGGGTAGATACTTATTCTGCTTCTGTTCTGTTTTCGGAACAACAAGGTCGCAATTGGTGGTTCACTGGTGTCTATGGGCCACAAGAGGATGATGAGAAGGTGATGTTTCTGCAAGAGCTAAGAAATATCAGGGCCCTGTGCAATGGAGCTTGGCTTCTAGGGGGAGATTTTAATTTAATTTATCAAGCTGCCGACAAGAACAATGCTAATTTGGACAGAGCAATGATGGGAAGATTTCGGCGTTTTCTAGATGACTTGGATCTCAAGGAGATCCCGCTCTTGGGCCGAAAATATACTTGGTCCAATGAGAGGAGATTGCCTACTCTGGTCAGGCTGGATCGAGTTTTCTGTTGTGGTGATTGGGACAATATTTTTCCTGATGCTGTCCTGCAAAGCACAGCAGCTGGGGTATCGGATCACTGCCCTCTCATTCTGGGGTTGAAAGTGAGCACTAGCGGCAAGCGGCGATTCCATTTTGAGAGCTTCTGGACCAAAATCCCTGGTTTTCTCGATGTTGTTAAACTGAATTGGGAGGCTCCGGTACAAACTATTTGTGCTATAGAGCGCCTTTTCATTAAACTACAGCGCCTCAGTAAGGGACTACAAAAATGGGGGCAGCGGAAAATAGGGAACATTAAGGCTCAGCTTGAGCTGGCCAGGGAGATTCTTCACCGCTTGGAAATAGAGAGATTCTAGGGCACTCTCTGAGCGCGAGGAATGGCTGAGAAAGAAACTCAAGCTGCATTGTCTCGGTCTGGCTTCTCTAGAGCGAACCATTGCATGGCTGCGCTCTAGGATACTGTATCTTCAAGAGGGAGATGCCAATACTGCTTTCTTCCATCAACAAGCTAGATACAGAAAGAAGAAGAACTTCATCCCAAAGCTGCAAGTGGGTAATCAGGTGGTCGTGTCGCAGGATGAAAAACAGAAGGCAGTGGATGATTTTTATGAGAACATTCTTGGCAGTGCTGAAGTAAGGGACTATACTCTTAACTTAGATGAGTTAGATATGCAGCACCATGATCTTTCCGATCTTGATGCCCCATTCTCTGAGGAGGAGGTCTGGGCTACCATAAAAGACATGCACCTGGACAAGGCCCCTGGGCCGGATGGTTTCACAGGGAGGTTCTACAAATCATGTTGGAGCATTATTAAGGGGGATGTGCTAATGGCGTTGGACGCCATCCATCGTGGCCACGTTTTCAAATTTAGGCTGTTGAATACGGCCTATGTTACTCTACTGCCTAAGAAAGTGGATGCAGTTGAAGTGAAGGATTTTCGTCCTATAAGCCTGATCCATAGTTTTGCCAAGTTGGTAACTAAGATTTTGGCTAATCGGCTAGCACCGCTGTTACCTTCCTTAATCTCTGCAAACCAAAGCGCTTTTGTGCGGGGAAGGAAGATTCATGACAACTTTATGCTGGTCCAACAGATGGTGAAATCTCTGCATAAGAAGAAGGAGGCGCATATCCTTCTTAAACTAGACATCTCCAAGGCGTTTGATTCTGTCTCTTGGTCGTTTCTCCTGGAAGTCATGTGCAAGGTGGGGTTCGGTCAGCGGTGGCGAGACCTTATTTGCTTGATCCTGTCCACCTCCTCGACACAAGTACTGGTTAATGGAGTGCCTGGAGACACTATTTTGCATCACCGTGGTCTTAGACAGGGAGATCCCCTGTCACCAATGTTGTTTATCCTTGTTATGGATGTCCTCAATTCCCTGGTCAATTTTGCTACTCTGGAGGGTTTGATGCAGCCGCTAGCCATTCAGCAAGCACGGCACAGGGTCTCCTGCTATGCTGATGATGCAGTCATATTCTTGAGACCCCACAACTTGGATCTGGTCACTGTCAGACATCTCCTAGAATTGTTTGGACATGCCTCCGGTCTTAGAACCAACCTGTCCAAGAGTTCAGTTTCCCCTATTCACTGTACTGATGAGGATTTGGCACTCACGGCAAGCGTCCTCTCTTGTTCAATAAAGGCCTTCCCCTGTACGTACCTTGGCCTCCCACTCTCACTTGGAAAACCAACTAAGGAGGTGTTGCTGCCTTTAGTGGATAAGGTGTCAGACTATCTCCCTGGTTGGAAGGCCTCTCTAATGAACAGGGCTGGGCGGTTAGTCATGGTGAAGGTTGTGCTGACTGCTGTCCCTATTTATATCTTAATAGCCCTGGACCTTCCTAAATGGGTGCTTAAGGCTATTGACAAAAAGCGGCGGGGCTTCCTTTGGAAGGGTCACCAACATGCCAATGGAGGCAATTGCCTGGTAGCCTGGGAAAAGGTACAGAGACCAGTTGAATATGGAGGCCTTGGGATCCATAATCTTGAGCTCCTTGGTTGGGCACTTAGGATTCGGTGGTTGTGGGCGCAAAAGACAAATGCTGGAAGGCCTTGGGCCGGTCTTTCTATTGCTGTTCCTCACAAAGCCCGGGCCCTCTTTAATGCTGCAGTTGATGCCATAGTTGGAAATGGAGAGGAAATATTGTTCTGGACAGATAGATGGCTGGATGGGCATACCGTGGCTGAAATAGCGCCTAACCTGTTCAATGCGGTTCAAAAACGAACAGCTAAAAGAAGGACTGTGGCTCAAGCTCTGCATAATAGAAGCTGGGTTCAAGATATTAGGGGAGCTCATACAGTAGAGGTATTGCTGGATTACCTCCACGTTTGGGATATGGTGGATGGAATTATTTTGCATCCAGAGATTCCGGACAGATATATTTGGAAGTTAACAAACGATGGTTCCTATAGTAGCAAGTCAGCCTATGCAGCCTTCTTTCTTGGATCCATCAAGTTTGGGTCGTGGAGAAGGATCTGGAAAACCTGGGCTCCCCCACGCTGTAAGTTTTTCATTTGGTTGGTGTTTCACAACCGGGTTTGGACAGCTGATCGACTAGCAAAGAGGAATCTGCCCCATCCTGAGTCTTGCCCCTTATGTGATCAAGAGGATGAAACAATAAATCATTTGTTAGTGGGTTGTGTCTTCGCTCGACAGGTCTGGTCCCTGGTTTTACATCAGTTTGGACTGCTACATTTGGCACCACAGTCTGCTGTAACTTGTTTCTCAGGGTGGTGGAAGAGGTCTACTGTTGCTATCCCCAAAGAAGTACGTAAAGGCCTCAATTCCTTGATAATCCTGGTGGCCTGGGAGATTTGGAAGCATCGCAACACTTGTGTCTTTGATAATAAGAGGCCAAGTGTTCAGGAGGTCCTTAGGACCATTAGCGCGGAAGGGGGGCTTTGGTGCTCGGCTGGGGCTTCCAAACTCCAGGAGCTTGTTATCAGGTCGCTGCCTGCTGTAGCTTAATTCTCGGAGGCTTTTGGTCGTTCTTGTTCTTTGGTGGCGAGTTTGTTTCTTAGTGTCTAGGGTGTGGTGTGTGTGTTGGGTCTCGGACCCTTGTAACTGTAACTTTTCTTCTACCTTAATGAAATGACGCACAGTTCTCCTGTGCTGTTCGAAAAAAAAAGATGTTATGTGCTGCTAGGGTTGAGAGGCGAGAGTTGAGGAGAGTGGCGATGACGGGCGCGCTACAGTACCCGCGGCGCTACAGTGCCCGCGGGTACTGTTCACGTGAGAGAGAGGCAGAGGACCGGTGGCTAGGGCTACAAGGGGCGCTGGGAACGCCGGCCGCGGGGCTTCGCCCACGGCCGGCAAGAGAGAAGGTTTTTCCTTCTAATCTCTTGCTTGATTCGATTGATACATCTCCTCTCCTTATATAGAGAGGTTTACTTGACTCCTAAGCAAGCGACTAATTAATCCTAACGGGCTAAGGCCCAATAAGCCCTTGACTCCTCTAACATATATTCTCACTGTATTATTGTTTCCTACGAATCAAATCATTTTTGATCCTTGATTAAAATATTTCTTTCCCAAGGGATGCTACCCATTACTTTATTGGCTCTTGTATTTGTTTGTAGACAATTAGTAAAACTTGACTAAAGTTTTTGTCGTTGACCTATGCTGACGTAGTTTTCATTTTGATTAAGATTGATTCCAGAGAATTATCTGTTGGTAGAGCTGCCTTGTCAAGTCTTCTTGGCGGTGTTGGCTACTTCTATGGGCAGTCCAAAATTGCACTTCCAAAAGGTTTTACAGTAAGTTTTAGAGCTTCACCTGATATCGGTTTGATTTGTTCATATGTTGTGATCTGCTCTTGTTCTGAGAAATTGCTGTCTCAGGATACTTTTTTTGATTAGCTGCGTGTTATTTTTATACTGTTTTGTAGTATGTTGCATCTGAATTCCTAAGCTAATTACAAGTCACAGACAACCAAAACTTAATGCTTATGTTTCTTTGTCAGCAAAAAAATGGGGATAAATACATTCCATATTGGCCCGCTGCGTTATATACAGCTGTGCCCAGCCGCTCATTCTTTCCAAGGGGATTTCTGTGGGATGAGGGCTTCCATCAATTAGTCATTTGGTAACCATTAGTTTTTATCTCAGTGTTCAATGAAGATTTTCTGAAGGGCAGGCCTGGTGCAGTTGGTGAGTGCTAGCTCGCCGAGTCACCAGGTCCTGGGTTCGAAGCCGTCTCTCTGCAGAATTTCTGCGGGGGTAAGACTTTGCTTCGGTTATTCCCTTCCCCAGACCCCACTCGTGTGGGAGCCTCTGGCACTGGGTCTGCCCCTTTTTTTGTTCCATGAAGATTTTCTGCTGTATGCTAATGCACATCCTGGTGGTTGATGTACAGGCGTTGGGATGTGCATATATCTATGGATATCATTGGACATTGGTTAGATCTGCTTAATTCAGATGGATGGATTCCTAGGGAGCAAATCTTAGGAGCTGAAGCTTTAAGGTTGTTTCTACTGTCACAACCAGTGATAAATTTAGTGTGACACTTCTTATATAATCCAACTTCTGCAATCATGCAGTAAAGTTCCTGAGGAGTTTGTTCTGCAGTACCCTTCCAATGGGAACCCTCCAACTTTATTTCTTGTGATACGTGGTAAGCCTCTAAGCCATTACTTTCTTTCTTGCTCGTCATGTTGATGATGTGTTTATTGTATCTTGTGATATCTAATTCTTTGTTTCTCTGATATTTAGTGTAACTTGCATGCATGGCATGCCTTTAAATGAAAAATGCTGAAGCATAACCTATAAAATCAATTTACAAACTGTAGTTCTCTGTTCCTCTTTTTCCAATATTCAAATGCCATAATATATGAAAAAGGGCACGGCAAATAGTGCTCAAGGAAAAGAAGACTTGTCTTGGGAATATTACAAAATATGTTAGTTTGTAATATTTTGGTCTATGTTTATCCAATTATAAACATCAAATGCTAAGAAATTTTGTTGACTGGCAAGCACGAAAAGTTTGCTAAACATATGAAGGTCCATAAGAGTTGAAGTCTTGAACTGTAAATCTGTAATCAAGTCTTGCTTTCGATTAATTTGTCATCTGCTCTTTGTCTTGGGACAGATTTGGCAAGTGGAATACATGCACATCAGTTTTCAGATGAGGAAGCTGAAAAGATTTCCAGTTTTCTTGAAAGGGCTTATATACGGCTAAATTCTTGGTTTCAGTGGTTCAACAGTACACAATCAGGTGAGCTTTCTTTTCCCACTTTCATTTTCTGTACTCATATTGACTAGTGTGGGAGTTTAATGCTGTTGCCATGATTATTTTCTGAAACACACAAACACAATAAACCTAAGCTGTTATATGGTGTACTGAGATGATAGTTGAAAGGCTAACAAGAGGCACTAGCTCAGTCTATTATTAGGTGCTAACTGTGGTTGTATGGTAAAGGGGGCAGACCCAGTGCCAGAGGCTCCCACACGAGTGGGGTCTGGGGAAGGGAATAACCGAAGCAAAGTCTTACCCCCGCAGAAATTCTGCAGAGAGACGGCTTCGAACCCAGGACCTGGTGACTCGGCGAGCTAGCACTCACCAACTGCACCAGGCCTGCCCTTCTGTGGTTGTATGGTACAAAAAAAAAATCAGAAGATAAGATACGGTTGGGCCTTTGAAGCCTTCACTGGGTGCTATTAATTTTTGGAGTATATTTCAATTGCAGAATATCACTTTCAGTTACTGCTGGCTTCAGTTCATTAATTGTAGTCAGCATAATTTCTTATCAGACATGAACCTAAGCTTGATCAGAAATAATCTGTTGACTGTTAGAAGAATATGGCCAACCAATTTCCATTCCAGACCAAAGAGGAAAGATATACATGTGTGTGTACATATGCAAATAAACCCTCCAAGTGAAGGGAAAACAAAGAGGCAGCTATATGCATCTATACATCTAACATCCCCTCAAACTCATGGTGGATCTACAACACTGAGTTTGGAGAGCAAGAATCTATGCTGGGCCCGTGTCTGTGCCTTGGTGAAGAAATCAGCTAGTTGAACCTCTGAAGGCACATGGTGAAGAGACACAACCTGATCATGCACCTGCGATCTCATGTAGGAAGCATCAACCCCAATGTGTTTTGTGAGCTCATGCTTGACCGGATCACGAGCAATACTGATCGCACCAGTGCTGTCAGTAGAGAGAGAAGTGGGTGCAGTGGCAGGCACACCAAAATCCTCAAGGAGCCATCGAAGCCATGTCACCTCGGCAGTCACAGTCGCCATAGCACACAGCTCAGCTTCAGCACTCGAGCGAGAGACTGCAGTTTGCTTCTTGGTTTTCCAGGCAATCAAGGAGGAGCCAAGGAAAACGCAATAAGCCGAGAGGGAGTAGCGATCAGTGGGATCACTCGCCCATGTCGCGTCAGAGTACGCCTGAAGCTGGAGAGAACTAGAGCGAGGAAAGAAAAGATGGCGGGTGATGGTTCCACGAAGGTATCGCAGAACACGAAGGAGGTGAGAATAGTGGAGCTGGGTAGGAGCCGAGACAAACTGACTCAAGATATGAACAGAGTGAGTGATATCAGGACGGGTGACCCCAAGGTAAACAAGGCTTCCAACAATCTGCCGATAGCGAGTAGGATCAGCAAGTGGAGCACCATCAGTGGGTCGGAGGTGAACATTGAGCTCCATAGGAGTATCAACAGTGCGGTGATCTGTGAGAGCAGCACAGGAGAGGAGATCCTGAGTGTACTTCTCCTGAGAGAGAAAAATACCATCAGACGTGGAGGTGACCTCAAGACCAAGGAAGTAACGTAGATGAAAGTAATTGGGCTAATAGATTGATTGAATAATAGATGAGTACAGGGGTACAATTATATAGGCAAGGAGCACTAGGGTTTATAGAAAACACCCAATCAACTGTGATCCTTGCCTATTCAAGTCATCTATCTATTCTTAACCTACAAGGCACCTCAGCCCATGCGGCTGGTGCTAGGCCCAAGGCCAGCCCAATAGGGCGCATACTCTAACACACCCCCGCAGTCGAAACGTCAGCCACTCTGCACGTTTAGACTGGTCCTGAACTCCGTGAATACAGAAGATGGTAGCCCTTTGGTGAAGATGTCTGCATACTGTGAGGAAGTAGGGACATGCAGAACTCGAAGATCACCAATAGCAACACGCTCCCGAACGAAGTGAAGGTCAATCTCAATGTGCTTAGTTCGCTGATGCTGAACCGGATTGGAGGACATGTAGACGGCACTGATATTGTCGCAATACACCAGTGTAGCGCGCTGGAGAGGAGAGTGTAATTCGTGAAGAAGCTGGCGCAGCCAGGTGGCCTCTGCAACTCCATTGGCCACCGCGCGATATTCGGCTTCAGCACTTGATCTTGACACCGTGTTCTGTCGCTTGGAGGACCATGACACAAGGTTGTCACCAAGAAACACCGCATAACCCGAGGTGGATTTGCGAGTGTCGGGACAGCCAGCCCAATCAGCATCAGTGTAGACGACAAGATCAGTCGAAGTCGACGGTCGCAACAGAAGACCAAGATGTAGAGTGCCTCGAACATAACGAAGAATCCTCTTCAGAGCAGCAAGATGAGGCTCACGAGGGTCGTGCATGTGAAGACAGACCTGCTGAACAGCGTACGCAATGTCTGGTCGAGTAAAAGTCAGATACTGAAGAGCCCCTGCAAGACTGCGAAAATCTGTAGGATCAGATACTGGCGCCCCATCAGCTGCAGCAACCTTCGGATTGGTGTCAACTGGAGTGGAGCAGGTTTTGCAGTCAGCCATCCCTGCACGGTCGAGGATGTCAAGCATGTACTGTCGCTGGGAAAGAAAGAGACCATCACCACTGCGTTTAACGTGCATGCCAAGGAAATGATGCAGGTCACCAAGATCTTTCATAGCAAATTCACGCTGAAGGGCTGAGATAATCCGCCGAAGGAGATCTGGTGAAGAAGCAGTGAGGACAATATCATCAACATAAAGCAACAAGTACGCTGTGTCGGACCCACGCCGGTATATGAACAATGAGGTGTCAGACTTGGCTTCCACAAACCCAATAGAAATCAAGTAGGAGGCCATCCGACTGTACCAGGCTCTGGGCGCCTGCTTGAGACCGTAGAGTGACTTCTTCAGGAGACACACATAATCTGGATGAGCGGTGTCCTCGAACCCAAGGGGCTGCTGGCAGTAGACTGTCTCTGACAAGTTGCCATGAAGAAACGCATTCTTCACATCAAGTTGATGGATCGGCCATTGACGAGAGAGAGCCAGCGACAACACGGTACGAACTGTAGCAGGCTTCACCACGGGACTAAAAGTTTCATCAAAATCGACACCAGGCCTCTGAGTAAAGCCACGAAGAACCCATCGGGCCTTATACCGCTCAAGAGAACCATCAGACTGGAATTTGTGCTTGAAAATCCACTTGCCAGAAACGACATTAGCATGCTGAGGACGTGGCACAAGATCCCAAGTGTTGTTCTCAAGTAATGCACGATGTTCTTCCACCATAGCTGCTCGCCAGTTGGGATCAGAAAGAGCGCTACGAGCAGTCTTCGGTACAGGTGATAAGGATGCGGCATGATAAGCAGCAGGCATCCGAAATCCACTCTTTGACCGAGTGCCCATGGCGTGCTGATTGGTGACTGGTGGAACAGGAACCGCGCCCTTGGGCAAGGGAGGAACTGGAGCCTCAGGTGGTGGACGAGGCCGACGCGAGTAGACGAACTGAGGCGCCGGGCGAATAGCCGGGAACCCAGGCGGGGGTCCTCGCGCTGCTGCTGGAGATGTCTCGCCCGCACGGAGGGCAGGCGGGACGTACAAAGCGCCCGTGACCGTCCTGGTGGCCGCGCGTGGCGCGGGAGGGGTCCCCGGTGTCCGCAGCGCGGGCGGGATGTAGAGCGCGGGCACCGGAGAGTCCTCAGGGGAGTCCGCGTCGAGTGAGGGCGCCCCAGGCACAGTCACAGAAGGACCGGCAGGGGCGCTGGAGGCAGAGGGCGCCCCAGGCACAGTCACAGAAGGACCGGCAGGGGCGCCAGTAGAACTGGAGGCGCCTGGTGAGGTTCCTGCAGGTAAAAGCTTGTGCAACGGTCCAATTGGAGCGGGCACATAATCAGTAGCATCATCAAGAAAATCCAGATCCGCTGGAATAGAGGGACCATGTTTCTCAGAAAACGGGAAGGCCGTTTCATCGAAGATGACGTGCCGAGAAATTATCACTCTATTGGTGGAGAGGTCAAGGCAGCGGTATCCTTTATGATGAGAGGAGTATCCTAGGAAGACGCACAGGGCAGACCTAGGGGAAAGTTTGTGGGTGGCAGTGGCCGATAGGTTGGGATAACATTTGCAACCGAAAACTCGAAGGTGATCATATTTGGGTGGAGTGCCAAACAATGCTAGGTGAGGCGTGGAAAACTGTAGAGTCTTGGTTGGCAAAATGTTAAGTAGAACCGTGGCTGTAGAGAGGGCCTCTACCCAGTAGGACGGAGGCATGGAGGCCTGAAAGAGTAAAGAGCGAACAACATTATTAATAGAGCGAATAATGCGTTCAGCTTTACCGTTTTGGGAGGAAGTGTAGGGGCAGGACATGCGAAGATGAATGCCCTGTGTGAGAAAGAAGTGGCGGGAGGTAGAGTTGTCAAACTCTTTCCCGTTGTCGCACTGGACAGCTTTGACGCTAGCGCCGAACTGAGTGGAGACATGGGCAATGAAGTTTGCTAGTGTGCTGAAAGTATCAGATTTAAGGCGCAGAGGAAACGTCCACAAATAATGAGTGCAATCATCAAGTATGACTAAATAATATTTAAAACCAGAAATGCTGACAACTGGAGATGTCCACAAATCACAATGTATAAGGTCAAACTTATTAGATGCGCGGGAGGTGGACACATGAAATGGAAGACGAACATGTCGTCCTAACTGACAGGCATGACATAACTCTGAGCAATCTGAAATCTGACTAGACACACTAGATGCAATCTTGGATAACGCGTCATGACCGGGGTGGCCGAGACGGCGATGCCACAGTGGAGATGAAGTTCGGGCGACAAGAGATTGTGCTGGTGGTAGACGAAGTGGGTATAGCGGCCCGGAGCTATCACACCTGACGATCTCTCTCCGAGAGGGAAGAACCTTCACAGAACAACCAGCGGGGTCAAATTCCACAGAACAATTATTATCGATAGTAAATTGGTGGACAGAGATGAGATTCTTAATAAGCTGTGGAGACACAAGAACATTATTAAGACGTAAATTAGGAGATAATTCTGTCGAGCCGGTGGCTGTAACAGGGAGTGTAGAACCATTACCGACAATAATTGATGAAGGAATAGGATACCGCGGGAAAGAATAATGAGAAAGAGAAGAGGAGTGAGATGTCATGTGGGAGGTAGCACCTGAGTCGAAAAACCAGTCATTGGACGCTGACGCTGGAGGATTGAGCGTCGTTGTGCTGAAACTGGAGGCGAGAGCCGCGGGATCCCAAGAAGGGAGCCCGGCCACAGGGTTGTAGAAGCCCGGAGCACCCCACTGTCCTTGGCCATCAGCAGCGGCAGGAGGCTGCTGAAGCGCCTGCTGATGCAAGAGCGCCTGCTGCTGCTGGAGGGCCTGTTGCTGCTGTTGCAGCGCCTGCGCCTGCTGCTGTGCCTGCTGCTGGGCGACGAAGAGCGCCTGCTGCTGCTGCGCCTGCTGTTGCGCTTGCTGCTGCGCCTGCAGAAGGTGGGGAGGCACCGGGATGGGTGCTAGAGGGGGTCGGGGGCCTCCTGGCCACATCTGGATGGACCCCATCCAGGGGTTGTAGTAGCTGGGCCAGGAGCGCCCGCCGCCGGTGCTGGACTGTCCACCCCCGGACTGCTGCGGTGCCCCAGAGGGAGGGCGCTGGTTGTTCCCCCCTCCAGAGCCCCCTTTGCCACCGCCGGTTTTCTTGTAACGGCGATTGGCGTTCTTCTGGCCGCCATTGCCCCCGGTCGACAACGGAGAAGCGCTGGACGAACCAGCAGCTGTAGAGGCAGTAAGTGCAGCGGCTGGAGAGTCCTTGTTGGCCAGCGTGATTTTCTCCAAGATGAGGTCGTCGCGGGCCTCCAGGAAGGTGGGGAATGGCCGGGAACGCCGGAGGAGAGCGCCGACATGACTGAACCGCTCGTTGAGGCCACGAATAAGGTTGAGGACGAGGGTGCGGTCAGTGATCACCTCGCCAAGCGCAGTGAGGTCGTCGGCCATCTTTTTCAACTTGCGGCAGTAGGCGGTGACAGAAAGATCGCCTTGGACGAAGTTGCGAAACTGGGTCTCCAGGTGGATGGAGCGAGCCTCGCGGTTCCCAAGGAACTGAGACTCAACAGCAACCCAGGCATCATGTGCTGTGGAACCCTGGGCGGAGATAATCTCGACCAGATCGTCGGTGAGGGTGGCGACGATCCAGGATTTGACAACGCAGTCCATTCGTGACCAGTCCGGGGAGATGGGGACGGGGGGCTCCTGAAGAACATGATCCTGGAGGGAGAATTTGCCAAGCACCAGGAGAAATTGATCACGCCAGCGATTGAAGTTGCCGGAATCGACGTCCAGGACGATCGTGACGTGATTCCGAATGTTGTTGACGGCGACGGCCTGCGCGTGCAGATGGAGCAGGGCCATGGCCTCCTGGACCAGCATGGCAGAGCGAAGGTCGGTGGGGGACTCGCCGGAAGGGGCCGCGTCGGGGGCGGCAGCAGAGGCGTCCGCGCGGGCCTGAGCCACGCGTGCGCGCGCGTCTTGGACGCGTTTTTCAGCGGCCGCGCGTTCCTGCTCGGCAGCCGCAGCCTCGAGTTCGGCGGCGCGAGCGCGCGCAAGGGCATCGTCGTGCGTGGCCTTGCGCTGGGCAGCAGCGGCGTCCGCGCTCGCCTTCTCCTTGGCGAGGCGCTGGGCGAGCTGTTCAGCCTGGGTCGCCGTGAGGTTGCCGGCGGCAGCAGAGGCTGCGTCATCCGTTAATTTGGGAGAGGAGGCACCGGAACCTGGCATCGTGCGGGGAAGGGAGAGCCACCGCAGGGAGGTCCGGCAACCAGGAGTCGCAGGGAAGGCCGCCGCGGCTGGGAGGTGGTGCGCGCGGCAGGGAGGCCGGCGCGGGTTAGGGGCAGCGGAAGGGACCTAACCTAATCTGATACCATGAAAGTAATTGGGCTAATAGATTGATTGAATAATAGATGAGTACAGGGGTACAATTATATAGGCAAGGAGCACTAGGGTTTATAGAAAACACCCAATCAACTGTGATCCTTGCCTATTCAAGTCATCTATCTATTCTTAACCTACAAGGCACCTCAGCCCATGCGGCTGGTGCTAGGCCCAAGGCCAGCCCAATAGGGCGCATACTCTAACAGTAGAGGACCCAAATCTGACATGAGGAATGTCTCACTGAGACGCTGCTTCACAAAGGCAATAAACTAAGAGTCGTCACCCGTGATGATCATGTCATCAACATAGAGAAGAAGGGTGCGACCACGGGGAGAAGTGTGAACAAAAAGAGCAGGATCATGATCACTAGGTTGGAAGCCAGCATCAATAAGAACAGAGGAGAAACGCTCAAACCAAGCACGAGGAGCTTGCTTAAGACCATATAGGGAACGACGCAGGCGACAAACCATCCCATCAGGAACGGTGTACCCTGGAGGCGGCTGCATATAGACTTCCTCACGAAGCTCACCATTAAGGAAGGCATTCTTGACATCCAACTGTGAGATGGACCACTGGCGAACGGAGGCAACAGCAAGAAGCGTCCGAACAGTGGTCATGTGAGCAACAGGAGCAAACGTCTCCTCGTAGTCAATACCATACTCCTGTTCAAAGCCACGAGCCACAAGACGAGCCTTGTAACGCTCAAGAGAGCCATCCGAGCGAGTCTTGACCTTGTAGACCCACTTGCAAGTGATAGGAGTGACATGAGGTGGTGTGGGAACAAGATCCCAGGTGCTGGTACGCTCAAGAGCAGCAATCTCCTCAGCCATAGCATGCTGCCACTCCGGGTGAGAAGCAGCTTCCCGATAGGTCGCAGGCTCGGCTAAGACGGTAGCAGTGAAGCCAAAGCGGTCCCGGGGATGAAGGGAGCTGCGGTCACGAAGGTCATAGCGAGGAGGCTGAGGAAGAGGTCCAAGGACGGACGGGGAAGACTCAAGTGGTGGAGCAGGGCGTGGACGACGAGTGTAGTAGTGAGTGATCTCACGAGATGGACGCAACGGTGGGGAAGGGGAGACCGGTGGTGGAGAGTGAGGCGGTGATAGGGAAGGCGAAGGGGAAGGCGGTGGTATAGTGGAGGAGGTTGAAGGAAGTGGCGAAGGCGAAGGAGTAGGAGGAGGTGGCGAAGATGGAGATGACAGTGGAAGATACCACTCTGGTAAAGTGAGAAACGAGAGAGACTCTGCAGGATCCGAAAGATCAGAGGGAGAACGAGGATAGTAGGGTCGGGACTCATCAAAGGTGACATCCCGAGAAATCCTCATCCGCCGAGCAACAGGGTCATAGCAGCGATAGCCCTTGTGTTCGGTACTGTACCCAAGAAAAACACACTCAACAGACTGAGCAGTGAGTTTGGTGTGCTCTCGAGGTGGAAGTAGAACATAACAAACACACCCAAAATAACGGAGATGACTATAGGAAGGAGGGCTACCAAAAAGACGCTCATAGGGAGTGCTACCCTTAAGAGAGGTGGATGGTTGGCGGTTTATGAGGAAAATAGCCGTGGAGACCGCCTCAGCCCAGAAATGAGGAGCAAGGGCAGAGGAGATCAAGAGAGCACGAGCAGTCTCAAGAATGTGGCGATGTTTGCGCTCCGCAACACCATTTTGAGCATGAGCACCAGGACATGAAAATTGGGCAAGGGTACCCTGCTCAGCAAGGTAGGAGCGATGGGCAGTGGAAATGTACTCACCAGCAGAGTCCGCACGAAAAACACGAATGGGAGAATTATATTGGGTACGGACCATGGTAGCAAATTGTTGATAAATAGACAGAAATTGGCCTCGAGAGGACATCAGATAAATCCAAGTAAATCTCGAATAGTCATCAATGAACAGAACATAATATGATCGCCCTCCTTTTGAAACAACGGGGGAAGGGCCCCATACATCAGAGTGAACAAGATCAAACGGTTTCTGGGATTTAGACTCACTAGAGGGATAGGGGAGTTGCAACTGTTTGCCAAGTTTGCAACCCGTACAATGTAGAGCAGTGTCACCAGAAACAGGACCTAAGACACCACTACCAACAAGACTGGACAAACGAGAACCAGAAAGGTGGCCAAGACGACGATGCCACTCCACAAAAGAGGCGGTGGATGAAGCAGCTGATGCAGATGCTGAAGAACCAGGCGATGGGGGAGTCAAAGTGGGTGAAGGAAGACGCAACCAATCAAGCTCCCATAGGCGTTGTGAGTCCCGACGCCTAGGCCTAGTTCCCACCAAAAGGACTGTACGAAGGTCCTGAACGCAACAAGAATCAGATTCAAGGATTATGCGACAACCATCATCAGTGATTTGACCCGCAGATAAAAGTTGCATGGTGAGTTGTGGAACATGCGAAACAGAAGGAACCTCAAAAGAAGAAGTGGAAAGAACACCTCTCCCAGCAACAGGAAGGGAGGTGCCATCGGCAGTGCGAACAACAACAGGCAGATCAGGCGAGGATAGAGAAGATAGGTGTGTGATATTTGGTGTCATGTGAAAAGAGGCACCCGAATCAAGGAACCATGGGGATGATATACCTGACGAAGGAGGAGGTGGTGTGGAACTAGAAGCCTGAGCTATAGTCCCATGAGGAGAGGCCTGAGCTGCGGTAGTGAGACGACGGAACATGGCGAGAACCTCCTGCTCCGCTGCGGACACAGAGCGAGTACCCTGCGGAGTAGAAGAGGCACCAGAGCCCTGAGAGGAGCGCCTATCACGACGGCCGTAGCGGTTGCGCTGCTTCTTGCGACAGTCCTTCTCCTCGTGACCATAGAGCTTGCAGTAGCCACATTGCACACCAGAAGGAACCCCCGCCACCACCGGAGACTGGGACGGAGGCGGAGAGACCGGTGAAGGTGAGGCCGCTAGGACAGAGGGCTGTGGCTGAGCACGGCTCACACCCCCAGTCCGAAGTCGAGTCTCCTCAGCTCGTAGCTCAGGCATCGCCTCTGTGAGCGAGGGGCGCGGACGACGAGTCAGTAGCTGTGCCCGAATAGTCTCGAACTCTAGACGCAGCCGAGAGAGAAACTCGTGAAGGCGAAGTGTGTCCCGCTGGGCCCGGTGGCGGTCGCAGCACTGACAAGTACCACCACCACAAAACTCGGCACCCAAGTTGTCCAGGCGATGCCAGACATCAGTCATCTTGCGGCGAAAGTCCTCAACTGTAGAGTCGAGCTGGCGAAGTGACTGAGCCTCCTCAACAACAGCAAGGTACATAGCCTCATTGCGGATCTCATAACTACGACAGAGGTGATCCCACATGAGGTGGGAGGTGGCAAGGCCTCTGAGAGACCGGGCGAGATCAATCTCCATGCTCGCAAGTAAGATGGCCTTGGCAGATTTTTCCTCACGCAGCCAAGTCTCATAGAGACCAAGATCAGATTGATAGGTCTCCATCTGAGCCTCAAAAGCATCCAGAAGAGCATGCTTGGTGGCATCATCAGCATCAGGATATGTGGGCTGCGTCGGAAGAGCAGGACACACCCGATCCCCCGTAAGGTACCCCCACAGCAGTTGGCCGTCCATGTGGACCTCCATATGGAAAACAAAATCGCCCCCATTTATGCCGTTGAAGATGACCGGACACTTGGGGACAGGAATAGCACCAGGACGAGTGCGACTGGGGGACGCCATGGAGAAGGATCCAGCAACTCTGTTACTGCTCTCACGGTTTTTTTTTTTGAAGAAGGGAAACAGAGGAAGGGAACAGAGGAAACTGAGTCACCGAGCGAGCAGCCGCGTGAGGGAGCGGAAGGCCGCTAACCTGGCCTCGTGAGGGAGCAGAGGTGGCGCACGCGGGGCCCTCGAGCTCGGAAGACGGGGCGGCCGCGCGGACGGCGGACGCGGGGCTGCGCGAGGCGCGCGCGGGGACGACCGCGCGGGTCCAGGCGAGCTGCGCCGACGGCGGTTGCGGGCGCGCGGGCGGCCGAGATGCCCCGGGCGGGCGCGCACGTAGGCTTTTGAGTCTTCAGAAATGTGACCCAACTGCTTTTGAGTCTTCAGAGCTTAAATAGTTTTGTATTTCCTTGTCCAACTATTGGACCTGTTCTGCTTGTTCAAAATAGGAAGCATTCACTTTGGTAGGGAATGATTTTATGTGTTTTGATGATCCTCTAAGATGTAAACACCATCTAATTGTCACGTGGCTTCACCCTGTGCAGTAGAACTTTCTGCAAATCCATCTAAGCGGTAAGATATGAGATATTTGTTTCATAAAATTGAAGTGAAAGCTATTCCCTTGTGAGGTCAATGGACACAGAATATACATTTGCTCGTTCCATATATGATTCTACTTGTCGTGTCAACACTTCTACGTTTGGCTTATTTATCATAAATTGTTCATAGGTAAATACGAAGGCACCTTCTATTGGCATGGAAGAGACAACATAACAACAAGGGAGTTGAACCCAAAGGTTTTTACATAATTCATCGTGGCTTGCTCCTGTACTGATCAGTTGGTCAAAAGTTTTTTCATCGAGCCCACGTCATGCCAACATTAGAGTTCCTTCACTTTGCACTTGATGTTCCCAATTACTTTGCAGACTCTGACATCTGGATTTGATGACTATCCTCGTGCATCTCACCCTAATGATGAAGAACGGCATGTTGACCTTCGTTGTTGGATGCTTCTAGCTACAAATTGCATCCGTTCCATTGCAGAGTTTCTTAAAATGGATGGTGCTCTTGAGAAGGTAGTTCAGTATGGATGTAGGAACATGACTTGCTAATTCGAGTTGATTTGTCTCAATCATTGACTTTGCCTCTTTGAAAAAATTTGTTGAATTTTTGCAGGATTACTATAAGATGTCAAATCAACTTTCTGATTTTGGAACACTTAACAAGGTACTGTGTTGTCAATTCCTTTTTTTTTCGAAACACAGACACTCATGCATGATACATGCAAGTCCTTGAATTTATGTATCATACTGGAATTATTTTTTGGAGACCACTCAAATATTTTGGCCCTGTCTTGACTCCATAAAACTAAACTTCTCTCCTCTTGAGAGTGGACCTCTCAATTATTTCCTTTGTATGGAATACAAACAACAAACAAACACAAACAACAACATAGCCTTTTGTCCCAAGCAAGTTGGGGTAGGCTAGAGATGAAACCCAAAAGAGACGAGAAACAGGGAGACACATAAAGGGACATAAAGGGCACAAGACAAAAAAGGTCACGGTTCAGGCACGTTGATTGCTAATCTCCAAGCGCTCCTGTCCATAGCTAAATCCTTGGGGATATTCCACTCCTTAAGATCTCTCTTAACGGACTCGTCCCAAGTTAGTTTAGGTCGACCTCTACCGCTCTTTACATTATCGGCCCGCTTTAGAACTCCACTACGCACCGGCGCCTCAGGAGGCCTCCGTTGGACATGTCCAAACCATCTCAACCGATGTTGAATCAATTTCTCCTCAATTGGTGCCACCCCAACCCTATCCCGAATATCGTCGTTCCGTACTCTATCCCTCCTTGTGTGCCCACAACACCAACGCAACATACGCATCTCCGCTACACTCAATTGCTGGACATGTCGCCTTTTTGTAGGCCAACACTCAGCACCATATAACATCGCCGGACGAATCGCCGTCCTATATAACTTACCTTTCAGCTTCTGAGGCACCCTTTTGTCACAGAGAACGCCAGAAGCTTGACGCCATTTCAACCAGCCGGCTGAAATTCTATGCCTAACATCTTCATCAATGTCTCCATCCTTTTGTAGCATCGACCCTAAATACCGAAAAGTATCCTTCTTGGCCACCACTTGCCCATCGAGGCTAACGTCTCCCTCCTCGTGCCTAGTCGCGCTGAAATCGCACCTCATGTACTCGGTCTTAGTCCTACTAAGTTTGAACCCTTTCGACTCTAACGTGTGCCTCCATAGTTCTAACTTCCTATTAACCCCCGCCCTACTGTCGTCAACTAGCACCACATCATCAGCAAAGAGCATACACCAAGGGATATCACCTTGTATGTCCCTTGTGACCTCATCCATCACCAAAGCAAATAAATAAGGGCTCAAAGCTGACCCCTGATGCAGTCCTATTTTAATTGGAAAGTCACTGGTGTCGCCATCACATGTTCGGACAAACGTCACCACATCCCTGTACATATCCTTGATGAGGGTAACGTACTTAGTTGGGACTTTGTGCTTTTCCAAGGCCCACCACATGACATTTCTCGGTACTTTGTCATATGCCTTCTCGAGGTCAATAAAGACCATGTGCAAGTCCTTCTTCTGCTCTCTATATCTCTCCATCAATTGTCGTAATAAGAAAATCGCCTCCATGGTCGACCTACCAGGCATGAACCCAAACTGATTTTGGGTCACATGTGTCACTCTCCTTAGGCGATGCTCGATAACCCTCTCCCAGAGCTTCATCGTATGACTCATCAACTTAATCCCACGGTAGTTAGTACAACTTTGAACATCTCCCTTGTTCTTGAAGATAGGTACTAATATACTTCTCCTTCATTCTACAGGCATCTTGTTTGACCGAAAAATAAGGTTAAAAAGCTTAGTTAACCATACTATCGCTCTGGCGCCTAGGTATCTCCACACCTCAATGGGGATACCATCAGGGCCCATCGCTTTACCTCCCTTCATCCTCTTCAAAGCCTCTCCGATCTCTGTCTCCTGAATTCTCCTCACAAAGCGTCTGTTGGTATCGTCAAATGAGTCGTCCAACTCAAGGGCAGGACCCTCATTCTCCCCATTAAACAGCTTGTCGAAGTACTCTCTCCATCTGTCCTTGATCTCCTCATCCTTCACCAGAAGTCGATCTGTCCCATCCTTGATGCATTTTATTTGGTTGATGTCCCTTGTCTTCCTCTCGCGGATTCTAGCCATCCTATAAATGTCCTTCTCCCCTTCCTTCGTGCCTAGCCGCTGATAAAGGCCATCATACGTCTGACCTTTTGCTACACTCACAGCTCGCTTTGCAACCCTCTTCGCTATTTTATAGCCCTCGATGTTGGCTACACTCTTGTCATGGTGGAGACGCTTGAAACACTCCTTCTTCTCCCTAATAGCCCTTTGCACCTCGTCATTCCACCACCATGTGTCTTTCGCTTCCTGTTTGCCTCCCCTACTCACGCCAAACACTTCCGAAGCCACCTTCCGGACACATGTTGCCATCTTTAGCCACATGTCGTCGGCATCTTCTCCTTCTTCCCAAGGTCCCTCATCTAACATCCTCTCCTTAAACGTCTGCGCTGCTTCCCCTCTAAGCTTCCACCACTTCGTTCTCGCAATCTTAGCCCGTTTGTCCCGGTGGACACGTACCCGAAAGCGAAAGTCCGCCACCACAAGCTTATGTTGAGGGACAACACACTCCCCAGGTAACACCTTACAATCAAAGCAAGCACGTCTATCCTCCCTCCTTGCAAGGATAAAGTCGATCTGACTCGAGTGTTGTCCACTACGAAAGGTTACTAGATGAGATTCCCTCTTCCTAAAGAGGGTGTTCGCTATCAACAAGTCATAGGCCAGCGCGAAGTTCAAAACATCCTCCCCCTCTTGATTCCTACTACCATACCCGAACCCCCTGTGCACCCGCTCGAAACCTACATTAGTCGCACCAACATGGCCGTTGAGGTCTCCTCCTATAAAGAGTTTCTCGCTGATAGGCACGGTACTAACCATGCTATCAAGATCTTCCCAAAACTGCCTCTTGGTGCCCTCGCTAAGACCTACCTGAGGGGCATAGGCACTGATCACATTCAGAGCCGAATCTCCAACTAGCAGCTTGACCAAGATAATCCGGTCGCCTTGCCTCCTAACATCAACGACTCCATCCTTAAGGCTCCTATCGATCAAGATGCCTACACCATTCCTACCCGATGTTGTCCCCGTGTACCAAAGTTTGAAGCCAGTATCCTCCACCTCCTTTGCCTTCTGGCCCTTCCATTTAGTCTCCTGAACGCATAGAATATTTACACGTCTTCTAATTGCTGCATCGACTAGCTCTCTTAGCTTACCCGTTAGGGACCCTACATTCCAGCTACCTAGACGAATCCTAGTTGACTCGGCTAGCTTCCTTACCCTTCGCACCCGTCGAGGGAAGTGCGAAGACCCTTGCTCATTTTTCACTACACCCGGGCGTAGATGTAGCGCGCCACTAAGGTTGCGACGGCCCGACCCTTGCTCATTTTTCATCGTACCCGGGTCACGATACGACGCGCCACTAAGGGGATGACGACCCGGCCCTTGCCCATTTAACACCACACCCGGGTTCCGATGTAGCGCGTCGCTAAGAGGGTTACGCCCCAACGAATCTCTTGTGGGTTTCAAATCCATGAGAGTGACTGTTTTTTTTTACTGTTGGTTCGCCAGACCTTAACACACCCTCCTCCTTTACCCGGGCTTGGGACCGGCTATGTTGAGACGACTTAAGAAAGTCTTCCAGTCAACATAGGCGGAGTTTTCCTTTGTATGGAATCTTCTAGAAAATTGTACGTTTGCAAAAATTCTGCGTTAAAACATGGTTTTATTCTAGTTGATATATTGATCATATTCTGAACCCTGATTGTTCCTTTATGAGACAATATTGGTTTAGTTCCAAAATCGAAACAACCTGATGACTACTGCCTGTTACATTCAGTTATGTAATTATTGGCATTTTTACAGTTGCACTTGGATGACAAAATTGGTGCTTATTTTGATTATGGTAACCATACTGAAAAGGTCAGCACGGTGCTTCCTCTGAGCTTTGGTACTTTGTTTGCCACACATTGTTCTCAACTTTGATTGTGAGGTTATTTTTGTAGGTTCGATTGAGATGGTTTGATGTGAAAGACAAGGATGCTATGAGACTAGAGTTCTTGCGGGAAACATTACAACCCCCTCAGCTGCAGTTAGTACCCCATGTTGGCTATGTCAGCCTCTTCCCATTCATGATGGGGACTATTCCGCCTGTATGTTACTTCTGTCTGTCTTGTTTATCACTTAAATGGTTTTTCTGATGTCCATCTTAATTAATAATCACATTTGGCTACTCAGGAATCGTGGCTTCTTGAGAAGCAGCTCGATCTGATATCTAATACCTCTATATTGTGGACAGATTATGGCCTTCGATCACTTTCGAGAAAAAGGTAAATGGTCATGATTTGGTCTATTATTTTGTCCATTCTCCCCTCCCCCTCATCCACCCCAAACGGCCACCACACACACCCCACATAAGTCTTGGATATCTGGAGCATATATGCTATTGCTTTCCTATCCTATGAATGGCATAGGCTTCAATTCAATGTGGTTAGATGGAATTTTCAAACTGCATTCATGCTCCCAATACCTTATTACCGTAGCTCAAGTTATATAGATATATTATTTGGTCATCCAATAACTGGGTTCTGAAGTATCTACTAATACATGGTCCAGTTCAATATATATGAAGCGTAACACAGAGCATGACCCGCCTTATTGGAGAGGTGCCATTTGGATAAACATGAACTACATGGTACTTTCCGCACTACATCATTATGCACATGGTAAGCTCTTTAATTGCCTAGTTTATACCCTTTGCAAACCCTTCTGCTGGCACAATGATCTAACATTGTGCTTTCCTGTAGAGGATGGTCCATATAGCGGCAGGGCAGGGGAATTGTATGACAAGCTAAGATCAAATCTTATCCGGTGTGTTCATTCTTCTCTTGAGTTGAAACCAAATGAATTCGCTGAACTGTAGCTTGTCTAATACATTGCTGACGCTACTTTCCGGTTTTACCTTTACAGGAATATCGTGCAGAATTACGATGAAACGGGGTTCTTCTGGGAAAACTATGACCAGAAGAACAAAGGAAAGGGAAAGGGTGCACGGTCATTTACTGGATGGACTTCACTTATTGTTCTGATCATGGCAGAGTCCTACCCAACATTGCATAGGTGAAATATACATTGCAAACAACCAGAGCAGAAGATAGCTGTGGCAGTTGGAATGAAGGGGCTGACAGCTGGCTGTTGTTTAGCTTGATTTCCAACCAGAATACTGGGAGGACTTGATTCATAGCATTAGCTGCCTTAATCATGAAAATTTTGACAATAACTCCTGGTCAATCTGTTCAGCATCATTTATACAGTGTTAGTGGTCATCGCTGTTCACTCTTATACTGTAAACTAGTTCCTCAAAGAACTAATTTTTGGGGTCACGAAAACCACCCCAGGAAAGCATGAGCATATGGAAACATTTGGTTCTTGAAAGCTGATACTGCGTGGAGCTGTTATTTGCTATTGAACGTCTATGAATGTAATGTGATCTGTTACTGCTCTTACTATGCTTGGCCATTTGCTGGCCCGACCGAGTATGTGAGTATGTGACTGATACTTTTGCATTTACTTGCTAGAGAATCTGCACAACACAATGTATGGCATGTGTTTTGAAATCGTCTAACCCTCTGGAAAGCGGGCTGTCTGTGCTGTGACTGCCTGTACTTTCCTTGCCGTGTCTGTAAGCATCGTCAGAAGCACTGCCTGTACTCTCATACCCTGTTTTGCAAGCAAAGTCAGTACTCCAACATTCTGAATTCTAATCATCGTCAGAAGCACTAGCTCGAGAACTATAAGGTTTCCGTCCCCTGGTAAGTTGTTGCCCAGTTGATTTTTGAAGTGGGAACCCTTTTGAGCCGAGACGACCGGGCTGGTAGCAGCTTGCCTTGGATTTAGAGCATCGTGGATTCGTGGTACTGGTCAAATAATGAAGAGGGGAGACTTCCTGAATTCGTAGTCGTGCTGGAGAATCTCTTGCGATCTACTCACGGATTCGGGTTCTACCAGGTTCAGGTCGCCTGCCACTGACAACTCTGGTGCATGCGTCCACGCCATTATGGATGGAGGTCAGTACTACTTCCAATGAAGAACGTGCTGCTCAAAAGTCAAAATATGTACTCTACCCATCTCGCACCGGGGAATTTCCCATCTTGACGGAAGAAAACCTTGTTCGCTTAAACTTATTTATCAGCCATAGTATAATATTTTTCTCTCGTAACAAAACAGCGTCATTTTGGCGTGGCGGTTAGCTGTCAGTCACCGTGGCCACTGTCCAAGCAGAAGCGGACGGATCACTGAGCACAAGAGCGCAGAGAGAGAGCCGTCGCCATCGTCCATCGCAGATTCGCTAGCGGACACAGTTTGCTCCACCCAAATTCCCTACAGCCCCAGCCCAATCATCACATTCCAATAGCACACCAGAGCAACGACGGAAGATGAACACGAAAGTTTATCCCGTTGTTGATTGCTCATTGATGGTCCGTCTGGAACTGGAAGTCCACGCCGTAGCCAGATCGAGATGAAGCTAGACGTGTTTTTCAATCGGATTGGATCAGAAGACGTGCATGCATGCATTCCAGTTCCAGCGTTCCATCTGCTCCATTCCACCCACCCGTTCATCGAGTGACAAGTTCCCATCCCCGACTACTTTATTTACCACCACCATCGGAAAAGCACAGCACTGCGCGGCGCCATTGGGGTCGGCGGGCGCCATGGGGGCGCCGAGCAGCCGCGCGCTGGCGCTGGGCGCGGCCTTCCTGCTGCTCCTCGTCGCGCTGCCCTCCGCCTTCCTCTACCTCACCTCCTCCGCGGCGCCCGCGGCCGCCACCCGCCTCAACCTCAAGCCCTTCTCCGCCAGGTGCGCGCCCGCCGCCGCCGCGCCGCTCCGCGTCTTCATGTACGACCTGCCCGCGCGCTTCCACGTCGCCATGATGGGGGCCGACGCCGGCGCCGGCGCGGGGTTCCCCGCGTGGCCGCCGTCCGCGGGCGGCATCAGGCGCCAGCACAGCGTGGAGTACTGGTTGATGGCGTCGCTCCAGGACGGGGGCGCGGGACCCGAGGGGGGAAGGGAGGCCGTCAGGGTGCGGGATCCTGACGCCGCCGACGCCTTCTTCGTGCCTTTCTTCTCCTCGCTCAGCTTCAACGTGCACGGCCGCAACATGACCGACCCCGACACCGAGGCCGACCGCCTCCTCCAGGTGCCGCCATTAATCACAATCACAGATAATTTTTTAGATACTAGCTCTGTACAAATTGTTACTCCTACTTATTATTATGGTATTTTCTGTTGGCTCATTGGTTGTTGATAATTCTGCGTTGTCATGGGACCTACGATTGATTACCATTTAATTAGGCTCAGATTGAGACAGCTCTGCACAAATTGCTACGCTGAGAAGCAGCCAAAATTACCCAGTGAAAGCTGCACTAATACACCCACTAGAACAGCCACAACATTACCAAAAATCATTGAGCCATTGAACACAGACAAGCACATCAAAGATATTACGCAGAGGAACAAACTGTTGCTATTTTGACAATTCTCTCGCCAGTTGGTGTTCTGTTACCATCAACCATGCTATCAAGAAACATACTTCTTTTCAAATTCTGAATCTCTCTGATAGGTCGGCATCTTTTATGTCACTTTAGTAATTTAAATGTTGTTTTGCTCTCTAGTTCTGGACTGTTGGGACTTAGTTACTGTGACCTGTTTCTTAGTTTAGGATTTCTGTGATTAAACCTTGGTCACTGCTAAGGATATTTCTGAAGAACTGAAATCAATTAAGATGGGAAATGGTGCATTTGCTTATTCTGCTAAGGTTGACAGGATTTGCACATATGGTTAAATCTGTAGGAGAAATTCTTGAATGTAGATGGTATGGTGCTTCCCATATATGTTAAGGCCAGTGAATGTAGCTCCTTGTGGGCAGCAATGCCCTGAAGCTAGCTTGATGTGCATGACAACTAGCAACCTCTACGGACTTATAGGTGCCAATGTGCTATGATGGTGTTTTGGAGAGTTATAGGAGGATAATAGAACAGGCAGTAGCTAAGAGTTCTACGGTTCTACATCTCTGAGAACAGGACACTGTTTAATCCATGCCCTGGTGTCCTTCTGATCTCTTTGATAATGCAATTTGTGCTTGAGGCAAAGAAAATTTATTCCAAGAAGAGACCACTACTTTCTTGTCACCTAATTTTTACTTTCGCCATCTCACTATGCCAAGTTTGTTTAGCCAACACATAACACTAGGCATGTATGGTAAGAAATAAAATAAAAGTAGTCTGCTACTCCTCTAGAGTTTATTAGTTAATCAGGATTTGCAATCCATTTTAACATTAGGAAAATATTTTTCATGTAAATAATCTAACTGTCTTTTTTATCTTGCTATTGTTTTCTTGCAGGTTGAACTTGTGGACATTCTATGGAAGTCTAAATATTGGCAACGGTCTGCGGGCCGTGACCATGTCATTCCTATGCATCACCCTAATGCTTTCAGATTCCTGCGAGCAATGGTGAATGCATCTATTCTAATAGTTTCAGACTTTGGGAGATACACAAAGGAGCTAGCTTCCCTGAGGAAAGATGTTGTGGCACCATATGTGCATGTTGTGGATTCCTTCCTTGATGACGATCCACCTGATCCATTTGAGGCTCGTCATACACTGCTTTTCTTTCGAGGCCGTACTGTCAGGAAAGATGTATGGAACTGATTTATGATTGTAATAACTCCCTCTGGCCCTTCTCTGTGATCTGTCTTAATTTGCCAGTTTAGTTCACTCTTTTTTTTTCTCCGTAGTGGAATCTGACTAGGCATTAAAGAACTTTAAGGTTAAATTTGTTTATAGCATTCATTTTATTTTTTCAGGAAGGGAAGATCCGGGCAAAACTTGGGAAGATATTAAAAGGCAAGGAAGGGGTGCGCTTTGAGAATAGCATTGCCACGGGCGACGGCATTAAAATAGTAAGTCAATTTTCTCATTTGTACTCTCCTTTCCTTAGTGATATTAACATTTTTCTATTAAGGCTTCTTTATTATGAGAGCATGAAATTTACAAATCTGTTTGATCCTAACAGTCTACAGAAGGTATGCGGTCGTCAAAGTTTTGTCTTCACCCTGCTGGGGACACTCCTTCCTCATGCCGCCTGTTTGATGCCATAGTCAGTCATTGTGTTCCTGTGATAGTCAGCAGTCACATTGAGCTCCCTTTTGAAGATGAGATTGATTACAGTGAGTTCTCCCTTTTCTTCTCGGTTGAAGAAGCTCTAAGACCTGATTACTTGTTGAACCAGCTCAGACAGATCCCCAAAAAGAAGTGGGTTGATATGTGGTCAAAGCATAAAAATGTCTCTCATCATTATGAATTCCAGTATCCCCCCAGGAAGGGTGATGCCGTGAACATGATATGGAGGCAGGTGAGGCACAAAATCCCTGCAGTTAACCTTGCTGTTCACAGGAATAGGAGACTCAGAATTCCAGACTGGTGGGGATAATAATTGGTGAATAGTGTACATATTACCACATCCACTGTTAGACCTGGTTATTTTCTGTGGGTTATGGAAACAACGCTCATCGTCCATTGTGAACCAGCTGCTCATCTTAAGATCCAAGGACTGACAGCCTGTTCGTTTCGCTGGTTTATTGTGGCTGAAAGTACTGTTCGCTGGTTTATTGTCAGAGAAAAACACTGCTGGATGGCTGCTGATTTGGCTGAATAACTCAAACGAACAGGGTGTGAGTCCACAACTATTTGCTGACAGGAACTGACATTATCACCCTTTTTTGGTTCATTTTGTGACCGGCTTCCTATTTTTCCCTGATGCTACAAAATAGAGGGGACAAATAAACTTACTGTAATACTATAGAGGAGACATACCTAACAAATAGGATCTGTAGCTTCTTTGTACTCGCACACTGGAAGTTTAAATACATTCAGTATATTTCTGGTGTTGGTAGATACGGGTCCTCTCTGTGTTTGCTACTTTGAATCTGTTGACTGGAATAACGGAGGTTTCAATATGGTTGGTGTGTATTTCAGTATATGCTGTCTTATAGCGTGATCGCGCTACTGAAATTCACCTTGGTTGGAACTTGCTGTGAACTCTGGTGGAACTTGTTTTGGTTTGTAGGGTCCTGCATTAGTCGTCAAGCAAACACGACCAAGCATCAGATGTGAATGAATCTGGGTCATCCTGTTTTTTAGTTTAGACGTGGAAATTAGGTTGCTGAAAAGATTGGATGAAAGTATCCTTGTGTGGGATCATCATTGTTCGCCTGTTTTTATATAGACATGCCTTTTATATACCGTTGACTTGGTACTTGGTCGTACATGCCTGATGGGGAGTATAATATATCTTTTGTGCTCAAGTTGCAACTTTTCAAGGACTTTTTCCCGAGCTAATTCGCATTTCAGCAGTTGATTAAACACCAGAGGCATCGCGCAGCGGCACCCTGCATATGGTCGGCAGCTTCTTTGGTCCAAGTTCCATGTCCTTTGGATTAACAAAGAATAATCTAGAGGGCAACGCGCCAGGAGTTGAGAACCATGACATGTATGAACCGCCTACTTCAACTCTAGACTCGCTACACCCATCACCAAGGTGGTGTTTGGATCACTAGTTTAAGGACTAAAGTTTAGCCCCTAAATTATAGTCCTGCTGGGCTGTTTGGATCCATGGGCTAAACTTTAGTCCTCTAATCTACAATGACTGATTTGCCCTCATTTAATTATCCATGCACAGCCATGCATGCGAGCGGCAAGGGGTATGGGGTGTCCAGCGCCCGCCGCGAGGAAGTTTACCCTAGTTTAGGGTCTCTTTTGGAGCAAAAGATTTTAGCCTAGTTTTTAGCCATTTGCTCACTTTTAGCCCCCCTGTTTAGATCCTCATGGTAAAAAAAAGGGGCTAAAAGTGCAGAATTAAAGTTTTGCCATGGAATCCAAACAGAGCATATTAGCTATAAAGCAGCCTCTTGGCTCCAACAAAGCGCTGACTGTTGCCTGCCTGGTTGACCATCAGGGTCTAGAGTTAGTAGGAAAAGGTGAACAGAAAATACAGAGCGTTGCTGCTGATGTGAACTAGAGGAGGGTGCACGTGCAGTGATGCACGCGGCACACATGACAGTAAGCATGAAACTCCCCGCGATTAGTAAAGATGATGATGATGATGCAATCACAGGAGAGCCAAGCAGAGCAGGACAGCAGAGCAAGCATTCTTTTTGTCGATGCTTGGTTGCAAAGCTAGCGGTGGTTGGTTGGAGCTTGATATGGAACTATGGGAGGATGCATATAATAATATATAATATAATGGGTTAAGCCATGCCACGGTGTGTCCGATGGACAAGCGAACAGCACGAGCACGAGGCCGGCCATGTGCCTGCAGGCTGCAGGCTGAGAAACTTTGGTTTAGTGCAAAAAACAGCTAGACAAAGATAATGACGTTACTAGTTGGCCATTAGGAGTGAGGGGACTGGATATCCTCCTGCATCCTCTAGCCGTCCTTTGCAAGTTGCTTCATGTACCGGATGAGCATGTTCCAATTAAGCGAGACAATTACTCCCACAAATGGCCAAGCAAGGTCGCCAATGCAGGCACTTTGTTGAAAGTGTTGGGCAATGTCGACAAAATTCCCCTTTTTTTATTATTATTGCATAGACAGGAGCTTTGGCGTTCGTTTAGTAGGTGCGTTTGTCCAGGTTTCAGTCCCGACACGGCTCCCTACACTACTAACCAAGCACAAGCGCTAGGGACCAAACTTGGATTTGCGATGGCATCAAGGAAAGCAACAGTCGTAAGACAGCATGTTTTTCATTTCCCGAAAGACCACATGAGCATGTATCTTATCGTAGTAATCGTGCGCTCCAACTAGTCTTTCCCCTTTGCTTTGCAAGTGCTATCTCTGTCAAAAAAAAAAAAACTTTGACGATTCAGAACTTTTGGATTAGATCAAAATGATAATGGATGCCTCTATTAATTAGGAGGCTAGTTCTGACTTTCAATGGTTGCGGATGCTAACGGTTCCACAAGAGAAGGGTTAATTTAGTAGTACATGGTTTCACTAATCTACCCTCTCCGTCCCAAAAATAAGTGCACATCTCGCACTTTGAGTCATTACCACATATATAAAAGAATACTAACGTTTGTGATATCAAATAAACATTATTGATTAATCACACCATATGTTTTTCTAGTAAACCTATTTAGAGATATAAATGTTAAAACTATGTTTTATAAATTCAATCAAATTTCACCTGAAGTGAGATGTACGTTTGTTTTAGGCAAATGAAGTAAATGTTAGAATAGCATGTTTTTGTAGGAAATTTAATAAACCCTAATGTTAAGTCTTTTTTTGGATGGATGAGTAATTAATGGACAAACATGGATACACTTCTGGGTCACAGATAAGCGAGGTCTCAATGTTGTCTAAAGTCAACTATTTTAAAGTCTAACTACTGCCTTTTTATATTATTAGATTAGATTATCTACAAACTTATAAAAGATATATACTTTAGGAAAGTATCTTTCAAGACAACCATACTAGAATCATTTAAACATTTAGGTTGATTACACAAAAGAGAGGTATTTTGTAGTCATGATGTAGAACAATCGACTTAGGCCTTTTTTTAGGGGAAATATGTATTTCCATTGCTCAGACGTGGCTGAATCTTCAACAATTACAGACTCAATATGTGCCGGTATGGACACCAACAATGGCTCCTCATCTGGATCACAAATACTACAAGACAAGCCAACTCATGAGCTACTCTATTACATAGTTAATATTGACTAACTAACTATTATCTGACTACCTATTAGTTTGGTTATGTCTGGATCCACTAAGAGGTGGATGTATTGGTGGTTTTGTTTATAATACCATTCATCTATTTGTTATTGGTAGGACATATGGATAGAAGTAGATAGAATGACAAAAGTGACTTTTTGTAATATATCATATGTTATTAGTTAAGTTGAGATTACGGATGAAAACGGAGAAACATGCATAAAACTGCTCATTCTTGTTTCTGCATTTGATCACCGAGGACCGGTACCGGGATAGTTAGGAACAGGAGTAAAAACAGAATATGTGAAAAATACGAAAAGGAACAAATATGGACGTGAACTTGAAATCATGATACGACTCAGTTTAGGCCTCGTTTACATCCCATAATTTTTGGAGAAAAATTACTTTAATTTTTCATTGTTATTTGGTAAAATTTGTTCAATCATGGACTAACTAGACTTAAAAGATTCGTCTCGACATTTATAGATAAACTGTACAATTAGTTATTTTTTACATACATTTAATGCTCTATGCATACGTCCAAAGATTCGATGTGACGGATACTGTGCAAAAAAAAAATTTTAGGTGCTTTTGAAAACTAAACAGGGCCTTACGTAATTGACATGTCAGGAGATGTTTGCAGTTTTGTTGAAGTGACTCACGGGCATCCTGCAACCTCGTGCTGTGATACGAGTCAAGAGTACCAGACGGTGGCATGCATACTCTCTGCATTCTTTTTGGCGACAGAGAAACAGAAACCAGGGTCATGTTTAGTTTGTGAATTTTTTTTTTTGAAAAAGCATTGTAGTATTTTTCGTTTGTATTTGACACACTTTGTCTATTCATGGATTACCTAGGCTTAAAAGATTCGCCTCAACATTTACAGATAAATTGTGCAATTAGTTATTTTTTATCTACATTTAATGCTTCATACATATGCCGACATATGCGATGTGACAGGAAATCTTGAAAACTTTTTACATTTTGCAGTGAGGGGGTGTTTAGTTCCCAAAAATTTTCACCCCAAAACATCACATCGAATCTTTCGGCACATGCATGGAGCATTAAATGTAGACGAAACAAAAAAAACTAATTGCACAGTTCACCGTGAAATCGCGAAACGAATCTTTTAAGCCTAATTAGTCCATGATTAAACAGTAATTGCCAAATAAAACAAAAAAAACTACAGTACCCAAAACCAAAAATTTTCACAAACTAAACACCCCCGAACTAAACATGGCCTTAGACTACCAGCAGTGAGTACTCTAAAACGATACTCTAAAGCTTTAGAGTATGAATATAGAGTAAAAACTACTGCAATGGGTACTCTAAAACGATACTCTATCCTTTCTCTCACTCTATATTTAGAGTGATACTGTGCTTACTCTATACTCTATAGTGGTAGGCCCCACTAGCTAAACAAAGGAAAAAATACTATAACTCACAAACCAAAAATCTAAATTAAATTTTGATTTCACCATTAAATTCGTCTCAATAAATCCTTCAAAACTAGATCACACATGGATATATTTAGATAAAGTGACAAGTGGGTCTCACAGTGGATAGAGTGGATAGATGATGATATAGATGATGGATGAGTGCGGAAGAATTAAGTATAGAGGATATAATCTTGCTGACTAGGACGTATAGAGGATGAATATAGAGATTGCGGGTAGCCTTAGTCAGGAAGGAGCAGCATATCGGGCGCTACAAATTCAGACAGCTGGAGCCGCTCTGTTGTGTTTGCGGAGAATCAGATCAGGGCACTCAGGAGTCAGGCAGGCAGTCAGGCACAGCCCTACCCAAACGAATCCCGTCCGTACGATCAAAAGCGAGCGATATCTGATGAGACAGAAACCAGCCGTGGACCCATTCAAAACCGCCCAGCCAGCTCAGCACAGCACAGCGGGCAGATTAGTCGACTCCATTTCGCTTCCCCGTCCATTCCTCTCCTCTCCTCTCCTCCCGCCTCCCACGGCCCTTTTCCCTTCCCCGTTCGAAGAAGCTCGCAGCAGCCGCCGAAATCCAGCGGCAGTCGAGGATGGCGGCGCCGCCGCCGCCGGACGGGCAGGAGAAGGTGATCGCAGCGGCGCAGCACATCGTCAAGTCGCTCGCCAGCTCCAAGAACGCCGCCGACGACATGATCCGCATCCTCTCCGGCTTCGACAACCGCCTCTCGCTCATGTCCGACCTCTTCCCCCCTCCCCCTTCCGCCGCCGCCGTCGATTCCATCCTGGAGACGGACAAGGGGACCTCCCAGGGGGAAGGGGACGAGCCCGACCCCGACCCCGACGAGGACGACGCCGTGGCCCGGGCCGAGGCGGAGTGGGACGCGGCGGCCGAGGTGATCGAGCGCTGGGAGTCCCCCGCCGCCGGGGACGCGCTGGTGTTCGACTCGCGCGAGGACGCCGAGGAGTACCTCGCCGCGGCCGCCTGCCTCGCGGGCGCGCCGGGCCCGCGCGCCGACGCCGCGCTGCAGGCCGCCATGGCGCGGCTCGAGGACGAGTTCCGCCACCTGCTCGTCCGCGGGGCGCCGCCGCTCGCCGCCGAGGACCTCCAGGCCTCGCTCCTCCGCCGGCTCTCGCTCACGGTACCCTCCTTCAACTCCTCCGCCGTAGACCTAGACTGCCCCTCCTTCGCCCAGCACCACCACGCCGCCGCTGCCGAGGGGGCAGACGAGCAGCAGGGCGGCAGGAGCTCCGCCTCCGACGACGAGATCTCGCCCTACCTCATCGCCCCGGACACCGTCGGGGCCCTCAGGGACATCGCCGACGTCATGCTGCGCGCGGGCTACGCGCCCGAGCTGTGCCAGGTCTACGGGGAGGTGCGCAGAGACACGCTCATGGAATGCCTCGCCGTGCTCGGGGTCGACAAGATGAGCCTCGATGAGGTGCAGCGGGTGGAGTGGAGCGTGCTTGACGGCAAGATGAAGAAGTGGATCCAGGCGCTCAAGGTCGTTGTCCGGGGCCTCCTTGCTGAGGAGCGCCGCATCTGCAGCCAGGTCCTTGCGGCCGACCCTAACGCCGAGGAGGAGTGCTTCACTGAGGCGGCCAAGGGCTGTGTCCTGCAGATGCTCAACTTTGGTGACGCCATTGCGATTGGGAAGAGGTCCACAGAGAAGCTGTTCCGCATCCTTGGTATGTATGAGGCGCTAGCTGAGGTGCTGCCAGAGCTTGAGGGTTTGTTTTCTGGTGAGGCAAAGGATTTCATCAAGGAGGGGGCCGAGGGAATACTCGCACGGCTCGGGGATGCAGTGTGTGGCACGATTGAAGAGTTTGCTAATGCCATACAGGGAGAGACTTCTCGGAGACCACTGCCTGGTGGGGAGATCCATCCCCTTACCCGCTATGTTATGAACTATGTGCGGCTGCTTGCGGACTACAATGCCTCGCTAAATATGCTTCTGGAGTGTTGGGATACTGAGCTGACTTGGGATGATAATCCAAACATGACTCCATTGGGGCATTGTGTGCTCATGCTGATCACACACCTACAGTGCAAGATTGATGAGAAATCAAGGCTGTATGAGGATGAAGCCCTGCAGAACATATTTTTGATGAACAATCTGCTGTATATTGTGCAGAAGGTGAAGGATTCAGAGCTCAAGACATTGCTTGGTGATAACTGGATTCGCAAGCGTCGTGGTCAGATTAGGCAATACTCTACAGGGTATCTCCGGTCGTCATGGACTAGGGTGTTAGCTTGCCTGAGAGACGATGGGCTTCCACACACAATGGGTTCATCAAGTCAACTCAAGGCTGCATTGAAGGATAGATTCAAAAACTTCAACTTGGCCTTCGAGGAGTTGTACAGGACACAGACATCATGGAGGGTTGTGGATCCTCAGTTAAGAGAAGAGCTGAAGATTTCCATCTCTGAGAAGGTTCTTCCAGCATACCGTTCATTTGTTGGAAGATTTCGGGGACAACTAGAGGGAGGGAGGGGTTCTGCAAGGTATATAAAGTACAACCCTGATGATTTGGAGAACCAGGTCTCAGATTTTTTCGAAGGGAGAAAACCAAATGCTTGATGGTCAAGGTGAGTGCTAACTCCCATGCTGTGTTTCCATACATTAACTCAGATGTATTATTGGAAGGTTATGCAGTATGACCTTTTCATTTTGCTTGCTTCGTTGAATCTGTAAGAGCATGATGGTACCTTGCTCTTCATTTTATAATTAAGCTCAGCTATTTAGTTTTTACAGAAAATGTATCTTTAGATTACCTTATAGATCATGAAATCTCAGCAAACAGCTAGTATTTGAAGTAGTTTTCTAGTTTAGTAAGCAATATTTGTTGTAGATTCTTCAATAGTTTCTTGTTCTTGTACTTAACTGAGTGATAGCCTGTGATACCTCAGTTTGACAATAATTTGCTAACTCTATCTGGACAGTCCAAAAAAAAATCTCTTAGAGAACTGAACATTTAGTCCCATGATATGAATTGCCTCTAGCTGTTTGTCCTAGCTGCCTTATTTTCAGAAGGGCACGTGTTTCTTGTGAACCCAGCACTTGCAAACATCATGTTAATTGAGAACCACAGTTTATCCTCTAAGATATCCTTTCACATTTTAATCCCTTGAAAATTAGAATATCATGTTAACTGAGAAGAACAGTTTAGCCAGAGCCCCGCACAATTCCTTTAAAACACTGTTAATTTCAGTTGTGTTTCGTGTTTTTGAAGAGAATATTGGCATGGTATATTGTACTTCATAGATTAGTTATGATCATGGTTTAAGACAATTGCAAAGTCTATGAAGGGGTGATTTTTTTTCTTCAAATTATATCACTTATCGTTCCGTCAGTCGGAACAAGAAACTCACTATTATGACCCTTTCGATGTCCAGGGATGTTCATATCAATGCAACCTCAGGACCCATGCAAATTTTGATGATGCTAGTTCCAAGTCCCCTTCCAAATTTCTTGGCACTATACTGTACAGGGAACTTGACCTTCAAACATCTTTTGAAGGTCTGAAGATGGAAATATAAGCTTCTCCTGAACTGACAGAAACTGTGTAAACTGCAAAGCAACCTGAATTGAATACTTTAGCTAGCTTGTCATCCTTGATCCTGTCATGGTGAGTGGTGACATCATTGAGGCTTGCACATGGAATTATGACAACTGCATCTGCCATGAGCTGTGTAATTGCAATTCTTACATTTTACCCTTCTTTTGTCGATTGTAACATCTCGTGACTCTTGTTTGACTTGAAAAGAATGTTGGTGCTTGGCACTTTTATGTACATTCCTACCAGCGTTGCAACCTTTCTTATAATGTGTTGCAGCCTTCTGTTACATTCATTCGTTAATGATAAACAAAACATATAGTTGATGCGACATGCTATTGGTCCCGTTTGTCAATCTCTGATCGTAAAAGTAGCATTTTCATGATGGTTTACAATGTTCTTAAACTTGTCAGTTTGTAAATAATGTTCTCTGTTTATCCAACTTGGTTCCATTTGTTTTTGTACATGTGTCATCTGATTATTGAAATTGGGACCTTTCCCTTATTTGTGTAGTTTGGTACTTTGTATAGTTATTTTTTTCCTGCTCTTGTAGACCACTGAGGCACTGACCATACACAGAAAGTTTGTGATGTTTGAGGAAATAGCTGATAGAGTAGAATAGTAACCTGCCTAATCATAGTTTCTTATATTGCCTAATGCACTTATACATGTTAGATATGTGTAGCTAGGGAAAGGTAGAGTATCTCCTACATAAGTAGGACATAAAACGAGAAAACCTTTTTGGTTTATGCATTAAATTCAAGCTGTTGAGAGTAACCAGGGAGAAAATTCGTAGAGATGATAAACCACAAAATCTTGAAGTTCAAGGATGTGCTTCCTAAATTTAAACTGCCGATGGTAACTAGTGAGAAAAATCTACCAAATGATAAATAAAAACAAAAGGAAATGGGAGAAAGAGGAATGGTATCTTTAACATAAAAGTTGTTTTCATATTACATGGAATGAAACTTGAAAGCCCTTTGGATTCAGCAATAAATAAAAAATGCCAGGTAAAGTGGAGATAAGCAGTAAGCTAGTACCTAGTCCCAGGAACAGGATAAATGCCAGGCATCGAACTTGTTTAACATAAACATGAACAGAGCCACACATGGAAGCATTATGACAAGCTATCATTATTCATCTACATAATTGATAATTATCGACGAAGGAAGTTCACTAAAAATTTATGGACACTAGAAATGAAAAGTAAGTGTACCAAATTCTACAGAGAAGGGGAGTAAACAGAGAGCATGGTAAAAAAGGATTTCCTGATCTGACTAAACTTTTTCAGACCCTGCTGTTCGATGGTAGAGGGATAACACCATTGAAGAAGTCCCCAAAGTATCCAGGCGGTTCATACACCAACTTGGCGATTATATCTCTGAGGGTGATCAAGCCGTCCAGGTTCCCTTCCTCGTTGATCACATAGATCCTCTGCCTCTTCTCTGCATCCAGCTTCAGTATTATGTCTTTGATACTGTCCCCTCTACTGCACGTTATGATGCTCATTTGCCTTTCGCCGGAGCACTGCCTCGCGTTCGCAATGAATTTTTTTGCTGTTAGGGTCCTGCAGGTGGTAATTGTTAAGCATACTTGTCTTGTGTGTTTAATTTTGCGGTTGTTTTGTTCTCTGGCTCAATATACATCTCCTTTCATGTTCATACACTAAGGGGGTGTTTGGTTTGTGAAAAGAGGTAGTCTATCATCATCTCACTCCTTAGTGTTTTTTTTAGCAAATTTTGTATCCTCGTTAGTAACAATGTTTCTGAGATTGATGATGTTGCCATGTAAATAAAGCACATATATAAACCTGACCTGTAGTCTCTGTTTGTCTCCGATGCCGTCAGGAGATGCTTGACATCCTTGATCATTATGCTGCCTACCGCCCTGCCGCTATCATCTACCACCGGTATGCCTCCGACCCCTTTTCTCCTCATCAGCCGGAAGGCCTTGAGAGACGGCTCGTCCTCGCGAACCTGCCAATATAATTTCGCCGGATCATCACCGGGATTTTTCTCGACGGAAATCGGTGGGATTCTGAATCAGGAATGCGTGGTGTACCTTGACGATCTTGCTGAGCCTCATGATGGGGAGGCCGATCTCGGAGAGCGTCTTGGTGCCCCACTCCTCGAACCAGTGGAGTCCGACGCACTCGGAGAGCATGTGCACGACGGCGGCCTGCGTGATGATGTTGCTGATGGTGCCCTCGCCGATGTCCACCACGGGCAGGCTCTTCATCCGGTACTTGGACAGCAGCAGCAGCATGGTGAGGAAGGTGTCGGAGCTCTGCAGCGCCAGGAACGGCGCCCACCGGAACGACCCGGAGATGTCCTTCACCTTTGTCTTGTTGAACAGGTCCGACGACGGCAGGGCTCCGAACACTTCCGCGATGGCTCCTTCAGACTCTGCCGCCGCCGCCGCTTTGGACGCGACCGCGGCACCCTCCAGCGTGACGGTGCCTAGCTTCGCTGCCAGCTCGTCGGCGCCTACGTCGTCGGCCTTCGCCGCGGCTTCGGACTGGTGGAGCAGCCAGACGGCGATGCCGGCGAACTCGACGATGCCGATGTAGCGGTCGATCCAGCTGGCGTCCTCGGGCGCGTCGACGTTCCTGACGGGCGCGCTGATGATCCTGTTGCGGGACAGGATGTCGACGGCCTCGGCGAGCGTGGCGTCGGAGGGGATCTCCACCAGCTGCGCGCCGTCGAAGGTGTGCGGGAACGACGCGACGGGGATGCTGTCGAAGCAGCTGTTGAGCTTGTCGCCGTGGCTCAGCTGCCGCTGCTGCACGTCAAGGCTGTCCCAGATGTCCTCCACGCGCATGCCGATCTCCGCCTCGGGGCTCCACGACCGCGCGCTCCCGTGCGGGGTCGCCTCCACCGCCGCCGCCTCCGCACGCTGCTCCGGCCGCGTCCGCACCGCCTGCATGGCCGCCGCCTCGATCTCTCTCTACGCGCGCGCTGCTTTTAATTGCCGGCGGGTGATTCTGCTTCGCCACGCCACGTACACCTACTGTTTCTTCTTGCTTCTCTTTCTTCATTCATTCATGCGCTAGCCGCTAGCTAATCTGTGTCCATTCCGACCACCAGAGCTATTTTGGACCATCGCTTCGCTTGTGCAGCCGAGAACTGAGGCGCGCGCGGATCTCAGATAGTCAGATGTGTCGCTCCTAGCCATCGGCTTCGCGGGTTCGCAGGAACGCGCCCCTGCAGGCATGCGTGGCTGGTGTCCTGCGTCTGCATCTCCATGCACGAGGGGATGTTAGTTGCTTGGCTTATTACCGGACACATGCAAGGATTTACACATAGCTAGCCGGGCCTAGTTATTCTCTCCGTTTCATTCCAAATTATAAGATAATTTTTTTTCTTTTCTAGATATATAAATTTTATTTTTTGTGACTGATATATAAGTTTTATTATGCACTTAGATATACACTATCTCTAGATACATAATAAAAGTAATGCATTTAGAAAAGTCACAATGCCTTATAATTTGAAAAGGACAAGTCCTTTTATTGATCATTTACAAAACTCGGGTGAGGGTTAGCTCAATCTTAGGATGACCTCAGTCCCAACCCAATCAAAACTTGACCAACTTACGAGCACAAAAATTACGTACACAAGATGAGAAAAAAAAAACACCATAAACCAAAGCAAAAGCATGAAAATAGGTGCAACTCTCTAAATAAGACACCACCTAGAGCTAGATCATAATCTAATGATTTGAGGGCGATGGCAAGTGACAAAGATTCGGTTTTCACATACACATGTGAGAACCCCCTCTGTCTTTGCTACTTTTAAGCCTGCAAGACAAGCTTCCGCCTCTTCACATATACTCCCTCTGTCCCAATATATATGTCGTTTTGGCACATTATTGAAATGTCTAGGTGAGGAGAATTTTTATTGCATCTGGACATAGCCACCGTCCTGGCGAGTGGAATCTTTACTGCACCTCATTGATGGCTAAAACGACTCTAAAAACGGGACAGAGCGAGTATGAGTTGATATAGTAGATTACCAGCTCCTGCAACCAGGCTAGTTCCGTCATGATTCTAAATTATATAGACCCCAAGAAGGAGGATCCATAAGTGCGGTAACCGTCAATTAGAAAGATGACTCATACAGTGATGGTAATATTCTTATGGCGTCAAGTGAAAAATCTTGTGAAGCATGGTTGTTGAATTCAGCTAACTCGATCCATTCAACGTGGGGGATGCAACCTTTGATTAAAGGGGTTCTTGCTTCTTCCCCTCCCTTCTTCTCCTCCCTTTTTCTTGCTTCCTTTCTTCCTCCTACCGCTTCTTCCTCCATCTCCCACTAAAATGGGGGAGGAGCTCAAGGGGGATTCCATTGCATGGGAGGCGGTAGGGGGCACTCAAGCCCAACTCGCCCCACCGTTGAATCCGCCTCTGTGCAACATTGAATAAGGAGTGGTTCTCATCACACAATTAGGAGGACAATGATTTTACTTACTTGGGAGATGGCTCAGTATGTCATGCCATAGGAGTAGGCAGCATCAATTTAAGTTGTGTGATGCTGAAGATGTAACTGTGTGAGGCATGTGCTAAGGCTAACAAGAAATCTGATTTTGCTTGGGTTATTACATGAAGAAGGTTCTTTGTATTATGCGCCTCCTGATAGAAAGATCTTGAGAGTCATGCAAGGAGGTGAGACAATCATAGTTGATGAGAGGTCATAAGTGTAAATTTGAGCAATCTCAAGTTTAGGTTCTCTTTTACCTATGTCTTTTATGGATCCAAAACAAAGGACACGGAGAGCTCTAAAAATCATGCATTTTTTCTAAATAGATATGAAAAAAATCAGTCACAATCTAGTTTCTTAGATTTAGCATTATAGCTTTTGTAGTTTTGAAATTAAAAATCTTTGTGGAATGATATATTTGAGTTTGAGTTAACCTATTTGATCCTAAAATGGTTCCAAAAATCCAGTGAAAATCATCTAACTCCATGGTTTGAAAATCAGTATTTTTCATGTAATTTCCTAGTATACATGCTTAAGTGAAATCCAAAGATTCTTAACAATTCACATGCTCAAAATTAGATGGCAGATACTAAACTAAATGACAAATTTACATGTCAAATCACGTATGCCAGAAAATTACATAACAAAATACTCATTTTTAAACCATGTTTTTAGATGATTTTTCATAATTTTTTAGAAACAATTTTGTGACCACATAGCTTAAGTGAAAACTCAAATATACCATTCCATTCCAAAAATATTTTTTAATAATTTAAATAAAGCACAAAAGCTATGATGCTAGATGTATGAAAAAGTAGATCGTCCTTGATTCTGACTATCTACTTAAAAAATTACATGATTTTTTAGGCCTAAAAGTATTTATTTTTGGTATTTTGGATAAAAAAAAGGATGCTAGGAAATAAAGGGAAAAAAATATAGTCGACAACCGAAGCCTGCTTAGAAACATTTGTCTATATTGAGCACCGGAAGACCGACAACCCCACTTCCCAAATGTGAGCTATTATATTTTTCAATTTTGTATTAAAAATAATATTAGTTATTAAAGAATTCTAGAAAAGAGGAAGGACAATAAACGGGCCAGCGAAAACTACGAGACGAACTGGGCCTTTTTCATCCTCCTTCTAACAAGGAAAAAGTCTACTTTTCCTCCCCCAACTTTCGCGAAAGTCCGCTTTTCCTCCCTCAACTCTAAAACCAGGCAAATCACCTCCCTCAACTTTTCAAACCGTGCATTTTACCTCCCTGGAGCGGTTTCGAAGGCGGGTTTGCTACAGTAAACGGTGGTTTTGCTACAGTGAGGCGGTTTTGTCTTTCTCTTTTTTTATTTATTTCGGCTAAATCTTTAAAAAATCATAGTAAATCACAGAAAAATCATAAAATGAAAAATCCAATTTTGTTGCACTCCACATGAGTAGATCTACACAGTGAACATATAATATGGTATGCTTTAGTATAAAGTTTTTGCTATGAAGGTTTTGCCTTTTTCTTTTTTATTTATTTTGGCTAAATCTTTGAAAAATCATAGTAAATTACAGAAAAATCATAAAATGGAAAATCTAATTTTGTTGGAATCCACATGAGCATATCTACACAGTGAACATATAATATGGTATGCTTTAGTACAAAATTTTTATTGTAGCTTTAGATCTATACTTTTCTGTAATTAATTGAAATAATTCATAGTTGCAGCTTCTATAATTATTTTGTTGGACTAAAGCATACCGTATTATATTATCACTGTGTAGATCTACTCATGTGGAGTCCAAAAAAATTAGACTTTGTATTTTATGATTTTTCTGTGATTTACTATGTTTTTTCAAAGATTCAGCCAAATAAATAAAAAAGAAAAAGACAAAACCTTGGTAGCAAAAATTTTGTACTAAAGCATACCATATTATATGTTCACGGTGTAGATATGCTCATGTGGAGTCCAACAAAATTAGATTTTCCATTTTATGATTTTTCTGTAATTTACTATGATTTTTCAAAGATTTAGCCGAAATAAATAAAAAAGAAAAAGGCAAAACCTTCATAGCAAAAACTTTGTACTAAAGAATACCATAGTATATGTTCACTGTGTAGATCTACTCATGTGGAGTGCAACAAAATTGGATTTTCCATTTTATGATTTTTCTGTAATTTACTATGATTTTTCAAAGATTTAGCCGAAATAAATAAAAAAGAAAAAGGCAAAACCTTCATAGCAAAAACTTTGTATTAAAGCATACCATATTATATGTTCACTGTGTAGATCTACTCATATGGAGTGCAAAAAAATTGATTTATCATTTTATGATTTTTCTGTGATTTACTATGATTTTTCAAAGATTCAGCCGAAATAAATAAAAAAAGAAAAAGACAAAACCGCCTCACTGTAGCAAAACCACCGTTTACTATAGCAAAACCGCCTTCGAAACCGCTCCAAGGAGGTAAAATGCACGGTTTAAAAAGTTGAGAGATGTGATTTATCCGGTTTTGGAGTTGAGGGAGGAAAAACGGACTTTCATGAAAGTCAGGGGAGGAAAAGTAGACTTTTTCCTTTCCCCTTCAACCCCTTTCGCAAGTCATCCCGTCCCACTGTGGCCGTCTCGATCCCCAACTCCTCCTCTCCTCCCCCGCAAGGGACTAGAGAACCAGCACGCCACGTCCCCCACCGCCCCCCACCGCTCCGGCCCTCCCCAAATCTAAGCGAGACGGGGCACAGGGAGAGGAGAGCCTAAAACCCTAACCCCCGAATCGGACCCCGCCGCCGGAGCGACGAACCCCGCCCCCGGCCGCCATGGAGATGGGAGGGATGAGCGATGCGGAGCGGCTGTTCTTCTTCGAGATGGCCTGCAAGAACTCCGAGGCCATGTACGAGCAGAACCCCAACGACGCCGACGTACGATGCATCTCGAGCTCTCCTCTCCCCGTTCGCTTTCCCGCCGCTTGGATCAAACCCTGTACGATGTGATCTGGTTGTGTGTTCCTTGTGTGCGCGCAGAACCTGACGCGATGGGGCGGCGCGCTGCTGGAGCTGTCGCAGGTGCGGGCCGGCCCCGACGGCCTCAAGCTCCTTGAAGGTATTGCTTCCTCGGATTAGAGGATTCGTCTTGTTTTTGATTGGGTGATTTGATGCACTACTTGTGATTTTTTTATATGTTGTTACAGTACCGGCCAATGATCTTAGGATCTCAATGCGTGCTTTATTACAGATTCATAAATCCATAGTTCAATCCGCGTCGTCATATGTTAGGCCCGTATGGCGGCAGTGTTGACCCCTCTTAACTTTTGCTGATTGATTCACTGTGTTGCTGGCCCAGACATATAGGAAATTTGTCGGCTCAGCTGCTATTATGCTCAGACAAATGTTGCTGTGCTGGTGCTGTTCCAATTAACAAGGATGGCTTTTGTTTGCGTGATTTTAGTCCCTTCCTTTTCTGTATCAAGTGCTTTACTCTTATTTCAGTGCTCGTTTGTCATATTCATCAGTGCCATGGGTATTCACTAGAAAAATTCTGATAGCATATTGCATCCTTTCTACCAAAATCTGTGGCATTTTTTAAGAATCAGCAGTCAGTTTTTACTAACAGTTCAGGTGGCTTATATTGCTTATGTATCATCTGGGTACTTGTTTATTGCTTCCCAGTTTTTTGTTGGTTTCGTTTGGTACTGTGAAGCCAGAAGCATACCGTAGCGTCGTTCATATTGTTATGGTTTCTTGCTTCAAAGTGTTATTTTGATTGCTCACTTGTTATCCATATTTAGTCATACGCAAGATGCAGATTTTCATATTTCATGAATGCCTGTTGAGTTGTCTTGTTCAATGAAAGTGGTATATGCTTAAATTTTATTACTCTTCAGAGTTCATGTATAGGATTACATTGTGCTGCGAGTATGTCTAGGTTTCTGCCACTTTGTACATGTTAATGAACAGTGAAAGTGGTACTAATTGAATGAATGTTGTTACAGATGCGGAAGCCAAGCTGGAGGAGGCACTGCAAATTGATCCCAACAAGGCCGATGCACTCTGGTGCTTGGGAAATGCTCAGACCTCTCATGGATTTTTTACTCCAGACACTGCAATAGCAAATGAGTTCTTTGTAAAGGCAACCGGGTGTTTCCAGAAGGCTGTTGATGTGGTATGTGTTGGCCGCTATCGTGTTAGCTAAATTCAAATGATCCATAGTCACAAAATTCCTGGTACGATTGGGTTGTGGAATAGGGATCAAGGAATGTAGTACGCTCTTTGAGAAAGTTTTTTTCTTTTCCACTGCGGGGATGAGATTGTTCTTGTTCCTGCGTTCCTGGGGCGAGGAACATGGCACCGTACCATGTTCCCGGTGACACTGGCTGACCTGCAGACCTGTTCACATGGGGCTTGAGCCACATGCAGTCAGGTTGTCATGCAAGCATCTGGAAGAATATCCATGAAAGAACTCTGATTTTGCCTTTTTCCTTCTAAAAAACTTCCGTTTCTGCTGCAATGTCGTGTGAAATTTGGTTTGACTGGAAACTAAAGTTCAGACCTGCTGTTTGTAGGAACCTGCAAATGAGCTGTACAGGAAGTCTTTAGACTTGTCAATGAAGGTGGGTTCTTTTCTCCTTTCTGTTCTGCAGTATTTCCATGTCCTGATTCCTGAACTATGGAGCATCCAGTCTACAGAGGCTAAATTAAGCTTATTTTCTTAGTAATACTGGGTTTGAGATTCAAATAATCAGGAATGCTTCTGTTCAGCTTGTTACTATTAGTTTTTATATTTGTTACAACTTGCAATGCTAAACATAGATTTGGACAGCTTCAGCCATCAATCTTTTACAGTATGTTCAATCATGCTGTTATAAGTGGTTAGCGATAATGCATGTGTATCATCTCTAGTGACATTTGCTTCTGATTATCTCAGGCGCCTGAACTGCATTTGGAGATCCAGAGGCAAATGGTTTCTCAAGCAGCGACACAAGCATCCTCAGCCTCAAATCCAAGGGTACTCTACCTTATCTTGTTCCTAGAAACTACTTAAACGATAGTCAAGAGTGACTTCAGAAAAGTTCCATGTTGGTTAATATCTACCATTTTTTGTGTTTTCTACCCTTTTTGTTTATTACTATTGGTGGCCCATGATGTGGTTTAGTATGTAGTTTATACCAAATTTCGTGAGCATGAATTGCCTTTTTGGTCCAGCTGCTTTATGAAGCATTCCTCGTAACACTGGTTGGTAATTGAGTATGCTAAATATTTTCAGACATTAATGAAGATGCTTTCTAGTTTTGTATGAACAAAATGCATTGTGGACTGTTCTTTGTCCACAGCGAGCATGATAATGAGATCTTTCATGAGTAGTCTGTTACTTGATGTTTTTTTTGTACACTGTTCTCATTACAAGTAAGAACGTTTTTTTAACTGGTATTTCTGCTGTATATATACTGTTATAACTGGAATATTTGTCCCCCTGTTTTCTAGAGTATAGAAAACTTTGTTTGATTTGTGCACTATGAACTGGAATGTGGCAGAGCTAAATCAGTTTTGACATTTTATAGTTTGCTGATTTCATAATGATATGTGGTTTGATGCATGCCTTACCCTGTGTTTCCTACCCTATTGAAGCTGACAACATTATACTTTGCAGCAATCAAGGAAGAAGAAGAAGGATAGTGACTTCTGGTATGATGTTTTTGGATGGGTGATCCTTGGCGCTGGCATTTTTGCTTGGGTTGGGTTGGCAAGATCAATGCCTCCACCGCCGCCACCGGCCAGGTGAACTGATCGATTGCCAAGAATGCTCTGCAAATGATGGCACGCCTATGTTAAGGTGCCTCAGATATGAATCTTGCTAGGTGTTAGTTTGTATGGAGAGGAGAGAATGGTGTTTCCATACGGTTTGGTCAAATTTTCATGCCTGTTCCTTTTGAGCCTCGATGAGGTTTCTTTTATAATCATCATAGACTGCTGGATAATTTTGTACTTGCTCACCTTGATACTGTTTCAAGGCTAAAACCATTACTATGTTGCGACTTTTAGTTTTGTTGGCTATGATACTGGATGTTCACAAATGGGGCCATGCGTAAAGTGGTATCCTGTTCAATGCCGCGAATAAATGTATGTGTTTGTGTTTTGACATCCTGCGACTGCGAATCCTACAAGCTATAGTAATAGAAGCAGCCTCCATACTGTGAGCATGTAGTGCTCTAGTATTTTTTTTCCCCTTCTTTTGTATAAGGGCTTATCCTCTTCCAAAACAGACGACACTTTGGCTATGAATCTAGACAGTTTATAGCTAAGTTGTCATCTATTTTAGGAGGGAGGGAGTAATTCACAAGCTATACTTGATACTCTGTTGAATTATCGTGGCTTACTGTTGAGCGTTGCCATCTTGCAGTCTCTTGATTAAACTGCAAGTATATATGTGCACATAAGTACAACTTGGTATTCTCAGTTTTACGATACTACTACTAGTTGACACGTTAGTTTCACGCACAGCTGCATACTACTCTGTTAGCGTGTCTGCGAGGGAAATATGGTTTTCTAAAGATAAATATTTAGAGACGGAGAGAGTATTGCTTTGTGAAATCAACTGTAAAATCCATCAAGTCTCTGTCAGCCTATTGGCATAGCTCCACCTCATATGTGAGTCAATCTCGGTTTTATTAAAAAAAACAAAATAGTACAAAAAGTTTAACCGAACATGAATACCCACCCAGAAGGCTGCGTTTAGTTGCTTTAAACTTCCTATAAAAAGTTTCCGAGATTTCATGTCACATCGAATGTTTGGACGTATGCATGGAGCATTAAATATAAGTAAAAAAAATAACTAATTTCATAGTTAGATGTAAAATCACGAGACGAATCTTTCGAACCAAAGTAGTCCGTGATTGGATACTAATTGTCAAATAAAATAAAAAAGTAGTGCAAGTGTATTTTCTTTTCTGAAACGACAGAGCATACTGTACTGCCTTTTCCCGTTATTTGTTGGTCGAATCCTGCTGACTGACCACACGACGGAGATTCGAGATCCACGATCTGACTGTTTACCAGCCGCGACTGACTGACCACATGACGGAGTACTAGTGCTGTTAAGTCGTCTGACAGATCCAACTATCCACTTGACGCTGTGGCTGACCACGGTCGGGTCGGGTGGTACTGTACACTACTGCTGAATCGCGGACCGACTCGATCGGTTCGTTTTCAGACGACGGCACGGCACGGCACGACGCGATGCGCGCGCGGTCGGCGTGCAGGTGCAGCCGAACGAACGGGTCGGTCGGTCTCCGTCTCCGTCTCCACCCACCATCAGTCACCCACCTGTTGACGCGGCCGCGCTCGCGTCTCAGGTCTCCCGGTAGGAGGCTGGGGTTCGGCCGCCGCACATGCCGCGCGGCGCGTTTTTCCTGGTCGCCGCCGCGTGAAGGGGCCGGGGGGGGGGGGGGGGGGGGGCTCCGACGTCGTACGTACACCTAAAACCCCGGGCCGGCCGCAGGCGGGCGTTCCTGGCAGGCAGATCACGAAAATTAAGCTGCCCCTGGCCCATGCGGCGTCGCGTCTCGGCGGGCTGGTGGAGTAACTGCAAGGTACCGGGGGAGGGCGATGATGGATGGACGCCGTCGCGTGCAGCCGTACAGGGTGCAGGTGCAGACTTGCTGCTGTGCGTGCGTGCCCTCCTGGGCCTCCAGGAGGAGACCAGGACAAGCGCGGCTTCAATAGAAGCAAGCAAGCGATGCTTCATCCTCACGCCTGCTAGCTAGCAGTAGCAGCTGGTTGCATATGCGGCCGGCGCGCGCGGCTTCAATGAGCGCGCCATGGGGCCGCCCTCTCGCGCATGCATTGGATTGGATTGGATTGGCACATGCTGCCCTCGTTCATCACCACTCCCGTGTCCAGCCGCCCCATCCATGGCATATGAGTGCGTTGCAAGCAACGTCTATGAGAGTGGCACACCGTACGTGGTAGTGATGAATAGTAGTGACCGATCAATCCATCCCCCTGTTGGGTGTTGGCTGTTGCAGCTGCTGCTGGCCTCTCAAGTCGCAACAACTCACCTCACGTGAGAGACCAAGCAAGCAAAGCAAAGCAAAGGAAGGACCATGGCCATGGCCACGATGTTCGCCATCAGTTCGATCGACCAGCATACCAAATTGATTGCGTTTTTGGTCAACAAACACCGGGGTAGACTAGACTGTATGGGATTAAACTCATGCGTGACTGTAATGCATGCAAATGCAATGCAAGAGGGGGATCGGAGGAGGCCCGGCCGGTGGTTCCTTCAGCTGGACGTAAGGCTACCTTGTGCATGCATACATCTTCGCACGCTACAGAGTACACATCTCGACACCGCCGTACGTTGCCGGGGTTCCCTTTTCCATTCGCGGCGTCGTCTGTACGTGTGGGAGCCAGAAGCAGTGCAGCACTCTCGATCGATTTCTCTGTGCTGTGTTGACTCGGCCAGGCGGCGAGTCAAAAATACACCAGACGGCCGAGCTGGAGTAACAGGGCTCCTACACCTACAAGGCTACGATGACTACGAGCCCGAGCCCTACTCTAAATTGCATGCAGCAGCAAGCATGCAGGCGAGGGGCGGTGTGGACGACAGAGACTCCCGGTGTACCTGCACGAGCCGCAGCTGCTACGCCGGTGACAGCTACCTAGCCATGGTGCGATGAATATTTGGCACGTGCATGAAGTATTAAATATAAATTTTAAAAAATAACTAATTGTACAGACGGCATGTATTTCACCAGACGAATTTTTTTTGAGCTTAATTAGTTCATGATTAGATAACGTCGTGCTACGGTAAACATATGCTAATGATGGATTAATGTGACACTACACATGACACAGAGGCCTCCATGACACATGTACTAGTAGTGACTAGTGAAGATGCTTATTAGTAGTCCTGCATGGCACTATGGAGTCGTTCGGCTGGAATTATAAGCCGACTGAAAAACACTGTGGACTGATTTTTTGTGAGAGAAAAATATTGTTTCGGCTGAAAAATCAAGCTGAATAAGACGAATTATAAGTCAGATGAACAGGGCCTATGTTGCATCAGGGAGGCAAGCTATTTGTTGTCCTGCTGCACCAATCAAATCCACGGAACAGTGATTTCCCTTGTGATCAGGGCAAACATACACCACCGCGCCGGCCACACCATAGCACAACTGCTTCCCGCGTCTCATCATCCATCCATCTGCCCTGGCCCCCAGTGCAAGGCCCCAGCAGGGCAGGAAATAGTGGTATTAACTGTGGATCTTGCCACAAATGACAGTTGCAGCGCATGTGAGGCGCCATCATTTCGTTTCGTTTCCATGAGACGATGTGTCCATCAGGGCCGCTGCAACTGCAAGCTTGCATGTGGAGGCCACACGGACACGGCCTTTTTGGACGGCCGTGCATGCATGATTAACTCCAATCCCTGTGTGTGCGTGTGTTTTCTCTTCACTGAAACGCAAAGCCATGCACCTGTAAGCACACATGTGCAGTTATTAACATTTACTAACAAGCAAGCTAGTAGGCAGGCAGGCATGTTGGTGGCCCGGGCAACAGCAGCAGCAACATTTGGTCATGCATGCATGCTGCATGGGCAAGGGCCGGCTCCCCTTTCCTTCAGTTGTGCTCTTCTTTCCCCCAGCTGCCTGCTGCCGGCCGGCTGCTTTGGCTGAGATAGCAAGGAAGCTGATTAATTGGACAGCAACAGGAAGCTGCCCTTGACTTGAGTGTTGTGTGTGGGTGTTCCTCTCATCAGTTGCATAATTGCATCCTCGCATTGCATTGGGTTGGGCCCCCTGATGAACAACAACCTTTGTTCGCTCTGTCAGCACCGGTCACCACCAGTCACTAGGCTACACCTGTTAGGTGACAGTGGCACAAAACGCCCCAACCAACTCTCGGCGCCACTTTTGGACTTGATGCGTGTCCTCTGCCTCACACGCGCCTTGCATTGCAGCTGCAGAGACAAGGCGGCCATTTTTGCTTGTTTTAGAATTAAATTGAATTAATTAAATCCAGTAGGAAGGGGGGGAAAAAGGAGAGCGTCTTAATGAAACCACCGAATTCGTTGATTATTAGTGGTGGTTAGTTCTTGATGTGGCAGGACCCTTTTGTTGGTCGCCGGTCAGGTGGAGTTGTAAGTATAAGTAGGCCTTGTTTGGAAATGGCTGCATTTCAACTTGAAGCCGGCTCCCAATAAGTCTAGGCAGTGTCAAATCAGGTTGATTGTTTAGGGCAGAGCCGAGGTCGTTCATTTCACACTGGACTGGATTGGATTGAACAAGAGCCAGACAATACGTGGAGTTAATCAATTACCTAATAATCAAGGAAAAAAAACAGACAATACGTGGAGTTGCCGCGCAAATTATGGTGTCGTGTCGTGCATGCCAGCGATTCTCTTGTCCGCAATTGGAGAGCAGCTTGCTGAGTTAGCATCACCAACCAACCGGAACCTAGCTAGATCACAGGTACTAGTACTGATGATTGGGATCTGGTCCGGCAGAAAACGCTAAAAAGGCAGCTGATCTGCCCTCAGGATCCATGGACCGATTCCGTGCGCTCTAATCCACCCCCGGCCGCTCCGTACGTCGTGGTGGTGCCCCGCGGGGAGAGCTCTCGGCGGTCCACCGATCACGCGGAGACGCGGGAGAGGAGAGACGAGACCCCACGCATATGGTGGATCGGCCTGCCTGAACCTGAACCCAACAATGCATGCAGTGAGGTAGGAGCAGCTGCATTGTGGCAAATGCTAGCGGCGGTGGTTTGGTGTGCTGCGCTGCGGTGCGGGTTGTCAATGAATCGGATGAGTGGTTACTACGTATACGTATATAAATAGATACATACGTATTCGGTTATGATACAGATACCGAACATTTTGATCAGACAGTCGGTCAGAAAAAAAAATCTGGATCTTTGGCTGAGGCCGCGGCGATATTGATGTGGTTGGGTTAGGGTAGGCAAGGAGCGGCGGTAGATCACAGTCATGGGTGCATTTTCTCCGGTACTCACACTCACCTAGGATAGTATGCTAATGACAGTACAGTCAGAGACTAGGACCTCTGCTGCAATTGCAATGGCAAGTCATCGCAAAAGGTCGTGGCTTGCACATGACTTAGGTGGGTGTTGGTTGCTGCTGATCGTGAGGCCTGTTCTAGCAAGAGTTAGGTTTGCTTCCATCTCATTCTGTTTTCAGAAACAATTTAAGGCATTGCACTGCAGATGGATGGATCACACTAGTAAGTAGGAGAGTAGGAGTACTACGGCTGTCATCTACTACATCTACAAGGTGTTATGTAAAAGTACGTATGATCAAGTAGCCTACCTATACATACATCAAGTAGTAACTCGTTTATCTGTATTCTCGAACCAGGCCCATGTTTAGATCACCTCAAAATTCCAAGTTTTTTCACTCTCTCTCCATCACATCAATTTTTAGCCGCTTGCATGGAGTATTAAATGTAGGTAAAAAAAATATCTAATTACACAGTTTAGTTCAAAATCACGAGATGAATCTTTTGAGCCTAGTTGGTCTACGATTGGACAATATTTGTCAAATAAGACGAAAATAGTACTATTCATCAGGTTGAAAAAATCTTCGATCTAAACAAGGGGCAGGATATAGCAGTACTCCTACTGTACTACATAAATGTGCCAAGGCCCATGTCCCCGGTCCCCCAGTATGTACTGCGTTGTACACCAAAGCAAGCGATCTGTGTGCAGCTGCAGTCAGGTACTACTACTGCATCTCTCGGTCTAAGCCAAGCCATCATCGTCCAGCCGGGGACGGGGTTGCCATAAACAAAAGCAGCACGAAGCACGGATCCGGCCGTGCCCTGATTAAAAGGCCCCCCCAGAGCCGAGATTTGCATTAAACTCCATGTGCACTGCATGTCGTGGCGCTGCTTTGATGCATCACCGTACCCAATCATCCTCCAAGCCCTGATTACGCAATGCAAAGCAATCCCCTACATGCCTAATGCGTGCTCTGATGATTCAAATGCTGCTGCCCCCCTGTGCTGCGGCCGCGTCCTTTTCAGGCTCACTGTAGCTCTAGCACTAGCAGCTGAGAGTGAGAGGGTGCGTGGTCTGAATGAGGCTCTCTCCGAGGAGAGTAAACGCGCCCTTGCGCCTTTTTCAGAGTCGTCCTGTGGCTTTGACAACACGCTTCACGCTTGCTCCTGTGTTTAGATTGGAAAAAATTTCAACTCGATGAATAGTACAACTTTCGTCTTATTTAGTAAATATTGTTCAATCGTGGACCAACTAGGCTCAAAAGATTCATCTCGTGATTTCCAACTAAACTATGTAATTAGTTATTTTTTACCTATATTTAATACTCCATGCAAACGACTAAAAATTGATGTAATAGAGAGAGAGTGAAAAAACTTGGAATTTTGAGGGTAACTAAACAAGGCCTTGCTCTTGTGTTTGGGGGCCTCATCTCCATCTCCATCTCCGATGCTTTCACGAGACTGATCCATCCGCACACTGCAGCCATGTTCACCGGAGGACCAACTGTCCCCCTCAACGTTCAATGCAAAAAACGAGCGGTGCCGTTTTACCAGCGCGGTCGGAGTAGTACTTCGTTTGTCTCTCACTACAGTACATTTCTATTCCACCTGGTTTGGTTTAGATGCATCCTAAATTCCAATTTTTTACACACTCTCTCCGTCACATCGAATCTTTGGACACATGCATGGAGCATTAAATATAGATAAAAAATAACTATTTACACAGTTTGGTGGTAAATCACGAGACGAATCTTTTAAGCCTAATTAGTCCATGATTGGACACTAATTACCAAATACAAATGAAAGTGCTACAGTAACCAAATTCTATTTTTTTCATCTAAACACCCCCTAGGGCTTGTTTGGCATGGTTTCATCTTACCTACCTACAGTCTGTTAAGGAGTCTGAAACTGATGAAACCTTGGGTCTGGTTCATTTTTCTCAAAATGTACGAAAAAAGACTTACTACTACAGTGCATGGGAGGTGTGCCAGAACGGACCGGAGCTCCACCAAACCACGCCTCAAGTGAATCGGTCTTGCGCTGATCCACCCACCCAGAGAAAGCAAAACTTGCGTAGGTTTACTGAGGATGTCCTTGTTAGTCTACACTTAATTACAAGTGTCTCTGTCGATCTAGATTCAGTCACCATGCGCTCGTCACACTCGATCGGCCGCCACCGACCCATGGATGGATCCCGGCCTGTGGATCGTCCCCAATAATTCACATTGGATATGAACAAATTTGGTTCGTGTTCGTGACGAGCAAGCCAATGGCCCTCCTTTTTCAACTCAACAAGGTCGTCGACTTGTGTGTGTGGCTGCCCACTTGCACAAGTAGTGGCTTATGACTTGGGAAATTAAAGCAGCTTAGCTTAGCGGCTTGATCCACACGCATGCACGTGCGCGTCGACGACCCCCAACTCCATTCATCAGCCGCTGCGAGTGCCCACGGTGGTGTGCAACCGTCACCACTCCACTCCGGCCGGGGAGAGGAGAATGCCGGAGGCCTGCTGCTTGCCAGTGGGCTTCAAATCCGGATAAAAGAGTCGCACACATTTGGTGCAATAGCTTTCGCCGCCTTATCTCGACCCAAGAATATATGTTACTTTCTTCGTGACGGTATACTGATACCTTTTTTTTTTTACTGCTTCTCCTTTTTTTTAGAAAAAAGGGAAAGTTTTAGTCTCTATTGGCCTTTTGTTCTCCCCGTTGTGTCGTGCTGGAGGGATCGAATCTGAAGATGACTTTTGTTTTCAGAAAGGGAGAAAACCATTTGGAGAATCCTCCCCCCTCGTCTCTCTTTGGCGAGCTTGTTCTTCCTTTTTACCCGTTTTTTCTCTCCTTTTGACTTGGCTTTATTTATTTATGGGTTTTTGTTTGGACGAAATTATTAAAGGGCGGCAGTGGGAGAGGTGGGAGTGGGAAAGACAGAGGCTGGGTTTAGTTCCTGAATTTGGGGTGCCAAAATTTACTGTAGCATTTCGTTTGTATTGGGTAATAATTGTCCAACCGTTGACTAATTAGGCTCAAAACATTCGTCTCGCAAAGTACAACCAAATTGTGCAATTAGTTTTTGATTTTATCCATATTTAGTATTCCATACCTGTATCGCAAGTTTGATGTAACGGGAATCTTTTTTTTTTCATAGTGCACTGTTCAATGGATCGTGAGCGGATATCTTGGCGCGGTTCCGATGGTGGCCTGGCAATGGCATATGTGTGCGTGCGCCGATGCGATGCTTTTTCTTTCCTGCCCTCTTTTTAAGGCCTTGGATTCCTTGTACTGCTCCCACTACTACCACGTGTCCCTTTACCCCCTAGTACTACCTCTTTGTTCCGTTCCCTCGTTCATTCTCTTTTTTTCCCACTTTATTAGTATAATAGGAGGACGACGAAATTATAAATGTTTAGGAACAAGAGGAGATAAAAGTTTTGAATTAATTCACTATTCCTCACACCAAGGAGGTGATGGTGATCTTAAGTTAATTCTTAGAATGGTCCCTTTTAAGGCCAATGCTGTGTGCAACATCCATCAGCTCTCCCTGGAATGGATCACTACCTAAAGTCACTCTGGGCACAAAACCCGATACCCGATACCCGAACCCGAAATACCCGGACCCGGATCCGAAGTATCCGAACCCGCACTACCCGATCTCTTGTTCGGATAGTAAATCTTATTACCTGAATTTATATCGGGTAATTCGGGTAGTTACACCAGGTACCCGAAAAACCCGAATAGGAATACGTATCAGGCTGCCAACGATTAAGTGCAGTAGCAAACTAGTCAAATTTCCCGTGGCCCTCCTCGGCTTTACTTCCCAATTAACTCACCTCTTTACTTCCGTCTTCGTCTCCTTGACTCCCCGAGACTTCGAGTTTCCGTGTGAAGCACAAGCACTGTTGTGATGGCAGGCAGCAGGCTTGAACTTTGCTCTTGTATCTTGTCAGTAGTAATAAAGTAGTCAGTACCTCAATACCTGTGTCGTGGTTTGGACCTGCGGTTAAAAACTTGAATGCGTGTTTATCTGTTATGTTAATGAGTTATCATCTATTCTGTGCAAAATTCTATGATGTTATCAATTTTGCTATGATTTTATATATTTCGGTTATATTGGGTATACCCAAACCCGAACCCGAATTTACGGGTACCCAAACCTGCGGGTAGTAGTTTTTTTTAGGACTGTTATCAGGTAACAATTCTCATTACCCGAACTACCCGACCCAAACTTTGCGGGTTACCCGAACGCCCAGAGTGAACCTAAAACGTGCCATCATCAGCTGAGGAGGCTCCATTTGGGACGGACGTGGGAATGGACCCTCCTGTTAGGCTTAGCTAGCTCCGATGAGTGATGATTAATTATTACCCCACCCCACCCCACCCCACCCGTGCTCTTTATGACCGGCCGTGGTCGAGCTCGGCGGAAGACGGGCGAGGCGAGGTAGCAGCCGGTAAAATTAAGAAAAAAGCGACAAGGCAGAGACAGCTTAATTAACCTCGACGCAAAGGCGATTACTAATACTAATAAAGACGCGGGCGGTTGCACTTGCACTGGCCAAAAGGTAAAGCCAAGGCCAAGGCCAAGTCCAGCGAAAAGCAGGCGGAGTCCATGATCAAAGTGCCCAAATCGCGTCACGCCTCTCGTGCTCTCACTGGACTTTGAAGCCGAGGAGAGGGAAGACAAAACCACCACCCACACGGCCGCACACACTCGTTGCACGTCTGTTGTCTTCTCTTTCCATCTTCCTTTCTTGCTACCGCTGCTTTCTTCTGAACCCCTGGTGTCCATGTCCATGTCGGCCTTGTTTAGATTCGGATTCGGGCGTCCCGAATTGTTTCGGTGCGTATTCATTTGTATTTGGTAAAAATTGTCTAAACTTTGACTAATTAGGTTTAAAATGTTCATCTCGCAAAGTACAACAAAACTGTGCAATTAGTTTTTAATTTTATCTACATTTAGTACTTCATGCATGTACCGATATTTTGATGTGATGAAAATCTTTTTTTTGCATAATAAAATTTAGGGGTTGAAATTAGAAACTAAACAACGTCGTCTTATTTATACGTGTGCCCAAGCTAGCTAGGGGGCCGTTTAGTTCCCAGAAAATTTTGTAAAATTTTTCAGATTCCCCGTCACATCGAATCTTTGGACACATGTACGAAGCATTAAATATAGATAAAAAATAAAACTAATTACACAGTTCAGACAAAATGAATGAGACGAGTCTTTTAAGCCTAATTAGACCATGATTGGACACTAATTGCTAAATAATAATAAAAATTACTACAGTGCCATTTTGCCAAAAATTTGGCAACTAAACCGGCCATAGGTAGCGCACGAGTAAAAAGCAAAGCAGGCAGACTAGATCACTAGCTGCCGGTAAATGCCTCTTAGAGCCTGTTTAGATGCCAACTTTACCCAAAAAAGTTTACACAGTAACTGTCACATCGAATCTTTGGACGCATGTATGGAGCATTAAATGTAGATAAAAAAATAACTAATTGCACAGTTTGTCTGTAAATGTCGAGACGAATCTTTTGAGCCTAGTTAGTCTATGATTAGATAAATTTTGTCAAATAACAACGAAAAGTGCTACAGGAACTTACCCAAACTTTTTCACCGTCTAAACAGGCCCTTAGCTTTTCCGCGGCGCCGTCATGTGTTGCTACTCGTGCGTAAACCTCCATCGCTCACGTTGTTTTCGCGTGCTTTCTTCGTTTAGCCTACCCGCCTCGCTAGGGCACCCGGTCTCTGTCCGTCGTCCATGCAGGCGTCAGCCAGGGACTCAGGGTCATGCAGAAGCTACCAGCAGCGCTAGTCTAGCGTGATCCTGATGGATGCCGCTGGCTGGCTTAAGTGTTTTTTTCCGGTGTTTTTCGCGATGATTTTGCCACGTTCGCGCGCGGATGGATGGTTTATGGAGTTGGCAACAATGTTGGTGATGTAAGTTTCAAAAAAAAAAAAACAATGTTGGCGACGTATTGCTGATGTGACTCGGTTTTAGAACCGTCGGCGGAATCTACAAAACCAACCGGCGGAATCTACAACGGTAGAGACTGTTTCAGTACAGTACAACAAATAAATGACGTTGCCAAACACGCCACCGAGAGAGCAGCGCGCGACGTGTTTTTGACCGTTTATTCAATGCCTTGTATTCAATGCTCCGTCAGGGTTGATTGATTGAGATACTGCGAGTAGCAATGATCCTGTTACTACCTCCGGAGGAACGCAATTCTAAGAGTGTCACGTTTTTAGTATCTTAAGGGCAATTCTAAGAGTGTCACGTTTTTAATATCTTAAGTTAAATTTAATTAATTATAAATAAAAAATATTAATATTTATGATATTAAATAAATATTATTAAATTAGTTACGAAATATATTTTTATAATATATTAGTTTAAAGTCATAAATATAAATATTATTTACTAAAAGATTGGTCAAACGTGAATTACGTAACTCGTAATTGTATTCTGTTTTGTACGGCGGCAGCAGAATTTATGGCAAAGAAAAACCTCCTCCCCGTGTCGGTCTCACTATCAGCCGGTCTCCTTCTAGCCTCTAGCTCTACTGCTAATGTGTCTTCTGAATCAAGACTTAGGAGGCAAGTAACAGTGCTTCTGAGATGCTGTTCTCTCGATCAGTCCCAACAAGAATACGATTCTAGTTTTAATCCTAGCCAACATTTTTAAGTTTTAATTAAGTTTAAAAACTAATATAAACACATGTATCTACCATAAATAGATTTACTATAAAAATATAGTCTAAGATTGATCAAAATGTACTTACTCCTATTTCTATTTCGTATCATAAATGATTGTATTTTTAATAGATTTAGTGAAATTTAAAATTGTTTGGTCTCTCCAAACAGATATTTGTATTTTTTTATGGAGGGACTACTGGAGTACTCCTCCGTCCCAAAAACAGTAACCATATTTTCGATGAGAAAAAAACAAATAAAATAGATTTTGATCTATTGTGGTTCCTTGGGTGGTTTTTGCTAACGTGGGCAATGGGCACACATGTCATGTGGTCTCTCTCTTTCTCTTGTATAAAAGAATCACGACTTTATCATATGAATCAGATCAATGCAAACTTCATATCAAATCGTATAGCTCCACGTAACTTACAACTTTGCCGTTAATTTTTTTTTATCTGTTGGCTTTAGAAAGCTACTTATGTCATCGAGTTCAAAGGTATTGTTCCGGAATGGAGTAATTACTTCAGGATCCCGAGGATTCTCTAGAAACTTTTAGGATTCCATCCAAACCCACGGTGAGATGAACCTTGAGATTTTAGTGAAAAGTACACGTGTCCCGTCTGAGTTTCATTCCAAGAAGATCACAAGGATGCTCTCAACTCTCATAATAAATAATAACAGCAAATGATAAAACACCGTGGTTGGTCGTCCATCAGCGAAGAGCGGGTGCTGAACTGCTTGCTGACCCTGCCGTGCCCATCCATGAACCATGATCGGTCGATCCATCCGAGAACAGCGGACGAACTCCACAATAATGCGCGTGGCCTGTCGGACGCGGCAAGCCATGGGGATGGGGATGGCGTCTGCTCATCTACTGCTGCTGCATGTTCTACTCATCTACTGCTAGCCTTCTGCTGCCGCTGCTACTGGCAGCGACCAGTGGCAGCGACGATGTGTGAGTGCTCCGTATTTGTTGAGAAATAAAATAGTATTAATCAAAGCGTTGAAGAAATTACATGTTTCAAATTAGGCCTTGTTTAGTTATTTTAGTTCGTGAGTAAAAAGTTTTTTTTGTTTCACATCGAAGGTTTCATGGAATGTCAGAAAGGGTGTTCGGATACTAATAAAAAAATTAATTATATAACTCGTCTAGAAACCGCGAGACGAATTTATTAAGCTTAATTAATCCATCATTAGCACATGTGTGTTACTGTAGTAATTATGTCTAATCATTGACTAATTAGGTTTAAAATATTCATCTCGCGGGTTTTATGCAAACTGTATAATTAGTTTTTTATCTACATTTAATGCTCTATGTTTTTTAGATAATGGATAAAATATATCTGGCTTCATCCACCCCAGGGTAGAATCAGACCAATTATTACAAAGTTTGGTTCAACGACCAACACACAACCTACTGGGTTCTCAAACTTACAAACAGACACAAGGAAAACAAAGCGGGAAGTAAAGTTCTGACTAATGAAGACCAATAAACCTAGTCGATAACCACCCATTGGAGCTGAAGAAGTGCAATGCTGATGTCTCCAAATGCTGCCCAATTAGGGTCAAATTTTTCCGTAGATCATCATGCCGTTGCAGTTCTGCCCATTGCCGTAGCCAATGGGTTCCCCTGAATAGCACCTGCAAAAAAGTTTTCGGTCTACATTTATCAAAAACCACTTCGTTTCTTGTTAACCAGATTGTCCAACATAGAGCTGATGCTGCAGTTAATAACAATGAATTATGTGTGGTATCACCCGACTTAGACCAATTTACAAATAAATCGTCTATACTAAAGGGGGGAGATAACCCAAACAACAAGTGTACAGCGCGCCACAAGAATTTAGCATAGTAGCATTGGAAAAAAAGGTGTTGAATAGTTTCTGGATGGTGGCAGAAGCAACATTTCTTATCACCATTCCAGTTTCGTCGTGCAAGATTGTCCTTAGTTAAAATGACACCTCTTTTTAAATACCACAAGAATATTTTTATTCTTGAAGGAATTTCGATCTGCCATAAATCTTGTGACACCCTGACCCCATTGTTAATTAGTGCAGCATACATGGATTTAACAGAAAAGGTACCCGATGAATGTAATCTCCAAACAAACACATCCTTTTCCCCATGTAAGTTCATATTTTGTAAAGAGGCAACAATTCGATGCCAATCCCTTAAATTCCTACCCTCTAAGTTACGGCGAAAAGAAATGTTTAGCAGGACTGATGCAAGTACCGTTGCCACAGGATCCTGCTTTCTTCTCACAATGTTGAACAACGAGGGGAATTTATCTTTTAATGGTTGGTTTCCCAACCAGGTGTCCATCCAAAAACGAGTTTGTGACCCGTCTTTTACTCTGAATGAACCAAAAGACAAAAAACTATCTTTGACATTCATCAGTCCTTTCCAGAAGTGAGAGTCAGTGGGCCTTTTGGTACAACTCCCTAGAGTTTTATCTTTTATATATTTATTTCTCAATAATTCTTGCCACAAGCCATCTTCGTTTAGCAACTTGAAGAGCCATTTACTTAACCTGCATTTGTTTTGTAAATCCAAATTATGTATGCCTAACCCACCTTGTGTTTTTGGTTGGCACATAATTTTTCATTTGGCCAATCTATATTTTCGCTTATGATGGTCGCTTTGCCAGTAGAATCTTGATCTGAAGCAGTCGATCTTTTCTAAAACTCCTTTTGGGAGTTCAAAGAAAGATAACATAAACATCGGTAAGCTAGATAGCACTGATTTTTATTAAGACCAGTCGACCTCCTACTGAAAGCAGCTTTCCTTTCCATCCGCTAAGCTTGTTTTCAATTCTATTCTCTATTGACTGTCAATCTTTATTACATAGCTTTTTAGTGTGCATAGGTAAACCAAGGTAACGAAATGGGAACTTACCCACCCCGCACCCAAATAATTGTGAATAGAAAACCTCATGTTCCTTCGTTTTACCAAAACAAAAAATTTCACTTTTATGAAAATTAATTTTGAGCCCCGAAAGTTGCTCAAAAGTGCTTAGAATCAATTTCATGTTTATCGCCTTCTCAACATCGTGACCCATAAAGATCACAGTGTCATCCGCATACTATAGAATAGACAATCCATCCTGAACCAGATGAGGAATGACTCCCTCTACCTGGCCTACTTCCTTGGCCCTCTGTAAGGTCCTAGATGGCTAGAGGGGGGGTGAATAGCCTATTAAAAATTCTACACAAGCCACTAAGCAAACTTGTTAGAATAACAAACGGCGTAAAGCGAGTTTTGCTTAGCCAAGGGTTGTGATGCTAGCCTCCTATCCACAGGTCTAGTAGATTATGATCTCTAGTTCACACAAGAGCTATGTCACTATTTATACACTAGTGAGCAAGCTAACAACTACTAGAGCTACACAAGATAAATCTAGTAAAAGTAAATGCAAGAGATAGGATTATGTATCTTATACCAACGGTGGAGTGAAGATGTTGCCAATCACCAAGATGATATACAATCAATCAATATTGACAACAACACAATATGGAGACCAATCACCGGGAGACAAGAGACACAATATTTTTGTTCACCCGGTGTTCACTTGTGCACCGACAAGCTACGTCACCGGTTGTGTCGACCAACACTTAGATGGTTCCTCGGTGCGACCCTCAAGTCACTTGCCCCTCAAGGCACGCCCCGCAAGTCACCGCAAGACACCACTCTCAAGTGAGGTAACTCAATGACACGCGCAATGTAATAGAGTTGCTTTTGGCATCCCGCCGAGGAAAGCACAAGAACCTCTTACAAACAACCGGAGGTGGCCAAGAACAATCACCTTCTCTTGCCAACGCCTCCAACAATCTCCAAGCCGGCTAGGAGCGGTACTCTCCAAGAGTAACAAGAAATCCACCGGCTATACCACCCACAAGTGCCACTAGATGCCCTCAAGCTATGCAATGCACTTTAGGATCACTCAATCTCACTTATGATTTGCAATCACTCAAGAGAGATGAGTGGGAGGAGATGCTCTAGCTCAAAGGATGTACAAGAATGTTAGAAATCACTGGTTACCTCCCCAAGGGCCGGCCAACGAGTATTTATAAGCATCCCATCCAAATAGAGCCGTTATACCCCTTCACTGGGTTCTGTCGGGATGACCGGACGCGCCGGTCATAACTGACCGGACGCGCTCAACCGCGTCCGATCCTCCAACGGTCACTGCGCCAACGGTCAAACCCCATGACCGGACGCGCCTCTCAAAACGACCGGACGCGCTCAACCGCGTCCGATCCTCCAACGGTCACTGCGCCAACGGTCAAACCCCATGACCGGACGCGCCTCTCAAAACGACCGGATGCGCTCAACAGCGTCCGATCCTCCAACGGTCACTGACCCTCAACGGTCAAACCAACGACCGGACGCGCCCTAGGCAACGACCGGACGCGCCTGTCAAACGACCGGACGCGCTGCTTCGAATGACCGGACGCACCGATCGCACAGCATCGCGCGCCCGCGAAGTAACGACCGGACGCGCCCCTCGTAACGACCGGACGTGACAGTGCCCGCGTCCGGTTTGAGTCCAGTAAGCTCCTTCAACGATCGGACGCGTCCGATCGTGTGTGACCGGACGCGCCCCGCGTCCGATCGTCCTTGCGAACCACAGATCTTCTCTGGGCGTATGACCGGACGCGCCGGTCCCGCGAGTGACCGGACGCGCCGGTTACAAACCCTAACACCCGTGTCTACGCAGTACTGACCGGACGCGTCCGGTCACCTCTGTGACCCCGTTCGCCTCCGTTTCTTTTCCTACTTTTGGCGTAGTGGAAAATAGGCATTTCATTTCCCCGAAATCGCCTGAATCCCGCGCTCACACACTCGGCGGGAGGAAGAGAGGAACCCAAACCCCTCTCTACCCGCAAATCACAGCGCGATCAACGCCACCTTTGCAAATGTGTCAACACCATCAAGTGTACATCTCCATGTGCTTGTGTGTTAGCTTTTTCTCAATCATTTTCAAAGGTTTTCCAATTAGCTCACTAGGCCCTACATGCAATGCACTTCATGAATTCACCTAGTGGCACCCGTGCATCGAATAACCGATAAGACTTCCCCTCTTAATAGTTCGGCTATCGATCCTAAACCACTCACACCCTCTATGGTGTCTTGAGTGTAAAACAAAATGGCCCTATGGTTATACCTTTGCCTTGAGCCCATTTTGTTTCTTCAAATGATATGATCCACTTCATATCATCACATGACCGTCTCGATCCATCGACCTTGACTTCACTTGCTCTTCACCGTTGCATCGGTCCGTCGGCGCTAAGTCTTGCTCAAGCTTCACCATCGCATGGTCCTTCGCTTCGAAGCCTCGACTTGCCCTTCACCTTCACAACCGGTCCATCGAGCCAAGCCTCATCTTGGTCTTCACCATCTTGGTCATATGAGTCAATGTCATGTCTCATATGCAATGACCACCTTTATCTAAATCATCCACTTAGATACAAAGGTTAGTCCTAGGTTTCATCAATTAGCCAAAACCAAACTAGGGACTTTCACCCTCGCAATTAGTATAGCCAACATGTCTGCCACTATATTAAATAGTGTTGGTGACATGGGGTCACCTTGCCTTATACCTTTTTTTGTTTGGAAATAGGAACCAAGTTGGTCATTCAATTTAATGTTTACATTTCCTCCCTGTGTAAATTGTTGCACCCAAGAACACCACTTATGAGAGAAACCTTTCATTACTAAGGTTTGTTGTAAAAAGTTCTATTTTACTTTATCGTAAGCCTTTTCAAAGTCTATTTTAAAGATTATTCCATCTTGCTTTTTCAAATTTAGTTCATGAATCGTCTCATGCAGAATTATTGCGCCCTCCATGATGTTTCTTCCTAGGAGGAAGGCAGTTTGTGTTGGTCTAATGATCTTCTGGGCAATAGTAGATAGTCTATTAGTCGCAACTTTGGTAAAGATCTTAAAAGAGACATTCAGCAAACAGATTGGTCTATATTGTTGAATGACTTTCGCATCTTTCTTCTTTGGTAATAATATTAAAGTACCAAAGTTGAGACTATTCAAAGGCAAAATTCCCTCATGAAATTCCATAAAGAGAGCCATCAGATCATCTTTTATTAAATCCCAGAAGACCTAATAAAACTCTGGTGGAAATCCATCCGGACCTGGTGCCTCATTGTGTTCCATCTGGAACACCGCTGCTCTGACCTCAGACTCAGAAAACAAATCAGTGAGAAACTCATTTTCTAGATCAGAAACTTGAGGAATGTCTTGGACCTGGTGCTCATCCAACACTATAGAAGAGCTCTCCGGGGGACCAAAAAGGTTTTTATAATAGTTGGTAATATGTTGTTTTAGTTGAGCATCACCTTCTATTATATTCTCACCATCCTCCAACTGGAAAATACGAGTTTTTCGATGCCTACCATTAGCCAACAGATGATAATATTTAGTATTAGCATCACCCTCTAGTAAATGTTTTACCTTTGCCCTTTGGTACCATTTAATTTCCTCCTCACGCAGTAATTCGGCCAGTCTCTCATTTAACACATGTTTGAGGTTTAAGTCAGTCTCATTAAGCAAAGACATTTCTGCCTTTTTATCTAGCTCATCAAGTTTATCTAACAGTTCCTTCTTTTCTTTCTTATAAGCCCCACTCACATTTTTTGCCCAGCCTCTGAGGTATTGGCGAAGCCTCCTAATTTTCGCTTGCCACCTCTCTAAAGGGCTGCCGTTTACAATAACACTAAGCCAAACATCTCGCACCATCTCATAAAAACCATCCCTAAGCAACCATCCCAATTCAAACTTAAATTGGGGTTGGTAAGCCAAAGATGGACTATTTGTGCTAAAAAAAGTAGAGTGTGGTCAGAAATCTCTCTATTCAATGCAACCACTGTTGAGAGCGGATACTTAGACTCAAAATCCGTACAAACTAGAATCCTATCTAGTTTCTCAAAGGTCTGATTTTGTAAACGGTTAGCCCAACTAAACTTTCTTCCTGTCAACTCTAATTCTCTAAGATTTAGAGTATCAATGACCGCGTTAAACAAAAAAGGCCATCTATCACTATAGTTTTCATTGTTTTTCTCAACCGGGCTATGAATAATGTTGAAATCACCACCTATAATAATGGGTAAGGTGTCTTTTGAGCAAACTCTAACCAACTCAGATAAGAAAAGTGTCTTTAGATCTAACTGAGCAGGGCCATAAACCGAGATTAAATTAAATTTAAAACCAACTTCCTTGTGTCTTAACAAGAACCGAATAAAAAAATCTCCTTCTTCTATCTGACCAATGTCAAAAATCAAAGGATTTATACCTAGCATCATACCACCAGACCGACCCCTTGGAGCCATGTAGTGCCAAAGAAAATCTCTGCCAGCGTAGATATTATTCAAAGTTGATTGTGAAAAGTTGGCTCTCTTAGTCTCCGATAAGGCAATGAAATCTAGGTTCTTTTCTTTTGTCAAGTCGGATAGAAATCTGTACTTTTTAAGGTCAGCAAAACCGTTGCAGTTCCAAAAAATGCCTTTCATTTGAAACGACGTTTAGCTTTTTTCTTGTTAAGACTGGACTTAGATTTTTTAAAATGTGATAAAGGGGTCTGTAGACACAAAGGGTCACAGCCCCCATCACTTAAGTCCTCAGTAATCTCTGCACAAATGAGGTTTAAAGCATCTAAATCCATATTTTCTTCTAAAGAGCAAACAGATGAGACATCATCCACTAGGATCTTGTTAGTTACTTCTAAATTAAAATTTTCAGACAGTCTAAGGGACTCTAGATCTTTTAAAGATTTCAAAGAAAGAGAAACTTCTTGCTCATTAGACCCAAGTGAAATCCCTAGTGCACTAGTAGAAGCTAGCAAAATAGAATCATCAATAGCATCAAAAGAAAGAGGCCGTGTTTCTTTACCTTTGATCGAAGAGGATTCAAGATTTTTGCGCGCTTTTAACTTCGCTGCCTTCTCCAACGAATCTTGATCCGAATTAAACGCGTTTCTTTTGCTAGCTCTCACTGGTGACACTGCCTCACCACTCAACGCCTTAGATTTTTTGAGAAGACCAGAGTCACTCTTAGACTGCATCAAACTAGCCTTCCATTGTGCAGTACCATCAGGACTCATCCCAGTCTGAGACAGTGATACCACTGGCTTATTTGTATTTTTTTGCTGGAGTATTACACCTGCACCGACCTCCACACCCTGCTGAATATCAGCTTCCAGTGGTAGGTCTGGTTGATCGGTCATGTCATTACCCATGTGAAGATCAGTAGGTGCACCAGCGGTAGCCTTGTTCATGTGCTGTCCACTTGGCGCAACTGAGGCATTGGGCTGCTTATCCGACAATTGACCTGCTGGCGGATCTCCTGTTTTGTTAGCATCATGATCCATGTTTTTCGGTTCCTTCTCTTTAGGGGCCTTGTCCTCGTCCATGGTAGAGTCCATGTCAATGACCTGGGGCTCACCATCGGACATGTCTTTCTCCACTCTAAATTGTAGCTCATAAACATACTCCCCGATGACTACATCCACAAGATCTGGGATAAGATCAGAATTTAGCACGACTACTTTCATTCTAGCTCTACCATGCTTCTTTGTAAACTTTGTGTCAACAGCACGAGAAACACCTAAAATTGAGCCAATTGCCCAAATAATAGGGAATTCTTGTAATTCTTTTGGAAGTCCCCGGAACTGTACCCAAACCTTGTCAATCTCATATTTAAAAACATCATTTTCGGCTTCTTTCTCGAACCGAATCTTTCCTTTCACTGTTTTGGTGTCCATCGGACCCTAGTTCACCATGTGGTTGAGCACCTCAGAAGATGGGAAATTAGTAGTAAAGGCATCATTGCCTTTCTCATCAATCACCCAACTGTTTCCGGGCAGTAGTTTGTCGAGTTCCACTGCTAATTGATCTGCAGTAAGTGAACCCTCCAACACACGTACCACAGCGGACTTGTCATCAGAAGGTAACTTTGGTTTCTCAGCAAAAGGTATAAAATAGAATCCCAAACCTTCTACAGCATAACCACATGGTAAAGCAGTGGAATGTAAACTCTTTAAATTTGGGCACACTTTTTTAACATGATCACCAAAGCAAATCTCACAGCTAAGCACTGCTGTACAGACAGAAATCGTATGTCCTTTAGTGTGACAACGATAGCAATAGGGTTTACCCTTGCTTTTTTGAAATGCACCTTTCTGGGCTGACTTTGGTACATCAGTTGAACCATCTGCAATGCTGGAAACCGGTGGGGCAGTAGACTGAGTGAGAGCTGCGTTTGCTGCTGTTGCCGCCTTGGTGGTCGCCGGGGGAGGTTGCGGTGCTGCCCCTGTAGTGAAGCTAGGAGCAGCACCCTGAGCTGATGCCGACGACACCCCCTCTGCATGGAGAACCTGAGGCTTTGGGGGGACCGGCTGTCCTCCCAAGGTCCCATGCACGGCTGGCTTATTTGGAGCCGGCGCCATCGGAGCTTGATGGTATGGCCGGTTATGGTTCGGCCATCCACCACGTCCCCGACCTCCGCCGAAGCCGCCTCCAAAGTTTCTTCCTCCGTGACCCGTACCTTGATAGTCGGAGTTGAAGTTGTTGAATCCTGAAACCTCCATGCCCCCAAAGCCACGGCCTCTACCGCGTGGATGGAGTTGGTCGCGGCCGCGACCTCGTCCTCCAAAACCTGGATCAAACCCAGGTTGGAAGCCAGGGTTGTACCCTGCGCCCCTTCCGCCTCCACGCGCGCCACCGCCACCGATGTCTCCTCCGTTCCCCGAGCCCGACGCCGCCATGAACTTGCCCTTACGAACGACCTCTGCGAACAAACGTGGAGTCGTCGAAGATGCGAGTCGCGGCGGCTTGCACACTGGACCGGCGCGTCGTCTGGTTCCAGTACGTGCGAATAGGGCACAGAGACCCTTCGTGGGCCTGTAGTACTTGCCGGGCCCGATTAGCACCCTCTCACCTAGTCCAACTTGGTCCCGATCCTTCTTTGCCTCTGCACCGAACGTGACAAACGCGGCCAAAGCCGGTACTGCCTTGCCTGGTAGCGGAGGGAAACAAGGATCGTGATCCTGAGATTTCGCAATTTCAAAATCTTTTGAACTGGCCGTTTGACATGCCGAACTAGGACTTGCCGGCGATCTCGGACGTCGGTGTGACGATCTCGATCCACGGCCCGATCCCCTAGTCCTGTGGGTAGCCTTCGCCATGAAGTCTCCAAGCGTTCTCGGGGGAGACACGCGAGGAGCAGGCAAGGGACCCTTCCATGGCGCTCCGGCAAGCTTTTTTTGCACCAACGAACAGATTATAGTACTTGGAAGATGAACATCATCGGTCGTCGAGGACTTACCCGAACTCAGAACTTGCTCCTCTCTGATTAGCTGCCCGATTGTGAACCCGGTGTCCATGGCATCCTTGACGAACTCCGGTGTGGAAGGACTCTGCGTCGCCGGCATATCTGGCTCGTCGTCCTCCGAGTTTTCTCCCCCGGCCCAGAACTTGGACCTGACTGGAGACACTCCATGTACTGGAGAAGGCTGTCGGCATGCCTCTGCAGCCCATGCCACCGTCCGGGATAGTGCCCCACGGCCTTCGACGCGACGCCGCTCTTCATCATTAGCTTCGCCAACCTCCACCTGTTGAGGCGATGGGCGCAAAGCCCGCTTGATCGGCGGGGCTAGGGTGAAACGCCTCCCCCTCGGCATCCCTCATTAGTCGAAATATTCGATTTGACAGGGTAAAAAGTTTTTGAGTAGAACTAAACAGGGCCTTAGATTGAGCCTATAAACTTGGCCTGATTGCCTCCTAAAACTTGTCCTACAGTTCCAGCTGTTCCAGTTTGCAAGTTGCAGAGACCCTACACGGATGCCCTTGGTCAAATGTCTCAACATGTCGTGCAGAATCATCTGTCCGCTGCCTGCTAGCTGCTCCCCTTTCTTGCTTTTCCAATAATTTTGCTTGTTGCTCTCCGGCATCCGCCACATGATGGATGTGGCTCCGGTATTGGAAAACCATTGACAAGGAGTGATGGCAGCCGGGAAGAATATTGCGCCGGCCATGATCTCATTTACATTGCCTACAAGCTATTGGAACTTCGGATTTAAATAAAACATATATACGGTAAATCTTCCAAATTATATTCTATCTGATCCAAATAAGCCTCTTAGGGTAGTCCTAATAACTATAGAACATGAGATAGTTTTTATACTTGACGAGTATTATAGACGCTACACATGGAAGCTTTATTCATAATGGATATGGTTTCTAAAATATTATCTAGTCACCTACGACTCTTCTCTCCTATCATGAACCTATCACTGCTTTTTTGTCCTGTTCCTGTGTAGACATAATCTTATATAAAAAAATCATTTTCTTATCTATCCTTAATTTCATTGCGACGTCTACATTTTTTTTGACAAAATGTGACGTCAACATTATGTTTACTTGACATCCTTATTAATACTATGAAAATTAACCATTGAGACTGTCCTTAGGACAACCAGACACTCCAATATCACGCTTTTGCAAGTAGTAAATCTATGAGAACCTACGTATGTTTTTAAAAGCTATACATATTATGAAAAGTATAGGATTCATGATAAATACAATAGCTACAGCCACATATTATCAATATACATGTGTAACCTTTTATTCACCAATGACCAAAGCTAAAATTTTTTTTGACTTAGAACAAAACTAGATGTACTTTGTATTTGGGATGGACACGCTAGGCGTTTTCATAAATACTTCTAGAAGCTTTCGCAGAAGTATTATACTTTGTTTCCAAGGAAATATTCTACACAAGTTTTTCTTTCTTTTGTGATGACATATCCAGCTTTTACGTTGATCAATTAGAAATTTGTCCTGGTATTATTATGGTACATACTAAATCCGTCACAAATTATAAGACGTTTTGACTTTTCTAGATACATTGTTTTTACTATATATCTAGACATAGCGTATATCTATATACATAACAAATACAACATATCTAGAAAAGTCAAAACATCGTATCATTTGAAAAGGAGGAAGTATTGATTATTGAACATGTACAAGTTGCAGCGGGCACGGTACGTGCGCATGAACTCTTTTCTTACACTTCATTCTGAAGATTCCCCGGTGGGAGAAACTTTGCCCATGTGACATGTGTAGCTCAAGGTCTTCCAAATAGAAAAACTTACGGTCGGGGTGTTCATGTGACAACAGCAATAGATCATGCATGGACAAACAAATAAAGGCTGTGTTTAGATCCAAATTTTGGAGTGCCAGAATTTACTGTAGCGACATTGTAGTATTTCGTTTGTATTTGGTAATAATTGTCCAACCATTGACTAATTAGGCTCAAAACATTCGTCTCGCAAAGTATAATCAAACTGTACAATTAGTTTTTTTATTTTATCTATATTTAATACTTTATGCATGTATCACAAGTTTAATTTAACGGTGATTCTTTTTTTTTTTTTTTGCATAGCGCACTTTTCAAGTGGGCACACACGGCTCTCAAGAGATGCTGTCCCTTGGTAGGGCATTGACCATCGGAGCAAGAGATCATGGGAGCAACAGGCGTAATTAATCGGTCACTCGAGGGCTCTTGACTCAAAGCAGCATCTATCATGATTGACTTTAAGAAAACCCAGTGTCAATTGCGCCTGGGGCCTAACTCGATAGTGAATTCGTGATCTTTTTTTAGGCTGCGCCCGCCTCCCTACTGTGTTGAGTTCTCCCGAAAAGGGTGAAAAGTGTACTGTAGTCCGTTTTGGTTTTATTTGGTAAATAGTGTTCAACCGTTGACTAATTAGGTTTAAAATGTTTGTCTCGCAAAGTACAACCAAGCTCTACAATTAGTTTTTGATTTCATCTACATTTAGTACTCTATACATGTATCACAAGTATAATGTGACGGAGAATTTTTTTTTTACATAAACATTTTCGGAGGAACTAAACACAGCCCGTGTCTTTGGGCAAAGAAAAAAAATTCCCATCAAGGTGCCGCCAGTCTAATCGGAACCTCTGCTTTGCAGCGCTGTGGAGAAACTGAGGGTCCGTTTGGTTTTAACGTGTTAAAGTTTAACTTTCATGATATCAATGTTTTCTCAAATACATGAAGTACTAAATATAGACTAATTGTATACATGTCAGCATAGCAACAACAACAACAACAACAACAACATAGCCTTTTGTCCCAAGCAAGTTGGGGTAGGCTAGAGATGAAACCCAAAAGAGACGAGAAACAGGGAGACACATAAAGAGACATAAATGACACAAGACAAAAAGATGTCACGGTTCAGGCACGTTGATTGCCAATCTCCAAGCGGTAATTTACGAGATGAATCTATTAAGCCTAATTAGTCCAAGATTAATTTTTTTTGTCAAATAAGACGAAAGTGCTACAGTGTTTGTTAAATTTTAACTCCTCGAACCAAACACCCCTGGGATGTAAACATGTCAGCTTTTGGTGTCAGTTTTTACCAGAATTCAGATTTTAGAAATTAGAGACAAACACTAGTTTTTAAGAAGCCGAAACTGATCTGAACAGAGCCGTACTACCAATGCACTATCAAGGAAAAGTCGTGCCTCGGTGCCGTGCCAACAGAAAAGTCGTACGCCCGGGTTGCTCACGTAATGATCACGATACAATGAATTAGGAGGAACGAAGCTTAGCTTGACTATATAACAAGAAAAAAATTACGTACTAATATATTTGCCGTATGCATGGGCACACAAATTCTTTTAGGGACCGCAGATTGCACGGGCAGGAATGAATAAGCTTTACGTTGCGTCTTGCCTCCACTCTGAACAAAATCCGGTGAGCTCGATCCCAGCACCTGACACACTAAGAACCCACAAGCCAAACACATGGGCACAATAAATATAAGACAATATTATCCAATACATCTCTAAAGGTGGCATACCACCTTGAAATAGAAAACTCCAAGCACCGCAAAAACCACACAAACGAAGCCAGTATTTACCAATAGACTTACCAATAGACTTAAAGGAGTATGTTTCCATGCTTCTTACTACTAAGCCAGTATTTACCAATAGACTTAAAGGAGTCACCTGAGTGAATATGAAAAATCTCAGATAATGGTCATCACAGAAGAACCCCCCCCCCCCCCCCCCCCCCCGTCGCTCTCCGTACGGGGCGACACGGGGGCGACTCCCCCCCACCACCGCCTCCCCACCCGCCGCCGCCGCTCCCCGGCTTGCGGCGGCGGCGGCGGCCAGCTATGGCGCCCAAAAAGGCCACCCGTAGCACTTTCCCCCTCCTCTCTACCCCTTCCCTCCCCTCCCCCTCTTCCTTCAACCTCGGCCTTGGTGCATGAATGGCCGGCGGCGTGCTAAGCCTCAGATCTGCGTCCTTCGGGCTGGATCCGGCGCCCTCCTCCGCGGATCCGGCGGGCGGGCCTGCTCGACGGCCGCCTGAGGCGCTGGTGCGACGACGGTGGCAGGCGGTCTCACTCTGTCCATGGCGGCTCAGATCCGCCTCCTTTGGGCTCGGGTTGGGGCACTGGTGAGAGCGGTGGCCCTCCTGGCGCCGTCGCGGACCGTCCCCGTGGGGCATTGGCCGGGGCCCGTGCGGTCCCATGCGGCCCTAGCGGCGTGACCTGGCCACGCAGGTCTGGGGCGCGTGTTGGAGGATCCTCCATGGCGGCTCGGTGCCAAAGGGACCTCGCAGCAGCTGGGGCGCTCTCCTCGACGACGCAGCCCTGTGCAGGTCACGAGGTGAAGGTCGCGGCTCCAGGAGCACGCAGACTCTCCTCAGTGGCTCCAGGAGCACACAGACTCTCCTCAGTCCCATGCATTGTTGTTTTTTAGCACGCACACTTAGGTCTTGGTGTTGAGGGCGGTCGCTCTTTCTTCTGTATCTTTTGTTGCTTTGTTTATTCCATATTACTCACTACTATCTTAGTGGTTTGTAATCTGCGCTATGAGGGTTCTCTCATAGCTGACTTGTAATTCACTCTGCTTAATGAAAAACGGGCTATATTCCCCGATCTCAAAAAAAAAAATCTCAGATAAAACACACCAAAGCTGTTTAGCTTGAGCCCATCATCATCTTCATCGTGCCATGTGGATGTGGGCGAGGCGCACGACGCAAGCACGATTCGCACACTTGCTCCACTCTTAAGACGACGAATAATGTTACAACCACCATATTCTATTCCAATTCGCGCGCACGATGATCCCCGTTCGCTCAAGTGCTGCCGTTCGATCCATTTCAGTTCGTTCCAGGCTCCACTCCAGCCCCAGAAAAGTCAGCATGCATCCCTGTATGTACGATGGACAGGGAGGGAGACAGATTTTGGTTGGACGCGAGCTCCTGTTTGAGCTCCACTCCAGGGCCCGTGCACGAGAGCGACCTGTGGAACGCCGGGTGGCAGAGGTCAGGAAACAGGCACGGCGCGGCGCGGCGACGAACGCAAGCTGCCTGCCTGCCGGTCGCGAAACGACGAGGCGCTCGGCCGCCCTGAGTGACAGGCAACCGCGAGATGGGATGGGATCTGCTAGGCCTTCCCTCAATTCTCCCCAAATTTTACTATAAAAAAGAAGATTCCCTGTCACATCAAAATGTTGGCAAATGCATAGAGTACTAAATGTTGATGAAATCAAAAACTAATTGTACAGTTTTGTTGTACTTTACGAGATGAACATTTTAATCCTAGTTAGTCAAAATTTGAATAATTTTTATCAAATACAAACGAAATGCTACATAAATTCTGATACAGTGTTTTTCTCCCCAATTCACCGAGCTGAACGAGTGCTAGGTTCGGATCCCGTCAGATCACCACGTCGGTCGCCGGTCCGTCCAGGAAATCCCATCGGAATATGCTGTACTACGAGGGCGTACGCACGCACGTCGCGTCGGTCCATGCCGCCGCGGGACGGGGGCCGTCGCGACGCACGGTCCGGCCGGTCTCCAGCGCGCGCAGACGCAGCGCTTCGGGCGGGGAGACGGGGTGGAGGGAGCGAGGCGGCGAGCCGCCGGAGCTGGGACGTCCGGTGACGCGCCCTTTTTCTTTTTCCTTTTTCTCCCTGCCGGTTCGTGCATCGCGTGCGCGACGCGGTGTTCAGAGCCTCCAAGTTTCCTACTACTGCAGCCATTGTTGCTTGCCCCATTGTTTTTGGTTTGCTGGATGGTGGAATGTGGGTGTCAATATAGACCTTGTTCGTCTTGGCTGAAAATAAGCGGTTGAAAGTTCAAACGAACAGTACTTAGCCTAGCAGTACCGCTTTTTTACTCCCTCTATTTTGAACAGTCCTTTTTTTTTTTCCTTTTTTGGCTGGTGAAGGAGGCCCTGTCTTTTGTATTCTGGAATATAGTACTCCACAGGTAGGTTTTGCATGACCTCCAAATGGGTCTTCACGCAGCTTTGCTCTGCAAGCCTAGGGGTGTTCCATGCAGCAACTTCACGAAGAAATTTTAGTGAAACACTCATTGGTTACCAGCAGTTTTGCAAAAAAAAAAGATAAAAGATAAAAAAAACGTGCTGCCATGTACACTAGGACGTAGGATAGCCAGTGGGACGTATCTTTCCTACCTGTACTAGATACGTTACCGTACGTAGGAGTATTGGCAGCGGTAAAGGCAGGACACTCATCATCTTGGCGCGTCTTTTCCTAGAGCTAGTACAAAACGGCCACTAAATTCACGTCGCTTTTGCAGTCACCACCGCTCCCAACAGCATGAGCAGCCAGAGAGAAAGCTCCCCGAGACGGAAAAGTTTCGCCACACAGCACAGCACACACCCCAACCGATTGCCGCCGCTGCTAATCACGCTCGCCCGCACCCCGATTAAAAACTGGAAGCGCACGAACCGAACGGCCGTTTGGCCGGACCTCCACAGCGTCCATCCAAAACACCAACACACAAGGCGACATAAAAACTCACGGAAACCTCAACTCCAAAGCTCCATTACAAAATGGCTTGGAAATTGGAATTCTACGCTCCTAGCTTAGAAATACCAGAAGACGACACCCGGGCCCAAACGGCTCTCTACTGCTCTTCCTTCCCTAGTAGAATACGTACATCTGACAAGACGACACCCGGGCCCAAACGGCAGCGAGAAGCCTCATTCAATTCATCAGCTGCTGCGGTGGAAAAGTGAGAAAAAAACAGCAAAAACGCCTTCCATCCACCAGCGTGCCTTTCGCTGCGACCGGTCTACGGTGGGCCTGGTGTAGGGGACTAGTGCTGGTACGTCATGTCAGCCGTTGGGAGGAACGGCGTTTCCTCACTGCTGCTGTTGCTGGGCCTCGCCAACGGCTGCAACGCCGGCGAGGAGCCACCGGTCCATGGGCACGCACTGCGCCTTGTGCGCGCGCTTCCAGTCCAGCGCCTGGCACGCGCGGGAGCAGTAGTTGGCCGCGCCGCACACGGAGCACCGCCGGAACTCGTGCCGCCGCGTCTCGCGCCGCCCGCACCGCACGTGGGAGCACAGCCTGAGCTCCGCGCCGTCGCCGTCCACGCCGCTGCTGTCGCCGCCGGGCTTCTTCCCGCCGGCCTGGGCGCCGCAGCGGGAGGCCCACCAGTCCACCATGAACTGGTTCGCCGCGTGGGGCTCCGCCTCGGGGAGGCTCCACCCGAAGTCCGACAGCAGCGGGCACCCGCCACCGCCGACGCCGACGCCGGCAGCGGCGGCGAAGGGCAGCGCGGCGACGGCGTGGCGCGAGGCCGCCGCCGAGGAGAGCGCGAGGGTGAGCTCGCGTGCGTTCGCGGCGACCAGGAGGCGGCGGCCCTCGGCGGGGTCCCGACGCACGCCGTAGCCGTCCTGGAGGCAGTGCCCGAGCTCGCGGAGCGCGTCGACGTGGCCCAGCGCGGCCGCGCGCGCGCACAGCGCCGCCCCCGCGCGCAGGTCGCGGTCCGACTTGGCGCCGCCGCTGCCGTTGAACTGGATCACCGCCAGCGAGTAGAGCGCCGCGGCGTGCCCGCCGACGGCCGCCCTCGCCAGCAGCGCCGCGCCGCCGCTCCGGCTGCCCAGGCAGTAGAACCGAATCTGCAGGAGAAGACAGAAGCATGCATGCGCTCCGGGTCAGCCACTCATCCATCATGCCGTGCGGCGCTTGAGGCGAGAAGAACGGAAACGATCCGATCGACTCTACTTTCAACTCATTAGGGTTGTGGACGCGTGGCGTACCATGCCGAGAATGTAGCAGGCCTCGAGGTTGCCGGCGTCGGCGCAGCGCTTGAGGAACCTCTGCGCCGGCTCGGACCACGCCGCCGCCTTGACGGCCAGCGACGCCGGCGACGCCTTGGCGAACACCATGTCATGGCCGCCGAGCTCGTTGAGCCTCTTGCACCTGCAACACGCCAAAGAAGTCAGCGCCCGATCCTTGGCCTCCGCCTTATCCTATCTATCACCCGTTCCCAATGTTTCCGTAAGCTGCAGAACTGCCCCTACTCCCCCACGCATTCCATCGCGCGAGGGAGAGGTTTGCGTTCGCCGTCCGATGGAACACGAGGAACTGATGAGCGAACGGACGTACGTGAGATGGACGGAGAGCAGGTCGGACGGCGCCGAGGAGGAGGCGGCGAGCTTGGTCAGGATGGAGAGGACAAGGTCATCGGGGAGCGCGTCCAGGTAGTCGGGCCCGCCGGCAAGCCGCTTCCTGCGACCGCCGCAGTCGCACTCTCCGGCGACGGCCGACGCCGACCTCTTCCTCTTCTGCCCCACCAAGGCAACCACCTCGCCGCCGTTGGAATACCGGGACCCGCTCCTCGTCCTCATCTCGCAGGAGTCGTCGCCGCCGGAGAGAAGGGGGCGGTGGGAGAAAGGTGAAACTGCCGCGCGGGGCGGGGGGGCGAGTGTGCTAAAGGGCGAGCAAGCCTGAGGCCTTTTATATAGAAGTAGAAGGTCGGGCAGGACTCAGGAGGAGCCATGGAGGAGCGTCTCAGCCGTACGGTGGGCCGTGCGGGCCCGGGCTGTCATAGGGGTGGTCTTTAGAGGTTGCTTTTAATGCCCTGCCAGTGCCAGTAATATTCGCAGGGGCAGAGCTGACCGCAGTATGCGCGCCCACGCACCTCATCAATGCTTCCAATGGCCTATGGGGAGGCTTTTCCTCCTTTTTACCGTGCGAAAAACAAGGCCTGCGAAAAACAAGGACATTGCAATGGGGGAGTTTCCCCCTTCTTTTCATCCTTGCGTTTGTTTAGTTTGCAAAAAAAAATTGGATTCGGCTACTGTACTTTTTTATTTTATTTAATAATTACTGTTTAATTATGGACTAATTAGGTTTAAAAAGATTCGTCTCGTGATTTCATAGTGAACTGTACAATTAGTTTTTTTGTTTCATCTACATTTAATGTTCCATGCATGTGCCGCAAGATTCGACGTGATGTTTTGAGATGAAAATTTTTGGGAACTAAACACCTAATCCACTGAACGTTTTGGGTAGTGCTCACACCGTCTCATCCAAAACGCAATATTAAGATTTATTTTAATAATAAACTTTATTTAGAATTATTTAATTCTTGACAAATAAGGAGGATTAACAGAGTTTGTTTTTATTTATTTATTTATTTTGCTATAGTACTGAATGATTAACGTCCGGGGAGAGTACAGTCAGAATGAGATATGAATGATACCCGTACTGAGTAACCTCGACAGAGTACTATACTACTCGGTAGGAGATGCAGATAGGCCGCGTTCACTTCCCCTCCTAACCCAAAATATTTCCTCTTACACACATTACATCAAATCTTTTGACGTATGCATGGAACATTAAACGTAGGTAAAAAAGATAACTAATTGCATAGTTTATCTGTAAATATCGGGACGAATCTTTTGAGCCTAGTTAGTCCATAATTGGATAAATTTTGCCAAATAACAACGAAAGAAGCTACAGTAACTTTTCAGCTACTTTTCACGAAGTGAACACACCCATAAACGACGGACTACTGTTGCTTGCTTTTATATTATTTTCCACGTACGTAGGGGTGTTTAGATGAAAAAAATAGAATTAGGCTACCGTAGCACTTCGTTTGCATTTGATAATTAGTGTTCAATCATAGACTAATTAGGCTCAAAAGATTCGTCTCGTGATTTATAACCAGACTGTGCAATTAGTTATTTTTTTTTTCTATATTTAATACTACATGCATGTGTCTAAAGATTCGATGTGACGAAGAGAGAGTGTAAAAATTTGGAATTTGGAATGCATCTAAACCAGGCCATACTATGACTTTAAAGCTTACAAAATTAGTCCAGGCCTGGTTTAGATTGCTCCCAAATTCCAAGTTTTTACACTCTTTCTCCATCACATCGAATCTAGGGGACGCATGCATGGAACAGTAAATATAGATAAAAAAATAACTAATTGCATAGTTTGATCGTAAATCACGAGACGAATCTTTTGAGCCTAATTAGTCCACGATTAGACAATAATTACCAAATACAAACGAAAATATTACGGTACCAAAATTTCCTAACTTTAAACGTCTAAACAAGGCCCCACCACTCTCATTTCAGTTTCTCATTGTAACGGTGGCTTTTACTGTAAGTAGAAGCTGGAACAAACAGACAGTTTGTATAAATACCTTTTAATATCTTAATTAACGCTGGCAGATTGTAACAATCCCACTATCGACCTCTAGCCCGTAGGAGATTGTAAAAAATGCATATGACAAATCTGCCAATCTGAAATGGCTGGAAATTTGTTGGTCTGTTCATGGAGATGATATTTTAATATGAACACAAACTATTAAGGTTATATGCATCGTGTTTGGTTCTAAAACAAGTTCGTCTTGCCTGGCTAAGCACAAGGCGGCTTGAGGCTTGCGAGGCCCAACGAGCCAATTGAGCTTGCTCGTGATACTGTGATAGCAAGGAAATTTGGTGAAGAATCTCGTCTGCAGACCCTGGGAGGGCGAGACTACTAGCAAACTTATCAAACATACTGCCTAGATTTAAATTCTAACTGAACTAGACGAGGCAAGTTTCGTTAGAAGAACTAAAACAGCCCAATATAAGTGCCTTCATCAGTAACGCCACGTACAACAGATACAACCTTGAAATACAACACCACCGAAAGATTCAAATCCATCCTTCTGTCGTAAATAAAGCAAAAAAAAAAGGAGGCTAGGTTTTCAAATTGAACGCACGCAGGAGTACTTGTAAACCGAAGCTGGAAAAAACGACCGTTCGAGATGGGAAAGCTACACCGTGCAATGCCAATGCATCAGTGGAAAGGCTTTTCGGCGTGCAACTGTAGTACGTGCGGGAAATGTTCCCCGCAGACGCAAAAACTGCTCGGATCGGGCAGCACTGCGCCCTACTGCCACATTTCCCGGATAGGGAACCGCAGCGGCCTTGGCCTGTTTGGCCAGCCAGAGCCAGTTCCCGTCTGCCGCGGCACGTGAGGAGCGACGCCGAGTCGTTGGTGGTGCCCGGCGAGCAGCCACATGCATCGGCGCGTGGAGACAGGACAAGGGGAGGACTTCCTTTTCGTCGCATCGGTGAGGCAGGTGGGCGTTGGCTGGCGGGAGCCCCGCGCCCCGCCCCGGCCGGCCGGCCGGCCTGACCTGACCCCGGACCCGGAGTGAGCTGCGTTTGAAGCGGCGGGCGGTGGTGCAGGTCGTCAGCTGGTGCCTGTGGTTGGGTTTGGGTGGTTGGGTCTGCAGGCGTCGCCTCGTCTCGGTCTCGGGTCGGGTGGGTCGACCAGAACCGGGATCCTCCTTGGCTGCCGGGCTGGGCGGCGCGGCGGCCTGCGTGTGGCGCGACGCTGCCGATGCGGTGCGCTGCGCTCCATGTGTCGCGCCTCGGGTCCCTCCCCGCCTCGCGCCCTGCCGCTGCCGCCCTCTGACCCTGACCCCGCCCTTCTTTATTGCCATGTCCGTCCGTCCCCTCCCCCTAGTATCTTTATTGTTTTCTCCCGTATTCACTCGCTCTCGGTCTCGGGTAGGCGGCTGGCAATCCATCCCGCGGCCGCGCTACGGCCAAGCAGAGCATCACGGAAGTGGGGTGGCGCCACGGCCTCCACGAGAGCAAGGATTGATTCCCCATGCCATGCGCCGCACAGCACCGTGAGCAGCGGGCGACACCCACGGAAGTAGGAGGAGTCGTCGCGGAGGAGTGGCTCCCTGCGTCTGCCCCGTTTTCTTTTCCTGTCACACTTGGCGCGTTGCATGTGCTGTCAATGTGACTTGCCTTGTCTACATGCCATCCATCCATGTGGTACATGGAAACCTGCAAATTTCTTGAAGAAGAAAGGCGAGTACCGATCTCGTCGATCTCCTCAGGAATGCGGAAAAGGCTGTGGTCCTCGTGTTACATGAGATCGTGGCTGTTGGGTCCTCCGATACACTGTTACATGATAGTATAATATCGACCAGCGTGGGATCAGGCCTTAGGAGTCTTATATTACCAACAATCAGAGGGAACATAAATAACCAAGATAACATGGACGAATTATCACATCCGTGGATGTCAACACGCTTACCCCCCCCCCCCCCCCCCCTTTTTTTTTTTGCCTAGGACGATGTTAGCTCGGTGTCACCAGGGACCTTTTTCAGCGCAAGAATATGCTTTTTATCTTATTACAGCTGTGTTCTTTGCTCTCAAAATAGTTTGGAAACTCTTCTTCGTCTTTTCTTTGGTTGTCCTTTTGCTATGGCATGTTGGAATACTCTCCAATTGATTGTGACAGATACAGATGATATGCTCAGCAATGTGGTCAGTTTCAGAACACAGCTCGGCTTGCCATTTTTCAAGGAGATTATAATCACTATGTGCCGGTCAATTTGGGCGGTTAGAAATGATGTGATCTTCATAGGTATACCTGCATCAGTTCAGAGCTGTCGTTCAACCTTCAAATCTGAATCTGCATTGGCTATTCTAAGGGCAAAGAGCAAAATCCACCCTGCAATTGATTCATGGCTAGAAGATTATGTCTAGTTTTTTCTTATCTTCTTTGTGACCTTTTTTGTTCCGTGATTTTGTATTTAGAACCCTCTATTCTGTTTCAATAAATCACGGCAGGGGCTTTCACCCCTCCTGTTTTGAGTAAAAAAAAATGTAGCTACTGGTGTGGAGGTCGACAACTGTGAAATAAGATGTGGAGTTTGATATTAAAAAAGAACAATGTACTATTGCTAGTTGAGGATTTCTTTATAGCGCAACCACCTTACAGCTTCTGCGATGCCTGTTTTTATCCCGGTTCCATACATTAAATGCGAGTATAGGACCTGGTTCTATACCGTCGGAAGTCAGACCAAGCGAAGGAAGGGGATCGATAGATGGTAATGAATGTGTGTGTGGGGGGAGGTGATAAGGACACGCCTACAATGTCCGAATAAATTTCCTGATCTTTACGGTGTAAAACAATCAGAGTATGTTTTTTTCTAGAAAATTTGTATGACTAGATAATAACTGTAGCTGTGCTGGTGAACTTCCTGGTAACAGTAGCCCAGCAGCAGCAGATCGCTTAATTCTTCCTCAAACAATATAACCGAGCCAATAAATAAATGATAATAATTACGGCCAGGATTCCGATTAATACACAGCAGCACTCAGCAGTAGCAATCACAATGAGCCTGTTTAGTTCACAAAAAGTGAACCCAAAAAGTGTTACAGTACCTGTCACATCAAATCTTGCGGCACATGCATGAAGTACTAAATGTAGATGAAAGAAAAAACTAATTACGCAGTTTAGTTGTAAATCACGAGACAAATCTTTTGAGCCTAATTAGTCCATGATTGGACACAAATTGCCAAATAAAACGAAAAGTGCTACAGTAACCGAACCCAAACTTTTTCACCAACTAAACAACCCCAATGACCAAAAGCTAGGATGATCCAACAGTAGTGGTAGATGGTGCCAAAAATACTCACGACAAATATGGATCAAACAATATAATTCGGACAAGTAAACTCAATCTGTTTGATAACCAAAGACAAGCGGTAGCAATAATAGAATATCCGGCTTACAAACTTGAGATAGATGCAACACGAGCAGCAGCGACGTTCTTCCACCCGTGCTTCCGAAAAACACGATCAGAAGATGGGGAACTCCGAGAATTCCAAGAGACGTACCCAAGCTGTAACATCTCGATCACGCACTCCACGCAAATCCGTGAGGATCCGGATTAACACCCGCTAGGGTTTCACGAGCGGCGGCTCGATGAGGAATAACTCCTAAATAAAATCAAATCTCCCCTGTTACAAGGCCAGCCATAGGCCATATATGTGCACGCAGACACCGGAATCTGTACGCAACCATGACACACAACTAGAGTCCACCAACGTGACTCAGCCCAACCCATTAACATAAAGCTAACTAAAACTATTACGACAAGTGTCTATATATATAATAAAATATTGTAGTAAGAACACTAATCCACGTGAGGACTTCTGACCTTCACGTATACCTTCACTTGTTCACCAGAAGCATGAAACAAATAGGCGAGCACTTGTCCAAGTTCTCTTTGATAAAAATAATATTTCAAGTGACGTCAACTTTCATAGATCCAATATAAATATATTTTCTTGGCTTTTTATCATCTTCGTTCTTGAATGTTGCACCCTTAAAAATAATCATAGATGAAAGTCCTCTAGCAGCAAATATTTCCTTTATTTTCTTTATATATTTTTCATCAGAAGAAAATACACCAAATTGAAAACCAGTTGCCATATTTGTAATTGACCAATTATTTTCTGCAGATATATTTTGAGAAGCCATGGGCTCATCATCCTCTCTTTCTTTAAACAAAGCCGTCCTCGACTTTGGTATAACCTCAACTGACTTCTCCATCTTTGCAACTGTCATAGATTTACCTTTCATCATGTCTTCATGTCGCACAAAATTGAATAGAGAGTCAAACTGTATATGAGATTTACTAACAATAGTATCTGCATTTTTCAACTCCTTGTAATCACTATATGAAGCTTTACCCAAATAATCAATCGTCATAGTAGATTCTTCTCCCTCACTAGAGACTTTACAATTACTAGCTGCAATTTTAAAATCCATGCACAAATCCTCAGCTGTAATAATTTTAGCAACATCATTCTCCCCAAGTGACCTCTATAGTTTCTCTGTAGTTTTAGATGGAACATCAACTATACTGGCAGCAATTTTTAGAGCAGGAACATCCACATCATTCTTCCCCTCTTGAAGCAAAGCCGTCCTCGGTTTTGGGGTAATTTCATCAACCTTTTTCTTCACCTTCACAGTGGCAAACACCTCAGCCATGATGGCACTATCAGGCATTGGTTTGAGCACATGATTAACTCTCTTGTGCACAAATGAATAATTATTAGAACGACCACCATGAGTAGCATCAAGATCGAACTGCCATGGTCGGCCCAACAACAAATGACATGCACTCAATGGTGCAACATCACAGTCCACAATGTCAATATAAGCTCCAATTGAAAATTTAACTCTAGCCTTATGAGTAATTTTCAGTGTACCACTTTGGTTCATCCATTGGATATAACGCGGTGTTGGAAGTCTCCGCGTAGACAAAGATAATGCATTCACCAAATCAGAACCAATAACATTAGCACAACTTCCACCATCAATAATAAATTTGCATACCTCGTCTTGAATTTTGCACTCCGCCTGAAATATATTGAATCGTTGTCCCTTCACAATAGCAACAGTACCATCACTGTGTATTTCCTTTGCCATCATAGATAACCCATCTGATGCATCATCAACAATATCAATCAATGGCCCTATAGATTTTCCTTTCGTCTCTTTTTCTGCTACAGCAACCTCCTTGCTGTTTCCTGGAGGATGAGAAGGAATTTTAGCAAGAGAACTAGCATATTTCCTCTCTGGTGGCTTGGCACAAGAAAATACAGAAGAACTAATAGCCTCAAGCTTTTTAACAAGCATCACGGACTTCTGATTATCAACATATTGAATGTCCTTTGCTGCCTCACACTTTTTCTTGGGACCAAGAGCACTGCGAGCACAAGCAGACAAATTTTCACCATAATTACTTTGATTGGAATCTTGCTTTAACTTAGAGGAAGAAACAAATTCAGCATGCATAGACTTGCCATAACTAACACCAGAACCCAACTTCTTATGAGAATTAATATCAACAACTTGTCGGTTAGAAGCAGGGAGGTACTTATTTCCAGCAATAGAATCAACCCATGACGAGCGCACATTTTCCTGAGTGCCTCGAGGATTTTGTGTATCGACAATAGCTACCTTCTTTTTTTTTGACTCAGGAGGAGGAGCAAGTCGGCGTCGTAGCACAGCCTTCATATCAGTTCATGTTGAAAGCCCTAGTTTGGTTTTGGTAATTAATGACACCAAGTTGCTAATGCCATGAGTTAAGTGTTTTGAGTTAGGCACAAGCAACACATGTGATGAAGGTGTATGTGGCAAAGAGTGGTGGCCACAAGATCACAAAGAGATGGTGCATGGACATGAAATGATGATCATGGTGGAGATGCACATGATGATCAAGTGAAAGAGAAGGATCTAAGAGCACAAGGCAAAGGTATAACTATAGGGTTTTCCTTTTGCCGGTCTAAGATGAGTAGAGAAGTGATTGACCGGGTTTAGGATACATAGCCGACTATCAAGAGGGGCAATCATGGTTAGCTCGGAAATCAAGTGCCACTAGATCAATGTCTTGAGCATATGCATTAGGATCTAGTAAAGAGCTAACATAACGCCTTGAAAAATGATTGTGAAATGCTAACACACATGCACATGGTGGTGTATACTTGGTGGTGTTAGCACATTTGCGAAGGCGGTGGAGTTTAAGCGGTAGAGAGGGGTTTGGGTTCCTCTCTCCCTCCCGCCGAGCTTGCGAGGCGGGATTCGGCGCTTTTTGGAGAAGTGAAACGCCTATTTTCTACTGTGCCGAAAGTCGGAAAAGAAACGGAGGCGAACGGAGGTCACCGAGATGACAGGACGCTGGACCGGACGCGGTCTCTGTATGACCGGACGCGTCCGGTCAGTGTTCAGCGTCTGTGCGGTTTTTAGTTTGATGATCGGACGCGTAGCGCGTCCGGTCATCTAGGGAGCTTACTGGACTCTAACCGGATGCTGGCTCTGTCGCGTCCGGTCAGTTCAACAGTGCGTCCGGTTATTGTTTCGTTGAGCGCTACTCAGGCCTGACCAGCGCGTCCGGTCAGTTGCGGGACCAGCGCGTTCGGTCACAACCAACGCGTCCGGTCAGTGCTTTGGAATTTAGCCGTTGCGTGACCGATGCATCCGGTCAGTTTGACCAGCGCGTCCGGTCAGTGTTTCAAAAACTAGCCGTTGCGCGACCGGCGCGTCCGGTCAGTGTGACCAGCGTGTCCGGTCAGTGTGACCAGCGCGTTCGGTCAGTACGAACAGCGCGTCCGGTTAGCGTGATTTCGGCTGTTTGAGTTCCTAACGGCTAGCTGCGTACCCCTTCGTTATAAATAGACGTTGGCCGGGGTTTGAGGGTAACTCTTGCACATTTTGAGACCTAGAGACATACTTTGAGCTAGAGAACAACCCCTCTACTCATCTCTTTGCATAGTTGCACATCTTCAGTGAGATTGAGTGAGATTCAAGTGCATTGCTTGAGAGTTGCATTCTAGAGGCACTTGATCTTCGAGTTACTGCGGATTTCTCGTTACTCTTCCGTGTTTCCTGACACGGTAGATGGCTTGGAGCAGCGGAGGTGATTGAGCTCACAATTGGAGATTGTTGGAGCCTTCACCAAGTGTTGTAAGGGGTTCTTGATCCTTCCCCGCGGGAGTTCGCAAATTGGATACTCTAGTGAAGCTCGTGGCATCTTGTGTGCGGTTGTGCGGCGCCCGCCGAGGGCTCGACTCTTGATAGTCGATTAGCTCGCGAACCGACAAGTGGGTGTATCGCCACAACGGGGAGTAGCTTGCTGGGAAGCAAGTGAACCTCGGGATAAATTCTTGTGCCATTCTCTTCCCGAGGATTTCTCTTGTGTTATTGATTGATTGATACTTCTCATCTCTACACGGCGGTATAATCTCTCAAAGCTCTTCTCTTGTATTACTTCTTGTTTCTAGCTTGTAGTTGTTGTTGTGTTTAGTGGATAGCCTTGTACTAGACTTGTGTAGGTGGCTTGCTTAATTAGTTAGAGCTAGTGCTTTTGCTTTGCCACCTTTCGTACTAACTTGTGGTTAAGTAATTCTTGTAGAAGTTTTTAATTAGGCTATTCACCCCCCTCTAGCCTACTTGGACCTTACAAGTGGTATCGGAGCCGAGGCACCATTTATTTGAGGCTTAACAACCTACGGTGAAAAAGAAATGGCTCAATTAAGTTTGCACATCAACAATACCAAGAAGGCACCTCACTTTGATGGCACAAATTATGCATATTGGAAGGTTAAGATGACCGCACACCTCAAGTCAATCAATAGAGAAGTGTGAAAGGTCACCGAAACAAAATTTGAGGTTGCTAATCCGGAAGCACCTACACTGGTGGAAGAGAAGAAGCTCCAATGCAATGACATTGCCATTAGTGCTCTTCATGAGGCATTAGATGACAAGACATTTAAGCAAGTAAAGAACATAGAGATTGCTCATGATGCTTGGGCCAAGCTAGAAGAAACATTTGAGGGCACCGAGGGCACAAAGACCGCTAATGCATATATCTTGCAAGAAAAATTTTCAAGCTTCAAGATGCAAGATGATGAGAGTGTACCGGAGATGTTTCATAGGTTGCAAGTCATTGTCAATGAGCTTAAGGCACTTGGTGAGGAGGTCAAGGACAATCAATTCTCTATGAAGTTCTTGAGAAGTCTACCTAAGAGATTTGATACATTGATCACCGTGCTAGTGAGGACTACATTGAAGGATTCAACTCCTCAACAAATATTTTAAGAAGTGATGACCGATGATTCATATAGAGAAGATGATGAGAAGGATGAGTTGGTCAAGAAGAAGAAGAAAGAAAATGAGAATAAAGATGATGAAAAGAAGAAGAGTGTGGCATTCAAAGCCACCACATCCAAGGGCAAATCTAAGATTGAATCATCAAGTGATGAAGACTCAAGCTCTTATGATAGTGATGACATTGATGAGAAGATGGCTCTTTTTGTCAAGCAATTTGGCAAATTCATGAAGAAGAAGAAAGGCTTTCGTGCAAGAAGGAGGAAGAACTCATCCAAGAAGAATGAGCATACCATGAGATGCTTTAGATACCATAGCAAGGACCATCTCATTGCAAAATGTCCTTATGATAGTGATGATGAAGATGCTATCAAGAAGGAGAGAAAGAAGCAAAAGAAGAAGCAAGAGAAGAAGGAGAGCTCTTATAAGAAGAAGAATGATTCTCATGTTGCTACATGGGATAGTGATGATTCCTCAAGTGATGATGAGGATGATAACAAGAGTAAGAAGAAGGGACTTGCTAGCATTGCCATCCAAGAGAAGGTCTCCCTCTTCGACACTCCATCATGCTTCATGGCTAAGGCCGCTAAGGTATCATCCGATGATAAGAGTGATCATAATAATGATAGTGATAGTGATAGTGATAGTGATGAAGAAGAATTTACTAAAGATGAACTAATCACTATACTAGAAGATTGCATTCAACATTTTAAAGAATCTAGAAAGGAGTGCAAGGGCTTGCTTAAAGAAAAGAAAAACCTTATGCAAGAACTTGATGAGCTTAGGGCATCTTATGAGAATCTAAAGGTAGACCATAAGAAGCTTCAAAAGTCTCATACTAAGCTTGAAGAAGCTCATTTCTCTCTAGTTGAAAAATGTGAAAACATACCAACTAATGTTGATAAAGCTAAAACTTGCAACATAGGCATATCATGTGATATAATTGATGAAACTTTTTATAAGCCTATTATTGTTGCTCCCACTAACCCTTCATGTAGCTCATCTACATCATCCTCATCTAGTAGTGACGGTTTCACTTGTGACTCCACACTAATAGTTGAGAATGAAAATCTCAAGAAGGAGGTAAAAGAGCTCAATCACACCTTAGCTAATGCTTATGGTGGTGATGACCGCTTGCTTATGTGCTTGGGTAGCCAAAGGGCTTCTCTCTATAAAGAGGGATTGGGCTATAACCCCAAGAAAGGCAAGGCCGCTTTTGCTCCTCACAAGACTCGTTTTGTGAAGAACAATGGTAGCTATTGCAAAAGTTGCAAGCAAGTTGGTCACATAGAACAACAATGCATGAACAAGAAATCCAAAGCTAATGTATCCTCAATTAAGTTTGATTCTTTCTATATACTTACCAAGGGTACAAATGGTGTTCATGCTAAGTTCATTGGTGCACCATGGATGGGCTCAAAGAAGAAAGTCATTTGGGTACCACAGAGCTTAGTCTCTAACCTTGGAGGACCTAAACAAGTTTGGGTACCTAAAAAGAATTGATCTTGTCTTGTAGGTCAATTACAAAGCCGGAGGAAGGCATTGAGTGCTTGATAGTGGGTGCACTCAACATATGACTGGGGATTCTTGTATGTTCAAATCAATTGATACAAGTCAAAATGGTGGTTTTGATGCTATCACTTTCGGCAACAACAAGAAAGGCAAGGTCAAGGGGCTTGGTAAAATTGCTATCTCAAATGACATGAGCATATCTAATGTGTTGCTAGTTGAGAGATTGGATTTCAATCTTTTATCGGTGGCACAACTTTGTGATCTTGGCTTCAAGTGCATATTTGGTAGTGATGATGTTGAAGTCATAAGTGTTGATGGATCAAACTTGATATTCAAAGGATTTAGACATGGTAGCTTATACTTGGTTGACTTCAATGATAGTGAGACACAATTGACATCATGCTTGTAACACCTCAGGTGTTTAGCTCCATAATTGCATTGCATTATATGAGCATAAGCATGCATCATTTTATGTTATTTCATATGGTTGCAACAAATGTGATTTGTTTTTAAAGTTTTGTTTGGCTCACATCATGTGACACTAGGGAGTTGGTGTAACTAAAGGGTAGAGTAGCCAATTATATCTCACAACACTTTAGTTATACTTAGGGTCACTAATGGAGCAAGGTTCATGTTGACCAAAATCACCAAAATGCCCTCTAAGGTGTAGTTGACCAGCATTTAGCCCTAGGATGCTCTAGTTTGACCAATTAAAAAGTCTAGCTTAGAAACCTTGCAAGGAGGAGCACCCTTAAGCAAAGTTGTAGGGAATTTTATGGGAAACAAAAGTCTCAATATGACCATCTCATGAAACTGGCCAGAACATGCTCAAAAATGGCCCACAAGTCAGCTAGAGGGGCTGTCTTAACACTTAGACTTTTTCTAAGTCTCAAAAGTGTCCCTCCAGTTTTATTGTGGCCTACTTTGGAAGCTTGTAGTTTGTAAACCAGACCAAACCAGCCCCAAATCATATTGACAAACTTGTAGTCCTTGTGTAGCTCTACAACATTGTCAACATCACCATCACCTAGTTCTAAATGGTTTAGGAGATTTGGTGTCTTGAAAATAGGGTTTCAGTCGGTTTCACTGACTGAAAACATGTTTCAGTTTCCAAGTACACCACTTTGGAGCTTTGTAGTTTCAAATCCAAACCGAATCTGTTCTTGAGCCAATTAGCAAAGTTGTAGCCCTCACGAAGCCCTACAATTTTGATGTTATCACCTTCTCCTAACTCAAACCGGTTTTGGAGATAATCATCGTTGAACTTGCTCTGTCAGTCGGTCTTTGAGGCCACGATTGCAACGCTAATTCAGTTCATCAGTGGAGTGGCCGACCGGCCACAGACCGTCGCCACCACGTGTCCCTCCACGCGCTGTGCGCGACCTGGCGTCGTGGCCAGCTGGTCGACACTTAGAAGGTGTCCCTGCTGCCTCGCCAAACCCGCCCGGCCATTTCTCTCTTTCGCAAGCGCCTGAGGCGGAAGAAAACACCTCCTCCCTCCCTGCCGTGGCCTCCGACGAGCTCGGCCGGCAGTGTCGTCACGGCATTGCCCAATCCCCTTTGTCCGAAGCTTCAGCACGCTGCCGCTATCTCCTCCACCCATTGATCGAGCGAACCGAGCCGTGGTAAGGGCCTCTTGGCCGATTCCGCCATTGCCGCCATGGGCGACCCCCCTTTGCCGGAGTTGGGCGCTCCGTGGCCAGGGTAGTTAGGGCCTCTCTCCATCTCCCTTCTCTACCTCAATCAGTCTGCCTAGTTGCAGTGAAGCTCGTACCGAGCTCAGAGGTGACCGTGCGGCCTCACCGGTGGCGGCGCACCGTCACCCGAACCTCATCGGTCGCCGCTCACAACGGCGAGCCCCTCCCACTCTAACCCAAGCCTTCCTACTTGCACGAATCGAAGCGCCGCGTGACGGGGAACGCTTGGGTGGGTTCGGTTTCCTGGACGAGCTCCCCTCCGACGAGCTTGAGCTCGCCGGAGCACGTGGTTCGCCGCGCCCCTGCCCCTCTCTCTCTGACGGCGGGTCCCGCCTGGCAGATGCACGCGCGCGGGCGGGAGCTCGAGCGGGCACGCCGCGAGTCGTGGGCCGCGTCTTTTCCGGGCCGGCCCAGTAACTAATCCGACTTATTTCTTTTATTCATTTTTCTTTATTCTGTCATAGTTTTTGGTTAAGTTTTGGAAAATGTAGATCTAGGGTTTTACTTGCTCAAAAATTATGAGATAAATTTTGTTAGGATCTACTTGGGGTGTAGTATTTTAGAAAAATATGAGTTGGTTATGTGATGTTTAGTTTCTGGGAGATTTAAATAGGTTTTTGAAATGTGTTTTAGATTGCATGCAAACTTGTTTAAATCATATCTTGAGTTTTATTGTTCTAAAAATTATGAAATTTGGTGGGTAGGCTAATTTATACTTGCTCTAGCTTTGGTAAAAATTTGGGCAGTAGTGCTTAAGTACTTTTCAAGTTATAATGCTATCTTGTTATTTTAGGAAATACTTTAATGAATTTTAGTAATTTTTCTACATGTGCAATGTTCTTATAAATTTTTGGAGAATGTCTTGGTACCTTAAAGTGTCTAAGAAAAATAGGAAATCTGTTGTTTGACACTTTTTAATATGATTTGTTAATTATACAAAAATCAGCCTTTTGGGCTTGTGAATTTGTTTAGGGAGTTTCTGTAAATAAATTTAGTTCAAATTTTTACAGTGGTCTCTTTTTGGTTCATAGAGTCTCCTATCATTTTTGTAGAATTTTAAGGGCAGTTTACATATATGTTTGAAATTCCACTTAATGACTTAAGTAAATTAAGAAATGAATATAAATAAATATTTTAGGTAGGCAAACCTTACTTTCTGGTGTTTTTGTGACCTATGTGAACTTGTGGTAACATTAGTTTGGTCTTATGGGATGTTTGCCACATAAATTAATATTTAATCTTTGCAATTCTAGGTTTTCTGGCCAGCTGGTAGTATTTTTGGGTTTGACCTTTGATAAAGGTGTTTGCTGAAAAACTTGTAAATACCAAAGTTGTAGTAAACTTGATAAAATAGCTTGTGTCAAAATTTGGGAGCAATTGGCTTAGTAGTTTGGGAGTTACTGCTGTTTAAAGTGACAGTCCAGAATTAACTGCTCTCTGTTTAGAGAGGACAGATTCTGAAACTTGGGAAATTCGACATGGAAAACTTAGGAATTTAAGGTTGAGGTCTGAAAATGATTTGTAGTGCATTTCTTAAGCTTTCTAGATTGTCTTAGACCATAACTTTTGGAGTTAGGAATCTTCAGTTATGTTAGAATCTTTGAGCTGCTGTCCAGAATGTTTTACTGTGGTAACCTAAGTAATATTACTCTTGTGTTGTTAGGTGTTAGGGCCTTAACCGAAGAGGAACAGCTGTATCTTAGGTTGAGTAGCTTAGGTAAGTACTTCTCCACCGGAGAAGAGATTTGCACGTACTGATAAAGTGACTTGATTAGATTATTGTTTTTATTTCTGAAATGCATTTCATCCCGAGCATGTTGCACCATTATGCACCCATGATATTTATTGTGCACTCCTGCAATAGGTGTTCCGGAGGGGATAACACTCCTCGAGTTCGAGCCAGTGATTCCGGAGGAAGTCTAGGACCAATCGGAGCAGCTAGAGGAACCAACCGGCGACGAAGCTCCTGCCGAAGATCTACCCGAGTGTCCTGACCACCGACCCTCAACCTTTCTGAAAGGCAAGCCCCGGTGCATGCTGAACCCATCAATTTATAAATCTATCTTGAGTACTTTTAAATGTTTAATACATTAAGTTGTAGGAGTTGTATGAAAACAATTGTTGCATTATACCTGTCCTTGTCCAGATATCATACTTAATCCTATATTAGGTTTAGGCGCGTGTCAATGCTTAGCCCTGCTTAGTTCGGTAGAAGTCGGGTGATTTCCGGTCATCCGCGAGATGTAGGAAGGAGTCACAAGTGGCTTATGGCTATCGTGGATGGAACCATGCTTAAAAATGAAATTGAGACCGGGCGAGAGTTCGATAGTACAGCCGCAAGACACTTCACGTCTTGGGTGTGGAGCTATGCCCGTTTGAGTCGTTTAAGGACCGATTCGCTGTACGTCCTTGAGTCATGTTGAACGCAGTCTAACACTTAGTTGGCCGGATAAGTCGTTCCGACCACGAAGCCGAGTAATTTGATTCAGGCCGGGAATCGAATGGTAGGTTGCTTCTTGGAGGAGAGAAAGGATGTGCTTGGGACATTGGCGTGAGACCAAGGGGGGGTTAGAGTCCCTATCACCTGGCAGAGTGTCGCCCTTGGGGTCGCGACATCATTCGGACCCGCGATTCCTGAATCATATGAAACGGTGGCCTGTGCGACCCTGGCAGGGGTCTGCACGGTGAGTGTTAGAAATACCCCTCCAGCTGGATAGGAATTCGATTCGAATCGCCGTCGCTCCCGGTTAGTGAGCACTTGACTTGAGCAGCGGCAACGTAGATCTCATTAAATGAACCGGTGGTTAAGGGAATGATACAATGTTGCCACAATTCATACCTGCTCTGGATATAATAATGATAATTGTTTGATTATAATCAAGTGCATGCTTAGTACAGGTGCTAAGATAGATAACAGGTAAATGCTAAAAAAAATAAATGCTAGTACAGGTTAACAGAGTTTAAATTACTTATGCTTTTCCGCAAAAATGTAATGTCAGCCAGCTCTAATTATGAAAGCCTTGCATAATCCTTGGTGTCATCTTATTTCTGATTTTTGACGGGTAAGTCTAGCTGAGTACATTCCAGTACTCAGGGTTTATTCCCTCCTGTTGCAGATGATATGCTCTACCAAGGCTTCTGCAAAAATTGTCTCCACCCTGTGGGTGACGAAGACTAGATCACTAGGGCATGATCATCTTTTATGTACTTTCCTGATGCTTTTGTGGGTTGTCGATCAACAAGACTGACAGTAGTTAAACAACTGGTGTGTGTATGCTTCCGCTACTTTTATAAACTTGGTTTATAATAATTGCGACTCCGTGTGTGTAAACTTATTTTGGAAATACTTGTGAAATGTAACGTATGATGTTATATGTTGAATGATGCGATCTTGGTTGTAAGCAAGTTGGTTTGAAATCCTTCGTGGTTTCGATTGACTACCGGGATTATATGGGCTCAAGTTCGAAAATTTGAGCGCTTCGGTGCTTGTTTTTGTACTTATGCTCTTATAATTTGGTCGGTTCTGTTAAAATGCTTGCTTAGCAAATCTAGTATGGGTTGGTTATGGCATAGAAGGCTTGGTCATATTGGAATGAAACAATTAAATAAACTTTTGAGGCATGACTTAGTTAGAGGCTTGAAAGATGTCACCTTTGAAAAGGATAAACCATGTAGTGCTTGTCAAGCCGGCAAACAAGTTGGAAAGTCACATCCTAGTAAGAGTGAAATGAGCACATCAAAGTCATTTGAGCTATTGCATATGGACTTGTTTGGGCCAACAACATATACTAGCATTGGTGGCAACAAGTATGGTTTTGTGATTATGGATGACTACACTAGATATACTTGGGTGTTCTTTCTCTATGACAAGAGTGATGTTTATGATCTATTCAAGTCTTTTGTCAAGAGAGTGCAAAATGAGTTTGAGACTACCATCAAGAAGATTAGAAGTGACAATGGTAGTGAGTTCAAGAATACAAGAATTGAAGATTTATGTGATGATCTTGGTATTGGACATCAATTCTTACCAACATACACTCCTCAATCAAATGGTGTAGTTGAAAGGAAAAATAGAACCTTAATTGATATGACTAGATCAATGCTTAGTGAATATAATGTGAGTCATTTATTTTGGAGTGAAGCTATCAACACGGCTTGTTATTGTAGCAACCGTCTCTATTGCCATGGAAAGCTTAGGAAGACACCATATGAGCTATTGAATAGAAGAAAGCCCAACATTGCATACTTTAGAGTGTTTGGTTGTAAATGCTATATTCTCAAGAAAGGCACTAGATTAAGCAAGTTTGAAAAGAAATGTGATGAAGGGTTCTTACTTGGTTATTCTACCACAAGCAAAGCATATAGAGTTTAGAATCTCACAAATGGCACCTTGGAAGAAGTTCATGATGTTGAGTTTGATGAAACCCAAGGATCTCAAAATGAAGCTCAAAACCTTGATGATGTGAGAGGAGATCAATTGTCAAACGCAATGAAGAACATGGACATTGGTGATATAAGGCCGATGCAAGTTGATGATGATGATATTCATGTGATCAACCAAAGTGTGCAAATTGATACAAATCAAGCAAGCTCTAGTGGTACTCATGATGAAGCTCAAGTTCAAGGTCAAACAAGTGGAAGCAATCAACTCCCAATACTCCAACCTACTAGTATTGCAAGAGATCATCCATTGAACCAAATCATTGGTGGAATTCAAAGTGGTGTTCAAACTAGATCAGATTAGCATCCTTTTGTGAGAATTACTCATTTGTGTCACTTGAAGAACCTAAAAAACTAGAAGATGCTTTGAAAGATTCTGATTGGGTAAATGCCATGCATGAAGAACTAAACAACTTCTCTAGAAATCAAGTTTGGGAACTTATTAGAAGGCCAAAGAACTACAATGTGATTGGTACTAAGTGGGTCTTTAGAAACAAGCAAAATCAAGATGGCATGGTTGTAAGGAACAAAGCAAGATTAGTAGCACAAGGATACACTCAAGTTGAGGGTCTTGACTTTGGAGAGACATATGCACCGGTTACAAGATTGGAAGCAATTAGAATCTTATTAGCATATGCTTGTGCACACAACATCAAGCTATATCAAATGGATGTCAAGAGTGCATTTCTCAATGGCTACATCAATGAAGAAGTTTATGTTGAGCAACCTCCCGGTTTTGAAGATGACAAGAAGCCCGACCATGTTTACAAGCTAAAGAAGGCATTGTATGATTTGAAGCAAGCACCTAGAGCATGGTATGAGAGGTTGAGGGACTTTCTCCTCTCTAAAGGGTTCAAGATGGGAAAGGTTGACACCACTCTCTTCACCAAAAAGCTTGGAAATGACTTGTTTGTATTGCAAATCTATGTGGATGACATTATCTTTGGATCAACTAACCAAGACTTTTGTGAAGAGTTTGGAAATATGATGGCTAATGAGTTTGAAATGTCTATGATTGGAGAGCTTAGTTACTTCCTTGGACTTCAAATCAAGCAAATGAAGAATGACACTTTTGTAAGTCAAGGCAAGTACATCAAGGATATGATCAAGAAGTTTGGATTGCAAGATGCTAAGCAAATGAGTACACCAATGGGTACAAATGATCAATTGGGTATTGATGATAGTGGAAATATGGTAGATCAAAAGCTATACCGGTCTATGATTGGAAGTTTGCTCTATGTCACCGCTTCTAGGCCAGATGTGATGTTTAGTGTGTGCAAGTGTGCAAGATATCAAGCTTCACCTAGAGAAAGTCACTTGAAAGCAACCAAGAGGATATTGAGATATCTTAAGGGCACTCATAATGTTGGATTATGGTTTCCAAAGGGGTCTAACTTTGAGTTGATTGGATATTCGGATTCCGACTATGGTGGTTGCAAGATTGATAGAATGAGCACAAGTGGCACTTGTCAATTGCTTGGAAGGTCTCTTGTTTCATGGTCATCAAAGAAACAAAATAGTGTTGCACTATCTATCGCCGAGGCCGAATACATTAGTGCCGGTAGTTGTTGTGCACAATTGCTTTGGATGAAAGCCACCTTGAATGACTTTGGAATCAAATTCAAGAATGTGCCTTTGTTTTGTGATAATGAAAGTGCTATCAAGATGACTCAAAATCCGGTTTAACATTCAAGAACCAAGCACATTGACATAAGGCATCACTTTATAAGAGACCATCAACAAAAGGGTGATATTAGCATTAAAAGCATTGGCACCGAAGATCAACTAGCCGACATATTCACAAAGCCACTTGATGAAAAGAGATTTTACAAGTTGAAGAATGAATTGAACATACTTGACTTCTCCAACTTGAAATGAGTGCACCCCCACATTCTTATATGACATGCCTCTCCTCCAACATAGCATGGTAAAGTTGTTTGGCATATCATTCATACTTTGCTAAGGACATGGTTAGAACATATAGACATCTTTGCATGACAAATAGGCTCATTCATGAAAATCAAATGATTTTGATGTATATATGATACCACTATTGCTTTTATGATTGATTGATCTAGTGGTAGCATATGACATGTTTGTGGGCTTACAAACCTAGTGTTGAATCTAGAAAATGAGCTCATGATGTGTAATTCAACATGCTCAAGATAACCCTTATATTTTATGAGGTGTGAAGAAACTTGTGCTGGGATCAAACCGAATTACATATTCTAGGCAAGTGATCTAGATTGAACCATAATTTAGACTCCCTCATATTGATTGACTTATCTCTCACTAAAATTGGAACCTTTTTGGTGATTGTTGACAAAGAGGAAGAGAAAAGTCACAAAGATATTACAAAGAGGGAATAAGATATAATAAGGGGAGAGAAAAGTCACAGGGGAGAGAAAAGTCACAAAGATAAAAAGTTAACTTACAAAGGAGGAGAAAGGGATCAATTAAAATTGAGCATACAAGTAGGGGGAGCAAGCTCATGAATTATTTGTTGCATTCATATGTGCACTAACATGATGATGTGTTGCATTGCAAAGTTTGAATTCATATTCATGTTTGTATGATGTTTGCTAGAAATAGAACTTGAATGATGATTTGTTGAGAGTAGCTTTACAAGCGGTATCTAGACACCTTTTGCTTATAATGTTGATCTCACGGGGTACTTTAGTGTTTGTGATCTTTACAAGTAATGTATTACAAGTGGTGTCTAGCTACATCGATGCTAAGGATAGTATATAAAGGCAACTCCGATTGGTATCACACTTCAAAGGTCCATTCTATATACTTTAGCATCATTTTGATAGTAGTAACTCTCCCAAAATTCAAATCTATACATATGTGCATAATTGAACCAAACTCATGGAAGCACATATGTAGGGGGAGCTAACATTATAGAAATTGAAAATTGATTTCATTTTATATCTTTGTGATGGTTGTCATCAATTACCAAAAAGGGGGAGATTGAAAGCCCAAGTTTGGTTTTGGTAATTAATGACACCAAGTTGCTAATACCATGAGTTAAGTGTTTTGAGTTAGGCAAAGCAACACATGTGATGAAGGTGTATGTGGCAAAGAGTGGTGGCCACAAGATCACAAAGAGATGGTGCATGGACATGAAATGATGATCATGGTGGAGATGCACATGATGATCAAGTGAAAGAGAAGGATCTAAGAGCGCAAGGCAAAGGTATAACTATAGGGTTTTCCTTTTGTCGGTCTAAGATGAGTAGAGAAGTGATTGACCGGGTTTAGGATACATAGCCGACTATCAAGAGGGGCAATCACGGTTAGCTCGGAAATCAAGTGCCACTAGATCAATGTCTTGAGCATATGCATTAGGATCTAGTAAAGAGCTAACATAACGCCTTAAAAAATGATTGTGAAATGCTAACACACATGCACATGGTGGTGTATACTTGGTGGTGTTAGCACATTTGCGAAGGCGGTGGAGTTTAAGCGGTAGAGAGGGGTTTGGGTTCCTCTCTCCCTCCCGTCGAGCTTGCGAGGCGGGATTCGGCGCTTTTTGGAGAAGTGAAACGCCTATTTTCTACTGTGCCGAAAGTCAGAAAAGAAACGGAGGCGAACGGAGATCACAGAGATGACCGGACGCTGGACCGGACGCGGTCTCTGTATGACCGGACGCGTCCGGTCAGTGTTCAGCGTCTGTGCGATTTTTAGTTTGATGATCAGACGCGCAGCGCGTTCGGTCACTAATGACCGGACGCGTCCGGTCATCCAGGGAGCTTACTGGACTCTAACCGGACGCTGGCTCTATCGCGTCCAGTCAGTTCAACAGCGCGTCCGGTTATTGTTTCGTTGAGCGCTACTCAGTCCTGACCAGCGCGTCCGGTCAGTTGCGGGACCAGCGCGTCCGGTCACAACCAACGCGTCCGGTCAGTGCTTTGGAATTTAGCCGTTGCGTGACCGATGCGTCCGGTCAGTTTGACCAGCGCGTCCGGTCAGTGTTTCAAAAACTAGCCGTTGCGCGACCGGCGCGTCCGGTCAGTGTGACCGGCGCGTTCGGTCAGTGTGACCAGCGCGTCCGGTCAATACGACCAGCGCATCCGGTCAGCGCGATTTCGGCTGTTTGAGTTCCTAACGGCTAGCTGCGTACCCCTTCGTTATAAATAGATGTTGGCCAGGGTTTGAGGGTAACTCTTACACATTTTGAGACCTAGAGACATACTTTGAGCTAGAGAACAACCCCTCCACTCATCTCTTTGCATAGTTGCACATCTTGAGTGAGATTGAGTGAGATTCAAGTGCATTTCTTGAGAGTTGCATTCTAGAGGCACTTGATCTTCGAGTTGCTGCGGATTTCTTGTTACTCTTCCGTGTTTCCCGACACGGTAGACGGCTTGGAGCAGCGGAGGTGATTGATCTCACAATTGGAGATTGTTGGAGCCTTCACCAAGTGTTGTAAGGGGTTCTTGATCCTTCCCCGCGGGAGTTCGCAAATTGGATACTCTAGTGAAGCTCATGGCTTGGAGGATCCCCATCTTGTATGCGGTTGTGCGGCGCCCGCCGAGGGCTCGACTCTTGATAGTCGATTAGCTCGCGAACTGACAAGTGGGTGTATCGCCATAACGGGGAGTAGCTTGCCGGGAAGCAAGTGAACCTCGGGATAAATTCTTGTGTCATTCTCTTCCCGAGGATTTCTCTTGTGTTATTGATTGATTGATACTTCTCATCTCTACACGGCGGTATAATCTCTCAAAGCTCTTCTCTTGTATTACTTCTTGTTTCTAGCTTGTAGTTGTTGTTGTGTTTAGTGGATAGCCTTGTACTAGACTTGTGTAGGTGGCTTGGTTAATTAGTTAGAGCTAGTGCTTTTGCTTTGCCACCTTTCGTACTAACTTGTGGTTAAGTAATTCTTGTAGAAGTTTTTAATTAGGCTATTCACCCCCTCTAGCCTATTTGGACCTTACACATGTCCTGCAAGGTTCTTCACCTCCCATGATGTGTCTTTTATGTAATTCCAGCCCCCAATCAAAAAGATTATTAGAAAATGTCTTCATTGTAAAGAACAACTGCATGTTTGAATCAAGTCCACGACCCTGTAAGAAACTTTCCATGGCATCTTCCCAATCATAGTAACGGTGATTATAGGTTATTAAATAAAGTGTGGGCACACACTTAATGTCCCTATGAGCAAGACTATAATCAGCCATTGAACAACGAAAATGCACCGTGAGCAACCCAGAAGCCGATACCACCTGATAAGGACACGCCTACGATGTCCGAATAAATTTCTCGATCTTCACGGTGCAAAACAATCAGAGTATGATTTTTTAGGAAATTTGTATGACTAGATAATAACTGCAGCTGTGCTGGTGAACTTCATGGTAACAGTAGCCCAACAGCAGCAGATCGCTTAATTCTTCCTGAAACAATATAACCGAGCCAATAAATAAATGATAATAATTACTGCCAGGATTCCGATTAATACACAGCAGCACTCAGCAGTAGCGATCACAATGACCAAAAGCTAGGATGATCCAACAGTAGTGGTAGATGGTGCCAAAAATACTCACGACAAATATGAACCAAACAATATAATTCGGACAAGTAAACTCAATCTGTTTGATAAACCAAAGATAAGCGGTAGCAATAATAGAATATTCGGCTTACAAACTTGAGATAGATGCAACCCGAGCGGCAGCGACGTTGTTCCACCCGTGCTTCCGAAAAACAAGATCAGAAGATCGGGAACTCCGAGAATTCCAAGCGACGTACCCAAGCTATAGCAGCTCGATCACGCACTCCACGCAAATCCGTGAGGATCCGGATTAACCCCCGCTAGGGTTTCACGAGCGGCGGCTCGATGAGGAATAACTCCTAAATAAAATCCAATCTCCCCTGTTACAAGGCCAGCCATAGGTCATATATGTGCACGTAGGCACCGGAACCTGTACGCAACCATGACACACAACTAGAGTCCACCTACGTGACTCAGCCCAACCCATTAACATAAAGCTAACTAAAACTATTGCGGCAAGTGTCTTAATATATAATAAAATATTGTAGCAAGAATGCTAATCCACGTGAGGACTTCTGACCTTCACGTATACCTTCACTTGTTCACCAGAAGCATGAAACAAATAGGCGAGCACTTGTCCAAGTTCTCTTTGATAAAAATAATATTTCAAGTGACGTCAACTTTCATAGATCCAATATAAATATATTTTCTTGGTTTTTTATCATCTTCGTTCTTGAATGTTGCACCCTTAAAAATAATCATAGATGAAAGTCCTCCAGCAGCAAATATTTACTTTGCTTTCTTTATATATTTTTCATTAGAAGAAAATACACCAAATTAAAAACCAGTTGCCATATTTGTAATTGGCCAATTATTTTCTGTAGATATATTTTGAGAAATCATGGGCTCATCATCCTCTCCTTCTTTAAACAAAGCCGTCCTCGGCTTTGGTATAACCTCAACTGACTTCTCCATCTTTGCAACTGTCATAGATTTACCTTTCATCATGTCTTCATGCCGCACAAAATTGAATAGGGAGCCAAACTGTATATGAGATTTACTAACAATAGTATCTGCATTTTTCAACTCCTTGTAATCACTATTTAAAGCTTTACCCAAATAATCAATCGTCATAGTAGATTCTTCTCCCTCACTAGAGACTTTACAATTACTAGCTGCAATTTTAAAATCCATGCACAAATCCTCAGCTGTAATAATTTCAGCAACATCATTCTCCCCAAGTGACCTCTCTAGTTTCTCTGTAGTTTTAGATGGAACACCAACTATACTAGCAACAATTTTTGGAGCAGGAACATCCACATCAGGAGGGGGGAGCAGTTATGAATCCGGACCAGCTTCTACACATTGGAAACCAAATATTGGAAGACATCACATCACTATGAGACCCACTGAAAGTCCCTAGTTTGGTTTTGGCTAATTGATGAAACCTAGGACTAACCTTTGTATCTAAGTGGATGATTTAGATAAAGGTGGTCATTGAATATGAGACATTCCATTGACTCATGTGACCAAGATGATGAAGACCAAGATGATGCTTGGCTCGATGGATCGGTTGTGAAGGTGAAGGGCAAGTCGAGGCTTCGAAGTGAAGGACCATGCGATGGTGAAGCTTGAGCAAGACTTAGCGCCGACGGACCGATGCAACGGTGAAGAGCAAGTGAAGTCAAGGTCGATGGATCGAGACGGTCATGTGGATATGAAGTGGATCATATCTTTTGGAAAAACAAAATGGGTTCAAGGCAAAGGTATAACCATAGGGCCATTTTATTTTGCACTCAAGACACCATAGAGGGTGTGAGTGGTTTAGGATCGATAGCCAAACTATTAAGAGGGGAAGTCTTATCGGTTATTCGACGCACGAGTGCCACTAGGTGAATTCATGAAGTGCATTGCATGTAGGACCTAGTGAGCTAACTGGAAAACCTTCGAAAATGATTATGAAAATGCTAACACACGTGCACAAGGTGGTGATCACTTGTTGGTGTTGGCACATTTGCGAAGGCGTTGGAGTTAGAGCGGTAGAGAGGGTTTGGGTCTCTCTCTCCCTCCCGCCGAGCTTGCGAGCGCGGGATTCAGGCGTTTTCGAGGAGTTGAAATGCCTATTTTCCACTACGCCGGAAGTCGAAAAAGAAACGGAGACGAACGGAGGTCATAGAGGTGACCGGACGCGGTCATGGTATGACCGGACGCGTCCGGTCAGTTCTTCACGGCAGTCAGGCGCGCGGGTGTTAGGGTTTGCAACCGGCGCGTCTGGTCACTCGCGGGACCGGCGCGTCTGGTCACTCGTGGGACCGGCGCGTCCGGTCAGGCGCCCAGAGGGAACTGAAGTTCAAAAGGTCGATCGGACGCGAGGCGCGTCCGGTCACACGCGATCGGACGCGTCTGGTCATTGAGGGAGCTTACTGGACTCTAACCGGATGCTGGCACTGTCATGTCCGGTCGTTGCCTGGAGCGCGTCCGGTCGATGCTTCGCGGGCGCGCGGTACTGTGCGATCGGCGCATCCGATCGTTTGACGGGCACGTCCGGTCGTTTGACGGGCGCGTCCGGTCGTTGGTTTGAACATTGGGGCTCAGTGACCGTTGGAGGATCGGACGCGGTTGAGCGCGTTCGGTCAGTTTCGACCGGCATGTCCGGTCATCCCAAAAAGTATCCAGTGAAGGGGTACAATGGCTCTATTTGCTTGGGATGCTTATAAATACTTGTTGGCCAGCCCTTGGAGAGATCTCTCGTGATTTCTAACATTCTTGTGCATCCTTTGAGCTAGAGCTTCTCCCTCCCACTCATCTCTCTTGCTTGATTGCAAACCAAAAATGAGATTGAGTGATCCCAAAGTGCATTGCATAGCTTGAGGGCATCTAGTGGCACTTGTGGATGGTTTAGCCGGTGGATTTCTTGTTACTCTTGGAGAGTACCGCTCCTAGCCGGCTTGGAGATTGTTGGAGGCGTTGGCAAGAGAAGGAGATTGTTCTTGGCCACCTCTGTTTGATTGTAAGAGGTTCTTGTGCTTTCCTCGGCGGAGCGCCAAAAGTAACTCTAGTGGATTACGCGTGTCATTGAGTTACCTCACTTGAGAGTGGTGTCTTGTGGTGCCTTGCGGGGCGTGCCTTGAGGGGCAAGTGACTTGAGGGTCACACCGAGGAACCATCTAAGTGTTGGTCGACACAACCGGTGACATAGCTTGTCGGTGCACAAGTGAACACCGGGTGGAGAAAAATATTGTGTCACTTGTCTCCCGGTGATTGGTCTTCATATTGTGATTGTTGTCAATATTGATTGATTGTATATCATCTCGGTGATTGGCAACATCTTCACTCCACCGTCGGTATAAGATTCACAATCCTCTCTCTCACATTTACTTTATTAGTTTATCTTGTGTAGCTCTAGTAGTAACTTTGCTAGTAGTGTTGTTAGCTTGCTCACTAGTGTAATTTTAGTGACATAGCCCTTGTGTGAACTAGAGATCATAATCTACTAGACTTGTGGATAGGAGGCTTGCATCACAACCGTAGGCTAAGCAAAACTCGCTTTGCGCCGTTTGTTATTCTAACAAGTTTGCTTAGTGGCTTGTGTAGAATTTTTATAGGCTATTCACCTCCTCTCTAGCCATCTAGGACCTTACACCCACCTAAAGAGACGGCCTACATCCATACAATGCGGACCCTCTTAGTTATCACGAGATGAATAGCAAACATTGATAACCTATAGGCTTTAGCTAGAAACACATAAACAGCAAGAATCATCCGCTAACCACTTATACTAACAGTCATCAAATCTACATCCAAACTGTCGACCTCTTAAAATATAATCTAAAGTAACACTTCAAATCTACTCTAAAGTCTAAACTATCCACTTATACCATTGCATTAAAAAAAATCTAAAGAAATCTCATACTCAACGAATCTAAAGTGATTTGTATCTAAATTATCTTTTTTAACAATAAAAACTGTCTAAAGTAACATCATAAGTCTGCTGCTATACTAAAAGTAATGTGTATACCCTTCCGAATTACCCACTAGTGTCATTAATGATAAAAGAGCTCAACGAATGTACGTATGAAGCCATGAGTATATTGACATAACTGAACCTGTAAGGTTTCAAATAAACACAATATAAGCACACATGGAGGCACAACAGAAATCGAACATAGTACGACTGGGTCGAGAAAAGACATCATGTCTCCGTTCCAAATTATAAGTGATTACAGCTTTCTTGGAGAATATAAGCATATAAAGTTTGACCAAAATTATAAAGAGAATTACAAAGATTGATACTTCAATTAGGTGTACTATGAAAATATAATAAATGAAGAATCTAATGATATTTATTTAGTATGATAAATGTTATTATTTTATTATATAATTTTTGTCAAACTTAAGATGTTTTGACTCTCCAAGAAAGTTGGAATGACTTATAATTCGGGGCGGAGGGAGTATTAGAGAAACTCGTAACTAAAGTCTATCACACCAGATATATTGTGTTTAAGAAAGTATGTGTCACAGTACTACATTAGCAATTTTAGTTAGTTGTATAACGAAAGTTTATTCACAACATTGTAACACTTATTCATAAAGTTACTGGTCATGTGCACTACCACGTGTCTTATCGATAGGTTAGTGCTTGAAGAAACGTTGACTTTGCTACCAAGCTAGTAGACGGTTCATGAAATCAGTACGGCATTTGAAATTTGACGTGTCCAATCCAAGGATGGTAATGTGTTCACTAGCAATAGCATGATGATTAAGAAGTGAGAATACGAGTGTTGAGCAAAGGACATTTAGGCAGCCTTGTGGATTTGGTCATCAGGACAGCACGCCCATGATGCGAAGAGAAGGATGGATGACGGGACGAGACAAAAAGATGTACCATTTAGTTTGGGAAAGAGCGTTTAATGGTTTTTGGAAGCGAAAAAGACATATATAGATATAAATAGGTACAGTTCTTTTTTGTTAAAAAGGCCGCCTACTCTTATTGCTGAATAGAAGTATTATTATATACATACAGTATATACAAACATGGCTTCTTCGGCGACACCTTGTTTTCCCTTTCGATTTCAACCTCGCTGGCTGGACAAAATCCACGGCTTGACTAATAACTCCAACGTTGCTATCGGGACGGAGACGACACGACACGACACGAATGTTGTCCGCTCCACGGGATCACATCAAATGAACCACGGACGACTGGCGCCACCGAAAACGCGCACGATATTTCCCAAGGCTCCCCTGCATTTTTGGATGGATTGCTTTACACCATGGTGTAACACCCTAAAATTTTGGATATTAAAAAAATAGGAAAATATGATTTTATACAATTTTGTGACCATGCAAATTTAGAGTAATAATAATTTTTATTAACTTAAAATCAAATATAAGAGTAGAAACATGTTTGTGCACTAATGCTGTTGCATTTAAATTTTTGAGATGAGTGGTTTGATTCAAATTCAAAAGAGGATTCAAAATAATTTAAAAATGCTTTGAAATATTTGAAAAGGAAAAAAAAGAAAAGAGAATTCTTTTCTCTTTTCGGTTTTCAGTCGGCAGCCCAACCCCCTCCCCCGCGACCCGCTTGCCTTCCGAGCCGCGCGGCCCATGTCCCGTCTACGCGCGCGGCCGCTCTCCCCTTCCCCGTTTTCCGCCTGGGCCGAGCCCACTCTCGCCCGCGGCCTGGCTCGCGCGCGCACCGCCTGCCTCTCGCACGCAATCACTGACGAGTCGGCCCGTCCTTTGTTTCACTGACCGGTGGACCCCACGCGTCAGGCACCTTCTTCCTCCCCAAGCCGCCGTCGAATCTCTCCTTTCTAAAACTGCCGAAGCCGAATCCTCCCCTCAATCTCCCCTTTCCTTCCTTGGAATTGCCTTCGGGCTATAAAAACCGAGCCCGTAATCTTTCCGCTCCATCCTATTTCGACGCGGAGCATCGAAATCATCCCGAGAAGGCGTTGATCGGAGCACCGCCGTGACCACCCGCCATACCGAGCCGTGCGTCTTCTTTTGGTCCGTTCTTGGCTCCATTCTTGCGCGAGGTGAGATCGACTTGCCCTGTACTCCATCCCGGTACTTCTTATTCGTCGAATGATGCTCGGTTTCGAGTTCTAGCGAACTCCGGCGATGGCGCCGCCGCGGACATGGTCGCCGGAACGTTTTCTCGGCCGGAGCGCCGCCCCGCTCGTCCCGATTCAATCTGGGACGTCTTTTTTGAATCCAACGGCTGTAAATGAAAGATACCGGTTCGGATGCGCATTTTGCTAAAGAGACCCTGTGTTTTTCAATTGTCTAACCCGCAGTCCAAAGCGTACTTCCGTATTGCGTAATATCTATTTGAAAGCGTAGTTTGATCTTAGTTCATTCAAAATACGTTTTCACCTAATTACAGTTATGCCACTGAGTTTGTTTTAGTCATAATTTATTCATTTTAACTCCGATTTGATCCGTTCAAATTGCGTTAGGTTCGTAATTAAGAGCTCCACATGTTAGTAGGACTGTTCAGTAGGTTTGTGACAATTTATTTTCGAGCTTGAATTAAAGTAATTACTTTTCTATAGGAAATCTTCGTAAATTCATAACTTTATCGTTTTAGCTCCGTTTTTCGTGATCTTTGTGTCTGTATGATCCTAGCGAGTTGTAGATTCGTTTTAAAAACTTTTTATCTTATTTTATTACTGTTGATGTACTGTTCTAATTATAGTCTTGTTTGTTTATGCATGATTGTTCTGGATGAATGTTGTTGTTATTATTGATCGAGTATAGACGGTGAGCAATTCGTTGGAGATCAGGAGTTTTACTACGAACAAGATCACTAGGACCAGTTTGAGCAAGGCAAGTATAGCATGGGATTATCCTTGTTGTCCTATTCACATGAAGCAAATAATATCATTATGCATATATTCCTTGTTAAGGATGACTTAGAGTTGATCTTATTCCTTGATACCTATTATACTGCATGGATTAGTATTGATAGTGCTCAACATGAACTATGATCATGTAATTTAACTAATGAAATATGCAATACATATTAAAAGATAATTTTATTACTGTTAAAGGGTACTAGAGCATGGGGTTACTTTGGTGCTCTCGATAGTCTCCATAAGGACTTATCTATAAGCGAAAATCCGGGATTTACAGTACAACTGTGAGGGCTAAAATGGCTCTGGCTTTAGTCATATAGAAGGACCTTTTCTAGCTTGTTAGAGGTTACCCTTGTGGCGCAAATGGGGTAGAGCAGACTGTGGATCCCTGCGTGGTAGAATCACACAGACTGACTTTGGAAACCTAGCGGCCCTAACTTGTTAGACGAACCTTTGAAAGGCTTCATAGTGTTTCCCTGCCTGCTCACCTCGGAAGTGTTTTGGGAGTAATTAACCTGGACATATGGGCAACATGACTCACAGTGAAAGTGTACAACCTCTGCAGAGTGTAAAACTGTTATAACAGACGTGCTCACGGTCACGAGTGGCCTTGGACCCTTATGGAATAGTTGATCATTAATAATGAATATGTTTTTGCTATTCGTTAATCATTTCACATGGATCATATGTTTATTGTTACATTAAGACACTTTGATATTATTGATATACTGAAATAATGCTAATTAAAAGCTACATGCTGGTAAACCTATGTTATGTCTTTGAGCCTCATGAACCCCGTGTTACACTTGTTGAGTACGAGATGTACTTACGCTTGTTTATTTCTCTTACTTGGATAAAAATCCTGGATGGGTAACAGATGGTGCAAGTAGTGACTACTTCTACTTCTCGGAAGATTACTAGACTTACCGTCAACCAGTCAATGTGCCTGTGATTGGAGCTACCACGAGAGTTTTTATATTACTTCCGCTACATTATTGTAAAGACTATGTGATAATAATCGTGATGTAATAACATTTGTGATGATACATCCTTTATAATTTGTTAACTTATATGTGATTGATATCTGGGCACACATAAGAGTATGCACTCCATTTGGTCATTAAATAGGTGTGACAAATTAGTATCAGAGCTATTGTTGACTGTAGAACGCAAGCCTAGCTAGAAATGGTCGATTTAGTGTCATCTTTTCACTATTTTTATGCTTATTATCTTGCTCTTGTTATTTGATAAATTTTTATGCTTCTTATGTCTCATTCTATTACAAAATTTTGCCTCTATTCTAATTACATCTAAAAAAACTCTGTAGATGATTCGTGGCCGCAAGACTGCCCGCATCACCACTGGAGGATACTACCTACCTCGCGCTTTGATTGCACCTGAAGAGCCATAAGAGGAAGTACCCCAGGAGAATGAGCAGACCCCTGAAGCACCAATCCAAGTGCCAGCACCTCCTCAGGAAGAACCCGAGCCTGAAGAAGACCCTGAGATCATCGAGATTGAAGATGATGAAGAGGAGGAAGCCAATGGAGGAGAGCAACCCCCGTCTCCACCACCTGGTGCAGCTGCTGAGGATGTGCCAACCCCTCCAATGGGTTGGACTGTGAAGATCTACCACAAGGCTAGAGGAAATGTTGTTTCTCACCATCGACTTGTGGGAATGCTCTCTGCCTACTTTGCTGATTGGCACCCAGCTGTGGAGTACGTCTGTTGGGAGTACACCCATCCGCTGGAGAACACTTACTGGAAGGCAAGAGCGAGCATTTTTCCTAAGGATGAGGAAAAAGGGGCATACCAGCTGGACAAGATGTATGCTCACATGGGTCGTCGAGCTACCATGGAGGATAGTATTGAAGATGCTGCTTTTGAAGCATGTATGGGCCTTCGCTACCTTCGAGTTGACAGCATGAAGCATGAAATTCACCGCTACTTCCCTCGTGCACACCCCGACCTTAGATGGGCCATGATGGATCTAGTGCAGTTGGAACCACTTTCTCGGGTGATGGTGAACTTTGTCTATAATATGATGGAGAGGAAGCTGCAGTTAGAGGAGATGGTGAAGGCACAGGGGAAGACCATCAAGTGGTGCGAAGCATTGATTGATGAACTCCGAGCAAACCAAGGCATGGCCAAGATTTATGAGACATTAGAGCATGAGCCACGCCAGTAGAAAATAGGAGTCCTTTATATAATAAGAACGTTCTTAGTAACGTCAGTTAAGTCTTCGAGTCTGTCGTGTGGTTTGAACTTTGGTGTGATAGTTGCTTTATTATTAAGCTTATGTGTGAGTTGGATTTTTGTTATGAGTGCTGGGGCTTGTAGGCATGTTTATAAGTTCAATTTTTAAGAATAAAAAGTTTATTAGTCAAGGGAATAATAGTTGGGTTTGGTATTGTCACGTTTCTGTCCTTGCTGTTTTCTGGAGCAGTCTGCAATGTTTCTGATATGGTTCGAAAACGGTTCGTGCAACATTTATGAAATTTTTATAAGAGAAACTAGGCTTAAGCACCTTTCAAATGCTACTGGAATCACCTTTTTATCTGATCTGGTTCAAGAGATATAACTGTCACAAGTTAAAGTTTCTGTACAGTCTTAATCTGGAACAGTTTCTGTTGCGCCTTAATTTTTATTAACTTAACGATAGAATCTGGTCTTATGGTCTAAATAGAAGTTTTGAGGAACTTCATAAGCTTTCCAACCATATAAAGCACGCCTCTATTGGACTTCTGTAGTTCAAGATATGATTGATTTACTGAACTGATAACATTGATATTCGCCCAGAAAACTTTCAGATCTCATTCTTTATCTTATAAGTGGTTGATAACATGGAAATCTCAAAGTTTGCATTCTTATGGATGGCAGATGGCCGAAAGAGGAAGAGGCAGGGGTCGTGGAGGTGTTCCCCCAAATCCACCACCACCACTGCCACCAACTATTGAGCAACTTCTGGCAGTGCAGACGCAACTTATGCAACAATTGGTGCAGAACCAACATAATCATCCAGTTGCTGGAGCACCACCACGTGATAAGCGTGGTGAGTTTTTGAAGGGTCATCTCCCAGTGTTCACGCATGCCACTAATCCATTGGAAGTGGATGATTGGCTCCGTGCCGTGAAAAATAACTTGACATTGCTCAATGTGATGACCGGCAGAAGGTGTTATTTGCTTCTGGACAACTCCAGGGAGAAGCTCAGGACTGGTGGGAATCATATGAGTATGGTCGTCCCGCCAATGCTCTCGCAGTCACTTGGCAGGAGTTTAAAGAGAACTTCAGAGCTTATCATATACCAGAAGAAATAATAGAACTGAAGGCAGAGGAATTCTGGAATTTGACCTAGGGGTCATTGTCTGTAGCTGAGTATCGTGACAGGTTTGCCCAGTTGTCACGATATGCTCCACATGAGGTGGCCAATGACAATGATAAGCAGTGCCGCTTTTTGAAGGGATTGTATGATGGACTACAATTGCAGCTGATGTCCAATACTTATCCCAATTTTCAGACGCTTGTGAACCGCACTATCGTGGTGGACAACAAGCGTAAGGAGATGGATGCCAAGAGGAAAAGGCTTCAGAGACAGACTTCTAGTAGTAACACTCGTCCTCGTACTGGTTTTCAGCAGGGTAATCAACAGAGGCCTCCTTCTGGTTAGTGGAATCGTGGTCAGGTCCCTTTCCGCAATCAGTTCCCGCAACGTCCCCCATTCTAGCCGCAAAATGGCAACCAACGCCCTCCGCAACAGAGTGGGAATCAAACTCAGTATCAGGGTCGTTCCAATAATACTCCAATGAAGACCAGTGCTCCCAATACCCCCAACAAGTGTTTCCAATGTGGGAAAGAGGGTCACTTGTCCTACAATTGCCCTGAGAAGATCAACCAGCAGACTCCACAGAGCAGGGTAGTCATCAGAAGCCTGCATCTAACACTGGAAGGGTGAATCACTTGTCCTAGGAAACCACAGTGGAGGAATCAGAAGTTATGCTTGGTACGTTCGATGTCCATTCCACTCCCGCCACTATTCTTTTTGATTCTGGAGCATCACATTCTTTCATATCACAATCATTTGTTAGAATACATAGAATTCATTTGTGTGCCATGAAGAATCCTATATTAGTAAACTCACCTAGTGGAAGTATGCCAGCATCTTATCGTTGTCTCCCGATTAGTCTCATTCTAAGGGGGGTAGAGTTTAAGGTGAGTCCTATAGTATTGAGAACAGCTGGGATTGATCTTATATTGGGAATGGATTGGATGATACAACAACAAGCAGAGATTCAGTGCAAAGGGAAATTAGTAGTGCTGACAACACCAAAGGGAGATAGGATCAGGGTTGATGTGAAAGTACAGAAATAAGAGACCGCTATAGTGAATCAGCTTACTAATGGTGCCAACAAGGAGGACCAGGTTGTGGAATAGTTCTCCGATGTGTTTCCTGAGGAATTGCCAGGTATGCCGCCAGACCGTGACATTGAATTTATTATTGAATTATTACCTGAAAATGCACCCATAGCTAAGCGTCCATATAGAATGGGAGTAGATGAATTAGAAGAACTTAAGAAACAAATTAAGGAATTGTAGGATAAGGGTTTCATTCGTCCTAGTTCTTCACCTTGGGGAGCACCAGTGATTTTTGTGGATAAGAAATATGGTACTCAAAGAATGTGTGTAGATTATCGGTCTCTCAATGAGGTTACCATCAAGAATAAGTACCTGTTGCCTAGGATTGATGTCTTGTTTGATCAGTTAAGAGGTGCTTGTGTATTCTCCAAGATTGATCTTCGTTCTAGATATCATCAGTTGAAGATTCGTGCTAGTGATGTACCAAAGACAACTTTTACCACATGATATGGGTTATATGAGTATACAGTGATGTCTTTTGGTCTGACTAATGCTCCTGTATACTTTATGTATTTGATGAATAAGGTATTCATGGAATATCTGGACAAGTTTGTAGTGGTATTCATCGATGATATTCTAATATTCTCCAAGACTGAGGAGGAACATGCTGAACATTTGAGGTTAGTCTTGCAAAAACTCAGAGAACATCAGTTATATGCTAAGCGGAGTAAATGTGAGTTTTGGTTGAAGGAAGTTTCCTTTCTTGGTCATGTTATCTCAAATGGAGGAATATCAATAGATCCTAGCAAAGTGAAAGATGTATTGGACTGGAAGCCACCAACCAATGCAAGTGAGATCCGTAGTTTCTTGGGATTAGCAGGCTATTACAGGAGATTTATAGAGGGATTTTCTAAGCTTGCGAAGCCAATGACTGCACTATTAGAGAAGAATGCCAAGTTTGTGTGGTCTGAGAAGTGTCAGGCTAATTTTGAGGAATTGAAGAAAAGATTGACCACTGCACCAGTATTAATTTTGCCAGATCTGAGTAAACAATTCTCTATCTACTGTGATGCATCTCGTTTGGGTTTAGGATGTGTTCTTATGCAAGAAAGAAGAGTTGTGGCATATGCATCGAGACAGTTGAGAAAGCATGAATTAAATTATCCTACTCATGACTTGGAATTAGCTGCAGTGGTTCATGCACTAAAAATATGGAGACACTATTTGATTGGACATAAGAGTGATATAAACACCGATCACAAGAGTCTGAAGTATATTTTCACTCAATCAGATCTGAACTTGAGACAGCGTAGATGGTTGGAAGTGATAAAGGATTATGATCTAGAGGTGCATTATCAGCCAGGAAAGGCTAACATTGTTGCTGATGCTCTTAGTAGGAAAAGCTACGCTAATGAAATACAAGTAATGCCTTTGTCAAGAGAGTTGTGTGCTGAATGTGAGCATCTGAACTTAGGGTTTACCACCAATGCAGTAGAATTAGTACTAGAACCTACTCTGGAGCAAGAGATACGCAAGGGTCAGATGAAAGATGCAAAATTGAGAGAGATAGCGAAGAATATAGTGAAGGGCAAATCACCAGGATTCCATAAGGATAATAAGGGTACGTTATGGTTTGGAAAAGGCTGTGTGTGCCAGAGGATAAGACTATCAAAAAGGCAATTCTGCGTGAAGCTCATGAGTCAGCTTATTCCATACATCCTGGGAGTACTAAGATGTATCTGGATCTGAGAGAGAAATATTGGTGGTATGGTTTGAAAAGAGATGTTGCTGAGTATGTTGCTTTGTGACATGTCAAAGGGTGAAAGCTGAACATCAGAGACCTGCAGGATTATTACAACCTATGCAGATACCCGAATGGAAATGGGAAGAGGTTGGTATGGATTTTATAGTTGGATTGCCATGTACTCAGAAAGGGTATGATTCGATTTGGGTAATAGTAGATCGCCTAACAAAGGTTGCTCATTTTCTACCAGTTAGGACTACGTATAGCAGTGCAAGGTTGGCAGAATTGTATATGGAAAGAATAGTGAGTTTACATGGAGTTCCTAAGAAAATTGTGTCTGATCGGGGTATCCAGTTTACATCTCATTATTGGCAAAAGATATATGAATCACTAGGAACTAAGCTGAACTTTAGTACAGCCTACCATCCACAGACAGATGGACAAACGGAAAGAATTAATCAGATATTAGAGGATATGTTGAGAGCTTGTGCTTTACAATATGATACTAGTTGGGACAAGAGTTTGCCTGATACAGAGTTCTCATATAACAATAGTTATCAGAAGAGTCTTCAGATGGCACCGTTTAAGGCTCTGTATGGACGAAAGTGTAGAACCCCGTTGTTCTGGAATCAGACCGGGGAAAGTCAAGTGTTTGGGCCTGATGTACTCAAGGATGCTGAAAAGAAAGTAAGAATGATTAGAGATAATCTAAAAATAGCTCAGTCCAGACAGAAGAGTTACGCCGATACTCGGAGAAGAGAGTTGACTTTTGAAGTAGGAGATTATGTATACTTGAAAGTATCGCCAATGAGGAGTGTGAAAAGGTTCAACATGAAAGGGAAATTGGCACCAAGGTATATTGGACCTTTCAAGATTGTAGAGAGACGTGGTGAGGTGGCATATCAGTTGGAATTACCAGAGAGTTTGGCAGGTGTACATGATGTGTTTCATGTATCCCAACTTAAGAAATGTTTGCGAGTACCAGAGGAGCAGATTCCGTTAGAAGAGCTCGCTGTTAAAGAGGACCTCACATATGAAGAGTTTCCAGTTAAAATTCTAGAGACTGCTAAAAAAGTCACGAGAAGTCAAACTATCAAAATGTGTAAGGTTCAGTGGAATCGGTACACAGAGGGTGAGGCCACCTGGGAAAGAGAAGAGGATCTGAGGAAAACCTATCCGGAACTGTTCGAGTAAGCATCAACCGAATCTCAGGACGAGATTCATCTTAAGGGGGTAGAATTGTAACACCCTAAAATTTTGGATATTAAAAAAATAGGAAAATATGATTTTATACAATTTTGTGACCATGCAAATTTAGAGTAATAAAATTTTTTATTAACTTAAAATCAAATATAAGAGTAGAAACATGTTTGTGCACTCATGCTGCTGCATTTAAATTTTTGAGATGATTGGTTTGATTCAAATTCAAAAGAGGATTCAAAATAATTTGAAAATACTTTGAAATATTTGAAAAGGAAAAAAAAGAAAAGGGAATTCTTTTCTCTTTTCGGTTTTTAGTCGGCAGCCCAACCCCCTCCCCCGCGGCCCGCATGCCTTCCGAGTCGCACGGCCCATCTCCCGTCTACGCGCGCGGCCGCTCTCCCCTTCCCCGTTTTCTGCCTGGGCCGAGCCCACTCTCGCCCGTGGCCTGGCTCGCGTGCGCACCGCCTGCCTCTCACACGCAATCACTGACGAGTCGGCCCGTCCTTTGTTTCACTGACCGGTGGACCCCGCGCGTTAGGCACCTTCTTTCTCCCCAAGTCGCCGTCGAATCTCTCCTTTCCAAAACTGCCGAAGCCGAATCCTCCCCTCAATCTCCCCTTTCCTTTCTTGGAATTGCCTTCGGGCCATAAAAACCGAGCCCGTGATCTTTCCGATCCATCCTATTTCAACGCGGAGCATCAAAATCATCCTGAGAAGGCGTTGCTCGGAGCACCGCCGTGACCACCCGCCATACCGAGCCGTGCGTCTTCTTTTGGTCCGTCCTTGGCTCCATTCTTGCGTGAGGTGAGATCGCCTTGCCCTGTACTCCATCCCGGTACTTTTTATTCATCGAATGATGCTCGGTTTCGAGTTCTAGCGAACTCCGGCGATGGCGCCGCCGCGGACATAGTCACCGGAGCGTTTTTCCGGCCGGAGCGCCGCCCCGCTCGTCCCGATTCAATCTGGGCCGTCTATTTTGAATCCAACGGCTGTAAATGAAAGATACCGGTTCGGATGCGCATTTTGCTAAAGAGACCCTGTGTTTTTCAATTGTCTAACCCGCAGTCCAAAGCGTACTTCCGTATTGCGTAATATCTGTTTGAAAGCGTAGTTTGATCTCAGTTCATTCAAAATACATTTTCAGCTAATTATAGTTATGCCACTAAGTTTGTTTTAGTCATAATTTATTCATTTTAACTCCGATTTGATCCGTTCAAATTGCGTTAGGTTCGTAATTAAGAGCTCTACATGTTAGTAGGACTGTTCAGTAGGTTTGTGACAATTTATTTTCGAGCTTGAATTAAAGTAATTACTTTTCTATAGGAAATCTTCGTAAATTCATAACTTCGTCGTTTTAGCTCCGTTTTTCGTGATCTTTGCGTCTGTGTGATCCTAGCGAGTTGTAGATTCGTTTTAAAAATTTTTTATCTTATTTTATTACTATTGGTGTACTGTTCTAATTATAGTCTTATTTGTTTATGCATGATTGTTCTGGATGAATGTTGTTGCTATTATTGATCGAGTATAGACGATGAGCAATTCGTTGGAGATCAAAAGTTTTACTACGAACAAGGTCACCAGGACCAGTTTGAGCAAGGTAAGTATAGCATATGATTATCCTTGTTGTCCTATTCACATGAAGCAAATAATATCATTATGCATATATTCCTTGTTAAGGATGACTTAGAGTTGATCTTATTCCTTGATACCTATTATACTGCATGGATTAGTATTGCTAGTGCTCAACATGAACTATGATCATGTAATTTGACTAATGAAATATGCAATACATATTAAAAGATGATTTTATTACTGTTAAAGGGTACTAGAGCATGGGGTTACTTTGGTGCTCTCGTTACTCTCCATAAGGAATTATCTGTAAGCGAAAATCCGAGATTTATAGTACAACTGTGAGGGCTAAAATGGCTCTGGCTTTAGTCATATGGAAGGACCTTTTCTAGCTTGTTAGAGGTTACCCTTGTGGCGCAAATGGGGTAGAGCAGACTGTGGATCCCTGCGTGGTAGAATCACACAAACTGACTTTGGAAACCTAGCGGCCCTAACTTGTTAGACGAACCTTTGAAAGGCTTCATAGTGTTTCCCTGCCTGCTCACCTCGGAAGTATTTTAAGAGTAATTAACCCGGACATATGGGCAACATGACTCACAGTGAAAGTGTACAACCTCTGCAGAGTGTAAAACTGTTATAACAGCCGTGCTCACGGTCACGAGTGGCCTTGGACCCTTATGGAATAGTTGATCATTAATAATGAATATGTTTTTGCTATTCGTTAATCATTTCACATGGATCATATGTTTATTGTTATATTGAGACACTTTGATATTATTGATATACTGAAATAATGCTAATTAAAATCTACATGCTGGTAAACCTATGTTATGCCTTTGAGCCTCATGAACCCCGTGTTACACTTGTTGAGTACGAGATGTACTTACGCTTGTTTATTTCTCTTACTTGGATAAAAATCCCGGATGGATAACAGATGGTGCAAGTAGTGACTACTTCTACTTCCCGGAAGATTACTAGACTTGCCGTTAACCAGTCAATGTGCATGTGATTGGAGCTACCACGAGAGCTTTTATATTACTTCCGCTACATTATTATAAAGACTATGTGATAATAATCGTGATGTAATAACATTTGTGATGATACATCCTTTATAATTTGTTAACTTATGTGTGATTGATCTCTGGGCACACATAAGAGTATGTACTCCATTTGGTCATTAAATGGGTGTGACAAATTGGTATCAGAGCTATTGTTGACTGTAGGACGCAAGCCTAGCTAGAAATGGTCGATTTAGTGTCATCTTTTCATTATTTTTATGCTCATTATCTTGCTCTTATTATTTGATAAATTTTTATGCTTCTTATGTCTCATTCTATTACGAAATTTTGCCTCTATTCTAATTACATCTAAAAAAACTCTGTAGATGGTTCGTGACCGTAAGACTACCCGCATCACCACTAGAGGACACTACCCACCTCGTGCTTTGATTGCAGCTGAAGAGCCATAAGAGGAAGTACCCCAGGAGAATGAGCAGACCCCTGAAGCACCAATCCAAGTGCCAGCACCTCCTCAGGAAGAACCCGAGCCTGAAGAAGACCCTGAGATCATCGAGATTGAAGATGATGAAGAGGAGGAAGCCAATGGAGGAGAGCAACCCCAGTCTCCACCACCTAGTGCAGCTGCTAAGGATGTGCCACCCCCTCTAATGGGTTGGACTGTGAAGATATACCACAAGGCTGGAGGAAATGTTGTTTCTCACCATCGACTTGTGGGAATGCTTTCTGCCTACTTCGCTGATTGGCACCCAGGTGTGTAGTACGTCTGTTGGGAATACACCCATCCGCTGGAGGACACTTACTGGAAGGCAAGAGCGAGCATTTTTCCTAAGGATGAGGAAAAAGGGGCATACCAGCTGGACATGATGTATGCTCACATGGGTCGTCGAGCTACCATGGAGGATAGTATTGAAGATACTGCTTTTGAAGCATGTATGGGCCTTCGCTACCTTCGCTTTGACAGCATGAAGCATGATATTCACCGCTACTTTCCTCGTGCACACCTCGACCTTGGATGGGCCATGATGGATCCAGTGCAGTTGGAACCACTTCCTCGGGTGATAGTGAACTTTGTCTATAATATGATGGAGAGGAAGCTGCAGTTAGAGGAGATGGTGAAGGCACAGGGGAAGACCATCAAGAGGTGCCAAGCAATGATTGATGAACTCCGAGCAAACCAAGGCATGGCCAAGATTTATGAGACATTAGAGCATGAGCCACTCCAGTAGAAAATATGAGTCCTTTATGTAATAAGAACGTTCTTAGTAACGTCAGTTGAGTCTTCGAGTCTGTCGTGTGGTTTGAACTTTGGTGTGATAGTTGCTTTATCATTATGCTTATGTGTGAGTTGGATTTTTGTTATGAGTGCTGGGGCTTGTAGGCATGTCTACAAGTTCAATTTTTAAGAATAAAAAGTTTATTAGTCAAGGGAATAATAGTTGGGTTTGGTATTGTCACGTTTCTGTCCTTACTGTTTTCTGGAGCAGTCTACAATGTTTCTAATATGGTTCAAAAACGGTTCGTGCAACATCTATGAATTTTTTATGAGAGAAACTAGGCTTAAGCACCTTTCTAATGCCACTGGAATCACCTTTTTATCTGATCTGGTTCGAGAGATATAACTGTCACAAGTTAAAGTTTCTGCATAGTCTGGAATCTGGAACAGTTTCTGTTGCGCCTTAATTTTCATTAATTTAACGACAGAATCTGGTCTTATGGTCTATATAGAAGTTGCGGGGAACTTCATAAGCTTTCCAACCATATAAAGCACGCCTCTATTGGACTTCTGTAGTTCGAGATATGATTGATTTACTGAACTGATAACATTGATATTCGCCCAGAAAACTTTTAGATCTCATTCTTTATCTTATAAGTGGTTGATAACATCGAAATCTCAAAGTTTGCATTCTTATGGATGGCAGATGGCCGGAAGAGGAAGAGGCAGGGGTCATGGAGGTGTTCCCCCAAATCCACCACCACCACCGCCACCAACTATTGAGCAACTTCTAGCAGTGCAGACGCAACTTATGCAACAATTGGTGCAGAACCAACATAATCATCCAGTTGCTGGAGCACCACCACGTGATAAGCGTGGTGAGTTTTTGAAGGGTCATCTCCCGGTGTTCACGCATGTCACTAATCCATTGGAAGCGGATGATTGGCTCCGTGCCGTGGAAAAACAACTCAACATTGCTCAATGTGATGACCGGCATAAGGTGTTGTTTGCTTCTGGACAACTCCAGGGAGAAGCTCAGGACTGGTGGGAATCATATGAGTATGGTCGTCCCGCCAATGCTCTCGCAGTCACTTGGCAGGAGTTTAGAGAGAACTTCAGAGCTTATCATATACCAGAAGGAATAATAGAACTGAAGGCAGAGGAATTCCGGAATTTGACCTAGGGGTCATTGTCTGTAGCTGAGTATCGTGACAGGTTTGCCCAGTTGTCACGATATGCTCCACATGAGGTGGCCAATGACAATGATAAGCAGTGCCGCTTTTTGAAGGGATTGTATGATGGACTACAATTGCAGCTGATGTCCAATACTTATCCCAATTTTCAGACGCTTGTGAACCGCGCTATCGTGGTGGACAACAAGCGTAAGGAGATGGATGCCAAGAGAAAAATGCTTCAGAGACAGACTTCTGGTAGTAACACTCGTCCTCGTACTGGTTTTCAACAGGGTAATCAACAGAGGCCTCCTTCTGGTTAGTGGAATCGTGGTCAGGTCCCTTTCCGCAATCAGTTCCCGCAACGTCCCCCATTCCAGCCGCAAAATGGCAACCAACGCCCTCCGCAACAGAGTGGGAATCAAACTCAGCACCAGGGTCCTTCCAATAATACTCCAATGAAGACCAGTGCTCCCAATACCCCTAACAAGTGTTTCCGATGTGGGAAAGAGGGTCAATTGTCCTACAATTCCGCTACATTATTGTAAAGACTATGTGATAATAATCGTGATGTAATAACATTTGTGATGATACATCCTTTATAATTTGTTAATTTATGTGTGATTGATCTCTGGACACACATAAGAGTATGCACTCCATTTGATCGTTAAATGGGCGTGACACATGGGCAGAAACCCCATCCGCCCGACAGAAACTACTGGTGAAAACGGCGCGGCGCACCCTGAGGACCCCGATGGATCGCTTCGCTTGGCTCGGCAGCTGCGGCCGGGGTGGTTAAACGTGGAGAGGTAACCGACGCACGCACCCGTGCCGCGTGTGGCTGGCGTCGCGATGAGAATGAGAATGAGCTCCCGCGGAGGCGGATTGCGCGCACGGCAGCGGATAGGATAACCCAACCCAATCGGTCCATACGCTGGATTCCCTGCCTGCCTCGCCGCCAATCCGTCACGCGACTCTCGCTCGCTCGCCGCCCCCGTTCACTCTGCACCCGTCGTGTCTCATCCGGAGACCGTGTGCAGTGCGTGCGATCCGCATGGGGACGCTTGGTTCCTTCTGTTTCGTCTACAGGGCCAGTCGGCGAGCTGGCACGCGTCCATGTGCGAGTCCATCATCTGTTCCTGTTCTATTCTCTCGCGCCAGGCCTATCTTTATCCATCCAGATCGTGGCCTCGCGCCAACCGGGCTGCTTGCTTGCTTCCTGCTGGTCACCACTTGTTATCGACGCAACGCACGGTTTGCGCAGTAGCCCAACACTAGCCACCACTTGTTATCGCACCGCACCGGGTTCCCTTCCCGCTAGTGGCCGTCCGATCTGTACCCCACTGACACGAAATAAATTAAAGGGGTTGGTTTAGTTGTACAGCTTTTAATTAATCCTGCGGTTTATCTATGCTCACCGTTCACGTACGAAAGAAACTAAAGGGGTGGATCGATCCGATCCTGCATTGCTCGCACCAATGCGGCAGCAAAAGCCTACAGCTTTGATCGATCGGTCGACTAGCTTGCTTGCAAAGGAAAGGGGCGCGCGCAACCTGGTTGATGCATACACGCCACATGACATGATGATCCAACGCCGCGAAACCGGCCGGCGCCGTCGTACCATGCATCGATTGGGTACACCAACTTGGCACTCCTACTCCTGATCAGATCTTCCCTCCCTGCTCCGGCCCAACACCTCCAAAAGCAAAACCCACAGTACGATCAATTCTTCCTTTTTGTGTTTAAACAAAACCGAAATAAATACAACTGACAAGAACATATGCTTAGGCCTTGTTTAGTTCCCTCAATTCTCCCTAAATTTCACTATGCAAAAAGAAGATTTCCCGTCACATCAAAATGTCGGCAAATGCATGGAGTATTAAATATTGATGAAATCAAAAACTAATTGCACAGTTTTGTTGTACTTTACGAGACGAACATTTTAAGCTTAGTTAGTCAAAATTTGGATAATTTTTACCAAATACAAACGAAATGCTACAGAAATTCTGATACAGTGTTTTTTCTCCCCTATTCTGTGAACTAAACGAGGGCATAGGCGTGTTACCAGACTGACAGACTCTGCATGCGAATTTCGTAGCCACGAATCCGCGGATAATGTAATCACCGCCATGAGCTCTTCACTGGCCCACATGTTATCCATCCGTCCTTGGTTAAGCTACCGTGCAATGTGTGGTGTCAGATCAGTGAGCTGCGTGTGGCCCAAGAAAGAAACAAAAAAAAAGTCATGGTTAAAAGTCTCGTTGGTTGATTTGTTGTGAGAGAGAGAAACACTAAAATGTTGGTTTGATCTCCCAACCACAGTGGCCCAACGGCTACTTGGGCCTTGACCTCGCGCCCTGATCGGGGGCGCCCAGTCCATCTATGGCTGGCGGGCCCCGTCACACTGCGCATTAAATAGAGGTGGGGTCAGCGGCTCTCAGTACGAGGTTCTCCCGAGCCGTACGCCCCACCTAGAAACCCTACTCCGATCTAACAGAGGGGCGCAGCCAGTGACGGGAAGCACCGCCGCCGCCACTGCACTGCGCCACCACGGTCTTCACTGCGTCGCTCTCTTCTCCGACTGTCACTGCCTAGCGCAGAACTTCACCGATCAACCTGATGGCCGGATCCCCTACTCAATGGATGGTCAGTGCCTAACCCTACGTCTCCCTCTCTCTCTCTGTCTCCTACTCCCGAAGCAAAATCTAGGACTATGTGATTCAGTTAGAAAAGAACTCACCCACTGGATCCACTACTAGATGATCCACAGTTTCTAACAATGGTACCGGAGCCACCCTAGTGAGTAGATCTAGATTGGGAAGAGAAGAAAACTGATTTGATTCGGAAAAGAAAACAAAAGAAAGAAGAGGATCCGATTTTGAATCGGGTAAAACGAAACCCTAACCCTAACCTTAAGGGAAAAGAGGAGGGGACGGTGAAGATGGGGCATCCTACCTGGGGCCCGGCCGTCCCGTCATAGCCGCCGGCTGTCTTCATGGATGGGCGCGCGGGAACTGAGCCGAGCCGCTCGCCGCTGTGCGGGTGCGCTCTGGTCAAAGGACACCACCAAGGCAATGTGAGATTGTTATAGATGGACGTCCTATATGCTTCAGCTGTTGGAAGCTTAATGAGTACAAAGATAAGACCTTACCCTGACACAGTTCACGTATCCGGGTTGTTTTGGCAAAAATCCAGTCCAGATATAGATCACTGGAATGGAGTTAAGAATATCGGCATCATGCTAAGAAAGAAAGAACAAGTACTCTCAAGTAGTTGTGGGTACAAATATTAAATTTTGGCGAGATGTTTAGTGAAACCCACATAGTAGCTAACACTCGCAGTTGGAGTTTTATTGTGGTAAAGCTCCAAAGAAACAGTTTTAGTATCATCAGTGATGCAAAGTTATAGTATAGCATGATATGAGGCTGAGGGACAGGCAAAATGGTTAAAGAACTTTACCCGGAATTGATGATGGTTGTCAACAGCAATAACCATTTAAGGAGTTTGCTCCTAAGACAACGGGTCAAGTGTGCTGCCAAACACATTAACGTTAAAGTTATATGTTGTAAAGGAGATAGTCTGGAATCATACTAAATATATTGAATATATAAGTTACAAGAAAAGCTTGCGGATCCGCTTACCAAGGCTTACCACCCAGTGTGTTCAGAGAACATACAGTCGACATGGGTTTATGGTATAGCCTATGATTTCCGGACAACAAAGGGCCCAAAGTTAAAGAATCTGTTTCAGAACAGAGATGTGTATTGTAGCTGTTAAGTCTATCGGCGATTGACCGTGACGATGAAGCATGCTCTATGCACTAATCTGTGATGGAACAAATAAAAGTGAAAATGATTAAAGTCAAAGTTTAAAGTTAAAGTATGAGTTGAGATCAAGGGGGAGAATGTTGGTTTGATCTCCCAACCACAGTGGCCCAACGGCCACTTGGGCCTTGACCTCGCGCCCTGATCGGGGGCGCCCAGTCCATCTATGGCTGGCGGACCCCTGTCACACTGCGCATTAAATAGCGGTGGGGTCAGCGGCTCTCAGTACGAGGTTCGCCCGAGCCGTACGCCCCACCTAGAAACCCTACTCCGATCTAACAGAGGGGCGCAGCCAGTGACGGGAAGCACCGCCGCCGCCACTGCACTGCGCCACCACGGTCTTCACTGCGTCGCTCTCTTCTCCGACTGTCACTGCCTAGCGTAGAACTTCACCGATCAACCTGATGGCCGGATCCCCTACTCAATGGATGGTCAGTGCCTAACCCTACGTCTCTCTCTCTCTGTCTCCTACTCCCGAAGCAAAATCTAGGACCATGTGATTCAGTTAGAAAAGAACTCACCCACTGGATCCACTACCAGATGATCCACAGTTTCTAACATAAAAAAGTACCACTTCCAAGCAAACAGGGCCTCCTGTCATTAGGTGTGCCCACGGCGCCTTAATAAACTAGTAAGAACGAACGAACCCGCTTAATACATCGCGTCTCAACAAAACAGAGCCGTGCGTTAAGTTATTCAATTGGAGGATAATGGGTGCAAGCAATGCAGGAGGACTGTTCCATCATGCGCGTGATTAGACTGCAGGATGACATGTACAGCGACGTTCCCGGCCGGTCCGTCCGTCCGTCTCTGCCACAAAAAAGAATTTCGTCCAAACAACTACCATGCGTCCATGCCATCTAGAAAAAGTAGCTACAGACGCACTGCATTGCCGTTGGTTTGTGAGGCAGCAGTGGCCGCTGAATTTTCGTTAATCCAGTTACTGTTTCTTAGAACTGAACATGGCTAATTACCTTCTGCTTGACCAGTGGTAACTGGTAACGTCGTTTAAAAAAGAGACAGTAGTAATTAAAAAAGAGACAGTGGCATGGCATGAACCGTCATGCATTAGACATGGTCTTGAAGCGTAATTTTATTCTAGTGTCTGTGTGAGACCAAAAGAGTTGGCATAAACTCCCCAAGTTGGAGTTTCATAATGGGAGTTCAGTTTGGCAGGCATGAAGAATATGTGATCTGAAAGTAACCTAACCGGTGGTGTGCATATATAATACATATCTACTGAACAGCACAGAACTTTGCTTCCATAGTACCGTCCGAGTAGATGTCATCGTACGACTTCAGACAAGATCTTCCTTCTTCTGTTCTCCCGTCTCCGATCCAGGAATTAAGCACTTGAGCCAAGCAAATAAAAGACGAAAAGAAAGCAGAGGCGTTTCTGTGCCCGAACAGTCCATAGTTGCAGCTCCTGAGAAGTATCTGTCCGCCTAAAGATGTTACTATCGGCTATCGCACGGATATAGTGCAACGGCGATGTACATTCACATCTCTCCGCCCTCTCCGTGTCAAGATTCCAGCTGTAGTGCTGTAGTGCACATTTGCTCCATGGAATCAGAGATTGACAAGAAAAAGCAAACTCTTTCCTCTCTTCTTTTCCTGCTCTTAGATCTGTCATTCTCATCGAGAACTCGCAGTTGGAACGCTAAGAGCTTTAAATGTAAAGACAGTTACTAGTAGACAAGTTAACAAACTGCTGGCAGTTTTTTTTGTCTGGATTAAAAAAAGCCTTTGTATGAATTCTTCTTGTATGAAATTTTGCCGTTTTTTTCAAACGCTCTCCTCATCAAGATTTTTCTTGTATGAATTTTTGCCGTTTTTTCAATGGTACTCACTCTGTTTCTGAATAAATCAATTATTAGGGTTGTCTTAAGTCAATTTTTTTGAAAGTTTGACCAAATTAATAAAAAAAGAGCATCAAGATTTATGACCAGGGGTGGAAAGGGTGGATCATCTTCTCCTTGGCTGTCCTTTTAGCAGGGAAGTTCGGTTCTCCATCTTATGGACACTATGCTTTATGCCAGATTCTAGTAGTACACTTTCTACTCGGTGGTTGCAGTGTAGGAAACAGATCGACAAGTCGAGGTGTAAGGGCTTCGATTGCCTTGTGATCTTATGGATACTATGCTTGCAAACGATGATGCTAAATTTTAGTAGTACACTTGCTACTTGGCGATTGCAGAGTAGGAAACAGATTGACAAGTCGGGTGTAAGGGCTTCGATTGCCTCGTCGTCTTGGTGGCATGGTTACTTTGGAAGGATAGAAATCGGCTAGTATTTGAGTGGATTTAGGACATGTTTTGATAAAAGGGTTAATTGTCTAAAAATCAGTTCTAGTCCATCCAAATAGGAGGTAATTTTTTAGCCAAGTCTTCAACGTTGTTAGTCAACTAGCTAATCAACTTCAACTAATTTATCTAACTTTTAGCTTAACTAGTAATTAGCCTTAGCTCATCCAAGCAGGCCCTTAGTGCACGGCATTGAAGGTCAAGGATGAAGCCAAAGTGGGTTCAAGCAGACTATCATAGGTTGCAATCACTTTCTGTTGGGTTCAAGATGAGTAGTTTTGTTACTAGTCGTAGGTTATATTTCGTTTACTTAAGTGTAATAAACCCTGTTGGACTTGGTGCTAACTCAGTTGGTCTAGCTTGGTCACGCATGTAATCGTTTTTCTCGTCTCTTATCTTAACAAAATCGAAAATGCTCTCGTTAGGGCGTCCGATCGTCTGGACGGTCGTGTTCGCGGGCCGCCGCACCAGCCCAATAGCTCAACAGTCATATCCTCTTGTCCACTTTCCTCTAATCTTATCTTTGTGTCTCTATTCTCTAGAAGGCTCTCCACCGCAGCCCCACAATCATGCTCCACCGGACCGCGCTCCGAACACGAAGCTCCATCGCCGGGCTCGAAGAAATGGAGAGCGGCTCCGCTCCGGCCGCCGCCCCATCGCTGCCCCTTGTCCAGTCCGCCGCTGACGTGAATCTCCGTCGCCAGGCTCGAAGAAACGGAGAGCGGCTCCGCTCCGACTGTCACGCTTGACGGCTATCGCGCCCCCCTGGCCAGTCGCTCCGCACCACCAACAAGCTCTACACCGGTGAACTCTACACGCCGATGAGCCTCCATTTCCAAGTAACAAGGAGATGTTGCCGAAAGTGCATGTTGCAAACATATGTTTCAGAGGTATATTGCATGTGTTTCGTATTGGTGTTGCAAAAGTATATCGGGATTGTGCACATATTGCTATGGTTATGCACGTATGTTTCAAGTGTATATTCCAAATGTTTCATCTGTATCAAACGTATATTGCAAGTGTTTTTATCTGGATGTTGTAAAAGTAGATCTGGATGTTGCATATACATGCATGTGTGTAAACGTATGTTTCAAGTCATTCATACATCTGTTGCATGTGTTTCTTCACTTGGATGTTTAACGTGTTTGCAATGGTTTCAAGTATTTTTAGGTGTTTTTGCAAGTGTTTCACCTGTCTTCTTTTATATGTTGCAATTGTTGCATCTGGATGTTTCAAAAGTAGATCAGGTGTTGCATATGGGATGCGCGTGGGAAGTGGTTGGTGGTGCGGGCCTGCTGCTGGGGCACTCGCTCGCAACCCCGACACGCTGATGTGCTCACTCGTTGAGCGGGTACTGTCTGACGCTAGTGCTCCGGATCAGACGTCCGGGCGCTATCAAGTTCATAATGAAATATGTGCTCATGCATGTTCGAAAAAAGGCCTGATTTTTTTTGAAGAATTAGCAGGAGCTTTGCTATGTCATATAAGAAGAAGAGCAAGCCAAAGTTTTACAGTCTTATTACATTAAGAACCAGAAAACACAAGCATTGAAAACACTGAAAGGTAACATCTCCATTAGGGAACTACTGGACGTCCGCAAGCCTGCGTTATTAGCCCCAACTCTTCCTTGATTAGTCCCAGCACTTGAATGGGAGTTCTCTCCGCTTCTTGAAAGGTCCTTCGATTACGTTCTTTCTAAATATTCCAAGTCGTATACATAAGGATTCCCGTTGTTGTTCGTTCTTGAGTGGAGGATTGTCCCTGGAGAGCGCGCTCCCACCACTGCTGCACTGCCTGCACATCCAGAGAGGGGGACCGAATGCAATCACCCGCCCAATTTTTAACAAGGGACCAAACCTCTAATGCAAATGGGCAAAGAACACAGAGGTGAAGTGCCGTCTCTGGATGTTGGTCACACAATGAACAGACCGGGTTGCACGGCCAGTTCCTTTGTAAGAGTTTATCTGCCGTCAATATTTTTGCCTGTATGAGCAGCCAAGTGAAGAAACGGTGTTTGCCTTCTGCATGTGCCGTCCAAATGGACTTGGAATTGAAAGGGGTAGTGGACCCTTTGAATTGCGCCAAGTATGCTGATTTTGCACTGTAACATCCATCAACTGTCCATCTCCAAGAAATGGTGTCCTCCCGATCAACCAACTGGACGACACTTACAAGGTCCCAAAGCTCAATGAATTCAACCATTTATTGTACAGATTCTATCTTCCACAGTCCTCTTGTCCAATTCATGTGCTGCAAGTCATCTTTTACCTTCTGATTCTTTCTCCATGCAAGTGGGTAAAGGTTTGGTGCAATATCAATTGGCGCGCGACCATTGAGCCAAGATGAATGCCAGAAACTTGTCTTGTCACCTCTACCAATAGTGACAATTGTCGAAGCACGAAAGAGAGCTTTATCTGTAAGATCACAGGGTGGAAGAGTTCCTACCCATGGCCGATTAGGATCCACCCATTCATACCAAAACCATCTCAATCTTAAAGCTCTTTCAAATCTTTCCAAATCTAGAATCCCTTGCCCACCAAGGGGCTTTGGTCTTGCTGCCTTAGGCCACGTCACCAAACAATGCCCCACACTGACATTCAGTTCTCCTTTTCAAAGGAATCCCCTCCTGATCTTATCAATTTTCTTAATTGCCCATTTCTTGATTTGGAACACTGTAAGGAAAAGTACTGGAATAGAGGACAACACCGAGTTTACTAAAGTTAGTCGGCCATGTCTGTCTAGGAATTTTGCCTTCCATGATGGTAGGCGCGCAGCGACTTTATCGATCATGGGCTGCACATCAACCCTCCGCAACGGTCTAACATTTAGTGGCAGGCCCAAGTATTTGCATGGGAATGCTTTGACCTCACATGGGATGATGCCGCGAATTTGATCCATAATTGTGTTGTTGCAGGCTATCGGATATACCGCACACTTTTGAAGATTAGTTACCAACCCAGAGGCTTGCCCAAATACTTGGAGAATTTCTAGGGCTGTATCGAACTCCTGCGGTGAAGGATTCAAAAAAATTGCGGCATCATCGGCATATAAGCTGACTCTTAACTTGACCGACCTGTGCTGGATAGGGTGCAGCATACCCAATCTAGTTGCTCTGTCAAAAAGCCTCTGCAGGGGGTCAATTGCTAGGACAAACAGAAGAGGCGACAGTGGATCGCCTTGTCTTAGCCCTCGTCCATGATCAAACCAGTGGCCTCTAGAGCCATTCACGAATGCAGCCGACGAACCTGTGCGTAAGAGAGCGGATACCCAAGCACGCCACCGAGACCCAAATCCAAGTTTCTGTAGAACTTCTTGTAAATAATCCCATCTCACCGAATCAAAAGCCTTTGCAATGTCCAGTTTGAAGAATAATGCTGGATGCTTAGCTTTGTGCAATTCCTTAACTACACATTGAGTGTACAAGAAGTTATCATGTATGCTCCTTTTCCTAATAAAAGCACTTTGACTTCTGGATGTCAGAGAGTCCAGAGAGGCGGATAGCCTTGTTGCTAGGAGTTTAGAGAGCAATTTAGCCACACTGTGTGTTAGACTGATTGAGCGAAAATCAGCCAGGGAAGCTGCATCGACTCTTTTTGGAATGAGGATGATGTGCGCAGTGTTGAGTACTTTCAGATGCTGGTCATGTTGATTGTAGAAATAATTGACCGCTCGTAATAGGTCATGTTTGATAATCCCAAGTAGTTTTATAGAAAATCCCAATATATCCATCTGGTCCTGGTGCTTTATCTGAAGGCATATCATTTATTGCTGCTCTAACCTCATCAACTGAGAATTCATCCTCAAGGTGAGAAAGGTTCTGCGGGATTATGTCGAGGATGTCCCAATTTAGGGTGTGAGACCTTCCCTCCGGCATGCTGAAACTGCTGCTGAAATGGTCAGACATTGCCTGTTATTTGTCTTGCTATGCATACACAATTGTGCCATTATGCTGGAGGCCTTGAATGAAGTTCTTCCTTCTTCTTGCACTAACTCTCAAGAAGAAGAGCTTGGAGTTGGTTCCAGCAGCCCTTACTGCACTTAGCCTTGAGCATTGCTGGCCCATTTTATTTTATTGTCTCATTAAATGTGAAGCTAATCCATTGGTGCACATCATTGTATTCTATTGCAATTAAATCTGGTGTGGCACTAAAAACACACATGACGGATCGTCAAGGTAACTTGCAAGAATTGGAATGGTGGACATGTCCAAGAATGTTGCTTTCATGTCGTGCGAAAAAGCCCTGGAAACCGTGGCAACCTATGCTTTCATGAGGGGCCAGCTACACAGAAAAAGCAGGAGAAGGCTGCATATGGGAGCCAAACCTACCACAATCTGCAAAGACCAACTCTTGAAACCGCAACCTAATGACGATCCAAATTAGGTTTTGGGCGGTCATTATGGCCAGCCAAGGTTACCTAAAAGAGGTGTTTATTAATAGTGAGGAGAGATTTATATATAACTATAGCAGGCATGGCCGGTCTATATGCAAATGCAAGCAACAAGATGATATATATCACCGCTAGCTCTAGCTCCACCTCACAATCTTAGGAGGAGACAAGCCCTTTTAGTTAAATCATCGGCGTCAGATCAGCGAGGAAAACAGACGAGACCAGGGGTAGAGACCAGAGAGAGGATACTTGCAAAGGTGGTGAACGTGGGGTTCATGTTACATTGCCTGTGAGAGCGAGAGGTCATGGCGGCCAGCGCATTGGAGGCGCCGGCATTACTGTCACTGTGCTTTTAATAAGCGGATTGACACGGCCAGCCAGCGATTAGGGCACGCATCGATCTCGTCTGATTAGACATGACGTCTCCATGGCTTGAAAAGGAGACCATCCAGGTGTAATTATATATTGGGGGGCTATAGCACAAACATGTCTATGATGACTATCTATAGAGGTTAACATGATCATGATGGTTTAAGGTTTTCATATCCAGCCAATAGGCATGCTGCATCCGTTGTTTGATGAAGCTATGATTGTTCTCTGCTTCTCTGTTAGTAAGCCGGCCCTAGGTCTAGGTTTGTGATTGTTGTTGTTTGAGAGCCATCAAAGGATCCAAAAGGGCATCTTTTATACTATTTTGGAAGAGTTTTGAGGATCTGTGTGGCTCTGCCATCAGCCAAGGATCGGATTGGATCGGAGCAGCAGTAGTTTAGTACGTGGTTGCACGAGTTAGCTGTAGCAGCTGTGTGCAGGTGTGCCTATGTAGATTAATCAGACCGCCCTGGCACTTTACTTTAATTAATTAGCTCCATGATTCATGCCAATTCACTCTCACGTACATATACAAATGAAATAGTGTAACAAACAGATGCAGCAGGCAGCTTGGTGCTTCTTTCCTCAAGAAAGAGAGAGAATCTAAAGGAACAGGGGAGGAGAAGACTAGTAGCTGTGCTTTAGCTTTGCTGACCTAATTCCTCACGCCCGAATACTGGTTCAGAAACTGCGGGAACGGCAGCAGAAATGCGTGCCTGCATCTGCTCCACCATGCCTGTGCTTATCTGCCTGCAGTGACATGACTTAACTATATTGATTAGTGCTAACCACTGCATGCTTTAACAATGCAGGCTTTAATTTCAGTGGCTCTGACGACGAATAATATAAGCCTCTGGACTCTGAACCCTTGCTTGAGATCGAAAAAAAGATTATATGAAGGTTAATTGAGAGGAATTAATGGAGGGTGGTTCTATGGATGACGTGGAAAAATATATGCGGTGTCTGTCAGTAGTTTTTGCTTAGACTGCACGGCGCGAAATAATCTGTCAAGATGAGAGGAGAGGAACTGTCGTAATTGAAATTGGAAAGACAATGATACGCAACAAAAAAAAATAAATGGTCGAGGGAGGGTTTGGATAACTTGGAAACAAAATAAAAACACAGCCGATCCATCTGTGTTGCTGTCAGGACCACTCATATCATAACTGGCTGATGAAGAATAGCACAAAGCTGCCGTTCCACTTAGTACAGATACAGATACGTACAGACCCGCTTAATGAAGCTGAAAATTACACGTTGAACACAAACTACTAATCTATTGTTCCAGGTATATATTTCATACGCATCAAACCCAATCATGATAAGGCCTCGTTCGGTTGTACTGAAAAACAAGCTGAAATACTGTTCTGACTGTTTTTTTTTAGAGAAAAATACTGTTCCGGCTGAAAAAATAAGCTGAAAAGTACGGATTATAAGCCGGCTGAACAGAGCCTAACCAGAAGGCTCTACAATTTTTTGTAGAGTATATGTATAGCCTGAAGCTAAGGTGATGACTTCTGACCGGTCCTTGCGATGTGCTAGCTGACACTACCGCCACAACCTCTCTCTGATCGCTTCCAACTCAAACTCATGCAAAGCCTTGTCATTGTAAAAACACAGGAGGTATGCCGTATGCGATCTTCCAGACTAGAGTACAGTTCATGTAAAAACACAGCTCCAATTCTATGTACAGTGTAAGCCATATGTTGGGGTCTACCTTTCTACGCTTGCATACTATTCTTCTGATAGGTTCAAAGCATGATGCTCTCATATCTACCAGCACGGCTAAACAAATTGAGGACGATGTCAGTCTAAACATCAAACAGAACCTGCCCCGAATACTTTGGAAGGGTAAATTCTGACAGCAACGGATGAAGCTGCAGTACTATTCTGTTGTACGTATGTAATGGCTATATAGGCCCATGTCATGGCTACTCTAGGATAACAATCTTAATTAATGCCGCATCGAGACAGCGGGGTTAAACCTTAAACATGCGATTAAAATGCTAAAACAAGAGACCAAACTTGATCTGCAACACCTACTACCCTGGAACTGGAAGAAAATAACTCCTCGATCTCTTTCATTCGTTCCCCCATTACTTTGGCTGCACCCTTTGTGAATTGTGACATAGGCTGTGTTCACTTCCCAAAATATTTCCTCTGTCCCCGTCACATCAAATCTTTGAACGTATGCATGGAGCATTAAATGTAGGTAAAATAATAACTAATTGTACAGTTTGTCTGTAAAGTTCAAGATGAATCTTTTGAGCCTAATTAATTTATGGTTGGATAAATTTTGCCAAATAACAATGAAAATACTACAGGAATATTTTCCCCAAATATTTCGGAAGTGAACACAGCCATACTGACATGAGCACACTGTGCTCGACATTTCAGTGACGTGGATGTGTGCGCATCTTATGGTGTCACATACACGCACCCGCCGGGGGCGCACCGCCACCGCCATGGTGTCACGTCCCCCTAAAATAATACAGCGTCAGGACGCATCAGGGAGATCGTGACGACCATGATTAGACGAGTGATAACGCGCTCGCTCGATCAGGAGGCTCCGATCCTCTGGCGATGAGCTGCTGCCATGTCCATTTGTTGACGCTGCCTGTTCATGCACTCAAGAACAGGCTTTTTGTTCCGTGACGAAGAACGTAACAGAGATTGTTGGATTATTGGCGAGCACGAACAGGACGATGTTTGAAAGAACGAGCGAGCAACGTAGCTACCTCCATGGTTAGGTCAATGCGGAGCTGTTGAGGGAAACAAAGCAAGCACTCTCGATGCTTCACGAACGCAATGCAAAAGAGAAAACCTCAGGATCAGCAGCACGAGCTACTGGTGATTGGTTTCAGTGACACGACCCTTTTTGACTAGCAAGCAAACGGATGGTTCAGGATCAGAGAAGAGCCGGGCTTTGCTGATGGCAGAAAGGAGTCATGAAACTGTCGCCGTACAGTATATGTGATCGTATTGGTTAGGTTTTTTCTTCAGCAGATTCAGGTAGGTGCCAGTAGAGCGGTAGTGCCTCACAAACCAACTGGAGAAAAAACAAATCCCACACAGATACACGATGGGTGCATCCAACAGCCCAGTCCATGTGCATGATTTCGTTCTCTCCTGAACGGAGATGGATGAGATGGGAACTATGATTACAAATGCCTCTGCCGCAGGCTTTTATTCTCTGTAAAGGAAAAAAAAAGGGAAACAGATAAAGGAGCATCCCATGATACTGGCATATCAGCCAGCAGTTCAGCACTGCTCCAATTTTCAGAAAGAAAGAAAAGAGAGAGAGAGAGAGAGAGAGAGAGAGAGAGAGTGATGAAAGTTATTACTACTAGTGCAGTGTGCAGAGATGAATGATTTCACAGTCACAGCTTTGTTTCCCTGACATTTGCACGTTCCAGGAATGCGGACAAACAAACCACACAGTGCTATAGACTATACTGACGTGCTTATACGAACTACTCTTCAGAACCAAGCAATGTATGGAAACCATCTATCAGTTGCTCAAAACAAAAGATAGCTTAAGAAACTCCAGGAGCTGTTCAATTTGGACATGTCAACAGAACAGGCATAGGGGTTTGCATGCAAATCGACGCCTGACTGATCTAAGCAGATGCAGTAACACCGAGCAACTAACTAACCCTCCCTGATAAGTTAAACAACAAGCAGAGAGTAGAATCACAACAGCAACTGCTGCTAGCCGCTGTAGTTGCAGTGCATGAAGGACCAAGCAATATAATACAGCACTGTTGGAGCAGCTTGTCGTCTGTTAACTAACCTCGAGTCCTCGATTCAGATCGGTGACGCCAAAAAAGCGCATTGTTAATCCAGAAATGACCAAACGCTTTTTTGTACGAAACTGGATTAGGTTCCAGACAGACTCGCAAAGATTAAGGCTTTACAAATCACCATTGCAGTAGCAACAACCGGGAGAAGCCAAGCGCGTCTGTGACTGGAATTTGACACAGCTCGCTCTGACATCAGGGTTGAGCTGTTAAATTTTGACCGCGTAATCAGAGGCATCACAAGTCCTGTCCCGAAAGCAACCCCTGCCTGCCAGCAGGTAAAGCGTATACGATCGGATCGGTGCTGCATCCAGCACCCTGTCCACGTCGGCCGTAGCATAATTGATGAATATAAAAGCCAGGCTTAGTCACGGAATGAAATGCTAAAATCGATCGATCTCCCGGTTCTGTCAGCAGGACTCATCAGGACCATGTGTCATCTGTCTGCTTGTGGCGATTCTATGTGTTTTCCATGCTGAACAAGCCCTTGTTTAGATTGAAGAAAATTTCAAACCGATGAATAGTACCACTTTCGTCTTATTTGGCAAATATTGTCCAATCATGGACCAACTAGGCTCAAAAGATTCATCTCGTGATTTTCAACTAAACTGTGTAATTAGTTATTTTTTTTACCTACATTTAATACTCCATGCAAGCGGTTAAAAATTGATGTAATGGAGAGAGAGTGAAAAAACTTGGAACTTTGAGGCAAACTAAACAAGGCGCAAGCGTGGAAAAGAACAAGGGCAGCTACCCGTGCATAGAGTATAGACCCCAGACCTAATCACCTAACATAGCACCTACTTCTTGCATCCGAATTCCTAACACTGTACCACAAATATATACTCGATGTGCTTCGCACATAGTAGTGTATATATATAAATGTCGTGTCTGGAAATGTCTTGTCATTGCAATAATCATGAATTCAGTGACAAGCTGAATTGTAGATCGCACACGCTGAAATCCTTGCCCAGAACATGCCATTTTTTGAAGTCACAGCACGGAATTGGTTCCTTCTCTGCTTCTTCCTTCCAGCCGTGGAAGTAGTGGCCCGGAGGTATAAATTCTGAAAGTAACCCTTGCTAGCTGAAGATCGATTATTAGGTGCAGATCATATAGGGCCACAGCAGCACAGATGCTCTCGATCTACTGAAGAACAGAACAGATGCCTGCTCTTGAGTCCTGCCACATACTGAAGAAATTCCCAGCATGACAGCACTCAACTAGCATATATATATATAGGAACATATACTTTTACAGAAAAGAGGTTTTCCCTTGTGCATGTTCTCTGATGAGAAACAGTCACTGCAGGCAGGAAGCTAAGAACAGCTAGCTAGGTTAGATGTTAACAGCGCATGGCGCATGCAATGCAACAAGCGAGATACGTCCAAGACGACAAGAGAAGATGGAAAAGGCGTCGTTTCCGACAATGGTGACTGTGCACAGGGCACTTTGCAGTTCCCGGACAGCAACCGTATTGGTATTTTTAGCCGGACAGACGGCCGGGGCCGGTTGAGTATCCGGCGAGTCTACCGCTAGTCAACGGCCGGTAGCTGCTCCGAGCCAGCGACGACGACGAGCTCTCCGATCCCGGCAGGCACCGCCATGGTGTCACGGCGGCGTAAAATAATGCTGATTAGCAAGCCGGAACTGATTAAAAAGCGGCGTGGGCTGCATGATTAGGGCGCTCGGGCCGGGTCAACACTGTTGCCGGGTGGGTTAGCGTGCGGGAGAGGGAAAAGCACAATCAGAGACAAGATGGCCTGCCGCTAATCTGGTGATTAGCGGAGCAAGACCTGCTAGCCTAATCGCTGTGTCCTTCTGTCTTTTGTATTATAGATAGATCATAGGTAGATGGATGAACAATTTTTTATAGGCTCTTTTGTGCAGTGGTGGTGCGGTGCATGCTGCTCGCTGCTGCTACTTGTGTCCGGTGGCGTGTAGCTAGCTTGCATGTGAGTCGTGGACAGTTGTGCTTATGATGCATATTATGCCTTGCTTGTGGGTTTGGAACGTCCTACGAATCATTGAGGTCTTTCAATCATTCTTTGACTCTGAGAGGCAGGCATCAGGGGATTATTGGAGAAAATATCTGTAGCTTGCTGCATTGGACCTTGATGTTTGGTGTACAGGATTAGAATATAATGGTTTGAAAACTGAAGGTCCACCCAATAAACAAGTAGCTCTTCTTAGTTTATGGACACACTCTACTAAGGGTTGGTCAATGCTATTGTGGAACTCAAACCCTTTTAAAACCACAAGAATGACAACAAGTTTAGGCCTTTAAGTAGCCCATTGGTCTCGGAGATGAAGAAAGAAATGACCCTACTTCACCGCATGGTTTCAGATTAGAGGCACACAGGCGCTACGTTATTGGTTTGAAGACAAATCATTGGGGGAAAAAAAAGAAGTGACAGAACAATAATCAGGATCACACGGAATTCTTCAAGATAGATGGGTGTAAAGAAACAGAAGTAAACTGTTACCAAATCGATAAGTATTGGGTGTAGCGATAACATAAAACAGCGATACCGTTGTCCCACGACTGTAAGATCGATAGCTACTGCTCACAGAGACAGGCTCACAGATCTAGAAGAAGTTGCTCTCATCAGCTTGCAGATGACCTGTCGGTTTATTTTTTGAAAGGGGCATGTCATGGGCAATAATCAAGAAATGAACAAACAGACAACAGAGCTGTCGGGATTTTACCATGCGGTTTTACTTTTACCATGTGATTTTGAGCATGTGTTTCTTTTCTGCAATTTTTTTTGAGATATTTAAAACTTTTGTATTACGTACATGATTTACTATGGAATATACTTTGCTAGCATTATATATTACTGTACATGAACATGATTTGCCGTGAAATATAATTCGCTTGAGTTGCTCAAAGTCCTGCCAAAAGTGTTGGCAGTCTTGATGAATGGGCGGCGATCGCAAGACGGAGCCCAAGCCCATCTCCCTTCTCCCGTGCAGCCCATCGTAGCGGCTTGAACCATGCGCCACTAGCCCAAGCACGTTGGGCTTCCGGTCCACGCCGTACAGTGTCCCCAAGAAGAACAGAACTTCCACTAAAGAAGAAGAAGAAGAAGAAAACTGCCCTCTTCGCGGCTTCAAAATTCGGCGCCGGCGGAACGCGAAGCCGCCCAGGCGGCTAGTGGAGCAGGGTGAAGCGGCCGTCCAGTCCAGCCGGCCGCTCCGGACGCCGCTCCGCTCGGCACAATCCAGGATAGAATAGAACCCTGCAAACCTGGTATCCCTGGGTTCTTGATCTTGGCTTCCGAATCTGAACGAGGCATGTCCTTGCACCTGTAGCCAGGCCTTGACTTGGCAGCTCACCATAGCAGGCCGGCCTGCACCTCTGTTTTCTTAACTACTAATCATGTCATAGTCCCTGGCCTGCATCACTTTGACGGGCCGTGAGGATTATGCATCGTACTTTGACATGGTAGCATATTCTATGCAGACTTTGCAGTTTTGCATATATCGATCAAAGAGGATATTAGAATTACCTGAAGGGTCATCATATCTTCATCCAACTCAACAGCGATGCATTGTATCTTCCATATAGCTCCAGTTGCAGTCTACGAGGAGAGAAAAAAACCAAACAGTGGAGCGAGATGACAAAATGACTCAACGCTAAGTGCCTAGACATGTTGGCAAGGGCTCTCCTTGTCAAATGTGTTCTTTCACAGAAACAACCTCTCAAATAGTGGAACCAACGGACTTCACTTTCAAAGACTTGCCTGGCCTGGATGGTTGGTAAGTAGCTCGATTCAGTGGACACAACAAACTCTCTGACTTTGTTACAACACGGAGTCCCTTAACAAGCTCTGACTTTATTGTCACGCAGAGTCACTAAATTTCCAATGTCATGTCACCACTGAGCACATCTCTTCCCTCCAAGCAACAAAGTGCCCCCCCGAACGAGATCCTCTGCAGTCGATGTGGCTGACTGCTCTCTACAGTCGAGCAATCTATGCCGTCCGCTCCATCCAAAGGCCATCTCACGGTCTTCGTCTAGCAGGCCGTATGACAGAAGCTCGAGGGCCCAAAGTAGGCCCGTGCGTCGCCACTAGGTCCTTCCCCTCTGCCGCCGTCTCTCCCGCGAGCACATGCATCTCACCGACGAGCAGGGTCCGACGCACAGGTTCACGGGAGAGCAGCAGCTCGAGGTCAGTTATGCACAAGAAAGACGAAGGCGGAGTTGAAGGACCGAGTCGTCCATGGAGTGCTCCGCTAGCAGCGGCCTTGGCGAAGAACCGAAGATGCGGCCCCCGAGTCGACGAAGCCCGCGTAGACGACGCCGGCGGCCGGCCACGCGCAAGCTCCGCGGCCGCGGCGAGCCAGGGTGGGGTGTCCGCGAGCTCGGCACGCGACGGCACGGCCGCACACGACTCGCGGCAGGGTCGCCGCAAGCTCCGCACGCAATGGCGAGGCCGCACACGAGCCGGGGCGCATGCGGGTACCGGGGCAGGGTAGCTGCGAGCTTCGCGTGCAGTGGCGCCGGACAGCATGTGCGAGCTCCGTGGCCGCGGCGAGCCGGGACGATGCGGTCGCGAGCTCAATAGGCGGCTCCTGGTGGTCATGCATGAGCAAGGTTCGTGGGCGGCGACGGTGGCACGCGATGCGGGAGGTGGTGCAGGGCGGCGCTGCAGCAACGGCACATGCACGGGAGGAAGCAAGCGCACGCGCTCCTGTTCCTCTCCTGTGTGCGGGGGCTCGGCCGCACGGGATCGGGACGACAGGCGCAGCGCTCGGCGAGGGACGACGACGGCGCGACGCTCGGCATGGAGCGGTGACGGTGTGGCCCTCGGCCGCTCGGCGAGGCGATGGAGGGCGCGGCTCTCGGCTAGGAGATGAAGACGAAGAGGGCGCGGCGGTCCATGACGGGACGACGACGACGCGTCAGTCGATGTGGCTCTTGAGTGGAAGACGGCGGCAGCGATTTCCATATCCACGGGAGCTCTCGGCAATCGCCGCCCGCCTGCACAACCGCGGCCCGCGCTTGCCAACCGGCTCACCGCGTGCGTAGTCCTGACCCATGCCGACCACCCATTCGCCGCGCGTGACGAACGCCACTAATGCGTTTCGTCGCAGCTCCATGCCGGCCACCACACTCGCCACCTCCGGCCGGGCGCCGCACCGGGCAGGCACGCAGGACCGGCTGCAAACGAGTAAGACGAAAGCGAAGTGATTTTGGGCTGAGATGGGCCTCTGGGCCGGGTGCTGTGTTTAGCGGCGTGGAGTTTCGTAGGCTCAACGTTGGATGGAAACTGGACGGGTCAGATTGGTGACTGCAGACTGCAGTCGATGACCCTGACTGCAGACGATCTGGTTCCCCCCCTAGAGCATGGAGGCATCCCCAATCTCAAGTGGCGCATCTCTTGTGTTCCCCACCAGCACACTCATTCTTTGACGTCAGTATCTGTCAGCAGCTATGTTGGCTCTGACAATGCTGATGCCAACATCTGCAGAAACATCGATCAAATGATCAACTGCATCAGAGGCGGCGATCACACAGTCGCAGCATGGCAGTGGCACAAGGTGCAGAATGATCGACGCCATGGTGCAGGAGATTCACATCAAGGCCGTGGTCCAACATACACTTGCGTGGTCATACGCACTTCGCCTTCTAGCCTTTGCGGATGAGATCGCCAAGCTACATTTGTTGCCTCATCATGACCTCTTTGTTGTGCTGCGTCTGCACAAGGTACTCAATGCTGAATTCTTTGCCATATTGCAACAGGACCCCGAAGATTGTCGAAGCACAACATATAAGCTGAGGGAAGCTGCATTTCAAATGCTTTGCGAGCTAAAAGTTTTGATTCAGAGGCGTGCTTCCAGGAGCATGCCAAAAGGTGGAGCTGTCATTGAAGTGACTCAGTATGTCATGAATTACATCAGGCCATTGTTGCATCACCATATCTCTGTCAGTGCTATCCTTGCTCAAATCGATGGTAAGGACACGAGCATGGACTCGCTGGACCATATTGTGCAAAATCTGATTACCTGCTTAGAATCCATGCTCCTCAGGCCAGCTCAGGCCTATGGCTCTGGAGATTTACAGTGCTTCTCCTGATGAACAATCTTCATTTCATTGACAAACAAATGGAGAGTTTGCAGCTGAGTGAGCTATGAGGGCACGGTATATATGGAGACATATGTGGACTTGTCATGGGGACCTGTGGTTTCATGCCTAAGCACAAGGACAGGCATGCTTGGCTGTTGCTTCAGCCATTCTTCCAACAGTGCCAAGTTTTGCTGCCAGTTCGACACAACTTACTTTAACCAGAAGCACTGGAAAGTGGAAGACCCTCGGCTTCATGAGGGGGTGAGGCGAGCGGTGTGCAAAAGGGTTATCACAGCTTATCAGGTGCACTTTGAGAGATCCAGGAAGGTTCGGTGACAGCATGAGTGGTACACTCCTGAGGTGCTGGAGGCGCAGTTGATGGAGATTTTTGAAGGGTGCACCGGGTAGGAGCAGTAAACAGGTTACAAAGCATCTTTCCAGCACCTGTGATGTTAGAAACACTTTCTGTATGTTCTTCGCTTCCCATTTTGGCTCTTAAATGGCCTCTGCATGTAAATGAATACAATGATGCATCATGTAAGGACTAATTTATATATGAAAGGTATATGATCAGTTTATAAATGAAAGGTATATGATCTTTTGAGAATGTGTTTAAAAGCCAAAACTTGGGTACTCCAAGCAAAAACATCTTAGTTTTTCATACTTTTGCAAATGCAAGAGCCTTGAACTCTCATTGTGTGTTTAGAGTTCCAGTGAGAACACTCCCCCCTGTCGTCCCATTTGTTGGGAACAAAGAGTTACATTTATTTGGAACGAAAAAGAGTTACATTTACAACACCCAACATTCAGTGCTTGAACAGAAAACTGAACTCTCGTCACTGTTATTGCTATTATATGTTTTCATGCATCAACTACTCTCTCAGTCCCAGAAAGAACATAATTCTCGTTTTTCAATGAGTCAAACAATTTTAAGTTGTCCAAATTTATATAAAAAAGTAACTAACATTTATATACCAAATAAATATTATTCGATCAATCATAGAATTTATTTTTATAGTAAATCTATCTAGAGATATAAATGTTGATATCAATTTTTTTTTCATAAAGTTTGACTTGGTTCAAACATGTAATTATTGTAATCTTTTTGGGACACAGAGAGTACTTTTTTGCAATAAAATCAGCCACATCAATTAACAAGTAAAATGGCAACACACTGTTTCCCCTTCTAGAGAGTGGTCATGTAGATGCACGCGAAATCAGTAAGATAGGGGAAAGAGACAATCAAATTCACCGTGAAATTGTAATTTCCAGGAATCCAGTGTACCTTACAAAGCCGAATGCTTCATCAGGAATTCAGGACGTGGCCTGCATACGCGCACTCGGGCACTCGGCCACTCAGGTGTGGGCGTGCGGCGGCGAGCACGCCGAGAACGCCAGCAACCCGCTCCGTCGCCTCCAAGAGTAGCGTGCGCACGGTCACGGCGGACATCGAAGGGAAAGGAACGGCGCGCCACAAGCCCCGCCACACGGCCAGGCCTCTCGCCCTCGTATGCGCCGGCAGCAGTCCGTGCCTCCGTGGTCGAGCGGCGGTATCGACCAGCGACGGGACCCTCAGCGGCTAGCAGCCGCCGCCGGATTCGGGAGCGGAGGCGGGCCATCCACACATGGCCTGCAAATTCATTCGGCCCGCCTACTAACTGGATCGGAATCGGCCCGACCCATCTCCTAGTTGGATCGAGATTACTCTCCACAAGCCGTCCGGCCCACGAGGCCACTAATGGAATGGCCGTCCTCCCAGTCCCGTCGCCGGAGACGGAGAGCGGCGTCGTCCTCTTCTGGTCGCTCCACTCCGTCGTGCTTGCCGGCGTGCCCCCACGCCCAAGGCCACAACCCGCAGCTAATGGGCTCCATCACTCTACTAAGGTTCTCGTAGCCGCCCCCGTTCCGCCTCCTCGTGCTGCCAGGCGCATCGCATCAACTGATCGGAGCGCACGGCGAGGAAGGAGGAGGCAGCGGTGAGAGGAGATTCCAACGCCGCTAGCTCGGACTGCACTTCTCCATCTGCCGTCCCATTCATCAGGTATCCATAGTTAGTTAATTTTTTTTCAACGCGAGATAACCTCATTTCCGTTAGCCAAGCAACGGAAATACAAAGAGTTGATACAAGAGATTGAAGATAGATTCAGCAGAACTAGAAAGTAGAAACTACCTGAAGCTGACTTGACAAAGAAAAGGGACTGGCATCGCACGTGCCAAACTTAGCCATAACCAAGATCGAATTCTAGAAACTACTTAACAAACCAAACTAACTTCAGACCCATCGGGCTTTAACCACCGATACAAGTCATCCTGAAAGATACAACCAGACAGACGAAACCAGAGCAGGACATTACAAATAACAGAAGGTCATAATCAGACTGACGATAAGCTTTTCTCATGGCAAGTTTTCACTGTCTTCATGTTGCTCATCACAGTCCATCAGCTGCCCAGGCGTGGTGTTCCCCTGTTGGGCAGCTAGAAGCTCCTTTGCAATCTTCAGCATGGTGGCGACCCCTTCCTCTAGCTGTTCTTTGTCAGCAGGAGCATAGAGACCTGTCTAGAAGTTCATGAGGGCACACGCGTGACAAAAAATTTCAAGTGGATTTTTTATCAGCTTTCCTTCAAAGCATGCTTTATTCCGATTTTTCCAAATGGCCCAGCATATAGCTGCAACCCCCCAGGGATGATTTCTTACCATATGGCAGCCATGTTTCACACCATTTCGAACATTGATTTAGATTAGCAGGAATATTGTTAGCACCAATGCTTACAGCTACAGTGGACCAAATGACTTTGGCAATAGGACATTGAAAGAACAGATGTGTCAAATTTTCCTCAGAGTCACAAAACCTGCATTTCGAATCACCTTTCCATTTTATTTTGATTAAATTGTCTTTTGTCTAAATTGCATCATTGGTCATCAACCACAAAAAGATTTTTATTTTAGGTGGGATCTTGCCTTTCCAAATTCTTTTATGGTAAATTCCAGAGTCATTCCTAGTCAAACCATCATATACAGATCTAACAGAAAATGTTCCATTCTTCTCAAATTTCCAGGTAATGATATCTTGATCACTAGACAAAGCAAAATCAATGGTGTCATCCCAAATTTCCCCCCACATAGCAGCTAAATCTCCATGCAGCCATCTACTGAACTGCTTACTAACTTCTCCATTCTTAACCTTAGCAACACTAACAAGTTTGTTCATACTGAGTTTATACAGAATTGGAGCAATATCTTTTAAAGGTTCTTCGTATAGCCATGGATCTAACCAAAATCTAACATTTTCACCATTCTTAATGCTAACAGTTCTCCCTTGCAAATAGACATCTTTAAATTTGAGAAGATCATACCACATTTGTGAATCATTAAGTTTGTGGCCCACTTCATGAATAGAACTATTGCTCAAATACTTATACTTGATGATATCTTGCCACAGACCATTTTCCTTTTCCAATCTCCACCACCATTTACACAGTAAACTGACATTCATTTTTCTCAATTTTTTTATTCCTAAGCCTCCCTTCTTTTTTCTTTTACATACTTTTCCCATTTTAATAAATGATACTTTTTCTTAGTTCCACCTCCCTGCCAGAAAAAACATCTTCTAATCTTATCTAAGCACTCAACAGTTGTTTTTGGCAAGAGATAAACCGACATGTGAGATAGGAGAATTGCTAAGACTGGAATCAATCAAAGTGGCCCTTCCTGCTATAGACATATTGCCACCTTTCCAAACATCTAAGCGTTTATTACTTTTTTCAACCAAAGGTAACCAGTCACATATATGTTAATCTACTTGGACTTACTGGAACACCCAGATACTTGATTGGGAAAGATCCTATCTGACAATTAAAAATCTCTGCATATGTCTGACCCCAACTCTCCTCATCATTTATCATCAAAACTTCATTTTTATTGAAATTAATCTTGAGCCCAGCCATCATCTCATAGAGATATAAAAGAAATTTCATATGAGTGGCACCCTGGATATTATGTTGAAGACAGATTATTGTATCATCTGCGTACTGTAATATTGCCACACCATTTGGAATAATATGATCAATTAAGCCTACCAACAAACCATTCTGCTGAGCCCTATGCACCATTCTTGTTAAGCAATCAGCAACTAAGTTAAATAAAATAGGTGACAAGGGATCACCTTGTCTTACAGTTCACCATAGTTAGTTAATTGGATGCAGTTGTGTTGGGCATTTTTCCGAAAAAAAAAAAGTTGTGTTGGGCACTTCTCCATCTATCTATTAGAGCATCGCCATTACTATGGGTTCAGTTGTGTTGTGCATTACAGTTTTCTTATGTTGACATCTTGACAACATGACAACACCCCTAGTTCACTTCCAAATGTTTCAACAAGTGGGACTGTGACAGATATCATAAAACGAAGGGCATAAGTTTAGAGCCTCTGATTTTGTTGTAGGATTTGCACTAAGCAGGTGCTTCTGATTTTGTTGTGCGATTTCCACTAAGCAGGTGCTTAGCATCTGCATTTAGAGATAGGCAGCTAGTGATTCATGCATCAAATCAATTATACCAAGCGTCTACTTTCTGACTTGCACCGTGTGATTTAGTACTTTACATTTCAGACCTTTTTTTTGTGTGTGTCTGATGATACAGAGGTAATTCTTCACCCCTCAAACAATTCATTGAGTTTGCTCTTCAGGTCTGGCTCCAAATCCTTGAGATCGCTTCTCTCCGACTCTTCCAAGCCTTCCCAGTACGCGCGATATGCTTGGACAACATACTGTATGACATGTATGCGAAGCTCGATGCGAAGAACCGGGCTAGGCACCTTCCAGTGCATCTGGGATTTGCAGGTTTTGTTCAGAGCCGATTCAAAGCTCTTGAGGGAACTGGGAGTGGAGTAGAAGATCTTGAGGAAGTTGTTCCTGCGCCTCTTGGGAGGTGAAGTGCTTTCCAAATGATGCACAACCTGTTTCCATGATGAGGACAGGTAATCCGTCTTGTACTGCTCGATGTGGTAGCAGCGCTTTTTGATCCACTCGGCTCCTACCATCAGGCGTACATCCGATTCTTCGACTTGCTGCAGTATGAAATGCGCATTGTTAATCAGAAATAGAGACTGTAGTCCTGGTTCAGGTGCATAGATGCTAGATTTTTCCTTGAGAACCGATTCCAGGTCAGCAATGAGCCCAGTTGCTAAACGACCTGTCGGATTCACGCCTTCGATGGTCAACAGATCATTAGCCTGGCTTGTGCATAGAATCATATCAAGTGATCCAATGTGATTTACCAGTAACCTGATGTATTTCATGAGGTATCCAGTTACCGTGAGAATGCAGCCTTCCATTGGTACCTTCTTCGGGCTGTAAGTCTGAACCAACACCTTCAGCTCACGAATTATTTCCAGTGAAGAATCCTTCAGTGCTGCAAAAACTCCCTCCGTCTCTTTCTTCACAAATTCTTCACCAAACACTCTTGAAAGAGTAGGGATGGCATCATACAGTGCTCTGTGCATGTACAATACACAGAAAATCTTATCAGGTGATTTCTTCACCTTAGCAACTTGGGAGGCAAGATTGAGAAGCAGACGAACCGGCTCCTTAGCTGCCTCTGAAACATTGTTGGTTGTGAATATACTGCAAGTATGGCTATTCTGTTTAAGTAGCTGCAGCTGCAATGTGTTGAGAACCTTTGCAACACGATTTTGCTTGGGCTGCATAAGGGCTGCGTTGAGGACTCTGACAATATATTCTAGTGCTGCAGGCCAGCTCTTAATTATCCTCCACTGTTCCCATTCTAAACCCTTGCAGGCTACTCCGAGAACCGAGTCGGTACCTCCAGCAAACTGACACCTTGTCAAGACCTCGATGCACTTGGTGTGAAATGCCTGTGCAGTTCTTGTGATTGGTCAGCCAGATTTGGGTGGCTAGCTGCTACCTCCTTGAAAGCACCAATTGACACATGTCCAAAGATGTCACTGAACCTGGTATCGTCAAATATGGAGGCAGTGTCCTCCAGAACAGTATCATCTAGCCTTGTGATATCAAGTCCACTGCCTGTGCTACATGAGTCCCTGTAGAATGAAGACAAGGTACTGCTGGTGTAGGTGCTGCCACTTGAGAGGTGGTGGAAGCTTCCGAAAGAAGGTAAGTCGTATGTTCCAATCATATAGGCACTGTCATCCTCATGTCTGTGTTTGCACGCAATAACTATTTCAGAGACATTATTTGTGGGACTTTTTAAGATCCCCAAACATAGATAAACAACTAATATTTAGACAATTTGCTAGTTCAACAGAACTTTTTTTTTTGAGGAAACAGGAGGGGTAGCCCCCTACTGGTTAATATAACAAAACTAAAATTATTACCTGCTAGAAATGAGGTTTCCGTTCTGTAGAAATAAAATGTTGCATGATGGATCAGCTTGCTTCTCCAAAGTTGTTGATAGTTTGCTCTTCAAACCATTTATTCTGCCTCATACATTTTAAATCACATGACATGTCCAAAAAAAGGGTATATACATACACATTATAACATGCTACCAAACATTGTCGTTTCTAATATGTCTTTGGCCATTATTTTTTCTTAGCATTGGATATTAGCTCAACTGGTTGGGTGGGAGGTGTGGTCATGCACCAAACCACCCAGGTTTGAGTCATCTTCAACTCGAATTTGGGTGCCTATTTTCTTGTTAATGAAAAACCGCCTAGTTTTCCCTATGTTGGTCACATTTTCTAATCATTGAAGTATCTTTCATGACGATCTATTAGTACCATCGTTGTATGACAAATCTTAACAATTTTGCATAGACCTGGGGTCAAATTTTGTAGATTTTGAAACGTGAGGGAGCATATGACAGAAATAGTTGTGATCAACATACCTATTTCTTACTGATCCCATGATGAGGATGGTAATCTGGCACTGTTTAATGAGATCCATCAGCCCAGCTGCAACATCATCATTCTCAGCTATGAGTGTCTCTGCCTGAACCTGTATGAAAACTAGAATATTAATTAACACCTGCCCCAGCAATACCACTAAAGGCTCATCATTCCGGATTCAGAATTGTTAACCTTCTCACGTGTGCAGATCTTGATGTACATCTCTAAGTAAGTGTCAATATTTTCCCTCTCTTCTGTTCTGTATGCACTCACAACCTGTTCGCTGAGCATGCTTACAGGCATCAAAGCTCCAACTGAGATGAAAAATTGAAAGCAGGTAAATAAGAAGAGGAAGGAGCCAATCACAGGCTTAGTGGCTAGTAGTCAGGCTTGACTGCCTCTTCTTTGGTGTTAAGGTTTCAGGACATGGCTTATACATCTGGTGGGGATCCTGGTGGCCTGGCGGTAGACGTGGACAAGAACCAGCGTGAAGTCCCGTGGGACGTTGCGCAGTGCCCAGCGAAGGGAGAGCAAGCACTGCTGGACATCGCCCCCCATCGCCAGGTGGACCTTGTTCTTGTTGTCGTCTGCCCCGGGCGTTTGCATGTGGGGCAGCGCCTGCTCCTGCTCTGCTTCCATGGTGATGGATGGTCACCTGATCAGAGTCCTTCTGTTCTTGTCTTGCAATGATGACAGGCAAGGCAAAGGAAACAGCCTCTGGTCTGCCGATCTTGTTTGCTGCCACTGTTTTGGGAAGCACGGAAGGAGTTTAACTGCTTCCTGGCGCTGATCTCAATGGCAGATTCCATGTAAGAAGGGAATGATTCTGTACTGAAAGAGACTAGCGACAGTTCCAAATGCTGAGATGGTGCAACGGCAGTACGATGCAGAGGACAATCCAAGCTCCGTGCAGTGCAGCAGGGTTTCTGGCTGTGGATACCGAGGAAGTAGATTAACTTCAATGTGAAGTACTCCGCAGAAATTGAATGGAAGTTACCCTGGATTTTGTTCCAGAGGAAAAACTTTTTTTAAAGGGAAGGAAAAACATGCTTTGAGCCTCTGTGATGTCCTGGGCTTTCTCCTGCATGGGCTGGGGCGTTGGGCTACTAGTGGTTGCAGTTGTGCTATTGCTGGTCTGGGAATTCTTGGTGGGCCGCGCATTGACAGGCCCATTTCGATAAACTTTGTTGGGCCGTAACAGTCTCAGGCTTACTCTGGGCCATTTCTCTATAATTATGCGATCCTACAACTTGATTGGACAAAGGTGTGTTTATTGGCTAACCGAGTTCTCTAGGAGGCACACTGGAGTCTAAGTGTCTAACATTTCCGTCCTTCGAGATGCCTAACAGAATTCCAAAAAAAAAAAAAAAGATGCCTAACAGGAAAGCCATGTGATATGCCAAATGGCAGTCCAAAACGTGCCAACGAAACAGTCAGCTACCTGCAAAAACTATGCAACGTCCTTGGTCTGGACTCTGGCACCGTGGCATGCAACCGCTTGGGAATCATCGAGCAGATATCCTTGGTATTTTGTTTCTTGCAGCGTCAGGAAGCCAGGAAAACAGGATGTCATGCCTGCTGCTCTTGGCATGCAACCGCTTGGTAATCATCAGCGTTGGATGCAGGACGCCAAAGTACTTCTGCAAATAATGTATCGAATCAACAGCGTTGGAATCATCAGCAGTCGAGTACTCACCACTCCTTTCTCCGAATAATGTATGGCCTGAGACTAAGGCTGTGTTTGGTTTAACTTCGAAAAGTACTTCTGATGTTAAAAAGGCAGAACGCCAATCAAAGAGAAGAGGTAGAACCTAAAACTGTTTTTTTAACAACTATTCTCGTGTAGTACGATTTTTATAGCACCTTGGATTCTACTTCTGTTTTTTCTGATTTTCCAAATGGGTGAAATTAGATAGATGTTTAACAACTGTTTTAAGGGAGAGAGAAAGCGGTTAGATTTCATAGTTGTTTCACAGACAACTTTTAGCCTTTTCACAACACATAGCTCACTCAAAACAGCTTTTGCACAGCTCATGGCTGAACCAAACAAACCCTAAGCACAGATCTCTATTCTTCTGATGGGAAGGGGAGAGAGTGATTTCTTCTACAAATTTCAATGGAACACGTCCCATATAGAAATAAGTACACCTGTTAAGAAACTGATTATGTCCAACATCCACAGGGACGGGAATAGATGTATGCAAATTGGCCCGGAGGCCTACAGTTCAGTTTTTTATTCACAGGACAGTAGGGATTTGTTCATCCTTTGAACGTTCTTCTACTACGATCACTTCAGTGGGGGAGTGCACGCACACAGTTACACCACTCAAGTCTTACTGTGAAGTATCGTTGGTACGACATCAACAAAAGAACTGCGGCTTCCATTCTTGGTCTTCAGAATTCAGATCTTGTTGATAGCAAGAATATGATTCATGTTCACCCTTCAAACAATTCACTGACTCTGCTCTTCAAATCCCCAGCACTTCCTATCGAAGGCTGGTTCAGAGTTTCCAAATACACCTGGTAGGCTTCAACAACATGCTCCGAGATGCTTTCACGAAGCCTGGACCGGAGAACTGGACACGGCACCTTCCAGTGCATTTGAGAGTCGCAGGTTTCCTTGAAACAAGAATCAAAAAGTGGTTTTGCGTTTGTGTGGAAGATACCAAGGAGGCCAGGCCTAAGTCTTTTATGAGGGGGACTTGCTGCAACTGTCAAATGATATGTGGCTTTTTCCCATGTCGAGGACATGTAATCCCTCATGTACATATCAAATTCATCCCTGCGCTGCTTAAGCCACTCAGCTCCGAGTATCAGCTGTATATCTGAATGCTCGGCCTCCTGGATTACAAAATGAGCATTGTTCATCAAGAATATACACCGGAGTCCTTGTTGAGAAGCATATAACCTAGATTTTTCTTCAACAACATTGTTCAGGTCACTAATAAGCCCACGTACTAGATGACCTGTCAAGCTTACTCCCTCAAACAAGTCGCTGTTTTGACCACAGCCCAAAATGGGATCAAGCGAGCCAGCATGCTTTATCAGCAATCTGATGTATTTCATGACATACCTGGTTATCAGTAAGATGCTTCCGTCCTGCTCTACTTTCTGCGAGCTATAGTTCTGGATCAACACTTTAAAATCTCGAAGTATTCCCCTTGCTGAATCATTCAGTACTGTGATGACTCTGTCTACCTTACTCACAAAATCTGCAGGGAGCACTCTCCTGAGAGAGGGATCTGAATCAATAATTGCTTTGCGCATGTATAGTATAGAAAATAACTTCTCTGGTGTCTTCCTCACTTCAGCAACATCTGATGCAACATCAAGCAATCGGTTTATAAGTTTTTTTGCTGCTATTGAGAGCCTGTCAAGTGTGAGTCCATTGCATTCACTGCTGTTGTGGCTAAGTTGTTGCTGCGTGGTATTAAGAACCCTAATAATAAGCTCAAATGCTGCAGGCCAGCCATTGATGGTCTTCCAGTATTCCTCCCCAAAATTCTCAGAGTTTGCTCCAAGAACCAAATCGATGCCACCAATCAATTGACATCCACTAGATATCTCAGAGTTCTTTGATTGAAATGCCTGGTGCCATCCTTGTGAGCATTCAGTCAAATTCGGGCGGTGGGCTAGCTCCCTCAAAGCATCAATTGACTCATGACCAAGGATAGCAATGAGCCTGCTATCATCAAATATGGAGCCAGCATTCTCGAGAGAAGGGTCATCCAGTTGTGAAGGGTCCAAACTACCAGGCGTGCTCCGTGAATGCCAGAAGACAGAAGATGGTGTGCTACATGAATCCCACAAGAAAGGAGACGGACTGCTGCCACTGCTGCATGAGAGGGAGAAGCGGCGACTGCATCTGGAAGAAGGTTTCCCTTTTGTTTCAAAAGCAAAGACACTTCCATCCTGCTGACTGCAGAATAGAAGGCACTGTGTGAGAAATATTACATTATTAAGTCATCACACTAACAGGTAGCTATTAGGAGGCCTTACAGAAATGATTTACTTGAAATCCGCCCATTCATTACCTAATAGAAATGAGTCTTCCCTTATGCATAAACAAGATGTTGCAAGTCGGGTCAGCGCCTTTCTGCAAAGCTGTTGCTAGGTTTCTCTTCGATCTGTTTACCCTGTGATGGACATGCAGATGTCTCACTAAATAACCACAGCAAGTAGAAAAGGCCTCAGCAGCTAGTAAAAACACATACCAACTTTTGCTGATACCAATGATGATCAGCGTCGCGATCTTATGGACCACAATAAGTTCCAAAAGCCCCGCTGCCACATTGTCGTTCTCAGTCATCAGTATCTCTGCTGGAACCTAGAAGAACTATAAGCTGTTACTATTCTACCATCCACCAGAGACCAGAGCATGCAATCCAAAAGCAACAATTCTTGATTCACCACTCACCTCTGCTCTAGTACAGATTTCCTCGTAGCCCTTTAAGGCTTGAAGAGCCTGACCCCTCTGCTCTTCCCTAAAGGCTCTCACAATGTCGTCTTTAAGTATGCTTGTATGTACTGCGCCACCCACTGAAAGAAATTATGACAAAATGATATCATAACAGGAAATATATAGCATGTAACTTCTCTGCTAATGCATATCGAATGAAAGAGGCACAAAACCAGCATATTCATTTCTTACTGGTTGGGATTGGTATCATCATTGCTGGCCGGTGGATATGGACAAGGACTACTTTCTTCTGCGGTGGAACGAATTGTAGAGCCTGTTGAAGTCTGTGACCATCATCCATCGACACCACCAAATGCACCTTCTCTTCTTCCCCACTTGCTTCAGCTGCTAAAACTGCCTGCAGCAGCTGCATCATCTTGCGCTCCATAACCGCAACCATATCTGCAGACCAGTTTGTGCTTTCAGCATCTAAATGAACGTTGATGATATTATGTATATATTAGAGAAGCTGGCATTTTCTCCTTGTTCCGCTTCACTATTCCCTATGTTATATTCGAATGACTCCACACAAGAATGACAGGGATGAAGTCTCTTTCAGGGTAGTAAAAAACAGGAGGAGAAGATAACACCAATGTAAGGCAGGAAACACAACAAAAACAAACAAGGCAGCAAAGGCGTGCTCATCGTATATGATTTAAAAAGAAACTATTTTTTTGTTAATAAAAATAATGACAAGGATAACCTCAGTCTTGCCTCGCCCCGATGCTGCCCTGGCCGCTGCACACCGTCGCCCACGTGCAGCTCATCTCGCCGACGTTAGATCCGGGCGCGCCTCGATCAAGAACCAGGCTTTGGCCCGGCCGCTGCCGTCCTAGCTTGCCGCGCTCATGCTTCCGGGAGGTGGCGAAGCGGAGGAGGTGAGGAAGAGGTGGCGCCGGCTAGGTTTGGTCGCCGCCGGAGTCGCCCACGCGGGGGTCCGGTGACTCGCACTGCTCCTTTTTCCATCTTTGTTTTTACAGCAACGTTTGTTAGTGAAAACAACAACAGTAAAGATATGCTACGGTAGACAACAGATGAAAACCAATAGCAGCCATAAAAAAAATAGTAAAGATATCATCAATGTAAAACGGTGTCACTTCATCCATTCCCATATATTACCTTTGGCTGATCAAACTATATATATATATATATATATATATATATATATATATATATATATATATATATATATATATATATATATATATATATATATATATATATATATGCTTTGGTGATGGATGAGGTCACAAGCGACATACAAGGTGGTATCCCTTGGTGTATGCTCTTTGCTGATGATGTGGTGCTAGTTAACGACAGTAGGACAGGGGTTAATAGGAAGTTAGAACTATGGAGGCAAACGTTAGAGTCGAAAGGGTTCAGACTTAGTAGGACTAAGACCGAGTACATGAGGTGCGATTTCAGCGCGACTAGGCATGAGGAGGGAGACGTTAGCCTCGATGGGCAAGTGGTGGCCAACAAGGATACTTTTCGGTATTTAGGGTCGATGCTACAAAAGGACGGAGACATTGATGAAGATGTTAGGCATAGAATTTCAGCCGGCTGGTTAAAATGACGTCAAGCTTCTGGCGTCCTCTGTGACAAAAGGGTGCCTCAGAAGCTGAAAGGTAAGTTCTATAGGACGGCGATTCGTCCGGCGATGTTATACGGTGCTGAGTGTTGGCCTATAAAAAGGCGACATGTCTAGCAATTGAGTGTAGCAGAGATGCGTATGTTGCGTTGGTGTTGTGAACACACAAGGAGGGATAGAGTCCGGAACGACAATATTCGGGATAGGGTTGGGGTGGCTCCAATTGAGGAGAAATTGATTCAACATCGGTTGAGATGGTTTGGACATGTCCAACGGAGGCCTCCTGAGGCGCCGGTGCGTAGTGGAGTTCTAAAGCGGGCCGATAATGTAAAGAGCGGTAGAGGTCGACCTATACTAACTTAGGACGAGTCCGTTAAGAGAGATCTTAAGGAGTGGAATATGCCCAAGGATTTAGTTATAGATAGGAGCGCTTGGAGATTGGCAATCAACATGCCTGAACCGTGACCTCTTTTGTCTTGTGCTCTTTTTGTCCCTTTATGTGTCTCCCTGTTTTCTCGTCTCTTTTGAGTTTCATCTCTAGCCTACCCTAACTTGCTTGAGACAAAAGGCTATGTTGTTGTTGTTGTTGTTGTTGTTGTGTGTGTGTGTGTATATATATATATATATATATATATATATATATATATATATATATATATATATATATATATATATATATATATATATATATATTACCTTACAGCTGGCAACAAAATAACTTATTCTGTAGCCACTTTGAGTTACAATAATTGCTATGCTAATTTACGAGATTATAGTAACTCCTTACTATGTGATTTATTATAACATTATGGTAAATATCCTCATGTGTTATAGTAATTCAACTATCGTAAATATATATTGACATTGTCGTAAATTAATATATAAAATTATCGTAAATAGAGGTGGCTACAAAATAACTTATTTTATAGCTAGCTATAGAGTATACTCTCCCTATATATATATATATATATATACACACACACATTGCATCATGGATCTAATTATACTTATTTGATATCGTAAATATTAAATGTTTTTCTCATAAACTTGACAATGCTTTGATTTGACACTATGATAGAATTATGTTTTTTTAGCTAGAGGAAATATAGATTACTTCAGCTTTCATGTTGTTGCCTCACGTTTACCCTTTTTTGAGTCAAAACCAGGTTTAAAAACCACGCAACGACTAGGAAAAGTGCGCCACCAACCCATATAACTTCGGTACAGCAACTAAACTACCTAACAAACTCGACACCAATACATGATCAACCGCTTATTTTTTTTTTAGAATTACATAGTACAACGCAGACGCTCACAATGCAGTCACACGCTCCACTAACATCAGGCACATTAACTCATATACCGCAACTAACATGTCAAAGATAATAAAAAAACACATCCACCCAAATTATTACCACTACTGAGTTTGTCGCACAAAAATGACCAAACAGCTCCAACATCTAAGCACTCCAAGCACCCACCAGGCCACCACCAACCTAGAATCCACCCCAAAGAGGGGGATTCCAACATGCGTCATCGATGCCAAGCATAGAGCTGACATGTATTCAGTATTTTTTTTATAAATAAACTTGTAGAAGTTAACTAAACTAATTTTCTATGAAGATAGTGGTGTTTTTCTAAACTTAGTCAAAATTAGGGATGTTTAATTTAATACAAAAAAAAGTGAACTACAATTTGGAACAAAGGGATAGTAATAATAACAGGAGTAGAAATGGTTCTCATACGTGTATATGAGTCCTATGATGCTTAACTTTGGCGAGTAGTTTGTATAGCATATTAGCAGTAAAAAGTATAAATACTGTAAATTGGTACTGATTTTTCAAATGATCAATCTAAATTAGTTTTTCCATGTTAGTTGTTGAGACTTAAGAGTAAGGAAGTTTGACTACCCAAATTCTGGAATGCCATATGAATTACGAAGGGAAGAGGTATCTATTTGCATATAAAAGTAACTCTTTAGCAAATTTCTCTGGTTAAACTGAAGCTACAACAGTCTTACAGGGACAGATGCAAGGACAAAAACAAAGGTACGCCCTATGAAGCAGTGGCGGAGCTTGGCCATGAATGAAGAGGGGGCCAATATCGTATAAAATGCAAGAACAGGAGAACAAATTAATATTTCATTAGCAACTAAAGTAGTAAAGCTAAGACATGCATTAAGAAATGATCTAGCTTAGGGGGGGCCATGGCCCACTATGGCCCTCACTAAGCTCCGCCAGTGCTATGAAGACTCTCTAGTACTGCGTTCTCATTTCTTTTCTGATTTTGTGCAGAAATGAATGTGTCATTTCACCCTTCAAACAGTCCATTGATTTTGCTCTTCCACTCCGGCTTAAAATCTGCAGCATTTCCTTTTATACTCTTCTTCACCCTCTCCAAGTGTGCATGGTATGCTCGAGTAAGAAACGCTAGTATCTCTCCACGAAGCTCTTCGCGAAGAACTGGACTGGGTACTTTCCAGGACATCTGAGTCTGACAAGTTTCATCGAATGACCAAGCAAAATTCTGCACAGGAGTCGGACTGCTGTGCAGGAAACTGAAGACATTTGTCCTAAGCCTTTTACTGGGTGACATGCTTTTTGCAGTCTCCAAATTGGATATAACTGGTCCCCATGATGCAGACAGGTAACCCTTCATGTGTTTCTTGAAATGGTCCTGGCGTTTTCCAATCCACCTGGATCCTACGATCAACCTTACATGTGACTGCTTGACTTCTTGAAGTATGAAATGTGTGTTGTTCATCAAGAACAAGCACTGTAGTTCTTTAGAAGAAAATGATTCGGACTGTTTCTCAAGCACTGAATCCAGGTCGGCAATGAGCTCAAACACTAGATGACCTGTTGGGTTTATTACCTCAACTGTCAATAGATCATCAGTGTGACCATGTCCTAGCATGGTATCAAGTGAACTCTTGTGGTTCATCAGTAACCTGATGTACCTCACGAGGTACGCAGTGAGTGACGTGATACCTCCATCCTGCTCCTGCACCGCTCTCTGTGAGCTGTAATTTTGAACCAAGCTTCTGAGCTCTTTAACTATTTCAGTTGCAGAGTCCTTCAGTTTTGCAAGAAGACCCTCTGCATCTCTGCTGATAGAATCAGCGTGGAATACATTCCAGAGAGCAGGGATGGCATCCATGAGTGATGTGTACATGTTCAACACAAAGAAGAGCTTTTCTGGTGACTTCCTGACCTCGTGGGCGCAGACAACAGAAGCAACAGTGAACAGACGACGCAAAGGCTTTTTCGCTGCTTCTAAAAGGTCGTCATGTGTAAATCCATCACATGCTTGACTCTGCCTGAGTCGCGTGTGCAATGTGTTGAGAATACTGACAATGTACTCCAGCACTGCAGGGCAGCTGCTCATGTGTTTCCAGTGTGTTTTCCCCAAATACTGTTGATCTACGCCGAGAACTGAGTCGAAGCCACCAATGAACTCACACCTTGTGAAGATGTCACAGTACTGTGAATGAAATACTTGGTACAAGTGCCTCGATCGCTCAGCAGAAATCTGCTGGCTAACCAGTCCCCTGAAAGTGTCAAGCGCCTCGAGGCCAACTATAGCATTGAACCTTTGGTCATTGAATATGTACTTAGGATTGATATCCAAAGATGGATCATGTAGCTGCTCTGCATCGAAGGTGTCATTCGTGCTACGGGAGTTGAAGAATGAAGAGGATTTACTGGTGGTGGTGTTGCTGCTGCCTGAAAAGTGGCAACCACCTAAAGACATTTCATTTTTCCTCGCTGTGAAGACATTAGCACGCTAATGCCTGCTAAATAACAACTGTGTCAAAGTAGTAACAGTTCTATACAGCAAAGCACAACAATTTTTGCCTTCAAGTTAGATCTTAAAACAAGAAATAAACCATTGATCTTGTTTCTCTGTGCATCAAGGAAAGTAGGCTATATGTAATTCATTTATGAAATTTCAGCACATGAAGCTTTCGTGTCCTAAATATCAATATGGATCCCTGATCATGCATCAGAATTAAGTGTATGTTGAAAAGAATCTATGTAGTAAAAAGAATGGGATACTTGCTATTGTTTTTCTTTTCCTTTTAGAAGCTCCCCTTGAATTATGATCAACATTTGAATGCACTTAATTTTTTACCATAAAAACGGACTGCAAGAAGCTTATCAAAAGGGAAGCACAATAACTTCTTTTGTCAACTTTCATAAACACCAACCCTTTGATAGTGCTCTAACCTCACAAAAGACACCTTTGATTAGACAATTGTAATCCATACCTGCTTGAGTAAGAATCCTGTCATTGAGATATAAAATGTTGCATGAAGGGTCAGCTTGCTTCTCCAAAGCGACTGCTGTCTTGCTCTTCCAGTCATGTCTTTTGAATCAAGGTCCGGAGGTCACAAAAAATAAGTCAAAGCGTCAAACAAAGGGGGTGAAGCTCTATAGTACCTACTAGTAAGTTGCAGATTTTTCTCATAGCACTAAAAAGTAGCATGCCTGCTTTTAGCTGCCATGATGAGTGTGGTAATCTTTCGCTTTTTTACAAGCTTCAAAAGTGCAGGAGCAACATCATGTCTGTCAATTATCAGTATCTTTGCTTGGACCTACTTAAATGACATACCTGATATGAGTATATTTTTTGCACGTACAGAAAACAAAGACTATCAACGACATCCAGATTCACAATCACCTTAAAATTTTGCAAGCGTTCTCTTAAGGAGGTCTCAATCTTGTTCCTCGCGTTTTTGCTGTAATTGCTAACAAATTCTTCTCTTAACATACTTGCTTTCACTGGAGCTCCCAATACCTCTGAAAATAAATTAAGTGGCTATAGAATGTAAGAGGGAAAGAATGGTCAGTAAAATTTATGTTAGATTCCAGCCAAGTGACAGTCCCACCCACAAGTAGCATGGCTATTTTGTGCGACCTCAAAGAATTTTTTCTCTTTTCTCTCGAACACGACTTCACGTGTCTTTGCATTAAGAAGAAGAAGGCCGAAAGAATGGCGGTTACAACAAAGTTGAGGAACCGAACCACAGAGGAAGTGGTCGGATCCCAAGCAACAACAACACAACAGCAAAAAAAGAAAAGGAAGGTTCCTCCACCCGACTAACAACGCAACCTTGCGAAGCAAGTTGCAACAACACAAAGGACCAGCTCAGGAGATGTGCAGTGGTGGCGAAGAGCCCACCGAGAGATGACCCAGGCGGTCGCCGAAGCCCACGCGGCAAAGCATCCGCGAGGGGGCGTCACACACTCGGTAGCGATTGCCCGAGGTGGAGCCAAGCACGACGTCGGTGGCCAAGGGCGGCCAAGCAACGACAACGGTAAACAACAGCGGCACACCAACATCCGAGCTGGGGGGGGGCCAAAGCGTCGGCGGAGCAGAAGCTCACGCGGTGAATCCAGAGGCAGGCGCGGGGCGCGACCACGGTTGGGACGGGTGGAGCATGGAGGGGTGCATCAACGAAGCCTTCTTGAAGGGGATGACGCCCGCGGACGCCAACCTCAAAGAATCAAGGACATACACATATGCCATCTGTAACTAGATTTGAATAAACAGTGAGTTTCTTACCATAGGGAATCACTGTAACTGGCCTGTTGACGTGGAGAAGAACCAATGACATCTGTGGTGGGATGAAGCTCAGAGCCCATTGCAGAGAAAGCTCACACTGCTTAGCATCATCCCCCACGGCCAGGTACACCTTCTTCCATGCAGGTCGTGATACAGTTGCCTCATGCATCAGATCAGATGTCCTTTGTCTCCTCTATCCCTATTTCATTAGATCACATTCTTGAAGTAACTAGCTTGACCTGTGTTCCCGCAATCCCGCCCCATAAATAGCCTGCATTCTCTTGTTCGTGTTCCCCAATGCCTTTCTCGATGCCAGATTCTTGTAGCAAAGGAATGATTCTGTAAGAATGGAGTGCAGACGAAGTTTCTGCCAGGTCACTGAGAAACGAAGGATAACTTCAAAACTCAATGGGACAAAACTTACCAAGCTCCAAAGAGAAGAAAACAAAACAAAGTTTTGTCACTCAGTATCATATCACTATATGTTTTTAGTATATTCCATGCATCCTAGTCAGCTTGGACTATAAACGCACTAGGAGTAATAATATAAATGCACAATGAGAGCCAAAAGAATAAACAAACTGCAGTAGGGTTGGGGACAAACTCTTGCTACCACTACCTAACAAAAGCCAACCTTGGCGTCTCATGCCATGCACATAACCACTTATGTCAGTTATATGTGTGACAACTGACAAGTGCCAATACCTTCTATCCAGAGTGCCAACAATCCGATAAAGCATGAGCTCACACATGCTCTCTTAGCCAGGTGTCTTGTACTGCTCTTCAGTTTGTGTCATCAGCTTCAGGTAATCAGGTTCCAGGTTCTTAATAGCCTTAGTCCGGTTAACACCGATTTCTCTTCTCACCTCCGTATTTAAGATTCTCTGGATCCACATTGAGTTTAGCTGCCTGAGGGGAATTTACATGTAGTATATACATGGAGGATTTTTATATTTTAATCCTTTTTTATTCAATATTTCAAAAATAATACAACAACAACAACAACATAGCCTTTTGTCCCAAGCAAGTTGGGGTAGGCTAGAGATGAAACCCAAAAGAGACGAGAAACAGGGAGACACATAAAGGGACATAAAGGGCACAAGACATATTTCAAAAATAATCTCACCTAAAAAATATTTTCAGATCTGACCCTTGTGGTCACGCCAGCGGCACTGGCGCGATCAAATAACGTTAATAATACGCTATTATTTTTCTAATGCGACGAACACTTGTACGCGGTTATTATGGTCCTGAAATTTTATTATTAACTTTTTGAGCATCTTAACGTCCTCAAATGGAAAAACTCAAAACTACAAAGTTGTAGATCTCATCGAAGGCTACAATTTTCATATAAAGGTCATCTTTATCCGACATCGTATGAGGGAGTTACGATTTTTCGAACGTTTTGTCTTATCACGCCACTCCCGGTGGCGCGACAGAACAATACTGTCACGCCAGCGGGAGTGGCGTGACAGCATTTTTCACGTCGGAAACGCCGTCTAACGTGGCGGACTTTGCCGCGCCAATGCATGTGGCGTGACAACGTTATTTGGTCACGCCAGTGCCGCTGGCGTGACAAAAAAGGTCAGATTTGAAAATATTTTTTATGTGAGATTATTTTTGAAATATTGAATAAAAAAGATTAAAATATAAAAATCCTCCTATATACATACAGTATGATTTGGCGATCGTGTTCGGTTCCCATCTAACTAAGGTTGTCTTGCACCCTGTTCCCCGTGGTGCAAGTGTTGGATCAATACACAGTGACCAAAGTAATAAATAATACCTTTCAGTACTAACAACAACAACAACTAATTTTAAACATTTATACATATATATAGGATTCAGATTTATTCTGGGAGAAAATACAACATACAGGGAGGACAAATCATGCCCTGTGAAATCCATAGTTAATTTGGCAAGATACGAAGTAATGAGTATAAACAGTCCTCATCTCACACAAGGACTCTGATCTGCTCACTGTTCAAGCACTTCCTGATCCTAGAGTATACATTCCAAAACTCCTGCATGTTCTGGACTAACTAAAACACTGAAGCAAAGCAACCTTAAAAGAGAGTTTTTTTTCAACAAACTGGCACCAGTGTACCAAATCCTATTAAAGAAGGAAGAGTGTGCCAAATCCTATTAATAAAGGAAGAGGGCTAGGTACAACCGTACAAGGACTTAGAAAAATGTATAGAGAAAAACAGTACGGAAAAAGGAGAGAAAAAATACAAAATGTACAGGAGTCAGCAAAGAAAAATGCACCAAAACCAAAGAAAAACCTTAAGAGAAGTGAAATTGATGATTAAGGCATAGACGCTTCGGTTTCCCTTATCAGTGGATATTACATTCTGCTTGAGCGGGCAGACGATGCATTGAAGCGAGGTGGGGTGAACGAATTCCCTATTTGACACTAGGAAAAATGTTACTTCCGTATACTGACACTAGAGAGGTTTGCCTCTCTTATTTGTTTCCTCGAGAAGCTCTGAAGAGAAGTCTCAGACCTTGTTTATTGACATCCTATTGCAAATGTATAGAGGATCCTAATCACCAATTTCATGTCCAAAATCCAGATCTCTGTTCTGCCAACTCACTTCCATTCAGCAAGACAAGCACCTAAAAGAGGCACACTGAAGCCCAATTATGAGAAATGTCAAGGTTCAAAAACTAAATCTTAACAAAACTAGCTAATGATGTGACATAAAACCATGACTTGAGGTTTGAGGCTCTGTGGTAACATTGCAAGATCATTACCAGAAGGGAGAGAAGAACTGTGGCTAAATGAACATTTCTGCTAGACTGCTACCATTTTCTAATGGAACTACAGGGAACTATTTTTTTGAAATATAAAAAGATGAAACCAAGAGTGCCTTTTACATCAGCGACTGCTTTATTTACCAATGAGCCATGATCTCCAAGTCTAATGGAGATAGTGGTGGAGACAAACAAGCTAGACAAGGGGTGCTGGATTGATTGAAAAATGGATTGAATTGCAAGTTTTAGGTTCATTTTTCTCTTAGGATTAATTTTTAGACTTATATTTCCCTTAGAGATTCTACCGCATGGCCAGTGCTGCAGCCCCGGCAGCACCGGCCCTTCTTCCGACCCTGATACCAAGGACAAGGAACTGGTAAGCTGGGGCTGCACCCTTCATGGTCATGGCGCTACCTAGATTTTAGCTAAGCAGTATTCGAGATGGCAATGTCAAAAGGATACTAGTGGGGTGTTCGAGAAAAAAAAAACTAGTGGGCACCAATGCATTATGGAGCAGCTATTCGAGACCAGCTATGTTGTATGGAGCAGAATGTTGGCCTACAAAGTTTCGACATGTTCAACAGCTGAGTGTTATAGAAATGCGTATGTTGCGATGGATTTGTGGTCACACAAGAATAGACCGAGTTAGGAACAATGATATACGTGACCGCCTAGGGGTAGCACCAATTGAAGAAAAGCTTGTCCAACATCGGTTGAGGTGGTTTGGCCATGTCCAAAGGAGACCTTCAGAGGCACCAGTGCATTGTGGAGTCCTGAGCCAAGCTAATAATGTGAGGAGAGGTAGAGGTAGACCGAAATTGACATGGGGGGAGGCAATAAAAAGAGATTTGAAAGCTTGGGATATACCTAGAGATCTATATTTCAATAGCAGTGCTTGGAAAGCAGCTATTGAAGTGCTTGAACTGTGACTAGGGGCTCTTGGTGGGTTTCAACTCTACCCTACCCCAACTTGCTTGGGACTGACAGGCTTTGTTGTTGTTGTTGTTGTTGTTGCACCAATGCATTATGGAACATTATTCAGTGCCCAGGTGGGATGCCCACAAGAAAAGGGGAAAGTGTAGTTCGCCGAGTTCGTCAGTTGAAGTCATTTCATGAGACAATATTCTTAGATCTTTATACTCTATGGGGTTTTCTAAAATTAGTCGAGTATGAAGCTGATATAGTGGTATATACTAGTAAGTGATGACAGATGGTATAGCCATTTTTAGGAAAAGAAAACAATCGTTAGAAATACTCAAAGAAAGAGAAACATCCTATCCCTTAAACCAGTGGACTCTAATCGTAATTAAACAACAAAATCAAGTTAGATATATTAAAAACCTAACACAAGTATAACAAATACTAGGTTTTAGTCGAGAAAGATTAGGACCCTTTATTGTATACTAGACCATGCCATGTGATTGTATAAGCCAATTGACCTAGTTATAATAAACATTTAATGCAGCCAACAAGCCCAGAACTATTCTACAGTTGTCACACCATTGCCCTAGAGCTAAAATAAATTGAACTCATGTGCACAGTTGTACTAACATACTGAAACCATCACGCGCAATAAGAGTAAAAGGCGATCCAATATTATAGGGTAAGAACATACCATGCAACAACAGAAGGCGTCACTTTAGTATTACTTTGATTTGAGAGAAAGGGGCAATCTTCTCCCACTCTGGACCTTGCTTCTCAAGGAGCCCTTGAATCAACACTGGATGGCACCCAGTCAAATGAAGAAATTCCAGGGACAATGGAATGTTGCTCGGTAGTGTTTGAAACCCTGGGCAGTGCAAGATGCTAAGTTTGTTAAGAGATCTCATTCCCTCCAGCTTAGCTGGTAAAGAGATCTCATTTCTTCTGCACCTCTCAATGATCAAACTTTTTAGGAAAACAAAGCTATCCAGGTTAGCCAAGGAAGAAAGCATCTGACAATCCTGAAAGCACAAATGCTGGAGTGTTTCAAAATGCCTTGAACCTGCTGCCAAGAGAAAAGATGTGATATTCTGGCAGTAAACTATGTCTAATGAGGCAAGACCAGTTAAGTGCTGCAAACACGAACTCAGCTGTTCACCATCCATGTTGCACTGAGATAATCGCAATTTTCTTAATGATGATAATAACCAGAATCCTCCAGCATGCTCCAAACCCCAACAACCTCTAATGTTTAGAACCTCAGTAGCTTCAAGGTGTTTCTGGTGTAAGAACCCTTCGTTCAATATGCGTCCAGAAGAAATTTCCAAAATGAATTTGCGTGATTTTGATGAACAGTATGGGGTCAATTTGAGATCATAAATCTTTTGAGTTCTTTCTACTGTCACACTTTTTGTTGTAGGAGGAAGCAAGGGCACTTCAATCAATTTCGGACAGTTTAAAATCTTCAGTTTCTGCAGGCAAGGAAAAAATGAGGCACCATTTTCTCCAACCCAACTAACTAAGTTTGGCATATCATCAAACTCCAGATACTTCAGTGATGGAAATGACTCAGGGCCACCACCATAGAATTTAGGGCCGATTTCAGTAACTGAGCACATCTCCTTAAGGTGCAACACCTTCAGAAGTGGAAGCTGTCCAAGTGAAGGAAGTAGCTTCCACCTCCTGCAGTTTGTCAGATACAAGGACTTAAGCTGGGACAGAATTTTCACCTCCCACCAGCTTGGTGATGATTCCCCCTTGTACCTTTTAATATGAAGCTCTTCCAAGTTTGGATTAGGTTCTAAGCCTTCTAATACTTCAGCATCCCTGGTGGAACCAAAAGCTGAACTCGCAGAGTTCCATTCAAGTTTCAGAATTTTAAGATATCGCTTATTGAATAATTCAGCATTGCAAGCTTCCTCCTTGCATTGAACGTTTTCCAGGTACTTGATGTGAAGTAGACCATGAAGGTCGTTCATATCCTTCAACTCCACTAAGCTCTGCCCTTGTTCTTTTTTAACATGGAATTCAATAGACCCTTGAAGATTAACTAGAGTACCAATACCCCTTATCATTGAAATGTATGTTAAATCTACGCCAAGATGCCGCAAGTTGACCAACAGGTGCATGCCCTTAGGAAAACCATCGAGCTGACACTTCTTTGGAATATCAAGAGTCTGAAGATGCAGTAACATGCTCACAGATTCAGGTAGCTTCTTGATAGTACCAGGAAGTGCTATGTAACGCAGATGAATTAGATAACCAATTGCTTCAGGTACCTCTGATATAAGACATCCTGTGAGATCTAACGTACGTACATTCTTTACCTCAGCAAGAAAATCATGTGGAATAGTACTTGAGGTCATCGATGAATCTTTAAATACAACTAATGTCCGTAATCTTCTCAAGTCAAATTGCTCCTTCAGCCGTGGTAGAGAGCTGCTTGAAACAGATACATGTCTAACAGTCGACGGTATGGTTTTAGACTTGTTGCCTTCCATCCTTGCACAATCACAGCGGGAAACGATTTGTGCCAAATCGTGAATCAGGTCATGCATGACATAGTCCGTTCTGTTTCCCTGCCTAAGAGTATGAAAGAATGATCTTGCCAACAGTTGTTTGAAATATTCTATACCTGCATCCTCCATGCTTCCATTTTCCATATGAACGAAACCCTGTGCTATCCACATTCTGATCAATTTCTTACGCTCAAACTTCCAGTTCTTTGGAAATATGCTGCAATATGCAAAGCAATGTTGCAAGTGTTGCGGGAGATGATAATAGCTCGACAGAAGTGTCGAGACAATGTCACCATGAATATCTGTCTCCGAGTCCACTCCCTTGCAATTCGAGTATTACCGAGCCTCCCACCAATAACTCTGGCTGCAAGAGGGGATCCATTAAGATTCGATGCAATTTTCCTCCCAATATCCTGCAAACGTGGGTGTTCGCGACTATTCTCGCTACCTAGTGCACACTTCTTAAGCAGCAACCAATTCTCTTTAGTTTCCAACCCACCTAACATCACTGGCATCCTCACGCCTAGCATGTCAGCAACCATCTTCATGCGTGTCATGACAATGATCCTGCTTTCTTGATTCCCATTCTGCAGAGGAGCTAGTAGCTTCCTCCACCTCTCCCCGTTATCCCACATGCTCAATCCCAAACATCATCCAGGACAAGCAAGAACCTCCTCCCTGCAACAGCAGAGACAAGCCATTTTTGCAGCCTATCAAAATTCACTATCCCATCATAATCCACCTTCCAATCCGTAGCAGCCTGCAGTATCTCCCTAGTAATCCTCATATCATCCAGATGGCTGGAGACGCACACCCACATGAGGGGATCAAAGTGCTCCTGAATGTTGGCATGATTAAATGCCGTCTGAGCCAGCTTCGTCTTGCCGATCCCACCATCCCCAACAATGGCGACAACCGGGACACTCTGGCTCTGTAGTTGAGCAGAGCCGTTGCCACCAACTAACATTTCGACCAGAACGTGGAGCTCGCGTTGGCGGCCGAAGAAGGCGTCGTCGGCCGGGATGATGGAGCTAGAGTTCCTGGAGAGCCGGTTCCCACACTGCGGCGACTTGGGGGCATCGATCCCCACGAGGGAGGCGACGCACAAGCGTTGGCGAGCTTGTCGAGGACGGAGGGCAACCGTTTGAAGGGGTGGTCGGAGCATACTGACACCAGGCGGCTGCAAAGCTGGCCTGGGGTGTCGAGAATGCTGCAGAGGTCGGGGCGGGGGTCCGATGAGGGCATCCGCGAGGCGCCTGTAGCTGATCTCGTCGAGGATGTCGTCGGCGTCGTGCGCGGCGTCCTGGAGGCGGTTGAACCAGGCGAGGAGCGTGGGGTGGGGCGGGCGGCGCTGGGCGCGCTCCACGGTGGAGGCGTACGCGTGCAGGCGGAGGAGGTAGTCCTTGAGGCGCTCGAGGTTGGCGGAGGCGGACTCCGAGAGGGGGAGGTAGCGAAGGAGGTCGTCGGCGTAGGAGCGGAGCCGGCTGCTCAGGTTGTCGAGGAACGGCGACACCAGCCACCCCGCGGCGGCCGCCGCGGCCGAACACGCCATTGGAGTCTCCGTCCGGGTCTCGACGGGGAGTTCGATGCGGGCGGGGCGGGGCGGCGCGATTCGCTGGCTGGTTGGAGTGCTGTGGGGGAGGCGGAGGCGGAGGCGCCATCGCCGCGTCGGGGAAGAGATATCGCGAGGCCGTGGCGTTGGAAACGTCGAATTTTTTCGTCTTGTTCGGGAGGAAGGACCAAGGTTTCCAGGACAAAATATGAATTTTCGTTTGTTAGAATGGGCTAATAGTACAAATTTTAATAAAAGATAGTCAAAATTAAAAAATCTCAGTGGAAATTATACTAACTTAAGCCTCGTTCGGTTATATGAGAATGATTCCCGGTCGCATAATTCGTTCGCAAATTTGTACTAGACAAGAACTGTTCCGCGCCAGGAACAGCCCGTTCTAGCATAACCGAACAGGGCTTAGTGGGTTTTGTCCCTCTCCACCTCTAGCCAATGTAGAACCATAAAACATGTTGAAATTTCTTACAATCTTGAGTAGGACATATGGATCCATCTATCGCCAGTGATCTAAGGTATTTTAAGTATCAAAATAGAGATAGCATATAGTCTCGTTTATAGATGAAAGTCACCATGAATATTCACCCTATTCGCTTGAACTTATCTGCCAGAATCAGTGAGCCGTTCAACAGTGTTTTTCTCTCACAATAAATCAGCATCAGCCGTTCAGCAGTGCTTTTACAGTCAGCCGAACAGGGTGATAGAGCAAACAATATGCAAATTAGCCATATGATCTAGCAAATAATATCATTAAAGTATATAAATTAAAGGTTATTAAAGTATGTGCCGCCACTATGCTGTCAATGGGTAAGAAAAATTTGTGTAAATACACTAGTGATTCATGCACTTTGTCATAACGTGTTATTTAGGTCCATAATAAACACTGAAAATATATCATCTTATCGGTGCTTCCTGCTGACGTGCCAATGTTAGGTTTTGCAGTTTATAGAGAAAACTAGGACTATAAGGATTGCATGAGAGGTAAGTAAATAGTTTTTGTATTATAACAAAAAAGTTTGCGTCCATATTTTTCCGTTTTATTCTGGCTCCGCTCTGCATGTGCGTAGTGAGTTCGTGCATTTGTGGGCTGAGCTGTATCAAGTTGACGCCTGCGCACCACTTGGAGGCCCAGAGAGATGGGCCATTGGGCCCGTCCATTCATTTGCAAATGCGCCGCGCCGGTTCACAACTCATTTATGCTTCCTTTCTCATCTGGGCTCGATCCAGCCTCGATCCAGCCGCAGCTAACCTACATTTTTCTTACGAGTATTGCAAATTAATTATAGGCTTATATCATGCTATGCAGGTGTTAGAATTTATTTTCAATTTATATAAAATAAACCTATACCTATAATACCCATCCATGTAATATTAAACGTTGAACTAAGGGTATGTTTAAACTGCAGCAAAATATTGTCACAACTAAAGATACTTTATCTTGGTACTGTGGTAGAATAGCATCTAATAATAAATTAACACTATAAGCAAAATGTGTATGAATTATAATGATAGAGAATTTAGAATTTATATTTTCAAATAATTTATGATGTCTGCTATCACGTCACTTCAGTTTGAAGTTAAAGCTCAAGTTATACATGGAAAAATGAAATTTGTTAAGTGGTAAACATGACTAACCGAAACAGTTGGAGAAAGTAAATCGAAGCAAATATTAGTCAAGGGGATTATCCGAACATAGGATGAATTTTGGAGGAATGATTTGGAGTTCTTTCTAGTTTTTGTAGATGTTGCCGCAACATAGTCTACCTAACTTCTTACACACTGAGCCCACATTTTCTTTTGCTTGCCTAGTTTTATCCCAGGTTAGGTGGTTAACTTTCTTCTTAGGTGTCATTTGAGTCCCACCGGATTCTAAATCCTAATAAACAATCACAACAGTTTTATTGGATTTTGAGATAAAAAATTTGTGTGTTGAAATCTATCCCTAATAATAAAGAGACAAAATTTCCGGCCATTTTTTTCGTCCATCCATTTTTTTGTCCGTCTCCCTCTAACTACCAGACAATAGAAAGTTTCTTCTATCCGGACTTATATATAACTTGTGTTCATACAAGTTATAATAGCTCTTGTCTAGCGTGATATGGAGTCCGACTGCAAAGCACTTGATTTCCTCTATCAAAACTGAAAAGTTATTTTTCGTCGGAGTCAAACTCCATCTCTTCCTCTGCTAAATATAAGATTGACAATCCTACTTCTAAAGAGGCAGGTCATGCTCTCTCCTTTGCGTGTTGCATACATCCCTTCAATTCGAATAGGAATCTTAATCTTATTTTCCAAATACATCCCTCCAATCTAAATAGAAATCCTAATCTTAATTTCCATATACATCTCTCCAATTCGAATAGGAATCCTAATCTTATTTTATCTTACCTTATAATGTTAATGTTAAAACCACAAGTCGCTTTTTCTCGCATGTCATCATCCTTTTTTATTTTTCTCGCGCGTCGTCCTTTGTCCGAGAGTGACAAACCCATATAAGGTCGACCGTACCATGACTTCGGTGCACATACTCAAGGAGGAGGACATCCGTGTTTGAATCAGATGGAAGCAGCCATATTCGACAGGTGAGAAGGGAGCGGCAAGAGCGGGTTGTCAAGTTGTGTGGCCCAGCTTGAGAATTGTAACATCCAGTCCCGGCATACACGGTACAGCCCATTCTACCGAGGAGTGATCCCACCTGCGTAGCAACCCGTTTGAGCTTTCGTCCTCGCTTCGCTCAAAACGGTTAACCGAATGTTACTATGCGTCCCTAGCCCTGGTATTTAAACTGGTTAGACGATCCTCAGCTTCACGGTATGTACTGCACGTCCCTAGCCCTGGTATTTAAACTGGTTAGGCGATCCTCAGCTTCACGGTATGTACTGAACTTTGGTTGCACAGTGTTTCGCGATGATACAGTATACCAGATCTGGCCTGGCCCAATTCGGTGAACAGTACTGGCTGGTACAGTGAACAGTGAACAGTTCAGGCCGCTACAGTACCATAGTCCGGATGTACAGTATCCAGTGAACAGCATGGCTTAGCGATTTTGTCGAATCAACCTGATGATGCGCCGTGAGCCCGCAATCAATCAGATCATGCATGGTACGGTGGACAGAAGCTCGATCTGATTCTAACTAAGGAGATCTTGCCTTGCTTCATCACCTGGTCTGGATTTGAGAAGCTTACAATAGCCGGCTCAATTACCCGATGCTGTTGGGCTTCGCTTGTAGTGGGGCCAGACAGCCACGAGGACACGCATTGGGCAAAGGAGCGATGTCATGGCTCGTGCTGCCTCTGTATCTCTCCACAACTGATTTATTGCAGATGGATTGGCTCCACAGCTGCGTGCGAACTTACCTAGCGAAGGACATCTTTTAGGCACGTCGTTGGATCATAAAGGAAGAAGGGGCTTGACTTGCATCCATGACGGGTTTGTATGGGAGGTCTGGTGGGTCCATGCTCCAGGTAGGTCTCGTTGCGGTACCTCGCATAATTTTCTCGATCTCCTGTCCGTCCGCTAGCTGGCTGGACATTCTGCGTTCTGTGCACAGTGGACCTGCTTGATGAACGGCCGACACTATGAGAGAACAGCTTGCGATTGAGTCCGTGGGTGGATAAGCCCGCGTTTCTTTTTTTTCTTCATTTTTGTTGTATCCTAAACTCCATCTAATGCTTCACCAAACAAGTGAATAGGATATGGGATTAAGGCTGCTGAGAGGCCACAATGTTTAGTGCCGAAAATAATGCAACCAATTGTGATAATTAAGCAATTCAATTAGAATTATGAAGTACTATGTTGGTTAACAGGCTGTAAAAGCTATCTAGTTTTGAGCAGTCTAGCGCGACAACCTAATAGACTATGAACTTTTTAACAGCCGAGATATCGATCCACAGTGTGCCTTATGTGACCGAACTTATGACTTGTGCTCATACGAGTTAGAATGAATCCTGTTTAGCAATGGTACTAGATTTGATTCCAAGATGTATTAGATCTTTTAGACATACGAACACAAAATCGATCTGATACTAAGACATTGGATCCCATTGCAACGCACGGGTACGTTTGCTAATCTCTCTAAAATATAGACCATTTGGATGAGATACTAAAATTCTAGGATTATTTTTACTCGGTTGTTCTTGAAAATCCAATGGATTCAAACGGGCCCTCGGAATTCAATGGATTCTAGGGTAGTCAGTTTTTGTTTGTCACGTAAGTGTGGCAAAAGTAAAATTGATAGCGTTAGGAAAGGTTGTGTAGCCAGCATAGTTCCGAAGCAACCATGATCCCAACACACACACGCACACACTCTCTCAGATCAAATTTATATTGGAAATAGGTAGCGTCGAACTCCCCAAAGACGTCGAGGGCTAGTAGAAAACCAAAGCAACGAGACAACACAAGATGAATGTGGCGGAACGAAAGGTAGGTAGATCGTTAGTCAGTGCCGCACTCGCACGCACGCCCACCACCGGATCGCCAGCACGCACGTTCCGTTCAGCTGAGTGAGCCTGTGGCGGTGTGGCCACACGAGGACATGTTTAGTTCCCAAAAGTTTTCAAGATTTTCCGTCGTTTGGATATATGTATGGAGTATTAAATGTAGATGAAAAAAAAAATTAATTATACAGTTTGGTAGAAAACTACGAGACGAATCTTTTGAGCCTAATTAGCACATGATTAGACACTAATTAACAAATACAAACAAAAGTACTACAGTAACGTAAGCCAAAAAAAAATTTCACGAACTAAACACGCCCCAAGCTACACATCGCGCGCGCTAGCTACTACACGAACGCAGCCTGTGCTCTCATCTCAAGTCTCACCCCTCAGCCCCTGGCCCGCGGCTCACACACGTACTGACGTACCGGTAGGCGGTAGCTGCTGTTCGTCCTCCAGCCGCGCGCCCCGCTCGCATCAGACTACCAGAGGGCCGGCCGGCTGCTGGTGCCGCCGTGCCGCTGCCGCGGCCCTGCCTCACCATCAAAGTGGCAGTCGCGTCAGGGACTCAGGGGAGACGAGAGCGAAGGGAGTCAAGTCGGGCGCAGGGAGGTACTACTAGGACGGAACAGTCACGGGGGGATCGGAGACCTTGCAGTACGTTGCAGGCCCAGCCGTTGTGTCCTGCTCTGCGTGCTCCTGTTCCCGCATCGCCCGGCACATTACTACTACGCGCCGCGCAGACACAGGCGCACAGCACAGCTACATCGTCAGTCGCCGCCCCACACCACACGTCCGTCTAGTGCACTGTGCACGTACACGTACACATGATATATATGCGCAGCAGATCCAACGTGCCGTTGGGCACCGTGCTCGTGCTGATCCCCGATCGGACATCGGACGACCCCGGGCCGGCCGGGAGGACAAACCGCGACAGCGCCCTCGTGTGAGTAATGTGGAGCCGTGGTGCTCAGCGCGCTTCTTCTGTCGTCCACAGGCCTTCGCCGCTCGGACCGTACGTGGTCTTATGTGCGTCACGTCGCCCCGCCGAGAAGGTAGTGGTAGTAGGAGTACTGGTTTGTGAGAGAGATCGACATCGAGTGGTACTCGTACGTGCGTGCGCGGCAGGGCCCGGTACGCTGAGTTCGGCGCACCAATCAGTAATCATGGCACGGCTGATCGATCCGTCCGTCGTCCTGGCCTCTGGGATCCTTCTACGGGCGCCGCTCGGCGGTGAGCAGATACGACGTCCGTCGTGTACTGTATGCAGGCAGCTAGCATAGAGCTATAGGGCATAGGAGAAGTGTCCATTCGTCATCAAGCGTGTCCGTGTCGTATGGATCCTATATCCGGTACAGCTAGCTAGTGTCTATTCAGTCTCAATACGTGTACGCCAAATGCATGCTGTTCGGTGCCAAATGATTTAATTAGTTTTTGCTGGTCTGCCTTCAACGACAGGATCACCGGATCGCCTGTGCGAGGACAAGTTGACAAACAACGACACCACCTTCGATCATCCATCGGCATCGGCGGCGGCTGCTACTACAGCAAGTACACCGCGTGCGTTGCATACATGCCGTCTGTACTAAAAGATAGAAGTGCGTGCACCGGACAGGCGGACACGTGGCAACAAAGATGCTACCCATCCGCGCAACTTTTCTGTAGCTGTAAGCCTGTAACCACTACTGGAGCTGGACACCTATCTCGTGCTGCTCCCGTGTCGAGGATGAGCACATCACGTCACGTCGCATGAGCCCACGCAAACATGAAACATGCTTTGCCCTGCCTCAGCTAGCTAGCCAGAGATAAAAGAGATTATATATTACTGTGGTAGATGCAACCGAAGAAGTGACTGTTACTGGAAGCAACCGCGAGGGCCCCACATGTCATCCCGTGTAAGGAGACGAAGATCCATTGCGCGCGCGTCATCCATGTGCCAACGTAGCCTGGTACCCGCGCGCGTTCATCGATTCAGTACTGCACGTACAGCACGTTCACACCGACAAATCGAACCTACACGCAGTGAGGCAGTGGATGCTACTTACAGTTACAGTACGTAGTCTAGGCTAGTATAGGTGTAGGTTAGCGAGGACCGTGCATCGGAGTAACTAACAGCAAAGAAACGAAGGAAGAGGACCACGCGGTGCTCCATGGCGGATTATACTATTACAGGAGGAACTCGTCTTTCTTCACTTTTCACTGGATTCCGCCGCACCCGCACTGCACCGCTCACGTCGTAACGCTTAACACGCACCTCTATCACTGAAAGTCTGAAACAGAAGATGTTTACCAGAACCGTGCTTGGCTGTAAAAATGTTCACGGCGGAGCTGGATAATTAAATAGATTCGGGTTTTCCCGCACGCACGTACTGTCCTACGAAATAATGTGCGCAGCCGGATCTTCCACATGTCAACGTACATCCAGCTCGATTCCAAGTTTTGTACGTACTGGTACGTATTTACGAACAAATCCATATTGACGTCTGTAGCTAGTTGGAGCTAGTCTCTCTCTCTCTCTTTTTCCGATTCTTGTTGGAGCTAGTCATGTGTGTGTCCTGTGCTCTAGCTACATGTCCGAACAAACCTACCGTGACAGACAGGTACCGCGTGATGTATACCTACGCGTCTACAAGATGCGGCAGGCAGAATCCGTCCATCCAATCACTGCCCTAGAAGGGGCCATGCATGGGGGCGCTGGCGCTGGCACCATCCGTGCACTGGCCCATTCGCCCGTCGCGGCCCCCCAACACGGCATGTGCGCACGGCACGGCCCTGCCACCACCACCACCAGGGCACCACCGCTTGCCCTCCTCTCCCGTCAGCCACCAACTCCCCGCGGCCCTGCCTGCCTTGAGTGCGATGCCACCGAGTCGTGTCAGCCTCCGTCGCCCAGCTCGGGACGGGACGGGCGCTCGCCGAGTCCACCGGCATCGCTCGCCGCCGCCGCCGGTTGCCCGGGGGACGGGTGGGAGACTGGGAGCTGCTGCTGCTCGGGATGCGTGAAAGCAGATCGATTGATTCTTCCGGCCCACCCGGGCTGCCTGTGCTGTTGTCCATCCAAATCCAAATCCCAATCCAAAGGGGAAAAAAAATAAAGCAAAAGGACGCGATGCCGTCCTGAGCAGCCTCGAAGGCTGCATAAATCAACTCGTCATCCAGGCTCCGTGGTCAGCCGCTGCCGGCCCACTTGCCTCGCCGCCGTGCCTGCCGGTGCCGGCGCCGGCGCCGCGTCCGAATCCAACGGCTCCACGATCTCGCGCGCTCCGTGCCACGACGCCGCCCCTGCCTAACCCTGTGCCGCTGTGCGTCCCCGTGGTGGTTACAGACGCTGTCCGGTGCCCGCCGCGTTCGTTTCGTTCGGACGCCGCGCGCACGTTGGTAGCCTCTCGGAGCGCGCGCGCGCGCGTCTCTCTCCCTCTGACGTCGCTCTTGGGTCTCCGCAGGTCAATCTTAACCTTAAATTTGAAACGACTCTGATGCGATTGGGCGATTGCGATGCGAACTGATGCTGCTGCTGTAGATCCATGCATTAACCGATGGATCTCCCCTCCTCACCCTGTGCCCCCGGTCCGGCCAGTTGCCATGGGACCGGACTTTGTCCTGGTGCTGGTGTATCTAGCATTGCCGGCACGGCGGTCGTACTCGTACCACTCATCGTGTTAGCTGCGCAGTTAAGAGGGACAGCGATCCATTAACGCTACACCACGGTACTCTCGTTTAGGAGCAGTACTAGTTTCCGTTCCACCGCGGGCGCCGTGCCTGTGCCGTACCACCGCCGCCGCCGCCTAGATTTACTGCCGTCGTTACCGGCCGGCGCGGGGTTTTGTTTCCCCGCACGCACTGGGCTGTGGGTACTGGTAACACGTACTATGTCGATCCCGGCCCGTTCCCATGGCATCGCAAGCAGATGATGGCTCGCAAATCTGCTGGTCGCAGGCGAGGGAGGCACGGGCGGGGCGCAGCACAGCGCGTGGTCCAGCATGGGTTGGGACGGAACAGAACAGAACAGACCAGACCAGACCCAGCAGGATCGAGTGGGCGGCTCTCGGCTGGCGCGGCGAGGGCGAGCGAATGCCGCCGCCGCCCCTCCCCACTGAACGAGTAGCGGCAATGCAGCATGGGCGACGGCACGGGAGGGAGCCGTAGAATAATGCGGCACATGTGCGTGCGATGCGCGCCGCAGGCGTGTGCCGGCCGGCCCGTGGCCGTGGGTGGCGTGGCTGGTGTCGCGCTCTCGCCGCCACGCCCGCCCTGGCGAGCGCATATGCCCTCTCCCGTCCCAGCTCCCGCGGCCGCCGCTTGTTCCATAGCGAGTGGCCGCATGCGCTGCTGCTGTTGCCAATGGCTTGTCCCGTCCGTCCCCGACCCCGATCCCCATCCATCCCCTGAACCGCTGGAATGAATCGATCGCTCGACGGGACAGACGCCGCAGAGGCCACCCCAACGGCGCCCTGCCGCCTGCCGCACTGGCTTTTTTTCCCAGCCTTTTGCCCCCCAAATCATTTGGCATCTCGTCACGTCTCGTCGTCCCGGCACGGCGGCACTGGCCACACTGGGCATCCGCGCATGGCAAAGTCACCGACCCATCATCGAATGTTTCACCATGTCACGCTGTTCGTTACTACCACCACACACGACGCGACGAGGGAGCGAGCGACACGGATGATGCATGCGTGTTAACATTACTACCGTTTACATGGACACGGGTGCTTTCTGCTTCATCCATGGCCGACCATGGCTCATGGGCATGGCTGGCTGCTTGAGGTGAGCACTAGAGCTTAGCCTAGCTTCGTTCTAGTACAGTACAGAGGATATCGAAGCTACTCGATCGAATTAGAGCAGAGCAAGGAGAGTAATGAAAAAAGAAAAAAGAAAACAAGAAGGGGGCAAGGTAAGGTAAAGATTTGGAAGAACGAGCCTAGAGCTCGAATTTGTATGTACAATGCCGTGGCTTTCTGCTGCTGCTGATCAGTACACCTTCTTGGAGAAGAAGGTCCGGAGCCCGAAGAGCCCCTGCGGCGGGTTCCCTTCCTCGCCGGCGCCCTCCACGTTGTTCCGGCAGCCGGCGGCTGGCGCGGCCACGCTGGGCGCCGCCTTGTCATCGCTGGCTGCGGCCGCGGGCACGGCGGGTGCCGAGGCCGGGGCTGGGCCGGCGGCCGCCTTCTTCTTGGCGCTCACCTGCTTCTGCTCGGCGGCGGTTTGCTGCAGCTTGTTGCGCCTCAGCTGCCACACGGCGCTGGGCCGCCCGACGCGGATGCCGCCGGACCCGGACCCTGCTGCGTTATTATTGTTACGGCCCTGTCCGGGCACCCACCTCCTCAACATAGACGTGGCGCTGGATGTGCCTGCGGCGGCGGGCAATGGCGCCGCCTGGGGCTGCGTGGCCGCGTCGGCGTCTTCTTCTCCGGCTGGTGCTTCTGGCGCTACAACTGCAACTGCCACTACGGTGGCGGTGGGAATGGTCGGCACAGGCCCGGACGACTCCCCGCGGGAGTTGCTACGGGAGCACGGCGCGCTGCTCACCTTGCGCGGAGCCGGCGCCGGGGCCGGCGGCGCGCTCGGGGCGCTGGCATTGGCGTTGGTGTTGGCGCTCGCACCGGCACTGGCGCTCGCGCCGGCGGCGGCGGCGGCGGTGGCGTTGGGGTTTGGATTTGGATTTGGATTGGGCTTGGCCCTGCTCAAGGAGCCGGCACCTGCGCCGGCGGAGCGGCTCCTGGAGAAGGGCCAGATGTTGATGTTAATCAGCTCGGCGTTCCCGCTGACGCTGCTCACGCGCCGCTCCACCTTCTTGCGCTCCTTGGCCTCGCCGCCCGCCTTGAAGATGTCCTTCCACTTGAACGTGACGGCGGGGAGGTCCGGGGTCGGCGTGATACCGGACTCCGCGAGCGGCTGCGCGGCCTCCCCTTCCGCCTCCGCCTGCGCTTCAGGCAGCGGGAGCGCCGCGGCGTCCGCGCCCGCGCCCTTCAAGTCCGCCACCGCGGCGTCGTCGGCGTCGGGCTGAGGCGCGCCGTCGCTGTCCGGGTTGGCCGGCGCCTGGAGGGTGTGGAGCGGGAGCACGACGCCGCCGGAGAACAGCTCGTCGGCGGTGAGCAGCGCCGGGGACGGGTTCCTGCCGACCATCCAGAACTCGAACTCGGGCGACGCGGCGTGGGACGGCGAGGACCTCCCGGAGTCGCACTCCGGTATCGGGGGAGGAGGAGGAAGCGCCCCCGCGGCGTCCGCCATTGCCGCTGCGGTAAAGAACACCCGCGACGGCACTAGCTGGCGGCGGCCTGTGCTTGCTCTGGCCGCGTCTCGGATCTGGGCGGCGGCAATGGGAGATGGATTCAGCAGGATACTCACGCAGAGGATGCCATGGAGTGTGTGTCTGTGTGTGAGGCTGTGAGCAGTGCTTGGCGAGCCGTGCGGGGCAGAGAAGGGAGAGGAGGATTGGGCAGCGGACTTGACGCGTTATTTATCAATCACATCAAGGTGGCGGCCCTGCCCTGGCGGGGGTGATGGTGGTGTGGCAGTGGCAGCCGCTCAGCTCGGCTGCCGCTGCCGCTGATTTCCGCCTCGCCTGTCGCGAAACGCAGCGTTGCATATGCGCTCTGAAATCTTTGTCTGGTGACGCGCGCCCCCTCCCCTCTCTCTTTATTCGCCCGTTTCTGGGGACGGCCGCCCCCGCCCCCGCCCCCGCCACCACGTTTACTTGCCTTGCCGTGCGAAGGGAGTGAAGTCAAGCGTCGGGCGAGTGAAAGTGAGATCGGTGCCGTTAAGCTTAGCTCTGTTCACATCCACATCCGGAGGTAGAGCAAGCCAGGCCAGGCAGGCCGCAGGCACCATCACATGTCCGTACTGAACGCACTGTTGCGATAAACCAACCCTACCCTACCCAGGCTACCCAGCCATGTCGCAGTCTCCAGTGGGAAACGAGCTCGCACGAACAGAGCGTGTGTGTTCGTTATCAGGTGGTTGGTTGATGCCGACCGGGCGGCCGCCGCGTCAGTTATCGCTCTGTGGTGGCGCGGAACAGCGCGCGCGGCCGCTGCCCGCCCCCAGCCACAGGCTCGTGCCGTAGCGACGCAGCTACAGCGATGCCCCGCCGGCCCACCGGCCGGCATGTCACTCGCAGCGCCCCCTCCTCCTCCTGTTCGTGTCCAGCACGCACACTCCACGGATACCCGCCGCGCCTAACGCGCCGGACAACGGTGGTTGCGGGGCGACGAGCTGGCCGCCGCCTGTTCTATTAGTCACCCCATCCACCGAGCCGGCGTCGACGTTCTGCTGCCACGGCCGTCGTCGCCGGCTAGGCGGCTCCGATCCGATTCCAATACGCCGTGCCGGTGGCGGCCTCCGGCTGCGTCCGGGACCACGCATATGCGGGTCGTTGCGTCGGTTGTTGCAGCTATGCGTGTGCGTGCTCGATCGATATATGGACGAGTGGTTGCGTGCGCTGGTGAAACGAAACGGGACGGAGAATCGGGGATATTCCATCGGGGAAGCAACAGGGAAGCCGTCGGCCCGTGGACTGATCGAACCGGACACACTACACTCTACTGTAGTTCGTTGCCTGCGTACGTACCTGGCCGGCCGGCCGGAATGAATGGAATCGGCCAGGATGGTGCGCTTGCACCGGAAAGGAGGAGGAGGAGGTGCGGGCCGGCCGCATCACGTGGTGGCGCCCCATGCAGCTAGCCTGACCCAGCCGGATTAACCAACCACCGATCAATCATACATGATACATGTTGTGCTCTTCCAGCCTAGGTAGAGTGGAGTAGCTGAAAGGCGCCTGTCTCAGATGCCCAACCCAGCCCAACTGTGTAGCAATGCAAGCTCTCTTAACTCCCACCGGTCACCACCCACCAATGGCCAATGGCGCTTAACTACCATGCAACGCAACCGCTGCTGCCGGGCGATGACTGTAGTACACGCCCTTTTGCCCTTGGATCTTTGTCCCCTCCGTATCTGCACAGCACAGGCTGCGTGCAGTAGTAGCAGTGTATCGCCATTCATCGAGTTGTGATTTCACGAGGTAACAGAGGAGATGAACCACCGCTACCACTTGCTGTGGAAGCTGAGTGCTACAGCTGCGCTATGCCCCGCTCGCCCCTGCTGCCGAGATCGTGTTCGTGTCTGTCGGACCACAAAACGCAAAAGGGCCCGCCGGCACCTCTCACATGCAGGCTGGACGCGGCTTAGCCTTCTGACGAGGTCGTGATGAACCGCCGCATCGGAATCGGATCGCCGTCTGAAAGATTCTCGACTGTGCTGGCAGGGGCAACCATCATCGTATTCTACGAACCCGTCGGTTGGCTGGGCCCATGCATGCCGACGGCGCCTAGCTCGGGCAGGGGCGCCCGCGCGCGGGCGTGACCGCGAAGGCGAGCCAGTGCTGTGTGAGGTTGCTATCGGGTGCCGTCGTCCAGGCTTTGGCGCAGGCGCGCAGCGAGGCAGGCAAAGGCAAAGGCAAAGCACGTCGTCAGTACGAGCACGGTTCGCGGCGCGGGGGCACCGGGCAGGCGCACGGCACGGATGCCGGATGCCTGCTGCGGTGGCCGGTGTGGCCGCAGCAAGTCGGGTCAGCTGTTCGTGATTTTTTTTTTGGTAAATGGTACCGTAGCACTTTCGTTGTTATTTGGTAATTAGTGTCTAATTATGGTTTAATTAGGTTTAAAAGATTCGTCTCGTGAATTTCGTGTAAACTGTGTAATTAGTTTTATTTTTTTTATCTATATTTAATGCTTTATACATACGTTTAAAGATTCGATGTGACGGAAAATCTTTAAAAAATTTCGAAAGCCCATCGGAGGGGAAGGGGATCGTGTTCGTGTCAGCTCTCAACCTCTGACCATCTTCTGCCCCGCGCCATGGAATTCCGTGTCGGCCTTGTCGATCCATCCTTTTGCTTCCGTCTTGGGTTCCACATGGGCCCTCTGTTTTGTACTCTGGAGGCCAGGAAGGACGGACTTCGCTGGCGGTCTTCTTCAAGCCCCAAAGTTTTGTTCATGGGACGTACTTGCTACGGGGTATACTGACCATATGGGCCTAATTCGCGCCAGAAATTTCTTGCCACAGGTGGACCACCATGCTTGGTCGTGTTTGGGCCCTCCTAACGGTCAGCCCATACTCATGTGAGGCAAGAGCCTCTTTCGAGCCTAAATGACATTACCATCAGATGATTACATTTTCAGCCGAAAGCAATATCAAGATGCATATTCAGAACAAGAAGCACAGAGTTCCTGTACCACAGGAAACACTTCTGCTGATGGCAATGCAATGCATCCATAGCCTCCATCCACCTTCCACCACAACAACTCATACAGTAATGATCCCAGGTAGCACTACAAGAGCATTGGTACCGACCATTGCCTACACAAGCCCATCAAATAATGTTCAGTTTGCACGCTGACCCCCAACAAACAAACAGTGGAGTTGAATTTAACAACAAATTGCAACGAATGAGCTTGTTAACATCATGTACCACACCAACTTTGCTCCTCGACCAAACACAACATATAGAGGCCAAGTAGGTGTGCACACACTACATACTATCCCTCAACAAATCCACTCCAACATTAGTTCCTGTTTTGTTAATTATTAGGCGATGGTAGTGCAGATTGCATAAAGCTAACAGGTACCGTGCTACTACCAACTTACCAAGTCACTATACACTACAACTGCATATATTAACTACAAGATGCCCCTCATTGGCTTATTTCTCAGATGATAGGAGCTTGGTGCTAAGGTCACTATCCCTTCCTGTTGTCCTCTTGGTTGCATACAGCTCAACATACACCTTCTTCATCTTGGGTGTCAGCCACAGTGTAGCTATGCAGACAAGTGACAGGATAACAACACCCGGCCAAGGATCCCACCAGTTGTCGGAGACCATTACCATCACCACCACGATGCCAACGTAAAACAATAGGTACACAACGAAGAAAATGTCCTGCATGGTAGAGACAAGCGATAAGAGTAAAAGATAAGACAGCAGGCAAACAAATAATGTGCTAGCTCCTCTATGCAAGAAAGAAAGAAGAACATAATGAAATAGGACAATACTTGGTGCAAAAAGTAAACTGTAATATCACAAGAACTTAATCTAAATCTATAATTCAATTATAAGAAGTCAAGAGTCTATATCTTTTATAAAGCAAAACCCCACTATAAAGTCTATCTAATCTCACAGTGATCCATGTCACGTCATCAACTAATAGAAACCGTCAAAATTTATATCGTGAGCCAAACCCGTCATGCGTCAGTCCATTGTGCATGCGCACTCCCTGCCACTTTGTATGCCCCTCAGAAATCTATTCGGTCAGGCAATACTGCAATAAACAAACAAACTACAATATTTCTCTTCCTCTCCCTCACCATACTTCTCCTTGCAGGATAAGAATGGCCCTTGCAATAACCAATCGCATGAATCTTATATAAATAGTGAGTGGGGGAGCTCCACACGATGGTGTTGGTGTTGAAGAAAAAACATCAACAACAATATGTAGTTAGGATCAAGAGCAGCCATCAGAACACGTTCTATATCCTTCCAAGCGGACATGTTGAACCTCCAAACCAGTCGGAGCACCAACAATGAAACCAAGGTTGTCCTTTGATTTGGTTGAAAAAGTTTCTTTTGATGGAATGCTTTTGGTAGTCTCTTTTTCTTTCCCAAGCTCTGTTATATTATATCCCGCTTTTTAAGTTTAGATTAGATATATGAATCTTTGCATATGAATTTGACAAATAATAATTATTTTTATGACATGCACCACAATCAACTCATGGCAGGGGTCATTCTCGGGGGGAAAAACTCATGGCAGGGGGCATGCTGAGTCGGGGTTAGGTGGGTGTACATGCTGAACTCGGAGTTAATCAAGTGGTGTTTGTCTCTCTCTAGATAAGCATTAACAATAGTTGACTACAATCCCTACTGATATCTTTCATCAGGTTATGCACAAAGTTGATGCTATCAGTGAGACTTTGACTGAGTGTCTTACTAATATGGATGAAAATCTTCAGCAAATGGAGCAACGATTGACAAATATTGATCAAAAGGCTGCTGTTCAAGAAGAACTAGACCACTTATTGTCTCACGAACTTGATCTATTTGATAAAATGCCAAGAGTGAACACTGCAACGATGACACAGCTACCATCTCCGTGCCCTCAAAATGCTCAATTATGTGTCGCTCTCTTGCAATTGGTTATTCCGTTGTTGTCAGTGTTGAGCAGATAACTATGTGGAAGTTTCATGCCAGCACAGCATGGCTTGGATCAAACCAGTATCCTCTTGGTGTCACCCATGTGCTTCATGAAATGGCCAGGAAGAATTAGTGGACATATTGTTCATAGGCTGGCCTATGGCAGTCTGGTTTGGGACATCTACGATGCAAGAGACAGAACAAGTGATGCATGTCCACCACGTGACAAGGTGTGGTGGAGGCAAAATGCTTTCACTTCTGGAAATGGTGGATTCGAAAGCTCTCGTACGGTGTCTTCTCCAATGTATCACCCTCATCTAAGTGCATACCATAGGATCCCAGAGAAAACTCCTAGGAGAAGCAGGCCATCCATGGAATGTACAAGCAGTGGACTGAATCTGTTAGAAGAGGTTCGCTGTTGTTCTGATCTGGGAGTGCTAGTGCTAGTTACAGCAATATACATTCAGTTTGGACATCTCAAGATATTGCACTCAAACTTATTGCTTAATTACCTACAGAATGTGCATGATACTATGAAGATTCCATAGTCAAATGTTGAAAGACTCCACAATTGTCAGAAAATATATTTGAAAATTCTCTCCAAAATTGGGGTTAAGTCAGGGCAGTTGCACAAGGAGAGAGAGTTATTGTACAAGGAGAGTGTTAGCTTGATTCAACTCTCTTTGGGTGCTAATATAATTGAACTGGACAGCTCTAAGCTGAATTGTAAGTTTGTAACTGACTATTGAGAAGCACCCTCCAGTGGTCTTCTGGGACTATCCAGCATATAATTGCATTCATTTTGCCAACATAAGAATATCAGAGAGTTTTGACATGTGAAAGTATATTCAAGTGGCCTCATATACAAATACATGGGGAGCTGTGGCTTCGTCATTTTCTCCACGTTATGCTGACAAGTTGTTGCATTGCATGAACTGGTGCCTCTCCAAGACAGGTTTGAGGAGTGTGATGTGTCAGTGCTCTCATTTCAGAGATGTGGTGACCCAATTGGTTGGTAATTATTTGGATCAAGAAAGCCAGTTGATATTGCACAACCAGTCACACCAAAAAAAATCCTATGCTGATTCATATATGCATATGAAGAAAATGGGCTAACTGGAGATGGGCTTCTTTTGAGCAGTAGCTGGCATGATCAGAAGCAGCAATACTTTTTGCCCAGTTCTCCTGCACTACTTGTACATATGACTGGGCTCTATGGAGTTTTGAACTTGCTTGGTGCACCAACAACACGCATCTTCAAGCGCTTCACTCTTGCCTCCATGACATGCTCAAGAGAAATAATCTGAAGATTGCTAGCTGTGTTTCAGTTAGAAGTTTTTGGTAATTTCATATCGAGGATGAGGGTCTTCAAGGGGGGAGCAATGTCAGGGCTAATATGAGTATGATGATGATATAACTATACACATGTATATCCGTATTTGTATCAACAGCCAGAATATGTATAATTATTTGTACGAGTATTTTGTAAGACACGGGGCTGGAAGTAGCAGGGGCCTTTGAAGCCCAAAAGTGCGCCGGGTCTAAAAGATAGGATGATTAATCAAGTTTACTTCTTCTCTCTTCTCTCAGTTCTTCTACACATCTGAACCCTACCCCTCTTCTTCTCAAATTCCACTAGTCTCCCACTATTATCGTCAGATTCTTCGCGGGGTCTTCACACAAGAGGAGGAGGAAGGAGAGGGAGCAGTGCCTCACCAGCGCGCGCCGGATGAACAGCGCCTTGCGAGAGTCTACGACGGCCACCTCCCCTTCCGCCGCCGCCTTCATCTTCACCCCTGCGTTGGCTTCTTCAAGGTCCCCCATCGACCGCGCGACCCCGCCGGTCCACCGCAGTAACCGCCGCCGCCTGCTCGAAGGGACAGGGTTACGAGTGCTCAAGCTCGACAGGACAGCGTTCGTTTCTCTCGCAGCGACTACGGCTTTTCACGTTGCTGAGAAAAAAATGGGCCGCGCTCCTCCTTTTCGGCCTGCTTTATCCTAATTAGTTTCGTGCTAGGCCAGAAGCCCACGCGTGCCCATTTCTCCATTTCCCCGCTGCACGCAAGCAGAATCAGGCAGATTCCATCCATGGTCAGGTTTTATATTCTTTTTCGTTTCCCCCCCTTTCTCTCATTTCTACTCCCTCCGTCCCAGAAAAAGTGTCGTTTTAGGTTTTTCAGACATCGTGTTTGACCGTTCATCTTATTCAAAAATTTTGTGCAAATTATAAAATAAATAAATCATTATTGAAGTATCTCTAATGATAAAATAAGTCATAACAAAATAAATAATATTTATTAAAAAATTTTGAATAAGACGAACAGTCAAACACGATGTCTGAAAAACCTAAAACGATACTTTTTATGGGACGGAGGGAGTAAGTTCTAATCCTTCTCGTTAATCGTCATCATGATACTTTGTGATTTTACTTGTTTCGCCGTTAAGGAACAGACTTCTTCACTCCCATTCTCTTATTTTATTCTCCATTTTGTTTGTTACGTTCCTTTATTTTAGTTTTTGTATTTCCAGTCTTGTTCCTTTTTTATATATATTTACCATTCTACTTGTTCAGTGGACATCTTTTTTGTTTGAATCTATTTAACATGAGTGAATAGGTTTCTCCATAAGTATTTTTGTTTTTTGTTTCATAATTGGTACCATTCATGTTTATCTATTATAATTTGTCTAAACAAAATCATAATTCAATGTCTTGACAATTAAAATGTTTTCTTCGGCGAAATATTTTTTCTCTTTGGTTTCTTAATTTTCCTTTCCATATTTTTCTGTATTTCTACTGCCATGAGCATTTTTCTCTTGTGGTTGTAACATCTGTATTTGAACCCGACTATTTTTCTCCTGGAATTGGGATATTTTAAAATTAAGCCTAGAACAATTTTCTTGTGGAGCTGTAAGGTTTTTCTTGAACGTGGAACGCTTTTCTAATGAAAGTTAAATATTTTTATTTTGAACGTGAAAAAGTATTTTGTTCAAGAAAATAGTGTTTTAGTTTCATGAGAAAAATGCTTTGTTCGAGTGGCTAGGCCTAGTTTTTGACTGGATCGCTTCTGTCGCCACGACGTACGACTTTTCACGTTGCTGGGAAAAATGGGCCGTGCTCTTCCTTTTTGGCCTGCTTAATTAGTTTCTTTGAAGCACACACATGCCCTTTTCTCCTTTTCCGCGTTGCATGAGCAGCACCAGGCAGATTCTATCCATGGGTAGGTTTTATATTCTTTTTCCTTTTTCTCCTTTCCCTTGTTTCTAGATTCTAGTCCTTCTCATTAATCAACCATGGTTACATTGTGAATTTACCCATTTGTTTTGACATTAAGGAAGAAATTATTCATTCCCACTCTCCTATTTTTATTCTTCATTTAGTTTGTTATGTTCCTTTATTTTATTTTCGCATTTCCATTCTTGTTCTTTTTTATATATATTTTGCTTCTAATTGTTTTGTGAACATATTTTTTGTTTGTATCTATTTATCACGAGTGAATTTCTCCATAAGTATGTTTGATTTTTATTTCACAATTCATACCATTCATGTTTATCTATAATATTTTTTCTAAACAAATCCACAACTGAATGCCAAACAATGAAAATTAAAATGTTTTCTTCCATCAAACATTTCCCTTTGGTTTCTTTATTAAAGTTTTTCTTCCATGGAACATTTTCCCCTTTGGTTTCTTTATTAAAATTTTCCTTTCCATATTTTGTTATGTATTTCTAATTCCATGAGCATTGTTTTCTTATCGCCGAAACATTTGTATTCGAACCTTGAACATTTTATTTTGAAGTAGAAACACTTTCCACTAAAACCACAATGCCCTTATTAAAGCTTGAATATTTTTGTACAAGAGGTAGACTATTTTTCTCACGAAGTTGGGATTTTTTTAACTTTAACCTAGAACAATTTTCTTGTTAAGCTATAGTATTTATCCCGAACATGGAATGCTTTTCTCATGAAATTAGAGCATTTTTATTTTGAACATGAAAATTATTTTGTTCAACAAAATAGTGTTCTTGCTTCTTGAGAAATTTTTTTTGCTATGTGTTTCGAATGATGATTTTATAAGATAAGATACACGACGACAATCAGAACTTAATTTGGATGCATGCTTTGGATTGGAAACAACCTTTGCTAGAGAGGCCGGAACCTTATTTTAAATAAAGCCTTCATCTCTTCTTAAACAAAATTAAATAAAAACCTGTTTTGTCAAGATATTTTGCACGTGTGCATGGAACGGACGGGCCTTGTCGGTTTTTCATCTCCTTGGAGCAATTTTCCTCTCCTCTGTTGTGCACCCCACTCCGTTTAATCCTGAGGCCCACTACGGATCTGGGCCAAGGCCCATCTATCTTCTGGGCCATACGTTACAGCTGCGCTGCAGGCTGCAGCACGTGCTAACCTGCTGCTACAATCAGGAGAAGAGAAGCAGCCGTCAGCCAACAGTGGTTCACTTGTGTCACCATCCGAACAACCGAGACAAAGAAAAATCTATGGAACCCGATTGCGAGTTCGTCAGACGAGCATCGCTTTCCTGCTGTTTATTAAACGTCACCTCCTCCTCCCCCTGCTGCTATAAAATGCTACGCTATAGATCCTTCTGAATCTCAGGCTCGTATATATGCCTGGCAGACAAGGGGTGATTTCTTTTGATTTTACGGGTGACTGTTGGAGATTAGGCTGGGTCTAGCTTTTAATTTGGCATTTAGCCTGTAGTAGCGCCTAACCGGATTTTCCCAATCCCTGATGTGGCTGCCACACCGTGTGCGTGTCGAGTGGTTTACCTGTACGTAGCCCAGCACCGCGCGTCGTCACTGCGTACTTAAAATTCAACTAAACCTTTGCAAAGCCGTAAAGAATATATATAGTACTTATCTCTTTTGAAAAGTTTAATAAAGGGCTGCCCAATTATTCGCAGCACTTTCGTCATTTGCAGACGAACCAATTTGTTGCGCAGCGAAATAATGCAACTAAACTGACGCCGCAATGCAATGCAATGCAGATCACCAGGCGTTGCGTTGTCCTGTCAGAGAGCACTCACAGCTGATTCAGTCGTCCAGATCCACAGGAACTAAATTAGTCTGTGCTAATGAGAAACCAGCTAATTAACTACCTAGTTGCTGACGCAGACTTGCAGTGCATGCGTAGAGCTAGGTACGCAGAGTGGTTTATTAATAAGATTCGTAAAGAAGATTATCATCATCTCCAGCCTCCAGCTTTGGCAAGAGCCATCAGCCATGCGTGTCGGGATATTCTAAGCAGCGTGGCGATGGTCTGCCGATGCCGCATGATGACGAAAAAGATGGGTGTGATCTGAGTAATGCATGCAGGGCGACATTTGATCTGCTCCAACTACCACCCCCGGAAAAAGGCATCGCGCGGTGCGGTTGCCGGCAGTCAGAGTCAGCAACCAAACCACGCCCTGAAATGAAGCAGGCAGGCAGGCAAGATAGAGCCATCGAATCCTGCTGCCCGGATCGGCGCACGTCCGCATGCATGTTTTACAGCGACGTCGACCGACCGCGACCGGCCAAATTCTATTCAGCCGCAGCTAAATTTTTATTCTGAGAACGACCTGCATGCAGGCAATGCAAGCAAAGGCTTTTGACTTGTGTTGTTTATATATGCCTGCACTGCATTGCAACACTAGCCATTAGGCGAAGATGATGCAGGTGGAGCAGCTAGCGTATTTTGCCTTGTTGGCGTTTGCAAATATATATAATATAATGCCTATAGATTTGTTACAATATGTTTTGCTGCAGTTGATGAAACACCCAGCTAGCTTTAGGTTTCCCCCGTCACAAGAGACTAGACCATGTGCATACGTGATACGCGTCTCTTCCTCTCTGGATGATCCTGATTCTGAAAGCTGCTGGACGTACGTAACACGTGGGGTTGCTGTTACTTTCTATCGGTTTCCATCCCATGCCTCCGTTTCCACTACAGCCCGGCACTAAGCCACTAACATATTCGAGTAATCCATCTTTACATGCATTGGCTGCAGACCTGCTTCACCTTTGACGAAAGATAGATCGTCCAATGAATCGATTTGTTGACTGGCTAGCTGCATGCGTGTCTCAGCAGATGCAGCGTGCAATGGGAACATCCTGACACTACAGCTTCAGGTTCAGGTTCCGAGAGGCTAGCAGAGCGCGTGCAGGATGATGCTTGAGCTTGACGAACGCACCGATCGATGGACCGGCCGGCCGGCCGGCATCTCGCTCCGATGAGTCCGATGCAGGCAGGCCCTCGATATCGCTAATAAACTGACACTGTTGTCATTTGTGATTTGTTGACTGCCTCGAGCTGTCGAGCCCACGACACGAATGCACGCACAAAGCCAGTACTAGATGCGCTGTTACTTGCTACAGCCTCCAAGTTCGTTGTAGCAGCACGTGGGAGAATAGCCACGATTCAGTAACCGATGCTGTGACTGCGTAGCTAGCTGTTGCTCTGTCGACGATGCGCTCATCGATCGCCGATCGGTCAGCGCGATGCGTGCAGTACTAGGAGTAGGAGTATTTGGCACGGCGGGTAGTCCGCAGGCATGCAGTTCCGGCCACTTCCAACAAGCAGCATGGATGTGGCATGGCATTGCATATGCAGGCGTGCGCGGGACGACTAGGGAGCATCGAGACCCTGTTGCTAGCTGCGCATGTTTCATGTCAGCACTGATGCCACGCGTACTTATATGTGTATAATATGTAATAGTATATAAGTATGGTATGTAAAACTCTGTGTACGCTCGATCTGTGTACACGGTCAGTGCCATGATGCCGTCTCTCGGAGTCTCAGGTCCTGATACAAGAGCTAATTGCAAACCGGATGAAACTTATCTACTATGCATCTAAACAGGAGAGCTAATAGATAGTTTGACTAACTTTTTAGCCGAGTCTTCAACTAAGATAACCTGAACCGATTTGAGCTAATTTTTAGTCTAACTAGCAACTAGCTAGCACTAGCTTGTCCAGTAGACCTTATGTGTTCCTTTTAGAGGCGAAGCCAGAGAAAAAAATCAAAGGGGGGCCAAGACAAAGAAAATACATAGATAGTACATTCAAGAACTCATTTTCTTCAAAATATACCTACTATTACTATGGAGTACATAAAGAAATTTTAGACCAGGGGGTGGTGTGGGGGGCGCCTTGCCCCTGCTAGCCCCCTGGCTACGCCTCTTGTTCCTTTGTCATGTTCAGATCCTAAGGTCTGGCCTGCTATAATGCAAGCAACAGCCAAATGTTCATTTGAACTACTTTAACAATACTTTTCTCTCACAACAAATCAGCATAAACCAAAATTCAGCGAAATGAACAGGCCTACGTCATCCAAAAAAAAATGGCGACACACTGTTTTGTAAATTAGTAATTCTACTATACTATCATTCATGCATGTATGGTGTGTGTGGTGCCACCGTTGTTGGCATTGAATGGTCCCTTATTAGCTTCATCTACACTACTTGTCGGAGGCGGCCAATAAGTATTATCCTGGTTATTAATCACATGGCAGTGCGTGTATAGTATCCTAGGACTAGGATAGATGCGTACGCATGTGTCTGCGGACCCCGTGGCAGCCGCAGGAACAAATCATCAAGCCGCAACCCGGCAAGTGGTCGTTCCCTAACAAATGGACCACACACACACTGTATTGGGCCTTTTTGATTATTCACCCAGCTAGTAGTTACTGGAGTGCTCCCGCCTCCATGCACAAGAGAATACAACCTATGCCGGTCAATCTTGATCAAGTATATAGTAATAGTATTGGCATTTATGTCTCTAAATAATTTTATTATGAAAATATATTCTATAAGTAATCTAATGGTACTTATTTTGTACCATGAATTTTTGTATTTTTTATATAGATTTGGTCAAAGTTTAGATTGTTTGGCTCATCGAAAAATGAGAATTGCATTTTTATATAGATTTGGTCAAAATTCAAATTGTTTAGCTCCTCGAAAAATGAGAATTGCATTTCTTGTGGACAGAGGGAGTAGCTTTTAAAATTAACCGGTGATGGATCTAAAGGGGGTCTAGCTATCTAGGTACCTAAATCTAGCTAATACAACTAATACGAAAAGTCACTTTTGCACTTGGTCTTCTCCTTACCTTATCCACTCCTAGCTCGGTGTTCTCTCTCTCTCTCTCTTTCTCGAGGTGTCGTTGTCCATCACGCTGTCGTGGAGTTGGTGAGCTTGCACTACCACACTGGCAATGTGGTCGCCGGTGTTTGGTTGGTCGGCAACTCATGCAGCAGCTCCAGGCCATCGATTTCGATCATCTCATGGCTAGGATTGATGCCTGGTGTGCAAACTATCTAGAAGACCCCAACCAAACATGCCTTCGGTGCGCACCTGACCTCACCTACCTATAATCAGACATCACACAAACTCCTGACCAGCGTGAAGGTGTGCAAGCTGAGCAGGAAGGCCCCATGCAAGTAGGAGCTCGAATCAAAGCACCCCCGAGCTCCACGATCGCCTCTCAGTTCGGTGAATCAAAGGCCTCTTGATTGGGGATCGCGAGATTTGAACAGGGGCCCTAGCTCGAGACGTCAGAGAGGAATATGGACCAAAGGCACAAGATCTGCGTGGACGAATGTGTGGAGGAATTGATGTAGTGGGGAAGGCAAGAAGTGGTGGAGGTTGCGAAGGAGAAGGTGTAGTAGGAGGGCGTGGCAGTGGAGATGGTGGGAGGAAGAGCGGGAACGATAATTGTCAGTGGATGACTAGAGAGATGGGAGGAGTAATATAGGTAGTCCAATCAATTCACCACCTAGCTAGTAGCCAATGGATTCGACCAATAAACCATGGCCAGTAGTTAGCTAGCTAATTTTAGCTATGAAGATTAGCTAGCTAACTATTAGCTGTTAATGGATCCAAAAAGTCCCATGATATAACTAACTGCAACTGATTAACAACATGCATCCCTGCACGAATGAATAGACATATAATACTGCGCCTGTAGTACAAAAGTTGGCTAGACATAAAGTGTCTTACTACATGAACTTACTGCATGTAAACTTTTCATTAGCATTGCAATATATATATATATATATATATATATATATATATATATATATATATATATATATATATATATAGGGCATAGGCCAAGTCGTTCTCAAAAGACAAAAAAAAGGTAGAGCAAGTCTAGGTGACACTTAGTAGGCGATTTGATTTGTAGTTGTAGCTATATTGTTGCTTTGTGGTGTAATGTGCATGCAGACTGCCCAATGTCGCAGTGTGTATGCATTTTTTTTTTGAGGGAACAGCGCATACGTATTGCTGCTACGTATATACTCCCTCCGTCTCTAAGGCCCACTAGGCAGGAGTGGGTTTTAGTTCCGGTTGGGAAACCCCTCTACTCCCGATTTTAGTCCTGACCTCCCTCAACCGAGATTGTTTTGGAACTTCTAGTTCCGGTTGGTAATACCAACCAGGAGTAAAGGCGGCTCTAGCTCGGGCCCTAGGTGCTGCCATGTATTACACCTCCAGTCCCAACCGGGAGTGAATGTCTCTTTTTTTCTTTTCTTTTACAGTTTCTTTGCATTGATTATTGTGCACATATTAAGAGTGAAACTAATTAAGATGTTGTATATTACAATGATCATCCATCCCACAATCAAATTTCGTACAAACCATAATAAAATTAATCAAGTCACTACACACTACATGTCCAAGTACTCCCCAAAGTTCATGCAAACATACTATGTCACCACTACTACCTAATGAAGTTGACTTTCTTGTATTTTCAATTCGGTGAAGTGTAGGTCACCGATGTGGTATCAAAAATATCATTGATGATGACCAACGTATTAACTAGTGCACTCTCCCTTGCTTCACAACTACGAGCACAGGGTCTACTAACGACGTTTAACGGTGCTTGAGAAGTCGGTGGGTCTCCCCTCTTAGTCGCAAGCAGCCTTGTCTGAAATCCTTCCGCAGTGAGTGTTGGCCATTCATGAGCATATTTCCAATCATAACCCAACTGATACATTGTCTGGTTTAGAATGGCTTCAAAACTGCACCCTGTGTAGGTTAAGTCATAGTCCTCAACCTGTAAGTGTTGGCAGAAAAAAGGTTATGAGAACCAAAGCTTTGCAACATATAACAACAAATCCAAATATAAGCTATGAGTTCGACTTCGACTTTACCACATCATTTTGGTTGTTCTGAATAATGCTTGCACAAAGCCCTCAACATCATGACGCATGTCCATATTTATAGCTTGTATCAGCACGGAGGATAATGTAAGCAGGGTGTACCCAGTATTCGCAAGCATAGTTACACATGCAATGACAACATATTTTTGGGCAGCAGTCTGCTGGGGTACCTTTATTCCCATCTATGAGATTTGTACCACCTCTACCCATCCTAGCGGCGATGGAAAAGCCAATTCGACATTGGATTAATGGACCATTATCTATATGAAAGGTCTAAACATCCACTGCCTGAACACCGAAATTTGAGAGTGTCTCTTTAAGCCAAATGATTGGATCAATTACCTACGGTACATTTAAGAATCACATATATACATATCAGAAAATATATTTATACAAGCGTATTTGACACATTAATCTATTGGAAACATATAGAGTTGCTTACTATGCTTGGATAATTAAACGGTACATTCGACAACACTAGATCGAATCCCATCCACTTTACATAGCCGCTGAAACCTATGACTTCCAGCGAAGGGAGACGACGTCTAGCCATCTCTTCTTACTAAAGTCAATATATCTGTTGGGATAGGGATATCCCGACAGAGTTAGTGCGCAGAGGGGGGGAGCTCGCTGCTGCTCTGCTCCGCACCCGCGGGGGGGGGGGGGGGGGCGAAGGCCCCGCTTAAGGGCGAAGGCCTTCGATTGACGGTGGTACAGAAATCGAGGCACGGCTCATGTGATTATCGAAGTGACAATTAGGGTTACAAGCCACTCAAAATCCTCCTCCGCCACAAAGTTCGGTGCTCGAGTATTCCCCTCGCCCTTCGACTCTGCCATCACATCAAGAAAACTAAACTCCGACTCGTCTTCGAAAAGACGCGGAAGGTTCAACATAGCTTCCTCAACATCCTCAACAGTTTCGGAGGCAACAACCGAAACTTGACCTTGAGCAACACCAGCACATGCAGAAGCCACTGCAGCAGGAAGAGAGACTACTCCGCAGCCTCCCAAGTCTTCATCAACAACCATAACCTCGCCTCCGCTCCCATCAGTCAAACCCAGCTCGGGCGCGGTCTGCCCCAAAATGGTCTTTCCCTTAGAAGATTCCCCTTTGGAGAACTTTGCCTTCTTATGTGGCGCTACATCTTCAGAGCCATCTTTCCGTTTCGAAGCCTCGGCCTTTGCACCATTCACCTCCGTTGCCTCCAAGGCCTTAGCCCCCATCTTTGCGATATCTGGATCCACCGCCTTGGCCTTAGCCTCTTTCGACGAACTGACCTGAAGCTCCAAAGGGGGAACCCAATGCTCATAATTAACCTTGAGCTCGTCAAAGACATGGTTCAGGCGCGGCATATTACCACCAATAGCAACCCTAGAGAGATACTCCAGTTTCCTCATAGGACCAAGAATTTCCCTAGCCTTCGCCTCAACCTCTGCAACAATCCTCTTGCTACTCTTGCCTTTAGGCCTCATCAACCCAAACACGGGAAAATACACAGGTTCATCAGTGCCATACAATGGGAGAGCCACTTTTCTGAACTTACAATCCTTCCAGCTACCAAAGCAAAGAGGCCAGATGTCGGCCGCCAAAAATTCTTCAACTAAGTCTCGACCACTGCTGAAACGGCAAGCAAGCTCAAAGGCCTTTTCACAAGCCTTCTGACCTTCAGTCATCTTAGGTTGCACACGCCTCTCCGCGACCAACAAGCTCATCTTTGAGGCAAGAGGATATGTCACGGTATCTATCCCACCCCTGAAGACAGTTAGCCCAAGAACCGTCGCATAGAACTAGTGACGAATCCAAGTGTTTGGCCAATGGGGCTTCTGAGCATAAGAAATCCTCAAATTTTCTTTACCCTTTGCGTGTACCTTCGGAATAAAAGTACAGCTCCCAAACTGAGCAAGCCTTCGCTCACCATTCACTTTAACTACCTTCGGCTGATATTGCAACTCATAGTGGTTGAAAAAACAGTCCACATCCGGTTTCGACTTGAAGGAGAGACAAGCCCAGACATACTTAGAGAGAGTAGAAATACCATTCGGCGTCAAATGATGCAGCTGAATACCAAAAGCCTTCAAGACAAGTCGAAGGAAAGTCGAACAGGGAAGCCGAAAACCGCACTGATAGAAATCTCGAAAAATAACAGCTTCATCCGGTTTCGGCTTTGGAACAGTTTCGCCTCCTGGGCAGCGGACTTGGTCCAAGCTAAACCACCCTTTGCTAGCATACTCCTCCAGAACAGAAGGCGAAGTCAGAGAACGCCCAAAATCATAGGTTGGCGGCAGCGAAGATGCGCCAACAAAGTCCTCTGGCTCACTAGTAACAACCAAATGATCAACATCGGCATCAACATCGTCCAGATCCTCACCCTCTAGTCCAGCATATCTTGAGCCCTTGCACTCGCCATCATAGACTGGAAAATGACCCTTAGATAATCCTCTTGCGGAATATCAACAACACTACCCCAAGGACCATAGCTATAATAGGGAGCCACCGCTACAAAACTGCCACCAACACAAAAGTTGAAGGAGCAACACATATTTCAGAAAAAACGAAGGAATCTAAAGACTAAGCTGCAGGGAAGAACATAATAATACCTCTGGTTCACCTCGGCAGGCTCGACCCCCTTTGCAGGTTCGGTGGCTGATCCACCAAGACTGAAGCAGAGCCCCCTTTACGGAGCTCAACCCCCCTTTTATAGCCTTCCGAAACGTACGGACCAACCACAATTTACCTATAAAAAACAAAGATTAGAAGCAAGATCAGATCATACTACCAAGATCAAGACCTCCATGAGCCTCATTCCGAAAAATATAAAGATCAAATAATAATAGATAAATAAAGAAAAAATCTGAATATTTAGATTCTCAAAAAATCTGGGCATATAGTACCAAGCCAGGTAATTGGGTGGAAAATAAATATAACCCGTCTCTTGAATCTTCTCCACTAGCAAAAATAAAAAACAACAGAAAGCTAAATTGCACGGATACAGATACGCGTATCGGATACGCCAATTTCCCAAAAACCCGATACGCGGATACGTTTCATAATAATAATAATAATAATAATAATAATAATAATAATAATAATAATAATAATAATAATAATAATAATAATGATGCAGATGAAGGAACAGTTGGCAGAGAAATAAATTTTTGGCTTGGATCTTTCCACTATATTTTTACACCTCATTGCAGTTGCAATGCATATGTAACTGCAGATCCTACACTAGTACTTGCACTTGCACTTCCACTGGCAGCGCTCAAATTGGGAGACGCCATCTACTGCACACAAGGAAGAAGGAACAAGAACTCACTACCCCTGCTGAAATTGCATAGATCGAGAATGGGGAGAGGAAGATGAAGTAGGAATCGAAGAAATCAAGAAGCTACGAGCTGAGGAAGAGGAGATCGAGGATATGGGGATGGGCTGGAACTCACCAGAGCAGCGGAAGCCACGAGCAGGGGCCGGACGAAGCCGTGAGCAGGGGCCGGGCGGAGCTTGTCGCTGGCGAGCAGGTACCGGTGCTCGTCGCCGGTGGCCGACGAGCGGCGAGCGGCGCTCGCGGCGTCACCACGTGGGGGAGGAGTCGTGCTGCGGCCTGCGGGTGAAGGGATGCGGCACGAGCTATCCCAGTAATGATACGTATCCAGGCCCGCGTATCCGAATTTTGCAATATTAATAAAAATTCGATACTCCACCGATACGTATCCATTGCGTATCGGATACGTATCCGTGTCCAAAACGTGTTCGATACGTGATACAACAGTAAACTGAAGTATCCGTGTTTTCTGGACAGAAAGATGGTGAGATGACAAGAGCCTAGGTTATTAGCTTCTAACTCCTTGCGTCAGGAAGCCATTTTTATATGCGCATAAGAGAAATCGAGGCAGATTCACTTGTGCATTACGGTGAACTATATCAGTGTGTCTTCGGCTTCAATTTTGCCTGGCTGAGTGCCAACCAAAAAGTGCACCAAAAAGTAACAGCCAATTGGCAACTACTCAAGTATTTCTTAAAAACAAAAAAAAAGGAGAAGGAAAGATGGGGAAACAGAGGAAAAACTCACCTTCAGGGCAAGCGGCTCCCTCAATACTTCATCCCGGCGCAGCCGCCGCCTCCGCCGGCAGTACTAGGCAAACCGCAGAAAGACAATGTAGACCCGCACCTCCGCCGGGCAGCAGCCGCCGGACCAGATCCAGCTGTAAACCGCAACGCCTCCCGCCGGATTCGTCGGATGCCGCGCCGTGTGGAATGCCTGCTGCTCACTCACCTCCGCTTGTGACCCCAACGCTAGCCCCCCGCCGAAGCCTCGAGCTCAAGGACGGCAGCATCGAGTCACGCGAGCACTCGAGACGAACATGAAGCCTGGCCATCCGCAGCAAAGGAAAGGCGTACGAGACTTGGGCCTCGTGGGCCAGGACAGAAATAAAGTAGCCAGCAACAATGAAAAATAAACAAACATATATATATATAATAAAAAATAAAATAATAATAAAATATATATAATAATAATAAGTAAAACAACACACGCATATATGCAAAGTTTAAACTAACACCGGTCTGACTCAAATGAGCCCAGGGGAGGGGCAGAGAGCCCTTCGAGTCACAAAGGCACCGCTGGGCAAGGCTTAGGCTCGTCTGCGTCAAACCTAACCCTCAAAGGGGAACTGTTGGGGGGAAATACCTTGCGATCGAAGGGCTTATCGACAAAATTAACCCGCAAAAAAATATCACTCTTGTGGTGAATGCAGATGATCCATTCACTCGGCGAAACAGCCGACAGAAGTCTTCGCACCAAGAACGGCGGTAAAGAAGTCTTCGCACCGCGAGTGGCGCCAAGGTCCGCGAAACAGTCAGGAGTCTTCGCACCGAGAACGGCGGCAAAGCGGTCTTCGCACAGCGAATGGCGCCAACATCGACGAAACGGCCGACAGGATCCTCTACACTAAGAATGGCAACAAAGAGGCCTTTGCACCGCGAGTGGCGCCAAGGTCCGCGAAACAACCGACAGAAGTCTTCGCACCAAGACATTAAAGATCGTGCGAAGGGTGACGCTCAATGAAGACCGTGCGAAGACTATTGGCTGGGCTTCTCCATGGGCCGAAACATCAGTATCAGTAAGGGCCCATTCGCAAGAGGGGTACAGGGGTAAAAGACTTAGGTGCCCTCAAGAGGATGTATAAGAGAGCAGAATATTCCGGCATATGCCGTAGCTGTCGCAGGGGCATTTTTGTACCACCAAAAAATTGTAACCGTACTCTATAAAAGGAGAGCTCATCCCTGAGGAAGGGGGAGGAGGATTTTGAGTGGCTTGTAACCCTAATTGTCACTTCAATAATCACATGAGTCGTGCCTCGATTTCTATACCACCGTCCATCGAAGGCCTTCGCCCCCGGGTGCGGAGCAGAGCAGCAGCGAGCTCCCCCCTCTGCGCACTAACTCTGTCGGGATATCCCTATCCCAACAATATAAAAAATAATATCACTAGAGACAATATTTTTCATACACGAAAATACATATCACTAAAGTCAATTTTTTTTCATAAGTCTACAAATATCAAAATTCACATCACTAAACCCTATATATCAAAATTCAAATCACTGTAGTCAATATTTATCATATACCAAAATGCATAAACACTAAAATTAATATATCAAAATTCATATATGTATGTCACTGAAGTCAATTTTTTAGAAGTCTATATATATCAAAATTCACATCAATAAACCCTATATATCAAAATTTATATCACTAAAGGGATGACAAGGGGTTGGCAACGAGTATTACCACCTGGCGGTAGATGAAGGTCGAGGCCGAGGCCGGAGATGAAGAAGGCGTCAGCGAAGACGATGTCGAGGCCGGAGACGATGTTGAGGCCGGAGACAAAGGCTTTGCCAGAGATGAGGGCGAGGCTAGAGACGCGAAGGCACTAGCCGGAGACAAGGTGATGAGGACATGGCCTCCACACATATGACCATGCTTGGAGAATTACATGGAGGCCAAGGAGATCAGCAAGGACATCCAAATCGAGAAGAAGGCCCAAAGCTTATCCGGTTCGAGTCGCCAAGGTGGAGGCCCAAATCAAGTTCGAGTCCACCTCGGAATCCAGGACCAGTCTGCCTTGAACTGGTCACCTAGGACGCGTTCGGACTCCGTTTTCGATGATCCACATATGGATGGAAAGCTTATTTGATAAGGAAGCCAACCCAAGTGGTCTCACGTCAAAAGCTATTCGGAATCAATGGGAATCGTCGAAACAAGTCATCGTCCAGAATCTATCAGGGGCGCTGTGTCGCCGTCTTTTGGGCCGTTTGGGCCTTGTAACGTGTCGGCGCTTTCCAGGGACGCGAATAGGGGTCCTTGGACGTCCCTTAGACTATATAATTAGTAGCCACCGCCTATATTTGGGTTGAGTTTTGCTTAGATTATTCTGTTGATAACAGTTTCGCCGCCGCCGTCGGTTTGTGAGACCCCAACTTTATGAGATTAATCATTCATCTGTAATTTGGTTGCATTCCTTTGTGTTCTTGCGTGTGTTCTCGATTCGCAGGTAAGGACTTAGCCTTCTTGACGAGGTCGATCGTGCAACGCCAGTCGATAACCAGAGGGGTCGTGGTGCTGTGATTGCGGCGTTCAGAGCCGAGTTGTTCGGAAGCCGGATCGAATTGTGTCGTGACTCCACCAAATCGAGAGTTATCAGAACCTTTCGGAAGATCGGGAACCCCAGTTTCACATTAATTGGTATCAGAGCTTCAGGTATACCGTCAGGTTCAATTTTACCCTAGTTTAGTTTGATTTTGCCTTCGTCTAGAGTCCACAGAAAAGCCAAAAAAAATTAGTGTTAGGTTTTTCCCCTATCCCAGAAACCACGTTTAGCCTTTTGCATAATTCTTTTCAGATTCCATCGTGTTGAGTTTGTGTCCTGATCAAGGGCTTGTTGCTGGTTTAGATTGTTTTCTTTTCTAGTTTGTGTTGATCCCTCCACCCACCGCTATCCCGTATCACCATCAGTTTGCATTTTGTGTCCACTGAAACCCGGATTCGAGCAGTTTTCTTAAAATAGTCGTAACTTTTGTATCTGAACTCGAAACAGGGCAAATTTTATATCTACGGAGAATGACAGAAAATTTTGGATCCATTTCATCCTAGCAAAGCTAGATTCGTAAAAATTAGATTTGCGAAATTCGATCAGGAAAATCTAGTTTCCAGGCCTACAAGTTTTGATACGCTTTTTGGAGCACAATCCTAATTTTCTATAGGCCACATCTTTTATCCAATTGAGCTCAATTTTTTTGGTGTTTATTGTTGTGTGCTCCTTGCTGAGAAAAAAATATCAAAAGAGTAAAAGCAAGGAAAAAAATTTGGACCAAAAAAAAGAAAAGAAAAAATAGCAAAAGAGAAGGGAAGAGATCAAAAAGGAGCACATAAGGAACACTCGATAGCTCTATTGTTTGTTGTGCCTTTTGTCTTGTCCGTATTTCCATTGCTATCCATCATAATTGTTTTTTCATTTTGTTATCACACATCTGGTATTTAGAACACGTTAGACCAGCAACGAGAGCAAGTATTTGAGACTATAATTCAGCATTACTTTCTGTTTTTGAATTGTGTTCCACTCACATATTTGGCCTGCTTGCCTTAATTCCACATACTTCTTCTGGACAGTATAAGTTTTGACCCCCTATAATCATAGTGCTACGCCTTCCAGGTATCCTTGACCTTGCTGGTAAGAACCTTGTAAGAGCTTGAGAAGGGGTCTCCTTTTGTTGTGATCTTGAGAGGCACTACTCCACCTACTTAGTAGATTATTAGGGATAACTTTCACTGTTTGTTCCTGTTTTGTGTCTACAATGACAGATTACAACACTCACCGATATGAGACATCAATGATGCATGAGCCACGCACTATTGCTGCTACACCACCTTCAACAGGTCGTTCTATTTTTTCTTCTCCACCTACTTATAATGGTATTGGTGCTGATGAGTACATTGAGTGGGAAAGTAAAATAGATAATATTTTTGCACACTGTCATATGTGTGAATGGAGGAAGATTAAGAATGCATCTAGTGTTTTGAGACATTTAGCATCAATTTGGTGGGAGTCTTTAAGTTCTTCAGATAAACCTCATACATGGAACGATATGAAAATTCTTATGAGAGAAACTTTTGTTAATCCATCTCTTATAATTAATTCATATGATGAGGAACATCAACTAGACCAATCTCCTATTATTTCTCCTGCTGTGCCTAACCTTTTGCCGGACAATGCACAAAAGAGCGGGGATGACATGTCAGAAAATGAGGTGCTCCCAGTCTCATGTAAAAATTCAACACGTGATACTTCCGCTAACGGTGAGAGCAAAGGTAATGCCAATGATGCTAATCTCACAGAAGATGAGAGTTCTCTTGATGTGCTGAATTTTTCCACCAATCATGTTATGATAGAGCAAATATTAGTGGAACCTTCGCTTGATTTACCTTTGTCACAAGATGATTTGCTTGATGTTCCTTGTGATAAAGATGACTTGAATGATGATATTTATATTATTCCAATGCAACCATTAATGAATGATCATGCTATATGTATGTTGGAATCGAATACTACTGCTGAAAATAGACATGTTATTCATAATGTTAGTAATGTTGATGAGTTGAAATTGATGTCTTCTTTAAATACTTTGGGATACATTGAATTTGATGTTCTTTGCAATCTTAATTATATAGAGGAGAAACTTTATGGATATGCTGATTTGCCATGGTTATCTAGACATACATATCATGTTTTTGGCAACTATAGCAACCAAGGACAATATATGGTACAACGGGTTTACATTTGTACAAATCTGAATTCTTCTTTTGTTGTGCAAAATAATGATCAATTAGAGGACTATAAAATCAACAATGTTGTCATGCCATATTCCTCTAGTTTTGCTTTACAATCCTAAGTGGAATCCAAAGAAGGGGAGCATATGTTTCTTGTTATTACTCATCTTTTGCAGGATAGTATTGATAAAGATTGTGTGTATTTTAATCGAGGAGACTACATGTTTGTAGGAGAAGGCGTGCTGCAAACCAAAACATGTGGTCATATTCTTTCTCCCAACATTATCAATTTTTAATATTTTGGCAACCTCGTTTGTCTTCATGCTGTGCAGAATGGACTTCAAGCAACATCGACGCCGAAGACGGCTTTTCACCAAGAAGGGGAGGATGATGAGGACATGGCCTCCACACATATGACGATGCTTGGAGAATTACATGGAGGCCAAGGAGAACAGCAAGGACATCCAAATCGAGAAGAAGGCCCAAAGCTTATCCGGTTCGAGTCACCAAGGTGGAGGCCCAAATCAAGTTCGAGTCCACATCGGAATTCAGGACCAGTCTACCTTGAACTGGTCACCCAAGACGCGTTCGGACTCCGTTTTCGATGATCCACATATGGATGAAAAGCTTATTTGATAAGAAAGCCAACCCAAGTGGTCCCACGTCAAAAGCTATTCGGAATCAATGGGAATCGTCGAAATAAGTCAGCGTCCAGAATCTGTCAGGGCGCTGTGTCGCCGTCTTTTGGGCCATTTGGGCCTTGTAACGTGTCGGCGCTTCCCAGGGACGCGAATAGGGGTCCTTGGACGTCCCTTAGGCTATATAATTAGTAGTCACCGCCTACATTAGGGTTGGGTTTTGCTTAGATTATTCTGTTGATAACAGTTTCGCCGTCGCCGTCGGTTTGTGAGTCCCCAACTTTGTGAGATTAATCATTCATCTGCAATTTGGTTGCATTCCTTTGTGTTCTTGCGTGTGTTCTCGATTCACAGGTAAGGACTTAGCCTTCTTGGCGAGATCGACCGTGCAACGCCGGTCGATAACCAGAGGGGTCGTGGTGCTACGATTGCGGGGTTCAGAGCCGAGTTGTTCGGAACACAAAGGAGGGTGACGGAGCCGCCGCGCGCACCGGAGAGGATGATGAGGGCGCCGTGTGCTGAAGCCAAGGACAAGGGCAAGGCCAGCCATTATTTTGCACATAATTTTGTTTAACGATTATTAACTCTCATCAAGATATAATATTGCTAACAAAGATCTAGCAAACAATAAATGTTTAAGGTTATGTAGAAATGATGTATAAATAAATATAAAATCCACCATTATTATTCCTAATATAAAAAACCACATATTTGAATATTTCTATGCTTATTACTAAAGCATGAAACGATCTATATTATTAGCAATGAAAGATTAGAAGAAAAAGTTACTAACCTTTAGAAGATTGAAGATGAAGCCGGCAGTCGAGAGTAGGAACTTGCTCTCCCAAGCAAAAACACTGATGAATATGGATGAACAATAAGCAAAGACTAAAATTTGATAGGTGTGTCTCGGGCTGAGGGGGACAGTGGAAGCGGGTATATATAGGTGGGGACCTTTAGTCCCGGTTGGTGGAGCCTACCGGGACTAAAGGATCAACTTATAGTTCCGATTGGAGCCAAAACCCGAGATAAAAAGGCCAGTGGGACCTTTGATCCCGGTTGGTGGCTGCAACTGGGATTAAAAGGTAACCTTTAGTTCTAGTTTGAACCACAAACTGGGACTAAAGGTCCTTACTTCAAAAGTCTGCTACACTATCCGTTAAGTAGGGGATTCTAGTCTTGGTTGGTGGTTCCAACCGGGACTAAATCTCCTATTACTCCCGGGCCAAATTTCGTCCAGGACTAAAGCCCAAAATCGAAAGTCTGTTCTCTACTAGTGGCCCCGTTTCCGGCCGGGACTAAAGCCCAAAACCGAAAGTCTGTTATCTACTAGGGGCCCCATCTGGTTCCTCCCGGATATATACTGAACAGAGATAAAAAAAATCTTCATAGAGTCTAGACAGGTAGGATTCTGGAAGAGATATGAATTATCTCGATGTCAGATTTTCAAAATCCCACGATCCCTCAACCGCCTGATACTTTGGGATACTTCTGATCCCCATAAGCCAGAAAACAAATCTGCCCCTTCCTTATCCTCTGCTAGAAGACAAATGTTGAGGGGCATTTTGGGAAATAAACTTTCACACTGCTAGAATCCAGAACCATAATCAAGAATCCAGACAGGGAGGGATTTTTATTATCTAGAATCCAGATTATGGAAATCTGAACTTTGGCATCTGGATTCTAAAATCCAAAGGGAATGAGAAGAGACCTAAATAACTATCTTTTTTGTTTCCATACCGTAAGTTTGACTAGATCTATAGAAAATATGTGCAATATTTGTATATCCAAATAAATTTATTATGAAAATAGATTTATCGATCTATCTAATGATATTAATTTTGTACCATAAATATTACTATTATTTATATTTGTAGTTAAAAGTTGTTTTTCATGAAATAAAAACGACAGTTATTTAGAGAGAGAGTACACGGGTACCATGTATGTATGGGGGTGGTTAGCTGCTTTCAGTTTCTGATGAGTGATGATGTATCTCAGTCAGTACAGGTTCAGATTCTAATGCAAGAGTGAGGTTTTGATGTGACGAATACTAGACAGGAAGTCCTCGATCTCTCAATAAAACCAACAGGCTCTCAATAAAACCAACAGGCTGGGGGCTCAAATGCTGCCTCCAAAAACCGCGATAAACTGGTTCATGAACGGCAGAATCAACGAGCAGTGGGACCAGTGGCGGATCTACAGGTATGCCGTATATGCCACGGCATACCCTGCGATCGAGCCATGCGTGGCATGCGTATTGCGCCTCGCGCGTTTGGAACGGCCGTCGCTCGCACGAGTAGATTCACCTGCCTGCTTCACGGTCACCTACGACTCGATAGAAGAGACATATCACATGCAGGGTCAGCCCACAAACGAATACTCCCTTTTTTTTTTGAAGAAAAACGAATACTCCCTATTGGAAGGACTCGTGGAGTGCAGACTACAGTTGCGGCGGTGTTATATTTGTATATTGTAGCGAGATTGATCAACATCAATATCACGTGAGTGCGAGTTATATTCCTATTGTACTTCATGCAATTTTTCAACTTTGTACTACATCAATACCGTGTAGTTTCGTATGACACGGTCTCCTAAATTATGTTGTAACCATTTATTTATTTTATATTATATTATTGATATTTATGAACTTATGATAATTGAATAGTACATTTAAACTTAGGATTAGTTTTCTGCCATAGGACGACACATTTCAACTTGGCATTCGTTTTTTCCGCTCACAAAGAAAAGAAAAAACTTAGGATTAGTTTTCTTGCACACCACTTGCGTTCGTTCTACTGTACACTGTATATATAGTACGATGCTAGCTGATGCGACTTTATATTATTTTACAAAACATCTCAAGTGCATGCAAAACGGCAGATTCCGCAGCTAGCTAGGACAAGTAACCTAATTGCGTTTTATAGGGGGAAAAATGGATCGGAACAACTTTTCCTAAAAAAAGGAGAAGAGATGAATCAGCCAAGGTTATTCCGCGCTAGCAATACGACATTTCTCGTTTACGCCAAATATTAGGTTTTCGATTACAAGCAGTCCCGGGGTAAAACCTTGAACAGATCAACATTCAACAGTGTAATTAAGCTAGCGCAGGAACGAAATTAAAGCCTACTAACTGTTACTACTTTACATATGCGCCGTACGTAGCACATGCATGCATGTAGGAGCACGTTAGGTGCTACTGCCTCTGTTCCACAAAGCTTGTAAGTCTTGTTTTTTTTAGGCCAATTTAGTGATGATGTGAAATTACGTTTTTACCCTCCTTTATCTTTTACCACGTGCCAGCAAATTTGCTTTGTCCATCGAAACTTCTAGACTAATGTCAATGGCCGTACGAGTGCTTCCCAATTCTTTATTCTTTTCCGGGTGGCAGAGGCCAGAAGGCTGTCTGGGGAATCACTGTCACGGATGAACGGATTGCATGGAGTTCTCTTTTTTTTTTGTTAGTGGGCCCACCCAAAAGCTGATCTTCACTCACGTTTACATCAATTTTGAGACAACATTTGAACTCTAGGATCACATCATTTCTAGGACGAAGGTTGTACTCCGTATATAAAGTGCAGTACAGTGTCATACATGCATGCATACTTAAATACATTGTCAGTTTACTAATAATGATGCTTAAGGAACAACACACCGGCCGTCCTGTGTGGCAATCGTCTGATCTAAAAAGAACGACCAGGCGATGTGTTAGTAGTAGAGTAGTACAGTCGTTATTAGTACACGCGCGACTGTACTTTACAAATTCTAGTAAGCAGTATCTATCTAATAACTGCTGCATGCATGCAGTGCAAGATGCAGGCCGGTGTCACCTACCGTTAATGGTCCCTTAACCATTTACGCTTAATTTGTCGAGGCCGTACGGCATATATGTGCCAACGAGGGTTCACAGATCTTGTGTCGTAGCCCGCATATAAAAACAGATCATCGTAGGGTGCCTAATTATTATTCTTGTCAGACCGTAGGAAAATTAAAGAAAACCACCCCACTAGTATAAAAACAGTTTTTTTCCATACACGATTCATAAAAAGCAGGCACCAATAGAAATAGATGTGTGGACCACTAGTGTAGATACTCCTGCAATGGCAATAGCGTTCAGTGAACTGCTATGTTAATCCTAGAGATTTACACTGGCGGTTCATTTAACCTTACTGCCAGTGTAAATGGATAATATCAGCTCTTTATCTGAACTAAGATAGATCCAAGAAGAACTGTGTACGAATCACAAGGCACAGGAGGTAAAAGGCACCAGAGAATTTTGTGAAACTAAACGTTGATGCGACTTTCTCAAGTGGAGAACAAAAGGAAGCTACCAGTGCTGTCTTGCGAGATGAGTCTTCGGGGGGTTTCATTCATTGCTACCAGAAGTTGTGGCATTCCAAATGTTGATGATGCTACAACAGCTGAAGCATATGCTCTATGGGATGATCATTTGTTAGCAGGTCGGATAGGTTGGCCAAGACTCATTCACTACTGGAAACGCCCTCTTTGTCGACAGCTTGAAGCTGTCGGCGAAGGCCTTAATCCTGTCGGCAAATGCTTTGCCGACAGGGTTTCTCTTATCCTGTCGGCAAAGCCCTGTCGGCGAAGTTGTTGTCGGCAAAGGTCTCTTTCCCGACAGGCATGTTTGGTCTGTCGGCGTTGCTTCGCCGACCGCCACGTGTTCAGTCGGCGAAGGAAACTGCGCCGTCAAGACGGCTGCCGTCTCCTTCGCCGACAGCCTCTGTTACTGTCGGCAAAGGCTTTGCCGACAGTACTCCTGGGCTGCCGAGAAAGGCTTTGCCGACAGTACCTGCCGGGCCTGTCGGCAAAGCCTATGGCAGATGCTGTCGGCAAAGAAAGGCTGTCGGCAAAGCTGGCATTCTCGCTGGGAAAATGCCCAGCTTTGCCGACAGCATTGGCCTATGCTGTCGGCAAAGCTGGGCAATATATTTTTTTCTTTTATTTTTGCTGTTTTCTTGCATTTAAACCACATTTATCGCATATATATACCACATAACCACATTTATTCACAACAATATAGCATATGAACCACATTTGTGCATCGAATTCGGTCTCAACGTGAATCCACACATCAACGCCGTCAAATCCATCGATACATGTCCAGAATACACATAACGTCGCGAAACGAGTATATACATGTCCAACATACACATAGAATGTCCAAAAGTTCATCAGTACTGGTCCAGGGGTCTAACAATCATTGCTACTAGTCCAGAAGAGGGAGGCAAAGGTACCTAGCTCGTGGCGCCGTCCCTAGGAGTCTCAGAGCCCCCACCTTGGTCCGACGGAGACCACCCTGGCTGCGGCTGAGTCCACCCTGGCTGCGGCTGTGTCCACCCTGACTGCGGCGCCGCCTCATACTGCCAGTAGGGTGGCCGAGGCCCCTGCTGTGTCGGCGCCTGCGGCCACGAGGAGTAGCCCTGCGACTGTGGAGGAGGAGGCCACACGTACTGCTGCGTGGGGTACGTCGGGTGCGCTGGCCAGGTGTGCTGTGGAGAAGGACCCAGTGGAGGGCTAGCACCTGGAGTCGGGTTCGAACCCACCGACAGAGCCTGCACAAAGGCCAAGTGATGTAATTAGTACCTGCAGGATGGCCGCACAAACTAAAGCAACAGGCAATATACTCACCGGACCAGGTACAGGAGCAGGCACTGGGAGTGGTGGTTCGGTGAAGAGCGAGGGAGGAAGCTCCTGCGTGCCCGGGAGCTGGGACCGGACGAAGTCGGCTAGGTCCGCCAACTGACGTTGGTAGAACTGCGTCACTGCCGCCAGCTGCTGCTGGTGGGCCGTGTTCTGGGCCTCCTGGTGGGCCTGCAGCTGTTGGAACCTGGCCTGCAATATTACACCCGCATGGTTGATGGTATGTGAAGCCAAGGTGGATCGTGTGTGAAACGAGTGAACGATGAATGAAACCGCACTTACTCCATCTGCGTCAACATCTGGGCGGTGCTCGGCCGTCGGGGCGCTATGGGGATGTCGGAGGAGCTACTGGACCCGGCCCGTCGAATCTCCCTCAGCGTGGGAGTAGTGGTCGGGTCGATGGCGCTGTTGGCCATCCAGTAGGAGCCGTGCTGCTTCCCTCCTCCCAACCTCATCACGAGCTCCGTGTCCAGGGGCTCTTGGGTGGGGTCCTTATCCTCCCCATGGCGCCGGCGAAACGCGGCGATGTACTCGGCGAGCTTGGGCTGGACGTTCACGTTGGTGTACGCGTCCGGCCCGTCCTCCGGGTCGTACCTGTTGTCCGGATCCGTCGCTTTGCCCTTGTGAGAAAGGGCGTACCCCACCACCTCGTTGATCTCCTCCCCACCATGTGCCCCCGACTGCGAGGAAAACACAAACATGGTTACAGGTAAATAGATTAAGCGCTACAATAAATAGATCAACAGAAGCATACCCATGCGTCCATGAACTGTGGGAGGGACCGGTTCCCTTGGTGGTGTGCTACCCCTGCATTGTTCAAGCGGCGCCCTCGACGCTCATTTTTCTCCTAGTAGCACGCGTCCGATCTCCAGTAGCGCACAATGGCCTCCCAGCATGCCGGGTCCTTGTCGCACCACGCCGGCATCCACTAAGAAACATCAAGTATTTGACATGTCAGAAGATGAATTGAATGTTTCACGGAAGGAATGAGAACGAATGTTTCCAACTTAATTACCCGCAAGTACTCCTCCTCGGTGAGGTCGGTCTCCCTCTGGAGGATTATCTCCTGCCTGACTCGATCCTTCTTGATCACCTCGCCAAGCACGTTGGCGTAGTGGCTGATGACGCACTGGATGCGCGCCTCGTGGTAGATGTCCTTGAGACGTCCGTGGCAGACGTTCTCCTGCACTATCGCCGCATTCTCCTCTTTCCCATCCGCGCACTTGAAGAACTCCTGCACGTAGACATCATGTATCATTTCATTGTTTCAAGAACGTCCAACGAATGTGTAGTATTGAGAAATGTGTTGCGATGAAAACACTCACCCAAAACTCCCTCTTGATCTTCTCTGCAAGGCTCCCGCCTTCGGGGACGGTGACCAGGTAGAAGTGGTCCCACTTCATGGGCGGCTTTCGCTCACCCTTGATGGTGACTAAGCCAGGGTAGTACTCCCTAATCAACAGGCCCTGGATGCCATTGACATGGCGTGAACCGCGCGCCCCGTTCAGAAACTTCCAGCTCCTGCATGAGTCATTAACAACAATTGTTAGTCTGCAGTTCGGTTTTCAACATGCCATATGAACAAGTAGTGAAAACGACAATGGTTACTTACGTCTTGGCGATGGGTGTGATCACCGTGCGCTGGTGGGGTAGCGGCCGTCGGGCAGGGAGCGTCGAGGGCCCGCGCTGGTAGGGCTTCCTCAAACCTGAGGAAGGCCCCCCGTCGTCATCGTCGTCGTCGTCGTCGCCGCCGCCGCCGCTGCCACCGTCCCCGGTCGTCGTCGTCGTCAACGTCTCGAACTCCAGCCTCCTCGTCGACCGGAGACGCTCGCTGGAGGGCTCCTCCTCCCTACCGACCGACTCCTCCACGTCCTGCTCCTCCCGGTGGCCGGCGCCGGGAACGCCGTAGAGCGAGCGGCAGCTCCGTTTCAGCCTTCCGCCTAGCATTTTGTCGAGTGCCTGCAATGACAAAGATGATTAAAACAGTTAGTATAAATAAATGACAAGTAGTTGTAAATAAAGAAACATAATTGCAAGGTGATAATAATAAAAATATAGTATTACGTGGAGGCGACATTATCTCCGCGTATGGCAATACGACCGGTGCGACGTCGTCACCACTTTCCTCGTCATCACTATCAATATTGTCGAGCTCTCGATCGTCCTCATCATCTCCATCGCCATCGTCATCGTCATCGTCCAAAACAACTCCATCGCGCTTCCTCTGCCATCGCTCAAGGAGTTGTAAGTCCTTAGCATCCAGCACGTCATCACCCTCATCCTCATCGATGTCGTTGTCTTCTTCCATGCTCATTAGCGCAGAAATGTCTATCTCGAAACTCCCTTCTAGCCCCTCAGGTTGATAGAACTCATCTGTCGTTGGGTCAAAGTTGTAATATTCATCGTTTGGGACAGGCGCTTTACTGCACGGTGATACCATGTGCACAAGGCTCCAACCCGCAAGCCTTGGGTCTTTTTGGCACGCCCATGGGAGGTAATAAACTTGCATGGCATCTCGGTTAGCCACAATATAGACATCGTCTCCATTATATTTGGAATCCTGTCGAATTTCAGTTAGCCCAATCTTAAGGTCTTCTCTCGTGACATCAGGATCGAACCAATGGCATTTGAATACCACTGGCTTCAAAGAACTGCCACCCTTGAATTAGAGCTCGTATATCTCTTCGACTATGCTGTAATAGTCCTTGGTATCATTGCCGGGCATACGAACTCCACTGCACGTGGTTTTTTGTTGGGGCCGGCTCTCCTCGTAGCTTCTAGTGCGAAAGCGATAGCCATTCACATCATAAACGGTGAATGACTTGACCTTACGGTTGAAGCCAAGGCCCACCTCTCTCAATTCATCACTCATTTCCGGATCTGTCGCGGCCTGCAGGGTTAGGCCGGTTCGATCGTTAAATTACTCGCTCCTAGGAGCAAAGTGGAATCGCAAAGTCGGAACGAGGTTACTTGGATGGTACCTTTGAACAGAACCAGGAAACGAAGTTGGGCTTGCCATGTCTAAGAAGATGGTCCTCTTGTTGCGAGGTAGGATCAGTATTGCCGCTCCAGTGAGTATTAATAAATTCCCTGAAAAACAAGAGATAAGGGGGTCGAATCGATAGGTGGAGGATATAGTGACAGTGTATAAAACAAGGAGACTGAGAACTTACTTCTGATAATCCATGCACTCATCAAGGTTCAACAACAAGTACATCATGATAGTGCTCCACTCCTCATGGGTCAAGTCCTTGTTGGCACCTGCGCTTCCTTTTCCGAGATCCCCTTTGAAAAGGCTGAGGTTTGATGAGTTCTCCTCGACGTTGTAACGAGGGGTTGGATCTTGCGGTCTACGAAGTGCCTCAGTATAGTATGCCTGTGTGAATGTCAACACCTCCTCCAGAACGAATGCCTCCGCCACGAAAGCCTCAATTTTGGCTTTATTTCTACACTTTTTCCGAAGAAGCTTTAGACACCTCTCGATTGGATAGCACCAACGGGCCTGCACGGGACCCCCGAGCCGTGCCTCATGAGGTAGGTGCAAAATCAGATGCTGCATCGATAGGAAGAAGCCGGGTGGAAATATCATCTCCAACTTGCAGAGCAACAGAGGTGCAGCCTTCTCCAGTTCAAGACAAACGTCCCGAGATAACTGCTTGGCACAAAGCTGGCGGAAGAAAAAGCTCAACTCTGCCAGGACACGCCACACTGGCTCGGGGAGGTATCCCCGGGTCATCGCAGGAAGGATCCGCTGAATCCATATGTGAAAGTCGTGACTCTTCATCCCTAACACTTTCATAGTGTCCACGTTCACTCCTCTACTCAGATTCGCCGCATACCCATCAGGGAACCGCAGCGTCTTGATCCACTGCAGTATTTCCTTCCTATCTGGCCTTTTCAGGACGTAATCGGTCGGGCCCCTTTTCCATCTCTTGCCTGGCGCAGGGGTCTTCATCACAAGCTTTGGTCTTTCACAAATCATTTCAATGTCCAGTCTAGCCTTAACATTGTCCTTTGACTTCTTACCAATGTCCATGAGTGTTGCCCAGAGTGCCTCAGCGACATTCTTTTCTGTGTGCATTACATCGATGTTGTGTGGAAGAAGAAGGTGCTTGAAGTACGGTAGCCTATGCAAGCCCGATATATGAGTCCACATGTGGGTGGTACCATATCCAATAAAACCACCGTTCTCTTCATCAATTTGGAGAGCCTGTAACTCGGCAAGGACAGCGGCGGGGCTCCTAGCCTCAGGAATGGGGTCGGTGACTTGAACACCTTTCGTGAAGTGCTTTTCATCTCGTCTCAATTCATGGTGCTCGGGCAGGAATTGCCGATGTTTGTCGAAAGAAGAATACTTGCCACCCTTGGCCAGCCAGGTGAACATCACATCTGTCTTGCAAGTTGGGCAAGGGAACTTCCCGTGAACACACCACGCGCTGAACAAGCCATACGCCAAGAAGTCATGCAATGAATACTGGTACCACACATGCATTGTGAAGTTCGTCTTTGTAGCTCGATCGTACGTCAGCACCCCCTCTTCCCAAGCATGTTGCAATTCATCCCACACTGGCTGCATGAACACACCCATATTGTTGCCCGGGTGTCCAGGTATTATCAGCGTCAAGAACACGTTCCTGGGTTCAAACATGACGCCGGGGGGAAGATTGAGGGGGATCACGAACATGGGCCAACAAGTGTATGGGGCCGCCATCATTCCAAATGGGTTGAACCCATCTGTTGCCAGTGCTACGCGTACATTCCGAGCCTCCAGAGACTTTTCAGGATTCATGTTATTGAAGTGCTTCCATGCATCACCATCCGCTGGGTGTACCATCTTGTTAGTGTACCTTTTGCCATTCTTGTGACACGTCATCATTTTCGCGGTCTCCTCTGTCATAAACAGCCGTTGGAGCCTATGTGTGAAAGGAAGGTGACGTATGACCATCTCGGGGATCTTGGACTGTCTCTTGGTGCCATCACTGCCTTCTACCTCCACAAACCTAGAGGCTTTGCACTTTGGACAGTGTGTTGCGTCCTCGTGGTCGTCCCTGAACAGGACGCACCCATTTGGACAAGCTTGGATCGGCTCGTACGGCATCTTAAGTGCACGAAGGAGCCTCTGTGACTCGTACGTGTTCTTCGGTAGGATGTGGTCCTTCGGAAGCAATTTGCCAACAACTGTCAACACGAGATTGAAGCCGTCTCGACTAATGCCCAGCTGCGACTTCAAGGCTATTAGTTGTGAAATGGCATCCAGCTGCGAAACCCTTGTCTTCTCGTGAAGGGGCTTCTGTGCCGACTCCATCATGGTGTAGAACGCCTTTGCGGTTTCCTCTGGATCCTCCTCCACCTCCATTCCTTGAGCGAACCGCCCTTCCTGGAAGTCTTCCATCATGTCTGCCATCCCGGCATCTGCATCGTACTCCTCGAGCAGGGGTCTCACCACCTCCTCCCTAATACGATCGTGTTCACCATGGTGGACCCAGCGCGTATAGTTTGGAACGAATCCATTCTTGAAAAGATCTTCCATAACCATACGCCTGTCTCTCTATTTCTTGTTCTTACATTTGCTACAGGGACACGGCATCCGAATCGACCCTCTAGCAGCTCGATCAAATGCCTGCTCCAGGAAAGCGCTGGCCCCCCTAACCCATTCAGAGGTCTGTCTAGCCCTTTCCCAGCCAGTGTACATCCACTCATGGTCAGCCATCCTCTGCCATGCGCCAATGTAAGCGAGTAATAAAACCAGCATCTACAAGGCGTTCCTACCATCTAATAGGTGAAGGATAGGTCCTAATCTCACCCGATGATGCGTAGATGAGGTTAGCTTCCATGCTCCGCTCCCGTCCGAGATGGAATTTCGGCAGCACCTCCCCGCTGTTCTCCCGATACATGTCCCGGCGGGGAGAGTGTGCATCCGGAGAACAACGGGGAGGTACTGCCGAAACTCTGACTCGGACGGGGGCGGAACATGGAAGCTAACACATCTACGCATGCTCGGGCTGTCCAAAAAACGTGGACAATCCGAAAGAGATACCGTCGCAGATATGCACTGATCAGCATACCAACGACCGCGTATCACTTTCGGACGGGAGACGCCTAACTCGGTTACGCAATCTACTTACAACAAATATAAGGAAGAGAGGTGATTTATACCTAGGGTGGCGGCGCAGAGGTGGGTAGCGGGGCGGTGGAGAGTCGACGATGTGCAGGAAGACCCGCAGCGCCCACGAAGACGATTGGGATCACCGAGTACCTCCCTCAGGTCCTCCTCCTACAATAAGGGCACAAAAGGTTAGTATCCACGCAAAATTTCGGCAGCACCTCCCCTACACGGGGAGGTTTCCAAAACCTGCAAAAAACAGCGGCGCGAAGGCCGATAACCACAGCGGCGTGAAGGCTGATAACCACAGCGGCGCGAAGGCCGATAATCACAGCAGCACGAAGGCCGATAACCACAGCGGCACGAAGGCCGATATCACAACGGCACGAAGGCCGATAAGTTGGGAACGAGGTTATATACCTTGCTCTCGTACCGGGTTCGATGACGGTGGAGGTGTCGGCGGGACGTACACACCAAGAAGACGGCCGAGGCGCCTCCTCACCCTCTCCTCTTCTCCTCTCTTCCTCCTTCCTTCTCCTTCTTCCTTCTCCCTTCTCCCTTCTCCCTCCTCCCTTCTCCCTTCTCCCTTCTCCCTCCTCCTCCTCCCTTCTTCCTCCTCCTCCCTTCTTCCTTCTCCCTCCTTCTCCTCCTTCCTCCCTTCTCCTCCTTTCCTTCTTCTTCTTCCTCCTCCTCTCTGCCCTAGGGCGCCGGGGCAGCCGGGTCGGCCGCGGGGGCCGCGGCGGCGCGCGGGCCGGCACGCGGCGTGGCGCGTGGCGTGGCCGGGTAGGGGCCGCGGCGCCGGCCGGCGAGGCGGCCCGCGGCGGCGCGCGGCGCGGGGGCGGCGCGCAGCGGCGGTGCGGGGGGCGGCGCGGAGCGTTTTGGTCATCCGACGTCGCAGCTTACTCCAAACTTTCTCAAATTTTTATCGTAGCCTCCACATGCGATAACATGACACCCCGACAAGTTTCGTGATTTTCCGACTTCGTTTGGATTTTATATAATTAAAAAACACTTCTACCACTCCTGGATGGTCGTGTTACGTGGACATGGACTTCGAACTTTTGGGTGAGTTTTTGGACACCGCCTCAAAAGACACTCTCCAACATGAATATCATTTTTCGAATGGCTAATTTTCATTATTTCATGCACCTGCAGTTCAAATTTGGATTATGCGAGAAAATTCAAGTAAACAAAATAAATTAATAAAATATAGCAAAATGTTATAAAAGGGCCCAAATTAGGACATATGCTTGTAAACAATATAATTAGGCCATATAAAGAGTTTGAAGTCAAAATTCAAAAAAAATGCAAACTCTTTGCCGACAGCATGGCTAGGCTGTCGGCAAAGAGATATCTTTGCCGACAGCATAAAGACGTGCTGTCGGTGAAGTTAACGGCGTCTGTCCACCGTTTTCCCAGCCAGTTCTTTGCCGACAGGATTTCTTTGTCGACAACAACACTGTCGGCAAAGATATCCTTTGCCGACAGTGTTTGTTCACCGACAGCAGGGAGCCTATGGGCTGTCGGCAAAGAATTCTTTGCCGACAGCGGGGATAGGCTGTCGGCAAAGACTTCCTTCGCCGACAGCCCTGGGCCTGGCTGTCGGCAAAATGTGGGGCTGTCGGCGAAGTTCCTTTCTCCCGTAGTGATTGTTCAATCGAACTGTTTAGTAGTGGTGGAGATTATGAAAGCGGGAGGCAACTCAATTGGTGTTGCATCAATCTACGAGGAGTGTACCTTCTTATGTCGTGGGTTTTTTAATGTCAAGTTTTATCATTGTAGAGTTGGCATGGAGGTGGCCAGGGGGTGGCGAAGCACAGGGCGGGGCGGCAGGCAGGACACTATGTGCAGGGGCAAGGGGATGGTCGAGAAGATATCGGAGAAGGAGAAGACATGTGGGATCCTAAGCACGGGGAAGAGAGGCCGGACTTCAGTTGCCAATTTACCATATTGAATTATTTTTTGGGTTTGTGAAGGCTATAATCTGAGGTGCGGCTTCAAGTTTTCAGCCCAAACAAAAAAGCACAGGTGTGTTTGGGCCTAGGCAGTGACACGGCGAGGAACCAGAAAGGGTCTCTGATGTTCCAATATATCATAGAGTTGCATTGGTGGAACGCACTTATAAGAGCCAAAATTGATACCAGACTCTTAGATGAGTCTCTGATAACTCATCATTAGTGATACGTTTTGTTTCCTGGCCATGGGGCTGACACCTAATCATTGACATGTTATGTTTACTCGCATTTCTAATCTTACATTAGAGACTCGTTTCAATTTCGTGTCACTAATTAACGTGTCTCCTAAGTCCTAAGGTGTTTTGGCATAATAAATGGAAGGAGAGCTTGTGGCACTATACTACTAGTAATGTTTTTACTTTACATACACCATACTCCCTACGTCATAAAATAGATGTCATTCTAACTTTCCGAGAAGTCAAACACTTTTAACTTTGACCAAATATATATATAAAAGTATTAATATTTATAATACATAATTAGTATCATTAGATAGATCGTTGAACATACTTTCACTTTCATAATAAACTTATTTGAAGATATAAATGTTACACGTATTTTCTATAAACTTAATCAAAGTTGAAAAAGTTCGACTTGCACGCATCCCATAACAATTCTATTTTGAGACGGAGGGAGTAGCGCCGTAGCACATGTAGGAGAGCAGCATGTTAGGTGCTTATATAAGGCCAGTCTCAATGTCAATTTTATGTCTCAGTTTTCAACACACTTATATTTTGGAAACAGTGCAGAAGAGTTTCATCCCCATGAAACTATCTCTACTCCCATAAAACTTTTATCATCTCCCTCTTCATTAACACGGTGTCATGTCAGCATATTTAATGCTCATAAAACTTCGTAAAATCTCCATTGAGATTGGCCTAACTGCACTACAGCGTCATACACGATTACACGCATTGTCGGTCTACTAATAATGATGATAAAGGAACTACACACCGGCCGGCCGTCCTGTGGCAATCTAAAAAGAACGACCAGGCGCTGTACTGTTAGTAGTAGTAGCAGTAGAGTACGTTATTAGCACATGAAGACACGCACGCGACTGCACTTTACAAATTCTAATAAGCAGCATATATATCTAACTGCGCATATATGCAGGCCGGTGTCACAGTTAATGGTCCCTTAACCATGTCGTATGTGTGTGCCGAAGAGAACTCGTGTGGTAGTGCGTACGAGGTGGCATGGCGCACGCACCTGTCGCCGTATGGTACCCTAATTATTCATTGTCGTGGGACTGGGACCGTACGAAAATAAAGAAAACCAATAATTATATACACACTGTACTCATCGGCAAGAGAAGTAGACGAGTACTAGTAGCCAGCTACATCAAATGGACCACACAACTGGGACGCTAGTAACATGCATGTATCAGGTCAGGTGGCTCAACAACATGCCTGCATATCTGAATAAATTAAATATACACACCAATAAAAGTTGGCAAACAAGTACGCATTTTGATGAGTATATATGCATGTTGCTTTTATCGAAGTTATATAGCCCTGTTCGCTTCGCCCAAAAAGTTATGGCTGAAAGTACTGTTAGCTGATTTGCTGTGAGAGAAAAATACTATTCGTTGGCTGAAAAAGTACGGCTTATAAGACAAACGAACAGACCATAGTCTCTAACGCAATATAATTATATTAATTATTGCGTGAGTTGGTATCTTATGTATACTCACTCCACTGACCACTACACATAAGGGGCAGGTTACTTAAGACAGTCATGCTGGTAACAACTATACTATACTATAGGAGTATATATGTAGCTACTTTTAGTAACATAAGGTTTTCAACTATGAAAAAAAACTCTATTCGTGGGGTCTAGATAGTCCCGGGTATTTTTTTCTTAAGAAGAAGACATTCTCATAGAGATCGAGAAAATCTTCGAACCCTTTCCCACCCGTACACAGTGTCACTGCAGCCCACGTGAGACCGAACCGGACCTTAGATCTGTGCTTTAATATGAGGTAGACGATGAGATTTTTTAACAATTTACATAAAACTGCGCATGCGAAGCTTCCCACCACCGGGACTAACGATGGCAACGGGTACATCCCCGTCGGGTATCGTTAGAACGTTCCCTTCCCCGCTACGGAGAATATGTCCCCGTCCCTGTTACTTGTCTCGGGTATAGATTATTGCCTATCCCAGTCCCCCATCGGGTAACAGGTACCCGACGGGTACTTCATACCCGATAATTAGGGATGCTTGGAGTCACAGCTTTTTTTCAATTAGAGACCTTTCTTCTTCATCTTCATGGGTGGAGGTGGAGTCGGAGCTTCCTTGCTTGCCTCGAGCCGCGTCGGAGACCAGCGAGGGAACTGAGGAAGCAACGAACCATGCTGGCCATCTGTGTACGCCGGGGAGAAGGAGCGAGGGGCACGGGGCACGACGTCTGCGTAGGACGAGGAGAGGCTCGAGAGATTGGGGAGAAAGGCAGAGACCGGACGAGTAGAGGAGGATTGAGGCGCTGAGGAAGCGAGGGGCACAGCGTCGGCCTCCTTGACTCACGTCGGAAGGGGACCAGAGTCCAGAGAGCAGGCGTGCAGCGGCTTGTGCTGGTGGCGGCTGAGGTGGGGAGGAGAAAGTGAACTAGGGTTCTAGGAACATACATACTATTTATATGATTGCTTAGACTTGGGCCAAAATAACTATGTTGGGCTTCTTTGGGCCTAATATTCACAAGGTTGCTCAAATAATCGGGTTCCCCAGCGGGTAACAAGGACGGGTATACAGGGAACGTCCTCGTACCCGCCATCCCCGTTGGGGATGAATTCCTGCCCATTTAGATACCCGCGGGTAGAGGTATCATCCCATCCCCGTTTCCTAATGGGTATCGGGTACCCGTTGCCGTCTTTAACCGGGACGCTACGAGCCGAGTTACTATATGCTTATTGATAATTAAAACTACTGGAACTGAGATGTAAACTTTTGTTGATACTATTATATGCTGTACTTTTAGATTAGTGGCGGCCATACAGATACTCGATCAGATGGTAGTGACTTTGAAAAGTCACTTCCCATAATATATACTCAGATGATAGTAAAAATTACATGTTTATTTTTAATAAGGCGATCGATGTGGTCCCGAACGATCGAACAATTGAGTCCAGGTCTTAGTGGCGCGCGCGAGTTGATTAGTGCCCGTTGCATAGGTCTTAGTTAAGAAAAAAAGACGTACGACTATCGATCACCAGTTATTTTTATATATAGCTAGCTACTAGCTAGGGCACTCTTTCTTTCATGCCTACTCCTAGGTACCACCATCAATCGCTACCACTAGTAGTAATAAAAAACTCTGAAACAGTGGCTAGTTAACGCTTGCGTTTAGTTTGCGCCGTACACTGTGAATCACCATTAACCTGCCCTCCTCATAAAAAAGTCTAACATTCTAGCTAGAGTTCAAAATTTCTACCATAAGTTTTGTCACCCTCCTCTAGTTAGACGTGTAATGAACCTATGTAGTTAGATTCAAGTATGGTACTCGCTCCATCGCCAAATAAAATCAATTTACTAACTTTATAAGAAGGGTAACAACATCTATGACATGAAATGAGCATATTGTGAAAATATATTCTAGGGTATATCTAATGATACTAATTTGATGTCACAAATCTTGACAGTTTTTTTCTAGAAATTCAGTCAAAGTTTAAAAAGTTCAACTAAAGACAACTCTAGAAATATGTTTACTTATAAATCTTGACAGTATATCTAATGAGTAAGTAATCTGCATGTCTACGTGAAGTTCCTTACACTACCAAAATGGTGGACTTCTGCTAGTGTTCTTAAGCAGTAGTAAAACAATACCACTAGTCATAACGCATGGGAATCTCACCAGGAGGTATTTAGTAGGAAAAATTTATACTAAATATTGAATGCTAAAACACTAAGAGAAGCCCACCTCACTAGAAGAAATTTAAAATTTAGGTTGTGTTAATTATGTAAGCTCACACCGTAGATGTTTAATAGCCCCGTTTTAGAGAAAACACCTCTAATAAATAAATAAATAAATAAATAAATAAATAAATAAATAAGGATATCAAAGCTAGCGTGCAGTGACTCTATGTGCAAAGTGAGGCTTGGGATGAACGACCATAGTATAGTATATAATAATAGTAACAACTATAACTATAATCCAGTTACTTTGGAGAAAAGAAATACTAAGCCGGCCGGCCACTTTCTGTAAAGCTCCCTTTCCTTAAGGAAGCAACACACATACACACTATATGCGGATGCATAGACACGCAAGTGAGCTTCCGCGTACTACTATATGCTATTAGAGCCAGACTAATAAAACAGTAGACCGTTGGCCGTAAGGTTTCTTTACAGTTTTCTTTTAGCTCATTTATATAATTGTTAGTTCTTCACTATTAATATATGATCCACCTGTCTCTGTCATAAAGTTTTTTGATTCTTGTGCCTAAGCTGGCTGAAAGCTTACAGCCCGCTTCTCTTCTCTTTACTCTCATCTCTCCTCCACCTCAGCATTTAGTCAGCTTACATTCTATTATTATACTTAGGCCCCGTTTGGCAGGGCTTTTTCAACGGCTTCAGGAGTTGTTTGGAGCCGTTTTTTGCCAAACGGGTAAAGTGAAATGACTTCACTGGTGAAGCCCCTAAAAACATGCTCTCATAGAGAAGCTGTTTTGCCAAACAGTTTACCAAAACAGATTCAGCTCCACTGATGGAGCTGTTTGTGAAGCTTTAGCAAAAAAAAATGACTTCACTAGTGAAGTGAAGCCCTACCAAACGGGGCCTTACTCTCAGTAGCAGTGGTGAACTTTTCCATCTTCCACGTATATGCTCCGCGATTGGGGCTGATCAAGTGATGTGATTTGCGGACTGACTTGACATGATCTCTAAACCTCGCATTTTGTTTTTGGTTTCTCATATACTATAAATTCATATCATACTATTAGAAGTGCACGTCCGTGTACGAGTATTGACGTTTGTATTGTATTTCACAAAAACAAATATTACTATAATATTTGTGCCAATGACATCATAACAATAATAAAGTACTTTTAAATGTCAATCCAACGATATTATTTTTGTAAAATAAAAACTACATTCTATTAGATTAATGGAAAAGTCTACTTAACTCTGTAAACTATTCATGGCTGTCTACCCCTTAAATCAATGAAAATTAAAATAACACCTCGAGGTAGTTTTGAAGGTAGTTTCGCTGATGTGGCACACTGCACATTACATGGGCGCTAACGTGGCATTGAGTTAGCAAACAATAGAAAACAGTCTACGTAACCCACTAACACGGGGATTTAAGTGGTCGAAGGCCGGAAAAACCAACCAGGCCGGTTTCGCCAGTCTGTCAAAGCCTAACGGCTAGTTCCGCAAAAACCAGTTAAGCGAGGGGAGAGAAAGATGAAAGGTGACCGAGGAGAGAGACAAGAGAGATGAAAGGGATTTGAGAGAATAAAATAGTCTTCTCTAGCAACCATTAACAGATGCTTCACGGTATATTGATGGAAGTGGCAGACGAGGATCCAAAAGATTGAAGTAATGGCTCAAGAGGGATCACAACTTTTAATTATAGTGGTGGATCCGGAGTTTATAACTTCTTTAGTTGTACGGAATATATGCTATTGCTATATCAGCATGTACTTTCCTTGCACTTAGGCCTCGTTTACTTCCCCTCCAAATTCTAAATTTTTACACTCTCTCCATCACATCAATCTTTAGACGTATGCATGGAATATTTAATGTAGGTAAAAGAAATAACTAATTACACAGTTTGGTTGTAAATCATGAGATGAATCTTTTGAGCCTAATTATTCCATGATTGGACACTAATTATCAAATACAAACGAATATGCTACAGTAGCAAATTTCCAATTTTTTTTTGCATCTAAACACCCCCTTAGTATATGATTATATCTGTGTGGCGCGATTGGGGCTGATCAAGTGACTTTGTGTGCAATAATTATGCTGGAGGGATGATGACGAGCATATGCATTGAGACGAGAGCTACCGCTCAATCCATTCGCTATTGTCGAACTGGATGTGAGCACTTTGAGTTCACGTCCCATATATATCCATATTTATTGTTTTTTTACAACAGTTGCATTGTTTGACGTTGTTTCTCAAGAGCACGCTAGAGGGCACTGATATAATATTATACTATTAAGATAACATGTGTATGGTGTTTACATATGTTGCTGTGATATGTGATGCAAGAGCATGCTGTAGTCGTACTAATTGAGCTTCTATCAGAGCACGCGTGGTGACAGTACAGCCAGACGCAATTCTAAGACAATAATATTACAGCCTGCTAGAAATTCTAAAGACAGGGCTAGACGACCGCGGTCTGTAAAGAATGGTTCGTTTTTAGAGACCATTTCACATATGTAGACAGTTGGATCTAAACTACAGTACCTCTAAAAATCCATTTTATTTACCTGGACGGCCGGTTTTTTGGTTGCGCTCTGCGCGCTGAGTCGGTCGGTCGTCGCGGGTAGGCTTGGGGCAAGTCGTGGTCGTCTCGTAGTCGTCGTCCGTCCTATAGCTCTCCTTTGCACATGATGAAACCAGTACAAGGCATAAATTTCATTTGTCCTGCCTCACTCCCACCCCACCCCACCCCACGTGGGACCTTCAGCAGCCAGCATGCCATTGCCAGCACAGACCACAGAGACGACTTGAACAAGTCGGCTTCTTCAATCAATTCAATTCTCATTGTCTGTTCGCTTGAACTGCTTATCAGTTATGGTACAATATTTTTCTCTTACAACAAAACAACATTAATCGGCTTTTCAGTCGAATTCAGACCATCGCAGTGCAGAGAAACGCAGGCTTATTAGGTTCAATCATCGATCGATCAATAGTACTCTACGTATTAGGTTGCATGATGTACGACGTTGTTATCAGTTGGAGTCGTCGTGTGTGCCGTGCGTGCATCATGGTACTCGTGCAATCGATCGATCGGTTCACATTAGGTCCCGGTCTCGATCATGACAATCAGTCGTCAGTACTCTACTAGATGCACGGGCAGACATTGGGCAGGCATGCGTTTCAATTTCATGGTCCAGACGCGGAACTGGACTTTGAATCCCTTCAAGTCGTAGTAGTACGTGCAGGGAACGAACGAAGGCAAAACACCGGCCAACTTCTTCTTTACACGCACGCACTGCACGCGCGCGGCATGCAGCAATCCACGTGCAGCAGGTGCATGCACCGCGTGGGCGTGAGCCTGCGTGTTGTCAACAATGCAAGCAGCAGACACAGCACAGCATGCAGATGCAGGGAACCTTTGCTCTCTGCCGCCTGCCAATTAAATCCATGAATATTTGATGTTTTTACTCGTGTATAAACAAAGAGCTGTCTAGGTGACATTCAAAATTTTTTCATGCACTTACACTATCTTCTAACTATATTTCCACTTTCTTATTACAATATTTACAGTGATTTTTTCGGTGTATTTTGTTGAACAGAGTGATGTAATTTAGGGATAGCACGACTTTTATTTCTATGGATTGTATATCTCAGACAAATTTACAAATTACTTTTATCGATTGCACATGTCAAAGAAATATATGTCACATTATTCATAAATTTCAGAATAAATTACAAATTGTTCATAAAATGTTGTGAGACCCACCCTCCCCACCTTATCTCTTCCCTTCCCTTTCGTTAGCCACACACGATTCCCTTCCCTTTCGTTAGCCAGGCACGCCTGACGGGTCCGGAGGATACCGGCGTCACAACTCGGCCCGCCGCCGGGGCACCATCGCCGTTGCTCCTTCCGGCCAGGCGCGGCAGCGCCCCTCTCCTTCCCCACCTCGGCGCCCGCGCGGAGGCGCGCCAGCTCCTCCACACCACGCGGAGGCCCCTCTCGTTCCGCTCCTCGCCTGCTCGTCGGCTGTGCCCCATGTTGGCCGTCCGCGCAAGAATCGGATGGCCCAAAAATTAGTTGCTGGGAGAAGCCAAATCAACCGGTCGAGGTTTTGCAATTCTCAATAATAAACTCAATCGACAATATATATATCCCGTGTATATACTTGTAGTATTTATGAAAGTCGCATCCGCATGACAGTATCCCCATATGTCAGATATTGACGTATAGTACGACTTACTGAAAGATTATTATAATAATAGTTGACTGCACGCACGTGTACGTATCGTCAGTCGTCACACTATTTTGTGACTGGGATGGCTAGATGCTGCTTGGCCGTACCCTAGCTAGCGGGAGAGGAGCACCGACGTCGTCATCGCGTACACTATTTACGCCTTGTTTAGTTTGTCTCAAAGTTCCAAGTTTTTTCACTCTCTTTCCATCACATCAATTTTTAACCGCTTGCATGAAGTATTAAATGTAGGTAAAAAAAATAACTAATTACACAGTTTAGTTAGAAATCACGAGATGAATCTTTTGAGCCTAGTTGGTCCATGATTGGACAATATTTACCAAATAAAACGAAAGTGGTACTATTCATCGGTTTGAAATTTTCTTCAATCTAAACAAGGCCTTAGTTTGGACTTTTTTGTGCAGTTCAAATGATTACGGAGTACTACGAGGAAAGGACCGATGAAAAATGGAGTACCAGGTACTTTCTCCGTCCCTAAAAAACTATGAGTTACATGTCAGAAAAAATAGTTTACGTTTGACTAAGTTTACAGTAAATAGTATTCATATTTATGACTCTAAATCAATTTATTATAAAAATATATTTCATAATTAATCTAATGATATTTATTTAATATCATAAATATTGATACTTTTTTTTTATCTATAATTGGTTAAAGTTAAGATACTAAAACGTGATATTGTGCTAGAATTACATGTTTTTCTGGACGGAGGGAGTACATGCCTACTCCCTCTTGCCTAAATATCTATCGTTTTCACTTCCCGAGAAACAACTTTAACTAAATATATATTAAAAAATATTAATATTTATAGTACATAATTAGTATTATTGAAAAGATTTTTGAATCTAGTTTTTTTAATAAATTTATTTGGAGATACAAATGTTGCACGTATTTTTTACGAATCATGTCAAACTTGTGGTACGCAGATCAACGGCGACAGATATTTAGGGACAGAAGAAGTACGTTTATATGCTTGATTGTCATCATTGAACGAGGTTGAAAATCTTACTCTACTACTGTATAGCACGTACTAGGGCCATCCTAGGAAGAATATAATTTTAGGTTAAATTAAATTAAATTAAATTAAGTTTGTAGAAATTTGCTTATGAAAAATAGTGTCATCAGTACGTAAAACTCTAATGATATTTATTTTTATATTAATTTAGTTAAACATAAGGTAGTTTTTTTAGCCTAAATATAATGTAGTTTGACTGAATAATATTCTAGAATAGCATCATTCTTAGACGGAAGGAGCAGTATATATTCTCCATCAGTTTTAAAGATTGATTGAAACTGGGTAGCTAGGTCCGGACGTACATACCAGGCCTGAGTGCGGCTACGTTGCGTTGCGGCGCAGAATTTGTGCTTTTGTTGCCTGCCTTCGCCGCCGGCCATAATAACCTGCGACAATGCAGCAGCTGTAAAACGTCGTGTGCTGGCCTGCTTTGCAACACACATGGCATCGATCGTACCAGATCGGGCAAGCACGAGACTGCCACAAGTTCAGCCGGCCGGCAGCACGATTACACGTAGCTGTAACTGTGCATTAGTACGACCATGAAAACGTACGTGTGGATGGACATCAAATGAAGAGTGTGTATGGTGGGTGCACTACTACAATAATAATGATACTAGATGACATGTAACACCCTAAATTTTACATTGTTTCAAAAATAGATAAATTTGATTTATTTATGTATTTGAGTGTTCATTCAAATATAGGAGATAATAAATTTTTGTGAAATTAAAATTTATCATAAGGTTAGTTACATGTTGATGCACTCATGCCGATGCATTTTTATTTATTGTGGTGACTGCTTTTTATTCCAATGCTAAAAGGTTTAAAAATTATTTGAAATTGGATTTGGAAAATCAATTTAGAAAATGAAAAGGAAATTCTATTCACTCTCCTTCACTTCCTTCCAATTCGGCCCGTTGGCCCGGTCTACCGAACCGGCCCGCTGTAGGGTCGAGATGGCGGACTAGAGGGGGGGTGAATAGTCCTTTCTAAAAATAATCGCGTCTGCAAACCGAAACAAATGCGGAATTAAAACTATCGGTCTAGCCAAGACTACACCCCTCTATCTAAGTTCACAAGCACCTCACAAAGATCCTAATTATATAACTAAGGTGCTTTCCTTAGCAAGAGCTCTCCTAAACAATTCTATAGCAAGGTCACATAAACCTATGCACTAGTACTTTAGCAAAGCCGGGGAGCTCCTACACAATTCTAGTAAGCAAAAGCACGAAGCCACCTATGCTCACTAGCAATGCTCAATAGCAAGGCAACTAATGCCAAACTAGAGAGCGCAAATTACTTAGCTACATAAACTAAGCAATATGACTAATAAGGTTACACAAACCAAATTAGCCACGCAACGGGAGCTACTTCTATGCTACACAAGCAAGAAGGTAACTAGCTAACTACACAAGGAAACTAGTTACAAGAGCAACTACACAAGCACAAGTATATGAATGTAAATACAAGCTTGTGAATCGAAAGCAAATCACCGAGAAGATGTACACAATGTTGACACGGCAGTTTTTCACCGAGGTTCACTTGGTTGCCACCAAGCTAGTCCCCGTTGTGGCGATACACCCACTTGATGGATCACGAGCTAATTGACTATCAAGAGTCAAACCCTCAGCGGGTGCCGCACATCCACTCTCAAGATGGGGATCCTCCAAGCCACGAGCTTTACTAGAGTTGCTCTTCGCGATCCCCGCGGGGTGAGCACAATCCCCCTCACAAATTCTCCTCCGGAGCCACGCACAATCTCCACGCGTGCTTCAACGGAGTCGCAAGCCACCAAGCCGTCTAGGAGGTGGCAACCTCCAAGAGTAACAAGCACCACCGGCTTGCAACACGATCACCTAGTGCCACTCGATGCAATCCTCTCGATGCAACGCACTAGAATCGCTCTCTCACTCGATCCGATGAACACTATCAAGCATGAGTGAGTTAGAGGGCTTCCAAGCACTACCACATAAGCCACCAAGGCCAAAGTGTGCTCAGCTGTCGGCCAAGACCGGCCACAACATCTATTTATAGCTCCACAACGAAATAGAGCCGTTACCCCTTCACTGGGTCCTTTTCGGGATGACCGGACACGGTGGTCAAAACTGACCGGACGCGGTGGTCAGTAGCGTGCTCCAACGGCTAGTTTTCGCGCGTACAAACTTGTATTGACCGGACGCGGTGGTCACTAATGGGACCGGACGCGGTGGTCGCAACGAAACAGCGAACAGAGAGGTTCCAGCAAGCTCCCGAAGTGACCGGACGCGTCCGGTCATCACTGACCGGACTCGCTGCAGCGTCCGGTCGTTTTCGCCCACGAAAAACACTGACCGGACGCGGTGGTCGCAGCTGACCGGACGCGGTGGTCACGCGTCCGGTCACAGACCACCCTTCGGTAAAACGGCGATATCTCTTAGCTCCGAACTCCGATTTCGATGATCTTAGACATTTTGGAAAGCTTACTCAGAGGGCTACACAACCCACTAAAGCACTTGATCCAATTCACAATGGATCAAAGCAGTATTCCACTCTAAGAGTCATCCTAGTGTCCGAAGAACACCGAAAAACATTTCTCTCTTCTCTAAGTTGATCAACACCAAGTCCAACACCTTCTCCTTTGCAAATGTGCCAACACCACCATGTGTACACCACCATGTGCATATGTGTTAGCTTTTCACAAACATTTTCAAAGGGTTAGACACTCAACTTGCCTCGCCACTCGATCTTAACACGTATGCAAAGTTAGATCGCTCAAGTGGCACTAGATGACCGATATGCAAATAAGTTTGCCCCTCTTGATAGTATGGCCATCTATCCTAAACCCGATCATCAACTTCTCTACACACCTATGACCGGTGAAATAGACATACCCTAGGTTATACCTTTGCCTTGCGCATTCCACTCCATCTCCTCCGACGTTGATGCAACACATGCATCAACTCTATCACAAATGATATGATCCACTTCATATCATCATATGACCTTGGTCCATCGATCTTGACCTCACTTGCTCTTCACCGTTGCGTCGGTCCATCGGCGCCAAGTCTTGCTCAAGCTTCACCGCCTCACGGTCCATCGCACTAAAGCCTTCGACTTGCCCTTCACACTTGCAACCGGTCCATCGAGCCAAGCCTCATCTTGATCTTCGCCACCTTGGTCACATGACTCCATGTCATGTCTCATATGCAATGAGCTCCTTCATGACACAATCATCTGTGGACTAATTCCCTGTGTATCTCACATAACCACATATTAGTCCACCTAAGTTGTCACTCAATTACCAAAACCAAACAAGGACATTTCAATCTCCCCCTTTTTGGTAATTGATGACAACTCTACAAAGATATGGAAATTAAGTTCTTTTGGACTTTATGCCACTTATCCAACATTTAAGCTCTATGTTAGGATTTGGATAAGCACCATAAAATCTGACTTGGTAGTGATAACTCTCCCTACATATGTGCTCAGATGGTTTAGTTTCAAGCTTGCACATATGCATAAATAAGAAATTTGTGGGAGGGTTAACACTACTAAGTGATGCTAAGGTGTATAGAATAAACCTTTGTAGTTCGATACCATTTGATAGCTCGATATCATTTGAAAATCACAAGTTTGCCATCATCCTTAGCATCATGAGTAGCTAGACATCAAAAAATACTAGAAACCCCATGAGATCAACATTATAAGCAAGGTTCTAGTTTTTCATGATAAACACAAGTCTAGCTATCATCCTATGCATGCTAGTTATCATATCATCATTCAAGTTCTATAACTAGCATACAACACACAAGCATGCATATTAAATATAAAACTTATGCAATGCAAGCAAGCACATGAATATGAACATATCAAATGCAACCAAACAATGTTCATGAGCTTGCTCCCCCTACTTGTGTGCTTCTTTTGTCCAAGAATTTTGATCCTTCTCATTTCTTCAATGTTGCTCCCTCTTTATCCATCTCCATGTCCAAACTCATTCCCAAACCTCTCTCTCTTGGTGTATTGACATATCTTTGTTCCAACTTCTCCCCCTTTGTCATCAATTTCCATAAAGGGTGTACTGCTCATTGATGCAAAGGCTTGCATTGGGGTAGTTGGTTGAGACTTGAATATTGTGTTATTGATGGACATCACGGCACATGTTGGAATGACATTACTTGTATGTTGCTCTTTGAGATACCACTTAGGATCTTTGACCTTGATACCATTAGGTGGGACTCCTCCCCCTATGTCATAGCATGGGTCATTCACTTGATAATCTTGAGCTCTTGTGTGTGAGGGAACTTTCTTCATTTGATGATCACTTAAAGTTGAGGATCACTTGTGGAACCATTGACTTGTATAAATGATATCATGTGTAGAAATACCATGAATAAGTGTGTGATACCAATTTGAAGAATCCTCTATCATGGAACCACTTGTAGGATTTTGTCAATATGATCTTTTCTTGAACATTTACTATCTTTATGAGTACCACTTGTAGGATATCACTTGTAGATCATGATCTAGACACCACTTGTAAATACCAATTGTAGAAATATTTTGAGTCTAGATACCATTTGAAACACCCTAGATATCCATTTGCATTGTTGTCTTGTGCTTGTACCCATATCATTGTCATGAGCTTCTAGTATGACTTGAACTAAGTTGATTTGCCTAAGATTCTAAGTCCGGTTTGATCCAATGACAAGCTTCTTCACTCCTCATACTAAGGGTTATCTTGCTAATGTTGTACTTGTCACTTGTTAGCAATCCAAACTAGATCAAGTACTTGGGTTCACTAGCTCATGAACAAATTCATACACATACCACTAGATCATTTAAACAATTCAAGCAATAGTGGTAGGCTATGAATTTAAACATTTCATTTATTATGCATGATCCTAGTAAGCATGTACTATATGCACTAATCACATACTAGTATGGGATGAAATGATCATGCACATTGCAATGATACCTTTGTTATGTTGGAGTAGAGGATAGTCACATAGATTCCAATTCATTACTCCAATAGCAATGTGAAGTCCAATTTATAAGCTTGGTGAAGACCAATCATTATAAAGAAATCTATTCTTCACCCATATGAAATGAGAACCACTAATAATCAAGTGCATTATCTCTTGTTGTGGTTGGCTTGCTTTTTCTCTTTGATCAATGCTTGCATGAGAGAAGTACTTATGATACCAATTTTATAACCATGACTAGCTCTCTTTTGGGTGTTGCTTGCTTTTCTTGATCAACCCTATTGATTACTTCAATTAAGCATCTCAAATGTCCCTTGAATTCATCACTTCCATGTTAGCCTTCCAAGCCGGTGCTCGGTTTACCCACCCTTGGGCGGCAAGCCCCCTCAGCAGGGAGAAGTGACCTCTCTCCAAAGAACCATCCTTGACACTTACTTGAATTGCCTTTGATTGATTGATCTATGGACTTAACTTGATGAGTAACCTTGAATTATTCTTTAAGTCATTTTCTTCTTACCAAATGATCTCCAATCATTACTAGAACTTGAACCTCATCTTCATCTTCAGTTTGATCTTTATTTTCAAATTTGAGTACCAAATTTGTATACTCAGTACATTCCACAATCAATGCCCTTGTACTCATTTCTTGTCATGCTTCTAGATCAATTCAAAACCAAACTTAGGTACCTCAAACACTTATAAATATGTTTCCAACTTGAGAACCTTTCACTTAAAGTGACTCTAGATTAATCCAATGATTGTCACTTTTCTGGCAGATTCTATACCCTTCAAAGAATAATTCATATCTCCCAATGTACAGATCCAAATTTCATAAAATTTGATGGAGATATGACTCACTAAGTCATCTAGCAGCTGTAAAAATTTGATATTCATTTGACATCTAGATTGCTACCAGATTTCAAATCTTCCACCACTGCTACATGCTGAAAACTGCTGCACTATAGCTGACAAGATGTACTCCAAAGCCGAAGCATTTCTCATCCAATTATCATGAAATTTATACAGCATCTCATATCATAAGTCTAGAGCATGCATACCAAATTTCAAGCTAGTCCAATATAATTTAGTCACTCAAACTCAGACTTGATCTCAGCTAGCTCAGATTTTTAATAATGGACAGATTTCAATATATTGAGCTATACTTCACCAAATTGAATCAAACTTGAAACTCACTTGTTTGAACACTTTCATAAGACATATATCCATTCAATCCACTTACTAAATGTCATCTCATGAATTTATCCAACACAAATCAATCCAAATTTGATTGCTAGACATTTAATCCATTCAATCATCTCATAGCAAGCAACATTGCATATATATCCAATTCAATCAACTCATATGCACCCAAGTGAAATGATCAACAAGAGATATACCTTGGTTAGCTCATGATCATCCAATAGCAAGCTTACAGCTTGAATATTTGCAAGCCATCAAATATATCCAATAAATCACCACAATCTTTAACATTGCACTTGTATGTTGTAGCACTTGGACTTCACTTATTTTGACTTAGCATTGGGATTGGATATGCACTAAGCTTTAAAACTTGATTCAACATATGATGACCAATATGAATCCAAATGAATCAAGCCTCCAATGCCGATGGTATCTACAAACAATCATCCACTTTTTGATGGTACCCAAACAAGTTTGGGTCCTCTCAAGTTAGGAGCAACATACTTAGGCAAAGCCTTAGTATGGATAGCGGGATGTTTTGCAATAGCAACAATAGAGGTACCATTTACATCCTTTCTAAGCACATTAGTATCATCAATTGAAATATACTTAGAAGTGTTACCTAGGAGACATGAATGTGCCATGTGTCCCTTTTCCCGGCATGAATAGCATCTTCTCTTTGATTGAGCCTTTTCTTCATTGCTCATGTGATGCTTTTCATTGCCTTGCCTCTCATGAGTTGCTTGAGATTTCTTCTCAAGCTTGGTAGGACACCTTGAGGCAAAGTGTCCTATATCTTCACACTTGAAGCACTTGATGTGAGCCAAATTTCTTTTCTCAATTTGATTCTTGCTCATCATCTTGGTATCTTGGATTTGCATTGGATGCCTTCCTCTTCCACCCCTTCTTGTTTTCTTCTTCTTCTTCAAGTCACCATCATCATCCTTGTGGTTGATCTTGACTTGAGATTGGGGTGTGGTTTCTTGCTCAACTTGTGGCTTTGGTTGAGGCTCTTTTTGTTGCTTCACTAGTTTATTGCTTGGGCACATTGAGGTGTAGTGACCCCATGTATGGCACTTGAAGCACTTGCGTTTGAGCCTTTCTTCTTCTTTCTTCAACTTGAGCTTCTCTAAGTTGGGGCATGTTTGGTGAAGATGACCCACTTCATGGCATCGGTAGCACATGAAATGAGAGAGCTTCTCTTGAGCTAGCTTCATCATCTTCCTTTCCCTTTTCTTTTCCCCTTTGGTCATATTCTTCTTGCTCTTGTTGAAACCAAGGCCACTCTTGTCACCAAAGTTTCTTTGAGTTTTCAACATATGCTCAAAGGTGACTTTTGAGTTGTAGCACCTCTCTAACTTGTTGCTCAATTTCTTCACTTCACTTTTGAGCTCATTGTTCTCCTTTAAAATGTTAGTCTCACAAGACATAGAAGTAGAACAAGCATATATATGTGAAGAACATGGCATATCTAATAAGTCATCATAAGAGGTGGATACATGCTTTCTCCCTACATCACATGGGTTAGTCACATTTTGCAATTGATCATTTGATCCATGTGATGAGCTCTCATTAATTTTAATTTTCTTTAATAACATCTTAAAGAGAGAAGCATGTTCTTGTACCAAATTATCATGAGCAACACTTAGTTCCTCATGAGCCAATTTTAGCTCCTCATGTGAACAAGTAGTAACATAAAGGAAATGCTTTTGTTGTTCACATGTGGTTTTTAGAAATGAGTTTTCATTTTCCAATTTCATGGTTTTAGTTTTCTCATTTTCTAAAGACATGTTCATGCTAGCAAGTCTACTAACAAGCTCATCATATGAATCAACATGATCAATCACATTATCATTTGATACCTTTGTGTCACCTAGTGACATGAAGCAATGTGATATAGTGGATGGGCTTGTAGTAGCATCATCAAGACCCGAGCATGAACCAACGTTGTCACCATCAAGTGTGCTTGGGGTAGAAACATCACTTGCAACACTTGATGCATCATCACCATTCTTGTCAAGTGAACTTGTGGTAGATCGATCATCATCATCACTTGACCATGAGGTGGAGCAATCCTCCACAACCATCGTGTTGTGGTCATGCTCAACATCATCATGTGCAACCTCCTTGGGCTTGACATCATCGTCATCATCGGTGATAGCTCCATACTTTTCATTGAGATAGGCCCATATCTCATGAGCGGATTTGAGGTCCATGATCTTACCAAAGATGCTATCATCCAAAGATCTATACATGATGTTAGTAGCTTGGATGTCAAGATCTAGGCATTTCTCTTGTGCTTGAGTTATATTATCTTCATCCAACACATGAGAAAAGCCTACATCTACCATCCACCACATTTGAGGGCAAATAAACTTAAAATTGCATATCATCCAATTTTTCCACCGTGCAAAGTGTGTGCCATCAAACATGTGAGGACAATCAACATCTAGTCCATATTCCGCCATCCTCTCGGGTCGGTGAAGACCACAAATGAGAGACCGGGCTCTGATACCAATTGTAGGGTCAAGATGGCGGACTAGAGGGGGGGGGTGAATAGTCCTTTCTAAAAATAATCGCGTCTGCAAACCGAAACAAATACGGAATTAAAACTATCGGTCTAGCCAAGACTACACCCCTCTATCTAAGTTCACAAGCACCTCACAAAGATCCTAATTATATAACTAAGGTGCTTTTCTTAGCAAGAGCTCTCCTAAACAATTCTATAGCAAGGTCACACAAACCTATGCACTAGTACTTTAGCAAAGCCGGGGAGCTCCTACACAATTCTAGTAAGCAAAAGCACGAAGTCACCTATGCTCACTAGCAATGCTCAACAGCAAGGCAACTAATGCCAAACTAGAGAGCGCAAATTACTTAGCTACACAAACTAAGCAATATGACTAATAAGGTTACACAAACCAAATTAGCCACGCAACGGGAGCTACTTCTATGCTACACAAGCAAGAAGGTAACTAGCTAACTACACAAGGAAACTAGTTACAAGAGCAACTACACAAGCACAAGTATATGAATGTAAATACAAGCTTGTGAATCGAAAGCAAACCACCGAGAAGATGTACACAATGTTGACACGGCAGTTTTTCACCGAGGTTCACTTGGTTGCCACCAAGCTAGTCCCCGTTGTGGCGATACACCCACTTGATGGATCACGAGCTAATTGACTATCAAGAGTCAAACCCTCAGCGGGTGCCGCACATCCACTCTCAAGATGGGGATCCTCCAAGCCACGAGCTTTACTAGAGTTGCTCTTCGCGATCCCCGCGGGGTGAGCACAATCCCCCTCACAAATTCTCCTCCGGAGCCACGCACAATCTCCACGCGTGCTTCAACGGAGTCGCAAGCCACCAAGCCGTCTAGGAGGTGGCAACCTCCAAGAGTAACAAGCACCACCGGCTTGCAACACGATCACCTAGTGCCACTCGATGCAATCTTCTCGATGCAACGCACTAGAATCGCTCTCTCACTCGATCCGATGAACACTATCAAGCATGAGTGAGTTAGAGGGCTTCCAAGCACTACCACATAAGCCACCAAGGCCAAAGTGTGCTCAGCTGTCGGCCAAGGCCGGCCACAACATCTATTTATAGCTCCACAACGAAATAGAGCCGTTACCCCTTCACTGGGTCCTTTTCGGGATGACCGGACACGGTGGTCAAAACTGACCGGACGCGGTGGTCAGTAGCGTGCTCCAACGGCTAGTTTTCGCGCGTACAAACTTGTATTGACCGGACGCGGTGGTCACTAATGGGACCGGACGCGGTGGTCGCAACGAAACAGCGAACAGAGAGGTTCCAGCAAGCTCCCGAAGTGACCGGACGTGTCCGGTCATCACTGACCGGACTCGCTGCAGCGTCCGGTCGTTTTCGCCCATGAAAAACACTGACCGAACGCGGTGGTCGCAGCTGACCGGACGCGGTGGTCGAAGCTGACCGGACGCGGTGGTCACGCGTCCGGTCACAGACCACCCTTCGGTAAAACGGCGATATCTCTTAGCTCCGAACTCCGATTTCGATGATCTTGGACATTTTGGAAAGCTTACTCAGAGGGCTACACAACCCACTAAAGCACTTGATCCAATTCACAATGGATCAAAGCAGTATTCCACTCTAAGAGCCATCCTAGTGTCCGAAGAACACCGAAAAACATTTCTCTCTTCTCTAAGTTGATCAACACCAAGTCCAACACCTTCTCCTTTGCAAATGTGCCAACACCACCATGTGTATACCACCATGTGCATATGTGTTAGCTTTTCACAAACATTTTCAAAGGGTTAGACACTCAACTTGCCTCGCCACTCGATCTTAACACGTATGCAAAGTTAGATCGCTCAAGTGGCACTAGATGACCGATATGCAAATAAGTTTGCCCCTCTTGATAGTACGGCCATCTATCCTAAACCCGATCATCAACTTCTCTACACACCTATGACCGGTGAAATAGAAATACCCTAGGTTATACCTTTGCCTTGCGCATTCCACTCCATCTCCTCCGACGTTGATGCAACACATGCATCAACCCTATCACAAATGATATGATCCACTTCATATCATCATATGACCTTGGTCCATCGATCTTGACCTCACTTGCTCTTCACCGTTGCGTCGGTCTATCGGCGCCAAGTCTTGCTCAAGCTTCACCGCCTCACGGTCCATCGCACCAAAGCCTTCGACTTGCCCTTCACACTTGCAACCGGTCCATCGAGCCAAGCCTCATCTTGATCTTCGCCACCTTGGTCATATGACTCCATGTCATGTCTCATATGCAATGAGCTCCTTCATGACACAATCATCTGTGGACTAATTCCCTGTGTATCTCACATAACCACATATTAGTCCACCTAAGTTGTCACTCAATTACCAAAACCAAACAAGGACATTTCACCCGCTGGCCTTCTCCCCTTCTCCCTCTCGCGTCCCTCTTGGGCCGGCCCATCCCGGCCAAGCCGTTGCCGCCCTCCCTCTAGCAGTCACTAGCAGCCGGGGCCCGCACGTCAGCGTCGCCCCCAACCTCCAGCCTTCCCGCTTCGCTCGCACTTGAGCGCAACCGCTGCCTGCGCCCACGCTCCATCGTGGGAGCATCTCCCCCCCGCGCCTCGGGTCTCTTTTAAAGGGAAGCGCGGCCCCGTCTCCGTCCTTCCCCCACTCCAACTCCCTCTCTCTCGCTCGCGAGAGGCCGCAACCGCAGCACCGCAAATCGCCGCCGGAGCCGCCATCCGCCGCTCCCGTGGACCGCCGCTCCAGAGCCACCTCCGTCTCATTTGAAGCAGTGGTGAGCTCCGCCTTGACCTCCTCTTCCTTTCTATGCTCTCAATTTCTCAATTTGTGCACGTTGTGGCGTGTCCCCGCTCGCTCCGACGACCTTCTCGCCGCCGTCCATGGCGGGAGCCGCTCGGGCTCACCCCCGACCGCGTTTGGCCCCGAGATGCGTTCGCCATCCTCCCCTCTTCGCTCCGGACCTTTTACTTTTGAAAATGATGCTATGTAGCGCCCAATCTCACTGCTCCGATGAGCTCTCCACCGTCGGCCATGGCGAACACGCCGCGCGGGTGACCCCGTGGCCGTGTTTTGTTCCGGGGCGAGTTCGCCTTCCTCCCCGCGTCACCCCGGTGCTCTCGGTTTTGAAAACCGAGGTCCGTAGAGCCTTGTTCGGTTGCTCCGGCGAGCTCCCCACCGCCGCCAATGGCAGAGCTGCCGTGATCCCCCTCAACTCCGGCGGGTCACTCACCTCTTCCCCCCTTCATCTAATCCAAGCCGTCTATCCTAGATCGGACGACTGACATGAGAGAATACCCCTTCGCGGGTTCTTTTTCTAAAAGAGCCCCTCAGTTTCTAAAAGTCTAAACCCGCCGTCCTTGGCGTACTTCCGGAGTACGCATTCTTTTTCGGAAAGCGTAGTTTCTTCGGTTTAAAAGAAAAATGCGTTTTCAGATTATTTACAGATTTGCCACTACAGTAAAACGCTTATAAAATCGTCGTTTTAGCTCCGATTCGACCCGTTCAACTTGCGTTGGGTTCGTAATTTCATAATCTACGCATTAATGCCACTGTTAGTTAGGTTTGCAACTTTTAAAAATCTTGATTAGGTTAAGTTAATTAACTCGCTATAGGAATCTTGTTTGATTCGTATCTTTTGCGATTTAGCTCCGTTTTTCGTGAACTTCGCGTCGATGTGATCGTAGCGAGACGTAGAATACTTTCATAAACTTTTTTTTATCTTGTTTTATACTGCTGGTGTACTGTTCTAATTATAGGTTTGTTTGCTATGCATGAATGCTCCTGCAATGTGTATGTTGCCGTGTTGATCGAGTTCAGACGGTGAGGAGTACGTTGGGAACCAGGAGAACTTCGAAGACCAGCAGGATCAGCAGGAGTGTGCTAACTAAGGCAAGTATAGCATGGGCCTACCTTGATTCCTATTCATTATATAATCTACTCATTATGCATGTGTCTAATATTGCTCGACTATAAGGACATCCTAGCCATTGATGACTTATACCTTGATGCCTATGGGTTTATTGCATATGGGTAGAATGCTAGTGCTCTATTCAAACATGATCAATACTAGGACTAATGGAACAAATGGATAAACATGATGGTGACAATTGAACTATAGGGTGAAGGTGCAAATGATGTTGATCATGTTGCCCTAAACCCTCCGTAAGGACTTATCTGTAGGGCAAAAGCTGGGACATACAGTGCAACCGTGAGAGTTATATGGCTCTGACTTTAGCTCAGTAATAGGATCTTTTCTAGCTTGTTAGAGGTTACCCGAAAGGGCGCAAGAGGGGCTTGCCACTTTGGGTATAGAACTGCCTCTGTTCTGGTGTGTATAGCCTGCGGGAATTGTGCCACAGAAAGGGGGGTTCTCTATATCTGTCTGCCGAGGAAACCTCGCGGCCCTAACTTGTTAGACGAGACCTATGGAAGGCTTCATAGTGTACCCTGCCCGCTCACCTTGGAAGTGTTATGGGAGTAATTAACCCGGGCATATGGGTAACACGACTCACGGGTAAAGATGCACAACCTCTGCAGAGTGTTAAAACTGTTATAACAGCCGTGCTCACGGTCACGAGCGGCCCAGAAAACTCACAGAATAAATGGTCACTTGTGAAGATGTTGTTCGTGGTGAACTATGATGGTATTATGATGATGATGACGATGATGATGATATAATGTTGATCAATGACTCTATTTAATTCTAGTATATGATCATGTGGGTTAATTTGGGAGCTTAAGCATAATTTGATATTGATCAATAACAAAATGTGACTTACTAAAATGCTAAATGCAGTAAACCGTGTCTGCCTTTTGAGCCTCATGAATCCCCATGTTATGCTTGTGGAGTACGAAATGTACTCACGCTTGTTTATTTTCAATATTTTGGAAAAATCCCGGATGGGTACCAGATTTCCAAAAATTGGAGCAGACAGGCTTGTGATCAACCAGTCAGTTGTCCCTGTGGAGTGGAGTCTTCACCTGAAGACCGGAGTTGTCTTTCCGCTGTTTGATATCTAAGGTTATATCTTTTATACTAAGTACGTTATATATTAAGCATTGTCATTTGATAATACCTTTATTTGTAGCTATATGTGAGATTTGACTTCCTGGGCTCACATATGGTGTGTATCTGGTTTTGTTCTTAAAACCGGGTGCTACAAAGTGGTATCAGAGCAATGCTGACTGTAGGACGCAAGCCTAGTTAGGAATTGGCCATCTTAAGGTTTAGGAACTGCTATAAGACCCTTGTTCTATAAACCTTGATATTCCTCCTCTATTATTTCCTTATCCTTGATATTCATCTCCTCCTTGATACTTGTTTAAGCCTTTGTTCTAATCTTCACTCCTTGCTTTGATATGCTCTTAGAATCTTGTCTCTTACCATCTTCCTGCGATATCGGAAGCGGAGCTTTAGGATATTTGCCCTTAATATGAATAGAACGATAGTATCGCAAGCTCAGTCAATGATTAAAGTATACGCCTTAATTGCTTGTTGAATTGTCATTATGCATGTGCTGGTTTTGGATCTTTGTAATGATTGTAATGATCTTGTGGGGATTGTCCACAATTTCATTTAGTCTATAGGCCTAAGGCATAAGGATTAATGAAATAAATATGCGGGTTTTGGTTTTCTCCTGTTTTATCCATCCTGTTTTCCAGAGCAGTCTGTGTTCATCATGATATATCTCCAGATCTGGACATCCAAAAGTTATGAAACTTTTATAGATAAAAGAAGACTCTTGTATGTTTCATCTGCCACTGGAATCACTTCTATAGCTGTTTTGGTTTGGGAGTTATGGAAATCACAAGACGATATAGCTGTGCTGTTTGAAACCTGGAGTAGTTTTGTGGTGCACAGTTTTCGACCAAATTATGTTTGGAATCAGGAAAAGTGTTCTATACAAAAAGTTGTAGAGGATTTCAACAGCTTTCCAATAGTATAAACTACAACTTCATTGGATTAATAGAATAGGAGTTACAGCTTCTTTCCTGCGCTGCTGTTTTTCTACTCACGAGGAATTTTAGACTTCTTGTTCTTACTTATGCACATGAGTTTTCGTGGGATAGCAGAAAGTCATTATGATGGTTAACTCACTTGGAAGAAGATGCAAGCTACCCTTTGTTGTTCCCCTAGTTGATCTCTCTTAATGGGGGTAGCCGAGTGAAGAGGTAACAAGATGAAGGTTTCTTACATTCAAGTACTCCACCTGGAGGAATTAGTTATCCTTATGGTTGAGAAGTCACCATCAAGCGCAGCTGGGTGTTAAATTTCAACATATCCAAGACAAGTCAGCGGCAAGGAGATATGGGACATCTACAAGGACCGTAAGAATCTAAAGGATATCTTCACTAAGTTGGTTTTGATCTTGTGAGACCATCGATGAATTAGAGTGATCAAGGATTATAACATGAAAGTGTGTTATTACCCGGAGAAGCAAAAGTTGTTGCCGATGCTCCTAGCATAAATAGTGTGCTAGGGAGGCTCGGCGACACCAAGGTTGAGTTGTGTGAGAAATTTGAGTGATGTCTCCTATACTACAAAGTGTATCACCTTGGAACAAAAGGAATTGCAAAGGTCAATTGGAGGGAATGACGTAAGGGACTAAGAAATTGTGCTTAAGAGTTGATCAAGCTATTAGGAGCAAGGTTGTAACAACGTGCAAGCTACAGTGTGATCTTGTGAGAAAATGGAGAAGATCCAAAAACAGAGCATCTACATCTCTTTGATAACCATCTTTCGAATCTCGAGGACGAGATTCCTCTTAAGGGGGGTAGAATTGTAACACCCTAAATTTTACATTGTTTCAAAAATAGATAAATTTGATTTATTTATGTATTTGAGTGTTCATTCAAATATAGGAGATAATAAATTTTTGTGAAATTAAAATTTATCATAAGGTTAGTTACATGTTGATGCACTCATGCCGATGCATTTTTATTTATTGTGGTGACTGCTTTTTATTCCAATGCTAAAAGGTTTAAAAATTATTTGAAATTGGATTTGGAAAATCAATTTAGAAAATGAAAAGGAAATTCTATTCACTCTCCTTCACTTCCTTCCAATTCGGCCTGTTGGCCCGGTCTACCGAACCGGCCCGCTGGCCTTCTCCCCTTCTCCCTCTCGCGCGTCCCTCTTGGGCCGGCCCATCCCGGCCAAGCCGTTGCCGCCCTCCCTCTAGCAGTCACTAGCAGCCGGGGCCCGCACGTCAGCGTCGCCCCCAACCTCCAGCCTTCCCGCTTCGCTCGCACTTGAGCGCAACCGCCGCCTGCGCCCACGCTCCATCGTGGGAGCATCTCCCCCCCGCGCCTCGGGTCTCTTTTAAAGGGAAGCGCGGCCCCGTCTCCGCCCTTCCCCCACTCCAACTCCCTCTCTCTCGCTCGCGAGAGGCCGCAACCGCAGCACCGCAAATCGCCGCCGGAGCCGCCATCTGCCGCTCCCGTGGACCGCCGCTCCAGAGCCACCTCCGTCTCATTTGAAGCAGTGGTGAGCTCCGCCTTGACCTCCTCTTCCTTTCTATGCTCTCAATTTCTCAATTTGTGCACGTTGTGGCGTGTCCCCGCTCGCTCCGACGACCTTCTCGCCGCCGTCCATGGCGGGAGCCGCTCGGGCTCACCCCCGGCCGCGTTTGGCCCCGAGATGCGTTCGCCATCCTCCCCTCTTCGCTCCGGACCTTTTACTTTTGAAAATGATGCTATGTAGCGCCCAATCTCACTGCTCCGATGAGCTCTCCACCGTCGCCATGGCAGACACGCCGCGCGGGTGACCCCGTGGATGTGTTTTGTTCCGGGGCGAGTTCGCCTTCCTCCCCGCGTCACCCCGGTGCTCTCGGTTTTGAAAACCGAGGTCCGTAGAGCCTTGTTCGGTTGCTCCGGCGAGCTCCCCATCGCCGCCAATGGCAGAGCCGTCGTGATCCCCCTCAACTCCGGCGGGTCACTCACCTCTTCCCCCCTTCATCTAATCCAAGCCGTCTATCCTAGATCGGACGGCTGACATAAGAGAATACCCCTTCGCGGGTTCTTTTTCTAAAAGAGCCCCTCAGTTTCTAAAAGTCTAAACCCGCCGTCCTTGGCGTACTTCCGGAGTACGCATTCTTTTTCGGAAAGCGTAGTTTCTTCGGTTTAAAAGAAAAATACGTTTTCAGATTATTTACAGATTTGCCACTACAGTAAAACGCTTATAAAATCGTCGTTTTAGCTCCGATTCGACCCGTTCAACTTGCGTTGGGTTCGTAATTTCATAATCTACGCATTAATGCCACTGTTAGTTAGGTTTGCAACTTTTAAAAATCTTGATTAGGTTAAGTTAATTAACTCGCTATAGGAATCTTGTTTGATTCGTATCTTTTGCGATTTAGCTCCGTTTTTCGTGAACTTCGCGTCGATGTGATCGTAGCGAGACGTAGAATACTTTCATAAACTTTTTTTTATCTTGTTTTATACTGCTGGTGTACTGTTCTAATTATAGGTTTGTTTGCTATGCATGGATGCTCCTGAAATGTGTATGTTGCCGTGTTGATCGAGTTCAGACGGTGAGGAGTACGTTGGGAACCAGGAGAACTTCGAAGACCAGCAGGATCAGCAGGAGTGTGCTAACTAAGGCAAGTATAGCATGGGCCTACCTTGATTCCTATTCATTATATAATCTACTCATTATGCATGTGTCTAATATTGCTCGACTATAAGGACATCCTAGCCATTGATGACTTATACCTTGATGCCTATGGGTTTATTGCATATGGGTAGAATGCTAGTGCTCTATTCAAACATGATCAATACTAGGACTAATGGAACAAATGGATAAACATGATGGTGACAATTGAACTATAGGGTGAAGGTGCAAATGATGTTGATCATGTTGCCCTAAACCCTCCGTAAGGACTTATCTGTAGGGCAAAAGCTGGGACATACAGTGCAACCGTGAGAGTTATATGGCTCTGACTTTAGCTCAGTAATAGGATCTTTTCTAGCTTGTTAGAGGTTACCCAAAAGGGCGCAAGAGGGGCTTGCCACTTTGGGTATATGAAAGGTCTTGATGGCTAGAGGGGGGGTGAATAGCCTATTAAAATTTTCTACAACGACAAGCTAAACAAGTTTATCAATATAACAAATAGCGAGATGCGAGTTTTGCTTAGCCTATGGGTGTTTGCAAGCCACCTATCCAATTCACAATTCTAGTATTTGCACTCAACCGCACAAGTCAAACCGAGAAGTTAAGTACAACTACAACTAGCAAGCTACACAAGAGAACTACTCTAGCTAAGCTAACTAGCTAGCAAAGATAACTAAGAAATTAATACAAGAGAGATAGGAGGGTATCACCGAGGGGCGAAGTATTGAGCCAACCAATATGATCAACAATGAATACCAAGATAACCAAACACCGGGATCAATCAATCACAATATGAAAGTGATGACACGAAGATTTATCCCGAGGTTCACGTGCTTGCCGGCACGCTAGTCCCCGTTGTGTCCCTCTTCACCACGTGGTTCGGTGGCTAATCGGTCTCACACCGAGCCTCTCAAAAGGCACCACAAGAACCTACCAAATGGCAAAAGGTTGCAATGACACGAGCAATATACTAACGTTGCCTTTGGCGCTTCGCCGAGGTAGGCACAAACCCCTCACAATCACCGGAGGTGGCCAAGAACAATCACCAACTCTTGCCAACGCCTCCAAGCTGCTCCAAGCCGTCTAGGTGGCGGCAACCACCAAGAGAAACAAGAATCCCGCAGCAAATCAACCACCAAGTGCCAACTAGATGCTATCTCACAATGCAAATGCACTTGGATCACTCAATCTCACTTCGAATATGCAAAGAAGCAAGAGAGATGAGTGGGAGGGGAGTTGCTTAGCTCAAAGTGCTCACAAGTATGTCAAATGTTCGAGAGCTCGAACCTTGAGCCGGCCAACGAGTATTTATAGACGTACCCCTTCAAATATAGCCGTTAGAATCTTGAAACAGCCGAAGTCGCGTTGACCGGACGCGCTGGTCCAACTGACCGGACGCGCCGGTCGCGCAACGGCTAGTTTCGCGAAGCACCGACCGGACGCGTCGGTCGCAACGACCGGACGCGCCGGTCACGACCGAACGCACCGGTCCCGTAACTGACCGGACGCGCTGGTCAACCCTGAGCCGCGCACAACGAACCAGCGACCGGACGCGCTGAAGAACTGACCGGACGCCACAGTGCCCGCGTCCTGTTGGAGTCCAGTAAGCTCCCTGGACGACCGGACGCGTCCGGTCGCCTGTGACCGGACGCGCCTCGCGTCCGATCAAACAACTGAAGAACGCGCAGACACTGGACACTGACCGGACGCGTCCGGTCAAACAGTGACCGCGTCCGGTCCAGCGTCCGGTCACCACTGTGACCCCTGTTTGCCTCCGTTTCTTTTTCCGACTTCCGGCGTAGTGGAAAATAGGCATTTCATTTCCCCAAAATTGCCTGAATCCCGCGCTCGCACGCTCGGCGGGAGGGAGAGATGACCCCAAACCCTCTCTACCGCTTAAACTCCAACGCCATCGCAAAAGTGCTAACACCACCAAGTGATCACGTCATGTGTGAGTGTGTTAGCATTTTCACAATCATTTTTCGAGGCGATATTAGTTCTATCCAAATGCATATGATCATGAAATGCACATCTAGAGGCACTTAGGAGTTCAATAGCCGCGTCATTCCCCTCTTTATAGTACGGCTATCTATCCTATAATATAACCACACCCACTAGGTGTCTTGGTTACTAAAACACAACCCTTAAGCATATACCTTTGCCTTGATCACGTAGGGTTGCGTCCAAATCCAAGTGTGGCCATCATGATCACCATGTCCATCTTGCCACCAACCTTGGAGTGTACTAATCCTCATATGCTACATACAACTTAGGCATGGGATTAGTACTTAGGCATTGTCACTAATTACCAACACCAAACATAGGACTTTTAGTATAGAACTGCCTCTGTTCTGGTGTGTATAGCCTGCGGGAATTGTGCCACAGAAAGAGGGGTTCTCTATATCTGCCTGCCGAGGAAACCTCGCGGCCCTAACTTGTTAGACGAGACCTATGGAAGGCTTCATAGTGTACCCTGCCCGCTCACCTTGGAAGTGTTATGGGAGTAATTAACCCGGGTATATGGGTAACATGACTCACGGGTAAAGATGCACAACCTCTGCAGAGTGTTAAAACTGTTATAACAGCCGTGCTCACGGTCACGAGCGGCCCGGAAAACTCACAGAATAAATGGTCACTTGTGAAGATGTTGTTCGTGGTGAACTATGATGGTATTACGATGATAATGACGATGATGATGATATAATGTTGATCAATGACTCTATTTAATTCTAGTATATGATCATGTGGGTTAATTTGGGAGCTTAAGCATAATTTGATATTGATCAATAACAAAATGTGACTTACTAAAATGCTAAATGCAGTAAACCGTGTCTGCCTTTTGAGCCTCATGAATCCCCATGTTATGCTTGTGGAGTACGAAATGTACTCACGCTTGTTTATTTTCAATATTTTGGAAAAATCCCGGATGGGTACCAGATTTCCAAAAATTGGAGCAGACAGGCTTGTGATCAACCAGTCAGTTGTCCCTGTGGAGTGGAGTCTTCACCTGAAGACCGGAGTTGTCTTTCCGCTGTTTGATATCTAAGGTTATATCTTTTATACTAAGTACGTTATATATTAAGCATTGTCATTTGATAATACCTTTATTTGTAGCTATATGTGAGATTTGACTTCCTGGGCTCACATATGGTGTGTATCTGATTTTGTTCTTAAAACCGGGTGCTACATGACAGTGGCGGAGCAAGGAATTTACGGCTGTATATGCCACATGTATAGAATTTTGAAACAAATATGCAATACAATAGATGATAAGTTATAATGGCCATAACAAATCCTTAATAATAACCAAAGCACAAGTTCAAAACATAAATAAATCATTATTCCGCGTTGGCACAAGCTGGGAAGCTTCACCGTCATTCTGTGCTGGCATAAGTGCTAACTGCATCTTGCTCCATTACTTTCTCAATCTCAACAGAATCAGCATTTGGTGCTTTTTTTTTTTGCCTTTACAGCTTTCTCCCACAATGCAAATATGCTAACACCCTTCTTCTTCATCTACATTACAAGAATTAAGAATACAACCAAAAGAATTAGAAAAAGAAATTTTCATTAGCTCACAGAACCACTAAGCAGTGGATTTATGCTCTAGGGTGTTCTGCATCTTCTCTGCTCACCTTGCTTCAAGCCGCCGAGCGCCGAGGCCGAGGGGAAGGGCGTCGGTCGCCGGAAGGTGCTGCAGAAGGGGTGCCGCTGCCGCCAGTAGCCGGCTCCTTCGCGCTGGGACCTGGGAGGAGGCAGCCGTAGCAGGGAAAAGGATAGGGCCACAGAGGACGATCGGGCGAGTCGGCGAGGTGCAGTGGAGGGCAAGGGGCAAGTCGGCCGGAGCGGTGTAGGTGGCAAGGTGCTGCCCGGCGGCGCCGATCGCCGGAGTGGGGGAGGTGCTCCATGCTCGTGCTACGGCCTGCGGCACGGAGCAACCAAGCAGGGAAAGGGGTGCCGGGCGATAGAGTCATGCAAAATGTATTCTGGGCTTCCTTCGTGTGGGCGTAGGAAACAGCTGTTGTATTGGGCCTATGAGGGAATGTAACAAGATACGTATAAACCTGTGTATTAGTGTATAGGGAAATTATTTCCTACTCCTAGGGAGTAGTTACTCCCATGTGTATATCTCTAGATTTAGGGCGTATATATGGTCCAATGAAGTGTATGTAGACGGAGTATATCATCATACTAGACCATCTAGGGTACTATGTATGTCAAGTATGCAAGTATACTTAGAGTATATGGTTATACTTATTTTGTATACTATTGTCATAGTATTAAATAATATATTAAAAATATGGGCTCTTTTGAAAAATTTTCACATAGTAAAGATCTAGAGTATCTTAATATGAGTATATCAACATACTCGAACTGATAAATGAGTATGTACACATACACAATATGATTTGTTGATCATGGGAGTAACTACTCCTGGGAGTATATAAAAACGCACCCTTAGTGTATATATTTACATATTAATTTTGTCTCCCAAATCTTGGGTATGCCTTGGCATATAGGGGCATACCCCTGCCGCCGCCCATGTTAGATGATATATCCTTTTATTTTGATAAAGGCAATCGAAAGGTGCTAGTGCCTCTGAAAATAGAGGGTGAATTATATTTCAGAGATGGTCAATCCATTTTTTAAAAAAAACAGCATACAAACCACTACTCCCTCTGTTCCTAAATATCTGTTGTTTTCGCTTCCCGAGAGACAACTTTGATTAAATATATATTACAAATATTAATATTTATGATAAATAATTAGTATCATTGGAAAGATCTTTGAATCTAGTTTTTTTTATAAATTTATTTAGAGATACAAATGTTACACGTATTTTCTACAAATCGAGTTAAACTTGTGGCATGCACGCCAACGGCAACAGTTATTTAGGGACGGGGGAGTATCTTTGTAAATTGAGTTTCAGATACGAAAGCTTCTTTATAAAAAGAAAAAGGGCCAAGGGCAGACCCAAATCAGGAGGCCAAACTCTCCTTCTGTCGTTCACACGCCGTCTCTCCACAATGTGAGCTGCCACCCAAGTCCCGAAGCTATATGCCTCCGCCTCTCACTCCACCTCCCCGCCTCCCTATCCCTGAGCCACCACCAATTGCCTCACTTCACCACCCTAGCTTCCTTTCCCCTCAATCATCTCTCCCCAGCCTTGGACTTGGAGCTAGCGTCTGGAAAGCCGCCGCCTCCCTGGAACATATCTGGACGGTGACGATGTCCCCTGGGCCAGGCATCGTCCACGTATGGTAGCGTTGGCCTAAACAACCATCGGTCATTCATAGTGTGGACATATCGATTCTTGCCCTCTTTCTATTTCTGGTCTCTATTGCAATTCAAACTTCACATGATGCTTCCTCTCATGTATTAAAAACATAGCATAACCTGTGGATTTACTTCCTTCGAAGCATCATAACTAAATTGTACTACAAGAGTACGTCTAGCATAAGCTGAAAACATAACATAACCTATGGTGATCGACGTGTAATAAGACACCAAAAAATTGATGAGAGACATTAGTACTGAGTAGCCATAGTCAATGCATTAGTAAACATGTTATTGTGATTTTCTAAGTTCTACCGACGATTTGAAATATGTTTTAAGTTGGCTCCCACTTTATGGCTTTACACTATAATGTGTTTCCCACTTTATGGCTTCAGTACACTAGAAAGTGTTTAAGATAAATATACCCTTGTTCCGAATGTAAGTCATTCTAGCTTTTTTATGTACATAGATTTTTTTTCTATATATCTAGAGGTGTACAATGTCTAGATATATATAGTAAAAATTATAATGAGTCTAGAAAACTAAGAATGGAAAGAGCACTTTTTTATATAATTTTTCTTTTTTGGGGAAAACTTACATATAACTTTTCTAGAATTTTTAGTTGTGTTCCCGGGCCAAAAGATCTCCGGACCGTGCCGGCGCCGCAAATTAACAGAGAGACACATGGTGCGTCCGTTGTTCCGATCGATTCGATCGGTCGCTTTGCCTCTGCCGCATGTGTGTTGTCGTTGACTATGCGTACGTTACGTAGACGCCAATAATTCATGCATGCCGCGTGATATCCGCCGTGGCGGGGCATGCATGCATGGCGACTAGCTAGCCGCGAACGCGCGCGAAGAGGTCCCCGGCCGGTCGGCCGGTCCGGCACAGGCGCGCTTACGGACGGACGGACGGAACCGACACCTCCGGCCGGCCGGCAGCTAGCTACCTCGCCGCGCACCAACCGCAACGGCCGCTGGAAGGACCACACGCTGATGGTGATGGGGGGCTAGCTTGCTACTAGCTAGCTCCGCCATGCAATGGCCGCGGTCTCCACCACGCACGTAGCCTGCTGCTGCTGGTTGGACACTGTCGATCGCTGCCGCTGCTTGCGGGCGGCCAGATGAGGACGGACAGGGCTGGAATGTGGAACTATGCCGGCGTCGACCGACCGGAGCCACGTACGCACGCGCGCGTGCATTCATGATTCATGCGGTGCCTTGCGAATGTAGCGCAGCGTTAACGACGGGGCTAACCACACGCGCATTAATTGTCCTCCTATATTGGTCCCCTATCCTATTTCTCAACATACTCTTCGCATACTTCCTCCGATCCATTTTATCTAGCGCACACATATCAAGATTCGAACTTTAAAAACTTTGATCAATAAATAGGTTAATAATTTTTAACTATATAATATAAACTTTATATGATTAGATCTGTAAGGATTTATACTATCCAATGAGTATAAGTTTATAAGCATAAATAATATAATATAAAACAAATGAATGGTCAAAATATAATATAGAAGACCGAGTCATTCTAACTCGCACCAGATAAATGGACCGGAGGGAGTAATTCATTATCGAAAACACTGGCGCCAATTTAAGAAGTTTGTACGCTCACGATCATATTGGTGTTTTTTTTTTTGCAACAAGCATAATGAAAATCTTAGCAAGGCTCTTCACTTATCCGAATCTTTCATCACCACACATACCAATAATAAAGAGTTGAAGCTGACAAGGGAGATGTTCTGACTCTACTCTTGAGAAATCATTAGGATGAAATTGATCAGACAAGCTTAACCAAATTTGCTTTGCCATAAGCAGCAAATGAATCAACAAGGTTCAATGATGCCATGCAAAGAAGCAACTATGTGTTCACCTCATCTAGCCAGTCAATAGGCTCTGGAAGTTGTCTATCAATAACACTTAAGAATATTCTTGATTTTCACATAGAACCTCCTATACCTTCCAACAGGCCTATAAAGATTATCCATATCAACAGCTTCGACCTTATACTTGGCACGGAAAGGAATGAACATCTTTAAGAAAATCATCCTATCCATTTGTTGCAACTGAATGTGTGTCAAATAAATAAGTTCCATTGCATTAGCAATATCTTGCTCCCTCTTTTACAAGGCATGGTTTAAGTCAGATGTGTACCCAAGCATAGTTTTCGCCAAATATGTCACATGAAAACAAACTCAAATGAATCAAAGACTGCCAGCATTGTTTGTGCTTGTTAACACACCGTACCTTGAGAGGTACCTTTGCCCACCCTTATGATAGCTTTCCAGATTGAAGGATACAAAGAAAAGACATGCAAAACAGTTTTGTAGTGAGATCTTGGCCTGCTTAAACCCATCTCTTGATTCTGACCCTTTCTAGATACAAAGAAAGGACACGCATAACAGTTTCTGTAGACTATTAGCATGACTCTTGATGTTGCTAGCTCCACGTCAAAGCCAAACTATCTTAAATTCAACTAAACAAATTTAAATAAATTGTATGGCCCCAAAACATATTTCACGGCGGATTTAATAACACCCATTTAGTATGGTACTAAATATTAAGTATCTTAAAACACATCTGGATAAATTTTAGATCGTCTGAGTTAGCCTAGAATTGCATTGACGGAGCGAGAATCTCTTGGTTTTGGTCCGACCACGACTGGCCAAACGAGCAGTGGCGACGCTCTCGAAAGATGGGACTTGCTGACTTGACCAATCCAATCAGCCGGCCCGGCCGGGGTGTCGATCACTAGTATCAGGCCCCGCACGGCTGCAGACTGCGACGCGGCAGCGATCCATCCATCCATCCTGTGGGCGGGTAGAGGCCGGTGTCTTTGGCAGTTTGGCTCTTTGCAGGAAGACACAACACAACCCCCATGATGGCAGCGACAGCCGGCGAGGAAACCCAAGCACCAAGGGTCAATGCAATGCAAGCAGGCCCTTGTTTAGTTCCCAAATTCAACCTTAAATTCTACTATGCAAAAAGAAGATTTTCCGTCACATTAAAATGTCGGCAAATGCATGGAGTACTAAATGTAGATGAAATTTAAAACTAATTGCACAGTTTGTTGTACTTTGCGAGACGAACATTTTGAGCCTAATTAGTCAAAATTTAGACAATTTTTACCAAATACAAACGAATCGCTACCGTGCGCATTTAATGCGCACTGTAGCTTACTGTTCCGAATCGGGGGTGTCCGATTTGGGAACTGAACAAGGCCCAGGTCATTGCTAGTAACCGGCATGGCAAGCTGGCTCTGGCCTGTGGCTGCGTTTATCTTCTTTCAAATGTGCTGCCGAGCGCTGACGGTGGGTGCTGGTGGCCATCCCATTCGGTTTCAAATTCCTGCACCACATTTCACTCGCTGTTACTGTATAACGGTCAAAGGGAAGACACGCCAACGCCATGTTAGGCAAATTGTTGGCTGACAGCCTACCACTCTCCCACCAGATTCTTCTACATACTCTCTTGTACAGCAGCATCTTTCTATACTTGTACACTTGTACAGGTAAAATCTACGGCTTCATGCTACCCCAGCAGTGCAGTTACTCGTACTAGTAAGTTCACTGTAGATTGCTACGAGTAGGAGGAGTACTCCGTAATTTGCTATGGCAGCATAGCAGCAGACTGTTCAGAACCGTGCATCCACATCTCTGACACGTCTCTCGCTGCCCTGCCCACAGTACCGAATGCAGCGGCGTGCTCTTTTCTCTAGTCGGCTACAGACTAAAACAGGAACCAGTGAAGGAACTAACGGGGTTGGTTTCCATGGACTAAACATCAATGTTGCTTATCCATCTCTGCTCACTCACCCGCGCTGAAGCTAGCTACTCGCGCGCCTGCGTCGCTCACTGATGCTCCCGGCCGCGTTGCTGGCCAGGATTTAAAAATCACCAAATTTCATTTATTCAAACCATTGTTCATGTAGTTTAACAATCTCCATTATTACAAATCATTAAAGCTACCTCCTAGCATACAAACCATCGGCTATCCAATCCGGAAACTGATTCATACTTTGATCTTCATCGCCATGAGTAGTAGTAGCTTTATTAGCTTGGCTAGACGATGGTTCTTCGAGTGGATTGTAGTTTTCATCTTCATCACACCTCTCAAAGTCCCTATTCTTTTTATCATTCTCTCTTACGAAATTATGAATGGCCATGCACGCGAGAATTATTTTGCTTTGCTTTGGCATCGGATAACTCGGTAAGTCCAACAAAAATCCTCCACTTCATCTTCAAGACTCCAAGTGACCGCTCGATGACATTTCGAAGTGAAGAATGTGCATAATTATAGAGCTTTTTTCTACCTCTTAGGGCGGGTCCTTGTCGATACTCCTGGGCATGATACTTTGTACCCTTGTAGGGTGCAAGATTACCCGGTGGGTTTGGGTAACCCGAGTCGACGAGATAGAACTTCCCTACACAGTTGCAATTACCTGTAAGACAAATGCAAAGTAAGAGCATCTATATGAAACAAGAAATAACAGGACAAATCAATTCCTTTAGGCGGACGTGGAAACCTGTTGCCATACTTGTCGATTGCATCTTTGAATACCCGCATATCATGAACCGATCCAGGCCATCCCGCAATAGCAAATGTGAATCTCATATCGAAATCACAAAAGGCCAACACATTATGACTAGTGTACCCATGTCTTCCCATATGAGGTACTACTTCATTTGCTGGCATCACTACCTTCACATGTGTTCCATCTAGTGCTCTAATGCACTTATCGAAGAAAGGAGCAAATCTAGGGGACTGCAGCCTCTTATGCACAACTCTAAATTCAGGGTCTTTTGGCCTAATTATATCAACTACTAGTTTGCACAAACAATCAAACTTCCTACTAACTATGCATAATGAACGTGTGAACCAGTTGTCAGCTTGCCTAACTGATTATTGAGATGCACACATCCATAAGAACATCCCTAAAGCCTCAACTGATGTCATCTTACATGTGGACTTCAATCCATATAAACTCTAAAGCACACTATGAAGCTTATCAAAGCACTCTCTCCTCATCCTAAACATTCTGTAGCATTGTGTCCTATGGTCTAAGGTTCTTGTGACCCATTGGTAACCAGATTCTACCGCCACTCTACGTTCAGTTCTATTCAAGTAAAGCTCGTGGTGATACATACCTAGAGTGCAAGCAGCAATGACCATTTGTCGCTTCCTCTTTTGGGCTCTCACATAGTACTCCACCACTGCATCCTCTTCGTCAGAATCAGTTGAAGGCGAATCATCACTTGATGTTGAAGATGAATCGTCACTGGTTTCGCTGTCCTGTGAACCATCCCCAAAACCATCATCAACCTGAACACATCAATGATAACCCAGGCAATCACTGCCGAACAACAACAACAAAGCAATGCCAAATCAATCACAAAGCAATCAAAAATCATCACAAGCCAAATCATTCAACCGAAATATATAGGTTCATCACAAATACATAGGTTCAACACAAATGCATAGGTTCAACTACATGCATAGGTTCATCACACATACAGAAATAGAAAGACTTCAATGCACTAATCTAGCGCTTCCCTACACCCTGCTGAACCCATTTCTGCAGCCACACAAGTCTGCCCTCCACTGTATCAATTTCACAGAAGATCTGCCGATAATATTCGTCCTTAAACAAAGTTGTAGCAACGAAGAGTTCATCTGATTTGTTATCTACACCACACTCCTTGACCATTACCAAACATCTTCTAACACCTGCTTCTTTCTGCTCCTTTCTCTTCAACTTCCTGGCTTCCTTGAGGGCTTCTTTACTGCTTCTAAACTGGGCCAGATTATCATTTGCAGCCTTGCTGTCCTCATCAAACTTTTCTATTATACCAGTAAACATAGTCTTCAGCAGAGGTTCCTTTTTCTTCTTTGATGGACTCTCACCAGAAGTAGTTGTGCTTGTGCTGCCCCTCTTGCGGTTGGAACTACCCATTGTACTGTTTTCAAACCCATCGGTATCAGTCCCTTCTACAGCCCCTGCCTCCCGTGGTACCTCATATTCTTGTTTCTGACTTGCAGGTGCTGAAAACTGCCCTAGGATGCAAGATGTAGAGCCATCTACCACTACCCCTTTGAACATCTGCTCCGGCCAGGGGAAATATGTAGGCCAGCCCTATCGAAGTTTCTTGCACTCTGCAGGCCATCCCTGTAATGTCCAGATTTAGTCACAATGAAATCAGAATCCACAATTTGATAGAAGTTTGACACAAGTTTGATAGAACCGACTTTACCTTCAATTTATTTTTCCACCATTCTAGCGTTGCATCAATTGTTCCATCAGCCTTATGGCCTAACCCTGTGTTCTTCATCAGTTTATCCCCAAAATGATACACGGGCTTCGAATGATTGACTCGGTTCTTCAATTATTTTTTTAGTATGCTTCAATTTAGTTATCTTTTCAAATTGGAGCTTAATTATATTGTAACCTCTAGTTGTCATTGTCCCAACATTCCAATTTCTAGCGTTCATTTGCTCAACATAGAGTTCACACAAAGTGGTAATGTTTTGATCGGACCAATTGGCCTTGTCTTTTATATTCTAAAAAAATGAAAAGAGGACATCACAAATCAAAATAGCTTTCATCCATGAACCAAAAACATGCAGCATGCAGTTTTCACGTAACAGATAATATAAACACAAAATGGTTTAGTTTTCATCACACATCCATGCTAAAGAATCATCTGGAGATAACCAAAACACATCTAGCATAGGATTTACAACAAAATAGGGTTTAGGGTATGGATCTTATCGACGCAGGGGTGTTCTCATCGGATTCTTCGTTGTCATCATCATCCTCTCCGTCTAGATCCTCTACGGTGTTGGAGTTGCTAGCGGCAGATGTAGATCCACGAGACACCGTCTGCCTCATCCTGACCCCACGACCACCACCGCCCATTCTGAAAAGTGGCAAACCTTGAGGAGCGGATGCTGCTGCCTGTTTACCGGATCTAGCTCCGGTAAACAGAGCTCCATGGCGGCTACCTCCTAGGCGCGCAACCTGGTTACCTCCACGGCTAGCCCTAGGATGTGAATCAGTCTGCACCGGCCGTGGAGGTTGGAACTGGCCTTGAGCGGATATGCCGCCAGGGCCAAGGGGAGGGAGCCCAACGCTCACACGAAATCCTTCCGATGGCAGCTGCACCTGGTTAGGGAAGACATTGAGGTGGGAGAACTTGGCCTGGGAGTTTAGATCCAGGCTATCTAGCCACGACCGTGGAGCAGAGAGGCTAGGGAGACATAGGGAGAAGGAGCTTGGGAGTACACGCCGAACTCGTCGTTGACGGGGAGCTGAGGGCACTGTTCGCCTACACGGCCGTGTAGGCCGTTTACACGGCGTGTAAACGCTACTCGATGGGTAACCGTGTAGGCCGATTAGCCGTGTAAAGCCGTGCAAAACCGTTTCGACCGTTTAAAAGGCCGTTTAAACGGCCGTGTATACCGACTTTTTGCTAAACAATGGGTGACCGACCGTTCACTGTTTAACGTTTAGGCTAACATTGGCTGAGGGTAGGGCTCAGATCCGGCGGCGGGGAAGGAAGAAGACCCGGTGAAGTAATCCTTGTAGTTGTTCCCATAGCCGTCCATGGCGGATGCGGTGTGGAGAGGAGGGCGAGCCACGGTGGCGGCGTGTGGGCGAGATGCGGCGGCGGCGTGGGGGCAAGATGCGCGGCAGCGTGGGGGGAGATGCGGCAGTGGCGTGTGGGCGAGATGCGTAGCAGTGAGCGGATCTGATGCGCGGGGGCGGTGACAAGTAGGACGACGAGGGGAGCAACTGAGGACGGTGAGGGCTCGATAGAGGAGGAGCGGCGGCACTGGGATCCGCACGACCAGAGTGGCGGCAGGGACGAGAGAGAGGGCGAGGGAGCGAGTGGCATTGAGGGTTTTGGGATGGGTGGATGAGGGCGACGGAGCAGGCGTTGGGAACAATTATTGAAGGGCAAGGGGTGCCAATTTGGACCCTTTAGTCCCAGTTAGCAGCCCCCAAGGGACTACTACATTTTAGTCCCTAGTCCCGGTTTTAATCTCTGGTGTTGGGTTCAAAGGGACTAATTAGGACTAAAATTCCCTGTTCGTGTGTCTTATGGGCCATACTTTTTTAGCGAATAAACAATGTTTTCCTCCTCATGATAAATCAGCAAACAGTACTTTCAGCTTTGGCTTTTCAGCGAAGCGAACAGGCATGCCCTGTGTCTCTCTGAAGTGCCTGCGGTAAAGTATCGTGGTGCGTACAACTGCCTGACTCACTCACTGAGTCACTATACTCCCAAAACCAGCCAGCCAGCCAGCCTGCCTGCCTCACAGCTCAGATCCTCTTTTTTGATTCTTTTCTTCTCACGAGGCTGCAAATCCTGCCTTACTTTTAGTTAACACAGATGCTACTAGACGAGGTCTTGCTGAATGCACTGGGCTGCGCATATACATATATCTCTAATAATAATACAAAAAGAACTTTTCCTGTCCACCGTATCTACGAGTAACTTCCTATGAAACCCTGGCACGCCGCGCACCTCTCTATCCTCTTTCTAGGAGAGGATTTATGACCCATACTCATACAAGGTACTCCCTCTGTCCAGGAAAGAATACAATTCTAGCATAGTATCACGTTTTAGAATATTAAGTTTGACTAATTATATATATAAATGCATTAATATTTATGATATTAAATAAATACCATTAGATTAATTACAAAATGTATTTTCATAATAAATTAATTTGGAGTCATAAATACAAATAGTATTCGCTAAAAACTTGGTCAAACGTGGAATACTTTTGTCGGCACGTAACTCGTAGTTGCATTCTTTCCTTGATAGAGGGAGTATCAGTAGAACATATCACATTTAGCTACGGTACACTTACGGAGTCTGATTCCATGAGATGTATTGAATTTGATGACGCATTCGTTACATACATATGCAAAATTTCAAGTCGTTCAGGTGACCATGTACCAAACTATATATTTTGTTGCAACGTACTGACATATTTGCTAGTAATATAAGAAGGAAAAATAATTCTTCTATACCTCGTAATTTATTTCCTACAATGACTTTCGTACATCGTTGATCAGGATCCTTTGGGTGCAGAGTTGATCCTAACATGAATTGAAACGCATGCTGATAAAATCATTGGATAGATCTCTCAGCCTCCTTTGCTCATATGAGTTATAGTACCACGCGCCCAGGCATGGTACAAGAACCGATTTCAAGACGAATGGAACATATGATACCATTGTTGAATAAATCTTCAAATTGTAAGTCGTCCAGTCGTCTTGGATGCGATTCCATCCCAACACGAATTCAAACACATGACATAATTTACATTAAATAAATCTCCACACCATCCGTGCTCATATGAATTAAGTTTAGGCTAGGAACGCATGGGCCATAGTTGAATATATCTACGAATCGTAAGTCGTCTAGATAACCACGTAACAAGTTATGCGTTGCCTTTTAAGATGAGAACAAATGTTTGGTAGTATTTTATCTTAGAAAAGAAGATAAAGCTGTGTTTAGTTCTCAAATTTGGAGTGCCAAAATTTACTATAGCGACACTATAGCATTTCGTTTGTATTTGGTAATACTTGTCCAACCATTGACTAATTAGGCTCAAAACATTTGTCTCGCAAAATACAACCAAACTGTACAATTAGTTTTTGATTTTATCCACATTTAGTACTCCATACATGTATCGCAAGTTTGATATGACGATGAATCTTTTTTTACATAGTGCATTTTTCAATGAAACTAAACACAGCCTAAACAAGCGTCCAAATTTGCCTCATAATATCTCTTTCAACCAAAACTTTTGAGACTTTGACCCAGGGTCGGCTCCCGGCTGCATACCTAGGGTAGACCTTCTATCCTATTTACCGTCCTACCCTCGCCGGCCAGCAGGGTGGTACAAACCCTAGGTGTTGGTGGGGGCAAAGATAAACACGTTCTGTCCCTGACCCTGCCTCTCAGAATAGTACATTACTGCAGCGAAGAAGATACGACTCTTGACCATTGGTCAACGTGTGAAAACTCGTAGTACGTACTCCCTCTGTTCCTAATTAGATGTCGTTTCCGGTTTTTGTGCCCACAAGTTTGACTCGATTTATATAAAATACGTGCAACATTTGTATCTTCAAATAAATTTATTAAAAAACTAGACTTAAAGACCTTTCCAATGATACTAATTATATACTATAAATATTAATATTTTTAAATATATATTTAATTAAAGTTGTTTCTCAGGAAGCGTAAAGCGACAAATATTTAGGGACGGAGGGAGTAGGAACGAAACAGCACAGTATTAGCTAAGACTAGCCGCAGTGGATACTCTAAAACGATACTCTAAAGCTTTAGAGTATGAATATAGAGTAAAAACTGCTGCACTGGGTACTCTAAAACGATACTCTATCCTTTCTCTCACTCTATATTTAGAGTAGTACATCGCTTACTCTATACTCTACAGTGGCGGGCCCCACTAGCTAAACAAAGGGAAAAAAAATGCTATAACTCACAAACAAAAAATCCAAATTAAATTTCGATTGCACCATTAAATTCGTCTCAATAAATCCTTCAAAACTAGATCACACATGGATATATTTAGATAAAGTGACAAGTGGGTCCCACAGTAGATAGAGTGGATAGAGAATGATATAGAGGATGGATGGGTGCGAGAGAATTGAGTATAGAGGAGAGAATTTTGCTGACTAGGATGTAACACCCCTGGTGTTATAGTAACTAAAAACCTGCCATGTCATCATTTGCACTGCAAATCATCCATGATTAGGTTAACAATGTTATGCATCAACTAAAATGAGTTTGAATTCTTAGGTTGGATGTGTTTCTCGTTGTGTGGTTCGAAATCCGAAAACTCTAATTTCGACTATCACCGCAAATACTTAGTTTATGCCCTACGTAATTTGAGGTGTATGACGGTGTTATACACTAGTGCCAATTGTAGGGTATGAGCTCAAGTCCAACTTATAAAATGAAGCTTCAAGTTTGAGTTAGGGTTTGGAATCCAAAGCTTGTTACAAGTTTTCTGATTCGAATTCGAATTCAAATTTAAGGAATTACTAAAAGAATTTCCTAAGTCAAACTGGTCAACCTAGGGAGCCATTTGGTCAACCATGTGAGGTTTGACTCAATGATATCCTAGGGTGAGTGTGTGATCCATAAGTAACCCCAAATTAAGAAAGAATCAAGTTTCAATTCAAAACATTTCCGAAAACCCTAAAAAACAAAACCCTAGTTTTACCCCTTTTGGTATAGATAAAAATCTAAGCAAAATTTGGGAAAAAGTGTAAAACCAAGTTTGTAGATCTTTTCAAGGGCTACAAGTTTGATGTTTTGAGTTTTCAAAGTTTCAGTGTAAAATTATAAGTAATTTTGAAAAGATTCAAATCTCCAAATTGTCCCCTTTTCATTTTCCCTATCCAATTTCAAAATGGAGGCATAATTTGAAAATATTTTGAATAGAAAAGTTGTAGGTCTGCCCTGGATGTACAACTTTGGTATTTTGAATTTTTGAAGTTTCAATACAAAATTCAAAGTAATTTTGGTTTTTCAGAATTCCAGAAAATGTCCCTTTTTGAATTCAAATTCAAATTTCAAAAACCAAGCCGAATTGGAAAATGTTCATATTGAGAAAGTTGTAGATCTTTGAAAATGGAACAACTTTTGTATTTATAGATTTTCAACTTCTATTGAAGATTTGAAAGAAATTTGAAATTTTCTTTCAGTGGCAATTCGGTAATTTATTTGAAATCGTCGCCAACCACCGCACGCCACCTCCCGACGACGCCGGCGAGCTTCGAACGCCTTCCAGGCGTGTTCTCGACCGCCAGCTCTTGCTTCAGCGTCTTCTGGACTGGCCACACGTCGCCTGGAGATCGTTTTCATCGCCTTATAAATACCGAGCACGTTGTGGTTGAGTTTTCCTCTTCCTCGGTTTTCCGCCGCCGCCATTGCTTCGCCGCTCGCCGTAGCCCTCGTCGAGTCCCCTCTGGTTGTGCCAGCCACTCCACTGCAACCGCCTTGCTCCAGCGCACCTTCCCACTCGCTCGCGCCCACTGCTACCGCCTGGAGTGCCTGCACCGCCGCTGTCTTCCTCGCTGCCGAGCAGAGCACCGCCGCGGTCACCTCACCGTGGACCGGCCACTCCCGAGAGGATCGCTGTGAGCCCCTCATTGTTTTTTCACGCCTCAGTTTAGACGTTACCTCGTCGGTGACGCGTTTTCGCGGCTTACCGTGGCGATGGTCCGCCATGGCCGTCGGTAAGCGGTCGCCGGCGCTTGAGCTGGGCAGTTGAGTGGTAGAGGGAGTCCGTAGGATGGTGTAGGTCATGTTAGTGGAGAAGGAGTAGGACGTCGAGGTCGCGGTCGCCGGCCGGCCACCGTGCCGCAGCGAAGGGAAGGGAGAGCGGGAGGTCGGGGATGACAGGCGGGGCCAGCACGTCAGCGAGAGGGAGAGCGCGGGAGCGCGTGCGCAGGCCGGGCCGCGCTGACGGGCCGTGAGGCTGGGCCGAGCAGGCGAGCGCGCGGGGGAAACGCGGGCCGCGCGCGTGAGAAGCAAGCCGGGCCGAGAAAGGGAAAGGAGAGGAAGCAGCCCACGTTAATAGTTTTTGTTTTTCCTTTTCCAAAAATGTAAAATGATTTTCAGTTTTGTTATTTATGTTATAAATTATTTATAATTCCAAAAATTGTGAAAAATTTTGAGTAACCCTTTTACACTGTGTACTATTTAATAAAAATAATAAATATCAATTTTTAATACTTTTTCTAAATTAATTAATTAGTCCATTTAATTCTTAAGTGGTCCTTAATTAATTTTTCTAGGCTTATTTAATTATCCAAAAATCATGGAAATTGTTTTATCATCTAATTATGATATAAGCTTCTTAAATTAAAAATTTTAGCTTAATTAGATTAAGTTAATTTTTATTCTTAAACTTATGCTTTGATTAATTAATTAATTAATTAATTAGGTAATTAGGGCATAATAATTAATGTTGTTTGACTTTATGATTGAGTGTTGACTTTAGGTCATTAACCCTTAATGACCTTTAGCATTCTTAATTGGTTGCTTAAGCTTTCCTAATCATGTTGTTAATTATTAATTACTGTTATTTCATGTGTTTAACAAAATCCCTTAATAAGTTGATTAGGGTAATCGGACCCTAGGTTAGGGTTAGGTTAGAAGCTTTTGTTGTTCAACTGTACCGTGAAGGGAAGTTGTACTCTAGTTGTTAACTCTGTTAAGCATCCATCGAGCATCATGTTTATTATCTCATCATCCTAAAGCATGCATTATCGTTACGTATAGTTCCCGTAAAAGAGGAGGGTGCCGAAGCCGAACCTGTCCCTGCAGAAGAACCGACGTCCGTGGAAGTAGGGTTTGACATCTGCGGTACGGAACCCGAGCCTGAGTTTCCTGTCGACCAAGGCAAGCCCCGGTTACATCTAAACTTACCTTGCAATTTGAAAAGTTTACTTACTTTTATTACGGCTCTATTGCATTAAGTGCTAGGAGTTGAGTGATAACCTAATTACTGCATTATCATCCTTGATATTCCAATACCATCCTTGTTACTGTTTTGATTTAAAAATGCTTAGTAAGCTTAGCATTGCTTAATGAGAAAACTTTAAAACTTTTAAATAAAGTTTGAAGGGTTGTTGGGCAATCACTTGATGATTGTTAATGATGATAATCTGAGACCGGTCAGTGGACTTGCATCGGGAAAGGAGTCCCCCTGTAGTGTCTCCGACTGAGTCAGTTAAGGACCGTACCGTTGTTTGAATTGTGTGCGTCGAGACTTTGTAACTGATCACATGCTCCGGTAAGCCTAAGACCTCGGTAACACCAACATGTGAACGGCCAACCGCGCACTGGGAGTGGAGAGATGGCGAGAGTAGTGTGTACCCTCGTAGCCAAGGGCTGGATTGGAGGTGTACTATACTCTTGGGTGGCGCTGGACCCGGTCATATTTTGGAAGATCCGAGTGAAGGTTGATATATGTCGGTTAGAGTCCTACATATGTCGTGTGATTAGGAATCCCCAGCTAGGTTTAATCGATTCGAATCGTCGCTGCTCCTCGGTTAAGGAGACTCGATTCTCTGTTCAACATCGTAGATAAGAAATGGAACTTTGGTCGGAGAATCAGAAAGATATTGAATGAGTTATATGATCTAGAATAGGATCACTTTCATTCCGTCAATAAATAATATTGAAATAAAATCATGATCTTAAGAATTCACCATTAGTAGCTTTTATGCAAAAGAACTTGACTTCCTGCTGGAACCTCACCTTGATTCCCCTGAGCCTGCATTCCTGAGTCGTTCCACTTATTTTTTTGTCGGTTAAGTCTTGTTGAGTACTTTCGTACTCAGGGTTTGTTAAACCCCTGTTGCAGGTGCGTCTCATGAGCAGGTGTGTTTTGGACCCTGTTGCATGACTGTCTTTGCGGCGAGCGACGACGAGTAGAGTTGTTTGGCTCTTGGGCAGAGCATCGCGTTTTGGTGTTGTAATAATGTTAATAATGCTACTCCACTACTATGGTTGTAACACTAAACTTAAGTTTTGTAAGTTTGGAACATCAAGTTTGTAAACTTATGTTATGTAAGACTTCCGCTTTTGTACTCTGATGTAATTTATTATATAAACTGTTGTAATACTATGATGCCTCTGTAATGTGATCCTGCTCGGAAGATTGTGGATGATTCGGGTTTCCCGAGGACACCCGACAGACTTCTTAAGATCTGTGGTACACTTGTACAGTGGTTAGAAGTCTTTAAGATAATAACAAGTACAGGTGGGCCATAGTAATTAGGAGGTTCTGCCACAGCTGGTATCAGAGCGATCATGGACAGAGCGATTGTAGTATTACATTTCAAAAACTTCAAAACGTTTGGGTCAAATAAATGTAACTGACTATTTTGGTCCAAATTGCTTATTACCTATCTTTATTCCTCTGGAAGATCTTTAGTCATGTTTAAAAGCTTTGGTGGAATAGCATATTAAAAGTGCCCTATAAATAAAGTTTATGTTCTGTTACCCTTGTGCAGTTAATTCAAAAATCTTTAATGATCGTCCGTATGTTAAGTCATGCATCATGCTTAATGAATCTGTTAATTTACCTTCCCCGTTAATGAGGTTTGGGTTAAGTAGTATCAATCCTATTCATGCTAACCTTCAGATCCTCCCTAGCTATCTTTATCAAATTCTATCTTTTCCCACTACAGGATGCCCCGTACTAAGTTGACGCCCCGCAAGTCCACCAGACCGAAGGGAGTTCCTCGTCACCAACTTGCTCCCAGGGATGAAAGTGCTAGCGGCAGCAGGACTGTCCCTCAGACGAAGATAGAGAGGCTTTCCGCCGAGTTAGCCCAGGCTACACGTGATAGAGCTACGGACGCTATCCAGGTCGGAGAGTTACAGAATCAGCTACGAAGGCTCACTGGAGCTCATCTGAGCTGTGAGCGGATGATGGGTCGATTAGTGACGGAAAGGAATGAGGCATGGCACCGAGAGGATGTTGCCAGGGAACGTGATGAGGAGTTACAGTTCTATGTTAACGATCTGGAGGGAGATAATCAGGTTCTCCATGAGGAAGTACATCAGTTGTTCTATCAACTGCATCCTCCACCTGGTGCAGCTGAGCTAGACCCTGGTGTTATCCTCGCTGATGGTGGGGAATCTGCAGAGGAGTCAGAGGAAGAAGAAGATCCGGAGGAGATAGAGCCTGTGGACGAGAGTGACGATGAAGGAGGTCACGTTTCAGGACTGGACACTGACCGTGAGGACTGAGTTGGTCAAGTGCAGTGTGTAGTTAGAGGTTTATGTTTGTTGTCAGCCTTAGTTAACTGGGAAGTCCGGCATGTGTGCGGACCTGGATAATAAATAAATGCATCTGTGTGGTGTGTTTGTAATCGCTTTTGTAAAGGTTCAATAAAAGTTTATGAATAAAGTTTGGCTTGTTATCAACAGATGGCTCATAATGATGATGGTACGGGGGCTGCACAGGGTGGGAATGGTGTCCCTAATCCACCACCCGTTCCACTAAATATGGCAGAGGCTATGTTCGCCCTTGTCAATGCTATCGCAGAAAATGCTAGGTTACTAAGGGAAGTGGTTCAGAATAATCACAATGCACCACCTGGCAATTAGGGTCGGAATAACCACCGGAATGAGACCACTTATGTGGATTTCACTGATACCCGGCCCCCAGTGTTTTCCAGAGCTGATGAACCGTTAGAAGCAGATGACTGGCTCCGCACTATGGAGCAAAAGTTTAAACTCATAGAGTGTAGTGACTACCAGAAGCCGGTGTTTGCAGCCCAACAACTTCGGGGTGCTGCCGGAGCATGGTGGGGAAATCACCTTGCGGTACAGCCAGCTGGTCATCAGGTGACCTGGGCGGAATTCCGTGCGGCTTTCCGAGCTCAGTTTATTCCAGAAGGAATTATGATCAGAAAGTTGGAGGAATTTCTTGCACTGAAGCAGGGAGACCAGACAGTAATGCAATATGTGGGCAAGTTCAATCACCTATCATAGTATGCTGCTGATCAAATCAACTCTGATCGCAAGAAGCAAGCTTGTTTTATGAGGGGTGTGAACTCGAAGATTCGCACTATGATGACTGGTTGCCTCAATGTGAATTATCATGAGGCCGTTGATATTGCTCTTTCGTCAGAAGAAGAATACCGGAAGCATAAAGAGGCTAAGAAGAAGAAGGTGTCATATGGACCATCTGGTGGCAATCAAAAGCGCCAGAAGATAATATACCATCCCCAAAATCATTTCCGTCCTTCTTTTCGTCCACCACAATTCCAAGCCCGGCAACAGGCATTTGTCCGTCCTGTTGCAGCTCTATCCTATCCACGTCAGCCGAATGCTTCTGGCATTCGTCCCCCACTTCAGTAGGGCAACAATATCAATAATTATCCCTGTTATAACTGTGGAAAGACCGGGCATTTCTCAAGGGAGTGTCCATACCCGAGACAGTATAATTAGAATTATCAGAAAGCTGTTGTGCCCCAACAACAGAACCAGAATCAGCAGAGGGGCAATAACCAGAATGCTCAGAAGGGCAAGGCCGAGAAGAAAACTGGACGAGTCTTTTACACGCAGGCCGGGGTAATACCTAAAGGAGAGCCCGTCATGATGGGTATGTTTCCTATCGCAAATCACCCTGCAGTTATGCTTTTTGATTCGGGCGCATCACATACATTCATCAATCGTACATTTGTTATGAAACATGCAATTCCAATTGTGGAAACGAAAGAGAACTTCTTTATACAGTCGCCCGGGGGTCGTCTGTGTACTAAGGAAATGGTACGTCAGGTACCTATAGAATTGGGTGGGCATACTTTTCCCACGTCCATGATAATTTTGAAGGATCAGGATATAGAGGTGATCCTAGGTATGAACTGGATGTATCAGCGCAGAGCTGTAATAGATACTCTGAATAGAACAATAAGACTGAACTTACCTGATAGTAGTTCTCAACTTCTTATCCAACTTCAAACACCAAAAAGGGCAGTCGAAAGAGTTTGTGCAACTTCTGTGAAAGAAATCAGTGGTATACCTGTAGTTTGTGAGTTCCCGGATGTTTTCCCAGATGATCTACCTGGATTACCTCCTGACAGAGATGTGGAATTTGTAATTGAGTTGAAACCTGGCACTGCCCCAATATCTAGAAGAGCATACAAAATGCCACCGAAAGAGTTAGTAGAGCTCAAGATACAATTACAAGAGTTGCGTGATAAAGGTTTTATTCAACCTAGTTCTTCACCGTGGGGATGTCTAGCCATATTTGTGAAAAAGAAGGACAAAACCTTGAGGCTGTGTGTTGATTATCGTCCGTTGAATGAAGTGACTATCAAGAATAAGTATCCCCTGCCTCGTATTGATCTACTCTTTGATCAACTTGCTGGAGCCAAAGTATTTTCTAAGATCGATCTCCGATCTGGCTACCACCAAATAAAAATTCACCCTGAGGACATTCCAAAGACTGCTTTCACTACTAGATATGGTCTTTATGAATATCTAGTCATGTCCTTTGGTCTTACCAATGCACCTGCTCATTTCATGTATCTCATGAATTCGGTTTTCATGCCCGAGCTCGATAAGTTTGTCGTTGTCTTCATTGATGATATTTTGGTTTACTCCAAAAACAAGAAAGAACATGCGGAACATTTACGCATCGTTCTCAGTCACGTGAGGGAACATCAGTTGTATGCTAAGTTTAGCAAATGCGAGTTTTGGCTTAATGAGGTGCCATTTCTTGGACATGTTTTGTCGGCAGAAGGTGTTGCTGTTGACTCTGGCAAAGTAAGAGATATATTAGATTGGAAGCCCCCAAGTACTGTTCATCAAGTTCACAGTTTCCTAGGAATGGCGGGTTATTACCGTCGATTCATTCCTGATTTCTTGAAGATATCAAAATCTATCACTGAGTTGTTGAAGATTCAAGTTAAATTTGTTTGGTCATCAGAATGTGAGAAGGCTTTCCAGACTTTAAAAAGGTTGTTAACCACTGCTCCAGTGTTAGCTCAACCAAATATTGAAAAGCCGTTTGACGTCTACTGTGATGCTTGTGGTACTGGTATTGGATGTGTGTTAATGCAAGAAGGTCGAGTGATTGCTTATGCTTCTCGCCAACTTAAACAACATGAAGAGCACTATCCAACCCATGATTTAGAGTTAGCGGCTGTTGTTCATGCCTTGAAGATATGGCGGCATTATTTGTTGGGTAATCTATGTCACATCTATACAGATCACAAGAGTTTGAAATACATTTTCACTCAGTCTGATTTGAATATGCGCCAACGAAGATGGTTAGAATTGATAAAGGACTATGACTTAGAAGTACATTATCATCCGGGTAAGGCAAATGTGGTTGCCGATGCCCTCAGTCGAAAGACTCATTGCCATAGTTTGACAGTGAAACCGTTGGAGCTATCTTTGTGCCATGAGATAGAAAAGTTGGGTATTGAAATAGTTCAGCATGGTAGTGTTGCCAACATCACGGTGGAAACAACTATAAGAGATCAGATTATTTCTGCTTAGAAGAAAAATAAGGGTATAGTCCACATAAAAGAAAAAGTCAGAAAGGGAAAAGGTTTATGTTTTAGAATTGATGAAACAGATGTCCTCTGGTTCAAAGATCGTTTGGTTGTACCTAAGGTTCCGGAGTTACGTCAGTTGATTCTGGATGAAGCACATTTGACCAAATTCTCTATCCATCCTGGAAGTAATAAGATGTATCACGATCTGAAACAAAGATTCTGGTGGACCAAGATGAAGATTGAGATTGCCAGATACATAGCCAGGTGTGACACCTGTCAGAGAGTGAAAGCTGTACATTTGAAGTCAGCCGGAGTATTGCAGCCGTTACCCATTCCAGCCTGGAAATGGGAAGATATCAATATGGATTTCATTGTGGGTTTGCCCAAAACAGCAAAAGGGTTTGATTCTATCTGGGTTATTGTGGACCGCCTCACTAAGTCTGCACATTTCATTCCAGTTCAAAATATATATCCAACTATCCGGTATGCTAAGATATATTTTGACAGAATTGTCAGTCTGCATGGGATACCCAAGACAATTGTATCTGATAGAGGTACCCAATTTGTTAGCAATTTCTGGAGGCACTTACATGAGTCACTGGGTACTAAACTCCTGCATAGTACCGCTTATCATCCTCAAACAGATGGTCAGACTGAAAGAGTCAATCAGATTCTAGAAGATATGTTGAGGTCTTGTGTGCTCAATTACCCGGATTCTTGGGATGACTGTTTACCTTTAGTAGAATTCTCTTACAATAACAGTTATCAAGAAAGTATCAAAATGGCACCGTTTGAAGCACTGTATGGACGCCGATGCAGAACTCCACTGAATTGGTCAGAATCAGGAGAGAGATGGTTTTTCGGGGTTGATTTAGTAAAAGAAACTGAAGAGAAAGTCAGACGTATACAAAATAATATAAAGATAGCACAGTCTCGTCAAAAGAGTTATGCAGATAAGAGACGACGAGCACTGGTGTTTGACAAAGGAGATTATGTATACTTAAAGGTATCACCCATGAAAGGAGTTAACCGATTTGGGGTTAAAGGCAAATTGGCACCCAGATATATTGGACCGTTTCAAATTTTGGAACGATTTGGTAAAGTGGCTTACCGTTTAAGGTTACCTGAACAGCTCTCCGCAGTGCACAATGTGTTTCATGTGTCACAACTAAAGTAGTGTCTACAAGTACCTGACCAAGTGATTGATTTCGAGGGGGTCGAGCTTGAGCCAGATCTAACATATTCAGAGCATCCTGTCAGAGTTTTGGATCAGAAAGACCGTGTCACACGGAGTAGAACAATCAAGTGGTATAAGATTCAATGGAATCAACATTCGGAAGAAGAAGCAACTTGGGAATCTAAAGATTATTTGCTGGAGAACTTTCCCGACTTCTTTGCTTCTATCTAAGTTACAATTTCCTCTCTAGATTGTAACTCATTCTTTTTAAACCTTGTAATGTAAAATACCTATGTAAGGTCCAAATAGGCTAGAGGGGGGGTGAATAGCCTAATTAAAACTTCTACAAGAATTACTTAACCACGAGTTAGTACGAAAGGTGGCGAAGCAAAAGCACTAGCTCTAACTAATCAAGCAAGCCACCTACACAAGTCTAGTACAAGGCTATTCACTAAACACAACAACAACTATAAGCTAGAAACAAGAAGTAATACGAGAGAAGAGCTTTGATTGATTATACCGTCGTGTAGAGATGAGATGTACCAATCAATCAATCACACAAGAGAAATCCTCGGGAAGAGAATGACACAAGAATTTATCCCGAGGTTCACTTGCTTCCCGGCAAGCTACTCCCCGTTGTGGCGATACACCCACTTGTCGGTTCGCGAGCTAATCGACTATCAAGAGTCGAGCCCTCGGCGGGTGCCGCACAACCGCACACAAGATGGGGATCCTCCAAGCCACGAGCTCCACTAGAGTATCCAATTCACGAACTCCCGCGGGGAAGGATCAAGAACCCCTTACAACACTTGGTGAAGGCTCCAACAATCTCCAATTGCGAGCTCAATCACCTCCGCTGCTCCAAGCCGTCTACCGTGTCGGGAAACACGGAAGAGTAACAAGAAATCCGCAGCAACTCGAAGATCAAGTGCCTCTAGAATGCAACTCTCAAGCAATGCACTTGAATCTCACTCAATCTCACTCAAGATGTGCAACTATGCAAAGAGATGAGTGGAGGGGTTGTTCTCTAGCTCAAAGAATGTCTCTATTTCTCAAAATGTGCAAGAGTTACCCTCAAACCCCGGCCAACGTCTATTTATAACGAAGGGGTACGCAGCTAGCCGTTACAGACGACTCAGCGAAAATCGCGCTGACCGGACGCTCCGGTCAGGGTGACCGGACGCGTCCGGTCACTACACGACAAACGTGAACAGTGCGCGTCAGAACTAGCCGTTGCCCTGACCGGACGCGCTGAACCGAGTGACCGGACGCGACAGTGCCCGCGTCCGGTCGCGTTCCAGTAAGCTCCAGCTGCGACCGGACGCGTCCGATCGCACGTGACCGGACGCGCCACGCGTCCGATCGTCACTCCGCTTCGCTCTGTGTTTCTGGACGCGTGACCGGACGCTCCGGTCCCGTGAAGGACCGGACGCGCCGGTCGCACGCTTCTCTCTTACACTCAGTTGTACTGACCGGACGCGCTGGTCAGGCCAGACCCGCGTTCGGTCACAAACCCTAGCGCTCGCGCCGCGTTGAACTGACCGGACGCGTCCGGTCAAACCGAGACCGCGTCCGGTGCAGCGTCCGATCGCCGTTTTTCAGTGAAAAATATTTCGGACTATCGCCACCTTTTCTCGCCTCCGGCGCAATAGAAAATAGGCATTTTCATTTTCTCGAAAACACCTGAATCCCGCGCTCGCACGCTCGGCGGGAGGGAGAGCGAAACCCAAACCCCTTATTACCGCTCAAACACCACCGCCTTCGCAAATGTGCTAACACCACCAAGTGTACACCACAAAGTGCATGTGTGTTAGCATTTCACAAACATTTTCCAAGGCGTTATGTTAGCTCTCAACTAGATCCTAATGCATATGCTCAAGACATTGATCTAGTGGCACTTGATTCCCGAGCTAACCGTGATTGCCCCTCTTGATAGTCGACTATGTATCCTAAATCCGGTCAATCACTTCTCTACTCAACTTAGACCGGCAAAAGGAAAACCCTATGGTTATACCTTTGCCTTGCGCTCTTAGATCTTTCTCCTCCACTTGATCATCAAGTTCATCATATTATGTGCATCTCCACCATGATCGTCATTTCATGTCCATGCACCATTTCTTTGTGATCTTGTGGCCACCACTCCTTGCCACGTACACTTTCATCACATGCGTTGCTTATGCCTAACTCAAAACACTTAACACATGGCATTAGCAACTTGGTGTCATTAATTACCAAAACCAAACTTGGGCTTTCAATCTCCCCCTTTTTGGTAATTGATGACAACCATCACAAAGATATGAAATGAAATCAATTTTCAATTTTGATAGTATTAGCTCCCCCTACATATGTGCTTCCATGAGTTTGGTTTAATTGTGCACATATGTATGGATTTGAATTTTGGGAGAGTTACTACTATCAAATTGATGCTAAGGTATATAGAATGGACCTTTGAAGCGTGATACCAATCGGAGTTGCCTTTATATACCATCCTTAGCATCGAAGTAGCTAGACACCACTTGTAATACATCACTTGTAAAGATCATAAACACTAAAGTACTTTGTGAGATCAATATTAAAAGCAAAGGTGTCTAGATACCACATGTAAAGCTACTCTTAACAAAACATCATTCAAGTTCTATATCTAGCATACACCATTCAATCATGAATATCGAAATTAAACTTTGCAATGCAACATTTCATCATGTTAATACACATACAAAAACAACAAATAATCCATGAGCTTGCTCCCCCTACTTATGTGCTCAAATTTAATTTCTCTCCTCCTCACTATATCTTTTCTCTCCCCCTTACTATATCTTTCTCCCTCTTTGTGACTTTTCTATCTTTGTGCTTTCTCTCTCCCTTTTTATATCTTTCTTGCTCTTTGCAATATCTTTGTGACTTTTCTCTCCCCCTTTGTCAACAATCACCAAAAAGGTGCCAATTTTAGTGAGAGATAAGTCAATCAATTATGAGGGATTCCAAATTATGGTTCAATCTAGATTACTTGCCTAGAATATGTAATTCGGTTTGATCCAAGGACAAGCTTTTTCACACCTCATAAAGTATAAGGGTTATCTTGACCATGTTGAATTACACATCATGAGCTTATTTTCTAGATTCAATACTAGGTTTGCAAGCCCACAAACATGTCATATGCTACCACTAGATCAATCAAACATAGAAGCAATAGTGGTACCATATATACATCAAAATCATTTAATTTCCATGAATGAGCCTATTTGTCATGCAAATATGTCTATATGTTCTAAACATATCCTTAGCAAAGTATGAATGATATGCCAAACAACTTTACCTTGCTATGTTGGAGGAGAGGCATGTCATATAAGAATGTGGGGGTGCACTCATTTCAAGTTGGAGAAGTCAAGTATGTTCAATTCATTCTTTAACTTGTAAAATCTCTTCTCATCAAGTGGCTTTGTAAAGATATCGGCTAGTTGATCTTCGGTGCCAATGCTTTCAATGCTAATATCACCCTTTTGTTGATGGTCCCTTATGAAGTGATGCCTTATGTCAATGTGCTTCGTTCTTGAATGTTGAACCGGATTTTGTGTCATCTTGATTGCACTTTCATTGTCACAAAACAATGGCACATTCTTGAACTTAATTCCAAAATCATTCAAGGTGGCCTTCATCCAAAGTAATTGTGCACAACAACTACCGGCACTAATGTATTCGGCCTCGGCGGTAGATAGTGCAACACTATTTTGTTTCTTTGATGACCATGAAACAAGAGACCTTCCAAGCAATTGACAAGTGCCACTTGTGCTCATTCTATCAATCTTGCATCCACCATAGTCGGAGTCCGAATATCCAATCAACTCAAAGTTAGACCCCTTTGGAAACCATAATCCAACATCATGAGTGCCCTTAAGATATCTCAATATCCTCTTGGTTGCTTTCAAGTGACTTTCTCTAGGTGAAGCTTGATATCTTGCACACTTGCATACACTAAACATCACATTCGGCCTAGAAGCGGTGACATAGAGCAAACTTCCAATCATGGACCGGTATTGCTTTTGATCTACCATATTTCCACTATTATCAATACCCAATTGATCATTAGAGCCCATTGGTGTGCTCATTGGCTTAGCATCTTGCAATCCAAACTTCTTGATCATGTCCTTGATGTACTTGCCTTGACTTACAAAAGTGTCATTCTTCATTTGCTTGATTTGAAGTCCAAGGAAGTAACTAAGCTCTCCAATCATAGACATCTCAAACTCATTAGCCATCATATTTCCAAACTCTTCACAAAAGTCTTGATTGGTTGATCCAAAGATAATGTCATCCACATAGATTTGCAACACAAACAAGTCATTTCTAAGCTTCTTGGTGAAGAGAGTGGTGTCAACCCTTCCCATCTTGAACCCTTTAGAGAGAAGAAAGTCCCTCAATCTCTCATACCATGCTCTAGGTGCTTGCTTCAAACCATACAATGCCTTCTTTAGCTTGTAAACATGGTTGGGCTTCTTGTCATCTTCAAAACCGGGAGGTTGCTCAACATAAACTTCTTCATTTATGTAGCCATTGAGAAATGCACTCTTGACATCCATTTGATAGAGCTTGATATTGTGTGCACAAGCATATGCTAATAAGATTCTAATTGCCTCCAATCTTGCAACCGGTGCATATGTCTCTCCAAAGTCAAGACCTTCAACTTGTGTGTAACCTTGTGCAACCAATCTTGCTTTGTTTCTTACAACTACACCATCTTGATCTTGCTTGTTTCTAAAGACCCACTTAGTACCAATCACATTGTAGTTCCTTGGCCTTTCAACTAGTTCCCAAACTCGATTTCTAATGAAGTTGTTTAGCTCTTCATGCATGACATTTACCCAATCGGAATCTTTCAATACATCTTCTATTTTCTTAGGTTCTTCAAGTGACACAAATGAGTAGTGCTCACAAAAGGATGCTAGCCTTGATCTAGTTTGAACACCACTTTGAATACCACCAATGATTTGATCCAATGGATGATCTCTAGCAATACTAGTAGGTTGGAGTATTGGGAGTTGGTTACTTCCACTAGCTTGACCTTGATCTTGCACTTCATCATGAGAACCACTAGAGCTCGCTTGATTTGTATCAATTTGCACACTTTGGTTGATCACATGAATATCATCATCATCAACTTGCCTCGGCCTTATGTCACCAATGTCCATGTTCTTCATTGCATTTGACAATTGATCTCCTCTCACATCATCAAGGTTTTGAGCTTCATTTTGAGACCCTTGGGTTTCATCAAACTCAACATCATAAACTTCTTCCAAGGTGCCATTTGTGAGATTCCAAACTCTATATGCTTTGCTTGTGGTAGAATAACCAAGTAAGAACCCTTCATCACATTTCTTTTCAAACTTGCTCAATCTAGTGCCTTTCTTGAGAATATAGCATTTGCAACCAAACACTCTAAAGTATGCAATGTTGGGCTTTCTTCCATTCAATAGCTCATATGGTGTCTTCCCAAGCTTCCCATGGTAATAGAGACGGTTGCTACAATAGCAAGCCGTGTTAATAGCTTCACTCCAAAATGAATGACTCACATTATATTCACTAAGCATTGATCTAGCCATGTCAATCAAAGTTCTATTTTTCCTTTCAACTACACCATTGGATTGAGGAGTGTATGTTGGTGAGAATTGATGTCCAATTCCAAGATCATCACATAAATCTTTAATTCTTGTATTCTTGAACTCACTACCATTGTCACTTCTAATCTTCTTGATGGTAGTCTCAAACTCATTTTGCACCCTCTTGATAAAAGATTTGAATAGATCATGTACATCACTCTTGTCATAGAGAAAGAACACCCAAGTGTATCTAGTGTAGTCATCCACTATCACAAAACCATACTTGTTGCCACCAATGCTAGTGTATGTTGTTGGCCCAAACAAGTCCATGTGCAATAGCTCAAATGCTTTTGATGTGCTCATCTCACTCTTACTAGGATGTGTATTTCCAACTTGTTTGCCGGCTTGACAAGCACTACATAGTTTATCCTTCTCAAAGGTGACATCCTTCAATCCTCTAACTAAGTCATGCCTCAAAAGTTTGTTCAATTGTTTCATTCCAACATGACCAAGCCTTCTATGCCATAACCAACCCATACTAGATTTACTAAGCAAGCATGATGTCAATTGTGTCTCACTATCATTGAAGTCAACCAAGTATAAGCTACCATGTCTAAATCCTTTGAATATCAAGTTTGATCCATCAACACTTATGACTTCAACATCATCACTACCAAATATGCACTTGAAGCCAAGATCACAAAGTTGTGCCACCGATAAAAGATTGAAATCTAAGCTCTCAACTAGCAACACATTAGATATGCTCATGTCATTTGAGATAGCAATTTTACCAAGCCCCTTGACCTTGCCTTTCTTGTTGTTGCCAAAAGTGATAGCATCAAAACCACCATTTTGACTTGTATCAATTGAATTGAACATACAAGAGTCTCTAGTCATATGTTGAGTGCACCCACTATCAAGCACCCAATGCCTTCCTCCGGCTTTGTAATTGACCTACAAGACAAGATCAATTCTTTTTAGGTACCCAAACTTGTTTGGGTCCTCCAAGGTTAGAGACTAAGCTCTTTGGTACCCAAATGGCTTTCTTCTTTGAGCCCATCCATGGTGTACCAATAAACTTAGCATGAACACCATTTGTACCCTTGGTAAGCATATAGAAAGAATTAAACTTGATTGAGGATACATTTGCATTGGATTTCTTGTTCATGCAATGTTGCTCTATGTGACCAACTTGCTTGCAACTTTTGCAATAGCTACCATTGTTCTTCACAAAACGAGTCTTGTGAGGAGCAAAAGCGGCCTTGCCTTTCTTGGGGTTATAGCCCAATCCCTCTTTGTAGAGAGAAGCTCTTTGGCTACCCAAGCACATAAGCAAGCGGTCCTCACCACCATAAGCCTTAGCTAATGTGTGATTGAGCTCTTTTACCTCCTTCTTGAGATTTTCATTCTCAATTATAAGTGTGGAGTCACAAGTGAAACCATCACTACTAGATGAGGATGATGTAGATGAGCTACATGAAGGGTTAGTAGGAGCAACAATAATAGGCTTATGAAAAGTTTCATCAATTATATCACATGATATGCCTATGTTACAAGTTTTAGCTTTCTCAACATTAGTTGGCATGTTTTCACATTTTTCAACTAGAGAGGAATGAGCTTCTTCAAGCTTAGTGTGAGACTTTTGAAGCTTTTTATGGTCTACCTTTAGACTCTCATAAGATGCCCTAAGCTCATCAAGTTCTTGCATAAGGTTTTTCTTTTCCTTAAGCAAGCCCTTGCACTCCTTTCTAGATTCTTTAAAATGTTGAGTGCAATCTTCTAGCATAGTGATTAGTTCATCTTTAGTGAATTCTTCTTCATCACTATCACTATCACTAGTATTATCATGATCACTCTCATCGTCGGATGATACCTTAGCGGCCTTAGCCATGAAGCACGATGGAGTGTCGAAGAGGGAGACCTTCTCTTGGATGGCAATGCTAGCATGTCCCTTCTTCTTGCTCTTGTAGTCATCCTCATCATCACTTGAGGAATCATCACTATCCCATGTAGCAACATGAGAATCATTCTTCTTCTTATAAGAGCTCTTTTTCTTTTCTTGCTTCTTCTTCTCTTTCTTGATAGCATCTTCATCATCACTATCATAAGGACACTTTGCAATGAGATGGTCCTTGCTATGGCATCTAAAGCATCTCATGGTATGCTCACTCTTCTTGGATGAGTTCTTCCTCCTTCTTGCACGATAGCCTTTCTTCTTCATGAATTTACCAAATTGCTTGACAAAGAGAGCCATCTTCTCATCAATGTCATCACTATCACAAGAGCTTGAGTCTTCATCACTTGATGATTCAATCTTGGATTCTTGGATGTGGTGGCTTTGAATGCCACACTCTTCTTCTTTTCATCATCTTTCTTCTCATTTTCCTTCTTCTTCTTCTTGACCAACTCATCCTTCTCATCATCTTCTCTATATGAATCATCGGTCATCACTTCTTGAAATATTTGTTGAGGAGTTGAATCCTTCAATGTAGTCCTCACTAGCACGGTGATCAATGTATCAAATCTCTTGGGTAGACTTCTCAAGAACTTCATAGAGAATTGATTGTCCTTGACCTCCTCACCAAGTGCCTTGAGCTCATTGACGATGACTTGCAACCTATGAAACATCTCCGGTACACTCTCATCATCTTGCATCTTGAAGCTTGAAAATTTTTCTTGCAAGATATATGCTTTAGCGGTCTTTGTACCTTCGGTGCCCTCAAATGTTTCTTCTAGCTTGGCCCAAGCATCATGAGCAATCTCTATGTTCTTTACTTGCTCAAATGTCTTGTCATCTAGTGCCTCATGAAGAGCACTAATGGCAATATCATTGCATTGGAGCTTCTTCTCCTCTACCGGTGTAGGTGCTTCCGGATTAGCAACCTCAAATTTTGTTTCGGTGACCTTCCACACTTCTCTATTGATTGACTTTAGTTGTGCGGTCATCTTAACCTTCCAATATGCATAATTTATGCCATCAAAGTGAGGTGCCTTCTTGGTGTTGTTGATGTGCAAGCTTAATTGAGCCATCTCCTTTTCACCGTAGGTTGTTAATCCTCAAATAAACGGTGCCTCGGCTCCGATACCACTTGTAAGGTCCAAATAGGCTAGAGGGGGGGGTGAATAGCCTAATTAAAACTTCTACAAGAATTACTTAACCACGAGTTAGTACGAAAGGTGGCGAAGCAAAAGCACTAGCTCTAACTAATCAAGCAAGCCACCTACACAAGTCTAGTACAAGGCTATTCACTAAACACAACAACAACTATAAGCTAGAAACAAGAAGTAATACGAGAGAAGAGCTTTGATTGATTATACCGTCGTGTAGAGATGAGATGTACCAATCAATCAATCACACAAGAGAAATCCTCGGGAAGAGAATGACACAAGAATTTATCCCGAGGTTCACTTGCTTCCCGGCAAGCTACTCCCCGTTGTGGCGATACACCCACTTGTCGGTTCGCGAGCTAATCGACTATCAAGAGTCGAGCCCTCGGCGGGCGCCGCACAACCGCACACAAGATGGGGATCCTCCAAGCCACGAGCTCCACTAGAGTATCCAATTCACGAACTCCCGCGGGGAAGGATCAAGAACCCCTTACAACACTTGGTGAAGGCTCCAACAATCTCCAATTGCGAGCTCAATCACCTCCGCTGCTCCAAGCCGTCTACCGTGTCGGGAAACACGGAAGAGTAACAAGAAATCCGCAGCAACTCAAAGATCAAGTGCCTCTAGAATGCAACTCTCAAGCAATGCACTTGAATCTCACTCAATCTCACTCAAGATGTGCAACTATGCAAAGAGATGAGTGGAGGGGTTGTTCTCTAGCTCAAAGAATGTCTCTATTTCTCAAAATGTGCAAGAGTTACCCTCAAACCCCGGCCAACGTCTATTTATAACGAAGGGGTACGCAGCTAGCCGTTACAGACGACTCAGCGAAAATCGCGCTGACCGGACGCTCCGGTCAGGGTGACCGGACGCGTCCGGTCACTACACGACAAACGTGAACAGTGCGCGTCAGAACTAGCCGTTGCCCTGACCGGACGCGCTGAACCGAGTGACCGGACGCGACAGTGCCCGCGTCCGGTCGCGTTCCAGTAAGCTCCAGCTGCGACCGGACGCGTCCGATCGCACGTGACCGGACGCGCCACGCGTCCGATCGTCACTCCGCTTCGCTCTGTGTTTCTGGACGCGTGACCGGACGCTCCGGTCCCGTGAAGGACCGGACGCGCCGGTCGCACGCTTCTCTCTTACACTCAGTTGTACTGACCGGACGCGCTGGTCAGGCCAGACCCGCGTCCGGTCACAAACCCTAGCGCTCGCGCCGCGTTGAACTGACCGGACGCGTCCGGTCAAACCGAGACCGCGTCCGGTGCAGCGTCCGATCGCCATTTTTCAGTGAAAAATATTTCGGACTATCGCCACCTTTTCTCGCCTCCGGCGCAATAGAAAATAGGCATTTTCATTTTCTCGAAAACACCTGAATCCCGCGCTCGCACGCTCGGCGGGAGGGAGAGCGAAACCCAAACCCCTTATTACCGCTCAAACACCACCGCCTTCGCAAATGTGCTAACACCACCAAGTGTACACCACAAAGTGCATGTGTGTTAGCATTTCACAAACATTTTCCAAGGCGTTATGTTAGCTCTCAACTAGATCCTAATGCATATGCTCAAGACATTGATCTAGTGGCACTTGATTCCCGAGCTAACCGTGATTGCCCCTCTTGATAGTCGACTATGTATCCTAAATCCGGTCAATCACTTCTCTACTCAACTTAGACCGGCAAAAGGAAAACCCTATGGTTATACCTTTGCCTTGCGCTCTTAGATCTTTCTCCTCCACTTGATCATCAAGTTCATCATATTATGTGCATCTCCACCATGATCGTCATTTCATGTCCATGCACCATTTCTTTGTGATCTTGTGGCCACCACTCCTTGCCACGTACACTTTCATCACATGCGTTGCTTATGCCTAACTCAAAACACTTAACACATGGCATTAGCAACTTGGTGTCATTAATTACCAAAACCAAACTTGGGCTTTCAACCTACCTGTTTTATGAACAAGTCTTGAACGTGTTTGTATGACACATTTCCTTTTCCATTACCTAACCCAAGGCTTTAAATCTCGGGACGAGATTTCTTTAAGGGGGAAGGGCTGTAACACCCCTGGTGTTATAGTAACTAAAAACCTGCCATGTCATCATTTGCACTGCAAATCATCCATGATTAGGTTAACAATGTTATGCATCAACTAAAATGAGTTTGAATTCTTAGGTTGGATGTGTTTCTCGTTGTGTGGTTCGAAATCTGAAAACTCTAATTTCGACTATCACCGCAAATACTTAGTTTATGCCCTGCGTAATTTGAGGTGTATGACGGTGTTATACACTAGTGCCAATTGTAGGGTATGAGCTCAAGTCCAACTTATAAAATGAAGCTTCAAGTTTGAGTTAGGGTTTGGAATCCAAAGCTTGTTACAAGTTTTCTGATTCGAATTCGAATTCAAATTTGAGAAATTACTAAAAGAATTTCCTAAGTCAAACTGGTCAACCTAGGGAGCCATTTGGTCAACCATGTGAGGTTTGAATCAATGATATCCTAGGGTGAGGGTGTGATCCCTAAGTAACTCCAAATTAAGAAAGAATCAAGTTTCAATTCAAAACCTTTCCGAAAACCCTGAAAAACAAAACCCTAGTTTTACCCCTTTTGGTATAGATAAAAATCTAAGCAAAATTTGGGAAAAAGTGTAAAACCAAGTTTGTAGATCTTTTCAAGGGCTACAAGTTTGATGTTTTGAGTTTTCAAAGTTTCAGTGTAAAATTTGAAGTAATTTTGAAAAGATTCAAATCTCCAAATTGTCCCCTTTTCATTTTCCCTATCCAATTTCAAAATGGAGGCATAATTTGAAAATATTTTGAATAGAAAAGTTGTAGGTCTGCCCTAGATGTACAACTTTGGTATTTTGAATTTTTGAAGTTTCAATACAAAATTCAAAGTAATTTTGGTTTTTCAGAATTCTAGAAAATGTCCCTTTTTGAATTCAAATTCAAATTTCAAAAACTAAGCCGAATTGGAAAATGTTCATATTGAGAAAGTTGTAGATCTTTGAAAATGGAACAACTTTTGTATTTATAGATTTTCAACTTCTATTGAAGATTTGAAAGTAATTTGAAATTTTCTTTCAGTGGCAATTCGGTAATTTATTTGAAATCATCGCCAACCACCGCACGCCACCTCCCGACGACGCCGGCGAGCTTCGAACGCCTTCCAGGCGCGTTCTCAACCGCCAGCTCTTGCTTCAGCGTCTTCTGGACTGGCCACACGTCGCCTGGAGATCGTTTTCATCGCCTTATAAATACCGAGCACGTCGTGGTTGAGTTTTCCTCTTCCTCGGTTTTCCGCCGCCGCCATTGCTTCGCCGCTCGTCGTAGCCCTCGTCGAGTCCCCTCTGGTCGTGCCAGCCACTCCACTGCAACCGCCTTGCTCCAGCGCACCTTCCCACTCGCTCGCGCCCACTGCTACCGCCTGGAGTGCCTGCACCGCCGCTGTCTTCCTCGCTGCCGAGCAGAGCACCGCCGCGGTCACCTCACCGTGGACCGGCCACTCCCGAGCGTCTCCGTCTTCGCCAAGAGCACCTACAGGATCGCTGTGAGCCCCTCATTGTTTTTTCACGCCTCAGTTTAGACGTTACCTCGTCGGTGACGCGTTTTCGTGGCTTACCGTGGCGGTGGTCCGCCATGGCCGTCGGTAAGCGGTCGCCGGCGCTTGAGCTGGGCAGTTGAGTGGTAGAGGGAGTCCGTAGGATGGTGTAGGTCGTGTTAGTGGAGAAGGAGTAGGACGTCGAGGTCGCAGTCGCCGGCCGGCCACCGTGCCACAGCGAAGGGAAGGGAGAGCGGGAGGTCGGGGATGACAGGCGGGGCCAGCACGTCAGCGAGAGGGAGAGCGCGGGAGCGCGTGCGCAGGCCGGGCCGCGCTGACGGGCCGTGAGGCTGGGCCGAGCAGGCGAGCGCGCGGGGGAAACGCGGGCCGCGCGCGTGAGAAGCAAGCCGGGCCTAGAAAGGGAAAGGAGAGGAAGCAGCCCGCGTTAATAGTTTTTGTTTTTCCTTTTCCAAAAATGTAAAATGATTTTCAGTTTTGTTATTTATGTTATAAATTATTTATAATTCCAAAAATTGTGAAAAATTTTGAGTAACCCTTTTACACTGTGTACTATTTAATAAAAATAATAAATATCAATTTTTAATACTTTTTCTAAATTAATTAATTAGTCCATTTAATTCTTAAGTGGTCCTTAATTAATTTTTCTAGGCTTATTTAATTATCCAAAAATCATGGAAATTATTTTATCATCTAATTATGATATAAGCTTCTTAAATTAAAAATTTTAGCTTAATTAGATTAAGTTAATTTTTATTCTTAAACTTATGCTTTGATTAATTAATTAATTAATTAATTAATTAGGTAATTAGGGCATAATAATTAATGTTGTTTGACTTTATGATTGAGTGTTGACTTTAGGTCATTAACCCTTAATGACCTTTAGCATTCTTAATTGGTTGCTTAAGCTTTCCTAATCATGTTGTTAATTATTAATTACTGTTATTTCATGTGTTTAACAAAATCCCTTAATAAGTTGATTAGGGTAATCGGACCCTAGGTTAGGGTTAGGTTAGAAGCTTTTGTTGTTCAACTGTACCGTGAAGGGAAGTTGTACTCTAGTTGTTAACTCCGTTAAGCATCCATCGAGCATCATGTTTATTATCTCATCATACTAAAGCATGCATTATCGTTACGTATAGTTCCCGTAAAAGAGGAGGGTGCCGAAGCCGAACCCGTCCCTGCAGAAGAACCGACGTCTGTGGAAGTAGGGTTTGACATCTGCGGTACTGAACCCGAGCCTGAGTTTCCCGTCGACCAAGGCAAGCCCCGGTTACATCTAAACTTACCTTGCAATTTGAAAAGTTTACTTACTTTTATTACGGCTCTATTGCATTAAGTGCTAGGAGTTGAGTGATAACCTAATTACTGCATTATCATCCTTGATATTCTAATACCATCCTTGTTACTGTTTTGATTTAAAAATGCTTAGTAAGCTTAGCATTGCTTAATGAGAAAACTTTAAAACTTTTAAATAAAGTTTGAAGGGTTGTTGGGCAATCACTTGATGATTGTTAATGATGATAATCTGAGACCGGTCGGTGGACTTGCATCGGGAAAGGAGTCCCCCTGTAGTGTCTCTGACTGAGTCAGTTAAGGACCGTACCGTTGTTTGAATTGTGTGCGTCGAGACTTTGTAACTGATCACATGCTCCGGTAAGCCTAAGACCTCGGTAACACCAACATGTGAACGGCCAACCGCGCACTGGGAGTGGAGAGATGGCGAGAGTAGTGTGTACCCTCGTAGCCAAGGGCTGGATTGGAGGTGTACTATACTCTCGGGTGGCGCTAGACCCGGTCATATTTTGGAAGATCCGAGTGAAGGTTGATATATGTCGGTTAGAGTCCTACATATGTCGTGTGATTAGGAATCCCCAGCTAGGTTTAATCGATTCGAATCGTCGCTGCTCCTCGGTTAAGGAGACTCGATTCTCTGTTCAACATCGTAGATAAGAAATGGAACTTTGGTCGGAGAATCAGAAAGATATTGAATGAGTTATATGATCTAGAATAGGATCACTTTCATTCCGTTAATAAATAATATTGAAATAAAATCATGATCTTAAGGATTCACCATTAGTAGCTTTTATGCAAAAGAACTTGACTTCCTGCTGGAACCTCACCTTGATTCCCCTGAGCCTGCATTCCTGAGTCGTTCCACTTATTTTTTTGTCGGTTAAGTCTTGTTGAGTACTTTCATACTCAGGGTTTGTTAAACCCCTGTTGCAGGTGCGTCTCATGAGCAGGTGTGTTTTGGACCCTGTTGCATGACTGTCTTTGCGGCGAGCGACGACGAGTAGAGTTGTTTGGCTCTTGGGCAGAGCATCGCGTTTTGGTGTTGTAATAATGTTAATAATGCTACTCCACTACTATGGTTGTAACACTAAACTTAAGTTTTGTAAGTTTGGAACATCAAGTTTGTAAACTTATGTTATGTAAGACTTCCGCTTTTGTACTCTGATGTAATTTATTATATAAACTGTTGTAATACTGTGATGCCTCTGTAATGTGATCCTGCTCGGAAGATTGTGGATGATTCGGGTTTCCCGAGGACACCCGACAGACTTCTTAAGATCTGTGGTACACTTGTACAGTGGTTAGAAGTCTTTAAGACAATAACAAGTACATGTGGGCCATAGTAATTAGGAGGTTCTGCCACATAGGACGTATAGAGGATGAATATAGAGGTCCATGAGTGCGGGTAGTCTAATTAAGACTTGGGAACTTGGACCTCACATACTAGCTCATAGTAGGTGCATCGGCAGCGGAGATAAATAATCTTCATTAGGGGAATAAAACTATGCTCCTACTAGTGACATGCAAAAGAAGGCGCAAATACCTTCGCTTTGCTAGAGGGACCACATCGTGAACACAAGGTGGAAGTAGGGCACAGCACATTCTTCATAAGCCCATGGACATGGAACTTCAGTCAAGGTGCTTTAAGAATATGTTACTTTTGAGGGTGGTTTTAAATAAAGTGGTCTGCTGCTCACAACTAGGAATAAGATAACAGTTTGTTCTAGTTCCATGAAAGCCAATTGGTATTTCGACTTATTTTAAGTGCCGAAGTTGTACTTTTATCGTTAAAAAGTTGGAAATACATGCAGTACAAGTCGAGGCGAATCTCAGAAATACTATCATATTTGCGATGTGTGTGATACCATTGCTTTCCACGTCTTGGCACCGTTCCCTACAGTTCCTTTATGTATACTGCGCATCAAACTCTGTGACATTGTGAATAAAAGAAAAACCATATGCTCAAATGTTTAAACCTCTCGGAACCAAACGTTAGTGCAACAAAGGAGGTCTAGAACTGAAAAGCAGACTCTCTAGGTGGACGTGGGCATATAGGTCCATGCATTTCAGGATGTGCACTTTTGGGAGTGCAGGGAGCAATGTTGGGTGTCATGTTGGTGCCCTGGTTGTGATTTGTGAACATGACCCATGTCAGCTGGGACGAGGCAGCATAGCACAGCTGCAACACAGCACAAAACACAAACAGGGGGAAAGGAAGAAAAGGCAGGCCCGGCCCCTGCGCCTGCCTAACCTCCCTCTTCCCCTTTTCCCTTGCTCGTCCATGCATCCATCTCTTTCCTAACTTTTGTACTTTTTCCCTGCCCTCCACCCGCCTACAAAAAGGTGAAGGGAGGAGCAGCCCCTGCACTATAGTCCTTCTCCATCAGCCCCTCTCCGGGTCTCTGTTAACGAGTATTTTATTTTATTTTTATAAGAGGAGTGGTGCCTGGTGGTGGTGCCCATTTGCTGGTGCACAACTAACAGAGAGAAACCTGCAGTGACTTTAGCTTCCTCGCTTGCTTGCAATTGCAACCCAGCCTTGCAAGAAACCAATCCTCAGACTCAAGGAGGCCAGGCAAAAGGAGTAGGCTGCCGAGCTGAGGGAGCAAAAGCAAAGGAAAGGCAGTAGCTAGCAGCTAGCAGGCAGCAGCAACCACCAAAGAGGGGGGAATCCTCCCTCTTGCTCTCGGTGGATGTTCTTCACCGCATTGGTTTCAGCCTCTCCGTCCGTCCTCCGCTTGCTTCTTGTTCGAGAGTGGTAGCTGCTGCTTCCACCCTTTTTATCTGTCTCCCTGAATCTTTTGCCACATCCATCGGCTTGCTGTCTGATTCCTTCTCCCTCCCACCTACCCTCCCCAAGACCCCAACCACACATCACGCACACACACACAGTGTAATGTTACTGCCATTGGTAAATAGCAAAAGCGAGTGAGGAGCAGTGGAGGTGGAGGTGAGGTGCCCCAGGCCCCAGCTCGCCTCTCGGCAATTATTGCCACCTTTGGAGTTTGGAGTCCTCCAATAGGAGTCTCCTCCGTCGTCCTCTTCCTGTGCTGTCTGCAACCACTGCTGGCACTGCCCCCCCCTCTTCTCTTCCTTCACCCCTCGCCTCGCCCGCCTGCCTTTTCTTGGACCGGACCGGCCGGGGTTGGTGCTTGCTTCCATCCATCCGTGTCCTCCGCTCGCTTTAAAGCTTTAAGCCACCGCTCGCTGCAGCTGCCCCTGGCCGCCTGGTCTCGCAGCAGCTCACTGTGAGAGAGCACCCACGAGCCGAGCCCTCGTCTCGTCCCCTTCCCTTGCCCCCCGAAGCGTCTGCTGTTCTTGGATTCTGAATTGCATGCTGTTGCTGTTGCTGTTGCTGTTGCTGCCGCCGCTGTGATCTCTCTCTCTAATCCCGTCCTCCGAAGCTTTTGCTTGCAATCAACTTTGCTTTTGGGGTCACTCTCTCTGTGTACTCTCCGGCCGCCTCTTTCCGTTCTCTCTCTCTCTGGGCCGGTGAGCGAGCAGTACACAGCTGTTGTCTGTCTCCGACGGCCTGCTTCTGCGCAGGCAGCAGCAGAGCAGAAAGGCCTCCCAAAATCCACCATTTGGAGCAGCCAGCCGTCACCAGCGACGACGGCAAGCTAGGTGAGGAGAGAGCTGCTACGTGCTACTCCTAGCAAGCAAGGATCCCGAGAACAAGCAGGCACGTACACGCGCGTTGGGACGGCCTGTCGCCATGGACTGGGACGCCAAGATGCTTCCTGCCTGGGACCTCGGTACGGTGGTCGGGCCCAGCAGCAGCGGGGGCGGAGGCGGAGCGCTGGACCTGAAGCTGGGCGCACCGACGAGCTCGAGGGCGGTGGCCACGGCCGCCGTCGGTGCCGCGCCCACGCTGCCGTCAGCGAACCATCCGCCTCCGCCGGCGCCGTCGTCGTCCGCGCCTGCGAAGCGGCCGCGCCCGGGGCACGCGCAGCAGGCGGTGCCGGCGTGCTCCGTGCAGGGCTGCGACGCGGACCTGTCCCGGTGCCGCGACTACCACCGCCGCCACAAGGTCTGCGAGGCGCACTCCAAGACGCCCGTCGTCACCGTCGCCGGCCAGCAGCAGCGCTTCTGCCAGCAGTGCAGCAGGTACGCATGTCTGCCACTCTGCCCTCGTCCTCTCCTGTCGCGTCGTGCCGTGCCGCGTACGGACGGACGGACGCCTCTCCGTCCGCCCGCCCCGCCCATGCATCTTGTTCTTTGGTCTTTGGATTCCATTCCCTTCCTCCCGTTCCCCCCGACCCCGAGCTCTCATGATTCTCTTTTGGTTCTTTTCGCCTCAATAATTTAACCACCGGTACGACGAGCTCTGCTCTACACACAGCTCGTCGGCCATGGGTGTCGCATCGCATGCATGTTTTCTTCTTGGAAGCACTCGCTCCGTTCTCGTCTCGTCCGCGTCTGCGTGGGGGTGAATTTCGTCGAGAATTACCGCCACGTCCAACAGTACTAACCACCACTGGACCTTGCCTGCTTAGGCGACCAAGAACTCGCTGTCAGCTGCAGCAGCTCCTCCTGTCGCTTTAATTTAGACATCCTATTAACCTTTGGCGCTTGCAACTGACGAACGTGCGGTGCGCCGGCAGCCAAGACTTCGTGCATCCATCTGTTGTTCGGTCAAACGTACAAGGGAATCTGCTTTGCTAAACACTGCAAAACCACCGACCAAAGATCCAATTTTTATGCAAAACTCTTGCAGGAACTGGGATTTGGATGGCCGAACTTACGGTGGTAGCAGTAGATATATATAGATAGAAACGTGCGATTAACCTGGCCTGGGCACTCACCATCCGGTCCTGAATTTGTCAAGGTCTGAACTGAACGTCTTGTGAGCTGTGTGTGTGGTGACACCAGCGTCAAGCCGGCTGCTAGCAGCTGTTGCATGCGCGCACCCGTGCTTTCAGGGCGCGTCCCTACAATACAACAAGGCAGGTGCAATGGAACTGGACTTTCATTCAACTACCCGCACCCATTCATCCTCTATACGTCCTAGTCAGCAAGATTCTCTCCTCTATACTCAATTCTCCCGCATCCATCCATCCTCTATATTATCCTCTATCCACTCTATTTACTGTGGGACCAACTTGTCACTTTATCTAAATATATCCATGTGTGATCTAGTTTTTAAGGATTTATTGAGACGAATTTAATGGTGCAATCGAAATTTAATTTGGATTTTTGGTTTGTGAGTTATAATATTTTTTTCCTTTGTTTAGCTAGCGGGGTCCGCCACTACAGAGTATATAGTAAGCACAGTACTACTCTAAATATAGAGTGAGAGAAAGTATATATTATCGTTTTAGAGTATCTAGTGCAGCAGTTTTTACTCTATATTCATACTCTAAAGCTTTAGTCGTTTTAGAGTATCCACTGCGGATAGTCTCAGTTCCGGTCCATGCCTGCCTCCCGTCCTTGTCACTGGCAGGCTCACTCATTCACCCGGACAACAAGTCCCCTTCTCCAGCTCTGTTCTCCGATGTGTGTGCGTGCGTGTCCGTGTGTGTGCGCGTCCCTGTCGTCGACTCGTCGTTGTGGTGTGTGGCTTGCCCATGCTTTCCACATTCCATATTAATGTTTTTTAACTCATCAATCAAATGCATCTCGTGTTCTAGAAGACGAGGATGTGATGAGTTCCCAGATAGGAGTAGGAGAAGTCAGAGGTGTAGAGTAGCTGTCTTTCCTTGTCTCTGTCTTCATTCAGATTACTGATTCATCAGTCCGGTTTCAAAATATCCGAGACAGAGAGAGCGTGCCGTGAAGGTTGCGCGGTTTATTTTAGTTTTCAGAAGAAAAAAGTCTTCTTGAGGTCAGCAGTGGTGTGTTCCAAGTGCTTTGCTTGAATTAGTGTAGCTGATACCAAGAGGTAGACCAGACCGGCTCACGAGCAACAGCATTTTCTTTAGGAATCTACTTGCTGTTTTAGAACTCTGAATGCATCATAGCATGGCGGCTACCGCACTGTGCTCGTGCAAAGTCCTTACCGTCCGTCGGTGGAATTGCTTCTTCCTGCAGGTTTCATCTGCTCGGGGAGTTCGATGAGGTGAAGAGGAGCTGCAGGAAGCGCCTTGATGGACACAACCGGCGCCGCCGGAAGCCGCAGCCAGACCCTCTCAACCCTGCCGGCTTGTTTGGCAATCACCATGGTAAATTCACTTCTCTTCACATGCCAATCTGTTTTGTTTTTAGAGAGAACGCATGCCAATTACTAGATCTGAACATACATGTATGAGATGATGAGAACTTGGGCATAAGGTTAGAGCTGACAACACATGTAGAGCGATGGAAGGAAAGCAGAGGTTTTTAAACAGTTTTATATGTTTATTTTAGTTGCGCGTGTTTAGATTTGGATCATTATCTGGCACAACTGAGAGCACACCTTATAATTAATATTGTTTTGTGAACTGAAGCTCAGCTTATCAGACCTACGGAATCAGTATCTTGCATCTGATTCATCATGTGCTGATCTGAGTCCTCACCTGTCTGTTGACTGGCAGCACTGTCTGCAATGCAACCAAACATTTCACACGTTGCAGGTGCTGCCATGCCATCCAATGTAGTTTTTCTTTCCAGAAAGGAGGCCAAAAGGAACTTGTTGTCTACCATCAGTCCTGCACTATCATCATGAATGTAGACTACCGCTCGAAAGCAACCGTAGTTCAATTAGCCTTGGATCTGGATGGTCGTTTCCATGAAATCATAGTCGTAATTGATCAGGAAAATTTCTCTGAATCTGCTTGCTTGTGAAGTTTGAACTGCTGTGGGGCTATAGGTATCTGAAACCAGTTAATGGCTGTCATATATAACTCGTAAAGCATGCTAATAGTATTCCTGAGCACACGAATTCCTCGGAACCTTCCTAGATGCTTGTCAAAGTCATAATGCGAAATGAACTGAGAATATATCAGAAAGAATTGGACTTTGCTGCAGTGTACCATGGATGGTTCAGTGACATTTGAAATTGCTCCATCAACCAACCTGTACTTAGTCCGTGTAGTTTTGAACTTTTGATGCATTGCCTCGTTGATCTGGCCAAACATCTGACTCGTGTTTATTTTCCCATGTTGTCCAGGAGTGACAAGGTTCACATCGTACCCACAGCTCTTCACCACATCCATGGCAGAGCCCAAATGGTCGGTGGTCAAGACGGAGACCGACGTGTTCCAAGACCAGTACTACCCGCCCGTCCACCTCAATGGTGCCGGTGCCGGCGCCGGCTCCCTCTTCCACGGCAAGGACCGGAAGCACTTGCCGTTCCTGAGCAACCACAACAATGGTGGTGGTGACGTGGCCGCCGCGGCCTTGGGCTGCCAGCCCTTCACCATCACAGAGAGCAGCAGCAAGCAGAGCAACGGCAACTGTGCTCTCTCTCTTCTGTCAGACAACCCAACACCAGCACAGACGGCCATGATCATCCCTACCGCGCAGCCCCTCGGCGCGGCGATGCATTACGGCAGGCTCCCTGGCAGCGGCGGTGGCGACGTCTCCCTCACCGGGATGTCGTACATGAGGGTGGGAGACAGCAGGCAGGCAACGTCGTCACCCAGTCACACTGCAGTTGCTTCTCCTGGTCCGGTCACTGCAGCTGCAGCGCAGCAGTTGCAGTACCACCGTGGCTACTACCATGTGAGCGGTGGCGAGCAGGCCAACAACCCAGATGGCGCCGCCATTCAGGCCCTTCCCTTCTCATCGTGGTAGACGAGTTCTGATGAATCATGTGCTAGGCAGGCAGTCGCTCTTGTTGTTCACCAAACATATCGGTTGTAATAGTAGGTTCGATCATACTGAAAACCATGACAAGGTGTCCATTTTTTCAACGTATCCTGATAGGCCTAATTTATGGATATTCCTCCCTAAGTTATTATGATTCAGAATCGTGTAAAAATTCCACTTTCAGTAGCCCACACGGTTGAACTTGTGCAGGATTTTGGATCCAATTCTGCTTGTTTCGGTTGGAATCTATCGGTTGGCCATCCGCTTGCTCATTAGGTACTCTTAATGGTGTCTGACATCCACCATCAGCCAGCTATAAGCCAACCATGTCAGATCTTGTGCTAGGGTGGAGGGGAGAAGGGCTAAAGAAAGACAAAAGCTAGCGAAAGCTATTTCCAAAATAAGTGCACATCCGGATATTAAGAAGTCAATCAATTCAAGTTTAATCATATATATAAAAAAACAACTCAAATTAAATCAAATATATAAAAAATTACTCACAGAGGTCGGGATTTTTTCCATTTTCTAAAAAACACTAATATTCACGACACCAAATAAGCATCATTAGGTTAATCTCGCTATATATTTTCATATTAAACCTATTTAGATACACAAAAGTTGGTATTTTCTATAAATATAGTCAAACATAAGATTAGTTGACTTCTAGAAATGTGAAATATACACTTATTTTGAAATGGTGGAGGGGGTAGCTAGCTAGTAGCTAATTCTAGGGGCATCTCCAAGTGATCTGGCCTCTAGGTTTTTTTTTCCATCTATTCCAACAGGAGCTTTCAAATCATAACCTCGAGTCTATTTTAGTAGACATTGGTATACGTGACCCACTCCTCATTCAGCTATATCTACCATCATTCTAATTGACTGAGCTATGGGGCGCGAGAGGAGGGGGGAGGGCAAGGAGCATTGGATACAACAAGGGAAATGGAGTCGCGGCAAGGCCGAGTACCTCACCGGATAACATGTCTCGCCGAGGGAGAGGATGGGACTGGCGTCGGGGAGGGAGCAGCGCCGGGACGAGGGGCTTCGTCGTGGGATTAGTGCGACGGCGCAGGGGAGTTGGGACGAAAAAAAGACGTGCAAAAGTGAGTTCGTGTGGGCGTAAATTTTCTGAAAAGAAATAGGGAGCTCCCTGCACACCCCTGGAAGATGGGACTGAAAGGGAAGATTTGAGGGTCTCCGTAAAGTAGAAACTCGAGTTGAGGCTTTATTGGATTTTTTTCTCTAGCACCAAAAAGTAGAGTACGAATCATGTTTTAGGTCCTTGTTAGAGATTTTGTAACACCTCTATTATACGTGGGATCATAATAGTTTTGAAGATCTTGTTATTTATTATGCAATCCCTTGGTGACGTAGACAGCGTTAGGGCACATTCAGCCCACAGACAACCTCCTGTCTGTAAGTTTTTGGAATCCGAACACAGACGGTTAAAAAGACCGGTCATACAGTGGACTGTCTATTTAGTTGTCTATTAGTTGTCTACAAGTTGTTTAATGCTTATATGTAGCAAGATCAATTATGAAGACCATTTTATATACTATTTTGTTGCTATTTGATAGAAAAAAATCACACAAGTAGTTTGTTACATACAAGACAAGTCTATCTTCTACTCTATAACAATAATAACTAGCAGGCCCCGTGCAAAAGCATGGGCGATTTTTTTTTAATGGAAGGAGGAGGAGAAGGAGAAAAGAAAATTGTGGAACAGTAATGGGTATATGCTACAGCAATGGACCAGTTAACACGCATTAACGGGTATTTGGAACAGTGGAACCCGTTACTGTTATAGGCTTACTGTTGTAAACGATGTATTGGAACTGTTCGCAGGATCCGTTACTTGATATATAAGGAGGGGCGGAACCCGCCGTGTCCACGACTTTAGTAGATATGGTTAGATATCACACAACTAGTTGTTGATTATAATGCCGTATACATGCTACACACATACACTAGCCCGGTCTCGATCACGGCAAGCCGTCTCTTGCTCGCAGCGCTGCGCTGCGTACAACGGGAGAAGGTGCGGCGACATAACCTCAGAGCACGGGCCACGCTCGGCGTCTCACCAGGCGACGGGGCGGCTCTCTCTCATCATTAATGAAGGGTGTTTTTGCAAAACTCCGGTCATGCAGACAGCTCTGCCGACGGGCTGTACGTGCCCTTACAACGGCAGTGTTTAGATCCCTTCAAACCTCCAAAAATTTTACAAGATTTTTCGTCACATCGAATCTTTAGACGTATGTATAGAGTATTAAATGTAGGTAAAAAAATAACTAATTACACAGTTTGTCTGTAAATGTCGAGACGAATCTTTTGAGCCTAGTTAGTCCATGATTGGATAAATTTTACCAAATAACAATGAAAAGTGCTACAGGAATTTTACACCAACTTTTACACCATCTAAACACTGCCTCAAACAAACTCTACTGTTAGAGACGCTTTAACTTGCTGAGCGCAAAGTTTGCTGAAACATTAACTGTACTAGTCAAGAACTGGCCCAAAACTGGAGATCCCTGATTATTGTAATCACATGGACCTTCTTGTTTTTCGCATGCTGCACATGCAGAGATCAAGCTGAATAACAGTGATTATATTAAGGCAGCGTTTGGTTGCCAAAAAAAATTGGCAAAAGAACAGTACATTCCATGTCACATCGAATCTTTGAATGCATGCATGAAGCATTAAATATAGATAAAAAATAAAACTAATTACACAGTTTAGACGAAATGGACGAGACGAATCTTTTAAGCCTAGTTAGTCCATGATTGGATAATATTTGTCAAATAACAACAAAATTGCTACAGTAGCGTTTCTCAAAATTTTTCGCGAACTAAACAGCCCCTAAGTGTTCTGGACCACTTCTGTAACCGGAGTTATGGGGGACAAACAAGATCAACTTTCAGACAGGTATGCTACTCGGCCCTCGTTTAGATTGAAGATTTTTTCAACCTGATAAATAGTACCACTTTCGTCTTATTTGACAAATATTGTCCAATCGTAGACCAACTAGGCTCAAAAGATTCATCTCGTGATTTTGAACTAAACTGTGTAATTAGATATTTTTTTACCTACATTTAGTACTCCATGCAAGCGGCTAAAAATTGATGTGATGGAGAGAGTGAAAAAACTTGGAATTTTGAGGTGATCTAAACATGGGGTCAGTGGATATTTTAAATCTCTTCCTTTCCTCTGTCCAAAATCTTGGACTGCTGAAGATTTTCTACTGCAAAAAGACATGTTGAAGCAAAAGTCGACACAAGCGACAGATCAATTCCACATGTGCTAGCAAACCACCCTAAATTTTGGGTTCAGGTCTCAAGAAGGTACCCATATGGCCATGTGCCAAAAAAGCAGTGCAAAAATTCTAAACATAAAACTCTTTATATTCACTTCTTCCATTCTTTAGGTACAACCATAGAGGTCCAAAAGGAAAAAGGAAGAGGAGACATGAAAAGTGCATAGCAAGAGCTACTGCCCTACTTTTACCTACATCCATGGCAACCCAGAAGACATTGTTGTAAATATTAAACTCTTCTGGAGCTTCTACTCTCGTCTGATCATCATGCTATTTGTTCTCATTGTTGAAGCGCTCCCGGACTGCCAATATGAAAGCCGACGCTCTCTCGTCGATATCGTCGTCACCTCCTACAGGTGTAGACGTGAGCTGCTGGTAAGGCTGTGTTATACTTACAGCAGGGTTGTTTTGGGTTTTGACGTACTTGGAGTACACCATGGCCACCTTCCCCTTGGCACCTCTAGCACTTGCCTTGGCCTTTGGCTCCATCTATTCGCTGGCTTTGCTGGCTTGGCTGTGGACCTTGTGGTTGCTTGGCAATGCTGGAGGAACCTATATATACAGACAGATTGGTGTGTGTCCATGAGCCATTTCGTAGAGGTCACATCTCTGCTTTCAGATGCCAGTGGATAGCATACATGGCTGCAAAGCATCAATGGATGGATCATCATCCATATGCTTTCCAAGAACATGCGGGATATGTGCGCATCTTTTTGTCATCCAAGTATCTGGGTTTCGCACGCGTTCACTGACAAGCGAGACCGTGATCAGAAGGGGCCAGTGATAAGACAGACAGAAAGTCTCCCCGATGTTTTCTGACTGAAGGTGTGTCCACCATGACGGACTGTGCTTGTTCCGTGTCCTGATAAGATCCAGGCGTGCATGACACCTCATCGTCAAGGTTCTCTGTCCCTTTTTCCAGATCAGAAAAGATCACTTTAATCTGGAATGGATATACTTTTCGACATTATGTTGCAATAGGTTATCCCAGAGGTCTATCGTATCGTCATTCCTCAATCAAAAGATTCCTCTCTACCCTTTGTGAAATATCCAAGGTCCATCACTTGGTCACTTGCTTCGATTCTGTTTAGCTATTCCGCAATAGTTGCGAGCAAGTGACTGTCGCCGGGTAGCCATGCCTGGACTCCAGCCTCCGGATAAACATTTTTTTAAGCAATGCCTCCAGGTATACATGTTTGGGAGCCATGAACTGCGTTTGCATATGTATATGACGAAACCCAATATAAATAGCCGTAGAGAATTATAGGTGCCGTAGTGACTTCCTGTTAACATGACAAAGGTAAGTTCAATCTAAGGTGCTTAGACAATGATGCTTAAGGAAAGAAAATAATGCTGTCATATCACTAAGGTGATCTATGGTCTAAAGTTTAGCCATTAAACTTTAGCTCTTGCGGCTCTAAATAGGTTGTCTAAAGTAAAGACTAGTCAACATCACAAATAAGTTATTACTCCCTCCGGTTCAAATTATAAGTTATTCTAACTTTGTTGAGAATCAAAGCATCTCATGTTTGACCAAATTTATAGAAAAAATTACAAAGATTTATGACATCAAATATGTATCATATGAAAATATAATTAATGAAGAATCTAATGATACTTATTTGGTATCATAAATGTTATTATTTTATTATATAAATTTGGTCAAACTTGATATGCTTTGACCCTCTAAGAAAGTTGAAATGACTTATAATTTGGGATGGAGGGGTTCACTATCACACAAGCGTGTTAAAATGGTCTAAAGTTTAGTAGCCAACTAAACTTTAGAACATGGGATGCAAAGAGGACCTAAGTATTGGTATTTCTTCCATCTTCTAGAAGTCTATATAGATGATATTCTATTATTGGTAGTGTAGCTTTTTTTTTCTCCTCCAACAGGTTAACTTTTAGGTATTGGTAGTGATCTTCTATTATAGGAAACATGAGAGGGGGTGGATCTTCTACATTTGAGGGAGAGAGGGGTGGGACTTAAGTATTTACTTAAAACTTTTAGGTATTGGGAATAGGATAAGTAATTTGCTGGAGCAACATCAATCCTTTATGTGCCCGTTTTTTTTAGTATCGGGGGATCAGATGAGTAATGTGCTGGAGATGTCGATGCTCTTAGATAGGCTCAACAACCACGTTAGCAATATTAAGCATCGGTGCTAACTTAAACATCTTATTATCCACTTTTCAAGCATCAGATGTTAATGGTCATCCCAATTTACTTGTTCTTGTGTTTTTGGGTGTAGGTTTTGAGAGCAAGTAACTCACTACCTGTGAAGAAAAACCAGTTCTTTCGCCAAGCGCCTGCCCTAAGCACCTCCATTGTTGTAAGTGACTTGCTTCAGGACCTAGACCAGCCTCGAACTGCATTCAGGCACGGAGATTCCATAATGGTTGTGAAGGTGTAACTTGCTTCATCAGGATAAAAAAAATCTCAAATATCTGAAGATCTTCTCTGAAGAACAATTTGGAGATTCTGACTATTAGACTACCCGCAGTGGGTACTCTAAAAGAATACTCTAAAGTTTTAGAGTATGAATATAGAGTAAAAACTACTGCACTGCGTACTCTAAAACGATACTCTATCATTTCTCTCACTCTATATTTAGAGTGGTACAGTGCTTACTCTATAGTGGGTAGTGGCGGGTCCCACTAGCTAAACAAAGGAAAAAAAAAATGCTATAACTCACAAACCAAAAATCCAAATTAAATTTCGATTGCACCATTAAATTCGTCTCAATAAATCATTCAAAACTAGATCACACATGGATATATTTAGATAAAGTGACAAGTGAGTCTCATAGTGGATAGAGTGAATAGAGGATGATATAGAGGATGGATGTGTGCGAAAGAATTAAGTATAGAGGAAAGAATCTTGCTGAGTAGGACATATAGAAGATGAATATAAAGGTCCATGAATGCGGATAGCCTTAATAGTATACTATTCAGTGGAACAAGAGCATCAATCCGTCCATGCGAAGTATCCAAATTATTTATCTTTCTTGAAGGCGAGCGTGAGGGAGACGTCCACTAAGCCACTAGCTAGTCGAGCACGCAGGCAGGCATTATTGGGTCCGAGAGTACCGGCCGGCGGGTTGAAATCTGAAGCTTTTTTGGGCGGCAAAAGACGACGGGGGCGCTTTACACCGTGGTCATTAAGGACGACCGTTTTCGTTTTCTATATTATAATTTCGTTTTTAAATATAAAAAATTTTTAATTTTAATTGGTTTTCTAACTTTTTCAACTATTTTTATATTCTTTAATTGTTAAAATGTAGAAATGTACCGAACTAACCGTTTTCATTTTCTATTTCGTAAGTCCGTTTTCGACCGATTCCAACCGTTTTAATCGTTAGTGGTCATGCAACGTCGACTCCGGTGCGCTCGCTCAAAGCGTGTTGTTGCTGCGTTCCGGCAGCAGCAACAGCGGGCAGTGGCAGCGGTTGATCCTCATACGCATCTCTCTCTGCTGCTAGTCGCGAATCGCGACGACTTGACCAAGCAGTAGCAGGCATTCATGGGAAAGGTGCGCCAGGTCTACCAGAAGGATCCATGGATGACGGGGAAGATAAAAAGCGTCGCCGACAAAGGGTGCGTCCACTTCACGAAAAGGAGCTAAAAAGTTACTGTAGCATCTTTCGTTGTTATTTGGTAAAATTTATCCAATTATAGACTAATTAGGCTCAAAAGATTCGTCCCGACATTTACAGACAAACTATGCAATTAGTTATCTTTTTTACCTACATTTAATGTTTCATGCATACGTCGAAAGATTTGATGTGATGGGTGGAAGAGGAAATATTTTGAGTTGGGATGGAGAAGTGAACAAGGCCAAAGGCAGCGGAGTTACCCGCCCCTGGCCGTACGGACCGCGTGTATGGCATATTGGCATTGGCATCTGCCCGATTACACTTAGGCCTCGTTTAGTTCAGTGAATTGAGGAGAAAAACACTGTATCAGAATTCCTATAGCATTTCGTTTGTATTTGGTAAAAATTATCCAAATTTTGACTAACTAGGCTTAAAATATTCGTCTCGCAAAGTACAACAAAACTATGCAATTAGTTTTTGATTTCATCAACATTTAGTACTCCATGTATTTGCTGATATTTTGATGTGACGGAAAATCTTCTTTTTACATAGTGGAATTTTGGAGAGAATTGGGGGAACTAAACAAGGGGTTACACCAACTAGGTTCTTATCAAGAATCCGCGGCTTGGACGGCGGACACGACAGCCATGCGTTCCAATTTTTTTGGGAAATTTGCTCGGCCGGCTACCGGATGACATGACCTTGACCTACCACTACCAGCTGAGAGCCGCCTCATCTGATCTGATCTGACCTGATCGATGAGCCTTATCCCCGGAAGGCCGGAATCAAAGCTAAGATACATACGCGCTGCCTAGTGACAATCAAAGCTCCCGTTCATTCGTATCAAAACCAACGGAGGGAAGGACAAATCGACGGACCTTTCGGATGCTCGGGCGGCGGTCCTCCGAGAAACCTCGCGTCCGGCGAGGCGAACACTTGGGCGATAGGCTGGACGCCATGTGTTCCTCTTGGCACAACCGTCGCTAGCTCTCCTGGGCCGTGTTGGCCCATCAGGCCTCGGCACACGGCATCAGGCTTGATTGAAGAATTGCTAGGTTGCATATGGTACGTTTAGAACATCTAAGGGACGACTAGTATTGCCATTTCTAATCAGTTTGGCGTTTAGTTTGTGGTTTCCTCTTCGAAATTATGTCGGTCTCTAAACTTTTGTAGCTTTACAATTGTCTGTTTTAATCAGCCAAATGTGTAATATTTTATGGTGGAATGCAAACCTCTTGCAGACATCGAAATTAAACATCCTAAGGGGGAGGGGGGATGTCATCTACCCATACATGTATAGTACTCTCTCCATTTTAAAATTCGAAAGTCTAGTTTTTGTTAGTTTGTGCTCCATCCGTTTATAATAATATTACGGTTAGGACACGCTACCTGGCTTAAAGTTAAGCTAATTAACTTGCCCTAATGGTCACATGTCTAAAAATGTGTTCTCTTATTTATCCTGAAATGTATGGTTTCCAATTAATTTTAGGACCAAATAAGTAGTGTCGCAAAAAAAACTAACTTGCCCCTTACTAGTTAGTTAATTTGTTTATTTTTCTAGTAACACGTAAAGTTTAAAAAGATACGCATATACATATCAATGATTTTGGCTACCAATTATAGGAGCCACTTTGCGTAAAAGATGGTGTTTTTATGAAAAAAAAAATGGTAAGATGGTGTTTAAAAGGCATGCATAGATGAGGTTTAAAAGGTAGGAACATATGAATTGTGTTGAGTAATCCAAAATATCTTATAATTCAGGACAAATATCGAACCTTCGTTACCTTGCAAGGACGAAGGAAGTAGAGATTACTTTGAGCTTAGCTTTCTCGTATACTACAATATCTGTAGCAATTAAATTGTAATCATAAGACTTCCATATATGAATCCCGCGTGCATATCACTTTTGTGTAACAGAATTCACCATCATCTAAGAGCAAGTATAATAAGAGGATGTAAACAAGCTATAAAAGGTGTCATGTTAGATTTGTGTTAAGGTGAAGGAGAGATGAGACGGGAGAGAAGAAAAAACGAGCTATAAGAGCACCTCCACCAGACCAATTTTCACTTTCCCTCATAATATTATATATATATGATTTAGAAAACTAAGTTGCAAAGGATATGTGCTCTAGCAGATTGAGAAAAGCATACCCCTTTATGTGTGAGACTCACATGTCAGTGCTTAAGAAATCTCTCTCTCTTCTCTCGTTTCTCTCCTCTCCTCTCGCTGCCAATGGAGCATGGGGTGGAGCACCCCGGTTAGAGGGAAAGGTGATTGCATTTGTTCGATCAAGTTTTCAAAAAATAGTGACATGAAACCTTCACTGAAACTCGTCTTATATTCTAGGGTTTTAAAACATACGTATAGAAATTTGGAACAGATATGGCGGGGATCGAACTCGGAACCGCCTTGCGCATGAGCATGATCGATACCCGCCGCAGATTTCCGACGCGGCGTTTGTTTATAGGCTCAAGGCAGCCACCACATGCGCTACACCCGCCCGGGTCCGGCGGCCCACCGCCGCCTTCCCTTTCACGGAAAGGAGAAAGATGCGTGATGCGGTGCGGCGGATGAGACTGTCCATCACCTGCTCTGCTTGTCCATCCTACAGTTGCAGTACAGTGCAGCAGCAGCATGCATATGCATGCATCGCTGATAGTTCGTCTTTAGAGAACTCCCTCCATCTCACAAAAAAATGCAATCCAGAAGTTCAAAATTTGTCTCACAAAAAAACGCAATCCAGAGTTTAAACCATGCTACACTAGGTACCAGACCCTAGCATGGGACCCACATGACACGACACCGGCCAGGCTGATGCCAGCACGATACTTCTCATGCACAAAAAAAAGGAAAAAAGAAATATCAGTCTAGGATGCATTCTTGTCCACTCGTTACGGCCATTCCGCACCCGCACAAGCCCAGGAACACTAAAAAAAGGAAAATCGGCCACACATCTCCTCATCCTCCACGTAGCGCCCTCTCCTCATCCACTTCTTTCCTCTTTGGCTCTTCTGCATCGCACCCTCCGCCTGCCTCCCGCACCGGCCTCCCCATCCGAAGACTCCAACTCTGCCTAGATCGAGCGCCATCTCTGCACATCTGGTTTCCTCGTTCCTCTTCCGACATGTCTGGTGGCGGCAGGTGCCCTAGGCGTCGTCGGTGGAGTCACCGTCGGCATGAGGGTGGCACCAAGATATGTGACATTGATGATGATGTCGAGCGTGTCATCAAGCGGCCAGGTGTTGGGATCCTAAGTGACGCCAAAGACTCGATCTGTGCGCCCGACCACTGTATAGGACGGGGCTGCCTACGTGTCAACGCCGAAGGCATCCTGTATGTGCCCGACTCCGAGGATGAAGACTCTGACATGGAGGTCGACGCGGACGGCCTAGTTATAAGGTCCAAATGGCTAGAGGGAGGGTGAATAGCCTATTTAAATTTTCTACGAGCTTTACTAAACAACAAGTTAGTAAATAAGATGGCGAAGCTAATTAGAGCACTAGCTCAACTACTTTTATGCAAGCCACATATACAATTCTAGTGCAAGGCTATGATCTCTAGTTCACACCAACAATGCTAAGTCTCTAAACTAATTACCCCTAAGTGAAAAGCTATTCTACTCCAGCTAAACAAGGCAAAGAACAATAAGTAAAGGAGTGAGCTTGAATAGATATACCAACGTTGATGAGAAGAGATATGTCCAATGTACCAATCAATCAACGTGATCACATACACAAATGAAATCCTTGGCAATAAGATGACACAAGATTTTTTACCGAGGTTCACTTGCTTCCCGGCAAGCTACTCCTCGTTGTGGTGATGCACCCACTTGATGGATCGTGAGCTAATCAAATATCAAGAGTTGAACCCTCAGCGGGTGTCGCACATCCACTCACAAGATGGGGATCCTCCAAGCCACGAGCTCCACTAGAGTAGCCAATTCGCGAACTGTAACACCCTAGATTTTGCATTGTTTTGAAATAGATAAAATTGATTTAATTATGAATTTGTTTATGCATTCAAATTTAGGGAGTAATAAATTTTGGGAAATTAAAATCAATCATAAGGTTAGCAACTCTTTTGTGCACTCATGCTGCTGCATTTTATTGTGATGAGTGGTTTTTGTTAAATAGCTGTAAGGATTTGAAAATCATTTGGAAATGTGATTTGAAAAATCAACTCTGAAAAAGAAAAAAACAAATTCTTTTTCTTGCCTTCACTTCCCTCCATTTCGGCCTGCTAGCCCAATTCTCGGCCGGCCCACCATTTCCTCCCCGCGCCCCTTCTCTTGGGTCGTGGCCCAGCCCAGCCGGCAGCCGTTGCCGCGCCTGCCCTCTCTCCATTGTGCGGCTGACATGGCGGGCCCACCTGTCGGCGCTCCCATCTCCAACCTCCAGCTGTTCCTCTGACTCCCTCGGTCAAGGCAACCGCCATGACTCACCCCGCGCCCACCTTCCGCGTCGTGGGAGCGTCCTTTTTCCCCCGCGCTCGGCTTTCAAAAGGGAGCTACAACCCTTCACCGCCTCCCCCCCTGTTGTTTCCCGCTCTAGTCCCTCTCTTCTGAGCAGTCGAAGCCCCGCGGCGGCGCACCACCGAAGCACCGTACGGCCACCTCGTCAGTCTTTGCCCCGAGCCTCCTCCGTCTGTGATTTTTCGCTCGGTGGGCCTCCCTGTGCTTCCCTCCCTCTCCTTGCACCTTCAATTCTACGATTCGTGGTCTCTAGGGCCGTTCTACATGAACTCTGGCGAGCTCATCCATGGCCGGCCGTGGCGGGTGTCCCTCGAGCCTTCCACCGGCCTTGTTTTGCCCCGGGATGGGTTCTCCATCCTCCCCTCTTCGCTCCGGAGCTTTTATTTTTGAAAATGACGTCCTGTAGCACCCGTGCGATCAACGCCGACGAGCTCCACGCCGCGGTAATGGCGCCGCCGCCGCGTTCATCCCCAGCTCTGGCGGCCGGCTCTCTCCCCCCCCTTTTTCTTTCTTGACCGTACATCGCGAGATCAACGACCCTGGTTGGCCGATACCCCTTTACGGGTCTTTTTGTTAAAGAGACCCCTCACTTTCATATAATTGAACCCGCAGTCCTCGGCCATTTGAATAAATCCGAGTTTTGATTTATTTTAAATCCGAAAATAGTTTGATCTATTTACAGTATTGCCACTGCAGTAAAACGTGTATAAAATCATCGTTTTAGCTCCGATTCGACCCGTTCAACTTGCGTTAGTTTCGTAATTTCATAATCTACGTATTAGTGCTACTGATAGACCTGTTAGAAGCTTTTAAGTTTATCGATTAAGTCTAGTTTAATAGCTAGTTTTGGAACCTTGTTTAGCGCGTAACTTTTGCGTTGTAGCTCCATTTTTCGTGCAATTCACGTCAATGTGATCGTAGCGAGACGTAGATGATTTTGGTAAACATTTTATTCAGATTTATTTACTGTTGGTGTAATGTTCTAATGATAGGAATGTTTGCTTTGCATGAATGCTTTTGGAATGTTGTATGTTGCCGCGTTGGTCGCGTTCAGACGGTGAGGAAAACGTTGGAGACCAAGACCTCTTCAACGACCAGCAGGACCAACACGAGTTTGTGAACCAAGGCAAGTATAGCATGGGCCTACCTTGATTCCTATTCATTATATAATCTACTCATTATGCATGTGTCTAATATTGCTCGACTATAAGGACATCCTAGCCATTGATGACATATACCTCGATGCCTATGGGTTTTATTGCATATGGGTAGAATGCTAGTGCTCTATTCAAACATGATCAATACTATGATTAATGGAACAAACGGATAAACATGATGATAATAATTGAACTATAGGGTGATGGTGCAAATGATGTCGATCATGTTGCCCTAAACTCTCCGTAAGGACTTATCTATAGGGCAAAAGCTGGGACATACAGTGCAACCGTGAGAGTTATATGGCTCTGACTTTAGCTCAGTAATAGGATCTTTTCTAGCTTGTTAGAGGTTACCCGAAAGGGCGTAAGAGGGGCTTGCCACTTTGGGTATAGAACTGCCTCTGTTCTTGTGTGTATAGCCTACGGGAATTGAGCCACAGAAAGGGGGGTTCTCTATATCTGCCTGCCGAGAAAACCTCGCGGCCCTAACTTGTTAGACGAGACCTATGGAAGGCTTCATAGTGTACCCTGCCCGCTCACCTTAGAAGTGTTATGGGAGTAATTAACCCGGGCATATGGGCAACACGACTCACGGGTAAAGATACACAACCTCTGCAGAGTGTTAAAACTGTTATAACAGCCGTGCTCACGGTCACGAGCGGCCCGGAAAACTCACAGAATAAATGGTCACTTGTGAAGATGTTGTTCGTGGTGAACTATGATGGTATTATGATGATGATGACGATGATGATGATATAATGTTGATCAATGACTCTATTTAATTCTAGTATATGATCATGTGGGTTAATTTGGGAGCTTAAGCATAATTTGATATTGATCAATAACAAAATGTGACTTACTAAAATGCTAAATGCAGTAAACCGTGTCTGCCTTTTGAGCCTCATGAATCCCCATGTTATGCTTGTGGAGTACGAAATGTACTCACGCTTGTTTATTTTCAATATTTTGGAAAAATCCCGGATGGGTACCAGATTTCCAAAAATTGGAGCAGACAGGCTTGTGATCAACCAGTCAGTTGTCCCTGTGGAGTGGAGTCTTCACCTGAAGACCGGAGTTGTCTTTCCGCTGTTTGATATCTAAGGTTATATCTTTTATAATAAGTACGTTATATATTAAGCATTGTCATTTGATATTACCTTTATTTGTAGCTATATGTGAGATTTGACTTCCTGGGCTCACATATGGTGTGTATCTGGTTTTGTTCTTAAAACCGGATGTTACAAAGTGGTATCAAAGCAATGCTGACTGTAGGACACAAGCCTAGTTAGCAATTGGTCGTCTTAAGGTTTAGGAATTGCTATAAGACCCTTGTTCTATAAACCTTGATATTTCTCCTCTATTATTTCTGTACCCTTGATATTCATCTCCTTCTTGATACTTGTTTAAGCCTTTGCTCTCATCTTCACTCCTTGCTTTGATATGCTCTTAGAATCTTGTCTCTTACCATCTTCCTGTGACATCGGAAGCGGAGCTTTAGGATATTTGCCCTTAATATGAATAGAACGATAGCATCGCAAGCTGAGTTAATGATTGAAGTATGCACCTTAATTGCTTGTTGAATTTTCATTATGCATGTGCTTGTTTTGGATCTTTGTAATGATTGTAATGATCTTGTGGGGATTTTCCACAATTTCATTTAGTCTATAGGCCTAAGGCATAAGGATTAATGAAGTAAATATGCGGGTTTTGGTTTTCTCCTGTTTTATCCATCCTGTTTTCTAGAGCAGTCTGTGTTCATCATGATATATCTCCAGATTTGGGCATCCAAAAGTTATGAAACTTTTATAGATAAAAGAAGACTCTTGTATGTTTCATCTGCCGCTGGAATCAATTCCATAGCTATTTTGGTTTGGGAGTTATGGAAATCACAAGATGATATAGTTGTGCTATCTGAAACCTGGAGTAGTTTTGTGGTGCACAGTTTTCGACCAAATTATGTTTGGAATCAGAAAAAGTGTTCTATACAAAAGTTGTAGAGGATTTCAATAGCTTTCCAACAGTATAAACTACAACTTCATTGGATTAACAGAATAGGAGTTACAGCTGTTTTCATGCGCTGCTGTTTTTCTACTCATAAGGAATTTCAGACTTCTTGTTCTTACTTATACACATGAGTTTCCGTGGGATATCAGAAGGTCATTATGATGGTTAACTCACTTGGAAGAAGATGCAAGCTACCCTTTGTTGTCCCCTAGTTGATCTCTCTTAAGGGGGGTAGCCGAGTAAAGAAGTAACAAGATGAAGGTTTCTTACATTCAAGTACTCCACCTGAAAGAATTAGTTATCCCTAGGGTTGAGAAGTCACCATCAAGCATAGTTGGGTGTTTGAACTTCACCATACCCAAGACAAGTCAGCAACAATGACAAGGCAAGGAGATATGGTTCATCTACAGTTGGTTCTATAGAGACTCGGAAGATTCGTTGTGACATCAATTATGGCAATAAATTTTTGATTCAAGGAAGATCTCTACTTGGATAAGTTATCTCAAATGGTGGAATTATGGGAAACTTAACAAAGCTAATGATGTGTTGAGTTGGAACCCACCAAAGGATGCGAGATGTGAGTGAGATTTAAAGTTTTCCTAGGAATAGAAGATATCGTCAGAGGTTCATTGGAGGCATTATAATCTTGGATATAAGGGTGACATCCACAAGGATCGTAAGAATCTAAAGGATATCTTCGCTAAGTTGGTTTTGATCTTATGAAATCATCGATGAATTAGAGCGATCAAGGATTATGACATGGAAGTGTGTTATCGTCTGGAGAAGCAAAAGTTGTTGCTGATGCTCCTAGCATAAAGAGTGAGCTAGGGAGGTTCGGTCGACACCAAGGTTGAGTTGTGTGAGAAACTTGAGTGGTGTCACCTACACTACAAAGTTGGTAATTAATAGTGATCACCTTGGAACAAAAGGAATTGCAAAGGTCAATTAGAGGAATGGCATAAAGGGCTAAGGGATTGTGCTTAAGAGTTGATCAAGCAATTAGGAGCAAGGTTGTAACAACGTGCAAGCTACAACGTGATCGTTATGAGAAAATGAAGAAGATCCAAAGACAGAGCATGTACATCTCTTTGATCACCGTCTTCCAAATCTCGAGGACGAGATTCCTCTTAATGGGGGTAGAATTGTAACACCCTAGATTTTGCATTGTTTCGAAATAGATAAAATTGATTTAATTATGAATTTGTTTATGCATTCAAATTTAGGGAGTAATAAATTTTGGGAAATTAAAATCAATCATAAGGTTAGCAACTCTTTGGTGCACTCATGCTGCTGCATTTTATTGTGATGAGTGGTTTTTGTTAAATAGCTGTAAGGATTTGAAAATCATTTGGAAATGTGATTTGAAAAATCAACTCTGAAAAAGAAAAAAACAAATTCTTTTTCCCGCCTTCACTTCCCTCCATTTCGGCCTGCTAGCCCAATTCTCAGCCGGCCCACCATTTCCTCCCCGCGCCCCTTCTCTTGGGCCGTGGCCCAGCCCAGCCGGCAGCCGTTGCCGCGCCTGCCCTCTCTCCATTGTGCGGCTGACATGGCGGGCCCACCTGTCGGCGCTCCCATCTCCAACCTCCAGCTGTTCCTCCGACTCCCTCGGTCAAGGCAACCGCCATGACTCACCCCGCGCCCACCTTCCGCGTCGTGGGAGCATCCTTTTTCCCCGCGCTCGGCTTTCAAAAGGGAGCCGCAACCCTTCACCGCCTCCCCCCCTGTTGTTTCCCGCTCCAGTCCCTCTCTTCTGAGCAGTCGAAGCCCCGTGGCGGCGCACCACCGAAGCACCGTACGGCCACCTCGTCGGTCTTTGCCCCGAGCCTCCTCCGTCTATGATTTTTCGCTCGGTGGGCCTCCCTGTGCTTCCCTCCCTCTCCTTGCACCTTCAATTCTACGATTCGTGGTCTCTAGGGCCGTTCTACATGAACTCTGGCGAGCTCATCCATGGCCGGCCGTGGCGGGTGTCCCTCGAGCCTTCCACCGGCCTTGTTTTGCCCCGGGATGGGTTCTCCATCCTCCCCTCTTCGCTCCGGAGCTTTTATTTTTGAAAATGACGTCCTGTAGCACCCGTGCGATCAACGCCGGCGAGATCCACGCCGCGGTAATGGCGGCGCCGCCGCGTTCATCCCCAGCTCTGGCGGCCGGCTCTCTCTCTCCCCCCCTTTTTCTTTCTTGACCGTACATCGCGAGATCAACAGCCCTGGTTGGCTGATACCCCTTCGCGGGTCTTTTTGTTAAAGAGACCCCTCACTTTCATATAATTGAACCCACAGTCCTCGGCCATTTGAATAAATCCGAGTTTTGATTTATTTTAAATCCGAAAATAGTTTGATCTATTTACAGTATTGCCACTGCAGTAAAACGTGTATAAAATCGTCGTTTTAGCTCCGATTCGACCCGTTCAACTTGCGTTAGTTTCGTAATTTCATAATCTACATATTAGTGCTACTAATAGACCTGTTAGAAGCTTTTAAGTTTCTCGATTAAGTCTAGTTTAATAGCTAGTTTTGGAACCTTGTTTAGCGCGTAACTTTTGCGTTGTAGCTCCGTTTTTCGTGCAATTCACGTCAATGTGATCGTAGCGAGACGTAGATGATTTTGGTAAACATTTTATTCAGATTTATTTACTGTTGGTGTAATGTTCTAATGATAGGAATGTTTGCTTTGCATGAATGCTTTTGGAATGTTGTATGTTGCCGCGTTGGTCGCGTTCAGACGGTGAGGAAAACGTTGGAGACCAAGACCTCTTCAACGACCAGCAGGACCAACACGAGTTTGTGAACCAAGGCAAGTATAGCATGGGCCTACCTTGATTCCTATTCATTATATAATCTACTCATTATGCATGTGTCTAATATTGCTCGACTATAAGGACATCCTAGCCATTGATGACATATACCTCGATGCCTATGGGTTTTATTGCATATGGGTAGAATGCTAGTGCTCTATTCAAACATGATCAATACTATGATTAATGGAACAAACGGATAAACATGATGATAATAATTGAACTATAGGGTGATGGTGCAAATGATGTCGATCATGTTGCCCTAAACTCTCCGTAAGGACTTATCTGTAGGGCAAAAGCTGGGACATACAGTGCAACCGTGAGAGTTATATGGCTCTGACTTTAGCTCAGTAATAGGATCTTTTCTAGCTTGTTAGAGGTTACCCGAAAGGGCGCAAGAGGGGCTTGCCACTTTGGGTATAGAACTGCCTCTGTTCTTGTGTGTATAGCCTGCGGGAATTGTGCCACAGAAAGGGGGGTTCTCTATATCTGCCTGCCGAGGAAACCTCGCGGCCCTAACTTGTTAGACGAGACCTATGGAAGGCTTCATAGTGTACCCTGCCCGCTCACCTTGGAAGTGTTATGGGAGTAATTAACCCGGGCATATGGGCAACACGACTCACGGGTAAAGATGCACAACCTCTGCAGAGTGTTAAAACTGTTATAACAGTCGTGCTCACGGTCACGAGCGACCCGGAAAACTCATAGAATAAATGGTCACTTGTGAAGATGTTGTTCGTGGTGAACTATGATGGTATTATGATGATGATGACGATGATGATGATATAATGTTGATCAATGACTCTATTTAATTCTAGTATATGATCATGTGGGTTAATTTGGGAGCTTAAGCATAATTTGATATTGATTAATAACAAAATGTGACTTACTAAAATGCTAAATGCAGTAAACCGTGTCTGCCTTTTGAGCCTCATGAATCCCCATGTTATGCTTGTGGAGTACGAAATGTACTCACGCTTGTTTATTTTCAATATTTTGGAAAAATCCCGGATGGGTACCAGATTTCCAAAAATTGGAGCAGACAGGCTTGTGATCAACCAGTCAGTTGTCCCTGTGGAGTGGAGTCTTCACCTGAAGACCGGAGTTGTCTTTCCGCTGTTTGATATCTAAGGTTATATCTTTTATAATAAGTACGTTATATATTAAGCATTGTCATTTGATATTACCTTTATTTGTAGCTATATGTGAGATTTGACTTCCTGGGCTCACATATGGTGTGTATCTGGTTTTGTTCTTAAAACCGGGTGTTACACGAACTCCCGCGGGGAAGACTCAAGAACCCCTCACAATCACTTGGTGAGGCTCGGAACAAAATCCAATCACGAGCTCAACACTACCGCTACTCCAAGCCATCTAGGGTGTCGGGAAACACCCAAGAGTAACAAGCAATCCGCAACAAACTCAAGAATCAAGTGCCACTAGATGCAACTCTCAATGCAATGCACTTGAATCTCACTCAATCTCTCTAGAGTATGCAACCAAGCAATGAGATGAGTGGAGGGGAAGTTCTCTAACTCAAAGTATGTCTCAAGTGTTCAAAGAGTCAAAAGAGAAACTCCCAAGGCTGGCCAAACGAGTATTTATAAGCATCCCCAAAGAATAGAGCCGTTAGGCTCGAGATGCCGCTCTGCGCGCGCTGACCGGACGCGTAGGTCAGATCAATCGGACGCGGTGATCGCACAACGCTCGCGAAGCACCGACTGAACGCGCTGCAAAACTGACCGGACGCGTTACACCTGGCGTCTGGTTAGAGTCTAGTAAGGGTCCACTCATGACCGGACACGTCCGGTCGAACGTGACCGGACGCGCCACCGCGTCCGATCGACCATGTGATCTACAGACCCTCTGAGTGCCTGACTGGAAGCGCTACACCGTTTGACCAGACGCGCTACACCTAACATCCAATTGGAGTCCAGAGAGCTCCTCGTGCGAGCGAACGCGTCCGGTCACACGTGACCGGATGCGCCACGGTGTCCGATCGGCACTGAGACACGCGCTGCCTGCTGGGTGCGTGACCGGACGCTCTGGTTCTGCGAGGGACCAGACACGCCGGTCCGTGACCTTCACACATGCGTCTCTGCCTGTGGTTTGAACTGACCGAACGCATAGGTCCACCCTGGACCGCATCCGGTCCAGCGTCCGGTTGGAGTTTTTCAGAGATAAACACTCCGGACTTTCGCCATCTTTTCTCGCCTCCGGCGCAATGGAAAATAGGCATTTCATTTCCTCGAAAACGCCTGAATCCCGCGCTCGCAAGCTCAGCGGGAGGGAGAGAGGACCCCAAACCCCTCTCTACCGCTCAAAGTCCACCGCCTTCACAAGTGTGCTAACACCACCAAGTGTACACCATCATGTGCATGTGTGTTAGTATTTTCACAATGATTTTTCAAGGCGTTACGTTAGCTCTCTACTAGATCCTAATGCATATGCTCAAGATGATGACTTAGTAGCACTTGATTCATGAGCTAACCGTGATTGCTCCTCTTGATAGTCGGCTATCAATCCTAAACCCGATCAATCACTTCTCTACTCATCTTAGATCGGCAAAAGCAAACCCTATGATTATACTTTTGCCTTGATCCCTTTGTTCCATGTCCATCTCCTCATGCTTGATCTCCATGATCATCATTTCATGTGCATTCCCACATCTACCATGTCTGAAGGAGGTGCTTGCTAACATGGATCCCATCTACCATGAGGTCTTCATCAGCATGTACAAGATTTTGGTACCTATATTCTTGTCCCTAGTTTATATGGCTTTATGTGTGTCATGGAGTGCTTGTGATAAATGCTCTTGATGTTGGAATGCTTTTTCTGTGGGATTATGATCTCCTATATAAGATTTAAGTTAGCTAGGATATGATAAACTATTGTAACAGCTTACTCCTTGTGATTATGCACTGTAGTTTAGGTGTGGGATGTCAAGAACTGCTGTGTAATGGTGTGCATATCGTAACTAAGAATTATCATAACTATTTAATTTCGTGTTCTTATAAATATGTATGACATTCTTTTGGTATGTCTAGTTTAATGTGCTTTTTGCAATCATTTAAGAGTACAATGCCATACCCAATTTAATTTTGTGTATCTCTAGCACAACCTATTATGTGTACGGATGTTGCTGCTGCATGATGTTGCTATGTGTACAGCGATGAGTATAGAGCAAAAAGCCGGTCCTCCTTCTCCTTAAGCTGTAGTGAACAATCACTTTGTAGAGGTAGGAGTAGTGCCATGAGCATTGGTGACGCTCATCCGATGGCCATTGTTGTTGGTAAAGAAGACACAGGTCCGCCGCCTCCCGTGCTTCCTTCCGCTGGTGGTGGTGATGCAGTGGATTGGTCCAGCGAGGAGAGCCGGCAAAACACTCGCGCTACTATTGAGCAATGCCTGCACACGGTGTGCTTGACAAATTGTCCGTGAAAAGTGCAGATGGTTGAAGAGTGTGAAAGGGCATGGTCAAGCAAACAGGCATGCAGACACAGCCATGAAGCTGCTCAACCTGGACCTTCCAGGTTCTAACACCACAAAAGGCGCTAGAAGATCATGTATATAAGTTTGTGCCATCCCTGTTTCCAGGAGCCATTTTGTTAGATCTAGAACTAGGGAAACTATTTCTACAAATAGAACCAAAGTACACAATTAGTTTGACAATAATTCCAAACCTGTAAGTTTTATGCCATTTTCTACTTCAGAAATGCATGTGACAATTTGGAGTTGCAGATTTTTTGTTTGAGAAGCTCATTGCATATTAAATTCTAAAGTTAGAAAAATTATTCATTCTGTGGGGAATCCTTTCTTACACCATCAGAATATAATGGACAGTGTTCTACCCATTTTTCTAGGTTATGAGCAAGCGCTATGTGTTGTGCCTATGCTCAATGATTCCTACTCGATGAAGGAAACAAAGAAGAGAAATTCAAGCTATTGCACTTGCCAAAGGTAACTAAATTCATCCATTGCACTTATCTGGATTGTAGAATTAACCTGATATGGTTGAGACCTCGACACAAGAAAAGTCCCCTATGCATTTGCTCACTAGAGCACCAATTTATCAGATTCAGATGTTTGTGCAAATCCTAAATGATTGTTAGGTAAACTTCACCTATTTAGTTCCTTATTTTACCATATGGACAACTAAATAAAGTATATGCTAGAACAGACAAGTGACTAAATTATTTGTTTCTCATTCACTCTCATAACGCGTAGGGGTTGATGGATCAAATGGCTCGACTGTAACTTAACAACAAGCATTGTCTTTTATCATATACAATTCTTTAACTTTGCACTTTTCCATTGAAAATTTTTAGAAAATAGTAAGGATTATCTGTCATTTCATTTAAATATACATGCCTAATATGTCAACAATCACAATCATGCTACAAGATTAGAGATTACAACCACCTAAATTCTTTTGGTTATTACAATTTTCAGTTGGTTGGATATGATGTATAAGTCGCTATTTATCTTGCAATACTAGAGTTCTAGAATCATATTTGAATATCTTCCTCTCAAGTTCATTTCTTATACAGAATATCCTTATCCTGCCAAACTTAATTTATATAACTATATTTCCATTTTAATTTTTGCGCAAACTACATATATTTGGTAAGAATTCTTGACTACCTTCTCAACCTAATATACTCCTATAGGATCTGCCATTGGTTACAACATTGTCATGCAACCTGCTTCACATAGCCTTTGACCTAGGAAATGAGCAAATGGCCATGGAGATTGCTTTGGACTGAAGAATCACCAACAATGTGATAATCATGGATTGGGTTTGAGATCTTTTGCCACTATTGATTGATTAAGTTACATTACCTGCTACAACAAGCATTGATTTGAATGCTTTTTTTTGAAAATTTTTGAATGAATTAATTATCGCTTATTTGGGCAGTACTACAACTTAGGGGACCGTTTCATTTTAAAATTTTAATAGATTAAAAGCCAAGCATCGATATGTATGCAATCTTTCCTATCTGATGTAGGATGTGCAGGATTGAAATGCAATATGCTATGCTGATCACCACAATGGTGGTAATCGTATGGACACACAGGCGTGCGACAATACCGCGCGTGTTGTCTAGTAGTAATGACACACCATACAAAGTTACAACTTCATTTAATTATAACAGTACCAAAATGGTCACAACTTTATATTATAGCAGTACCAAAATGGTCACAACTTTATATTACAGCAGTACCCAAATGGTCACAACTTTATATTATAGCAGTACCAAAGTGCTCATGACTTTATATTACAGAAATACCAAAATGGTCATGACTCTATATTACAACACTAGCAAAATGGTCTTGACCGTATATTACAGCAACACCAAAATACTCCGAGGAATATACGGGTCGTCATGTGCATGATTAGTGTCCCAAGGATGCAACCACATCCTCATATAGATGTCTATCACAACTAAGGCTTTTAGGAAGCATGCCTTGCACCTCCATCCTATCTTTGTCCATGTGAGGATTTTGTATCTGTTTTCTCCTCTATCTTTCATCACCTCAACCAAATAGCCTTGTAGTGTTAGGAACACCCTATTCAAAGTATCTATATCATAGTTATCAAACTCATTTTTAACATTCCGAATTAGCTCATCCAAGTTCCTAGAGATCTTTTCATAGGTTAAGTACCGAAGAGAAGCAAAGAATCCTAGGTCTAGTACATTCAAATCTGGGGAGTTTGCAGGCTGGTTGATGAGTCATCTGTCCAGCCCTGTTTGTGCTACAGCAGTAGCAAATTCTACGTCATCTACAGGCACATGGGAAGGGGCATTGTCTTGCTGAATCCATATTGTTTGCCCTCTAAGTTCTCGTGGCCACCGTCAAACAATAGCTTTTAGAACTTTACCAATGAGGTATGACCTCATAGCAGTTTGATCTACCTTAATAGGCTTGGTGACTTGAGTCGCTCTCCCCCTATTACAGCTTTTTTCTTTTGGCTTGTTCTAGAGTCAATGAAAATAATTAAGGATCAAAAGTGTTAGCACAAAATAATGTAAAAAAATAAAACAAGGTGATGTACTGATGTTGTACCTGTTTAATAAATGGCCACACTCCTATCTTCCCATCAAAGATGCAGTTACCTTCATCATCGTATATAGGTCTTCCTACTGCTGACAAGAACATAACTTTGCTAATACGATTCTTATTTTGCACGGTCCTATGTGGGTCATCCTCTCTTGCAAGCATATAATACTTCATGTACTTAGATGTCGTGTTGAACCACTTCTCGTCCATGTGGATGATGTTTTCCATTGTACGAAACTTGGGTTCATGTGGTAATGTCTGCTGATCTAACATCTTAAGACACCATTCGAGTCTATCTCTTTTGTTTTATTCCATCAAAAGAGGCTTCAGTGTGCTAGAGCGATGTCGTAGTAGCCCTTTCTTGAACCACCTATGTACAGTGCTCTTGTTGACACCAATGGCAGTAGCTAGAGATCGAATCGTGCTTCTTCTATGCAACGGAACACTAAGAATAGTAGATAGGTCTATTTGCGACTTTTTGCGGCCACTTCTCTTAGGCTTTCTTGATCTAACATCAACTAGTATTCCTTGGGCACGACATTGTTTTGTCCGCTGCCAAATGCGCTGCACTCTATACTTGCTCACCTAGAATATTTGTGCTACTATAGTTGTAGCTTTCCTTTTTAGCCTTCCACGATCACTTCTCTCAAGTAATGCTGCATAGATTTGTTGTCGTTGAGTTTCTGTCAAATTCCTGGACTGATGTGCATTGTTTTCATTTGCATGGTGATCTTCTTCAACATTCGAGTCATCCAACTCCTCTTCATCAAAGACTATGTCCACAGCGTCAACGTACACACCATAGCCATGCATGTCCTCCATCATGCCTACAAAAGAATTAAATGTTGAGTTGTGGAGCAATTGGTGCAAATTTGTAAGTGTTAATTTTCTTTTAGAATTGTGGTGAACATCAGTGCAAGCAATTTGCAAAATTTAGTGCTAAGTTGAAGCAAGAAAGATGGCAATTATGTATTATTTAGTTCTTTTGGTTCACTTATAATTGTTGGTACAAGTAAATAATTATTGGTATAAGCGATGAATGGTATTAGGAGCAAGTGATAATTATCTATACAAGTAACAAAGACTTATAATTGTAACGCATATTGTATTGTGGCTGTACATATCATGTTGATCTAGGTGAAGGATATTTTTTAATATGGTAGATAGACATTAATTTTTTGAAAAATCTATTGTCATGTGGGCTGTAGTTGTAGCTGTTAATTTTCTCTATAGAAGAACATTAACTGCAGACTTATTCATCCATTACAAAGGAACAGGTTAGGTGGTCGTAAGCTTACTGTGATGCTTCTGTTGCTGCAGAATAGAAGGTTCAAAGTTTAAATCAAATTCATATGGACCGTCCAAGTTGAGACATGCAGCCTGTGGATGGTCTTCTTCTACTCCAATTACTGCAATGAGGTGAGGCACACTATTTAGAACATGTTTGATTTTAGTTATAAATAGGTAATTCCAACTACTGTTCGTATTGTTGTTAAGATAAAATAAAGAGAGAAAGAATCACCTTCATGATGTTCTTGCTCTCCATCAGGAGCAGCAACATTGAGATCGATGACATGCAAGCCAAGGCATTCATTGTGATGAAGATGTAGGGGCTGACCTCGGAGATGGGCTTCATCTTCATAAAGTTGATCTTCCTGGAGATGAGCGATTTCATCTTCTTACTCATACGTAGTTTTTTTGTTGAGATCAGGTAAGATCTCTCCATGTTGATCTTGGAGATGGGCTTCATCATCGTAAAGTTGATCTTGCTAGACACTCATGATTTCATCTTGTTGCTCATATGCAGGTTGTTCATTGAGATCAGGTAGGAGCTCTCCATGGGGATCAAGAAGAGTGTTTAGATCTATGGGCACGGCTTGGCTGATGATGAAAATGGCTTCCAGGCTGACAGAGTGGATGGTCTGGTATGTCGTGCATTTATATGAGGGAACGAAAGGGTGGCAAAGGCGGAAAATCACCTGCTTCAAATTTTTACTGCTCTTAGGCAAACGTGTGGGTGATTCTAAGCCACAAACTGGTTTGGGCAAGCTTTGTTTATTGGTTGTGTGTCTAGAGTTTTTCTGGCCAAAACATGTGCTGATTCTATGTAATGACACGTGTACCATTGACTTCTCTACGGATTGCAATTCTTAACTGCCAGACTCTGTATGTGTGCAATGATTACAGATATGTCAAATCAATTTTATAGGGGTATTATGGTAATTTCTCTTGTTGCATTGGTATCTCCACTTGGTCCTACAATTGCATTTTTTAGGGGGACAGAGGGAGTAGAGTACTGCTAGAATCCTTATCTGACATGACATGCAGCCTCTTTCCTTTTTCAAGTGGTATTGGTAGACTAGTGTGCCATGTGCTGCTACAGGAATCCATTGATGCATACTAGTACATCGTGGTCGGTTCGGCCTCCTGCCCTGCCCTCCTTGGTGAAAGGTCCTTGTTTGGTTTTGGTAATTGAGTGACAACCTTAGGTGGACTAATATGTGGTTATGTGAGATACACAGGAGATTAGTCCACATGTGATGGTGTCATGAAGGAGCCTATTACACATGAGACATGACATGGAGTCATGTGACCAAGGTGGAGAAGATCAAGATGAGGCTTGGCTTGATGGACCGGTTGCTAGGGTGAAGGGCAAGTTGTGTGATGGCTTGGCGCCGAAGGACCGAGGCAATGGTGAAGAGCAAGTGAGGTCAAGATCAATGAACCAATACGGTCATGTGATGATATGAAGTGGATCATATCATTTGGTGATTGGTTGGTGCATGTGTTGCATCAACATCAATGGAGATGGAATGGAATGCACAAGGCAAATGTATAACCTATAGGGCTTTTCCATTTCACTGGTCATAGGTGTGTAGAGAAGATGATGACTGGGTTTAGGATAGATGGCCATACTATTAAGAGGGGCAAACTTGTTTGCATGTCGGTCATCTAGTGCCACTTGAGCGATCTAACTTTGCATACGTGTTAGGATCGAGTGGCAAGGCAAGTTGAGTGCCTAATTCCTTCAAAGAAAATATTTGTGAAAATGCTAACACACTTGCACATGTTGTTGATCACATGGTGGTGTTGGCACAATTACGAAGGTGACAGAGTTTGAGCGGTAGAGAGGGTTTGGGTCAAGCTCGGCGGGATTCAGGCGTTTTCGAGGAGTTGAAATGACTTTTTTCCACTACGCCGGAAGTCAGAAAAAAACGGAGGCGAACGGAGGTCACAGAGGTGACCGAACGCTGCACCAGACGCGGTCACGATTTGACCGGACGCGTTCGGTCAGTTCAACGCAGCAGTCAGGTGCGCGGGTGTTAAGGTTTGCAACCGACGTGTCCAGTCCCTCGCGGAACCGGAGCGTCCGGTCGGGCATCCAGAGGAGTTTAGCGTGGCGAAGAGCTGATCGGACGCGCGGCGCGCGCGTCCGGTCGCGATGGGAGCTCTCTGGACCGCGACCGGACGCTGGCACTGTCACGTCCGGTCATTGCATGGAGCACATCCGATCGGTGCGTCGCGTGCGCAGGCGCTGTGCGATCGACACGTCCGGTCATTCGAGCGGCGCGTCCGGTCAATTGCATTTGACCGTTGGCGCGCAGTGACCGTTGAAGGATCAAACGACCACGGTTGAATACAGAGGACACGTGGACGGAGCAGGGCGATTGGATGCAGTACAGCGCGTCCGGTCAGTTTGACCGGCGTGTCCGGTCAACGCGTGTTGTGCCCAGTGAAGGGGTACAACAACTATTTTCGTGGAGGGCTTATAAATAGCCCATTGGCCGGCCTTGGCCGGTAGCTGAGCACACTTTAGCCTTAGTGGCTTATGTTGTGGTGCTTGGGAGCCCTCTAACTCACTCATGCTTGATAGTATTCATCGGATCGAGTGAGAGAGCGATTCTAGTGCGATTGCATCGTGAGGTTGCATCGAGTGGCACTAGGTGATCGTGTTGCAAGCTGGTGGTGCTTGTTACTCTTGGAGGTTGCCACCTCCTAGACTGCTTGGTGGCTCATGGCTCCGTCGAAGCTCGCAATAAGATTGTGCGAGGCTCCGGAGAAGCTTTGTGAGGGGAATTATGCTCACCCCGCGGGGATCGTGAAGAGCAACTCTAGTTGAGCGTGTCATTGAGCTACCACACTTGACGGTGGGTTCTTGCAGTGCCTTTTGAGAGGCTCGGTGTGTGACCGATTAGCTGCCAAACTATGAAGTGTTGGTCGACACAACGGGGATGTAGCTTGGTGGCAACCAAGTGAACCTCGGGAGAAAAATAACAGTGTCAACATTGTCTACTCTTCTCGGTGGTTTGCCTTCGTGCAACACAAGCTTATATTTACTTTCATATATACTTGTGCTTGTGTAGCTTGCTAGTTGTCTTCTAGCTTGTGTAGCTAGAAGCTCCCCTTTGCATGACTAATTTGGTTTGTATAACCTTGTTAGTCACATTGTTTAGTTTGTATAGCTAAGTATTTTGCGCTCTCTAATTTGGCATTGGTTGCCTTGTTATTGAGCATTGCTAGTGAGCTTAGGAGCTTTGTGCTTTTGCTTCACTAGTTGTGTAGGAGCTCCCTCAGTTGGCAAAGTACTAGTGCATAGGTTTATGTGACCTTGCTCTAGAATTGTTTAGGTGAGCTCTTGGTAAGCTTAGCACCTTAGTTGCTTAATTAGGATCTTTGCAAGGTGCTAGAGAACTTAGATAGAGGGGTGTAGTCTTGGCTAGACCGATAAGTTTAATTCCACATTTGTTTTTGTTAGCCAACACATTTAAGTTTTAGAAAGAACTATTCACCCCCCCTCTAGTCCACCATCTCGACCCTTCAAGCGGTATCGGAGTCGGGTCTCTCATTTGTGGTCTTCACCGACCCGAGAGGATGGTGGCTTATGGGCTAGATGTTGAGTGTCCATACATTTTTAATGGCACACACTTTGCACGGTGGAGAAATTGGATGACATGCAATTTTAAGTTTATTTCTCCTCAATTGTGGTGGATCGTAGATATGGGCTTTTCCTTTGCAATTGATAAAAAGAATGTAACTCAAGCGCAAAGTAAATGCCTACATCTCGATAGCCAAGCTACTAATGTTTTTTATCGATCTATGGATAGTAGCATACTTTGTGAGATCATGGACTTCAAGTTCGCCCATGAGATTTGGGTGTTTCTAAATGATAAATATGGGGCAATCTCTAATGATGATGAGCCCAAGGAGGAGGCGCATAAGGATGTTGAGCATGACCACAACAAGGTGGTTGTGGAGGATTACTCCACCTCACGGTCAAGTGATGACAAAGATGATCATACCCCAAGATCACTTGACAAGAAAAATGATAATGCCACAAGTGATGCAAGCAATGATTCTACTTCATGCACACTTGATGGTGAAGATGATGGCTATGAGAGTGATGCTTCAACAAGCTCTTTAACATCATCACATGGTAACACTAAGATACATGTTGGTGGTTTTGTTGTGGATTGTGATGATCCAAATTTAGAGCTTTTATATAGCTGTAACAGAACCAACTAATTATATGAAATTAAGTGAGAAAATCATCCACCAAGCAGATGATTTAACAAACTTAAGCCCGTATAACCCGGTAGTCCGTGAAATCACAATGGATTTCAAACCAACTTACTTACCAGCCAAGATCGTAATAAGTTTAGTGGTCACCATCACAAATTACATAAAAGTTTGCGTCGCAAATACATCGGAGTTTAAACATAGTTATTACAAACCAAGTTCAAATAAAAAGTAGTGGAAGCATTTAGTTCAAACCACACACACTCACACAGAGTTCGAAATAAAGTGCCAGCTCCAGATCATCTCTAACAAAAGCATCAGACGAGAGGTAGGGAATGACCACTGCCCATGGTCCCTAAGCTTCACCCATCTGAAAGTCCTATGTTTGGTGTTGGTAATTAGTGACAATGCCTAAGTACTAATTCTATGCCTAAGTTGTATGTAGCATATGAGGATTAGTACATTCCAAGGTTGGTGGCAAGATGGACATTGTGATCATGATGGCCACACTTGGATTTGGGCGCAACCCTACGTGACCAAGGCAAAGGTATATGCTTAAGAGTTGTGTTTTAGTAACCAAGATACCTAGTGGGTGTGGTTACATTATAGGATAGATAGCCGTACTATAAAGAGGGGAATGACGCGGCTATTGAACTCCTAAGTGCCTCTAGGTGTGCATTTCATAATCATATGCATTTGGATAGAACTAATATCGCCTCGAAAAATGATTGTGAAAATGCTAACACACTCACACATGTCGAGATCACTTGGTGGTGTTAGCACGTTTGCGAAGGCGGTGGAGTTTGAGCGGTAGAGAGGGTTTGGGATCCTCTCTCCCTCCCACCGAGCTTGCGAGGCGGGATTTAGGCGTTTACGAGGAGTTGAAACGACTATTTTCCACTACGCTGAAAGTCCGGAAAAGAAACAGAGGTGAACGGAGGTCACAGAGGTGACCGGACGCTGAACCAGACACGGTCTCTGGATGACCGGACGTGTTCGGTCAGCGTTCAGTGTCTGCGCGTTTTCAGTTCGATGATCGGACGTGAGGCGCGCCCGATCACTGATGATCGGACGCGTCCGGTCGTTCAGGGAGCTTACTAGACTGTAACCGGACGCTGGCACTATCGCGTCCGGTCATGTTTCTTCAGCGCGTCCGGTCGTTGTTTCATTGAGCGCTGCTCAGGCGACCAGCGCGTCCGGTCATTCTCGGGACCAGCGCGTCTGGTCATTTCCAGCGCGTCCGGTCTGCGTGATGAGCGCGTCCGGTCGTTGCTTCGCAGTTAGCCATTGCGCGACCGGCGCGTCCGGTCGTTTAGACCAGCGCGTCCGGTCAGTGTTTCACGTGTTAGCCGTTGGGCGACCGACGCGTCCGGTTAGTTGGACCAGCGTGTCCGGTCAGCACGATTTTGGTTGTTTAAGTTTCTAACGGCTCTATTCGAAGGGGTGCATCTATAAATACTCGTTGGCCGGCTCAAGGCTCTCTCTCTCTCGAACATTTGACATACTTGTGAGCACTTTGAGCTAAGCAACTCCCCTCCCACTCATCTCTCTTGCTTCTTTGTATATTCGAAGTGAGATTGAGTGATCCAAGTGCATTTGCTTTGTGAGATTGCATCTAGTTGGCACTTGGTAGTTGATTTGCTGTGGGATTCTTGTTTCTCTTGGTGGTTGCCGCCACCTAGACGGTTTGGAGCAGCTTGGAGACGTTGGCAAGAGTTGGTGATTGTTCTTGGCCACCTCCGGTGATTGTGAGGGGTTTGTGCCTACCTCGGCGAAGCGCCAAAGGCAACATTAGTATATTGCTTGTGTCATTGCAACCTTTTACCATTTGGTAGGTTCTTGTGGCGCCTTTTGAGAGGCTCGTTGTGTGATCGATTAGCCACCGAACCACGTGGTGAAGAGGGACACAACGGGGACTAGCGTGCCGGCAAGCACGTGAACCTCGGGATAAATCTTCGTGTCATCACTTTCATATTGTGATTGATTGATCCCGATGTTCGATTATCTTGGTATTCATTGTTGATTATATTGGTTGGCTCAATACTTCGTCTCTCGGTGAAACTCTCCCTACTCAACTCTTGTATTAATTTTTTAGTTATCTTTGCTAGCTAGTTAGCTTTGCTAGAGTAGCTTCTTTGTGTAGCTTGCTAGTTGTAGTTTCCTTCTCGGTTTGACTTGTGCAGTTGAGTGCAAATACACTAGAATTGTGAATTGGTTAGGTGGCTTGCAAACACCCCGTAGGCTAAGCAAAACTCGCATCTCGCTATTTGTTTTATTGATAAACTTGTTTAGCTTGTCTTTGTAGAAAATTTTAATAGGCTATTCACCCCCCCTCTAGCCATCAAGACCTTTCACCATCACAGGATAAAAGGCAGTTGATACAGTAGCCGTAATACATCTGCCCATCTGCAACAAGTAGGAACAAAGCCATGAGTACGAGAAGGTACTCAGCTAGACTTACCCGACATAACCGAAAATAAATTGACACCAAGAATCATGATAGGCTTTATGGTAGGGTAGCTGACTCATTTGCAAAAAGGTATTTTTAGTATTTCAAGAATCTTTTCTAGAAGCTTTGCATCAAGTTAAATCTTTATTAACCTATCAACTACATTTGCACCTGTACTAGGGTAACATGTAATTAAATAGGTAAGAATAACCAATGATCATTAACAACTTCCATCATGTCATATTCCATATAATTGTCCAAGTGTTCCATCAATATTACTACGATGAAGTAACTCAAGTCAAGTGTTCACTATCCAGTGAACGATGGCGATTCGAATCGATTATTAACCAGCTGGTAATTTATTCCTCACACAAACCTCACTCACCCGCTAAAGTGAGATATTGGTCACCGAGTCAACCATTCAGGTAAAGTCTCGAGTTTGCCAGGAACCACATGTACCCGGGGGCCGCCCGACTACTCTTTGTCCTTATCATCGCAACCCCGTGTCCTACCACACCTGCTCCGGAACAGTGCGTTACGGGCAATTCACTCGGCCCAAATAATCTCCTAGCTTCACGATCGAAAGGTACATTATTCGGCCAGCTAAATGTAAGTCATGCGTTCAACATGACTCGAGACCCAACAACGGTCGGTCCTTAATCGACACAGATGGAAAACACTACAGTCCGAAACCCTGCAAGTCTCTGTCCGGTCTCATTTTCACATTAACACTTAGTTATTCTACGATGACATACTTTTTCAAGCAGATCCAGGTAACCACCTATAGCTCGCAGGTGACAGGAAATCACCTGACTTCTACCGGTCTAAGCAAGCTAAGCATTTCTTGACTGTGAATACCAAGGTAACAAGGATATGGTAGAACATGGTAAATAAGGTATAATGCAGCAACAGTTGCAAACAACTCTTAAACGTAATGCATCAGTTAAAGTAAATTATTAATAAAATATTTGCAAACCGGGAGAGAAATGCTCCGGGGCTTGCCTCTTTTGAAAGAGCTCGGGCGGTGGTCGGGGCACTCTAGAAGATCCTCACCGACCTCCTCGTCGGCTTTGGGCACCTCCTGCTCTTACACCTCGGGCTGCTCTTCCGGCTCCTCGGGAACTGCTACCAGAGTTACTTCTTATGATCCTGTATGATGCGGATGTATAAGTGCTCATGCCTAGGTGCATTGCAGAGATGACATGTAATGATCATGATGAATGAGATGTAGATGAACAGGTTTACTTTATTGCATAACGTGGAAATACAACTCTTCTACAAGGTAGTCTACATCATCTAAGAACATGTACTCGTATACTACTACAAACATTCTCTACCATGCCAAGTCACCACAGAAATCTAAGATGCTTCAAAGATACACCAAAGCAAATCTTATTAATTAGTCATGTATTAATAAGGTTAATTAAACCCTAATTACAACTAGGTTTGAACAGCAACACCTATTTTGGTAGCACAGAAAAATATGAGAAAATTACAGTAGCTTACTCTCATCTAATCTAACATGCCACAAAAATTTCATTGTATTTGGATTAATAGAACTGCCTACACAAAATAACAAGCTAGGGCCTAAAAAGAGCATGAAAATACTTTATACTATGAAAAGTATCAAACAATAAATTTAACATTTTTTCTACATTCTACACAATAAACAATCACTATAGAAAAATTATTATATGCATGTTTTATTCATATTTTTTTCTCTATAAAAAATAACAATTATTAACAATAATAAGCACTTGTACTACACATAAAAAATTTTCTATAGAACATGCATGGCACATATTTTTCTAGAAAGTACATCAGAAAATAAAATTATTGCAAGTAGAACCATATTTTTCTGAGCTTTCTATGATTTATTACATATTTATCAAGAAAACAGCAATTTCAGTGATTAAATAAAAACCCTACAGAAAAGTATTTCAAACTTGACATGCAATATTTTTAGATCATAGATATACTTATGAGAAACACTACAAAATTTGTTTCAGAATTTTTGGAGCTATAAAACTCGAGTTATGATTTTTGAAAGCTTTTTCACAATTTCTGGAAAATCCTTTTCTTTATCTTTTTCTGAAAAACCCGAACACAAAACGCTATGCACACCCCAGATCTGCACCCCGCGAATGCACACGAGACAGACAGGCGGGCCCCCGTGGTCAACTGACCCCACCGGTCAGCCAGAGCCGAGGCGGCTCGCCGTTGACCGTGCGGATCTCGCCGCCGGTGAGCCAAACGGCGAGACGGTCGGTGCGAGCGTGCTCGGGGCACCAAACCGCACCGACAGGTGCTCGGACTTGGCCGGACGACTTACCGGAGCAAGCTCACCGACGCGCATGGCACACGGCGGCGCTACCTCACCGCTGCCACACCTCACCGGTGCACGACATGGTGGTCCGAGGAGCGCTAGAGCTCCAGCATCACCAGACGAAGCTGACGCATGTGAAAGAAGGGAAGGAAGGCGACGGAAACAACCCACCCACGCGGAGCCGAACTCCGACAAGCGGCGGTGAAGAACGGCCGACCAAAATTGGCCCCCTCACCTTGACAATGGCGACAGCTGGAGGGAGCAAGAGGTGGAGCAGAGGGAGGCAGACCAATGACCGCGAGGAATCGGACGCAGGCGCAGCAGCGGCGGCGATAGGCAGTGGCGGAGCTCGAAGGGCGGCGGCAATGGCGCGGTGGCCGCTGGCTCCGCTGCGGCTGCTGCTTGCGCGTGTGGAAAACAAAATGGGAGGGACGAGGAGCGACCGCGCGGTTCAGTCGACTTGGAGAAATGGCGAGGTGGTGGGGGCCACGGCGTGCCACCCGTACACCGGCAACGGCGAGCGGCTTCCACGCGGCGGCCGTGGTCTAAGCGCGGTCGTGAGCTGGCGCGGGGCGCGCGCGGGCGAGCGCGCGGGCGCTGACGTGGGCCGGGCCGGCCTGCCGAGCTGGGCCAGAGCGGAGGCGGCGGCCCGTTAAGGCCGAGAAATTTATTTTCTTTTATAAATAAATTTCCAGATTTTTAAATTGATTCAAATTCAAATTTTGAAGATGAAAAAGACATTTTCACAAGTTGTCCCCAAAATAAAAGTTGTTCAAAATTTAATTCTCTACAACTTTCATTTAGGGCACTTTTCAAAATTCTAAACAGATTTTTGAATTAGTGATTTAAAGTCCAATTTTTAAATAAAAACTTATTTTTCTAGAATATTTTTAAAAGTAAAATTTGGGGAGATTTTGAATACAAAAGTTGCTCCAAAAATCATGCTAATTAAGTCTAAGTCATTTAAAGTTATAGCCCAACAAGTTTTACCACTCTTAGCAAGCAAATACAATAATTTAGGGTTCAAACAGATGTTTTTCACACTTTAATTTAATTTCAACTTATATTGCATGTGATAATGAATATGTATGTGATGCTAATGATAATGCTCATGCTTTGAGATATTAATGCATGCTTAACACCCAGGGGTGTTACAATAAACTCTCAAGAGCCTTGAAAAGGGAAATAGAAAGAGTAAGTAAATTGGAAAATGAAAACTCTTTTCTAAAGACCACATGTGAACAACAAAAGCATCTACTTTATGTTACTACTTGTTCACATGAGGAGCTAAAATTGGCTCATGAGGAACTAAGTGTTGCTCATGATAACTTGGCACAAGAACATGCTTTACTCACTAAGAAGCTTTCTAATGAAGAAACCAAAACTAGTGAGAGCTTATCATTTGGGTCAAATGATCAATCACATAATACTAACCCTTGTGATATAGGCAAGAAGCATGTATCCACCTCTTATGATGATTTATTATATATGTCATGTTCTTCATAATTAAATGAGTGTTCTACTTCTATGTCTTGTGAGACTAACCTTTTGAAGGAGAACAATGAGCTTAAAAGTGAAGTGAAGAATTTGAGCAACAAGTTAGAGAGGTGCTACAACTCAAAAGTCACATTTAAGCACATGATGAAGACTCAAAGAAACATTGATGACAAAAGTGGCATTGGCTTCAAGAAGAAAATGACAAAGGGCAAAAGAAAGCAAGAAAAGAGGATGAAGAAGCTACTACAAAAGAAGCTCTCGCATTCCATGTGCTATCGATGCCATGAAGCGGGACATCTTGCTAATGGTTGCCCAAACATTGAGAAGCTCAAGAAGATAAAAGAAGAAGAGAGGCTAAAGCATGTCAAGTGCTTCAAGTGTCGCACTTGGGGTCATCTCACCTCAATGTGCCCAACCAAGCAATTTGTGAAACAAGTAAAGCCTCAACCAAAGCCACTAGTTGAGCAAAAGAAGACACCCCAAGAGCAAATCAAGATCAACCATGGAGATGATGGTGACTTGATGAAGAAGAAGAAAAAAAAAACAAGGAGTGGTAGAGCAAGACATCCAATGCAAATTCAAGATGCCAAGATGATGAGCAAGAATCAAAATAAGAAAAGAAATTTGACTCACATCAAATGCTTCAAGTGTGGAGATATGAGACACTTCGCCTCGGGGTGTCCTACCAAGCTTGAGAAGAAGGCTCAAGCAACTCATAAGAGGCTAGGAAATAGAAAGCACAACATGAGCAAGGAAGAAAAGGCTCAAGCAAAGAGAATGTGCTACTCATGCCGGGAAAGGGGACACATGGCTCATTCATGTCCCCTAGGTAAAAATTCTAAGCTCATTTCAATTATTGTTACCAATGTGCTTAGAAATGATGGCAATGGTACCTCTATGATTGCAATTGCAAAACATCCCACTATCCATACTAAGACTTTTCCTAAGTATGTTGCTCCTAACTTGAGAGGACCCAAACTTGTTTGGGTACCATCAAAGAGTGGATAATTGTTTGTAGGTACCATTGGCATTAGAGGCTTGATTCAATTGGTTTCATTTTGTTCATCATATATTGAGTCAAGTTATAAAGCTCAATGCATATCCAATCCTAATGCCAAGTCAAAATAAGTGAAGTCCAAGTGCTACAACATATAAGTGCAATGTTAAAGATTGTGGTGATTTATTGGATATATTTGATGGCTTGCAAATATTCAAGTTGAAAGCTTGATATGAATAAACATGAGCTAACCAAGGTATATCTCTTGTTGATCATTTTATTTGGGTGCATATGAGTTGATTGAATTGAATAAATGTGCAATGTTGCTTGCTATGAGATGGTTGAATGGATTAAATACTTAGTAATCAAGTTTGGATTGATTTGTGTTGAATAAGTTCATGAGATAACATTTAGTGAGTAGATTGAATGGATATATGTCTTGTGAGAGTATTCAAACAAGTTAATCTCAAGTTTGATTCACATTTGATGAAGAATAGCTCATGTATTGAAATATGTCCAAAGTTGAAAATCTGAGCTAGTTGTGATCTTAGTCATGTTTGAGTGATCAAATCTATTTAGATTGGCTTGAAATTTGGTATACGTGCTCTAGACTTATGATATGATATGCTGTACAAATTTCATAAGAATTAGATAAGAGATGCTTCGGTTTTGGAGTGGATCTTGTCAGCTATAGTGCAGCAGCTTTCAACATGTAGCAGTGGTGGAAGATTTGAAATCTGGTAGCAATCTAGATGTCAAATGAATCGCAAATTTTTACAGCTGCTAGATGACTTAGTGAAGCACATCTCCACCAAATTTTATGGCATTTAGATCTGTATATTGGGAGATATGGATTATTCTTTAAAGGGTACAGAATCTGCTAGAAAAGTGATAATCATTGGATTTATCTAGAGTCACTTTGATTGAAAGATCCTCAAGTTGGAAACATGTTTATAAGTGGTTGAGGTACCTAAGTTTGGTTTTGGATTGATCTAGAAGAATGAAAAGCAATGAGTACAAGAACATTTGATTTTGGAATATACTTGGTGTACATATTTGGTACTCAAATTTGAAGATCAAGATTAAACTCAAGATAAAGATAAAGTTTAAGTTCTAATAATGTTTGGAGATCTTTTGGTAGAAAGAAAAGGACTTAAAGAAGAATTCAAGGTTACTCATCAAATTAAGTCCATTATTTGGATCAATCAAACAATGTCATTTCAAGTAAGTATCAAGAGTGGTTCTTTGGAGAAAGATCACTTCTACCTAGTGAGGAGCTTGCCGCCGTGTGTAGGTGAAACCAAGTTTGGGACTTAGAAGGCTAACATGGAAGTGATGATCCGAGGAACTTGTGATGCTTAGTTGAAGCAATCAAAAGGATTGATCTAAAGAGCAAGCAACACCCAAAAGAGAATTAGTCATTGTAATTCAATTGGTATTCTAAGTAATTCTCTCATGCAAGCAAAGATGATATAATGAAGCAAGCCAACCACAACTCAAGAGACAGTGCACTTTATCATTAGTGGTTCTCAATTCATATGGGTGAAGAATGGATTTGTCTATTGATAATTGGTCTTTCACCAAGCTATTTAATTGGACTTCACATTACTATTGGAGTAATGAATTGGAATCTATGTGACTATCATCTACTCCAACATAGCAAAGGTATCATTAAAATGTGCATGATCATTTTCATCCCTTACTAGTATGTGATTAGTGCATATAATACATGCTTATTAGGATCATGCATAACAAATGAAAATTTTAGATTCATAGCCTACCACTATTGCTTGATTGTTTAAATGATCTAGTGGTATGAGTATGAATTTGTTCATGAGCTAGTGAATCCAAGTACTTGATCTAGTTTGGATTGCTAACAAGTGATAAGTACAATATTGGCAAGATAACCCTTAGCATGAGGTGTGAAGAAGCTTGTCATTGGATCAAACCGGACTTGGAATCTTAGGCAAATCAACATAGTTCAAGTCATACAAGAAGCTCATGACAATGATAAAAGTACAAGCACAAGACAACAATGAAAACGGATATCTAGTTTGTTTCAAGTAGTATCTAGACTCAAATTGATCTTCCAAGTGGTATTCACAAGTGGTGTCTAAATAATGATCTACAAGTGATATCTTACAAGTGGTACTCATGAAGATAGCAAATGTTCAAGAAGTGAATATTTTTGCCAAATCCTTCAAAGTGGATCCATACTAGAAAATTCTTTCAAATGGCATCACATTCCTACTCATGGTATCTTCACATGGTATCATTCATGCAAGACGATATTTTCACAAGTGATCCTCAACTTTAAGTGATCAAATCAAGAAATTCTACCCTCATCTTCAAGTGGTATCTCAAGTGAATGACACATGCTATAACATAGGGGGAGGAGCCCCACCAATTAGTATCAAGGTCAAAGATCCTATGTTGTATCTTAAGAGCAACCATAAAGTTTGTCATTCCAACATATGTGGTAATGTCCATAAAAAATGCAAGATTCACATCTCAACCATCTACCCCAATGTTAGCCTTTGCATCAATGAGAAGCACACCTTTTTATAGAAATTGATGACAAAGGGGGAGAGATTGGACAAAGATATGCAAGATTTCCTTTGGGAGAGAGATTTCTTTAGGGAGAGATAGATGATATTGGACACGGATATGGACAAAGAGGGAGCAACATTGAAGAATATAAGGGGATCAAAATTCTTGGACAAAGAAAGCACACAAGTAGGGGGAGCAAGCTCATGAACATTGATTGATTGCATTTGATATGTGTATAATTCATGTACTTGCTTGCATTGCATAAGTTCTTAAATTTAATATGCATGCTTGTGTGGTGTATGCTAGTTATAGAACTTGAATGATGATTTGATAACTAGCATGCATAGGATGTTAGCTAGACTTGTGATTATCATGCAAAAACTAGAACCATGCCTATAATGTTGATCTCACGGGGTTTCTAGTGTTTTTGATGTCTAGCTACTCATGATGCTAAGGATGATGGCAAACTTATGATTTTCAAATAGTATCAAGCTATCAAATGGTATCGAACTACAAAGGTTTATTCTATACACCTTAGCATCACTTAGTAGTGCTAACCCTCCCACAAATTTCATATTTATGCATATGTGCAAGCTTGAAACCAAACCATTTGAGAACATATGTAGGGGGAGTTATCACTACCAAGTCAGATTTTATGGTGCTTATCCAATTCTTGACATAGAGCTTAAATGTTGGATAAGTAGTATAAAATCCAAAACAAGTTAGCAATTTACACTTGTTTGAAGTGCTAGCTTGAAAAAGCTTAATTTCCATATCTTTGTAGAGTTGTCATCAATTACCAAAAAGGGGGAGATTGAAAGGTCCTTGTTTGGTTTTGGTAATTGAGTGATAACCTTAGGTGGACTAATATGTGGTTATATGAGATACACAGGAGATTATTCCACAGGTGATGGTGTCATGAAGGAGCCTATTGCACATGAGACATGACATGGAGTCATGTGACCAAGGTGGAGAAGATTAAGATGAGGCTTGGCTTGATGGACCGGTTGCTAGGGTGAAGGGCAAGTTGTGTGATGGCTTGGCGCCAAAGGACCGAGGCAACGGTGAAGAGCAAGTGAGGTCAAGATCGATGAACCAATACGGTCATGTGATGATATGAAGTGGATCATATTATTTGGTGATTGGTTGGTGCATGTGTTGCATCAACATCAATGGAGATGGAATGGAATGCACAAGGCAAAGGTATAACCTATAGGGCTTTTTCATTTCACTGGTCATAGGTGTGTAGAGAAGATGATGACCGAGTTTAGGATAGATGGCTATACTATTAAGAGGGGCAAACTTGTTTGCATATTGGTCATCTAGTGCCAATTAAGTGATGTAACTTTGCATACGTGTTAGGATCGAGTGGCGAGGCAAGTTGAGTGCCTAATTCCTTTGAAGAAAATGTTTGTGAAAATGCTAACACACTTGCACATGTTGTTGATCACATGGTGGTGTTGGCACAATTACGAAGGTGACGGAGTTTGAGCGGTAGAGAGGGTTTGGGTCCCTCTCTCCCTCCTGCTGAGCTTGTGAGAAGGGATTTAGGCATTTTTGAGGAGTTGAAATGACTTTTTCCACTACGCCGGAAGTCAGAAAAGAAACGGAGGCGAACGGAGGTCACAGAGGTGACCGGACGCTGCACCGGACGCGGTCACGGTTTGACCGGACGCGTCCGGTCAGTTCAACACAGCAGTCAGGCGCACGGGTGTTAGGGTTTGTTGTAACACCCCAGGTGTTTGTCACTCACTAAGCAGTGGGTTTGAGCTCAAACATGACAGATTAAGTGGAGATGACAAAGTCAAGGTTAACCTATAGAGATGAGCCTGACCTAAAGTTGGATGTTGCACCATTGCTTTACATATAGGCCCCTTTTCAAATTATATGCTTGGGTGGTGTTATTACAATATATTCATGTGTCTCACCTTAGTACCTATCTATATTGACCGCTGGAAAAGTTTTATGAAGTTTGGAATCAAAAAGTCACATGAAATGATAAGTTATATGCTTGTTGGATTAGAACTGAGACATACTTCTGAAACCAGGAAAACATGCTTTACATTCCATGTAAACTAGTGTTTGTGCAACATACAAATGCAACATGTGCAACCCATCTTAGACACAGGTGGAACAACATAGTGAAACATATGTAGCATGTACCTTGAAGCAAACACATGAAACAATTGAAATAGAGCTTTGAAACCAGCATTTCAATTATAGGGATTTCTATGTTTCAATGCATGTGAGACCTACACTTTTGTGCAACCTATGCATGGTGTGTATGTTTGGCCTCTACAACACCTTAACTATACTTAGGACACTTAATGGAACAATGTTCATGTTGATCATTTTGCCTAAATATGCTTCTAAGTGATGGTTGACCATGTATGGACCCTAGAACACTTTTGTTTGACCATTTCCAAAGTGTGACCTAGAAGCTTTGTATGACTATGCACCCTTTTACAAAGTTCTAGAGCATTTTATAAGGAACAAACTTTGTTTAAGGGTCAAGTCATGAAAATGTAGGGAACATGCTCAAATAGGGCCCACAAGTTAGAAATTGGACTGTTTCCAATACTTAGCAATTTTAAAACCCCGATTTCAGTGTCTTCGACATTGGCATTCCGCGTTCTCTGAAATTCATTAAGCAACTTGAGTTGGTCCAAAAATAAAAGTTGAAGGTTATATTATGGAGAAGAGCATACAAAAAGTTGAGATCAGTTTGATCGAGTTTGGCCTTCCAAAAATCAACAAGACCGAGCTCTGACTTAAACATGTTAACTCAGTGAGACAGCCATGTTTGAAGGTGATTATATACTAATTTGTTGCTCTAATGGCTTGGAACCCTAAATAAGAATTGTAGAGCAGTCTGAGTACATCAAACTTCGTTTTGGTCCCATGAGCTGATTCGGCCTAAATGCAGCCCAAAACGGCATCCCACGCTGGCCTCCTCACTGCATGCCACGCGCCCTGGACGTGGCGACCATGCTCACCTCGCATCCCCACCATGACGACGCGCGTCCGCGCCGATGCCGCGTGCCCTGCCCTTCCTCGTGCAAGGAATGGAGGAGCTAAGCTCGTCCTCACTCTCACGTGCCCTCACTGCCCAGCTCCCACTCGCTCGCCCTCGCTTCTCTCGCAGCACGCGCACGCGCGGGCACAGACGCCGCCGTGGCCGCCATTGCCGGCCGAGTAGAGCTCAATGGCCGCCAACCAATCCATTTCCCCATGCCTTCTCTGTCCTATCCTAGTACCACTACACCTTCACCACCATCCGCCGCCCTCGACGCGCCCTTTCTCTGGCCTCTTCCGCCGCTGCCGACGGCCGCCTCCGGAGCTACTCGCACGCCGCCACCCGCTTCCATGGCCAGCCGGCCATGGGCGACCTTGGCCCACGCCACCTACGTGTACGAACGCGCCTCGCAGCCATGAAGCCGGTCGGCCCTCCCACCGCTGTCGTCCGCCGTTGCTAGCCCGCCGGAGCGCCGCCGCTGTCGGAGCACTGCCCCGGCATGTCACCGCGCACGCGGTCAGGAGGCCATGGGCTACCTCACGCCGAGCCACAACCACCTTTGGATGCGCCTTGACGCCGCGACCCTCACCGGTCGCTTCCTCACCGCCGGCGCCGCCCCCTGCCGGCCGGCCGAGTCGGACCACCGCCTCCCCTGGTTCCCGGTGCCGGAGGAAAGAGGCCTCCTGTGTCTCTGTCTCTCTCTGGGAATGACAAGTGAGCCCGAGTGTGCAGCGGGTCCCGCAGATCATCGTTAAGGGTGGCAGAGAATGGGTACCGAATCGGGTGCACCTAGCAAATTAGGCTAGGGTGGTTTAAAATTCTGTTTTTGAATTTCATTTTGGTGTTAAATCTTCTAAATTCCATATCTCTTGATGGGAAAGTCCAAAAATAGCAAATGTGGACTTTTTGGAAACCATGAGAAGTGATCTATGCAATAGAGTCATAAAACATTAGGTGTTTTTAGATGTTTTCTGATGACTTTATTTAAACTTTAAAAATGCCCTAAAAATGCTTATAAGCTTGACCAGAGCCATGTCTGGAGTTTTAGAACCCCAAAAATAGTGATTCTTGCTTTGTTAATTTTGTGATGACATGTACTTGCTAAGAAAAATATTAAACACACTAGTTGTTCACTGTTTTCTTAAGGTTTTGGTTTGACCTTGATAAATAAGGAAATCTACATTATATTGCTTATCATTTTTATATCTTAAGTTGTGTTTCTCCAAATGATATAAAATTTTTATGGTAGTCTTTCCATGCTATGAATGTATTGTGGTATAAATTTCATGGTCATTGCTTACTGTATGATCAAGTTATTGATTTAACTTGTTTATGGCTTGATAAATAGCTTGTAAATAATATATAATTGATAAAATGGAAAATGTTGTTTCATTAGCTTAGTATGATGTTTATATATCATATCGATTCATGCTAGGGCCTTGTGTTCATAGAAAATATGGAGTTTTAGGTTTAACTTGCTCTCACATGATTTATTGTATTAGCCATTTGTCTTTTTCATAGAGGTTGATATACATGTCCAAATGGCTTGAAATTTGGATAGTAGGCTTTTGGGAGCATTGGTAGGTCACTGTAATTTTGGTAGAATTTATTGTGCACTTTTGATGTGTGTTCATAATTCCACCTACTTATCTAAATGAATTAAGAAAATGCATTAAAAGAATTTATCTAGCATTTGACACCATGTTTTCTGGTGTTCATTAGTCATGTATGAAATGTTGGTAAAGTTGGTTTTGTCTAATTATATGTTTGCAACATAAGTTAATAATTATTTCTTTCAAATGAGGTTTCTAGATAAATATGGAAACTTAGCAAAGTTCTTCGTGATAATGTGCTTTGTTGTAAAACTTGTTTATATAAAAGCTGTAGATAATTTATGTATCTAGCTGATGTTAAAATTTGGTGATATTTGGCCAAGTAGTTTTTGAGTTATAGATGTTTAAAGTTAGGTCCCAGATTTGGTTGCTTTCTGTTTGGAGCAGACCAGATTCTGTAGTTTTATCTTTTTGACCCATTAAACTTGAGAATTAGGCTTAGGTAATTATAAATGAATTATAGACAATTTCATAATCCTTCTAGAATGTATTATTGCGCATCTTTTGGAGTTGTAGATCTCCTGTTATGATTGATTTACTCAGCTACGGCGTGTATGTCCAGAAAGTAGCAGATTCTTGTTCTAGTGCTTTGATTAACTTTGCCATGCTAGGGTGTGAAGTGTGGCTCATATCCTTGATGGTACTTGGGTTGGTACCCTGTAATCTTATGATACTTGTGCCTTGATTGTTGTGCTTGCAATCTTCTATGTTATGCTCTAATGAGGATTAAATTAATTAGCTCTAGGTGTTTATGAGAACTTTGGTATGCTTGTTCGATTACTTTGTTTATTGCACTTCTATGTGTTCATACATATGCATTGTTGCACCTTATTTAGGTACGTTAGTTGAAGCACGTGACGGATCTAAGGTGGAGCCAAATCCAAAGACGGAGTTGGTGGATCCATCCCGAAGATAGAAGGACCGGACAAGTGATAGATTGGAGGATGCTCGCCAAGCGAATTCATCTGACATACTCTAACTTGAGTCGGATCCCAGGCAAGCCCCGGAGCATTATAAGCCTCCTACCTTCAAAGCAATCAATTCTATATATGTTATAAGTATTGTTGCATTAAGTGATAGGAGTTGGTTGGAAACCCTTGTTGCATTATATCATTCCTTGTCCAGATATATGAATCCTTGAATCCTACATAGACTAGGATCGAGTAGATGCTTAGCCCTGCTTTAAGCGGTAGAAGTCAGATGATTTTCTGTCACCTACGAGATGTAGGGATATTCATATATGGCACGGTTGGCTATATTTGCTATCGTGGAAAGGAACCATGTGTTAATAAAATGAAATGAGACCGGGCGGGATGATGATAGTGAAGCAACAAGACATGGAGGTCTTGGGTGTAGATCTATCCCCGTCTGAGTCATTTAAGGACCAATTTATTGCACATCCTTGAGTCATGTTGAACGCAGTCTAACACTTAGTTGGCCGGATAAGTCGTTCCGACCGCAAATCCGAGTAATACAGTTTAGGCCAGGAATCGAATGGTAGGTCACATCTTAGAGGAGAGTAATGTTGTGCTTGGGGACATTGGCGTGAGACCAAGGGAGGGTTAGAGTCCCTAGCACCTGACAGAGTGTCGCCCTTGGGGATGCGGCATCATTCGGACCCGCGGCTGCTAAACTGTACCAAAGGTGACCTGAGCAGTCCTCGCCAGGCGTGACTCGGTGAGTGTTAGAAATACCCCTCCAGCTAGATAGGAATTCAATTTGAATCGTCGTCGCTCCCGGTTAGTGAGCACTTGACTTGAGCAGCGGCAACGTAGATTCAATTAAATTGAACTGATGGTTAATTGGATAACGATGGAAAGGTTGCCTCAATTTATACCTGCTATGGTTACTATTGTTTGCTCCTAATCAAGTGAGTGTTCTAGTACAGGTTCTAATATAGATAGCAGGTTAATGATGATTAACTTGATGCTTAAGCATTAATGATTACTTATCTATATTAAGCCTTTATGCAAAATGTTGTCAAGCTAGCCCACTTCATATTAGCCTTGCATGATCCTTGGTGTCACTTTATTTCTGGTTTTTATCGGGTAAGTCTAGCTAAGTACTTTGTCGTACTCAGGGTTTTTTCCCCACTTGCTGCAGGTTGTGATGTATCATGGCGGTTGCAAGAGTTGGTTGGCTCCTGCCTTAATAGCGGAGTGTGATCATGGACATGATCCTTCTTATTTACCTTATCTCTAATGCTTTTGTTGGAAGTCGACCGGGGTACTGGCATGTATTTGAAATAAAATTAATGTTAGTTTTAAATTACTTTGCTTTCGCTACTTTTCAATTTAAGTTGTAATAACTATGTTGAACTCCGATGTATATTGAATTACTTGTGAAATGGATGTAACATGTGACTTGTTATGTTGAATCACTACGATCTTGCCTTGTACGTTGGTTGGTTTGAAATCTCTCGTGATTTCATTGGACTACCGGAGTTATATGGGCTCAAGTGCGAGAATTTGATCACTTCAGTGATTGTTTTTGTACTTATACTCTTATAATTTGGATGGTTCTGTTACATTTGCAACCGGCGCGTTCGGTCCCTCACAGAACCGGAGCGTCCGGTCGGGCATCCAGAGGAGTTGAGCGTGGCGAAGAGCTGATCGAACGCGTCTAGTTGCGATAGGAGCTCTCTGGACCGCGACCGAACACTAGCACTGTCACGTCCGGTCGTTGCGTGGAGCGCGTCCGGTCGGTGCGTCGCCTGCGCAGGCGCTGTGCGATCGGCGCGTCCGGTCATTCGAGCGGCACGTCCGGTCGATTGCGTTTGACCGTTGGCGCACAGTGACCGTTGGAGGATCGGGTGGCCGTGATTGAATACGGAGGACACGTGGACGGCGCAGGGCGATCGGATGCGGTGCAATGCGTCCGGTCAGTTCGACCGGCGCGTCCGGTCAACGTGTGTTGTGCCCAGTGAAGGGGTACAACGGCTATTTTCGTGGAGGGACTTATAAATAGCCCATTGGCCGGCCTTGGCCGGTAGCTGAGCACACTTTAGCCTTAGTGGCTTATGTTGTGATGCTTGGGAGCCCTCTAACTCACTCATACTTGATAGTGTTCATCGGATCGAGTGAGAGAGCGATTCTAGTGCGATTGCATCGTGAGGTTGTATCGAGTGGCACTAGGTGATCGTGTTGCAAGTCGGTGGTGCTTGTTACTCTTGGAGGTTGCCACCTCCTAGATGGCTTGGTGGCTCGTGGCTCCGTTGAAGCTCGCAATAAGATTGTGCGAGGCTTCGGAGAAGCTTTGTGAGGGGGATTATGCTCACCCCACGGGGATCGCGAAGAGCAACTCTAGTTGAGTGTGTCATTGAGCTACCACACTTGATGGTGGGTTCTTGCGGTGCCTTTTGAGAGACTCGGTGTGTGACCGATTAGCCACCGAACTACGAAGTGTTGGTCGACACAACGGGGACGTAGCTTGGTGGCAACCAAGTGAACCTCGGGAGAAAAATCACCGTGTCAACATTGTCTACTCTTCTCGGTGGTTTGCCTTCGTGCAACACAAGCTTGTATTTACTTTCATATATAATTGTGCTTGTGTAGCTTGCTAGTTGTCTTCTAACTTGTGTAGCTAGAAGCTTCCCTTTGCATGACTAATTCGGTTTGTGTAACCTTGTTAGTCACATTGCTTAGTTTGTATAGCTACGTATTTTGCGCTCTCTAATTTGGCATTGGTTGTCTTGTTATTGAGCATTGCTAGTGAGCTTAGGAGCTTTGTGCTTTTGCTTCACTAGTTGTGTAGGAGCTCTCTCGGTTGGCAAAGTACTAGTGTATAGGTTTGTGTGACCTTGCTCTAGAATTGTTTAGGTGAGCTCTTGGTAAGCTTAGCACCTTAGTTGCTTAATTAGGATCTTTGCAAGGTGCTAGAGAACTTAGATAGAGGGGTGTAGTCTTGGCTAGACCGATAAGTTTAATTCCGCATTTGTTTTTGTTAGCCAACGCGTTTAAGTTTTAGAAAGGACTATTCACCCCCCCTCTAGTTCGCCATCTTGACCCTTCACTTGGTTGGCTACCGCACGCCACCAACCAACCACCTCCTGCAGCGGAGCGTATGCACCGTGCACACTATAGATGGCCATGCAGCCCGGGGCCCGTTGGCCCGGCCCGAGCATGGCCCGACCTGGTGGCCAACGGGCCCTGGCTGGCACGGCCCGAGGGAGCAGGCCGTGCCTGGGCCGCACCCTAGGCACGCGGCACGGCCCGCTCCAACGGTCGGCACGAAGGTGGCCCGGCCTGCTAACATCCTCATGTTCCTCCAATGGCCAGGAAGGGAAGAGATTGGCCTGCTCACGGCCTGCTCCATGGCCAAGTCCAACCCCACCAAAACCCTAATCCCTTCCCTGGCTCCCTCACGGCCTCACCGTGCAGCGCCGCAGCCCCTTCCCCTTCCCCGCGCAGTGCCCCCATCCTCACGCCACCACACTCGTTGCTCCCTCTCTCTCTCTCACTCAGTTACTCTCTCTGTCTCTCACCCCTCACTCCCTCATGCACGACGGCGGGGTGGCCCCTCCTAGCGCGAGGACGGCGAGCGCGCGGCATGCGAAGCACCTCCAGGGCGAGGTCAGCGAGCGCGCGGCACGCGGAGCACCTCCAGGGCGAGGCCAGTGTGCGCGCGGCGGAGCACCTCCAGGGCGAGCACGCGGCGGCCGCCGCCACCTCCCGCTCCTCTGCTCACCAGCAGGCGGCGCCGCCGACTCTTCGCCTCCACGTGGCCTCACGGGTCGCGGCAGCACCTCGGGCCGCCCGGCACGCAGGGTGCTTTCGGGGCGGCCCAGCAGGCCGTGCCTGGGCCGTAGGTCAGGCACGAAGCCCGCCTCGGCACAGCCCGTGAGGCACGGCGGCCCGTGACGGCCCGACCCCTACCGGGCCGTGCCGTCTCGATGGCGTGCTGTGTCGTGCCGAGCCGGCCCGTCCCGTTGGACATCTATAGTGCACACCTCGCATGGTCGCATGCCCGCCGTGTGCAGCTGCTACCGTGTACTTTGTCGTGTTCCGGCGGTCAGGCTCAGACCGACTTTTTTTTGTTTTTTTAGGGGCGCTTCGTTCGTGGCCTCGGGCGCTCGTGGCCCAGGAAGGAAGAGGTGGCGGAGGGGCGACCCACGCGTCCCTTGGGCTGTCCTGTCCACGTCGCCAGTCAAACTGCTCCGGCGCACCTCACGCCCGCCATCCGATCCTGCTGCTGCTTTCCGAATATGGCAATTTACTAGTACGTTTACCGGCCCCCTCTGCAGCACTTCGGACGTGTTTAGATGTGAAAATTTTTTTGAGGAAAAGTTTCTGTAGCACTTTTCGTTGTTATTTGACAAAATTTGTCTAACTATGGACTAACTAGGCTCAAAAGATTCGTCTCGACATTTACAGACAAATTGTGTAATTAGTTATTTTTTTACCTACATTTAATGTTCCATATATACGTCTAAAGATTCGATGTGACAGTTACTATAAAAAAAGCAAAAAAATTTCCTCTTTTAGACATCTAAACACGGCCTCCACTCCTCCAGCCTGTCGTTTTGCTTGCTCCGACTAGTACACGCACACACGAGTCCATGGACTATTGGACAGCACTAGCGGTCCGTGTCGAGAGCTCAAGTACTGTAACGCCGAAGACGCGCGCAGTACACATTCATGTCATATCACCAAGGATACGAGCTTCAAAATTTGTAAGGTCTTGTTTGGTTGTACTCAAATTCTTATAAATCTACCTGTGTTAGGTAGATTAAAGTGAAACTTAAAATGATTGAGATGAATCTGACAACATCAAAACACAATCAAACAGAGGTATTTTTCAAATTTTCCATTACGCGTCTCGATTTGACGTGGGCACGAACAAACTGCACATTACCATTTTCCCCTTGAAAAATACGTACTCCCTGCTTTTAGAAAAAGGGCCATAATCATACATCATACATTTAGCACACATGACTGCATGGCACTCATGAAATTTATCATTAAGTCGATGTTAGTTGGAAGTTGTACAATAGTATATCAACAGGATAAAGTGGCTCTTAACAGGGACATCGAACATAATCTGTATGCATAGTTGTAGAATATATCAAGGATTTGGCGCGGCGCTTAGTCTTAGGCATACTCCCTCCATCTTGAAATAGTTCACCATTTCGTATTTTGAGGAGTCAAACATTTTAACTCTAACCAAAATATATTAAAAAATATGAATGTTTGTGATACTAGTAGGTATGTGTCGTTAGCTTAATCACGTCATATGTTTTTATAGTAAAACTATTTAAAAATACAAATATTGATACTATTTTTCGTTAAACTTAATCAAAGTTAATAAGGTTGGTTGACTTCTCAGAATGTGAGATGGAGACTTATTTTGAAACATATGGAGTATGTTTTAATGAATGGCATAGTCGTAAAATATAGATAGAGGCCACGTCTCCTTGTGCTTAGTATTATTTTTATATATTTTTGCATTGAACAACATCCATGTTTAACATAGCTCACGTCTGTTGTAGCTGTTTTTTAGGTATTCTTCACAGGTTTTTGCTGTACCAAATAGGCAGCTAATCATTTCCAATGCTCTCTTTGCTATATGTACAAAAAAATAGGCAGTCCCTGAGCAGTTTCATTAACTTTAGACTCAACCCATAATGTTCAAATAAACAAACGCTACCATTTTAAGTGTTCAAATTCAATATTAAAACTATATTAGGAGAATATAGACAATCCGTGATTTTTTTCTTACAAAAGAGACTAGAACAGAAGTTCTGTGATAATACAACGAGAACAGCACTACTCCGTAGGTAACAAAAGAAGCTAAAATAAAGCGATGAAACAAGTACAACGAAGCCTGTGGTCGCTGAGTTTCTTGGGGTACCTGTAGTGAATATATTTCAGGCCTTGTTTAGTTTGCCTCAAAGTTCCAAGTTTTTTCACTCTCTCTCCATCATATCAATTTTTAACCGCTTGCATGGAGTATTAAATGTAGGTAAAAAAATAACTAATTACACAGTTTAGTTGAAAATCACGAGATAAATCTTTTGAGCCTAGTTGGTCCATGATTGGACAATATTTGCCAAATAAGACAAAAGTGGTACTATTCATCGGGCTGAAATTTTCTTCAATCTAAACATGGCTCAGTTCAAAACCGACCTACTCCTGGACGGCCGGACTCAGACTTGCAAACTCCTTGGGAGTTGGGAGCACAAGAAAAGAAATGTCTGTGGTCAAAACTTGTGCTATTCACAGTGTCGGTACTATTTTGTAATCTAGAGTGCTTATAACGTGTTGATGTACCCAGCTATCATATAATATAATTCTTCTTTCGTCGAAAAAAACTCAAAACCGACCTACTCGCAGCTGCTTGGGAGTCCAACACGAGAAATGTTCCTAGTCAAAACCGACCAATTTTATAATTTTCAAATTTAGCAAAAAATAATTTAAGATGACAATTTTGAAATAGTTACAAATATAGGTGACTTGCCACCATCCTAAGTGGCAATTTCGTTCACATATGATGGCAATTCATCTCTATTATGTGGGTAGTATAGTTTTAAAAATCATACATCTCTTTGTGTGAAATTGTATAAGATAAAATTAATATAAAACCACTGCTCTTAATGTGATCTATGTATTTTTATCTTTTTATTTAAAACTATTTGGATTATAAAATAATTGGTACAATGTCTTGATCTACGAACGTACATTTTTTTTTCATTTGAAGCCATTTTCATTCGAAAAGCATATGATCTCTTTAAAGAAAAAAAAAGCAATGCTGCCTACCAAGTACAGAATGAATGGCCATCTCATACAATGGGAGATACAAAAATCACGGCTCGAGATAGTAAATAGCATCTTCAAGAGTTTTCAAAACCCATTCCCAATCTTCTTATGTCTACTCCCAATCTTCCCACCCTTCAGAAATCAATCCAGTCGCGCGAAAACATATACACACCCATATCGAATTGGCCAATCTGGTGGTGGAAGAACGTGGGGAAGAAAAAGGACAAATGACAGGATTCCCGATGCAAATGTGCAAGAGAGAAAAAAGTATAAAGTAGTTTTGGGTGATTTCAAAATGGGTCAGGATTCCTGATGCAAAATTATCTTCAAGCTTTTACGAGCAAGATATTGGAAATGGTTGCAGAAAGCCAACAAATCTACTTCCTATCTTGAATAAGTCATTAATTTAGCTATTATTTTTTGTGGAACTATTAGAGATGCTGATATGCATCGAATTGGTTTGGCGAAGGGTGGCCCGATCTTCACGTCAGTAGGTTTCGGTAACGGGGATAACTTGCTGAAAAGGCTTTACACCTGGCCAAGGTTGATTGTGACCAAGCGACGGGGAGAGAGACACCGAAACCGTGAAGACTTCGACTCGATCTCCGAACGACCGCAGAACCACAACCGGAGCTAATCCACACAAGACGGGGCAGCCGTACTGGAACCCGCAGAGCACGAATTAGTGGATCTCAGAGAGATCTCTCCACAAGTTCAAGAAGAACAAGGGTTGAGTAAGACACTCAAGCAGCTCGGCTGCAAATATCACTGGGATAATCTTAATTCATCCAAAAGTTAGTTTTTTTGGCTTACAAATAAGGGGTATTTATACTAACAACTAGTCTCTAAAAATAGATGTAAACTGAAAGAGCCACGTGGGGAGGTAGAAGGCCAACTGGCTTGATCATTCATGTAGTGGTCGTCAATTTCCCGCGTGTCTTCTGGCCTTCTGAGTGGTCTTCAATGTTTTGATCATAGCTCCACCTAGGAACATCCAAAAGACGCGGGACCAGATGCGTTGGAAAGCTAATTTGATAACCTTTCACACCATGTGTAGCATGCTTCACGAAATATTGTAGAGTGATACAGTTTCTCACGGAAACTTGGATATCAGTCTAACTATTGATCTTTTGAACAGTCTGCACCAAAAGCACTCGGCTACCAAGCTGGGAGCTCTAAAGCACTCGGAACTTAGTGGGATTAGAAAGTTGACTTCAACACCTTTCCAACAAGTGCTCATGGACCTTCACAGCTTCTATGAATCAAAAGATATGAGTGTTTCTTCATGACAGTTTTGCCAGGCCAAATTGGTTCGATGTAGTTCTCCTCTCTGGTTCAGTCTCGGCGTGTCCTTGTCATCCTCCTTGGTGAACCTGAGTAATAGCAATATGCACGATTTAGGAAGTATATAATTCTCATTAATAAATGGAATTTCACAAAGTAGCGCGTGCACCTCTTGTTGTAGCTGTTTAGCTCGGCTACGAGTAATTGGTCCATCGAAGACATGAGCTGGTGCAGCTTGACTCGATGATTGTTTCATCTTGCTTGATGTAGTCGGTATACTTGATGGAGTGGTCGGCGTGGGCATATCATCCTCCCCCTTGAAAAAGAGTCGTCCCCGACTCGTCCAATCCAAAGAATGGAGAGAGATCGGACACATTGAAACTAGCACTCACACCATAAGTACTTGGCAGATCAATTTCATAAGCGTTGTCGTTGATCTTGCGTAGAACTTTGAATGTTCGTCAGCCCGGGGTTGCAACTTGCTCTTGCGCAGCTCTGGAAAACGATCCTTTCGAAGGTGCACCCAAACCAAGTCCCCTGGTTCAAACAACACCTTCCTGCTACCCTTGTTAGCGTGCTTCTCATACTTCTTGGTCATCTTTTCAATATTGGCCCGAGCTCTATCATGAATGTTTTTGACAAAGTCAGCTCGCTTGCTTGCGTTGAAGTTCACACGTTCCTGCATGGGTAAAGACAAAAGATCTATTGGAGTAGTGGGTGTGAATCCATATACAATTTCAAATGGACAAAATCTAGTGGTCGAGTGTACTGCCCTATTGTATGCAAACTCAACATGTGGCAAGCTTTCTTCCCATAGTTTCAGGTTCTTCTTAAGGACAGCTCGGAGCAACATTGATAGTGTTCGATTCATAACTTCAGTTTGGCCGTCCGTTTGCGGATGACATGTTGTGGAAAACACCAGTCTTGTCCCAAGTTTGCCCCACAATGTCTTCCAAAAGTAGCTTAAGAACTTGGTGTCACGATCCGACACAATGGTACGTGGCACTCCATGTAGTCGCACAATTTCCCCTAAAAAATAATTCAGCAATATGGGAAGCATCGTCGCTCTTGTGGCAAGGAATAAAATGTGCCATTTTGTTGAAACGATCAACCACAACAAAAATTGAATCCCTTCCCCTTTTGGTCCGTGGTAACCCAAGAACAAAATCCATTGAAATGTCCTCCCAAGGTGCATTAGGAATAGGAAGAGGAGTATATAAACCATGAGGGTTCAGATGAGACTTAGCTTTGTGGCACTTTTCGCAGCGAAGAACATGTCTCTCTACATCTCGTCGCATTTTTGGCCAAAAGAAATGGTCGGCCAGCACTTGCTCCGTTTTCTTGGCTCCAAAATGGCCCATAAGTCCACCTGCATGAGCTTCCTGCACGAGTAAAATTCAAACAGAGCAATCTGGAATACAAAGTTTGTTAGCATGAAATAAAAATCCATCATGCACGTGATACTTTTCCCATCCTTTGCCATTACCGCACTTGGCATATGGTTCAGCAAAGTACGAATCAGTGGCATATAATTCCTTTATACTTTCCAATCCGAGAATTTTAGCATCAAGTTGTGTGAGCAAAGTTGTAAGGTCCAAATAGGCTAGAGGGGGGGGGGGGTGAATAGCCTAATTAAAACTTCTACAAGAATTACTTAACCACGAGTTAGTACGAAAAGTGGCGAAGCAAAAGCACTAGCTCTAACTAATTAAGCAAGCCACCTACACAAGTCTAGTACAAGGCTATTCACTAAACACAACAACAACTATAAGCTAGAAACAAGAAGTAATACGAGAGAAGAGCTTTGATTGATTATACCGTCGTGTAGAGATGAGATGTACCAATCAATCAATCACACAAGAGAAATCCTCGGGAAGAGAATGACACATGAATTTATCCCGAGGTTCACTTGCTTCCCGGCAAGCTACTCCCCGTTGTGGCGATACACCCACTTGTCGGTTCGCGAGCTAATCGACTATCAAGAGTCGAGCCCTCGGCGGGCGCCGCACAACCGCACACAAGATGGGGATCCTCCAAGCCACGAGCTCCACTAGAGTATCCAATTCACGAACTCCCGCGGGGAAGGATCAAGAACCCCTTACAACACTTGGTGAAGGCTCCAACAATCTCCAATTGCGAGCTCAATCACCTCCGCTGCTCCAAGCCATCTACCGTGTCGGGAAACACGGAAGAGTAACAAGAAATCCGCAGCAACTCGAAGATCAAGTGCCTCTAGAATGCAACTCTCAAGCAATGCACTTGAATCTCACTCAATCTCACTCAAGATGTGCAACTATGCAAAGAGATGAGTGGAGGGGTTGTTCTCTAGCTCAAAGTATGTCTCTATGTCTCAAAGTGTGCGAGAGTTACCCTCAAACCCCGGCCAACGTCTATTTATAATGAAGGGGTACGCAGCTAGCCGTTACAGACGACTCAGCGAAAATCGCGCTGACCGGACGCTCCGGTCAGGGTGACCGGACGCGTCCGGTCACTACACGACAAACGTGAACAGTGCGCGTCAGAACTAGCCGTTGCCCTGACCGGACGCGCTCAACCGAGTGACCGGACGCGACAGTGCCAGCGTCCGGTCGCGTTCCAGTAAGCTCCAGCTGCGACCGGACGCGTCCGATCGCACGTGACCGGACGCGCCGCGCGTCCGATCGTCACTCCGCTTCGCTCTGTGTTTCTGGACGCGTGACCGGACGCTCCGGTCCCGTGAAGGACCGGACGCGCCGGTCGCGCGCTTCTCTCTTACGCCCAGTTGAACTGACCGGACGCGCTGGTCAGGCCAGACCCGCGTCCGGTCACAAACCCTAGCGCTCGCGCCGCATTGAACTGACCGGACGCGTCCGGTGAAACCGTGACCGCGTCCGGTGCAGCGTCCGGTGCAGCGACCGATCAACGCAGTGACCTCCTTTCGCCTCCGTTTCTTTTCCGACTTCCGGCGCGGTAGAAAATAGGCATTTCACTTCTCCAAAAAGCGCCGAATCCCGCCTCGCAAGCTCGGCGGGAGGGAGAGAGGAACCCAAACCCCTCTCTACTGCTTGAACTCCACCGCCTTCGCAAATGTGCTAACACCACCAAGTGTACACCACCATGTGCATGTGTGTTAGCATTTCACAATCATTTTCCAAGGTGTTATGTTAGCTCTTTTACTAGATCCTAATGCATATACTCAAGACAATGATCTAGTGGCACTTGATTCCCGAGCTAACTGTGATTGCTCCTCTTGATAGTCGGCTATGTATCCTAAATCCGGTCAATCACTTCTCTACTCAACTTAGACCGGCAAAAGGAAAACCCTATGGTTTATACCTTTGCCTTGCGCTCTTAGTTCCTTCTCTTCTACTTGATCATCATGTACACCATATTATGTGCATCTCCACCACTTGTGATCTTGTGGCCATCACTCCATGCCACATGCTCCTTCATCACGTGTGTTGCTTGTGCCTAACTCAAAACACTTAACACATGGCATTAGCAACTTGGTGTCATTAATTACCAAAACCAAACTTGGGCTTTCAATCTCCCCCTTTTTGGTAATTGATGACAACCATCACAAAGATATGAAATGAAATCAATTTTCAATTTCGATAGTATTAGCTCCCCCTACATATGTGCTTCCATGAGTTTGGTTCAATTATGCACATATGTATGGATTTGAATTTTGGGAGAGTTACTACTATCAAATTGATGCTAAGGTATATAGAATGGACCTTTGAAGCGTGATACCAATCGGAGTTGCCTTTATATACCATCCTTAGCATCGAAGTAGCTAGACACCACTTGTAATACATCACTTGTAAAGATCACAAACACTAAAGTACTTTGTGAGATCAACATTAAAAGCAAAGGTGTCTAGATACCACATGTAAAGCTACTCTTAACAAAACATCATTCAAGTTCTATATCTAGCATACACCATTCAATCATGAATATCGAAATTAAACTTTGTAATGCAACAATTTATCATGTTAATGCACATGCAAGTGCAACAAATAATTCATGAGCTTGCTCCCCCTACTTGTGTGCTCAATTTTAGTTTCTCTTCCCAAAGTCATATCTTTTGCTTTCTCTCCCCCTTAGTAACTTAACTTTTTATCTTTGTGACTTTTCTCTCCCCCTTTGTAACTTAACTTTTTATCTTTGTCTCCCCTATGACTTTTCTCTCCCCCTTATTATCTTATTTCCTCTTTGCAATATCTTTGTGACTTTTCTCTCCCCCTTTGTCAACAATCACCAAAAAGGTGCCAATTTTAGTGAGAGATAAGTCAATCAATTATGAGGGAGTCCAAATTATGGTTCAATCTAGATCACTTGCCTAGAATATGTAATTCGGTTTGATCCAAGGACAAGCTTTTTCACACCTCATAAAGTATAAGGGTTATCTTGACCATGTTGAATTACACATCATGAGCTTATTTTCTAGATTCAACACTAGGTTTGCAAGCCCACAAACATGTCATATGCTACCACTAGATTAATCAATCATAGAAGCAATAGTGGTACCATATATACATCAAAATTATTTGATTTTCATGAATGAGCTTATTTGTCATGCAAAAATGTCTATATGTTCTAACCATGTCCTTAGCAAAGTATGAATGATATGCCAAACAACTTTACCTTGCTATATTAGAGGAGAGGCATGTCATATAAGAATGTGGGGGTGCACTCATTTTAAGTTGGAGAAGTCAAGTATGTTCAATTCATTCTTCAACTTGTAAAACCTTTTCTCATCAAGTGGCTTTGTAAAGATGTCGGCTAGTTGATCTTCGGTGCCAATGCTCTCAATGCTAATATCACCCTTTTGTTGATGGTCTCTTATGAAGTGATGCCTTATATCAATGTGCTTGGTTCTTGAATGTTGAACCGGATTTTGAGTCATCTTGATAGCACTTTCATTGTCACAAAACAAAGGCACATTCTTAAATTTGATTCCAAAGTCATTCAAGGTGGCTTTCATCCAAAGCAATTGTGCACAACAACTACCGGCACTAATGTATTCGGCCTCGGCGGTAGATAGTGCAACACTATTTTGTTTCTTTGATGACCATAAAACAAGAGACCTTCCAAGCAATTGACAAGTGCCACTTGTGCTCATTCTATCAATCTTGCATCCACCATAGTCGGAGTCCGAATATCCAATCAACTCAAAGTTAGACCCCTTGGGATACCATAGTCCAACATCATGAGTGCCCTTAAGATATCTCAATACCCTTTTGGTTGCTTTCAAGTGACTTTCTCTAGGTGAAGCTTGATATCTTGCACACTTGCACACACTAAACATCACATCCGGCCTAGAGGCGGTGACATAGAGCAAACTTCCAATCATAGACCGGTATTGCTTTTGATCTACCATGTTTCCACTATCATCAATACCCAATTGATCATTTGTGCCCATTGGTGTACTCATTGGCTTAGCATCTTGCAATCCAAACTTCTTGATCATGTCCTTGATGTACTTGCCTTGACTTACAAAAGTGCCATTCTTCATTTGCTTGATTTGAAGTCCAAGGAAGTAACTAAGCTCTCCAATCATAGACATCTCAAACTCATTAGCCATCATATTTCCAAATTCTTCACAAAAGTCTTGGTTAGTTGATCCAAAGATAATGTCATCCACATAGATTTGCAACACAAACAAGTCATTTCTAAGCTTCTTGGTGAAGAGAGTGGTGTCAACCTTTCCCATCTTGAACCCTTTAGAGAGGAGAAAGTCCCTCAACCTCTCATACCATGCTCTAGGTGCTTGCTTCAAACCATACAATGCCTTCTTTAGCTTGTAAACATGGTTAGGCTTCTTATCATCTTCAAAACCGGGAGGTTGCTCAACATAAACTTCTTCATTGATGTAGCCATTGAGAAATGCACTCTTAACATCCATTTGATAGAGCTTGATGTTGTGTGCACAAGCATATGCTAATAAGATTCTAATTGCTTCCAATCTTGCAACCGGTGCATATGTCTCTCCAAAGTCAAGACCCTCAACTTGAGTGTATCCTTGTGCTACTAATCTTGCTTTGTTCCTTACAATCATGTCATCTTGATCTTGCTTGTTTCTAAAGACCCACTTAGTACCAATCACATTGTAGTTCCTTGGCCTTTCAACTAGTTCCCAAACTCGATTTCTAATGAAGTTGTTTAGCTCTTCATGCATGGCATTTACCCAATCGGAATCTTTCAATGCATCTTCTATTTTCTTAGGTTCTTCAAGTGACACAAATGAGTAGTGCTCACAAAAGGATGCTAGCTTTGATCTAGTTTGAACACCACTTTGAATTCCACCAATGATTTGATCCAATGGATGATCTCTTGCAATATTAGTAGGTTGGAGTATTGGGAGTTGATTGCTTCCACTAGCTTGACCTTGAACTTGAGCTTCATCATGAGAACCACTAGAGCTTGCTTGATTTGTATTAATTTGCACACTTTGGTTGATTACATGAATATCATCATCATCAACTTGTATCGGCCTTATATCACCAATGTCCATGTTCTTCATTGCATTTGATAATTGATCTCCTCTCACATCATCAAGGTTTTGAGCTTCATTTTGAGACCCTTGGGTTTCATCAAACTCAACATCATGAACTTCTTCCAAGGTGCCGTTTGTGAGATTCCAAACTCTATATGATTTGCTTGTGGTAGAATAACCAAGTAAGAACCCTTCATCACATTTCTTTTCAAACTTGCTCAACCTAGTGCCTTTCTTGAGAATATAGCATTTGCAACCAAACACTCTAAAGTATGCAATGTTAGGCTTTCTTCCATTCAATAGCTCATATGGTGTCTTCCCAAGCTTTCCATGGCAATAGAGACGGTTGCTACAATAGCAAGCCGTGTTGATAGCTTCACTCCAAAATGAATGACTCACATTGTATTCACTAAGCATTGATCTAGCCATGTCAATCAAAGTTCTATTTTTCCTTTCAACTACACCATTTGATTGAGGAGTTTATGTTGGTGAGAATTGATGTCCAATTCCAAGATCATCACATAAATCTTCAATTCTTGTATTCTTGAACTCACTACCATTGTCACTTCTAATCTTCTTGATGGTAGTCTCAAACTCATTTTGCACCCTCTTGATAAAAGATTTGAATAGATCATGTACATCACTCTTGTCATAGAGAAAGAACACCCAAGTGTATCTAGTGTAGTCATCCACAATCACAAAACCATACTTGTTGCCACCAATGCTAGTGTATGTTGTTGGCCCAAACAAGTCCATGTGCAATAGCTCAAATGCTTTTGATGTGCTCATCTCACTCTTACTAGGATGTATATTTCCAACTTGTTTGCCGGCTTGACAAGCACTACATAGTTTATCCTTCTCAAAGGTGACATCCTTCAATCCTCTAACTAAGTCATGCCTCAAAAGTTTGTTTAATTGTTTCATTCCAACATGACCAAGCCTTCTATGCCATAACCAACCCATACTAGATTTACTAAGCAAACATGATGTCAATTGTGTCTTACTATCATTGAAGTCAACCAAGTATAAGCTATCATGTCTAAATCCTTTGAATATCAAATTTGATCCATCAACACTTATGACTTCAACATTATCACTACCAAATATGCACTTGAAGCCAAGATCACAAAGTTGTGCCACCGATAAAAGATTGAAATCTAAGCTCTCAACTAGCAACACATTAGATATGCTCATGTCATTTGAGATAGCAATTTTACCAAGCCCCTTGACCTTGCCTTTCTTGTTGTTGCCGAAAGTGATAGCATCAAAACCACCATTTTGACTTCTATCAATAGATTTGAACATACAAGAATCCCCGGTCATATGTTGAGTGCACCCACTATCAAGCACCCAATGCCTTCCTCCGGCTTTGTAATTGACCTACAAGACAAGATCAATTCCTTTTAGGTACCCAAACTTGTTTGGGTCCTCCAAGGTTAGAGACTAAGCTCTTTGGTACCCAAATGGCTTTCTTCTTTGAGCCCATCCATGGTGTACCAATAAACTTAGCATGAACACCATTTGTACCCTTGGTAAGCATATAGAAAGAATTAAACTTGATTGAGGATACATTTGCATTGGATTTCTTGTTCATGCAATGTTGCTCTATGTGACCAACTTGCTTGCAACTTTTGCAATAGCTACCATTGTTCTTCACAAAATGAGTCTTGTGAGGAGCAAAAGCGGCCTTGCCTTTCTTGGGGTTATAGCCCAATCCCTCTTTGTAGAGAGAAGCTCTTTGGCTACCCAAGCACATAAGCAAGCGGTCCTCACCACCATAAGCCTTAGCTAATGTGTGATTGAGCTCTTTTACCTCCTTCTTGAGATTTTCATTCTCAACTATAAGTGTGGAGTCACAAGTGAAACCATCACTACTAGATGAGGATGATGTAGATGAGCTACATGAAGGGTTAGTAGGAGCAACAATAATAGGCTTATGAAAAGTTTCATCAATTATATCACATGATATGCCTATGTTACAAGTTTTAGCTTTCTCAATATTAGTTGGCATGTTTTCACATTTTTCAACTAGAGAGGAATGAGCTTCTTCAAGCTTAGTGTGAGACTTTTGAAGCTTCTTATGGTCTACCTTTAGACTCTCATAAGATGCCTTAAGCTCATCAAGTTCTTGCATAAGGTTTTTCTTTTCCTTAAGCAAGCCCTTGCACTCCTTTCTAGATTCTTTAAAATGTTGAGTGCAATCTTCTAGCATAGTGATTAGTTCATCTTTAGTGAATTCTTCTTCATCACTATCACTATCACTAGCATTATCATGATCACTCTCATCGTCGGATGATACCTTAGCGGCCTTAGCCATGAAGCACGATGGAGTGTCGAAGAGGGAGACATTCTCTTGGATGGCAATGCTAGCATGTCCCTTCTTCTTGCTCTTGTAGTCATCCTCATCATCACTTGAGGAATCATCACTATCCCATGTAGCAACATGAGAATCATTCTTCTTCTTATAAGAGCTCTTTTTATTTTCTTGCTTCTTCTTCTCTTTCTTGATAGCATCTTCATCATCACTATCATAAGGACACTTTGCAATGAGATGGTCCTTGCTATGGCATCTAAAGCATCTCATGGTATGCTCACTCTTCTTGGATGAGTTCTTCCTCCTTCTTGCACGATATCCTTTCTTCTTCATGAATTTACCAAATTGCTTGACAAAGAGAGCCATCTTCTCATCAATGTCATCACCATCACAAGAGCTTGAGTCTTCATCACTTGATGATTCAATCTTGGATTTGCTCTTGGATGTGGTGGCTTTGAATGCCACACTCTTCTTCTTTTCATCATCTTTCTTCTCATTTTCCTTCTTCTTCTTCTTGACCAACTCATCCTTCTCATCATCTTCTCTATATGAATCATCGGTCATCACTTCTTGAAATATTTGTTGAGGAGTTGAATCCTTCAATGTAGTCCTCACTAGCACGGTGATCAATGTATCAAATCTCTTGGGTAGACTTCTCAAGAACTTCATAGAGAATTGATTGTCCTTGACCTCCTCACCAAGTGCCTTGAGCTCATTGACGATGACTTGCAACCTATGAAACATCTCCGGTACACTCTCATCATCTTGCATCTTGAAGCTTGAAAATTTTTCTTGCAAGATATATGCTTTAGCGGTCTTTGTACCTTCGGTGCCCTCAAATGTTTCTTCTAGCTTGGCCCAAGCATCATGAGCAATCTCTATGTTCTTTACTTGCTCAAATGTCTTGTCATCTAGTGCCTCATGAAGAGCACTAATGGCAATATCATTGCATTGGAGCTTCTTCTCCTCTACCGGTGTAGGTGCTTCCGGATTAGCAACCTCAAATTTTGTTTCGGTGACCTTCCACACTTCTCTATTGATTGACTTTAGGTGTGCGGTCATCTTAACCTTCCAATATGCATAATTTGTGCCATCAAAGTGAGGTGCCTTCTTGGTGTTGTTGATGTGCAAGCTTAATTGAGCCATTTTTTTTTCACCGTAGGTTGTTAAGCCTCAAATAAACGGTGCCTCGGCTCTAATACCACTTGTAAGGTCCAAATAGGCTAGAGGGGGGGGTGAATAGCCTAATTAAAACTTCTACAAGAATTACTTAACCACGAGTTAGTACGAAAAGTGGCGAAGCAAAAGCACTAGCTCTAACTAATTAAGCAAGCCACCTACACAAGTCTAGTACAAGGCTATTCACTAAACACAACAACAACTATAAGCTAGAAACAAGAAGTAATACGAGAGAAGAGCTTTGATTGATTATACCGTCGTGTAGAGATGAGATGTACCAATCAATCAATCACACAAGAGAAATCCTCGGGAAGAGAATGACACATGAATTTATCCCGAGGTTCACTTGCTTCCCGGCAAGCTACTCCCCGTTGTGGCGATACACCCACTTGTCGGTTCGCGAGCTAATCGACTATCAAGAGTCGAGCCCTCGGCGGGCGCCGCACAACCGCACACAAGATGGGGATCCTCCAAGCCACGAGCTCCACTAGAGTATCCAATTCACGAACTCCCGCGGGGAAGGATCAAGAACCCCTTACAACACTTGGTGAAGGCTCCAACAATCTCCAATTGCGAGCTCAATCACCTCCGCTGCTCCAAGCCGTCTACCGTGTCGGGAAACACGGAAGAGTAACAAGAAATCCGCAGCAACTCGAAGATCAAGTGCCTCTAGAATGCAACTCTCAAGCAATGCACTTGAATCTCACTCAATCTCACTCAAGATGTGCAACTATGCAAAGAGATGAGTGGAGGGGTTGTTCTCTAGCTCAAAGTATGTCTCTATGTCTCAAAGTGTGCGAGAGTTACCCTCAAACCCCGGCCAACGTCTATTTATAATGAAGGGGTACGCAGCTAGCCGTTACAGACGACTCAGCGAAAATCGCGCTGACCGGACGCTCCGGTCAGGGTGACCGGACGCGTCCGGTCACTACACGACAAACGTGAACAGTGCGCGTCAGAACTAGCCGTTGCCCTGACCGGACGCGCTCAACCGAGTGACCGGACGCGACAGTGCCAGCGTCCGGTCGCGTTCCAGTAAGCTCCAGCTGCGACCGGACGCGTCCGATCGCACGTGACCGGACGCGCCGCGCGTCCGATCGTCACTCCGCTTCGCTCTGTGTTTCTGGACGCGTGACCGGACGCTCCGGTCCCGTGAAGGACCGGACGCGCCGGTCGCGCGCTTCTCTCTTACGCCCAGTTGAACTGACCGGACGCGCTGGTCAGGCCAGACCCGCGTCCGGTCACAAACCCTAGCGCTCGCGCCGCATTGAACTGACCGGACGCGTCCGGTGAAACCGTGACCGCGTCCGGTGCAGCGTCCGGTGCAGCGACCGATCAACGCAGTGACCTCCTTTCGCCTCCGTTTCTTTTCCGACTTCCGGCGCGGTAGAAAATAGGCATTTCACTTCTCCAAAAAGCGCCGAATCCCGCCTCGCAAGCTCGGCGGGAGGGAGAGAGGAACCCAAACCCCTCTCTACCGCTTGAACTCCACCGCCTTCGCAAATGTGCTAACACCACCAAGTGTACACCACCATGTGCATGTGTGTTAGCATTTCACAATCATTTTCCAAGGTGTTATGTTAGCTCTTTTACTAGATCCTAATGCATATACTCAAGACAATGATCTAGTGGCACTTGATTCCCGAGCTAACTGTGATTGCTCCTCTTGATAGTCGGCTATGTATCCTAAATCCGGTCAATCACTTCTCTACTCAACTTAGACCGGCAAAAGGAAAACCCTATGGTTTATACCTTTGCCTTGCGCTCTTAGTTCCTTCTCTTCTACTTGATCATCATGTACACCATATTATGTGCATCTCCACCACTTGTGATCTTGTGGCCATCACTCCATGCCACATGCTCCTTCATCACGTGTGTTGCTTGTGCCTAACTCAAAACACTTAACACATGGCATTAGCAACTTGGTGTCATTAATTACCAAAACCAAACTTGGGCTTTCAAAAGTATGACGTCGAGATAAAGCATCAGCTACAATAGTGTCTTGACCTTTCTTATATTTGACAATATAAGGAAAGGACTCAATAAATTCACTCCACTTAGCATGTCGTTTATTCAGTTTTAGTTGTCCCTTAAGATGTTTCAATGATTCATGGTCTGAATGTATCACAAATTCTTTAGGATAAAGGTAGTGTTGCCAAGTTTCCAAACTCCGAACGAGAGCATATAATTCTTTATCATAAACTGAATAATTCAAAGTCGGACCACTTAGCTTTTCACTGAAGAATGCAATTGGTCTCTTTTCTTGCATCAGCACGCCTCCAATCCCAACTCCACTTGCATCACATTCAATTTCAAATGTCTTGTTGAAATCTGGAAGTGCAAGGACTGGGGCTGTTGTGAGCTTCTTCTTTAATTGTTCAAAAGCCTTTTGTTGTGCTTTTCCCCATTTGAAAGGTATGTCTTTCTTGGCCAGCTCATTGATTGGAGCAGCGATCGTGCTGAAATCTTTCACGAATCGCCGGTAGAAACCAGCAAGTCCAAGAAAGCTTCTCACTTGGCTCACGTTCTGTGGAGGCGTCCACTCGTGTACAGCCTTGACTTTCTCATCATCCACCTCCACGCCTTGTCCTGAAACAACAAAACCAAGGAAAACTACCTTGTCAGTGCAGAAGGTGCACTTCTCAAGGTTAGCGTACAATTTTTGTTCACGTAAGATAGCAAGCACACTCTGGATATGTGCAACATGTTCTTCAAGAGTCTTGCTGTAGATTAGGATGTCATCAAAATAAACCACAACAAATTTACCGATGAAAGTTCTAAGCACATGATTCATTAATCGCATAAATGTACTAGGTGCATTGGTTAAACCGAAGGGCATCACTAACCATTCATACAATCCAAATTTTGTTTTAAAGGCTGTTTTCCACTCGTCTCCTTTCATACGAATCTGATGATAGCCACTTCTTAAATCAATTTTAGTGAAAAAATTAGCACCACTAAGTTCATCAAGCATATCATCTAAGCGAGGAATGGGATGCCTATATCTTACTGTGATGTTGTTAATTGCGCGGCAATCCACACACATTCTCCAAGACCCATCTTTCTTAGGCACTAAAAGAACAGGGACAGCACAAGGGGAAAGACTTTCTTGTACATACCCTTTTTTCATCAACTCCACCACTTGTCGCTGAATTTCTTTTGTCTCCTCTAGGTTGGTGCGGTATGCAGCCCTGTTCGGAAGTGACGCACCAGGAACAAAGTCGATTTGATGCTCGATCCCTCTCTTAGGTGGCAGCCCTGGTGGTACTTCGTCCGGAAAGACATCTTCATATTACTGCAAGACATTCAAAATAGTACTCGGTAGGGTAGAGGGTAAGGCATTAGTAAAAATAAATGTGTCCTTGTACAGAAGTACAAAGAACATGGCATCGGGTTCACTCAATGCTTTGATATCCCCCTTCCTAGCCATCATGACTAAACCCTCTTTTCCCGGTTTCTGGGTTCTTTGCAGCTGTGGGGTTTGATTTGGCTATGGACACTCTTCCTTACTATTTTTGTGGCTCACTCACAAGTGGTGCTCGCTCTTGCGCTGTTTCTTCTTGATATCATCCTTCAAAATTTCTTCCGGTGTCAAAGGAAGCAAGGAAATTCGCTCTCCTTTGTACACAAAAGACAGTTTGTTGGTCCTTCCAAAAATCTAGACATCACGATCATATAGCCATGGTCGACCGAGCAGCAACTGGCAGGCTTGCATAGGCACCACGTCGCACGCCACATGATCATTGTATTTACCAACAGAGAATGGTACAGTCACAGTATGACTGACACGCAGCACACCACAATCATTAAGCCACTGCATCTTATATGGACTAGGATGACGCCGTGGTTTCAGTCCCAATCTGTCCACCAATTCTTGGCTAGCAATATTGTTGCAGCTGCCATTATCAACGATGATGCGACACACCTTATCTTTGATTAGTCCACGGGTATGGAACAAATTATGTCGCTGCCCATTGTCTTCCTTGTCTGCTATTACACTAAGCACTCGTAGAGAAATAAAGCAATTATGTTCTCCTTCTTCAGGATGTATCTCATTCCCTTCCTCCGCAATTTCTTCATCAAATATCGGTCCAGCATCTTCCGGATCACTCTCGGATTCCCATTCACCTTTCTCATTCAACAACATGGTCCTCTTGCTTGGGCATTGAGCAGCAATGTGCCCATGGCCGTGGCATTTATGACATACAATTTCTCTGCTTCGAGAAGAAGATATAGCTCCCGAGACATTGCGTTGGGCTGCTGAACTTGTAGCGGGTCGCTGCTGAGTTGTTGGTGATGACGTTGTGGAGGCTGCCGTCTTTGATGGAACAAATGATGGAGAAGACTTGTCTGCAGCTCCTTGAGATCGTCCACCACCATAGGAAGTACTTGACTGCTGTTTGCGCCATGGGGCAGCAATAGAATGACTGCCATAAGATTTTCCACGTGACTCTTGCTGAATCTTCTTCTTTGTTCGCATAGCTTGATCAACAAGATCCTGCAAGGTACGATATGGAAACATCTCCACAAAACCAGAAATTTCTTCATTAAGACCTCCTAGAAATCTTGCCATTGTTGACTCTGCATCTTCTCTTATTCCAGCCCGCACCAACAATAGCTCCATCTCCTTGAAATACTCATCAACTGATCTCTTCCCTTGCTTTAACATTTGCAACCGGTTCCTGAGATCACGCTGATAGCTAGATGGCACGAATCGCCTTCTCATCACTTGCTTCATCTCCTCCCATGTATATATATATCCGCGGCCCAAATCACGTTGATTCTCCTGCACTTGGTTCCACCAAGTGAGAGCGTATCCAGAGAGTTCCACTGAAGCAAGATTCACACGGCGCTGAGCTGAAAGATTATGTACTCGGAATATGTGATCACACTGCTCAGCCCATTCAAGAAATTCATCAGCATTCTCCTTTCCAGTAAACTTTGGAATACTCAACTTGACACAAGCGATGTTATCTGGGTTGTCATGAGGACGACGACCACGATGGTATTCCCTTTCTGCAAAATCAGCAGGCCGGCGATGATGACGCCGATCAAACCTGCCACCTTGACCGAAAGGATTATCATCATTGTGAGATCCTTCTTCATGATCGTGATCTTCAAACTCTTCGTCTTCAAAATGCACGCGGCGACCATCAGCATTACGCCTATGTGCTCGACGCCCACCATGGTGATTATTAAAATCAGCATGGCGACCACCACCAGATCCTTCAGGGCCATCGCCGAAGCGATTGAATTCATGGCCGAAACCAGAATTCTCATCGCCGGACTCCTCGCGATGATGGTCCTCTTGATCACGACGTGCTCTACGTCCTCCAGTCGCGGGAAGACGCTCATCGAGCAGCCTGCCCATGGCCTCCATGAGTGAATCAGCCATGCGACGCATCTCATCCCGTGAGATAGGGGGTTCCCTATCACCACGGTGTCCACCATGAACACTTGAATGTGAGTCTGCCATGTGAGGAGCAGCAAGAAAAAAAAATGTGGAAAGAAAAAAATATATATGGACACACTCGAACTCACCTCTTACTTACCCAAGTTCTTGCCTGATCTCAAGAACTGTGATGGTGCTGGTGTGACAGCTCAACGGAGGTGGTAAAGAGGTCGTAAGGATTTCAAATCGAAAGTCCCGGTTCAGGGTTTTGGTGGAGCTACAGGTGGCTGAACAAGGAGGACAACGGTACTGCCAAACAAGTGAAAAAGATGTGCTCAAAAGATAAATTGCTGCTAGCAAAATTACCACCAACTTGGATATGAAAACTGAAAATTTCAGCAACCAACCGTAACACAAAATTTTTCAGAATCTTTTCATTTGTGCTCTTCTCTTTTTTTTATACTGTATTCTTTCTTTCTTTTTTTTGGTTGACTCTTCCTTTTTTTATAACACTAACGGGGTCGCTGATTACAAAAGATATATGTAAACGGTGGTGACTAGCAACTGGAAGAACACAAACACAAGATAACAGTACCGTCAAAAGGGCTATAGGTTTTTTTAGGCGTTGGACTATAGGACAAACAAATATATGTAAAAGATAAACACAGGGATGAATATGTGGATAGGGAAAACTGTAACAGATTGAAAAGGGTGGGAGGGTGGGTGATAAAAACGTACCTACCGTGACAACGATAGCTCTGATTACCACATGATATGCATCAAATTGGTTTGGCGAAGGGTGGCCTGATCTTCATGTCAGTAGGTTTCGGTAACGGGGATAACTTGCTGAAAAGTCTTTACACCTGGCCAAGGTTGATTGTGACCAAGCGACGGGGAGAGAGACACCGAAACCGCGAAGACTTCGACTCGATCTCCGAACGACCGCAGAACCACAACCGGAGCTAATCCACACAAGACGGGGCAGCCGTACTGGAACCCGCAGAGCACGAATTAGTGGATCTCAGAGAGATCTCTCCACAAGTTCAAGAAGAACAAGGAAGAACAAGGGTTGAGTAAGACACTCAAGCAGCTCGGCTGCAAATATCACTGGGATAATCTTAATTCATCCAAAAGTTAGTTTTTTTTGGCTTACAAATAAGGGGTATTTATACTAACAACTAGTCTCTAAAAATAGATGTAAACTGAAAGAGCCACGTGGGAAGGTGGAAGGCCAACTGGCTTGATCATTCATGTAGTGGTCGTCAATTTCCCGCGTGTCTTCTGGCCTTCTGAGTGGTCTTCAATGTTTTGATCATAGCTCCACCTAGGAACATCCAAAAGACGCGGGACCAGATGCGTTGGAAAGCTAATTTGATAACCTTTCACACCATGTGTAGCATGCTTCATGAAATATTGTAGAGTGATACAGTTTCTCACGGAAACTTGGATATCAGGCTGACTATTGATCTTCTGAACAGTCTGCACCAAAAGCACTCGGCTGCCAAGCTGGGAGCTCTAAAGCACTCGGCACTTAGTGGCATTAGAAAGTTGACTTCAACACCTTTCCAACAAGTGCTCATGGACCTTCACAGCTTCTATGAATCAAAAGATATGACTGTTTCTTCATGACAGTTTTGTCAGGCCAAACTGGTTCGATGTAGTTCTCCTCTCTGGTTCAGTCTCGGCGTGTCCTTGTCATCCTCCTTGGTGAACCTGAGTAATAGCAACATGCACGATTTAGGAAGTATATAATTCTCATTAATAAATGGAATTTCACAAAGTAGCGCGTGCACCTCTTGTTGTAGCTGTTTTGCTCGGCTACGAGTAATTGGTCTATCGAAGACATGAGCTGGTGCAGCTTGACTCGATGATTGTTTCATCTTGCTTGATGTAGTCGGTATACTTGATGGAGTGGTCGGCGTGGGCATATCAGATGCTCTAAGTCACCACCAACGTCTAACCTTCCTTCTCTTCATTCGATTTATATCATTGTTGCAAATGGCGGGCTATAGAATTTAACGGCAACCTTCTCAAACCACCGATTGAGCCGTTATAACCCGCTATTTTCTCAGCAAGAGTCATAGAATTAGCTCTCCAAAACCGTTATAGCCCACTATTTACAACATTGATTTATATAGTCACTGGTTGGAGTTGACAACAAAAAGAGTATAATTTTCAATTATTTTATGAAATTGATAGTATATTTATTTTTACCAAATTTTGTTTTTGGAGAAATAATTGAAGCCATAGACTCTTAAATTTAAAAATTTTAAAATGAAAAGATCGAAATTGACTTACCGCAGCTGTTTGCCTGTTTGGGAGCCCAAGATATAAGACCAATCTCAGAGGAGAGTTTCATCGTGATGTTACAAGACTGCCATGTCATATAGAATGGAATAAAACTTGGTTGAAACACCCACTTTCAATGTAAAGTTTCATTCTAGAGTTTCATAAGTATTTAATTTTTAAGATTCATATAGAGTTAGTAATCGTGTCAAGAGAATTTCATTCCCATCAAACTCACTTCTTCTCTCTCATCATTAAAATATTATCATGTCATAAAAAATAAATATGTGACAACTATTAAATACAAATAAAGCTCTTAGAAAACTCCCACTGACACTGCACTAACAAACGTCGGTAACAAACCGACCTATATATACGGAGTATTCTCGTTAAGAAACCGACTTTACTCACTGCTTGGGAGCAGTGGTGTTTCTGAGGTGTAACAAGCGCCTCGCCTGGAGGCGGGCCCAACCCCTCTCCCCAGTCCCCACACACCCCCTCGCCTCGCTCTCGTTCCCCCCACCTCGCCAGTCGCCTCCACTCCCATCACCGACGACGTGTCGAGGCGAGAGCAGAGGGCGAGTCCAAGTCTAGGGTTCCCGCCGAATCGGCACGGGCATCGCACGGCACGGGCACGGGGGAAGATGGCGCGGCGCGGGCGCGTGGAGCTGCGGCGGATCGAGGACAAGGCTAGCCGGCAGGTGCGCTTCTCCAAGCGCCGCGCGGGGCTGTTCAAGAAGGCCTTCGAGCTGGCCCTGCTCTGCGACGCCGAGGTCGCGCTCCTCGTCTTCTCCCCCGGCGGCAAGCTCTACGAGTACTCCTCCACCAGGTTCAGCACCCCCGCCCCTCTCTCCCTCCTCTCCTCTTACAATCGCTTGCCTGTCGATCGAAGTGAGACTGAAGCAGGGGAACAGCCCCGCCCAACAATCTAGCGGTGGAGCAGGGGCGATCCTCGATTCGCTCCGGCCCCATTTTGGAATCCCGCCGTTGCTCCACGGTCTCTCGCGCGCGCGGCGGTCCACCAGCCGCCGTGCTCGTGCACGCCATGTGCTCGAGACAATCCCCAATACCAGGAGGCTTCGCCTGTGCCACCTTGCATGACTCTGTTTGGGATCTCTGTCCGGCCTGCCGTTGCCGCTCGCGGCGCCACCTCCGGTTTTTTCCCCCCCGATCCGCCACCTGCTCCATGAGCTTGTTCTGGACCTTGGCTGCTCTGGGGCGTACTGTTCAGCTCGCTGGTCTTCTGGGTGTACTGTAAGGTGCTCTTCTGCCTCTCCAATGCGTGGAGATGGAGTGTGGGTGTGGCTGTTCCTTGTCTCCTTTTCGCACGTGGTCCACGGACAGGAACTCAGGGGATGAACTCTCAGGAGTCAGGACTCGGGAGCGTGCTTCGATGCCACTGTGCGCGAGCGTCTGCGTCTCTAGCGCGGGCACTGACAAATAGGGCGCACGCACTCCGATTTGCACCCGGTTCCGTTGACTCGTTTTTTCTGCCCTTCTTCCCGTCCTAACCTGGAGTTAAGTGAGAGAATGTTCGCCCTGTTCTCGCGTCCAGAAAAAAAAGGACACAGATCCGGTGCAGTTGTTACTGCCACTGCAAGATAAGCAGCGGGTGCACCTGAGCCATCCACACGTAGAGGAACGGCTTAGATGAGAGCTCTCCTTCTCCCTCTTTTTTTTTATCATTTAATTTTCTATCAGCCTCTGCTATCATTCGGTTCTTGACTAAAAAATTAGAGATCAGAAAAGAGAAGGCATAAATATTACAATAATGCGATTAAGACAGGATAGCCCGTTAACAGTATCTCCTTTTATCTAAAAAAAAGCCCGTTAACAGTATAATAACATGAGTACTCCCTCTATGTCCCTAAAGAAAGTAATTTTGGACATTGACACGGTCTCCAAAAATAACTTTGACTGCTACTTTTTGCTATAAAATATTTATAAAATATTGTCAATCTATACTTTTATAAAGTTACATTTCAAGATTAATCTACTTACATCACTTTTATATTTTCACACTTGAACCAAAAGTATTTATTTGTAGTCAAAGTTTAAAATGTTTAACTTAAGACAATGTTAAAACGACTTTCTTTAGAACATGGAGGGAGTATATGGTGAACACAAAAGAGCAAATGATAAGCTGAGATCCTTTTGCATGTATCAAGGTTCGCTGTTGCTATTTTAAGAGCAAGGCTAATAATACAGCTGACTGTTAGCTGTACAAAACTTACAGCCAATCTATCAGCCTACTCGTATAATAGTTAGCTGGCTTGTCTGTCTCACAGAACTTCTTGATTCCTGTGCATAAGCTTACAACCCGCTTCTCTTCTCTCTCCTCCCTTCTCTCCTCCACGGCAGCATATAGCCTGCTTACAGCCCCTTATAATACTCGCTCTAATATGCAGAAACTTGCATCCCCCAATTGCTGACTTACATTGACAAAAGAGCATATGCTTGACACAAGAGAGCATATGGTTAAACTAAGATCATTTTGCTTATACCAAGGTTGTGCACTTTTGCTCCTCATTAATGTACAAAACTTACATCAGACATTAGCAGACTTTATCAGACCTCCAAAATGCAGCTTGTGAACATAAACAATTTAGAGATAATGATTTTTCAAATTACTGCAACATGTACAATTAACCTATACTTACATAACATATTCTCTAAAAGTGCCGGCCATCTATCCCATGGTTAAAACTGCAACATGTACAATTAGCCAGAGGAAGGAATATTTTGCAAAGGTTTTTGTACCGAAGTGCATCGCTTTGCTTGTCTAAGCAACAAAATGGCGCCAAACACTTCTTTGCTGCTGCCATTTCCCTCCAAAAGAGCTGTTGGTAGAATAAAGTAAAGAGAAAAGAAGGAAAAAGGAGGTCTCATCCAAGCCGTTCATTCTCCTATGGATGGTTCAGGTGCAGCCACTGCTTATTTTGCAGTAGTAGTAACAACTGCACACAATCTGTATCCCAAGGAATCTTACTCTAGCATCTTGGTCGTACCCAGTAGCGGATCCAACGTCCTAAGGGAGCCCGGGCGAACCAAAGCCGTTCATGAGACCGTATATTTTTTTAGCTTACAGCAAAGTGCGATGCAACAAATACATCATCTTATGCCAGCGTGGAGCTTGGGCAGGTGCCCAGGGACATCGGACCCTGGGTCCGCCTGTAGTCATACTATCAGGAATTAAGTTGTTGGAAGGGCTGTCAACACAAAATGATACTGCGATTAGGTCAATTTACAAAGTTCTATTTTCGTTAACCCCGAAAAGTTTATCATATTGTTTTCACAGTTGCCAACGGTGTTGGATTGTTTTGAGTGGATGAATGAACCTGACTCTATCTAGAGCATAGCCTTACTTTGTTATTTCATAGGCGGGCCAAAACATTTAATGTATGTGACCCATGGGATTAGGTCAGTTAGATGACATGAAACCTCACACTTCATGTCGTTGTCTAAGTCTTGCAAATAATGAATATTCAATTTCATTTTGATAAACTTTCACTCTTCACTCTGTCTATGTGGCACCTTAATCATTGAAAATGAGACCACATTCGAACTTGCCTTCTGTCACATTCTTGTGGAGGTTACTTGCAACTTTAGATATCTTTAGGGGTACAGTTGACTTTTTGCTTCATTGAAGTAGCGAAGGATTCTAGGATTTCAATTGCGTGTCATATATCTCTGAGGACTATAATTGCATAGCTTCTTTAGTTGATAGAGATTGAGTTCTCTATCTTAGAGGACTGTAATTGCATAGCTTCTTTAGTTGATAGAGATTGAATTCGCCAGGAACATTGCTTTGGAGCTTGTAGTTAGGGATGTAAAGCTTACTAAGGGTATTGCATCCCATGAGTGTGGGTGTGGAAATTCCACTACCAGGTGCGGGAAAATTCTACTCGCAAATACGGGTGTGGGTATGTCGTTTCACCCGTTGGTGCTTGAAATAAGGGATTTTATCTATTTAATGACAATTTAACTAATGGATATACGTTATCGTGGGTACCATGCTCAATGAGTGCAGGTGTAGGTGTAACATTTTACTCTAATAATTTGTCAGAGGCAATTATTTCATCGTATGTTAAGACCCTTAGTCATCTTCACCCCTAGCAAGTTAGGGCTTCAAATGGGGCTTCGAGCGTCAAGAAGGGAACGAAGAAAGACTAGCTAGTTTACAATGATTGTAGACATAGACACGGGCGGTAAAGCGATGTGGATGAATCTTGTGATGGGTGGTAGAGTTGAATGGTGATGATGTTAGATGGTGAAGCCATGAGAGGTGGGTAAAGGTTGGGTAGGTAGGGGGCAAACGTATGAGAAAACGAGAAGAGGACTAGTATGAGGAAGAGGTGGTTTAGCACAACGGTTTGTTTAGAGCAAATATATTTTTTTAGGATTTATATGAAAAATGGGTTAGAACTGGCTTTGTAAGATCCATAATAGCAAAACTTTAGTAGAATTACAAATATTTTGCAATAGAAAAGATACCATGTTGTAGCTACACAGTCACACTAGCAAGAAACTAGCCTATAGTCCATAAGTGCCAAATTACAACTTATTATTACAAAACAATCCACAATAATGGAGATTTTTCTTTGAATTCGGCATAGAAACTCATTTGTGCATACATACATAACTATCTTTATGTATTCGAGTACACATCTAAAGTATTTGCAATTCTAATCTCATGTGGGCACAAACACATATTACGTTTTAAAAACCGTAAGTTGCAATCTGTTATCTTAGGATTAAGTAGTAGTAACTCGAATCAATTTACTTGTACCCACTTGGAGGAAAATGCCCACGTTCTATACCGATACCATCTCTGGTATTAGATTTCCTATACTCACATGGTTACACTCACATGATGTTATGTATCCAATAGGTCACCCACGACCACCTACATATACATCATAAGAGTAAAATTGCATTTGCTAATAATAACTTAATTTCATTGACACGCTTAACCTAATACAAACTAGTTCAAATAAAATTGACGGCATTACACAAGATGAACTAAACATATCATATAGTTTCACAAAGAGATACTAAGGTTTAATGTTATAAAGTCACCACATGTTATGTTTCGTGAGTCCTTGTGGCTACATGACTATAGGGTACATGAGGAATGTATCCAACCCACTCTACCTAATAAGTAAAAAGGATACCCACTAACGTATGATGGATGAAGAAAATGTCCCGCATCTATATCCTAGGATAACTACTCACTATACATCGTTAACGAGTACCTATTCCTAATTCTGGTAAGTGCGTACCTTTTGACCTAACTGTGTTTGTTAGCACCGTACTTAATGAAATAATGTATTCTCTAGGTAGATGAAGAAATTTATCTGGAGGTTACATAGACACATGACACATTTGACAATACAAAAGACACTATGGTATTAGATAAAAAAAGAATTAAAATTGAGGCCTTCTTATTTTATTAGATCGTATAAGACGGTGTGGTATACTTATTGTGCCTGGAACATCTAACTTCATTATAACATGATGCCATATAAGCAACCGTGGCTTTTTTACATTGGCCGCTCATATACTATGATACAATATGATCTAGACGCATTGAATACCACTTGAAATCCAACACGAATGTGCACCCACTTGAAATCCAACACGAATGTGCTCATGTGCGACTTAACACAATGATACCACAAATATTCTACCACAAATATTCTAGATCAAATACCACTCGAAGTCCAACATGCATGATTTAGTGTACAAATAGAAAAGGTCTGATATTTAGGTGATAGTGGTGCTAACTCATTGTTTCTAATCCCTTCATTGTGAAACATGCAGACGCTCACATACATGGACACATACTCACCTCTACTCTATGAACTCTAACTCTATTAGAACATTTGAAAGATTGGACAGGTAGATGTCGAGATGGACGAAGTCACCACATGCATTTCACTGCAAGGCGCATGTCGCCTACTACTGAAAGATCTAAATCCTAGAATAAATCTAGAAAAATACGAGTATTCGTGTCAATTTTTATTATCGATACTTACGAACATTCACATATTAGAGATCGTTACTATCGCAATATGTGTTAGTCTTCTTTATTAATTGTGGTAGTATGAAAAGTTTATGTATTTTAAATAAATGAAATAAAATGGTAAAGTCATTTTTTATCTTTCAACCACCAAATCTTAGACTCTCACAATGCTCGTGAAAGAACCCTCTATCCCTTGGAATTGCTCCTCGCAAAATGATCGTGCGATGCCTTGTTGCTAGCCTTAGCTATCAACCATCTTTGTCGTACTGCAATTATCACTCACATATAGGGATGACAATGAGTATGAATCCACGAATTATCGTCGATCTATACCCACACCTGATGGGATAAATCATACCCATTAAAAACCCATACCTGACCTAGGTACAAATTGTACACATACTCGTACTCATACAGGTAGCGGGTATTCGTGGCTAGTTCATACACCATCACCATTTTCAACACAAGACCAACTTATGTTAACAAATAACATGCATTGTGCGCTGTAAACTATGCAATACCATTCAAATAACCCCTGAGGTGGTTTTGGACATGGTTTTTTTTGCTCATGTTGCAGTCCCTAGCTGGCATCCGGTGCCAGGCCCACCATCAGGGCCTTCTTCAACCGCTTGTCTTCTACTTCCTTGCACTCTAAGGTTGATCGAGCTCACTATGGCCACCTCCTTAGCCCTCAGGCTATAAAAGCCGCACCACAAGATCCTCCACCCATACTAACTCCCCGAGCTCCACCACCTCCGTAAGCCCTAGCAACATCTTTTCCTTCCTCCACAAGCTCACGACCGATCTCCAAGTTCGTCGACCTACTACCACTCCTAAACTTTTTGGCGACTTCGTGTGTGAGTAGAGAGGCCACCTTGACACTCCCCCTTGTCACAGCCATAGTTGCACAACAACGTGGTTTTTATCCTTCCTTGACGTCATCGTACCTCATTGCCAGGTTGTGCGGTCCATGGAGTTGCACAACAACGTGGTCTTTATCCTTCCTTGCCGTCATTGTACGTCATTGCCATGTTGTGCAGTCCATGTGGCCATTCACTCAAGCATGTCATGACATGGAGCAATCGTGAAGTGAGTTAAAAGGAATCCAAATGAAAATAGTCGAAGCTTACCATGAGACAAGTTCCACAAAACCATCATGTCGTCCCCTTCCAACAATGTCGAGCAAGATAAGTAGCAAAGTTCACACGATATTGGAGCCGCTTCGGTGCATTTCGAGGAGGCTGTGGACTTTGTTCTGGATGCACGTTGTGGGTGGTGTCGACGTTCTCCATGCACATGGTGGCCACCACGTCACTGCAGACGTGCTCACTCCTAGCTTTTGTCACCACCATAGAGGCGCACTGAAACAAAGATGGCACCGTCATTGGGCTCCAACAACTAGCACAAATTGTGGTCAGTGAGCATGTTAGTGAGGCATAGCCTGCATGGCATGGCCTGGTGTCAGTAACCCTCTTCGATGGTGGTGTGGGTAGGGAAGAATATGATGAGAGAGGCAGATAGTATAGGGTCGAGCATCCATATGAGAGGGATGGGTGGCAGTGGAGGAAGACAAGGACGGCAATACAGAATGAGGGATGCAGTTGTTGATTGACAAGTGGAACTAAACAATCCCTAACAAACAAGCTCAAATGCCACGGACCGCGGTAGCAAAACCATCTGGGATTATGTGAATGGTTTTACATAGTTTAACGTGCACAATACATGTTTCATATGTTAGGAGATGAAGTAGATGACCTGCCATACGTTAGGGGTTGTACAGAGTTTTCCTTATGATAATGAACTACATGTACGTAGTAATTATTTGATTTTATTGTTATTTTAACTTGTTATTAGTTGCTAGTTTCTTGTGTGATGGTTATACGATAATCTAATTGCTAGTTTGAAGTTTGGATAATAAAATAAATTGATGGACTCTTGTGTAAGGCTATTATTGTTGTGTCTATAATGACGGTTCGAGATTGACTATACTTTGACTCGTGGTAATTTGTTGGCCAAATATTTTGTATGAAGATCATCCTTTTTTAATATCTCCTTAACTTGTTAAATGTTGTATATTGTTTAATCATAAGCTACTACTAGTTCTTTTTCAATCTAAATATTGTTTTTTTAATTTGATGTCAGTAATATACGCTTTGATTTGAAAGGATAGACCTATATACTTGCATTACCCTTTATAGACATGAAGTTATTGATTTGTTTAGCTTTTGAAGAAACAAGAATATGGTGCACAGACAAGATTTTACAAGGAAAATGCACCATGGATGATGGTGTCATGATGATGCAAAAACTCAATTTTAAATTTGTAATGAGCATATGGATTGTATGGTGTGATTTGATAGTACTTTTGTAAACTATACAGTTGAAATTGTTTCTTGACATTCCAATATTCGCTACTTTTTTCTTACATACATAATTGTAATGTGAACAATTGTAAGACAAATAATTGAAAATTTTCCTCATTAGTAAAGAGGACCAAAGTTTGATATACTTTGTGTTTAGATTTTTTATGATTATATACTTTTATGATAAAAGGATTAAAAGCAATCATGTACATGCTAGAATTTTAATTTTTTTAAAACAAGTTGTTGATTTTTATGTACTAGTGAAAAGAAATAATAATTTTTAATACGAAAATAGTAAGAACCCAGAACCCTAAAGGGGATAAGGCCTAAGAAAAATTGATAGAAAAAATATCCATTATTTTGATGCCTTGGGTATCACTTAGATTTAGATGTTTTCAACATCGAATTGTTACCGATACCCACTTAGGTTTCAATGTCATTGACGCCTCTTTCCCTTGTAGTAGTGCAGTTATAAATAATGATCTCTTTTTAATAGCTCTAACAGAAGTAAGAAAAAGATATATCAGCTTCAAGTGAAATGAAAAGGAAAACATATGTATATGGTGTGCATGGTCATGGTAGAATGGTATTTTCACTTTTTCTAGATTGTGCTACAAAGTATCTCTTAGCTAGGATAGATCATGATAAATTGGAGTCTAGAAATTGTTTGTTAATTTCAAAGATGTGCTATTTATACTTGACAAGCAAATGTCAATAGAGTTCCGTTGGATCCATGTCAAGTTGGCTATATAAAAAATGATATACTACATACACCATTTATGTTCTATTTTAACTTATCTTGGCTACAACAACAACAACAACATAGCCTTTTGTCCCAAGCAAGTTGGGGTAGGCTAGAGATGAAACCCAAAAGAGACGAGAAACATGGAGACTTATCTTGGCTACATAAAAAATAATATACTACATACACCATTTATGTTCTATTTTAACTTCTCTTGTTTTCAAATTATTATATAAAATATTCAATTTCTCTTTCAACATTCAAGGTGATTAACGACTGCTGATAAGTTGTCTATGGACAAGGTGAAATCATAGGGAAAACCTGAATTTGTTAAACATTTATAGACTTTACTTGTGAAATTATTAAACATCTATAGACTTCACTTGTAAAATCTAGAGTCTACCAAACACCTACATACTTGCACCTTTCACAACACATACATAAGCCCGACGCAACAAACACGACAACTGAGATGTGCAGTATAAGGAAAGACGGAATCAAAGTAGTATACATCAAAATGATAAATCAATACCAGCTCAAGAGTAGTTTGTGTTGAAGATTATAATTCTTATTACATCATTGTCTTTTAGTTTGGCATACTAGGTGAAAAGTTTAACCGATGTTTTCTTTCTTTCTTTCTCATTACAACTTTCGTACTTGTACTTGCTAAAAAATATGATTGCTTTGTTTGTCATTTATTCTTTCATTATTTTTTGATGCTCTTATCATTGTCATGAGAAGTATAGGGGCTAACTTGTAACATTTGAAAGAGAACCTAAAAGCCGATGTTTAAATACTAGACAAGTTTTTGGAAGAGAACCAAAGTTGAATATTTAAATACTAAACAAATGTAAAATTTATAATTATACTATCTAGAACCGTGAGTTTTATGATTATTTTTATTGAAAGTGGGGAGACGAAGTTCTCTAAATTATGCATGAGGTTGTGAATATAAGGCAAGAGTCCCATGCTTAACTAATTTTAACATCTACCTATTTATTACTTTGTCATATCTTCGATAGCATTTTCTTCGTCTCAGCTCTTTGGTGTCAGGATTAAAGCCACCACCAAACTATTTCATGTTCATATTTTCAAGTAACTTCTTACATATCTATAAAGCATTCCTTGAATTTTGCAAGTAGTCGAAATACAAACTCTCTTCTGAAGTTTTTTCCTAAAAAAATTTCTTTGCTCCTATTTCAATTGAATCCTCCTTGAGACCTCTCGGTGCCTTTAGAGCAAGCTTATCATTGTTTGAGGTTGTCTTAATATCATCATCAACAAAGCTTTGATGATCATTGATGCTAGATGAATGCTCTTATTGTTTCTATTTCAAAGTTGTTTGGAAGGCTAACTCATAGGTCAAGTCCGTACCATTCATTTCGAGGTCTTGCAAATCTTGTTTGTGAGGCTAACTCCTAGGTCAAGTCTTTGATTGGATACCATGAAGCATATGACAAGTATATGACAATCTTTGCCAAGTTTTGCATCTTAAATCCGTCGATGTATAACTTGTTGTATTTACTTAACTCTATTATGGATCTCCTGATATAGATGATTAGTCGAATTCCAACCTTTTGGCACCAAACCTTATGTGGTTGTTCGTAACTCCATCTCATCCAACATGGTAACACCCGATTTGGTTCCAAGCCATAGATAGGTACCTCTGGATTGTTTGCAAGATTTACCTAGCATAAATGGATTCAAACCATTGACATCAAGTTTGTGGCCACATGCTAGAAGGCTCTATGGTATGAAAGCCTATGGGGACAAATAGAAGTGTTTGAAGATTCTCAAGATCCCCACTTTAAGGTTTTCTTATAAAAACTCTTCTTTGACTCGAAGTTTTCTAAAACTTGTATTACAATCAATAGTAAAATACTATAGTCGTAGCCACGTGCTATAAGGATCTAGATTGCCACTTTTGAGTTTTCGGATAGAAGCTTCCTCCAACTTTAAAAGTTTCCTAGGTCTTGTATTACAAACCGTCAATAGCATAGTTTGAAGCCACGTGCTATAAGGCTCTGCTCTCCGAATTATGAGAGTGGAGCTATAAGGCTTTAGATTCCACTTTTGAGTTTTCGGATAGAAGCTTCCTCCTCCAACTTTTAAAGTTTTCTAGGGCTTGTATTACAAACCGTCGATAGTTTGAAGCCATGTGCTATAAGGCTCTCTGAATTATGAGAGTGAAGCTATAAGGCTTTAAATTGTCACTTCTGATTTTTCAGATAGAAGCTTCCTCCTCCAACTTTAAAAGTTTTCTAAGGCTTGTATTGCAAACCGTCGATAGCATAGGTCGAAGCCACGTGCTATAAGGCTCTCCGAATTATGAGAGTGGATTCAAACGGGGAGTTCTAGATCCTCGTGGTCTCCACTTTCATGCTTTTCGGTAAAGTTTTGTCCTTCGTTCTTCAGACTCTAGAACCTAGCTAAGACTTATATTATTCGTTGCTCAACTTCAGGATTCAAATTCATTTCACTTGATAAGATGTTACTTTACTTCAGAATTTTGTTTCTTTCTTCGGTCCAAGTTTGTTTCAAGCAGTGACTACTAAACGTCAGATCTCATATCTACTAAACGTCATGATCTCATATCGGACGTTATGACTTATATATGTCTCCTTAGTTTATAGGTAGCTTGATGTAAAATTGAAAGCATTGTTCTTTAATTGAATCAAAGAGTCCCTTAAAAGAAAGAGTGAAGAAAACTTCAAGTTTAGGTTAGCAAATGCAAGTCTTATTCTAAGAATTTGAATTTATTGCACTTATTGTTTTCATATGATTTTATACCCCTTAGACACGAACTAACTTGTAAGCTTATCTACATAGAAGTAAACATTTAATTGCTCTGCATTTAAATTCTGTCCACTGATTCCTCTGTCGTACAAACTAAATCCAAGGTATGTTGTGACAAGGTAAACCCAAGGTATATTAGCTTAGGATCTAATCCCACCTCTTGTTCCCAAAAGGTGGATGCAAATAGTGCTGATGTCCTGCTACCATGTTTTTCATTTTCAGCATAGAAGATACATATGACCGCTATCAGCAATTTGCGGGAGCAGGAAGAAATGTGAATGGAGATAACAACGATGTAAAGATCTCAATAAGGCTTTTAGCTGCATAACTTACAGTCCAGTTTTAGATTGGGAAGGAAATAATGATCGTATTGTGGAATCCATCAATCTATGTTGCTTCACTTGCCGTCAGTTTGCTCAGTATTCTGTTTGCACGATGTGTTGTCCTCTGTAGTACGAGTACCCAAAGGGAAATATCCCAGTGGACAGTTCATGTACACAGAAAAGAGAGATCCTGTGATTTTTCTCATAAATATAGCTGACTAAAGTATTTTTGCCCCAGAACCCGGATGTAGCTGCTTCAGATTTACAGACGAGACTTAAGGAGATCGCAACATGGTAAGACTAAGTTTTCACTATTTTCACCCAACTTTCTTTGTTCAATGGTGGCAAAAATGTAACAAACTTGCAGGTCTGAACAAAACAATGCTGAGGAGTCAGATGCCAATGAACTTGAAAAACTAGAGAAACTCCTGACAAATGCTTTGAGGATCACGAAAGCCAAAAAGGTACACTAAAATGACTTTCTTTTACTATGCCATCATATCGTTGCAGCTGATTTAGATAGAGATCGCTCCCAAAACTGTTTGCCTACATTTTGTTTTTCTATCCTGCGGACCAAATATTGCTACAATCGTGTGGTGCATGGTTTGCCGATGTTTCCACCTTCTCAATTTTCAAGCAGACGAGAATGATCATCTGACGAATTAGAAATATTGCACATCGAAACATTGTGCATTGGTCAAGATGGAGCAATGATATTTGCTGCCAGGTGTCAACCAGAGAGTATATGGTGTCAAATTTTCAAAGATGTCGTTAATTATCATTTGATGTATTTTTCAGAATGTGGACTAAACAGCAGCTCCTTGTATGTGGGCAAGTTTCACCATTAGAAATGTTAGTGTTCCTGACTGCCCTTTCTTAAAAAAATATAAGAGGCAGGCAACAAAAGTGGGCATTCTAGTACTGCTCTAGTATTCTGCGAGAATCTGACATCAATGCAGAAATGGCCGGTCATTCATGGAAAACCATGTCAGAGCTCAACTCTTTAGTTGTGTAGGAACCGTCCTGTGAGGACAAGATAACAAATGCCAGAAGTCCTTCGGGGTATATTCTAATTGAGCTTCTTTTTTTGTATGATTGCGACGGCAAGTGGATTGTGCTGCCTTACTATTCCAGAGTCCAGACAATTGGTAAGCTGGACACAGTAAACGTTCATAAGAACCATCACTCACAAATTGTTCTGTTTGTATAGCCCGAAGATTGAAAGGAACGTTCATCAGAATCGAACTTGTTAGTCATCTCAGAAAAAAAAAGATATTACTGCTCACTTTGAATCATCTTATGTAATTGGTAAATGCAATTACGTAGTCCTCACATGTTAGTCAGAACTTTTCTTTTCTGATGAAATGCAGATGTTGGCAAAACAAAACAATGGTGGTGCCGGTGCAAGTACAAGCAGCCAGAACAACAACGGACCTAGGAGTCACGAGTAAGGAGTGGCTTTGCTCAGCACAGAGTGTGCGACTGACAAATGAAACGGGGCGTGCATCTGTTGCTAACAGGCCGCGTACTATTGTTGGGCAGCTAAGGTTTGTCAAGGTGGCTGCTGGCAAGGTTAGCTGAGGAAGGGAAGTTCAATAACAGGATGCAGAAATGGTGCCGTCCTTGCCGAACCTGACCCTGTTATGTTGTCGCACCTTGTTTCTTTCCTAGCATTGTGCCTGCTGCTTGATGTTTGTACTGGTTGTGAGTCTGTGAGATGTTTCATGTTTGTTTGGATGCGTCAACCTGCAGTGACCCTAGTGGAGCCTGGGTCTCAAGCTCCTCTTACCTGGTGTGGTATGCAGAAGAAGTGTGATGCTGTATAATTATGCGAGTGTCTGGCAGATGTCAAATTTTCAATCCAGTAATTACTCCTTTTAATGGTACAGGTTGGCATGATTTCATCTGCAAAAAAGAGTGGCTTGTGTGTTAAACCCAGCCAAAACGTTTTTGTAGGTTTGTGATGAAAAATGTGTTGGTCACTTGTGTTATGCTGTCCTAGGCCTCAGCGGGCTGAAGGGTATCTGCCATGTGTAGCCTTGCAGCTTGCACCATGCAGGAGTTTGTGCGTGTGAATGTTTTGTGGCTTGCTTAACATAGCAGCAGGTCTGGATGTTAGGCTGGGCTCCTTTCACACTCGCGTCACAGCAGGTTGGTTGTTTTCTCGTAATATTTAGTCCAGTCAAAGTTGTTTTTCTCATGATCTTTTCTTTTGAGTCAAAGCTGACCAACATGTTTGATTGCCGGTGCTTATTTGATCTGGGCCACGTTAAACAAATTTTTTTTTTGGCGACAAGGCCACGTTAGACATTTGTGCTTTTGATTGTGCACACTGCTGCCCGAAGAAACAGTTACCTGAACTGTTCGGGACATGAGCCTAGCACAGGCACGACGCTGGCACACAGGTGAATCAAATTCTTGTTGCTATCAGACGGACCGGAGGAACTTTTATCATCTTCTGGTACACCGACAGCTGAGTGATGCGCTAATCCTAAGTCAAATGTTCCTAAATTTGACAATCCATTTTTTAAAATAAATAAATAATCAATGTACGCTCGCAACATATGAATTTTATACTGTGATGAAAGTATATTTCTCATATGATACAAAAACATAGGGGGTTGCCGACCTGCAGCGGCTGCTGCAGCAGTTTTAGCTTTTTCCCTCTCTCTGAATCACTAAAGTCGCAGCGGCTGCCGGCCAAACACCCGTATAAATTTTATGCTGTTAACCTACACAATTTATTAAATTGATGGTCAAAGATTGAAAACAAAGCTAACGTGGCATATAAAGGAAAGAAGTACTCCCTCTGAAAAGGGTATAATCTCTATTCATCGAGGAGTCAAACGATTTTAGGTTTGACCAAATCTAGATAAAAAAAAAGATTTATAATACAGGTAAGTATCACTAGCTCAGTTATATAAGCTATTTTTCGTATTTATAACTTATTTATTAGACACATAAATATTAATAATATTTTGGTTGAATTTAAGAAAAAATAGCTTTTGAAAGCTAGAATTGCACTAGTAGATTCTGGGAAGGGAGGGGCCAAGCGGGCCTACCTGGTTCGGGAACTCTCCGATTTCGAAAAGTGAGAGTGAGAACTGGCCGCCTCTGCCGTTCGAGAACCTTCGGATGCGGACTAATAATGATATACTCCAATAAAAGAGAAGGTGAAACAATGACGAACCAACCAGCCATCCGCCAGCGCCGGCGCCGGCGACATGCGTTACCTGATCGAACCGGCGAGTTCGAGATGGAGGGAGAACGACCGCACTCCCACGCCGCTCGCGCCTCGCCGCATTTGCACGCACACGCACGGGCAGCGAGCGAGGCCTCGTCGTCGGCCCACCCGACCCACTTGTCTCCGGCGGCCGGCGCCAGGTGTTGGGCATCGGGCAGGTCCCCAGCGCTCGCACCCGGGCCGTGGTATGCCGGTATATATACCACCCGGCGTCCCGGCCCCTCCCCTCAGGCAAGCGGCGCTGTGATAGCTTCGGCGTGCGACGGGGTTCCGTGTCCCGTCGCGCAGGCGACACATCACCACCGCCATCAGTCGGCACGGTAAAGAAAGGCTTCATAGGGTACGGGCCGGGGCGCGACGCCGTGTCGTGTCGATGCGGCATCACGCGGTCGCCCGCGCTTTGTGGCGCACAAGTGCCCGCGCCCGACGTGTCGCATGTGCCCCGCCGACCGCCGTGCCCCGCGGCCGCGTCGACGAGTTGGATTTGGATTGGACCTGCTCTCCTGTCTCCTCTGCTCTGCTCCCCACATGCAGCTTGCAGCACGACCCCGACGGGCGACCGAGCGGCGAGCGGCGCCTTGGGATTCGCCGTACGCGGCACGGAGGCTAGGCCGGCTCCGCAGATGCGGCAAGGAAAATGCGGGCGGGCGGGCGGGCGCGGGAGTCCGTGACCCTGGAAGAGCATACTACGAGCCGGGGGAGCCGCCAACCCTCGGGAGAGTATTCTGAAATTTCTTTCTTTCTTTTTACTTTCGGAGTTCTCTTTTTCTCTTTTGGCCCATGGAGAGCACGGTAAACTCGGCATGTCGGCCTCTTTGCTTGCGACCTGGCTTTACCGCTGGCCCCATATTCCACCGACGATGAGGGAACTAGGGGCTGTTTGATACTTCCAGATTGTATAAGCTATAGCTTTTAGGCTCCAGCTTATACTATCCGCACACCTCTAGATTATACTACCTCTGTCCCTAAAAGGATGCAACTATGAATTACGTGTCATTTAAAGTGCTTTACGTTTGACCAAATTTCTTATAAATAGTATTTATATTTATGGCTCCAAATTAATTTATTATAAAATACATTTTCGTAATTAATCTAATGGTTTTTATTTAATATTATAAATATTTATATTTTTTTATCTATAATTAGTCAAACTTGATACACTAAAATACTAGCCAGCCGAGGACATTCAGCTTCTATTAGCTTCTGGATTATTCAATTTGACCAATCTACCCCTCACTTTTTGGCCCACTCATTTCAGCTAGCTTTTAAACGTAAGGGCATTTTGGTAATTTTACTATACACACTGCTATAAGCCAACTTTTAGAAGTTATGAATCTGAACAGCCTCTTATTTCAGTTTTTATAATCTAGCTTATAGGAATCTGGCTTTTAGAACGCAATCCGAGTGGATCCAAACACAACCTAGGTCACAAAATATCAGATTGGCCCGATAAGGGTCCAGCCTGGAAGGCTGGAACTGAGATCCCCACACCACGCAAGGCGATGTAACAGAATCGACCAATTATACGAAATTAAGTAAGAAAATCACTCGTCAAAGCAGATAATTTAACAAACTTAAACCCGTATAACCCGGTAGTCCGTGAAACCACGACGAATTTCAAACCAATCAACATACAAACCAAGATCGTACAAGTTTAGCAGCCACAATCACATATAACATAAAGTTCGCAACAACATTGAAACACATCAGAGTTTAAAACATAAAGTTATTACAAACCAAGTTCATAGTAAAGTAGCGGAAGCAAATAGTTTTAAAACCACACACACGTTTAGTTCAGATACAGTGTCAGGTGATAGTCAGTCCAACAAAAACATCAGATAAGACGTACGGAGCGACTATGCCCTTGGTCCTAGTCATCACCCATCGCAGGATACAATCAGTTGATACAGTAGCCATAGTACATCTGCCCATCTACAACAAGTGAGGGACAAACCCTGAGTACGAGAAAGTACTCAGCTAGACTCACCCGTCTTAAACTAAAATAAAGTGACACCAAAGAGTGTGCAAAGCTTTCTTTTAATGGACTAGCCGACTCATTTGCGAAAAAGCAATAAGTTAACATAAATGAATCATTTAAGTACTTTGCATCATCTTTATTATAACCTATTAATCTAGGTAAGCACCTATACTATAGCAATCACTTGATTAACCATTAACATCCAGTTACCAACTTAGATTTAGCATTTCCAACATCATCCATATAACCATCCGTGTTTCATCATCATTACTACGATATCGTAGCTCGAGTCAAGTGCTCACTATCTAGGAGCGATGACGATTCGAATCGATTCATAACCAGCTAGCAATTTATTCCTCACACAAACCACACTCACCGATCAAGTGAGCTACAGATCACCAATGACATCATTCAGGTAAACGTCGTGGGACAACAATCATGGACCGCACTACCCAGGGGCCTCCCAAGTGCCAAGAATTAGGACCCAACCTGCCCTTGGACTCACGGTTCGTGCCCCCATCTTACCCCCTTTAGCACCAGTCTACCTGCCTAAGTTTATCCCGGTCCGAATAATGTCATGAGCTTGTGTAACACCTCTGGTGTTATAGTAACTAAAAGTTTGTCATGTCATCATATGCACTGCAAAGCATTCATGATTAAGTCAACCATGATGGGCATCAACTAAAATAAGTTTACATTTCATAGATTGAATGTGCTTTTGTGATGTGTGACTCGAATCCAAAAACCCTAATTTCGAATGTCATCGCAAATACTTAGTTTGCGCCCTACGTAATTTGAGGTGTATGACTGTGTTATACACTAGTTTCAAGTGTAGGATATGAGCTCAAGTCCAACTCTTAAAATGAAGCTTCAAGTTTGAGTTTGAGTTTGGAATCAAAAAGTTGTTGTGAGTTTTCCGATTCTAATTTGGATTCAAATTTGAGGAATTATTAGCAGAATTTTCGAAGACAAACTGGTCCACCAAGAGTGGCATTTGGTCAAACATGTGATGCTTGACTCAATGATGCCCTTGGATGATGGTGTGATCACTAAATACTCACCAATTAAGGTAGCAACAAGTTTCAATTTGAAATTCTTCCGAAAACCTTAAAATTCAAAATTCTGGTTTTACCCCTTTTTTATTAATTCAAAATCTAAGCAAAATTTGGGAAAAAGTTTAAAACCAAGTTTGTAGATCTTTTCAAGGGCTACAAGTTTGGTGTTTTGAGTTTTCAAAGTTTCAGTGTAAAATTTTGAGTAATTTTGAAAAGAAGCAAGTTTCAAATTTGACCCCTTTTCATCCCCAAACCCAAATTTCAAAATAGAGGCAAAATTTGAGAATGGTTTGAATAACAAAGTTGTAGGTCTTGGCTAGATGTACAACTTTTGTATTCTGGGTTTTTGAAGTTTCAATATAAAATTTAAAGTAATTTTGAAATTACCAAATTCTAGAAAATATCCCCTTTTGATTTCAAATGCAAATTTCAAAATCCAGGCTGAATTTGAAAAGGTTTTCAACATGAAATTTGTAGAGCTTGAAATTCTGAAGATTTCATATCTTGGGAATTTTTCAAGTTGCTACATGTTTTTGGAAGTAATTTTGAAAAATAGTTTTGAAGTCAAAAGCTTGGGGGGTTTGCTACAGTAGACGGCGAATCAGAGCAGGGCAGCAGACGGCATGGGCGCCGGTTGTAACGGATCAACGTGATTATATGAGATTAAGTAAGAAAATCTTCCACCGAGGCAGATAATTTACCAAACTTAAACCCGTACAACCTGAGATTCCGTGAAATCACGAGGGATTTCAAATCAACCAACATACAACCAAGATCATACTGATTTAGCAGCCACAGTCACATGCTATAGAAAGTTCGCAACAAGAGTTGAATACATCGGAGTTCAGAATAAAAAGTTATTATAACACGCGCACAAAATAACATAGCGGAAGAAAGTAGTTTTAAACCACACACACTTAGTTCAGTTACAGTGCCAGCAGGTAGTCATAGCCATAAAAAGCATGAGATAAGACAACCGGAGTGACCATTGCTCTTGGTCCTAGTTGTCGTCCATTGCCGGATACAAACAGTTGACGCAATAACCATAGTATATCTGGCCATCTGCAACAACAATGGGAACAACGCCCTGAGTACGAGAAGGTACTCAGCTAGACTTACCCGTCAAAACTAGAAATAATGACACCAAGAATTATGCAAGGCTTTCTTTCAGTGGGCTAGCTTGACTCATTTGCGAAAAGCATAAGTTATCATGAATAAATTAATTTAAGTCTTTTTGCATCATATTTATTATAACCTATTCAATCTAGGTAAGCACCTACGCTAAAGCAATCACTTGATTAACCATTAATATCAAAGGTTACCATCTCGGGTTTAGCATTTTCAACATTATCCACGTAACCAACATTGTTCCATCATTTTTACTACGATGTTATAGCTCGAGTCAAGTGCTCACTATCCAGGAGCGATGACGATTCGAATCGATTCCTAACCAGTTGGTGATTTATTCCTCACACAAACCACGCTTCCCCCATCAGGGTTGCTTAGTTCACCAATGACACTTTCCAAGTAGCCGCGGGATAACAGTCATGGATCGCACTATCTAGGGACCGCCTAACTGCCAAGACGCACCTTGGGCTCACTCTTCGCGTTCCTGTCATACCCCCTTTAGCACCAGTCTGTCAATCTGAGTTTATCCCGGCTCGAATAGTGTCACTAGCTTCACGGTCGAAAGGTACTTTCTTCGGCCAGCTAAATGTGAGGCATGTGTTCAACATGACAAGAGGGACGAGCAACGATCGGTCCTTAATCGACACAGACGGAATCACTATAGTCCAAAACCCTATAAGACTCCACCCGGTCTCCTTTTATTCACCAACACTTGGTTACTTTCCATGATAACAATTATAGCTAACCATAACCAGGTATTCACCTATATCTCGCAGGTGATCGGAAATCACTCGACTTCTACCGGTCTAAGCATGGCTAAGCAATTATTCGGTCCTGACCTAACAGGGTAAAGAGGTATTCAGGTGGACAAGGATAATTATAAATGCAACAACGGTTTCACTCAACTCCTATAACTTAATGCAACAATATATAAAACTCATATATAAAGAATTGATTTTATAAAGTAGGAGACTTAGAATGCTCCGGGGCTTGCCTTTTTTGAACGAGCTAGGCTGGTGATTAACGCACTCGGGCAACTCCTCTCCTGGTTCCACTTCCTCGAGCACCTCCTGTGCCTAGGGCTCTTGCTGATCGGTCCAAGTCTGCTCTTTCGGCACTGCTACCTGCGACTCCTCCTGTGATCCTGTATGATGCAATTGCATAAGTAACCATGTAGACGGTGCACAGGATGCGGTGGAATGCTATGATGACATAATATGCAGATGAGCACATTGAACTAATAGTATGGATTACAGACAACATCTTCTATAAGGTAGTTTACATCATCAAGAACATGTGCCACAAAACAAGTCATCTACTTTTATACTAGGTAGCATAAAATTCTCACATAATTGTTGCTACACTTTACCAAACCCTAATACCTTAACCTACCAAGTAACACCAGCAAGGTAGTTTGGTACTTCAAAGATACACCAAACACTTCTTATTTCTTTTAATTACTCATAAAGAATAACTTTTATTTCCTATTTAAACTAGGGTTACACATCAATATCTATTTCTGTTGTAGGTAAAAATCTACCAAAATTACAGTAGCACACTCCTACTCTAAATAGTATACTACACAAATTTCATGGAATTTGAATAAGTAAAACTATCTGTACAAAATAAACAAGCTATAGCATAATAATAAGCATAAAAATACTTTGTAATAGAAAAAGTGTCAAACAACAGATTTCATATTTTTCCTATGTTAACCACAGTAAACAAGCACACCATAAAAATTATCACATGCATGAGTTATACAAATTTTGCTCTCTACCAAAAATAAAAAAAAATATCAATTAAAGGCATTTGAACTACACTTCAATAATTTTTCACAGAACATGCCTCATAAATATTTTTCCTAGAAAGTACATCACCAAAGAAGATTAATGAAACAGGAACCACATTTTTCTGACCTCCCTTTAATTTACTACACATTTTCTAAGATATCAGCAATTATAAAGATTAAATAAATCTACATAGAAAAGTATCACAAAACTAACATGCAACATATTTAAACTGTAGATCTACTCATGAGAAACACTACAAAATTTGTTTCATAATTTTTGGAGCTATAAAACTCGAGTTATTATTTTTGAAACCATTTTTCACAAATTTCTAGAAATTATTTATTTTATTTCTTTGAAAACCGGCCAGAACACCACCCTAGGCGCACCCGGTCCAGTGCACCCGGGCTCACTGTCACGCGGGACCCTCGGGTCAACGGGGCCCACCCGTCAGCCGTAGCCGAAAGAGGCGGCGGTTGACCGGCTGCTCACCGCCGACGGCGAGGTCACCGGCGACAAGGGTGAGCACCACCACACTCAGCTCACCCGCGCGCACCCGTGGAGGTAGTCCAACAAAGAAATGGCGGCCTAGAGCAAGCTTGGTCACGAGAATGGCGGATGCGGCGGCGCGGCTCAACGTCGGCAGCCTAGCCAGGGCTTGGTGTCGCGCGAGAGGGGGCGGAGCAGTTTCGCGGGAGTGAGGCGGAGCTACTGACCGCGAAAAAGAAGGAGGGGCGAAGCGGGGAGATTGGCGGGGCCACGAACTCCGGTGAGCTCCGGAGGACGCCGACATGGCATACCTTGCCCAAGGCGGGCCTCACCTTGGCGTGAAGGGGTGCGGGAGGTGCGCTGCGTCAAGGCAGAGCTCGTGCCCTTGCTTGCGGGGGCTCGGTGCAGGTGGTGGGGCGAAGGCGAGCACGACGGCGGCAATGGCGCGGTGGCCGCGCGGCTGCTGCTAGCGTGAGCAGAAGGGGCATAGGAGGAGGAAAATGGGGCGAGCGGAGAGGGTGAGCGCGGTGCGGGATGTTAAGGTGAACGGGGCGCAGGTGCGAGGGCCACTGAGTGCCACCCGGCGGTCAACGCCGGCGTACGGGCGCCACGGGGCGGCCGGCTTCTGCCGCGGTCACCACGGCGCGTGCGCGCGCGCGGGCGAGAGGAGGCAGGCGCGGGCGCGGGAGGCGGGCCAGGCCGGCTTGCCGAGCGGGCCGAAAACGGGGCGGCGGCCCGGTAAGCCCTAAAAACCCTTTTTCTTTTATAATTTAAATTCCAGATTTTATAAATTGATTCAGATTTGAATTTTGAAGATGAAAAAGACATTTTCACAAGTTGTCCCCAAAATAAAAGTTGTTCAAAATTTAATTCTCTACAACTTTCATTTAGGGCACTTTTCAAAATTCTAAATAGATTTTGAATAAATGATTTAAAGCTAAAATTTTAAATAAAAACTTACTTTTCTAGAATATTTTAAAAATCAAAATTTGAGGAGATTTTGAATACAAAAGTTGCTCCAAAAATCATGTTAAATTTTCTAGACTATCTAAAATTGTAGCTAAACAAGTTCTACAACTCTAGCAAGCAAATGCAACCAATGTTTGTCACATTTCAATTCAAGTGAATTTATATTGCATGTGATGATAAACATGTATGAGATGCTGATGCTCATGCTTTGGAATGTTAATGCATGCTTAACACTTAGGGGTGTTACACCGGTGAGCCGCCGTGGCCTTCCACGGCCTTCTCGCGCACCCTAGTTGGCCAGCTCGTGTTCGCGCGTCTTCTCGTGGCTGCGTCAAGCTCCCTGGCCATCTACTTAAGCACGTCCCGGCATCGTCGTTCTTCTCTTCCCCTTTCTCTGTTTTCGCCACCGCCGCCTAGCTCCGCCGCTCACTGCTACCGCCGTTGAGCCCTCTCCGGCTAAAGCAACCGCGTCATCGAGTTCGCCTCCCTCCCGCGCATCTCCTAGGCCCACTCGCACCAGCCAATTCCGCTCGGAGCACCCGCGCAGTGCCTCCTTCTTCTCTGGTGAGCCGCAGCCACCATGCCGCCTCACCGTGGCTAGCCACCCCCGCTGCCTCTCTGCGCCTACCAGTTGCACAGCTATGTTCGTGGTGAGCCATTGATGCTTCCTATGCCTTCAATTTGATCGCTATCGGCTTGTATCACCGGAGCACCGTGCGCCGTGGCTACCGTGTCGCCATGGCCGGGGTGGGGCTCCCTCCAAGGTGCTTGCTGCGGTGTAGAGCGTCGTAATAGGTTTGTGGGGTCAAGGTGGTCGTGTTGGTGCAGCTCTATCTCAACGGGGTCTCGCCGTCGGCGAGATGACGGTCGGCGGTCATGGTTGGCCATCGGCCGGCGTGAGGAGGGGGATGACAGATGGGTCGCCTCGTCAGTGAGAGGGAAGGGGGAGAGCGCGAGCATGGGTGGGCCACGCGGCTGAAAGTCCTATGTTTGGTGTTGGTAATTAGTGACAATGCCTAAGTACTAATCCTATGCCTAAGTTGTATGTAGCATATGAGGATTAGTACATTCCAAGGTTGGTGGCAAGATGGACATGGTGATCATGATGGCCACACTTGGATTTGGACGCAACCCTACGTGATCAAGGCAAAGGTATATGCTTAAGGGTTGTGTTTTAGTAACCAAAACACCTAGTGGGTGTGGTTACATTATAGGATAGATAGTCATACTATAAAGAGGGGAATGTCGTGGCTATTGAACTCCTAAGTGTCTCTAGGTGTGCATTTCATAATCATATGCATTTGGATAGAACTAATAACACCTCGAAAAATGATTGTGAAAATGCTAACACACTCACACATGACGAAGATCACTTGGTGGTGTTAGCACGTTTTTTAGGAGTTGAAACGACTATTTTCCACTACGCCGAAAGTTGGAAAAGAAACGGAGGCGAACGGAGGTCACAGAGGTGACCGGACGCTGAACCGAACCCGGTCTTTGCATGACCGGACGCGTCCGATCAGTATACAGTGTCTGCGCATATTTCAGTTTGATGATTGGACGCGAAGCGCGTCCGGTCATAGTCGATCGGATGTGTCCGGTCGTTCAGGGAGCTTACTGGACTCTAACCGGACGCTGGCACTGTGGCGTCCGGTCATTTCTCCAGCGTGTCCGGTCATTGTGTTGTTGTGCGCTGCTCAGGCTTGACCAGCGCGTCCAGTCAGTCACAGGACCAGCGCGTCCGGTCGTTCGCAGCGCGTCCGATCAGCGCGTCAAGCGCGTCCGGTCAGTGCTTCGTGACTTAGCCGTTGTGCGACCAGCGCGTTCGGTCGTTTGGACCAGCGCGTCCGGTCAGTGCTTCACGAGTTAGCCGTTGGGTGACCGGCGCGTTCGGTCAGTTGGACCAACGCGTCCGGTCAACGCGATTTCGGCTGTTTAAGTTTCTAACGGCTATATTCGAAGGGGTACGTCTATAAATACTCGTTGGCTGGCTCAAGGCTCCATCTCTTGAACATTTTGACATACTTGTGAGCACTTTGAGCTAAGCAACTCCCCTCTCACTCATCTCTCTTGCTTCTTTGCATATTCGAAGTGAGATTGAGTGATCCAAGTGCATTTGCATTATGAGATTGCATCTAGTTGGCACTTGGTGGTTGATTTGCTGCGGGATTCTTGTTTCTCTTGGTGGTTGCCCCCACCTAGACGGCTTGGAGCAGCTTAGAGGCGTTGGCAAGAGTTGGTGATTGTTCTTGGCCACCTCCAGTGATTGTGAGGGGTTTGTGCCTACCTCGGCGAAGCGCCAAAGGCAACGTTAGTGAATTGCTCGTGTCATTGCAACCTTTTGCCATTTGGTAGGTTCTTGTGGCGCCTTTTGAGAGGCTCGGTGTGAGACCGATTAGCCACCGAACCACGTGGTGAAGAGGGACACAATGGGGACTAGCGTGCCGGCAAGCACATGAACCTTGGAATAAATCTTCGTGTCATCACTTTCATATTGTGATTGATTGATCCCGGTGTTCAGTTATCTTGGTATACATTGTTGATCATATTGGTTGGCTCAATACTTCGCCCCTCGGTGAAACTCTCCTAACTCAACTCCGCATTACTTTCTTTGTTATCTTTGCTAGCTAGTTAGCTTTGCTAGAGTAGCTCTTTTGTGTAGCTTGCTAGTTATAGTTGTAGTTACCTTCTCGATTTGACTTATGCGGTTGAGTGCAAATACTAGAATTGTGAATTGGTTAGGTGGCTTGCAAACACCCCGTAGGCTAAGCAAAACTTGCATCTTGCTATTTGTTATATTGATAAACTTGTTTAGCTTGTCTTTATAGAAAATTTTAAAAGGCTATTCACCCCCCTCTAGCCATCAAGACCTTTTAGCGGCCTGGCTTTGCTGGGCCGAGAGGGAGAGAGGGAGAGCGGGCGTGCAAGTGGGCCACGAGCGCGTGAGTGGGCCACGAGCGCGCGCGTGGCTGGGCTGCGTGTCTGGCTGGGCCGAGCGAGGGGGAGGAGAAGGGAAACGACCCGTGTTGCCGATTTTGTTTTTCTTTTTCAAAAATGATAAATAGCATTAGTTTTTGTTTATTTCAGTGGAACTTTTGTAAAACTCCAAAAATATTGAAAAATTTTGTGAAGCCTCTATGTGTTGTTTAATATTTAGAAAAAATATGAAATGCCAATTTTGTTTACTTTTTGTAAGTTAATTAATTAGCTCATTTAATTAATAAATGGCTTTTCTATAATTTTTCTAGGCTTAATTAATTGTCCAAAAATTTTGAAAATTGTTTTGCCATTTAGTTTTGATATAAGCTTCCTAAATTAAAAATTTGAGCTTAATTGGACAACTTTGATTTTATTCTTAATTTATGCTTTATTAAGTAATTAGTTAATCTTGTAGTTAGAACTTAATGACTTAGGGTTGTTTGACTTTGTGATTGAGTGTTGACTTTGGGTCATTAATACTTAATGACCTTTAGCACCTTTAATTGATTGTTTGAGCTATCGTAATCTTTTTATTAGGGCTTAGGTGATATTATTTCATGTGTTTAACGAAAGTCGTTAATGAAATAGTTAAACTAATGAAACTCTAGTTTCGGGTTAGGTTAGTGTTGTTGTTAACCACGGTATCATGAAGGAAAGTTGTACTCAACTTTGTAATCGTGTTCTGCATGCACCGAGCATCATGTTTCGTACCTTATCATTTTGAACATACATTGTCGTCACGTGTAGTCCCCGTGAACGAGGAGATTTCTGAAGTTGAATTCGTCCCTAAGAAAGAGCCAACGTCCGTGGAGGTGGGATTTGACATTTGTGGTACTGACCCGGAACCTGAACTTCTCGCCGATCAAGGCAAGCCTCGGATGCATTTAAATCTTCCTTGTGTTTTAAAAAGCTTTACTTCACTTTGTTAATGTTTGATTGCATTCGGTGATAGGAGTTGAGTAGCAAAGTTTGAAGGGTTGTTGTGAAACAACTGAATGAATGAATGATGATGATAATTTGAGATCGGTCGGTGGACTTGCATCGGGAAAGGAGTCCCAATATAGTGTCTCCGATTGTGTCGGTTAAGGACCATACCATTGTAGGCCCGCCTGTGTTTTGAGACTTTGTAACTGATCACATGCTCCGGTAAGCCTAAGACCTCGGTAATGCTATCATGTGAACGACCAACCGCGCACTGAGAGTGGAGAGATGACGAGAGTAGTGTGTACCCTCGTGGCCAAGAGCTGGATTGGAGGTGTACTGTACTCTCGGGTGACGCTGGACCCGATCATGCATTGGAGGATCCGAGTGAAGGTTGATATATGTCGGTTAGAGTCCGACATATGTCGTGTGGTTAGAGATCCCCAGCTAGGTATAATTGATTCGAATCGTCATTGCTCCTCGGTTAAGGAGACTCGATCGCCTAACCTACATCGTAGCTAATAAGTGGAACATCGATCGGAGAATAAGAACAAGTGGTATGAATTATCTGATCTAGATTAGAATCACTTACATTTTGATGATGATTAATGCTGAAATAAAATATTGATTTTAAGGATTCACTATTAGTAGCTTTTATGCAAAAGAACTTTGAATCTCGTTGGAACCTGTCGGTACCAACAGAACGGGGGTACCCACATCCATCGCTAATAAAAAACTAAAACGACTGAAACCGCAATAAAAGGTAGCCCGCCTCGACCGCGTATCCAGTCCGCCTCGTACGAGGCCCGCTCGACGGGGCGCCTCGACTGCGCTCCGGCTCCGACTCATACGAGGCCCGCTCGACAGGGCGCCTCGACCGCGCCCCATCTCGTACAGCAAGGTACCTCGACAGCGCTCCGACCCGCGCGAGGCTCGTCCGCCCACTGGGAAAAACTCCGACTCGCGTGAGCCCGGGTCGAGCGCCTTGACCCCTTCTCTTTACCTACCCCAGGACAAAAGCCATAGCATTTAATGCGGTTACCTACTACCACCTACTGGCATGGCTGCGACCAGGATCGACGTGGGAACAATGCCCGTGTCAGATCTTACTGTTTTACCGCCCATCCCGTGATGGGAGGTGAAAACCGTCACTGTACCCACCTTACCGCGCACTGTTTACCATCAATCACCCTCGAGGGAGGATAAGACAAGGCCTGTTCTCCGCAATTTTGGGGATTCGGCCTTATCCATCCGGTCTCGACCTGGCCTCGACCCGACCTCGATGCTCGGCACAGTTCAACGGCAAGGGAAGGACGGTGTGGCACGGCGCTCCGGGTCATTTCACCGTCTCATCTCCCATGACACCATGGTGTCCAGGGATGGCCGGTCATCCCTGAGCATGTCGCTACGGTCAGCTTAACAGGAATCGACAAAACATCACCTCAAGGCTCCCCGTCGTCTTGGCCTCCTCTCGCCCTATAAAAGGGCAGGCTAGGGTTTTACAACAGAGGGACAACGAAGAAACACAAGAGACAACATGCAAGACGCCAGATAGAGATCGATATCTCAAGCAATCACCCTTGTTCTCTTTTTCCTTTCTTTGAGACTTGGGCTCGACGCCCTCTCTCGCATGCTTGTAACCCCTACATGAGCACTTTGGTGCAAGGAAATACAAACTTCTCCCCCCCCGCTGGACGTAGGGCCTTCTTTTGCCCGAACCAGGATAAACCCCCGTGTGTTCTCCTTGCATCACCATCCAGGAAAGAGACACGCAGCATTTACTCATTGGTTTAGGACCCCCTCGGGTCCGAACACCGACAGTTGGCGCGCCAGGTACGGGATCGCTGCGTGCCAACGTCGCTTTCTCGCCTTTTTCCTGGATGGCTGACCCCGAACGCCCTATTCCGTTGGCCACGGTGATCTGGTTCAAGAGTTTGGAGTTCATGTCGCTTGGCTATGGCTACGATATGGTCCTACTTCCACCCAGGCACCCAACCGACGAGGACTATGAGCTCTCCCAGCCCGGGGGAGCAATCCGCCGGTACCGTCGCTCTAGGCGGGCGCGGGCCGCCCGACGACGACGAGCCCGATACAACCACCGTCTTCACCTCGCGGAGGGTGATGGGATCCCCCGGTCCGGCACCCCCTAGCCAGGCACCGGCCCATATCTCCTTGTGGAAGGTTTGGGTAGGACGAGCTTGACTGAGGGTAACATGCCGATGAAGAATCCCGCCGCTCCCCCGTCCGGTGAGACACCACTGTCCGGAGCATCCATTTCGGCACGGGCAGCAACATCTCCATCATCATTTCCGTTTGGGCTAGACTCGGCTGCCCAGGTATACGCATCTTCCGTGAGCACTCGCATGAGTGCTTATGAGGAACCCCCCGAGCACCATCTACGCTCCACTCTAGACCTCGTTGCATCCACACCGGCTTCTAATTATCGGGACTCTACGGAGACACCAGAAACAGAGCCTCGTGTGACTGCTTCTCAACATCGCAACCCCAGTGATGATTTGCAACGGCCACACATTCCCCCGTCATACTACTACTTTGGCGCTCCTGACTCCGACTCGGCTGACGACACCTATGATTCGACCCGCGAATGCTTCAACATCGATGTTGAAAGCACTTCGGAATCAGAGGACAAAGAGCCAGTCGAAGGAAGGCACACGCCACCTCATGTCGAGCTTCCTGCTGAGCGAGATGACCCTCAGTTCCTTATGGATCAAGGAACGCAGCTCGAGCAGATTCGTGAGTTGCAGGACAGGCTTGACGAGGAACGGGAAAATCTGGATCTACTCCAACAAACCCTCGAGCGTGAGCGTGCGGAACGCGCACTTGGCAAAAGAGCTCGCGAGAGAGCTCACGACGTCAACCGTCGCATCAACGAGGACCGGGTGGTCGACCCCTTAGTTTTCGCTCGAGCCAGCTAGAACGTCGTCGCCGCCGCCATGCTCCTCCGCAACATGCCCGAGCCGTCAAACCCCGACGCCTGTCGGGCTCGAGATGAAATCCGAGAACTCCTTGAGACCGTCGCCATGCAGCAAGCCGAGAGCTCTGCCTCAAGGTGACACGAGGCAGCCTCGGAGCGGATCATCGAGCCCTCCTGATAGGAGAGAGAAGCCTCGGTTCACCCCGAGCCTGCCCGGTGAAACCGGGTAGCTCCGGCCCCTGAGCCCACCACCAACGATCACGAGCCTCGAGACACCCGTGGCAACATCGTCGAGCGCCGCACGCGCAAGCACGGTGATGGCGTGCCTCGAGGCTACCACGTCCATAGGGGCGCACGCTACGACAGTTCAGAAGATCGTAGCCCTTCACCCGAGCCCCTGGGTCCTCGGGTCTTCAGTAAGGCTATCCGTGAGACGGTGCTCCCGGCTCGGTTTCGCCCCCCCCCCCCCACGACTCTCACCAAGTACAACGGCGAAACCAAACCTGAACTTTTGCTCGCCAATTTCCGCTTGGCGTGTCAGCTGGGCGGGGCCACCGACGACCGGGTCATCATTCGACAACTCCCCCTGTTCCTCTCCAACACCGCCCGAGCCTGGCTCGAGGATCTCCCACCTCGACAGATCCACGACTGGGACGATCTCGTAAGGGTGTTTGAGGGAAATTTCAAGGGGACTTACATGCGCCCCGGCAACTCGTGGGACCTCCGGAGCTGCAAGCAGAAACCAGGTGAATCCCTCCGGGATTACATCCGGTGCTTCTCCCGGCAGCGTACCGAGCTCCCCAACGTCACCGACTCCGACGTAATTATGGCCTTCCTCTCTGGCACCACCTGTAAGGAGTTGGTCCGAGAATTGGGCTGTAACACTCCACTCACTGCCAATGGATTGATGGACATTATCACCAACTTCGCCGCCAGCGAGGAGGCGGTTGGTGCAATCTTTGGTGGCGACCTGGAAAGGGGAAAGCAGAAGGTCGACGATCCCGCGAGCTCCACCCGAGGCTCCAAGAGAAACAACCGCAAGAAGAAGAAAGGCTAGCAGGGCAAGCTCGAGGCCCCGGCCGACGAGCTTGTCGCTGCTACCGAGCACAAGAAGCCTCGAGCCCCCCCCCCGGCGGGGGCATCCTCGACAAAATGCTCAAAGAGCCATGTCCCTACCACAAGGGACCCACTAACCATAACCTCGAAGATTGTCATATGCTTCGCAGGTACTTTGGGGGTGCCAGCGTCAAGAAGGACGACAAGAAGGAGGACCCTAAGAGTGATGACAAGGACGGGGGATTCCCTGAGATCCACAACTGCTTCATGATCTACGAAGGGCCCTCGACCCGCCTCTCGGCGCGCCAGCGCAAGCGAGAATGACGTGAGGTTTTCTCCGTACAAACGGCAGTCCCCCGCTTCCTTGATTGGTCTGCGGTGGCCATCACTTTCGACCGTGACGACCACCCAGACTACGTCCCCAACCCGAGAGTCTATCCGCTCGTTGTTGACCCCGTCATCGCCAACACACGCCTCACCAAGGTGCTCATGGATGGCGGAAGCAGCCTCAACATCATCTACTCCCAGACCCTCGACCTTCTAGGGGTCGAGAGAGCGCGCCTCCAACCTAGCGTCGGGGGCTTCCATGGAGTCGTGCCAGGGAAACGGGCAGAACCCCTCGGACGGGTCGATCTGCCTGTTTGTTTTGGCACACCGGCCAACTTTAGAAATGAGACTCTCACTTTTGAAGTGGTCGGATTTCGTGGAATGTACCACGCTATCCTAGGGCGCCCATGCTACGCCAGGTTCATGGCAATCCCGAACTACACCTACCTCAAGCTCAAGATGCTAGGCCCAAACGGTGTCATCACTGTAGGGCCCTCATATGAACATGCCTACGAGTGCGACGTCGAGTGCGTCAAGCACGGCGAGGCTGTTTTGGAGTCGGCGATCTTGGCTGCAGACCTCGACGGCCTCGCTAATGCGATTCTCGACCCAAAATGCCATGCTGGCAGCTTCGAGCCCGTGGAAGATGTCAAACTCATACCCCTCGACCCCGCTGATCCCAAGGGAAAGGCGCTGAACGTCAGCACCACCCTCGATCCTAAATAGGAAGCAGTGCTCATCGACTTTCTCCGCGCAAACATCGACATCTTTGCATGGAGTCCCTCGGATATGCCGGGCATACCCAGGGAAGTCGCCGAGCACGCCTTGGAGATCCGGGCCAGATCCAAACCGGTGAAGCAACGCCTGCGTCGCTTCGATGAGGAGAAGCGCAGGGTCATCGGCGAGGAGATACACAAGCTGTTGGAGGCAGGATTCATCAAGGAGGTTCATCATCCCGAGTGGCTAGCTAATCCTATATTAGTTAGGAAAAAGAGTGGGAAATGGAGGATGTGTGTAGACTATACCAGTTTAAATAAAGCATGTCCAAAAGTTCCCTTTCCTTTGCCGCGCATAGACCAAATCGTCGATTCCACTGCGGAATGTGAAACTCTCTCATTCTTAGATGCATACTCCGGCTACCACCAAATCAAAATGAAGGAGTCCGACCAGCTTGCAACTTCATTCATCACCCCATTCGGCATGTATTGCTACGTTACGATGCCCTTCGGTCTCCGGAACACGGGGGCTACGTACCAGCGATGCATGTAGCACGTTTTCGGAAAGCACATCGGGTCGACCGTCGAGGCTTATGTCGACGACATCGTTGTCAAAACCAAACAAGCCGACGATCTGGTCAACGACCTCGACATTGCGTTCAAATGCCTCCGGGCAAAAAACATCAGACTCAATCCAGAGAAATGCGTCTTTGGCGTCCCACGAGGTATGCTTTTAGGGTTCATCGTGTCTAAACGCGGCATCGAGGCCAACCCTGAAAAAATCTCTACAATAATCAAGATGGGCCCCATCCGAGATCTAAAGGGCGTACAGAGGGTCACAGGTTGCTTGGCGGCACTCAGCCGTTTCATTTCGTGCCTCGGCGAAAAAGCACTCCCTCTGTACCGTCTCTTGAAGAAATCGGAGCATTTTTCCTAGACCCTTGAGGCTAAGGAGGCTCTCACAAAACCCAAGGCCACACTTTCTAACCCACCAATCCTCGTCCCTCCAACCCCGGGGGAACCACTCCTACTCTATGTCACCGCGACATCACAAGTAGTCAGTGCTGACCTGGTTGTCGAACGGGCCGAGGAAGCACATACCTTGCTCGTCCAGAGGCCGGTCTATTTCATTAGCGAGGTGCTCTCAGAAACCAAGATTCGATACCCACAGATCTAGAAACTGCTATATGCCATCATCCTGACATGGCGCAAGCTCCGACACTACTTCGAGGGTCACCCGATTACTGTGGTTTCTTCTTTCCCCCTGGGAGAGATAGCCCAGAACTGGGAAGCCTCGGGTAGGGTTGCCAAATGGGCAGTCGAACTCTTGGGCGAGACCTTGTCCTATGCGCCACGAAAAGCTATCAAGTCACAGGTGTTAGCAGATTTCCTGGCTGAGTGGACCGACACCCAACTCCCCCTGCACAGCTTCAGGCGGAGCTGTGGACCATGTACTTCGATAGGTCATTGATGAAAACAGGAGCAGGCGCGGGTTTGCTCTTCGTCTCACCCCTCGGGGTTCACATGCGCTACGTCATCCGGCTTCATTTTCCTGCGTCTAACAACGTCGCCGAATACGAGGCGCTCGTCACGGGATTAAGAATCACCGTCGAGCTCGGGGTCCGACACCTTGACGTTCGAGGCGACTCCCAACTCGTGATCAATCAGGTCATGAAGAGCTCGAGCTGCCATGACCCCAAGATGGAAGCCTACTACTAAGAAGTATGGCGCCTCGAGGACAAGTTTCATGGCCTCGAGCTCAACCACATCGCACACAGGTATAATGAGGCCGCCGATGAACTAGCAAAAATCACGTCCAGTCGAGCTACGGTTCCACCGGACGTTTTCGCAAAAGACCTTCAGCAGCCATCCGTCGACCTCGGGCCAGACGGAGGGGTTGACGGGACATCACTCGACCCTCCACCTGAGGCAGAAGCCCCCTCGACCGGGGCCGAAGCCATGCAGGTGGAAGACTTGACCCCACCGTCTAACCTCGAGCCTGACTGGTGCGTCCCGTACCTCGACTACCTCAGCCGAGGGGACCTCCCCTCGGATAAGACTGAGGCTCGACGGATCACACGCCGGGCCAAAACCTTTGTAATCATGGGCGACAGCAGAGAGCTCTACCACCGTAGCCCTACTGGTATCCTCCAACGATGCATCACAAATGAGCAAGGCAGGAACCTGCTCAGCGATCTCCACTCGGGGGGCTTGCGATCACCACGCAGCACCTCGAACCCTCGTCGGAAACGCCTTTTGACAAGGATTCTATTGGCCGACCACGGTCTCTGACGCCGTCAAGCTAGTACGCTCCTGCAAGGGTTGTCAGTACTATGCGAGACAAACCCATCTTTCGGCACATGCCCTGCAAACTATCCCCATCACATGGTCGTTTGCTGTTTGGGGGCTCGACCTTGTCGGACCAATGAAAAGGATAACTGGCGGCTTCACCCACTTGCTCGTCGCAATCGACAAATTCTCCAAGTGGATCGAGGCCCGCCCTATCACCAGCATCAGGTCCGAGCAAGTTGTGCTCTTCTTCACCGACATTATTCATCGCTTTGGGGTCCCCAACTGTATCATCATAGACAATGGCACCCAGTTTACTGGTAAAAAGTTATTGGATTTCTGTGACAGCCACCACATCCGAGTGCTCTGGTCTGCCATGGCCCATCCAAAAACAAACGGTCAGGTGGAACGTGCCAATGGCATGGTCCTACAAGGCCTAAAACCCAGAATCTTTGACAAACTAAATAAACATGGCAAAAGATGGGCTGCCGAGCTACCCTCGGTCCTTTGGAGCCTAAGAACAACGCCGAGTCGAGCCACGGGGTTCACTCAGTTCTTCTTAGTCTACGGGTCTGATGCTATGCTCCTAACTGATATAGAATACGGATCCCCAAGGTTGAAGGCCTACAACGAAAGAAATAACGATGCCATAAGACAGGACACCCTCGACCAGCTCGAGGAAGCCCAAGATGTGGCTCTGTTGCATTCTGCTAGGTACCAGCAGGGTCTCCGACGCTACCACGACAGACACGTCCGCAAGCATGACCTCAACGTCGGCGACTTGGTGCTACGGCGGAACCAGAACACCAAGGGACGGCACAAGCTCACACCACCATGGGAAGGGTCGTACATCATCGCAGAAGTACTAAAGCCGGGCACCTACAAGCTATCCAACGAGAAGGGCAAAATCCTCACCAACGCTTGGAACATTGAACAGCTACGTCCCTTCTTTCCTTAAGAAGCCTCGAGGCTCTGTAGTTTCTTTTTTGTCAATAAAGAATACAACGATGTTCAAACTTTCGTTTCACAATGAGGAAGGATCGACTCTGCACTCCCAGAATCAACCCTCCCTCGGGGCTACAAGGGGGGAACCCCCCAGTCCCCGAAAAAACTTATGCTCTTTTTTAAATTTATGAACCGCTTCTTAGATTGACTTCGCTGTAAGAGCACCCTAAGGTTCGAAAGGGCTCTCGAGTCAGGAGTATCACCTATGCCTCCGAGGCTACGGCGGAAGCCCAACGGCCATGTGAAAAGGTAGGAACAGTTTCCCACATTAAAATGCGTCCATCGAACCGTTTCCTTACATTTCGCAGGAATTGGGCACATGGTCGTCCCCCACGTCGTAACCGTACGCCACGTCGCCCGCTACCGCGCCGATCTCGCCTCCCCTCCTAAAAAGACGTGCCCAGCTAACGGGCGAGGGAGGGATCCGCGGACGGATATTCCCAGATACCTAGGAAACAGGCCCCGAGCCCGGTATGAGCCTCGAGGGAGCGGAAGTTGACCCTTGACCAGGGTTTGACAGCTGCCCTCAAGCAACAGAGTTTGGGACGACCAGGGGTGCGCCCGTACATGGCCAGGGCTCGAGCCACGCTCTCGAGGCACCCTAGGACGTATTCGAGGCCGAAGGAGGAGGTCCACGTAGGAATCCCCTCGGGGGAGGCACCAAGCCCTCGAATCCTGTCGCAGGGAATCGAGATCCACATGACCACTTCTTGGCATCTTTGAGAGCGCCTCCGAGCCACTAGCCGACCCCTAATGACTAGGGCACGGGCTCTCACTCGAATTCCCCCGCTAGCAGCTCACCGGAGATCGTCGGAACTCGCCCAAACAGGGGTAGTACGGCGTTCCTCACCCCTCCTCCTCCTTCCTGAAGGAGGAGCGTGAGGGTCGCACAGCAAAAGATGGCCGAGACTCTGATCGACCTCGTGCGCGCGAGGCTCGGGGGCTCGACCGCAGAAACCTAAACCTTGAGGGATCGAAAGCTGGCCCTCGACCAGGGTTCGACAGCTGCCCTCGAGTAACAGAGTTAGGGACGACCAAGGGTGCGCCCGTACATGGCCAGGGCTCGAGCCACGCTCTCGAGGCACCCCAGGACGTATTCGAGGCCGAAGGAGGAGGTCCACATAGGAATCTCCTCGGGGGAGGCACCGAGCCCTCGAATCCTATCGCAGGGAATCGAGATCCACACGACCACTTCTTGGCATCTTTGAGAGCGCCTCCGGGCCACTAGCCGACCCCTAACGACTGGGGCACGGGCTCTCACTCGAATTCCCCCGCTAGCAGCACACCGGAGATCATCGGAACTCGCCCAAATAGGGGTAGTACGGCGTTCCCCACCCCTCCTCCTCCTTCCTGAAGGAGGAGCGTGAGGGTCGCACAGCAAAAGATGGCCGAGACTCTGATCGACCTCGTGCGCGCGAGGCTCGGGGGCTCGACCGTAGAAACCTAAACCTTGAGGGATCAAAAGCTGGCCCTCGACCAGGGTTCGATAGCTGCCCTCGAGTAACAGAGTTAGGGACGACCAAGGGTGCGCCCGTACATGGGCAGGGCTCGAGCCACGCTCTCGAGGCACCCTAGGACGTATTCGAGGCCGAAGGAGGAGGTCCACGTAGGAATCCCCTCGGGGGAGGCACAGAGCCCTCGAATCCTGTCACAGGGAATCGAGATCCACACGACCACTTCTTGGCATCTTTGAGAGCGCCTCCGGGCCACTAGCCGACCCCTTACAACTGGGGTACGGGCTCTCACTCGAATTCTCCCGCTAGCAGCTCACCGGAGATCGTCGAAACTCGCCCAAATAGGGGTAGTACGACGTTCCCCACCCCTCCTCCTCCTTCCTGAAGGAGGAGCGTGAGGGTCGCACAGCAAAAGACGGCCGAGACTCTGATCGACCTCGTGCGCGCGAGGCTCGGGGGCTCGACCGCAGAAACCTAAACCTTGAGGGATCGAAAGCTGGCCCTCGACCAGGGTTCGATAGCTGCCCTCGAGTAACAGAGTTAGGGACGACCAAGGGTGTGCCCGTACATGGCCAGTGTTCGAGCCATGCTCTCGAGGCACCCCAAGACGTATTCGAGGCCGAAGGAGGAGGTCCATGTAGGAATCCCCTCGGGGGAGGCACCGAGCCCTCGAATCCTATCGCAGGGAATCGAGATCCACACGACCACTTCTTGGGATCTTTGAGAGCGTCTCCGGGTCACTAGCCGACCCCTAACGACTGGGGCACAGACTCTCACTCGAATTCCCCCATTAGCAGCACGCCGGAGATCGTCGGAACTCGCCCAAACAGGGGTAGTACGGCATTCCCCACCCCTCCTCCTCCTTCCTGAAGGAGGAGCGTGAGGGTCGCACAGCAAAAGACGGCCGGGACTCTGATCGACCTCGTGCGCGTGAGGCTCGGGGGCTTGACCGCAACGAATCATTCCCCGATAAAACGAATACAAGACCTCGGAGGAGTCTCAACACTCCACCGAGGCCTCGGGGGCTACACCCGGCGGGTGCGCTCGCGCGCCCCCACCGGAAAAAATCACGACGCTACGACTCCAATTCAAACAAACCTCTACGAGAGTGATCACACACTCACCCAAAGGCTCGGGGGCTACTGTCGGTACCAATAGAACAGGGGTACCTACATCCATCGCTAATAAAAAACTAAAACGACTGAAACCACAATAAAAGGCAGCCCGCCTCGACTGCGTATCCAGTCCGCCTCGTACGAGGCCCGCTCGACGGGGCGCCTCGACCGCGCTCCGGCTCTAACTCGTATGAGGCCCGCTCGACAGGGCGCCTCGACCGTGCCCCATCCCGTACATCAAGGTACCTCGACAGTGCTCCGACCCGCGCGAGGCTCGTCCGCCCACTGGGAAAAACTCTGACTCGCGTGAGCCCGGGTCGAGCGCCTTGACTCCTTCTCTTTACCTACCCCAGGACAAAAGCCATAGCATTTAATGCGGTTACCTACTACCACCTACCAGCATGGCTGCGACCAGAATCGACGTGGGAACAATGCCCGTGTTAGATCTTACTGTTTTACCGCCCATCCCGTGATGGGAGGTGAAAACCGTTACTGTACCCACCTTACCGCGCACTGTTTACCATCGATCACCCTCGAGGGAGGATAAGACAAGGCCCATTCTCCACAATTTCGTGGATTCGGCCTTATCCATCTGGTCTCGACATGGCCTCGACCCGACCTCGATGCTCGGCACAGTTCAACGGCAAGGGAAGGACGGTGTGGCACGACGCTGTGGGTCATTTCGCCATCTCGTCTCCCACGACGCCATGGTGTCCAGGGATGGTCGGCCATCCCTGAGCACGTCGCTACGGTCAGCTCAACAGGAATCGACAAAACATCACCTCAAGGCTCCCCGTCGTCTTGGCCTCCTCTCGCCCTATAAAAGGGCAGGCCAGGGTTTTACAACAGAGGGACAACGAAGAAATACAAGAGACAATAGGCAAGACGCCAGATAGAGATCGATATCTCAAGCAATCACCCTTGTCCTCTTTTTCCTTTCTTTGAGACTTGGGCTCGACGCCCTCTCTCGCATGGTTGTAACCCCTACACGAGCACTTTGGTGCAAGGAAATACAAACTTCTCCCCCCCCCCACTGGACGTAGGGCCTTCTTTTGACCGAACCAGGATAAACCCCCGTGTGTTCTCCTTGCATCACCATCCAGGAAAGAGACACATAACATTTACTCGTTGGTTTAGGACCCCCTCGGGTCCGAACACCGACAGAACCTTACCTTGATTTCCCCTGAGCCTGCATTCCTGAGTCTACTCTACCCTTTTTATCGGTTAAGTCTTGTGGAGTACTTTTGTACTCAGGGTTTGTTGAACCCCTGTTGCAGGTGCGTCTCATAAGCATGTTTGTTTCAGACCCTGCTGCATGACCATCTTTGCGATAAGCGATGACGAGTAGTTTGTTTGGCTCCTGGGCAGAGCGCCACATTTTGGTGGTTGTAATAAAGTTACTAATGCTACTCCACTACTATGGTTGTAATAACTAAACTTAAGGTTTGTAAGTTTAGAACAAAGGGTTTGTAAACTTATGTTATGTAAGACTTCTGTACTTTTACTTTGATGTAATTTATTATATAAAATATTGTAATACTATGATGCCTCTGAAATATGATCCTGCTCAGAAGATCGTGGATGATTCGGGTTTCCCGAGGACAACCGACAGACTTCTTAAGTTCTGTAGTACATATGTATGTTGTTAAAGGTCTTTAAGACCATAATAAGTACATGTGGGCCATATAATTTAGGAGGTTTTGCCACAGCTTCATGGTCGAAAGGTACGTTATTCGTCCAGCTAAATGTGAGGCATGCGTTCAACATGACAAGAGGGACGAGCAACGATCGGTCCTTAACCGACACAGACGGAAAACTACGAGCACCCCAAAACCATGTCTGGTTGCCTCCAATAATTCCATCTAGTCTTCAATTATCCATCAACACTTGGTTAATTCTAGGATATCATTCATTTCATAGCTAAAGTATTCCAGTAACCACCTATAGTTACCGGTGACAGGAAATCACCGACTGCAACTGGTCTAAGCAGGGCTAAGTAGTTATTCGATCCTAAACCTAACAGGGTATACGAATACGATAAGGTAGGCAAGGATAATGATAAATGCATCAACGGTTTCACTCAACTCCTATAACTTAGTACAATAATATAAATAACATATAAATATTTAATCGCTTTTATAAAGTAGGAGACTTAAGATGCTGTAGGGCTTGCCTCGCTCAAACGAACTCGGACGGTGGTCTGGACACTCTTGAAGTTCGTCAACGGCGTCCTCCTCGGCCTGCACCTCCTATGCAGGCTCCTCTTGCGGGACTTCCTCGGCTACTTCTGGCTCGGCTGCTACCGATTCCTCCTGTGATCCTGTTATGATGTATTGGTGTAAGTGATTATGCAAGTGGTGCATCAGATGAGATGACATATGATGATAATGATTGCATGCAATAGATGAACATGCTTAGCTTTATGGGACAGAGTAAATGTAAAATTTTTCTACTGGGTAGTCAACATCATCCAAGAACATGTGCTCCAAGCACATGTCATCTACTGCATTCTCTTCTACTACTAACTACCATTAGCTACCGCTAACTACCATATAGCCATAACACAAGTGCTACTTATGCTAACACCATGACAACTATTCTAACATGCCAAGTCACATCAGCAATTCAAGATGCTTCAAAGATACACCAAAGCTATACAATTTAACTAATCATGCAATAAGAATCCTATTTTTATTTCACCTTAATCTAGGGCTACAACATCAACATATCTTTCTGGTGCTCAGAAAAATCTAAGAAAATTACAGTAGCTTCACCATGCAGTACATAGTCTACCATAAAAATTTTATTGTATTTGGATAAGTACAACAGCCTACACAAAAATAACAAGCTATGGTGGATAAATGAGCATGAAAATACTTTGTACTATGAAAAGTATCAAACAACATATTTAGTATTTTCCCATGATCTACATAGTATACAAGCACTGTATAAAAAGTTTCACATACATGTTCTATACACATTTTTAGCTATAGCAATTCTACAAGAAAAAACAATTAAATGCACCAAAAATAGATAGCCATATTTTTCTACAGAACATACTGGTCATATATTTTTCATGGAAAGTACAACTCATGAATAGAGTAACAAAATTGGAATCATATTTTTCTGACCTTTATTCTATTTACTAGGCATTTTCCAAGAAATCGGCATTTACAAGAATTAAATAAAGCTATATATAAAAGTATCACAAAATCAACATGCAACATTTTTAAACTGTAGATCTACTCATAAGGAGTCTAGCAAAATTGGTCCCATGCAATTTGGACTTATATTTCTCAAGTTATGAATTTCCAAAGCATTTACACAATTTCTGAAAAATCATTTCAAATTGATTTTCAAACCCAGCCAGCAAAAATGCTAGATCCACCTGAAGCAGTGCACACGGAACCACGTACGGTGGCTGACAATGGGACCCGAGGCCCCACCTATCATACACCCGAGAGGGGGGAGATCACCGGCGGCGAGAACTCACCGACGGTGAGGTCTCCGGTCGTGACCACCACCGGGCTCTACACAGCGAGCCGCACCGGCTGGGCTACGAGATGGAGGCGCGAGAGCACAAGCGCAGGCTTGAAGGCAGCGATGGCGGCATGGCGGCGTGGTTCACCGGCGGTACACCGGCTCCGGCCTTGGCGAGGCAAGCTGGGTAGCGCTGCAGCTTTGCGGTGCCAAGACGAGTTCGACGTGGAAGAAAACGAAGGAGAAGGGGCAGCGAAGAGGGCTCCGGCTGCGCGCGGCCAAGCGGCGGCCATGGCACCGGCGACGGAGGAGAAATGCCGCTTAGGCCTTACCACAACGAGAAAGAAGGCGAAAGCGGGCGCCCGGGGTGGCAGAGCCGTAGGCAGATGGAATCGAAGAATGGTGGTGCGGTGGCGGAGATTGACGCCGGCGGGTGGAGCGACGGCGTGCGACGACGTGAGCTCCCGCTCGGCTTTTCCAAACCGGAAGGGAGCAAGGAGGAGAAAATGGAGTAGAGGAGGGAATTGAGACCGAGGCGTGGAGTTATGGCGAGGCGAGCGCGACTGCGGGGGCCACCCGTACACCGTCGACGACGAGCGGCGGCCACGGAGCTCTGCTCGCGGTCAGGCGAGCGCGGGAGCGTCCAGTCAAGCGGGCGCGGGCATGTGGCGCGCGTGGGCCGGCTTCGGCTGCTATGCCAGAAATGAGGGTGAGGCCCATTAACCAACAGAAAATGATTTTTCTTTTCCTTTTTCAAACAAATAGTCCCAAACATTCCTTTTTGAGCAAGAAAAACTCATTTTTAGGGCATGGCCCAAAAACAAAAGTTGTCCAAAATTTTATTCCCTACAACATTGCTTTAGGGTACATTTTGAAATTCCAACTAGATTTTAAAATAGGGATTTAAAGTCCATTTTAAATCAAAACTCTATTTTTCTATATTATTTTTAAAAGCAAAATTTGAGAAAATTTTAAATACAAACCTTGTTCCAAATTGTTTGCTAAACATTCTAATTTGTCTAATCACTCAAACAAACACTGACCAAGCATAAGCATCAAACTAGCCTTAACTTAGCGAAAAACAAGTAATGCAACGTCTATGTTTCAATTACATGTTTCCTATGTTTCAAGTTCTATATTCCATGTTATGCTTAACAATGAATGATTATGCTTATGCACATGATTTACAAATGCTAATGCACGCTTAACACCGGGGTGTTACAAACGATCACAGGGCAGAACAAACATCTTGAGAGACATGAAACTAGCTAGGAGTGTGCTTGAATGGCGCCCTATCGTAGTAGACTAGTGTAACCCGCGTGCCATAATAAGCAAAAGGGGTAACAAAATACTTGGAACATCTTTTTTTTCAAAAAAAAAGAGTATGGCTTTTCATGAACCATGATTATTCATTAGGAACATGGCATTGCTCCCTTCAGTGTCAGGCCGCAGCAAGGCATACATGGGATGATGTCGATTACTATAGTGGAACATAGATGAAGATCAGTGAAGGGACAAGGCCTAACAAAATGGGAAACAAAATACTTGCTGCAGCAAGGCGTACATTGCACCACCCTTTAACATCACGGCCTTCCGTGATTATATCTGGAAACCAAAAAAAAAAGATGTGAGATTAATGCCATTAGGAACTAACTACGCACATAACTCAGATCAGCCATAGTACATGTAAAACAAGGAGGGCATCTCCATTTTGCTATTCCTTATTTGTAGACTATGTGTAACAAAAAATATGAGGTACATCCACATGTCAGAATTTGAAATAAATCATGCAGAAACAATGACAACCTATAGGGAAGATGAAAAATGAATCTGGTTTTTTAATCGGAAAAATAAATCCAAATGCTTAGTACAATAGATCATAAGCAAAGAGGCTTTCAGCATAGTTTCAGCGATCCACACCACACCATCAGCATATAATGGGTATGGGGTTGAGGTAACAAACAATGCCATGTATTTAGAGGAAAAAAGATGATAAAAAAACACGACAATTATAATTCAGACATAGGAAAAAGAAATGAGGGCAGGCATGTAAAATTGAGTCATGTCCGCATACAAGACCACACATATAGCTTAGAATAGCAAGTAGCTTATAAACTGCAAATCTAAATCTACAAATAACATGTATTGACTGGGATAGGAAAAGCAAAATTAGGAACTAATGCTGGTGGATCAATGTAGTTAGTCCAACATAGTGCACAGTGTTGATTGCGCTAACAAACGCAGCTAACAAAAAAAAAGAGTGTACCATATTATTTTGTGTGTGGAGGAATCGGATACACATCCTCCTATTTGCTCTTGCTAATGACAGCAAATTAAAGGGAAAAATCAAAATCAAACATGTCCAAGAAAAAAAATTATGCCAAATCAAAGTATTAGGGTGAAGCAAGATTTTACCATCTACTCTGTTGAGCGTTTGTTACCCTTCCTTCCGTCATTCCTCCATCATTGCAGTTCAGTCATCCTCATATATCCCTACACAGAAGATAACTGAAATTCAGATTGTCACCATCTGCAAAAATTTAGGCAGGCTATGGTTATACTTTCTGGAAACTAATGGGTCACAAATTTGTTAATCATATTTTTAACTTGCGGTAAGCTTGAGCTATCTATTTAGGCAGAAGCCTTTTTTGTAAAAAAAAAAATCCATACAAATCAAAACATTGAGAGCCTAGTCTCAATTCTATACATGAATCTTTTTTTTTTGTCAAGATTCAACTACATCTTGCAGTGTCACCATAATCCAATCCAATTATTAACAGCGAGATGCCTTGAAAGTAATAGCCACCCAAGTGGCAAAGAAAGGAGCCACTGCGTACTGGTACTGCCCAACCAAAGTGAACCATGAATCAAAGGTGGAGGCTAAAGCAGTATAGGTGTGGCATGGTATCCTCACGAGATTACATGGCTCATGCCACAGCACAAAGACACTGCTAAAGCAATCAGGGCATCATGAAAGGTACTATGTGGTTCTAAACTTGGGCTACAATATTTTCAGTTTTACGGGTAATAAAATTCTGTCCAAACCATTATAGTGACAATATTTTCACCAGAAGGAAGGCTCTGCCTTTTAATAGCAATAGCGACAGTATGACCATAAGCGGGCAGATCTAGGACCTGCTCAATCATGAGTGACCCTGGCAACAAATGTAATACACAATCAAAGTATAACCTGCTCAGGAAGCACATATTTCTTGTACTGACAAACTGAGTCTGCCGTTGAAGTATCAAAACACAAAGTGGAATCTACAAAACATTATATACAGCAAACTCTTTTGCTGGTATAGAAGGCGAGGGAATGGTCATCAGATTGAATTCACAGCAACCATAATCAATGATGTATAAGGTGGGTATGTGCTTTCCCTCCAGAAAAAAAAATCCCTGCGGGTGTAATGCCGCTTGGAATGAAAGAGACAGTAGATGCACTAAAGAAATCTAATGATTTTATTTCGGTAGGAAAAATGTTGGCTCACAACCATATTACCCAGGGATATTAATAATCAACAATTAACTACTACTGTCTAGAAGAACGAAACGACCACAGGGAAAACTAAGAACACATGTAACAAATTAAAGCTAACTGAAGGGTATAAGAATCCTATAAAATAGACAGGGAAGTGTTTCAGCCACTTCTGAAACCTACAACATATCTATTTTATTTGCAGCTGCTGGGTGAATTAATCAAGTGACAACTTGCTGGATATTACAAATATGATCACCGACTGGCCCTGTATGCAATGTGGGAAAAACAGGCGAAAAACCTAAATTTGTTTGCTGAGCAAAGGCGGCAAAGAAACAAGCATAACACAAAGGTGTTTTCGTATGTGTCAACTATCATCAGAGGCACATAAGACTGCAAGGCAAAGGCCCGAGATCATACAAAAAGAATATCGCAAAGGAAAGCTTTAAAAATTTTGGAGGCCTCAGAAATATATCAATTATCATTTGATGAAGATCCTGGAGTATCAACGCAGCAGGATAGATGAAAAATTTCGAGTCAAGATAAAATTCAGTCCAAGTCAATAAAGCCTAGACCATCATTTACTCATATATGAATCTTCAGATAAGTAGCAATCATTCATTTTTTCGAACTGAAAGATGACAAATGATACATACCTTAAGCCCTTTTTATGCCATACAATTTTGTATGCACATGTGTGACAAATCTAAGTAGAAGCAGACCCAACGCATCGAGTACCAATGTATTTTTGAAGAAACGAACCAACTGGAAGGAAAACAATGTACTATACTTCAGGTTGGCAATAGGTGGACAGTTTGGTCAGGAATACCTACAGCTGAAGTGCATACTAACATCTATGGAAGCTATTTTTTTAATGTTCAAAAACAAACATGCATACTAACATCTAACGAAACTACTCAAAGTCCTGTTTATAAGGAATTGACTAAAAAGCTAAATCCAGTGCAAGGCACGAACTGAATGTATACCTTGTCATCCACGTAGCCGCCACTGCTATTGCCGGCGAGCGTCTCTAGGCGGGAGCTGGGCACCGGCGCCGCGGGAGAGGTCGGCGCTGGGTGGACACGACCTGCAGCACAGGCAGCTAGGGTTTACTGTAGCACATGAGCAGCTGCAGGAGGGAGGGAGGGAGAGAGAGAAGGGAGCGCCAGAGGGCAACCACGACAGCGGCCACCGGCGAGGCCCGCTCGCGCGGCGCCGTGGCCGGGGACGAGCACCGCCGGGGCCCATGGGCGGGGCCGCGCCGCAGCCTGGGGACGCCGTCGTGCGCCGCCAGCGCCTGGCGCCGTGAGGGCATGCCGCGACTCGAGGGGGAGATCGAGGAGGAGGAGGAGGAGGACGGCCGCAGCCGCCGCGCCCTGGCGGTGGCCGTACGCCGGGCACGGCGCCGCTCGAGGGAGGAGGAGGAGGGGCGCAGCCGCCGGCGCCGTGTCCGCTCGGGAGAGAAAGGGAGCGACGGGGAGAGAGAAGAATCTGAAATGAGAATCAGAAGCACGCGTATATATGTGGTGGGCTGGCTCCGGGTAGAAGCCGTACAACACTGAGAGAAGCAGAGGGAAAACCGATGGAAACGAAGGAGGAGCGGCAGAAGCCGCTTTTGAACGAATCCGCTCCAAACAATGGTGGCCGCACGATGCAAGATCCAACGGCCTTAAATAATTGGAGTGACGTGGAGGCAGCTCCTGTGCTGGAAGTTGGGAGGCTGAAACTGAGATCCCACACCACGCGAGACTAGGAGGTGTGTGCGCGTGCGTGACCGCGTGTGGTGTGACCGTGTGGTTACGTGAGTTCTGATAGTACAGCTGAGGCCTCGCTGAGTTCGCCAGTTCCCTCAAATTCTACTATGCAAAAAGAAGATTTCTCGTCACATCAAAATATTAGAAAATACATGAAGTACTAAATGTTGATGAAATCAAAAACTAATTGCACAGTTTTGTTGTACTTTGCGAGACGAACATTTTAAGCCTAGTTTGTCAAAATTTAGATAATTTTTACCAAATACAAACGAAATGATACAGGAATTCTGATACAGTATTTTTCTCCCCTATTCTGTGAACTAAACGAGGCCTGATACTCGAAAGTTGAAGTAATAAAAAAATATATAATTTAGCTTATAGGAATCTGGCTTTTAAAATGTAATTCAGGTCCAAACGCAACCTTAGATCACAAAATATCAGATTGGCCCGATAAGGGTTCAGCCGGAAGGCTGAAACTGAGGTTCCCACACCACCTAAGACGATCACAAAGTAGAACAAACATCTTGAGAGACATGAAACTAGCTAGGAGTGTGCTTGAATGGCGCCCTATCGTAGTAGAGGTGCGTGTGCCCGACAGCATGTGCGAGCCTGAATCTTGCGTGTGTTGTGTTGGTTGAAACGGACCGTGGTAACCGAGCCGAGGCTCACGTGTCTCAAAATCTAGCTGCCGACCTTAGGTACAGGCGTACAACTGTGGTCGGCTGTACTTTTTTTTTAAAGTAAAGGAACAATGTTTTTCTCTCACAAAGAATCAGCGAGTAGTACTTTTCAGTCTGACTTTTAAGCAAAGCGAACAGTCTGCCAAAATTGTGTATCGGCAGCAACTTGCAGAACCTGCAGCGAACAAGGCCTTTCTCTGTCCCCCCCCCCCCCCCCCCCCCCCCCCAATTTCCAATTCCTAGCGAACATATATATCAAAATTTGCGACACAAGCTATATATATAAACAGGCAAAGTTGATTGCACCACCTGTTTGTACAAGCATTTTGATGGCAACTATTGCCCTTTACAAAATTCTCATCGCCAGCAGCTGGAGATGAGTATTTTATAAGTATATTTTATTTAAATAACAAGATTTTCATGTACATGGAGATCCTTTTATTTTTTACTGAAATTCCATTTCTCTTTAATGTCCATCCATCCATCCGTAGATTAGAATTACGAGTAGATTCATTTCCACTTCTCACCTGTGGCTGCTTACCAGTTACCACTGCCCCGTTCTGCCACCAGAGTAGAAGGAAACCAGGCCACCAAGGGCGTGTTTGCCACCTTGGTTCTGCCCAGCCCGGCCGAGTGGCCTGGCTATGGCCAGCCTAAGCTCGACTCGAACGGTGCAGCATCGTTTGTTTGATCTCCCGTTCCTTCTGAGCCATGTTGAGTTGGGATCGTGTTTGATGTGTGTGCACAGATGGATACGGTGACTGTGCAGGTGGCGTTACCTCTCCTCTCTCTCTCTCTTGTCGGCATTTCGTCGAGCACTTGCCAGGCGTAGCGCTCCAGCTATTTCTCCACCGCAGCCATCGCCGGAGACGTCCTCGTCGCGGCTGCAGCTCGTGCTCGGTGGCCTCCTTGCGCTCCAGTAGGTCTTCCATGCATGTCCAGCTTGAGCACCGGCATGGACGACATGGTCGGCATCGGCTGGCGACACCATCACACCATGCCCAGCTTGAGCACTGGCGCGGGAGAGGTGGCTCGCCGGCGCTGGGGGAGGGGAGGGGAGGGGGCGGACGCCTCTGCAGGATAGGAGTTGGTGGTGGCGCTCTGACGCTGGCGCCTCCCGAGCGCACGGGCTCCGCGCCCGTCTTGCCGGACTCGCCACCCGCGCCGGAGCTCAGCAAGCCGCCCGCCGCAGACACACGCGCCGCACCACCGCCCGTCCAAGTCCTACGCGGCGCCACCTGCCCACGCTGGAGCTCGAGGCACCACCGCCGGAGGCACTCGTCTCCATGAACGAGCTCGATTTGCTCCCCTGCGCCATGGACGAGCTCGATTTGCTCCCCTGCGCCATGCACGAGGACGATTTACTCCATGGACGAGCGCGGGGAAGGGGCGGATCTGGTACAGGATGAGCGACGGCCCTGCTCTGGTACGGCATCGGCGACGGCGCTGCATCGGACTCGGACGCTCCCGCACCGTGACCGCGAAGAAGGGAGCGGTGGCCGGTGAGGAAACGGGAGGTGAGTCCATCTCATTCACGCGCGCCCACGCGAGCTGCGGCGAGCCGGGCTGTGAAAAAGCGACCAAAAATCTCGTTTCCCTTGAGCCACCTATTTGGGTGCTTTGTGCATCGTGCGGGCCGGGCTGAGCAACAGTAACAGTGAATCAAACACGGGAGTTGCAGCCCGAGAGTGCAGCCAGGCCCACGGTCCACCCTATCAAACACCCCCTAAAAGATCTGGCTGGCCCGGTAAGGCCGTAAGGGCCCCCGGCCTGGAACTGAGATTCCTGTCCGAAACGTTTGCCTGCTTCGCGCTAACAGAGCAACTAGCCAACTACGTACGTACAAAAAAAACTACTACTGCCGGTACTGGCAGAGGAACCAGCAGCAACAGAGGCTAACACTTATAGGGATTTCAGAACAAATAAAATGATCCACGTAGACTAGAAAATATTGATATTACTATTCACACAATGCAAACTATTATTACTTGTGGTTTGCAAAGAAACTTTTTGCTTTCATCATATCTCACATTTATTTCTTTTTCCTCTTTTTTTTTAGCATAGACCATCTTCTCTCAGCATATGTAGCTTCTGTAAACCCTATAACAAGTATAGAGCCTCTATTTAAAAAAAAAACGGCGTTGGAAGCCTAACAGTAACAGGCAACAGGAAAAGCGACGGCTGAAAGCGAAAGCAACAGAACAAGTTTAGAGCCGACCCGAGCCGTGCCCTTTTATCTTCCACGTCAGCTCGCGCTTGCGTCACCACAACGCCTCGCCTCGCCGACGCCACCCTTATCCGCTTTGCTGATCATACTTTGGCCCCACACGCCAGAGACGGGGGAAGAACAATAAAAACCCGCGCGAAGCAGAGCACCTGCAGCCACAGACCTCCCTGCCGCGCGGGACCCGCCTGTCAGCAAAGCGAATCACACGACGCGGCCATGACTCGGCGCCGCGGATAGGGATGGGGCGCCTGCGAATTTTTATTTTTCGCAATAATTTAAATCCACTCGGTCCCATCCCCGGCCCTACGGGCTAGTACGGCCCTAGCCTAGGCTATCCGGCGCGCCGGTGACCGCGACCAGACGTCCAGACCAGACCGCCGTCCCAGCGGCCAGCGCCCACCCACTCCGACCCATGCCGTCCCCCGTCTATCACTGGCATGTGGGCTCACGTACTGCAGCTTCCTTTTGCCTCTCCTTCCGTGGACCCGGTTGTGGCACGTGGGAGCAGTAGGCGGGCCCCACCCCGCGGTGTATAAAGACCTGTCCCACGCGGCAATCCCCTCCCTGTTCTGTTAGCTGTCCGTCTCGCCTGGCGTCCTGTTCCCTTCCGCCACGTCTCTCCTCTGCTCCTCTCATCCTCTCCTCGCCTGCGCGCTGCTGATCGATCGACCTCGAGTCAAAGGGCGAGGACGCCTCCACCTCTTCTTCCAACGACCCAGCGAGCCAAGCAAAGAAAGCATGACGGGTACCGGCGGCGGCGGCGGCGAGCACTACTCGCGCCAGGTCCGCGAGCTCTGCGCGCTGCTCCTCACCATCGTCTACCCCGCGCCACCGGGGCAGCCGGGGGCGTCGGTGTCGATGTCGCCGGCCGCGGCGGCGTCCATGCTCCTCGGCGCGTCAGTGGCGCTCATGCTGTGCGGCTCCGTCACCTTCGCCATCGGCTTCTTCCTCATGCCCTGGGTCGCCGGCCTCGCGCTCCTCTTCGGCTTCGCCGGCGCCGTCAACACCCTCTCCTCGGGGCTGTCCCTCTGCACCAAGCAGCCCGCCGCGGTCCCCTGCAAGCACCCGCGGGGACGGATCATCGGGCCCCCGTCCCCAACCCCAGTGATCGGCTCCGACGCGCTCGTGGCCTAGTTTGCTTGCCCCGGGCTCGGCAGCGCCGGCGCGCCTAGATTTTTGCTTGATTATTCCATGTAAAAACGCGCCCTGTTGCTGTTCTACGCTTGTAGTCGTATGATAGATCCAGAGGAGAGGAGGTGGTGTTGCTTGCTGGTTAATGGGAGGAACGTCACAATAAATAAATAAATTAATTAAGTGATTGTTTAGCCTCATGTTGCTTGGCAATTCCATTCTGATTCGCCCAAAGAATTGTTTTTAATTTCCCCCTTGTTCTCGTTCTTGTTATTGATTGATGATAAGGCTCCTACTAGGTGACACGTATTATTGGGTGTTTTAATTATCTGCTACTGCTTTTTTTTTCTTTTTTGATAGCTCCTGCTGCTGCTCTTTGTTAGTCAGTATGATCACGAAACTTTGGTAACGTGTTCGCTACGGAGCACAGTGCCAGTTCGCTACCGGTGGAACGCGCTGACTGTCCACCCGCGTGTGTGGTGAGAGAGACGTCCTGTTGTACTGTGGGGACTGGGGACACGTAACGGACAGTGATGTGAGTGTTTTGAGCGTGTTCGTCAGTTGTGACAGAGAAGTAACCAAACATGTGTCCCACGAGGCGTCGGTTACGGTCCCGTTCATCCGGCTTATAATCCGCAGCTAACCGTGTTTTTTCAGTCGGTTTATCAGCACAGTGCAAGAGAGAAGATAGTTTATTACTCATCACAGTCAGATGTGGATGATCAATCGTGCGTCTTTGACCGAGCTCCTCCGTACGCCCGCCATCTCTGGATTCAGAGGGTTTCTCATGATTGATTCAAGTTTTGTAAGACCTTCTTTAGAATGCAGACTTTTTTTCGATATTTTCCAGTAAAACTAAGTCGATTCTAATAAATCTAACGCTGCCGCCTGTCCGAGCCGACAATCCGTCGCTGTAGCAGCCTAGCAAACGCAAGAAGCGATGTTTGATTTGGGAAGCGCGTCCCCGGGACTGCAATCTGATTGGATTGTTTTTCACATGCCTCCATTCTGATTCGCCCAAAGAATTGTTTTTAATTTCCCACCTTGTTCTTGTTATTGATGATAAGTCTCCTACTAGGTGACACGTATTATTATTGGGTGTTTTAATATCTGCTACTGTGTTGTTGTCGTCTTTTTTTCCGTCTTTTGATAACTACTAAGGATGGGGGCGGGATCAGATCAGGTGAAGAGTTTGACACCAAAAACCAAAAACCGAAGTGCGAGGAAGCGGATGAGCCGGGTTTGGAGTGCGGAGAAGCCGCCGTCGCCCGTCGGCGAGGGAGAGGCGGAGAGGGCTGAGCCACCGAGGGATTGAGGATTGGGATTTTAGGGTTATATAGTTAGGGTTGCTAGTTGGGCTACTAGTGAGCTGAATCTTTCGGAGGCTCAATGAAGCTTCGCAGGTGAAATTGAAGATCTGCCCTGAACCCATGGCATTTCGGGTATCGAGTCCGAATATCCGTGGGTGAAAACTAGGCCCCGAAATCGAAACCAGCGGATATCCGCCCTGAACCTGACCCACTGCCATTCTTAATAACTATTGCTTTGTTGGTCAGTAGGAGCACGAAACTTTGGTAATGTGTTCGCTACGGAGCACAGTGCAAGTTCGCTACCGGTGGAACGCGATGGCTGTCCACCCGCGTGTGTGGTGACTGGTGAGAGAGACGTGTAGAGGCCTGTTGTACTGTGGGGAGTGGGGACGGACATACACGTACCGGACAGTGATGTGAGTGTTTTGAGCGTGTTCTTCAGTTGTGACAGAGAAGTAACCAAACATGTGGCCCACGAGGCGTCGGTTACGTGTAAAAGTGCAGGGGGGGAGGAGATTGGATGATCATTCGTGCGGTTGTCCGAGCTCCTCCGTGCCCCGCCATCTCTGGATTAAGAGGATTGGGGTTTTTCATGATTTAGGATGAATCTGAGCAGATTTCAACTTCTCGTGATTGATTTAAGTTTTGTAGGACTTTCTTTAGAATACAGATTTTTTTTTCTGTTTCTATATTTCCAGTAAAAAATAATTCGATTCGTGTGAAATCTCTGCGTATATATAAAAAAAGGAAGTTCTAAATCAGTGGAGAATCCTAACGCCCACTTGTCGGAGCCGACAATCCGTCGCTGTAGGAGCCTAGCACAAGCAAGAAGCGATGTTTGATTTGGGAAGCGCGTCCCCGATACTGCAATCTGATTGGATTGTTTTTCACATGCATCCATTGACTACTAGTACTACAGTACGTAGTATTTCTCTGCATTATCCATTGCTTGTTGCAGTTGCAGGGCCACACCATTTGTACGCAGTCAGAAGATTCGGCTTCGGAAGCAGGCCCTTGTTTAGATCGAAGAAAATTTCAACCCGATGAATAGTACCACTTTCGTCTTATTTGGCAAATATTGTCTAATCATGAACCAACTAGGCTCAAAAGATTCATCTCGTGATTTCCAACTAAACTGTGTAATTAGTTATTTTTTTACCTACATTTAATACTCCATACAAGCGGTTAAAAATTGATGTGATGGAGAGAGAGTGAAAAAACTTGAACTTTGAAGCAAACTAAACAAGGCGCAGGTCATTGCTCCCACCTGCAGTGTCCTCTGTTTCTGAACAAACGAGCACTACTCCTACCATTTCTGTGGCTTCTCCGGTATCGATCGATTGGGCGTCGGTGAATCGTGTGGTCACCTATTCTTCTCTGATTCTCTCTGATCTACAAACAGCTTGCATCTGCACGATTGCGTTGCGTTGCGTCTCTTCAGCTGCAGGCTTCAGAGTGCAGGATCGAGACTGCCTCAAGTCAGCCAGGCAGCATCTCATCTGATCTGTTAAAGCAGTAATAAATCGCAATTCGCAAGCAAGTAAAACACAGGTAGAGGAAAAAGGCCAGCCAAAACGCGTTGCCTTTGTGGCTTTAACTCTGTGTTTTTCTTGCTAACCTTGCTGGCCATTGCTGCTTTTAAATTTGCCCGGAACCCTCGTCGCAAAGGAGAACACCTCACCAATCTGGAGTGCTCTTTATTCAGAGCTTCAGACTGTAAAGCGAAAGCCGCTATAGCTGCCTGCTCTGCCTGGGTTCTATTCTATTCCCCTAGCTCTTGCTTGGCCTTGCTTCGTGCACACGCATGGCATGCATTCCTTCCTTCCTTCCTTCCTTCCTTCCTTGCCTAGCCACTTCCCTACCTTGTACACTACATACAATGCTAACCTCACTACATATTGCCCTTCCCCATCGATCGTTCTAGCTAACTTCCTGCTGCGTCCGGCATGAACTACGCGGACAGAGGAGGCATGAACGCCGCGGGCAGCAGCAGCAGCAGCAGCATGTCGCCACGGCCGGGCACGGACTGGGGCCCCATCATCGTGGCGGTGATCCTCTTCGTGGTGCTCTCGCCGGGCCTGCTGTTCCAGCTCCCCTCGCGGACGCGGGTCGTCGAGTTCGGCAACATGGCCACCAGCGCCATCGCCATCCTCGTCCACGCCGTCATCTTCTTCTGCCTCCTCACCATCTTCGTCGTCGCCATCGGCATCCACGTCTACGCCGCGTAGGTGTAGCCCAGCCATGCTAGGCTCCATTTTCTGTGGCCTGCTTCACTTCACTTCACACAATGGTGGTGTGCGCTTCTCGTACGTGCAGTCTCTTTGTAACTTGCTGGTCTTTTCAGTTTGTAGACTAGACCTGGCGCAAGATTTAGCGGCTCTCATCTACTATGTTTGTGTATTGGTATTGCCCGGCTGTTGGACAGAGCGTTGGCTTGGCAATGCGGTGTTTTTTTTTATTCAGGCAATGCGGTGTTAGTGACATTTAGCTTACTTTCTGTGGAAATTGAAAGAGTATATTTCTCAGGTGCTGCGCGTGCATGGTAGCTATTACTGCCACTGAATCCATGTGTTGCCAGCAGTTAACATCAATATAACCCACGAGCTGTCTAGTTATTTCAGAGGAGAGTAGGATTTTCCTAAATGCCAGGTCATATATTGATTGAACCAGCACAGAGAGTGACTGCTGAACCCGTTGCTCTGGACCTGTTTTAATTTGCATTAGTTTCACGTGTCCTTTTTTTCCAGTTGCAAATTGACAAGGGCACCGTTTAGATGCCAAAAATTTTGCCAAAATTTTCAGATTTCCCGTCACATCGAATCTTTAAACACATGCATGAAGCATTAAATATAGATAAAAAATAAAACTAATTACACAGTTTAGACGAAATGTACGAGACAAATCTTTTAAACCTAATTAGACCATGATTGGACAATATTTACCAAATAACAACGAAACTGCTACAATAGCATTTCGTCAAAAATTTCGCCAGCTAAACAGCCCCAAGGTTGCAACCAGATCAAGGCAGTTTCCGTATGTTGGCAGCGATACGCTGAAACAAATTAATGGTACCTACCAGCCCTATCAGCTCACATAAGAGCTGGGCATCAACAGCAAGTAGTATTCCTATGTTCGTAGCAGAGCAGTACACGTGTTTTTTTTTTAAAGGCGGCCTAAGTTTTTCGTCCTTGTCACGCCCGGTTTTAAAAAAAACAACAAGCATGTGTCTAAAAAGTCCATACATACAATAACAAAATAGAAATATCAAAACAATGTTTATATACAATGGAATATATACTATATTAACACTTACAACTATCATGGTATCGTGGAACGGCTGCTAAATTTCTGCTCGGGCTCCATTCTTATCAGGGACGGCTGACTGGGGGCTCCATATGTCAAGCACTTCTGAAAGACTTCTAGAAACTTCACTACACCTTCATCCTTCTTCTAAGTAGCATTTTACTACATACTGAAGTGTGAGGGAAATAGCAAGGGTGAGCACATATCGTACTCAACAAATATAACATGAGGTTCATGAGGCTCAAAAGGTTTGACACAGGTTTACTGCGATAACTTTTAGTGAGTCATCTTTTTAGCATTGGAGTAGCAACAAGTTATCATAAGCCCAAATAACCTCATGATCATGTAACAAGAATAATGTATAGCAAAAAACAATAACCATTGATGGACATCAATATCATCAGTATTAACATTATCATCAATGTTCATCATTTATTCTGTAAGGGTACAAGGCCACTCGTGACCGTGAGCACGACTGTTATAACAATTTTACACTCTTCAGAGGTTATACACTTTCACTGTGAGTCGTGTAGCCCATATGCCCATGTTAATTACTCCCAAAACACTTCCAAGGTGAGTATGCAAGGGAACACTATGAAGTCTTTCAAAAGTTCGTCTAACAAGTTAGGGTCATTAGATTCACTTGACAAGCAGATGTAGAAACCCTCTTTTCAAATGACACAATTATATCCCGGCTATACTCATAAGACTAGAGGTTGTCCTACATCCATCGTGGCAAACCATTCTTACGCCATAAAGATAACCACTAACAAGCAAGAAAAAGTCCTTCTATATGACTAAAGCCAGAGTCATATAGCCCCCACAGTTGTACTGTAAATCCCGGATATTCGCTTACAGATGAGTCCTTATGGAAAGAAACTAGAGCAACATAAAAATAACATAATGCTCTAGCACCCTTTAACAATAAGAAAGTCATGTTGAAAGGTTGGTTGCATAATTCATTAGTCAAATTACAAGATCATTGTTCATAAATTTCGCACTAGCCAACCTACCCAAATGCACATTCCATAGGTGACAAGGGAATAGGAACTCAATACCTATGTTATAATCGTTATGGTTGTCAAGGAGGACACATGCATATAAATAGTAATTTTAGTGAATAGGACAACAAGGATATTTCCATGCTATACTTGTCTTTTCCCAAAGTTTTGCTGCTTAGACCCTTCAACTACTATCTTCTGGTCTCAAGTCCTTTTGTTTCAACTGTTGATCCTTAGCTCCTCGTCTTCAGCACTAATTAACCATGCTTCTTCTACGCGTAGCAATCAAGTAGAACAAACAGACAATAAACACAAATAAGAATAACACACCAAACAAAAGAGACACTTTAAAAGAGCGCGCACTAAGCGACATGGTTGGTTGCTACGATCATGACAGCGCAAGAACGACTAAGAACGGAGCTACTGTTACCAAGGACAAGTCTATCGAGGTTTACAACATAACTAAAAGAGCAAACTTTATGATTGATTTATTTTATTTAATGAAAAGAGGTGATGGATGTTTTAAAGTGGAATTGACCTAATTATATTAACTTATCAAAGCTGGAGTTAAACCATATTCACATTTTGTTTATAAATAAAAGAGTGTATATCATTTAAGTCATTTAAACATTTATTAATTAGACTACCTATATCATGGGGCAAAAGCTAAAAAAAGTACATTTATGATTCATGGTTGAACAAAGCAATTCCTAATTGAAAAGTTGTTTATGTTGGTATTAATCATATTAATATTTATTATAAAAGACCGAAGTATAAACCTAAATTGTTTTAAATAAAAAAGACATTAAATAAATATTACCCAAACTAATTATATGTTTCATGTTTAACTAAATAAATTATAATTAATAAAAACACATTAAGGTTGGTGTTAATGAAGTTAATATTTACTTTATAAAAGATCAAAGATTAGATGCTAAGTTGCTTTTACCTAAAGAAAAGGCATTTCATAAACTTTAATTAAATTAACATGATTAAATTCATAAATACATAACGTGATAAAAGTCGTTGCTAGCATGCAGATTACGGTTAGCAAGGTAGCAACCTGACAAACACGAAATTACAACCCTAAGTTGTTTTTAATGAACGCTATTAAATGAATATAAATCAAATTGCATTTAAATTAGAAAACTAGTTGCGCATAAACATCAATGACGACCAGCCTGTTCGTTTGAGCTTTTAGCCGCTTATTTTCAGCCAGCCAGCAGTGTTTTTTTCTCACATAAATCAGCCAACAGTATTTTCAACCGTTTATTTTCAACCCAAGCGAATAAGGTGGACAATATTTTAGATTATAAGACTCAGAACATTTGAATCACATCAACTAAAACTAGCGCCATCGAAACAGACTAAACCAGAGCTACGATAGTGAAACTATCAGGTTTTATATTATATTATAAAAGATAACGAAGACTATGCACATGTTTTATTTTTAATTAAACAAAATCATGCAAAAGATATTAACTTAGTCAAATTATATTTTTAATTAAAATACCATGCTAAATCTAGTCATATATTATTTATGAAAGTTTAGAGAATCGTCTATAAGCAAATACATTTCTTTTATGAAAAGAAAGTAAACAAGTGATCGCCTAAACTAGTTTTATATTTGAAACATGTTTAGACTAAGCAGATTACAAATTTAAAACTAATTACAAGCATATTAATTAATCTAATATTTAGCAGTATATGAAAAAAAAACATCTGACATGAAAACATTAACACCACTGCGTAGAGCGCAACTATACGAAACTAGCGCAAAACGGAGTAAAACAGAATTAAAACGAAAAAAACAACAAAGATATTACCAACCAGTGGTAAAACCGCAAATACTTCATCTTCTACCTTCATGCATCTCGTCACGTGAAGCATAGGGAGAAAAGAAACGAAGAGGCCTCGGCCTGGAGATGACATAAGAAGTAGAAGAAATATCTAATTTACTACACGAGATATTTTTTAAACTAGGGGCTCCTTTTACGATAGTTTTAGTGTGTTTTGCTCATGGGATTGATACATATTTATAGGGGGAAAACTCTCTACCTTCACATCAACTAGCAATATGGTACTAACTGATGTAGTACCGTTCACCTCCACTAAATAGGCGTAAATAGACATTAAGACCCATTAGTAAATAAAGACACATGCCTTTATGATTATTGCACATAGGCTTTGAGCATTGGAAAAATGAGAATTTTATTTATTTTTAGAATTAATTAATTTCATGGATGAAATCATTCTAGAAAAATCTAAAATTATTATTTAAACCATGAAAAATACTCCGAAAGCTCCAAAAATTCGGGAAAAATTCTCAGAGACATTATGGAACATGAGGAACCCAAATAAAGTATTTGGAGCTCACGACAAGATAATTTTGAAGCTTCTAAAAATTAGATTATACTTGTAGAAAAATGGAAAGAAGTTCCAACAGAAGCAGAAAAAATTCTCAAGAAGTTCGTAGAGATTGATTGATGGACGAGTAACTGAAAGGAATAATTTACGTTACAAAAGAAAAGATTTTTAGAAAGCTCCCAACGAAAACTTGATCTGAGAAACAAGGAATATTGATTGTAGAAAAAGATAAAGACATGCTGGAGAAGGAAGATCGATCAACTAAACGTATTTTTAAAGACATTGCTCGCTCTCAACATACAAGAGGCAATAAGCAAACATCACATTAAACAATAGCCCGTGAAATTAGTTTAGAAAAATTTAAAGATTCTTATTTTTTTTTCTTTTTTTCTATAACTAATTGATGCTAACTTACACTAAACTTGAAAAGTTTTATCTAAATATCAAAATATTTATTTTATTTATGTTTTCTATGCACAACCCAAAATCAGAAATTTTGGGATGTGACACTCCTTTGAACACTCAATTTCTTGGCTCCGCTTGCTATAGCTTATAGCGTCTGCGCCTGCAACTCCCGTGCTAGATTGTCATGTACTCTCTCCATTCCAAATTATAAGGCATTCCAAGAATCTTGGACAGTCAAAGCATCTTAAATTTGACCAAAATTTTAGAGAAAATTATAAAAATTTATAACATCAAATAGGTATACTATGAAAATATAATTAATGAAGAATCTAATGATAATTAATTGGTGTCATAAATATTATTATCTTATCATATAAATTTGGTCAAATTTGAGATTCTTTGACTCTCCAAGATTCTTGAAATGCCTTATAATTTAGGATAGAGGGAGTAGCATTTAAGGGATTGTTTGGTACCTTTGCTGAATATTGTGCAGCCTCGCCTAGATAAGGATTTTAAGCAGTTAGCTTGTTAGTTGGCTAGCAAACACACCTTGATTTTGTGCTGCCTAAGAGTTGGCTCTCCTAGATGAGTAAGGTGTGCTTTGTTTCTTTACCATCATTGCCTCAACCTGGCTCACCTTATGCTCAACCTTGTGAGTGCCAAGCTAGGCGAGTCATTTTGGCTCTCTTGTGCTAGCAAGAAAAACCTTACCCACACACGTCTCGAGGCACTCTAGTCCTCGCTCAGTAAGGCTACACAATGCAAAAGGGAATGATCCAAACATACCCTAAGTTTATTTGTTGCCATGCCAGCTAAGCAAGTAGAGCTAGTTAAGAAACCAAATGTTCCTTAATTTATGCACTAGCCCATCTTGAGAAAAAATAGACTACAGATAAAAGTGAGAATGGAACATTCCTTTTACCAGGACTCAAACTCAGTTCCCGTATTATAACTCAAATAAAAAATAGACCTTTACTGTATTATAACTCTTTGTTTTTTTGGTAATGCTACAAACAGAATGTCCAATGCCAGCAACTCCCTTCTGAATATGTGGCATGACGTGTACCACAGCTTTACCGCTCGCCTAAATAAATTAAAGTCAAAATCAACTCTGGCTGCCTCGTCTCGCTCCGCACGCGCCGCCTGCCCAACGAGCTCCTCTCTCTCGTGCTTCCCCTCTCCTCCGCTCTCTACCTCTCGCTTGCTGTTAGTATAAATTAAATGTGCACAAGAAAATAAGGTTATCCGCAAGCACACAGATATTATACCGATGTAGCACCCTCAGGAGTATTCTATAGTATTGTTATTTATATTTTACCACAGCAAAAATGTGTGAGAAACTATGTCTAAACTTAACCCCTGAGCATCAACAAGGACGGAGAAGATAGGGATATAGAGAAGATTACTAAGGTCTCTAGTTCTAACCTTCGCAAGCTATACTATGATTGTTCTAATGGGGACATTACTTAAGAAAAGACACCAGCAGATGATGCTTTCCTTAGCAACCAGGTCCTACTTTTCTTACAAACAGGAGGTGGACTATGAAAAATTCAACAAGGCTATAAAGTCACCCTCGTGAGCTACCATCGATCCAAAAAGTAGGGTGCACTACAAGCAACCAAGTCTAAGCATCATGCTTACACTAGGATTACTACTTCAATCAAGGAGCTACCAAGATTAAAGTACTCAAAAAGAGTCGCAAACCAGAAGAACAATAATAACAATGTTACTTACTTAAATTAGAAGTTGAATACCAGAGAAATCTTAGAAGCAAGCTCCAATAGAACTTGACCCCATAGGTACAAGCCATAGAGAAGCCACCGACAGGCTAGCAACTCTTCCAAACTCTTTCCCAACACTCTATCTCTCTATTTCTAAATAAGACTAGTCCTAATCTTTGAAAGACTACAAAACTAATCTCCTCTTAAATGCTTGGCTCTTGATCCTATCTAGGGTTTCTTGATTGTAGAGGGGGCCTAGGATTTCTACCTAGGATGAGGATGCTCTGACCTAGGGTGTAGGGTCCTGCTTATATAGGCTAGTGGAATGAACCAGAGCCTTCGGATCAAACCGACTTCAATCAATGGCAAAGATAAAAACCCTAAGGCGGTGGAGAACCAACTTGCAGAGGAAGCTGATAGGTGGGACCCACCTAGGTCGGCCGACCTAGGGTGGGGTCGATCGACCTGGGTGAATGTCAGGTGGGCCCCCTTTGGTGGCTCATCTTCTCATGTTTTCTAGAATCTTCTTCACTTGGTTCCCGCATAGAATATTCTTTTTAGTTCGACATGTGGGTCATCTTTGACTCTTTTCCTGTTTAATCCCTGCAAAACACAGATTCACCAAAACTCATGGAATTCTGTCAGTTTAACCCCTATTCTATGTTGGTGATTCCTTTTAGACAATTCTTTCGAGTTAATTTGATGGTTCATGATGGTTGTTAAGTATCATCAACAAACTCCCCCACACTTAAGCTTTTACTTGTCCTCGAGAAAATGATGGATCACTGTAAACATAACCTTAGGACAAGACATCAACATAAAACCATTCCTAGCCATACAAGCACTGTGGGATTCATCGTGTCTACCATGAAACTTTAGGTGGTTGAAGAATGGAACAACTTGAAATATATCACCTTCTTCCTTTAGTCAAGTCATTTGGAGTTTTTGCATAAATTTTGAAAATAAAATATAGCCTACCTTCTCCTTCTTGTAGTACTCTCAAATCACTTATATTTATATATATATATATATATATATATATATATATATAGGTATTTGTGGATCCTCACCAAGGCATAGATAATTGATGCCTTCTTTTTGTCTACCTCTAAAAGCTTATGTGGACCTCAAGTAGGGATAAAAGTAGAAACATTTGCATTGCCTATATTATAAAGTCAAAATAAGGATCCAAGGAGAAATATGTCATACTCTTAGATCAAGATGTGTATGTGTGTGGAATATATAGTGGCTATCCTATTTCTATTATGCTCTTTAAAACATGTATCTCTTGTTTGAAACTTAGAAAATACTTTTGCTAGAGAACATGGGCTATCTTTTTCTTTTTCTCTTCTTTTCATGGCAGGCATCTGAGTACCCATTATTTTTGATATCTTGGACACTTGGCCATTTTTTTAGTACTTTTCTTTTGCATAGCTACATGCCTTTTTCTACAATTGAAAAACTTTAAGAAAGACATTAACAAAAACTTGAAGTATTTATTCCTAACAAACTTCTTTTTGTGTCTTCTTCTAGTGTAAGAGGAGAACATTTTTGGTGAATGGAAAACATATTGTTGCATACTCCTAGTGTAGGAGCAGCAGAATATATGTGGAGTGTACGTGATCTTTGTAACACCCCGGGTGTTATAGTGCTAATTAATCTGCCATGTCATCATAATGCATTGCAAAGCATCCCTGTTAGGTTAACTTTGTTATGCATCAACTAAAATAAGTTTACTTATCTAAGTTGAATGTGTTTCTCAGTGGTGTGCTCCGAACCCAAAAACCTTAATTTCGAATGCCACCACAAATACTTAGTCTGTGCCCTGTATAATTTGAGGTGTGTGACTATGTTGCACACTAGTGTCAAGTGTAGGGTATGAGCTTAAGTACAACACTAAAATGAAGCTCCAAAAATTTGAGTTTGAATTTAAGTCCCAAAACTTGTCACGAGTTTTCCGATTCAAATTTAAATTCAAATCTAGGGAGAAATGTAAAAGAATTTCAAAAGCTAATTGGTCAACCAAGAGTGGCATTTGGTCAACCATGTTATGTTGGTCCAAATGATGCCCTTGGGTGAGGTTTTGATCACTAAGTAATCACAAATCAAAGTAGCAACAAATTCCAATTTAAAATTCCTCCGAAAACCCTAAATTTCAAAACCCTATTTTACCCCTTTTGAAATAATTCAAAATTTAAGCAAAATTTGGGAAAAAGTTCAAAACCAAGTTTGTAGAACTTTTTAAGTGATATAACTTTGGTGTTTTGAGTTTTCAAAGTTTTAGTGTAAAATGTGGAGCAATTTTGAACATAAACAAATTTTAAATTTAATTCATTTTTGTCCCCAAACTAAGATTTCAAAATGGAGACTGAATTTGAAAAAATTTTGAACAGCAAAGTTGTAGGTCTGGTCAAGATATACAACTTTGATGTTTAGAGATTTTTAAGTTTCAATATAAAATTAAAAGTAATTTCTAATTTCTAAATTTGAAAAATGTGTCCCTTTTGAGTTTAAAATCAAATTTCAAAATCTAGTGAGAATTTGAAAAAGTGTTCAATACAAAACTTGTAGAGCTTGGAATTCTGAAGATTTCATAGATTGGAAGTTTTTCAAGTTATTACATGAATTTGAAAGTAATTTGAAAAGGCAGTTTAAATTTTAGAGTTTGGGGTGCTACAGTGCTGAGCCAATCACCGACGGCCACCGGCCGGCATGGGCGCCGGCGAGACGCCGGACGGGTTCGGCCAGCTTCCAGGCGTGCCTAGGATCGCTAGTGCGATGACACGAGTAGTCCGGCTCTGTAGTCGTGACCGCCTTCTATAAATACATGAGTTCACAGTGACGTTTACCATTTTCGCCACCGTCGCCACCGCAGCTCCGCCAATCGCCGCTGCCGCCACCAGGCCATCTCTGCCACGCTAGTCACACCAACAGCATCGCCGCATCCTCTCGCACCTCGTGAACCACCCAAGCCAGCTTGACTTTGCCTGGATCACCGCAGCCACCCACTCCCGTGTCCAACTCCGGTCGGAGCACCGCTACCGTCGCCTTCCGTGGCCAGGCCACTCCGGCTTCTCTCCGTCATCCCTGAGACCGCCATCGTCACCGCTGTGAGCTCCTAATCATTTTCCTCACACTAATTTAGCTGCTACCATGCTATAGCGTCGAGTCGTTGGGCACCGTGGCCGTCGAGCCGCCGCCGTCGTCGGTGAACTGTCATCGAAGCTCGAACCATGGTGCTATCTAGCAAAATGGAATCATGGGAAGGTGTAGATGATGATGGTAGGGTCAGTTTGTCGACCGAAGCTCCAGTCACCGGCTGGCCACCGCGCGAGGGTGAGCGAGCGCGCGGGAGCGAGCGGGAGAGCGAGAGGAGGGTGATGACAGGCGGGCCCGGCTTGTCAGCGAGCGCAGAGAGAGAGAGAGAGAGAGCGCGTGGGTGAGCGAGCGGGCTGGGCCGCTTGCTGGGCCGCGTTGTCGAGCGCACGTGCGGGCCGACCAGCTGGGCCGGATCGCTGGAGAAAGAGAGAATCGGCCTGATTTCGTTTTTGTTTTTCTTTTTCAAATAAATGAATAGTGCTATTAGTTGTTTATTTCATTAAAAATTGTGTAGAGTTCCAAAATTCATGAAAATTTTTGTGTAGGCTTCTCAATGTATAAACTATCTAGGAAAAATGTTAAATCATGAATTTGAATACTTTGTGCAGTAGAATTAATTGGTTCCAATAAAGATTAAATGCAACTTCCAGGAATTTTAATAATTATTTTATTTATCCAAAAATTATGAAATTTATTATAACACTGTTATAAATCATTCTTAACCCATAGAAAAAGTTTGAGCTTGATTACGTAAAATTTGATTAACTTCTAATTATGCCCTAATTATTTAAATAATAAATAAATGTTAATTTGAGAACTTTAAGTGTTGTGTGCCTTTTTGGTTGAGTGATGTCCTTAGGTCACTACCCTTTTGTGATCTTTAGCACCTTAATTCCATGTTTGAGCTCGTTAGTAACTTGTTTAGGTTAAAAGCTGGTATCGCTGGAAATCGTCGCTACTAGTTAGTAGGTTTTCTATTTGCGACTGTACCGTGAAGGGAAGTTGTACCCCAGTCGTAACTTGTAGCATGTTATCATCAAGCATCATGTTTATCATCGAGCATCATATTAAAGCATGTTATGTGTTCATGTAGTCTCCGCTTTCGAAGAAGCCGAAGCTGTCGAGCCAGTTTCCGGAGAAGAGCGATCGTCGGTGGGTTCCGGACCTGACGTTGGAGTTCTCGAGTCTGAGTCAGTCGTCGTGTCCGAGCAAGGCAAGCCCCGGTGCATTTAAACCCTACCTTAAATTTTACAAATGTTTTATTATTTATATTATGGTTTACTGCATTAAGTAATTAGGAGTTGAGTGATAACCTAATTGCTGCATTATCATCCTTGATTATTGTGATATCAACCTTGATACCTATTTTACAGAAAATGCATAGTATGCTTCGCTATGCTTAGAAGTTAAGCTTTTAAATGCAATGTTTATATAGCCATGACGGCATATTGAATGAATATTAAAATATGAGAATGAACTTGAAAGATCGGGCGGGTGGTTTGGCCACTACTAACATGCATTGGGAAAGGAGTCTCAATGTAGTGTTTCCGCCTTGTCAGTTAAGGTCCGTTCGTTGTAAGCCTATTGTGTTTGAGACTTTGCAGCTAGCCTCATGCCTTGGGTAAGCCCAAAATGTTGGTGATTCCATTACGCGAACGTCTAACCTCGCACTGGGAGTGGAGAGATGGCGAGAGTAGCATGTACCCTCGGGGCTAGAATCGGGCCGGGTTCGAGGAGTATTGTACTCTCGGGTGGCGATGGACACGTTCTGGTTTTGGGAGATCTAAATGAGGGTGGATATATGCAAGATTCGGTTCTACATATGTCGTGAGGTTAGAGATCCCCAGCTGGGTATAATCGGTTCGAATCGTCGTTGCTCCTCGGTTATGGAGACTTGATCACCTGACTTGCATCGTAGTTAAGAACTGGAATGAAAGAAAGAATGAAAAAGGTTTTGATGATAATTACTTTGATCTAGATTAGGATCACCTAGATTTGGTTAATGCACCATCAATGGTAAAAGTAAAATGTTGAAGATAAGGATCTACTTTAGTAAGCTTTTCTGCAAAAGAAAATCTTGATTCTAGATTACCCATACCTTGATTCCCTAAAGCTAGCATGCCCTTGGAGTCTTTGTCTTAGTCGGGTAAGTCTTGTTAAGTACTCTCGTACTTAGGGTTTGTTGAACCCCTTGTTGCAGGTGCGGTTCATGAACAAGTCTGCTTCGAGCCTTGTTGCATGACCGTCGTGGTTGAAGACAGTGACGACGAGTAGACTATGTGGCCTTTGGGCAAGGCATCTCGCTTGTGTGATGTAATAAAGTTAATACCGATACTTCTCTACTACTGGTTTGTAATAATGTTACATAAGGTTTGAAGTTTGAAAACTAGTTTGTAAACCTATATTATTGTAAGACTTCCGCTACGTTACTCTGTTGAATATTTTGAATAAACTATTGTAATATTGCAATACTCCTGTGATTGGATCCTGTTCGGAGGAAAGCAGGCCTTTAAGTTATGGTGAACATAAGTACGGTCGTCAGAGGTCATTATGGCAATGATGAGTACTTGTGGGCCATCATAATTAGGAGGTTCTGTGACAGCTGGTACTAGAGCATAATCACTCGAGTTATTGTAGTATTACCTTGCAAAACTTCAAAATGATTTGGGTCAAACAAACTTAATACTGATATTTTGGTCTAAATTACTTTTGCTTATCTTAATCTATTCTATAGTTTCCTTAGCTCATATTTGAAAGCTTCGTAGTGAAGTATCATGTATAGTGCCCTATGTTATAAAGATTGCATGTGTTACTTAATCTTTCTGTTAGATTGTAAGTACGATGCATGCATCATGTTTAATTAACCTGCTTAAGTTACCTTCCCTTTTAAAGTGGTTTGGGTTAAGTAAGGTTCAAATCCTATTCATGCTAACCTTCAGATCCCCCTATCTGTTCTCATCGTCCTAATTCTATCTTGCTTTAGGATGGCACGTGTGAAGACGACTCCTCGCAAGAAAACGGGTCCACAAGGAGTGCCGTGTCATCAGTTGGCCGCCAGAGGTGATGGAGCAAGCAGTAGCCGTAATCCGAACTCGGATTCGGAATCAGAGGTTGCAAGGCTTACATCAGAAGTAGAGCGACTGAAGCGCAACATGTGTTTTTGGAAACAGTTCCAGAATGAGTCTCTGGAAAAGGAGACAGAAGCCAGGGCTCGTGTTCGTGAGTTGGAGATTTATGTGACACACCTGGAGCAGTACAACACAGTTCTGCATGAGGAAGTCCATAGGCTAAATGATCTGATGAATCCCAATCATCAGCCCTAGGCAGTAGAAGATGATGTCGGTGCCGTGATTGTTCCTGATGGCGAGGACAATGAGGAAGAAGATCTAGAAGAAGATGAACCCATAATGGAAAGTGGGGATGATGCAAGTCATGTCACTGGTGCAAGTGCTCCAGAGAATGAGGATGGAGTGATCGTGATTAGTGATGATGATGAGAAGTGAAGTGTCAACATGGATGGTTGTGTAATATAGTAGTCTTTCCTGCTTTCTAAGAACCTTAGTGGGTAGTTTCTTGCTTGTGAGCAAGTTTGTAATGAAATAATGTAAGATAAGTTGGTGTTTGTATACAAGTATTGTACTAACTGCTTTTTAATTCAATAAAGCGATGTAAATAAATATGGTTTGTGTACAACAGATGGATGGTACTAGAACTTCCCAGGAAGGGGATAATACTCTGAATCCCCCACTGTTTCCACCCACCTTGGCAGAAGCTATTGCCGCATTGGTTAATACCACTACCCTGTTGGCTCAGAATCAGAATCAGAATCAGAATGAGAATCAGGGTCGTCGAGGCCGTAACAATGGAGGGGAAACCACTTATGTGGATTTCACCAATACCCGTCCACCAGTGTTCTCAAAGGCAGATGAGCCGCTAGAGGCGGATGACTGGCTCCGTACCATGGAGCAGAAGTTTGAACTTTTACAATGCACAGAGCACCAGAAGCCTATGTTTGCAGCACAACAACTCAGAGGTGCCGCAAGGGCGTGGTGGGCGAATCTGGTCGCCGCACGGCCTGCTGGCCACCGTGTCACTTGGCAGGAGTTTCGTGAAGCCTTCAGAGCACATTATATCCTAGATGGTGTCATGGCCATGAAACTAGAAGAGTTTCTCTCGCTGAAGCAAGGGAACTAGATAGTTCTGCAATATGTGGACAAATTCAATCATCTGTCCCAGTATGCAGCGGAATATGTGAACACCGATGCAAAGAAGAAGAGTTGTTTCATGAGAGGTTTGAGTACCAGAATCTAGGAAGCATTGGTCACCTGCTATAATGCCACTTACCATGAGATAGTCAATGTGGCTATTGCGTCAGAAGAGAAGTCCTGACTACATAAAGATTCGAAGAAAAAGAAGCCAGTGTTTTCAAGCCCGTCTGGCGGCATTAAGAAGCGCCAGAAGTTTGTTTATCACCCTCAGAACCATTTCCGCCCAACTTATCGTCCACCACAATACTAAGCTCAGCCACAGATGTTTTTCCGTCCTGCCGCAACTCCGCAATTTATACAACAGCCGAATGCCCCTGGTATTCAAAACTAGACTCTAGTAACCCATAACTTTCCCTGCTACAACTGTGGAAAGCCAGGCCACTTTTCCATGGACTGCCCATATCACCACAACAGCAACAACCTCAGAGCAAGAATAATAATCTGAATGTTCAGAAGGGTAGGGGTGAGAAGAAGAAGACCGGGCGTGTATTCTATACTCAAGCAAGTGCAATCCCAGAGGGAGAACCTGTTATGATGGGTATGTTCCCTGTTGCTAATCATCCAACAGTACTGTTATTTGATTTAGGTGCATCGCATACATTCATAAATCGCACCTTTGTTGTTAAGCATGACATTCCAATTGTGGGAACACAAGAAGATTTCTTTATCCAGTCGCCCGGGGGACGACTGTGTACTAAGGAGATGGTACGTGACGTACTTATAGAGTTAGGTGGGCATATATTTCCTACCTCAATGATAATATTACAGAAACATGATATAGATGTGATCCTGGGTATGAATTGGATGTACCAAAGAGGAGCCCTTATAGATGCACTGCATAGAACTATAAGGTTGAACCTGCCAGATAATAAATCTCATCTTCTTATCCAACTTCCTATCCCAAAGAGAACTGTTGAAAGGTTATGTGCAACTTCAGTACAGGAGATTTGTGATATACCGGTAGTCTGTGAATTTCCAGATGTGTTTCCAGATGATCTACCAGGTCTGCCACTAGACAGAGATGTAGAATTTATGATTGAGTTAAAATCGGGTACTGCTCCAATATCCCGGAGAGCTTATAGAATGCCACCCAATGAACTGGCAGAACTTAAGGATCAATTGCAAGAGTTACGTGACAAAGGTTTTATCAGACCCAGTTCCTCACCATGGGGATGTCCAGCTCTTTTTGTCAAGAAGAAAGATCAGACTTTAAGGATGTGTGTTGATTATTGACCACTGAATGATGTAACCATTAAGAATAAATATCCGTTGCCGCGCATTGATCTACTCTTTGATCAGCTTGTGGAGGCAAAGGTATTTTCAAAGATCAATCTTCGATCAGGGTACCATCAAATCAAGATTCGACCTGAAGATATCCCAAAGACTGCATTCACCACCAGATATGGACTGTATGAGTACCTAGTTATGTCTTTTGGTCTCACCAATGCACCGACACATTTCATGTATCTGATAAACTCAGTTTTCATGCTGGAGCTTGACAAGTTTGTAGTTGTGTTTATTGATGATATTCTGGTATACTCCAAAAGTGAAGAAGAGCATGTTGAGCATCTCAGAGTTGTTCTGACTCGTCTGAGAGATCACCAACTGTATGCCAAGTTCAGTAAATGTGAGTTTTGGTTAACAGAAGTGCAATTCTTAGGACATGTGTTGTCAGCCGAAGGAGTAGCAGTGGATCCTGGCAAGGTGAAAGATATTCTAAATTGGAAACCACCAATATCAGTACATGAAGTCCGAAGTTTTCTGGGAATGGCGGGTTATTACCGTCGATTCATACCTAATTTTTCAAAGGTAGCCAAGCCAATTACAGAGTTGTTGAAGAATCAAACTAAGTTCATATGGTCTCTAGAATTTGATAAAGCTTTTAGAATTCTAAAGAAGTCATTGACAACTGCTCCAGTTTTGGCACAACCAGATATAGAAAAGCCATTTGATGTTTACTGTGATGCCTCGGGTATTGGCTTTGGTTGTGTATTGATGCAAGAAGGCAGAGTCATTGCTTATGCCTCGAGACAGTTGAAGCGTCATGAAGAACATTATCCGACACATGATCTTGAACTAGCAGCTGTGGTTCATGCATTGAAAATCTGGCGTCATTACTTGTTAGGTAATACGTGCCACATGTATACAGATCACAAGAGCTTGAAGTATATCTTTACTCAGTCAGAGTTGAATACGAGGCAAAGAAGGTGGCTTGAGTTAATAAAGGACTATGATTTAGAAGTGCACTATCACCCTAGAAAAGCGAATGTTGTTGCTAATGCACTTAGTAGAAAGAATCATTGCAATTGCATGACTGTGAAGCCAATGGATTACAATTTATGTTATGAATTGGAAAAACTGAATATTGAAATAGTTCAACAAGGTCAGTTGACTAATGTCACAGTAGGATCAACAATCAAAGATAAGATTGTGTCTGCTCAGAGAAAGAATTCCGGAGTAGCTCACATCAAAGAAAAAGTTAGAACTGGTCAACAGATAGATTTCAGTATTGATGATGCAGATGTGTTGTGGTTTAAGAACCGGCTAGTGGTCCCAAAGGTTCCAGAGCTACGTCAGCTCATTCTTGATGAAGCACATAGCACAAGGTTTTCTATTTATCCAGGAAGTAATAAGATGTATCAAGATTTGAAACAGAGATTCTGGTAGACCAAAATGAAAATTGAGATCACCAAGTATGTTGCCAGATGTGACACTTGTTGTAAAGTGAAGGCAGTACACCTGAAGTCGGCAGGAATGTTACAACCCTTGCCCATTCCATCCTGGAAATGGGAAGATATCAGTATGAATTTCATTACTAGGTTACCCAAGACCTCAAGAGGCTTTGATTCAATTTGGGTCATTGTGAACCGACTGACAAAGCCATCTCATTTTATTCCGGTTAAGGTGGACTATTCTGCTATAACTTATGCAAGAATTTATATTGCACGAATCCTAAGTCTTCATGGGGTACCAAAGACCATTGTATCAGATAGAGGTACGCAGTTTGTTAACAAGTTTTGGAGACACCTACATGAGTCCCTAGGTACAAAACTTTTGCATAGTACCGCTTATCATCCACAAACAAGTGGTCAGACTGAAAGGGTCAATCAAATTCTAGAAGACATGTTAAGGTCATGTGCACTTAATTATTCAGACACTTGGGACGAGTGGTTACCTTTAGCAGAATTCTCCTATAATAAGAGTTATCAAGAGAGTATCAAAATGGCACCGTTTGAGGCATTGTATGGCCGCAGGTGCAGAACTCTATTGAATTGGTCAGAACCGAGAGAAAGATGGTTTTTCGGTGTTGATCTTGTGAAACAAACAGAAGAAAAAGTTAGGCAAATCCAGAATAATTTGAAAGTGGCTCAGTCCAGGCAAAAGAGTTATGTTGATAAAAGGCGTAGACCTTTGGTATTCATAGTATGAGATTATGTTTATCTAAAAGTATCACACATGAAAGGAGTTAGCAGATTTGGAGTCAAAGGCAAACTCGCACCATGTTATATTGGTCATTTTCAAATCATTCAACAATGTGGAAAGGTGGCATATAAGTTAAAGCTGCCTGAACAACTATCAGCCGTGCACAATGTATTTCATGTATCACAAATGAAGAAGTGTCTATAAGTACATGATCAAGTGGTTGATGTTGAGGGAGTTGAACTTGAATCGGATTTGACATATTCTGAACATTCTATCAGAGTTTTGGATCAAAAAGATCGTGTTACCCAAAGTAGAACAACTAAATGGTACAGAATACAGTGGAATCAATATTCAGAAGAGGAAGCCACCTGGGAAACGGAGGATTATCTGTTGGAGAATTTCCCAGAGTTCCTTGCTTCTATCTAGGTTGCAATTTCCTGTTTAAACTGTAACCTATAATTTTAAAATCTTTGTAATGCAGAAAACCCCTACCTGTTTTGTAGACCAGTCTTGGACGTGTTTGCTTGACACGTTTCCTTTTCTATTACTTAACTCAAGGCTTTAAATCTCGGGACGAGATTTCTTTAAGGGGGAAGGGCTGTAACACCCCGGGTGTTATAGTGCTAATTAATCTGCCATGTTATCATAATGCATTGCAAGGCATCCCTGTTAGGTTAACTTTGTTATGCATCAACTAAAACAAGTTTACTTATCTAAGTTGAATGTGTTTCTCAGTGGTGTGCTCCGAACCCGAAAACCTTAATTTCGAATGCCACCGCAAATACTTAGTCCGTGCCCTGCGTAATTTGAGGTGTGTGACTGTGTTGCACACTAGTGTCAAGTGTAGGGTATGAGCTTAAGTACAACACTAAAATGAAGCTCTAAAAATTTGAGTTTGAATTTGAGTCCCAAAACTTGTCACGAGTTTTCCGATTCAAATTTAAATTTAAATCTGGGGAGAAATGTAAAAGAATTTTAAAAGCTAATTGGTCAACCAAGAGTGGCATTTGGTCAACCATGTTATGTTGGTCCAAATGATGCCCTTGGGTGAGGTTTTGATCACTAAGTAATCACAAATCAAAGTAGCAACAAATTCCAATTTAAAATTCCTCCGAAAACCCTAAATTTCAAAACCCTGTTTTACCCATTTTGAAATAATTCAAAATTTAAGCAAAATTTGGGAAAAAGTTCAAAACCAAGTTTGTAGAACTTTTCAAGGGCTACAACTTTGGTGTTTTGAGTTTTCAAAGTTTTAGTGTAAAATGTGGAGCAATTTTGAACATAAACAAATTTTAAATTTAATTCATTTTTGTCCCCAAACTAAGATTTCAAAATGGAGGCTGAATTTGAAAAAATTTTGAACAGCAAAGTTGTAGGTCTGGTCAAGATATACAACTTTGATGTTTGGAAATTTTAAAGTTTCAATATAAAATCATAAGTAATTTCTAATTTCCAAATCTGAAAAATGTGTCCCTTTTGAGTTTAAAATCAAATTTCAAAATCCAGTGAGAATTTGAAAAAGTGTTCAATACAAAACTTGTAGAGCTTGAAATTCTGAAGATTTCATGGATTGGAAGTTTTTCAAGTTGTTACATGAATTTGAAAGTAATTTGAAAAAGCAGTTTAAATTTCAGAGTTTGGGGGGTGCTACAGTGCTGAGCCAATCACCGATGGCCACCGGCCGGCATGGGCGCCGGCGAGACGCCGGACGGCTTCGGCCAGCTTCCAGGCACGCCCAGGATCGCCAGCGCGACGACGCGAGCAGTCTGGCTCTGTAGTCGCGACCGCCTTCTATAAATACATGAGTTCACAATGACGTTTACCATTTTCGCCACCGTCGCCACCGCAGCTCCGCCGCTCGCCGCTGCCGCCACCAGGCCATCTCCGGCCATGCCAGTCACACCAACAGCATCGCCGCATCCTCTCGCACCTCGTGAACCACCCAAGCTAGCTTGACTTCGCCTGGATCACCGTAGCCACCCACTCCCGTGTCCAACTCCGGTCGGAGCACCGCTACCGTCGGCTTCCGTGGCCAGGCCACTCCGGCTTCTCTCCGTCATCCCTGAGACCGCCATCGTCACCGCTGTGAGCTCCTAATCGTTTTCCTCACGCTAATTTAGCTGCTACCGTGCTATAGCGTCGAGTCGTCGGGCACCGTGGCCGTCGAGCCACCGCCGTCGTCGGTGAACTGTCACCGAAGCTCGAACCATGGTGCTATCTAGCAAAATGGAATCATGGGAATGTGTAGATGATGATGGTAGGGTCAGTTTGTCGACCGAAGCTCCGGTCACCGGCCGGCCACCGCGCGAGGATGAGCGAGCGTGCGGGAGCGAGCGGGAGAGCGAGAGGAGGGTGATGACAGGCGGGGTCGGCTTGTCAGCGAGCGCAGAGAGAGAGAGCGCGCACGGGTGAGCGAGCGGGCTGGGCCGCTTGCTGGCCGCGTTGCCGAGCGCGCGTGCGGGCGCGGGCGAGCACGAGCGGACCTACCAGCTGGGCCGGATCGCGGGAGAAAGAGAGAATCGGCCCGATTTCGTTTTTGTTTTTCTTTTTCAAATAAATAAATAGTGCTATTAGTTGTTTATTTCATTAAAAATTGTGTAGAGTTCCAAAATTCATGAAAATTTTTGTGTAGGCTTCTCAATATATAAACTATCTAGAAAAAATGTTAAATCATGAATTTGAATACTTTGTGTAGTAGAATTAATTGGTTCCAATAAAGATTAAATGCAACTTCCAGGAATTTTAATAATTATTTTATCTATCCAAAAATTATGAAATTTATTATAACACTGTTATAAATCATTCTTAACCCATAGAAAAAGTTTGAGCTTGATTAGGTAAAATTTGATTAACTTCTAATTATGCCCTAATTATTTAAATAATAAATAAATGTTAATCTGAGAACTTTAAGTGTTGTGTGCCTTTTTGGTTGAGTGATGTCCTTAGGTCACTACCCTTTTGTGATCTTTGGCACCTTAATTCTATGTTTGAGCTCATTAGTAACTTGTTTAGGTTAAAAGCTGGTATCGCTGGAAATCGTCGCTACTAGTTAGTAGGTTTTCTGTTTGCGACTGTACCGTGAAGGGAAGTTGTACCCCAGTCATAACTCGTAGCATGTTATCATCAAGCATCATGTTTATCATCGAGCATCATGTTAAAGCATGTTATGTGTTCGTGTAGTCTCCGCTTTCGAAGAAGTCGAAGTCGTCGAGCCAGTTTCCAGAGAAGAGCGATCGTCGGTGGGTTCCGGACCTGACGTTGGAGTTCTCGAGTCTGAGTTAGTCGTCGTGACCGAGCAAGGCAAGCCCCGGTGCATTTAAACCCAACCTTGAATTTTACAAATGTTTTATTATTTATATTATGGTTTACTGCATTAAGTAATTAGGAGTTGAGTGATAACCTAATTGCTGCATTATCATCCTTGATTATTGTGATATCAACCTTGATACCTGTTTTATAGAAAATGCGTAGTATGCTTCGCTATGCTTAGAAGTTAAGCTTTTAAATGCAATGTTTATATAGCCATGATGTCATATTGAATGAATATTGAAATATGAGAATGAACTTGAAAGATCGGGTGGGTGGTTTGGCCACTGCTAACATGCATTGGGAAAGGAGTCTCAATATAGTGTTTCCGCCTTGTCAGTTAAGGTCCGTTCGTTGTAAGCCTGTTGTGTTCGAGACTTTGCAGCTAGCCTCATGCCTTGGGTAAGCCCAAAATGTTGGTGATTCCATTACGAGAACGTCTAACCTCGCACTGGGAGTGGAGAGATGGCAAGAGTAGCGTGTACCCTCGGGGCTAGAATCGGGCCGGGTTCGAGGAGTACTGTACTCTCGGGTGGCGATGGACACGTTCTGGTTTTGGGAGATCTAAATGAGGGTTGATATATGCAAGATTCGGTTCTACATATGTTGTGAGGTTAGAGATCCCCAGCTGGGTATAATCGGTTCGAATCGTCGTTGCTCCTCAGTTATGGAGACTTGATCACCTGACTTGCATCGTAGTTAAGAACTGGAATGAAAGAAAGAATGAGAAAGGTTTTGATGATAATTACTTTGATCTAGATTAGGATCACCTAGATTTGGTTAATGCACCATCAATGGTAAAAGTAACATGTTGAAGATAAGGATCTACTTTAGTAAGCTTTTCTGCAAAAGAAAATCTTGATTCTGGATTACCCGTACCTTGATTCCCTAAAGCTAGCATGCCCTTGGAGTCTTTGTCTTAGTCGGGTAAGTCTTGTTGAGTACTCTCGTACTCAAGGTTTGTTGAACCCCTTGTTGCAGGTGCGGTTCATGAACAAGTCTGCTTCGAGCCTTGTTGCATGACCGTCGTGGTTGAAGATAGTGATGACGAGTAGACTGTGTGGCCTTTAGGCAAGGCATCTCGCTTGTGTGATGTAATAAAGTTAATACCGATACTTCTCTACTACTGGTTTATAATAATGTTACATAAGGTTTGAAGTTTGAAAACTGGTTTGTAAACCTATATTATTGTAAGACTTCCGCTACATTACTCTGTTGAATATTTTAAATAAATTGTTGTAATATTGCAATACTCATGTGATTGGATCCTGTTCGGAGGAAAGCAGGCCTTTAAGTTATGGTGAACATAAGTACGGCCATCAGAGGTCATTATGGCAATGACGGGTACTTGTGGGCCATCATAATTAGGAGGTTCTGTGACAATCTTGATCTTGGGAGCATGATAAATTTCTCAACACGGGTCACAAGGTTTGACCAAACTCAATACAAACACAAGTAGTATATATAAAAGGTTTATCTATCCTGAATATAGCTTTAGTAGGACATTGCTCTACTACAAAGGAGAGATGTAGCTATTTATTTTACTTTTTAAAATAAAATTCTCCAATGACTAGACATCAAGACTCAAGTTCTCATTATTCTTACTATCTCACATTCCACAACGACTTAAGTATCATTAGGTCCCTAAAATAAGTTTCCAATAGTAGCAAGACTTTTAGAAAAAATATTATGTGAGTCTATCCTCAAGTCATGGCTACATAATCTTCCTTTCATGTTTTTAAGTTGTTTTATCAAAGGATTTTCAATTCGGTTCGAAATAGAAAGTGACATATATGAAAATAGAGTGTATTGGGCTCATACCCGACCATGGATGAAGGATGAGGTGAGGACACGCCATGGTGGGTTGGTGACCTAGCCTAGGCCCAGTTCGAGGCCCGCTTTGTCGTACATGGTCCTTGCGTCGTTCCTTTTCAAATTTCGTGACTTTTGTGATCGTATCTCATCTTTGCCATGCTTCTCCCCCACACTTGTTTCTTGTTCTCCTTCATGCACAGCAAGGTGGAGACAAAACACATATCCAGAGAAAATAGAGAGTGATGGCAACCAACTTCTATTAATAAGGTACTTTATTATTCAAACCAATCTTATAATCTTCTAACCATCTTAGCTATAACGACAACTCTAACTTTTAGGCAACATAACCAATGACCTAAATTGTGCCCTATTAATTATTGACCTAACTCTAGCTAAACTTCTTACCCTTGTTAGGGGTATCGCAAGAGAAAATCTCGAACTGGGTTGCTAATTTCTTTTGCTCAGTCTCTACTAGATCTACCCTTTGGTTTGTAGTTAAGACAGTCCTAGCGAGGATCTGATGGCTCTCTTCTACGGACTTAACTACTTTAGTAAGGAATGCAACTTTCTTCTCTAGGTCTACCACTGTAGTCCTCTGATGCTTTAGTGCTTGATCCTGTGGAGGTGGTGGTGCCCTCTTGAGTACTTCTTTTGGCAGAATGAACTTGACCTTCACTAGATGCGCACGAACTCCATCAATGGTAGAGTGCCACTAGTGTACTTATCACAGATTACTTGGCCTAGCTTTTCTAGCTTGACTCTCATTAGTGTCTCGTTGGCCTTCAGAGGGAGTAGCTTGACGTCCTTTGGCAGCCTAACAATCGGGCCCTTCGGTGGAGCATCCTCCAAAAGTAGACGCTCCGGCGATGAATGAAGCATCGGCTGGCAAACTTGGGTGTAGTAGGACTGCCCGTAACTTCATTGTCTTGGCTTAGGAGGAATGACAACAAGAGAAGTAGGCTCTAGAACAGGGACAATGGCTAGGGAGTCATCTACTGGAGATGACTGGTTGAGATCCATCCCAAAGAGAATGATTTGCTTGGGAGTTTTGACAGGTAGAGAGCTCCTATGCAGAAAGGAAGGAAAGCTTTGATGGAATAAGGTTAGAGGCTAGTAGGGGATTGTTTATATAGGGGGTTCAACTTGCACCAGGGGTCAAGATCCAACTCTAATGGCTTATCACAGCGACAGATGATCAAATCTATCGGGAATATCTAATTTTTTGAAATTTTGGTGGAAGGTTCACGAAGCAAAAAGGTGACGGCGAGACGGGGCTGGGCTTGGTCAGGCGACTTGGGCCTGGGTTGAGTGACCTGGCCTAGTGTCCTCTTATGGGCCCATTTTTCGTGTTGCCTTCTAACGACTTTCTAATCCCGAAAAACATAATTACGCATCGTTAATTGAAAAGAGAAAAGTATGGGCCTATAACTATAGGAAAATGATAAATTTTATTATGTCTAATTCCTTAGGACCTTTATTGGGCTCTAAAAATATTTTGAGACGATGACCATTTACCTTGAATAACGTACCTTCGTTGTTTTGAAGTGTCATCGCTCCATGTGATGAAGTGCTTACGAGTTTGAATGGTCTTTCCCACTTGCTTTGAAGTTTTTCATGCCCAAATAATTTCACTCTAGAATTAAAAAGTAATATCTTGTCTCCTGGGGCAAAGTCCTTCTTTATCTTCTTATCGTGCCATCTTTTGGTTCTCTCCTTATAAATATTGGAATTGTGATATGCTTTTTCTCGCCATTCATCAAGCTCGGAGAGTTGCATCTTTCTTTTTATTCCTGCTACTTCTAAATCCATGTTCCATCTTCTGATAGCCCAGTGAGCTTTGAATTCTAGCTCAAGAGGCAAGTGACAGGTTTTCCTATAGACAAGTTGGTATGGTGACATTCCAATCGGTGTTTTATAGGCCGTTCTGTATGCCCACAAAGCATCGGGTAACCTGTCCTTTCATGTTGTTCCCATTTCATTGACCGTCTTCTGAAGAATATTCTTAATTTGCTTATTTGATGTTTCTGCCTGGCCACTTGTCTGAGGGTGGTACGGAGTAGCGACATTGTGATGATTCCATGTTTTGACAAATACTATTAAAAGCTTTTATCAATGAAGTGAGATCCTCCATCACTTATCACCATTCTCGAGACAACAAATCTTGGAAATATTATCTCTTTGAACATTTTCTTGGTGCTTCTGGGATCAGCAGCTCTGCATGGCATGGCTTCAACCCATTTAGAAATATAGTCTACTGCCACCAAGATGTACTCGTAGTTCTTTGACGTCAGAAATTGTCCCATGTAGTCAATGCCCTGGACATCAAAGAGTTCAATCTGAAGGTTGTTTGTGACGGCATGACATCTATTGAATTGATGTTCCTGTGCCTCTGATATGCTCCACACCTTTGAATAAAATCCTTTGTGTCTTCATACATAGTTGGACAGAAAATTCCACTTTGCTAGATTTTTGCATGAGTACGGAATGCCCCATAATGACTTCCATATGGTGATGAGTGACATCTTTCAATAATCTTGATTTCTTCTTCAGTCGGTACACACCTTCTGAAAAGTCCATTTGAGTAGACTCTGAAGAGGTACGATTCATCCCATATGTGGTGACAACTTTCGTAAATGAGCTTTCTTTTGTCCGCCCCTGGTGGTACATATCCCGTAATCATAAAATTAACAATATTTGCATACCAAGGGTCAGATCGGATGATCCGATAGAGCGTGTCATCCTGCAGTGAGTCATTGATGGGCAACTCATGTGAATTTTCAAACTGCATTCTAGACAAGTGATCGGCAACATAATTTTCTACTCCATTTTTATCTTTTATCTCTAAGTCAAATTCTTGGAGTAGTAAAATCCATCTTATCAAGCGAGGTTTAGCATCTTTCTTAGTGAGCAGGTATTTCAAAGCAGCATGATCAGTGTAAATAATCATCTTAGTAAGATCTAAACTTATCAATAACAAAAAAATAGTTAGGAGTTCTTTTTCAGTTGTTGCATAATTAAGTTATGGCCCTGTTAAAGTTTTACTAGCATAAGCAATTGTATGATGCTTTTTATCTTTTGTTTGTCCCAACACTGCCCCATAACATAATCACTAGCATCACACATGATTTCAAAAGACAAAGACCAATCAGGGGTTGAATGATTGGTGCAGAGATGAGTGCTTTATTAATAATATTAAAAGATTTCAAGCATGCATCATCAAATTCAAAGAAAACATCCTTGGCCAAAAGATTAGTAAGTGGTCTAGTAATGTGCGAAAAATCTTTTTATGAATCGATGATAAAAACTAGCATGGCCAAGAAAACTTCTAATCCCTCTAACATTTACAGGTGGAGGTAGTTGTTCAATTACTTTAATTTTAGCTCTGTCTACCTCAATTCCTTTATCAGACACTAGGTGTCCTAACACTATTTCTTCTCTAATCATGAAGTGATATTTTTCCAATTAAGGACTAAGTGTTTCTCTTCACATCTTTGTAAAACCTTGTCTAAATTTTTGAGACAATCATCAAAAGTTTTTCCATAAATAGAAAAGTCATGCATAAAAACTTCCATGATTTCTTCAATCATGTCAGAAAATATAGACATCATGTATCTTTAAAAAGAAGTTGGAGCATTACATAGTCCAAAAGACATTCTACGGTAAGCATAAGTTCCATATGGACATGTAAAAGTAATTTTGCTTTGGTCATCAAGATGGATCAGGATTTGGCGATATCCTGAATACCCGTCAAGAAAATAGAAGAAAGAGTGGTTCGCTAGTCGCTCTAACATTTCATCAATGAAGGTCAATGGAAAGTGATCCTTCTTTATTGCCTTGTTAAGCTTTCTGTAATCAATGCACATTCGCCATCCAGTGACGGTTCTTTGGGGGATTAATTCATTTTTTTCATTTTTAACAACAGTCATGCCTCCCTTCTTTGGCACAACTTGAACAGGGCTTACCCACTTACTATGTGGCAGAGGATAAATGATCCCAGCGTGCAAGAGTTTTAAGACCGCTTTCTTAACTACCTCTCTCATTGCATTATTAAGCCTGCACTAGGGCTCCCAAGAAGGTATAGTATGTGGATCTATAGGGATGCGATGGGTGCAAAGAGCAGGACTGATTCCTTTAAAGTCTTGGAGTGAGTAGCCAAAAGCTGATCGATGCTTTTCTAAAATAGTTATTAAGCGCAAGGTTTCTTCCTAAGAGAGTTTATCATTTATGATCATAGGGGATTCCAGATCATTATTAAGAAAAGCATATCTAAGACCGGCAGGCAAAGGTTTGAGCTCAATGGGAGGATTAGGTGGCTCTAGCAATTCATCGAGAAGTTCAGGTTCCACTGGACCATCGTCTTCTTCCTCGATGAAGAACTCAGCATCATCTTCAAGGTTGGGTTCGATTAAGTATTCACGAGATGCTACCTTATCCTCCTTAATTGGATTAGGCTCAAGACATGACTCAGTCTTAGCATTTAAAGAATGGGTGATGGACAAAGGGAGTTTAAAGTTTTTTTCAAGGTGAATATTCAATTTTCCTATTTGTCCTTCTTGAATAAGTCTTTCAATTGGTTGTCTTATCAATAGGTCAAATTCCATGATATCAAAAATATAAAAGCTCAAATAAACCATGATGCCTTTTACCTGGATAGAGAGCACATATAAAATTCCTAAACTTGTGATAATGTGTCTTGAAGGGCTTTTCAATAGCTTTGTTGTTGGGGTTAATGGCATGTGCCTTAATAAGTCATGAGCAAATGATGCAAACATGATATTGACACCCACAACTGGATTATAAAGGGCTTCAAAAGGGTCTTTATAAATTTGGCAATGGATTGAGATAAAAGGTGAATCCAAGTGGATCACATGAGAGGAAAACTCTAATTCTTCTAACCACTCATTGCTTATGATGGATACTAACTCTTTCGTAGTTCTTTTAAGAAAAGCTTCCTTAGAAGAATCTAGAGGTTCTTTTTGGAGTGATGATTTCTTAGGCTTCTGGGGCTTCCTTATAAAGTAGTAATTCAAGGTGTTTCCATATTCAATAAAAAGTTCATCCTTAAAATCGAGCATGAAGTCCAAAATTGGAGTTTTCTCCTTTTCTGGTGGCTCAAAAATTGGGATAGCTGAGGTTTGTGGTGGATATGACAAAAGTTCAGGTTCAGCTATCTGAGATTCTTCCTCTAAAGGATTCTCTTCTGGTGGTTCTTTAGGTTTATCTGCTAGAATTTTGTCTATGATCTTTCTTGCTTTTGTGGCAGAAATGTGCAAGAATGATCCTCCTGAAGCTACATTAGGAAACTTTGAGGTTTTCTTTTTAAGACCCATGTAGAAGTGTTGAAGAAGAATGGGGTCTTGTAAGGCTAAGTCGGGTCCAAAGTATATAAGAGAGTTAAAACATTTTTAGGATGTGGCTAGAGATTCATTATCTTGTTTAAAAGATAGGACCTTGGCTCTAAGGCTGACTACTTTAGAGATGGAAAAGAAGTATAAGAAAAAGCTAAAACATAAAGTTCCCCAATCTTCCTACTTCTTCTCTACGGTTTGATTATATCATTTTTTTAGCTCTTCCCTTCAAAGAGAAAGGAAAAAGCTTCCATCTTAAGCTTTCATCAAACATGCCCTCTATGCGGAGGCAGTCACAGGTTTGTTCGAACTCTTGTAGGTGAAGATAAGGATTTTCGTCTATGTTTTCTGAAAAATATTGGTTTTGGACCATTGTAACCAAACACGGGCGTAGCTCATATGCAAGTGTTAGGATAGGCTTTGATGATTCTTTTGGCCTATGACTGGTGCTCGTGGGTGTAGCATATTGGTAGATGGAAGTGGAATCTATGACATCCATAAGGATGAAAAACTAAAAAGGCAAATGAAAAGGATAAAAGTATAATACAAGTTTAAGCTAGGTTTGAAGTTATCTCAGCAACTGTTTTCTCCGGCAACGGCGCCAGAAATGCTTGTTGGTACGAATTAAATATACACAAGAAAATAAGGTTATCCACAAGCGCATAGATATTATACCGATGTAGCACTTCACCTAGGAGTATTCCAGAGTATCGTTATTTATATTTTACCACAGGGAAAACTGAAAGCCCAAGTTTGGTTTTGGTAATTAATGACACCAAGTTATTAATGCCATGTGTTAAGTGGTTTAAGTTAGGCATAAGCAACACATGTGATGAAGGTGCATGTGGCATGGAGTGGTGGCCACAAGATCACAAAGAGATGGTGCATGCACATAAAATGATGATCAAGGTGATCAAGCATGTGGAGATGAACATGGAACAAAGTGATCAAGGCAAAGGTATAATCATAGGGTTTGCTTTTGCCGGTCTAAGATGAGTAGAGAAGTGATTGACCGAGTTTAGGATTGATAGCCGATCATCAAGAGGGGCAATCACGGTTAGCTCGTGGATCAAGTGCTACTAGGTCATCTTCTTGAGCAAATGCATTAGGATCTAGTAGAGAGCTAACATATCGCCTTGGAAAATGATTGTGAAAATGTTAACACACATGCACATAGTGTTCTACACTTGATGGTGTTGGCACAATTGCGAAGGCGGTGGTGTTTGAGCGATAGTGAGGGGTTTAGGATTCAGGCGTTTTTAGGGAAATGAAATGCCTATTTTCCATTGCGCCGAAGGTTGAAAAAGTGGTGAAAGCATGGAAGTGTTTTATGAGCTAAAACATGTGCTTAGTGATACACATATGGAGAGTAGCTCATAAGTGAAAGGGCGGATCAAGCGGAACGAGTTTTCGATGAAGCATCACAAAGAAACGAGCGACAAACGCTTGGCTTGCTGGCAACAGACGCGGGGTGCAGCGTCTGACGCCAAACCCTAGCTTGGCCTATGCACGCGGGTGCGACATACGCACTGAATGGGAGCGACAGACGCTGCTCGGGCGTCTGTCGGGCAACCCTAGCTCAACCAGCAGAGGAGGAGGCAATGAACGCGCGGGCGTTCGCGCGACAGACGCTGACGTCAGCGTCTGTCAGCTTTGCACTGAGAAACCAAGTGGCTTTGCACTACGTCAGATGCTGCGGGCGCATCCGATAAGCGCGAGCGAAAACTGGCTCACTGGACCGCATCTGTCGTGGTTGAGCTGCGTCTGTTGCTTAGCGATGGACGCGTTTGTCGTGTGGTTGCCGAGCGTGTTTGGAGACTCGGCCATTGGAGATCAACGACTCTCGTTTGAAGATAGTGACACATGGCAGTGAGCGGAGCGACAAACGCTGGGGCAGCGTCTGTCGGGCAGGCGATAGACGCGTCTGTCGCCCCCGAAAATCATCTAGTGAAGTTGATAACGGCTAGCTCTTAAGCGAAACACTATAAATAAGAGGTGGCTGACCCTTGGGGGTTCTCTCTTGCATATTTTAAGATATTGAGGCACACTTTAAGCTAGAGAACACTCCCACCACTCATCCCTTTGCTTAGTTGCATACTCTAGAGAGATTGAGTGAGATTCAAGTGCATTGCATTGAAAGTTACATCTAGTGGCACTTGATCTTCGTGTTTGCTATGGATTGCTTGTTACTCTTGGGTGTTTCCCGACACCCTAGACGACTTGGAGCAGCGGTGGTGTTAAGTTTGACCTTGGAGATTGTTTCAAGCCTCACCAAGTTGATTGTGAGGGGTTTTTAAGCCTTCCCCGCGGGAGTTCGTGAATTACCTACTCTAGTGAAGCACGTGGCTTGGAGGATCTCCATCTTGTGAGTGGATGTGCGGCACCCGCTGAGGGTTCAACTCTTGATAGTTGATTAGCTCGTGATCCATCAAATGGGTGAATCGCCACAACGAGGAGTAACTTGCCGGGAAGTAAGTGAACCTCGGTAAAAAAATCTTGTGTCATCTCTTTGCCGATGATTTCTCTTGTGATTACTCATTGTGATTGTAAGAATCAAGTCACTTGCTCTTTACTTTCTTATACTAGTCCTTGTGTAGTTTGTTTAGTGTAGCCTTTATCACATAGGAGTAAGTAGCTTAGTGACTTAGCATTGTTGGTGTGTATTAGAGATCATAGCCTTGCTTCACTAGAATTGTATAGGTGGCTTACATAGTATAGTTGAGCTAGTGCTAGAATTAGCTTAGCCATCTTTTATACTAACGTGGTTGTTTAGTGAAGCTTGTAGATTTTTAAATAGGCTATTCACCCCCCTCTAGCCATTTGGACCTTACAAAAACATATGAGAAACTAAGTATAAACTTAACCCCTGAGCAGCAACAAGGACGGAGAAGATAGAGATATAGAGAAGATTACTAAGGTCTCTAGTTCTAACCTTCGTAAGCTATGCTCTAATTGTTCCAATGGGGATATTACTTAAGAAAAGACACTAGCAGAGGATAATTTCCTTAGCAACCAGGTCCTACTTGTCCTACAAACGGGAGGTGGACTATGGAAGATTCAACAAGGCTATAAAGTCACCCTCGTGAGCTACCACCGATCCAGAAAGTAGGGTGCATCTACAAGCAACCGAGTCTAAGCACCATGCTTACACTAGGATTACTACTTCAAGCAAGGAGTTACCAAGATTAAAGTACTCAAAAAGAGTCACAAACCGGAAGAGCAATAATAACAATGTTACTTACTTAAATTAGAAGTTAAATACCAGAGAAATCTTAGAAGCAAACTCCAATGGAACTTAATCCCGCTGGTACAAGCCATAGAGAAGCCACCGATAGGCCGACAACTCCTCTAAACTCTTCCCCAACACTCTATCTCTCTATTTCAAAATAAGACTAGTCCTAATCTTCGTAAGACTACAAGACTAATCTCCTCTTGAATGCTTGACTCTTGATCCTATTTAGGGTTTCTTGATTATAGAGGAGGCTCGAGATTTCTGCCTAGGATGAGGATGCTTTGACCTAGGGGGTAGGGTCCTGCTTATATAGGCCGATGAAATGAACCAGAGCCTTCGGATCAAACCTACTTCAATCAACGACAAAGATGAAAACCCTAAGACGATGGAGAACCAACTTGTAGAGGAGGCTGACAGGTGGGACCCACCTGGGTCGACCAACCTAGGGTGGGGTCGGCCGACCTGGGTGAATGCCAGGTAGGCCCCCCTTTGGTGGCTCGCCTTCTCGTGTTCTCTAAAATCTTCTTCACTTGGTTCCTGCATAGAATGTGTTTTTTAGTCCGACATGTGGGTCATCTTTGACTCTTTTCTTGTTTTATCCCTACGAACCACAAAATCACCAAAACTCATAGAATTCTATCAGTTTAACCCCTATTCTATGTTGGTGATTCCTTTTATGCTGTTCTTTCGAGTTGAGTTGATGGTTCATGATGGTTGTTAACTACCGTCAACACTTGCCCACCCCGGCGTCCTCCTCCCCTCGACGGCTTCTTCCCTTACCTCGGTGTCCTCACCCACCGGGAGCCCCCCAATGTTGCAGATCCGATGGTCCTCTTTCCCACCCTAGCGAGATCTATGGAGCACGAACGAGATACATAGAGGTGACGCGGTAGTGTTGCAAGGGAGTTGGTGGCTCTCCCCCAACCCGGAGCGGTGCCCTCTCTCACCCCGGCGACTGAGCTCCCCCTACCCCGACTGGCCATGGCGTTCCTCGCCTTTATCCCACACCATCGCCGCCTAGCCAAGCCCGGTATTGATGGCATTGATGGCAGTGGTGCTCGCGCGTATCCGCTCGCCGCCGTCTCCAACCCCAACGATCGGAATCGATCGACCCAGTCTTCTCCTCCCCTATGTTGCATATGTACGTTTCAAGTGTTTCAGTCGTATCAGACGTATGCTGCAATTGTTTCATATAGATGTTGCAAAAGTTGATTGGGGATGTTGCATATGTTGCAAGTGTTTCAGAGGCATGTTACAAATATTTGTTTAAAATGTTTCAACTGTTTTCAGACGTATATTGCATTCGTTTTGATCTGGATGTTGCGACAGTATGTTCCAAAATGTTTTATCTATTTTGTCTTCTATTGTTGCAAGTGTTTTCATGTTGCAAGTTGCAAGTGCTTTATCTGGATGTTACATATGTTTTCACGCATATGTTGCAAGTGTACATTCTAGATGTTCTATCTGTTTTAAATGTATGTTGCATTCAAGTATTTCATGCTATTCGAAGAGTCAGGGTGCGTTGGGGTATATAGGTCGCGGCGAGCCGGTGGCCAGCGGACATGGCGTGCGGCGCACTGGGGCCGGCGGTCGAGGGCACGACTGGGCGGGGGCGAGCTAGCGGGGGTAGGGGAAACGAATGAGGATGGGGGGCGGGTCAGGTGTCAGGGCGGGCATGTCAGGCGTGCGACCGGACGTATAGATAAGCATGATGAGGTGTGAGATTTTTTATTCGCATATTAACGTTTCAGCGGGAATTTGCACCGTTTGACACTAAGCGCCCAGATCGGACGTTCCGGTGCTAGCAACTTCGTTTTTTTTTATTTCTTCTAGTATCATATCGATGTCGTTAATGAATAGTTAAAGTAATTATATAGTGAGTTTTTAACCCATTTGAAATTGTTTCTGTATATATAACAAAAATCGTAACCGGACGTTTGCGATTGTATCCCTAAACCAGACGAGCAACGGCCGTACGGAGGGTGGGTGAATGAGATTCCGGCACAAGCAACGAATCAACGAACGAAACGCCGCATCTCTACTATAAGGGACCAATCAGAATTACGCTTAGTCCACCCAGAAATTTGTCTCTCACAGAGATGATGTTTTCTTCATCCACACCTGATTGTGCACCCAAAAAAAACTGCACACATGAAAACCGACGGCCCTGATCTGTTCTAACGAGGCTTCACCACGATCCAGCGGCCACCGACGAATCCAGGCTTCAACGCACCCCCACGCCCGCCACATCCTACGCGGCGACGGACCATCCCGCGCGCGACATTGTCTCCTGAGATCCTGCGCGTCCTCTCCTCCTGATTTCCCGATTCCAAAAACAAATATGCATGTCAAAGGGAATGATGAAACCTTCCTCATTCATCTCCAATCTGTAGAGATACCCTGCTGCACCCCCATACATCTTTCAGGCGGCAGCGGCGCTGTGGCGGCTGGCGGGCTGCAGACCGGCGGTGGGCAGCTGATAGCGGGGCGGCGGCGTGTGCGTTGGCAAGGACTGTCGTCTCCAACACCAACATCCGGGCCGCCGAGCTCCGGCAAGAAACGCCTCCGCCCTCCCTTCTCTCGCCGTCCGCCGTCCTCCTCGCCACGGCTCTAGACTCGGTTCCTCCTTACCCCTGCGACCTGGGTTCCAGCAGGGCTTCCACCAGCACCCAGAAGAGGGTCAGGTACGCAGCGTCCTCGATCTGTTCCTCCTTGCCCCCGCCGCGAAATTTGCCCGAGTTTAAGTCTCACGGTGTGCGCCTGTTCTGTCAAACATCTGGACATCGGACAGGTACGCGCCATACAACGACGGGCACCAGTGGAGGAAGTACGGCGTGAAGAAGCTCTCCATCTTCAACTTCCCGAGGTCAGTTCGTTCATCCATGGCCCCTCTTGCCTACAGTTTGTTCCATCAAATTAGCGTCTTTTGTTTCAGTTATGTGTCTTAGATGGTCAATTTACGACCTATTTGGATTGCAGCATGTCCCATCCAGAATCAGTTAATCCGTCATGGGGTCGTCCGGTGGTATCTCGAGGAATCAGCACGTCCTGTAAGCTGTAAAATGCGTTCGCAGAGAGGCCAAAAAGGCTGGCGGTGCATTCCACTTCCACTAGCAACTTGCAGAACAATTCAAAGACATCATACCCTGGATCTTTTGTGTGTGTGCAATTGATAACCGTACAAACGCAAGGTAACTTACAGGAAATGCCTATAATGCATGCTCGCATCCTATATGTTTGCATAGGGTGCAAACTTCATTTGTTTTTCTTGTCAACTCGAGGATGCAGGGAAATCGCAAAGTTGGATGGTGGGGGTTCCTCTTAGATACACGTGCACTTGCAATCAATTAATTACATATGTCGGACTCATCAGAACCTAATATATGGTGCATCTTCTGAATTTAGCAGGTGCAGTTATCTGGAAGCAAAAAAATAAGACAGTGATATGATGACAAATTAGAAATGGCTGAGCTTAAAGTTTCCATTTAAATAAATATTTTCTATTTGCTGCAGTGACCCTTGCCTTCTAATTTTAATCTCACCAAATGCTGAAGATTAGTATTTACAGAGAATTTTGTTTTTGTTATTTTAGAAGAATAGTGCTCTTTGTGTAGAATTTTGGGAAATGAAAAGGAGAAAGAACTTATGTGAGAGATTGGGAGATTGCTTCAACCATCGAACTCAATAGGTGAGCTTCCTTTCTATATAACATCTGGGAACTATCTAGAGATCGATCTTAAAAGACTTTGGTCATAGCTCCACGATCCTTTATTAAGGAACAAACCAGTGCTCCCAATCTTCATCTTCCTGTGTGTAGTACTTTTGATAATTGTAACTAGCAGTGATGATACTGTTGTTCATATCGTAGTTAGCACAATACAATCACTCGCAGAGTGGAATTTCCTGTATTTGTGTAGAAGCAACTATAGTAGAACCAACATTTAGTGACTTATCTACTATAATGGAACACTTAAATTATACTTGGTTCACCCAATAAAACGTTCCCCGCTGAGAACATTTAACCTTTGTGTACCCAAAAAAATACACCCAACAAATCGTCCCTATTAAAATCAAAGACTACAAATCATCTTATCCAGGCTTCAACTCAATTGTGCGGCCATGATCCATCGTAGGCTTCAACCCCAGGCTTCAACGCGCCCGCGCCCAAGGCCTCAACGCGCGACTTCCGCGCGTCCCACGCCAGACAACCCAAGTTCGAAGCCTGCTACCTCGGGGAAAAAAATAAAAAGAAAAAAAAAGAAACGGATGGCTGCCGCGGCCTCCTCCCGTGCCGCCGTTTTCTCCTCCTCCAGGGCACCCCCACGCGCGATCCTCAGGGCAGGTCCAGGCGAGGCTGCCATGGAAGGCAGCGTGGCCGGATCCTCTACCTGCGTGGCCAAATCCGCTAATTCCGTGGTCGGATCCGTCGGATGCGCCGGATCTTGGCGTCAAGGACATCGACCAACAGATCCCGGTGTTAACGGCGTACGACATCCACACGGAGCAGGGCAAGGGAAAATCCAACCTTGTCTTGCGCGTCGGCGGCCGCAGGTCCGACGCGACCATCTTCAAGTTCGTCCTTGCGTCCCTATTCATCTCTCCTTTTTCCCACTCGGTATTTGGCACATATCAGTCTATACCCAATCTCCAATCCAGGAAGAAGCTAGGCAGCGGAATAGATGGACACAACTGCCTGCGTAGGAGTGCTGTTGCAGTATCAAGGTATTTTGTTTTCCCTTTTTTTTTTCTTTGGCAGTATTTGTTGGTACTAGGAGTGAACTTCTTAACCCTGATGCAGGTGGCCTAGCCAGCTACGCCGACTTTGGCCAGGGGCGCGGTCGGTGGAGTAGCCTCCACCCGAGGGCGCAGCCAGCAGCACCGCCTCCAGTCATGGGTGGAGCAGCCTCCAGCCAGGGGCACGGCCAAGTGCGGACACCGGTGACAACAAGGAGGCGCCGAGTTCATCGGGATCCGTTTGTAAGTGCTTCTCTAGAATCGTGCAAATCCTGCTACTCGAGAGGCGAGAGGAGGAACCACGGCGGCGCGGCGCTCTCCTGGCTACGCACGTGCTGCGGCGGCACCGTCATCTCGAGGATCGACCCCGCTGCTAGGGGGCCCCGGGTCAGCATCGTCGAGGACTCACTGTCCGAGAACCTCGCCGTTGCGCTGCTCTGTGCGCTCCGCTCCGCTGACCCTGCTGCACGCAAGTAGAAGCGCCTTCCACCGCGTTGTGCTACTTGCAAGTACACGTGAGTGACTGCACCTTTGCTCCTCAATGCTATTGCCTTTTTTCCATGCGTCTGAATAAGATTTCAGCAACAACAATCTTTTTCATTTTTTGTGTGATCAATATGAAGATTTAGGAGTTTGGAAAATAGTATATGGTTTGCAGCAATGGTTGTATTTATCTGCGTTGTAGCAGTAGTAATATTTGAGGGATCAGAGTGTTCTTTTTTTGAAGATCTGTTTAAGGCAAATTTACGGCAGTGGTTGCAATATTATGAGCTTCGTACTACAGAATATAATTATTGGTAATGTCCCCCGCTTCGTCAGTGAAGTTGTAGTTCTGTTTGGTTTCAGTATAAATAGAAGCTTTATTTTAGTGACGAATAAATTATTGACTTTTGTTGGTTTATTTCTTTCAGCCATCTTTTAAAATGTTAATGTTAGTAGCAAAACAATGGTTGTCGGTAGTTTGAGGAAGAGAGGAGATATTAGGCTTTTAAAATGTTGCTAACGGTATGTTTATTTATTTGTTCAATTGATACAGAATGTTGCAGTTTTCTTATCTGAATTCACAGATTCAGGGCCAAACTATTATTTATCAGACAGACCACTACTAACTACATTTGACAGATCTTTCAGTGAGGATGAGAAGAAGCAATCCGAAGCTCTGAAATCAGTTGCAAGCTCAATAATGCAGCCTGCAAGCTGAAACTGAAAGAATACAGAGAAGCAGAGAAACTCCTTTTGAATATCAGAGCAATATCTTGCTTTGCGCACCAACTGCCTTTTGAATTCTTTTTGTTGTTTGATCCAGGGAGCGGACATAATCAGGCTCTGGTGAAGGTATCTCCTGAATTTACTATCTGCAGTTTCGAATGAGCTTACCCACAACTTATTTGCTCTGGGACTTATTGATGTTTGTTTCTTTACATTCTGTATGGATAAAACACAAGATCACTTTGACCAAGTGACTACTAGAAAGAAGCCTATGGTTTTCCTCATTGCTAAAAAATATATGAGATGTATTCATATCCCAGCAGGTAACTTATGAGTTGCTCTTTGAATGATGTTCCAATTCCACTTTATGCTTTTAAGGTGATTTGGAGCCTACACATCTGTATGGAGTGAATTTGAAAAGAAACCTGATGCAGAGGATGGGAAGGATGCAAAGTAAAGGTATTTGGCAGCTTAATGTCATGTTATTACAATTTTTCCTTTCTCTATGGAATTCAGATACACTATTTTAAGTACATGTGTATCATCTTAGAGCTTTGTTGTTGTTGATCTGTGAGAAATTTAAAATATTTGGAAGGAATGGACCAAGATTAATTTGATTGCCACATGTGCCTTACAGGCTCTGTGAAATGCTCATGGTTTCCACGTCAAGCTCTGGAGAATTCAATTTATTCAGTGTAAAGAAGTTATGGTTTAACTTGCATGTTCTTGACCGTGGATAGAAAGGTGACCAGCTTAGTGTTGAGGGATGGTGTATTGGTGTTTATGTGTCATCGGATGTCAAACCATATATAATTGCTATTGGGTAATTAACCATGTTTCAGTTTTCATGAGTTTGGAGTTTGTAGGATGGCTTAGAATAATTGGACTTTTGGAGGTATACAAATTGTCGTTTTACAAGAACAGGACTAGATATGCATTTTTCCTGGTATAATCTTAGATGCACTAAGGGAATTGTGATATCCTGCTATAGGACAATCTTTTCTGAAGTTTAAGGTAGTACGCGACCACCTGCTGTTGCAGGTGTGCTATGGTTTCTGCCTGATCTACAACTTAGCCATCAAATATTCTCCATGGAAATTTCACTTTTTTTTAGAATGTTCTCGTGCAAATTTCAGTTTTTTTGCTCAGTGTTATTATAATTGCCTATATAAAACTATCTAAATCAAATTCATATTTGTGTTTTAGGTTGAAGGTGCTTCCTATGAAAACAAGGACATTAGACATAGAGGGAAGTGACAATGAGGACAGATACTGAAGGAAGATTAGAGTGCTCGAATATGCCTAGAGAACTATGATACGAGCCGAGCCTTAGTATATGTAATTATGTACGGTGTTTGAGAAATATAGAAGTGTGCCCGTAACGCCACGGTTTGTATTTTACTGAGTGAGAAATACAATACTGCATAAGTTATATACAGTGTTGAGGCACACTGCAGTGTGTAGTGTTGAGAACTTTATTATTATTATACCTTGTTATACATAAGTGTTTTTCAAATTATACATATGCTCATATATAATTGTGTGAAAGTTGAAGTACAAAAAAATATTGCCGTTGGGTTGTTTTCATATGTTTCCCTGAAATGAAACCGTGGTATTAGCACGGGCACCGTACTAGTCGCATAAAGTTGGCCTCACCGCCCGGCGTTCCCGGGCCTCACGGCAATAATACCCGGCTCCACCCGTCAGCCCCCCTCTCATCCACACGAATGCGCAAACCCCACGCGGGCCAACAGCACACGCAACGCGCCGTGTGCGCGCAGCAAGCAAAGCAGGGCGCCGCTGGCCGCACGGGCATCCGACCCTTTTGTTGCGCGCATCGACACGGGACGGGAACCCGAACCAACGCCTTGTTTAGTTTGCCTCAAAGTTCCAAGTTTTTTCACTCTCTCTCTATCACATCAATTTTTAATCGCTTGCATGGAGTATTAAATGTAGTTAAAAAAAATAACTAATTACACAGTTTAGTTGGAAATCACGAGATGAATCTTTTGAGCCTAGTTGGTCCATGATTGGACAATATTTACCAAATAAGACGAAAGTGGTACTATTCATCGAGTTGAAATTTTCTTCAATCTAAACGAGGGCCAAATTGATCTGATCGAGCTTTTCCACCACCAGCAGCATCTCGGGAAAAAGGAAAATTTTGGAGAAAATTCCCATTGGCCCAGAATACTCAGCGCACGCCGCGACCTTCGCTCCCGTCTCCGGTCTCCGCCTGTCCCCGCTTCACCCACCTATCGGGAGGGCTCCCGATTCGCGGGAGCGAGAGAAATAGAGGCCCCCCGCTCGCCGCCGCCGCCTGCGTCGCCGCGGACCAGCGCCGTCGCCGATCGGAGGCCGTCGCTTCCCCCCGGCGGGCGGCGCGAGCCGGGAGATGGACGGCGGCGCGGGCGCGGGCCGGAGGAGCGTCTCCTCGTCCTCCGGATCCAGGAGGAGGGTCCCCCCCGCCGAGAACGGGCACGGCCATGACGCCCCGCCGCCCTCCAGGCGCTCCTCCGTCTCCCTCTCCCGCGGCCACTCAACGTACGTGATCCGCCCCGCCGCATCCGCCGTGCTCGTTTCGCCGCTCTGCTTTTGTTATCCGTAGACCGTGCTCCGTAGCTAGCGCCTTTCTGGTGTGGTGTCGGGCTGGTTCGGCTGGTGGAAAAGCCGGCTGGTTTCGGCTGATTCAATAGTGTTCTGTGAGAGAGAACAAGCTGAAACAAGTCGAAACATGATTTGCAGAACATGTCTTCGGTTCAAGACTTACCTGGAGTAGCTTGCCTCGCTCTGTTTGCAGCTGGGAGCTTCGTTAGCCTAGATTTTGACCCTGCGTTATGGAATCGATGGATGTTGCGCACTTTTAGTCTAACAATACAAAGTACGATTCCTTTTTTTCAGTTACTACAGCAGAAAGTGCCGAATTCCATTCAGCTCTTAGGCCTGGTTTAGATTCTAAAGTTTGCCTCCTAAATTCACTATGCAGAATTCCTATTCCCGTCACATCAAAATATCGGCACATATATAGAGTACTAAATATAGATAAAATAAAAAACTAATTACACAGTTTTGTTGTACTTTGCGAGACGAACATTTTAAGTCTAATTAATCAATATTTGAATAATTATTACCAAATAAAAACAAAATTGCTACAGTGTGACGGGACACTCACTATGCAAACTTTGCCTCCAAAGTTTGCCATTTGCCATCTAAACAAGGCCTTACAACCATGTTGTACTACGTACGCATGGGAACAAGATCCTCTGAAGTCGACGGAAGCGACTTGTCTCTGCAGTCACGCATCCGAGCCATTCAATTCATATCCAACCGTGAGTCAAGCAAATCGGAAACAAACCAATCTCACGGCCGGCCCATATCAGCCCAGTGGCTAGCGACTCCCTATCCCTAGCGATAGGTGAAGGTCGTGCGTCGGCGACTCGACGTATCCCATCCCGACCGGCTGCCGCCACGACGCTCGGAGTACCCTGCTGGCGCTCCCCTCCCCTTTCTGATCTGGTGGCGTGGCACGTTAGCAGGGATTCCACCTCGCCAGCGCTCCCCTTCCGCGCCCCCCGCCACCGCGGTCAAGCCGTCGAGCGTCGTCGCCACAGGCGTTGCCGGCCCGGCCCGCGGCTAGTTCTGGCGGCGGCGTTCATCACCTCGCTGGCGCTCACATCTGTACCACCGCGACGCTCCGGCTTCATGGCTGCAGCCCCTGTCGCCCCCATGGACAAGCTCATCGGTGGACTGTAAAAGACTCAGTGATGGAAGGAGACTGCATTGTGCTTGCATATTGCTACAGTTCTGTAAATTAAGTGCTACTAAACCATACTGCTATCAGTTCTGGAACTGATATTGTGAATGAAATCCACAAAAGACAATGCTGATTACTGCAAGTTCATATGACTGCACAATATGCATATTACTGCAAGTGTGCAACTTGCAACTATTTTCATATGGCTGATTACAGAACTAGGAAACCAAAACTATCTTAACATGATGGCCAAGGAGGTTGTTGAGCCATACTCCTAAGTGCATATGGGATATAATCTTTACTACTAGAGTTCACCAATAACGGCATCTGTCATTGCTCCCTGAAAATTAGATGCAAGCAGTTTGCCAGTTTGCTGATAATATGCAAGTTTTAATTTGATGCAAGCAAGTTGATGTTTCCTTCAAGCTTCCATGTCAGTCTTCCTTCAATCGATCAATTCAAGCACAATCCAATAAGGGAGGACAAAAAAAAACAAGGGAGGACAAAAAACAATCAAATTAGAACAAGCAGTTTACCAGTTTGCCGATGGAGAGCAATAGATGACACGAGTGTAGAGATTTTTGCACCAGTTTGCCGATGGACAGCACAAGCAGAGACCTGAGCCCCGGCGCACGACCTTCACCTATCGCCGCCGCACGACCTTCACTGCTCGCGCCTAAAACGTGAGCCCGACGCCAAAGCAGTAAGGATTCGCGCCAGAAAATTACCGCAGCAGCAGCTATACATGCGTCCCTGATGTTGGGCCGGCCCAGCAAGCCAAGTGGGGAACCGCATATTTCTAGCTCCACCGTCGGATAGGAGTGAACGGCTGGATGCACAGCGACTGCAGAGACAAGTCGCTTCGGTCGACTTCAGAGGATACTCTGGCTGTGGAATTTCGTTTGTAACGTAAACCACACACGTTTCACTAACACAAGCTAGCTTGGCTACAACACGGCATTGATTGCTGACAAACCGTGATTGGTCAACCATGCTTGCTCTACCAAATGGACAAGACCAAAATCCGCTCCCCGTACGGACTTCACAGCTGAAAAAACACTACCTCGTGGGATTCTTTTCAGGTCACTGACCACCACCGGTGAGAGGACCGTGAAAAGGCTGAGGTTGTCCAAGGCGCTGACGATACCGGATCACACGACCGTGCACGAGGCTTGTCGGAGGATGGCATCACGCAGGGTGGACGCCGTGTTGCTGACTGACTCGAATGCTTTGCTCTGTGGGATCCTTACGGACAAGGTGAGGGGATGTGGTCCTTCGCTTGTTTTCGTGTCTCTGCTGCCTTACACGTTCCCGATTTCTCACTGTATGCTGTATTTGGCGATGCTGGTCAGGACATAACCACAAGGGTGATTGCCCGTGAGTTGAAGATGGAAGATACACCGGTCTCCAAGGTTATGACCAGAAATCCTGTATTTGTTCTCGCGGACACGCTTGCAGTCGAGGCGTTGCAAAAGATGGTGCAAGGTCTGTGAATGCTCTGACGATTTCTGCACGCCTTGCCTATAGTCATCTTTTAATGTTGCCTGATGCAAGGTATCCTTTGGTTCCAGGTAAGTTCAGACATCTGCCTGTTGTGGAGCATGGTGAAGTCATTGCAATTCTGGACATAGCCAAGTGCCTATATGATGCTATTGCACGGATGGAAAGGGCGGCAGAGAAAGGAAAAGCAATAGCCGCTGCTGTTGAGGGCGTTGAAAAGCATTGGGGAGCAGCTGTATCTGGTCTGTACTTGAGATATTCCCTACCCCTTCTCAATCTTCATTCTACTTTTGAAAATGAAATTATGCATTCAACTTCACTCTACGTCTCTACCCTTAGTCTTTATGTTTCAAACGTATTATAAACTTTATGTATGAAAAGTTTGCCTTCATGGATTTTCTAGTGTGCCCCCTTTAATCATTTCTCCTCCTATTTTGCAGGTCCTAACAATTTTATTGAGACTCTTCGAGAACGGATGTTTAAGCCATCACTGTCTACCATTATCTCTGAGAATCCAAAGTAGGTAATATCCTTTCTTTTTCAAATTAAGTGCCTGCTTGAGTATTCATATAGTAAGTGCCAGTTCAGAAAAACTTACGCACTGACTTAATTCTTTAGAGTGGTCACTGTTGCACCATCAGACACAGTTTTGACAGCATCAAAGAAGATGCTGGAATTAAAAGTGAGTTCAGCAGTTGTAGCAATTGAAAACAAACCTGGGGGAATTCTAACGTGAGTACATTTTCTTTTTCTAATCACAGTAACGGTTATTTCTAAGACTTTAACTAAAAGCCTTGCGTTGATTTCTATGACAGATCTAGAGATATATTGATGCGTGTTATCGCCCAAAATCTTCCTCCTGAGTCCACTACAGTCGAGAAGGCAAGTCACATTATAATTATCTTTGTATCATTATGCAGTCACATGTCATTATTCTCTACCTTCTCATCAACTAACTGCCATCATGTTTGAAACTCCTTTCAACAGGTCATGACTCAGAGTCCTGAATGTGCCACAGTGGACATGCCAATCCTTGATGCTCTTCACACAATGCATGATGGAAAATTTTTACATTTGCCTGTTCTGGACAGGGGTATGTCTATGAACCATGATCTAAATAAATTCAGGCGATGTCTTTTGTAAGACTTTTAAAACGGGTATGACATGTTGTATTTATCCAGATGGAAATGTTGTGACTGTTGTTGATGTTCTTCACATAACTCATGCTGCAATTGCTACGGTGAGTGCCAACTTCCTTCTACTTGAATCTAATGCAGATATTTGTGCTTCCATCTTACTGCTTACCCCTATGCACATAATTTTGGGGTCTGAGGTTAGAAACCGTTTTTGGCTATATGTTGGTGCCCACGATACTCAGTTTTTCAGTGTGCAAAATAAAGTTTCTTGAACTCAGACTCAGTTGTCTTTTGAACTATAATTTGTATAAGCTGTCACTATCATTCGTACTGCAATTTGTGCTATAATAACTTTTAGTAAGATGTATGTACATGGTTCATTATGTTAGTGTACTTGTTTTCTCAACTGAGCATGCCTGATTTCCTTTTTGTGTTTAGGTTGGAAACAGCGGGGCAGCTGGATCCGAGGCAACATCTGCCATGATGCAGAGGTTCTGGGATTCAGCAATGTCCATTGGACCTCTTGATGATGACGATGACTCCAGGAGGTTAGTTTGCTCTTGCATCCTACTCACTCCATTCTAAATTATAGCTTGCTTTGGTTTTCTCCTAATTCAAACTTCTTCAACTTCGACCAAGTTTGTTGAAAAATGTACCAACATATATAACATCAAATTAATTTCATTAAGTTCTCCATTAAATGTATTTTGATAGAGTATCTTTTTGAATTTGTAAGAAGGGCAGGCCTGGTGCAGTTGGTGAGTGCTAGCTCGCCGAGTCACCAGGTCCTGGGTTCGAAGCCGTCTCTCTGCAGAATTTCTGCGGGGGTAAGACTTTGCTTCGGTTATTCCTTTCCCCAGACCCCACTCGTGTGGGAGCCTCTGGCACTGGGTCTGCCCTTATCTTTTTGAATTTGTAGATGTTAATTTTTTTTTTCAAAAAACTTGGTCGAAGTTAAAGAAATTTATTTAGGACAAATCCAAAGTGATTTATAACTTGGAACAGAGGGAGTATCATTCTGATGGCATCTTGTGTCTTTTGTGTGACTGGTTTACCTGGCATTTTCCCAGTGAAGGATCGACAAAAGTGGCATCTGAGGCAACAGATATAGGAAGATCAGCCTTGTTTCCGGCTTCTGGTTTATCAAGCACTTTTGGGTTCAAGATTCAGGACAAGCAAGGGAGGATGCACAGATTTAACTGTGGTATGCATCCTCACCTCAATCCATGCGAACTGGAATTTCATCATTTTTTTGGCTCAGCGGTTTAAGTTGCTCTCTGAACTTTGTGTTCTGAATGTCAGAAACGAGCAGCTTGACAGACCTGATAACTAGCATTCTTCAGAGGGTCGGCGATGACATTGACAGAAAACACCTGCCACAAATTTTGGTACTGGCTGAACCTAATGCCTTTCTCAATATATGTAACAATATTCACATCGCTATTTCAAGTTCCTAAGTTTGTTCTTTGTTCTTTCCTGGTGCCACTTTACAGTATGAAGATGAGGACCATGATAAGGTCATACTTTCGTCAGACAGTGACCTTATAGCCGCTGTAGACCATGCAAGACAGATCGGTTGGAAGGTAATGTCATTTCCCAAGCAAAGGTGCACCTTTGTTTCCTGCCAAAGATGCTCATCGACGCTCCTCTTTGCAGAGCCTAAGGTTGCACTTGGATTACGCCGGTGTTGGCCGCCGGAAGAGAGGAGGTGGTTCTTCAGACTTCGAGTACGCTGGCAAGGACGCATGGGCTTCTGCGTACAGTGCTGTCGCGGCTGGGGCGGCTCTGGTCGCTGGGCTCGGCGTGATGGCATACTTGAAACGGTCAGGGTAAGCTTGGAGGCAAGCACGGCAGGGATCACGCTTTTGATCGTCTTTGTGATACAGATGCAACTGCGTCGGAATGAGCAGAATGGCTGTGTAAGTAATTCTTGTGAGAGAGAAAAGGAAAATTTTAATAATACTACTGTCAAGGCAGTGAATGGGCGGCTGCATACATGTACACGGAATTGGTCGAGTTTCTTTTTGGTGGGTTCAGAGTCTCAATGATTTATTACCATGGCTGTCAGCGTCGTCACGATTGTATTTGTATCGTAAATCACATGATCATTATACAAGAGATTGACCTTCCTTAGGCAGCGTCTCCTTGTGCAAATTCTCAGTGTCTTGTTGAGCCCCACTGTCTCGTAGAGCCTGATTGGCTGATTAGGCCTTATTTGTCAGCCTTGTTTGTTTTAGCTTCCGACTGTTTTATGTAGGGGAAGCTGAAACAAACAACTGGGCAATGAGGGTGATTTCTGAAAGCCAGAGGCTATGTTAGTACTAAAAGCAAAAGGCTGGTTAGGCGTTATGCCTGTTATACGTTTATACATTTCATTCACACAGGAGTTTATCCAAGGCGATTCTTCAACAAACAAACATGCCGGACGTGAAGGCTGTGAAGTACTAACCACGCACAAGGCACACCTTACCTGACCGCCTACAGTAACAGTACAGATGCAAATGGCTCCGATGCCCGATTCTCCTATTAGCACATGTTTGTGGAAGTGCATCAAGTGGAATTTGGTGGTCAAATAACAATAAAGAACTAACGAGTTTGATGAACTTTAGATAGGTTTCATGGTAAATGATCATATAAAACTCACACCATATTTCAAATTGATAAAAGATAAGCCATTAATAAGGCAAAATGAGACGGAGAAATGGATATAGTTTAGTTACAATGATGGATTGCTTGCATAAATGAGAAGAGATTGATAGTTAATCAATATGGTTGGAATTAAATCAATAATGGATAAGTGAACAAATGACAAGCAAAAAATCAAATAAAAAAGAAACAAGATAAAATGAATATAAGATGGTCTTAATATTGATTTCCTTAACTGGATCATTGTAAGATGGTTCCATTGCTGGATCTCTGCCTTACGGCTCAATCCAACATCGGTGTCCACATGTCGTAAGCATAATGTGGAGAGAAAAATTGCTCATATCCATCACTACTTATAACAATATGTTCATTGCCATCAAAAAATATAGCTTTCCTTAACTGCCATGAATTTGTAGTTTTTATTTCTTCCTTGCCATCACCGTGAATAGTTTACGGCTCAATCCAACATCTGTGTCCACACATCGTAAGCATAATGTGGAGAGAAAATTTGCTCATAGTCATCAAAACTTATAACAATATGTTCACTGCCATCGAAAAATATAGCTTTCCTTAACTGCCATGAATTTGTAGTTTTTAATTCTTCCTTGCCATCACTGTGAATAGTAGCCACAATATGTTAGTCTAGATGGAAAAAGACAATTTTACCCTCTCTTAAATTTTTCTCCCCACCGGATGCATAGAAGAATAAATAACATGACAACAGCATTTTGAATAGCAACAGGACAGGCTTAGGCAATCCTGTGACTGAATCCTCACCGGTGCTTGAATCGGTTTTGGCACAAGAATGTCCCCTAATGTTCTCGATGGTGAGCATCTAGCTTAGGCAGGCCCCTTCCAGCCATTCTTCTCGTTCCATGGCCGGCCAGAGACCTTTGCCATGGTGCTGGATCTTGGACTGCCTCTTCACATTTGATTGATGTGAATGAGAAGGTCTCGAGTTCTGGTTTATCATCGGAGCTACACACATAGAATCTGCACCCAACAGTCACCTGAGATGTGCCTTCTGCGACGCCGAGGTCTCCATCAACCTCTGACTCTGAATCAGCCCAAAATTTGTTGCCGACCTGCACCCGCCGTCCTCAACAGAACGCTGCCAGAGTGCCGGACCCGCCACAGCCTCTGCCTCCAGATGCACACCGCGTCGCCGCCGAGCCCCGCGACCGGGCGCCGTTGCCGCCCCGCACGCTCCCCGCCGGGAGCCGCCGCCGCCCGCGCCGCGTGCACTACCAGCGTTGCCGCCTCCGGATGAGCTGCGAGCGGGTGACAGCTTCCTTTCCAACCCACAGACGGAACACCTGTGTGTGCCACAGCTCCGGGTCGCCGTCTGGCACCACGTGCAGGGCGGGTGGTCCCGCTCACGTCGTCGTCTGCGGCGGCGTCTGTGGCGTCGGTGCCGGCCGCTGCAGCGGCGGAGGAGGAGCGCAACTGCTTTGGGCTTGGAGGGGCTGAGGATCCAGATGATGCGCTCCAGCTTCAGCAGCACGTCGTCCTTCCGGTGTGCCGCCGAGCAGCCGAGCAGCGCGGGGCTCTCTGTATGGGCTGGGGCGCTGGGCGCCTGGGCCGATGCGTTCATCTAGGGCAGGGGCAAGATTGGCAATGACCTTTGCAAGTGAATATGGATCACGCCGTTAAGTGAGCTCAATGGCAATTAGGGAATAAAATTATGCTAATAGATGGCAGTTAGGGAAACCAAAACCATGTTTGTAACGGTGATGGCAAGGAAGGAATCAAAATCTACAAATTGGTGGCAGTCAAGGAAAGTTGTAATTTTTTATGACAATCAACACATTGTTATAAGTTTCGATGGTAATAAGCAAATTTTCTCTAACGTGGAACATTGGATTGACTTCAGACTTGTAGTAAGTGGATCGTCAGATCAGCTAGTCGACGCACTCTTTCGATCTGACGGCCCATCATTGCGTGGCTCCCATCACAATCACGGACCAGGCATTGGCCTTGTTTGGCTGGCTCCAGCCAGCCAGCAGTGTTTTTTTTTCTCACATCATTTTAGCACCGGCCACTAGCCACCAGCCAGGCAGCAGTATTTTTCTCTCACAACAAATCAGCACCAGCCACCAGCCAGCCGAACGAAGCGATTGTCTTGATGTTGGTAATAAAAAAAATTGTATGATACGTCAAGGCTAAAGGGTATAGAAATACACGCGAGGCTGCCATGGAGGGCGTATGAGGGCTTCTCTAGACACTACATACACCATGATCTCAATAGATAGTTTTTACAAAATAATTTTTTTATCTAATCACATATATTTTTTTATTCTCTACTAATCATATCCTTTCATATCTTCGTTCTCGTGTAGACATGATTTCTAACTTAGACCCGGTTTCTATGATTTTTGCTCTATCTCTTTAATAACTACCTTGCCACATCAGCAAAATGTTTAGATAGCAGTACAATTAATGTTCATAGACACTATAATGATTTCTGCATTGGAAGTGCCCTGATATGTCAAGGATGAACACAACCCTGGCCCCCAAGTACTCCAGTAGTAATTGCCCTGAAGCTGCAGGTTTGCGTTTCAAGATTCCCATAAGACGGTCTGTACCGGCACCCACTAAAGCTCCTTGCAGTACATGAATAGAGGAAAAGTTGTTGCACCGGGTACCGGAAGAGCCACGCTAAAAATAGCGGATATGCATCGGTCCGCTATTCTGAGCGGAGGTAGAGGCGTCTGCTACGCCATGCGCCGGTCCCACCGTCTGGAAAAGTGTGAGAGAGAACCTAGAGAGAGAGCAGGAAGGGTACCGAGGGGGTAAAAAAAAGGAAAAAAAATCTGACGCATGAGTCCACTTTTGATATAGAGTAACGTATAGAGGATGGATGAGTGCAGGAGAAAGTGGTATAGAGAAGAGAATCTCGTTGACCAGAACGAAATATTCTTTTTAGAGAATAAATTTAGAATACGACGAGTGCGAATAATCTATTTTTTTTTGTTCTTGATGCGCCGGTACAGCCAGATAAGCCCCGGTTTTAGTAGTCTTGTTTAAGGGAAAGCATTCTTGTCACCTACTACTCCCTACTACTGTCCCTCTCATGGTGGAGCCGTGGAGGTGGTGGCGCCTGCTCGCTGGCCGCTGGGCGGGTCAGGCTCCAACTGCGGCAGCGCTTGTCCTTTCCTGCCTGTGGCTCACAAGAACATGTGTGCTTGCGACACTGACACCGAGCCCGCTGCTATCGCCGCGGTTGTTAGTACTCCGCAATCGAAGAGAGAGAAAGAGAAAGAAAAAAACCTCAGCAACCGCCGGGTTGCGCTCGCGCAGGGGAATCTGTCGCCGTGTCGCGCACTTTCCCCTTTCCTCCGCCTGCTCTCACGTGTTCGTCGTTTGTTCTCGCTCCATCCATCGTTCCACTTCCATCCCTCTCCCCGTCACTCAGCGCGTTGCTGTCGCCTGGGAACAGTAAGAGTTTGCGCGTCTCGCGACTGATCGCTGGCAGCCGGCACTGCCACTCGGCGGCGACTTGGACTTGACTTCCGGGCAACTGGGCGAGGAGAGGGGACCAATCCACAGGGTTTAAATCGGCCTCGGCCCCGCCGCGAGTTCTTGCTGTGTTCGCTCGGAGCGGGGCGAGGACTTGTCGGCGCGGCGCGATGCAGCAGCTGCAGCAGCAACAGCAAGGTAACGCCGGGTCCCACGACGCCTCGCTTCAAAGTTGCAATCTTTCGATGCTTTTGCGGGTTCTTCGAGTGCGATTTTGAGCAAAAGAACCTATGTGGGGGGTCGAGGAAGAAGGGGGATTGCGGCAGGTTGCCTGAAAGTGCCTCCTTTGATCGACAAATGCAACTGGTTAACCATTTGGCTCAATGTGGTGGAGTTAATCTAATAGCGTGTTTGGCAGGGTTCCAATTTTCATAGAAATGATTCAAATCCGAGTCCCTTCGAAGACGTTTCTACGATGAATCAGAATAACCGCATGGAACCATTTGGCTACATAGCTGAATTCTTGAAATTAGAACTAGAATCATGGACTAGTATAAAAAAAGAATAGGTTTGTCGTTGTAAGAAATGACGGTCCTAGCACCAACGAGTAACCGAGAGTTTGCACGTGGGGGTCCAGATGGTGTGCAAGAAGAACACATGTGATTTATACTGGTTCGGGCCGAGAAATGCCCTATGTCCAGTGGGGAGATGCGTTCTGTATTATCTTGCACCAAAGTGCTTGTAGTAGGGATTACAAGCAGTTGTGAGAGAGGGAGGATCTCCCAAGTCTCGTGGTGTGAGTGGAGGATGTGGGTGAGTGTGACTCTACTGGAGCCCTCGCAAGGTCCAGGAGAGCTGTCTGCTCTTGTTCTTGTGTCCGTGCTGCTACGGGGCTTCTTTTTTTCTTCTCCTTTTGGAATGATCTCTGCATGCTTCTTTTATAGTCTCAAGGAGATGCAAGGTTACAATAATGTTGGCACACGGTGTGATCTTGCTGGTTGAGGGGCCCAGAAGCCTCTGAAGGACCTTATCTGGTGGCGTCGTGGCCGGTACGGTGGAGGTATGGCGTCAGTACTTTTGACACTGCTGCTACGTGTCAGATATGGACACCACTGTTGAGGGAGTCGTTTCTGTCTTTCGGCGTTGCAGCGATGCGTCCTGTCATCCTTGATCCTGTAGCCGGCATGGCATATTTGTCCTTGTGGTTTGACTGGCGTGGAAGGCCGAGGCCTCAGAGGCGGGGATCGTGGTCCGATTTTATCCCAATCGTGGGAATAGTGGCATAGAGTGGTTGTTCCATACACTGCGTGTGCACGAATCGTGCGTATAGTGCCAGTATGGGTGGCATAGTGATCAACAGCTCTTCCCCATGTCTATTACAGATGATGGCGTGGCGATTTGACCCCGGTCATTCCTGGCCCGTTTGAACAGACGTGAGGACGTGGGTGATGTCACAGGGGGTCTCGAGCGCACCAATGGGGGAGCGGTGTTAGAGGCCGGCCTCGGGCGAGTCGGAGACGAATGATGCAGTTCTCGGGGCTCGGACGAGGCGATGATGGTGTCGTTAGTTGGCTTGTGTCAGAGACCTCAGAGCTGAGGCCTCGGGCGAATCGGAAGTCTCCCGAGACCCTCTGAGTGAGGCCTCGGAAGGAGTGGGCGGAGAGGCTGGTTTGTTGTTATGCCTTGCTAGAGGCCCAACAAGGACGAATTTGGCTTGTTTCTCTTTTGTGTATCGTTTCCCTTAAATAGGGTGGTCGGGTGATTTTCTATCTTGATCTGGGTACCCCTAATTGTGGTACCGTTCTAAGTGATTCTTCCTGAAACGCTTCTATCTTTGTGACATATCTTTGTGGCGTATGACAATGATTCTAGTGATTATACTGTGAATATGAAAGTTTTTCATTGCCAAACACACTCTAAACCTACATGTCAATGTAAAGAAAAAGAAAACCACCGCCAAGCCATTAAATACCGAAATAAATCAAGTGAGGACTATAAAACTCCACAGGGTGTTTTTTTTCCTATACCAACGTGGAGGGGCTAGGAGCCATTTCCAACGGAAATTCATGTCTGGTTTAGTTTCAGGATGTAAAGTTTTGAGGTATTACATCAGATGTTTTATGAGATGTCGAAAGAGGTGTTTGGATACTAATGAAAAAAACTAATTACATAATTCGCCTGTAAAATGTAAGACGAATTTATTAAGACTAATTAATTCATCATTAGTATATATTTACTGTAGCACAACATTATCTAATCATAGACAAATTAGGCTCAAAAAATTCGTCTCGCAAAATACATGCAATCTATGCCATTGCTTATTTTTTTAGTCTACATTTAATACTCCGTACATGTATTTAAATATTCAATGTGATAGTGTGTAAAGTTTTTTTTAGGAGAAACTAAACATGGGAGCCTGTTTGGTTCTCAAACTAGCTTCGCCCGGCCTAGCCTTGCCCTATGGACACGGACAACAAGAAACTCGCTTAAGGAGGCGAGCCATTTTGCCTCTATCCATGAGCAAGAAAAATATTGTCTATACAGGGCCTGGTTTAGATTGGGGTGAAAATTTTTCATTGCACTGTAGTATTTTCGTTTGTATTTGACAATCATTATTTAATCATAGTCTAACCGGGCTTAAAAGATTCGTCTCCTAAATTACAGATAAATTGTATAATTAGTTATTTATTTTATCTATATTTAATACTCCATGCATATATGTAAATATTTGATGTGATGAAGAGAGCGAAAAAACTTAGAATCTAAACCAGGCCTAGATTCCGACACATTCTAGCAGAGGAACCAAACCGTGAGACTTGCAATCTTTGGCCTCGTTTAGATGCCAAAGTTTGGGACAAGCTTTGCATAGTAAACGTCGCGTCACATTGTATCAATTTTGTTTTTATTTGGTAATAATTATTTAAACATTGATTAATTAGGTTTAAAATGTTCTTCTCGCAAAGTATAATAAAACTGTGTAATTAGAGATGACATTTTAATATGATGGGGAATAGGAAATCTACATAGTGGTAACATGGCCTTTGCTCAGCTAGGGCATGGCCCTGCTGCTCCTGTCCAAAGCGCGCGGTAGGGACGGCGTCACGGGGCCCCACGCAGGCATCCACACACCCCAAAATTGTGATGTCACGCGCTGCAGCCAGCAGCCCTAGTGCTCCACTAGCTGGATCAGATGCTGGATCAAAAGTTGACACGGGGACAGCATTTGATGCCGATCGACGCGGCGCGTGTTCCAGGGTTAGATTTTTTTCACTCTCTCCATTACATCAATTTTTAGCTGCTTGTATGGAGTATTAAATATAAGTAAAAAATAACTAATTACATAGTTTAGTTGAAAATCACGAGATTAATCTTTTGAGTCTAGTTGGTGGACAATATTTACCAAATAAGACAAAAATAATACTATTTATCGAGTTCAGAAAATTTGCGATCTAAACGTGGCCCGGTAGCGGGCCGGTGCAGACTGCAGAGGGAGGAGGCATGCGTAGCGGTACGCTGCGCTGGACGCCTGGACAGGCTTGTTCCGGTGCGCCAGCTAGCCTAGCTGCTCTCCCTCCACGGACCACCACCATCTCTCTGGCCATGTTTAGCCTCGTTTAGGGGGCCGTTCACTTCTCAAAATATTTCCTCTATCACCCGTCACGTCGAATCTTTGAACTCATGCATGAAGCTTAAATATAGATAAAAAAAATAACTAATTATATAGTTTGTCTGTAAAAGGTCGAGATGAATCTTTTGAGCCTAATTAATTCATGGTTGGATAAATTTTGTCAAATAACAACGAAAGTGCTACATGAATATTTCCCCTAAATATTTCGGATCTGAACACGGCCTTAGTTCCCAATTTCTTTTCCAAATTCCACTATACAAAAAGAAGATTTTCCGTCACATCGAAATGTCGGCATATGCATGAAGTACTAAATGTAGATGAAATCAAAAACTAATTACACAATTTTATTATACTTTGCGAGACGAACATTTTAAGCATAATTAATCAATATTTAGACAATTATTACCAAATAAAAACAAAAAAATATTACAGTGTCAAACAGTGATTTGGCAAACAGTGTCATTTCTCTCTGCCGATCCAGCCAGCAAAACGGCAGGAGACGGACCACGCGAAGCAACGCAGGCGCAGTCACTGCAAGTGCCAGCCGCCAGGGACAGGGACCAGCTCGGGATCATAGACCTGGCATGTACCACTGCACCACAGGCCCTGTGTGGCCTGTGCGCTCTGGGTCTGGGCTGCGTGCTCGCTCTAGCCGTCTGCGGTGGCAGAGCGCAGCGGTACCGGCACGGTGTTTCCGAGTTCCGACGCTGGGAACGACAAGGCTGAGCTGGCGCGCGCGTGCCGGCCGGCGAAGGAGCCGCTGTGCGCGCACAGGCACAGGGCGGGGGTCCCTCGTTCGTCTACCACATGCCGGACTGCCGCCAGCTGTTGCTGGATGCCTGGATCGCTGGAGCCGATCGAGAACGCGCGCTTGCTCCAATGGTCCATCACACTCACTCGGTCCCGGCGGCGACCGTCGGCCGGAGTCTCCAGCCAGCCAGCTGGCTGCCCGACACCAAAATCCGTGCTTGCGTTCCAGTAACTGCTACAGTATGTGAGCCGTGCGTGTGCCCACCCAACAGCGCCGTACGTGTACGTGAGCGCGCGCACCTCGGCCGCCGGCCTGCTCGCTAGCTTGTCGCCGCGCATGCGCATGCGCTTGTGGTGCTTGATCTGATGTCATGCATGCAACTCGCACCGATGTCATCGCCGGCCGGAGCGACGCATCGCGCATGCATGCATCCCTCTCCTCTTCCGCCTCCGTCTCCAACTCCGTACCTAGCTACCAGCCTACCACACGCCGGCAAGCTTTGGCGCGAGGCACCTTGCCAGGCCTCGTTTAGTTCGGTGAATTGGGGAGAATCAGAATTCCTATAGCATTTCGTTGATATTTGGTAAAAATTATCCAAATTTTGACTAACTAGGCTTAAAATGTTCATCTCGCAAAGTACAACAAAACTGTGCAATTAGTTTTTGATTTCATCAACATTTAGTACTCCATGTATTTGCCGACATTTTGATGTGACAGAAAATCTTCTTTTTCATAGTAAAATTTGGGGGAGAATGGGAACTAAACAAGGCTGAGGAGAGTATACGGCAATTTGGCACGAGGCACCTTGAATTTGGTTCCAGGCAATTCAGTGGCATTATATATTATAATATGCTCGTCACTCGTCAGAACTCGGAATTAAACGGATCGCGACGACGATGTGTGTTGGCGTGTTGCACGTACTGTTGCGTGCGTGCATGCACATGCACCGACAAGAATACGAACTCGAGCTGAACACCGAGCAGCAATATACTCCAATTGGAAGGTTTCCCAATTGCTCTTGTTTGTTTATTTATTTGCCTCACATCTGAAATCTCCTAATGATTAGCTAATTCATTCTTTTTTTCGATATGGGGAGATTCTCCGTTCCCATTCAAAATAACGGAAATACAGGGAGTTTAGGGGGTGTTTGGATCTAATGACTCAAGTTTAGGAGATGTCACATGGGGCGTCGCATGAAGTGTTCGGATACTAATAAAAAAACAAATTACAGAATCCGTCAGTAATCTGCGAGACAAATTTATTAAGCCTAATCAATCCGTCATTAGCAAAGGTTTACTGTAGCACCACATTGTCAAATCATAGACTAATTAGGCTTAAAAAATTCGTGTCGCAAAACAGTCACAATCTGTGTATTTAGTTTCGTAATTAGTCTATATTTAATACTCCATGCATGTGTCAAACATCCAGTGGGACAGCGACCAAAGTTTAGAAGGTGAATCCAAACACCCTCTTAGATGTTTGAAGATGGCCAGAAAAGAAAAGACAGACTGCGCTTGACCAACCCGCGCAAGAGGAGACCATAGGGATCCACATAAACCTGCTTTACTCTATGCTAAAATTATTAAATAAGACTTTAACCATTGATTCTATGAATAATCTCCCTTTATATATACTATACACACACAATCACTTACATATGCGTGTTATGACGGAGTCAATATATACTCCTATGTTCATTTCACATTTAATTTACTACTCCATGAATTTTGTCTACAATACACTCAATGGGTTAGTCTTGGGCGGAGCTATAGTCATGAGTGTGGCCACACCCATGTGATCTTTACACCCACAAGACAAATGTAACCCTCCTCAAATTTGCTCTAACTCCGCCACTAAGGTTAGTCCTAGACATAGCATTCCTGTATCTGAATCCGGACTTTGTCCTGTTACTAGACCTCGAGTACAGTAACATAGGAGTACTCAAGTTAAGTGTATGTCGGCAGCATGCAATGGAATGGAACCGATCCGATCCAGCTTCGCCGCCGGCTGCCATCGCTATCAGCTACTACCACTGGTGCACATATGACCACCGGTACGGGTGTAGGACGACGATGACACTAGTGACCAGTAACCGTCGTCCAATTCTTAGATTCATACTACAGCCATACAGGTATTTAGCGGGACGATCAAAGTAGACCACTGACCATTACTCATGGTCAGTACAGTGACAGGCTGGGGACTAGGGTGGGGGTGACAAATTGAATGGAATCGAAAATAGCTGACGTACTGATGTAATAGTGGTGTGCACATGGCAAGACTTTGCTGGGATTAACCAACCGCAGGCGATTGCTACGTCAGTGAAAGTTTCTGCTCGTTTCACACTCTATACGGCTCTCTGAACAGAACGGAGTACACTTCATATGAACAGAAGGAACCGTTTCTCACGGCTCCGAACTGACTCCGACTCTTTCGTGACAGGATAAGGAGGAGCTGGAGCCAGAGCGATGAAGTAAAAAATAATAGTTTTATCGTCTCCTCATTATAGAAGAGTAAAAAAACGACTACAACCATCAAACAAACGAACCTAAATGATGTTTTTCTAATTAGGCCTTGTTTAGTTGGCAAAATTTTTGGCAAAATGCAACTGTAGCATTTTCGTTGTCATTTGGCAATTAGTGTCCAATCATGGTCTAATTAGGCTTAAAAGATTTGTCTTGTCCATTTCGTCTAAACTGTGTAATTAGTTTTATTTTTTATCTATATTTAATGCTTTATGCATGCGTCCAAAGATTCGATGTGACGTGAAATCTACTGTTCTTTTGCAAATTTTTTTGCATCTAAACTGGGCCTTATTGAAAGTTGAGAAACAAATTAAGGTCTGATATATGCATGGTAGATGTAGCAGAACGTTTTAACCTAGAGCACAATATATAGGTCATGTTTTGAACCATGAGCTAATAGTTAGCTACTAAAATGACTCTACCTAATAGCTCGACTAATAACTCAAAATGAACTATTTAGCTAATGCAAAGTTATTAACCGGATCTTACTAGCTAAAGCGGTGGTTGATCCAGTTACCTATTATTTGGGTGTTGTTTGGACCCACTAGCTAGCTACACGGTGGATGCATTGGTGGCTTTGTTTATTCGTTATTGGTGTGGCACGTTGATAAAGGTAGATGAGAGGGTAAACATGTCTTATTGCAATCTATGAGTTGCCATTGTGATAGTGAAATAGTTGTTATCCGAGTTTACTTAGATCCACCTCAGTTAATTTTAGCAACTAACTATTGAGTGGATGCATTTAAACAGAGCCTATCTATTAGCCGGTGGATCCAAACAGGAGCTAATAGGTCAGCTAATATCCCCGCTAGTAAGTCTTTCTTCAGCTAGCAACTAACAATCCACTACCTAAGAAAATTTTTTATTTGCCATTGCAAGTTAAAGTAGTGTCTTACCTGCCGCTAGAAAAGTTTGTGTTCTCAATTTGCCATTGAACCTTTTCTTGCCAATTTTCTAATTGAGAAGGTTTTTCTTCCTTATTTGCCATCTCCGTCCATACCTTCGTAGCCTAGTTAAACGTAACTATCCGAAATACCCACATTTCACTTGTGTATCCTTATCCCCATATCTAATTGACTCGTTCTCTCCCTAATCTCTCACACCTTCCTCACGCGCTTCTTCCTTCTCTCACTAGCCTTGTCCTTCTCCAAATCCTAGATCCAAAGTTCTAGACCCACTAGCTCCAGAAATGGGTAGGACTTCAGAAAAATGGAGAGGGTTCAACGGCCGAAGAATTCGGGTGATGCAACACTTGCAGATGTACAACGACTCAGGTGGACATAAACGTAGCACTATGGTGGTGCGGCCTGAGTCAAGAGACGAGGCGATAAAACTCGGGTGATGCAACCCAACTCCGGCATCCTACTGTTCGCTTGAACTTATTAGCCATGGTACAATGCTTTTCTCTCTCAACAAATTAGCGAACAGTTATTTTCAGTCTAACTTTTCAGCGAAGCGAACAGGACTGTCGGCAACCTCTCTCTCTCTCTCCATCTCTCCTCACCTTGCAATTCCCTATCCAAATCATTCTTAGTCCACCTCTCTCGCCAATATCCCAATGCCCGACCATCCCTGCTCATCTAGCGGCAAGTGTGCTCCATACGTGCCTGAAGAAGTCGTCCTTGGGCATCACGGTGCAGTCACGGGCCAAGGGTCGACTATACTAATTAGCAAAAGTTTGGTAAATTAGAAACTAGCGAAACATTAGACAACATTTGTGGCTTTCTTTATTTGGAAACAAATTGTTTTTGCAACTTTCCATTTTTTAAAACTTACAAAGTTACACTCACAACTTTTGCGCATAACATTGAGTTATTATTCATATATTAGTGGGATGGCCACAGGACGATAGGGTGATCCCCAGCGATACTATACCCTTGGTAGAAATGACTTTGCCACCAATAACAAAGTAGTCACCGTATGATCCAGCGTGCCGGTCTGGTGGGTCGTCCGGTGAGTCTTAGTCCTTGGTTGTGGCCAAGTGGCCATCCCGCAGATATGCGCCTATGATCATTGTGCCTTTGTGCCACCCAGTGGATCGTCCGATGAATCCAATTTGACTTAATGACAAGTTGGCTATAGGTTACTAGTATGCGCCTTAGATCCCGTGGGGACTTCGTGACACCCCAACGGATCATTCGATAGGCCTAGCTTTACTGTGTGACAAGCTTGGCTAAGACTTTATGATGCACCGTATGTTCCAACAGACTATACAACGAGGAATATTTCGGTATATCCCTAAGAGTACTCATTGTCATCCGGGAAGCAATCTGTTTTCATCTGCAAATCGCGATTGGCAGGGAAAATATGTGCACTGTGTCGTCAGTTTCATATGCAAATCACGAACATATGAGCACGGTGTCGCTGGTTTTTCGCAGCGCAAAAGTTTAGAGAGAGTCTGTATACAGAACGTATGGTTTTTATTATTCCTTGCCAAAATCGAGTTTAAAAGTGGGTTTAGAAAATTGTTGGGAATACTTCTACGTCTTACTCCCTCTGTCCTAAATTAAGTGCACATCCACTTCTCAATGAGTCAATTTTGTTAATTTAACAAAATTTATAGAAAATAGCATCGACATTTGTATTTTTCAAATAAATTTATTATGAAAACATCTATCATAAATAATCTAATAACAATTATGTATTATAAATATTAATATTTTTTATATATATTTAGTCAAACTTACAAATGTTTGACTTCTCGAAACAAGATTAGTATTTAAAATATGGAGGAAGTACAAAACTACTATTCCTTCTGTTCCAAAATACTCCATCCCTAAATGTCTGTCGTTTTCGCTTCACGAGAAACAACTTTAACTAAATATATATTAAAAAAATATTAATATTTATGATACATAATTAATATCATTGGATATATATTTGAATCTAATTTTTTAATAAATTGATTTGGAGATAGAAATGTTGCACGCATTTTCTATAAATAGAGTCAAAGTTATCGGCACGTAAATCGTGGCGACAAACATTTATGGACAGAGGGAGTAGAAGTTATTCTCGCTTTTCGAGAAGTCAGTTTTTTTTCACTTTGACCAATTTTATATATAGCCCTTTTACGATGCTTGAAAATAGTTCCCAACAATTTCCAACGACTCCTAATAGCTCTGCAAATTAACAATTTTTATTGATTTAATTTGCGCAAGGGTATTTTGGTCATTACGTGACCTCACTCACCCCCACCCCACCCAACGCGGCAGCCCCAACCCCAACCCACGCGCCGGCGTTGCCTCCCTCGCCGTTATCCTCAACGCGCTAGCCATTGACCCGGGCCGCCGCTGGAAGGGGCCCTGGCGCAGGTTCGACGAATCCATGTTCGACTGCTGCGAGCCCCTCGACAAGGTCAAGGCCCCAGGACATCACTTTCGGCAAGGTCGCCTGCCTCGCGCACTGCTCTGGCGCCGACGTCCAATCCTTCCGCGCTAATCGGGTCACCATCCACGACCTACGACGACCGTCCCACGGCTTCTCCCCGGCGGCGCCTCTCACTTCCCCATCGTCCCCACCGGCCTCCGCTACCGTCCTGACGCACAGGGTCACATCCATGACCGCCAGCGCGGGGTCATCCACGAATTCGTCGTGCCCGAGGTTCGCGGGCTGCCACGGTAAGTTGGCTCCTCCCTCCGTATCATGGGGTTCCCGCTCTCTCTACGATGGATCGATCTCTAGTGCTGCTACTCCTGCAGGCCAGTTTGTTTAGGCGGAGTGCCCCGATGCTAGTGCTACGCTTTAGCCATGATTAGGAGGGGCAGCACACGCCGACACGAGCGTTTGCTTTGCTGTGGAGCAGCATAGGGGGCTGTAGTAGGCTGTAGCCGGCCGCCGCGCTCTCTCGCGCAGCATGTGGCCACTCGACTACAGACGGCCTACACATCATGTAGTATGTACTCGCCTTGTTAGCACCAACAGGAGCACTACAAGAACGGGTGACCTGCACGCCTTCCACATTATTAAAAAAACTATCGAGAGTATCTCGAAAAACACAGTAAAACGTTATGCCAGTCGATTGGTTGGGTCAGGTATGGACGACAGTAGGCTCTCAGAGAGGGAGCAAAGCCTCAACAGTGACATGATAACGTTGAGCAAGCTAAAAGACATACAGTAAGCGGCAATGATCCGTGCACAAACACGTCATCCACTCATATTACACACTCATCAAACATGTATGGACACGCTAACACGTTATTTGTATTAACATGTATAAACACGCTAGCTAGCTAGCCACATACACACACTAACCACACACATGCTAACCACTCATCTAACCAGCCTAACCTTGTACACACACGCTAACCAGGCTAACCACATACACACACTAACCAGCAGGCTAACCACGTGTACACACATTGCACGTTCACCACACATACGCCTATGCACACGCTACAGCTAACCACACACACGCTAACCTGCAGGCTAACCACGTGTCCACGTACACACGTGCACCACACACGCGCGTACCCACACTAACCAATACGCTAATCACGTACACACGCAAGATCAACTGTATAAATTACATACACCATAATATGGTAATCAATAAAAGTTATAAAATAAAAAAGATCTACCATATAAATCAAATATCACGCATGCGTTAATCCCAACTATAATACATAATTTATATCAAAATATTATTGTTACAAATAAAAAAAATATGGTTTTACCCTTGTTAAAAAATAACTATAAAATAGCAATTACCACTCCTATATTTCGAACTCTAATTCCGCTCCATTTTGGAGCTGTTGGGAGTCGTTACGGCGCATATGGCACACCTACCATAGACACATCTCAACGGCTCCCAACGGCTACGCCTTGACGGCTCTCAACGGCTCCTCTCATTTAGGCCCACCTACCATAAACACATTAATTTTTTTTAATAATTCCCAGCGGCTCTCCAAGCATTGTAAAAAAGTTTTTATAATATATAATTAGTATCATTAGATAGATCGTTGAATATATTTTCATAATAAATTTATTTGAAGATATAAATATTACACCTATTTTTTATAAACCTAATTAAAGTTGAGAAAGTTTGACCTGCACGTATTCCGTAACGACTTCTACCAGTGGGACGGAGGGAGTAGGTTGCTAAATCTCAGTCCGTTCGGAGAGGGTCGATCAACGATCATCGATGCTCTGATTATGATGAGATCGATGGAACTGCTGGTTCCGTGATTTCTACTATAACTTTTTTTTTCCCTTTACTAATTAATAAGTGGGTAGATCCTGCCCTATTTGTAACTCTAGAGTTGAGACTTACAAATAGGACAGTTGTCCGTGATTTCTACTATAACAAGTTATTTTATAAGTCTCATGTTGTCTGTGATTTCTACTATAACAACCTAAGATCACAAAGGTACTCGATTAGTCCATTTCACCGAGTTTCGGTGTCATGGCTCAGTGACTGGTTGCATATATGGCCATTCCTTATGAGGGGTTTCATAGCGCTGTTTCAGGAAATACCAATCAGAGAAGTGATGGATAAAACTACTTCCCTCACTTAAATAGTTCTGTTTTGTTGTTTCATAGTCTCTGTATGACATTTAATTTTATGAGTCATCTTGAATTAGAAAATCAGCAGCGCCACCCCTCCCCCCTCTCCTTTTTTAAAAATGCAACAATATCATTACGTCATTACGTTCAGTGGGAGATTCATAGCATTGTTAGGAATGTGTACTCTTTCATTAAAAAAAATGCAAATATAGGTTTAGAGCAAGTCATTTTTTTAAGTTTGACCGTTTTTATAGAAATAAAATCAACATTTACGTCACTAAATAGATTTACTATAAAAATATGACAAATTTAATTACACTTATTTAGTATCATAAGTGTTAGTAATTTTCCATTTTAATTTTGATCAAATTATATATATATATATATATATATATATATATAGTCATTAGATTTTCCATGAGATATATTTACATGATATATTTATTTGGAGTCATGGATGTTAATAATTTATAAATTTACTCACCTTAAGATAATTTGGGTTTGAGCAAATCTTAAACTACATTATGAGGTAGTACTTTTTTTATATAAAAATAGTTTGACTAGGACTATATTAAAATTGTAATATTTGGAACGAAGGTGGCAGTAAATAAGTAAAGCTGCTGCATTTGTCATTAAAACATTCAAAGATAGGTAGCCCCACCTAGCAGCCTTCAATTAATCACTCCTTTGGATGGAGTATTCATCTTGATGACAGTAATTTACTTCTCTTTGCCAGTCGGTACAATGGTAGACATTTGCTCAGTCATGGAGGCTGAGAGATCGACCAACCGGTGGCCTTCATCTAGCCCTCCGTATGCACGGCTGCAATGGCGAGTTGGCAACGGAACTGTCGGGGTCGAATAAGCATTGACCGATTGACTAGGTGGACCCCTTTCATCAGCAGTGCAGTGCAGGGGTAGCAACGTAAAAATTAAAGGAGTGTAAATACAGTGTCCTCACTCCGTTGCAAGAAGGGTACACATGTCGTTTTATGGTAAATCGACTAATTTTTAACTTTAACTAGTTTATAAAAAATGTATCAATATTTGTATTTTAAAATAGGTTTACTATACAAAATATTGCATGATTAATGTAATGATATTTATATATAATTGTAAATATTAGCACATTTTATATATTTATTAGTTAAACTTGAGATTGATTGGCTACTCAAAAGTAAGATATGCACCCTTCTTAAAACAAAGGGAGTATAGTATGGTATTACTATCTCTAAAACATACTCCATGCTAAAAAAACATAAAGTCGTTCTGGACAGCGACATGGTCTCCAAAGTATAACTTTGACTATTTATTTTTATAAAAATATTTATCGAAAGTGATATATGTATATTTTTATGAAAGTATTTTTCAAGACAAATCTATTCATATGGTTTTCACATTTTCAAACTCAACAACTTAAAAGTTATTCATGATTTATATTCCCAATGTTTGACCCAAACCTTGTCCAAAACGACTTCATTTTTTAGTATGGAGGGAGTATAATTCTAGATTTGTTTTAGCTCAAATTGTCTTGAGTTTATTAAATTTATCATAATAGTATCATCCTTCATAACTCCGAATAAGTATATTATTAAGATATATATTCAATAACAAATGTATAGCACTTATTCCCTTGTAACAAATTTATGTACCTAAAAAAGATAGAACGGCATACAATTTAGAATGTATTTCATATGATAAATATTAATATTTTAATAAAAATATGGTCAAACTTAGAATGGTTTCACTCAACACTATACTAGAATTGTATTATTTTTAGGACAACAAAAAAACCCAAGAGTGCCTCGGGCTGAATATCTCTCTTAGATATTGTGGAGTCATCGTCCCAAACACCATCGGACAATGTTTTCCTGCACCCCAATAATTCACCTGGAAGTGCATCTAGGCTCCCTAATAGGTTTTGGTGATTGAATGACTAGGCATTGGAGGTCTGCTTCCAACTAGTTTCTGCTTGCCCATCGGAGAACCATACCTGTATGGATCGAGTGGTGAAATGGATGCCACCGGAGGTAGAGACCCTCAAGATTAATACGAGGCATTTTTTGCATGATGATGGTACATGTGCAACGGGAACGGTGATGCGTGGTAGTGATGGCAGGCTACGCATAGCCTTGGATCGTTGGATCAATATGGCTGGCTCGACTTTGGTGGTTGAGGCAGAGGCGCTACGTGATGGTGTTCATCTAATCCCGGCAGGTAAGAGGGAACACATCATTGTGGAGAGCGATTCCTAGGAATTGGCTTCGCTTTGGAGAAATAGAGGAAAACACTGATCGGAAGTCGCCGCGATTATGGAGGACATAGTGGAGTTGGCATCGACATTCCCTTCCTTCATAGTAGTTTATGCCCGAAGATGGCGATTTTGCAGCTCATCTCTACGCTAAGCAAGCACTAGTCAATAGGCAAAACTTTGTATGGCTTAGCCGTCCTTGCTTCTTGCAATGTTGTCAGCAAACTGATTGTAATGATTCAAAATAATCAATGAAGCGAAGTTTTTTTAAAAAATAAAGAATCCAAATGGATCATATCTAGCCATCTCAGGCGATCAAGGCCCAACGAGCAAGGCAGAGTAGGAAGTGTGAACAAAGGATGTATTTGATATGAAAATATTAATATTTTTATAAAAATATGGTCAAACTTAGAATGGTTTCACTCAACACTATACTAGAATTGTATTATTTTTAGGACTCAACAACAAAACCCAAGAGTGTCTCAAGCTGAATATCTCTCTTATATATTGTGGAGTCCTCATCCCAAACACCCTCAGACCATATTTTCCTGCACCCCAATATATAATTCACCTAGGAGTGCACTAGGCTCCCTAGTGGGTTTTGGTGATTGAATGATTGGGCATTGGAGGTCTCCTTCCAACTAGTTTCTGCTTGCCCATCGAAGAACGAGACCTGTATGGATCGAGTGGTGAAATGGATGCCACCGGAGGAAGGGACCCTGAAGATTAATACGAGGCATTGTATGCATGATGATGGTACGGGTGCAATGAGAACGGTGATGCGTGGTAGTGATGGCAGGCTACGCGCATCCTTGGATCGTTGGATCAATATGGATGGCTCGACTTTGATGGTTGGCTCGACTTTGGTGGCTGAGGCAGAGGCGCTAAATAGTGGTGTTCATCTAATCCCGCCAGGTACGAGGGAAACACATAATTGTGGAGACCAATTCCCACAAGTTGGCTTCACTTTGGAGAAATAGAGAAAAGCACCGATCAGAAGCCGCGGCAATTGTAGTGGACGTAATGGAGTTGGCATCGGCATTCCCTTCCTTCGGAGTAGTTTATGCCCAAAGATAGACGATTTTGTAGCTCATCTCTGCCTAAGCAAGCACTAGTCAATAGGGAGAACTTTGTATGGCTTAGCCTTTCTAGCTTCTTATAGTGTTGTCTGCAAACCGATTGTAATGATTCAACATAATCAATGAAGCGAAGTTTTTAAAAAAATCCAGATGAATCATATCTGGCCATCTCAACAGGCGGTCAAGGCATGACAAACTGAGCCTAGTTTAGTTAGTTAGGTTTCTTGTGGTGGAACCTATCCACTTGGATTCAAGTCTTCAACTTGACACGGGTGCTCACATTTTCCTGGATTTATTCTAGGAATTTAATAGCATTATGCTTTCAGTGGTAGGAGACGTTCCCGTCGACAGCGAGACGTCTATGGTGATTTCGTCAATTTCGAGATGTGTCAGCACAGTTTTTCGAAGGTCACTCGTAGGGGTAGGGTTTGCGTACGTGTATTTATAAGGGTGAGTATGCGTGCGTGTTGTGAGCGTCTGCGTCTGTACCTGTGTAATTCGCAAAAAAAAGGCACAACGAGCAAGGGCAGATTAGGAAGTGTGAACATATGGGAACCGCTAGTTTTACTTTTATTTTATTTACTCCGTGATTGGAACATTGAAAAAAAAGAATGTCGGGTTCCATCAAACCGCCGGCTGTGACAGGACAGTTCCATTGCTGGATCTCTGCCTTACGGCTCAATCCAACATCGGTGTCCACATGTCGTAAGCATAATGTGGAGAGAAAAATTGCTCATATCCATCACTACTTATAACAATATGTTCATTGCCATCAAAAAATATAGCTTTCCTTAACTGCCATGAATTTGTAGTTTTTATTTCTTCCTTGCCATCACCGTGAATAGTTTACGGCTCAATCCAACATCTGTGTCCACACATCGTAAGCATAATGTGGAGAGAAAATTTGCTCATAGTCATCAAAACTTATAACAATATGTTCACTGCCATCGAAAAATATAGCTTTCCTTAACTGCCATGAATTTGTAGTTTTTAATTCTTCCTTGCCATCACTGTGAATAGTAGCCACAATATGTTAGTCTAGATGGAAAAAGACAATTTTACCCTCTCTTAAATTTTTCTCCCCACCGGATGCATAGAAGAATAAATAACATGACAACAGCATTTTGAATAGCAACAGGACAGGCTTAGGCAATCCTGTGACTGAATCCTCACCGGTGCTTGAATCGGTTTTGGCACAAGAATGTCCCCTAATGTTCTCGATGGTGAGCATCTAGCTTAGGCAGGCCCCTTCCAGCCATTCTTCTCGTTCCATGGCCGGCCAGAGACCTTTGCCATGGTGCTGGATCTTGGACTGCCTCTTCACATTTGATTGATGTGAATGAGAAGGTCTCGAGTTCTGGTTTATCATCGGAGCTACACACATAGAATCTGCACCCAACAGTCACCTGAGATGTGCCTTCTGCGACGCCGAGGTCTCCATCAACCTCTGACTCTGAATCAGCCCAAAATTTGTTGCCGACCTGCACCCGCCGTCCTCAACAGAACGCTGCCAGAGTGCCGGACCCGCCACAGCCTCTGCCTCCAGATGCACACCGCGTCGCCGCCGAGCCCCGCGACCGGGCGCCGTTGCCGCCCCGCACGCTCCCCGCCGGGAGCCGCCGCCGCCCGCGCCGCGTGCACTACCAGCGTTGCCGCCTCCGGATGAGCTGCGAGCGGGTGACAGCTTCCTTTCCAACCCACAGACGGAACACCTGTGTGTGCCACAGCTCCGGGTCGCCGTCTGGCACCACGTGCAGGGCGGGTGGTCCCGCTCACGTCGTCGTCTGCGGCGGCGTCTGTGGCGTCGGTGCCGGCCGCTGCAGCGGCGGAGGAGGAGCGCAACTGCTTGGGCTTGGAGGGGCTGAGGATCCAGATGATGCGCTCCAGCTTCAGCAGCACGTCGTCCTTCCGGTGTGCCGCCGAGCAGCCGAGCAGCGCGGGGCTCTCTGTATGGGCTGGGGCGCTGGGCGCCTGGGCCGATGCGTTCATCTAGGGCAGGGGCAAGATTGGCAATGACCTTTGCAAGTGAATATGGATCACGCCGTTAAGTGAGCTCAATGGCAATTAGGGAATAAAATTATGCTAATAGATGGCAGTTAGGGAAACCAAAACCATGTTTGTAACGGTGATGGCAAGGAAGGAATCAAAATCTACAAATTGGTGGCAGTCAAGGAAAGTTGTAATTTTTTATGACAATCAACACATTGTTATAAGTTTCGATGGTAATAAGCAATTTTTCTCTAACGTGGAACATTGGATTGACTTCAGACTTGTAGTAAGTGGATCGTCAGATCAGCTAGTCGACGCACTCTTTCGATCTGACGGCCCATCATTGCGTGGCTCCCATCACAATCACGGACCAGGCATTGGCCTTGTTTGGCTGGCTCCAGCCAGCCAGCAGTGTTTTTTTTTCTCACATCATTTTAGCACCGGCCACTAGCCACCAGCCAGGCAGCAGTATTTTTCTCTCACAACAAATCAGCACCAGCCACCAGCCAGCCGAACGAAGCGATTGTCTTGATGTTGGTAATAAAAAAAATTGTATGATACGTCAAGGCTAAAGGGTATAGAAATACACGCGAGGCTGCCATGGAGGGCGTATGAGGGCTTCTCTAGACACTACATACACCATGATCTCAATAGATAGTTTTTACAAAATAATTTTTTTATCTAATCACATATATTTTTTTATTCTCTACTAATCATATCCTTTCATATCTTCGTTCTCGTGTAGACATGATTTCTAACTTAGACCCGGTTTCTATGATTTTTGCTCTATCTCTTTAATAACTACCTTGCCACATCAGCAAAATGTTTAGATAGCAGTACAATTAATGTTCATAGACACTATAATGATTTCTGCATTGGAAGTGCCCTGATATGTCAAGGATGAACACAACCCTGGCCCCCAAGTACTCCAGTAGTAATTGCCCTGAAGCTGCAGGTTTGCGTTTCAAGATTCCCATAAGACGGTCTGTACCGGCACCCACTAAAGCTCCTTGCAGTACATGAATAGAGGAAAAGTTGTTGCACCGGGTACCGGAAGAGCCACGCTAAAAATAGCGGATATGCATCGGTCCGCTATTCTGAGCGGAGGTAGAGGCGTCTGCTACGCCATGCGCCGGTCCCACCGTCTGGAAAAGTGTGAGAGAGAACCTAGAGAGAGAGCAGGAAGGGTACCGAGGGGGTAAAAAAAAGGAAAAAAAATCTGACGCATGAGTCCACTTTTGATATAGAGTAACGTATAGAGGATGGATGAGTGCAGGAGAAAGTGGTATAGAGAAGAGAATCTCGTTGACCAGAACGAAATATTCTTTTTAGAGAATAAATTTAGAATACGACGAGTGCGAATAATCTATTTTTTTTTGTTCTTGATGCGCCGGTACAGCCAGATAAGCCCCGGTTTTAGTAGTCTTGTTTAAGGGAAAGCATTCTTGTCACCTACTACTCCCTACTACTGTCCTCCCTCTCATGGTGGAGCCGTGGAGGTGGTGGCGCCTGCTCGCTGGCCGCTGGGCGGGTCAGGCTCCAACTGCGGCAGCGCTTGTCCTTTCCTGCCTGTGGCTCACAAGAACATGTGTGCTTGCGACACTGACACCGAGCCCGCTGCTATCGCCGCGGTTGTTAGTACTCCGCAATCGAAGAGAGAGAAAGAGAAAGAAAAAACCTCAGCAACCGCCGGGTTGCGCTCGCGCAGGGGAATCTGTCGCCGTGTCGCGCACTTTCCCCTTTCCTCCGCCTGCTCTCACGTGTTCGTCGTTTGTTCTCGCTCCATCCATCGTTCCACTTCCATCCCTCTCCCCGTCACTCAGCGCGTTGCTGTCGCCTGGGAACAGTAAGAGTTTGCGCGTCTCGCGACTGATCGCTGGCAGCCGGCACTGCCACTCGGCGGCGACTTGGACTTGACTTCCGGGCAACTGGGCGAGGAGAGGGGACCAATCCACAGGGTTTAAATCGGCCTCGGCCCCGCCGCGAGTTCTTGCTGTGTTCGCTCGGAGCGGGGCGAGGACTTGTCGGCGCGGCGCGATGCAGCAGCTGCAGCAGCAACAGCAAGGTAACGCCGGGTCCCACGACGCCTCGCTTCAAAGTTGCAATCTTTCGATGCTTTTGCGGGTTCTTCGAGTGCGATTTTGAGCAAAAGAACCTATGTGGGGGGTCGAGGAAGAAGGGGGATTGCGGCAGGTTGCCTGAAAGTGCCTCCTTTGATCGACAAATGCAACTGGTTAACCATTGATTTTGTTTGTCTGTTATATTACTATACTAGTATGAAATGCTACTGCTCCCTCGCTGTATATGGCCGTGTTTAGATGCCCGATTTGAGCGTGAGGCCCTGTTTAGATGTCAAATATTTCCCCAAATTCTACTATGCAAAAAGAAGATTCTCCGTCACATCAAAATGTTGTCACATGCATGAAGTACTAAATGTAGATGAAATTAAAAACTAATTGCACAGTTTTGTTGTACTTTGCGAGACGAACATTTTAAGCCTAATTAGTCAATTTTTGGACAATTATTACCAAATAAAAACAAAATGCTATTCGGCAACCGCCGAATCGGCCGAACTAAACACGGCCTGAATTTAGTGAACTAAACAAGGCCTATGGCTTTTAATTTAATAACAAGTTTATTAGTACCTCTTGGGCCATGTTTAGATCACCGAATCAGGGTGTCCCGATTTACTGCTGAACACTGTAGTAATTTTGTTTTTATTTGGTAATAATTATCCAAACATTGATTAATTAGGCTTAAAATATTCGTCTCGCAAAGTATAACAAAACTGTGCAATTAGTTTTTGATTTCATCTACATTTAGTACTCCATATATATGCCGACATTTTGACGTGATGGGGAATCTTCTTTTTGCATAATAGAATTTGGGTGTGAATTTGAGTATCTAAACCAGGCTTGATTGAAGAACGAAGTTAGCAAGCATCGTTGCTGCGAAAACATTAAAAAAAAGATATTCTTTTCCGTCTCTGTCTTCTTTATTTCTATTTGAGCGAGACCACCCGCCACCCGGGGTGATTTTGGAATGGACTTCTAATGCTCACTTCAGTGGCCTGAGATTTCCGGCGCCTCTCTTGTCAATTGTTCATTATAGAACAGGGTAGGAAAGAGCACTGCCCTACACTACACACAACCATTTGAGTGCAACCTGCATATAACTCACGATCCAACGTTTAAAATTACTTAGGTGGAACATCATAAATGCATAGGATGGTTACAATTACGGTTGTACTACTTGAGTTGTATGCCAAATGGTTGTACCAGAAGCATTTCACTTTATAAATTTGGAGGTTGATTGATGTACCAAATTTAATTGTTGTTAACCATCCACTGAACACTTCTATGTAATTGTGATCTTTGAGTTGCTACGTGTTGGCTGTGTCGTAGTTTCACATCTCTTGTTAACCAGTGTTGTTGCCTATGGTTTTACTGTTCAGGCTTAGACATAGACAAGCTACAGCAGGTAGTGAAGACCCGCTGGCTAAAGCCTCAAGAAGTTCTGAAGATACTGCAGAATCATGAGTTGTTCACGATCTCACATAAGACCCCTCAGAAGCCACAGAGTAATAAATGCATCCTTTGGTTTTGGACTGTAAATATATGACCAAGGCTTGCGCTTGGTTGCTTTAGCCCTGAATGTGATTAAATGAGCCAATTCGAAACCTGCAGGTGGTTCTTGGTTTCTTTTCAATCGTAGAGTACTCCGGTACTTTCGAAGTGATGGATTCGAATGGCAAAAGAAGAAGAATGGGAAGACCATTAATGAAGCTCATGAGCGCCTTAAGGTCTGTTGATTCACCCTTTTGGTGAACTGCGGTGCTGTGTTCATGTCTAGGTTAATTATCTCTCCAAAAGTTAATAGATATGAATGTTCCTCAGAATATGCTTGGGAGCAGTCACCTTGATAAGCCAATAATGAGAGATGTTTGGTTTGTAGTCAAACTGAATTGGACAGATTGTATAAGAAACAGACAATTTCATAATGAAATTTGTACCTAATGCCCCTTCATAATGATACAAATTTCCTCCTCTTCAGTTCTGATGCTGGAAATTTCAGGTTGATAATGTGGATGCACTGAATTGCTACTATGCTCGTGGAGACAAAAATCCTACGTTTCAGAGGCGGATATATTGGATGCTGGATCCGTAAGAATTATCTACTCAACCCTCATTCTTTTGGTACATCAGGCGATGCATTTCCTTAACGCACTGATGGTATTATACCAGTCATACTGCCCTGATGGAATGATGATATTATACCTGCCATTGTTATGACTTATTCTACTTGTGGTTTGATCTGTTTTGTTTTAATTGAATCTCATTAGTCAGTATGTAAATCAATTTGCATCTTGATAAAAGCTATCCATCTTTGCAGGGCTTATGAACACATTGTCCTTGTCCACTATAGGGATGTTCTAGAGGTTTGACTCCTTTTCTCTTCCATATGTCAATGAACATATGCAATTTTGATGCTCAATAATTGGGGGAGGGGGGAGGGGGGATCCTTTTTTGCTCTATTTGCCAGACATTATCTACTTTGACAGTCTATGATCTTAGAGATCAAGACTGGCATTGGATCATTGGATGCATCTTTGAACTTATTGGGTTAAATGATTGATTAATCCACTTGTGACTGGGTGTGGGTCGGTATGTTGTATGGGCTCTTACCCTTTTTATTCTTAATATAATGATTGATTAATCCTACGTGTTTGAGAAAAAAAAAATGATTAATCCTTGTCACTAAGCACCAGTTTTTCAACAGTTAACTCGCCTTTTTAAGCTAATGCACTTAATACTAGAGTGATTGAATCCACGACATTAAATTTTGTTTTTCATGTGTCTCACCTTTATTTATTGATTGCTTACCAGGGCAGCATTTCAGTGTCTGCACGAAATGATTCTTCAACATCGAATCAGAATGGCAGTGCTAGCAGAGCTGACGTACATAGTTCACCTGGTTGGACAAGTGAGTTAATTGTACAATGTCCCAATTCGTGCAGTCCGGGATCTGCGGAAGAAGTTAGTTCCCGAACTAGTGCAAGTGAATCTGATTGGATTCAACATAAGGCAGCCTTGCGGAAGCTTAAAATGCAGCTGAGTCTGGAAGACAAAGAAGATTGTGATGTTAATGCCGAGGAAGTTCCAGCAAATAATGAGCCTATTATTTTGCCTGGGATTCAGAATGAGGAGCTTGACACTTCTAGGAATCATGATGATATCTTTGATGTGCTGGACTTTAGTGAAGATCGTATCAACAGAACTGGAACCCACCCATGTCCCAGTGCTATTGATGTGCTAAAAAATTCAGGTGCAGTAACACATGTATTCCAATTATTTCATTGCTAAGAACTGGCTGAGACATAGTGGAAATCTTTCTTAGGATTTGTTGCATGTATTTTTTAATATTCAGACACATGGTTAGAGGAGGATCAACTTGAGGCAATTCTGCATCCAGCGTGTATGACATTGACTGAAAATCAATGGTTCAAGATCCATGAGGTTTCTCCAGAATCAGCGTTTTCTTCTGAAAGTACAAAGGTATCATATGGCGTTACCAGTCTTGATTAAATTACTGCAACATGCATCCTTCTTTCTTCTTTTCTATTGGCATGATATTGAACAATACATCCATATCCTCATGTGGTACTTACATACTCTGATTGCAAATATAAGTTGTTTTAGGCTTGTGCATAGGAATTAATAAAGCGTTGAAATGATTCAAATGACCTTATTACCTGCGATTAGTGGATTAGTTAGCAACGCATAAGAAGAAAAAATGGGGGACAGGTTCCTAGCATCCTATAATGACTTGAGCGGCATAGTCTGAAAACGAGTTACTTTTGGAATTGAGGGCCTAATACTATATAAAGTATTTTGATCTGATAGCTTGAAGCCTGAGTCCATCTCTGGACACAATGAAACGAAAAAGAACCTATCAGTTGGGACAAACCTGTGTCGAGAACTACAATGGTTGTGGACTTATGAAAATGTAATGCAGGTTATCATTGTAGGAGACTTCCTTTGCAATCCCCCTCACAGTTCATGGGAAGTGCTGTTTGGTGATGTTAAGGTACCTGTGGAAATTATCCAGCAAGGTGTCATCCGTTGCCATACTCCATGTTTTAATGCTGGAAAAGTGAGAATGTGCTTGATCGATGGGAATGGGAAGTCCTGTAGTGAAGCACGAGAATTTGAATTCCTTGAAAAGCCTACCAAAGGCATGATTGATGGAAACAGGAACCCCTGCAATGAAGCACGAGATTCCACAATCCATCAGATACCTACAAAAAGTAGTGATGAGCTGTCACTGTTACTACATTATGTTCGGACGCTTTTTGATGGTCATGCTTGTGGGCTATTTTCAAATTTTAGCTTGCCACTCCCAAACCTCGGCTGTGAATTCAAAACCAACCAAATGGATATCATAAAGAAGACATATGAGCAGCTGGACCCTGAGAATACAGTAAATAGTGTCATGGAAGCATTGCTTAATGACAAGTTTAAGCAATGGCTGTCATCTAAATGTGAACAGAATATTGATGGAGACCATTTGCTTCCTAAGCAATACCACAGTATTATACATATGATTGCAGCCTTGGGATATGTCTTGGCTTTGAAGCCACTGCTTAATTCTGGAGTGCCTATAAACTACCGTGATGCAAATGGATGGACTGCTCTACATTGGGCTGCAAAGTTTGGCAGGTATACAAAACTCTTTACATCATATGCAGCGTAATGCTTTTTTTTTCATGTTCAAGTTTCAAGTGCATCTTGTTGGTTATATTTCTCCTATTTACCATTCCCTTGTATTCATTGCCAGGAGCCTTCTTATTTTTGGACCTAGACACAAAATTTTGCTTGCACAATTTAGGCAGTTGATCTCTTATGTAATGGTTTTCTCTAAGCTGTTTTTCTTCCTGACTTCATCATAGTTTTCTATTAAAAAAACAGAGAAGATATGGTGGCGGCTCTTCTTACTGCTGGTGCTGCAGCTGGTGCACTTTCACATCCGACATCAGAGGATCCTGCTGCCAAAACACCTGCTTCAATAGCTTTGGCATATGGTTTCAAGGGCCTATCTGCATTCCTTTCAGAAGCACAATTAACAACTCATCTTGATTCTATTGAATCAAAAGAAAATGGAAAACTTGATTCTAGGGAAGGGGGGATATGTCGTGCTGTGGACAGAATATCAGACAAAAGCAGCCACGTGCATGGTGGAACTGATGATCAGCTTGCGCTTAAGGATTCCCTAGGAGCTGTCCGGAATGCAGTTCAGGCTGCAGGACGCATACAAGCTGCATTCCGAATTTTTTCCTTTAAGAAAAAGAAAGAGATGGCTCTTCAGAACAGAAATAGCTGCTTCTTGTCCATTAGTGAGACAGGAGCAGTTTCACATGGTATGCTGGAGAAAGCTGCATTATCTATCCAGAAGAACTTCAGGTGCTGGAAAAAACGTAAAGAATTCCTGAGGATACGAAATAATGTTGTCAAGATACAGGTAAGTCTTTTGCAATGTTGTGATTATAGTGATCGGATCTCTCAAGTGTATGTAACACGAGCAGAGGAATCACAATATGGATTAAAACCTCAAGTGGGTAATTCTTATTGTCATCCTGATAGGCCCGGGTGAGAGCTCATCAAGAAAGAAAGAAATATAAGGAATTACTTTCAAGTGTCGGAGTCCTTGAGAAGGTGATGATACGGTGGTACCGTAAAGGTGTTGGTTTGCGTGGATTCAATTCTGGGGCAATGCCAATTGATGAAGAGGTGGATGAAGACGTTGCCAAGGTTTTCAGGAAGCTCAGAGTGGAAACAGCCATTGATGAAGCTGTTTCAAGGGTATCATGTATCATTGGTAGCCCTAAAGCAATGCAGCAGTACCGTAGGATGATCAAGAGGTACCAACAGGCAAAGGTGAATATCTTTCTACTCAGAAACTTGTAGCACCGCAGCTACCATGATCATAGCTGTGATCCATTAAAAACTTGCATGAGAAATTTATTAAATGATTCCTGAAAAGGAAAAGGTAGCTTTATTGTTCGCTTGGGACTAACTAAAAAGGGTTGCCCTCATTGCAGGATGATCATGAAAAGTAATGCTTGTGTTAAGCCAACAGTGATGGACAGTGAATCCCGAGAAAACTGAAAAATTCTTGGATGATCTAGTACCAGCTCCAATTCATGCCGGGCGCTGTTTGAGTGTACACAGCAACGTGTGCAATAGACCAATAGCTGACTTTTGGCTGAAAGTTGATAAAGGTGATGACTTAGTACATGCAGAAGCTTCCAAGAGCCTGAGCAAGGTAGATGAGGTCTGAGCAACACTGTATCCGATATATATGCCTTATGTACTACCTTCACGCAGTAGGTTTGTAGTAAATTTGTACTATATGGTAGTAAATAGGGGTTAGCTATTGTAATTTGTAGCACAGTGAATGTTGTAAGGAATCTCTCAGTTGCCATTTACCAATTAGAAATACTCCATCGTTTACACATGGGATGATGATAACTGATGATCAATTTTGCCAGTTAATATGTTCGCTCCAATCGTCCATTTGTTCTTCAAGACAGTGACATTCCAACAGTTCAACAGTTTAACGCCAGTTGTTTCATGCCTTTGGCATCAGCTTTGAAATGGAGCAGCGATCAAAGAAGCCTCCTAGCATTAAACTTCTCTTGTAGTCTCGTGATTAGAATTCAGATGGCTCAAGGAACTGCCAACAGAATAAACAATCAAGCAGGGTGCGAGCCACTGGTGTAAAGCACTGAACCGGACAAACACAAAACGACTGGCAGGCTCCATTCAGCAAGAACCAGAGGATTAGGCGTTTGTAACCACTGGCATTAGTTTAAACAGCAGCAATCAAGTGCATCACTTTGGACCTTTTGGGGCGATTAACATATTGCGGCAGTTAGGTACCGTCGCAATATGCTCCAGACCACACATTAAACAAGCTCCGTGACATCAGGCAAAAGCCATTTCATCAGATAAAGCCACACCAACAGGCAGTTTTCAGTGTAATAATTGGCTGGTTGAGAGAACCAGTAGCAGGAGAGAAACTCAGGACAAGCTGATGGCGACTGATGTTTTGTCAAACAAAACTTCCATCTTTGAATGTGTCATTTACAATTTACAGCTTCGACCCATACAGACCGAAGATGATGCATACAAAAATGCCAAGAAATGCCTGCACAAACAACCAATACCTAATATGTACAGCCGTACCTTCCGGGGGAAGGAAAACTTCCCTCCCTACTCTATATTATAGTGGCAGAGGACATCTGCAGTTAGTGAATGCGGCTGAATTTTTTCACACGCCTTGACCTCAGCAAATTTTCGAGTAAATATCTGCACATGCATCTTGATTTCAAGACATTGCACATTTAGTTTTGCAGCTTGGTCAGATGTACCAAGGAACTGAACATGGGCGGTTCCATCTCCAGCCTAAGGTGTTTCCAGCTGAAAGAATGAGAAGAATCATGACATTAGACCTGAAGGATTCCATAGACTTAAAATAATGATTGATGAGCTCTAAAATATTGACATCAGAGCTTGCTTTAAGAAAGCGTCAGAGTTCTTCAGAACCCCTACCAACAACTTCAACAAAAAAGAAGGTGGTGCCAAGATAATAGTAAGCTTTTTAGATCTTGATAGTTGTCAAGCTGCACTATTTTGATTCTTAAATAGATTAAGTATTGCTTTTGCTCAATATAAGCCTTGATATGTCTATTAAACAGTGATATTCGGAATAAGTTTACCTAACTGGAGGCACATCCCAGCATTTCTAGTGTTTTAATAGGGCCCCTAACTCTGCGAATTGATGCCCACCTGTAGCAATGTGAAGCAATGGTGATGTAAAACTTAAATGAGATTGACCATTTGAAAGAATTGACCCACAATCGTTGCTACTCATTTATATTTTAGTTCACTTTCCATGATATGACCCTGTGCATAATAACAGCCAGACATGTTACAGCAGGAAAAAAGAAAGAAGAAACTAGGGGAAAATGAACTCCCAAGAAACTAGAAAAGTCAAGAACTTACTCTCAAGAACATGGGATCTGACAAAATTCTTTCAGCCTCGACAGGTGAACCGTTGCCGACATCCTCCACTATTTTACACTCCATATAAGCCTACCTACTGAACTTGGTCTTGATTTAGGAAAAAGCGAGCTACTTCTCTGTACAATTGCTCGCCCTCGAATGGCTTGGAAACATAACCGTCCATTTCAGATTTTAAGCATTGTTCATGTGTCGCCTGGATAACATCTGCTGTCATGGCTAATATTGGAGTTCGCCACTGCCGGACCCCTGCGCATTCCAGTGGGGCTTCTCCGCGATCTATTTGCTCATTTAGATCTCTTTCCATCACTCTAATCCTTCTTGTGGCTTCAAATCTGCAAAGGTACCAAATGCATGACACAAGAGAACAAGAAAATGTAAATCCATGACATGAGCAAGTATCGTGTATCAACTGAATATAGGTACAGATAGTGCCTAAAGTATGACGAGATGATTAGTATACAAAGATAAAACTCACCCATCCATTTCGGGCATCTGTATGTCCATGAAACAAGCATCAAAATTGTGAGGAGGTTTCAGCAGTGTGAGTGCTTTCTTCCCACTATCAGCACAAGTTACTTCTGCGCCATATTTCTTCAGAGCGCCTGCAGCAACCTTGAGATTTACAATATTGTCATCAACCACTATGATTTGTTTCTTGTGAAGAAGGCTGCCCAGTGTTGAATTGCCAACTACCCCATTCCTGCAATGCAGTTTATCTATCCCACCCAATACTCTTTGTAGGGAAACCTGAAGCATGCTTGCACGAAGTGGCTTCATAATTACATTCAAGTTATATTCCCTGAATATATGTGAATTGCTTTTGTCAGAACTATTAGGGTTCTCCAAAAGAAATAACTTTGTAGAGTCTGGCTGATCTTTGTTCCTTAATTTAGTAACCAAAAGAGGCATAGAGTGGGATTCCATCACCCAGGTTTCTTTGTCAACGAGCACAAGCTTTGCAATCTGTGATCCACAATTAATTTTAGAAATATACTGATCTAGGTCAGTTGTCAATTCGGTGTGAACTCCCAGTCTCTGCAAATGGTACTTAGTAACCTTGGCACGGACCGGTCTATGATCTACCACCAATGCATTGATCTCTTTAAACTCTGACAAATTATTCTCATTTACACTGGAATGGGCCCTCGTAAGCACCGCAGTGAAGGTGAAAGTAGAACCGACCTGGGGTTTACTTGCAAATCCAATCTCTCCCTTCATGAGGCCGACCAAGCATTTGCTGATGCTTAATCCAATGCCAGTGCCCCCATGGATGCGAGCAATGGATGGACCTACTTGCATGAAAGGGGTGAAGACACGGGACTGAGCATCGAACGGGATTCCAACACCCGTGTCTTCAACTGATATTATCAAGCTTATTGAGTCCGATGCAACGGGTGCAAAAGGCATCTCGGATGAGTTCAGTTCCCTACTAAAAAGTCGAAAGTTTTCCCAACTGCGCTTCCTGTCTGCCACTGGGTAGCCACTTAAGGTATTTGCGTATTGAGTTCCGGTCTCAACCTCCAAACAATGCATAATCTCCTCAACGACATGAACAGTCAAGTAGATATGACCCTTCTCTGTGAACTGTGGAAAATATAGAACTCTTTAGCCAATAAAGAACACACGCATATAAATATACAAGGGGTTATCCTATTTCCATTTGCTATTGATGTATAGTGATTATCTTACTTTTATAGAGTTTCCAACAAGATTTGTAATGATTTGCCTTATTCTGCCAGGATCGCCGATTAGTGTTTGTGGAACTTGGTCAGAAACAAACACTGCCAACTGCACCTGTTGAGCAATGTAGCAAGGAATAACCAAAATAAAGTCAGTGCACTTATAATAAAATACAGTAAAACTGCAGGGTGTGACAGCAAGGCTGTAATCTTTGATTACCTCCAGTTCTTTCTCCTGAGCTTTCCCACAGAAGAGAGACAAAATGTCATCACAAACTGTTCTAATATCAAAGGGTACTGCCTCAAGCTCAAGTTTACCAGACTCAATCTTTGCCTGATCAAGAACCTCATTGATGAGAGATACCAAAGCTTTGCCACTGGCTTGTGCGGTTCTAACATAGTCTTGTTGTGTTGTGTCCAAATCAGTATCCATGAGCATTTGCAGCATCCCTGCGAAATCGGAAACATCATATCTCTCACTCTAATTAACAATGAAGATTATTGTACAATTTAGATGGACTAGAACCTCACCTAGAACACCATTCATTGGAGTTCTAATCTCATGAGAAACAGTAGCCAAGAACTGCATGCAAAGACGGCATTGAATTAATAAGGTACCATTTTTTTTGGCCCCTATCTCAAAAGAGAGAGAGAAAAGAACAAGCCTTTGGCCTCCAAGAGAAACAGTAAAACAAAACAGGCATAGCTATTATTAGTAGCGAAGCTAATCACCTGTGACTTGGCAACATCTGCATCCTCTGCGCGCTTCTTGAGCACACTCATCTCCTGAAAGTCATCTTCAACTTTGGCAATCCGTTTTGCAGTAGCATAAATTATGTATCCAACCAGTAAACCAATCACAAAAATTCCAATTGATGTCGTTATTGCCAGCCAAGGCCAAGGTGGGCTCTGAATGAACCTATTAAAGAGAAACAGATGAGACACTGAGGCACTGAGCCTTACAAAGAATAGACTACAGGGGTAACACATTTTAATTACACGTTTCTTTAGAAGAAATAAATCACCTGCAGTGCATCTCATGCTTCCTTGTCGGGTCACCAAAGTTCAGTGTGCTGACCTGGCACATGCCACTGCCTGTATCATTCGAACCATACATACTGATCGGTTTCTCATTAGTAGTATCATACACGTTCACCATGATGGATTGCTTGCCCGCGAGCTGGTGAAGCGACTTATCAACAAGCGCTTCAATGTCAAATATGCCACCTAAATAGCTGTTTGCACACACGCACGCACACACACACACAAAAAGGCCGGCAGTAATTCAGTTGCACGATTACTGACTGGAAATAAGAGGCCGGACTCATGTAAAGCTTACCCTATAGCAGCCTGAATGCGCTCCTGTGGCCTGGCATCTGGGGGAAGGTCATACTTGTACACAGCGTAGGTGGAGATCACTCCGAGGCGATTATTGAGCAGCTTGAAAGGAGCAGTAAGAACACCCTTCCCAGATTCTCTAGCTCGGAGTACGTTGTCTCGGTCATCCTGTATTAAGAGCAAGAGATTAGTGGATGGATGGCCCCTGTTGCTCGTGACATGATTTTTTTTTTACAATGAGTAATTGAGCCCCGGATTAAAAAGAAAGGGCAAAATCCGCGGTGAAAAAGGGGTAGCAACAGATGATGACTGGTGAGCACATGGTGAACACCAAAGATTGCAGCTTTTTTTACGGCCGTGGGCCTGCTCTGTGAAAAAGATCTTGCGAGGGGAGGGGAGGGGAGAGCGAATGCTCACGGCGCCGGATAGCAAGTCGAAGGAGATGACGTGCTTGTAGGCGTCCTGCGCGAAGATTACGGGAGCATACTCCTCCGCCGGCTCCCGCACCTCGGCGTCCTCGGCGTTCCCTGGTCCCTGCGACTGCTTCTTGGTCTTGGAGGAGTACATCTTCTTGATGCTCCATCCCTGCTGGCGCTCGAACTGCTCCCGCTCGGCGTGCGTGACCTTCACCCCGTACGCGACCCCGCTCGTGAGCGGCCGCTCGAACGCCGTCCTCTCCGCGTACCAGGCGAACGTTTTCTGCAGCAACGACAGGAAAGGGTGATTTCGCCACGTCCGATGACGGAGAAATCTTGCTTGAATTTGGATTGAGGTACCACCTACCTGGTCGATGGCGGAGGGTGTCTTGGAGTGGTGGAAGGTGGAGACGAGGATGGCGAGCGCCTGGAGGTGGTTCATGCTGACGTTCAACTGGTCCTGGAGCATGCGCGCGCGGTCGTCGCACATGATGGCGAGCGACTCCCGGCGCTTCTCGACGGCCTGGTAGCTCATCCGGAGGTAGATGAGGGAGGCGATGAAGACCCAGATGCTGACCCAGAGCGGGATGAGCCACCTGGAGCTGTCCCGCACCTTGCGCATCCGGTAGTTGGTGAAGAGGTGCGTCCGCAGCGTCCTGCTGGCCGACAGCTTCTCCGGCAGGCGGAGCGGCGGCAGGAGGACGCGCATCCGGTCGAGGCCCAGGAAGCCGAGCCCCGGCGCGTCGCACTTCTCCTCCATCCCGGCGCCACCGCCGCTCCTCCCGCGCGCCGTAACGGTCATTCCCCTTTCCCTTTCCTCGCGGGTCGCGGAGCTAGAGCTACATCTCCTTCCGGACGCCGGCGACGGCGTCGGCGGCGCGGCGGCTGCGGCTGCTGGTTCTTCTCCGGCGGCAGAGGCCCGCGGCGCGCATGCTCCGGCGGGCGTCCGCGTGATCGACGGACCGATCGGTGGAGACACGGGGCGAGACGATAGGGGGACGGAAGGGGCCGACGCGGGGGAGCTAATTTATGGAGGCCGCCGTGCTGTAGCAGCCGCCCACTGTTGGCGCCAATTGAATGTCCCGAGGGAGGAGGCACGGCCGCAAGGGGCTGGCTTCCTTTCCTCTTGCTTCTCTCCCTCCCTCCTTGTTGATTTCTCGCCGCTCAGGCTTGATTTTCCTCCAGGAAGGAAGCGGCGGCAAATCTTGGGAGCCGCTGGCTTTGACCAGCAGGGCCGCGGCGGCAGCGGCAGGTGGGAGAGGGGAGAGGATACGAGACGGGACGAGACGACTAGTGAGGGGAAGCACAGGCACGGGGGAGACGGGAACAGCAACAGCAACAGCGGCGAGAGCAAGCACAAGTGAACAGGAGGCTAAGGGGTGGGAGAGCCGGAACACCGGAGCAGAGGGATGGTATTGGTGCTGGGGGAGACGAGAGGTGATTGGTCTGATTGGAACGGGGGAAAGGGGAGAAAAGCGGCCAAGCAGGTGAGGTGAGACGAGACGAGAGGGTGGAAAAGGGGCGAGAGCAGAGCAGCACTGCAGCAGCTGTTGGTAGGCGCGGGTGCTCTCTCGGCTGGTACCTGGTAGAGTAGGAGAGAGGAGAGGAGGGACCGAGGGATTGGGGCACGGCACGGAGGAAGAAGGGAAAGGAGGAGGGGAGGTGGCACCAGTCACAGCAGTGGGAGAGGCCAGCACGCAAGTGGCTCTTCCTCCTCCCCACCCCCGCTCCTCCGTGGGCCTCCCTCCCCTCCCTTCTCAGGCTTTCGAGCATCCTCTCAAGCAACCACAGTGTATCCATAAAGCAGTCATAAATACTAAAACATCGTGGAAACAATATATATATATATATATATATATATATATATATATATATATATGAGTCCATAGTACTAGGTATCTATAGTCTTATGGGTACCTATAAAAAACAAAGTGTTAAACTCTCTCTCCTCCGTCTTTCTCTTGTGTTCCGCAGCTTTCTCCCTCCCTCTCTCGGTCCAGTAAAGAACGTCGATGTACTCCACCGGCGAGGCCACATCCCTTGGTGTCCGTGAGCCCGGTAAGGTCGCTGCCCCGCCCTCGCCCCTCGAGGCCGCCACATCGGACATCCACCATGTCGCGCGGCCGGCGGGAGGCCGTAGGCCCAACTGTCCTCGTACCTTGGTAGCTCGTCGCCCCGGCCATCGACGCGCCTTGGGAGATAGTACGTGCCCTGGCCTTCCATGACGCTCCGCGTGGTCACCGCCCCGACCATGTAGAAGAGGATCAATTTCCACCCGATCTAGGAACAAGAGAGTCGATCTGATTTGGGGATGGTGATCGGAGTCGAAGGCAGTCCGATCCGGACTAAGCAAGGGCGGGTGGTGGCGGTGGCTAACAAGGAGGGACGGGAAGCGACGATGGTGGCTGAGGAAGTACGGGCGGCGGTGACGAGCGAAGTATCGGAGGTTGGGTGGGAGACCAACAGAGGAAGTGGGGCGATTGGGAAGATTAATATTTTATTCTCTATCTAAAGCCCCAACATTGTCTCAATTACCCGTAGCTATAGCCCACTGACACAGGGCCCACATATATGAACTACTTGGTCCATGTACATTGTGGTTGCTTACACACACTCACACTCGTGGTACTAATAACCTTCATCACTCCACGGACCTCAGAGCAAATGAAGAAAAAAAGAACACCCCATTCATTCCATACGGGTGCTTTGCTTGGTTTTGTTTAGGATAATCTATACAGTGTCCCATTGAATGGCTGAAAGCCCAAGTTTGGTTTTGGTAATTAATGACACCAAGTTGTTAATGCCATATGTTAAGTGTTTTGAGTTAGGCATAAGCAACACATGTGATGAAGGTGTATGTGGCAAGGTGTGGTGGCCACAAGATCACAAAGAGATGGTGCATGGACATGAAATGATGATCATGGTGAAGATGCACATAAAAGGAAGGACATGATGATTAAGTGAAAGAGAAGGATCTAAGAGCGCAAGGCAAAGGCATAATCATAGGGGTTTTCCTTTTGCCGGTCTAAGATGAGTAGAGAAGTGATTGACCGGGTTTAGGATAAATAGCCGACTATCAAGAGGGGAAATCACAGTTAGCTCGGGAATCAAGTGCCACTAGATCATTGTCTTGAGCATATGCATTAGGATCTAGTAAAGAGCTAACATAACGCCTTGAGAAATGTTCGTGAAATGCTAACACACATGCACATTATGATTTACACATGGTGGTGTTAGCACGTTTGGGAAGGCGGTGGAGTTTGAGCGGTAGAGAGGGGTTTGGGTTCCTCTCTCCCTCTCGCCGAGCTTGCGAGGCGGGATTCGGCGCTTTTTGGAGAAGTGAAACGCCTATTTTCTACTGCGCTGGAAGTTGGAAAAGAAACGGAGGCAAACGGAGGTCACAGAGATGACCGGACGCTAGACCGGACGCGGTCTCTATATGACCGGACGCGTCCGGTCAGTGTTCAGCGTCTGCGCGGTTTTCAGTTTGATGATCGGACGCGCAGCGCGTCCGGTCACTGATGACCGGACGCGTCCGGTCATCCAGGGAGCTTACTGGACTCTAACCGGACGCTGGCACTGTGGCGTCCGGTCAGTTCAACAGCGCGTCCGGTCAGTTCTCCTGAGTGAATCAGAGCACGCGACCGGCGCGTCCGGTCCCTCACGTAGCCGGAGCGTCCGATCAGGCGTCCAGAGGGACAGAGCGAAGCGGAGTGACGATCGGACGCGCAGCGCGTCCGGTCACGTGCGATCGGACGCGTCCGGTCTCAACGGGAGCATACTGGAACGCGACCGGACGCGGGCACTGTCGCGTCCGGTCAATCGACTCAACGCGTCCGATCATGGCAACGGCTAGTTCTGACTCACACTGTTTCTTGCTGTCGTGTAGTGACCGGACGCGTCCGGTCACCCTGACCGGAGCGTCCGGTCAGCGCGTTTTTCGCTGCGTCGTCTGTAACGGCTAGCTGTGTACCCCTTCGTTATAAATAGACGTTGGCCGGGGTTTGAGGGTAACTCTTGCACATTTTGAGATATAGAGACATACTTTGAGCTAGAGAACAACCCCTCCACTCATCTCTTTGCATAGTTGCACATCTTGAGTGAGATTGAGTGAGATTCAAGTGCATTGCTTGAGAGTTGCATTCTAGTGGCACTTGATCTTCGAGTTGCTGTGGATTTCTTGTTACTCTTCCGTGTTTCCCGACACGGTAGACGGCTTGGAGCAGCGGAGGTGATTGAGCTCGCAATTGGAGATTGTTGGAGCCTTCACCAAGTGTTGTAAGGGGTTCTTGATCCTTCCCCGCGGGAGTTTGCAAATTGGATACTCTAGTGGAGCTCGTGGCTTGGAGGATCCCCATCTTGTGTGCGGTTGTGCGGTGCCCGCCGAGGGCTCGACTCTTGATAGTCGATTAGCTCGCGAACCGACAAGTGGGTGTATCGCCACAACGGGGAGTAGCTTGCCGGGAAGCAAGTGAACCTCGGGATAAATTCTTGTGTCATTCTCTTCCCGAGGATTTCTCTTGTATGATTGATTGATTGGTATTTCTCTTCTCTTCACGACGGTATAATCACTCGAAGCTCTTCTCTCGTATTACTTCTCATTTCTAGCTTGTAGTTGTTGTTGTGTTTAGTGAATAGCCTTGTACTAGACTTGTGTAGGTGGCTTGCTTAATTAGTTAGAGCTAGTGCTTTTGCTTCGCCACCTTTCGTACTAACTCGTGGTTAAGTAATTCTTGTAGAAGTTTTAATTAGGCTATTCACCCCCCCCTCTAGCCTATTTGGACCTTACAAGTGGTATTGGAGCCGAGGCACCATTTATTTGAGGCTTAACAACCTACGGTGAAAAAGAAATGACTCAATTAAGCTTGCACATCAACAACACCAAGAAGGCACCTCACTTTGATGGCACAAATTATGCATATTGGAAGGTTAAGATGACCGCACACCTAAAGTCAATCAATAGAGAAGTGTGGAAGGTCACCGAAACAAAATTTGAGGTTGCTAATCCGGAAGCACCTACACCGGTAGAGGAGAAGAAGCTCCAATGCAATGATATTGCCATTAGTGCTCTTTATGAGGCACTAGATGACAAGACATTTGAGCAAGTAAAGAACATAGAGATTGCTCATGATGCTTGGGCCAAGCTAGAAGAAACATTTGAGGGCACCGAAGGTACATAGACCGCTAAAGTATATATCTTGCAAGAAAAATTTTCAAGCTTCAAGATGCAAGATGATGAGAGTGTACCGGAGATGTTTCATAGGTTGCAAGTCATTGTCAATGAGCTCAAGGCACTTGGTGAGGAGGTCAAGGACAATCAATTCTCTATGAAGTTCTTGAGAAGTCTACCCAAGAGATTTGATACATTGATCACCGTGCTAGTGAGGACTACATTGAAGGATTCAACTCCTCAACAAATATTTCAAGAAGTGATGACCGATGATTCATATAGAGAAGATGATGAGAAGGATGAGTTGGTCAAGAAGAAGAAGAAGGAAAATGAGAAGAAAGATGATGAAAAGAAGAAGAGTGTGGCATTCAAAGCCACCACATCTAAGAGCAAATCCAAGATTGAATCATCAAGTGATGAAGACTCAAGCTCTTGTGATAGTGATGACATTGATGAGAAGATGGCTCTCTTTGTCAAGCAATTTGGCAAATTCATGAAGAAGAAAGTCTATCGTGCAAGAAGGAGGAAGAACTCATCCAAGAAGAGTGAGCATACCATGAGATGCTTTAGATGCCATAGCAAGGACCATCTCATTGCAAAGTGTCCTTATGATAGTGATGATGAAGATGCTATCAAGAAAGAGAAGAAGAAGCAAGAAAAGAAAAAAAAGGCTCTTATAAGAAGAAGAATGATTCTCATATTGCTACATGGGATAGTGATGATTCCTCAAGTGATGATGAGGATGACTATAAGAGCAAGAAGAAGGGACATGCTAGCATTGCCATCCAAGAGAAGGTCTCCCTCTTCGACACTCCATCGTGCTTCATGGCTAAGGCCGCTAAGGTATCATCCGACGATGAGAGTGATCATGATAATGCTAGTGATAGTGATAGTGATAGTGATAGTGATGAAGAAGAATTCACTAAAGATGAACTAATCACTATGCTAGAAGATTGCACTCAACATTTTAAAGAATCTAGAAAGGAGTGCAAGGGCTTGCTTAAGGAAAAGAAAAACCTTATGCAAGAACTTGATGAGCTTAGGGCATCTTATGAGAGTCTAAAGATAGACCATAAGAAGCTTCAAAAGTCTCACACTAAGCTTGAAGAAGCTCATTCCTCTCTAGTTGAAAAATGTGAAAACATGCCAACTAATGTTGAGAAAGCTAAAACTTGTAACATAGACATATCATGTGATATAATTGATGAAACTTTTCATAAGCCTATTATTGTTGCTCCTACTAACCCTTCATGTAGCTCATCTACATCATCCTCATCTAGTAGTGATGGTTTCACTTGTGACTCCACACTTATAGTTGAGAATGAAAATCTCAAGAAGGAGGTAAAAGAGCTCAATCACACATTAGCTAAGGCTTATGGTGGTGAGGACCGTTTGCTTATGTGCTTGGGTAGCCAAAGAGCGTCTCTCTACAAAGAGGGATTAGGCTATAACCCCAAGAAAGGCAAGGCCGCTTTTGCTCCTCACAAGACTCGTTTTGTGAAGAATAATGGTAGCTATTGCAAAAGTTGCAAGCAAGTTGGTCACATAGAGCAACAATGCATGAACAAGAAATCAAATGCTAATGTATCCTCAATTAAGTTTAATTCTTTCTATATACTTACCAAGGGTACAAATGGTGTTCATGCTAAGTTCATTGGTGCACCATGGATGGGCTCAAAGAAGAAAGCCATTTGGGTACCAAAGAGCTTAGTCTCTAACCTTAGAGGACCCAAACAAGTTTGGGTACCTAAAAAGAATTGATCTTGTCTTGTAGGTCAATTACAAAGCCGGAGGAAGGCATTGGGTGCTTGATAGTGGGTGCACTCAACATATGACCGGGGATTCTTGTATGTTCAAATCTATTGATAGAAGTCAAAATGGTGATTTTGATGCTATCACTTTCGGCAACAACAAGAAAGGCAAGGTCAAGGGGCTTGGTAAAATTGCTATCTCAAATGACATGAGCATATCTAATGTGTTGCTAGTTGAGAGCTTAGATTTCAATCTTTTATCGGTGGCACAACTTTGTGATCTTGGCTTCAAGTGCATATTTGGTAGTGATGATGTTGAAGTCATAAGTGTTGATGGATCAAACTTGATATTCAAAGGATTTAGACATGGTAGCTTATACTTGGTTGACTTCAATGATAGTGAGACACAATTGACATCATGCTTACTTAGTAAATCTAGTATGGATTGGTTATGGCATAGAAGGCTTGGTCATGTTGGAATGAAACAATTGAACAAACTTTTGAGGCATGACTTAGTTAGAGGATTGAAGGATGTCACCTTTGAGAAGGATAAACTATGTAGTGCTTGTCAAGCCGGCAAACAAGTTGGAAATTCACATCCTAGTAAAAGTGAAATGAGCACATCAAAAGCATTTGAGCTATTGCACATGGACTTGTTTAGGCCAACAACATACACTAGCATTGGTGGCAACAAGTATGGTTTTGTGATTATGGATGACTACACTAGATACACTTGGGTGCTCTTTCTTTATGACAAGAGTGATGTTTATGATCTATTCAAGTCTTTTGTCAAGAGAGTGCAAAATGAGTTTGAAATCACCATCAAGAAGATTAGAAGTGACAATGGTAGTGAGTTCAAGAACACAAGAATTGAAGATTTGTGTGATGATCTTGGTATTGGGCATCAATTCTTACCAACATACACTCCTCAATCAAATGGTGTAGTTGAAAGGAAAAATAGAACCTTGATTGATATGGCTAGATCAATGCTTAGTGAATACAATGTTAGTCATTCATTTTGGAGTGAAGCTATCAACACGGCTTGCTATTGTAGTAACCGTCTCTATTGCCATAGGAAGCTTGGAAAGACACCATATGAACTATTAAATGGAAGAAAGCCCAACATTGCATACTTTAGAGTGTTTGGTTGCAAATTCTATATTCTCAAGAAAGGCACTAGGTTGAGCAAGTTTGAAAAGAAATGTGATGAAGGGTTCTTACTTGGTTATTCTACCACAAGCAAATCATATAGAGTTTGGAATCTCACAAATGGCACCTTGGAAGAAGTTCATGATGTTGAGTTTGATGAAACCCAAGGGTCTCAAAACGAAGCTCAAAACCTTGATAATGTGAGAGGAGATCAATTGTCAAATGCAATGAAGAACATGGACATTGGTGATATAAGGCTGATGCAAGTTGATGATGATGATATTCATGTGATCAACCAAAGTGTGCAAATTGATACAAATCAAGCAAGCTCTAGTGGTTCTCATGATGAAGCTCAAGTTCAAGGTCAAACAAGTGGAAGCAATCAACTCCCAATACTCCAACCTACTAGTATTGCAAGAGATCATCCATTGAACCAAATCATTAGTGGAATTCAAAGTGGTGTTCAAACTAGATCAAGATTAGCATCATTTTGTGAGCATTACTCATTTGTCTCATTAGAAGAACCAAAGAAGATAGAAGATGCATTGAAAGATTCCGAGTGGGTAAATGCCATGCATGAAGAACTAAACAACTTTGCTAGAAATCAAGTATGAAAACTTGTTGAGAGGCCAAAGAACTACAATACGATTGGCACTAAGTGGGTCTTTAGAAACAAGCAAGATCAAGATGGCATGGTTGTAAGGAACAAAGCAAGATTAGTAGCACAAGGATACACTCAAGTTGAGGGTCTTGACTTTGGAGAGACATATGCACCGGTTGCAAGATTGGAAGCAATTAGAATCTTATTAGCATATGCTTGTGCACACAACATCAAGCTCTATTAAATGGATGTCAAGAGTGCATTTCTCAATGGCTACATCAATGAAGAAGTTTATGTTGAGCAACCTCCCGGTTTTGAAGATGACAAGAAGCCTGACCATGTTTACAAGCTAAAGAAGGCATTGTATGGTTTGAAGCAAGCACCTAGAGCATGGTATGAGAGGTTAAGGGACTTTCTCCTCTCTAAAGGGTTCAAGATAGGAAAGGTTGACACCACTCTCTTCACCAAGAAGCTTGGAAATGACTTGTTTGTGTTGCAAATCTATGTGGATGATATCATTTTTGGATCAATAAATCAAGATTTTTGTGAAGAGTTTGGAAATATGATGACTAATGAGTTTGAGATGTCTATGATTGGAGAGCTTAGTTACTTCCTTGGACTTCAAATCAAGCAAATGAAGAATGGCACTTTTGTAAGTCAAGGCAAGTACATCAAGGACATGATCAAGAAGTTTGGATTACAAGATGCTAAGCCAATGAGTACACCAATGGGCACAAATGATCAATTGGGTATTGATGATAGTGGAAACATGGTAGATCAAAAGCAATACCGATCTATGATTGGAAGTTTGCTCTATGTCACCGCTTCTAGGCCGGATGTGATGTTTAGTGTGTGCAAGTGTGCAAGATATCAAGCTTCACCTAGAGAAAGTCACTTGAAAGCAACCAAGAGAATATTGAGATATCTCAAGGGCACTCATGATGTTGGATTATGGTTTCCAAAGGGGTCTAATTTTGAGTTGATTGGATATTCGGACTCCGACTATGGAGGGTGCAAGATTGATAGAATGAGCACAAGTGGCACTTGTCAATTGCTTGGAAGGTCTCTTGTTTCATGGTCATCAAAGAAACAAAATAGTGTTGCACTATCCACTGTCGAGGCCGAATACATTAGTGCCGGTAGTTGTTGTGCACAATTGCTTTGGATGAAAGCCACCTTGAATGACTTTAGAATAAACTTCAAGAATGTGCCATTGTTGTGTGACAATAAAAGTGCTATCAAGATGACTCAAAATCCGGTACAACATTCAAGAACCAAGCACATTGATATAAGGCATCATTTCATAAGAGACCATCAACAAAAGGGTGATATTAGCATTGAGAGCATTGGCACCGAAGATCAACTAGCTGACATATTCACAAAGCCACTTGATGAAAAGAGATTTTACAAGTTGAAGAATGAATTGAACATACTTGACTTCTCCAACTTGAAATGAGTGCACCCCCACATTCTTATATGACATGCCTCTCCTCCGACAATGCAAGGTAAAGTTATTTGGCATATCATTCATACTGTGCTAAGGACATGGTTAGAACATATAGACATATTTACATATCAAATAGGCTCATTCATGAAAATCAAATGATTTTGATGTATATATGGTATCACTATTGCTTCTATGTTTATTTGATCTAGTGGTAGCATATGACATGTTTGTGGGCTTGCAAACCTAGTGTTGAATCTAGTAAACGAGCTCATGATGTGTAATTCAACATGGTCAAGATAACCCTTATACTTTATGAGGTGTGAAGAAGCTTGTCCTTAGATCAAACCGAATTACATCTTCTAGGCAAGTGATCTAGATTGAACCATAATTTAGACTCCCTCATATTGATTGACTTATCTCTCACTAAATTGGCACCTTTTTGGTGATTGTTGATAAAGGGGGAGAGAAAAGTCACAAAGATATTGCAAAGAGGAAATAAGTTATAATAAGGGGAGAGAGAAAAGTCATAGGGGAGAGAAAAGTCACAAAGATAAAAAGTTAAGTTACAAAGGGGGAGAAAGGGATCAATTAAAATTGAGCACACAAGTAGGGGGAGCAAGCTCATGAATTATTTGTTGCATTTGTATGTGCACTAACATGATGATGTGTTGCATTGCAAATTTAATTTCGATATTCATGATTGAATGATGTTTGCTAGAAATAGAACTTGAATGATGTTTTGTTGAGAGTAGCTTTACAAGAGGTATCTAGACACCTTTTGCTCATAATGTTGATCTCACGGGGTACTTTAGTGTTTGTGATCTTTACAAGTGATGTATTACAAATGGTGTCTAGCTACATCGATGCTAAGGGTGATATATAAAGGCAACTCCAATTGGTATCACGCTTCAAAGGTCCATTCTATATACCTTAGCATCAATTTGATAGTAGTAACTCTCCCAAAATTCAAATCCATACATATGTGCACAATTGAACCAAACTCATGGAAGCACATATGTAGGGGGAGCTAATACTATCGAAATTGAAAATTGATTTTATTTCATATCTTTGTGATGATTGTCATCAATTACCAAAAAGGGGGAGATTGAAAGCCTAAGTTTGGTTTTGGTAATTAATGACACCAAGTTGCTAATGCCATGTGTTAAGTGTTTTGAGTTAGGCATAAGCAACACATGTGATGAAGGTGTATGTGGCAAGGTGTGGTGGCCACAAGATCACAAAGAGATGGTGCATGGACATGAAAATGATGATCATGGTGAAGATGCACATAAAAGGAAGGACATGATGATTAAGTGAAAGAGAAGGATCTAAGAGCGCAATGCAAAGGTATAATCATAGGGGTTTTCCTTTTGCCGGTCTAAGATGAGTAGAGAAGTGATTGACCGGATTTAGGATACATAGCCGACTATCAAGAGGGGAAATCACAGTTAGCTCGGGAATCAAGTGCCACTAGATCATTGTCTTGAGCATATGCATTAGGATCTAGTAAAGAGCTAACATAACGCCTTGAGAAATGTTCGTGAAATGCTAACACACATGCACATTGTGATTTACACATGGTGGTGTTAGCACGTTTGGGAAGGCGGTAGCGTTTGAGCGGTAGAGAGGGGTTTGGGTTCCTCTCTCCCTCTCGTCGAGCTTGCGAGGCGGGATTCGGCGCTTTTTGGAGAAGTGAAACACCTATTTTCTACTGCGCTGGAAGTTGGAAAAGAAACGGAGGCAAACGGAGGTCACAGAGATGACCGGACGCTGGACCGGACACGGTCTCTATATGACCGGACACGTCCGGTCAGTGTTCAGCGTCTGCGCGGTTTTCAGTTTGATGATTGGACGCGCAGCGCGTTCGGTCATCCAGGGAGCTTACTGGACTCTAACCGGACGCTGGCACTGTGGCGTCCGGTCAGTTCAACAGCGCGTCCGGTTAGTTCTCCTGAGCGAATCAGAGCACGCGACCGGCGCGTCCGGTCCCTCACGTAGCCGGAGCGTCTGGTCAGGCGTCCAGAGGGACAGAGCGAAGCGGAGTGACGATCAGACGCGCAGCGCGTCCGGTCACGTGTGATCGGACGCGTCCGGTCTCAATGGGAGCATACTGGAACGCGACCGGACGCGGACACTGTCGCGTCCGGTCAATCGACTCAATGCGTCCGATCACGGCAACGGCTAGTTCTGACTCGCACTGTTTCTTGCTGTCGTGTAGTGACCGGACCCATCCGGTCACCCTGACCGGATGAAAGTCCCTAGTTTGGTTTTGGCTAATTGATGAAACCTAGGACTAACCTTTGTATCTAAGTGGATGATTTAGATAAAGGTGGTCATTGCATATGAGACATGACATTGACTCATGTGACCAAGATGATGAAGACCAAGATGAGGCTTGGCTCGATGGACCGGTTGTGAAGGTGAAGGGCAAGTCGAGGCTTCGAAGCGAAGGACCATGCGATGGTGAAGCTTGAGCAAGACTTAGCGCCGATGGACCGATGCAACGGTGAAGAGCAAGTGAAGTCAAGGTCGATGGATCGAGACGGTCATGTGATGATATGAAGTGGATCATATCATTTGGAGAAACAAAATGGGCTCAAGGCAAAGGTATAACCATAGGGCCATTTTGTTTTACACTCAAGACACCATAGAGGGTGTGAGTGGTTTAGGATCGATAGCCGAACTATTAAGAGGGGAAGTCTTATCGGTTATTCGATGCACGGGTGCCACTAGGTGAATTCATGAAGTGCATTGCATGTAGGGCCTAGTGAGCTAATTGGAAAACCTTTGAAAATGATTGAGAAAATGCTAACACACAAGCACATGGAGATGTACACTTGATGGTGTTGGCACATTTGCAAAGGTGGCGTTGGTCACGCTGTGGTTTGCGGGTAGAGAGGGGTTTGGGTTCCTCTCTCCCTCCCGCCGAGCGTGCGAGCGCGGGATTCAGGCGATTTCGGGGAAATGAAATGCCTATTTTCCACTACGCCGAAAGTCGAAAAAGAAACGGAGGCGAACGGGGTCACTGAGGTGACCGGACGCTGCACCGGACGCGGTCACGGTGTGACCGGACGCGTCCGGTCAGTACAACGCGGTTTCGGGCACGCGGGCTAGGGTTTGCAACCGGCGCGTCCGGTCACTCGTGGGACCGGCGCGTCCGGTCAGTCGACCAGAGGGAACTGCGGTTCACGAGGATGATCAGACGCGAGGCGCGTCCGGTCACACATGATCGGACGCGTCCGATCGTTGAAGGAGCTTACTGGACTCCGACCGGACGCTGGCACTGTCGCGTCCGGTCGTTGCGAGGAGCGCGTCCGGTCATTGTGATCGGCGCGTCCGGTCGTTGCGAGCTGTGCGACCGGTGCGTCCGGTCGGTTGGGCAGCGCATCCGGTCATAGCGTTTGACCGTTGGCGCGCAGTGACCGTTGGAGGATCTAACGGTCGCATTTGAAATTTGAGGGACACGTGGACGTCGCAGGGCGACCGGACGTGGTTGAGCGCGTCCGGTCAGTTTCGACCGGCGCGTCCGGTCGTCCCGAAAAAAACGGTCAGTGGAGTTGCAACGACTCTATTTGTTTGGGGTGCTTATAAATACTCGTTGGCCGGCCCTTGGGGAGGTCTCTTGGCATTTCTAACACTCTTGTGCATCCTTTGAGCTAGAGCAACTCCTCCCACTCATCTCCCTTGCTTGATTGCAAATCAAAAGTGAGATTGAGTGATCCCAAAGTGCATTGCATAGCTTGAGGGCATCTAGTGGCACTTGTGGGTGGTTTAGGCGGTGAATTTCTTGTTACTCTTGGAGAGTACCGCTCCTAGCCGGCTTGGAGATTGTTGGAGGCGTTGGCAAGAGAAGGTGATTGTTCTTGGCCACCTCCGGTTGTTTGTGAGAGGTTCTTGTGCTTTCCTCGGCGGGACGCCAAAAGCAACTCTATTACATTGCGCGTGTCATTGAGTTACCTCACTTGAGAGTGGTGTCTTGTGGTGCCTTGCGGGGCGTGCCTTGAGGGGCAAGTGACTTGAGGGTCGCACCAAGGAACCATCTAAGTGTTGGTCGACACAACCGGTGACGTAGCTTGTCGGTGCACAAGTGAACACCGGGTGAACAAAAAAATTGTGTCTCTTGTCTCCCGGTGATTGGTCTCTATATTGTGTTGTTGTCAATATTGATTGATTGTATATTATCTTGGTGATTGGCAACATCTTCACTCCACCGTTGGTGTAAGATACACAATCCTATCTCTTGCATTTACTTTTACTAGATTATCTTGTGTAGCTCTAGTAGTAGCCTTTACTAGTAGTTGTTAGCTTGCTCACTTATGTTTAAATAGTGACATAGCTCTTGTGTGAACTAGAGATCATAATCTACTAGACTTGTGAATAGGAGGCTTGCATCACAACCCTTGGCTAAGCAAAACTCGCTTTACGCCGTTTGTTATTCTAACAAGTTTGCTTAGTGGCTTGTGTAGAATTTTTAATAGGCTATTCACCCCCCCTCTAGCCATCTAGGACCTTACACCGGAGCGTCCGGTCAGCGCGTTTTTCGTTGCGTCGTCTGTAACGGCTAGCTGTGTACCCCTTCATTATAAATAGACGTTGGCCAGGGTTTGAGGGTAACTCTTGCATATTTTGAGATATAGAGACATACTTTGAGCTAGAGAACAACCCCTCCACTCATCTCTTTGCATAGTTGCACATCTTGAGTGAGATTGAGTGAGATTCAAGTGCATTGCTTGAGAGTTGCATTCTAGAGGCACTTGATCTTCGAGTTGCTGCGGATTTCTTGTTACTCTTCCGTGTTTCCTGACACGGTAGACGGCTTGGAGCAGCGGAGGTGATTGAGCTCGCAATTGGAGATTGTTGGAGCCTTCACCAAGTGTTGTAAGGGGTTCTTGATCCTTCCCCGCGGGAGTTCGCAAATTGGATACTCTAGTGGAGCTCGTGGCTTGGAGGATCCACATCTTGTGTGCGATTGTGCGGTGCCCGCCGAGGGCTCGACTCTTGATAGTCGATTAGCTCGCGAACCGACAAGTGGGTGTATCGCCACAACGGGGAGTAGCTTGCCGGGAAGCAAGTGAACCTCGGGATAAATTCTTGTGTCATTCTCTTCCCGAGGATTTCTCTTGTATGATTGATTGATTGGTATTTCTCTTCTCTTCATGGCGGTATAATCACTCGAAGCTCTTCTCTCGTATTACTTCTCATTTCTAGCTTGTAGTTGTTGTTGTGTTTAGTGAATAGCCTTGTACTAGACTTGTGTAGGTGGCTTGCTTAATTAGTTAGAGCTAGTGCTTTTGCTTCGCCACCTTTCGTACTAACTCGTGGTTAAGTAATTCTTGTAGAAGTTTTAATTAGACTATTCACCCCCCTCTAGCCTATTTGGACCTTACAATGGCACTTCCCTTGAATCCAGGAGGTATGATCTGGTCAACAAAAAGAAATCATGGGTACTATGTGCCACTATGTATGTATGGAAGGAGGGGTTATACGAGAGGTCTGGCCCCACGTGTCAACCTCACAGCAAGTGGAGTGTGTGTGGGTGTGGGTGTCGTGGGGAGACAACAAGTGGATTATTTAATCTCTTCATGTCTGTTTCTTCACATGGTTCTCCATTAAAACCTTACATTTTTCAATTTAGAGTAAAATTCTTAAACTAGATGCATATTAACATATCAAAAACTAGTGCTCCATTTGTTCAAAAAATACATGATGTGTTTTATTAGGTCAGCCGTATGAGAGTTTCATGACATTAAATAAGCAGATATGACAAGGAATAGATGAAGAGAGAGAAAATAAAAATTTCATGTAATGAAATAAGTGTTATGAGGATGAAACTTATCTACACCGCTTCCAAAAACATGAAGTCTTAGAAACTTGGACATGGAACCTCCAACTGAAACTGATCTTATAAGCTAAAATATAAAGGTCCCATATTTCGATAAAAGAAATAGATAAAAGTGCAAGTATATTATTATTTTGGGGACAAATGTGTACAACAGAATTAGTATCCCAAAACCAAAATATTTTTCATTTTTACTAGTTACTAGCTATAAATGACGCATTATTACATTTTAGTGAATTACAAGCATAACATTTGAAGTTTTTTCTTTAAACATGTACTCTTTCTGTCTCAAAAATTGTCACATAGGGTTCAGATCAAACTTTCTTAAGTTTGATTTGACTAGGTTTATAGAAAATATTAACAACATTTGTATCTAAAAAAATGTTATAAAAACATATTCAACGATTAATCTGATGATACTTAATGTGCACCAAAAATATTAATAATATTTTGTATATATTTGGTCAAAGTTAAAAATATTTAACTCCTCAAAATGTGTGAATGACACTTTTTTTTGAAACTGAATGACACTTCTTTTTGGATTTGAGGAGTAGCGTACAAACCAGTACGGCAGTACGACAGTAACAATAAATTACCGTACCAGGAAATGAGCGAAAGCACCAAAACATTTTTTTGAGACACGCGTATATTATAGACATGTTGTTATTTGATACTCCCTGCATATCGGATTTAGAAGTCGTTTTTGGATAAAGTTTGAATCAAATATTGGGAATATAAATCATCAATAATTTTAAAGTTGTTGAGTTTGCAAATGTAAAAATTATATGAATAGATTTGTCTTGAAAAATACTTTCATAAAAGTATACATATATCACTTTTTCATAAATATTTTTTTATAAAAACAAGAGGTCAAAGTTGTGTTTTGGAGACCGTGTCGCTGTTCTAAATGACTTCTAAATCCGATACGGAGGAAGTACGTCACATGTCAAATATATTTCTCCTTTTTTTATTGTGTCAATATCTCGATAAATAATAGCTCCCGTGTTGTAATTTATGCCCTCTCGCTTGACCATTACGTGTTGTGCTAAAGAGAGAGAGGCGATAAACAAAGCTAAAGCAAGAATGTTAAAGATATTTTGTATATATTTCGTGAAAGTTAAAAATATCCGACTCCTTGAAAGTGGGAAGGACACTTTTTTACCAGGGAATTTTTTACCAGAAATGAGCGAAAGCAACAAATCATCATATTTATTGAGACACGAATATATTATACTACAAATGTTCTTTTTGATATGGCACATGTCAAATATATGTCTTTTTTTATGTGCCAATATCTCAATAAACAGTAGCTCTCGTGTTGTAATTTATGCCCTCTCGATCGCTTGACCATTACGTGGTGGAACAGTAATAAGCTACTGTACCAGGAAATAAGCAAAAGCAACAAATCATATTTATTGAGACACACGTATATTATAGGAATGTTTTTTTTCTGATACGGCACATGTTAAATACATGTCTCCTTTTTTTTATTGCGCCAATATCTCAATAAACAAGAACTCCCGTGTTGTAATTTATGCCCTCCGCTTGACCATTACAGCATTAATTAGTGTTGTGCGAGAGAGAGAGGCGATAAACAAAGATAAAAGCATGATTCCGTGCGCGTCCGACACTTAAGGGCCTGTTTGGTTTCCTGGTTTTTTTAACACCCATCACATCAAATGTTTGAACACATGCATAGAATGTTAAACATAGACTAATTATGAAACTAATTGCATAGATTGAGATTAATTTACGAGACGAATATATTAAGCCTAATTAGTCTATTATTAGTATCCGAACACCATATGGTCAACCCCATGGTCAACAACTGTTAAAATTTAACACGGCGAACCAAACATGACCTTATTACATCTCATGATTACATTCTTATTTTATTTGTCACGGTTGTATATTTCTTTTCTTTTTTTTAATTGATAGTCATACTTGATAAAGGAAGAAGAGAGGAGAGGAGATCCCGAGGGAAGGAGGCAGATTATTTGTATATATGTGCCCGTGCGTTGCACGAGATCCACAAATTTTTGTTCGCGTCTACGGAGGATTTGATCATTTTTAGAAAATAATAAAAAAGTATTAAATGATTTTACATTGTGAATCTAAACTATTTTGAAATGTATTTAGGCTTTCTAATCGCATTCAAAATAAATCAGGCGTATGCCAATTCTTTTATTTTAGATCGAGTACGACCCTGACATCGAGCCTCTTCCGGTTTGCACAAGCAGATTTTTAGGCCCGGTTCTACTGCACTACTTCAGGTCTTCAGCAGTACTTTTCAGCGAACGAACAACGTTTTCCTCTCATAGCAATTCAGCATAAGCCAAATTTCAGCGACTTATTCCCGACTTTGGGTCCGCACAAGCACATTTATATTCCTAACTTTGGATTTGACAATTTGTAGGCTTTTCTGACTGACTTTGGAGCAGTCTGTCTATGGGTTGTACATAACCCTAGGCTTTTCAGGATTTATATTTGACACGCAATGCACGGTTATACTCTCTGGTTGAAAGGAGCTTAATAAAAAAATAAATTATAATTTTTGGATTTGATTTTGATTTTATATATATTTATAAGTTTCAGTCAATTTGTGCATTGTTTGGAGAGAAAAAAAACAAGAAGATAACAAAACACTTTGTATTGAAACCCTGAAGTCAATGTTAGTTTTGAGATCAACTTTTATAATTCATTTGTTGTTTATATTTCTTTGCATTTTTTTTCACCTGGAACCCTCTAGTTTTTCCTATTCTTGCCATCGGCTCCTTGCTAAATTAATCACAAACTGACGTTACTCTCGCCCACTGCCTCCATGGACGCAGCGTGCGGCGCGATGGCCTCCTGCGCGAACCTTGGCGGCGTTGAAGATCTCGTCGGACTTGTGCACCGTGTACGCCTTCTCGCCCGTCTCGAGGTATATCGCGGCCTGCGCCACAGACAACCGAGGGTGGCGCCCCGTCGAGGCCCTGCTTGGCGCGACGCCTGCCCAACGTGCCCGCGATGACGGAGCTAGCCCATCGCTGGCCCCCGCTGCTGCTGCCACTTCCCAGCATAGCCAAGCATGGGTGCCTTGGCCAGCAGCGATGGCGAGGTTCACGAGTCAATTCCGGCTGCCTTGGGGAGAGGGACCTTAGCGGCTACTACTGTACACGGTCTCAGTGTGGGGCGACGGGGAAGGAATACGCGGACTCTGCGCCTATAGGGATCCGACGCGCACGCAACACTGGGAGACTCGTATCTGTAGGGATTGGGTTTGGATATGGCATTAATTAGGAATTTCGTATGTGGGAACGAAGAAGCGTTGGACGAAACCCCTTGGTATTTTTTAGGTGTAACAGATTATATTATATTAGCAGAAGGTAGAAGGAAGAAAGGGAGAGCGAGGGGGAGGACGGGGGGTGGTGGGCATGGACCATCCCTGAGGTGAGGTCCATTCGCCGCCATTCCATGTACCAGGAGTATTCGTAGGATTTATCTACATCTCCGCCAATTGGAGTATATGAGATGAGTGAAGGGGATGGAAGAAAGGTGGTGGTGGATGATGGATCAGTGTATCAGTCGCTCCGAGTCCGAGTCGTTCTGCGCAGCGCAGCGCATGCATGCAGTGACTCTCCGGCGGCCGGCGGTCCCTCACCGCACCGCGCTCCCCTCTCCATCAGGCAGGGGAGGAGGAAGCCTAATTACCTAAACTATTCCACTTATTATATCATGCATGATCCTGCTCCTGCTCCTGCTTGTTAATCTCGTGCTCCGCCGGCCACACCAGCACTGCCATCGACCATCCTCTGCTCAGTCCTTCCTGCGCACAGCGAGCACGCCACACAACACATGCATGCCCACCGTAAGTCCGTAACAGCCAGCGCATCTGATTCGCCCGGCCACGTGACTGTGACCGAATGCACTGCCTGCCGCCACAGCTCGTTCGTCCTCTACAGAGTACTCTACTCTAGTATTCCGTAGAGACTAGTAGTACGTACTACTATATACTCCAGACTACCAATCCTGGAGTACGTGTCCTGTTACAGTAGTAGTGGGCGCTGCGTCTGCGTGTGTTCGCGTTGCAGGCAGGACACACACACACCTAAAGCAAGCTGGGCATGGGGTAACGAAAGATCCATTTGGATTTCTCCTCCATCAATGCCCGTAATTTCTCTCCTCGCCTGATGCCCGTCCAACGGCAAAGGTTTAAGTGCGCCGTGACAAATAATTAAAGCATCATCAGGCATCAGCGCGCGCCATGGCCATTCATTCATTCCTATGTTTGGCTGTAGTTGCGTTTGCCTATGTTTGGCTGTCCGCGCGCGGTTGCTGTCTGTGGATATGGTGCAATTTAAAGGCCTTCCTCTGTATTATCACTGTATGTGGCCCCCTCGGTTAACTCCGGGCCTAGCAGCAGTGGAAATGCACAGTGGGCACTAGTCCTCGCTTTCCCCCCCCCCCCCCCCCCCCCCCCCCCCCTCTTCTTCAGGGGCCTCGTTTGTTTTCCTATTTGTTTCGATTTGAAATTGGCCCCTGGCTTTGGCCGTACGAGTACTTGGGGGTGATTAATTCCATTTCTGTATGTATTATTGTCATCAATCATCATCAGGTGACAGGTGCCTAACTCAGACTCTCGGACGGACGGTGCATAGTAGATGCCAATATTCTCTCGCGCGGCCATCATGCATGTCCATGTGTGTGGAATCTAGTACTGTAGTGATTAACCTGACTGAGAGTACCATGCATGCATGTTGGAGTACAGAGCATGGTCCATTGCTATTCATTCATTCGTTCCAATCTCTGTCGGTAATCACTCTATAATATCCTAGGCCTTGTTCACTTCCTATCCCAACCCAACATATTTCCTCTTCTACCCATCACATCAAATCTTTCGACGCATGCATGAAGCATTAAATATAGGTAAAAAAGATAACTAATTGCATAGTTTGTCTGTAAATGTCGGGACGAATCTTTTGAGCCTAGTTAGTCCATGATTAGATAAATTTTGCCAAATAACAACGAAAGATGATACAGTAATTTTTCACCTACTTTTCACGAAGTGAACACACCTCTAGTAAATATAATACAGATAGTACACTATTGATTTCTTCGAGAATTTGGACGGGTTTTTGGTCAACAGTCGACCCGATCCGCGTCGTTGATTTGCTATCAGGCGGCCGTGCCGCACAGTGGTCGGGCTCGGGCTCGGGCTCGGGCTCGGCAGCCGATCGTGTATATTGGATCATCGCGGCATGCCGTCCGAACACGCGTACGTGCATTAAAACACCCCACCCTCGCATACAAGTACTGTTATTAGGCGCTCAGCTCGCCATATTTCCTTCATTTCACGCACACACAACATAGATAGATAAACAATAATAGATTAATAGCTAGTACTTTTTTTAAATAGTACTACCACTGTTTTTTACATCACTAGTACTACTACTGTTACTGCCCTGCAACCAGACCCGGATCAACATACGGGGCCTGTTTAGTTGCCCATACAACCAAAAAAAAATTGCATAGTACCTATCATATCGAATCTTACGGCACATGGCACATGTATAGAATACTAAATGTAGACAAAAGAAAAAACTAATTATATAGTTTAGTTGTAAATCACGAGACAAATCTTTTAAACCTAATTAGTCCATGATTAGACATAAATTACCAAATAAAACGAAAAGTGCTACAGTAGCCAAACCCAAACTTTTTCACCAACTAAGCAACCCCACGATAGAAAAAGGCTACTACTAGTCCTCAAAAGTAACTGCGTCTGCAGCGGCTCCTCCTCCTCTCCTCTCCCCCCTCTCTCTCTATCTGCACGGTAATTAACGCGGAGTTTTATTTTACCATTAATTGTACCCCGGCACGGCCCGGTGCTTAGGCTATCCGTACTCATGAACCTATATATTCATTCTCTATACGTCTTAGTCAGCAAGATTCTCTCGTCTATACTCAATTCTCTCGTACTCATTCATCCTCTATATCATCATCTATCCACTCTATCCACTGTGGGACTCACTTGTCACTTTATCTAAATATATCCATGTGTGATCTAGTTTTGAAGGATTTATTGAGACGAATTTAATGATGCAATCGAAATTTAATTTGGATTTTTGGTTTGTGAGTTATAGCATTTTTTTCCTTTGTTTAGTTAGTGGAGCCCGCCACTGTCCACTATAGAGTAAGTAATGATATAGAGTAAGAAAAATGATAGAGTATCGTTTTAGAGTATACAGTGCAGTAGTTTTTACTCTATATTCATACTCTAAAGCTTTAGTAACCACCGCGGTTAGTCTCATATGGTCATTCTACCACTACCGCCCGGCCACGTCTCGGCTGGATCGGCAGTGAAATAGGGCACTGAAAAGGCAGCAGATGTGCGACTGGCCGGCATGCAACTGCTGCCGCTGCGAATAGAGGAGAGCACTGGGAAAGGCTGCGTGTGCATGAGCATGGTAGTACGTGTACATGCAAATTGGTTGGCTGGCTCATCAGGGATTTTAAATTTTGGGAGTAGTAGTAGTTTGCAGCATTTCGAATGTTTGGCTCAGTTGATTAGCAATCTCAATTCTCAAAGAGAGGGTGATGAATGGATAATAAGAGGTTCTTAAGAAAAAAGTTGCTTTTATCTTCTTTCTTTCCTAAAAATGAAACAAGAACTGATTTTATAAAGTACGGTGCACCTGGAAAACAAATTCGAAAACAGTGTGTTCCCTTGAACAAGGCCTAAGATCCACGACAAGTCCAACACGAGAGGTGGAGAGAAAGTAACGTGAGTGGAATAATCATGGATGCCTTTTTGTGGAGGCTGTGGTGGCTTTGGCGTTGCCTGCTGCTCCAACTAGATTTAGATGCATCCCCTCGCATTATCCTGTTGCTGTTGGCAAGCAAGGAGGAGGAGGAGGTGTTGCTTTCCTTCTCGTTTTTCCCCTTTTGTCCGGACCAAGTGGCACTAGCGCCCGCCGCTGCATAATTTGCACACCCCCGCGCTCAGCTCAGCCTGCTGACAGCTCTGTCTGATGATACCAGCAGTGAGTGCTCTTTTCTAAGCCTATCTCTTCGTCACTTGTGGCAACCAAGGGATTAGATGGATGGATAGATACCCAGCCAGAGAGCCCTTTTCTTCTTTCTTTTTTTTTCTTTTGGAAGGAATCACTTGTTCAGGGGAATAGCTGTCTTTATTTGCTACTTGCAATCTCACTGCCTTTTTCCCTGTAAATAAAACAGAGAAACATGTGGAAATAGTTTGATGTCGTATTCACTACTGGCCACGACCTTGATACCTACAAGCAAAAGTTTGCATTTTTAGACCGTTGTGACTGACGGCTTTGATGGATCAACTCTGGTACAATGCGACACCACCAAAAAAATATAGATGCGGTTGACCTTTTCTCTCTTTTTTTTTAACTACGAACCATGTAACTAACACCCTCCAACTACCGAAACCGGACAAATTTGGTCCCCCTAACTAGATTCATAGGTGGTTTATGTTATCTAAAAATAATAAAAATCCATTTTGGTCTCTAAAAATTTATAATTAATTTATTTAATTAAGAAATTATTATACTAATTCTAGCTTTCTTTTAAACAAATAATGTTATCTATTTGTTGATTTAAGAGTTATTTTGATCTTATTTGTTTTAGATAAATAATAAGCACAACAATAAGCAAATATATCAATACGAATAGGAAAAAAATGCTCCAAATAACTATGTACATATCATAAACAATAAGATAATATTTTTAGAAGAAAATTGATACTAGTTTGGTATTGTTCTAAATTAAAATAAATTGATTATGAATTTTTAGAGATCAAACAGGATTTTTTTATTTTTAGAAACTAGGAACGACCTACGAAACCAACCAGAGGACCAAATTTGTAAAAAAATCTATAGTTGGAGGGTTTCCGTTACTTGGTTTTGTAGTTCACGGTTAAAAACCGAACTAACTTGCAACTTGTAGGTTGAAAAAAGTGCTTTCCTTTTTTCATCCTACAGTATTTAGTAATGCAACATGTTTTTTTTATGATTATATTATGGCAACATAAATGACCTAAGTTATTCCTCATATTTTTTTTCAATGGGTTAACACAACCGGATCACGATAAAGCAATTTATTTGTTATATTTATAATCAACATATACTATACCGTTTCAATACAAATATAAATATAATTTTGCATTTCTTTTATTTTGCAGAACGTGCACATGGTGTGCGTGATACGTGGCACGGCTCTAGTTCACAGCAACGAAAGGCATAGAAATAAGGGGTGTTTGGTTTGAGGAGTTAAAGTTTAACAAATACTGTAGCACTCTCGTCTTATTTGACAAAAAGTTTCTAATATTAGACTAATTAGGCTTAATAGATTTGTCTCGTAAATTACTCCTAATTTATGTTAACATGCATACAATTAGTCTATATTTAGTACTTCATACATTTAAGAGAATATTGATGTGATGAAAGTTAAACTTTAACGAACTGAAACCAAACAGACCTAAGGAACAAGCATGATGCGTGACGCCAGAATCCTCCACTAGCAGTTGTACTAGTATATGGGAGTATTATATATTGCACCAACACATGGCAGAATAATAAATAGTAAAACGATGGAGCAGAATTATATTTACATTAAAAAATGGCGGAACATTCAAGGATGGGCAAACCTAACAATGGGAACAAATTAAAGAAGGAACCATTAAAGACACCGGCCGGCCGCCCGGCCAGTTCCGATCCGTGCCAATTTTAAATTCGGGCCTCGTTTAGTTAAGTGAATTGGGGAGGAAAAACACTGTATCAGAATTTCTGTAGCATTTCATTTATATTTGGTAAAAATTATTCAAATTTTGACTAACTAGGCTTAAAATGTTCGTCTCGCAAAGTACAATAAAACTATGCAATTAGTTTTTTATTTCATCAACATTTAGTACTCTATGCATTTGCCGACAATTTGATGTGATGGGAAATCTTCTTTTTGTATAGTGAAATTTAGGGGAGAATTGGAGAAACTAAACAAGAGCTCGAGGGAATGGTTTGCTCGAGCGCGTCAAATAAAATTCTCTCCGGCCGTGCCAGCAGTGAGCATAATTTATGGCACGCATGGACGAATACGAGGCCGCTTTATTTATTGTTTTTAATTGGCTCTCCGGGGCGTTTGTTTATTAATTGGTACTAGTATAAATGACGCTGTAAACTTACTCGATGGAAACCCGCTTGATTTGAGCTCAAGTCGTTGTCACTTGCGAACCAAAGTCCAGTTCGTTATTATTATTATTATTATTATTATTATTATTATTATTATTATTATTATTATTATTATTATTATTATTATTATTATTATTATTATTATTATTATTATTATTATTATTATTATTATTATTATTATTATTATTATTATTATTATGGTAGGATCCACACTTATCTTGGTTCAGGACTCAAACTACGTTAACTATTCTTTCAGCTGTAAATGACGACACTAATCTAGCGAGCGGTTGATGATGATTTCATCAATCACATATAGAATTTGCATGTCTCCAGCCTTTCAGATATACTAGTTATAACCATTCTTTCAATTGTATGTAACGACATGTAACACCCTAAAAATTTGAAAAGAAGAAAAATAGGAAAAATATGATTTTTATATTTATTTTTGTAGCATGTAAATTTAGAATAAGAATAATTTTTATAAATTTAAAATCAAATATAAGAGTAGAAACATGTTTGTGCATTCATGCTGTTGCATTTAAATTTTTGAGATGAGTGGTTTGATTTAAATTCAAATTTGAATTTGAAAATCTTTTGAAAATTTGCTTTGAAAAATTGGGAAAAAGAAAAAGAAAAGAAATTTATCTTTATTCGGATTTTGGCCCAACACAGCCGCAGCCCGCCACCTCGGCCTGCTCAGCATGCGGTCCGCTTACCTCCCCGCGCCCGCATCCTCCTCCTGGGCCGAGCCCAAGTCACGGCCTGTCGGCCCGTCATCGCGCGCGCGCGTAAGCGTTCCGCAGCGGCCGCGTTTTCTGCCCTGAGCCGCTGACATGTGGGTCCCGCTTGTCAGTGTCTCTTCCCACCTTTCCTTCTCCTTCCTCCGGCGCTTTCCAAAAACGGACACCGTCGCTTTCCTTCTTCTCCGATCCGAAGCCGCCGCAAATCTCCGCACTTTCCTTGCTTCCGCGTGCCTTCGGGCTATAAAAACGGAGCCCCCGCATGATTCCGCCCCATCCCAACCCTTTTAGAGCAGCCGCAATCGCCTAGCGCCGCCACCGTCGAAGCACCGCCTCCACCGTCCGCCACCGCAAGCACGCCGCCGTCCTCGTCCACCCCGTGCCCTAGTTCTTGCCTGGGGTGAGTTCGCCTTGCTTCCAGCTACCTCCCGGTGTATCCCTTTCATCGAATAGTGGCCGGAGTCGTGTTTTGGCTTTTTCCAGCGATGGCGCCGCCGTGGAAGCTCGCCGTCGGGCTCGATTCCGGCCGGAGCGCCGCCCGTTTTCCCCAGATCCAATCTGGACCGTTCGTTTTAGATCTAACGGCTGTAAATAGAAGATACCGGTTCGCTGGTGATTTTGCAAAAGAAACCCTGAAGTTTTTAAGTATGTAACCCGCGGTCCAAAGCGTAATCTGGAAAAATACGTTTTGATTTATTGAAAACGTAATTCATTTCGGAAAAAGAAAAATACGCTTTCTGATATTTACAGTTTTGCCATTCAGATTGTTTTAGTTGTAGAATCTTCGTTTTAGCTCCGATTTGGTCCATTCAAATTGCGTTAGATTCATATTTGCGAGTTCTATGTAATTATACAACTGTACAGTAGGTTTGGATTAATTTATTTTCGAGTTTTTATTAAAGTATTTATTTTTCTATAGGAAATCTTTGGAAATTCATAACTTTGTCGTTCTAGTTCCGATTTTCGTGATCTTCGCGTCTGTGTGATCCTAGCGAGTTGTAGATTCATTTTAAAAACTTTTTATCTTATTTTCTTACTGTTGGTGTATTGTTCTAATTATAGTCTTGTTTGTCTATGCATGATTGCCTCTGGATGTGTGTTGTTGATATTGGTTGATCGAGTTTAGACGGTGAGAAATTCGTTGGAGATCAAGAGCCTTACTACGAGCAAGATCTTCAGGACCAGTTTGAGCAAGGCAAGTATAGCATGGGATTATCCTTGTTGTCCTATTCACCTTATGCAAATAATATCATTATGCATTTATTCCTTGTTAAGGATGACTTAGCAATTGATCCTTTACCTTGGTACCTATTATATTGCATTGAGTAGTGTGGCTAGTGCTTAAACATGGACTATGATCATGTAAATTGATTAGAGGAATATGCAACAAACATTAAAAGATGATTTTGATTAATGTTTAAAAGGGGATTAGAGCATGGGGGTTACTTTTGATGCTCTAATTGCTCTCCATAAGGACTCATCTATAAGCGACAATCCGGGATTTACAGTACAACTGTGGGGGCTATATGGCTCTGGCTTTAGTCATATAGAAGGACCTTTTCTAGCTTGTTAGTGGTATTCCTTTATGGCGTAAGAATGGCTTGATGAATCGGGTATAGTGCGGCCTCTGTCCTCATGTGTATAGGCTGCGTGTTATTGTGCCATCAGGAAGGGGGGCTCTACATCTGTTTGCCGAGTGAAATCTAATGACCCTAACTTGTTAGACGAACCTTCGAAAGACTTCATAGTGTTTACCCTGCCTGCTCACCTTGGTAGTGTTTTAGGAGTAATTAACCCGGGCATTTGGGTAACACGACTCACAGTGAAAGTGTACAACCTCTGCAGAGTGTAAAACTGTTATAACAGCCGTGCTCACGGTCACGAGTGGCCTTGGACCCTTATGGAATAGTTGAATAATTGTTTATGATTATGTTTTTGCTATTCATTAATCATTTCACATGGATCATATGTTTAATGTTTATATTGAGACAATTTGATGCTATTGTTATGCTAAAATCATGCTAACTAAAAGCTACATGCTGATAAACCAATGAATATGCCTTTTTGAGCCTCATGAACCCCATGTTACACTTGTTGAGTACGAGATGTACTTACGCTTGTTTATTTCTTTTACTTGGATAAAAATCCCGGATGGGTAATAGATGGAGGTAATAGTGACTACTACGCCTACTTCCCTGAAGATTACTAGTCTTGCTGTCAACCAGTCAATGTACCTGTGACTGGAGCTACCACGAGAGATCTTTATTTATACTTCCGCTACGTTTGTGTTAAGACTATGTGTTTAAATATCGTGATGTAATAACATTTGTGATGATACTTCTGTTATAATTTGTGAACTTATGTGTGATTGATCTCTGGGCGCACATAAGTGTATGCATTCCATTTGGTCGATAAATGGGTGTGACAAATTGGTATCAGAGCTCTTGTTGACTGTAGGACGCAAGCCTAGCTAGGAATGGTCGATTTAGTATCATCTTTACACTATTTTTATGCTCACTATCTTGCTCTTGTTATTTGATAAATTTTTATGCTTCTTTTGTCACATTCTATTACGAAATTTTTCCTCTATTCTAACTTCATCTAAAAAATCTGTAGATGGCCCGTGATCGTAAGACTGCCCGCATTAGCTCTGGAGGATACTACCCATCTCGTGCTCTGCATGCAACTGAAGAGCCACAAGAGCCAGAACCTTAGGAACAGGAGCAGACTCCTGTAACACCAGTCCAAGCACCAGCACCTCCTCAGGAAGAGCCTGAGTCTGAAGAAGATCCAGAAATCGTCGAGATTGAAGATGATGAAGATGAAGCTAATGGAGGAGTACAACCCCCGCCTCCATCACATGAAGCTTCTGAAGATATGCCACCTGCTCCAATGGGGTGGACTGTGAGGATCTACCACAGGAATGGAGGGAATGCTGTCTCTCATCTTCGCCTGGTGGGGATGCTCACTGCTTACTTCGCTGATTGGCATCCAGCTGTGGAGTACGTCTGCTGGGAGTACACTCATCCACTGGAGGACATGTACTGAAAGGCAAGGGCAAGCATCTTTGCCCATAAGGAAGACAAGGGGGCATATCAGCTGGACAGGATGTTCTCTCACGTGGGACATCGAGCTACTATAGAGGATAGCATTGAAGATGCTGCTTTTGAAGCATGTATGGGTCTCCGCTATCTTCGCTTTAACCTTATGAAGCATGACATTCATCGCTTCTTTCCTCGTGCACACCCCGAACTTGGATGGGCTATGACAGATCCAGTGCAGCTAGAGCCACTACCTCGGGTGATGGTGAACTTTGTCTATGATATGATGGATAGGAAGCTGCAGCTAGAAGAGATGGTGAAGGCACAAGGGAAGACTATCAAGAGGTGCCAAGCAACCATTGATGAGCTCCGAGCAAACCAAGGCATGCCCAAGATTTATGAGACATTAGAGCATGAGCCACTTCCTTAGGAAGTAGGAGTCCTTTATGTAATAAGAACGTTCTTAGTAACGTCAGTTGAGTCAGTCGGGTCTGTCGTGTGGTTTGAACCTTGGTATGCTAGTTGCTTTATTATTGTGCTTATGTGTGAGTTGGATCTTTGTTTGAGTGTCGGGACTTGTAGGCATGTCTACAAGTTCCATTCTTAAGAATAATAAGTTTAATAGTCAAGGAATAATAGTTGGGGTTTGATATTATCACGTTTCTGTCCTTGCTGTTTTCTGGAGCAGTCTTTAGTGTTTCTGCTATAGTTTAAAAACGGTTCGTGCAATATTTATGAAATTTTTATGAGAAAAACTAGACTCAAGCATTTTTCAAATGCCACTGGAATCACCTTTTTATCTGATTTGGTTCGAGAGATATAATTTTTACAAGTTAAAGTTTCTGCACAGTCTGGAATCTGGAACAGTTTCTGCTACGCCTTATTTTTCATAGACTTAACGACAGAATTTGATCTTGAGGTCTGAATAGAAATTGTGGATAATTTCATAAGCTTTCCAACCATATAAGGCACGCCTCTTTTGGATTTCTGTAGCTCGAGATATGATTGAAATACTGAACTGTCAACATTGCTATTCGTCCAGAAAACTTTCAGATCTCCTTCTTAATCTTATAAGTGGTTGAAATCATGGAATTCTTAAAGTTTGCATGTTTATGGGTGGCAGATGGCCGGAAGAGGAAGAGGCAGAGGTCGTGGAAATATTCCCCCAAATCCACCACCACCACCGCCACCAACTATCGAGCAACTGTTGGCAGTACAGACGCAGTTGATGCAGCAACTAGTGCAACATCAGCAAAATCAGCCAGTTGCTGGGGCTCAACCACGTGATAAGCGTGGTGAGTTTTTGAAGGGTCGTCCCCCAGTGTTCTCACATGCTGCTGATCCTTTGGAGGCCGATGATTGGCTTCGTGCTGTGGAGAAACAACTCACTATTGCCCAATGTGATGACCGACAGAAGGTGTTGTTTGCTTCTGGGCAACTTCAGGGAGAAGCTCAGGATTGGTGGGAGTCATATGAGTATGGTCGTCCTGCCAATGCTCCTGCAGTCACCTGGCAGGAGTTTAGGGAGAACTTCAGGGCTTACCATATACCTGAAGGAATGATAGAGTTGAAGGCGGAGGAATTCAGGAACCTGACCCAAGGGTCAATGACTGTAGCTGAGTACCGTGACAAGTTTGCTCAATTGTCACGATATGCTCCACATGAGGTGGCCAATGACAATGATAAGCAGCGCCGCTTCTTGAAGGGATTATATGATGGACTACAATTGCAGTTGATGTCCAATACCTACCCTAATTTTCAGACGCTTGTAAACCGCGCTATTGTGGTGGATAGTAAGCGCAAGGAAATGGATGCAAAGAGGAAGAGGTTACAGGGACAAGCCTCCAATAGCAACACTCGTCCGCGTACTGGCTTTCAGCAGAATACACAGCAGAGGTCTCCCTCTGGACAGTGGAATCGTGGTCAGGTCCCATTCCGTGGACAGTTTCCGCAACGTCCCCCATTCCAGCCACAAAATAGCAACCAACGTCCACCGCAGCAGAATGGAAATCAAGCGCAGCGTCAGGGTCCTTCCAATAACACTCCTATGAAGACCAGTGCTCCCAATACCCCCAACAAGTGTTTCCGATGTGGAAAAGAAGGTCACTTGTCTTACAATTGCCCGGAAAAGCTCAACCAGCAGACTCCCCAGAGACAGAGCAGCCACCAGAAGCCCGCACCTAACTCAGGAAGGGTGAATCACTTGTCCCAGGAAACTGCAGTGGAGGAGCCAGAAGTTATGCTTGGTACGTTCGATGTCCACTCTACTCCCGCCACTGTTCTTTTTGATTCTGGAGCATCACATTCTTTTATATCGCAATCATTTGTTAGAATACATAGAATCCATTTGTGTGCCATGAAGAATCCTATCTTAGTAAACTCACCTGGTGGAAGCATGCCAGCATCTTATCGCTGTCTTCCGATTAGTCTCAACTTAAGGGGGGTAGAGTTTACAGTTAGCCCTATAGTATTGAGAACAGCTGGGATTGATCTTATATTGGGAATAGATTGGATGATGCAACAACAAGCAGAGATTCAGTGTAAGGATAAATCAGTTGTACTGACAACACCAAAGGGTGATAGAATCAGGGTTGAAGTAAAAGTGCAAAAACAAGAGACCGCTACAGTGAACCAGCTCAATGATGGTGACACCCAGGAAGATCCAGTTGTGGAGGAGTTTCTAGATGTGTTTCCAGAGGAATTGCCAGGTATGCCACCAGACCGTGACATTGAATTTATTATTGAATTATTACCTGGAACTGCACCTATAGCTAAGCGTCCATATAGAATGGGAGTAAATGAATTAGAAGAACTTAAGAAACAAATTAAGGAGTTGCAAGATAAGGGTTTTATTCGTCCTAGTTCTTCACCATGGGAAGCACCAGTGATTTTTGTGGATAAGAAAGATGGAATTCAGAGGATGTGTGTAGATTATCGGTCTCTTAATGAGGTTACTATTAAGAACAAGTACCCATTGCCTAGGATTGATGATCTGTTTGATCAGTTGAGAGGATCTTGTGTATTTTCCAAGATTGATCTTCGTTCTGGATATCATCAGTTGAAGATTCGTGCTAGTGATGTACCAAAGATAGCTTTTACCACACGGTATGGGTTGTATGAGTATACAGTGATGTCTTTTGGTCTGACTAATGCTCCTGCATACTTTATGTATTTGATGAATAAGGTATTCATGGAATATCTGGACAAATTTGTAGTGGTATTCATTGATGATATTCTAGTATTTTCCAAGACTGAGGAAGAACATGCGGAACATTTGAGGTTGGTCTTGCAGAAGCTTAGAGAACACCAACTATATGCAAAGAGGAGCAAATGTGAGTTTTGGTTGAAGGAAGTTTCTTTTCTGGGTCATATTGTCTCTAATGGAGGAATATCAGTAGATCCTGGCAAGGTGAAAGATGTATTGAATTGGAAACCACCCATCAATGTGAGTGAGATCCGTAGCTTCTTGGGATTAGCTGGTTATTATAGAAGATTTATAGAGGGATTTTCAAAGCTTGCAAAACCAATGACTGCATTATTGGAGAAGAATGCCAAGTTTGTGTGGTCCGAGAAGTGTCAGACCAATTTTGAGGAGCTAAAGAAGAGATTGACGACTGCACCCGTCTTAGTTTTGCCAGATCTGAGTAAACCTTTCTCTATCTATTGTGATGCATCTCGATTGGGTTTGGGATGTGTACTGATGCAAGAAGGTAGAGTTATGGCATATGCATCGAGGCAGTTGAGGAAGCATGAGTTAAATTACCCTACTCATGATTTGGAATTAGCTGCAGTAGTTCATGCATTAAAGATATGGAGACATTATTTGATTGGACACAAGAGTGATATATACACTGATCACAAGAGTCTAAGGTATATCTTCACTCAAACGGATCTGAACTTGAGGCAGCGTAGATGGTTGGAGTTGATAAAAGACTATGATCTAGAGGTACATTATCATCCAGGAAAGGCCAACGTTGTTGCTGATGCTCTTAGTAGGAAAAGTTATGCAAATGAAATACAAGTAATGCCTATGCCAAAGGAATTGTGTGCCGAGTGCAAGCATCTGAACTTAGGATTTACTACCAATGCAGTGGAATTAGTATTAGAGCCTACTCTAGAGCAAGAGATCCGTAAAGGTCAGCAGAAGGATGAAAAGTTGAGAGAGATAGCTGAAAACATAGCGAAAGGTAAATCTCCAGGATTCCGTAAGGATGATAATGGTACGCTATGGTTTGGAAAAAGGCTGTGTGTGCCCGAAGATAAGGATATCAGAATGGTAATTCTGCGTGAAGCTCATGAGTCAGCTTATTCCATACATCCGGGGAGTACTAAGATGTACTTGGATCTGAGAGAGAAATATTGGTGGTATGGTTTAAAAAGAGATGTTGCTGAGTATGTTGCTTTGTGTGATACTTGTCAAAGGGTGAAAGCGGAACATCAGAGACCTGCAGGATTGTTACAGCCTATGCAGATACCCGAGTGGAAATGGGAAGAGGTTGGTATGGACTTTATAGTTGGGTTGCCACGGACTCAAAGAGGATATGATTCAATTTGGGTGATAGTGGATCGTCTGACTAAGGTTGCTCATTTTCTGCCTGTGAAGACTATATATAGCAGTGCGAAGTTGGCAGAATTGTATATGGAAAGAATAGTGAGTCTACATGGAGTACCTAAAAAGATTGTGTCTGATCGAGGTACTCAGTTTACATCTCATTATTGGCAAAAGATACATGAATCATTGGGAACCAAATTAAATTTTAGTACAGCTTATCATCCTCAGACAGATGGTCAAACGGAGAGAATTAATCAGATATTGGAAGATATGTTGAGAGCTTGTGCTTTACAATATGGTACTAGTTGGGATAAGAGTTTGCCTTATGCAGAGTTCTCTTATAACAATAGTTATCAGAAGAGTCTTTAAATGGCACCGTTTGAGGCACTGTATGGACGAAAGTGTAGGACCCCGTTGTTCTGGAATCAGACAGGGGAGAGTCAAGTGTATGGGCCTGATGTATTAAAGGATGCTGAAAAGAAAGTGAGAATGATTAGAGATAATCTAAAAATAGCACAGTCCAGACAGAAAAGCTATGCTGATACTCGCAGAAGAGAGTTGACTTTTGAGGTAGGGGATTATGTATATTTGAAAGTATCGCCAATGAGGAGTGTGAGAAGGTTCAACATGAAAGGTAAATTGGCACCAAGATATATTGGACCTTTCAAGATTATAGAGAGACGTGGTGAAGTGGCATATCAGTTGGAATTACCTGAAAGTTTGGCAGGTGTACATGATGTGTTCCATGTGTCTCAATTGAAGAAATGTTTACGAGTACCAGAGGAGCAGATTCCATTAGAGGAACTTACTGTTAAGGAGGATCTTACATATGAAGAGTTTCCGGTTAAAATTTTAGAGACTGCGGACAGAGTCACAAGAAGTAGAACAATCAAAATGTGTAAAGTACAATGGAATCGGTACACAGCAGAAGAGGCTACTTGGGAACGAGAAGAGGATCTGAGAAAAACCTACCCGCAATTGTTTGAGTAAGCATCGGTCGAATCTCGGGACGAGATTCATTTTAAGGGGGGTAGAATTGTAACACCCTAAAAATTTGAAAAGAAGAAAAATAGGAAAAATATGATTTTTATATTTATTTTTGTAGCATGTAAATTTAGAATAAGAATAATTTTTATAAATTTAAAATCAAATATAAGAGTAGAAACATGTTTGTGCATTCATGCTGTTGCATTTAAATTTTTGAGATGAGTGGTTTGATTTAAATTCAAATTTGAATTTGAAAATCTTTTGAAAATTTGCTTTGAAAAATTAGGAAAAAGAAAAAGAAAAGAAATTTATCTTTATTCGGATTTTGGCCCAACACAGCCGCAGCCCGCCACCTCGGCCTGCTCAGCATGCGGTCCGCTTACCTCCCCGCGCCCGCATCCTCCTCCTGGGCCGAGCCCAAGTCACGGCCTGTCGGCCCGTCATCGCGCGCGCGCGTAAGCGTTCCGCAGCGGCCGCGTTTTCTGCCCTGAGCCGCTGACATGTGGGTCCCACTTGTCAGTGTCTCTTCACACCTTTCCTTCTACTTCCTCCGGCGCTTTCCAAAAACGGACACTGTCGCTTTCCTTCTTCTCCGATCCGAAGCCGCCGTAAATCTCCGCACTTTCCTTGCTTCCGCGTGCCTTCGGGCTATAAAAACGGAGCCCCCGCATGATTCCGCCCCATCCCAACCCTTTTAGAGCAGCCGCAATCGCCTAGCGCCGCCACCGTCGAAGCACCGCCTCCACCGCCCGCCACCGCAAGCACGCCGCCGTCCTCGTCCACCCCGTGCCCTAGTTCTTGCCTGGGGTGAGTTCGCCTTGCTTCCAGCTACCTCCCGGTGTATCCCTTTCATCGAATAGTGGCCGGAGTCGTGTTTTGGCTTTTTCCAGCGATGGCGCCGCCGTGGAAGCTCGCCGTCGGGCTCGATTCCGGCCGGAGCGCCGCCCGTTTTCCCCAGATCCAATCTGGACCGTTCGTTTTAGATCTAACGGCTGTAAATAGAAGATACCGGTTCGCTGGTGATTTTGCAAAAGAAACCCTGAAGTTTTTAAGTATGTAACCCGCGGTCCAAAGCGTAATCTGGAAAAATACATTTTGATTTATTGAAAACGTAATTCGTTTCGGAAAAAGAAAAATACGCTTTCTGATATTTACAGTTTTGCCATTCAGATTGTTTTAGTTGTAGAATCTTCGTTTTAGCTCCGATTTGGTCCATTCAAATTGCGTTAGATTCATATTTGCGAGTTCTATGTAATTATACAACTGTACAGTAGGTTTGGATTAATTTATTTTCGAGTTTTTATTAAAGTATTTATTTTTCTATAGGAAATCTTTGGAAATTCATAACTTTGTCGTTCTAGCTCCGATTTTCGTGATCTTCGCGTCTGTGTGATCCTAGCGAGTTGTAGATTCATTTTAAAAACTTTTTATCTTATTTTCTTACTGTTGGTGTATTGTTCTAATTATAGTCTTGTTTGTCTATGCATGATTGCCTCTGGATGTGTGTTGTTGATATTGGTTGATCGAGTTTAGACGGTGAGAAATTCGTTGGAGATCAAGAGCCTTACTACGAGCAAGATCTTCAGGACCAGTTTGAGCAAGGCAAGTATAGCATGGGATTATCCTTATTGTCCTATTCACCTTATGCAAATAATATCATTATGCATTTATTCCTTGTTAAGGATGACTTAGCAATTGATCCTTTACCTTGGTACCTATTATATTGCATTAAGTAGTGTGGCTAGTGCTTAAACATGGACTATGATCATGTAAATTGATTAGAGGAATATGCAACAAACATTAAAAGATGATTTTGATTAATGTTTAAAAGGGGATTAGAGCATGGGGTTACTTTTGATGCTCTAATTGCTCTCCATAAGGACTCATCTATAAGCGACAATCCGGGATTTACAGTACAACTGTGGGGGCTATATGGCTCTGGCTTTAGTCATATAGAAGGACCTTTTCTAGCTTGTTAGTGGTATTCCTTTATGGCGTAAGAATGGCTTGACGAATCGGGTATAGTGCGACCTCTGTCCTCATGTGTATAGGCTGCGTGTTATTGTGCCATCAGGAAGGGGGGCTCTACATCTGTTTGCCGAGTGAAATCTAATGACCCTAACTTGTTAGACGAACCTTCGAAAGACTTCATAGTGTTTACCCTGCCTGCTCACCTTGGTAGTGTTTTGGGAGTAATTAACCCGGGCATTTGGGTAACACGACTCACAGTGAAAGTGTACAACCTCTGCAGAGTGTAAAACTGTTATAACAGCCGTGCTCACGGTCACGAGTGGCCTTGGACCCTTATGGAATAGTTGAATAATTGTTTATGATTATGTTTTTGCTATTCATTAATCATTTCACATGGATCATATGTTTAATGTTTATATTGAGACAATTTGATGCTATTGTTATGCTAAAATCATGCTAACTAAAAGCTACATGCTGATAAACCAATGAATATGCCTTTTTGAGCCTCATGAACCCCATGTTACACTTGTTGAGTACGAGATGTACTTACGCTTGTTTATTTCTTTTACTTGGATAAAAATCCCGGATGGGTAACAGATGGAGGTAATAGTGACTACTACGCCTACTTCCCTGAAGATTACTAGTCTTGCTGTCAACCAGTCAATGTACCTGTGACTGGAGCTACCACGAGAGATCTTTATTTATACTTCCGCTACGTTTATGTTAAGACTATGTGTTTAAATATCGTGATGTAATAACATTTGTGATGATACTTCTGTTATAATTTGTGAACTTATGTGTGATTGATCTCTGGGCGCACATAAGTGTATGCATTCCATTTGGTCGATAAATGGGTGTGACACGACACTAATAACCTGACGGTGTAACACTAGAGACGCTCGTTATAACTATTCTTTCCGTTGTACTTATACGTATGACAACACTAAGAATTGGACAGAGCGGCCGGTGATGATTTCGTCGATCATGTCATCATAGAATTTACATCTCTAGAAGCTCTTGGGGGGGGGGGGGGGGGGGGCAGAACGTGTGAGTTTGCTTACATATTTGGATTGCGTTTCAAGAAAACAAAAGTCGTTGTCACCTTATCTTGTTTTTGACATGTTAAGCTCTGGACTCATTAGTTCCCGCTACAAGGCAGCCGAGCGTTCGTTTTCCTCTACCGTAATGAAACGAGCCTGGTGTTGTTTGATTTAATGTGTCGAAGCACAAAAGTCAATGGCGGTTGCACGTCACGCATGGCCTAATTTAATTTCAGCAATTAGCTTCAGCCCGTGCCAGTTATTAGGCACATAAAAATGCCGTGTAAAAAGTGGCTCCTAATCGTCCATGTTGCTTACGTATTTTCAATGCAATCAACATGATACGAATAATAAAAAGGTAGGGTTTGGAATTGGATCGAAGAAAGAAAGAAGCATGCATGTTGTTGGCATCACGTGATTCCTCACTCACGTCACGGGCTAGTGGATGGATAGAAGAAGAGGGGTGAGACGACTTTGGTCTGTCCTTGCTCGACAAGGCGACGGGCTGCAAAAGAAGGGGGGAGTATCCCGCCCGAGACCATAGTGCTCTGTCTGCTCTTGTCGATCAATAATTATTAGGCCGACGGAGGGCAGAACGGTAAATGCAACGAAGGGGCAGGACGGTAATTTGTCGAAAGCGACGAGGAAGGGGGCCGGGCATCGCATGTGTGATGTGTACGTCCAGACCAGGGATGAGGACAACCTTAACTCAGGCTCTGTTTAGTTCTCCAAAAATTTTGCAAAATTTTTCAGATTTTTCGTCACATCGAATATTTAGATACATGCATGAAGCATTAAATATAGATAAAAAATAAAACTAATTACATAGTTTAGACGAAATAGACGAGACGAATCTTTTAAGCTTAATTAGATTATGATTAGACACTAATCACTAAATAACAACGAAACTTGCTAAATGCTATTTTGTAAAAAAAATTATCTAAACCGGCCCTTATTAGGCCGATGGAGGGCAGAACGGTAAATGCAACGAAGGGGCAGGACGGTAATTTGGCGAAAGCGACGAGGAAGGGGGGCCGGGCATGGCACGGCACGGCCGCATGTGTGATGTGTACTCCGTACGTCCAGACCGGGGAGCGGTCGTTCTGTCTTTTCAGCCCGAGCCCTCCGCGCACTAGCCTTGTTTAGATGCACCCTGTTAGTTAGAATTTTTTAACTCTCTCCTCATTACATTAATCTTGGATCTATGCATGAAATAGTAAATGTAGGTAAAAAAATAACTAATTACATAGTTTAGTTGAAAATCACGAGATGAATCTTTTGATCGTAGTTGATTCATGATTACACAATATTTACCAAATACTATTCATCGAATTCAAGAATTTTGCCATCTGTGTGTGCACTGTGCACTGCAGTGCTGTGCAGCAGCTGCTTTAATTTTCCCTCAATGTGCGTGCATGCGTGCTGCCGTGCTCGACGATGGCCGGCGAGGCTTGTCTTTTCAACCATACTTTTCAAAAAAAAATATTTTTTTTCTCGTAACAGTATTTCCCAGCGAAGCAAACGGGACCGAAAAGTCCATTCCTTCCGCATGGGCATGGCAATGCATCCTCTCCTCTCCTTTCGGCCTCCGGCGCACGGCCGTCGTCGTTCCGTGCGTGCTGGCGTGACGTGATGCGTCATGCATGCGTCATGCATGCACAGGTAAACAACCATGCACACATAAAAAGGCTGCTCCAAGTTGAATGCCCCCCATCACCATCCTAAAAAGTTGTTCATCTCGTTTAAAGATTCAGTGAATTTCAAGTTGGATCAAATCAAATCTACAAAATCAAAAGTACCAACATTTATAATACCAAACAATTATCATGCTTACAACAATCTTGCAAAATATTCTCGTAGCAAATCTATTTAGAGACATAATACTAAGGTCCCGTTTAGATCTTTGGAATTGAATTTATTTTAATAATTATAATTTAGACGCATAATAATTAAGCTAATAAGGTCGTACGTGGATTATATTTGAATATTATCGTTGACTACACGATAGAGATACTTATGTGTTGTATTTATACCGTAGAAGAGCGAGTTGAAGAACGTGTTATAAGTTGCAAAGTAGAAACATAGAATGATTATCCATAAAATCAATTTCATCTCCCACCCTATGAATTTGAGATAGGCTTATATGTGAACTTTGGAAAGTGCTGGAATATTAAATTCCAAGCCAAATAGCCTAATTTATTAAGTAAATTTCAATTTGTCCAAATGAAATGATCCAAACGGAACCTTAATATCTTTCATTGATATAGAAAAATAACCCCAACCATCCTTACGCATGCTTTTCTTAATCTATATCTATATCTATATCTATATCTATATCTATATCTATATCTATATCTATATCTATATCTATACTTTTATAAAGCTAAACCCCACTAGTAGATGTTTTATCTCTTCATACAAGGTGTCCACATCATTCCCCACTAAGTATCCCACTAATTTGCAATCCATTCATGCAAGCTATCCATGTCATCCCTTATTAATTAAAAAAAATATCCACAACATCTCTATTATGTACAATACTTTTAATCTTTAATATATTAACATGAATTTATCTACATTTGCTATTTGCTTCATCACCTATTCTTCTATAGTGTGATCAAATATTCTATTAGTTTTTTTTCTGTTAACTTACCATTTTTTACTAGATTTATCTCTTCATGCAAGGTGTCTACATTATTCTCCATTGAGTATCCCACTAATTTGCAATCCATTCATACAAGCTATCTATGTCATCCCTTATTAATTACAAAATAATATCTAGACCATAATTATTATATGCAATACTTTTAACATGAAGTTATCTACATGTGCTATTTGCTTCATCACTTATTCTTCTACAGCGTGATTAAATATTCTATTGTTTTTTTTCCTATTAGATTACCGATTTTTTACCGAATCCGATACAATAAAATAACATCTAAGTCAAATTCATATATACACACATGATGTATAGAATGCTATATAGTAATGCTATATATAAAACAGATATATTTTTAAGAAAATTCTACGGCAGCGCGCGAGGTATGCTTCTAGTTACTATTACTAGTACTACCAACTTTAAGCTTTTAGTCATTGAGAAGGTATGCACAAAAGGCCGGTGGAAATTAAATAGTTTAGTTAGATGATGGGTAAAATTCAACTTTAATCCTTTAGTCTTGGAGAAGTCTTTTTTTGCGATGAAAGAAGAATTATATTATATGATAGCTGGGTACATCAACACGTCATAAAGCACTCTGGATTATAAAATAGTACCCACGCTGTGAATAGCACAACTCAAAACCTAACCTGTTAGATGCTTTGCAGTATGGATGACCACACAGGCAAACACTCGGTAAATGGCCTGAGAATAAATGCCCAATGAACGACGGCCAACATTCCTGTAGGCAAAATTGAGGAACTTCTTTTTTTTTGATGTCTTCCTTTTTTCTTGTTTCTGCCACCGAAGAGTGAGAAAGACTGATCTGAAAATTATTCTCCCTAGTCCTTCATCGTGGCTAGATCTAACCATAACAAAACGGGGAAGAGACCGGAGAAAATTATTCCATGGCGGCGACATCATCTCCGCCTTGATGCCGCCGTCCGAAAATAAAAGTCTCCATGTCGTCATGTTGATGAAGATGCTGACACCGAAATTGTCACCCTCATTTTCAACAGAGCCATCATGGAGAAGACGATTCTACCCTTCCCCTTCACCGTTGCCGGAGAGGAGGAGAAGGATGAGATAAAACTCCAATACCAAGAAATTTGGCATGGAGAAACACTAACCCTAATGACTCGATCTACTAGGAACTTGGAGAAGTCAATGTACTCAAACAAACTACAACTTAAACATGTTGTTGACGTATTGCGGCCAATAGTTGGAGGTGTTAATTTTCACGAGTAGTGTAAACAAATTAAAGTCCATGAAAACCCCACAAAAAACAAATGCATCTAATAAATAACTGAAAGGATCAAGATGCCCAAGAGGGGAGGTGAATTGGGCTTTTCTAAAAATTAATTACAAGAATTAAATCCTACAAGCCAAACTTCACCCCTAGTGCCTACTAGTGTTCCTTGTGATTCTACTGATAAAAGTTTTGCACCCTAAGTTCCAATCCTAGTCTAGCATGGCAATTCTAGGAAAGTAAACAAGCAATGAAAGTAATGCATGAAGGTAAATGCTTGAAAGTAAGGGTTAGGAACACGACGATGTTTTCCCGAGGTATCGGAGAGTCGCCACTCCCTACTAGTTCTCGTTGGAGCACCCGCGCAAGGGTGTAGCTCCCCCTTGATCTGCGCAAGGATCAAGTGCTCTCTACGGGTTGATTCTTCGACACTCCGTCGCGGTGAATCGCCCAAAACCGCTCACAAGATGAGTTGGGTCATCCACAAGCTCGCCGGATGATCACCAAACTCTCAATCACCACCAAACCGTCTAGGTAATGGCGATCACCAAGAGTAACAAGCTAGAACTCTCACTTGACCACAACAAGCCTAATGAGAAGATGGATGCACACTTGCTACTCTCTAGTGACTAATGAGGGATCTCAAACTTTAATTCTCAAATCACTATCCTCACTAGAGCTCTTGCACTCCCTTGCACTTAAAAGGTGTTTCTCAGCTGAACAAATGAGCAAGAGACCTCTAAAAGAGGTGGAGGGGATGTATTTATACACCCCTCAGACAAATCCAACCGTTACCTGCCAAATCAGCAAAACACGCACTGACCGGACGCGCTGGTCGTCGTGACCGGACGCGCCGGTCGAGTGTAACGGTCGAAAAGCCAAAAGTCAGCGCTGAGTGACCGGACGCGCCGGTCAGGGGTGACCGGACGCGTCCGATCGTGCAAGAACCTTACTGTACTTTGACCTGACGCTCGACCGCATCCGATCAGAGATGACCGGACGCGTCAGGTCAGGTAAGTACCTTACTAGAACGTGACCGAACGCGTCTGATCACTTTACAGTCACGTCCGATTAGACTTTTACCCTCTGAAACTCATGTCAGACTGGTCACCGCGTCCGGTCCTCGCAGGGACCGCGTCCGATCAACCAGTTAACAACGCAGTGACTGTTAGTTCTGACCGAACGCGTCCGGTCATGACAGAAACCACGCCCGGTCAAGGGTAAACTGCTAAAACGATTTAGAAACGCGACGCAACTTGAACCAAGTTGCTTCCAACTGAACTTTGAGCTTTACTAGAGTTACCTAGTGCTAAGTTTGACAAGTGTGCACCAGACCTAAACAAAAGACTCACCTAGATCAAGCTACTCGCTCATGCCCCCCTTTATAGTACGGCCAAAGGAAGAAACAAAGATCCTAACGACTATTCCGGATGTAACCCAACACCTTGACATCTGGAACTAACCGTCTTTAATCTTGTCGTTGATCCTTTGAAAACCGAAATAATTTCCATCAAGGGACATGAATACCATAGTGCCCAAAGAAGTTATCAACTCCATGACCTAACTTATCAAAGTTTCTGCAAAACACATGTTAGTCATGGTAATAATGCGTTATCATCAATTGCCGAAACCAACACCGAGGCCCAGATGCTTTCAATCTCCCCTTTTTTGGTGATTGATGACAACACTTAGATTCAGAAGATATAAGAGTTGAGGTTTTCGAACATGCTTGGTTCACATAAGCAAAAAGCTGTAAGCACAAGGGAATAGGAAATGCTTATGTGTTCCAAGACAACTGAGTGTACTCATAAGATAAAACATGAAAAGTTAGTACACATAAAACATAGCTCATACGAAATCGGAGTAAGGCACGGAAGCACAACCTTATGAGCTAAAACCAATTAAGTGACATGATATAAAATAAAGTCTCACAAGCACACTTGTCACAAAATGCAGGGTGGGAAATTAAACATGATGCATGAATGTAGCACATAAGAAAAACGAAACCCTCTATCGACACTCCCCCTGAATCTACTCTCTCTCCCCCTTTGGCATCAAACGCCAAAAACAAAACTAAGGATCCGACGGGGGAACAGAAGCTGTCGTGTCGGGTGCCGAGGAGCATGGAGTGATCACGAACTGTGAAGTATCCTCCTCAGACTCTGAACTGCCAGGCTGACCCTCTGTAGATAGACGTGACAGTGAAGCGGTCTGGGTCTGTAGAGCAGGTGTAGGAACTGAAGGTGTAGTAGCAACAATAGGAGCAGTCTCTGACACCTGAGCCTGAAGAACACCAAGAGTGGGAGGATCTATCGAAGCAACTGACGATGGCACAGTCTCTGTAATCCCGGCCCCTGACACTGGAAGAGCTACAATCTCGGAAACTAACAACCCTGAAGAAGTCACAACAGTGGTGTGCGAGGGTGTCGGCTGACCAGTCAGCTCGCTGTAGGAGGCACTCAAGTCAGTGAAAGGAGTGCCCGAGAGAAGATGAGGTCTGGGCTGAGCTGGTGGAGTGAACTCCATCTGAATAGGAGTGTAGCTCGAGGACTAAAACATCTGAGGCACCTGCTGCTGGGGAGAGGTAAACTGAAGGCTCGGCTGTCCCTGACTCTGAAGTCCACTGGACTGTAGTGCTGGAGCAAGGACAGACGGCGGTGGAGGTACCCTAACAGTGACAAGGTGTCACAGGAGCTCAAGATACTGCTACTGGGTGGCTGCCTGCTGCCTCTGCATCTCAAACTGCTGCCTCTGAAACTCCAGCTGCTGCCTCTGGAACTCGTCCTGACGAGCCTAAATCTGAGCAAATGCGACAGCTGTGTCCTGAGCCTGTCGCTGCATCTGAACCTCCTGTCTCTCCTGGGCCTAGGTCAGCCTCTCAAGTATAGCCACCATGGCTGGGTCTGAGCAGGAGGCTGAGCCTGAACCACCGGCCTCATGGTCGTGAGACCGAGGAGAGCGGTATCAGGGGATGGGCTGGTAATCCTCGTCAATGCTATCAGTAGCAACATCCTCAACTGGATCAGCTGGATGAGCATCAAGATCTACAAGCTCGGACTTAGCAAGACCCTCAACGGTCTCGTCCTGCTCAGCAACTGTCTCTGGAACCTCTGGCCTCTGACGCTGTCCTGGGCTAGGTGCCTGCTCTCTGGTCACTGAAGCCCACAACTGTCGGATATCTGAAAGCCCAAGTTTGGTTTTGGTAATTAATGACATCAAGTTGCTAATGCTATTGTATTAAGTGTTTTGAGTTAGGCATAAGCAACGCATGTGATGAAGGTGTACGTGGCAAGGAGTGGTGGCCACAAGATCACAAAGAGATGGTGCATGGACGTGAAATGTTGATCATGGTGGAGATGCACATAATATGATAAACTTGATGATCAAGTGGAAGAAAAGGATTTAAGAGCGCAAGGCAAAGGTATAACCATAGGGTTTTCCTTTTGCCGGTCTTAGTTGAGTAGAGAAGTGATTGACCGGATTTAGGATACATAGTCGACTATCAAGAGGGGCAATCACGGTTAGCTCGGGAATCAAGTGCCACTAGATCAATGTCTTGAGCATATGCATTAGGATCTAGTTGAGAGCTAACATAATGCCTTGGAAAATGATTGTGAAATGCTAACACACATGCACATGGTGGTGTACACTTGGTGGTGTTAGCACATTTGTGAAGGCGGTGGAGTTCAAGCGGTAGAGAGGGGTTTGGGTTCCTCTCTCCCTCCCGCCGAGCTTGCGAGGCGGGATTCGGCGCTTTTTGGAGAAGTGAAATGCCTATTTTCTACTGCGCCGGAAGTCGGAAAAGAAACGGAGGCGAAAGGAGGTCACTGCGTTGATCAGTCGCTGCACCGGACGCTGCACCGGACGCGGTCACGGTTTCACCGGACGCGTCCGGTCAGTTCAACGCGGCGCGAGCGCTAGGGTTTATGACCGGACGCGGGTCTGGCCTGACCAGCGCGTCCGGTCAGTTCAACTGGGCGTAAGAGAGAAGCGCGCGACCGGCGCGTCCGGTCCTTCATGGGACCGGAGCGTCCGGTCACGCGTCCAGAAACACAGAGCGAAGCGGAGTGACGATCGGACGCGCGGCGCGTCCGGTCACGTGCGATCGGACGCGTCCGGTCGCAGCTGGAGCTTACTGGAATGCGACCGGACGCTGGCACTGTCGCGTCCGGTCACTCGGTTGAGCGCGTCCGGTCAGGACAACGGCTAGTACTGACGCGCGCTGCTCTTGTTTGTCGTGTAGTGACCGGACGCGTCCGGTCACCCTGACCGGAGCGTCCGGTCAGCACGATTTTCGCTGAGTCGTCTGTAACGGCTAGCTGCGTACCCCTTCGTTATAAATAGAGGATGTCTGGGGTTTGAGGGTAACTCTTGCACATTTTGAGATATAGAGACATACTTTGAGCTAGAGAACAACTCCTCCACTCATCTCTTTGATAAATTGCACATCTTGAGTGAGATTGAGTGAGATTCAAGTGCTTTGCTTGAGAGTTGCATTCTAGAGGCATTTGATCTTCGAGTTGCTGCGGATTTCTCGTTACTCTTCCGTGTTTCCCGACACGGTAGACGGCTTGGAGCAGCGGAGGTGATTGAGCTCGCTATTGGAGATTGTTGGAGCCTTCACCAAGTGTTGTAAGGGGTTCTTGATCCTTCCCCGCGGGAGTTCGCAAATTGGATACTCTAGTGGAGCTCGTGGCTTGGAGGATCCCCATCTTGTGTGCGGTTGTGCGGCGCCCGCCGAGGGCTCAACTCTTGATAGTTGATTAGCTCGCGAACCGACAAGTGGGTGCATCGCCACAACGAGGAGTAGCTTGCCGGGAAGCAAGTGAACCTCGGGATAAATTCTTGTGTCATTCTCTTCCCGAGGATTTCTCTTGTGTGATTGATTGATTGGTACTTCTCATCTCTACACGGCGGTATAATCACTCGAAGCTCTTCTCTCGTTTTACATCTTGTATCTAGCTTGTTGTTGTTGTAGTGTTTAGTGGATAGCCTTGTACTAGACTTGTGTAGGTGGCTTGCTTAATTAGTTAGAGCTAGTGCTTTTTGCTCCGCCACCTTTTATACTAACTTGTGGTTAAGTAATTCTTGTAGAAGTTTTAATTAGGCTATTCACCCCCCCTCTAGCCATTCGGACCTTACAATATCATACTCTGGAAATGCAGTAGTGGTATCAGATATCTCAGCTCTAATCTCTGTAGGCAGGTCACATGCAGATCTAATAATAAAACAGATCCAATGAGCATAAGGTAGCTACCGGTGACCCTTGAATCCCTCTGCCAAAGTATCCTCCATCTCACATAGCATCAGATCCCAAATATCGAACGGTGTCTGTGAGATGAGGTGATGCACCACCCATAACTGCATACGAGTCAGTCCCTCTTTGTATCCCAGCCTCGAAAGAAGGGTACACCTTACAATAGCATCGAGTACTCTAACTAGGGGTGTCAGGCTGGCAGGTGTACGTCTAGCCCCTCGCCAAACGACTCACGAAAGCAGGGTCTGATCATGTCTGTGGGTGGCATTGTCCCTCCATGAGGACGTCTCAGAGGTGAAGTCGGTCCAAAGCACAGCTGGTGTGTCTTCGTCTCTGAAGCTAGGAGTCTGAGGATCTCCCGTACCCTAGTGATGTACAGTCTATGGTCATGGCCTCGAAATGCAAAGTGCATAAACTCATGTGCTGGGTCAATCCAAAGTGAAGAGTAGAACTCTCTGACCCAAGTCCCACAGTAGGCTCCAGTCCGTCCAAGAAGGTTTGACAAGCCATGTAGAAAGGACAAGTGCAGACAGAGCTGCTCACCAACCACCTCAACTAAAGCCTCCAGTTGACAGACTCTCTGAGGTCTGAATGCAATCCCGCTGTCAATATAGGTTCTGTAGAAGTCCTCATGCAGAGGTGTGTAGAAGCCCTCTGAAGCCCGGGGATCCCGCTGAGGTGGGAACCACCGACTAACCTCAATGAACCTGAGAGCCTGTACCTGTCATGCTGTAGCTCCCCTGAGGTCAAAGTGTTCAACTGGGGGGTGACCTCGAGCCCTGGGAGGTGGACGACCTCCACGATGCTGGCCCTCTGGCCTGGGAGTCACCTGAGCTCGCGTACATCCTGAGCGATGACGCTGTGGAGAGTGAACTGTCTGCTCCTCTGTCTCCTCTAGGTCCTCTATGGGCTGCTCTACAGGTGCATCCTCGGTCTCTTCTGTGGCCTTAGTACCGAGCTGTCGACCTTCAAGGTGAAAGCGACGCTCGCCAATATGAATCCCACTACTCCTGCCACCTCTCTCTGCTAGCTCTGCTGCATCTGCAACTGCTTGAGCCACCTCTGCCTCTATGAGTGTCCTCTTTCTCTTCTTGGCGGCTATCTTCTTTCGCTTGCCACGAGCCACCTCTGTCATCCTGGGAGGACTTTCGTCCCCGTCACTAGGTGCACCACCAGCATTCTTACAGCGAACCATACTGATAAACTGCTGCGACTGAGAAAACCTGGATAGTGAAAGATGGTGTACTAACACTTGTGAGGCTTGGCCTCAATCCGTATCCGCAGGCTTGGCCTCGGATTCATAGCTGATCACCTAACACACAAAGCACCGACAGGACACACTAAAAGGATAGAATAGATAGAGCTACTATAAGCAACATATATTATCTAATAGATGGGTGAGATCCTAATAAAAGCAAGCATATTAGATAAGATGTGAATAGACCGCGATAGCTACCTCGGATGAGTGAAACTCTGATGGAAGGAAAGTGATCTTGACGCGCTAGGGTTCCCCGGAAACGACGAACAAAACCCTGGAGTACTGATGAGATCAAAGGTTGTATTAGAAATTCACCGAAAATTCATTAGCAAACCCTAATCCAAGGCAATGAAATCACCTTGCGAAGTTGAACTCGAGCGAAAGTCCTTTGCCGGAGAACAGCAAATTGAAGACGACGCGATTGTTAGGGTTAGGTCGAGGCGTGACGGTCGAAGGCAAACTTGGTGGCGTGATTCAGTTGAGTGGCTACCGAAGGCGATGAATGTAGGGGTGCAGGGCCAAGGAGCTGGGAGCGCGGGAGAGCAACGGCAACGCGGCTGTGCGAAGGAATGGCGGCACGTGGGAAGGCTACGACGGCGGCGCGCGGGGCGGCTGCGGCAGCGCGCAGGGTGGCTGCGGTGGCGCGCGGCTGCGGCGGCGCTGGAGATTACGGTGAGGAGGCGGCTAGGGCAAGGAGCGGCGGTGGATTGAGAAGGAAGGAGAAAAAATGAGATCTGAACGAACGGTTAAAGAGACTTAGATCCGCTTTTCACGCGATGACCAGACACGGTGGTCGCCTGACCGGACGCGGTGGGGCAGTGTTCGGTCAGAGTCCAGTAAGCTCCTAAAGCGACCGGACACGTCCGGTTAGGAATGATCGAACGCTGACAGAGTCCGGTCAGAGATTGCCTAGGAAACTCAAGCGCATGATCAGACGCGGTGGTGGTGGCCGGGACCGGACGCGGTGGTCGCAACGACGCGTCCGATGCAGCGTCCGGTCACAGATCCTAGAGAAGTTCTTCGGGATGACCGGACGCGCTGGTGGTCACCGGGACCGGACGCAGTGGTGAAACAGCACCGCATCTGATTCAGCGTCCGGTCCAGCGTCCGGTCGCTATTTAACGCCTTTCTTCAATCCGATCTTCGACGCGACTTCTTCCAATCAAGTTCCAATTCAAAGAGACTCAAATAAACACCAATTGGAACCTAATATGAGTGACCTCACTCGAACCCTCAAGTTTTTCAAAGTATTTTGCCTTAGACTAGTATTATTTTTAAGAAAATACGCAATAAGCACCCGAGGAGCAACGTATGGCCATGCAATAGAGTTTATGAACCCTTGGGAGCTTCAAATGCTCTCTCTATTCATGGACGAACACAGAGGTTACTCAAAGCTAAACCGAAAAGAAAATGACAAAGCAACAACCATGCATATGCAATGCAAAGCGAGAAAGGAAGACTAGGTTGCTTGTCAAGTTTGATCCACGGTTAGGCTTCTTCACTCCTCCAAAGGAGGGTTATCGTAACCGTGTTAGATAAGTTCTAGATGCATTGCGGGGAATTAAACATGACATATAATACAATGCAATGCAAGGGACAACACAAGCTCATTTTTTAAAGTTACTAGAATCAAGCACATTTAGTTCACTTCTCAACCTACAAAAGGTAGCCTCATCTAAAGGTTTAGTAAAGATATCCGCTAATTGATTTTCACTTCTTACACCTTCTAGTGATATATCATTTTTAGCAACATGATCTCTTAGAAAGTGGTGGTGGATATCAATGTGCTTGGTGCGTGAGTGTTGTACCGGATTATTAGCAATTTTAACGACACTTTCATTGTCATATAAAAGCGGCACCTTTTCAAGAACAACTCCATAGTCTAGGAGGGTTTGTTTCATGTATAAGATTTGTGCACAACAACCCCCCGTGGCAATGTATTCCGCCTCGGTGGTGGACAAAGCCACACTATTTTGCTTCTTAGATGACCAAGATACTAAGGACCTCCCAAGCAAATGGCACCCTTCGGATGTGCTTTTTCTATCAATTTTGCAACCGACATAATCCGAATCGGAATAGCCAACTAGTTGGAATCTAGCTCCTTTGGGGTACCAAAGACCGATGCTTGGGGTGTACTTAAGATATCTTAAAATTCTTTTTACGGCACTTAGGTGAGGTTCTTTAGGGCACGCTTGAAAGTGAGCACACATGCACACACTAAACATGATATCAGGCCTAGATGCGGTAAGGTACAACAAGCTACCAATCATAGAATGGTAGAGAGTTTGATCAATTGGTTTACCTCTCTCGTCTAAATCAAGATGTCCATTAGATGGCATTGGGGTCTTGATTGGCTTACACTCTTCCATCTTGAATCTTTTGAGAAGATCCTTGGTATACTTTTCTTGAGAGATAAAGATCCCTTCTCTCATTTGCTTGACTTGAAAACCAAGGAAGAATGTTAGCTCACCAATCATTAACATCTCGAACTCCTTTGACATTAATTCACCAAATTCTTTGCAATAATCTTCATTTGTTGACCCGAAGATGATATCATCAACATAGACTTAACAAATGAAGATTTCTCTATTAAGCTTCTTGGTGAATAGTGTGGTGTTAACCTTTCCAATAGTGAAGCACTTCTCAATGAGAAAGTCCCGGAGGCACTCATACCACGCTCTAGGGGCTTGCTTGAGCGCATATAGCTCCTTGGACAACCTATAAACATGATTAGGATATCTAGGGTCTTTAAACCTGGGAGGTTGTTCAACATAGACTAGTTCATTTATGAAACCATTTAAAAATACACTTTTCACATCCATTTGATATAGTTTCATTTCATGATGCGATGCATATGCAAGAAGGATACGAATGGCTTCAAGTCTTGCAACGGGTGTAAAAGTCTCTCCAAAATCAAGACCTTTAACTTAAGAGAACCCCTTTGCAACTAGTCTTGCCTTGTTCCTCACTACTATGCCTTGATCATCTTGCTTGTTGCGGAACACCCACTTGGTTCCAATGACTCTTGCACCTTTTGGATGCTCTTCAAGTGTCCAAACTTGATTGCGGACGAAGTTGTTCAATTATTCGTGCATAGCATTCACCCAATCCGGATCTTGAAGAGCTTCTTCTACATTTTTAGGTTCAAGACAAGAGATAAAAGAGTGATGTTCAACAAAAGAAGCAACCTTTTGAGATTGAGTCATTACACCCTTTGTAGGACTCCCTATGATGAGATCTTGTGGATGTGCTTGAAGTAGAGGTGAGTTTCTTCTATCAACCACTTGAGGAGAGGGTTGGGGAGCATCAACATCTTGAGCTTGTGCCTCGACTTGTTCATGAGAGACATGAGTATCTTCATTTTCAACTCTCTCATTCTTATCATCATCTTGAGGCACATGTGATGAAGATGGTGGATTGACAATTTATACATCGTCTTCATCATCTTTAGGCTTGATGTCTCCCACCGGCATGTTCTTCATTGTCTCTCTCAATGGTTCATCACCTACATCATCACAATTCTCAATTGCTCCTTAGGAGCCGTTAGATTCATCAAATTCCATATCATATGTTTCTTCAAAGAAACCGGTGGTATGGTTAAATACTCTATATGCTTTGGACTTTGATGAGTAACCAACAAGAAAACCAATATCACAACGTCTTTGAAACTTCCCTAGGTGTTGACGTTTCTTGTAGATGTAGCATTTGCAACCAAACACCCGGAAGAATGAGACGTCCGGCTTCTTCCCATTTAGCAACTCATAGGGTGTCTTGCCAAGAAACTTTTGTAGGAAGAGACGATTTGAAGCATAGCATGCGGTGTTGATTGCCTCGGCCCACAATTTCTCCGGTGTGTTGTACTCATCTAGCATTGTTCTTGCAAGGGTGATCAAAGTCTGGTTCTTTCTCTCAACTACACCATTTTATTGAGGAGTGTAGGTTGATGAAACTTCATGCTTGATTCCAATTTCATCACAATAAGCTTCAATGTTTGTGTTGTTAAACTCTTTGCCATTGTCACTTCTAATCTTCTTTATCTTGACTTCAAATTCATTTTGAGCTCTCTTTGCAAACTTCTTGAGGCAATTTGCCACTTCGGATTTGTCATGAAGGAAGAAAGTCCAAGTGTATCTTGAGTAGTCATCCACAATCACTAGGCAATAGAGATTTCCACCTAAGCTTTTGTAAGTTGTAGGACCAAACAAATCTATGTGAAGAAGTTCTAATACTCTTGATGTTGACATGTAAGCTTTAGTTGGATGAGTATTTGCAACTTGTTTGCCGGCTTGACATGCACTACAAGGTTTGTCCTTCTTAAACTTGACATCCTTCAAGCCCCTTACTAGTTCTTTCTTCAATAGCTTGTTGAGAGTGTTCATTCCAACATGAGCAAGTCTCCTATGCCAAAGCTATCCAAGTATAGTTTTGGTGAACAAACATGTCATCAAGTTTGCATCTTCGGAGGTGAAGTCAACAAGATAGAGATTATTGTATCTAAAACCTTTGCAAATCACTTGCTTGTCATCTATCTTTGTAACTACCACTTCATTAGGAGTGAACAAGCATTGGTAGCCAAGGTCACAAAGTTGCCCAACGGATAGTAAGTTGAAACTCAATGAAGCAACATAGAGCACATTTGAAAGAGAGTGATCATTTGATATTGCAATCTTGCCTATACCCTTGACTTTACTCTTTGAATTGTCTCCAAATGTGATCTTCTCTTGACATACTCCATTCTCTTCAAGTGAGATGAATATACGAGGATCATTGGTCATATGTTGAGTGCAACCACTATCAATAACCCAATGAGATCCACCGGTCTTGTAGTTCACCTACACACAAGAGATCAAGCTTTTTGTTTAGGTACCCAAACTTGAGAGGGACCCTTGATTTTATCAACTAGTGACTTGGCAACCCATATTTTCTTAGGCCTATTCTTGTTAGGGGGACCCAAGAACATGACTTTCATCTTTCCACTTGAATCTTTTCTAAGCATGTAATGAGCATTGAAAGCAAAGGATCTAGCATGCTTGGGTAAGGGTTGTGGTGGTGGAGTTTTGCACTCATGAGCAAAATGGCCTTCTTGTCCACACTCAACACATCTCTTTGGCTTGGGTTTTGACTTGATTTGTTGTTGTTGAGTTTTAGCCTTCTTCTCTTGATTTGCCAAGTAACCAATGCCACTTCTATCCATCTTCATGACGGTGTTCATGAGTAGCTCACTTTGCAAATGTTGGCCTCTTGTGAACTTGCTTAGGTCGGTCTTGAGATGCTCTTTTTCTTGCTTGAGCTTTTTGTTCTCTTCAATAAGTAACTCATTTGATGTTTGCTTTTCAAGAGACATCAACTTCTTGTTCTCATTTCTAAGCATCTCATTTTCACTCTTGAGCTTGACATAGTCATCATAGTTATCGGACTCAACCACATTCTTGCCTTTGCCGCTAGAGCCTTGCTCAATGTTCTCAATAATCAAGTCATCACATGATGTAGCTATATTAATCTTAACAACTTGGTTAGTAGCATCATGTGTCTCAAGAGTAAGCTCATTTGCAACAATAAGACTATCATAATCGATTTTTAATGTAGTATATTTGTCTTTTAACAAGTTGTGCCTAGTGTTGAGCTCATCATGCTTCTTCTCAAGTTTATCATGTTCATCTCAAAGCTCTTTGTTAGAAGTTTTGAGCTCCTTGAGAGTAGAAGACATAATTTTATTTTGATCTTTGAGCTTTTCACTAGTCTTTTGTACATTTTCAAGCTTAGATGAGAGTGAGTCATTTTCATTTTGGAGCTCATCATTTTCATTTCTAGTTCTTCTTATGACTTTAGAGTATTTGTTCAACAATTTTATAAGTTCATCATAAGAAGATGCATCATATTCATCATCACTATCGCTATCATCATCATCACTATCATTGTTTTGTACCTTTCGTTCACCCTTGGCCATAAGGCATAGGTGAGTAGTGGAAGATGATGGTGAAGGTGGCGGTGAAGGTGGTGATGAAGATGTCGGTGAAGATGATGATGGCCCAATTACAAATGCGGCAACCTTCTCTTTCTATCATCGTTCTCATCGCCGGAGGACTCACAAGATGACTCAATGTCGGTAAGCCAATCACCAACAATGTAGGTTTTGTCTCCCTTCTTCTTGTTGTGGAACTCTTTTCTCTTGCCATCCTTCTTTTTGTATGGCTTGTTCTTCTTCTTGTCATCTTCTTCATCACTTGAATCATTTCTCTTGCCCTTGTTCTTGTTCTTGTACTTGTCTTTTAGAGGCTTACGACATTGATGAGCTAGGTGGCCAAGTTCACCACAATTGTAGCAATCCATTTCGGATATAGGCTTTCTTTTGCTACTTGTAAATAACTTCTTCTTGACATCGAACTTGATGCCACTCTTGTTGAGCTTCTTTAACATATTAGTGGTCTTTCTCACCATGAGTGCAAGTGATGCATCATCAATATCCCTTTCACTTGAGCTTTCTTGCACCATCATGGCTTGGCCCTTCTTCTTTTTCTTTTCATGGCTAGCTTTGAAGGCCAAGTCCTTCTTCTTGGAAGATGATGAGCCCTCTTTCGGAGTGATGTGCATGTACATCTCATGTGCATTGATCTTTCCCAATACTTGAGTCGGTGTTGCGGTGGAGAGATCACTTTGGTGAAGCACGGTGACAATATGACCATACTTCTCAACGGGAAGAACGCTCAAGATCCTCCTTGCAACATCTGATTGACTCATTTGAGTGAGTCCAAGAGCATTGAGATCCTCTACAAGAATATTCAATCGAGTGTACATTTCATTAGCACTTTCTTTGGGAAGTATCTCAAAAGAATTAATTTTCTTTAAAGCAATATGATAGTGTTCCTCACGCTCACTCTTAGTTTCCTCATGAAGAGCACAAAGGTTTTCCCATAATTCATGAGCGTTTTTGGCATTACACACACGATTGAAGATATCCTTGCCTAGGCCCCGGTAGAGTGCATTTTTGCCTTTGCATTCCACCGGTCGTACTTCTCCTCGTCACCACTTGGGTTGGCGGGATCCCTAATAGCGGGAAGTCCTTCGGTTGTGGCTCTAAGGCACCCAACATCTATGGCTTTGAGGTACGCCTCCATACAAATTTTATTAATATGGAAAATCGTCTCCCTCAAAAGTGGGAGGTGGTCCTTCCCCATTAGACATCTTGCTCTAGGCGGTGAAGCATAAATAAGGAGCAACTCGGCTCCGATACCAATTGAAAGGATCAAGATGTCCAAGAGGGGGAGGGTGAATTGGGCTTTTCTAAAAATTAATTGCAAGAATTAAATTCTATAAGCCAAACTTCACCCCTAGTACCTACTAGTGTTCCTTGTGATTCTACTGATAAAAGTTTTGCACCCTAAGTTCCAATCCTAGTCTAGCATGGCAATTCTAAGAAAGTAAACAAGCAACGAAAGTAATGCACGAAGGTAAATGCTTGAAAGTAAGGGTTAGGAACACGGCGATGTTTTCCCGAGGTATCGGAGAGTCGCCACTCCCCACTAGTCCTCGTTGGAGCACCTGCACAAGGGTGTAGCTCCCCTTTGATCCGTGCAAGGATCAAGTGCTCTCTACGGGCTGATTCTTCGACACTCCGTCGCGGTAAATCGCCCAAAACCGCTCACAAGATGAGTTGGGTCATCCACAAGCTCGTTGGAGGATCACCAAACTCCCAATCACCACCAAACCGTCTAGGTGATGGCGATCACCAAGAGTAACAAGCTAGAACTCTCACTTGACCACAACAAGCCTAATAAGAAGATGGATGCACACTTGCTACTCTCTAGTGACTAATGAGGGATCTCAAACTTTGATTCTTAAATCACTATCCTCACTAGAGCTCTTGCACTCCCTTGCACTTGAAAGGTGTTTCTCAGCTGAACAAATGAACAAGTGACCTCTAAAAGAGGTGGAGAGGATGTATTTATACAACCCTTAGACAAATTCAACCGTTACCTGCCAAATCAGCAAAACACACACTGACCGGACGCGCTGGTCGTCGTGACTGGACGCGCCGGTCGAGTGTAACGGTCGAAAAGCCGAAAGTCAGCGCTGAGTGACCGAACGCGCCGGTCAGGGGTGACCGGACGCGTTCGATCGTGCAAGAACCTTACTGTACTTTGATCTGACGCTCGACCGCGTCCGATCAGAGATGACCGGACGCGTCAGGTCAGGTAAGTACCTTACTGGAACGTGACCGGACGCGTCCGATCACTTCACAGTCGCGTCCGATTAGACTTTTACCCTCTGAAACTCGTGTCAGACTGATCACCGCGTCCGGTCCTCGCAGGGACCGTGTCCGGTCAACCAGTTAACAACACAGTGACTGTTAGTACTGACCGGACGCGTCCGGTCGTGACAGAAACCGCGTCCAGTCAAGGGTAAACTGTTAAAACGACTTAGAAATGCGACGCAACTTGAACCAAGTTGCTTCCAATTGAACTTTGAGCTTTACCAGAGCTACCTAGTGCTAAGTTTGACAAGTGTGTACCACAACTAAACAAAAGACTCACCTAGGTCAAGCTACTCGCTCATGCCACTTTATAGTACGGCCAAAGGAAGGAACAAAGATCCTAACGACTATTCCGGATGTAACCCAACACCTTGACATCCGGAACTAACCGTCCTTAATCTTGTCGTTGATCCTTTGAAAACCGAATCGATTTCCATCAAGGGACATGAATACCATAGTGCCCAAAGCAGTTATCAACTTCATGACCTAACTTATCAAAGTTTCTGCAAAACACACGTTAGTCATGGCAATAATGCGTTGTCATCAATTGCCGAAACCAACACCGGGGCCTAGATGCTTTTAATAACATTAGCATATAGTTTTATTATGGATTACCAATATCCATCCCCATACAAAAAAACTTATAACATCACGTTAAACCTGCATTTAAATAACCCATGTCTGTAATTACTAAAAAAACTAAATAACTTCCCTATGTAACTAAATTTAAATTAATAAAAAGAGGGAAAGTGAAGAAAGAAGACTAATAACTATTTGTGATAGACTAGCAATCCAAGTATTTTGATCTTAAATTTATCCATGAACTTGTATAAATACTCATGTTTCCTATAAAACTGTTACAGCTCTTGAAATTGCTAGCCGTGCGAACACAAATTTTACTATAGACTAGTAATCATAAATTGCTACTCCCTCAGTCCTTTAATATAATGGTTTCAATTGATTTTCAGACAGAATAAAGAGGTCCAATAAAAGACGGGCTTGTCCCTCACTAGTTAGGATGGAGGGAGTTGTCCAGTTATTTCTTTTCCTAGTTACCAATAAAGCGAGTAGTTTTTTAGGAAAGAAGTATGTCATTAACAAAAATAGAGGGGGTGGGGGGGTGCCGTTGGGTAACTCAGATACAAATTTCAAACCTTAGACTACTGATTCAGTTTGACGCATCTAGAATGATATGCTTTTATTAGATGGATAGGTGAGCAGTTCTTCACCCAGTACACATCCAAAATCACGTGCTCTTTTTGTTTTCCTTGAATAAACACGGAGCCTTAATCAAAGTCGCCGGAAACACACACTAGGAATAGTACGTACTCCTACTAGCAAACCTAATTTGGACCACTAGAAACGATCACGTGGTTTCTTACACGGTGAAGCCTCCAATGGATGGATGGTACGGTGGATGAGATGATCCCTGTCAACTCCTGCTCACGGCATGCGTAATTCTGCTGCCACCTTTCCAGAAAGCCTCTCTTTTTATGTTCCATACTCCATCCATCACTTATTATTCGTTGTTTTAGGTTTTGTGTCACAATTTTGATTAGATTTGTATAAAATACATGTAATATTTATACCTCCAAATAAATTTATTAAAAAATTAGATTCAAAGATCTATCTAATGATATCAACCATGAATCATAAATATTGATATTTTTTATATAAAATTAATTAAAGTTATTTCTCGGAAAACGAGGGAAAAAGATATTTAAGAACGGAGGAAGTATATAATATGTCAATTAATAAAAAAATAATTAAATAGGGAGCTGATGGTCCTGCTGCTTCATGATTAGCTCATCAGAGTCATCACCAACCCACCCGTTTCTCTCTTGCTCTCACGCTGCTTCATGGTCGGATCCACCGATCCCGCTGCGCCGCCGCGCCCTGTGCCCCCCCCGACATGTGACCTTGACGACGACGACGACGACGGCGGGCAGACGGGGCCGCCGTGCGTACTTATCTGCTAGTTCGTTCGTTATCCAACCAAGTGGCCACCGTCTCCCGCGCCGCGTCCCTATCGTCCCGGCGAATGCGAATCGCGCCGCGCATCGTGGAGCACGTCACGACTCACGACAGGACAGGACATGTACGGCGGCGGAGAGATGAGCAGCTAGAGATCCTTCCGATCCCTCCTCCAATGGAGGCCGAGGACGAAGAACCCTAGCTAGGCTACGGCCCAGTCCCAAGCTCCCAGCTGCTGCATGCGGCGCGCTTTATCGCCCTGTTCGTTTGGACTTATCAGCACAATCAGCAGCCATCCAGCAGTGTTTTTCTCTCATAACAAACCAGCGAACAGTACTTTCAGCACAATAAATCAACGAAACGAACAGGTTGTATGCACTGAGCACTAGTGCGGCCGCCGTGGTTGCTCGCATTGCATTGGTCGGTTGCTGGATCGGAGCAGTACATATATAGCTTTTGCTTTCTTTAATTTAGTTTCTTTCGCGCCAATCGGGCGGGTGGTGTACGCGCGTGATGATCGAGTCCCTTGCAAGGCATTTAATTGCGTAGTGGATGTTAATTGTTTCCATATATATGACACAAGAGTATAACCTATCCACCACCAATGCAAATTGCATGCATGCATGGGCATCCTTCTCTATCTATAGTATCTACTATCCCTGTGTCTGTACGTGTGTGCTTGTGAAAGGAGGAATCCCATATCAGTTTGTATATTCCTTTATTCCCAAACACGCACAAGCCTTTACCACCGATGCCGACAGGCTGACAAAGTGACCGATGTTCGTTGCTAGTTACTTCTACTATGCAGTAGCACACAAACTTTATTTAGCATACTTGTAATTGAAAAGATGTCCAGGGGCAAGGATTCTTTTTTTTAATTTACCAAAGCATGTTATTTGTCATAGATGCTTCCTTCCTCCATCACTTCAAAGTAGTAATAAATCAAAGTGATGTTTTGCGAATATAAAAATAAGGTTCCTGGTTCTTTTCCTTATTTCCCCGCCGATAACAAGAAATACTTCCTTGCCCAACCCCCACCCGGGCGCGCGAACGCAAGCAACTCTAGCATAATATATAACAGGTTTATATAGAGAGGTAGTATCAATATTTATGATACAAAATTAGTATCGTTAATTTTTCCTTAACTCTATTGTAATAATATATACATATTATTTAGTGTCATAAATATTGATAATTTTTATTTATAAATCCATACAAACTTTAGATAGCTTAACTAAATACAAAAGTAGACTTGCATTCTTCTTTCCAGACAGAGGTAGCACTAGACAACGATAGTGCGTCACTGTTTGTTTGTTCCGAGAAAGATACCGTATAATTATCATGTGTTTCCTTTCCTGACCATGATCACGTTTTTTTATGTTAAAAACCGCACTCTTATTTGCAGTAGTGAATGTATGTATGTATGTAGCTTATATATTGCAAGCTCTCAATGCAACTTTATTCCTTATGTACTTTGGGCATTGATTAATCGTATTATTGGGCTACCTGCACCATTTATGCCCTCTTCTCTACTCTTCCTCTATTCAAGCAGTGGGTGTTTGGGCCCTTTTGTTCCTGTAGGGCCACTCGGTTTGGTGTGTGTTGGAACCAAATTTGAAATTTCTCAGGGAAGCAACAGCAAAGCACGGAAACCAATTTCTTTAATTAGCTTGGAAAATCTTGGGCCAGTCATGATGCTTACTTGTTGTTAGGCCTAGCTAGCTACCTAATGTACACGCATATGGGTCTTTGTTGTCCGTCCTCGATCAACTTGTTTATTTATTGATCCGACCCCTTTGTCTTTTTAAGATGTTGATGCTAAAGCTACTAGCTAGGGACCTCACTTCCAAGAATATATATATATATATATATATATATATATATATATATATATATATATATATATATATATATATATATCAATTAGTGCTAATCATGCTGTTAATTCATTCCTAATAAAGCCCCATACTTGTTGCTTTCACAAGCATTCATGAGGATACAAGGCTACATTGATCCGGCCACAATCAAGACATCTATATATCTGGTGTAGTGGATCCAAGGCCATCTGTCGTGCGTCTTTACATAAACAAAACGAGCCAAGTAGCACTCGCTACAGATGTTTTCTCAGACCCAACCATGGCTTCCAATGGAGATCTACACATAGTATACAACATCTATTACCTAGCAGAGTCCTAAAATATTGTTTTACGTAGTACTACTACCAATTAAAATATAACCACTCACGAGAATTGTTCAAGATCTATATATATAGGTACTTGTATATATATATATATATATATATATATATATATATATATATATATATATATATATATATATATATATATATATATATATATATATATATATGTGCTAGTTTCTAGTAGCATTTTGTTTTGTCTCGATGGTGTTTGGATTTTAATTAAGAAAAAAAATCTTTATTGATCCTACAGGACGTCGTTAAGGCGTGTTATATCGAACAATTTCTCTAACCTTAATACAAAGATGCACAAATCTTTTACGTGATCGAGAAACGAATTAAGAAACAAAAATTAAGTGCATGCTGCGCACTTAAACTGGGGCGGGGCTAATGGAATCCATTCGACAGCAAGCAGCACATTTGAGCACACGTCATGAGAGCAGCGGTTGGATTAAGCGTACGTACGTGTCTTAATGCCCAAGGTGATGATAGAGATGTAAAGCTAGCTTTACTTTAAAGCAGGCACTCTAGTCTAATTATGACACGTGGTTATGGATTACTTGCATTGCTCGGCCACTACAATATAATTAAGAATGTTCCTTCCGTTACCTAACGTGCCATAATAAAGTAGCTAGTTAGCTAGCTACTACTACTATGCAGGTCTACACAAAGCATTAGCATGCATGTTTTTTCTTCTTTCTTCCAAGGCCCCCCAGCAAGTTATTATAGGCATACTTTCATGGCATGATGTGTGATGTCCAAAAGATTAACAGTAGTGTGAAAGTAACAGGAGATAGCATCAAATTATGGGGATCGGAGACGGAGAGAGTACTAAGTCTAGCTGGCCTTGCTTGTGTACGTCGTCCATTGTGATGAGTGGCCCACAAAAGCAAGACACGCACATCATTTCTTGACCTGATATTTTGGAGGTCGTTCATTTCTTATTATATTTACCGTGGCTATATTGTCATCAAAATGCATTGGCCGGATTGAAAATAAATAATATATATATGCAGCCGGATAAGGATTAGATAGCTCCACACAACTCTCAGTCAGATGCATGCATGATGAATGAGAAAGAATTCAGCACAGGCCTTGTTCACTTCCCATCCCAACCTAAAATATATCCTCTTCCACCCATCACATCAAATCTTTCGACGCATGCATGAAGCATTAAATGTAGATAAAAAAGATAACTAATTGCATAGTTTGTTTGTAAATGTCGGGACGAATCCTTTGAGCCTAGTTAGTCCATGATTGGACAAATTTTGCCAAATAACAACGAAAGATGCTACAGTAACTTTTCACCTACTTTTCGCGAAGTGAACACACCCACAGTTAGAAAAGCTCCTTTAAGCTAGTCTAAGCATTTTTTCATATTTTAATAAAGGAGAGAAAAGCTGGTTAGGCTCTTGCACACATTAAAGGTTACGTGAGAGTGTCATGTTAAAAGCTAAGTGCTAAAAGTTTTATTGGAGAAGTTATCTTAGAGCTAGTAACTAATTCTAACCATTACAACGCCCTTACAGCAGCATTAGCTATACGGCGCCGAAAAGGAGACCATATGCATGCAGTAGTTGAAATATATAGCGCGTTATGCGTTTCCAAGCAAATAATATAGCACGTTGCTTCCTTCTCCTTTCTCATGCACGTGACTACGTACTGTATCTAGATTATTGCGTGTGTCCGTGTGACAAGTAACTGGTGAAGTACATCAGGAGGGAGCATGTAGCTTCTGGCTTGTCCTCGCTCATCGTCCTAGCTCGTCCCAGCAAGGCGACGCAAATAAACGCATGCGAATCACATGCATGTCGTCCTACTCCTACAAGCGTGTTAGTCCTGTCCACACTCATCAGCACGATGCATATGCTATTGCTAGCTGAACACACACGAACCGCTTGCGTGACCGCGCACGCTTAGTACTGTGAACTATTTTTCTCTTAATGAAAAACGAGTTTAATGGTCTGATCGTGAAAAAAAAACACACAGGAACACAGTTTTTTTTAACCTTAAGGGCATATGCCCTCACATTGTGGACCATAAGATTCGCACTGAGATTCGTGTGCCCAACAAAAGGGATCCAATATTCTGCTGGACACGAATCTCAGTGCAAATCTTGTGGCTCACAGCAGCAGAGCATGTGCCTTGGGGCAAAATTTACTTTACCGAACACGCCCACACTAATGATCTGAATTTTCATGGGCAGCAACAGGATCATGCATGCATGCAAATGGATCGATCGATTTCGGAGGTAATGTAATAATGCGGAGAAGGAAAGTGATTGATGCAGATGGGGGAAAAGGCAGATCGGAGGAGGGTTTACAGGTCGGGAGGTGGAGAGGATCCCTCCACTCGCCTCTCTCATTGCATTGTCCCTTCCCTTCCTTTTAATCATGTGCCATGTGTGTGGTGAACACAACAGAGACAAGGCACCTAAAGATGGGGGACTAATGGGACTTGGATTGGATAGATAGATGTGCATGCATGGACCATTTATATTTATATATTTATTTAGGTCAGCAAGGCCGGCCGGCCGCGTTTCTGCAGTTCGTTCGTTCTCTCCATGTAGCTATGCATGCAGACTTGCATCCACAGCTGGCCACTCCTTCAGTTTCAGTAGGTAGACCTAGACGACGCCCCCCCCCCCCCCCCCCCCCCCCCCCCCCCCCCCCCCCGGCCCAAGGTAGCGCTCCTGCCTGTCTAGGTATCAGCCTCACTCCTCCGATCGATCACAGCTGAAAAGGATGCAGCAGGCAGATGATATATATGGTCTAGCTCGATTTCGATGGATTGGATATGGATCCAATGCAATGATGGAAAGGACCAAAGCTAAGCAAGCTTATTGGCCTACTCCTCTCTGTATCTCGATCATCGATTCATCGATGTCTTCCGTTTGCTTGTTTGTGCTACTGCATGCCGCCTGTGACTCTGATGAACTGAAACTCGTGGACTTTGGGCAGTGGTAGCATGCTGATATGCGTACCAGCAACCCGAAACAAATGCATTGCAGTTGCAGTACAGGCCAGCCAGCCACCACGGCACCCACTGCACACACTGCCCTGCTGTGGCACTTCCTGCGATCAAGCAACCGCAAATATTTGAGAAATCCAGCAGTAGCTCGTAGTGTCGGAGTACAACTCTGTGTATCCATCCAATAACATATAATGCATGCAGCAGCCTGCATAAACAATCCAGCAGAGCAGTTGCTGTCGTACGGCCGCATCTTTGATGGTGCCTGCCTTAATTTGTGCGGATGATTGGATGAGGTTGAGCAGCGGCAGCCAGCAACAGCATGCGACTCCCCTGTCTGCATAAACAAAACGACTCGACAGGCGGCATGCTACCTTGGTTTTGGTTGCTAGAGAGATCCTACGGAGTACGATCCAGCAGTATACATACAATACAATAATCTGGTCAACTGCCTCTCCCCCAAATTCAGGCGGACCTGACCTGCCGGAGAATTAATCCTCATATAATATCATCGTAATCATCTCATCTTGGATCATGTATGTGTGTGCGCGCATCCCTGTCAGTGTCGTAGCAACCAAACGACCGACAATCCAAACCGCGAGCATTTGGGAAACATGCATGCGCGGATAAAGATAAACTAAAACACTAAGCAGCACACTGTCGTCTTGTTGATGAGCTTTGACCAATACTGTGCCGGCAGCTAGCTGTCCATTGCTGCTGGCGGCCATATTTAGTATTTGCCCGTTGTCTCTGTAACGGGAGCACATGTGATTGGCTTAATTAGGCTGGTGGTACCATACACAGCCCCAATTCAGAACGAAATCAGAGCAATGGGTCATGGGTGTCTATACTACTACGTATATACAGACTACGACTGGACAGTGCGTGTAGATCATCGATGGTTAGCTCAGAATTGGATCCGTATAGCTTTCCATGCATGGCCATTCAGGTTCAGAATTGCTAGCTGTGAGGGAATTTAACGCGGCTCCGTGCTACTACGCTGCGATCGAGAGCTGGTAGGCTGAGCTGTTAGAAATTTAGGCATTTTATAGGTCATTTTAATCCAGAAAAATAACAACAGGTTTGTGATGATATATATGTGCATATGTGTATCATTAACAAGAGCTAGAACATGTAACCATGACATACCAATCGTAACAGAAAGAACACATATTATGAATAAGATAAAAGATGAGTTGCGAGTGTACCCATAGAAGGGTCTCATGCCGAGGGCATCGGAGGCTCCACTCGCACCTGCACCTCCAGTCATGGTGTGCGGACTAGTGCGTTGCTCGAAGTCGTGGATCACAAGCGCGAGCGTCACGAGGAAGAAGACGAAGACGATGTCTCGCGAGCGTCACCAGGAAGAAGACGTGAGTAGTCATGGTAACGCTCCCCAAAAACCTAATTGCCGCACACCCCGAGCAGGTCGGGAACGACAGTCCTCAGCAGATTGATCTCTGATCGAATCTACTAAGGTTAGGGTTTCAGCCAGGCCTATGGTGATCCGATCGATAGACTCGATCAGATCGGTATTGTTGAGACGCCTCCCTTGATAGCGGGGAAGCGGACGACGGGTGGTCGGAGGAGACGACCCCGAGACTGGTCCCGAGATCGGATCCGCCGTTGTTGATGTAGATTTGGTTGGCGCAGGAGGAGCCTGCACCGCCTCCATGACTTCAGCGGGGCCGTCAGCGCTGGTGGCTCAGGTGAACGTCCCGATCGTGAACGTTAAGCCGGCCCGAAGGACCATGGAAGCATGGAAGTTGACCATCCGGCTCGCCATGGAGTCTGCACGCACACCCCCTATCTGGCGCGCCACTATGACGAGATGTGGTCGGCAGTCTACCGAGGGTAATAGATTATCGGTGGAGGTGCGCAAGACAACAAACTAGATGGTGACGCAAGATGAACATAGGGTTTATCCAGGTTCGGGCCGCGAACTGCGTAATACCTTATGTCCTGTGTCTCTGTGGATTGTATTGATGCGTGATGATGATATTTCGAGGGGGATCCTTGCCCGCCTTATATAATACGGGGGGCAAGGTTACAAATCTAAGGAATCTAGTTTCAATTGATTACAACTATTGTATCCATGGAGGATACGATATCTATCCTAACCGATTAGGTTTCCTTGATCATCAAGTAGTCTCTGCTTGCTCTGCACGGTTCGTCGAGCAGTTCGGAGATCCGCGTGGCCCTTTCTGACGAGTTAGGCCACCTTATTTGGCGCGGCCCATGTGGAGCCATGAGGGTATACGAGTTTATAGCCCCACAGGTTCTCAGGCGGACAAGGGTTCCGGAGGCACCTACTCTTCTGCGGCTCTGTGCGCGCAGAGTCACAGGACGGGGAAATCCATCGAGCAGCAGAGAAATGTGATATTTGGTATGTGTCTCAGAGGGAAAGAGATAAGGACCGGAACTTTTATTCTCGTAGCGGGGAGGAAGAAGGCCAGCTCGTTGCCTGCCATGCCCACGGCCCGGCCGGTGGCGGCGCGCGCGTGTGGCACACCTTTGTCATTTTCTCAGCTTCTCAATATAGATAGATAAATTCCAACCGTATAAGTTGAGTCAATGTTTAGTTAAATTCTCGTACGGTGTAAAACCATACACCGTCTAATATTATGTACCATAGAATTTATTAATTTATTAAATATAATATGGTCCAGGCCCACACTATATCCAACAAGCTACGACCGACTGCTGGCCAGCAGATCATCGAGGCAGGCATGCCCGAGACAGGCGCTGGGACGCAGGGTACTCACACCCATGCATGACAGGAGCTGCCAAATAACTGTAAGCCTTGTTTAGTTCTCTAAATTTCACTATGCAAAAAGAAGATTCCCTATCACATCAAAATGTCGGCACATGCATGGAGTACTAAATGTAGATGAAATAAAAAACTAATAGCACAGTTTTGTTGTACTTTCCGAGACGAACATTTTGAGTCTAATTAATCAATTTTTAGACAATTATTACCAAATAAAAACAAAACGCTACAGTATTTCGGCACAGTACCGTCGGCGCCGAATCTGCGCATCTAAACAAGGCGCTATACATAGCGTGTAGTACGGCGCAGGAGATTTTGATTGGATCTTAGTACTAGCTTGCAGAGAGTGAGGGCAGAAAAGGTAGTATACAGTAATTCAAGTCAGAGCTAGCTACAAGTACTAGTAATCAATCGATCACTGTCCACGCACCTTAATTTCGTTGGTCAGTCCGTGGCCATGATGGCCTCAATTCTCCCCAAATTTCAGTATGCAAAAAGAAGATTCCCCGTCACATCAAAATGTCGATAAATGCATGGAGTACTAAATATTGATGAAATCAAAAACTAATTGTACAGTTTTGTTGTACTTTGCGAGACGAACATTTTAAGCCTAGTTAGTCAAAATTTAGATAATTTTTACCAAATACAAACGAAATGCTACAGGAATTCTGATATAGTGTTTTTCTCCCCAATTCACTCATCTAAACGAGGCCCAGGAGAAGAAACTGACAGTCAAGGCCACACTCGATGGTCGATGCCTAGGCTACCTTACCTCGATCAGATTCAGATCGGTCCAGAGGGATTACTGCTGGACGATGCATCACGAATTCATTCGTTGCAACCACCGAGTGATCGAGAGTACTGCTGCTGCGTCTACCACTTGTCTCGCTCGCTTTCCCTCCGCCCTGACCGTGACTGAGCAGTGGGCACTCCCTGGCTCCCTGCTGCGCTGCGTGCCGTTGCCCCGACTTTTCAGGCCGGCACATGCGAGGTAGACAGGTGGTAGCATGCATCAGTGGGCACTGACTACCATACCATCCATGGCCACTTGAACCTTGTTTAGATTGGGAAAAAATTTCAACACGATGAATAGTATCACTTTCGTCTTATTTGATAAATATTGTCCAATCGTGGACCAACTAGGCTCAAAAGATTCATCTCGTGATTTACAACTAAACTGTGTAATTAGTTATTTTTTTACCTATATTTAATACTCCATGCAAGCAGTTAAAAATTGATGTGATGGAGAGAGAGTGAAAAAACTTGGAATTTTGATGTCATCTAAACAAGGGGTTGCATGCGTTGGCGTCGGTCGTGTGTCTTGGGCTCTTGACCCAATGGCCCCTGCGGCAGCGGCTGCGGCTGCGGCTGCGCTCCATCCACTCCCTGGCTCCCTGCATGCGTGCTCCGATCGAACAGATGACAATGCATGATCGTTAAAGGAGTGCAGGATGATGGAGAAGAAGAACACAGGGTCAGATCGATCGATCACAATCACAGCATCCCCTCATCCAGGCAGCATGCAGCCCTGTTGCTCGCTCCTGGGCTCCAGCTGCATGCCGGCGGGGAAAGAGACGAGAGACGAGAGACGACGAGACACGAGAGAGTGAGCTGCTACTGCTAGGCCGGATTCATTAAAATTTAGGCCACGTTTGGTTCTTAAAAATTTTCAACATTCCTGTCATATCAAATGTTTGACACATGTATGAAACATTAAATACAGACGAAAAAAACTAATTACATAGTTTGGTAGGAAACCACAAGATGAATCCTTTAAGCTTAATTAGTCTATAATTAGATACTAATTGATAAATAGTACAAACGAAAGTGCTAAGGTAGCCAAAGCAAAAAAAAAAATCACAAACTAAACACACCCTTCCTGCTGTTGCCTGTTGGTTGCCACGCGCTGGCACTGGCACTGCGCCATGCAGCAGCCAGCAGCACGCAGGCGGCCGGACATCTCGTGGCAAGGATCCCTCCAGATGCAGCACAGTGCTCAATGTACGTATATCGTACGGACCCAACAGGGGGCCAGCAGCCAGCACGCGTCAATGCCCATGCATGATGCATGTGTGTTCTGGTTCTGCGCGCGTATAATACGTAAAGTACGGCATGGCCGTCGTTGCTGGTGCTCGGCGCGGAGACCAAGCCATGGATGTGCGCTACTACTGCGCTAGCAGCTGAGCGCGTCTACGTACGTGCATGGCGCTGACCTGCTCAGGGTAGAGATGGCAACGGGTACCCGAAACCGGAGTACCCGACGGGTATTACCCGATAAAGAGGCGGGTATGGAATGAATTTTCTACCCGTGGGTACGTTATTGGACAAAATCCTATACCCATCGGGTATGCGGGTACGGGTGCGGGTGTATACTACCCATACCCGCATACCCGCGGGTAAGACATACCCGCAAAAATAACTAGTCAACCTCAGTTATTTTAGCGCATATAAGTCATGAATTTGGCCCATTGAGACATCCACTATATTTCTAGTAGATTGTCTTTGTTGTAATGATGCTAATAATGTTTGTTAGCATGTTTGTAACTTGTTGAAAGCTTAGAATGATTTATTTTTGTATGTGACTATTTGATATTTTTAGGTAATTTTCGGGTATGCTATCGGGTACGGGTTACCCGTCGGGTGAGAATTACCCGGCGGGTACGGGTATGGAACTATTTTTTTACCCGCATGCGGGTACGGGTAACCCGACGGGTAAAATTTTGCGGGTGCGGGTACGGGTACGGGTGGACACTACCCGTCGGGTACGTACCCGTTGCCATCTTGAGCTCAGGGTGTACGCACATGCATGGCGCTGAGCGCTAACGTGAGATAGCTACTGCATGTCATGTTACTTCTATAGATTGACTTATTATTATAGCTGTCATAGCGATAGAAGCGACTGTGTTATGCTTTCACCGTCGGTTGGACCGATAGTGAGGCCTTTTGAGAAAGAAAACCAGCAGTTGAAATTTCTACCACCTACGGGTTAATAATAGATGCGGCAGTGATATTTTCTCAGTCGTATGAAAAGCCGAGTCGACTAGGATACGTGTTATGGCCGCCGGCCCTCCACGACTGTTTGGTCTTCCAGCGGTAAAGTCAGCATGAGTTATTTCCCAACCACCCACAACACAGTTGCATCGCCATTACTTACACTTCTTCATCTTCTAGGTTGCCCTATTTAACCAGGGTATGGATGCACCTCTTAGATTCAACCCACACATTCTTGAATCCATACACTCGTGAGCTACTGTATCCTTCCTCATCACCAAGAAGTGCTTTGTCTTTATCCTTGCACCTCTCACGGCCTCCGTCCTCCTGGCCGTGAGAGATGAAAGATGAAGATAAAGCACCTCACAGGGTGTTTAGAGAAGGCCTTCAAGATTAGGTGCTTTAGATTCCATAACCTTGCTGCCTTTGAGGATTGAGATGCAGATTTGCATCCCCCGATCCTCAGAGGTAGCAAGATTATAGAATATAAAGCACCTCACTGAGACAATGCTGGTGCAAGTTTTGTGAGGTGCTGCCGTTGAACAGGAGCTTGACCTTGATGATTGCATATCTTGTGTTAACAGAAGATCTGCAATCATCTGGTTCTCTCCTGTTCAAGGGCTCCATACTCGATTGGCGTGCTCCAAGTTTGTGAGGTGCTCGTTCTTCAAGACTGGGCGCTTATATTCTTTCTTGCAGCTCTCACGGTCAAGAAGCAGATCACATCCCTTGACCATGAGGGTTGCAAGATGGAAGGTAGAGCACATCGTTGAGGGTGAAGTTTTGCGATGTGCTGCGTCGTTCTTTAGATTTCATGATCTTTGTACCTCGGAGGATTGAGATGCAGATCTCTTGCTTTGTATGTGCAAACCGTCGTATGATACGGATCTGTTATCGCGTAGATCTTAATGGAAAATATGTAAAGAAGTACTACTCAAGTATTTGGGTCAATGCTTGATAGCTAAGTCTCATCAGCTCAAAATAGCTGACACTTGGAGTATCGCCTTTAGAACAAAAAATAACAATAAAAGACATAGAATCAAAAGTGACATTCAAACAGTATGTTCTTTACTTATAAGACCCTAGATATAATCTATGGTCCTGGGAAAACATTATTTACAACATCTTCTGCATGGATGATAACTGCGATAGCCTCAGCAGCATTAGTGAAGTCTCCAATCAAGTACTCTTGATCTTCTAGCCGATCAGTGTCCACCAGGTTCTAGGTGACATAGCTCGTGCCCTGAACACAATTGCGTTGTAGCCAGAGCGGCACCGGCACCATAGCGGACCCCATGAGTTGTCACTTCTCTGGCACGAACCTGGATACCCCGCAGGCGATCTTCAAGAGAAACACCCCTGGCCTATTTAAGGTGCTGTAGGGTCGAGATGGCAGACTAGAGGGGGGGGTGAATAGTCCTTTCTAAAATTAATCGCGTCTGCAAACCGAAACAAATGCGGAATTAAAACTATCGGTCTAGCCAAGACTACACCCCTCTATCTAAGTTCACAAGCACCTCACAAAGATCCTAATTATATAACTAAGGTGCTTTCCTTAGCAAGAGCTCTCCTAAACAATTCTATAGCAAGGTCACACAAACCTATGCACTAGTACTTTAGCAAAGCCGGGGAGCTCCTACACAATTCTAGTAAGCAAAAGCACGAAGCCACCTATGCTCACTAGCAATGCTCAATAGCAAGGCAACTAATGTCAAACTAGAGAGCGCAAATTACTTAGCTACACAAACTAAGCAATATGACTAATAAGGTTACACAAACCAAATTAGCCACGCAACGGGAGCTACTTCTATGCTACACAAGCAAGAAGGTAACTAGCTAACTACACAAGGAAACTAGTTACAAGAGCAACTACACAAGCACAAGTATATGAATGTAAATACAAGCTTGTGAATCGAAAGCAAACCACCGAGAAGATGTACACAATGTTGACACGGCAGTTTTTTCACCGAGGTTCACTTGGTTGCCACCAAGCTAGTCCCCGTTGTGGCGATACACCCACTTGATGGATCACGAGCTAATTGACTATCAAGAGTCAAACCCTCAGCGGGTGCCGCACATCCACTCTCAAGATGGGGATCCTCCAAGCCACGAGCTTTACTAGAGTTGCTCTTCGCGATCCCCGCGGGGTGAGCACAATCCCCCTCACAAATTCTCCTCCGGAGCCACGCACAATCTCCACGCGTGCTTCAACGGAGTCGCAAGCCACCAAGCCGTCTAGGAGGTGGCAACCTCCAAGAGTAACAAGCACCACCGGCTTGCAACACGATCACCTAGTGCCACTCGATGCAATCCTCTCGATGCAACGCACTAGAATCGCTCTCTCACTCGATCCGATGAACACTATCAAGCATGAGTGAGTTAGAGGGCTTCCAAGCACTACCACATAAGCCACCAAGGCCAAAGTGTGCTCAGCTGCCGGCTAAGACCGGCCAATGGGCTATTTATAAGCCCCTCCACAAAAATAGCCGTTGTACCCCTTCACTGGGCACAACACGCGTTGACCGGACGCTCCGGTCACACTGACCGGACGCGCCGGTCACGCAACGGCTTTTTCGCGAACCACCGACCGGACGCGCTGGTCCGACTGACCGGACGCGCCGATCACACAACGGCTATTTCACGAAGCAACGACCGGACGCGCCGATCGCAACAACCGGACGCGTCGGTCACGACCGGACGCACCGGTCCCGTGACTGACCGGACGCACCGGTCAGCACTGAGTCACGCAAAACAAACCAGCGACCGGACGCGCTGAAGAACTGACCGGACGCCACAGTGCCCGCGTCCGGTCGGAGTCCAGTAAGCTCCCTGGACGACCGGACGCGTCCGGTCGCCTGTGACCGGACGCGCCTCGCGTCCGATCAAACAACTAAAAAACGCGCAGACACTGGACACTGACCGGACGCGTCCGGTCACACCGTGACCGCGTCCGGTGCAGCGTCCGGTCACCATTGTGACCTCCGTTTGCTTCCGTTACTTTTTCCGACTTCCGGCGTAGTGGAAAATAGGCATTTCATATCCCCGAAATCGCCTGAATCCCGCGCTCGCACGCTCGGCGGGAGGGAGAGAAGACCCCAAACCCTCTCTACCGCTCAAACTCCAACGCCGTCGTAAATGTGCTAACATCACCAAGTGATCATCACCATGTGCATGTGTGTTAGCATTTTCACAATCATTTTTCGAGGTGTTAACCACTCAACTTGCCACGCCACTCGATCCTAGCAACGATGCAGTGTTATATCACTCGAGTGGCACTAGATGACCGATATGCAAACAAGTTTGCCCCTCTTAATAGTACGGCCATCTATCCTAAACCCGGTCATAAACTTCTCTACACACCTATGACCGGTGAAATGGAAATGCCCTAGGTTATACCTTTGCCTTGCGCATTCCATTCCATCTCCATTGATGTTGATGCAACACATGCACCAACCAATCATCAAATGATATGATCCACTTCATATCATCACATGACCGTATTGGTTTATCGATCTTGACCTCACTTGCTCTTCACCGTTGCCTCGGTCCTTCGGCGCCAAGCCATCACACAACTTGCCCTTCACCCTAGCAACCGGTCCATCAAGCCAAGCCTCATCTTGATCTTCTTCACCTTGGTCACATGACTCCATGTCATGTCTCATATGCAATGAGCTCCTTCATGACACCATCACATGTGGACTAATCTCCTGTGTATCTCACATAACCACATATTAGTCCACCTAAGTTGTCACTCAATTACCAAAACCAAACAAGGACATTTCAGGTGCATCTTCAAGGTTGGCCTATTTAAGCCGGGCCTAGGTGCACCGAATCTCTTGACCCTCCCCTCCCCTCCTCTCCCCTCCCTCCAAATCCCTTAGCATTAGACTGAGTGAGAGAGTGGCAACTCCTTTCGTCCACCATGGTTCATGGCGTACTTCGGTGGCTCCGCCATTGCTGGGAAAAGGCTTTCAAGATCGGGTTTCGCAACGGCCTGCTGGTGGCCGTTCATCTTGGGTGTTAGAGGAAGTTCTGCAAAGAGATGGGAAAGAACAATACCATCTTCAGTGGCCCGGGTCGCCGATGACACGGCGGCTAGGCTCGATGGTCGGCGTACGGGAGACTTCTAGGTCAGAATATCTATAGGAAATCCTAGAGGGCGGAGGGTGCCTTGCTATTGCCGAGAAACCTTTTGAGCCCACAGATCTTGACCTAGGACCTCTCGATGCCATGGCAGGCGTTCCTCCCCGACGTTGACAAAGACGGCGCGTGTAATAGAACTGACCAAATTATAAGAGCACAAGTACAAAAACAAGCGCCGAAACGCTCAAATTTTCAAACTTGAGCCCATACAATAGCGGTAGTCAATCGAAATCACGAAGGATTTCAAACCAACTCGTTTACAACCAAGATCGCATCATTCAACATACACATCACACGTTACATTTCACAAGTAGTTCGAAAGTTCACTTACAACACACGGAGTCACAAATTATTACAAACCGAGTTCATAAAGTAGCGGAAGTATAACACACTTACACTTAGTTCAAATACCATTGCCAGTCCTACAGATCAACATCCCACAAAAGCATTTAGGAAAGTAAACTTAGAGACGATCACGCCCGAGTGATCTAGTCCTCATCACCCGTGGGGTGGAGGCAGTTCTTGCAGAAGCCCTGATAAAGCATGTCATCTGCAACATGAGGGAATAAACCCTGAGTACTGGAATGTACTCAGCTAGACTTACCCGTCGAAACGAAAAATAAGAGACACCAAGGATCATGCAAGGCTTTCATAAGTGGAGCTGGCTGACATCACCTTTGCGGAAAAGCATAAGTAATTTAAACTCTTTTAACCTGTACTAGCATTTATTTTAGCATTAACCTATCATCTATCTTAGCACATGTACTAAACATTCACTTGATTATAATCAAACAATAATATTATCATATCCATAGCAGGTATAAATTTGCAGCAACATTAAATCATTCGCTTAACCATCTGTTCAATTTAATGAGATCTATGTTGCCGCTGCTCAAGTCAAGTGCTCACTAACCGGGAGCGACGACGATTTGAATCGAATTCCTATCTAGCTGGAGGGGTATTTCTAACACTCACCGCACAGGCCCCTGCCAGGGTCGCACAAGCCACCTTTCATATAATTCAGGAGTCGCGGGTTTGAATGATGTCGTATCTCCAAGGGCAACACTCTGCCAGGTGATAGGGATTCTAACCCCCCCCCCTTAGTCTCACGCCAATATCCCCAAGCACATCCTTACTACCTCCAAGATGCGACCTACCATTCGATTCCTGGCCTGAACCGTATTACTCGGCTTCGCGATTGAAACGACTTATCCGACCAACTAAGTGTTAGACTGCGTTCAACATGACTCAAGGACGTACAGTGAATCGGTCCTTAAACGACTCAGACGAGCATAGCTCCGCACCCAAGACGTGAAGTGTCTTGCGGCTGCACTATCGAACTCCCGCCCGGTCTCAATTTCATTTTAAGGCATGGTTCCATCCACGATAGCCAACATAGCCACTCGTGACCCATTCCTACATCTCGCGGATGACCGGAAATCACCTGACTTCTACTAGACTAAGCAGGGCTAAGCATTGACACATGTCTAAACCTAATTTAGGGTTTAAGTATGATATCTGGACAAGGATAGGTATAATGCAACAGTGGTTTCACACAACTCCTACAACTTAATGCAGTAAACAAGTAAAAATACTCAAGATTGATATATATAAAATAAATGGGTCAGCATGCACCGGGGCTTGCCTTTAAGGAACGAGGACGGGCGATGATCCGGGCACTCAGGTAACTCGTCTACGGGAACTCCTTCGCCGGCTGGGTCCTCAGGCTCCCTCGGCTGCTCCTGATCCTCCTCCGGAATCGCTCTCTCGAACTCGAGGAGTGTCACTCCCTCCGGAACACCTATTGCATGGATGCACAATAAATCTCATGAATGCATAAGAAGGAATGCAGCATGCTCGGAATGGAATGCACTTCAGCAATTCTAGTGCTCTATTCAAATCACTTCAATAATAAGTGCAAATCTCTTCTCCGGTAGAGAAGTACTTACCTAGTCTACACAATCTAATGTATAATTTTTCCGCCTCAGTTAAGGCCCTAACACCTAACAATCAACAAGAACAACATTACTCAAGGTTACCACCAACCCAATCACAAAATATCGCAACAACACATTCTGGACAGCAGCTAAGTATTTCCATCACAACTATAGATTTAAAAATCCAAATGGTATGATACAAGACAATCTGAAAAGCTTATAAAATGCTCTACAATTCACTTTCAGACCTCAACACTTAATTCCAAAGTTTACCTACTCGAGATTCTAAATTTCCAGAAATCTGTCCTCTCCAAACATAGAGCAATCATTTCTGGACAATCACTTCAAACAACTGTAACTCCTAAACTATTAGGCCAAATTCTACCAAATTTTGACACAAGCTAGTTTAATAAGTTTACTACCACTTTGGTATTCACAAGCTTCCTAGCAAACACCTTTATCGAGGCCTAAACCCAAAAATGCTAGTAGTTGTCCAGAGAACCTAGAAATATGAAAATTAAATATTTATTCATGTGTCAAACTACCCTTATGACCAAACTAATGACACTACTAGGTCACATATGGCATGAAACCACCAGAAAGTAAGGTATGTCCACCCAATTCATTTATTTTGACCCCTTTCTTAATTTATTTAGTTAATTAGGTGATTAAAGCAATATATAGCAAAATTATTAAGAAAGATCTGCAAAAATTTCAGTAGCTATCTAATGCTTTACATAGATCTTCATAAAAATTTCAAAGCAATTGGACAAGCAGAACTTCCTATATCAAAAATAACAGATGGCATGTCCATTTCTAGCATAAATAGGAAACCCTATTGAAAAGTATCAAACAACAGATTTCATATTTTTTCTAGTATCATTCTTGCCTAAGAACAACACTTACAAAATTTTACCTTTACTGGACCTATAGAAAAATTATGAAAATTCACACAAGATCCATCCAAACAAACAAGAGAAATACATAACTCCTACGTATAGTGTCCAAAATATATGAAAATTAAACTACAGGCTACTCATGATATGAACAATCCACCATAAAAATTTCATGCCATTTGGAGTTACACAGAAAAAGATATAATTACCCCTATTTCCCACATGAATAAAAGAAATAATTAGTAATCCTATTTTGCATAACAGAACATGGCATATATTATATTTTTAATAAAAACTAGACACTACCAGGAACTCAATAAAATTGGAACCACACCATTTGGATCTACCAATCAAGAGATATACATTTTTGAATCTATACACAAATCTGTGAAAAAGAATAAAAGAAACAAAATTCAGAAACCCTAACGGACTCCCATCCATGGCTGGGTCGGCCCGGGAAATCGCCGCGGCCCAGAGACGCGCGCGCCCGCTCACACGACAGCGCGCCCCAGCCAAGCGGCGCGGCCCACTCCTGCGCGTGGCCTGCCTACGCGCGCGGCCCGCACTCGACCTCCCGCCCGCGCGCATGGCTGACGAGCGGGTCCCGCGGGTCAGCGAGAGGGACAGGGGAGGGAGAAAGGCGATGGCGGTAACTCGCCGCCGGCGACAACTCTGGTGAGACCAAGGGTGTAACGGAACCGTCCAAATTATAAGAGCACAAGTACAAAAACAATCACCGAAGTGATCAAATTCTCGCACTTGAGCCCATATAACTCCGGTAGTCCAATGAAATCACGAGGGATTTCAAACCAACCAACATACCAGCCAAGATCGTAGTGATTTAACATAACAAGTCATATGTTACAACCATTTCACAAGTAATTGAATATACATCGGAGTTCAACATAGTTATTAGAACTTACATTGAAAAGTAGCGGAAGCAAAGTAATTTGAAACTAACATTATTCTTATTTCAAATACATGCCAGTACCGTGGTCGACTTCCAACAAAAGCATTAGAGAGAAGATAAATAAGAAGGATCATGCCCATGATCACACTCCGCCTCTACGGCAGGAGCCAACCAACTCTTGCAGTCGTCATGATACATCATAACCTGCAACAAGTGGGGATAAAACCCTGAGTACAAGAAGGTACTCAGCTAGACTTACCCGTCAGAAACCAGAAATAAAGTGACACCAAGGATCATGCAAGGCTGATATAAAGTGGGGCTAGCTTGACAACATTTTGCATAAAAGCTTATTACGGATAAGTAATCATTAATGCTTAAGCATCAAGTTAATCATTATTAGCCTGTCATCTCTATTAGCACCTGTACTAGAGCACTCACTTTATTAGGAGCAAACAATATTAACCATAGCAGGTATAAATTGAGGCAACCTTTTCATCGTGATCCAATTAACCATCCGTTCAATTTAATGGAATCTACGTTGCCGCTGCTCAAGTCAAGTGCTCACTAACCGGGAGCGACGGCGATTCGAATCGAATTCCTATCCAGCTGGAGGGGTATTTCTAACACTCACCGCGCAGGCCCCTGCCAGGGTCGCACAAGCCACCTTTTCATATGATTCAGGAATCGCGGGTCCGAATAATGTCGCGACCCCAAGGGCGACACTCTGCCAGGTGATAGGGACTCTAACCCCCCCTTGGTCTCACGCCAATGTCCCCAAGCACATCCTTTCTCTCCTCCAAGAAGCAACCTACCATTCGATTCCCGGCCTGAATCACATTACTCGGCTTCGCGGTCGGAACGACTTATCCGGCCAACTAAGTGTTAGACTGCGTTCAACATGACTCAAGGACGTACAGCGAATCGGTCCTTAAACGACTCAGACGGGGATAGAATCACACCCAAGACCTCCATGCCTTGTTGCTTCACTATCGTCATCCCGCCCGGTCTCATTTCATTTTATTAACACATGGTTCCATTCCACGATAGCAAATATAGCCAACCGTGCCATATATGAATATCCCTACATCTCGCAGGTGACAGGAAATCACCTGACTTCTACCGCTTAAAGCAGGGCTAAGCATCTACTCGATCCTAGTCTATGTAGGATTCAAGGATTCATATATCTGGACAAGGAATGATATAATGCAGCAAGGGTTTCCAACCAACTCCTATCACTTAATGCAACAATACTTATAACATATATAGAATTAATTGCTTTAAAGATAGGAGGCTTATAATGCTCCGGGGCTTGCCTGGGATCCGACTCAAGTTAGAGTATGTCAGATGAAATCTGCTTGGCGAGCATCTTCCAATCTACCACTTGTCCGATCCTTCGATCTTCGGGATGGATCCACCAACTCCATCTTTGAATTTGGCTCCACCTTAGATCCTTCACGCGTTTCTGCTAGCGTACCTAAATGAGGTGCAACAATGCATATGTATGAATGCATAGAAGTGCAATAAACAAAGTAATCAAGCAAGCATACCAAAGTTCACATAAACCCTAGAGCTAATTAACTTAATCCTCATTAAGACATAACATAGAAGAGGGCAAGCACATCAATCAAGAAACAAGTCTCACAAGATCACAGGGTACCACCCAAGTATCATCAAAGATATGAGTCACACTTCAATACCCAAGCATGACAAAGTTAATCAAAGTACTAGAACTAGAAATTGCTACCTTCTGGACATCAGACCAACAGCTGAGTAATTTAATCATAACTGGAGATCTACAGCTCCAAATGACTTGCAAGAAGACATTATGGAAAGCTTATGAAATTATCTATATTTCATTTATAATTATCACAGCATGATTCTAAAGTTTAACATGTTGAATTTACATAAACACAGCAACTGGTCTAACAAGACAGAGAGCAAGCAATTCTGTAACTCAACTTTAAACAGCTATAACTCCTAAACCACATGACCAAATGCCACCAAATTTTAACAGTAGCTAGATATATAAATTATCTACAACTTTTGTATAAACAAGTTTCACAATAAAGCACATTATCATGAAGAACTTTACCAAGTTTCCAGATCTGTCCAGAACCCTTGTTTGCAAGGAATAATTATTAACTTATGTTGCAAACATATACTTGGACAAAACTAACTTTACCAACATATCACACATGACTAATGAACACCAGAAAACATAGTGTCAATTACTAAATAAATTCTTTTAATACATTTTCTTAATTTATTTGGATAATTAGGTGGAATTATGAACACCTATCAAAAGTGCATAATAAATTCTACCAAAATTACAGAGACCTACACATGCTCCCAAAAGTCTATTGTCCAAATTTGAAACCATTTGGACATGTATAACAACCTCTATGAAAAAGACAATGGCTATAGCAATAAATCATGGGAGAGCAAGTAAAACCTAAAACTCAATATTTTCTGTGAACACATGGCCATAGAATGAACCAACATCATAGAGCAACATCGTAATAAGGTGATGGGGCAACATTTTCTATTTTATCATTTATATAACATTTATAAGCTATTTATCAAGCCATAAACAAGTTAACTCAATAACTTGAGCATACAGTAAGCAATGGCCATGAAATTTATACAACAGTACATCCCTAGCATGACAAGCCTACCATAAAAATTTCACACCAAAAGGAGCAACACAATTCAAGATATAAAATGACAAGCAATATAATGCAGATTTCCTTATTTATCAAGGTCAAATCGAAACCCTAAGAAAATAGTGAATAAATAGTGTGTTTAACATTTTTCCTAGCAAGTACATGTCATCACAAAATTAACAAAACAAGAATCACCATTTTTGGGGTTCTAAAACTCCAGATCTTGCTCTGGTCAAGTTTATAAGCATTTCTAGAGCACTTTTAAAACTTAAGTAAAGACATTAGAAAATACCTACAAACATATAGAATTTTATGACTCTACTGCATAGATCTCTTCTCAAGGTTTCCAAAAAGTCCCCATTTACTAATTTTGGAGTCTCCTAGCATAAGATATGCATTTTAGAAGATTTAACCAAATTCTGAAATTCAAAATCGGAATAAAACAACCCTAACAAGATTCGCTAGGCGCACCCGAACCGATACCCAACCGCGCCACTACTTAAACCGACAAGTGGGCCCTGCTGACCGGTTGGGCCCACCAGTCATTCACAAAGAGACAGAGAGGGACACAGAGGGCGGTCCTCTTCTTCTACCTCTCGACGCCGGCAAGGAGGAGGTCGGACGCGCGGCTCCGGCGAGGTGGGGCCACCGGCGGCGGCGGCTAAGGGCGGCACGAGCACCAGGGAACCTCCGCACCCTAGCTGGTGCCCTTGGCTCGGCCCGAAGAGGCCCGTGGTGGTGCGGCCACGGCAGCCGACGGCTTGCCGGCCGACGCTCCGGCGGTGGTCTACTGCGGAGGTGAAAACGGTGAGGCGAGGAGCTCTGGAGGGGTGGCGTGGTACGGGGAACGCAATGTCGCGGTCGGTTCGGGTGGAGGAAGGCCGGAGACAAGGAATCGCGGGGCGGCCGGAGCTCGGCCATGGCGACCCGGCTCAGGGCAGCGGCACTCCGGCTGCGAGCAAGGCGTCCAAGGCGCGCGCACAGGAGGGAGAAGGGGTTGGCGAAGACGTTGGCGCACGCAGCTGCGGCCGTGGCGGCTTGACGCGTCGGAAACAGCAGCGACGGCGCGAGCTCCACTCGGTGGCTGCCATGGCGGTGTTCGTCCGCGCGGCGCGAGAGGGAGCGTGGGGCAGGGAATGAGAGGGAGTGAAGGGAATGGAGAGGACCTTCTGCACTCAACTTGAGCGAGCGCAGGGGCACGCGGCAGCTCGACCCAGCCATGGTGGGGGCGCGGTGCGGGCATGAGCGCCACGTCCGGACGCGCGTCGCCCATGGAGGCCTTCTACCGAACACGTGGTGGACGACGGTCTAGCCGACGTGGGATGCATTTTTGGGCTGGCTCGGGTCCGAATTGGACAATGGACCCAAAAGCAAAGTTGCAGCCTGCATAATGCTCTACATTTCTTATTTAGGGTGCCATGCCATTAGAGCAACAGATTAGAGTCTAATCAAACCCCAAGATGGCAATGTCAACATATTGACAAAGGTCACGGAAATTCGCTTTCGGAGGTCAAAACTTGGTCAAACTCAGTGCAACTTTTTGTATGCTACTCTCCATAATATAACCTTCACTTTTTATTTTTGGACTAACTCAAGTTACTTAACAAAATTTGGAGAACGCGAGATGCCAACGTCGGAGACACTGAAATCGGGGCTTTAAAATGGCTAAGTGCTGAAATCAGCCCTAAAACTGACTTGTGAGCCCTGTTTGAGCATGTTCCACACATTTTCATGACTTGACTCTTAAATAAAGTTTGTTCCTTATAAAATTCCCTAGAACTTTGTAAAAGGGTGCACAGTCATGCAAAGCTTCTAGGTCAGACTTTTGAAATGGTCAAACGAAAAGGTTCTAGGGTCCATACATGGTCAACCATCACTTAGAAGCACCTTTAGGCAAAATGATCAACATGAACATTGTTCCATTAAGTGTCCTAAGTGTAGTTAAGGTGTTGTAGAGGCCAAACATACCCACCATGCATAGGTTGCACAAAAGTGTAGGCCTCACATGCATTGAAACATAGAATTCAGTGAAATGCTATAGTTGTTTCATGTGGTTGTTTCAAGATACCTGCTACACATGTTCCACTAGGGTGTTCCACATGTGTCCAAGATGTGTTGCACATGTTGCATTGTACGTTGCACAAACACTAGTTCCCATGGGATGTAAGGCATGTTTCAATTATAATCCAACAAGCATATAACTTATCATTTCATGTGACTTTTTGATTCCACACTTCATAAAACTTTTCCAGGGATCAATATAGATAGTTATTGATGTGATACATGTGAATATACTTTGATAACAAATCCAAGCATATATCTTTTAATTGAGCCTATATGTAAGCAAGGGTGCAACATCCAAGTTTCAATTAGGGTTTATTTCCATAGGTTTGACTTTGGCATCGTCATCTCCACTAATCTATCATGTTTGAGCTTAAACCCACTACTTAATTGGTGATAAACACCTGGGGTGTTACAGCCCTCCCCCCTTAAAAGAATCGCGTCCCGAGATTCGGAATGGAAGATCTTTTAAGAAAGAGAGACACTTTATCTAGTTCCCAACATCTGCTATAGCATTCAGCTAAAAGCTTCAACATCGGTGAACAATTTGACCAAAGGCACTTTCTGATACTTACTTTTCATGATAAAATTTGTCTGAAGAATTTCCTTTATTGACTTCCTTGAAGCATTGTTACTTTTGGGAGGAATCCAAGATAGCACATACTGCATTCTTAGTGTACGGAGATCATTTGGTCCATGAGTGAACCACTTCACAAGTATCTGACTTTCTAATGACCACAACATAGGCCATATAAACTTGACACTAGACCGAAATAATCAGAAGTATACTCGTTAAAATGACTCTATGTTCACTAAGTTTGAAAAGCAGTTCTCTACCAAAATGGCTTGAGCACAACCTTCCAAAAGTGTGAGACCATAGACGGCAAATATACTCTGAGACTTTAGGATACTGACTAACCAATAGACAAGGTCTATGTTGGTCGTAAATGTTCATTTATTTAGGCACCAACTAATGGAAAACTACTTAAGGTTCCATGTGTGCAGTTCTCTTTCTCTGATGACAACACTATATTATCGGAGTCTATCGAGAGGTTAGTGAATGTGATAGCTGACTCTGTTGGCTTGTAATGTAGCAACTTTGTCAGGCCAACTTTCAGCTTGAGGCTTCCTTTTTAGGATCAAACAGCAGCTCTAAGATAGGAATCTGTTGTTTGACACTTCTCAAATTGCTTTAGAATATTCCTCAACACTTAGTCCAATTAAGTTATGAACAACCCATTTGTGGTACCTAAGGGCATAAGGATGTTGATCGAAACTAGGGCATATTTTCTCTAATTCTTCACTTTAGTTGATAAAACACTTTGCACTATCTGTGTGATTGTCCAAGATGGAATTGACTTGGTCACAATGGCTGTGGAAGATAGGGTATCACTCAAGTTGTTGGCCAGTTGATTTACTTCTTGTTGGATATTGCTCTGTAAGACATAGCCTTCGTAGCTACCAAGGAGTCGTTACCTAGCTGGAGATTAACCTTCCTATTGGTAACTAATTAGTTGTCTCTCAACACTAAAATGTTCTAAATCTTCATTCTTGCCCACAATAATTGCGGTTGATACAAAGCAGATGGTTGCCATTGAAGTCAGCAGATACGGAGTCTCACCAGAGATGGTTGATCTCAATGGTATGGTCATTATGCATACAAAGGTTAAGACTTGCGTAATGTGACAATCGATTCTTATCCAACAGAAATAAGATACGTTGTTCACTAGATGACGTTCGTCAATAGTCTGACAACTAAGTAGAGTCACTTGTCTACCACCTCTTGTAGTATGTTAATGTTTATGTCGGTGACCTGTTCTTTAAAGGTTATCCTCTTAGCAACTTCAGAAGGAAGCTTTACTACTTTTGGTTCAATATAAGGGTCTTTCAATAAGATATGAGAAAATAATCAAGGAAGAAGGTCACGTAAACATCACATCAGTGTTGTTCTGCAATGGATTACGATTAGAAACCATGATACCAGCGCGTGCCGAGCAGCACAACCTTGTGTGTGCACCCACAGGAGGCTCTCGGTTTCGTCGCGGCACCATTAGTTGCTACTCATAACACCATTACTGAACATACACCCAATGAGGAATTTCAAATGGCATAGATTGGGTTGATAAGGTAGATGCATGAATTTGCAAGCAAACGATTTTGAGGCCACAACAAAAGATGTTTCATCGCACTAGCTAACCTTTGGGAGAGGTAACCGAAAGGTCCAACAAGGATTCAGCTAAGGGTCTTACAACTTGGCATCAAACAACTATAGCCAAAAGGAAGAGTTGAAGAGAAACTATCTTGGCTAGTAGATCAAACAAAGGTATTCACGTGCGGTTGCAGGACAACCATGGTATACACGAATATTTAATGGTCCGGACTTAGGCTCATAAGGAAAAGAACCTAATTGGGGATGATGCCAAGAGATCGTTTCGCGTAACTCGAGTATTGCTCTAAGATAAAGCTACTCGACACTCGTATACTTACCGAAGACAAACGAAGTGACAACTATGACACTAATTAACTAACAAGCATACATACAAACATCATAGTCAAGCATTGGAGAGATCCAATCCAATTAGCTTAAGCAACCACTACTAAGCATCAGGCTCACCCATAACAAACATTCATCTAAAGCAAGAACTAACTACGAGTTTAGCCTAAGACAAACGCTAACTAAGGTGGCAACTTAGCATGGGCACAGAACATGGACAGCAACATAGTAGTTAATTGTTTCGACCATAGCTGAGGTTGTAGACCTCCCATAAAGGTGATCCTAGACTTTCTAGAAGCTTAGAAAGATGGCTACACATTAGTTATTCATACCAAAAGCTAAATCATAGGTTAGCATGGTCAAACATGCTGATGTTTCAGATCTGTACCAATATGGACAGAAAACTGACAAGAACTTCAAAAATGCATAACTGGAGTTCTAGGGACCCAACAAGGCTGAGCCTTAACTTTATGTAAAGCTTATTAAGTTGTCTATAACTTTATTATTATCATATTAAGATGATTCTACAGCTAACAAGGCCAAATAAGACAAGGAAGACATCTCTGCCCAGATTTGGACAGATTCTGTCATTCCACGTTACAAGCTCATAAGTAGAGATTTAGACCACCAAAATTTGTGATATAGGACACTTTGGAAAGCTTAGAAAAAGTACTACACTTCTTCTATTATCTCCAATGCATGATTCCTTATGCACATAGGTCAAACCAACCAAACATTCAGATCTGTTCTGAACATGAGCAGATTCTGATAACAAACTTCTAAAATTTATAACTACCAAAACATAAGACCTAGGGTCACAAAATTTTAGGACAAGCTAGATAAGTAAGTTAACTACAACTTTGGTATTCCCCATAACTACAGAAAACACCATTATGACCACGAAAGCATCACTACAATAGAAAACGTTCTAGCAGCCAACGTTTTATAAGCAAAACAAAGTTTGCCTTTGTTCTACTTAACAAGAGAGCACACAAACATATCATCCTAGTGGATCTAAACATTGTTACCCTAGACCAACACCAATTTAATTCATTCACGAGAATCCAATTTACTTAAGTGAGGTCTAAAACATTTTCAAAAACTTGTATGATAGCATATTCACCACTAGGCTACACTAGAGGGCATCTATAGGTTCAAGCATGTAACCACAATTATTTCTAACAAAACTAAGCACACACTTTTCTCAAGCAACATGGAACAAGGCATTTTTGTTTTACTTTACTCAAGAAAGATAGTGTAACACATTGATCACAAGTTACACACTATAGAACAAGGGTGAGAAGAGTATAGCCATGCATAATGCAACAATCATGAAGATGCATGCTTCGTCCTATTCGTCCTCACAAGATTGCCAACCTAAGGTGGCGATCACGTTCTATGTCGGTGGCATAACACGCACTCTTTCGATATATAGCTAGTCGCCAGCTACATTCGACTTGCGCATTCATGGTTAGCGTACCTGCAGAAAATTTTCATTGCAGCCCAACAATTCCCCAAATATAGCACATAATGAAAGCAGGAAGTAAAATTCTAAGTACTCCCATGTACATATACCCCCATATATATACATGTAGCACCAAAACTACCCGAATCATCAATCACCCACAATTAAGTACCTTCATATATACATGTGTGTAACATGGAAATAATCCAGCAACCAAAACTAGCTCTCCCCTAGACCGCAGTTTGTACGGTCATGCTCTCACAACTCACACTTACCTGAGCGTAGGTGCGATGTTGCATAAAAGTAAACTAGCAACATATATGACTATTTCATATATGAAGGCTACCTCTGATCTGACACACCGGGTAGCATAGTGTGGGAGAGTGATCACACATACATACCTTGGCCTGGGCGTAGATGCATAAATGAAAAACCCCCAAGTTAGTACTTATATAGGCCACCTAATAATCCTTATATGGGCGTAAGGAAATTGACCACTGGCATACTTAGATTTAGAATTCAGTTTTCACAAACCTATATATAGCTATAAGTTGATAAAACTGATTTTATAAAACAAAACCTTTGTTTTAAATACACATATGACAAGTTTAATGTTGAATCTTGCTCCGATACCAGCTGTAACGGAACCGTCCAAATTATAAGAGCACAAGTACAAAAACAATCACCGAAGTGATCAAATTCTCGCACTTGAGCCCATATAACTCCGGTAGTCCAATGAAATCACGAGGGATTTCAAACCAACCAACATACCAGCCAAGATCGTAGTGATTCAACATAACAAGTCATATGTTACAACCATTTCACAAGTAATTGAATATACATCGGAGTTCAACATAGTTATTAGAACTTACATTGAAAAGTAGCGGAAGCAAAGTAATTTGAAACTAACATTATTCTTATTTCAAATACATGCCAGTACCGTGGTCGACTTCCAACAAAAGCATTAGAGAGAAGATAAATAAGAAGGATCATGCCCATGATCACACTCCGCCTCTACGGCAGGAGCCAACCAACTCTTGCAGTCGTCATGATACATCATAACCTGCAACAAGTGGGGATAAAACCCTGAGTACAAGAAGGTACTCAGCTAGACTTACCCGTCAGAAACCAGAAATAAAGTGACACCAAGGATCATGCAAGGCTGATATAAAGTGGGGCTAGCTTGACAACATTTTGCATAAAAGCTTATTACGGATAAGTAATCATTAATGCTTAAGCATCAAGTTAATCATTATTAGCCTGTCATCTCTATTAGCACCTGTACTAGAGCACTCACTTTATTAGGAGCAAACAATATTAACCATAGCAGGTATAAATTGAGGCAACCTTTTCATCGTGATCCAATTAACCATCCGTTCAATTTAATGGAATCTACGTTGCCGCTGCTCAAGTCAAGTGCTCACTAACCGGGAGCGACGGCGATTCGAATCGAATTCCTATCCAGCTGGAGGGGTATTTCTAACACTCACCGCGCAGGCCCCTGCCAGGGTCGCACAAGCCACCTTTTCATATGATTCAGGAATCGCGGGTCCGAATAATGTCGCGACCCCAAGGGCGACACTCTGCCAGGTGATAGGGACTCTAACCCCCCCTTGGTCTCACGCCAATGTCCCCAAGCACATCCTTTCTCTCCTCCAAGAAGCAACCTACCATTCGATTCCCGGCCTGAATCACATTACTCGGCTTCGCGGTCGGAACGACTTATCCGGCCAACTAAGTGTTAGACTGCGTTCAACATGACTCAAGGACGTACAGCGAATCGGTCCTTAAACGACTCAGACGGGGATAGAATCACACCCAAGACCTCCATGCCTTGTTGCTTCACTATCGTCATCCCGCCCGGTCTCATTTCATTTTATTAACACATGGTTCCATTCCACGATAGCAAATATAGCCAACCGTGCCATATATGAATATCCCTACATCTCGCAGGTGACAGGAAATCACCTGACTTCTACCGCTTAAAGCAGGGCTAAGCATCTACTCGATCCTAGTCTATGTAGGATTCAAGGATTCATATATCTGGACAAGGAATGATATAATGCAGCAAGGGTTTCCAACCAACTCCTATCACTTAATGCAACAATACTTATAACATATATAGAATTAATTGCTTTAAAGATAGGAGGCTTATAATGCTCCGGGGCTTGCCTGGGATCCGACTCAAGTTAGAGTATGTCAGATGAAATCTGCTTGGCGAGCATCTTCCAATCTACCACTTGTCCGATCCTTCGATCTTCGGGATGGATCCACCAACTCCATCTTTGAATTTGGCTCCACCTTAGATCCTTCACGCGTTTCTGCTAGCGTACCTAAATGAGGTGCAACAATGCATATGTATGAATGCATAGAAGTGCAATAAACAAAGTAATCAAGCAAGCATACCAAAGTTCACATAAACCCTAGAGCTAATTAACTTAATCCTCATTAAGACATAACATAGAAGAGGGCAAGCACATCAATCAAGAAACAAGTCTCACAAGATCACAGGGTACCACCCAAGTATCATCAAAGATATGAGTCACACTTCAATACCCAAGCATGACAAAGTTAATCAAAGTACTAGAACTAGAAATTGCTACCTTCTGGACATCAGACCAACAGCTGAGTAATTTAATCATAACTGGAGATCTACAGCTCCAAATGACTTGCAAGAAGACATTATGGAAAGCTTATGAAATTATCTATATTTCATTTATAATTATCACAGCATGATTCTAAAGTTTAACATGTTGAATTTACATAAACACAGCAACTGGTCTAACAAGACAGAGAGCAAGCAATTCTGTAACTCAACTTTAAACAGCTATAACTCCTAAACCACATGACCAAATGCCACCAAATTTTAACAGTAGCTAGATATATAAATTATCTACAACTTTTGTATAAACAAGTTTCACAATAAAGCACATTATCATGAAGAACTTTACCAAGTTTCCAGATCTGTCCAGAACCCTTGTTTGCAAGGAATAATTATTAACTTATGTTGCAAACATATACTTGGACAAAACTAACTTTACCAACATATCACACATGACTAATGAACACCAGAAAACATAGTGTCAATTACTAAATAAATTCTTTTAATACATTTTCTTAATTTATTTGGATAATTAGGTGGAATTATGAACACCTATCAAAAGTGCATAATAAATTCTACCAAAATTACAGAGACCTACACATGCTCCCAAAAGTCTATTGTCCAAATTTGAAACCATTTGGACATGTATAACAACCTCTATGAAAAAGACAATGGCTATAGCAATAAATCATGGGAGAGCAAGTAAAACCTAAAACTCAATATTTTCTGTGAACACATGGCCATAGAATGAACCAACATCATAGAGCAACATCGTAATAAGGTGATGGGGCAACATTTTCTATTTTATCATTTATATAACATTTATAAGCTATTTATCAAGCCATAAACAAGTTAACTCAATAACTTGAGCATACAGTAAGCAATGGCCATGAAATTTATACAACAGTACATCCCTAGCATGACAAGCCTACCATAAAAATTTCACACCAAAAGGAGCAACACAATTCAAGATATAAAATGACAAGCAATATAATGCAGATTTCCTTATTTATCAAGGTCAAATCGAAACCCTAAGAAAACAGTGAATAAATAGTGTGTTTAACATTTTTCCTAGCAAGTACATGTCATCACAAAATTAACAAAACAAGAATCACCATTTTTGGGGTTCTAAAACTCCAGATCTTGCTCTGGTCAAGTTTATAAGCATTTCTAGAGCACTTTTAAAACTTAAGTAAAGACATTAGAAAATACCTACAAACATATAGAATTTTATGACTCTACTGCATAGATCTCTTCTCAAGGTTTCCAAAAAGTCCCCATTTACAAATTTTGGAGTCTCCTAGCATAAGATATGCATTTTAGAAGATTTAACCAAATTCTGAAATTCAAAATCGGAATAAAACAACCCTAACAAGATTCGCTAGGCGCACCCGAACCGATACCCAACCGCGCCACTACTTAAACCGACAAGTGGGCCCTGCTGACCGGTTGGGCCCACCAGTCATTCACAAAGAGACAGAGAGGGACACAGAGGGCGGTCCTCTTCTTCTACCTCTCGACGCCGGCAAGGAGGAGGTCGGACGCGCGGCTCCGGCGAGGTGGGGCCACCGGCGGCGGTGGCTAAGGGCGGCACGAGCACCAGGGAACCTCCGCACCCTAGCTGGTGCCCTTGGCTCGGCCCGAAGAGGCCCGTGGTGGTGCGGCCACGGCAGCCGACGGCTTGCCGGCCGACGCTCCGGCGGTGGTCCACTGCGGAGGTGAAAACGGTGAGGCGAGGAGCTCTGGAGGGGTGGCGTGGTACGGGGAACGCAATGTCGCGGTCGGTTCGGGTGGAGGAAGGCCGGAGACAAGGAATCGCGGGGCGGCCGGAGCTCGGCCATGGCGACCCGGCTCAGGGCAGCGGCACTCCAGCTGCGAGCAAGGCGTCCAAGGCGCGCGCACAGGAGGGAGAAGGGGTTGGCGAAGACGTTGGCGCACGCAGCTGCGGCCGTGGCGGCTTGACGCGTCGGAAACAGCAGCGGCGGCGCGAGCTCCACTCGGTGGCTGCCATGGCGGTGTTCGTCCGCGCGGCGCGAGAGGGAGCGTGGGGCAGGGAATGAGAGGGAGTGAAGGGAATGGAGAGGACCTTCTGCACTCAACTTGAGCGAGCGCAGGGGCACGCGGCAGCTCGACCCAGCCATGGTGGGGGCGCGGTGCGGGCATGAGCGCCACGTCCGGACGCGCGTCGCCCATGGAGGCCTTCTACCGAACACGTGGTGGACGACGGTCTAGCCGACGTGGGATGCATTTTTGGGCTGGCTCGGGTCCGAATTGGACAATGGACCCAAAAGCAAAGTTGCAGCCTGCATAATGCTCTACATTTCTTATTTAGGGTGCCATGCCATTAGAGCAACAGATTAGAGTCTAATCAAACCCCAAGATGGCAATGTCAACATATTGACAAAGGTCACGGAAATTCGCTTTCGGAGGTCAAAACTTGGTCAAACTCAGTGCAACTTTTTGTATGCTACTCTCCATAATATAACCTTCACTTTTTATTTTTGGACTAACTCAAGTTACTTAACAAAATTTGGAGAACGCGAGATGCCAACGTCGGAGACACTGAAATCGGGGCTTTAAAATGGCTAAGTGCTGAAATCAGCCCTAAAACTGACTTGTGAGCCCTGTTTGAGCATGTTCCACACATTTTCATGACTTGACTCTTAAATAAAGTTTGTTCCTTATAAAATTCCCTAGAACTTTGTAAAAGGGTGCACAGTCATGCAAAGCTTCTAGGTCAGACTTTTGAAATGGTCAAATGAAAAGGTTCTAGGGTCCATACATGGTCAACCATCACTTAGAAGCACCTTTAGGCAAAATGATCAACATGAACATTGTTCCATTAAGTGTCCTAAGTGTAGTTAAGGTGTTGTAGAGGCCAAACATACCCACCATGCATAGGTTGCACAAAAGTGTAGGCCTCACATGCATTGAAACATAGAATTCAGTGAAATGCTATAGTTGTTTCATGTGGTTGTTTCAAGATACCTGCTACACATGTTCCACTAGGGTGTTCCACATGTGTCCAAGATGTGTTGCACATGTTGCATTGTACGTTGCACAAACACTAGTTCCCATGGGATGTAAGGCATGTTTCAATTATAATCCAACAAGCATATAACTTATCATTTCATGTGACTTTTTGATTCCACACTTCATGAAACTTTTCCAGGGATCAATATAGATAGTTATTGATGTGATACATGTGAATATACTTTGATAACAAATCCAAGCATATATCTTTTAATTGAGCCTATATGTAAGCAAGGGTGCAACATCCAAGTTTCAATTAGGGTTTATTTCCATAGGTTTGACTTTGGCATCGTCATCTCCACTAATCTATCATGTTTGAGCTTAAACCCACTACTTAATTGGTGATAAACACCTGGGGTGTTACAAAGGGCACAGGCGTGTTCGCCTCTCCCTTGCGCACCTAGGGGTGCCACTACTTGAAGCAATGGTGAAAGTCTTATGTTTGGTGTTGGTAATTAGTGACAATGCCTAAGTACTAATCCTATGCCTAAGTTGTATGTAGCATATGAGGATTAGTACATTCCAAGGTTGGTGGCAAGATGGACATGGTGATCATGATGGCCACACTTGGATTTGGATGCAACCCTACGTGATCAAGGCAAAGGTATATGCTTAAGGGTTGTGTTTTAGTAACCAAGACACCTAGCGGGTGTGGTTACATTATAGGATAGATAGCCATACTATAAAGAGAGGAATGACGTGGCTATTGAACTCCTAAGTGCCTCTAGGTGTGCATTTCATAATCATATGCATTTGGATAGAACTAATATCGCCTCGAAAAATGATTATGAAAACGCTAACACACTCACACATGACGAGATCACTTGGTGGTGTTAGCACGTTTGCGACGGCGGTGGAGTTTGAGCGATAGAGAGGGTTTGGGTTCCTCTCTCCCTCCCGCCGAGCTTGCGAGACGGGATTCAGGCATTTTCGAGGAGTTAAAATGACTATTTTCCACTATGCCGGAAGTCAGAAAAGAAACGGAGGTCACAGAGGTGACCGGACGCTGAACCTGACGCGGTCTCTGGATGACCGGACACGTCCAGTCAGCGTTCAGCGTGTGCGCGCTTTTTAGTTTGATGATCGGACGCGCAGCGCGTCCGGTCACTGACGATCGGACGCGTCCGGTCATTCAGGGAGCTTATTGGACTCTAACTGGACGCAGGCACTGTGGCGTCCGGTCATTTTCTTCAGCGCGTCCGGTCGTTGTTCTGTTGAGCGCTGCTCAGGCGACCAGCGCGTCTGGTCACTCACGGGACCAGCGTGTCCGGTCGTTCCTAGCGCGTCCGGTCTGCGTGACCAGCGCGTCCGGTCAGTTGGGCCAGCGCGTCCAGTCAGTGCTTCGCGACTTAGCCGTTGTGCGACCAGCGCGTCTGGTCAGTTGGACTAGCGCGTCCGGTCAGCACGATTTCGATTGTTTAAGTTTCTAATGGCTCTATTCAAAGGGGTACGTCTATAAATACTCGTTGGTCGGCTCAAGGCTCTCTCTCTTGGACATTTGACATACTTGTGAGCACTTTGAGCTAAGCAACTCCCCTCCCACTCATCTCTCTTGCTTCCTTGCATATTCGAAGTGAGATTGAGTGACCCAAGTGCATTTGTATTGTGAGATTGCATCTAGTTGGCACTTGGTGGTTGATTTGCTGCGGGATTCTTATTTCTCTTGGTGGTTGCCGCCACCTAGACGGCTTGGAGCAGCTTGGAGGCATTGGCAAGAGTTGGTGATTGTTCTTGGCCACCTCCGGTGATTGTGAGGGGTTTGTGCCTACCGCGGCGAAGCGCCAAAGGCAACATTAGTGAATTGCTCGTGTCATTGCAACCTTTTGCTATTTTGTAGGTTCTTGTGGCGCCTTTTGAGAGGCTCGGTGTGTGACCGATTAGCCACCGAACCACGTGGTGAAGAGGGACACAACGGGGATTAGCGTGCCGGCAAGCACGTGAACCTCAGGATAAATCTTCATGTCATAATTCTTATTGTGTTTGATTGATCCCGGTGGTTGTGTATTGTGGTATTCATCTCTTGATCATATTGATTGGTTGGCTCAATACTTCGCCCCTCGGTGATACCCTCCTAACTCTCTCTTATATTAATTTCTTAGTTACCTTGCTAGCTTGTTAGTGTAACTCTTAGCTTGTGTAGCTAGCTAGCTTTAGTTGTAGTTAAGTCATGCGGTTTGACTTGTGTGGTTGAGTGCAATTACTAGAATTGTGTTTTGGATAGGTGGCTTGCAAACACCCTGTAGGCTAAGCAAAACTCGCATCTCGCTATTTGTTATATTGATAAACTTATTTAGCTTGTCTTTGTAGAAAATTTTAAAAGGCTATTCACCCCCTCTAGCCATCAAGACATTTCAAATGGCTGCGGCTATAGAGGATGGCGGCGGCCATGGCGGCTCACGGCCGCAGTTCGGCCGGCTCCGGCGAGCTAGGCGGCGGCGCGACCCTCTTGGTCGGTCCCGTGAGCATCAGTGGCTCAAGGCAGATTCGATACACCAGAGAAGGGAGGCTGTGGGACCCTAGAGAAGCACGACCACGATGACGGTGGCGCTCCGGCGAGAAACGTCCGAGGTAGACGGTGGCGGATTCGGCAATGTGGCCTTACCTCCATGCGATTGGCTCAACTAAGAGGTGGAGGAGGTAGAGCGGTCCAAGGTGGAGCGATGGGCGAGATTTGGTGGACAGTGGTGCGGTGGTGAGCGTGCGCGAGCTCGCTAGAGTAGGGGCGGCAATGACGGCTCGGTTTCTTCACTTGACGATGAAAGAGGGAGGGAGAAGGGCAGAAGCATGAGTGAAGGTGGAGGCAGCATCGGGGTGCTCTAGAGAACCGCTCGGGCCTGACCGGTGGGGCCACGGTCGGCTGTGGGGTCGAGATGACGGACTAGAGGGGGGTGAATAGTCCTTTCTAAAACTTAAACGTGTTGGCTAACCAAAATAAATGCGGAATTAAACTTATCGGTCTAGCCAAGACTACACCCCTCTAAATAAGTTCACAAGCACCTCACAAAGATCCTAATTAAGCAACTAAGGTGCTTTCCTTAGCAAGAGCTCTCCTATTTAATTCTAGAGCAAGGTCACACAAACCTATGCACTAGTACTTTGCAAGCAAGAGGGAGCTCCTACACAATTCTAGTAAGCAAAGCGCACAAAGCCTAAGCTCACTAGCAATGCTCAATAACAAGGCAACTAATGCCAAATTGGAGAGCGAAAAACACTTAGCTACACAAACTAAGCAATGTGACTAACAAGGTTACACAAACCAAATTAGCCACGCAAAGGGGATACTTCTAGCTACACAAGCAAGAAGATATCTAGCTAGCTACACAAGCACAACTAGAACAAGAGCAACTACACAAGCACAAGTATATATGAAAGTAAATACAAGCTTGTGTTGTATGAAAGCAAACCACCGAGAAGAGTAGACAATGTTGACACGGTGATTTTCTCCCGAGGTTCACTTGGTTGCCACCAAGCTACGTCCCCGTTGTGTCGACCAACACTTCGTGGTTCGGCGGCTAATCGGTCACACACCGAGCCTCTCAAAAGGCACCGCAAGAACCCACCATAAAGTGTGGTAGCTCAATGACACGCTCAACTAGAGTTGCTCTTCGCGATCCCCGTGGGGTGAGCACAATCCCCCTCACAAAGCTTCTCCGGAGCCTCGCACAATCTTCTTGCGAGCTTCGACGGAGCCACAAGCCACCAAGCCGTCTAGGAGGTGGCAACCTCCAAGAGTAACAAGCACCACCGGCTTGCAACACGATCACCTAGTGCCACACGATGCAATCTCTCAAAGCAACGCACTAGAATCGCTCTCTCACTCGATCCGATGAACACTATCAAGCATGAGTGAGTTAGAGGGCTCCCAAGCACTACCACACAAGTCACAAAGACTATAGTGTGCTCAGCTACCGGCCATGGCCGGCCAAGGCATCTATTTATAACCCCACGGTCAAATAGAGCCGTTACCCCTTCACTGGGCAGATTTCGGGACGACCGGACGCGCTGGTCGTAACTGACCGGACGCGCTCAGCCACGTCCGATCCTCCAACGGTCACTGACCCCAACGGTCAAAACAACGACCGGACGCGCCCCAGGCAACGACCGGACGCACCGGTCCTGATGACCGGACGCGCCCCTGGTAATGACCGGACGCGCCGATCGCACAGTACCGCGCGCGCAACGACATGACCGGACGTGCTCCTTGCGACAACCGGACGCGACAGTGCCAGCGTCCGGTTAGAGTCTAGTAAGCACCTTCAACGATCGGACGCGTCCGATCATGTGTGACCGGACGCGCCGCGCGTCCGATCATCCTTGCGTTCTGCATATCTCTCTAGGTGCATGACCGGACGCGCCGATCCCACGAGTGACCGGACGCGCCGGTTACAAACCCTAACACCCGCGTCTGCGCTGTACAGACCGGACGCGTCCGGTCATACCATGACCGCGTCCGGTGCAGCGTCCGGTCACCTCTGTGACCTCCGTTCGCCTCCGTTTCTTTTCCGACTTCCGGTGTAGTGGAAAATAGGCTTTTTAACTCCTCGAAAACGCCTGAATCCCAACAAGTGAACACCACCTTGTGCACATGTGTTAGCATTTTCACAAACATTTTACCGAAGGAGATAACCACTCAACTTGCCACGCCACTCGATCCTAGCAGCGATGCATAGTTAGATCACACGAGTGGCACTAGATGACCGATATGCAAACAAGTTTGCCCCTCTTGATAGTACGGCCATCTATCCTAAACCCGGTCATAAACTTCTCTACACACTTATGACCGGTGAAATGGAAATGCCCTAGGTTATACCTTTGCCTTGCGCATTCCTTTCCATCTCCTTCGACGTTGATGCAACACATGCACCAACCATATCACAAATGATATGATCCACTTCATATCATCATGTGACCTTGGTCCATCGATCTTGACCTCACTTGCTCTTCACCGTTGCGTCGGTCCATCGGCGCCAAGTCATGCTCAAGCTTCACCGTCACACGCGGTCCCTCACTTCAAAGCCTCTAACTTGCCCTTCACACTAGCAACCGGTCCATCAAGCCAAGCCTCATCTTGATCTTCTCCATCTTGATCACATGACTCCATGTCATGTCTCATATGTAATGAGCTCCTTCATAACACCATCACATATGGACTAATCTCCTGTGTATCTCACATAATCACATATTAGTCCACCTAAGTTGTCACTCAATTACCAAAACCAAACAAGGACCTTTCAATCTCCCCCTTTTTGGTAATTGATGACAACTCTACAAAGATATGGAAATTAAGTTCTTTTGGACTTTATGCCACTTATCCAACATTTAAGCTCTATGTTAGAATTTGGATAAGCACCATAAAATCCGACTTGGTAGTGATAACTCCCCCTACATATGTGCTCAAATGGTTTGGTTTCAAGCTTGCACATATGCATAAATATGAAATTTGTGGGAGGGTTAGCACTACTAAGTGATGCTAAGGTGTATAGAATAAACCTTTGTAGCTTGATACCAATTAGTAGCTTGATACCATTTGAAAATCATAAGTTTGCCACCATCCTTAGCATCATGAGTAGCTAGACATTAAAAACACTAGAAACCTCGTGAGATCAACATTATAAGCAAGGTTCTAGTTTTTGCATGATAATCACAAGTCTAGCTAACATCCTATGCATGCTAGTTATCAAATCATCATTTAAGTTCTATAACTAGCATACACCACACAAGCATGCATATTGAATTTAAGAACTTATGCAATGCAAGCAAGCACATGAATTATGCACATATCAAATGTAATCAATCAAAGTTCATGAGCTTGCTCCCCCTACTTGTGTGCTTTCTTTGTTCAAGAATGTTTGATCCCCTTACATTCTTCAATGTTACTACCTCTTTGTCCATGTCCATGTCCAATGTTTCCAATCTCTCCCCAAAGCTCAAAAAGCTTTTCATATCTTTGTCCAACTTCTCCCCCTTTGTCATCAATTTCCATAAAAGGTGTTCTTCTCAATTGATATAAAGGCTTGTATTGGGGTAGATGGTTGAGACTTGAATATTGCATTTTTTATGGACATTACCACATATGTTGGAATGACAAACTTTATGGTTGCTCTTGAGATTCCACATAGGATCTTTGACCTTGATACCAATCGGTGGGGCTCCTCCCCCTATGTCATAGCATGTGTCATTCACTTGAGATACCACTTGAATTATGAGGGTAGCATTTCTTGATTTGATCACTTAAAGTTGGGGATCACTTGTGAAACTATTGTCTTGCACGAATGATACCATGTGAAGATATCATGAGTAGGAATGTGATATTATTTAAAAGAATTTTCTAGTATGGAACCACTTTGAAGGATTTGACAATAATATTCACTTCTTGAACATTTGTTATCTTCATGAGTACCACTTGTAAGATATCACTTGTAGATCATTATCTAGACACCACTTGTACATACCACTTGGAAGATCAATTTGAGTCTAGATACTACTTGAAACAAACTAGATATCTATTTTCATTGTTGTCTTGTGCTTGTACTCTTATCATTGTCATGAGCTTCTTGTATGACTTGAACTATATTGATTTGCCTAAGATTCCAAGTTCGGTTTGATCCAATGACAAGCTTCTTCACACCTCATGCTAAGGGTTATCTTGCCAATGTTGTACTTGTCACTTGTTAGCAATCCAAGCTAGATCAAGTATTTGGGTTTACTAGCTCATGAACAAATTCATACTTATACCACTAGGTCAATTAACCATTCAAGCAATAGTGGTAGATTATGAATTAAAACTTTTCATTTGTTATGTATGATTCTAATAAGCATGTACTATATGCACTAACCGCATACTAGTAAGGGATGAAATGATCATGCACATTACAATGATACCTTTGCTATATTGGAGTAGAGGATAGTCACATAGATTCTAATTCATTACTCCAATAGCAATGTGAAGTCCAATTTATAAGCTTGGTGAAGACCAATCATCATAGATAAATCCATTCTTCACCCATATGAAATGAAAACCACTTATGATCAAGTGCACTATCTCTTGAGTTGTGGTTGGCTTGCTTCATCTTTTTGATCAATGCTTGCATGAGAGAACTACTTAGAATACCACTTGAAATATATGACTAGCTCTCTTTTGGGTGTTGCTTGCTTTTCTTGATCAACCCTTTTGATTGCTTCAACTAAGCATCACAAGTTCCTCGGATCACCACTTCCATGTTAGCCTTCCAAGTCCCAAACTTGGTTTCACCTATACACGGCGACAAGCCCCTCACTAGGGAGAAGTGACCTTTCTCCAAAGAACCACTCTTGATACTCACTTGAAATGATATAGTTTGATTAATCTAAATGATGAACTCAATCTTGATGAAAGATCCTTGAATCTACATTTTAGTCCAACTCTTTCTACTTGTTTAAGTCATTTTCTTTCTACCAAATGATCTCTAATCATCACTAGAACTTAAACTTCATCTTCATTTTAAGTTTGATCTTGATCTTCAAATTTGAGTACTAAACATGTATACCAAGTACATTCCACAATCAAATGTTCTTATACTCATTGCTCTTCATGATTCTAGATCAATCCAAAACCAAACTTAGGTACCTCAACCACTTGTAAACATGTTTCCAACTTGAGGACCTTTCCATTAAAGTGACTCTAGATTAATCCAACGATTGTCACTTTTCTGGCAGATTCTGTACCCTTTAAAGAATAATTCATATCTCCCAATGTACATATCCAAATGACATAAAATTTGGTGGAGATGTGATTCACTAAGTCATCTAGCAGCTGTAAAAATTTGAGATTCATTTGACATCCAGATTGCTACCAGATTTCAAATCTTCCACCACTGCTACATGCTGAAAACTGCTGCACTATAGCTGACAAGATGTACTCCAAAGTCGAAGCATCTCTTATCCACTTCTCATGAAATTTCTACAACATCTTCTTCCATAAGTGCAGAGCATGTATACCAAATTTCAAGCCAATCCAAATAGATTTGATCACTCAAACATGGCTAAAATCACTGCTAGCTCAGATTTTTAATTTTGGACAGATTTCAATACATTGAGCAATACTTCATCAAATATGAATCAAACTTGAAACTAACTTGTTTGAATACTTTCACAAGACATATATCCATCCAATCCACTTACTAAATGTCATCTCATGAAATTATCCAACACAAACCAATCCAAACTTGATTACTAAGCTTTTAATTTATTCAATCATCTCATAGCAAGCAACATTGCATATATACCCAATTCAATCAACTCATATGCACCCAAGTGAAGTGATCAACAAGGGATATACCTTGGTTAGCTCATGATCATTCAATAGCAAGCTTTTACTCAAATAAATTGCAAGCCATAAAATAATTCCAATAAATTACCACAATCTTTAACATTGCACTTGTATGTTGTAACATTTGGACTCTACTTATTTTGACTTGGCATTGGGATAGAATATGCACTAAGCTTTAAAACTTGATTCAACATATGATGACCAATATGAATCCAAATAAATCAAGCCTCCAATGTCGATGGTACCTACAAACAATCATCCACCTTTTGATGGTACCCAAACAAGTTTGGGTCCTCTCAAATTAGGAGCAACATACTTAGGCAAAGCCTTAGTATGGGTAGCGGGATGTTTTGCAATTTCAACCAATAAGGTACCATTGCCATCCTTTTCTAAACATATTAGTATCATTAATTGAACTAGGCTTAGAATTCTCACCTAGGGGACATGAATGTGCCATGTGTCCCCTTTTCCGGCATGAGTAGCAACTTCTCTTAGATTGAGCCTTTTCTTCCTTGCTCATATGTTGCTTCTCATTACCTTGCCTCTCACGAGTTGCTTGAGCCTTCTTCTCAAGCTTGGTAGGACACCCCGAGGCAAAGTGTCCCATATCTCCATACTTGAAGCACTTGATGTGAGCATATACTTTCTTCTCAATTTGATTCTTGCTCATAATCTTGGCATCTTGGATTTGCATTGGATGCCTTGCTCTACCACCCCTTCTTGTTTTCTTCTTCATCATCATCAAGTCATCATCATCTTCATGGTTGCTTTTGACTTGATCTTGGGGCTTTGCTTTTGGCTCAACTTGAGACTTGTTGGTAGGGCAACACTTTTCAATATGTCCCACTTCATGGCATTGGTAGCACATGAGTTGGGATAGCTTCTTTGCATCTTGCTTCTTCATAATCTTGCCCTTGCTCTTGTTGTAGCCAATACCACTCTTATCACCATATCTTCTTTGATTGGTCATGATATGCTCAATGGCGATTTTAGAGTTGTAGCACCTCTCTAACTTGTTGCTTAAATTCTTCACTTCACTTTTGAGCTCATTGTTCTCCTTCAAAAGGTTAGTCTCACAAGACATAGAAGTAGAACAAGCATCTAATTGTGAAGAACATGGCATATCTAATAGATCATCACAAGAGGTGGATACATGCTTCTTTCCTACATCACAAGGGTTAGTAATATGTGATTGATCATTTGACCCAAATGTTGAGCTCTCACTAGATTTGGTTTCTTCATTAGAGAGCTTCTTAGTGAGTAAAGCATGTTCTTGTGCCAAGTTATCATGAGCAACACTTAGTTCCTCATGAGTCAATTTTAGCTCCTCATGTGAACAAGTAGTAACATAAAGTAGATGCTTTTGTTGTTCACATGTGGTCTTTAGAAAAGAGTTTTTATTTTCCAATTTACTTACTCTTTCCATTTCCCTTTTCAAGGATCTTGAGAGTTTATATAAAAGCTCTAAATTTGGATCATCACAATCCACAACAAAACCACCAACATGTATCTTAGTGTTACCATGTGATGATGTTGAAGAGCTTGTTGAAGCATCACTCTCATAGCCATCATCTTCACCATCAAGTGTGCATGAGGTAGAATCAATGTGTGCATCACTTCTGGCATTATCATTCTTCTTGTCAAGTGATGTTGTGATATGATCATCTTTGTCATCACTTGACCGTGAGGTGGAGCAATCCTCCACAACCACCTTGTTGTGGTCATGCTCAACATCCTCATGTACCTCCATCACTATGTGATCATCCTTCTTGAATTTTCCATCATCCCAAATTGAGGAGTCACTATAGTGATGCTTGAGCGCCGTCTACATGCTATATGCACTTGAGAGACCCCTCACCTTGTCAAAAATCTCATCATTCAAAGCTTTGATTAGATAAAACTTAGCTTGTGCATCAAGTGTTCGGCAATCCTTTTGAGCTTGGGTACGGTTACCACACCCATCCAAGTCATGAGAAAAGCCAACAACTATGATCCACCAAAACTTAGGGCCAAGAGCACGAAAATGATCAAGCATGTGATTTTTCCACCGTACATAGTGAGTGCCATCAAAAATGTGTTCCACACAATCATCTAGCCCATAAGTCGCCATCCTCTCGGGTCGGTGAAGACCACAAATGAGAGACCCGGCTCTGATACCACTTGTGGGGTCGAGATGGCGGACTAGAGGGGGGGTGAATAGTCCTTTCTAAAACTTAAACATGTTGGCTAACCAAAATAAATGCGGAATTAAACTTATCGGTCTAGCCAAGACTACACCCCTCTAAATAAGTTCACAAGCACCTCACAAAGATCCTAATTAAGCAACTAAGGTGCTTTCCTTAGCAAGAGCTCTCCTATTTAATTCTAGAGCAAGGTCACACAAACCTATGCACTAGTACTTTGCAAGCAAGAGGGAGCTCCTACACAATTCTAGTAAGCAAAGCGCACAAAGCCTAAGCTCACTAGCAATGCTCAATAACAAGGCAACTAATGCCAAATTGGAGAGCGAAAAACACTTAGCTACACAAACTAAGCAATGTGACTAACAAGGTTACACAAACCAAATTAGCCACGCAAAGGGGATACTTCTAGCTACACAAGCAAGAAGATATCTAGCTAGCTACACAAGCACAACTAGAACAAGAGCAACTACACAAGCACAAGTATATATGAAAGTAAATACAAGCTTGTGTTGTATGAAAGCAAACCACCGAGAAGAGTAGACAATGTTGACACGGTGATTTTCTCCCGAGGTTCACTTGGTTGCCACCAAGCTACGTCCCCGTTGTGTCGACCAACACTTCGTGGTTCGGCGGCTAATCGGTCACACACCGAGCCTCTCAAAAGGCACCGCAAGAACCCACCATAAAGTGTGGTAGCTCAATGACACGCTCAACTAGAGTTGCTCTTCGCGATCCCCGTGGGGTGAGCACAATCCCCCTCACAAAGCTTCTCCGGAGCCTCGCACAATCTTCTTGCGAGCTTCGACGGAGCCACAAGCCACCAAGCCGTCTAGGAGGTGGCAACCTCCAAGAGTAACAAGCACCACCGGCTTGCAACACGATCACCTAGTGCCACACGATGCAATCTCTCAAAGCAACGCACTAGAATCGCTCTCTCACTCGATCCGATGAACACTATCAAGCATGAGTGAGTTAGAGGGCTCCCAAGTACTACCACACAAGTCACAAAGACTATAGTGTGCTCAGCTACCGGCCATGGCCGGCCAAGGCATCTATTTATAACCCCACGGTCAAATAGAGCCGTTACCCCTTCACTGGGCAGATTTCGGGACGACCGGACGCGCTGGTCGTAACTGACCGGACGCGCTCAGCCACGTCCGATCCTCCAACGGTCACTGACCCCAACGGTCAAAACAACGACCGGACGCGCCCCAGGCAACGACCGGACGCACCGGTCCTGATGACCGGACGCGCCCCTGGTAATGACCGGACGCGCCGATCGCACAGTATCGCGCGCGCAACGACATGACCGGACGCGCTCCTTGCGACAACCGGACGCGACAGTGCCAGCGTCCGGTTAGAGTCTAGTAAGCACCTTCAACGATCGGACGCGTCCGATCATGTGTGATCGGACGCGCCGCGCGTCCGATCATCCTTGCGTTCTGCATATCTCTCTGGGTGCATGACCGGACGCGCCGATCCCGCGAGTGACCGGACGCGCCGGTTACAAACCCTAACACCCGCGTCTGCGCTGTACAGACCGGACGCGTCCGGTCATACCATGACCGCGTCCGGTGCAGCGTCCGGTCACCTCTGTGACCTCCGTTCGCCTCCGTTTCTTTTCCGACTTCCGGTGTAGTGGAAAATAGGCTTTTTAACTCCTCGAAAACGCCTGAATCCCAACAAGTGAACACCACCTTGTGCACATGTGTTAGCATTTTCACAAACATTTTACCGAAGGAGTTAACCACTCAACTTGCCACGCCACTTGATCCTAGCAACGATGCATAGTTAGATCACACGAGTGGCACTAGATGACCGATATGCAAACAAGTTTGCCCCTCTTGATAGTACGGCCATCTATCCTAAACCCGGTCATAAACTTCTCTACACACTTATGACCGGTGAAATGGAAATGCCCTAGGTTATACCTTTGCCTTGTGCATTCCACTCCATCTCCTTCGACCTTGATGCAACACATGCACCAACCATATCACAAATGATATGATCCACTTCATATCATCATGTGACCTTGGTCCATCGATCTTGACCTCACTTGCTCTTCACCGTTGCGTCGGTCCATCGGCGCCAAGTCATGCTCAAGCTTCACCGTCACACGCGGTCCCTCACTTCAAAGCCTCTAACTTGCCCTTCACACTAGCAACCGGTCCATCAAGCCAAGCCTCATCTTGATCTTCTCCATCTTGGTCGCATGACTCCATGTCATGTCTCATATGCAATGAGCTCCTTCATGACACCATCACATGTGGACTAATCTCCTGTGTATCTCACATAATCACATATTAGTCCACCTAAGTTGTCACTCAATTACCAAAACCAAACAAGGACCTTTCACCGGCGTACGGCCGCCACCGCGCGTCCACGTGTCGTCCCTGGTCTGAGGCCGATCGGCCACTGTTGACTGACGAAGCCGAACTCGACTGAATCAATGATCCCAGTGACCGACTGATAGCCAACTTTCAACGCGCTAGATCTCCCTGACCGGACCAAATTAGTGCAAACTATGAACAACAAAGTTGGAGATGGATATGTGATCTACAACTTTGTCAATACTGGCTCGACCTGGTTTGGCATGGTTTGAGAGTTATAGGTTTCCAAAGTAGGGTACTGTGAAACGGTTTTCAGTTTAAGACTTATTGAAAATTGCTAAGTCACAAAACAGCCTCTAAGACTGACTTGTGGGCCATTTTGGAGCATGTTCTGGTCATTTTCATGAGATGGTCATATTAAAACTTTTGTTCCTTATGAATTTCTCTACAACTTTGCTTAAGGTTGCTCCTCCATGCAAGATTTCTAAGCTAGACTTTTGAAATGGTCAAACCAAAGCATTCTAGGGTTAAGGATTGGTCAATCAGCACCTAGGAGGGCATTTTGGTCATTTTGGTCAACATGAACATTGCTCCACTATCTACCCTAAATGTAATTAAGATGTTGTAGGGACTAATTACCCACCCACACATTGATCACACCGAAATTAAGCATCACATGCATTGAAACAAGGAAAACAGTGAATTGCTACTTTTATTTCCAAGCCATGTTTCATATGTTTTCATGAGTGTGTTGCATAGCACTTACTAATCATGTTTCACTAATGTGAGTGACATGTCTAAAAAGAAGTTACACATGTTGCACTTGGGTATTGCACACTACTCATTTCATAAACACACATGAAATATAAGCATATGTTGCAATGTTTCAAAAGCATGTTTCACACATTATAGCTCATGCATGAATGAATAATCCTCAAGTTTATGAAATGCAAGTGCAAATATGGAAGCCAACACCTGAGGTGTTACAGCGCGGGCAAGGCTCCTCGTGGGGCTCCTTATCCTCTCGGGTGTTAGAGGGAGTTTCGCGAGGTGGTTCTTCCCTAGACTTCTTTTAGGCGTCGTCCTGCTCATGGCAAAGATTCGAAGGCGCGATGAAGGTTAGTTACACCTTCGTTCGGCTTCTACGCTTCATGAGATGTCCATAGCTCAGTGCGGGGATAAACCTACGGTCATCGCTAAAATTTGGCTTATGTCGATACTTATGCTGATTTGTTGTGAGGGGAAAATACTATTTGTTTGCTGAAAAGTACTACTGAAGTAGAGCTGAAGAACAGGGCCAAGGTTTTTATCATCAAAACTATAGTTGCTGATAGATCCTTGTTATTGTACGCCTGGTGAATGAAAAGTGTAACAAAGTTAATAAAAAAGAATGTCTTTTGTTGATTTTGAATACTGTTACCTCACTGTGATGCTGGTAGGGTGTTGGTTTGTATGTGCAAACCACCATATGGTACAGCTTTGTAATTGTGTCCATTGTTATTGTAGAAATCAGTACTTTATTATGCAACATTAGCTAATGAACTTTGTCATGTTAGCGTCCATTGTTATTGTAAAAAGCACATTGTATGTTCAGTAAGCGACTAAGGCTCAGCTGAATTACATCGTACAATTATGTCATCGTTGGATATAAGCGTCGTTGAAAAAATTGTATCACTGCTGCTATTCACTGTTAGGCTAACATCTTCTTGCTGTAACCTGCAAAAATATTGTTCGTAATATTTTGTTCCTTTCCAACATTCAATTTCTGTATGACACGCCCGTTGGTAGGTGCTATGTACCATATTCTTTAAGACCAAATCACCACCACCTGTCGAGTATCAATATACCAGGGTACCCAACGGATGGTGAAATACGGCACCTTACACATCTGCTAAAGCCCCATCTTAGGGGCCCTGGTAAAACTGACCCGCTAAAGGTAATGAACGATGTGTCAATCGCTTGAGGCTGAAAGCTAACCTCCGTCCCGCCCGAGCCTTGCGGAAAGGTCTCGGGCGAGATAAGCGCCTCGGGCGGCAGTTTTTGCCTCACCCAAGCGCCATGATGTCATCAAAGCACCGACCCCAACGCCCTATCGGGAACAATTTCCGCCTCACTCGACCCTAGCAACATAAGCACGAGAGCGCCCGACCCTCTTGGCATGCTTTTGCCTCGCTTGAGGGACGTGTGAGCCCTCTACCAAGGCAGGGAGCCACGGGAGTCCCAATAATGGCACTCATTCCCACCGATGGGACGGACATGACCGTGCATAGTGAACAGGAGTGTGGGAACCGCGCTCTGACCCAACATGACCCCGGTCATTCCACCACCACGACGTCCATACCTCTATAGCGATGGGGGTAATGGCAACTATACCACCTACCCCCTCTCTATGCAAATCCGGACGCACGTACCGCCCATCCTCAACCACACAAAAGCACACAGAACGAGGCATGGCCACAGCATGTTGCACTAGCAGATGGAGAGGCCAAAAGCTCAACGCCCAAAATGTCTCTGCGCTACAGGGGAAGCTGCTCACACTGGATAAGGAGGAAGACTGCCACGCCTGAGGCCACCTTTTTTGCTTTTCTCTTTCGTTTTTTTCCACATTTCACATTTTTACCACAAATGTAATCCGAACCCTCTCCTTGGAAACCATAAAAGGGGAGGCAGGGGCCACATCTAGGGACGACGGACACACACCTCGCTAAGACAATACACACACCCCTCCCCGAAGAGACCTATGATCCGTTTCCTCTCTCAAAAGCTTATAACCCCTACTACGAGCACTCTAGTGCAAGGCAACACAAGCGGCAATAGAATCCACTAGATGCAGGGTCATTCTTGCCCGAACCAGTATAAACCCTTGTGTCCACTCTGCACACCATCCGGGCCTAGACGTGTAGATATAAATTCACTCGTCGCTCTGCCTAGACCCCTGGTTTCTAGACACCGACACCACTGGTAGCCTTCACCGCTGATATCTTCAAAATTTGTAAGCCAGCGCGAGACTCCCGCGTGTTTTTAGATTTTTTGATGTGTTTGTTGTTAGCTTACAAAGATCGCTACCTAGCTAGCCTCCACCATGTTCGTCTCCTCCTCAAGTGCTACTACTCCTCACCTACTCATTGGTGTGCAAGCCGCCACTCACCGTCGACATGCTAGTGCTCCGCGTTGGTACGCCTCACCGACACACCCACACAAATCCACTGGTGACCAGGCTGGTACTTATCACTGTCGTGGCCACTCGAGCTCACTGTCGCAAGATCCAAAGACAGGGATAATGCTTTCTCGCACTTCCCTTATTCATGTTTCTTAGCTTTTTATTCCTCTCTTATCTCATCTGAAAATGAATCAAGCTTCCATCTAATCATTAAGGAGCTCATGAGCACATCCCTGCAGGTGCTCCTACTCTAATTCAGGTGACAGCACTACCGCTTCCATGACTGGCCCCGATCCACCACATCCTAGTCAAGATGGAGGAGGAGGCCACCAACAAGAGGAACGAAGTAGACATCCTCATAGATGATGTCTTGGTGCTTATCCTCCGCTGCCTCACCGCCCGCACCTTGTGCAGTTGGAAGTGTGTGTGTCGCTCCTGGTACTGCCTCATCTCCAAATCCGAGCACCGTAAGGAGCTGCCCTAGTTTGTCGTCGGATTCATGTATGGAAACTGAAAAGGCAAATGCCGATTCGCCAGCTTTACCAGTGCATAGCCCTCCTTTTTCTTCTTGCCCTTCCCTATTCAGGATTTAGTCATCTTAGATTGTTGCAGAGGTCTCTTCCTCTGCTGGTGCGTTGGGCTTCGCTATGTTGTCTGCAATCCGGTGACTAGCAAATCAGTGGTACTGTCGCATAGCAACATTTGTTATGGTTCAGCTCGCTTGAGGTTCGATCCCATAATCTCCTCGCACTTCCATGTGGTAAAACTATAGGTAAGGTCGCCTAGGGTGTTAGTTGTCAGCATCTACTCATCCAAAACTGGAGCATGGATATGTAAAGAATCTAAATAGGGAGAGGATATTTTAGTATGCAAATTTTCAGGAACTGTGTTTCTTAATGGTTTTATGCATATGCTGGAGGTGTCCCACATAGTTGCTATTGATATGGAGGGAAAGACATGGAGAAAAATTATTAGGCCATCAGGTCCTGCAATGTCTATCCATGGAGATTAGGGTCAGTTATGTCTATGTATTGTTGATATTTTCAATACGTCTGACCTTTCAATCTTGATCTTTGAAGACTATGGTACTAGTAAATGGACATTGAAGCATACGGTGAATATGCTACAGCTATTTGGACTGAAAAATATTGGACTCGGTTCCGAGGCTGCCAATGCGGACTATAAACTGATTACGGTTCACCTAGAATGGAATTTGATTTTCCTCATTGGGTAGGACAGAACACTGATGGCATATGACATGAGCCGCAGAAAAGTTTATGTCCTCCCTGTCCGGGTCGTCCGCTATCCTAAAAGTACCTGGAGTATTTATTTGAACGAACCTCACTATCTGCCCTATGTTCACTTGTTCATGGAGTCATTAGCAGTGCAGTAAAGATGCATATGTTATATTTTGTTGTTAGGATATGTCTTTGTTCAGGTAGGGAGTTGTTTTGAGTCTATATATAGTCTAATTTTGGCTTGGTAACTAAACCAATGGTATGCTAAATATTATTAACTCTGCTGCTTTGCATTGTGCAGGTTTTGGAGTCTCTGTGCTTTTGAATGATTTTCCTACAATGGCTATGGGAGGAAGAAGAGGGGTTCCATGCTGCATTGGCTACCAAGCTGATCAAGGAGTGTCAATCTGAAGGAGCGGAGCACATCTACCTCATTTTAGTTACGTAAATCTGTAGGGAGCAGAACCTTTATTATGCTATCTATATACCGCTTGTGTTAATTCATCAGTTAACACAGTTGTTATGTTAGTGTCGAGCATTGTTATTATAACAAGTACTCTTCGTTGTGGACATGATGAATAGTGTGTAATGATTATATTTGTATGGTGTGTTCAGTAAGTTATTAAAGCCTAGCTGAATTAGTAAATACATTGTGAAAACCAAATGCAATTCTGTCACCGTCGGATGTAAGGGTAGTTGGTTGTTTTGTCATCACCGCCGTACCACTCGCCTTTGGTGAAGCAGACAGTCATCACCACCGCTATTCATATGATACGGCAAGGGTCAATAGTACATTACCACCGAATTGTTTAGTAACCTGACACCGATTAAAGGATCAACACGGGCGGATCATACTGCAGCGCGACGGTGACCATGCCCTATGCCCAGACGGTTCATAGCTGAAGCAACGGTGATGTTCGGCTCGACACAAGCGAATCACGCTCCAATGCGACGGAATAAAGATCTGATCACGGACGGATTATAAGCCATGTAACGGTGTTAGTGCATACCCACACACGCGGGGCGTGCTCCAATGTGACAAAAGTAAGGACCTTATCATGGGCGGATGATAAGCCAATACGGCGGTGTAGTGTACACCCTAGTCGGTCTCGGATATTGACGGTGATGGCTAGGGTATCACTGCCCATAACTTATTGCTGAGGTCAAAATTGGACTGCGATTCGAGTTACCATGCAGCTGTGAAATGTGCGAGTACAGTAGTGTGCGTCTGCTGACCTGGTAGCGGTAAACGGCCGGGGTGCAATGGACTGGATCAGCAGGGCACACGCTGCATCATCCATCCCACGCATGCATGGATTACTGCGCCATGCCTCGTCGCCGGCCGCACATGCTGCCATGCGTCGTATATCTACACTACGCTACACACATGCTGCATGCCGTGTGTGATGTGTGGTGATTTGAAGGTAAAGTTAAATGTAGCTTTAAGGACACGTGCTCTTTTCATCTCTTTAAAATTACTGGTGCGCCGCAATTCATGCTATGGCGGATCAAGCTGCTAAACATCAAGTGTGCGTCGTCCCGCGCGCCCTTTATTCGCCACATACATGGCAATTACATGGCCGTATACATACGTATACGTACATACGCTCGTGCGTTGCAGGGGCACGCGTGTGCGTGTATACACAGTGACACGGCTACGGGTATGACGCCCCTGCCGTGCCCCCTGCCTGCCATGTGACGTACCGGCGGGTGGCCGGGCAGCCGAGAACGGACCAAAGGATCCATCGCCATCGATCGTGTCTTGTATATATCTGGCCATATGGGTGTGGTACTACATATACGTCGTACGTACGCGTTGGCGGCCGTACAAGTTTTGGTTCTTGTGTGCCTGCATCAGGGTATAGGGGCGGGTCATCGAATGTCAAAAAAACTATCTAATCTTGATGTCGGTTTAAAAATTATTACTTTGATGTTGGCTTAAAAAATTATAATAAATTATTTTTAGAGCATGTTCAGAAGTTTCGTAAAACAACTCATATTTTAGATTTTTAGAAAAAGAAAAAGGTGCCCTACAACTGTTCGGTAAAAGGGCTCCTTAAAAATAAAAAGTTACTAAATATCCTCTACAACGTGTAAATTTCTGCAGTCAAGTGAAACTCCGTATTCACTCCCTGTTCAGCATTTTTCTCTGGAGATCGACGTAAATTGGACGCATGAGAAAGCGGTAAGAGATAAAAAAAACTATTAAAAATGGGTTTAGTTCGTAAAAAATAGTCTGAGATTCCCATGCAAAATCGTTTAGAAGCTATTATAGGAGACTGTTGGAGAAGGACAAAATTTAAGGTTCATATTTTTTCTGTTAACTTGCTAGATCTATTAGTTTTGCAAGTAAAATATACCAAATTCATAGAGATGCTATTAATCTTTTTTTTAGAAAAATGCTAAATGTCTAAATTGAAAATAAAAAGGTTGTTCATAAGTCAACAATACCATCATATTTACTATATTTAGACACTTAATATTAGACAATTAAGAGATTTATTTGAAAAGATATTTTAGAATTGACTAAGAAAGCTTGTTTATTTAATTTCTAGTGATCTGTAAGAACTAATGGGAGGTACTAATAAAAATTGTGCATGATTAGGCCCCCCTCCCCCTTGTCTCCGCCCCTGGCCTGCATGCAAATGTAGGTACATTCATTTATTCATGTACGTGGCTGCATATAGGCCGTCCGATCCTCTTTTGTCGACTCGTCATGCCATGCATGATTTAACGATCGAGAGAATGAACGATCGAGAGGAGCTAGTACGTACGTAGTACAACTAGCGAGTGTCCGAACCTTGCACATACACACGGCTGCCAATATAATGCAAGTCAAGGTCAATTGGGTCAGGGCCGTGCCGGCAAAATCCAAGACCCTGTTCTCAACTCTAAATAGGCCCTGTTTAGAAAGAGAATTGTATACATGCTAAAACATATTATTTTCTCTAAAAATATATTTATACCAATGAGAATATAAAATGATTTGGCTTTTCAAGAGTATATTGTTTTTACTGTGCATCTAGATATAGTGTATATCTAAGTGTATGACGAAACTATGTATCTAGAAAAGATAAATATCTTATGATTTGGATCGAAGAGAGTGCAAGACCTTTACTAACAAGAAATAATTCTAACAATAATATACTATTACAAAGAGTAAGACAAAGTTAACCACAGAAGTTATCTCAAAATTTACATGCATCAACTACGGTAAATCAACAGACTTGAGATTCCCTGGCCTGTCTGCCTAGCTGAGATGGCAAGTTACAGAGTTTGAGCGGGCCTCCATGGAGTCGGATGGGCGGAGACGTGGAACTACGGAACGGGAAGCAACGCACTGACCACGCGGACTCAAGACATGCCTCGTCATGGACTCATCACAGGCAAACTTGGGCTATTGAGTATTGGACCTAATCCCCTGATAGGCTATTATTTTTGGGGCCCTAAGAATCCAAGGCCCTATTCGATCGCACGGGTTGCATGCACCGATCGATGCATGTCACCGCGTGAAGTGTCGGTTGACGTACATATATGCGTGCATGGCGCGCAGCAATGGCATTACAGGTTTGGCGCTCCGGGCGCCTGTCCCATCCCCACGAATGTGAAACCACGCCACCTCCTCCCTCGCACGGACCAGTAGACTCGTTTCGATCCCTGACCAAAACAACGGAGCACCTAGCGCCTCGGGTCCGTCCGACTCGAGCGTCACTCGCCAGTCGAGGTGGCCAGTCCCATGCTCGTACGGGCCTGATCTCTCGCCGCGCCGCCATCCCACCATCCCGCTGCACCTGCCCGTCCCCTCGTCATCCCGTTGTGCCGCCCATCCCTCCGCCGCGCCTACGCTAGGTACGTCGTATCCTTACCGTGCTCCCATCAGAAGAATTACTTGTTTGCAACATCAAACAAAGCACAATGGAGATGCAACATCAGAAAAAGTATACTGCAACATCAGAACAAAAGCGACTGCAACAAGCAATACGAGATGCAAGATCAGAAAAAAGAAACTAATACAATAAAGAAATATTACTTGTTGTAACACCATAACAAGGCTACTGCTACAAACAGAACAAAAGTGCAAATGTGAGAAAGCAACATCAGAAAAAAGGCTAATGCAACAAAAAAAATACTTATTGCAACATTAAAACAAGGCTATTGCAACAACAGAAACAAAACGCAATGCGAGATGCAACATCAGAAAAAAGACTAATGCAACAAAAAATGCTTGTTGCAACAGCAAACCAACACTACTGCAACAACAGAAACAAAGTGTAATGTGAGATGCAACATCAGAAAAAAAGAGACTAATACAACAAAGAAATATTACTTGTTGCAACAGCAAAAAAGGCTACGGCAACAACAGAAACGGCAGCGCAATGCGAGATGCAAATCAGAAAAAGAGACAAATGCAAAACAAGACTACTGCAACAGAGCTCGTCGGAACCCTACCCATTGTCGCATCCCTCAGATCTAGATCCGGAGGAGAGCTCAGATTCAGAGGTGGAGGTGGATGAGGAGGAGGAAGAGGAGGAGGGGGGCTCAGATCCAGACCTACCTCGCTGGAGTCGCCCTCGCCCTTAGATCCAGGTAGCGGAGGGAGGGAGGGACGGAGCGGCGGCGACCTGCGCGGGCGTGGTGTCCGTCTCGGGGCGGCCTAGAGAACGGCGCGAGGCATGGAGGTCATGGAAGGGAGGGAGGGATGGAGCGGCAGCAGCGACCTACGCGGTGTGGAAGCGAGCGGGTGTTGAGAGTGGGGGTAAGAGCGAGCGAGCAGACTAAGGAAGTGGAAGGGAAGTGTCACAGGTTGAATGCGAGCGAGGGATCACGACCGTGCGGTCGAGTCGTTCCTGTATGGGTTCGTTCGGTCGCGACAGACGCCCACACGGTAGCAATATCGTTATAGGTTACACCTTCTTGCGGAAACTGAGATGCATGGTCACCCCGTGTCCCCGTCGACTTAGCATTCCATCCGCGTCCATCCATCTGTCCGATCCGTCCATCGAACGTTGACTTGTCACACGCAGCCCGAAGGATACAAGGTACACGCAGGCACACGTACGCAACATGACCCGTCTATAGGGCATACCTATACAGGCTATACTAGGCTTCATATCATTTCTTACATAGTACGAGGAATAAGATTCCTTTTCACGCATAATAAGTAATGATATTTCTTTGTACGCATGACAATTAACAAGTACTCCCTCCGTTTTTAAATTGTACTACTCCTTTCTTCCAAATTATAAGTCAGCTTTGACTTTTCTAAATATATTGTTTTTACTATACACCTGGATATATACATTATATATAGAGTAAAAATTATGTATTTAGAATAACCAGAACGACTTATCGTTTGGAATGAAGAGAGTAGTTTGCACTGGCTTTGTCCTAACTCCAAGTTCTTTAACTTTCACCATATATATTCTTAGGAAAATATATTGATATCCACAAAAGTTCAAATAAATTCTATATCATAATATATTGCATGAAAGAATCTGATGAAACAAAATGATCTTCTAGATGTTAGCGGTTTTTTTCTACAAATTTGCTCAAAGTTAAAAAAAATTGACTTAGGACAAAGCTAAAGTGAACTACGATTTGGAACATAGGGAGCATACACGAGGGACAGTGAATCAACAATCATCAATGAACACTAAACAATCAATGACTACTAATTCTCCCATGAACAGTATTACTCTATGATGCACCTCTCATGCATGGGTCAAATAGTCCACTGAGGGTTTATTTTGGCATTGAAATGTTAAACTTCGTTTAGATAAACATGTACAATGTATATAATGTACACTGAGTTATTCTTATGTAATTCCAATGGCAGGAATTCCTTTGCTAGTGGCATGCCTAAGTAATAAATAACCATGTATAATGTATATGTTGTTTTATTGTGTATGAGAAATTATTAATATGTAGATGATTGAGTACTTTTATTTTATTTTTCTCTATTTAGCAAAATTTCTAGACCTTGAGAAATAATATGGAGACTTATTTTGATGGCCAAATATTCTAGTAAAAAGATGGTAGAGGGTTTGCCCCTCGATCACAAGTCCCGTGGAGACTTCATCAATCTTAAGATTAGGCTATCTATATCTATATACTCTAAGAAAGCTAATCCCTACTAGATGATCTATCTCTTTATGTAATGCGTCCACATCATTTCCCACACTAAGTTTCACTAACTTTTGCAATCCTTTCATGCAAATTACCCATGTCATCCTTATTAAGTACAAAAACTATCTAAATCATCTCTATTATGTGGATACTTTTAATCTTTAATCTATCAACATACAACTCATTTACATATGCTATTCGTTTTATCTAAGGGGGTGTTTGGTTTGAGGAGTTAAAATTTAACAAACACTGTAGCACTTTCGTCTTATTTGACAAAAAGTTTCTAATCTTGGACTAATTAGGCTTAATAGATTCGTCTCGTAAATTACTTCTAATCTGTGCCGACATGCATGCAATTAGTCTACATTTAGTACTCCATGCATTTGAGGGAATATTGATATAATGGGAGTTAAACTATAACAAGTTGCAACCAAACAGGCCCTGATATTCTGTTAGCTTACCGATGCTTTACTGGAATATTCTATTGACCTTTTCTTCCATTAATTTACCATTTTTTTAGTATGCAACAAAATAACATGAAAGCCAAGCCCGTCGCGCGGTCCGGAACTGTAGAGCAAAGCTCCTAGGAATATCGCGCGGGGGTATGCCATGGTACTTGTATTGTATGCGCGTATGCGCGTTCATTGCACGGTGAGTTATATGTTCATGTACAGAGCACATGTATAAATCCATTTTTACAGTGTTCGGGACAACGTACAACGTACGATGTTGAGGCACTTCTACGCATAGATCGATAAAGTGTGCTCATAAATTCACAACAGCGAGACACGGTTGCAGCAGGTTGACAGGCGCTGAGCTGTTTCAGTTTGCTGTTGCTACGGTACGGTCGACAACAGTCCTCCGGCCAGTTGCCTCGGAAGTATGCATCCATCGGCTGCATGCCGCACGATCTCTAGCTAGCGATGAATGATGCTCGCTCGCGGAGCAGGGCCTTGGCCCTGTTTAGGTTGTAAAAATTTAATTGTTCATGCATGTGTCAAAGATTTGATGTGACAGGAAATCTAAAAAATTTTACAAAAATTTTTGCACCTTACTGATCCTGTATGCACTCCTCGTTAGCTTGTGACTCCAGTTGCTTCAGCTTTTGTTCTTCCAGTTTCTTCATTTTGTAGTGTTCGTCCAGCTTCTTCATTACGTGCTCAGGAAGAAGAATTGTGTCACCTCTCATTTGAAGTTTGTGCACATCAGGAATATACACCTCACAATCAAACTTTTCCATCTTATCGCACACCCTTGCTGCAAGATTGTAGTCCTCATGTAAAAGGCCACAACGGGCACACCTGCGAGCTTTGCGACGAGCTTCGTAGCATGCTTCGCCGAAGACGCCGCCGGCATGGAACGTGCCGCAGCGAGGACAGTGCACCACCTCGTCCAGCTGGTCGGAGTCCGGTAGTACCTCGATGGAGTCCGGCAGCACCATGTTAGAGTCCGGCACCACGTCGACGGAGTCGAGCGCATCGACGGACTCCATGGCCACAACAGAGCCCGTGGCCTCCGAGTTCAGCGCGTCGGCGGAGTGCTACACCTCGACGACGGACTGCTGCACCTCGACGACGGAGTGCTGCACCTCGACGGTGGAGTGCTGCACGTCGTCGACCTCCATGGCCTCCTCCATGGTGCGTCCGACGTTCTTGGTGCCGGACTCCATGGCGCGAGCGACGTTCTTGGTGGCAGACTCCATGGCGCGGCGAGGGCGTGCTGCGGAGGTAGGCGAGGGCGTGCATCGATGTTCTTGGTCGAACCGTAGAAGGTCACGGCGGCGGCGTGGTAAAACCCTAAACACTGCGTGCTGCGGAGGGCGGCGGCATGCTGCGTTTGAGCGCCTGCGGCACAGCGGCAGGAGAAGAACGACGCGTCGAGGTGTTGCGGAGGGACTGCAGCGCCTTTACTCCACGCGAGAGCCGAGGACGGCGGCGACCAAGAGAACGAGGCGTCGGTCCATCGAGCGATTAATGCATAGTCGAAGGAACCGTTGGCGAGCGGCTCAGGACGTCAGGTTTCACGAAAATGCTTCGGTTGCCCAGGACGTCTGGGTTTTTAGAATGGAGGGAGTACGTTTGTAGGAGTAGCATAGCATGCATTCTTCCTATTATTCTCTCTTCTTGTTTGCATTGAAAAAAGTCTGCATTTCAATTGATTCATCGTGCCACTCCATCAAACCTTTAGGCCGTTCCAAATGGTTTCCAAATAACTAGTGTAGGAAATTGTAGCCGCTAGGCTTTAGCTCTAACTGATCGACAAATCCTGGCTAGTCATATGCACGCTAGCGTCTTGCCAGTGGGCATGAAGCAGCCGGAGTTCGTCGATGTTGTAAAACAATTCCTTTCGTCTTAATGAAATACGGTTACATGTACCCGTTCGCGAAAAAAACTAGTATAAGAAGAATCCTATAGGCTAACAAGGAGATAAATCAAATAGCTAGCGACTCTAAAATAGCTATTCTAGTACGATCTTCCAGAAACAACTCACTCATAGCTCACATAACTCTCCACTACATTATTTTTTTATTATTTCTAAGCCTCATCTACAGTAGTTAGCTATTTACAAGTTCCAATTGAGGACGACCTTAGACAGTCATCCCCATCCAAAAAAGCTACTCCATATATCCATAATTAGGTCGACAGAAATGGGGGACCAAACTCATAATTATCACTATAGAAGCAAGTGGAAACTAAAACGTGAAAAATTATTTATTGATGAGAGGCAGGGGAGAAATTGATTTGACTAGGGCCCATTTGAGTGAATGAATGATGGGCTGGCCTTTCTGATAGTCAAGCAAGCCTTTACTGGGCTGCACGCGCCCCAGGCCCATCTATCCTTTCATTGCAGAGTAAGCCTTCTTTTCTCTCTCATTCTACTCGTCTCGGTTTCGGTTTCGGTTTCTTTCTTTCTTTCTTCTTCTTCTTTTTGCGAATGTCTCGGTTTCAGAGTCTTGTGTGGTTGTTTGTGATGATAAATCTCATCTGACGTGTCACTATGCCACACCATCGTGATCATGGATCACTGCAATAATGCAATGCTTCCCCTTTTGTGTGTTAGTTTGTAATGATTAACTACATGGATAGCGATATACCGCCATTTTGAGTCAGCTTCAAAACATGTTCCTTAGCTCCCTCTTGCCTCCAAGGCACACCCAAGCACTCAACTCAGTATGACATCACAAATATGGAATAGCAACTATATGTAGGAAACCAATCAAATCCCAAGCCTCTTTAGTTTTAGCAAACCAATGAAATTTGGATATGCTTCTCTTTCCCTTCTATTACTAGATTGAAAAATAATAATAAATTAGGGCGTGCTTGGTTGTGGGCAAACCTATGATACAGATGGATTTTGAGGGGAGCATATGCTAGCTGAATTTTTGATACAGATGGATTTTGATCTGAATTTTCATGGGCAAACAGGATCATGCACATGCAAATGGCACGCAATGGATTTCGCCATTTCGGAGGTAATAATGCGGGGAACGAAAGGGACAGGATGAGATGCAGATGGATGGCGATGAACGACGATAGAGATGGGGAGCAGAGCCGGGGAAAAGGCGGATCGGAGCGAGGGTTTCTAGGTCGGGAGGTGGAGAGGAGAGGGTCCCTCCACACTCCACAGTCCCTTCCTTTTAATCATGTGCGGTGAACACAACAAAGATGGGGGATTGATCGAGTTGGATGTGCATGCAAAATGCATGGACTATTTGTTTAGGTTAGGTCAGGAAAGGAAGCATTCGATCGGTTTGGAATGCAAGCCGGCCGCGCGGCTGAATTCTGTTTGGAATGCTAGCTCCTGTCTGTCTGTCTGTCTAGGTATCACTGCTTCATCAGTTCCACAACTGAAAAGCATGCAACAGGCAAATCATATGGGCTCGATGGATTGGATTTGGATCCAATGCAATGGTGGCAGGGACCAAGCAAAGCTTAGCCTACTCCTCTATTTATTTGTTTGTGCTGCTGCTGCCGCCTGCCTGCATGCTTTTGCAGTTTTTTTTTAAGACTTTGTGCAGAATTGCAGTTGATCACCCTCGCTCTACGATCCCGGACCGGGCATGGAGCTGCAATTGGACTTTTGTCTCCCTGTGACTCTGATGAGTCGTCCGTCCTACGACTGAAACTGAAACTCGTAGACTTGGGCAGTGGTAGCATGTAGTATATGCGTACCAGCAACCCCAAGCAAATGCATGGACTATTTGTTTAGGTTAGGTCAGGAAAGGAAGCATTCGATCGGTTTGGAATGCAAGCCGGCCGCGCGGCTGAATTCTGTTTGGAATGCTAGCTCCTGTCTGTCTGTCTAGGTATCACTGCTTCATCAGTTCCACAACTGAAAAGCATGCAACAGGCAAATCATATGGGCTCGATGGATTGGATTTGGATCCAATGCAATGGTGGCAGGGACCAAGCAAAGCTTAGCCTACTCCTCTATTTATTTGTTTGTGCTGCTGCTGCCGCCTGCCTGCATGCTTTTGCAGTTTTTTTTTAAGACTTTGTGCAGAATTGCAGTTGATCACCCTCGCTCTACGATCCCGGACCGGGCATGGAGCTGCAATTGGACTTTTGTCTCCCTGTGACTCTGATGAGTCGTCCGTCCTACGACTGAAACTGAAACTCGTAGACTTGGGCAGTGGTAGCATGTAGTATATGCGTACCAGCAACCCCAAGCAAATGCATTGCAGGCCGGCCGGCCACCACTGCACACTGCCCTGTTGCGTGCTGCCCCTGCGAGCAGTTGGAGTTGGAGGAAGCAATAGTGTGCAATATTATTTGAACAATCCAGGAGTAGCTCGTAGTTGCTATATACTCCTACTATATGAATATATAAAAGAAGACTCCATCGACATTATACATATGTACCCGGGAGTCTGGCACACCAGCAAGAAGAATTAACCCAGACAAGCGCGCCCTGCTCCTCGGCCAGGAGCGCCGTCCACGTCGCCCGAAATTGTCCCCGCCGTCCGATCCGTGATCGTGTGCGTCGCGTTTGTTGTATCGGGTTCTGCCGAAATCGGCTTCTGCCGCTCCTCCTCCGCTTCCGTCGGTTTTCCCTCTGCTTCGCTCGGTCTTCCGCGGCTTCTGCTTCGGAACCGACACACCAAATATATACGGGCCTTCTGATTCACCTTCACCTTCGCGATTCTTCTGGCAAAAAAAAAAGGTCGGCCTCCACCTTTCCTCTTCCCCGCCCTCCCGACTCCGCCGCTCGATGCCGACGCCCACGGTGACGGCGTCAGCGGCGCGCCGCTGCCGTCCTCCTCCTCCTCCACCGCCTCCTCCTCCTCCTCTCTTCCCTTCCCTCCCGACGCTTCCCGAGCTTTCCCTTCCGACGCCACCCATACCCTAGGGTTTCGCCCGCGCCCCGCCCAACGGCATCGCCGGCGGTCCCCATGGGATCCCCTAATGCAGCGGCGCCCCCGGCACAGCCCATCGCGCCGCAGCGGCTGTCGGTGGCGGCCAGCGTGCCGGCCCTCACCGGCGGTGTCTCGGCAGTCCGCTGCAGCCGCTACTTACCGTGGTGCCCCCCGCGAGGGCAGCGGAAGCCCCGGCACGGCAATCCCCCGGCGAGGCCTAGCAGCCCGGCCGCAGGCAGCCGCGACGCCTCCGATGTGTGTTCTGACATCATTAACAGGATGGCTTCTGTTACTATTATGGATGTTAGAATATTCATTAACACGGTACCGCCTAAATATAAGATATCATCTACCCTGTGAGTTTGCCAACTATCTGAGTCCCTTATTTTTCTCAATTATCTTTTTGTTTGATTTTCAGCTAACAAGAGGCAAAACAACACCTTCTGTTTCCTATCCCTGGCTACATATATCAACAGTTCTTCACAGGGATCGGTCTGAAGCCATTAACAACACACTGATTATGTTGCCGAAGTTAAGATCAGATTTCAAGCTTTCTTCTAGCTGCAATTTATTTTTGTTAACACATCTGATGCTCTCTTTCTACCAAGGCATCCATTGTCTAAACTGAAAGCAAAATGCACTGGTATTTAACAATGATGATTTTGTGGTCAATTGTAAATCTGATACCCCTGTTTAAATAGTAAATAGGACATTAAATATTTGCGGGACGTTTTAGTCTTCATATATGATAAATATGCACACTGTAGTATGTATGCCTCACATATCTGAGTTATGTTATCTAATATATAGGTGGTTTCTCAAACATATTTAATTTCCATCTGAACGTTGAAGGTGAGTCCTCCTTCTCCACCTCCCAATCTCGGCCAGCCGGTGGCCATCTGCCTAACTTTGTGTATACATATACCTCACATAATCTACTTCATTTCTATGCAACTTTGGAACTTGCTACTGTGCATGCTCTGCTCTTCTCAGTTTGCCTTGCCATTTTAATAATCTGTATCTAGACTTCCTCAGGACATATTTACTTGAGGATAGCAGTTCCATTAATTACTTTATCTTAAGGTGTCCATGTAGAATTGCATGTCGTAGTTTGTGTACATGGAAGTCAACAAGATATTTATGTGTGTGCTTTTCCCCTTTTTCTTTGAATTACCTACCAATGAATTTTGTTGTCACCACAATTCCTATGCGTGGCTCACAGCTTGGTAAACTAATATGTGATGATGGCTGCTGTTAATATTGAAAGGAAAGGGTTGGAACATGCAGGGGGTGAGGGAAATTCCATTTTTCCATGCTCTTGACCCTTGCTCAGTTTTAGTCCATATATACCCATGCTGAGGGTTACACAAATGTGCACTGCCCCTTTTCTGCTATATTTTCCTTTATTTTTGCTTAAATTTGGTTGACCCGTTTTTTTGCTGTTTCTGCTTGCTAAATGCAGGATACGGTACTTCCATGGTAGCTTCGAACCTTTTATTCTATTTTTTACCTCTACGAAAAAATTTCTAAGATACAATCAAGCTACGATATGATACTCTCCACCTAGCAGCAACTAATTTGATGATGGACATTGTTTTTTTAGATTTCTGATTGAGGTAACGTGTTGTCTGATCAATCTACAATTTGTACATGCCAAAGACAACCACCAGCACCAGACCTTCCAATATGCACGACAAGATGTATAAGAAGGCAAGCATGGAAGCAAAGGTAGTTTGCTCACAGTTACTATGAATTAATCTTGCCAGTTCCCAATTTGCATTCTAGCTATCTTAGCTGCCTTCTTAATTTTACCTCTGGGAACTGCATTTTAAGATTGTATCATATTCTTTAGAGGTAATAATGCAGGATCTTTACTATTGTATGCTATTCTTTAGAGGTAATAATGTAGGATCTTTACTATTGTATGCAATTTCCAAGTAGATTGTAGCTAAGATTCCCTCTTTGCACAATTTTCCCTTTACTCTGCAGTGCATTTCAGTTTGCTCCTAATTAATCTAAGATTACATTTAAAGGCTTTTGTTTCATTTTCGCCACCCAAAAAAACGTTATAAAATAGATCCCTAACTCAATAGTCTCAGTTTGAAATTTGCTGGCTGTAAGGACTATTATGTTGTAAATAACATACCGTTCACCCTATTTCAATATGCTTGTCATGTAAATTTGCTAACATAGTGTTTTGGAAATGAGTACCACACTGCTATGTACAGCAAGGAAACTGGAATGGTGTTCCAGTGTCAGCTACATCATGTTGGTCTCTCAGACTATTTTTATTTATTTGTCTCTAGGCACCACCTCCATCTCTGAATGTGCTGGAGGCGTGTGGTGCTGGAGCTTGTCATGAAACTTCTTGACATCATTTACATGTGCGTGTGATAGTATTTTTGCGGAAATGCCTGATAGCTTGGATTGCTATCCATTTTTCGGAGTTCATGGCCAGTGGTAACGAATACAGGGTAATGGCCTCTGTTCCCATGATCTCAGAAAAAACTTAAGAACCCCTCCATAATGCTACATGGCTTATTTTGTTGTATTCTGTCTCTTCGTTTCCTACTTAATTTTAGATTTTTCTTCATTATTTCGATATTATCTGAATATTATGTGTAAATTCCTACAATTCTTTTTTAACTGTCAGGAACATATTATGTGTAAATTTGTAGAAACATTTGGAAATGCCAGGAACATATTGTCCCAGTTTTATGATTTCTAGCACCTACCATGGGTCCTTACAAATTCATATAAATTGACAAGTTATACATGGTCAATACATCGCTGAAGATGGCTGCATTGTTTATTTCAACAGAAATCATCTGCGCAATGATTTCTGGACGAAGAAAAACATGAGGAGAACAAAGATCGAGGTCAAAATGATCTAAATGATGGAGAAAGCACATGTTTCTTGGTACGCTCTGCCATAACCTTGTTCGGAAAACTTCTTTTTTTACAGTTATACATATTTACAGTTCTTTCGACTTGATTGAATAATGCATCATATATTGATGGTGCATATAACTGTAGGCCTGAAACATGGGCTGAGCATGAGTAACCTATATTTATTAGCAGGTCCATTTACTTGAAATATTTCGTGGTTGCACCCAAGATTGAGGAACCTGACAACGGTTCTAATGTGCTTTACGGAGTCATATTCTAATGGTGCCTTTTTAAAAAGCGATGACAATAGCCATTTAAGTTTTCGCCTTACTGCTATGGTACCTTCTAAGAAATGACAACTTTATTGCTTTAGGCTTGCGCCTACTGCCTCTATTATACAGCAAAAAAAACCTTCTTTCTAAACCTAATATGCCTCCAAACCATTAGACGCAGGACATCCGTAATGAGCGTCTTTGCTATAGGCACATGTGATTTGGGTGCCTGTATATTCACCGACAAAATTTGGTAACTGAATATCCACATTGAGGGTTCATGTTACATGTGATCGTGTCTGGCGATTTGTTGTCTATATATTTCCTCTGAAAAATTAATTTGGATCTATGCTATTCAATGTCGGTTTTTCCTGCTTTCGTGAATTTTCTTTCTTTCCTCTTGCTAGCTGTACTTCTCATTTTCCTATTGCTATGCAGGGTATGATACTGATAAACGGAGCCACCTTCCTCTCTACGGATATGCCTGAGCTCCAACACCAATCTTGGTTGCCCAGTTGGTCTACTTCCAGCGTGCTATCTTCGAGGACAAAGAAAAGGTACCGCACCATTCCTGCCCTGTTCGCCTCCTTCATGAACTTATAATTCAAAAATTATTGCATTGCGTTTCAGTAATTATATACCATTTTTATCATCCTACAAAATCCTACACCACTATATTATTAACTGACAACCTAAAAGTGCAGTCCCTGATACCTTCAACTCAAAATGGCCACCGTGAAATAATCTGGGATCGCGCGCCATCCACTAGTGTAACACAATGCTGATAGCGATGAACCCGGGAGTCTGGCGCACATGCTGATAACGATGAACCCGGGAGTCTATGGTGTGTTCACTTCTCCATCCCCACCTATAATATTTCCTCTTCCACCAATCATATCAAATTTTTCGACGCATGCATGAAGCATTAAATATAGATAAAAAAGATAACTAATTGTATAGTTTGTCTGTAAATGTCGGGACGAATCTTTTAAGCCTAGTTAGTCTATGATTGAACAAATTTTGTTAAATAACAGCGAAAGATGCTACAGTAACTTTTCACCTACTTTCACGCAGTGAACACACCCTATATTAAACAAAAGATTGTACACATGCTGATAGCGATGAACCCGGGAGTCTGGCACACCAGCAAGCGTGTACGGCCGCATCTTTGCTGGTTCAGGTTGAGCAGCAGCCAGCATACAACTGCTGTCTCTTCGTAAACAAATTAAAACGACTCGACCCGCATGCTTGGGCCCTTGTTGAGATGCATTGCGAAAGAAATTTTTTCACTCTCTCCATCATATCAATCTTTGGACCCATGCATGAAGTAGTAAATGTAGATAAAAAATATAACTAATTACATAGTTTAGTTGAAAATCACGAGATGAATCTTTTGAGCCTAGTTGGTCCATGATTGGATAATATTTGCCAAATAAGACGAAAGTGGTACTATTCATCGGTTTGAAATTTTTTCAGCATCTAAACGTGGCCTGGGTTTAGATTCGTTGCTCGAGAGATAATAATAATACGATCCAGCAGCAATATAATACAGTACAATACAAACAGCTGGTCAATTGCCTCTCCCACAATTCAGGCAGGCGGCTAGCTAGGACTGGACCCACCGGCCGGAGAATACTCATATCAATATCATCAATTCATCATCATAGAATCATGACATGTGTGTGTTTGTATCCCTGTCAGATTCGTAGCTACCAAACGACCGACCATCCAAACGGCGAGCACTAGGGAAGCATGCGCGGATAAACTAAGGGTCTGTTTAGATGCAAAAAAATTGGCAAAATGGACACGGTAGCATTTTCGTTGTTATTTGACAATTAGTGTCCAATCATAGTCTAATTAGGCTTAAAAGATTCGTCTCGTAGATTTCGTCTAAACTGTGTAATTAGTTTTATTTTTTATTTATATTTAATGCTTCATGCATGCGTCCAAAGATTCGATGTGACGAGAAATGTGAAAAAATTTGCAAAATTCTTGGGGAACTAAACTGGGCATAAACAAGCATGTACCTAGACAGACAGACAGGAGCTAGTATCTATTGGTTGCTGCTCGCGCGGCCATATTAGGGCCTTGTTTAGGGATTCCAAATTTTTTCACTCTCCATTACATCAAATCTTTAAACACATGCATGTAACAGTAAATATAGATAACAAAAATAACTAATTATACAGTTTGATTGTAAATCACGAGACGAATCTTTCGAACCTAATTAGTCTATAATTGGACACTAATTGTCAAATACAAACGAAAATGCTACAGTAGCAAAAGTTGAAAATTTTTACGATCTAAACAAGGCCTAGATTTCAAAATATTTGAACCCAATTTTTTTCATCCAAAGTGGTTGAAAACCTGACATCCAAAGGGGTTGAAAACTTTTCAATGCACTGTTTACCGTGACAAAGCATTAATTGCCTAAAAAAACAAGCGCCCCTAAATGCATTTGAAGGGCTGCATGCTGCCAGGCCAATCCTTGCTTGCTCTCGCTTGCAAATCCATGCATGCAGCCACAAAAAAGCTCCATGCTCCCAGCCACAATGCAGTAGGCCAAACCCAAATATTATTACAACATAGAAATATTATTACAGTCCTAAAAAAATAACAGTCCTCAAATATTACAATGCAAGTACCTAAATATTATTACAGTCTTCAAGCAATATTATTACAAGTGCATGCCGAAAATCAAACAATTACAAATCACAAGATCTCAAACATACACATCTATCAATATCTATTAAATAGCGACTGCGCAATGGTGTACGAAAGGCATTCATTTGTTCACGGTCTGCGCTACAGGGGCAGGAACAATTTCTGGCTAATCAATATAGGCTTCGGGTGGCACAAAGTTAACATGATGATCTAGGTGCTGGAAGTCCACATCAAATTGGCCACTCAACCTTATGAAGTTATGCAATGCAACATAAGCAACTATCATCTGCGTTTGTGTTTGAGGAGGATAGGTAGGGATGTTCAACAATATGCGCCACTTCATCTTCAAGACGCCAAAGGCCCTTTCAATCACATTTCTAAGAGATGAGTGTGCATAATTGAATATCTCCTGTTTACCTCGAGGTTCTCCGGCGTTTTGAAAGTCTTGAATATGGTACTTCGTTCCCTTGTAAGGTGCAAGGTACCCGGGATGGTTTGGGTAGCCAGAGTCCACCAAGTAAAACATCCCTACACCACCAAGTACCTGTAATTGTTAAATGTTTGAATTAGAAATGTCAAATGTACTACCAGCTAGGTGTGTACCTTCAGGTGGATGAGGAAAGTCATCCTTTGAATGTTGTCATGGCATCCTCGAACACTATTGTGTCATGGGCATACCCTGGCCAACCTGCAAGGAGAAATGTAAATATCATGTCAAAGTCACAAGCAGCCATCACATTCTGAGTTGTGATGCCCTTGCGACACAAGTGTTGCGCAAACTTATGTTGTGGCACCAAAACAGGGAAGTGGCTGCCATCTATAGCTCCTATGCACCTCTTGAATCCAGGATAGAACCGTCGGTTCGTCACCCTAGGATGCATTGTACTAAATTCTGGGTCCACAGGTCTAATGATGTCGTCCGCTAGTTTAACCACACAGGGCAGCACTATATAGAACATGTTGTGGACTTTGGCTAGTGACCTCTCAAATCTGTCATCAGCTTGCCTATATGACCGTGGAGCACCAAGCATCCAAAGGAACATACCTAAAGCCTCAATTGAGGTGGACTTTTTTGTGTCTTTGAGGCCATAATCATCTGTCAACACCTTGTGCAATCTATAGAACATATCTGGGGTCATTCTAAATATGTTGTAACATGCAGTTTCATTTGTTAGTTTTTGTTCTACAAAGTGCAGCCCAGTCATCATTAGCACCCTATAGTCTGACCTATTGTAGTACTTTTGCATAGGGATGAAAACGGATCGGATACGGACGGATATCACTGATATCGTATTTGTTTTCGTATTTATGTCCGGATTCGGATTCGAATACGGATAGTATAAAAAATAACGGATAGGATACGATTGGATATCGACATCATAAATATGTGATTTAAATATTCGGATACGGATACGGTATCGGATGTTAAATATCCGGACTCGGATACGGACGGATTAAAACCCCTCTAAACGGATTCGGTCTCGAATACGGTCGGAATATTCGTACCGTTTTCATCCCTGCTTTTGCATGTGCATGGCATACTCAGACATACCATATACGATTGCAGTTTCTTCACTGACGTCATCAAATAACATGCTGAAGAAGTCTTCATCCCACTGTTCATCGTCAGCCTCATCCTCATCATCGACCGGAGCAGCAGGTTGTGCAACCCCCTGCACACATCAAACAAACAAATGAACACAAATCAGTACTAAATCCCAGGAAAAAAATATCAATGATTCCTAGAAATGCACACAAATGAACACAAATCACAAATACAAATGAACATGGCTGATTCCCACAAACATCACCGCTACATTGAAACATCACAAGCGAACGGGGGGTGCTTGGGACAGAAAGTCCCTGGTTTCAGAGCCGTCGCCGTAGCCGGATGCGTTGGCGAAGGAGCCGACGTTGAACTCGTCGTCTTCATTCCCGTCGCCGTTGTACCCTTCCATCGCCGACGAGGAGGTCAAGGACACCCGATCTGGACGTAGGCGGGCTGGATCTGGTGGAGGACTGAGCGGCGGCGGGGGAGACCGAGAGTGGCGGCGACGGCGAAAATGGAGAGCGGCGGCGGGGGGAAAGCGGCCTAGGGTTCGGGGGGAGAGGGAATGGATACGGTTGAGAGGTGAGGGGTGCGGGGACAGGGCGGGCTGGATCTGGTGGTGGACTGAGTGGCGGCGGGGGCAAAGCGGCCTAGGGTTTCCCGGGGGGGAGAGGGAGTGGATAGGGTTGAGGGGTGAGGGGCGTGGGGACGGGGCCGGGGTGAGGGTTATAGTGGGCAGCACGCAGCCCGAGGCAATGATTGGGCTGGGCCGAAATTGCAACATTGCAGGCCGAAAATTTTTTCAATCGGGCCGTTTAGATTCCAAATTCCAAAAGTTATTTTTTTGCAATTTGGGCTGCATCTAAACAATTTAGTTCCCAAAATTTTTCAAGATTCCCCACACATCGAATGTTTAATACATGCATGGAGCATTAAATGTAAACAAAAAAAACTAATTACACAGTTTGGTAGAAAACTACGAGATGAATCTTTTGAGCCTAATTAGTCCATGATTAGACACTAATTGATAAATACAAACAAAAGTGCTATAGTAGTCAAAGCCAAAAAATTTTCGCAAACTAAACACATCCTTAGTATGTATTTGCCCGGCCGTTGTCTTAGGAATGGGAGCACACATGATTGGCTTAGGGCCTGTTTGGATGAGTTTTGGATTTTTAAAAACCAGTTTTTGTCCCTAATTTCTAAAATCTGAATTCTAATAAAAAGCTGGTGGGAGTGTTTCGATCCGTCAGTTTTTAAGAATCTGGCTTCATTTATTGTTCACAGGGTCACAAGAAACTAGCAAAAACTAGGTATCAACAACTTCTTGATTTTTAAAAATATAACAATAACTGGTAGCAAAAACTAGCCTATTTGAATCACACCCAGTTTTCAAAAGCCAGATTCTCGAAAACTGAAAAAACAGCAGGGATCCTAACAGGGCCTATCTTAGCTTGGTATACTACTGCGTATACAGTTCACAAGGAAATCAGAACAATGGCTTGGTAACTGTATGTAGCTACTACTACTATGTCCCTTTATGTGTGTCGTCCGGAAAGCGTGTCTATGAGGGAAATACGGTTTTATAGAGACAAACATTTAGGGACGGAGGGAGTACTCCTTGGTATCTAGGGACTGGACAGCACGTCGTTAGCTCAAAACTGAGGGCACGTTCAGATCCCAAAAATTTTTGGGGAAAATTCTTTTAGCACTTTCGTTATTAGGTAACATTTGTTCAACCATGGACTATCTAGGCTTAAAAGATTCGTCTCGACATTTACAGACAAATTGTGTAATTAGTTTTTTTCTCTATATTTAATGTTTCATGCGTACATCAAAGATTTGATGCGACAGGTATTATATAAATTTTTTTAGGTCTTTTTAATCTAAACATAGCAGCTTTCTTTCAGAATTGCTCTGTGGGAATTTAACGCGGTTCAGGTCGAGCTGCTGGTCGTAGCTAGCTGCTGAGCTACGCGGTTCAGTACCTGGCAGGCAGAGCTAGGCAGTAAGCCAGGCCGGAGACTGGCAGGGTAGTATATGCTGGTGCACATGCACCAGCTCCATCGAATGACGAATGCAGTTACTGATCCAGAGGACGGGACGGACGATCTGCCAAATCCAGAGAAAGAGAGCTGAAAAGATAGTCAAGTCAGAGCTACTAACAGTAGTAATCGATCGGAACGCAGTTTTTTTTTTTACCTTATGACATGCCTTCACATTGTGCACCTTGCCACTCTCAATACGAAATGTGTGGTGCACGATGAAGAGCGTGTGCCCTGAGGGCAAACTTTACTTTCCCTAATCGATCGTTGTTCAGTCCGTGCCTCCGTGGCCCGGTGTCCTGTAAGGATCGGAAGAGAAGAAACTGACAAGTCATGGCCACACTTGATGGCTAGGCTACCTCGATTGTCAGATTCAGATCCAGGGATTATATTGTAGATAAAAAAAATATCTAATTACACAGTTTAGTTCAAAATCACGAGATGAATCTTTTGAGCCTAGTTGGTCTACGATTGGACAATATTTATCAAATAAGACGAAAGTGGTACTATTCATCAGGTTGAAAAAATCTTCAATCTAAACGAGGGCTAGATTTTTGCATATCACAAATTCGTTCGCAATGCTGCAGCTATCATTTGTCTCGCTTTCTCTCCCTGAGACCCTGATTGAGCCGTGAGCACTCCATGTTCATCCTCCGTGTGCCGTGTTGCCCCGACTTTTTAGGCCGACACATGCGAGATAGACAGACAGGAAGAGAAATCATTAGCTATTCATTAAGGTTAATTTGATTCAATGACTAGAGTTCAGCGAGGATATATAGCTCGGAGACGACAAACGTTCATTTGCCTCAAACTTTAGAGAGACTCATTTAAGACTTAATCGAATGATTACTCAATAAGTAAGAAGAGCTTTTGTTTCTTCTCATGGATGCGCTCCATCCATCCATCCATCTACTGCGCGTGCTCCGATCGAGATATACATGCAGTAAGTACATATGATCGAATAGATGACGATGCATCATGCATGATTTTTGCATTTGAACGATCCTAGCTAGGTAGGATCGGATCGATGATGATGAAGAAGATGATCGAAACAAGGTGACTGGATGAGCCCTCGTTTAGTTCACAGAATAGGGGAGAAAAACACTGTATCAGAATTCCTGTAGCATTTCGTTTGTATTTGGTAAAAATTATCCAAATTTTGACTAACTAGGCTTAAAATGTTCGTCTCGCAAAATACAACAAAACTGTGCAATTAGTTTTTGATTTCATCAACATTTAGTACTCCATGCATTTGCCGACATTTTGATGTGACGGGGAATCTTCTTTTTGCATAGTGGAATTTGGGGGAGAATTGGAGAAACTAAGGGTCTGTTTAGTTGGCCAAAGAAGCCAAAAAAGTTTGTGCAGTACTCGTCACATCGAATCTTTGAACGCATGCATGGAGCATTAAATGTAGGTAAAAAATAACTAATTGCACAGTTTGTCTGTAAATGTCGAAACGAATCTTTTGAGCCTAATTAGTCCATAATTGGATAAATTTTGTCAAATAACAACGAAAAGTGCTACAGAAATTTACCCAAAAATTTTCACCATCTAAACATGCCCTAAACAAGGCCTGAAGTGAGATCAGACGCAGCGCGGCTCATCAGGGCTACCGTACCTGCCTCAGGTAGTCAGCATGCCTTGCAGGCTACAGAAATTTACTAGCCCCTTGTTTAGATTGCAAAACTTTTCAACTCCAGCTGCTGTAGCACTTTCTGTTTGTATTTGATAATTAGTGTCCAATTATGAACTAATTAGGTTTAAAAGATTCGTCTCGTGATTTACAATCAAACTGTACAATTAGTTATTTTTTTACCAACATTTACTGCTCCATGCATATGTCTAAAGATTCGATGTGATGGAGAGAGTGAAAAAATTTAGAATCTAAACAAGGCCTTGTTTAGATTGCAACTTTTTGTAATTTGGGCTATTGTAGCACTTTCGTTTGTATTTGACAATTAGTGTCTAATTATGGACTAATTAGGCTTAAAAGATTCATCTCGCAAATTACAGACAAACTGTGTAATTAGTTATTTTTTATCTATATTTAGTACTTCATACATACTCCCTCCATCCCAAATTATAAGACGTTTGACTTTTTTGACCCTAAGTTTGACCACTCGTCTTATTCAAAAAATTTATACAAATATAGTCAAATTTAAGTCATTTTTAAGAACTTTTATTAATAAAGCAAGTCACGATAAAAAAAGTGATATTTTGCAAAAAATTTTGAATAAGACGAGTGATCAAATTTGGTGTCAAAAAAGTTAAACGTCTTATAATTTGGGATGGACCTAGTACGTCTAAAGATTGACGTGATAGAGAGAGCGTAAAAATTTGAAATTCGAAAGACCTAGTAGTCGATTTGTAGAACACCTGATGATGAGGTAGCGAGACACCTGGGCCATGTTTAGATTGTGGAAATTTTTTGAAAAAGCACTGTATCACTTTGTAGAACCCTCTTGGTATGCTTCTGCCTCCGACAAACTTTGTCCAATCATGGATTAACTAGACTCAAAATATTCATCTCGACATTTGCAAATAAACTGTACAATTAGTTATTTTTTATCTATATTTAATACTCTATATATATACCGATATATACGATGTGACGAGAAATCTTGTTTACAGTGAACTAAACATGGCCCTGGTGTTCCTCGCTCCGCCGCTCCAGCTGCCGGACGGTGGTCCAACGGAGAGAGACGAGCTAGGCCGGGTCCCCGGGTTGTTCATTTATTACTGCTTTGTTGGTTGCCACGCACTACCAACACCTGGGCCATGTTTAAATGGCAAATTTTTTAAAAAAAATATTATAGTACTTTTCGTTTATATTTAATAAATTTTGTTTAATCATGAATTAACTAGACTTAAAAGATTCGTCTCAATATTTATAGATAAACTATGCAATTAATTATTTTTTTATCTACATTTAATGTTCCATACATGTGCCAGCATATATAATGTGACGAAAATCTTGAAAACTTTTTGTATTTTGATGCAAACTAAACAACAAACACACAAGGCAATGATGGAAAAAAAACACAAGGCAGGAAAACAAGGATCCAGATGCAGTACACACAGTAGTACACTACAGTGATGCCAGCTATCCCAGCCTGCATACCATACACGTACGGTCGTACAGGGGCCCAGAAGCCAGCGTGCATCAATGCCCATGCTGCATGTCTTCTGGTTCTGCGTCTGCGCGTATACGTAACGTACGTACGGCACGTGTGGCGCGTTACACATGCGCGCGCGTCGTCGTAGATGCATGCATGTGCCCTAGCTGCAGGCCCGGTGGACTCTAGAACAGAAGTATACGGGCCGATGTGCACTGAAGCAGGCCGCGTTGCATGGATGGCCACGCCGTGCCGTCGTCGTACGTCGCCGGCAGCACCTGCTGGCTCCTGCCTGTTACTGCACTAGTAGTACACTCGTGCGTTTGCCGGGTACACTCGTGCGTTTGCCGGGCCGGACTACCTCCGTCTCAAATTACAAGACGTTTGACTTTTTTAACACTAAGTTTGACTATTAGTTTTTTTTAATTTTTTTTTTTGTAAAATATCACTTTTTTACCGTGACTTGCTGTATTAATAAAAATTATTCAAGAATAACTTAAATTTAACTATGTTTGCATAAATTTTTTTGAATAAAACGAGTGGTCAAACTTAAGGTCAAACAAACATCTTATAATTTAGGATGGAGAAAGTAGTAAACGTTTAACTTTTTTATACCAAATTTAACCACCCATTTTATTTAAAAATTTATGTAAAATATCACTTGCCTGCCATGCCATGCATGACTGGCCAGCCGGAGAGCCGAGAACGACAAAGGATCTATCGCCATCGACCGTGTCTCGTAGTGTGCATGTTTTGGTTCCGGTGTGCACGCAAATGTACATTCATTCTTCATTCACGTAGTACGTGGCTGCATATATACGTATGTATATACCCTATGAGTGCATATGCAAGTCTGGCCGTACGTACTCTTCGTCTGCGGCGTGCCATGATTAACCATCCAGAGGATAATGCACGAGAGGAGCTGCTATGTACGTACGTAGCTGCTAGCCTGCTGCTGCTTGCGACTGTCCGATCCTTCTACACACGGAACACGTACGGCTGCCAGCAGGTTAGTTATTGTCAATCGGCCGGGTGCCCGGGTACACGTCCATGCACGTCGCCGCGTGAAAAGGGGTTGACGTACATATGCATGCATGGCAATTTATATTGGCGATGGCCGTCCAATCGTTTGTGTTATAAGTCATATTTTTTTAAGTTAATAAATAATATTTTTATAACAAATAAGTAAATAATACTTTTAATTATGATTTTTCAGCTAAGCGAACAGGGCCGGCATCGGCGCATTGAATGCACGTCAGCTAATACACCTTCTGGAAATGAGATGGCGGGCGTCATCGTCACGGCTCGCGCTCCATGCATGGTCGCCCGATACATACATACATACATACATACATGAGGGCCTCGCACCAGGACCGTGTACAAAAAGCTTGATTTCTCAAAAAGCACGAGGAATAAAATGCATCGGCGGTCTCTAAACTTAGCAGAGGGTGTTATCTAGGTCGCCAAACTCCTAAAATGCACATCCAAATCATTCAACTTGGCGCATGGTACGTCATAGGTTCAAACTTGGCAGGGTGCGCTATCTAGGTCCTTAAACTTTCAAAATGCACATCCACATTTGAACTAGAACTTTAAATATCCTTTTGTCAATAAAAGGCAAAAGACTCAGTTTTTGATCCAGCACAAAAAGCTATTTGTTTTCCATTTTATGTTTTCAACTCTCAAATTGAAATGACGAGTCTTTTTTTTATGTGAACTTGATCCGAAACTTCTGAATGCATGTGCAGTAAATATAGTTGGCTTCAACTTCTTTAATAAAGGAATTTCTACATAATAGAGAAATAATATAAGCACATTTACAGATTTATTTATATGCAATGAGAATGGCGGATAATGGCATCTGTAGGCAATAATAGAAAAATAGGTACGCAAGTATATTTGTTAGTTCTTTTTTTGGGTGTATGATGAGTCATTAATAACATATCATGACAGAGGCAGTAAGCACATTAAGTCTCTCTATAGTTAAGAGAGGGTTATATATGTCATTTGCATTACACCATAATTTGTTATATATAATTCCTAAGATGCCTTATATTTATTTCAGGACAGAGGGCATTTTGTCTTTCTCTATTTAGCATGGAAATTTCTATACCTTGAGAATTAATATGAAGACTTATTTTGTTGGCCAAATACTTCGATACAAAAATTATGGGTAGGGGCTTGACTGTTGACCACTTGACCTTGACCCTCGATCAAGAGTCATTTGTGGTGACTTCGTCAGCAAGAATCAGCCAGCCATTCATCAGTGTTTTTCTCTTACAAACAAATCAGTATCAGCATCAGCCGCTTTTACAGCTAACTGAACATGGACAATATTGGTATAGTATATGCGTGCATATGTTTATAACATGGTGAGTATATATATGTTCATGTAAAGAGCGTCTATATACACACTATTTTGAAATATAAATAAATGTTGATCCGTCGAATAGACAAAAGGACAAGCAGCATGCACAAATCCATTTTTACGGTGTTCGGGGCAAATGACTCCTAGGATAAAACAAAGTCACATAAAAAGATGACCAAAATAATAGCGGTAAAGAACACACAATAAATTGATAGAGCATAATTTTAGAAAATTTTAGGAAAAAAATCATCAAATTTGAAGTTAGTATGAGGGAGAAAGACTAGTTACAAGTTTTAGCCAGAGATTAAAAAGAGAAATCAGATTTCTCCAACAATTTAAAAATTAAATTTTAAACAGCATTTTGAAACAATAAATGATTTCAAATAAAAAAGTTATAAACAACAAAGTTCTATAACTCTTTGAGATCTACAACTTTTATTTTGGTCATTTCTCCATTTAAGGTCATTTGAAAATTTTAAATTTTAGTACTTAATTTTTACTATTCGGCGTCTATTTGAAGGGGTGGTTCTATATCCAGCCGTCTCTGCAAATCGGACTGATAACCAGCCCCTACAAAGATTTGTAGGGGCAACTTGTTTGGAACCATTTGTTGGGGCAGCTCAATTTAGAGCCATCTTAAAAAAGACGTTGCTACTAGTCCTTTCTGGATAATAATATGTGTGGACCAGTTTTCTTTTGGATCGATGCATGCATGGCCGCGTGTGCCCTGCCGACCCTCTTACGTCTACGAGAGCAAGCGTGCATATGCACTCAGTCGCTCAGATGCAACATTGCTCAGGCCAGTCTCAATGGAAATTTCATAGAGTTTTATGGACATTAAATATGCTGACATGACACAGTATTTATGAAGAGAGATGATGATAATTTCATGAGAGTAGAGATAATTTTATAGAGACGAAATTCTTCCAGACTATTTTCAAAATATAGATATGTTGGAAACTAGATCATGAAACCCCGCTGAGACTGATCTTACGCGGCCACGCACGTACTGCAACCTGTAGACGACGACCATGCACGACGACGACGCAGCCTGCAGAGCTCGCGCATCACGTCGCATGCGATTGCGTTGCTCTACGCGCGCCGCTGTCTGTAGCTAGCAATGGCCAATTGGAAAGCATCAGCAAGGCTGCGGGTGCTCATAAAAGCCGACATAAATTAAGGCAGTGTTCAGTTCCTTCAAAATTTTAAAAATTTTACAAGATTTCTCGTCACATCGAATTTTTAGACGTATGCCTGAAACATTAAATATAGGTAAAAAAAATAACTAATTACACAGTTTAGTTGTAAATCACGAGACGAATCTTTAGAACCTAATTAGTTCATAATTGGACACTAATTATCAAATACAAACGAAAGAGTTACTGTGCTTCCAAAAATTTTACAGAGCAACTAAACACACCCTAAAACGCAGCTCCAATTCGTTCCAACTGCCACGAACGGAGCAGTTCCCGCGCGAGCACCCAGCAAGTACATGGACCACACATACGCTGAAGAAAATTCAATGGGACGTCCTCCTATAGTTCAGGGTGTGTTTAGTTGCCCCCGTAAGATTTTTGAAAGCATAATAACTTTTTTGTTTGTATTTGATAATTAGTGTCCAATCATAGACTAATTAGGTTCTAAAGATTCGTCTCGTGATTTACAACCAAACTGTGTAATTAGTTATTTTTTACCTATATTTAATGCTTTATGCATGCGTTCAAAGATTCGATGTGACGCGGAATCTTGTAAAATTTTTGGAACTTTGAATGAACTAAACACACCCTCAATAGCTTTTGCTGCGTAAATTTTATAGGAGCAAAGTCCATCACCGGTCCCTAAACTTGTATCGCTGTGTCATCTCAGTCCTTAAACTCGTAAATTGACCGTTTAGGTCCTCAAACTTGTTCATCTATATCATCTCGGTCCATAAACTTGTTTGGTTGTATCATCCCGGTCCCTAAACTTGGAAATCACCTATTTAGGTCCTCAAACTTGTTCAGTTGTGTAGACGACAGCTGGTCACTTGTCGTTTAGCCATATTCACGCTAAATAGCCACTTAAAAGGATAAAATATAAAACATTTAAATAGGATAAACGGTCAGTTAAACGGAAACAGTGTACTGTATAGCGTTTAAATGGTGTTTAAATGGGCTAAATGACCATTATTAGCCAATAGTAGTTGCAAAAATACTGCTTCGTGGGCAGTGGCGGAGCTACAGGGTATGCCGGGTATGCACCGGCATACCCTGCGATTCTGGCAAGTAAGCACGTATATATACGTATTTCATATATATATATATATATATATATATATATATATATATATATATATATATATATATATATATATATATATATATATATATATATATATATATATATAAGAAAAACACTCGTCCGCTGCGTACCTGAGAGCAGAGGCTGTGCGAGCGCCGAGCGCGAGCGAGAGGCAGGCCGCGAGCGAGCATCAGGCTCACGCGGGCACGCGGCCCATGTGGCCAGCGATGGAGACGCCAATAGCCCAATACGGATCGAGGCAGCGCCGCCGTATACTTCGAGTCTTCAACGCTCGACGGTTCATCTAATCATCTCTGCTCAAAAAAAATCTAATCATCTTCATCACGATTCACGCGTCCTGCGTGGCTGCGCGCCTGGATCACTCACGCCGTCCACCGCTGTCGGCTGTTGCCCGCAGCCCGTCATTGTCCAGTGTCGTCCTCGTGACCTCGTCTCGTTCGTCGGTCGGCACTTCGGCCTCGCTCTGCCCTACGACCGCACCGGCATTTGTGATCAGAATTGTTCAGTCGTTCAGGTGAGATTCAATCCTTGTTTTTCAGCTTTTTGTAAAAAATTCATATGTACTTTAATTACTAATTGCTTAGCGCTAAAATCATAAAATCATCTATCACGCAGCGAGGTCGAGGATTTGTCCCAACATCAAAGTCGATCTAGATTAATCTTTTGTTCAGTACTCGTATCATGTGTGATCCATAATCGCATGTAAGAGTTCAATCATGCAAGCACAATTTATTTAATTATTTGGCACTGTGTTCTTGGTAATATTTATGCTTCTTTTGATGTATAGAAGCTACGTAGACTAGCTGAATTCTACCCAAAGGAGTTCTCAAATAATAATTTGCTCAAACTTAAATTGCAGCTTCATAATTATATTGATGACATGAGACTGGATGATAACTTCAAAGGTCTAGACAATATTGTTGATCTCTCAGTTAAGCTTGTTGAAACAAAGAGACACAAAGTGTATGATACGGTTTATGAGCTTCTCAAATTAGTATTGCTTCTACCTGTGGCAACGACAAGTGTTGAAAGGATATTTTCTGCAATGGTTTTTGTGAAAACAAAGTTAAGAAATAAGATGGAAGATAGTCTTTTGAATGATTGTCTAGTCACTTTTATTGAGCGGGATATTTTCTTTGAAGTTGATGAAGATAATATAATCAAGACATTTATGTCCCTTCGAATGCGTCGAATAAAATAGTCACAAGAATAGCATTGTAAGTCTCCGGTTCTCTTTTATGCATTATTTCAATTATCGGTATGGCTTTTGAACTATTTATTCTATAATTAGTGGATGGTATATGAAAATTTTGAACTATATATATATATACACTGAATCATATTGTTAATTTTACAATTATTACCGAATTGTTGAAATAGATTTGCCGAATTGTATATGAAAATTTTTTGAACGGCATACCCTTACCTTCGCTGCTGTTCGTGGGGATAATCGCTACTGAAACTTTTCCCGTGTATACGTAGCATGGCACTCCATCAAATCGATCCTTTGACAGACGACGTTGGATCCTCATCCAAAATAAGCTAGTCTACCTCTTTTCTAATGTCTATCACCACCGCCGCCGCGCAAACTTGCGTCGCTTCTTCCTCTTTCTTTGCATTCGATCAGTGCCCCTTTGCATTGGACCCGCTACGGCGCTACCACAACGCAATGCTGCATGCATGTCAGTGTTATGCTAAGTCGTCGTTGCCTCGTTCACCAAGACACCAACACCACTGTCATGTTCGCTTGATCCATGATCCATCCATCTCAGCCTGGTTTTCATCGTCGGTACTTCTCGTCCATCCATGGGCCGTACCCACTGTTGATTTGACTCGGGCCCACTTGAGCGAATGCATGATGGTCTGGGCTTTCTGATAGGCAATTTATTGGGCTGCATGCGCTAGTTAGCCCAGGCCCACCTATCCTTTCCAGCGCACACACGGCCTGGATGCCATCATGTACGTCCATATCTCATCGGTCGGCTCTCATCAGCCCGCGGCACTCGCCAATGCGGCCACTGGCAGCCCACTCGCCGCCTCCGCGCCGCAAAAGCAGCTCCCCAAACCCTATACCCCGCCTCCTCTCCTCCCCGATTGCCGGCTCGTCTTCCCCTTCCCTCGCTCAGGCCTCGCGGGTCGATCAGAGGCGGCAGGCAGACCCGCGCGCGGCGACGAGCCCAGCGGCGGCGCGGTAATTAAGCAGGGGAGGAACCGGCCCGAGCGGCGGGGTCCAAAATGAGCGACGACGTGATATGGCACTGCATCCGCCACAACCACTGCAGCTTCATGGCCAAGTAACTAGCCTTCCTTTTCTTCTCCACTCCTGTGCCGGTTTCGGTTTCTTGTGTGGCTGTTTCCGATGTGGAATCTCGTATGACGGCGGCCCCGTGGGTTGGGTTGTGCAGGATCACGACAGGGATATTCTGCCGCAACCCCTACAACGCGACGGGCATCTGCAACCGGAGCTCCTGCCCGCTTGCCAACAGTCGCTATGCTACCATCCGGGATCATGATGGTGATCACTGCAATGGAATGCTTCCCCCTTTTTGTGTTATTAATTAATAATGATGTACTACATGGATAGAGCTGCAAAACATATTCCTTAGCTCCCTCTTGCCTCCGAGGTCACCCAACACTCAACTCAGTATGGCATGGCAACTAGCAAGCTAATCAAATTCAAAGCCTCTTCAGTTTTACCAAACCAATCAAATTTGCATGCTGCACTTTCCCTTCTATTATTAGATTGAAAAGAACATTAAGTTAGCTTTGTAGCTGTTCTTTCTGGAGACGAGATGAATGATCTTTTTTGTGGAATTAGTTAGTTGTGACACTGGTTGTGATTAATCACAATTAAGAAGACTGCTTTGTGGAGTAAGAATACTAGAGTACTGCTTTATAACTGTAAGTCTGTAAGTTTGCCTTTTCTTTCTGTGAGAACAAATTATGCTGGGGTGTGGTGCTATTTGGATGAAATTACACAGAAACCATGATGAGTAGCAACATAAGTTTTGTCCAATGGTGCTGATTTTAATCTTGTGGTTAACAAACAGATCTGCCAGTTCCTTATGCACCTTTATTCTTCGTGCTATGGACTATTAATTTTTTGAGGGGAGCATATGCTTATTGGTCACCAAAATCTTTTTTCTGATGTTATCACGTTATGTTTCCTCCTAAAATGGCTGTGCAGGTGTTTTCTATCTGTACATGAAAACTGCTGAAAGAGCTCATCTGCCAAACAAATCATGGGAGAGAGTCAAACTGCCGAAGAATTACGAGAAAGCAATGGATGTCATAAACAAGCATCTTGTATGCATCTCTAGCTAACATATACTGTCACTCCTTAAAATTATAGTATTTGGTCTAATTTCTTGGATTTTTTGTCATGAAGGAATTTTGGCCTAAGTTACTTGTGCACAAGATCAAACAACGGCTGACAAAAATGACTCAGTATCGTATAAGAATGAGGAAACTTCAACTGAAAGTGAGGTAGGCACTTCTATTTTAAATACTATAGGATGTAGTGTAGTTTCTTAAAAAACATTTTTCTATTTTAAATATTTAAGGATAACATATAATAATTAATTCATGATTCTGTTCAGTTGGTATCACCGTGTTCTTTATATTGATTTACTAAAAAATGATAAACAAGAAGGTAGATCCATATGTACATTTTGAATCAGTTTCTTTTAACTTTATGCTGATGATGTGGTGCTAGTTGACGACAGTAGGACAGGGGTTAATAGGAAGTTAGAACTATGGAGGCACACGTTAGAGTCGAAAGGGTTCAGACTTAGTAAGACCAAGACCGAGTACATGAGGTGCGATTTCAGCGCGACTAGGCATGAGGAGGGAGACGTTAGCCTCGATGGGCAAGTGGTGGCCAAGAAGGATACTTTTCGGTATTTAGGATCGATGCTACAAAAGTATGATGACATTGATGAAGATGTTAGGCATAGAATTTCAGTCGGCTGGTTGGAATGGCGTCAAGCTTCTGGCGTCCTCTGTGACAAAAGGGTGCCTCATAAGTTGAAAGGTAAGTTCTATAGGACGGCGATTCGCCCGGCGATGTTATACGGTGCTGAGTGTTGGCCTACAAAAAGGTGACATGTCCAGCAATTGAGTGTAGCAGAGATGCGTATGTTGCGTTGGTGTTGTGGGCACACAAGGAGGGATAGAGTCCGGAACGACGATATTCGGGATAGGGTTCGGGTGGCACCAATTGAGGAGAAATTGATTCAACATCGGTTGAGATGGTTTGGACATGTTCAACGGAGGCCTCCTGAGGCGCCGGTGCGTAGTGAGGTTCTAAAGCGGGCCGATAATGTAAAGAGCGGTAGAGGTCGACCTAAACTAACTTGGGACGAGTCCGTTAAGAGAGACCTTAAGGAGTGGAATATCTCTAAGGATTTAGCTTTGGACAGGAGCGCTTGGAGACTGACAATCAACGTGCCTGAACCGTGACCTCTTCCTGTCGTGTGTCTTTTATGTCCCTTTGTGTGTCTCCCTGTTTATCGTCTCTTTTGGGTTTCATCTCTAGCCTACGCCAACTTGCTTGGGACAAAATGCTTGTTGTTTGTTTCTTTTAACTTTAGGAGAGCCTCTGAATTTCAGGCTGGAAACAATATTCATTTAATACATTCAAAAAAACAATATTCATTTAAGCATAGCAAAGAAAAATATTCCAATGTGGAAGTAGTTAATTTGTAGCTCACGAATTTATATTGCAGATCATGAAGGAGAGGACTATTGCACGAGAAATGCCTCGTGCGTAGTTTGTACAATCCTGTTGAAACAATAGCAATAACCTACATTTGGATTTTGTGTTTGGTTTTCCAGATTTTTGGTTTCTGTGATTGTTTGAATGTTAAAATCTCTATTCTGTTTTGGATTCCCATCCTATGCAATAGTGTAGGCTGCATCAACCAAATTTTGTGTTACGGTCTTGTTTGGTTAAATGAAGATTAGACCAAATCCTTTATGATTGGCAGGGAGTTTAGTGTCCTTATATCAGCCAAATGATTGAACCTAGTTCATGCCTGTTGGAGTATGTGTTTAGGCCCATGTGGCCCATGTATGGGACCTATATAACTACCCTTCTAGGGTTAGCCATAATCAATAGAGACAAAATCTTCCAACATGGTATCAGCTTAGGGTTCCTTCCTCTCCTCTCCAGGCGCCGCCGGCTGCTTCCCTGCTGCCGCCGCCGCCAGCCAGCCATGGCCGGCCGCCAGCCACCTCCCCCTTCCCCCACTTATTTCCATGTGTTTCCCCCTCTCTCTTCTCCCTCCTGGGCGGCGGCTGCCTCCACCCGCCCGCTCCCTCCCGGCGCCGCACCACCAGGCGGCCCGCAGCCTCCCTTCCCTGGCGCGGGCGGCCGGCCCCTGCTCCAGCCGCCAGGGGGCGGGCTGGCCCTGGGTGCCGCCTCTGCCTTCCCTGGCGCGGGCGGCCGGCCTCTGCTCCAGCCGCCAGGGGACGGGCTCGCCCTGGGTGCCGCCTCTGCCTTCTCCACCGCAGGCGGGCTGGCACTCGGGGCCGCCCCTGCTCCCCACTCCGCCGGCGCCCAGCCCCTTCCCGGCATCGAGCCCTCAGCGGTAACCACGTCCATGGCGGCTGCCCTGACCACGGCCGGCACCACCACCCTTCCCGGTGCCGCCGTGGGTCCTGAGGGTGCAGCCGCAAGTGATGCCCCTGCTGTGGCCGCCGCCGGCCTGGGATCCCTGCTCCCGTCCGGTGATGCAGCCCTCCCTGCGGATCCTCTCCCAGAGCCTGCTGGTGGTTCCCTCGCCGCCGCCCTCGTCGCCGCGCGGGCTGCTGCCGCGGAGGGGCAGGCCCGCGTGCGTGCAGCTGCCCTACTGTGGGAGCGCGAACGCGACGCGGCTGACGCCCTGGCCCGCCGGATCGCCGAGGCGGAGCAGCTCCTCGCCCCTCCCGCCTCCCACGACGCTGGCGCCACCTCTTCCGCCTCATCGGGACGCCGCGTGTCCCACACTGCCGTCCTCTGGCACGACCCGGCCGACCCGCTCGTGGCTCAGCTTCACTACCAAGCCGGGGGGGTCCAGAACATCCGCCTCCTCGTCCCGGTCGTCCTCGAGCCGGAGTCGCCCTCCTACGCCCGCTGGTGGGATCTGGTGCTTCTCACTCTTCGCCGCTACGCCCTCGACGACCACGTCCTCGTTGACGCTTCGGTCGCCGTCCAGACCCCGTCGTGGCTTCGTCTGGACAGCATCGTCCTCTCCTGGATCCTGGGAACGATCTCTCTGGACCTCCACGACCTCGTCTGCATCTCTCCTGACGCGCGCTGGGCTTGGCTCGCCCTTGAGGGCCAGTTCCTGGGCAACGCGGAGGCCCGGGCTCTGCGCCTCGACGCGAGTTTCAAGACCTTCGTCCAGGGTGACCTCTCCGTCGGCGAGTTCTGCCGTCGGATGAAGGGCATGGCGGACTCCCTGGGGGACCTTGGGTGGCCCGTGGAGGATCGCATCTTGGTCCTCAACGTCCTCCGGGGGCTCAGCGACCGCTACGCCCACCTCCGGGCGTGGATCACCCGCCAGAGGCCCTTCCCCACCTTCCTGGAGGTCCGTGACGATCTCGTCATGGAGGAGCTCACTTAGGGCCCCCAGCCGGGATCCACCACCTCCACGGGCTCCTCGTCCCCCTCGACGGCCCTGGCTGCTACTTCGCCGCGCCCGACTGCTCCTTCACGGTCCGCCGCTCCACCGCCGCCATCTCTTCTGGGTCCACCTCCCTCCGGGCCGAGCGGAGGTGGGGGGGGGGGGCGTGGCGGTCGCCGTCGACGTGGAGGGGGTCGCGGGGGTGGCCGGGGCGGCCACACCCAGCCTCCGGCTCCTGGTGGGCCGCAGGGGGGGCACCATGGCCCTCCTTCCAGCACCCGTGGTCAGGGCACATCTCCATGTGGCCCTACCACGCCATCGGGGGCGACTCGCGCCCACCGGTGGCCATGCTCACCGGAGCTCCTCCTGCTGGCCCTACACCCGGCGCCTTCCCTGCTACGCCGTGGGTTCCACCCTCCGGGACTCTTCCGGGGGTCACCGGCTAGGACCAGGCGGCCCTGGCTCGCTCGTTCAGCACCATGGGCCTGACACCTCCGGTCGGACCCGAGTGGATCGCTGATTCGGGGGCCACCTACCACACTACCTCTGACCCTGGTATACTTTCGTCGATTCACTCTCCCTCTTCCTCTCTTCCTTCGTCCATTATGGTCGCAAATGGTTCTTGTATTCCGGTCTCGTCTGTGGGTACCGCCGGTGCTCATGGCTCCTTTCGTCTTCCTGATGTTCTTGTTGCTCCTTCTATGGTTCATAATCTTCTTTCTATTCGACGTTTTACAGCTGACAATTCTTGTTCTGTGGAATTTGACTCAACTGGTCTTACTGTAAAGGATTTGGCTTCCCGGCGTCCTCTGCTCCGATGTGACAGTACCGGGCCCCTTTACACTCTTCGCTTCCCGGCGGCTCCTTCGTCTTCTTCTTCGCCGCCCGTTTTGTCAGCTGCCTTCGTCGCTTCTACTTCCTCTACTACCTGGCACCGGCGCCTCGGCCATCCTGGACGTGATGCCCTGATACAGCTCAGTCGTAGCTCTGGTCTTCCATGTACTCGAGCTCATGATGAGCAACTGTGTCATGCGTGCCAATTGGGCCGACATGTTTGTCTTCCGTTTTCTAGTTCTACTTCCCATGCGGCCCGTATTTTTGATCTTGTACATTGCGACCTATGGACATCTCCTATTCTGAGTATTTCCGGTTATAAGTACTATCTTGTGGTTGTTGATGATTTTTCACATTATTCGTGGACTTTTCCTCTCCGTGCGAAGTCAGATACGTTTACCACGCTCCTTCACTGTTCGGCCTCCCCATCAAGGCCGTCCAGTGTGACAATGGTCGCGAGTTTGATAACTCCACCTCCCGCGATTTCTTCCTCTCTCACGGTGTTCAGCTCCGCATGTCTTGTCCATACACCTCTTCGCAAAATGGCAAGGCTGAGCGGATGATTCGCACCACCAATGACACCGTGCGTACCCTTCTGTTTCAGGCCTCTCTTCCCGCTCGCTTCTGGGCTGAGGGCCTGCACACCGCCACCTACCTTCTTAACCGTCTTCCTTCCGCGGCCTGCCCCGCTCCCACTCCTCACCACGCCCTCTTCGGTACCCCGCCTCGGTACGATCACCTCCGGTGTTTGGGTGTGCGTGTTACCCCAACACCGCTGCCACTTCTTCTCACAAGCTGGACCCTCGCTCCACGCTCTGTGTCTTCCTCGGGTACTCCCCGGATCACAAGGGGTACCGGTGCTTTGACCTTACCTCCCGACGGGTTCTCATCTCTCGCCATGTGGTGTTCGATGAGTCCGTCTTTCCCTTTTCTAGCACCACCACCCCTCCGGTACCTGACCCACCCTCCCTGTTTCCCACTGACCCGGTGGTCCAGCCACCTTTTTCGTGGTCTCCTGCAGGTACCGCTTCGCCGCGTGCCGGGCCGGCCTCCTGTCCCGGATCCCCAGCAGGTCCGTGCCCGTCGTCCTCGGGCGCGGCCCCGTCCTCTCCGGTTGGTGCAGACCCGGGGCCTTCGTCCCCCGCTGCTGCCCCGGGGGGGTCGTGTCGGTCGACGACGCCGGATCCCGTCCCGGCACCTGCCCCGGCACCTCCGTCGAGGTTCGCCGCGCCTATACGGGTGTACCAGCGCAGGCCGCGGCCGCCGCCGCTCGCGCTCCCTTCTCCACCGGGGACACCGACACCACCGCCGCTGTCTCCGCCGGCTCATGGTGCCCCGCCGGTCTACCACCCGCCGCTGCTGCACCGACACCCGCGGCATGTTCACCCGATGGTGACACGACACGCGGCTGGCACCCTGCCGCCTCGTGCCCTCGAGGCTTCGACCGGCGATGCGGTGGTCTCTCCGGTACCCTCCTCCGTCCGTGACGCCCTGTTGGACCCTCACTGGCGCCGCGCGATGGAAGAGGAGTACGCCGCGCTACTCGCCAACCAGACGTGGGAGTTGGTGCCCCGGCCGCCAGGCTCCAACGTCGTCACCGGCAAGTGGATTTGGACCCACAAGCGCCGGGCCGACGGCTCTCTCGAGCGCTACAAGGCTCGCTGGGTCCTCCGGGGTTTCACTCAGCGCCCTGGCGTCGACTACGATGAGACCTTCAGCCCGGTGGTTAAGCCGGCCACCGTCCGTACCGTGCTATCGCTGGCACTTGCTCGGTCTTGGCCCGTCCACCAGCTGGACGTCAAGAACGCCTTCCTCCACGGCCTTCTTACCGAGACGGTGTACTGCAGTCAGCCGGCGGGGTTCGTCGACACCACCCGTCCTGACATGGTCTGCCGGCTCAACAGGTCCCTCTACGGCCTCAAGCAGGCACCTCGGGCGTGGAACCACCGGTTCGCCGCTTTCTTGCTGACCCTGGGGTTCATGGAGGCCAAGTCTGATACGTCCCTGTTCGTATACCACCATGGAGCCGACACTGCATACTTGCTGCTCTATGTTGATGACATTGTCCTCACCGCCTCCAGCGAGCCACTTCTCCGCCGGATCATCACCGCTCTCTAGCAAGAGTTCGCGATGAAGGATCTGGGTGAGCTCCACCACTTCCTCGGTGTCACTGTTGAGCACCGTCCTGCCGGGCTCCTCCTTCACCAGCGACAGTACACTCGGGACATTCTGGAGCGGGCTGGGATGACTGACTGCAACCCCTGCTCCACTCCGGTCGACACTCAGGGCAAGCTGTCTGAGGCTGAGGGACCACCGGTGGCCGATCCCACTGCGTACAGGAGTCTCGCCGGGGCCCTTCAGTACCTCACTTTCACCCGGCCGGACATCACATATGCAGTTCAGCAGGTCTGCCTCCACATGCATGATCCCCGGGAGCCTCACCTCATGGCTCTCAAGCGCCTCCTCCGCTACCTCCGGGGCACACTCGACTACGGCCTCCTCCTCCACCGGGCCTCCTCCACCGACCTCGTCGTCTACACCGATGCTGACTGGGCCGGATGCCCGGATACTCGCCGCTCCACCTCCGGCTACGCCGTCTTCCTGGGCGCCAACCTGGTGTCTTGGTCGTCCAAGCGCCAGCCGGTGGTCTCCCGGTCCAGCGCCGAGGCGGAGTACCGCGCCGTTGCTAACGGCGTGGCGGAGGCCGCCTGGCTCCGGCAGCTGCTGGCTGAGTTGCACACTCCACCCTCCCGGAGCACACTGATCTACTGCGACAACGTCAGTGCGGTCTACCTCTCCACCAACCCCATCCAGCACCAGCGGACGAAGCATGTGGAGATCGACCTCCATTTTGTCCGTGATCGGGTGGCCATGGGCGAGGTGCGGGTTCTTCATGTTCCGACGACCTCCCAGTTCGCGGACATCTTCACCAAAGGCCTCCCGTCCTCGACCTTCGCCGAGTTTCGCTCCAGCCTCAACATCACTGGTGGCTAGTTGCGTCTGTGGGGGGTTGTGTGTGTTCTTTCTTGTTCAGCCTCGAACTCCGCTGCGCCGGTAGTTCAGACTGCGGGGGGTGTTGGAGTATGTGTTTAGGCCCATGTGGCTAAGGCCCATGTGGTCCATGTATGGGACCTATATAGCTACCCTTCTAGGGTTAGCCCTAATCAATAGAGACAAAATCTTCCAACAATGCCTACCAAAACTAACACTGTGTAATTATTGGAATTAAAGAATGGGTGAGAATGGGAAATGCCAGTAATTTAGAATATTAAAATGGCTGTCTTGAGGTGTATTCGGTTCCTATCCTTGCTCTGCTTTTAGATAGATTGTTCTTTGCTCTGATGTGCCATTTGTCTGTAGCTAAGTATCATCAGGAAATGAGTATCTTGTGATGTGTTTTTAACTTCCGTGTAACATGATAAGTTGTTTGACATGCCTCCGTTCTTTTAGGGAGAAGGTCATGACAATGCCCCGGAAGCAAACACAGCGTGATCTCCGGAGATTGGACAAAGCTGAAAGGGCTGCTCAATTAGAAAGGGTTATTTTCTTATTTAGTTCTCTTTTATCATTTTCTTTGTCCATTGTCACACAGTAACATATACTTGTTACCATGCAGAATATTGAAAATGAATTGAAGGAGCGCCTGACTAAAGGTGTTTATGGTGACATCTATAATGTTCCCTTCAAAGAGTTTGGTGTTGTTCTTGATATGGAAAAAGGTGAAGTGGCTCCTGAAGAAGAGGAGGAAGAAGTAAGCATTGTACTTAGTACCTGCAGGCACGGTTTGTTTCTATGTTCTTTGTGTTCACCAGCTTTGACATATGTTCACTTGATAAAACAGGAAGGCGAGATGGAATATGTCGTAGGTGATGATATGGAAGAGATGGATGACATGGAAGATATGGAAGACTTTGAAGGCCTCAGTGATGGTAAAGATGTTTTGCTGAAACTTCCCATGTCATGTCTTATGGACCTTGAATACTTCATTATAAACTGTCTTGGGCTCTTGGTCTGCTAGTATGTACAAGGTGCAGCACTTGCATGTAAAGGATTATAGTGTTACTGTTATTGTAGTCTTCTTTTTTTTAAAAAAATGTAAATTGGATGCAGGAGGCACAGATGAAGATGATGTTTTGGATGATCCAGTATCAAAGAAAAAGGGATCCTCTTCTAATTCGAATCAAAATGCTGGGAAAAGGTCTAGGAAGGTTATGACTGAGGTAAATATTGCAAGATACCAATTTAATCTCAGTATTTTCTCTTGCCTCTCTGATACATGCAGTTGCCCGATAGTTATCTACTCTGCCCAAATGCCCATCAGGCCATCACAAAATTCGATTGTTTACTTAGCAGTCGTCACATATCTATGTTAGTAGTAAAATGAGTTGCTTGTAGGATACTGCCCAATATTCTTGATCACAACACTGTTCAAAACTTCATGGGAATCATCTGTGATGAAATTTGTTGAAAGCATGCTTTCGTTATTGAATTGCCTTTGTTTGAGGAATGAAGTCAATGTTGTCAAAGTTGGTTTGGATTAGCTGAGTTCTTGGTTGGTTATAATTCATTTGTTGTCCATCTGTGACAGGTGGAACAAGACGAAGAGATAAATACGAGGCAGAGGCAAAGAATGTGAAATCTGCAAATGTAACTCCAGTTCTATGCTGTTAGATGCCGGTAGCCACTTTTGTTGTATGTTAGATCATTTTACTTGCATTCACACTGTAACGCGGAGAATTCACCTATGGTCTAACTTCGGTTGTGGTTTACATGGCTATATGTTATCAGAGAAAAAAACGGATTCTAGCTTAGTTGAGGATGTGGGAGACCATCTAGTTCTTGAGGCGAATTTAGGTATCTATTTTTAAGTCATAGATTGGTCAAGTGTTGTTTTTGTTACGAAGAAAACCAGAGGCCTGTGTTAGTAGGCCTGCGTTTACTAACACCGGTTTCGAAGCAAGCTGGGGCAAAATATCTGGATTTTGAGGCGTCTTTTGTACTCCCAAAGTTTGGAAGACTTGAAGATTGGGCTTATGCTGACTGTTGTACCCGCGAGATATATTATAGTAATATAAAACCAATAAAAACGTTGCCATCCCGGGTGGGTAGCCCAAATTGTATCTTGGATTCGTTGCTAGCTCCTATGCTGCCTTGCTACGTTGCAAATTAGTTGTAAACTTGCGTTTGGTTCTTGAGCCGGCTTACCTCGTAGTCTGTGCAGGCAAGGTTTTGCCTTGCTCCTGTGGGAGAGCCAAATTGGCTCGCCCAACCGGGTAAGGCAAGGCTTACTCAAAAGCACGGATTGTATCACGGTGGTAACACTAGCTACAACAAAATCACATCCATTACACTTTCTCAATCTCTAATGTGGAGCTACATTATATTAGGGCCTATAGCACATATGGACGCTGTTTAATGGGTTCTCAATGGATAGGGTTCTTTTTTGGGGTTTGAATGGGCTGAACTCATGGATTAGTGTTGGGTTTTCTATAAATTGTATAGATACATGTGTCTATTGGTTTGGAATGAGTTTAGTAGGGATGCAAGCTAGGTTGTCCAGAAATTCATAAATAGACTTAATTTTTGCGGGTAATACAGTACTAGATGTTGTAGCCAGTATGTTGATTCATCATGTGATCCACGTGTTCAAAGAAAGCTGCTCATTGGCGTAATGCAATTTCTGATTACATTAAATCATTTACAACAATTTCATTCAATTTGGCTAAAAAATTTAGGTGTGAACGCAAGATTTTAGTTTTAGGTCTAACTATCTAGTAAACACACATGTTAGGGTTTACACTATTTCACAACATATTTAAGAGGCCAATGTTTCCTATGTAAACTTGGAAAGTTGGTTAAGCACTAGAGCCACACAACAGTGGTTGGCGAAATATTGAAGGGTTGCACCCATAGCACTGCCCATGTCTGTCTAATTATGCTTCAAAAGAATGGGCCTGTTATATGTAGCCTAGGCCATACGAGACTGTAATCGATTTGTAACAAGAAAGGACCTTCTATATGTAGCATAGGGCCACAAGAGACTAGAAGTGATCCATCTCTCAATGGGCCGGCAATGCTCCCCTCCATCTCCATGGCCCACAAGCTCCGCCCTTCGTGTTCCTCATCTTCTATAAGCTTTCCCTACTTACGTCGCCCTGCTTTGCTAGCATTCACAGCCTTAGGCAGTGGTGGCCTACCTCCATGCTAACTTTTCTATGATAGGGCACCATTATATCACCAACCATCGGTCCAAGGGTCTCCCTTTAAGCCTATAGAGAATAACTCAAACCTAACAACTCTGAACCCTAACCCTAAATTATGACAACAATAAGGCGATAGGAGGGCCCACTAGCGGCGAAATAAGAGGGGTATGTGAAAAAAACAATTTGATTTTCATATGCAATATATAACATGAGAGAGGGTGATGGAGACCACTCCCTCGGCGGTCGCGCTCTCCGTTGGTCTCACATCGTAGTTCAATGGATCAGTTGAGCGACACGAAGGTAAGTTCTTCTAGCAACTTGGAAGAAGAAGATGGGACGAAGGATGAGAACGGTGAATGGAAATTCGTCAGTGGTTGTAGTCGTCGGATGACATCCGACCCTGCAACGGACCTTCGTCCCATGGGAGCGAGGTCTAAGTTCTAGGCTTTGGCGGACGATGATGACTCTAATGAGGAGGTCATGTCCCAATCGCCATTAACGTCGGACCTGGTTTGCCATGCTGTCCATGGCTTCTCTAGGGCACAATTGTATGAGCAAAGATGGCGCTGCAAGACTCATCGGTTCATCGGTGAGTAGAGGAACCTGTCTCTCCAGGTTCCACGGACACAAAGGTTGTAATGGTTCGGAACATCATGAAGGCGCTGACGGATGTGCAGCGGACGGCGATGAAGCCATGGTCCGGGAAACTATCGTGACCAAGGTATCGCCGACGATGACACTTGGTGACTGTGTAGTTAGGGCTAGGCGTGGTCGACGGTCAGTCGTCCGAGGCACTCTCATACAGACCTTATAGCGGCTTCCCTCACCGTCGCCGATGATGGGGACCATCGATGGTCACGTTCAAATTCAAACACTGCGTGATCTGATTTCACCGCATGGCAAGGAGACCCTGTCGGGTACCAGCAAAACAGGGTACCCCATTTTCATCGCAAAACCATCCACCAAGACAAATATTACGGCCCATGGCCCATCACAGCCGGCCTAGGCCTTACTCTGCTCAAAACCAAAGCTAAGGGACAAGCGCCCGAGCCCTCTAGGCGCTCCTCCGCTTCGTCCGACCCCTCTCCATCTCGTCTGACTCTTGTGATGTCATCTAGGTGCCCGAGCCTTATGAAGTCATCAAGGCGCTCGACCCCTTTGCACAGCTTACTGCTTCGCTCGATCCCCCCTACCGTAACACACTGCCACGGGTACGCACGGGCCCCTACCTTTTCCTGCTAAGGAACAGGAGCTCGCCGCGTCGTGCAGGATTACCTTGGAACTTGTAACACCTGATTCATAATCCCGTCAAGGCTTTCACAGTTCTTTCTCGCCCCCATGGCAGTAACATGGAGAAGCTACACTCTACCACACTCTACCACATCCACCTCAACGGGACGGGGAGCAACGGTCGTCCAAGCCCCCCACCTTTTCACCGGCGCAGCTTCAGGGCCACAAAATCTTCTTCACCATGACACCGTGTCAGGGTATGGCCTCGTCACGTCAACTGTGATACATCTACAGCCATGGCATGCCATCACCACGACGACAACTGTGTGAATGCACAAACTGAGAGGAAAGCTAGTAATAGGGAGCACCTTAGGGCCTTTTCTTTCTATTTTCGTACATCCTGATACTGTAACCTGACCCCTCCCTTTGCATACTATAAAAGGGGAGGGATGGACCCTCGACAAAACATGGTTAGACAATGCTTAGCAATGGCAATGTACTAAGCACACACTCAAACACTCGATTACACCCACTCACAGAGACCTGGGAGCTATCCCTCTATTGATCAGCTTGTATCCTCCTACTACAAGCACTTTGGTGTAAAGCAACACGAGCAGCAGCGAGCACTGGATGTAGGGACGTTCAGCCTGAACCAGTATAAACCTTGTGTTCGCCTTGCACACCATCGGAGGCTCTGACGCGCAGCATCATACACTTGTCCCATCTCTAGACACCCCCGGTTCTAGAACACCGACAGTTGGCGTGCTAGGTAGGGGAGCTCTGCGCGTCACGTTCCACTCCACCAAGTCTCTGATGGCCGAAAACGACATCAACTTTACTTCGGGCTCCCACATCTTTTTTGGGAGCCTTGTCGGGGAGGGCTATGACCTCGACCTCCTTCCACCGACCGGTGAACCCGCCAGCTTCTCCAAGCCGGCGGCCAACCTACGACTCTGCTCCGATGAATTGAAGGGCACTTGGCCCGACAAGTTCAACTACCCCAGCGTACCATGAGTTGGCCAACCCTACCATGATAAGAAAGTTCGTAAATCATCAACAAACATCTATCATCTCAATCTAGAGGCAGGAGAGGTACCGGAGGATCTACCCCAACAACTCATGCGCTCCATCGCTGACGTCCTGGCGTCGGCCGAGACAAGCTCTAACTCCAACTTCCTCGACTCCAACAACAACAACGACGACGAAGGCGGCACCAGCTTCACCAGGCTTTGAGAGATGCAACGCTTTTTGCGCATCAGCAGCTACCTCCTCGACGATGAGCCATGCAATGATGACTTCGCTGATCGCTTCGACAGCTACGAGCTTTCATGGCCATAAGGGAACAACTAGGTCCCTAGACAGAAGTTGGTAAAATAATCGCCGAGCCCACTCCCCGTTGTTTTCATTATTAATACTACTATTAAGTTGCTCTTAAAAGTTTTCCAGTCTTCCTTTAAGTTGCTCTTCATATCCCTTGCAATGCTGTATGTACAAAGTCATCATATGAATCATGGACATACATGCATCATGCTGCATCATTTGCACATAGTTTGAATCTGGCTCTGGAGTTTGTAGGTTGGCCCTGCGGAGGGGTTTCGACAGTCGCTCTAAGCCAACAGAGTGAGGGATAGAATAAGGAATGGCACACTAGCGGCCAGTACCTAGTTGCACCGAGCACCATATGGGACTCTTTGATCCATGTTCGAATCTTGATGAACACCGGTCCGGGGTATTTTATCAAAAAAAGGCAACGAACCACCGGGGACGGTCAAACGACCCTGGTTACCCTGCTGAACCAGTCGTCAAGAGTTAGGGGTCGATCACTAGCTACCTCCGTTAGATCCCCATCGAATGGGAATCGGGGCCCCGCTCGAACCGAGAAACCCGTTAGCAACTCAAACGGGCACCATGTTTTGACCCTAGGCGAGAGGGATGATGTGCCACTGTCTAACCCCTCCTTCTTTGTGGAAAAGAAGTGCGAGGGGAATGCATTGGGCCTCCTAACCAGATCGACGCACGGGTGAAGATTTTTGGAGGCCTAGATTCATATGCATAACTACTTTCTCATTTCAAAGGCCCATCGAGGCCCATATACAGGTACAACGTCTACCCGAGCCATCGCCCAGAGTACGGAAGCCCCCAAGGGCAAAAAAGTCCGACTGATGACTGTCCCTTTCATGCGTTGGCATTAAGGGACACCGACCCTGTCTTAGGACGCGGCAGTAGCAGTAGTCACATCGACCCTAATATGCTACGCGCACCCAGGAGCGGTTCCTTCCTCATAGGGAACCCCGCCAAACTTGCCACCGGTGATGCTCCGGTGACATTTTATACTAACCACATGCTAACCAAAAAATATAAACAAAAGTGATTAAACTAAACACCAATTAATTCATCACAAAAGTTCCATTACAAATGAAAGGCGTCGATGCGCCACAAGCAAAGCAAAACACAAGAAAAACCCTAATGAGGGGGAGCCTCGCCAGCACCTCCATAATAGGAACATGGGCGGACACCGCCTCCCTCGTCGGGCTGTAGCATGCTATTAGGTCCTCGTGGTAGCGCAGCTCCTCCCCCGCAAGGAAGCCACTGACTCCGGTGAGGTCTGCCTCCACCGACACCTCCGCCATGGCTAGGGCAACCCCAGTGCCATGACGGACGCTGCTCTCAATGGCATCGAGGATACGGTGGCGCGCGTTCCAGAGGCGCTCCTCCCGGGCGCCTGGCGCAACCCCTAGGAAGTCGAGGAAAGTGTCCACCGCCGCACGGAGATACTCTAGCTCCATCCTCACCTCTGATGAAAAACCCCCATCAGACGAAAGCACAAAATAAACTAGAAACAAGAAAAAGAATAGAGAACATACGAATGCCATAGCGATCAGTGTCCTCAAGCTGCTTGATGAGGGCGTCCGCCCTCTCCTCAACGTCCGTGGCCACGACACCCACTAGTGGTCGCTCCTCTGCCTCCTTCACCACCGGCTTCGACGGGTCGGCCCAGGCCATGGCGGTGATGCGAAAAAGGCCACCGGTGGAACGGTCGCCGGTGTTCAGCACGCGGCCTGACCCGATGAAGGCCCAGTCATTAGTACAGCGGCGTTGTGCCTCCGGGGGGCCCGTCCACCTCCTCGGACGCTTGAGACCCCCTCGACAACTCACCGCGCTCCATCAAGGCTGAACTAAGTGGGATAGGAAATAGGAAGGCAAGGATAGTGAAAGGGTCGGGCTCCCAGCCGGGTATAAATAGACCCAAGCGACCGTTCGGTTCCACGGCCTCCCGGGGCGATCAATGTGGTCTCGATTCATGAACTTCCATCCTCTTCTCTCACCAAGACCACGAAGTTCCAAATCACGAACCATCGCCCACTTTTTCCACCAACCAAGCCATGACGTGTCAAAACCACACTCAATTACCTCTGACAAAAACCAGCACTACACCCTTTCACCTTCCTTTCCACACAACTGATCACCAGCACGTCCGTGGGCTGACCAAGGGTCGCGGTAAAAGGAAAGACACCTTTCACCAAGACTCACCCATAAAGGCCTTCTTTGGGCCCAACAGAATACACCAAAACTGTACCAAGAGCCGACGGACGGTGATTGGGACGACCCACATACTTCAAGCCAAGTTTCAGAGGCCCGCGGAGGAAATCAAAGGACTCGGCATGAAGAACCATTGCGAAGAGAAGAGGCTTGGGGACAGACCCCACCGCGGCCAGCCAACGGCTAGTCGAGGACGCTCGTTCTCTGAAGCATTCCAACTTTCATAGAGCGAGGGCTCGAGGGCTAACCCACCTTGTCAGCCTAGCGAACGACCAAGGTTGCCCACAACTCTACGATCATGTGCTCGAAATTCTGCCCTTGAGTGTACACTACCCCTCCAAGGCCTCGGGGGCTACACCCGGTGGGTGTGCTCACGCGCACCCACCGAAAAATCCTTGAAAACACAAAAACAAATCGCTCGCTCATCTCTAATCCTCTGGAGGAATAAAACTTATTCCTCTAAAGGCTCGGGGGCTACTGTCAGGTACCAACAAAATATGGTACCCCGTTTTTACTGCAAAACCACCCACCAAGACAAATATTATGGCCCACAGCTCATCACAGCCGGCCCAGGCCTTATTCCGCCCAAAACCAAAGCCAAGGGACAAGCGCTCGAGCCCCCACCGGCGCTCCTCCACTTCGTCTGACCCCTCTCCATCTTGTCCGACCCCCATGATGTCATCCAGGCCCCCGAGCCTTGTGACGTCATCAAGGCGCTTGACCCCTTTACATAGCTTGCTGCTTCGCTCGACCCCCTACCGTAACACACTACCATGGGTACGAACGGGCCCCTACCTTTTCCTGCTAAGGAACAGGAGCTCGCCGCATCGTGCAGGATTACCTGGGAACTTGTAACACCTGATTCTTAATCCGATCGAGGCTTCCATGGTTCTTTCTCGCCCCCCATGGCAGTAACAGGGAGAAGCTATGCTACGCCGCACCCTACCATGTCCACCTAAATGGGACGGGGAGCAACGGCCGTCCAGGCCCCCCATCTTTTCACCGGCGCAGCTTTAGGGCCATAAATTCTTGTTCATCATGACACCGTGTCAAGGTATGGCCTCGTCGCATCAACTGTGAAACATCTACAGCCATGACATGCCATCACCATGATGACAACTGTGCGAATGCATGAACTGAGAGGAAAGCTAGTAATAGGGAGCACCTTAGGGCCTTTTCTTTCTATTTTCGTACATCCTGATACTGTAACCCGACCCCTCCCTTTGCATACTATAAAAGATGAGGGAGGGACCCTCGACAAAACACGGTTAGACAATGCCCAACAACAGCAATGTACTAAGCACACACTCAAACACTCGAACACACCCACTCACAGAGACCTGGGAGCTATCCCTCTCTCGATTAGCTTGTATCCTCCTACTACAAGCACTTTGGTGCAAAGCAACACGAGCAGCAGTGAGCACTGGATGTAGGGACATTCAGCCCGAACCAATATAAACCTTGTGTCCGCCTTGCACACCATCGAAGGCGCCGACGCGCAGCATCATACACTTGTCCCATCTCTAGACACCCCCCGTTCTAGAACACCGACAGACCCCATCTTTGTCCAAAAATCTCACTGGGTTGGGTGGGCCTCGGGATGAGGACCAACATGGGCCTCATGTGTAGATTGGGCTAGGACGTAGGAAATGTCATTACGACAAATTGGCTTCATGTTTCCTACTAGGAAAATACGACCTTGACACAATTAACGCTAGAACCCTAGCCGCCACTCCCTCTCTGGTTTTTCCCTCACACATTCACATGGTGCTTTCAGGCATGGCGATGACGGGCGTAGCAAGTGCGGGGAATGGTGGCAGCGGCAATGGTGGCAGTGCTGGAGGATGGGGATTTGGAGCCAGTTGTGGCGGTGGTCGCACAGGTGGTGGTGGAGGCAAACATGGTGGTCGACATGGCCACGACCATGGGTACGGCTGAAAGCCCAAGTTTGGTTTTGGAAATTAAGTGACACCAAAGTTGCTAATGTTATGTGATCAAGTGTGATTAAGCTAGACATAAGCAACATGTGATGGAGGTGGAAATGGCATGGAGAGATAGCCACAATACCACATGGTTTGGTGCATGAAATGATGAGCAAGATCATGAAAGAATGCACATAAAATGATGGACATGATGATCAAATGGAGGAGAAGGATCTAAGAGCGCAAGGCAAAGGTATAATCATAGGGTTTTCCTTTTGCCGGTCTAAGATGAGTAGAGAAGTGATTGACCAGGTTTATGATACATAGCCGACTATCAAGAGGGGCAATCTCGGTTAACTCGGGAATCAAGTGCCACTAGATCATTGTCTTGAGCATATGCATTAGGATCTAGTTGAGAGCTAACATAACCCTTTGAAAATGTTTGTGAAATGCTAACACACATGCACATGATGGTGTACACTTGGTGGTGTTAGCACATTTGCGAAGGCAGTGGAGTTTAAGCGGTAGAGAGGGGTTTGAGGTCCTCTCTCCCTCCCGCCGAGCTTGCTTGGCAGGATTCAACGCTTTTCGTGGAAATGAAACACCTATTTTCCATTGCGCCAGAGGCGAGAAAACAGAGGCAAAAGTCCAATGTGTTTCTCACTAGAAAACAGTGACCGGACGCTGGACCGGACGTGGTCTAGGGTGGACCTGCGTGTCCGGTCAGCTCAAGTCGAGGGCAGAGGCGCAACACGCCTAGGGTTTGTGACCGGACGTTGGTCTAGCCTGACCAGCACGTCCGGTCAGTTCACCTAGGCACAGAGGAAAGGCGCACGACCAGCGTGTCTGAGGGTCCCTGGGACCGGAGCGTTCGGTTAGCTTCACTTGTGCTGCTTGGTGGCATGACGCGAAGCGGACGTGGTGGCGCGTCCAGTCACGTGCGACCGGACACGTTGAAAGTCCCTAGTTTGGTTTTGGCTAATTGATGAAACCTAGGACTAACCTTTGTATCTAAGTGGATGTTTTAGATAAAGGTGGTCATTGAATATGAGACATGACATTGACTCATATGACCAAGATGGTGAAGACCAAGATGAGGCTTGGCTCGATGGACCGGTTGTGAGGGTGAAGGGCAAGTCGAGGCTTCGAAGCGAGGGACCATGCGATGGTGAAGTTTGAGCAAGACTTGGCGCCGACGGACCAATGCAACGGTGAAGAGCAAGTGAAGTCAAGGTCGATGGATCGAGACGGTCATGTGATGATATGAAGTGGATCATATCATTTGAAGAAACAAAATGGGCTCAAGGCAAAGGTATAACAATAGGGCCATTTTGTTTTACACTCAAGACACCATAGAGGGTGTGAGTGGTTTAGGATCGATAGCCGAACTATTAAGAGGGGAAGTCTTATCGGTTATTCGATGCACGGGTGCCACTAGGTGAATTCATGAAGTGCATTGCATGTAGGGCCTAGTGAGCTAATTGGAGAACCTTTGAAAATGATTGAGAAAATGCTAACACACAAGCACATGGAGATGTACACTTGATGGTGTTGGCACATTTGCAAAGGTGGCGTTGGTCACGCTGTGGTTTGCGGGTAGAGAGGGGTTTGGATTCCTCTCTCCCTCCCGCCGAGCGTGCGAGCGCGGGATTCAGGCGATTTCGGGGAAATGAAATGCCTATTTTCCACTACGCCGAAAGTCGGAAAAGAAACGGAGGTGAACGGGGTCACTGAGGTGATCGGACGCTGCACCGGACGCTGCACCGGACGCTGCACCGGACGCTGCACCGGACGCTGCACCGGACGCGGTCTCGGTATGACCGGACGCGTCCGGTCAGTACAGCGCGGTTTCGGGCGCGCGGGCTAGGGTTTGCAACCGGCGCGTCCGGTCACTCGCGGGACCGGCGCGTCCGGTCAGTCGCCCAGAGGGAACTGCGGTTCACGAGGATGATCGGACGCGAGGCGCGTCCGGTCACACATGATCGGACGCGTCCGATCGTTGAAGGAGCTTACTGGACTCACACCGGACGCGGGCACTGTCGCGTCCGGTCGTTGCGAGGAGCGCGTCCGGTCGTTGTTTCGCGGGCGCGGGTGCTGTGCGGATCGGCGCGTCCGGTCGTTCGACAGGCGCGTCCGGTCATCGGGACCGGCGCGTCCGGTCGTTGCGACCAGCGCGTCCGGTCGTTGCTTCGCGCGCGTGGTGCTGAGCGACCGGCGCGTCCGGTCTGTTGAGAGGCGCGTCCGGTCATGGGTTTTGACCGTTGACGCAGTGACCGTTGGAGGACCGGACGCGGTTGAGCGCGTCCGGTCAGTTTCGACCGGCGCGTCCGGTCGTCCCGAAAAAAACGGTCAGTGGAGTTGCAACGGCTCTATTTGGAGGGGATGCTTATAAATACTCGATGGCCGGCCCTTGGGGAGGCAACTAGTGATTTCTAACATTCTTGTACATCCTTTGAGCTAGAGCATCTCCTCCCACTCATCTCTCTTGAGTGATTGCAAATCATAAGTGAGATTGAGTAATCCCAAAGTGCATTGCATAGCTTGAGGGCATCTAGTGGCACTTGTGGGTGGTTTAGCCGGTGGATTTCTTGTTACTCTTGGAGAGTACCGCTCCTAGCCGGCTTGGAGATTGTTGGAGGCGTTGGCAAGAGAAGGTGATTGTTCTTGGCCACCTCCGGTTGTTTGTAAGAGGTTCTTGTGCTTTCCTCGGCGGGACGCCAAAAGCAACTCTATTGGATTGCGAGTGTCATTGAGTTACCTCACTTGAGAGTGGAGTCTTGCGGTGCCTTGCGGGGCGTGCCTTGAGGGGCAAGTGACTTGAGGGTCACACCGAGGAACCATCCAAGTGTTGGTCGACACAACCGGTGACGTAGCTTGTCGGTGCACAAGTGAACACCGGGTGAACAAAAATATTGTGTCTCTTGTCTCCCGGTGATTGGTCTACATATTGTGTTGTTGTCAATATTAATTGATTATATATCATCTTGGTGATTGGCAACATCTTCACTCCACCGTCGGTATAAGATTCACAATCCTATCTCTTGCACTTATCTTTACTAGATTATCTTGTGTTGCTCTACTAGTAGCTTGGCTAGTAGTGTTGTTAGCTTGTTCTCTAGTGTAAAATTAGTGACATAGCTCTTGTGTGAACTAGAGATCATAATCTACTAGACTTGTGGATAGGAGGCTTGCATCACAACCTTTGGCTAAGCAAAACTCGCTTTACGCCATTTGTTATTCTAACAAGTTTGCTTAGTGGTGCTTGTAGAATTTTTATAGGCTATTCACCCCCCCCTCTAGCCATCTAGGACCTTACAAGTGGTATCGGAGCCGTGGTCACCGTTTTAATCAAGGCTTAACATCCTTCGGTGTGAAAAATGGCTCAAATTATGTTCAATCATGTTGGGGGCAAGCCACCGTTCTTTGATGGTGTTAGTTCTTTTGCTCATTGGAAGAGAAAGATGACAATGTACCTTGGTTCTATTCATGAGAGAGTATTGCAAGTCACTGAGAATGATTTTGCTATCATTGATCCCAATCATCTCACCGATGAAGATAGAGCAAATAGAACATGCAATAGAATGGCTCTCAATACACTCTATAATGGTATTGACACAAAAGTGTTTGAGGGCATCAAAGATTTGGAATTGGCTAGTGAAGTATGGACAAGGTTGAGTGAGACATATGAAGGCACTAAGGTTGTGAAGAGTGCCAAGCTATATGGGCTCAAGAGTGAGTTTGAGAACTTCAAGAAAAAGGATGATGAAACAATCATTGAAATGTTTCATAGATTACAAGTGATAGTCAATGATCTCAAGAGCTTAGGACACAAGACTCAAGATCAAGATTTTTGTCACAAGTTCTTATTGAGCTTACCTAGAAGATTCAAGATGTTGATCATGATGTTGCAAAGAGATGGGCTTGAAGCAATGAAGCCTAATGATTTGCTTGGTGAAGTATTAACCTATGACAAATATGATCAAGATGTTGATGACAAGGAAAAGGTGGAAGATGAAAAGAAGAAGAAGACCGTGGCGTTCAAGGCCATCTCCTCCAAGGGCAAAGCTACCATCATTGAAGAAGAAGACAATAGTGAAGATGAAGATTATGAAATTGATGATGAGACATTTGCTTTTGTAGTCAAGAAAATGGGTCACATGTTCATTAAGAGAAGAGGCTTCAAAAAGAGAAATGACAACTTCAAGAGCAATGAGCAACAAAGGAGGTGCTTCAATTGTGATAGCACCGAACATCTTCAAGCCGAATGTCCCTATGATAAGAAGAAGAACAACAAGAGGGGCAAGTTTGAGAAGAAAAAGAAAGAAGCCAAGATAACATTCAAGAAAGGCAAGAATGGAGTCTATGTGGCCACTTGGGAAAGTGATGATGATGATGAAGAAGAAGAATCATCCAACAAGGCTTTTGCTTCCATTGCTATCAACAAGAAGCCTTTACTATTTGATTCATCCTCTTCGTGCTTCATGGCCAAAGAAGCTAAGGTATTATATGATGAGAGTGATGATGAAAGTGAAATGGAATATGTTCATGATAGTGATAATGATAAATATGATAATGAAAATGATGATGATGATGAACCAACTAAAGAACAACTATATGACTTGTTGCAACAAACTAGAGACATAGCTATTGCCAAGAACAAGGAGTGCAAGAAGCTTTCAATGAAAGTAGCAATACTTGAGAAAGTTCTTGGTGAGCTTAAGACCACTCATGAGAGTCTAGTGGAAGACCATGAGGATCTTGGTAAGGCTCATTCCAAGCTTGAAAAGGCTCACTCATTGCTACTTGAGCAACAAGAAAAGAAGGAGGTTGTTGTATCATGTGATATAGGTGTTACTTGTGATATAATTGATGAATTCTTTAATGAACCTATCATCATGTCAAATACTAACCCTTCTTGTAGCTCTTCATCCACCACCACCAACTCTACCTCTACTACTAGTGATGGTTTCACTTGTGATGCCTCACTAATGGTTGAGAATGAGACTCTCAAGAGAGAGGTGGATGAGCTCACTCACGCCCTAGGCAAGGCCTATGGTGGTGAGGCCCGCTTGCTTAAGTGCTTGGGTAGCCAAAGGTTCTCTCTTAACAAAGAGGGATTGGGCTACACCCCCAAGAAAGGCAAGTCGGCCTTTGCAACTCCAAAACCTAGTTTTGTAAAGAGCAATGGTCGGTTTTGCAATAGATGCAAGCAAGTTGGGCACTTAGAGCATAATTGTAATAAAGAGAACCAAAGCAAGAAATTTGTTAATGCTATACCTTTTGATTCTTGCTATGTGCTTACCAAAGGTGTGAAGGGTGTGCAAGCTAAGTTTGTTGGTACACCAATAGTAGGCCCAAAGAAGAAGGCTATTTGGGTACCAAAGAGCTTAGTTACTAACCTACAAGGACCCAAGCGAAAATGGGTACCTAAGCTTCATTGATTTGCTTGTAGGTCAATTACAAAGCCGGAGGAAGGCATTGGATTATTGATAGTGGGTGCACTCAACACATGACCGGTACATCAAGAATGTTTGACTCAATCAATGACAATAATAGTGGTGTTGATTCTATCACATTTGGCAATAACAAGAAAGGCAAGGTTATTGGCTTGGGCAAGATTGCAATATCAAATGACATGAGTATCTCAAATGTGTTGCTAGTTGAAAGTTTGGATTTCAATCTTCTATCCGTGGCACAAATATGTGATCTAGGCTACAAATGTATCTTTGGGGTTGATGATGTGGAAGTCATTAGTGTGGATGGTTCAAATGTGGCATTCAAGGGCTTTAGATATGAGAATCTCTACCTAGTTGACTTCAATGCTAGAGAAACTTCTTTGACAACTTGCTTAGTCTCCAAATCAAGCATGGGTTGGCTTTGGCATAGAAGGCTTGGTCATGTTGGTATGAAACAATTGAAGAAGCTTACAACTCACAATCTTGTCAATGGTTTGAAAGATGTTGAATTTGAGAAGAATAAGCTTTGTAGTGCATGTCAAGCCGGGAAGCAAGTTGGAAGCTCACATCCAAAGAAGAGTACAATGAGCACATGCAAAGCATTTGAGTTGATGCACATGGATCTATTTGGACCAACAACATATACAAGCATAGGCGGTAACAAGTATGGCTTTGTCATAGCGGATGACTTCACAAGATTCACATGGGTATTCTTTCTTAGTGACAAAAGTGAAGTGTTTGACACCTTCAAGACATTTCTCACTAGAGTTCACAATGAGTTTGAGATTAGAATCAAGAAAGTGAGAAGTGACAATGGAAGTGAGTTCAAGAATACAAGAATTGAAGAACTTTGTGATCATTATGGTATTGGACATCAATTCTCGGCCAAGTACACTCCACAATCAAATGGCCTAGTTGAGAGAAAGAATAGAACATTGCTTGATATGGCTAGATCAATGCTTCATGAGTACAATGTGAGTCAATCATTTTGGGATGAAGCAATCAATACCGCTTGCTACTACATCAATAGACTATATTGTCATCCATTGCTAGAGAAGACCCCATATGAGCTACTTCATGGAAGAAAGCCCAATATTTCTTACTTTAGGGTGTTTGGTTGCAAATGCTATATCTTGAAGAAGGGCACTAGATTGGGGAAGTTTGACAAGAGATGTGATGAAGGGTTCCTACTTGGTTATTCAACTACAAGCAAAGCTTATAGAGTTTGGAACAACTCAAGTGGCATTCTAGAAGAAGTCCATGATGTGCAATTTGATGAAACCAATGGGTCACAAGATGAAGAAGAGAATCTAGATGATGTTAGTGGAACTCTATTGGTGGAAGCAATGAAGAACATGGACATTGGGGACATTAGAGCAAAGCAAGTTATTGATATTCAAGATGATGATAAAGATCAAGTGCTCAATTCACCATTCAAGCTAGTTAGTGACTCTCAAGTGCAAGATCAAGGTGCTAGTTCATCTCATCAAGATACATCAAGTGATCAACCAAGCTCAAGCAATCAAGTGCAAGTACTCCAATCACAACAAGTTGCAAGAGATCACCCCATTGATAGTGTTATTGGTGATATTAGAAGTGGTGTGCAAACAAGATCAAGATTGACTATGTTTTGTGAGCATGCATCATTTGTGTCAACCATAGAACCAAAGAAGATAGAAGAAGCTTTGAGGGATGCCGATTGGATCATGGCTATGCAAGAAGAGCTTAACAATTTCACAAGAAATGATGTTTGGGAATTGGTAGAAAGGCCAAATGACTACAATGTGATTGGAACCAAGTGGGTGTTTAAAAACAAGCAAGATCAAGATGGCATTATAGTGAGAAACAAAGCAAGACTAGTTGCTCAAGGTTACACTCAAGTTGAAGGTCTTGACTATGATGAGACATTTGCTCCCGTGGCAAGATTAGAGGCAATAAGGATACTATTGGCTTATGCTTGTGCACACAATATCAAACTATATCAAATGGATGTCAAAAGTGCATTTCTCAATGGGATTATCAATGAGTTAGTCTTCGTTGAGCAACCGCCCGGATTTGAAGATGACAAGAAACCCAACCATGTGTACAAGTTGAAGAAGGCTTTATATGGCTTAAAGCAAGCACCTAGAGCATGGTATGAGAGGCTAAGGGATTTCCTTCTCTCTAAGGGATTCAAGATGGGCAAGGTTGATACTACTCTATTCACCAAGAAGATTGGAAATGATCTATTCATAGTGCAAATATATGTTGATGACATCATCTTTGGATCAACCAATCAAGCTTATTGTGAAGAATTTGGTGCTATGATGGCCAAAGAGTTTGAAATATCCATGATTGGTGAACTTAGCTACTTCCTTGGTCTCCAAGTCAAGCAATTGAAGAATGGAACATTTGTGAGTCAAGGGAAATACATAAGGGACATGTTGAAGAAATTTGGAATGCAAGATGCAAAGCCAATTTCAACTCCAATGGGCACAAATGGCAATTTGGATAGTGATCTTGATGGCAATATGGTGAATCAAAAGGAATATCGGTCTTTGATTGGAAGTCTACTCTATGTCACCGCATCAAGGCCGGATGTCATGTTTAGTGTTTGCATGTGTGCTAGATATCAAGCCTCACCTAGAGAAAGTCATCTCACGGCCGCAAAGAGAATATTGAGGTACTTGAAGCAAACAAGAGATGTTGGACTATGGTATCCCAAGGGGTCAAAGTTTGAATTGATTGGATATTCGGACTCCGACTATGGGGGTTGCAAGATCAATAGAAAGAGCACAAGTGGCACATGTCAATTACTTGGAAGATCACTTGTGTCATGGTCCTCAAAGAAACAAAATAGTGTGGCAATCTCTACCGCCGAAGCCGAATATGTGAGTGCGGGGAGTTGTTGTGCACAATTGCTATGGATGAAATCAACTTTGAAGGATTATGGTCTCAATTTCAAGAATGTGCCGTTGCTATGTGATAATGAGAGTGCAATCAAGATGATACAAAACCCGGTTCAACATGGAAGAACAAAGCATATTGACATAAGACACCATTTCATTAGAGATCATCAACAAAAGGGAGATATTGCCATTGAAAGTGTTGGCACCGATGATCAACTTGCCGATATTCTCACTAAGCCACTTGATGAAAAGAGGTTTTGCAAGCTAAGGAATGAATTGAACATTCTTGATTTCTCAAACATGAGTTGAATGCACCCCACCCACTTATTGACATGCCTCTCCTTCGACATTGCAAGGTAAAATTGATTGACATGTCTTTCATCCTATGCTAAGGACTTGATAGAGCATGTAGACATAATAAGTGGTACGCATAAGCATTCATGATAAATCAAATGAATTTTATGGATATATGTTACCACTATTGCTTCTATGCTTATTTTGATCTAGTGGTGGCATATGACATGTTTGTGAGCTTGTAAACCTAGTGTTGAATCTAGAAGATTTGCTATAAGTGTTTAATTCAACATAGGCAAGATAACCCTTATTTTGAGGAGTGAAGAAGCTTGTCTTTGGTTCAAATCGAATTAAATATCTTTGGCAAGTATTCTAGGTTAAACCAAATTTGATAAATTTTTTAACCTTACATAAGGTATCGAATTAATTTCAATCTACTCCATCAAACACTTTTCCTTCTCTCCACAATTTGATCCCATTTTTTTTTGGGTAAGTTGTTGACAAAGGGGGAGAGAAAAAGATGATTCAACTTGATAAAGGGGTAAATAAAATTTATGATGAGAAAAAGATGATTCGACTTGATAAAGGGGTAAATAAAATTTGTTGATGCACACAAGTAGGGGGAGCAAGCTCATAAACAAAGTTGTTGCATTTGTTTGTGCATTCTCATATGACTTGCTCATTGCACATGTATTTAAATTCAATATACATGCTTGTGTGGTGCAATGCTAGTATAGAAATTGGATGATAAAATGATCTACTAGCATGCATAGGAATAGTTTACATGTGGTATCTAGACTTGCCTAAAGCTTTATAAGTGGTTAGCTTTACAAGTAGTCCAAGAACCTTTGCATATAATGTTGATCTCACGGGGTTCTTGAGTTTTGATGGATGTCTAGTTACTTCATGATGCTAAGGATGGTGTAAAAGGCAACTCTGATTGGTATCACGCTTCAAAGGTCCATTTCTTACACCTTAGCATCATTTTGGTAGAATTACTCTCCCAACATTTCTATCCATGCATATGTGCAAAGCTTTCAATCCAAACTCTATGCACATATGTAGGGGGAGCTAATGCTACCAAAACCGAGCTTGTGATAATTGTCCAAACTTTACTTATGAGCAGAATGATTGGACAAGTATGACAAGTTCAAAACTTTTATTATCAAAATCATCTTTGTGAGGGTTGTCATCAATTACCAAAAAGGGGGAGATTGAAAGTCCCTAGTTTGGTTTTGGCTAATTGATGAAACCTAGGACTAACCTTTGTATCTAAGTGGATGTTTTAGATAAAGGTGGTCATTGAATATGAGACATGACATTGACTCATATGACCAAGATGGTGAAGACCAAGATGAGGCTTGGCTCGATGGACCGGTTGTGAGGGTGAAGGGCAAGTCGAGGCTTCGAAGCGAGGGACCATGCGATGGTGAAGTTTGAGCAAGACTTGGCGCCGACGGACCAATGCAACGGTGAAGAGCAAGTGAAGTCAAGGTCGATGGATCGAGACGGTCATGTGATGATATGAAGTGGATCATATCATTTGAAGAAACAAAATGGGCTCAAGGCAAAGGTATAACAATAGGGCCATTTTGTTTTACACTCAAGACACCATAGAGGGTGTGAGTGGTTTAGGATCGATAGCCGAACTATTAAGAGGGGAAGTCTTATCGGTTATTCGATGCACGGGTGCCACTAGGTGAATTCATGAAGTGCATTGCATGTAGGGCCTAGTGAGCTAATTGGAGAACCTTTGAAAATGATTGAGAAAATGCTAACACACAAGCACATGGAGATGTACACTTGATGGTGTTGGCACATTTGCAAAGGTGGCGTTGGTCACGCTGTGGTTTGCGGGTAGAGAGGGGTTTGGATTCCTCTCTCCCTCCCGCCGAGCGTGCGAGCGCGGGATTCAGGCGATTTCGGGGAAATGAAATGCCTATTTTCCACTACGCCGAAAGTCGGAAAAGAAACGGAGGTGAACGGGGTCACTGAGGTGATCGGACGCTGCACCGGACGCTGCACCGGACGCTGCACCGGACGCTGCACCGGACGCTGCACCGGACGCGGTCTCGGTATGACCAGACGCGTCCGGTCAGTACAGCGCGGTTTCGGGCGCGCGGGCTAGGGTTTGCAACCGGCGCGTCCGGTCACTCGCGGGACCGGCGCGTCCGGTCAGTCGCCCAGAGGGAACTGCGGTTCACGAGGATGATCGGACGCGAGGCGCGTCCGGTCACACATGATCGGACGCGTCCGATCGTTGAAGGAGCTTACTGGACTCACACCGGACGCGGGCACTGTCACGTCCGGTCGTTGCGAGGAGCGCGTCCGGTCGTTGTTTCGCGGGCGCGGGTGCTGTGCGGATCGGCGCGTCCGGTCGTTCGACAGGCGCGTCCGGTCATCGGGACCGGCGCGTCCGGTCGTTGCGACCAGCGCGTCCGGTCGTTGCTTCGCGCGCGTGGTGCTGAGCGACCGGCGCGTCCGGTCTGTTGAGAGGCGCGTCCGGTCATGGGTTTTGACCGTTGACGCAGTGACCGTTGGAGGACCGGACGCGGTTGAGCGCGTCCGGTCAGTTTCGACCGGCGCGTCCGGTCGTCCCGAAAAAAACGGTCAGTGGAGTTGCAACGGCTCTATTTGGAGGGGATGCTTATAAATACTCGATGGCCGGCCCTTGGGGAGGCAACTAGTGATTTCTAACATTCTTGTACATCCTTTGAGCTAGAGCATCTCCTCCCACTCATCTCTCTTGAGTGATTGCAAATCATAAGTGAGATTGAGTAATCCCAAAGTGCATTGCATAGCTTGAGGGCATCTAGTGGCACTTGTGGGTGGTTTAGCCGGTGGATTTCTTGTTACTCTTGGAGAGTACCGCTCCTAGCCGGCTTGGAGATTGTTGGAGGCGTTGGCAAGAGAAGGTGATTGTTCTTGGCCACCTCCGGTTGTTTGTAAGAGGTTCTTGTGCTTTCCTCGGCGGGACGCCAAAAGCAACTCTATTGGATTGCGAGTGTCATTGAGTTACCTCACTTGAGAGTGGAGTCTTGCGGTGCCTTGCGGGGCGTGCCTTGAGGGGCAAGTGACTTGAGGGTCACACCGAGGAACCATCCAAGTGTTGGTCGACACAACCGGTGACGTAGCTTGTCGGTGCACAAGTGAACACCGGGTGAACAAAAATATTGTGTCTCTTGTCTCCCGGTGATTGGTCTACATATTGTGTTGTTGTCAATATTAATTGATTATATATCATCTTGGTGATTGGCAACATCTTCACTCCACCGTCGGTATAAGATTCACAATCCTATCTCTTGCACTTATCTTTACTAGATTATCTTGTGTTGCTCTACTAGTAGCTTGGCTAGTAGTGTTGTTAGCTTGTTCTCTAGTGTAAAATTAGTGACATAGCTCTTGTGTGAACTAGAGATCATAATCTACTAGACTTGTGGATAGGAGGCTTGCATCACAACCTTTGGCTAAGCAAAACTCGCTTTACGCCATTTGTTATTCTAACAAGTTTGCTTAGTGGTGCTTGTAGAATTTTTATAGGCTATTCACCCCCCCTCTAGCCATCTAGGACCTTACACACGTCTGATCACGCAGGGAGCTCTCTAGACTCTGATCGGACACTGGGTGCAGCGTGTCCGGTCATTTGGTGAAGCACGTCCGGTCATGGCAACGTCTCTCTCTAACGCGCACTATTGTTGCCTGTCCTGTAGTGACCGGACGCGTCCGGTCACCCTGACTGGTGCGTCCGGTCATCATGTTTTTCACTGCGACGTCTTGTAATGGCTAGCTGCGTACCCCTTCGCTATAAATAGAAGATGGCCAGGGTTTAGGGGTATCTCTCGCATTCTTGCTGACCTTGAGACATCCTTTGAGCTAGAGAACAACCCCTTCACTCATCTCTTTGCTTGGTTGCACATCTTGAGTGAGATTGAGTGAGATTCAAGTGCATTACTTGAGAGTTGCATTCTAGAGGCACTTGATCTTCGAGTTGCTATGGATTTTTTGTTACTCTTCCGTATTTCCCGACACGGTAGATGGCTTGGCGCAGCGGAGGTGATTGAGCTCGCAATTGGAGATTGTTGGAGCCCTCACCAAGTGTTGTAAGGGGTTCTTGATCCTTCCCCATGGGAGTTCATGAATTGGATACTCTAGTGGAGCTCGTGGCTTGGAGGATCCCCATCTTGTGTGCAGTTGTGCGGCGCCCACCAAGGGCTCTACTCTTGATAGTTGATTAGCTCGCAAACCAACAAGTGGGTGTATCACCACAACGGGGAGTAGCTTGCCGGGAAGCAAGTGTACCTCAGGATAAATTCTTGTGTCGTTCTCTTCCCGAGGATTTCTCTTGTGTGATTGATTGATTGGTTCTTCTCGTCTCTACACGGTGGTATAATCACTCCAAACTCTTCTCTCGTGTTACTCCTTGTTTCTAGCTTGTAGTTGTTGTTATGTTTAGTGGATAGCCTTGTACTAGACTTGTGTAGGTGGCTTCCTTAATTAGTTAGAGCTAGTGCATTTTGCTTCGCCACCTTTTGTACTAACACTTGTGGTTAAGTAATTCTTGTAGAAGTTTTAATTAGGCTATTCACCCCCTCTAGCCTATTTGGACCTTTCAACGGCTAGGGATGAAAACTGATCATATATGAATGGATATAATTGATATTGTGTTTGTTTTCACATTTCTGTTCGGATTCGGATTCAAACAAGGATAGCTATCGGATACATATACGAATACAGATTGTCTCGGTTACGGATACGAATAATGAGTATCTAATATGGTATGAATCGGATTTGGAGAATGTTGGATACAAATATCTATTCGGATATTGAGTAAAAGCAACATTTATATATATCATAGGTGCACTAACCATTACACTGCTCTATGAGTCTAGAATCCATCTTGATAATGCTTGAAGAGTAAAGCAACAAATAAGAGATAAGAAACATATACACCATACAAGCACCGATCTTCAATGCACATTTCGGGGAGAATGATGGACCAAGTCATAGAATAATAACGATTACTCCTCCGTCCCAAAATAAGTGTATTTCTAGGTTTGAGGTGAACAGATCAATGTTATTGAGAAATTATATATACCCTTATAAAGATATAATCATTACACTTTGGAAAGAGAGAAAGTAGAAAAAAGACAACTAGATTAGGTTGTCTCATACCCAGAGGTATATTTATTTTGGGATAAATTTTGAACTCTATAAGTGCATTTATTATGGGATGGAGGGAGTACGTGATATTTTCCTTGGCACATACTATTTCAGACATGGATACAAGACTTCCAGCATTTCACTTGACATATACATATAATACCCGTAACAATAAAAGTATTATATTTTCAGTTGTCACAAAGCAATTAGAAAATACAATGTACAGAATTGCAAAAAAAACAAAAACAAACGAAAGAAAGGGGATGCACCTTGCGTGAATGCTACAGCTAGCTAGTGGGTCGTGGTTGCATGCACAGTCTGTCACACGGTGTGCCGCTGAGCATTAGCAGGCCGTGGCCCACGTATGAACGCGCCAGCCACCAGTCGTGTGTTTGCATGCGTAGTGCTCAGGTGCAGGGCGGGAAGTCCCACCTCGCCAAATGATTCAACGTTGGCCATCCCATGAGCTATAAAGCAAACTAAGGGTGCGTTTAGTTCATGAAATTTTTTGGATTGGGGTATTGTATTTGTCAATTAGTGTTCAATCATAGACTAATTAGGCTCAAAAGATTCGTCTCGTGATTTTCTATCAAACTGTATAATTAGTTTTTTCATCTACATTTAATGCTCCATGCATGTGTCAAACATTCGATGTGACGGGAAATCTTGAAAATTTTTGGGAACTAAACGTGGCCTAGTCAAACATTCGATGTGACGGGAAATCTTGAAAATTTTTGGGAACTAAACGTGGCCTAAGGTGGGAACGAAGGCGAGCAGTAGCAGAGATGCTAGCTCTCCTAGACAGCTGGTCGGATAGTATCCGAATGGTTAGATATATCCATTTTTTTACTGGATTATCGATATCCACCTGATACCGACGGTATTATATCTGTATCCGTTATCCATATAAAGTATCCATATTCAGAAAAAATGGATATCTGAATAACTATCCATTTAAGTGTTCATCTTTGTTCGAACGGACGGTCACTATGGTCCGGCTGGGACTATGAACGGGGACGAGGTGGGGGTGCCATCACAAGTTCAACAGCAACACCAAGCACCAACACCTCCACATTTGTCGAACCAGTTAGCAAGCCAACAACAGCATGCACCTCAACCTCTGGGCCGATGCATCAGCCACCATCGGTGCAACCAGAGGTGGGGATAGAGCAGAAGCAACCGGCTACCAAGGGGCAGCAACAAGGAGGAGGGGAATGTCTACAGATTAATGAGAAAGGAATAGTTTTGATTGAGCATAGCATGGACAAGGTCATGGGACGGCAGTCGGCGTCTCAAGTTTTGCAGGGTTCCTCTTCGGCTGCTGGAAAATCGGAAGTGTGGACTGAGAATTTGGAGATAATGAAGGCCAGTACTAGTGTTGTGGATGTGCAAAGGACAACTACTACCAAGATGTGTAGGCGATGTGGAATCAAGGGACACTTGATGTTCAAATGCACAGCGGTGGTCTTCTGTGAAATTTGTAAGAGTACGTATCATGCTATGATTGTTTGTCCCATTCTCAAGCAGCCCAAACCAGTAGTACAATTGGTTGATCAGGCTGCTGATCCACTTGCAAGTTTTTACATTCCTCATACACCTATCTAGCCAACTAAGAAAGACTCTAGATTGGATTTAGTCTCTACTATCGGCAAGAGCTTGACAAAGGAGGAAATCATGGCATATTTGAGGGTTTTGGTCTCCAATACTTTTGCATGGGAAGTGAAATGCCACAATGGTTTAGAGTTTAAGGTTCTTTTCCCTACAAAAGTTGACCTTACTAAGATGACAAGGTTTAATGTAGAGATGAAGGAATGGGTGACTCAAATTTGAAGAATTTAAGGAAGAAGAGGAATATTTTGGACATGTTTTGCCAATGGTTTGGATGCGGGTTACAAATCTACCAATGATTCTGAGGGAATATGTCATTTTGTGAGCACTACGAACTCCCTTTGGTGTCACTCAGGAGGTGGACGTGGTTACCACAAGAGCTAGCAATTTTGGGCGGTTTGCAGTGGTGGTGCTGAAGCCTGATGCAATCCTGACAAAGCTAGATGTCATCATTGTCAACAGATACTTCCAAGATGATTTTTGAGGTTGAACCATTTTCACCAAATATTGGACTGCGGAGCAGAGAGAACACTCAAAATGAGGGGATTAAAGATCATGGTATTGGGGCAGCGAAGGACACCGAGATGAAGGAGGCAGAAAATACCATAAACTCTATTCCTTCTGTAACACCCTGGTGTTAAGCATGCATTAGGCACTTGCAAATCATGAGCATAAGCATCATTATGCATATCATTTCATGCGAAGTGCTTATTTTAATTAATTAAATGCTCTGTTATTTAGTACCTTGCTTAAAGTAGCACAAGTGCTTGATGTTTGACCACTAAAATAACTTAGAAATATTTAGGATGCAATTTGGAGCAAAGTTTATATTCAAAGTTTTGTCAATTATGTTTTTAAATAATCTTTCCAAAAATAGGTTTTTAAATTTAAATTGACTTTAGTTCTGTAATTCAAAATTCATTTGGAATTTGACTTTGCTTCTTTTGGCAAAGTTGTAGAGCATAAAATTTGGAACAACTTTTATTTTTGGGTCATGACTTGAAACTGCTTTGAAATTGCTCAAAATTGCATTTTATTCTCTGTTATTTGGAAAAAGAATAGGAAAAGAATTTTTATTCCCAAAATTCTCACTGCCTCCCACCAGGCCGAGCCCACGCCAGCGCCGCGCCCCGCTCCCACGCTCCTGCCTGAACGTGCCGCGCCGATCGCGGACAGGCCATGCTCGTCGCGTGGCCGCTGGCGTATGGCCAACGCCGGCAGGTGGCGCACTGGCCGGGACCACGCCCTCCTTAACGCGCTAAGCCGCCCGCTTCTACCCATCCCTCTCCATTCATCTCACCCTCACTCAAATAGCAGCGGCAGCACGTAGCAGAGCCAGCCGCCAGAACCATGAGCGCCGCCGCGCCATTGCCAGTCGTGACGCTCCATGTCTCCACCATCCGCTCTCACCTTCACCTCTGCCATCGTCTGCTTGACCTCGCCGCATGTAACACCCTAAATTTTGAATTCTTTTTAAAATAGTAAATTTGATTTAAATATGCAATTATATGTGCATTTCAAATAGGAAATAATAAAATTTGGTGAAAAAAAAATAAAACATAAGGATTAGTTACATATTGATGCACTCATGCCGATGCATTTATTTATTGTGGTGACTGGTTTTTATCTCTTTGCTAAAAGGTTTAAAAATCATTTGAAAATGTTTTTGGAAAAAAATCAATTCAGAAAAAGAAAAAGAAAATTTTCATTTTGTTCACCCCCCCTCCCTCACTTTCGGCCTGCTGGCCTGTTTCCCCTTGGCCCGCTCGGACTCCCTCTCCTCTCCGCGCTCTTCCTGGGCCGGCCCGCGTCGGAGGCCACAACCGACGTTGCCGCGCCCCGCTCTTCCCCCTTGTGCCGTTGACACACCGGGCCCGCTGGTCGGCTTCGTCCCCTCCTCTGCATCGCACGCGGCCGAGACGAAAACCGCCATCCCGCGCCCACATTCTCCGCGTGGTGGAGCGTCCCGTGCCTCGGACCCTATCTAAGGGAGCGCACGCCCATCATCGCCCTCCCTGCTGCCCTGCAGTTTCTCCACTCACGCGTTCGCGAGCACAAGGAGAGCCACAGCAGACCTCCGCCGGAGCCGCCACCATGGAAAAACCGTCCCCGCAGCCTCGCCTCCGCGATTCGGTTACCATTGGTCACCTCCGAGTCGTAAGGAAGCTCTCTATGAGTTCAATTCATTGATTTTGACACCGGTTCCTCACAAACCCTCCCTCGAAACTCGCCGAGCACCCTCGTCCGCCTCTCTCTCAAATATGTCGTCGTCGCTCCGTTTCCGTCCTCCTTATTGTCGTGGTGAGCTTCCCCGTACTCCCCTCTATCTTTCCATGCTTTTATTTCCTCGAATTTTAGCCTCTAGGGCTCTACTCGAGAATGCCGACGAGCTCCTTCTCGCCGTCGTTCAAGGCGAGCCCGTGAGAGCCCTTCCCCGGCCGCGAAATGCACCCTATTAGACTCGCCTTCACCTCTGCTTCGCCCCTGTATCCTTTAATTTGTAAATGGAGCCCCCTAGCTCTCGATTTGCTTACTCCGGCGAGCTCCCGGTCGCCGGCAATGGAGGGCCGCCGCGCCGGCTGTTTCTCCGGCGGCCGCGCCTCTCTCTTCCCTTCCCCCCATCTAATCCCAGCCATCCATCGCACGATCAAGGGCCAGAAATGGCTAATACCTCTTCGCAGGCAAACTTGCTAAAGAGCCCCTAAGTTTTCACCTTTTTCCACCCGCAGTCCCTCGTCAGATTGAAAATGGAATTTCTTTGATTTATTTTAAATCCAAAAATAGTTTGATCTATTTACAGATTTGCCACTGCATTAAATTGCTTATAAAATCATCGTTTTAGCTCTGATTCGACCCGTTCAACTTGCGTTAGTTTCATAATTTCATGATCTACGCATTAATGCCACTGTTAGTTAGGTTTGCAACATTTGAAATTCTTGATTAGGTTAAGTTAATTAACTCGCTATAGGAATCTTGTTTAATTCGTAACTTTCGCGTTATAGCTCTGAATTTTGTGAACTTCACGTTGATGTGATCGTAGCGAGACGTAGAATATTTTCATAAACTTTTTATCTTGTTTTTATACTGCTGGTGTACTGTTCTAATTATAGGTTTGTTTGCTATGCATGAATGCTCCTGAAATGTGTATGTTGCCGTGTTGGTCGAGTTCATACGGTGAAGAGTACGTTGGGAACCAGGAGTACTTCGAAGACCAGCAGGACCAGCAGCAGTTCATGAACCAAGGCAAGTATAGCATGGGCCTACCTTGATTCCTATTCATTATATAATCTACTCATTATGCATGTGTCTAATATTGCTCGACTATAAGGACATCCTAGCCATTGATGACTTATATCTCGATGCCTATGGATTTTATTGCATATGGGTAGAATGCTAGTGCTCTAATTAAACATGATCTACACTATGACTAATGGAATCAACGGATAAACATGATGATAATGGTGGAACTATAGGGTGATGGTGCAAATGATGTTGATCATGTTGCCCTAAACTCTCCGTAAGGACTTGTCTGTAGGGCAAAAGCTGGGACATACAGTGCAACCGTGAGAGTCATATGGCTCTGACTTTAGCTCAGTATTAGGATCTTTTCTAGCTTGTTAGAGGTTACCCGAAAGGGCGCAAGAGGGGCTTGCCACTTTGGGTATAGAACTGCCTCTGTTCTGATGTGTATAGCCTGCGGGAATTGTGCCATCGAAAGGGGGTTCTCTATATCTGCCTGCCGAGGAAACCTCGCGGCCCTAACTGGTTAGAAGAGGCCTATGGAAGGCTTCATAGTGTACCCTGCCCGCTCACCTTGGAAGTGTTATGGAAGTAATTAACCCGGGCATACGGGTAACACGACTCACGGGTAAAGATGCACAACCTCTGCAGAGTGCTAAAACTGTTATAACAGCCGTGCTCACGGTCATGAGCGGCCCGGAAAACTCACAGAATAAATGGTCACTTGTGAAGATGTTTTTCGTGGTGAACTATGATGGTATTATGATGATGATGACGATGATGATGATATAATGTTGATCAATGACTCTATTTAATTCTAGTATATGATCATGTGGGTTAATTTGGGAGCTTAAGCGTAATTTGATATTGATCAATAACAAAATGTTGACTTACTAAAATGCTAAATGCAGTAAACCGTGTCTGCCTTTTGAGCCTCATGAATCCCCATGTTATGCTTGTGGAGTACGAAATGTACTCACGCTTGTTTATTTTCACTATTTTTGGATAAAAATCCCGGATGGGTACCAGATTTCCAAAAATTGGAGCAGACAGGCTTGTGATCAACCAGTCAGTTGTCCCTGTGGAGTGGAGTCTTCACCTAAAGACCGGAGTTGTCTTTCCGCTGTTTGCTATCTAAGGTTATATCTTTTATAATAAGTACGTTATATATTAAGCATTGTCATTTGATATTACCTTTATTTGTAGCTATATGTGAGATTTGACTTCCTAGGCTCACATATGGTGTGTATCTGGTTTTGTTCTTAAAACCGGGTGTTACAAGTGGTATCAGAGCAATGCTGACTGTAGGACACAAGCCTAGTTAGAAATTGGCCGTCTCAAGGTTTAGGAATTGCTATAAGACCCTTGTTCTATAAACCTTGATATTCCTCCTCTATTATTTCCCTACCCTTGATATTCATCTCCTCCTTGATACTTGTTTAAGCCTTTGTTCTAATCTTCACTCCTTGCTTTGATATGCTCTTAGAATCTTGTCTCTTACTATCTTCCTGCGATATCGGAAGCGAAGCTTTAGGATAATTGCCCTTAATATGAATAGAACGATAGTATCGCAAGCTCAGTCAATGATTGAAGTATGCACCTTAATTGCTTGCTGAATTGTCATTATGCATGTGCTGGTTTTGGATCTTTGTAATGATTGTAATGATCTTGTGGGGATTGTCCACAATTTCATTTAGTCTATAGGCCTAAGGCATAAGGATTAATGAAGTAAATATGCGGGTTTTGGTTTTCTCCTGTTTTATCCATCCTGTTTTCCAGAGCAGTCTGTGTTCATCATGATATATCTCCAGATCTGGACATCCAAAAGTTATGAAACTTTTATAGATAAAAGAAGACTCTTGTATGTTTCATCTGCCGCTGGAATCAATTCCATAGCTGTTTTGATTTGGGATTTAAGAAAATCACAAGACGATATAGCTATGCTGTCTGAAACCTGGAGTAGTTATTGTGGTGCACAGCTTTCTACCAAATTATGTTTGGAATCAGGAAAAGTGTTCTATACGAAAGTTGTAGAGGATTTTAACAGCTTTCCAACAGTATAAACTACAACTTCATTGGATTAACAGAATAGGAGTTACAGCTGTTTTCCCGCGCTGCTGTTTTTCTGCTCATGAGGAATTTTAGACTTGTTGTTCTTACTTATACATATGCGTTTCCGTGGGATATCAGAAGGTCATTATGATGGTTAACTCACTTGGAAGAAGATGCAAGCTACCCTTTGTTGTTCCCCTAGTTGATCTCTCTTAAGGGGGGTAGCCGAGTGAAGAAGTAACAAGATGAAGGTTTCTTACATTCAAGTACTCCACCTGGAAGAATTAGTATTCCCTATGGTTGAGAAGTCACCAACAAAGCACAGTTGGGTGTTTGAACTTCAACATACCCAAGACAAGTCAGCAACAATGACAAGGCAAGGAGATATGGGACATCTACAAGGATCGTAAGAATCTAAAGGATATCTTCACTAAGTTGGTTTTGATCTTATGAAATCATCGATGAATTAGAGCGATCAATGATTATGGCATGGAAGTGTGTTAATACCCGGATAAGCAAAAGTTGTTGCCGATGCTCCTAGCATAAAGAGTGTGCTAGGAAGGTTCGGTCGACATCAAGGTTGAGTTGTGTGAGAAACTTGAGTGATGTCACCTATACTACAGAGTTGGTAATAATAGTGTTCACCTTGGAACAAAAGGAATTGCAAAGGTCAATTGGAGGTAATGGCATAAAGGACTAAGTGATTATGCTTAAGAGTTGATCAAGCTATTAGGAGCAAGGTTGTAACAACGTGCAAGCTACAGCGTGATCGTTGTGAGAAAATGAAGAAGATCCAAAGGCAGAGCATCTACATCTCTTTGATAACCATCTTCCGAATCTCGAGGACGAGATTCCTCTTAAGGGGGGTAGAATTGTAACACCCTAAATTTTGAATTCTTTTTAAAATAGTAAATTTGATTTAAATATGCAATTATATGTGCATTTCAAATAGGAAATAATAAAATTTGGTGAAAAAAAAATAAAACATAAGGATTAGTTACATATTGATGCACTCATGCCGATGCATTTATTTATTGTGGTGACTGGTTTTTATCTCTTTGCTAAAAGGTTTAAAAATCATTTGAAAATGTTTTTGGAAAAAATCAATTCAGAAAAAGAAAAAGAAAATTTTCATTTTGTTCACCCCCCCTCCCTCACTTTCGGCCTGCTGGCCTGTTTCCCCTTGGCCCGCTCGGACTCCCTCTCCTCTCCGCGCTCTTCCTGGGCCGGCCCGCGTCGGAGGCCACAACCGACGTTGCCGCGCCCCGCTCTTCCCCCTTGTGCCGTTGACACACCGGGCCCGCTGGTCGGCTTCGTCCCCTCCTCTGCATCGCACGCGGCCGAGACGAAAACCGCCATCCCGCGCCCACATTCTCCGCGTGGTGGAGCATCCCGTGCCTCGGACCCTATCTAAGGGAGCGCACGCCCATCATCGCCCTCCCTGCTGCCCTGCAGTTTCTCCACTCACGCGTTCGCGAGCACAAGGAGAGCCACAGCAGACCTCCGCCGGAGCCGCCACCATGGAAAAACCGTCCCCGCAGCCTCGCCTCCGCGATTCGGTTACCATTGGTCACCTCCGAGTCGTAAGGAAGCTCTCTATGAGTTCAATTCATTGATTTTGACACCGGTTCCTCACAAACCCTCCCTCGAAACTCGCCGAGCACCCTCGTCCGCCTCTCTCTCAAATATGTCGTCGTCGCTCCGTTTCCGTCCTCCTTATTGCCGTGGTGAGCTTCCCCGTACTCCCCTCTATCTTTCCATGCTTTTATTTCCTCGAATTTTAGCCTCTAGGGCTCTACTCGAGAATGCCGATGAGCTCCTTCTCGCCGTCGTTCAAGGCGAGCCCGTGAGAGCCCTTCCCCGGCCGCGAAATGCACCCTATTAGACTCGCCTTCACCTCTGCTTCGCCCCTGTATCCTTTAATTTGTAAATGGAGCCCCCTAGCTCTCGATTTGCTTACTCCGGCGAGCTCCCGGTCGCCGGCAATGGAGGGCCGCCGCGCCGGCTGTTTCTCCGGCGGCCGCGCCTCTCTCTTCCCTTCCCCCCATCTAATCCCAGCCATCCATCGCACGATCAAGGGCCAGAAATGGCTAATACCTCTTCGCAGGCAAACTTGCTAAAGAGCCCCTAAGTTTTCACCTTTTTCCACCCGCAGTCCCTCGTCAGATTGAAAATGGAATTTCTTTGATTTATTTTAAATCCAAAAATAGTTTGATCTATTTACAGATTTGCCACTGCATTAAATTGCTTATAAAATCATCGTTTTAGCTCTGATTCGACCCGTTCAACTTGCGTTAGTTTCATAATTTCATGATCTACGCATTAATGCCACTGTTAGTTAGGTTTGCAACATTTAAAATTCTTGATTAGGTTAAGTTAATTAACTCGCTATAGGAATCTTGTTTAATTCGTAACTTTCGCGTTATAGCTCTGAATTTTGTGAACTTCACGTTGATGTGATCGTAGCGAGACGTAGAATATTTTCATAAACTTTTTATCTTGTTTTTATACTGCTGGTGTACTGTTCTAATTATAGGTTTGTTTGCTATGCATGAATGCTCCTGAAATGTGTATGTTGCCGTGTTGGTCGAGTTCATACGGTGAAGAGTACGTTGGGAACCAGGAGTACTTCGAAGACCAGCAGGACCAGCAGCAGTTCATGAACCAAGGCAAGTATAGCATGGGCCTACCTTGATTCCTATTCATTATATAATCTACTCATTATGCATGTGTCTAATATTGCTCGACTATAAGGACATCCTAGCCATTGATGACTTATATCTCGATGCCTATGGATTTTATTGCATATGGGTAGAATGCTAGTGCTCTAATTAAACATGATCTACACTATGACTAATGGAATCAACGGATAAACATGATGATAATGGTGGAACTATAGGGTGATGGTGCAAATGATGTTGATCATGTTGCCCTAAACTCTCCGTAAGGACTTGTCTGTAGGGCAAAAGCTGGGACATACAGTGCAACCGTGAGAGTCATATGGCTCTGACTTTAGCTCAGTATTAGGATCTTTTCTAGCTTGTTAGAGGTTACCCGAAAGGGCGCAAGAGGGGCTTGCCACTTTGGGTATAGAACTGCCTCTGTTCTGATGTGTATAGCCTGCGGGAATTGTGCCATCGAAAGGGGGGTTCTCTATATCTGCCTGCCGAGGAAACCTCGCGGCCCTAACTGGTTAGAAGAGGCCTATGGAAGGCTTCATAGTGTACCCTGCCCGCTCACCTTGGAAGTGTTATGGAAGTAATTAACCCGGGCATACGGGTAACACGACTCACGGGTAAAGATGCACAACCTCTGCAGAGTGCTAAAACTGTTATAACAGCCGTGCTCACGGTCATGAGCGGCCCGGAAAACTCACAGAATAAATGGTCACTTGTGAAGATGTTTTTCGTGGTGAACTATGATGGTATTATGATGATGATGACGATGATGATGATATAATGTTGATCAATGACTCTATTTAATTCTAGTATATGATCATGTGGGTTAATTTGGGAGCTTAAGCGTAATTTGATATTGATCAATAACAAAATGTTGACTTACTAAAATGCTAAATGCAGTAAACTGTGTCTGCCTTTTGAGCCTCATGAATCCCCATGTTATGCTTGTGGAGTACGAAATGTACTCACGCTTGTTTATTTTCACTATTTTTGGATAAAAATCCCGGATGGGTACCAGATTTCCAAAAATTGGAGCAGACAGGCTTGTGATCAACCAGTCAGTTGTCCCTGTGGAGTGGAGTCTTCACCTAAAGACCGGAGTTGTCTTTCCGCTGTTTGCTATCTAAGGTTATATCTTTTATAATAAGTACGTTATATATTAAGCATTGTCATTTGATATTACCTTTATTTGTAGCTATATGTGAGATTTGACTTCCTAGGCTCACATATGGTGTGTATCTGGTTTTGTTCTTAAAACCGGGTGTTACACCGCACCACCCACAGCCGCTATTGGTAGGTGAGGAGGCCGAATCGGCCATCTTCTTCCTCGCCCGCTGTAACAGAACCAACCAATTATACGAAATTAAGTAAGAAAATCATCCACCGAGCAGACGATTTAGCAAACTTAAGCCCGTATAACCAGGTAGTCCGTGAAATCATGACGGATTTCAAACCAACTTACATACCAGCCAAGATCGTAATAAGTTTAGCGATCACCATCACAAATTACATAAAAGTTCACATCACGGATACATCAGAGTTTAAACATAGTTATTACAAACCAAGTTCAAATAAAAGTAGCGGAAACATTTAGTTCAATCCACACACACTCACACAGAGTTGGAAATAAAGTGCCAGCTAATGATCATCCCCAACAAAAGCATTAGACGAGACGTAGGGAACGACCACTTCCCATAATCCTAAGCATCACTCATCGCAGGATAGAGGCAGTTGATACAATAGCCGTAATACATCTGCCCATCTGCAACAAGTGGGAACAAAACCCTGAGTACGAGAAGGTAGTCAGCTAGACTTACCCGACCTAACCAAAAATAAAATGACGCCAAGGATTATGAAAGGCTTTATAGTAGGGTGGCTGACTCATTTGCAAAAAGGGTATTTTTAGCATTTAAAGAACCTTTTCCAGAAGCTTTTATATCAAGTTAATCTTTATTAACCTGTCAACTATATTTACACCTGTACTAGAGTAAACATGTGATTAAACAAGTAAGGATAACCAATGATCATTAACAACTTTTATCATGTCATATTTTATATAATTGTCCAAGTGTTCCATCAACATTACTACGATGAAGTAACTCAAGTCAACTGTTCACTATCCAGTGAATGATGGCGATTCGAATCGGCTATTAACCAGTTGATAATTTATTCCTCACACAAACCTCACTCACCCGCTAAAGTGAGATATTGGTCACCGAGTCAACTATCCAGGTAAAGTCTCGAGTTTGCCAGGAACCACATGTACCCGGGGGCTGCCTGACTGCTCTTTGGCCTTATCATCGCGTCCCCGTGTCTTACCACACCTGCTCCGGTACAGTGCGCTGCGGGCAATCCACTCGGCCCGAATAATCTTCTAGCTTCGTGGTCGAAAGGTACATTATTCGACCAGCTAAATGTAAGGCATGCGTTTAACATGACTCGAGGTCCAACAACGGTCGGTCCTTAACCGACACAGATGGAAAACACTACAGTCTAAAACCCTGTAAGTCTCCGTCCGGTCTCAATTTCAAATTAACACTTAATTATCCTAAGATGACATACTTATTCAATCAGATCCAGGTAACCACATATAGCTCGCAGGTGACAGGAAATCACCCGACTTCTACCGGTCTAAGCAAGCTAAGCATTTCTTGACTACGAATACCAGGGTAACAAGGATAAGGTAGAACAAATGTAAACAAGGTATAATGCAGCAACTGTTGCAAACAACTCCTAAACGTAATGCATCAATTAAGGTAAAGTATTAATAAAATATTTGTAAACTGAGAGAGAAATACTCTGAGGCTTGCCTCTTTTGAAAGAGCTCAGATGATGATGGGGGCACTCTGGAAGATTCTCACCGACCTCTTCGTCGGCTTCAGGCACCTCCAGCTCTTGCACCTCGGGCTGCTCTTCCGGCTCCTCGGGAACTGCTACCGGAATTACTTCCTACGATCCTGTATAATGCAAATGATCTATAAGTGCTCATGCCTAGGTGCATTGTAGAGATGACATGTAATGATCGTGATGAATGGGATGTAGATGAATATGTTTACTTTATTGTATAAAGTAGGAATACAACTCTTCTACAAGGTAGTCCACATCATCTAAGAACATGTACTAGTATACTACTATTATAATCATTCTCTATCATGCCAAGTCACCACAGAAATATAAGATGCTTCAAAGATACACCAAAGCAAATCTTATTAACTAATCATGCATTAACAAGGTTAATTAAACCCTAGTCGAAACTATGTTTGAATGGCAACACTTCTTTTGGCAACATAGAAAAATCTGAGAAAATTACAGTGGCTTACTATCATCTAATCTAGCATGCCACAAAAATTTCATTACATTTGGAGTAATAGAGCTGCCTACACAAAAATAACAATCTAGGGTCTAAAATGAGCATAAAAATACTTTGTACTATGAAAAGTATCAAACAACAGATTTCACATTTTTCCTATATTCTACATAGTAAACAATCACTATATAAAAATTATCATATACATGTTTTATATAATTTTTGCTCTCTAACAAAAATAACAAAAACCATCAAATAAAAGCACTTGAACTACACATCATAATTTTTCCATAGAATAGGCATGGCACATATTTTTCCTAGAAAGTACATTACACAAGAAGATTAACAAAACTCGAACCATATTTTTCTGAGCTTTCTATGATTTATTATACATTTATCAAGAAAACAGCAATTTCAATGATTAAATAAAAACTCTACAGAAAAGTATTTCAAACTTAACATGCAATATTTTTACATCATAGATCTAGTCCTAAGAAGTCTACCAAAGTTTGTTTCACAATTTTTAGAGCCAAAATGAGTACACAAACATTTTCCAAAGTATTTCTCTCCCCAAATAATAAAAGAAAAACAGAAAACAATTTTTCTTATTGCCAATGGGCCGGCCCATGGAAACCAACCGGCCCGTTGCTGTTTTTGGCCTGAGCGCGCACACGCGGGAGAAAGGCGAGCCGGGCCGGCTCGGGGCTTCGGCCCACGGGCGAGGCCGGTCCAGCAGCGCCTGGGAACTGCCGTGGCTACGCCACGCCGGCGCCTGTGGCTGCGGCAGCGCGGCGGTCACCGACGACTAACTGTCGTCTCCGGTCGCGAATGGACGAGGTGCGGCGCGCATGAGGACCGCGACGATAAGGCGAAAACGATGGTGCTTTTGGAAGGAAGAGAGGAGGAGCGGAGCATGGAGGTCGGCACGGCCGCGGGCTCCGGCGAGCAATGCCGGCGCCACCATGGCGGTTACGGCCCTTTCGGCCCTCACCTCGTCGAAAACATGGTGCCGGAGGCGGGCTACGTCGAGGCGAGGCTCAAGCGGAAGCTCGCGGAGCTTCGGGCGAAGACAAGGCGGCGCAGGCGAGCTCGGCGGCGACAACAATGGCGGGCGCCCGCGCGGTGGCGAGGAGCAGGGCTGCGTTCCGAAATGAAGAGCACGAGAGGAGGAAGGGAGCGGGCGCGGGGGTTAAGGCGCGGTCAGGAGCGACCCTGGGCGCGTTTCCATCCAGGTGCGGGGGCTCCGACCAGCCGGCCAACCACTGCCCATGGCCGTCGGTGCGGCGCGGCCACGCGGCGAGACGCGCGCTAGTTGGCGAGCGCACGGGAGTGGGGCACGGCGTGCGGCGTACGCCCGGTCCACTGGACCACGGCGCGCGCGGGCGCACGTGTGCGAGCGCGAGCTGGGCCAGGCCGGCTTGCGGCAGCGGGCCAAAAGTGAGGCGTCGGCCCACTTAGGCGGAGAAAAGCTTTTCTTTATTTTTTTCAATTCTTTTTTTCCCTAAATTTTCAAAATGTAGCTGCTTTAAATTAATTTTTGAGCAACAAAATGACATTTTTTTTTGGAAATGATCCAAAAATGAAAGTTGCTTATAATTTAATCCTCTACAACTTTGCTTAAAGGACCAACTCAAATTTCCCAACAGAGTTTAAATTGGAAATTAAAAGCTAAATAGGGAGGATTTTTGACCTTTTTCAATAATATTTTCAAAAGCAAATTTTGTCAAAAGTTTGAATACAACTTTGCTCCAAAAATTTTGCTAAACGTTTCTAAACTAATTACTCAAGCAAACAAGCATGTTTAACAACATTGCAAGCACAATCATGGCATAGTTCTATTTAAAACAAACAATGCAACAAGCATGTTTTCATTAACATGTTTCAAAGTCATATTTCAATCATTATTTCATGCAATGTGAATGAATGTATGACAATGCTTATGCTCATGATTTGCAGGTGCTGAATGCATGCGTAACACTGGGGTGTTACACCCGCCATGGCAAAGCACGCCAGAGCTCGGCTCTCGTGAACCACGAGCACCACGCCTCCATCTTCTCCTTTTTGCGTTTCTGGCTCCGTTTTGGCACCGCGAAGCGCGAGCACCGCTCGCTTAGCCTCGTTGTGACCGCGGATGGTGAGAACAACACCATGTAGCGTCGCTGCTCATCAGCACACCTCACCGTGGTAGCTAGGGTTTGTCCTCACCACCATTTTCTAGCCGGTAGTGTTCGCCTCGTCGCGAGGAAGCCGCCGGTGGTACCCATTCCACCGGGGATCTCGCTGTGGGACTGGCAGGTGGGGGCCGGTTGACTGCGGGCCCAGTGGCAGTGCCTCTGTGTGGCTCTGGGGGGAAGCAGCGGGGTGCACTTAGCATTTTAGGGCGGGTTTTTAAAGAAAGGGGTTTTTGAAATGGTTTTCCAGAAATCGATTTAAATGGTTGTAAATTCATACCTCGAGTTATGCTACTCCAAAATTGTTGAAACAAATTTTGTTAGGTTTCTTGCAAGTAGATCTACTGCATAAAATTTTTGCATGTCAGTTTTTATATACTTTTATATAGAGATTTACTTTATTCTTATAAATGATGTTATCTTAGGAAATACATAGTAAATCATATATGTATCGAAAAATATGGTTCTAATTTTGTTGATCTAATCATGTGATGTACTTTCTATGATAAATATATGACATGCTTGTTCTATGGAAAAATATGGCGAAGTAATTTATGTGTATTAATTGTTGTTTTATTGTAAAATTGCTAGGGCTAAAAATATAAATAATACATGCATGTGAAACTTTTTATACAGTGTTCCTATGATGTGAATATTATAAGAACAATATGAAATCTATTGTTTGATACTTTTCATAGTACAAAGTATTTTTATGTGCTTAATTTCTATGTTTTTTGCCTTTTTGGTATAGGATGATATACTTGTCAAATTGACTTAAAATTTTATGGTAGTCTTCTATAAGCATGAGTAAGCCACTATAATTTTCTTAGATTTTTATGAGTTTAAAAAATATATGTTGCTGTTATAGCCTTTGTTTAAATTAGAGTTAATTTAGATTCATTAATGCATGTTTAGTTTAATATGTTGGTTTGGTGTATCTTTGAAGCACTAATAATCTGCTAGTATGTCTTGGCATGTTTAGTTGCACTGGTGATATGTGTACTAGTGTATGCAAATACCTGCTTTTATGTAAGTGCACGTGTGTTGTTTAATGTGAGAGTTACTTAAATATCTAGAGAGGAGATTTGCACCTAATCGGTAAAATAGAAATGAAATTGCTCATCTACATGCAAGCATTCAAGTTCCTCGTACATCATTTTCATCCTATACACATTTCTCATAGTCATACATACATATGCATCATACAGGATCGCAGGAGGAGCTTTCAGTAGCAGTGCTCGAGGAGCAGGCCCGGGTCGACCAGTAGGAGGTTCTAGCACAGGAGGTGCAAGAGGCCGAGGATCAAGGCGAGGAGCTTCCTGAGTGCGTTGATCACGAGCCAAGTTTCTTTGAGCGAGGCAAGCCCCGGAGCATTTCTCTTCCTATGGTTTGCAAATCTTTAATATTGCGTCATTTATGTTTGATACATTAAGTTATAGGAGTTGTTTGCAACCGTTGTTGCATATATATTCCTTGACTATCTTGGTACATTATATCCTTTTCACCTATACTAAGTTTAGGACCGAGTTCAATGCTTAGTCCTACTTACCCTAGTGATTTCCTGTCGCTGGCAACTGTAGGTGGTTACCTAGATACTTAGCAATAGATGCTATCATGGAAATAACTAAGTATTGATGGATAAATGGAGACCGGACAGAATAAGTAGTGGGCAACCAGACAGGGTTCTGGGGTGCTTATAGTTTTCGCCTGTGTCGGTTAAAGACCGATCGTTGCTTGTCCCTCTTGTCATGTCGAATGCATGCCTCACATTAAGCTGGCCGAATAAGTCGTTTCGACCGCGAAGCCAATGGCACTATTTAGGCTAGGATCTACATGGGTGCGCAGACTAGTACTGAAGGGGGTCTGACGGGGATGCGAAGAGTGAGCCCAAGGGCGGGTAAGGCTGACTCCTGGCTATCGGGCGGTCCCTAGGTAGTGTGGCCCCAGTTTGTCCTGTGATGTTTACCGAAATAGTGTCATTGGTGACCTGTAGCTCAGTTGATAGGTGAGTGTGGTTTGTGTGAGAAATAAATCACCAGCTGGTTAGGAATCGATTTGAATCGCCATCGCTCCTGGATAGTGAGCACTTGACTCGAGCTACGACATCGTAGTAATGATGATGGAACATGGATGGTCATGTGGATTATGTTGGAAATGATAAACCTGAGATGGTAACTTTGATGTTATTGGTTAATCAAGTGATTGCTTTAGCATAGGTGCTTACCTAGATTAATAGGTTATAACAAAGATGGTGCAAAAGTACTTGAAATGGTTTAATCATGATAACTTATGCTTTTCATAAATGAGTCAAGCTAGCCCACTAAAAGAAAGCTTTGTATACTCCTTGGTGTCACTTTATTTCTGTTTAAGGCGGGTAAGTCTGGCTGAGTACATTCTCGTACTCAGGGCTTTGTTCCCATTGTTGTTGCAGATGGTTAGATGTACTATAGTTACTGCATCAACTGTCTCTACCCAGCGATGGGCGACAACTAGGACCCAGGGGCGTGGTCATTTCATATGTCTCATCTACTGCTTTTGTGGGACTTCATCATTATCTGACACTGTATTTAAACTAAGTGTGCATGTGTGGTTTCAAAACTAAATGCTTCCGCTATTTTATTATGAACTTGGTTTGTAATAACTTTATGTTCTACACTTCGATGTATTCAAAATGATGTTGCAAACTTTATGTAATATGTGAATGTAGCTATTAAACTTGTACGATCTTGGCTTGTATGTTGGTTGGTTTGAAATCCTGCATGATTTCACGGATTACCGGGTTTGTACGGACTCAAGTACGTTAACTTATCTGTTTCGGCAGGTGATTTTCTTACTTAAGCCCATATAAATTGGTCGATTCTATTACACCTTCAGATGCCAATATTGGGAACATAGAAACTAGTCATGAGACCAAAAATGAAGCTCATGAGGCACAAATGATAGAAGATTTTTCAAATGATGATTTGTTAGATGAGGAAAATGAACTTAATGATGCAACTTATACCTTTTTAGGGGTTCAAAAAGGGAACTCGATGGAGGTGAGAAATGCGGCAACACTTGCAGCTTCGGCACTAGTGCATTTGTCATCTAGGTCAAGTGGGAAATTGGTGAACGCAGCTTCTATGACTTAGAAAATTACACAATCCTCTCGTGCAGAGAAATCAGAGGCTTCGGCAAGGAATGCAACATGGGGAACAACCAGCGACCCATAGAAACATTGCCGGGTACTAATCTAGGCGCTAAGGGATTGGATACATAGGTTGCAGCAGCAAATTCAAAGAAGGTGCATAACTTGGGCATGCCGACTATGTTGGCTACTAGAGCTGCAGTTCGGGAGACAAAATTTACTCCTCTCAGGCAGCCATCTGGCATGATGGATGAGGAATGGATGGAAGTTTCACTTGGTCATTTTGATGGGCCAACATAAGGTATGCTCACAGGTGACGCACAGCACCATGGTGATCTCTCTAATGCAATGTTGGAGGTAGGAATAGCAGCAAATGGTGAAACAAATGATCTGGGGAGTGTGATGATGATGATGGTTTTATCTGATGGAGAGCTCACTCCAGTGTGGCGTAGTAAGCAGAATGCGGACGTGGTGGATGTGGACTCGTTCGAGAGGGCAGAAAGAAGAGTTGTTGTTAAGAACCTTGAGGAACCCCAAGGTAATCTAGGTGTTCATTCCTTCTGTTCTTTTTCTAACGTTTATATTAAGGAGAACCTAGGGGGAGTGGGTATTAGTTTGGGGGGCAATGATAATTTAATTCTTGGGTTTATTTCTTTAATCAAAGATGTTGAAGCATAAAAATTGAAAGCACCTAAAGCTGTTAACAAACTCTAGAATGAATGTGATTTTCAGGGGGATGAGCTCAATCCCAACACCTCCACTATTAGTCGACTCTGTGGCAACTTAACGGAGGAGGTGATGGACGATTATAATGCAGACCTTGATGGTGTACTTGTTAATGTGCCCATCAAGGTGGCAAAGAGTAAAAAAATTGAAATTTCTCAATAAGAATACAGCCTTGAGGAAAAAAACAAAACTCTTATTCTAATGAAAGGTATATTATGGAATTACAGAGGACTGCGTGACTTAGCTAAACATACATTCTTACATGATGTGGCTATAGATAATAAACTTGATTTTATAGCTTTATCAGAAACCAATAAAAATAGCTTCTCAACTCAGTGTCTAGAAAATTTTTGTGGGGGCTGATTTTGTATGGCATTAGCAATGCCCTCGGGGAATGTCGAGGGGAATGCTAACGGGGATAAATCAAGATTTATTGAAGTAGAAAGTATGGAGGATGGTGAATTTCATATCAAGTTTATCCTTAAAAATAAAGTGGATGCTTTTTGGTGGGCAGTTTTGTTTGTTTATGGTGCTACACAAGATGAATATAAAGAACAATTTTTATCTGAGTTAGTGTGAGCATGATCTAACTGTGGGAATCTACCCTTCTTAGTAGGGGAAGATTTCAATATCATCAGAAACTGATTAGAAAAAATAATTTGAGATACAATGATAGATGGCCACTTTTGTTTAACGCTATTATTGAAACCTTGAACTTAAGAGAATTGGAGATGACAGGAAGAAAATACACTTATGCTAACTATGTGAAGGTTCCAACATTTGAAAAGTTGGACCGTATTTTGGTAACAACAGACTGGGAGCAAGAAATTCCGCTAGCCTTTGTTCAGGCTTTGACATGAGAGATCACAGATCACACACGTCTATTACTAGATGTTGGCACACCGTCCCACCGAGGCAATACTAGGAATTTTAAATTTGAGCTAAGATGGCTAGCAAGGGATGGTTTTTTATCTAATTAAGGGAGTTTGGGAATCTGATAATAGGGGTCGGTCACCAATGGAACAGTGGCAAAACAAAATTAGAAGGCTACGATATTTTCTTAGACGTTGGGCTAGGAATTTGGTTTATCAAAATAGAAGAGATAAATCTAATTTGCTTGCTAAGATAGATGTGTTGGATAGAAAGACAGAGACAATTTTATTGTCATCCTAAGAAGTGGAGCTTAGACATCATTTCAAAGGGCAATTAACCAAGTTGCTGAGAAAGGAGGAAATTTACTGGTTCCAATGATTTAACGCAACAAAGTTATTACAATGGGATAATAATACTAAGTACTTCCATATGGTGGCAAATGGCAGACATAGAAAAACAAAAAATGTACAAGTAGAACAGGAAGAAGGAACTATTGTTGGGGATGTTGGGGATGATAATTTCAAAAATTATATTACTGATTACTATAAAGGATTGTTTGGACCTCATACTCAAAGTTCTTTCTCAATGGACAAAACTTTAAGGTATGATATACCCCAGGTATCAGAGGAGGAGAATGAGGAATTGACGTCTCCATTCAGTGAGGAGGAGGTTAAAATGGCCATCTTCGATATGGAACAGAACAAGGCACGTGGTTTGGATGATTTTCTCTCTGAATTTTGCTATTTTTTTGGGAGATTGTGAAGTCAGATTTAATGAGCCTTTTTATGAATTCCGTGCGTGGAGGCTGCCGATTCATAGCCTTAATTCTGGAGCAATCACGTTACTATCGAAGGTTGCTAATGCGGCTCGGATACAACAATACAGACCTATATGTTTATTAAATGTGAGCTTTTAGATTTTTACGAATATGCTAAATAATATAATTTTGAAGGTGGCAGACAAGCTGATACGACCTTCATAGACAGCCTTTATCCCAGGTCGCTACATCATGAAGGGAGTTGTTATTTTGCATGAAACGATTCATGAACTGCATAGGAAAAAATAGGACGGAGTGATACTAAAACTAGAATTTAAAAAGGCATACGACAAATTAAAGTGGCCTTTTGTACAACAGGTTCTCAGTATAAAAGGATTCTCACCAACTTGGTGTGAATGGATTTTAAAAGTCATGACTAGAGGGAGTATTGCAGTAAAGGTCAATGACAATATAGGATATTTCTTTCAAGCTAAGAAAGGAGTGTGGCAGAGGGATCCGTTATCTTCGATTCTATTTAATGTAGTGGTTTATATGCTGGCTGTCCTAATTTCACGAGCTAACGGGACGGCACAAATCCAAGGGGTTGTTCCGCATTTGGTAGATGATGGACTCTCGATCTTTTAGTATGCAGACGACACTGTCATCTTTATGGATAATGATCTAGAGAGGGCTAAAAACATGAAGGTTTTACTTTATGCTTTTGAGTAGTTATCAGGATTCAAGATCAATTTTCATAAAAGTGAGATATTTTGTTACGGAGTAGCCAGAGTTAGACAAATTGAATATACACAATTTTTTTGGGTGTGATATGGGGTTGTATCCCTTTTAATATCTAAGAATTCCTATGCACCATAGAAAACTCATGAATAAGGATTGGAAACATGTCAAAGAAAGATTTTAAAAAAAGATTGAACTGTTGGAGAAGTAAGCTATTACTGGTGAGAGGGAGGCAGGTTTTGATTAATTCAGTTTTGAGTGGTCTCCTCATGTTCATGTTTTCCTTTTTTAAAGTACCTAGAGGGGTTCTAAAGAAGTTGGATTACTTCAGATCATGGTTTTTCTAGCAAAGTGATGATCACTGTAACACCCTTGGTGTTAACTTTAAGTTAAGCAGTGGATTAAGACTAATCCAAACAAATCAGCGAATTATTAAGAGTTTTAGTTAACACCTGACAAGTGGTGGCAAGGTGTTGAGTTTAACTCTTCTAACATAAGCCCTAACTTAAATTTTGCTTGTATGTTTGTATTTTTCAAAACATGCATGAGTAGTTTTAATCATGTCTTTTCATGTGCATCACCTAATCATGAACATATCTTTGGCATATGAAAAGTTGCATGTTGATTTGGATAAAAAAGTTATACAAAATGATAGTTTCAACTTTGCTTAAAAACACTTTTGCTAATTGAGTAGGAACATGTGAGGTCAATTAAATCATGCATTCATGTTTAAACAACTCTATTTTAACTCTTGAACAAAAGTTGTTCAGGGTTTCTTTTGGAAAAGTATGAAGAAAATGCTTAAAATGGCTAAAACTCTAGTTTAAACCTTTTCATGTTGCTACTTTGATCAATATAGAATTTTAGTTTCTATTCTAGTTCTGAAGTTTTGCCATATATTAAAGTTGAAGTATTAGTTGTGTACTATAAGCTTTGTTTAAGGATCTAGGGCTAAATTAATCTCTAACATGACATAACAATAGCTCCAAGTTTGAATGTGATGTTGTTTTAGGCTTTAAAAATATTTCTGTCTGGAAATAGCAGTTATCAAATTCAAAAGTTGAGAATTTATCTAATCAATTTTCATAAATAAAGTTTGTGTAACCTTGCTTCTATGATTTGGCATGAAGTTTGTACTTTGATAATGAAGTGTTGGTTGTGAGGTTTGATCAACTTTTAACCCCTAATTAATTGCTCAAAGTTTGAATCAAACTTAGTTTTGCAAAGGAACTTAGAGAATTGCTAAGTGATGTGTTCTCGCTGACACTGCAATTTTTGGTGCTATTTATCTCTTAATCCATGTGACTAATGACCTTAGTACCGTAATAAGAAGTGGAGAGTGTAGGGGGTGAAGATCTTTTGTATAGTGTTCTAGGCTTGTTTCTGCCTGGAAGCTCCTACACGATGCTTCAAAGAGAAGCACATGGCCACTGGCCCTGCTCTGCATGTAGTCACCAAAGTCAAGTTGGTCATAGCGCCGTCCGTGCGAGCAGCGTGCGACGCACGTTCGCTCGCTCTTGCCATGTTGTCGGCCTCTGCCTCACACGTAAGCAGAGCTAGAGCTCGCCTCCTCCGCGTGCTTCCCCTCGCGGCCCTCGCTCTCTCAATCTCACAGCTCATCGTGGCTGCATTCACCATGGCTACTATCGACCTTGCTTACCGGGGGCCCTTGCGCCTAGCCAGCACCACCACCACCTCCGCCTCACTCCGTTTAGTGCCCCGCGTATGCTAGCCAGAGCCCACATCGCCACGAGCCACCGTGGCCCCTGCTCAGGCCGTCACTGTGCTGCACGCACACGGCCAGGCCGCTGCGCCCTACCTTGGCATGGGTGGTGCTAGCCGCGGGTGCGCTGTGGCTACTCAGTGCCGCGCAGGCCTCCCTCACCCTGCCACTACTATCGCAGCACGACCCCGCCGTCATCCGCCACCACCATGGCTCACCGTTGCAGTCACGCGGTGCCTCTACCGTGGCCGCGTGTCACCACGCCACCATGGGCTGCCTCCCCCTCAACCGATTGCGCATGGAGCCACCGTGGCCCCCGAGCCATCACTTCATCGTCAGCGAGCCCCAGCCAAGCCAAATCGACGTCGACCGGCCAACCCCACCATGTGCTCTGCTCTATGGAAGAGGTAAGGACGGGGAAGTGTAAATAGAAAGAAGCCGAGGGTGTTAATCATGAAATCCATGACTCAAGGGAATAGTTCCAAACAGTGTTTGGAGTCTGGGTTAGTTTTAAGAAAGTGGAGGGGCTTTTTCGCAAAAGCGCGCGCTCGGCCTGGGCCACGCCGTGTGGGCCGGCCTGCCTTGCGCATGGGCTGGCCTCTTCGCTGGACCTGGCCGAGATGGGCCAATTCAGGCTCGAGGCCCTTTTTCTTTTTTTTTCTATTTTTAGTGTTTTATTAATTTCTAAAAATATACTTATCTTTGTTATTTCATAACTAAATATTAGTGTATGATAAAAATATAAAAAATTATGTGTAGCCTTGTTATGATGTGCTCTATGTAGGAAAAATATGAAACCTGGAAAAATTGATAGTTTTGGCATGTTTAAAATTACCTCTTTTAATTAAGAAATGCAACTTCTATGATTTCAAAGTGCAAGCCTCTTTTGAGTCCCTGTGCTAAATTGCATTGTTGATTGCTTGAACTAGTTCTAGGACGAGTTTAGGCCGGTGACATAGACTAGCTTGGGACTACTTTTCAATTTTGCAATTTCTGAATTAAATTATTGCTATTCCTTCCTACCATATTTTAAGCCTTCCAAGCTCCACATATATACTCCAGAAAAAGATCCTTACAATCTTGGTGCCACGCCCTCACATGTATCACGAACCAGCCACCGGTTGTACCGCCCACTGCTTTGTGTTGGTAAGAACACTCGTAAGAGCTTGGTAACACGTCTGAGAGTGTGATTCCACCAACCCATAAATAGTTGACAAGACATTTGTTTTAAATTCTAATCAAACAACGAGTTTTTGTTTAAGTGTGAATTACAGGAAATCATGGACCAGATGTTTGTAAGGATGGATCGAATAAAGAAAAATTAACCATCACAAATATATCATAATCATCAAGGTATGAGAGGTAAATTAACCATACCATTCTATTCTGGATTTTATGATGGAGAAAAATATTTTGATTGGGAGATGGTTGTAGAACAAGAATTTAAATCTCACCTAGTTCATGAGATACATAAAGTCAAATACGCCACTAGGGAATTCAAAGATTTTGCTCAATTCTGATGGCGAGAACTAGACAATTTGCATCAACAACTCAATCATGGGATAGACCTAAAGAAGCAATGCGTGATCATTTTATTCCTCCATCTTATAAACGTAAAATGCAACGCTTAGAGCAAGGTAATATGTCTGTCCAGGAATATTATATAGAGTTTCAAAAGTGTGCAATATGTTGTGGGATAGAGGAGGATCTAGATGATAAAGTTTGTCATTTTTATTGTGGTTTGAGACGCGAAATTCAGGATATTGTTTATTATAAAGATTTTAACACTACAAACCAATTGTTTCAGCTAGCTATGCTTGCAGAAAAAGAATTGCAGGGACATCAACAAAAGAACCAAACCAACATTGGTGACAACCTCAACCAGGTTTTAGTAAGGGTGGAGCAAGCATTCGTGAAGATCGAGACTGCGATAAGTAGACGAGTGGTCGTTTCCACCGCTACAGCAACATCTTCACCACCACCTCTCACACCCACTTTGGAGCATGGTAAAATTTAAAACTCGACTGAAATTGTACAACTTCATAAAGAGAGTTTTTCTACTAAGAACAAAGAGGTTTATATTAAAAATGACCACCACCTCTCACACTCACTTTCGAGGCCTACAATAGATATAATCATGTCATGTCAAGATCCCCAAATTTTGTTATAAAGCAATAGGTTAAATTTCAAAAAGGGGAGCAATATTGGCTACTACCTACAATCTGTCCTCTAACTAAGCTGAAATCGAGGACGGTTTGTTATCAAGAAGGGGAGGATGATGAGGACATGACACCATCGGATATGACCATTGATTATAAGGTGTGCTTGTTTCTACATTTGTATAGTAATTTTAGGTACAATTCACTTGTTCCACATGTACATGTCGTTATTTGAATGTATGTACAAATATGTCTCAAAGTGCAAATCCATCAAAGTTAAACTTTTGGTTCGTCGGTAGTCCGATAGTGCTTCATTGAGAAGGTCATAACTCATCCATCCGGAGTACGATCGAGGTCAATGAGCACTTGATGGATTGATAAGCTTTCAAATAGATTTGGTCCCACCTCAATATCACATTGTCAAGGCCTCTAAATCATCGAGATATTCTGCCGCTATTTCTGTTGGGTGCTACGGTGTCGTCGCTGGCTTGTTATTCACACTTGAGACCCAGGCCTAAGTTGGAGCACGCCCTAAGAAGACGAAGAACACCTAAGAGATGCCCAAGAACGTCCTCCTCCTTGGTCGCCACCTTAGGAGTCAAGCAAAGATGTCCAAGCCAAGTTAGAGGCCCAATCCATATCAAATTTGAGTCCATCTCGGGCTTCAGGACCAGTTTATAGTAAAATAGACGTTCAGGACGCATCCGGACTCTGTTTTCGATGATTCACATATGGATGGAAAGATAATTTCATAAGATAACCAATGGCTTTAGTTTGAGGGCCAAATTCCATCGGAGTCAATAGAAATCGTCAAAACAAGTTGACATCCAGAATCTGTTAGGACGTTGCGTCGCCGTCTTTTGGGATGCTTGGCCCTTGTAACATGTCGAGACTTTTTAGCGACGTGAGTAGGGGTCCTTGGATGACTCCTTAGGCTTTATAATCAGTAGCCACCACCTATATTAGGGTTTAAGGTTTTACTTTAGATCAATCTATCTTTGAACAGTCACCGTTATCGGTTTGTGGGACCCCAACTTCTAGTGTTCAATCATATATCTGCAATTGTCACTTTATTTGAGTTGCATTTTATCATGTTCTTGCTTGTATTCTTTGATTCACAGTAGAAATTAGACTTCGTGGTGAGGTCAACCGGATTATGACACGGTTGATAACCAGAGGAGACGTGATGCTAAGGTTGTAGGGTTTGGTCTTTGTGATTGAAGCAGGATCGGTGTGTCGCTCTCTGACCAAATCGTTGTTTATCTTGAACTTAACGGAAGATCGGAAATCATGTCCCCATCAGAGGGGGCTTGAGCCCCCATCCCATTGTTGGATCCACTTTTTCGTGCTTGCCTTGAAATTCTAAGGCAACAAGTCAAGTTCCTTGTACATGGTTGGTGGCCAATGCACTTATGGTGTACCCAATCCCAAGTTCCCAAAGAAACACCCACCTTATGGTAACATAAGGAGTAATAGGCGGTGCTAGGTGAAGGCGACAACTATGTAGGAGAGATACAGTAACGAGAAGAGACAACTGACTTGCTCGAGATGTGATAGTGACCGACTAACAAACTCATAGCTACAAAAGCAAGGAAAGGTCATCAATGAGTCAATGTGAGTGCAAAGTGGATGGTGGGATTATGTGAAACATCACTTGCGGCAATGAGGCATTGAGGAACAAGTCATCACATTAAGGAGGCAAGGCGGGGCTCTTATTATGCTCAAGCCACTCGACCAAGATCCAATTTATTATACCCCTCACATAATACTCTACTAAAGGTAACATAAGGAGGTAGTGAGTATTGATAGAAACTCATACCCTTCCCTTGTAATGCATGGTCCTGGAAAGAAAATGAGCATTCATGTTTACCTCTCATAAAAACCAGTTTTGGAAGGAATGGGTGATATTCATTATTGTCCCACTAGAATCAATCCAAGTTAAGGCTATCAACATGTATTTAATTAGAATCTATTGTGTGATACCAACCACAAACAATAACAGATAGGGAGAATAGTGGTTGCATGACAAACATGGTTCTTGCACTAGAGTTCGAGCCTACTAATCAAATGGCACCACTATCAAAAATATATCTTGCCATCATAAGAGAACCCATGCTATTTAGGGCAAAAACATTACCAAGTTCAATTGGTGGCTCATGTGTGACAACCCCTACCTCGATGCAAAAATTTTTGTGGTTAGCATGATGACAACATATAAATTCCTACTTTGTACTGCTATAGTCATCCATGTCATCTTAACAACAAGCCATAGTTGTTTGTAAGGTTATGATATCACACCATAAGATCATGAAGCTAGCCGAGCATGATATCCTTTGCATTCATATCATTGACAACATTAAGGACTCAATGAAGTTGTGAAATAGTAAATTAAAGGTAGCAAGGAGCTCAATGCCATCTCGATAGAATGGTAGGGTTTCATTACGATACGAGGACTTGTCTAGTTATACGACATTAGAAAGTTCTCACTATGGGATCTGCAATGGGCATCACAAGGTTTATAAAGAGGACTTAATTGCAATACAAGCACAAATTAGATCATTAAAGTACACTACTCTCTACTATCCAGAGATATAATTGGACTAGGCATGCCGATGGCGCATCAACTTGCTCTTGTTAGCACCTACACTAGCGGTGACACTCACAACAGGTGTGGTGCACACAAATGGGTGGCCACCACCGGTTACATCAAGTAAAAATATGTCGGGTGTAAAGTTAGCTATGCTGAGACACCTACTTCATCATATGAACCCTCACGATACAATTGCAACACACATTAGCCAATTAATCGAGATGGTATCACTAAAAACAACTAGTTATCTAAGGTTCACATTATGCTCCAACAAGAGTTAAAGGAACAAGCATTTATACTAAGAATGTCAACATGAAACAAATGTATTAACGCCATCAAACATGTTTGAGCTAAATACCATATATTGTAGTGGGAGCATACATGATCCCACATATTATGTTGGGTGGCCCATGAATATGTAAAGGCACTATGAAAATGATGAACGGTTTACTTGCCCAAATGCTAGCGGCATTAAACTCACACACAAAAAAAAAACAAACAAACAAAGCATGTAGCTTGGTTCACAAATCCATTTGTTGTGGCATAGTTATAATGAAGTGGTTTTGAGTTAATACAATATATGCCATAATGTGGAACACTATATCAAAATTCAAACATAATATGACCCACTAGGCAATACAATTTTTTTTGAACAATAGAGAATCTAGAAAACCAATTATATTACTCAAAGCTTGAAATGCATTGTGGGTCTTTAAACTTTTCCTACATTCTTATATGGGTTTATGAACTTCCAAAGTCATCGTCTGAATCATTTAACTTTTCAAAATGAAAGATGTATATGTGTGCGTTCTTTATATCCCGATACAACGGGACTGCGGGTTGATTTTTTATAACTTAGAGGTCATTTTTGCAAAACAGCCGATGCCACGCGTCGACGCACTGGACTTTCGCGCGCTTTCCTGAGCTGAACGTTTCGCGGTAGGTTTTAAGGAACCCAATTCATTCGTTAATTTCAAATTGTAAGCCCATGATATTTTGGTATATATATATATATATATATATATATATATATATATATATATATATATATATATATATATATATATAGTAGCAATAAATATGATTAGGATCTGAGTTATTGTCTAGTTTTACAAGATGTATTTTGGTTTCGGAAGGCTGGACAGTGTTCAGCTGTAACCAACCTTGTAGTATGAAAGGTTAGAGTTTGTTTTTGTAGAGTGGGAATTTGATCCGGCTGATATTTTTTCTCTAATTAAATCATGTTATTCTATAATTAACTGTCTCTTTGTTGGCAAAACCTTTTTTTTTCCCCCAAGTAGTATATTAGCACAGTTGGGAGGACCCTGGATCTCAGTTTAGCCCACATTACCGTACCTCCCCACACCCCCGTAATCGATCTCCCTTCCCCTTCGACGCTCTCGCCCCGTGACGCGGGCCGCCACCGCCCTAGCCTGCTCCTCTCGGCTCGGACGATGAGGTCCTCCTCATCGCCGACGAGGTGAGCTGCACTGATCCTCCCCTTGCCTTCGGCGAGTCCATGGTCGTCCATTGCCGCCGCCCTCCCCGTGACGTCCGCATTATTCACGAGCACCGTCGCGCCGTCGCGCAGGCCGAGGACCTCCCCGTCGTCGGATGCTAGGAGTCCTCCGTGCAGCCGATTCGGCTCCTCCCCGATTCGGTTCGTCGCAATCCAAACTGCTCTACCCGACTATTGTTTATCATTATGTTGTCTGTTTGGACATTGATCTTGTTTGCAAGTCCATTTTTCCCCTCCTAATACAATACGATTACTGTTCTGTTCATTCTGTCGTGCATTCCGGGAATCGATTTTGTTCCTGCAATTCCTTATGGCATTGAAACATGAATACTGCAGCTCGAATCCAATCGGTGCTGATTTTAATGGAAACATAATCTGTTTTTAATGGAAACAAGAATATCATATTCAGTGAGAAGTGTGAAAGCCTAGTTACATTCCTTAAATGTGGAGTTGTCGGTGAATATTGTATTCGACATTATTGAGAACTATGTATGTGCGTTGTTCTCAACATTTGATGAGCCCCTTCCATTAAGTGCTTGATTGAAAACACAGTAGCTAAATCCAGCTCTGAATCCCCTTATTTCTTCATTTTGATCGAGACCTCCGTTCTGTCCATGCCATGTCAAAGTTTCAGAGTTATATTCTTGCTTTATGATGAAACAAGACTCATAAGACTTACCTGCAGATATGGAGTGCAACAGAGATGATGCGGTGCGATCAAAGGATATTGCTGAAGCAAAGTTCAGGGAGAATGATATTGCGGGTGCGAAAAAGTTTGCCCTCAAAGCAAAGGCACTTTTTGAGCCGCTTGAGGGCATTGATCAGATGATTGTAGCCTTAGATGTCCATGTAAGGGCACAGACAAAGATTGCAGGGGAGAATGATTGGTATGGGATCTTAGAAGTGCCACCAATGGCTGATGAGGAGGCAATCAAGAAGAAATACAAGAAGTTGGCCTTCCAAACTCATCCTGACAAGAATAGCTCTGTTTGTGCTAAAGCCGCTTTTAACCTCATCTCAGATGCTTGGAATGTGTTGTCCGATAATGCCAAGAGGATGGTGCATGACCACAGGAGGCGTATGCATGCCCTAGCAGTGCATCAGAATAACTTCAAAGCAACTGCCCGTAGCACTTCAAACTCCTCTATGTCAAGTGTGAATAGATTTTGTGACAGACAGAAAAAAGTGGCACCCCACCTCGCCCATGGAGCAACAGAAACATTCTGGACACTCTGCCTTTCATGTCTTATGAACTTTCAGTACTCCAGGGAATACCTCAACCACCAACTGAAGTGTCTTAAATGTCATGCAGTGTTTGTTGCTACTGAAGTTCGACCACCACCTTCAAGTGTTCAGTTTTACCCTAGTGAGCTAATGCCTATGGCTACTAATAATAACATTGGTGGCAATACAGTTCCTGGCATGGCAACACCAGGAGTACAGGCAGGAGTGACACAGGGGAATCAGAATTGCAATCCAACAGTGCTCAAATCTGCAACATGTGCACAAAGTACTAGACATATGGTCCAGCAAACATGTGACAGTATTAGAAAAGAGGAGGCAGCTGGAGCTAGTATTCCCGCAAATGAAGAAGCACATTCCAGAAAAGTTCTGCAGCACGCTGCAAGGAAACATGCACATGCAGTCTCTTCTGTCAGACGAGCAAATGCAGCAACAAGGGAGCATGAAGCTGCAAAGAGAAAACGTGCCGATGCTGGCAAGCAAGGAACCTGGCAGTCGGCAACCTCCTGCCCTGATGGCGATGGATGCAAACCAGTGTGCCCAGCAAAAAGAAAGCCTCGCTCAACCTCTGAAACATCAGGTGCCAAGAAACGCAAAGTGTCTTCCGGCGATTTTAACTCTGAATCTTCTAGTAATGCTGGAAGGACCAGCTTTAGCAGGGAGCTCATGGAGTTAGATGTCCGTAGCATCCTAATTGAAAAGGGGAAACTTCAAGCTCAGAAATTGCAGGAGCTCAGTAGCAAGAAAGCAAATGTGAAAAACAAAGAAAAGGTGCAGAATTGTAAGAAAAGGAAATTTAGTGCAAAAGGTGCATGCAACATAGAAAATGTTGTCAACAAAATCGAGATGAAACAAAGCAGCAGTTCAGTTGATCCAAAAAAAGATGTCCTGGAGTTAGTTAGCAAAAGGGTTGATTCAGAAGAAAAGGAGAGGGAGAAGTGCAGTAAACAGGTTGGGTTAGAAGAAAAGCTGAAGTCATGGCAATGGAAGGTACCTGAAGTACGCATAGTATACACGAGGAGAAACCGCAAGCAACACAAGAAGGAACTGGGAGATGAAGTAGCTGGTGCTAATCCGGCAACAGAACACCATATGCCTGGCAAATATGGCTGTTTGAACCAAGATCCGTCTCATGATGAAGGCTCTGACAAAATGCCTATCCCTGATGCAGATTTGTACAGTGTCCCTGATGCAGATTTCAACAGTTTTGGTGATCATTCTGAAAGTTCATTTCAAAATGATCAAGTATGGGCCATGTATGATGAAGAAGATGGTATGCCTCGCTACTATGCTTTGATCAGAAAAGTCATTTCCACCCGCCCTTTTAAAGTTAGACTGGCCCACCTCAAAGCAAATGACTGCGATGAATTCGGAGCCTCCAATTGGATCTCATATGGATACTCCAAGATCTGCGGTGAGTTCAAGGTTGATGTGTCCAAACATACTGACCAAGTGAATATCTTCTCACATAAGGTCAATTGTGACAAAGGTCCAGGAGGCATCATCAGAATTTTTCCAAAGAAAGGTGATATCTGGGCTCTGTACCAGAACTGGTCTCCTGACTGGGATCAATTTACCCCTGATGATATGATTTACAAGTATGAACTGGTCGAGGTTCTTGATAGCTACAACCCTGCCAAAGGCATTTCTGTGATGCCTATTGTGAAAGTTCCTGGGTTTGTGTCAGTGTTTAAGCCCTTTCACAACGCAACGAAAAGCTGGAGGATACCAAGGGAAGAGATGATGCGGTTTTCACACCAAGTGCCATTCCATGTCCTTACTGGAGAAGCTCATAATGCTCCCAAGGGGTGCTACGAATTGGATCCAGGCTCAACTCCACAGGAGCTTCTTCATGTAGTTCCACCATCTGGCGATGCTAAATAAGTTTGCACTTGAAGCAGGAGGCTTGCTCTGTACTTAAGTTTTGTGTTTGAAACTTTTTTAATCCTTTGACCTAGCAGCAGTTGGGGTAAGCTGTTCCCTTTTTAAGTGTAAACTGTATACCTTATGTTGTGCTGATGTAGCAGCTTACTATCAGGATTTTTGCAGACTTAAATTGTCATGTACAATGTGCTCAGTTATCGTTCTCGATGCAAGCATCGAGAGCTGTAGAAATCCATGGCTATACCTTCCCTTTTTCCCAACACAATTGTGCCTCAGTATGTGATTTTTTTCCCACCATACCTTTTTAGCTGTTAATTATGCTGATAGTATGCTTCCGCGCATTGATGCCTGTCAAAGTTGATTTGGCATTGGTTTTTTCTCCCTAGTATGCATTGCCTTTCCTATAGTTGACGTCGTGTTCGTTTTTCCAAATATGCGATTCGGTATGGACAGCACGAATCAATTGTTTAGGGACGGGGCAGGTTGTCTTGGAAATTAGTAGCAGCTGGCTGCTGAGGCATTAGTTTCAGAAAGCTCTGGTTGGAAAATTGTTGGTGCTGTCCTGCAGGAGCTGAAATCATACATTTTTTTTGTACACCGTTTGAGCTTATGGGTCAGGTTTGTACCTCTGAATCGGAATCGTACACAGTAAGTATATCCCTGCATTTTGCTGCATCAACATTATATATACATAGAAACCTAAACTTTGACACCGGAGCTAGTGTAGATTTCAGAATGCCTGAAATTATACGAAATCAGAGGAAACAGTTCAGATAACATATTCATCTGATCAATGATATTAACGTGCTAGGCCAAAGAAGGTAAATTTTCCATGTTGCCAGGCCAAGGGGGTCCGGACGCCCGCGCCGCTGCCCCAGTCCCATGTCCCGCGCTTGCCCGCCCACATCTCGTCTACTACGCTCGCAAGCACGTGGGGCCCACCTATGCCAGTGGGGACCGCCTCCGCCTTCCCGCGCTTGGCCGAGGCGAAACAGCAGAATGGCGAGAGAGAGATTCAACACTCGATCTAGTTTTGAAACATCCAAATGCAACAAAAACAACATACATCTGAAAACAAATAAAATATTTGAAACGTGCATCTGAAACACTTGCAAAAACACTTAAAACATTTGCAACACGTACGCAACATCTAGATAAAAACATTTGCAACATATGCGTGAAACATATGCAACTTCCATATAAATACACTTGCAACGTATGTCTAAAAAAACAGATGAAACATTGGAGTCAGACGTTTGCAACATAAGTGTACAACCATTGCAACATCCCGATCTAGTTTTGTAACATCCATACGAAACCCTTGCAACGTACCTCTAAACCAACTGAAACACTCGAACACATACGATTGCAACACGTGCTTTCAGCGCAATGTCACCTTATTGCTTTGACAAATGGAGTTCGTCCTTGTGGAGCTCGATGCCGACGCGGCGCTCGATGCCATGGAGGGCTCCGAGGTCGCTGGTGCGGAGCTCTGTGGCGGTACGGACCTTGGCAATGGCCGTGGCAGGCGGATGAGTGCAACCACGACAAGAGACACGAGTCCAAACGGCGGGAGGGCGGGGGCGAGCGAAGTTCCATCCCTCGATGGCGGCGGCGCCAGCGAGTGACGCAGGCGGAATCCATCCGAGCGAGGGCGACGCGGGCGAGCAGAGTCGTCCCGCAAGCGGGGGCGGTAGTGCAGAACGGGAGTGTGACGCGGCTAGGTCAGCCGGACAGGAGTCACGGATGCACGAATACAAGCATTATCTTAGGCCAAGTCACCGGGGCCGGATCAAATGCTGTGCCACATGCTATATCCACTGCCTTTTGAGTTCGTGGGCCGATACGTGTCTAGGATACGGCCTACCCAGCCCAACAAGCGGCAGCCGGAACGGCAGTAACCTGCCCACCCCGGTGCCCTAAACCCCTCCCAACGCCAGACCGCTTCGCGCCGCGCCGCCTCCCCACTCGCGCAACGCCGAGCCGCAGGCGCAGCAGCGGGAGGATCGAGCGCCCCCCGCTTTCCGGCCGCCGTAGACGAGCCTACGCGCCGTGCTGCTAGGACGCACGTGTCTCCTAAGGGAGGGGATATTTTTTGCAGCTGAGTTAATCGGGGGACTGGTTCTGGGAGGAGATGTTGGTGCTCTTCGAGACCCCCGCGGGTTTCGCCCTATTCAAGGTGCTCGACGAGCGGAAGCTCGACAAGGTCGAGGTCAGTGACCGCCGCTGCGGATTCCTAAGCCTGGTTTTGATTGGGTTTGTTAAATTTGGTCTTTTCCGTGCTTGTTTATTGAAGTATCAGTGCTATGTCTTTGTATTCTTGTTTGCAGGATCTATGGAAGGAGTTCACGACGTCGGACTCAGCGAGAAAGGTTTGTGATTTCGGTGGAACACTGTCACGTTATGACATTCTGCGTGTCCCTTTTGGGGGCAAATGGTATCAATCTGATTCTTTTACTTCGGTGGAACACTGGATTTATCCGGCAGGATATGAACTTTACTTAACTTAGGGTAGCTCAGCTGAACATGTTTCAGAATCCTTTTTTTGAAAGCTATTTTCAAATATTTCACCTTTCAAGCCAAGTGCCTAGAGATTTGTGCTGCTATTTCATGCTGACGCCAGTTGTATATGCAAATGATGGATGAAGGCATTTGGAAATCATGCATAGTGTGACCTCTAACAGACTTGCTGGTTTCGTTCAAATGCAAAATAAGAAATAAGAATCCAATGAAATGCAAAATATAGAAAAAAAGAAAAAAGAAAATAAAACTTGATGACTTGTCGTAGTTATATTATATTCTTTATACTTCTGTACCTTAGTTTTCTGTTCTGACTAATATAGTGAACTTTCATGTAGGTGGTTGAGCTGAAGGCTTTCAACAAGTTTGAGAACACATCTGATGCCCTATCTGCAGCAACCCTGATTATTGATAGCAAGCCTAGCAAGGGTCTGCGCAAGTTCTTGCAGAAACATTGTGAGGGTGAAACATTAGCTGTTGCTGATTCCAAGCTTGGAAATGCTATAAAAGAAAAGCTGGTCGGTAGTGTTTGTCAATTTGTTACTTCTTTGTAGAATGATGAGCCCTCCTTAACATTTTTATTGCGCTATTGCAGAAAATTGACTGCCTTCACAATAGTGCTGTGATGGAGCTGATGAGAGGGCTGAGAAATCAGCTCACTGAGCTTATAACTGGGCTGGGTGCACAAGACCTTGGTCCAATGAGCTTGGGATTGTCGCACAGCTTGTCTAGATATAAGCTGAAGTTCAGTCCCGAGAAGGTGAGTCTTATATCGGTGCTACTGGCCATCTTATTTATCATGTTGTTATGTGCTCTGGACTCTGGTTCTGTCTTTTATTGTGTCAGCATTTGTGCTTGGCATGAATTATTTATCATTTTCCATATTGTACTTGTGCATATTTGTCCTTTGATTGCCCTTTGCTGTTGCTATGTTAGAGCTTACATTTGCAATGCTCATAATATGTAACGTCTTGCAAGTTTTGATTATCGAAGATTCTTCTTGACCTTTGTTATTAAAGATTCCATTTTGATCTTTCTGTTCCACAGGTTGATACCATGATTATTCAGGCCATTGGCTTATTGGATGATCTTGACAAGGAGCTTAACACTTATGCCATGAGAGTTCGTGAATGGTATGGTTGGCACTTTCCAGAGCTCACCAAAATAGTTGCAGATAATATTCAGTATGCTAGAGTTGTGAAGTTGATGGGCAACAGAGCTAATGCAGTCAACCTTGACTTCTCTGAGGTAATTATTGACATCTAAATATGATCTCTGTGCCTATTGAGGAAACTGTTTAGTAAGAAGCTCTGTTGTTTTCAGATATTGTCAGATGAAGAGCTAGAAACGCAGCTAAAGGAGGCTGCAGTAATATCCATGGGAACAGAAATTAGTGACCTTGACTTGTTAAATATCAGAGAGCTATGTGATCAAGTGTTGGCCCTTTCTGAGTACAGAGCCCAGCTGTATGAGTATTTAAGAAGCAGGATGAACACTATCGCGCCAAATCTGACAGCACTGGTGGGTGAATTAGTTGGTGCTCGCCTTATTGCGCATGGTGGAAGTTTGCTAAACTTGGCGAAGCAACCTGGTAGCACAATTCAGATACTTGGTGCAGAGAAGGTTTGTTTACTGCTTACGAATGGTTCTAGAAAATTGTTTTAATTTCCAGCTCTCTTTTGTGTGTGTATCTGAACCTTATGTGCATCAATGCTTAGTATGGCATATGTAAACATTATTTTCTTAATGTTGTCTGCTAAAATCGTCTAACATCTTGCAAATTATGTGAATTTCTTGTCTCGTGTCTTCTTTTGATTGTTTGTTCATTAATAATGTTGTAGTGATTTCAATTGATGGCATGTGTTAACTTTATTTTCTTATGCTGTCTGCTAGAATTTGCTTTCTCCAGTAAGAAATAAAGATTGTGTTTCTCTACAGGCTTTATTCAGAGCTCTAAAGACAAAGCATTCTACACCTAAGTATGGGCTCATCTACCATGCATCCTTAATTGGTAGGGCTTCTCAAAAACACAAGGGAAAAATCTCTCGTTCTCTTGCTGCAAAAACTGCTCTTGCCATCCGATATGATGCCCTTGGTGATGGTGAGGACAACTCTATTGGCACCGAGAGTCGACTCAAGGTATATGAACTGTAGAAATAATTTTGCTTTTCATAATTTGTATGATATACATGGCCTCGTGACACATTACAATTGAACAGCTTGAGACACGGCTTCAAGTTCTTGAACGTAAAGAACTTGGGAAATCTGCTGGTTCCACAAAAGGAAAGCCCAAGATAGAAGTGTATGAAAAGGACAGGAAGAAGGGTGCTGGGGCTTTGACGACTCCTGCTAAGGTAAGCTGTGTTATGACATGTTGCTCTCCAAGGGAAAAAATAATCTTGAACAGTTGGGCTGAAAGCTTGGCCAACACTTCAAGAAATATATTCTCCATAACCTTGTGCTGTTCTAGTATTGGATTGTTTTAACTAGTTACTGTAGAAGGTCCCCATTCATTTTGCTAAAGTATCCTTAGGCAAACCTACCTTTTATTTTGCTCTAAAAGTACTGCACTAAGGAACATGTATTGACTTTATGCTTTGCTTTTGTTTTAGACATACAACCCTGCAGCTGATCTGGTGCTTGGACAATCCACCGAAGAAACGCCAAAGAAGTCAGAATTGGCTTCAAAGAAGAGGAAACATCATGAGGCGGAAACTACACCATCAGCAGATCCTGAAGAGGAGGCAATCCAGGAGGATGGTGACCAGGAGGATCGGAAGAAGAAGAAGAAGAAAAAGAAGTCCAAGGAAACCGAGGAGACTCCTGCTGTTGAAGCTGATGGTGAGAAGAAAAAGAAAAAGAAGTCCAATGAGGGTGAGGAGCCTGCTGTGGCTGCCTCAGAAGGTGAGAAGAAGAAGAAAAAGAAGAAGACATCTGACGTGGATGGCGAGGATGTTGCAATGCAAACCGAAGCGTCTGGTAAGAAAGATAAGAAGAAAAAGAAGAAAAGGCATGCCGATGATGAGTGAGGCATTTACTCTTTATGGGAAAAGAATGAACCAGAGGCTGGGAATGGCTGTTCTGAAAAATGGTTATCATAGGGTTAGTAACCATGTTGAGTTTAGTTTAGTTTTTTTTGGACCCGGATTGTATTCAAGTACTTACACTGTCTGTATGGTTGTTGGATTTAAATTTTGCTGCTGCGACCTCATAAATAAATTAATATGATGAATGCTCATGGTAACTATGCTGATGAGAGACCTTACATGCTCAATGGTGACCTGAACGTGTTGGTAGTATAATGCTGGAGAGATGCAACATGCAAGTTCTCTATTGCCTGGCATTCCTGCTAGTCTGGAACGGTCTAAGCTATATTTGTAGCAACAGCCTTACGGCTCCTGCTCCTTGATGACAGTAATTCGCCACCATTCTTGTTATAGTTGATCTGATCATTCATCAGACCTTGTGTTCGTGAGACATCGCAACTCAGAGTAGAGCATGCTTGTGTTGTACTAAAACCCAAAACAATTTAACCCCAAGGCTGTGTGTCGATTTGAAAGTCGGAGAGAAAGGATGTAACCCCCATGTTTAGCATGCGTTAGAGCAACTCCAACGGTTTTGCATTTTTTGTTTGGCAAAAGATAGAGTTTGCCAACTCTCAAATCAATATGGAGAGGTGAAAAAAAGGTTATCTCCAACGGTTTTGCAAAATTGACTTGCCAAAATCCAAAAAAAGGAAACCCGGCGGCGCGGGAGGGAAGAGCGCACGCGGGAGTAGTGCGTGAGACGGAATGCCAAGCCGATCGCGAGCTTGCATATATGCCAATCCATCCCAGGATTTTGCCAAGTTAACAAAAATACAAAGCCCATTTGTCAAACCATTGGATAGGAGTTTTGTAGACTTTTTTTGCAAAAACAGGAATGCAAAGCCCATTTGCAAAACTGTTGGAGTTGCTCTTAGTGATGGAAACTACAAGGCACTTACTTGAGGTTGCCTCCTATGAGATATTTGAACCATCTATCGAAGCTCCAACGTGTAAGCCGAGGGTGCCTTTTCTGTGTGCCATTCTGTGTGTTTACTAGTAGAAATGGCGCGCACCTGCGCGCCGAGTGGAAAGTATTATAGGTTGTCATTAACAAAGTTGACAAGCGGATAGAAACAGTGGAAGATTATAAGTATATATCACAGTGACCGTTGTAGTGGCCATTTTTTAGCAAATGTCATACATATATATAATTCATTCATGGTACATTAATGTAGCAAGGTTTCTGGGTGATGCCTAAGCCCGTTGAAACAAAAGCTAATAGCATCAGAGATCTGCGGACTTAGGAAGTATATTACAGGAGTAATTAGTAGGATTAGTGTAGCTGTTCTCCCTGTATGTCTAGAGTTCATGCAGATTGTGAACAGCGGCACCGTGTTTGTAGCATGGTGGAGTCATAGTCTGCAAGTGTGTAAAATGCATGTTGTAGCGTGCTTGAGAATAAAGACATTCAGCTTTAATACGAGAAGTGTAGTTGCTTACTATGAGTGTAGTTGATTCCCTCATATGTCTGAAGTCTATGTGGATTGTGAAGGGCAACAGCTAAATGTTCAATTGTGTGGTGATATGTTTTTGAGAATAATGGTGTGCAGGTGGAAAATATGATCTGTAAATGTAGAGAATGCAGGAACAAATGCTGCTCAGAATAGAGATATCTAGCTTTGTAAGAAGAGCTTATTTTTTTCACCTTTGTTAATTTGGTGTAGGCAGAGACCACGTCGGCGCAGTGTTGGCTGAGAGGCTTGATAAGTCGTTCTATGGAGGCATCTAGGTTCACCAGATCATTGGCACTGTGACTGTGAATGACAAACGGAAATATGGACACAAATTGACTGGCATCTAGTAACGCAAACTCAATTAACAAGAAACATAATCCATTCTTAGAGATACACAGATAAAATAGTAAGCATTGGAACTATCAATAAACCTTAAATGCTCGCTTTTTTCAAGAAGCTCAAACAGCTTACTTATTTGTATCCTAATACGATTTTTTATGTCACCAGAACACCAATTTTTTGTTTTCCTAAAATCATATAGGAATCAGAAATTAAAAGCAAACAAATGTCATTGACCTTATCTGTGTATCTGTGTCTTCGTGGCTTGCACCCATGTGGAAGGACTATATACCTATGACAGTCCGTAATTCTGCATTTAGCCATCATCCATAAACTTACTGGCAAATTTCCGTAGCGAAGCCTACTTGTAATTTTTTTTCCTCAAAAAACTATATGCTATCCCAACCCTTCTTTCAGCTGGAGCAGTTATTATCATATATCAAATGTAGAGAACCAATTTTTTATATTAAATTTACTGGAGCAGGTTCACCTGATGGGATGATAGGTCTCTACTTTGTTTTGAATTCATTCCTTTAATTAACATGATCTAAGACTATTTTCCCTGGATGCAAAGGATTGACCTGCTTTTGTTCTGGGGCTCGGCCATGATCACAGAGAAGTTGTAACAAAGGATTAAATAGCGCAAAGTTGGGTAAAGTGCTAAGGCGAATGTAGTGTTGTCAAATCTTTGCTGAGGCAATATCACAAACACATGGTGTGCCATGGTAGAACAGAGGCAAACTAATTTTATTGGTAGGTAGGGAACATGCATGGAATAAATTTCAGATGTGCTTCGGTATGATAACCATAGCGAGGAAAGCGACAGGCTGAAATTAATAGAGAAGTGCAATAGGCATGTAATAGAGAATCACAGATACCGTCTTACCCGGCAGCAGGGCCCATATGTTCAGGAAATGGTCAAGTTCCTTGTTTAGCCTTGTCCCAGGCTGTGCTTCCTGTTGTTTGCTAATTCAACATCTAAATACAATATTCAGTAGCCTCTGCTAACATTTAGAAAATAGAACATCTAACTACATTTAGAGTGCCTAGGTTGCTTAAAAATATTCTCCGCTGCCCAAAAACCAAGAACATAGTAACCCATAGCCCAGGCACCATGGATTTTGCACCAGAAGTATATTCTAAGTATCCCAATTCTAAAGGCATTATATAGAGCAAAGAATGTTGGTTCCTTTTAGCAAAGCAGAGGACAACGCATCCTACCAAGATAATACCAACATCGAATTACGTTCTTCTATTAGACACAATCAATCAAACCCTAACTCTAAAGGCAGCATACGGAGCAAAGAACACGTTTCCTTTTTTTCTTCTTGTTCGGACCGAAGATGTAACATCAAGTTTGAAATCAGGCAGGAATAGCAGGTTGTACGTGAAGAACAGAATACCTGCAGAGCGCCTTGAACCGGCACTCCAAATCTAAATGTGGCATAATCCATGGTAACAGCAAAAAAAACTGAAACAAGAAATATTATATCTGAGGCATCGCCAATTTTGTTGAATCAAACCGAAAGCTCCGGAAAATCATTGTGAACACAGATATGAAAATGTAATTAAACCATACCTTACAATCTAACCACCAACCAGAATACACGCAAACCACATCCGTGCACATTTCGCTGGCCCAACTGGTTGCCAATTCCCGTTGCAAATGAGATACCTATATAGATCATCGAAACAAAAGTCATATATGGATGGTTGCCAATTTATATGTTCGGGCAAGTAAATTTAAGAACCTATAGAAGCTCATATAAGGGACATAGCTGAGGCACTGGTCCATACCTCCATTCTATTATAGACTGATGCTCTATCGGACCTTAAATGGATGGGCAAGAAACTAAAACAAATAGAGATCATCGAAACTATATGAAGTACTGCAATAAATTCAGGTGGAAACAGGAGATCTAAAGTGTTTCCTGATAAAATTAGGACGCTAACCTACAACAACCAATATATGCAGGAGCACAAGCAAATTGGATGGCTGTATAGGTCATGTGACCTTTAGATTGCTGGCCAAGTTAACCAACAAACATATAGAAGCTTATATAACAACATTTGGCACAGCTGAAGCACTACTCCATGTCTCCATTCCACTATAGAGTGACTGGTATGTAGGCAAATAAATTCCATGTTGATTGAGACGGTCTATCAGACCTTAGATGGATGGGCAAGAAAATAAAACAACAGAGGAGGTCTATACTATATGAAGTAAAAACCATAAACTAAACTGGATTTATCTACGAAGAAAACAGCCTATATGCTGCCTAGCAAACCATTTCGTGAGCTCAAGCACGTAATCCCTACAAATTGCATTTAGTAGGTGGACAGGAGCAACCAAAAATCTGCAACGGATTCAGTAAAGCACAGGAGGTAAATACATACATATTCCTGTTAGGTTAGCCATTGTGCTTAGGACTCAACTACAGTCTGCCTTGAAACAAAGAACCGAATTCTTAACAGGCACATAAGGTACGCACCTAATATTGAGGTGGCTTTGACAGGCAAGGAAATTCCCTGTATAACCTATGTCAATGAAAAAAAGGAATCATCAAATGCTAAAATGTTAAAGGCAGCAATATACATATTCACAAGCTGACCTCAATTCTCAACTACAGAGGTATGGTGCTAACCAAGGTGCCAAATTGCAAGTTAATGGAACACATTGTATGAGCAATAACAATAAGGGTTGGGCACGTTCACACATAGTTGGGAGCGATGTGTTTATGAATGTCAAGTTAACAATATTCTTAGTTTTGGTCAAACATGTCATGCTATAAAAGTGCATAGTAGTGTCTTAATTTACATGAAGGATAGTCTGTACATATAATTCCTAGGTCATATGTTTAGGAAAGAAGAAATTAGAAGCAAAGATGCACAATGGTGGGGAAAGCGTTGGGTTGGAGCACTGGAAGCTGAAGTATGCACAGCTAGGGTACCTATTGGGACAGAGAAAAAAAAGGAACCGATCAGTAATACAAATTACTTTGTAACCAAAAAAAACCGCAGGGTTTTGGGTACAAATTTATAAATAACAATATCTAAAATAATAAAAATAAAAAAGAAGAGTCGCAGGATATAATCCTAAAAGGAAAACAATTGAGGATTTTAGTAGGCCAAAAAAAATGGAGGGAACTAAATCCTCAGTCTCTGGTCTAGGGAACTAAATTGGTTTGGTTAAATGTAGGAATCGGTTACGGCAATAATTGGTGGGATGTATCATGGTCACAGCGCATCTAATCATAAAATGAAGGGGAAGCTAGGCTAATGACGGTAATGATGTTCCTCTGGTGATTATTGCCAAAAAAATGATGGTACCTGTACAGGCTCTAAGCTGTAGTATGAAGTAAATGTAACAAAGATGAGTGGGAAGCTTATTGGCTATTTGGCTATCTATTTTGGGGTCCTTGTCGAAGTAGCTTTGCAGGTATTTCCTTTTGTTTGAAGGCTGGACCCATCGGTTGCGCACCATCGTGTGCTTGTGCAGCTACCAATGTGGAGATTAAACTGGTTTTAGATATAATATGAAGCATCTAGAAAGACCTGTTCATAAGAATGGCAGATGTTTAGCAGGCTCAATTAAGCATCTATTATTGCACAGGTGGTTCTAACATTACATAGATGAGTCTCATAGCTGGCGAAACATCCTAATTAACTATGATGAACCTAAATCATGTATTACATTTTTGCTGCTGCTGAACTAAAAAATTTTTGAAGCATATTTTGCAGCTGTTATCTGTCAATCATCAAGGAAACTCTACAGTTCAAATTTAATAAAGCCTGGGCCTCATTTTCCATTTTTTGGACCCACAAACAACAACATGCGTGCTAGAATGAACACACATTGCAATTGAGTGCTTGTGCTAGAACGAAAAGGAGTGCTGCTAAAATTACCTTTGTGACATCCACCCTTTCTCTGACGGAGCAAAGTAGGCAATCCATGTCTGGGTGCTGGAGCTGAGGCTGTTGTACTCGGAGGCAATGGCAGATGTACAACGACCAGAGCCAGATTACAGTACTGAAGTGAGAGAGAAGAGTAAATAACGTATTCTGATCCAGAGCTCAGATGCCATGCAAATTGAAGCGAAACATAGTCACAAATCAAACTAAAATAGGAAACATAGTCATCAGGTGGACATAAATGTATTCTCTAATTATTCATCAGGTATCTGTCATTTGTCGGCAACAAGGAGGTATATAGAGATAGGCACCTTGGAAGGCACAAACCGAAACCATACTCAAGGTCAAGGGTACCATCGTATTTATTTGCATAGTAGGTAATCAGGTAGAACAATTAGAGGTAAACTCAAATGCTCTGTAGTTTCAGCTCAGCTATAATATGCAGCGAAAGAAATCCGGTACCAGCTTGTTTAACTGAATTAGAAAGCTGACCTGTTTTTTGGCTAGGCTTATCAGCGATCCCATGTTCACTGTCAACATAAAAAACACTTTTGGTTGGGACTTACGCCCCTAGTTGCGTCCAATAGCCATATTTGCCTGTAGAACCTCTACCTGGCATCATGGTCCTAACAAAAAAACTGATGAAGATTACAGTACTGAAGTGAGAGAGAAAAGAGTAAATAACGTACTCTGATCCAGAGCTCAGATGCCATGCAAATTGAAGCCAAATATAATCGTTTTACGTGTATTCAAAATCTGTGGTGTATTCAAAATCTGTATAAATAGAAAATCTGTGCTATAACTCAAAAATAGGACCATTGAAATAACCAGAAATGAAGCCTTTAACAAATAGAAAAGGCATAAAAGAACTGAGAATGAAGCCTTTAAGGAAACAACTTCAGTCTTGCATAGATGTAGTAGGTATATATGGATGGCAGCATCCAAACTGGACTTATTAATAATTTCATATATAATGAGTGGGAGAGAATACCTATGTAGATTTTACACAAAATGCTTGATAATCATTTTAAGAGCAAGACATCTGTTGTTCCCCAGCAACCTGTGGCACACTACAAAATCATGTCCTTCACTTGGAGCACCTTCAACCTGTAGAAGAAACAGGAAGAAATAAAACATAAAAGCATTAGCACACAAAGAATAGGCACATGTAGAGTTTTGCTAGTGAGTGCCGTAGATGGTGAAGGCTAATTTATACTGATATGATCTGTGCACCTCAACTTGGGGCACGAAAAATTTTCATTGGAGACCAAAAGTTGTCTGAATTTTAGTAGGAAGTGTAGTGACCATAGGAGCTAATCAATTGTTCTAATCGCATATAAAACTGTAGAAATTTAATCCCTAATCCCATAAATAAGTAATATAGGGTAATTCAACAGGAGCCGCTGAACCCAATGTAATTAGCAAAGAGTACAGGAAACAAGATGCCAGCGGAGAAGCAAATGCCCCATAATTGATAAACTTAAATCTGGAAGCAAAATAATTGGCACCTAGTAAAGCAAACTCGATTAACAAAGAACAGAAGCCATTCTTGTAGATACCTAAATAAAATACTGAACATGGAAAATATCAATAATCTTGAAACATTTGCCTTTTCCTTTTTTTTGTTTGTCTAGCCTCTTTAAACAACACCTACTAAACGAAGCCTGATTAGTAGAAAACAGAGGCCAATGTTACGAAACCCTGAGAGATTCGAATCCAGCCCTAACGTAGGCCTGCGCCATCAGCCCTTTTTGGAAGAAAAAAGCGGGCAGTCCGACTCAAACCAGAGCAAATCGCACCAAAATCTGATAACTGCACCAACAATTTTGGGCTCCCGCCACCACAGCATCCAGGAAAAGAAGTGCCATGTTTTTTTGCACGGGGAAACAAATCACAGCCATCGTAGAATCCAACTGCCTTGATGTTTTCACGGGGAAAATAGATGGAGCGACCCGCGGAGCGACCCAAGTCGTAACGATACTTGTGGAATCCCCAATCAACACATAGGAATAGCTAGGAGAGGGAGGAAACGACCTGACTGCACTTGTGTGGGACGAGGTGGGTTGAGGAGGTTCTCGTCGACGAGAGCCCGCTCCCCACATTGATCTGCGAGAAGGATGGTAGCTGCTGCAACTCCACCGGCACCCGAGGCGGATGTATAGGCTGGCGTATACAGAGAAGGGAAGCGAGCCTCCGGGAGCAGTGGGAGGGGGAAATCCGACAGGGAGAGGTTGGAAGAGAGGGGGCAGCGACCAAACCGAGCAGTGGACGACGTGGGGAACAGCGGAGCGGCGCGGACCGCCGGGAGCAGGCTGCATCAGGAGGCGCACGCGGCTGCGAGCACCGTCGACGGCTGCTGTCGCCGCGCCGTGGCCGGGGTCGGTGACCGCCGGGCCGACATGAGGGACGGCCACCGCCGTGGCCCACACGCGGTGCTGCGCCACAGAGCGCGCCGCACGGCCATCCGGCGTCGCTGGGCCTGGCCGGGATGTGACCACGTCGAGAGAGAAGGAGAGTGCAGGGGGGAGGAAGCAGGAGGGTGGCCGCTGCCACTTCGAGAACCGGCGGCCGTCGCCATGGGCGGGGCTGGGGAGAGGAGGGCCGCGGCGGCGCGCGGAGGGGCGACCTCGCGAGAGGAGACGCGTCGGGGTCGGGAGCGAGAGGGGCGGGGTCAGGAGCAAGAGGCGCGGCTTTTTTTTTTTGGTGAGGAAGGCTCGGGAAGGAGAATCGGAATTCCGCGTATATATATTTGGCGGCCCAGCTCCGGAGCCGAAGCCGCTCAATACCGACAGAAAGAACTGGAAAGGCACTCGAAGCCAACCAGCAACGGCAGAAGCTGCCTCTAGCCGAATCCGCTCTAAGCATCCATGGCCACATGATCGTAGATCTGACGGCCGGAAAAAATTACAGCGACGTGGAAGCTGGTTCTTTGGAGGAGCGCGTTCGCATTTGTAGGAGCTATACGATGTCTGATTTTCTGCTTGTAATTGTGTTATAAGATGCCTGATGATATCGTGTTTTTCTGCGTGATACAAGAGATCTGGACATTAGTCACTCCCTTTTTTTTACGCCGTTTGAGCTTTTTTTTACATCAAATCGTATACGGTTTTATGCTCTGCAGCGAGAGATTTCAGAACACAATAAGATACGAGGATCAAGAAGCTTCTCCTGAACTTTTTACCTGTATGGCCGTGAAAAAATGTCTCTTTCTTGTAGGACCTCTTTTTTTATGAACTTACATGTATAGCCTCAAAAAGAAATTTCCTTCCTTCTATGGCCTTCTGTCAGTTTTGGATACTTGACAGTGTTAAGTTATGGGTAAAATGACCATTTTACCCTAAAAAAATAAAATACAAAGTTTACAGTAATATTATAGCAATAAAATTAGCTTATCAAATCTTGACAACTGTAAATCATCATAATTTATCTGATGTACATATACAGTAGTATTACAACAATAAAATGAGCTTATCAAATGCATAAAAAAATTGTACAAATGCATTGGTCTCACATAAATTGTTCACAAATTCAAACACAGGTATTTTTTTCGAGGGCTAGGTAAAAAGCTCTTCATTTAACCCTCCTCCCACCGCATCCTCTGCTCCCGCTTCCTTTCTGCCCGTCCACCAACACACGAGGACGGCGAGCTATGCAGCCAAGGCAGCGCATGGAGCCATGGCCAGGAGGGCGGCGCGGCTGCGTCTGGCCACATGTCCTTGCCGCTCGACAGGTTCCGCAAGCATATCGCAACCGCCACCTCCATGTTCTGTAACGGAGGTAGGAAAGAAAAAAGTCTATTTAATCTCCTGAACTATCAGCTATTGTCTAATCTATACCTCCAACTATAAAATCGTCTATTTTACACCCTGAACTTTTCAAAACCATTCAAATTACACCCTGAAGTGGTTTTGGACGACGGTTTTACTACAGTAACCATGAATTTGCTACAGTAACAGCGTTTTGACTTTCCCTTTTCTATTTATTTCCGCTGAATCTTTGAAAAATCATAGTAAATCATAGAAAAATCATAAAATAGAAAATCTAATTTTGTTGGACTCCACATGAGTAGATCTACATAATGAATATATAATATAGTATACTTTAGTATAAATTTTTTCTGTAACTTTAAATTAGTTAGAAAATCAAATTTTGTCCGTAATTAATTGGAATAATTCATAGCTACAGCTTTTATGGTCCAATTGTGGTTAAATTTTTATAGTAAATTAATTATTGTATGCTTAAACTGTAGTAAAAATTTCATACTGATTGGATCATGTATAATTTAGTTATATATTTATTTATATTTAACAAGTATAAACCTAAACATAAACCTAAATAAATCTATAACTAAGTTATATATGATCCAATGAGTATGAAATTTTTACTATAGTTTAAGCATATAATAATAACCTCATCATAAAAATTTCACCATAATTGGACCATAGAAGCTGTAGCTATAAATTATTCCAATTAATTAGAGACAAAATTTGATTTTCTAACTAATTTAAAGCTACAGAAAAAATTTGTACTAAGGCATATTATATTATATGTTCATTGTGTAGATCTACTCATGTGGAGTCCAACAAAATTAGATTTTATATTTTATGATTTTTCTGTGATTTACTATGATTTTTCAAAGATTCAGAGTGTACTTTGAACGGTAGCAAAACCACTCCAAGGTGTACTTCCAACAAAATAGAAAAATGAAAAGTCAAAACCTCCATTACTGTAGCAAAACCACTCCAAGGTGTACTTTGAACGGTTTTGAAAAGTTCAGAGTGTAAAATAGACGGTTTTATAGTTGGGGGTGTAGGTTAGACACCAACTGATAGTTCAGGGGTTAAGTAGACTTTTTCCATGTAGGAAGGTAGAATAGTTTAATGACTTAATCAAATCCATCGTCTGATTATGGCTTGCTTCCAAGTTCCACACACCAGCTCCGTGGGCCGAGGCGGACGCGGCGACTTGCAGGGACGCGAGCTCCGCAGCGGCGCACGGGCCGCGCGCGAACTCCGCAGGCTGCTCGTTGAGGTGCGCCAGCTCTGCAGTGGCGGCGCCGGCAGGCCGTCCGTCGTCGTCCATTGCATCTCGACGACGCTCTGCTCAGAGATCGCACGATCCGATGCTAATCTTCTTCCCTCGTCGGTTGTCCTGTCCATAGTCACGTAAAACAGGTTCACCACCTTCGACCCTCGACCCGGATTCGTCGACCCCGATCCGGGTTCGCGGGTTTATTTTCGACCCGAAATATAAAAATCTCTCACGAGTAACGTACCACGTACCGCGACTCCATACCTCACCCCTATCGACCGAGAAACTTTGTGACTACGGTCCTGTCGGGCTGTCCCGCCGCCGCATGGGCGAAGCGCAGCGCAGGGCAGGTCGCCGAGACGCCAAGGCCGGCGATCGGGCGGTGCCCGGACGTACGTAGGACCAGGTTTGATGCATGCACTCGGCGGACGCACGTTGGTGTTGGCATAATTCCGCCGCGGCCTCCATGGTTCGCACTGTCGGCCCGACCAGCTGCAGTCTCGACAGCCCACGCCAGTGCCTTGCCCCGCCGCGGATTCCACACCCCGCGCTGGGCACCGACGCAGCCTCGCACCGGCAGAGACACGCGGAGGGCCATGGCCGGCCAGCCGCCGGGCGCACTGCAGCCGCCGGGCAAGAAGAGCACGGGCGAGTTGTCCAAAGGAGGCCGAAGTGGTTGAGCACGACATCAGGGCGGCCTGCAGTCACGGCCGCCGCGCTGGGGCCACGGACGCCGCCCACAACTGGCACGGCTAGAAATCGCAAGAAACAAGGAGGGGGCAATTTAGACATTTCACGTAACTTAAAGGGGGAGAAGTAACCTAACGGACTTGACAATCAAGGTATTGAAAATCGTTTTAAGGTTAGGTAAGTTCGAAAAAAAAGAGGGCATGCAAAGACTTTTTCTAGGCATACAGGTGATTCTCTCCTTCAAATACCCTGCATCTACATATGAAACTCCATATAGCGCGTAGGATCCGCGCAACGAGAGCGCCCGTGTTACTGTTTCGCTACTGTTCACGCATATGAAACTGTTTTGCTACTGTTCACGCATGGCTCGGCGCTCGGTGCTTGCCGCGTGGGGTGCCGTCCTGGGGATGCTGGACGGTGTGCTCACTGTCCAGACACGCGTGCCCAGTCTGCGTTCGCCACGAGAGCTCGTGCGTGTCGCGGCATCCTTTTCGTCTTCTGTGGTTGGCTGGCGCATATATGGTGCGGTCCGGTACATGAGTGCATCGGCTCCACGAGCTCTTCCTCGCTCCCTCCGTCGACTTAAAAAAAATACTCGCCTCTTCCTCGCTCCCTCCGTCGCCTCGGCCTGGATTCGCGCCCACATTGCCCAGCGACACCGCTCTCCCCTGCCGGAGCGGGAACGTCGCCCCCTTGCTCACTGATGCGACGCCCGTCCCAGATGTCGGCTATGCACGCAGATCGCTGTGTCGCCACTTTCCCCTCTCCTTCCTCGCTCACATGGGGAATGGTTGGATGTCCTTGCAGGCGGCGGCGGCGATTTGCGCCGTAGTTTGGGGACAAGGCCAGCCAGGAGAAGAGGCCATCGCCGTCATCGTGCAGTGAAGTGAGTGAAGACGCTGGAGCCCAGCCAGATCCGCCCATGTCGGAGGACGTGCCAATGTCGCCGTCGCCGTCGCCCTCCACTTCTACGGCCATCAGCCCGATAGAACCCGCAGCCACGGCGAACCCGAGTCCCGAGGTGAACAGCTCCGTCCGCAAATACTCGACCTGAGGGCATTCTCCTCGCCCATAGGCTCTAGGCCCACCAGGACAACGATTGCGCCTCCGCGGTTCGCGACCTTCCCCGATCCCATGCCAGGTTAGTATTCTATTGAAGCTTAGTGCAAATCGTATTGATCTTCCGTCTTTATGTCATTTTGGTACTCCCTTTCTTTGGTACCATACTAAGCGCAGGCAGACGAGGGAGTGCTCCGTCAGCGCCTTCTCCGGCAGGATGCACCTTGAAAGCAAGCACACCATACTCGGCCACATGGACAAGCCCGTCCCTTGCTACGGTAAGGGGCTCCACATCCGCATGGCTGCGCTTGGTGGCACACACGCCAAGCTCGGCCGCATCGACAACTCCGTCGCCTGATACGGCAAGGTGCACGACATCGGCAACAGCCACCACGCATTCTTATCTGCGTAATGCTCCGCCTTCCTCTGCATGGCGGCAAACTCTACAGCAGTGTTGGCGGCCTCCAGTTAAACAAGGTGCGTGATTTGCTAATAATGCACATCAGTTATTTGTGAAAATGTCGTTCTAATTTCGCTCATTAATGTCCCTAATTATTTGAGGGCCCCATAAATTCCAGTGGAGGCCATGTAAGAGCCATGAAGAATGCAGTCTTCAGATTTATTTATCAGGACTGTAGTCCTACTAACAATTTTGATGACCTGACTTCATTGTTTCAGTTTTGCCATTTTAAGATGCTAGAAATTCTAAGTGAACACTCACGTTTCAGCACCTGTCGATGTTTATTCCATTGATGAATATTGTAGATTGAATCTAGATTGCTAGAAAGGTAGATGTACGCCACCGCATTTTGCTGCACATTTGTTCTCTACCACTAATGTAACTGTTTTAGTATTCCAGCACTATTGTGATCTGCTTTAGGTGTTTAGTGCCTGCTGTTTACAGACTTGATACTAAATCAAGCAAGCAAGGTATTGGAAGGAGAATTTGTCATGAATAATGATTGCCATTAGATTCTGGTGAGCATCATTGGGATTGATTCATTTTAGTTTATCACCCATTACATTAGCTCTCCAGGGCATTGTGCTCCCTATATATCCTGGGTTCTAACTTCTAAGTGACCAGTCAGCAACAAATGTGGATTCGAAGCAACAAAGAAGATCAATATGATCGTTATTTTTTCCTTTACCATTTTGTGTTGTTCCTTTTTCTTGTGGTTATTTAATATAGATTATCTATTTGGCTCTTTCAAGATATGCCAGCACCATGAATACGGACATGTGGTAGTAGTGAGTGACGACCTCATACAAGCATCAGGGGGTAAGCCTCACCAGTCCCCAAAGGAGTAGTCTTCTTTTTTGCTATACACAGTATACCATTTGTTATGTTACCTTGCCATATAGAGTCCTTTGCATTTTGTATATGAACCAGCTTTCCTATTATGTTAATTTGTGATATGAAATTCTTTCTTGGGGCTCAAGTACTCAACTTCAGCCCTTCTGAGCCTTCAGATCTTCTGAGGCCCCCACAGCTGATGCCGCACGATCTCCTGCAACAAGCTGTAGCACCCAAGAACCATTATGCCCTTGGTGCTGCCGCTGCTGTTGCCCACCAAGTTGTTCGTGAGTGACATCTCAGACCCTGTTTGTGACTCTAATCAGACCTCCTACATGAAGATAGGCTCATAAATTTCCAAAGTTTCTTGTGATTGCTTGCATTGATTACCTAAGACAGCTCACATGATGAGTGTGCACCTAAGCAAATATCAGTTGTTTTGATGTGTAACTCATCTCATTGACATGAGTTTTAGGCACTCTAATTATAAGTTTTAGTCTATAGTTCGATCCATCAAGAAACTATGTCACTTCATGAACCATAGATACCTAACGTTCATGTACACATCATTTATCAGGTGCATGATCAGACCGTGCTTGGCAAAAAAACAGAACAGCCCTCATCTTCAAGGCTGCCTACAACAAGGTAATAATCTGAATATTGTTAATTTCATGGTTCGATGATTGTTGTAACCTATGAGTTCCCTGATTAGCCTCCTGGTTTGCTAATCAGGACTTCAGCAGCCATAGATGGTAAGATAAATGGAAATAATATTTTAATTCTGTTACTTTATATTTTTTGGTTCCTATACAGAAGTTGCAAGACTTTGTTGCCTTAGAAAGACTACAGTGATCTTTTTTGTTTCCTGTATCCTGGTTTCAGCAAGCTGATGATCATGACAAATGTTTTTGTGTTGACCAATCTACACGTAATCCGTAAACTTACACAGTCAACGTTGAACTTGGTATCGTGGGGTAGAGCCACACAGCTTGGTTGTACTTCATCCATTTATGTGGCTGCATAGATGAATCTTACCTGATATGTCCTCTCATTCTGCCATAGAGCAAAGGGCCATATATTTTTTTCTTACATAATGTATTATCATGATGAGCACATTTGTGCAAACAATAATTATGATATTTTACTACATATTTCCTGCCAAAATAGCAGTTCACAGCTGCTGCTAATTGTTTACTTCTGCATTTGTATCATCAGCCACAGCTAATTGTTCCCTCCAGCATTTTCATGTTTGTTACTGTTTAGTATATATAGGCACTCTAATGTAGTGCATGAAAAATCTCAGGGTTATATACTTTATTCACCATCTAAGTCACCAATCATTCTTTTACAATAGTGTCTTAGCATCCGGTTGAAATTATGTCTAAGATGAGATAATAGAATTCATTATAAAAAAGACACATCCTGTTGATTAAAGCAACCAGAATCATTCCCCTACGCCTTCTAAAATTCGGGCGCGGCGAAGCGCGCCTGCCGACCTAGTTACATATAAGAAACATAAGAAACCTAAACTTTTGACACGGGGGCTAGTGTACGAATGTAGATTACAGAATGACTGGAAACAAACGAAGCCGCAGGCCGCAGCGAACAATTCAGGCAGGCATCAAAACAGCTTCAGGTAACACACAAATTGTAGGCAGCCTGAAACAGAAGTACGGATATTTTCATGGTAACAACAAGCACCACTACATCTCTATGCACCAGAATCAAAACATTAACATCCCCTTCTTTATTGTATAATAAACTCAGTTCTGGGCAGGTAACCGCAAGTTCAGAAAGATTACAAGCTTAACAGGACACAGACCAAACATACCAAAACCACGACCATATAGATAGATACCTGGTGTTCCATTTTTGACTTCCATGAAACATATTCAGGTCGGCTTGCCTAATTGATGTAGCACTGACCCAAGTAGCAGCAGGTAATAAAAGGAAACGGTTCAATTGCTTCAGCGTGATACAAAACAAACCACAGTGATGCGGTTTTGCAGAACTTGTCACAACAACATAGAAATATTATCTAAAGATAGGCCAATGCTTTGAAATGGCTAAAATATTAACGGCCAAAGAAGGTAAATTCCATGTCAGGCCAAGGCGCAGGGGACCGGATCAAATGCTGTGCCACATGCTATCCATTGCTTTTTGCGGCTGCATGGTAGCATGCAATCAGGAACCTTCTGCCACTCCCTTTTCAAAAGGTTGTATGTAACAAGGCGGTTCATACGCTTCGCCTTCAAGGAGAGCATGAGCAAACCACTGTTGCCCAGGCATGTCATCTTCATGTGCTTACCGTAGAACTCTAAGCACCAGATATTTGGCATTCTGTCCACCTCCTTCCAGAGGAGAGTCATCTTCTGCAACTCCCATATGCAGACACAGGTCGCTGCATTTTTGCACAGCAGACCCACTAGCATAACCCTTCCCTGGAACTCGGCAAGTGTGTGGTCAGTCAGATGCAGTGGCAGTGGGATGGCAAATTGCCTCCAAATCCCGGTGCTTACATCATATGACAAAACACCATCTGGTCCTGCGCACATGAAGTATACCGTGCTGCCAACCGCCACAGGCTGTGACCTGAAATTTAGAGCAAGTGGAAGTTTGATGCCCAGAGGAAAAGTTCCAGGGCAAGACCACATGTTCTTTGTAGAGTCATAAACTTCATAAGTCCCATCATTTCCTAACCACATTACTTTGTAGCCATCACTAGAACTTCTTCCATTCAACACCATCCCTACAGCAACTCTTGACCATCCCTGGACTGATCTTGGTGGGATCTCCTTGAGTGATTGCATAAGAGGGTTGCAAATGTAGAAATTCCTGTGGCTCAGATCCAATAAACATACAAGACCACCCACGGATGCCACTGGAATAACTATCTTTGTAGGAGTGAGAGGAACGGATGGGTGGTGCCATTTCTTCAGCGAAGGATCATACATTGCAACATTGTTGTTTGCATTCTCATGGGTGATTGTATAGAACCATGGAAGTCCACGTGGAGCTTCAGAGTACTGATGAGAGAAACTGTCTGAGCCCAAAAGAGAAGACCACTTTCGGCAGACAGTGCGGAATCGAAAAATTGCAGCAACTGGAAGCCTTGCAATGACAGTTTCAAAAAGATCTTCGGGGAAATCTCTCCAGATCTCTTGTTGCATTACTTCAGTTTTGTTTGAGGAAGGTGCCTTTTCACGGTTTCGATCTCTCCGTGGTCGCTTCCGAAGGGGAGATTGGTTAGTTTCCATGATCTTCAGTAATTCTGAGTTGTATCCAGACCTTCCCCCACAATAATCATCCTTGATTGAACCATGTTCGAAGTCAAGTAAATACCACCTGTACGATATTCATAAACCCAGTTAGTCCATCTTATTCAAGGGAAAACTAGTCTGGGGGGTACGGACAAGATTTTTTTACTGCAAAAGAAAAGGCATAATACAATCTATAACCCCCAGTTTAGTTGTTTACCATTCAAAGCATTGTTTTGGACAAAAAAACATACAGAAGTATGAAAGTGGCATATCAACAATTTCACAGAATCACTTGACTGAATGCACGATTCAGTCACATAGTTGCACATGGAGCTACACACTTACACTCAAAAAAAGGGTACTTTGTAACTGTTTTATCTGGCTTGTCCAATGGGAAATAAGAATTTCACAACTAGTTGGCTTTCTGTAATGCACAAGTATCAACCTTGTCATCCATTTTCGCATCAACATTCATCGACCCTCTCTAAAGCCTAGATATGATATTTATATTATTTGCCAGCCCAATCAGAGGTGCTCTGGTCAACCAAGCGATTTATATCAGTAACAATGCCAATCATATGTTTCTCAGCAGATTAGAGTAGGTATACAGAGGATAATCTGTTATATTCGTCTGAAGGGAAACAGAAGCTCGAATGACTGGATTCTATGTGAATGTGAGGTAAATTGAAGCTGAGAGGATATTCCTTATGGTCTGACAGGCAATGCAGTGAGGGCCTGTTTGGATTACATCCACACAAGAGGCAATAAGCTTTCCCAGGCGTCCGAATGGGTTCGGATCAATGCCTGGGCGTCCACTTGCCTGGGAGGGGCCTTCAAGCAAACACGCCCTCATGATCTAAGCAGGCATTGAACCAAAACATGAAACTCCAAGGGCGCATGCGCTGCTTATTGCCAAAACTTGATTTACATGCTACAGGATGACATGTAACCTTCCATAGAACGAAATTCTAGCAAAGAAAAAGAATTGCAAGCATGACACTTAGCGAAGCGCGCATTAGAACAATAGCAGTGACATAAGTGCTAGAATTAGTCGCAGCCGCAGGAAGGGCATATTACATATTAGAATGGTATCTCGTGTTTCCACCGCATGTCCAGCTAAGCCCCGGGAGCATGTTTACCAAGTCTGCCTCCATTAAAAACTAGTAAAGCACGTGAGTCGTGAGGTAAGTTGATTTCCTCGTCCCCCTTTGCTTTGGTCCCCTCGCCAACAAAGCTCCACGACGCGGCCCCAAAGTCAAACTGACCGGGATATGTTAAGATTATCATCGGCTGTCACGAACGCTAAACTAACCTAGGGTGGAGGACTTTCCCGGGCTCAATTCCATGGGGTTGCGTAAATAATCTTGTCCTATGCATGGGGCAATGCCAAAACCTGTGACCATGGCATGGGGCACATAAACCAGCAACAGCAAAGTCAGCAAAATGTAAAACTAAAGGGAGGGGGTCACGGGATTGTTCCATTTCTACGGCGCACGCCCTGGTTCTCCGCTCAACCCTGCCGCTACGGCCAAATCTAGCGATGTAGGAGGGACACAAGTGAGACCGATTCGCGGAGACGGAGACACTGGATCGTGAACGGAAATCCCTGTGTCGCTCAGAGAAGCATGCCAAGGATCTGCGCGACCTAATCTGCTTGGGTAAGTGAAACAAGCACGCGCGGCAGATCAATCAACCAACCAACAAAAAAATAAACAGCTAGCGAGGCCAGCAAATTCGCGATGCGATTGCAAACCCCCCGCAGCGAGCAGATCCGCGCGAGGCGGGGGGCGGGGGCAGGGAGGACGCGGACGAGAGCGCGAGGTGGGAGCGGAGTAACCAAAGGGAGCGGTGCGAGAGGAAGAGGGGGAGAGGAGGCTTTTGGTTCGTTCGCCTTGCCTGGGGACGGGGTGGGCGTTGGCGCCGTAGAGGTCCCAGAGCTCCTGGACCTGGCCGACGAGCTGGCGCAGCGCGGCCACCTCCCCCATCGCCGGGCCGCCGGCGCCGCGAGCGCGCGCCGCCGCCGGCCTCCTCGCCGCGCCCCGTCTCTCCCTCACTCTCTCTCCTCTTCTTCCGGGTCGGGTCGGGGCTTCCGCTCGACTCTCGCCCCCCTCCCTTTCCGCCCGCCTCGCTAAATGCACCTGGACGGCAGCGGAGGCGGAGCGGAGCAGGTGACGGCGTGAGGCCGCGTGCGTCGCGTCGCGCGGCGCGCGTGCCGTGTGCGTGCGCGCCTTGGCTAAGTTGGCTTCGCCCTCGCCGTGTGGGTGCGGTTTGCTTTTCCTTGCAGGGTTTATATAGATAGCGTGGCATCGATTGCGTTGCGTTGGGTCGGGTTGGGTGTGGTGCGGTTTAAGTAAGCACCAATGATGCCTTTTGTTTTATGGATGGAAAAAGTCTACTTGACCCTCTAATTATTGGAAGTGGTCTAGTTTATCCCCTCAACTATAAAACGATCTAATTTATTCTTTGAACTTTGCAAAACCGGCCGAAGCACCCCCTCGAGCGGTTTTATACGGTGGTTTTACTACAGTAACAACGGTTTTGCTACAGTTATATTGGTTTTTGTCCTTTTCTATTCTATTTATTTCGTCTGAATTTTTGAAAAATCATAGTAAATCATAAAAAAAAATTATAAAATGAAAAATCTAATTTTGTTAGACTCCACATGAGTAGATCTACACAGTGAACATATAATATAGTATGCTTTAGTACAAAATTTTTGTTGTATGAATTATTCAAATTAATTACAGAAAAAAAATAGATCAAAATTTACAGCAAAAACTTTATACTAAAGTATACTATATTATATGTTCACTGTGTAGATCTACTCATGTGGAGTCCAACAAAATTAGATTTTTCATTTTATGATTTTTTTGTGATTTACTATGATTTTTCAAAGATTCAGACGAAATAAATAGAAAAGAAAAGGACAAAACTACTGTTACTGTAGCAAAACCGCCGTCCAAAACCGCTCGAGGGGGTGATTTGGCCGGTTTTGCAAAGTTCAGGAGGTAAATTAGACCGTTTCATAGTTGAGGGGGTAAACTAGACCACCCCCAATAGTTGGGGGGTCAAGTAGACTTTTTTCTTTTATGGATTGTGGATGGGATTGGATTGTGTGGAGGGTTAGAACGAAAGGAGTAGTGTTGGAAGAGATTTGCGTGTTTGCGTGTGTGTTGGCCATATAGTAGGTTCATAATCATAGACAATGCCATTTTTGAGGGTGTTATGGTTTCCCGTTTCTGCCCTCGCTTATACTATGTTGCTTTCTTCGTTCGGACCACAGTTTATAGATAGTGAAATATATGATCGATTGGTGATGCACGTAGTGTTGCAATCTATTACAAGATATGTAGGACTGATATATTCTTTAGAAAATTAATAAAAATATTTCTACTCTGTATCGAAAATTTCTAGTATTTAACATAAGTAGAGATAAAAAACAGTCAGACACGATGCTATATAACACAAAATCCGAGAACGATAAGTATGATGCTTTTCTTTTTTTTTATCAAAATGGTATAATAAAAATATAGCAACAGTTATACCAAAATCTTAAAATTATAGTATCATATAATACAATAAAAAAAAGAGATGGTGCCGATCAGTACGGAATATACTAGTTGCGGCCCCAAGCGTAACCATAGGCATAGTGAAAGGAAAAGGTATAATATATTAGAGGAATATAAAATTCAGGGTATGCATAGTTAATAACCATTGTCTGTCATATATATAAGAATTATAGGACGCATAAGAAAGGAATAAAAGAAATGCATTGGCAAAAAAAAAGGAAAGAAAAGAAATGGTCAGATGGCATGACTATATTGCTGTTGATGCCCGGATGGACCGGTGGACAGCATTATGGAAGGATGGCAACCCGGGCGGCCCATGCATGCCAAATCTTTGGTTGCGTAGCTTTGAGTGGTTTGGATCGACTGAGCTGATGAGCAGATTCGATCCTCCTCCCGTGTCGATCGACTTGTCTCCATCCACCCCGATTCCTTGATCTTGATCCTCCGCCCCGGCCGCGCCTAATCGCCATCATATATATTCAGGACCATCAGCGAATCAAATTGCATTGGATGCAATGATCGCGTAAAGCCAATGCAAGTACTAGCTTCCCCGTTTCAAATCACAAATCGTTTCGATTTATTTAAATTTATCTAATTCTAATCAAATTTACAGTCATACAAAAACATGTACTGCATTGAAAACTTCGTCGATCGTTTTTTTCACTTCCTAGTGGTAAATAAACAAACTATATTAGCAAGTACTCCCTCCATTTCAAATTATAAGTCATTCCAAGAATCTTGGAGAGTCAAAATATCTCAAGTTTGACCAAAATTACAGAGAAAACTATAAAAATTTATGACATCAAATAGGTATACTATGAAAATAAATTTCATGAAGAATCTAATGATACTAAGTTTGCATCATAAATGTTATTATCTTATCATACAAATTCGGTTAAATCTGAAATATTTTGACTCTTTAAAATTCTTGAAATGACTTATAATTTAGGACAGAGAGAGTACTACGGTAACACCAGTGCTAATGCTAGTGCATCTGCAGGCAGGAACGAGGAGGTGGTTGATGGCCAAGTTTGTAGCTGGCTTGCAGGTGAGCTTTCCATGATGAGGAAAGCGATCGAGCGGCAGGCATCAGTCATCAGCCTGCCGTGGTTGGGGAAGGATCGGCCGGATTTTACTCATTCGCCATCATGGCTGCTTGGAACGAATGAAGATGAACCCGCAGTGGTAACTTCCCTCTACCTCAAAGTAATCATTAACCCCATCCTCCTCCGATCCGCCCATCCATCCATTAATAATCCGACCCACCACGCAACCACGACATATATGCAACACGCACTAGTTGTTGCGTACGTACGTACGTAGCACAAATCAATACGAACATGCAAATTAAATACCTGCTGACCGCTCCTACGTACGTATAATACGGGTCATGAACAATAATACTCCTTGTACTCATCATCGATACCTGCAAAAATACTCCATGCATGCACTCGAGACATATATATATATAGCTGCAGCTGTAGTGGCTGTGAAGCATATACACTCCATATTTTTTTTTCCTAAAAAACATCACCATGTCCCACGGATTTTGCCTCACCGTCGATGCCTTGTTGCCTACCACTAGATGAAAAATAATCAGCGGAGACGAGCAAACCATGGCCCTGATCATCTGGCTTATAATCCGTCTTATTCAGCTTGTTTTTTCAGCCGGAACAGTATTTTTCTCTCACAAAAAATCAGTCAACAATGTTTTTCAGCCGGCTTATAATTCCAGCCGAACGAGCCCATGTCCAGATTTTCCGAATAATTCGATCTAATTCATGGCCTTTCTTTTAGTGTCTATTGCAATGCGTCGAATGAGATAAGATAATAATATAATGATGTTGGACGACATGTCTAGTAGAAAAACAAGTTAAGAAAAACTTATTATTATTATTATTATTATTATTATTATTATTATTATTATTATTATTATTATTATTATTATTATTATTATTATTATTTATCTGTAGCCTTTCTTTCCAAGCTTGCACAGATACTAATTTATAAAAATACTTAGGAGGAACTTCATGCTTTAAGCAGTGGTGGTAGTGAGGGCTCAAGTCTACCCCGCCTGGTGTAAGACCTACCTCACGTTCCAAGCATTGCTTGGAGTCATGGAGTTAATTAGTCAACCTGCTCGATGTAACTTATTAGGTTGGGGCTACAGTAGTTCTTTTCTTGCCACCACAGCCATAGCTGCAACAACCTGCAATCTAAAGAAGGTGCAAGCGAGCAGGGTCAGTATTAGCTTCTACCTATCTCTTTTTGTGAGTCCTCGACAGATTACTCGTGGAAAGTAAAAGGCAGAATTTAGGACAAGGAGGCAGCGCAACGCAAAAAGGTGCGGTTCCGCACGGTGGCCCTCACACGTGTGGTGTGGAGGCCCGACGCGACGAGGACGGGGAGCGCACGAGCCATCAGCATCAGCTAGCTGTGACTGTGAGCTGCCTGTGACACTGAGGGTGAGTGAGGCAGCCAACAGCCCGTACGAGAGACCTTTAATTTCCTCGCTTTATTCTCTTCAAAAAAAAATCAATTCACTCACTCACGCCCCACCCTGGCGGTTCAATCCATCAAGGCAGATGATTTCTTTCTTTCTCTCACCACGCATGCATATGGCCACCTTGCCAATTACTACTGCTGCTACTAATCACCCAAAGATTACTTTCCCCTAAAGCCTTCTTCTTTTCGTTGCTCAATTTATGCCTTTTCATTTATTTTCTTTTCCCTTTTTTTCTTTTCTTTCTTTCTTTCTTTCTTTCTTTCTTCCTTCTTTTTTTTTTTGCTCCGGTAGTAGATCTAACAGCTGAGGGGAGGTAGCTTTGGATGGCAGGGATCATTGCATTGGGTGTGTTCACTTCGCGAAAAGTAGGTGAAAAGTTACTGTAGCATCTTTCGTTGTTATTTGACAAAATTTATCCAATCATGGACTAACTAGGCTCAAAAGATTTGTCCCAACATTTACAGACAAACTATGCAATTAGTTATCTTTTTTACCTACATTTAATGCTCCATGCATGCATTGAAAGATTTGATGTGATGGGTGGAAGAGAAAATATTTTGGGTTGAAATGGGAAGTGAACAAGGCCATTGTTGAACCGCTAGCTCTTAGCTCTCACTCACTCTCATGGCCAGCTATCATTTTCCTTTGCCACCTTTATTTCCTCTTCATTCAACAGTTGCTTCCCTCCCCTTTTCTTTCCCCCCTTTGATGATCTACCATGCATGCCGTGTCCAGCTCCTTGGATCATTGCATTCTTGAAGGGTTTGCCTTGGCCTCCCCCGTGGTAATAATTAGCAATGATAATTATTCTCCTCCCTCTTCCTGCTTTTACTAAAGCACTTCTTTCACACCTGGCATAATAAGTCTTCATGACGCATTATTGCCATTGGAAAGACGGTTAAAGCCACCTGGATTATTTTTTATCATGATATGACCGGAGTTTCACTTCCTTCCTTGAAAAAAAGTTGGTTGGCACCTTTTTATCTCATGGCACCTAATTTTTTTTATATATAATGGAGGGTTTCTGGTTTCATATATTTTCTAATGAAGATGCATTACATCATAATAATTATTATAAAGAGATAGCACATCTCCCAGCAATGAAACATGCGGCCAAGACATATATCAAATAAAAACAACAAACTGAAGAAAAGGAATAAATCAAATCTTCAAATTGCAACTTAAGTAAATCCCCCTTTACAGTTTTGTTCCCTAATGCTAACACAACGAATCCAACACAGGGGGAGAGAAATAACTTCATCTACTGCTTGAAGCTCTGACCACCAGAAAACATCGATGTTTTGGCCACCACCAGATACAAGATTAATGGAAATCCACGACTGTTAGGATAGGCGGGGGTCTAGGGCTATAGAGCAACCTAACGAGTAACGATGGAGGGGCAAGCACCGGCATCGCATGGGTTGGTAGGAACTCCATTGGACATGATTGGTGGAGAACATCTGGATGTGAAGGATGATTGGCGGTGGCGTGATGGGTACTGGAATATGGAGGGCAGGGGAGCAAGGATTATTGGCATGCTATACTATAGAGGGTAAAGAGTTAATTAACTATTTTGACTCGAGAAAGAAGAGAAAATCCTTCCTTGCCCCTAAAAAACTTTGGCTTCCTGCCTTAGCCCTTTTAGATTCAAAGTTACCTACTTAGCTTGAAATCCAACTTTCCTTCCTTATATGGCTCTTCCATCATATTTGTCCACTAATGGTTTTAAGAAGGCCTGAGTATTTTGCGGGCCGGGCCAGGCCGAAAAAAACCCCGGTTATTTTAGACCAAAAAAATCCTGCCCATGAACGTCCCACTAGACAGGTCAAGCCTAATTTTTTGGGCCAAGCCCGGGCCTGGACGGGCCGTCCGCGCATTTTACAGTGTAAAATAGCAAAAAGCGGTGTTTCGGGCCGGTCTCGGCCTAAGAAATTTTTTTCTGGGCAACGAGATCTGTGCTCAGGTCCTGTCCAGTAATGTTCGTGGGCGGGCTAAAACCCGTCGGGCTCGGGCGAAATGCCGATTTTACACCCAAGCAAAATAGGCAAGTCCATTTTTCATTTTGAGGAAACGCCACTAGCTATAGGTGACAGAAGACATCCAGATGAAAGACAGTTATGGCAAGGGCGGCGGTGACACAGGTGAACATGGTAGTGGTCGGCAGCAGTGTTGACGACGGGTGCAATAAGGCAAGATAGTGGAGCAAGGATCGTTGGCATGCTATATAGGACAAAGAATTCAACGTGTGTCTTGAGTCAAGAAAAAAGAAAACACGGAGAGATAGATGATGGCCACTCCTTGTCTGATTGTCTGTGATCGAACACTTCTAATTTGCTGACAAAAATTTTAGGGAAAAAAAACATCAGCAACACCCCCCTCCCCTCCCCTCCCCTCCCCTTTTCTTTACATTAATGTGTTTCACCGAACATCTATCAAAGCTGTTCTACCGGCGGTGGCAATCATGAAGAAGTCTTCTGGTTTTTCTAGCTTCCTAACCGGCGGTGGGTTGAGTCCGGCCAGAAAAAAGTTGGGTTGGGCGAAACCCAACCACGAAAACACAACGCTAGAGTCGTCGTGAGGCAAAGCAAAGCAATGCACGCACGCAGCTGCAGCGGTTGTTGCAATTGCAACCCATTCTCCTCCTAGTTTTATTAGGTAGCCGTGTATATCGATCAGATATGATGAGGAATCATCATGATTGCCAATGCCAACAAAAGTACACTATATCCTCCGCTACTAGCAGTACTTCTCTCTAAAACCAACCAATCTCACACCCCAAAGAAGCCAAGCCCAAAATAAGTAAAGGAAGAAAAATAAAATAAAAATAAAAACGCATGGTGGAGCTGTGGTCTCGGTAGGTAATTTTGTCATACGGACACGGAACCGCATTTGGTGCACATCCATCATCCTGGTGGTTAGACTGTCTCTAACAGCTCATGCAAAGCGAGACGCAAACGCAAAATAGACCGTGCATATGCATAGTATTTTAGCTGTAAAAACAGCGCTCCAACAGAAGACGCATACAGAGCACGCATTTTGGGTACAAGGCGAACTAGGACGCTTATTTGCGTCGTCTCTCTCTAAGACACAAACCTCTGGCGCCTGTAGTGGTGGACCTGTAGGAGGCGTCGGGGTGAAGCAGCCAGCACTGCCAAGCGGGACCGCGGCGAGGCGTGGCTGGCTCGGTGAGGTGAGGCGTGCTCACCGTGGGAGCACCTCCGGAGCCGCTAGCCTTGGCCGTCTTTCCTGATCTAGGACCGCTACCCCGTCGACGGTGATGAGCAGCGCCGCGTTGGGGCGGAGGTGCTCGTCGGCGCTCGCCCAGCGCTCACCGGATCTCGCAGTGAGGGAACGCTGGAGGGAGGGAGGGAGGGAGGCTGTTGGTATTTGTTACCGCATACAGAATAATTACTAAGAATGATCCGTAAGCGCACGGATACCGATGTAGCACTTCACCCGAGAGTATTCCAGAGTATCATTATTTATATTTAACACAGGAAAAACGTGTGAGAATAACTAAGTCTAAACTTAACATCTAAGAAGCAACAAGGATGTGGAAGATAGGAATATAGAGAAGATCACTAAGGTCTTCTAGTTTTAACCTTCGCAAGCTATATTTATAATTGTTCCAATGGGGACATTACTTAAGAAAAAACACAAGCAGAGGATGTTTTCCTTAGCAACCAGGTCGTACTTGTCCTACAAACGGGAGGTGTACTATGAAAGATTTAAGGAGGCTACAAAGTCACCCTCGCGAGCTACCACCGATCCAGAAGGTAAGGTGCATCTATGTGTAACCGAGTCTAAGCACCGCGCTTACACTACGAATACTACTTCAATCAAGAAGCTATCAAGATTAAAGTACTCAAAAGAGTCGCAAACCGGAAGAATAATAATAAAATGTTATTTACTTAGATTAGAAGTTGAATACCAGAGAAATCTCAGAAACAAGATCCAATGGAACTTGATCCCATAGGTACAAGCCATAGAGGAGACACCGACAGGCCAGCAAGTCTTCCAAACTCTTCCCTCACACTCTATCTCTCTATTTCTAAATAAGACTGTTCTAATCTTTGGAAGACTACAAGACTAATCTTCTCTTGAATGCTTGGCTCTTGATCCTATCTAGGGTTTCTTGATGTTAGAGCAGGATTAGAGTTTCTGTTCAGGATGAGGATGCTCTGACCCAGGGGTAGGATCCTGCTTATATAGGCCGGAGCGATGCACCAGAGCCCTCAGATCAAACCAAATTCAATCAAGGGTGGAGATACAATCTTTAAGGCGGTGAAGAACCGACTTGCGGAGGCGGTGGTTGACAGGTGGGAACACAGGTCGGCCGACCTAGAGGTGGGGTTGGCCGACCTGCCCCTATGGCAGGTGGGCCCCATCTTCGGTGGCACGCCTTCTCGTGTTCTCTAAAATCTTCTCGACTTGGTTCCCGAGTAAAATATGCTTTTTAGTCCGACATGTGGGTTATCTTTGGCTCTTTTCCTATTTAATCCCTGCAAAACATAGATTCACCAAAACTCGTAAAATTCTGTCAAGAGTAGCCAATTCGTGAACTGGTAGTTCTATCAAACTGGCAGTTCTATCAAGAGTTGAACCCTCAGCGAGTGTCGCACATCCACTCACAAGATGGGGATTCTTCAAGCCACGAGCTCCACTAGAGTAGCCAATTCGTGAACTCCCACGGGGAAGGCTCAAGAACCCCTCACAATCACTTGGTGAGGCTCGAAACAATCTCCAATCACGAGCTCAACACCACCGCTGCTCCAAGCCGTCTAGGGTGTCGGAAAATACCCAAGAGTGACAAGCAATCCGCGGCAAACTCAAGAATCAAGTGCCACTAGATGCAACTCTCAATGCAATGCACTTGAATCTCACTCAATCTCTCTAGAGTATGCAACCAAGCAATGAGATGAGTGGAGAGGAAGTTCTCTAGCTCAAAGTATGTCTCAAGTGTTCAAAGAGTCAAAGGTTGGCCCCCTAAACCCGGCCACCATCTATTTATAGCGAAGGGGTAAGCAACTAGCCGTTATAAGACAACGCAGTAAAATCATGATGACCAGACGCACCGGTCAGGGTGACCTGACGCGTCCAGTCACTATAGGACAAGCAGCAGCAGTGAGCGTCAGAGAGAGCCGTTGCCATGACCGGACGTGCTACACCATTTGACCAGACGCGCTGTACCCCGGTGTCCGATCAGAGTCCAGAGAGCTCCTCGCACGATCAGACGCGTCCGGTCGCACGTGACCGGACACGCCACGTCGTCCGATCGGAGTCTAGAGAGCTCCTCGCGCGATCGGACGCGTCTGGTCGCACATGACCGGACGTGCCACGGCGTCTGATCGACACTAAGACACGCGCTGCCTACTGGGTGCGTGACCGGACGCTCCGGTAGCGCGAGGGACCAGACGTGCCGGTCCGTGACCTTCACGCGTGTGTCTCTGCCTGCGGTTTGAACTGACCGGACGCGCAGGTCCACCCTGGACCGCGTTCGGTCCAGTGTCCAGTTGGAGTTTTTTAGAGATAAACACTACGGACTTTCGCCACCTTTTCTCGCCTCCGGCGCAATGGAAAATAAGCATTTCATTTCCTCGAAAATGCCTGAATCCCGCGCTCGCAAGCTCGGCGGGAGGGAGAGAGGACCCCAAACCCCTCTCTACCGCTCAAACTCTACCGCCTTCGCAAATGTGCTAACACCACCAAGTGTACACCATCATGTGCATGTGTGTTAGCATTTTCACAATGATTTTTCAAGGCGTTACGTTAGCTCTCTACTAGATCCTAATGCATATGATCAAGATGATGACCTAGTAGCACTTGATTCACGAGCCAACCGTGATTGCCCCTCTTGATAGTCGGCTATCAATCCTAAACCCGGTCAATCACTTCTCTACCTATCTTAACCGACAAAAGCAAACCCTACAATTATACCTTTGCCTTGATCACTTTGTTCCATGTCCATCTCCACATGCTTGATCACCTTGATCATCATTTTATGTGCATCTCCACCTCTTGTGACCTTGTGGCCATCACTTCATGCCACATGCTCCTTCATCACGTGTGTTGCTTATGCCTAACTCAAACCACTTAACATATGGCATTAGCAACTTGGTGTCATTAATTACCAAAACCAAACTTGGGCTTTCACTTACGTCCGACACTAGTAAATCATTAGACGCTCTCACGGGCCCACCGCCTCGTTGCTTGTACTTTTACCTTGCCCCTCGCTACGTGCGCACCATCACGTGCGCCTCTCTCCATCTCTAGTGCTGGTGGTGCTCGCTCCACCCATCGCACACCCGGCTGACCCAAGCCTAGTGCTGGTGGCGCTGGTGACGATGGTGCTCACGCACGGCGCTGGTGCTGGATGCTAGTGGTGCTCGCACACCACCACTCGCCGCTGGCTCCCACCCCGACGGCTGGAATTGACCGACACAGACATTTCCCTCCACTATGTTGTAAATATATGTTTTAGAGGTATTGTGGCAGAACCTCCTAAATAATATGGCCCACATGTACTTGTTATCGTCTTAAAGACCTCTAACCACCATACATGTGTACCACAGAACTTAAGGGGTCTGTCGGGTGTCCTCGAAAAACCCGAATCATCCACGATCTTCCAAGCAGGATCATATTTTAGAGACATTACAGTATTATAATAGTTTATATAATAAATTACATTAGAGTACGAAAGCAGAAGTTTTACATAACATAAGTTCACAAACCCGTTATTCTAAACTTACAAAGCTTAAGTTTAGATATTACAATCATAATAGTGGAGTGGCATTAGTAACATTATTACAATCACCAAAACGTGGCACTCTGCCCAAGAGCCAAACATCTACTCATCGTCACTTACCGCAAAGATAGTCATGCAACAGGGTCCGAAACACACCTGTTCATGAGACGAACCTGCAACAGGGGTTCAACAAACCCTGAGTACAAAAGTAATCCACAAGACTTAACCGACCAAACAGATAGAGGTAAAACCCGGGGATGCAGGCTTAGGAAATCAAGGTAGGGTTCCTGCGAGATTCAAGGTTCTTTTGCATAAAAGATACTAAGAGTGAATCCTTAAATTCAATGTTTTATTTCATCGTTAGTTTTTACAGAATGTAAGTGATCCTAATCTAGATCAGATAACTCATACATCTTCTTTCTTATTCTCCGACCAATGTTCCATTTATTAACTATGATGTAGTTGCGGAGGTCAAGTCTCCTTATTAGAGAAGCAGCAGCGATTCGAATCGATTATACCTAGCTAGGGATCCCTAACCACACGATATATGTAGGACTCTAACCGACATATATCAACCTTCACTCGGATCCTCCAACACGTGACTGGGTCTAGCGCCACCTGAGAGTACAACACACCTCCAATCCAGCCCTAGGCCATAAGGGTACACACTACTCTCGTCATCTCTCCACTCCCAGTGCGCGGTTAGCCATTCACATGATGGCATTACCGATATCTTAGGCTTACCGGAGCATGCGGTCAGTTGCAAAGTCTCAACCAAACGGGACTACAATAGACGTTACTTAACTGATACAATCGGAGACACTACAATGGGACTCCTTTCCTGATGCAAGTCCACCGACCGATCTCAAATTAACATTATCATTCATTCATTCAGTTGTTTCACAACAACCCTTCAAACTTTGCTAAATATTTTCAAAGTTTTCTTATTAAGCAAGGCTAAACAGACTAAGCATTTTCAAATAAAACAGCAACAAGGATAATATTAAAGTTTTAAGGATGGTAGTGCAGTAATTCGGTTATCACTCAACTCTTGCCACCTAATGCAATAAAGCATTGTCATAATTGAAGTAAAGCTTTTCAAAATGCAAAGAAGGTTTAAATGCAACTGGGGCTTGCCTTGGTCGACGGAAAGTTCAGGTTCTGGGTCAGTACCACAAATATCAAATCTCACCTCCATGGACATCGGCTCTTCTTCGGGGACGGATTCAACTTCGGCAATCTCCTCATTCACGGGGACTACTGAAAGTCCCTAGTTTGGTTTTGGCTAATTGATGAAACCTAGGACTAACCTTTGTATCTAAGTGGATGATTTAGATAAAGGTGGTCATTGAACATGAGACATGACATTGACTCATGTGACCAAGATGATGAAGACCAAGATGATGCTTGGCTCGATGGACCGGTTGTGAAGGTGAAGGGCAAGTCGAGGCTTCGAAGCGAAGGACCATGCGATGGTGAAGCTTGAGCAAGACTTGGCACCGATGAACCGATGCAACGGTGAAAAGCAAGTGAAGTCAAGGTCGATGGATCGAGACGGTCATGTGATGATATGAAGTGGATCATATCTTTTAGAGAAACAAAATGGGCTCAAGGCAAAGGTATAACCATAGGGCCATTTTGTTTTGCACTCAAGACACCATAGAGGGTGTGAGTTGTTTAGGATCGATAGCCGAACTATTAAGAGGAGAAGTCTTATCGGTTATTCGATGCACGGGTGCCACTAGGTGAATTCATGAAGTGCATTGCATGTAGGGCCTAGTAAGCTAACTGGAAAACCTTCGAAAATGTTTATGAAAATGCTAACACACGTGCACAAGGTGGTGATCACTTGTTGGTGTTGGCACATTTGCGAAGGCGTTGAAGTTTAAGCGGTAGAGAGGGTTTGGGTCTCTCTCTCCCTCCCACCGAGCTTGCGAGCGTGGGATTCAGGCGTTTTTGGGAACTTGAAATGCCTATTTTCCACTACGCCGGAAGTTAGAAAAGAAACGGAGGCGAACGGAGGTCATAGAGGTGACCGGACGCTGCACCGGACGCGGTCATGGTATGACCGGACGCGTCCGGTCAGTACAGCGCAGACGCAGGTGTTAGGGTTTGTAACCGGCACGTCCGGTCACTCGCGGGACCAGCGCGTCCGGTCAGTCGCCCAGAAGGAACTACGGTTCACGAGGACGATCGGACGCGTCCGATCGTTGAGGGAGCTTACTAGACTCTAACCGGACGCGGGCACTATCGCGTCCGGTCGTTGTGAGGGATGCGTCCGGTCGTTACTTCGCGGGCGCGCGATGCTGTGCGATCGGCGCGTCCGGTCGTTGACTGGAGCGTGTCCGGTCACTCGGGACCAGCGCGTCCGGTCATTCTGAGGAGCGCGTCCGGTCAAAGGATTTGACCGTTGGCGCAGTGACCGTTGGAGGATCGGACGCGGTTGAGCGTGTCCGGTCAGTTATGACCGGCGTGTCCGGTCATCCCGAAAAGACCCAGTGAATGGGGTATAACGGCTCTATTTGGATGGGATGCTTATAAATACTTGTTGGCCAGCCCTTGGGGAGGCCTCTCGTGATTTCTAACATACTTGTGCATCCTTTGAGCTAGAGCATCTCCTCCCACTCTTCTCTCTTGTTTGATTGCAAATCAAAAGTGAGATTGAGTGATCCCAAAGTGCATTGCATAGCTTGAGGGCATCTAGTGGCACTTGTGGGTAGTTTAGCCGGTGGATTTCTTGTTACTCTTGGAGAGTACCGCTCCTAGCCGGCTTAGAGATTGTTGAAGGCGTTGGCAAGAGAAGGTGATTGTTCTTGGCCACCTCCGGCTGATTGTAAGAGGTTCTTGTGCTTTCCTCGGCGGGATGCCAAAAGCAACTCTATTACATTGCGCGTGTCATTGAGTTACCTCACTTGAGAGTGGTGTCTTGCGGTGCCTTGCGGGGCATGCCTTGAGGGGCAAGTGACTTGAGGGTCACACCGAGGAACCATCTAAGTGTTGGTCAACACAACCGGTGACGTAGCTTGTCGGTGCACAAGTGAACGGTGAACAAAAATATTGTGTCTCTTGTCTCCCGGTGATTGGTCTTCATATTGTGTTGTTGTCAATATTGATTGGTTGTATATCATCTTGGTGATTGGCAACATCTTCACTCCACCGTCGGTATAAGATTCATAATCCTATCTCTTGCATTTACATTTACTAGATTATCTTGTGTAGCTCTAGTGATAGCCTTTGCTAGTAGTTATTAGCTTGCTCACTAGTGTAAAATGAGTGACATAGCCCTTGTGTGAACTAGAGATCATAATCTACTAGACTTGTGGATAGGAGGCTTGCATCACAACCGTAGGCTAAGCAAAACTCGCTTTGCGCCACTTATTATTCTAACAAGTTTGCTTAGTGGTTCTTGTAGAATTTTTTATAGGCTATTCACCCCCCCTCTAGCCATCTAGGACCTTTCAAGTGGTATCAGAGCCATGGTCACCATTTTAATCAAGGCTTAACATCCTTCGGTGTGAAAAATGGCTCAAATTGTGTTCAATCATGTTGGGGGCAAGCCACCGTTCTTTGATGGTGTTAGTTATTTTGCTCATTGGAAGAGAAAGATGACAATGTACCTTGGGTCTATTCATGAGAGAGTTTTACAAGTCACCGAGAATGACTTTGCTATCATTGATCCCGATCATCTCACTGATGAAGATAGAGCAAATAGAACATGCAATAGAATGGCTCTAAATACTCTTTATAATGGTATTAACACCAAAGTATTTGAGGGCATCAAGGATTTAGAATTGGCATATGAAGTATGGACAAGGTTGAGTGAAACATATGAGGGCACTAAGGTTGTGAAGAGTGCCAAGCTATATGGGCTCAAGAGTGAGTTTGAGAACTTCAAAATAAAAGAAGAAGAAACAATCTTAGAGATGTTTCATAGATTGCAAGTAATTGTGAATGATCTCAAGAGCTTAGGGCACAAGACACAAGACCAAGATTTTTGCCACAAGTTCTTGTTGAGTTTACCAAGAAAATTCAAAATGTTGATCATGATGCTACAAAGAGATGGGCTTGAAACAATGAAACCTAATGATTTGCTTGGTGAAGTCTTGACATATGACAAGTATGATCAAGATGCCGATGAGAAGGAGAAGAAGGAGGAAGAAAAGAAGAAGAAGACCGTGGCATTCAAGACCACCTCCTCCAAAGGTAAATCTATCATCATAGAAGAAGAAGAAGAAGACAATAATGAAGGTGAAGATTTTGAAATTGATGATGAGGCACTTGCTCTTGTAGTCAAGAGAATGGGTCACATGTTCATTAAGAGAAGAGGCTTCAAAAAGAGAATTGACAACTTCAAGAGCAATGAGCAACAAAGGAGGTGTTTCAATTGTGATAGCACCGAACATCTTCAAGCCGATTGTCCCTATGACAAGAAGAAGAAGAAGAAGAAGAACAAGAGGGGCAAGTTTGAGAAGAAGAGAGAGGCCAAGATGACATTCAAGAAGGGCAAGAATGGGGCCTATGTGGTCACTTGGGAAAGTGATGATGAAGAAGAAGAATAAGAATCATCCAACAAGGCTTTTGCTTCTATTGCTATCAACAAGAAGCCTTCACTATTTGATTCATCATCTTCGTGCTTCATGGCCAAAGAAGCTAAGGTATTATATGATGAGAGTGATGATGAAAGTGAAATAGAATATGTTCATGATAGTGATAATGATAATAATAATGATAATGAAAATGATGATGATGATGAACCAACTAAAGAACAACTATATGACTTGATGCAACAAACTAGAGACATAGCTATTGACAAGAACAAGGAGTGTAAGAAACTTTCAATGAAAGTAGCAATACTTGAGAAAGTTCTTGGTGAGCTTAAGACCACTCATGAGAGTCTAGTGAAAGACCATGAGGATCTTAGTAAGGCTCATTCCAAGCTTAAAAAAGCTCACTCATTGCTACTTGAGCAACAAGCAAAGAAGGAGGTTGTTGTATCATGTGATATAGGTGTTACATGTGATATAATTGATGAATCTTTTTATAAACCTATCATCATGACAAATGCTAACCCTTCTTGTAGCTCTTCATCCACCACCACCAACTCTACTTCCACTCCTAGTGATGGTCTCACTTGTGATACCTCACTAATGGTTGAGAATGAGACTCTTAAGAGAGAGGTGGATGAGCTCACTCACGCCCTAGGCAAGGCCTATGGTGATGAGGCCCGCTTGCTTAAGTGCTTGGGTAACCAAAGGTTCTCTCTTAATAAAGAGGGATTGGGCTACACCCCCAAGAAAGGCAAGGCGGCCTTTGCAACTCCAAAGCCTAGCTTTGTGAAGGGCAATGGTCGGTTTTGCAATAGATGCAAGCAAGTCGGGCACCTAGAGCATAATTGCAATAAAAAGAACCAAAGCAAGAAATTTGTTAATGATATACCTTTTGATTCTTGCTATGTGCTTACCAAAGGTGTGAAGGGTGTGAAAGCTAAGTTTATTGGTACACCCATTGTTGGCCCAAAGAAGAAGGCTATTTGGGTACCAAAGAGCTTAGTTACTAACCTACAAGGACCCAAGCAAAAATGGGTACCTAAGCTTCATTGATTTGCTTGTAGGTCAATTACAAAGCCGGAGGAAGGCATTGGATTATTGATAGTGGGTGCACTCAACACATGACCGGTACATCAAGAATGTTTGACTCAATCAATGACAATCATAGTGGTGTTGATTCTATCACATTTGGCAATAACAAGAAAGGCAAGGTTATTGGCTTGGGCAAGATAGCAATATCAAATGACTTGAGTATCTCCAATGTGTTGCTAGTTGAAAGCTTGGATTTCAATCTTCTATCCGTGGCACAAATATGTGATCTAGGCTACAAATGCATCTTTGGGGTTGATGATGTGGAAGTCATTAGTATGGATGGTTCAAATGTGGCATTCAAGGGCTTTAGATATGAGAATCTCTACCTAGTTGACTTCAATGCTAGAGAAACTTCTTTGACAACTTGCTTAATCTCTAAATCAAGCATGGGTTGGCTTTGGCATAGAAGGCTTGGTCATGTTGGCATGAAACAATTGAAGAAGCTTACAACTCACAATCTTGTCAATGGTTTGAAAGATGTTGAATTTGAGAAGAATAAGCTTTGTAGTGCATGTCAAGCCGGGAAGCAAGTTGGAAGCTCACATCCAAAGAAGAGTACAATTAGCACATGCAAAGCATTTGATTTGATGCAGATGGATCTATTTGGCCCAACAACATACACAAGCATAGGCGGCAATAAGTATGGCTTTGTCATAGTGGATGACTTCTCAAGATTTACATGGGTATTCTTTCTTAGTGATAAAAGTGAAGTGTTTGACACCTTCAAGACATTTCTCACTAGAGTTCACAATGAGTTTGAGATTAGAATCAAGAAAGTGAGAAGTGACAATGGAAGTGAGTTTAAAAATACAAGAATTGAAGAACTTTGTGATCACTATGGCATTGGACATCAATTCTCGGCCAAGTACACTCCACAATTAAATGGCCTAGTTGAGAGAAAGAATAGAACATTGCTTGATATGGCTAGATCAATGCTTCATGAGTACAATGTGAGTCAATCTTTTTGGGATGAAGTAATCAATACCGCTTGCTACTACATCAATAGACTATATTGTCATCCATTGCTAGAGAAGACCCCATATGAGCTACTTCATGGAAGAAAGCCCAATATTTCTTACTTTAGAGTGTTTGGTTGCAAATGTTATATCTTGAAGAAGGGCACTAGATTGGGAAAGTTTGATAAGAGATATGATGAGGGGTTCCTACTTGGTTATTCAACTACAAGCAAAGCTTATAGAGTTTGGAACAACTCAAGTGGCATTCTAGAAGAAGTCCATGATGTGCAATTTGATGAAACCAATGGGTCACAAGATGAAGAAGAGAATCTAGATGATGTTGGTGGAACTCAATTGGTGGAAGCAATGAAGAACATAGACATTGGGGACATTAGAGCAAAGCAAGTAATTGATATTCAAGATGATGATAAAGATCAAGTGTTCAATTCTCCATTCAAGCTAGCTAGTGACTCTCAAGTGCAAGATTATGGTGCTAGTTCATCTCATCAAGATACATCAAGTGATCAACCAAGCTCAAGCAATCAAGTGCAAGTACTCCAACCACAACATGTTGCAAGAGATTACCCCATTGATAGTGTTATTGGTGATATTAGAAGTGGTGTGCAAACAAGATCAAGATTGGCCATGTTTTGTGAGCATGCATCATTTGTGTCAACCTTAGAACCAAAGAAAATAGAAGAAGCTTTGAGGGATGCCGATTGGATTATGGCTATGCAAGAAGAACTTAACAATTTCATAAGAAATGATGTTTAGAAATTGGTAGAAAGGCCAAATGACTACAATGTGATTGGAACCAAGTGGGTGTTCAAAAACAAGCAAGATCAAGATGGTATTGTGGTGAGAAACAAAGCAAGACTAGTTGCTTAAGGTTACACTCAAGTAGAAGGTCTTGACTATGATGAGACATATGCTCCCGTGGAAAGATTGGAGGCAATAAGGATTCTATTGGCTTATGCTTGTGCACACAACATCAAATTATATCAAATGGATGTTAAAAGTGCATTTCTCAATGGGATCATTAATGAGTTAGTCTTTGTTGAGCAACCTCCTGGATTTGAAGATGACAAGAAACCCAACCATGTGTACAAGTTGAAGAAGGCTTTATATGGCTTAAAGCAAGCACCTAGAGCATGGTATGAGAGGCTAAGGGATTTCCTTCTCTCTAAGAGATTCAAGATGGGAAAGGTTGATACAACTCTATTCACCAAGAAGATTTGGAATGATCTATTCATAGTGCAAATATATGTTGATGACATCATCTTTGGATCAACCGATCAAGCTTATTGTGAAGAATTTGGTGCTATGATGGCCAAAGAGTTTGAAATGTCTATGATTGGTGAACTTAGCTACTTCCTTGGTCTCCAAGTCAAGCAATTGAAGAATGGAACATTTGTGAGTTAAGGAAAATACATAAGAGACATGTTGAAGAAATTTGGAATGCAAGATGCAAAGCCAATTTCAACTCCAATGGGTACAAATGGCAATTTAGATAGTGATCTTGATGGCAAAATGGTGAATCAAAAGGAATATCGGTCTTTGATTGGAAGTCTACTCTATGTCACCGCATCAAGGCTGGATGTCATGTTTAGTGTTTGTATGTGTGCTAGATATCAAGCCTCACCTAGAGAGAGTCATCTCACGGCCGCAAAGAGAATATTGAGGTACTTGAAGCAAACAAGAGATGTTGGACTATGGTATCCCAAGGGGTCAAAGTTTGAATTGATTGGATATTCGGACTCTGACTATGGGGGGTGTAAGATCAATAGAAAGAGCACAAGTGGCACATGTCAATTACTTGGAAGATCACTTGTGTCATGGTCCTCAAAAAAACAAAATAGTGTGGCAATCTCTACCGCCGAAGCCGAATATGTGAGTGCGGGGAGTTGTTGTGCACAATTGCTATGGATGAAATCAACTTTGAAGGATTATGGTCTCAACTTCAAGAATGTGCCATTGCTATGTGATAATGAAAGTGCAATCAAGATGATACAAAACCCGGTTCAACATGGAAGAACAAAGCATATTGACATAAGGCATCATTTCATTAGAGATCATCAACAAAAGGGAGATATTGCCATTGAAAGTGTTGGCACCGATGATCAACTTGCTGATATTCTCACCAAGCCACTTGATGAAAAGAGGTTTTGTAAGCTAAGGAATGAATTGAACATTCTTGATTTCTCAAATATGAGTTGAATGCACACCACCCACTTATTGACATGCCTCTCCTTCGATATTGCAAGGTAAAAGTTGATTAACATGTCATTCATCCTATGCTAAGGACTTGCTAGAGCATATAGACATAATAAGTGGTATTCATGAGCATTCATGATAAATCAAATGAATTTGATGGATATATGTTACCACTATTGCTTCTATGCTTATTTTGATCTAGTGGTGGCATATGACATGTTTGTGAGCTTACAAACCTAGTGTTGAATCTAGAAGATTTGCTATAAGTGTTTAATTCAACATAGGCAAGATAACCCTTATTATGAGGAGTGAAGAAGCTTGTCTTTGGTTCAAATCGAATTAAATCTCTTTGGCAAGTATTCTAGGTTGAACCAAATTTGATAAATTCTAACCTACTCCATCAAACATTGTTTTTCTCTCCACAATTTGATCCCATTTTGGGTAAGTTGTTGACAAAGGGGGAGAGAAAAAGATGATTCAACATGATAAAGGGGTAAATAAAATTTTTGATGCACATAAGTAGGGGGAGCAAGCTCATAAACAAAGTTGTTGCATTTGTTTGTGCATTCTCACATGACTTTCTCATTGCACATGTATTTAAATTCAATATACATGCTTGTGTGGTGCAATGCTAGTATAGAACTTGGATGATGAAATGATATACTAGCATGCATAGGAATAGTTTACTTGTGGTATCTAGACGTGCCTTAAACTTTATAAGTGGTCCAAGAACCATTACTATAATGTTGATCTCATGGGGTTCTTGAGTTGTGATGGTTGTCTAGTTACTTCATGATGCTAAGGATGGTGTAAAAGGCAACTCCGATTGGTATCACGCTTCAAAGGTCCATTTCTTACACCTTAGCATCATTTTGGTAGAATTACTCTCTCAACACTTCTATTCATGCATATGTGCAAAGCTTTCAATCCAAACTCTATGCATATATATAGGGAGAGCTAATGCTACCAAAACTGAGCTTGTGATAATTGTCCAAACTTTACTTATGAGCATAATGATTGGACAAATATGACAAGTTCAAAACTTTTATTATCATAATCATCTTTGTGAGGGTTGTCATCAATTATCAAAAAGGGGGAGATTGAAAGTCCCTAGTTTGGTTTTGGCTAATTGATGAAACCTAGGACTAACCTTTATATCTAAGTGGATGATTTAGATAAAGGTGGTCATTGAATATGAGACATGATATTGACTCATGTGACTAAGATGATGAAGACCAAGATGATGCTTGGCTCGATGGACCGGTTGTGAAGGTGAAGGGCAAGTCGAGGCTTCGAAGTGAAGGACCATGCGATGGTGAAGCTTGAGCAAGACTTGGCGCCGATGGACCCATGCAACGGTGAAGAGCAAGTGAAGTCAAGGTCGATGGATCGAGACGGTCATGTGATGATATGAAGTGGATCATATCTTTTAGAGAAACAAAATGGGCTCAAGGCAAAGGTATAACCATAGGGCCATTTTATTTTGCACTCAAGACACCATAGAGGGTGTGAGTGGTTTAGGATCGATAGCCAAACTATTAAGAGGGGAAGTCTTATCGGTTATTCGATGCATGGGTGCCACTAGGTGAATTCATGAAGTGCATTGCATGTAGGGCCTAGTGAGCTAACTAGAAAACCTTCGAAAATGTTTATGAAAAGGCTAACACACGTGCACAAGGTGGTGATCACTTGTTTGTGTTGGCACATTTGAAAAGGCGTTGAAGTTTAAGCGGTAGAGAGGGTTTGGGTCTCTCTCTCCCTCCCGCCGAGCTTGCGAGCGTGGGATTCAGGCGTTTTTGGGAACTTGAAATGCCTATTTTCCACTACGCCGGAAGTCAGAAAAGAAACAGAGGCGAACGGAGGTCACAGAGGTGACCGGACGCTGCACCGGACGTGGTCATGGTATGACCGGACGCGTCCGGTCAGTACAGCGCAGACGCAGGTGTTAGGGTTTGTAACCGGCGCGTCCGGTCACTCGCGGGACCAGCGCGTCCGGTCAGTTGCCTAGAAGGAACTGCGGTTCACGAGGACGATCGGACGCGAGGCGCGTCCGGTCACACACGATCGGACGCGTCCGATTGTTGAGGGAGCTTACTGGACTCTAACCGGACGCGGGCACTGTCGCGTCCGGTCGTTGCGAGGGGCGCGTCCGGTCGTTACTTCGCGGGCGCGCGGTGCTGTGCGATCGGCACGTCTGGTCGTTGACTGGAGCGCATCCGGTCACTCGGGACCGGCGCGTCCGGTCACTCGGGACCGGCGCATCCGGTCGTTCTGAGGAGCGCGTCTAGTCATAGGATTTGACCGTTGGCGCAATGACCGTTGGAGGATCGGACGCGGTTGAGCACGTCCGGTCAGTTATGACCGGCGTGTCCGGTCATCCCGAAAAGACCCAGTGAAGGGGTATAACGGCTCTATTTGGATGGGATGCTTATAAATACTTGTTGGCCGGCCCTTAGGGAGGCCTCTCGTGATTTCTAACATACTTGTGCATCCTTTGAGCTGGAGCATCTCCTCCCACTCTTCTCTCTTGTTTGATTGCAAATCAAAAGTGAGATTGAGTGATCCCAAAGTGCATTGCATAGCTTGAGGGCATCTAGTGGCACTTGTGGGTGGTTTAGCCGGTGGATTTCTTGTTACTCTTGGAGAGTACCGCTCCTAGCTGGCTTGGAGATTGTTGGAGGCGTTGGCAAGAGAAGGTGATTGTTCTTGGCCACCTCCGGTTGATTGTAAGAGGTTCTTGTGCTTTCCTCGGCGGGACGCCAAAAGCAACTCTATTACATTGCGCGTGTCATTGAGTTACCTCACTTGAGAGTGGTGTCTTGCGGTGCCTTGCGGGGCGTGCCTTGAGGGGACAAGTGACTTGAGGGTCACACCGAGGAACCATCTAAGTGTTGGTCGACACAACCGGTGACGTAGCTTGTCGGTGCACAAGTGAACACCGGGTGAATAAAAATATTGTGTCTCTTGTCTCCCGGTGATTGCTCTTCATATTGTGTTGTTGTCAATATTGATTGGTTGTATATCATCTTGGTGATTGGCAACATCTTCACTCCACCGTCGGTATAAGATTCACAATCCTATCTCTTGCATTTACATTTACTAGATTATCTTATGTAGCTCTAGTGATAGCCTTTGCTAGTAGTTATTAGCTTGTTCACTAGTGTAAAATGAGTGACATAGCCCTTGTGTGAACTAGAGATCATAATCTACTAGACTTGTGGATAGGAGACTTGCATTACAACCGTAGGCTAAGCAAAACTCGCTTTGCGCCACTTGTTATTCTAACAAGTTTGCTTAGTGGTTCTTGTAGAATTTTTTATAGGCTATTCACCCCCCCTCTAGCCATCTAGGACCTTTCCACTACACGCGACGATAACGTATGCTCAATATGATGAAATAATAAACATGATGCTTGATGGATGTATAACAAAATTAATAACTTGAGTACAACTTTCCTTCGTAGTACAGTTGCAAAGCAATCGATCCTAACCTAACCCTAACTTAGGGTTCGCGTATGTTAATTACTTTATTAAAGACTTTCGTTTAATACCTGAAATAACACCAATTAAGCCTTAACCACATAGTTAAGAGAGCTCAAACAATCAATTAAGGGTGCTAAAGGTCATTAAGTGTTAATGACCCAAAGTCAACACTCAATCACAAAGTCAAACAACCCTAAGTCATTAGGTTCTAATTACAAGATTAACTAATTACTTAATAAAGCATAAATTAAGAATAAATTAAACTTCATCTAATTGAGCTCAAACTTTCTCTATAGATTGATCATGGTCTAAAATAGTGTCAAAACAAATTTCATGATTTTTGAATTAATATTTTAATTACTAAAATTACTGGAAGTTGCATTTAACATTTAATTGGGCTAATTAACTAACTTACAAAAAGTAATCAAAATTGGCATTTAATATTTTTCTTAAATAGTACACAGTACAAAGAGGTTACACAATAATTTTTACCATTTTTGGAATTTTAAATAATTCACAACAAAATAAACAAAACTAGTTACTATTCCCATTTTTGAAAAAGAAAAACAAAAACTGCAGCTTGGACCGCTTCTCATCTTCTCTCTCAGCTCGGCCCAGCAGCTAAAAGGTCCTTGTTTGGTTTTAGTAATTGAGTGACAACCTTAGGTGAACTAATTGTGTTTATGTGAGATACACAGAAAATTAGTCCACAAGTGATGGTGTCATGAAGGAGCTCATTGCATATGAGACATGACATGAAGTCATGTGACCAAGGTGGAGAAGATCAAGATGGGGCTTGACTTGATGGACCGGTTGCTAGGGTGAAGGGCAAGTTGTGTGATGGCTTAGCACCGAAGGACTAAGACAACGGTGAAGAGCAAGTGAGGTCAAGATCGATGAACCAATATGGTCATGTGATGATATGAAGTGGATCATATCATTTGGTGAATGGTTGGTGCATGTGTTGCATCAATGTCGGAGGAGATGGAGTGGAATGCGCAAGGCAAAGGTATAACCTAGGGCATTTCTATTTCACCGGTCATAGGTGTGTAGAGAAGTTGATGACCGGGTTTAGGATAGATGGCCGTACTATTAAGAGGGGCAAACTTGTTTGCATATTGGTCATCTAGTGCCACTTGAGCGATCTAACTTTGCATACGTGTTAGGATCGAGTGGCGAGGCAAGTTGAGTGTCTAACTTCTTCGAGAAAATGATTGTAAAAATGCTAACACACATGCACATGGTGTTTTACACATGGTGGTGTTGGCACATTTGCAAAGAAGAAGGTGTTGGAGTTGGTGTTGATCAACTTGGAGAAGAGAGAAAGGTTTTTCGGTGTTCTCCGGACACTAGGATGGCTCTTGGAGTGGAATACTGCTTTGATCCATTGAGAATTGGATCAAGTGCTTTAGTGGGTTGTGTAGCCCTCTGAGTAAGCTTTCCAAAATATCCAAGATCATCGAAATCGGAGTTCGGAGCTAAAAGATATCACCGTTTTACCGAAGAGTGGTCTGTGACCGGACTCGTGACCGGACGTGTCCGGTCAGCACCTGCGCGTCCGGTCAGCGCGTCCGGTCAGTGTTTTTCGTGGGCGAAAGTAACCGGACGCTACAGCGAGTCCGGTCAGTGATGACTAGACGCGTCCGGTCGCTTCGGGAGCTTACTGGAACCTCTCTGTTCGCTGTTTCGCTGCGACCTGCGTGTCCGGTCCCGTTAGTGACCTGCGCGTCCGGTCAATACAAGTTTATACGCGCGAAAACTAGCCGTTAGAGCACGCTACTGACCTGCGTGTCCGGTCAGTTCGACAGGCGCGTCCGGTCAGTTCGACCGGCGCGTCCGGTCGACCCGAAACTTGCCCAGTGAGGGGACTAACGGCTCTTTTAGTGGAGGGGCTTATAAATAGCCCATTGGCCGGCCTTGGCTAACAGCTGAGCACACTTTGGTGTTGGTGGCTTATGTGGTAGTGCTTGGAAGCCCTCTAACTCACTCATGCTTGATAGTGTTCATCGGATCGAGTGAGAAAGCGATTCTAGTGTGTTGCATCGTGAGGATTGCATCAAGTGGCACTAGGTGATCGTGTTGCAAGCCGGTGGTGCTTATTACTCTTGGAGGTTGCCACCTCCTAGACGGCTTGGTGGCTTGTGGCTCTGTCGAAGCTCGTAAGAAGATTGTGCGAGGCTCCGGAGAAGCTTTTGTGAGGGGGATTGTGCTCACCCCGCGAGGATCGCGAAGAGCAACTCTAGTTGAGCATGTCATTGAGCTACCATACTTTATGGTGGGTTCTTGCGGTGCCTTTTGAGAGGCTCGGTGTGTGACCGATTAGCCGCCGAACTATGAAGTGTTGGTCGACACAACGGGAACGTAGCTTGGTGGCAACCAAGTGAACCCCGGGAGAAAATCATCGTGTCAACATTGTCTACTCTTCTCGGTGGTTTGCCTTCGTGCAACACAAGCTTGTATTTACTTTCATATATATCTTGCTTGTGTAGTTGCTCTTGTTCTAGTTGTGCTTGTGTAGCTAGCTAAATATCTTCTTGCTTGTGTAGCTAGAAGTATCCCCTTTGCGTGGCTAATTCGGTTTGTGTAACCTTGTTAGTCACATTGCTTAGTTTGTGTAGCTAAGTTATTTGCGCTCTCTAATTTGGCATTGGTTGCCTTGTTATTGAGCATTGCTAGTGAGCTTAGGGGCTTTGTGCTTTTGCTTCGCTAGTTGTGTAGGAGCTCCCTCGGTTGGCAAAGTACTAGTGCATAGGTTTGTGTAACCTTGCTCTAGAATTGATTAGGTGAGCTCTTAGTAAGCTTAGCACCTTAGTTGCTTAATTAGGATCTTTGCAAGGTGCTAAAAAACTTAGATAGAGGGGTGTAGTCTTGGCTAGACCGATAAGTTTAATTTCGCATTCAAAAGGTTAGTCAACACGTTTAAGTTTTAGAAAGGATTATTCACCCCCCCCCCTCTAGTCCGCCATCTTGACCCTTCAGCAGCGCGCGCTCGCTCGTAGCCCACCCGTGTGCGTGCTCATTCTCTTCCCGTGGCCCGCTCGCTCGGCCCAGCAACGCGGCCAGGCTGGCCCGCTCGCGCGCACACTCTCTCTCTCTCGCTCTCTCGCTGATAGCGTGGCCCTGCCTGTCATCCCTCTCCTTCCTCACTCGCTCTCTCTCCCCGCGGCCTGGCCATGATGGCACGGTGGCCGGCCAGCGATCATGACACCGGTGACCTAACCAACCCGACCAACACGGTTTACACCACACCGCGAACCTCACCGGACCACTCTCACAACCGCAGACCCCCTAGAGGTAGCATCTCACCGGCCATGGCGGCACGGTGGTTGTGGCTCGCGGCACGCCGACGTCACAAGCCGTTAGCGGCTAAATTAAAGGCATGGGAAGCAGCAGCAACTCACCGCGAGTACAGTGGAGCAACCAGCAGACGCGGAGAGGCGGTGGAGGTGACTAGCCACGTGAGGCGGCTCGGTGGCGCTCGGTCACCGGAGATGGGAAAGGAGACGGTCGTGCGGGTGATTCGGGCGGAAAGGGGCTGGTGCAGGCAAACCAGGAGGCGCGCGAGAGCGAGGCGAACTTGATGGTGTGGTTGCTTTAGCTGAATACGGCTCAACGGCGGCGGCAGCGAGCGGCGGAGCTGAGCGGCGGCGACGGCAAAAGCAGAGAAAACGAAGAAGAAAAAACGACGATGGTGCTCGGCCTTTTAAAGGGGCCTCCGGCCCTGCTGGTGATGTTGGAAGGCACGCGCGGATGAGGTGGCGATCACAGGCATGTCTGGAAGCCGACCGAAGGACACGGCGGCTCGCCGGTGCCCATGACGCGCGGTGCCCGGCCGAGATTAGTCTGCGCACTGTAGCCCCCCCAATTTTCAATTTCAAACTGTTTTTGCCAAATTACTCCCAAAATCATGTAGTAACTTGAAAAATTCCCAAAATATGAAATATTCATAATTTCAAGCTCTACAAGTTCCATGTTGAAAACTTTTTAAAATTTGAAATGGATTTTGAAATTTGAATTTGAAATCAAAAGGGGACACTTTTTTGGAATCTGGTAATTTAGAAATTACTTTAAATTTTATATTGAAACTTCAAAAACTCCAAATACCAAAGTTGTACATCTCACAAAGACCTATAACTTTTCTATTCAAACCATTTTCAAATTCTACCTCTATTTTGAAATTTGAGTTTGGGATGAAAAGGGGTCAAATTTAAAATTGACTTCTTTTCAAAATTACTCAAAATTTTACACTAAAACTTTGAAAACTCAAAACACCAAACTTATAGCCCTTAAAAATATCTACAAACTTGGTTTCAAACTTTTTCCCAAATTTTACATAGATTTTGAATTATTTCAAAAGGGGTAAAATCAGGGTTTTGGATTTAGGGTTTTCGGAAGAGTTTCAAATTGAAATTTGTTGCTATTTTAATTGATAATTATTTAGTGATCACACCATCATCCAAGGGCATCATTGAGTCAAGCATCACATGTTTGACCAAATGCCACTCTTGATTGACCAAGTTGACTTTGGAAATTATTTTAATAATTCCTCAAATTTGAATTCGAATCCGAATCGGAAAACTTGCAACAAGTTTTGGATTCCAAATTCAAACTCAAACTGGAAGCTTTATTTTATGAGTTGGACTTGAGCTCATACCCTACAAGCGACACTAATGTACAACACAATCGTACACCTCAACTTATATAGGGCATAAACTAAGTATTTGCGGTGACATTCGAAATTAGAGTTTTCGGAATCGAGTCACACACCACAGAAACACAATCAACCTAGGGAAACGTAAACTTATTTGAGTTGATGCACAACATGGTTAACTTAATCATGAATGCTTTGTAGTGCAATATGATGACATGACAAATTTTAGTCACTATAACACCAAAGGTGTTACAGGTATGATGCACATGTTGCATATGTTGCAGGTGTTTAAGAGACATGTTGCAAGAGTTTGTTCAAAATATTTCATTTGTTCCAGACGTATGTTGCAAACGTTTTGATCTGAATGTTGCATATGTTTCACGTATATGTTGCAAACAGTATGTTCCAAATGTTTCATATGTTCCAGTATTCCGTTGCAGCAAGTGTTTTCATGTTGCAAGTTACAAGTGTTCTATTAGGATGTTGCATATGTTTTCATACATATGTTGCAAGTGTATGTTTAAAATGTTTCATTTGTTTCAGACGTATGTTGCATTCAAGTGTTTATTTCATGTTGCACGTGTTTCATGCTATTCTAAGAGTCGGGGCGCGGGGGGAGTGATGATGGCACGATACGGGCGCCGGGGAATGGGGCGCGATGAGTCGATGGCCAGCGGACTTGGCGCGCAGCACCGTCGATAGTCGGGGGCACAACGGGGCGGGGTGCGCCTGAGGGCGGGGGCAAACAGATGTGGACGTGGTGTGCGGATAGAGGCAGGTCAAATCGAGGCGGATGGGGTGGATTGCGAGCGAGTCGTATGGACCTGATGACAGCGCGATGCGTATGCAGGTAGGACGAATTAGGGGACGGAGGGCAGGCTGTGCAAGCGCGCACACGAGAGACGTCCGGGCGCCTTCACGTCCTTAGGAATCGCCTTGCAGCTGCAGTAGTGTACCTGCTGTACCCGTGGAGTCCGGACTCTGCTGGACAAAACCGGAGGCGTGATCCAATCCATAATCCAATGCAGGCAGGATCCTCTACAACTGCAGCCAACTGCTGCTACTGTTCCAGACACGTACAGTAGCTACCTTACCTCCCACGTGTGCGTAGCCAAAGCAGGAAGAGCATGACTGCGGATTAGAAATGTTTTTTTTTTCATTCTGGTCCACTGTAACACGCGATGTAGTTAGGGATCTCACGAGCTTTATACACGCAAAGGCTAGGTTCAACTTAAGGTGGTGGTTTATTATAGGAAAAGAAAAGAAAAGAAAAGAAAAGAAAAGGAATCTGAGCACATTTATTCGCAAATAGAATTATAGTTAAAATTTTAACTTAAGATAAAGTTAGAATAAACTGTAATTTAGAATATAATTTGTCTACTCGAGTTTAAGTTCTTGAATTGATAGAAGTGTCATTTTTATTCAAGTTAATTTAAGATTTAACGGCGCTATATTTTTAACGGCATGCGACATGTCCATTGACACAAAGACACTACTAATAACTTCGTTACTTGAGATTTATTGATTTCATCACTTGAATTTTATCGATCCAACTCAGTTTTTCAAAGATGGGATAGAGATAGAATGTATGTGTATTCATATGAATAAATGTCCGCTCGTGCGAAAAAGCTATAATTTGACTTATGCTGATGCTTATGCTTATGTGAATCTTGTTCGGTTGAACTTATCAGCATGGCTCATCAGCTATGGTACAATGTTTTTCTCCCGCAATAAAAATAGCTTTAGCTAGCTTATGTTGAAACCATTAGCCACACCAAACCCGACAAGACAATGTGGCCCTGTTCGTTTCGCTAAAATTTGGTTTATCCTGATTTGTTATGAGACGAAAACATTATTCATCGCTGAAAAGTACTGCTAAACAGGGCCATTAACTGATGGACCTTGCCGACACACCAGACCCGTACGCTGGAACGGCTGTTATTTCGGAAGAAGTATCAAAACTGAGTGGTTAAGATGGGAGAGCGGGGAGGGAAAAGGATCAAATCGACCATCATGGCCGGTGACTAATGTCGCTGTGAGACCAAATAAAGCCCTGGTGACGCATCAAAACCTTTGCTTTTTTTTACAGTCACGGCTTCGATCGGTTTATCTGATTCCCCATCATTCTCGTCTAGACCCGGGCAGCAGCATTCCCCTTTTCCTTCCACGTCCTTTGATTGCCTTTTTCAGTCTTGACGATCACTGTTCCAAACTATTCACCGTGCATGATCGATCGATCGACACTAGCTGTATGTTTTCTTTTCTTCTTCTTTTTTGCCAACAGTTTTTTTTTACTCTTGTCTTGCTGAAGCTCAATTTAAAATTTTCAACAGCAGGTAAATTAAGCTTCGTCACAGTACAAAAAAAAAAAGTGCTCCATCAACCGCGCCCCGCGGAATATTTACCGAGCGTAGCGAGACGCGTCGGTGGCGACCGCGTGGCCCAGCTAGGGCCGGCCCGAGGCCTGCCGGATTGTGTCGGTCGGGTCGGGTGGGTCCGTGGCGCCGGCGAACCGTCAGACGAGGCAATGATCGCCGGCGTCGCACCGCCCTCTCCCTCCGGTCATTGTCTCCCCTGATGGTGCGGTGACTGCTAGGAGTAGGAGCTGTGGGCGTGCGACCCACCGCCGGCAGCAAGCACCGCCGTCAACAACAGGTAGCGTCGGTCGGGTGTACCCGCAAAGCTGATACGACGGACGACGGCCCGGCACGACCGCCGACGCAACAGGTGGGCGGAAGCTATTGGCGGATTCGACTGACGCGACGCCGCGGGCGTGTACTGCGTGCGCGGCTCCCGCGAGAGATCTCCACGATGGCGCCGTGCGCTGCCTTTTGAAATTTCCGGCTTCCTTCCTCGTTCAGTTCAAAATATCCACATCCATAGGGAAATCAAACGATCGAGCACACGGAAGAGTGAACTGCGGTGAGTGAGCAGAGCGTCTGAAAGCAAGATGTCATGAGATCAGATCCGAATGCCAATCGATCGAGAAGCAAACAGTAGTAGGCGAAGGATTGAAGCCCCGGGCAGCAGGCAGGGGAGATTAGTGGGTAGTGGTGGGGTCGGTGTTGTGTGGTTTGGGCCATGATTAACTTGGACCCCTAAATGCCGCGCTTTGGTCAAGGATCCCAATCATGCCGTGTGTCCATGCAAGGAATCGGTCCTCTCCTCCTACATCTCCAGCTTTGCCTTTGCCGGTCAAGCCCATCATCATGCTCTATTGCCTACTCTTTGCTCCTGCTGTTGCTCTTGCTCCCACGGTGTTTAGCTTGCCTGTCACTCTAGCTAGCTTCCCCGGCCATCTCCCACATGCCGACGCTGTGGCCCTTCAGCTCTGTCTGTCTTTCTGCAACTGCAAAGGAGGAAGAAGACGATACTTCACTGAATCCTTCCTGATACCACCACCGTTTTTCCTTTTTTTTTTTTTGAGAAACACCACCACCATTCTTCCTGTGCTGCCTTGCCTAATAACACTACAAGACTACAAGGACCAAAATGGGCCAGAAGCAACAGCATTTCCCTTCTTTCAATTCATCCAGTCACTGCAAGCATCACAAGGCCCATCTGTAAGTAAGGCCCAAATCCCAGGACATAAAACATTGGGCCGACCACGAGCCCACGCTGATGAGGACATCGCCACGCTGGACACACCGACGTTATGGTCTTTCCCAAGTTGCAATTCGTCTCCAACTCAGCTGCCACGTCACCCTCGGATTTAGCAGACACGTCGTCGTTGTTTTGATCATAACTCTCTCATACGACATCAAAACGGGGCGTTCTTGGATGCGTTGGAAAGGGGACGACGACGCCGTCGTTTTGGATCTGGTCCCAGCTCTATAAGGTCCGTGGATCATTCTGTGTGACCACGGCAAGGTGCTGCATCACCTATTTGGGCCAACTTGGCCATGTATCGTGTCGGGCCTTAAGCCTAAGTTGTGGGCGCCCAACCCCTGGCCGTTCCCAACCCTAGATCGAGTCTTAGACTATAAATACAGCCGTCGCCGCTGTTAGACAATTGGGTTTTGTTTAGAGTTTAGTTTTCCATCGAGAAACTGAATCGTTCATTGTAACTGTGGTGACAAATCCTTTTACAGTGATCCAGGGCCCCTGTTCTTGATCTCCTCCACTGTGTCGATTAGTCCTTTGGAACCGAGTTCTTGAACCCTCTATTGATATTCGCATTATTTATATTTACAATTTTAGATTGCGTGTTTTTACCTTCTTACTTGTGCTCTTCGATTCGCTTGCAGGAAAAGCCTTCTTGGCGAGGTCAATCAAGTTGTGCTTGGTTGATAACCAACGGAGCAGTGGTGTAATGGTTGCAGGGTTCGAATCGTGTCTGATTTGAAGCCGGATCGCTAACGTTGAGATCTCCACAAATCGAACTTACCGGTTACCTCTCGGAAGATCGGTCCCGTACTCATCAATTGGTATCAGATATTTCAGGTTTACCGCGAGGTATAATCTCGTTTGCCTTAGATTCATATTTGTTCATTACCTAGAGTCCATAAAAAGTTAATAATATTTCAATTTCCGCTGTCCTATCACCTTTGTGCCTTTGCAATTTCGTTTCCGATTCGCGTTGTTGAGTTTATGTCCGTGGTCGAGTCTTGTTACTAGTTTAGGATTGTGTTTGTAGTCGTAGCTCAATCGTCCATTGCTTTGATTTTTTTCTTCCGCCGCTATCCCATCTACCGTTTCCAAACAAACAAGTCGAAGCCACCACATTACTCGACTTGCTTCGCTAGCCGCTTTGTGTATCTTCTCGCCACCGCACAAACCCTAGATAGGTTGCTAGCCGCTCTTATTTTGCCTACATCGCAACCCTCCTTACATCATCAGGCGAATACCTACTGCTGTTAGTCACAGGAACCATCTTGTGATCGGTGTTAGAGTTTAGGGCCGCTTTGCCCTACCTGCCGCTGCCGTTTTGTGCCTTCCGAAAAACATAACTTAAGACACCTTCGGTAAAACAGGCATAACTTTTCGCTCGTTTATCAGAAAAATCTAAAATTTTTACAGCAGCTTCTTAACACCATTTGGAGCCGACCCAAACTCAGCTTCGCCCTGTTTGGTTTCATCAAAATTGTCAAAAAAAATCAGGAAAATAAAGAAAAAAAAATTGTCAAAGTTTTTGCACGCTTTTCAGAGAACGTGCTGTATTTCTGTAGACCACATCCCACTTCAGTTGTAGGTGCCAATTTTTGTGGTTGCATCTTTTTTATCCTTGTTCAGAGAAAAATATAAAAAAAAATAGCAAAAAAATAAAAAAGTTTGATTCCTACTAGTGCCTTTTGGAAAATTTTGGGAAAAAATCAGAAAAAAGAAAAAATTCGGATTATTTACTTGTTCTGTGAGTACTTTCCATCGTCCTTTGTTTTCACCTTGTTGCGCTGCGTCTCGACACGTCTTAGCTAACACCTGTGATTTGTACTTTGGATCCGGATTGAACAATCGTTAATCTGTATTCATTAATTGCTAATCCTTGTTGTCATGTTGTGTGCCAACCCATAGCTCCACATATTCTTCTGTCAGCACAGGTTCATCTTGCAACTGTTACCCACGCTCAACAACAGATTACTTCGCCACTTTGGTTTGGTTCCTATTTAGCGTTGGTAAGAATACAGGCAAGACTGTGATAAGCCGCTTGTGATTTTACATTCCACTTTCACTACCACCATCACTACTTGTTTCCTTTTAGTTGATAGGGATAATACTTTGGTGTTGTCTTTTTCTATCTTCTAACTATGGCAGGATCTCCGACGGACTTCAATGAGTGTGTGTCCAAGGGCGAGCTTACAACGTTCATGACTGAACAACGCAATCTTATGACCGAGCTGACGCGCAATGTAAATAATCTGGTCACCCGCATTGAACAACTCGAGCAACGCCCTCCACCTCATCGTGCTAATGATGAAGATGCGGATGATTTTTGTGATGAAGATGCGGATGCTGACGGTTATGCCCGTCGTCGCCTCAACTTCAATCGTCGCGGTATGCGAGGTAATATTCAAGGTAATAATGATCCTTTTGATAAAATTAAATTTAGCCTTCCTCCTTTTGCTGGTAATATTGATCCAGAGGCTTATTTAGATTGAGAGCTTGTTGTTCAACAAAAAATTGATTCTCATAATGTTCCTGCTGAGCATAGAGTTAGCCTTACTACTAGTGAGTTTACTAATTTTGCTTTGTTCTGGTGGAGTGATCTTTGCAATGCTAATAATGCTGCTGCTGTGCCTCAAACTTGGAATGCTTTAAAGCAACGTATGAAATCTCATTTTGTTCCTCCTTATTACCAACGTGATTTACGTTTAAAACTACAAATTTTAAAATAAGGTGATAAAGGAGTAGAAGCATACTATCAGGAATTGCTTATTGGTTTAGCCCATTGTGATATAAATGAAGATGATAATGATTCTAGTGCTAGATTTTTTGGTGGTTTAAACCATGATATACAAAACATACTAGATTACAAAGAATGGCGTAATTTTTCCTAATTGTATCATCTTGCTATTAAGGCAGAATGTGAAGTACAGGGCCGCAAACAACACTAGCCTTTCAGGTCTAACAATGGGAGGACTTTTCAGCAGCGTTTAGAGCTGGAGACTCCCAAGCTTCCTGTTGCATCATAGCCGTCTACACCTCTATTTTCTTCCGGGGTAAGTAAATTGTCTAATGTGCAGAAGAAAAGTGCCACTCCAGGTGTTTCTCCTAGCTCCTCCTCGTCCAGCTCTAAAATCATTTGCCACTGATGCAAAGGCATGGGACATGTCATGAAGGATTGCCCCAGTCGACGTGCTTTCATTGCTACCGAGGATGGATATGTAAGTGCTAGTGATGTTGAAGATGATTTAGCCCTTGTTGCTAACATTGATGCAGATTCCACCGAGGGCGATCAAGACAAGGAGGCCATAATCATTGACTTCGTGGCTGCTGCCGCAGACTACCCTAGCCTTCTTATGCAGCGTGTGTTGAGTACACGTGTGGGACATGAAGAAGAGATGACGATCCAACGCCACAATTTGTTCCACATGTATTTTATTGTGCAGGGTTGTCGTGTTCTCACTATCATTGATAGCGGGAGTTGCAATAACTTGGTGAGTTCAGATTTGGTTGACAAGCTTGGTTTGACCACACGACAACATTCGTATCCATATAAACTTCAATGGTTCAATAATAGTGGTAAGACTAAGGTAATTAAATCTGCACGCATTAGCTTTTTCACAGGCTCTTATCATGATACTGCTGATTTTGATGTTGTCCCTATGCAAGCTTGTTCTATTTTATTAGGTCGCCCATGGGAATTTGATAATGATGCTTTACACCATGATAGAACTAATACATACGCTATCATACATAAGGACAAGAAAATTGCATTGCTACCTTTGTCTCATACGGATATTATTAAATATGCTAATGAGATTAAAAATAAACCTCCAATTCAAATTGCTAAAAATAATGGGATTAAGTTAAAAGGAGGTACTTTTCTTGCTACAACTTCTGCTACTGCTGAGTTATGTGATAATCCTGATGCGCCATGTTATACTATGTTTTGTCAACCTATTATGTCTAGTGCATTTCCTGTTGTCACTAACTTTTTGCAGGAGTTCGCTGATGATGGGATGAAGTCGAGGACGACTCCAATTCAAGAACGAGAGGATAATGAGGACATCGCCAAGATGGAGTCGAGGACGACTCCAATTCAAGAAGGGGAGGATGATGAGGACATCGCCACGCAGGACACACCGACGTTATGGTCTTTTCCAAGTTACAATTTATCCCCAACTCAGCTGCCACGTCACCCTCGGATTCAACAGACATATCGTCGCTGTTTTGGTCATAACTCTCTCATACGACATCAAAACGGGGCGTTCTTGGATGCGTTGGAAAGGGGATGACGACGCCATCGTTTTGGATCTAGTCCCAGCTCCAGAAGGTCCGTGGATCATTCTGTGTGACCACGGCAAGGTGCTGCGTCACCTATTTGGGCCAACTTGGCCATGTATCGTGTCGGGCCTTAAGCCCAAGTTGTGGGCGTCCAACCCCTGGCCGTTCCTAACCCTAGGTCGAGTCTTAGACTATAAACATAGCCGCCGCTGCTGTTAGACAATTGGATTTTGTTTAGAGTTTAGTTTTCCATCGAGAAACTGAATCCTTCATTATAATTGTGGTGACAAATCCTTTTACAGTGATCTAGGGCCCCTGTTCTTGATCTCCTCCACTGTATCGATTAGTCCTTTGGAACCGAGTTCTTGAACCCTCTATTGATATTCGTATCATTCATATTTGCAATTTCAGATTGCGTGTTTTTACCTTTTTGCTTGTGCTCTTCAATTCGCTTGCAGGAAAAGCCTTCTTGGCGAGGTCAATCAAGTTGTGCTTGGTTGATAACCAACGGAGCAGTGGTGTAACGGTTGCAGGGTTCGAATCGTGTCTGATTTGAAGCCGGATCACCAACGTCGAGATCTCCACAAATCGAACTTACCGGTTACCTCTCGAAAGATCGGGCCCGTACTCATCACATGCCTCCCGCCTCTCCCTCTCCACTCCTTTGTTATCGCGTCTTTTTTGTTTTTTAGCCCTTTTTCGAAAGATTCTCTCAAATATGCCCCTTACGGAAAGATTTTAAAAAATAGACCCTTATCTTGGCGCCATAGTTGTTAGCGCTAAGATATAACGTCATGGCGCCATGGTCACTAGCGCCATGACCCTGCCGTCGTGGCGCTGACGTGGCAGGGAGCATGGCGCCATGGATCTTGGTGTCATGCCCTAGTAAAAATGTATCATTTTTTCTTCTTCCTCTCTTCCTTCTTCTCTTTCTTTCTTCCTTCTCCGTTGCCCGCACGGCCACCCGCCCGCGCGCCCCCGCCTGGCCTTCTGCGCACCCTGCGCGCCCCCGCCCGGTCGGCCACACGCCGCCGCCGGCCCGCCCGCGCGCCCCTACCCGGCTGCCCGCGCGCTGTCGCCGGCCCGCCCGCGTGACGCCGCCCGACTGTCCGCGCGCCCCCGCCGGCCTGCCCATGCGGCGCCGTCTCGGCCGCACGGCCGGCCGACGCTGCCGTTCGTCCGCACGTTCGTTCGGCCGCCGCCACCCTCCCGCACTCCTGGTCGGCCGTCGCCGCCCGGCCACCCTCCGCCGTCGGTGAGGCCGCGCGCTGCTGCCCGTCCCTCCATTGCCAAGCGCCGGCATCTCTGCTTCTCCTACAAGGTAAAATACTTTGTTGTTCTTACTTAACAATAGTTAGTTAGTTAGTTACGTAGCTAGTTAGTTAGTGTATTATAGATTAAGATTTGAAGAAAGATGTTTAGATAGATATGTAGATTGATGGATACTTTATATAGGTACTTAGTTATTTAGTTAGTTAAATAGTTATATAGTTAGTTACATAGATAGTTACTTGATATAGTTAGTTAGTAGTACTGTGCAGTTAGTAGTAGTTATTAGTTATGAATACTTAATAGTTAGTAGTACTTAGTATTTACTTTTTGTGTATATTGGAGTAAAGCAATTGTGCTTCGTTATGTTTTGGAACTAGATGAACAACCTAGTGAGCATATATCATGGAGGAACTGTGGAACGAGATCACTATGGATATGTTGAGTTTGTTGACATGCAAAGTGTGCCTGTGCTATTCAATGAGAAGCCATCATTTAGTGAGTTGACTGCAAGGGCTCGTGAGGAGGTACATTGCTATAGAGATGATGGCATCATAGTTGAGGGTGTACTTCACCTAGGTTTCCCTCCCAACATGCTAAGGAAGATGATCCTAATAGGGTGTGCAGATCAGTGGGACAACTATGTGAGATCGGCTATGAAAAGTCAATTCCAAAGTTTGGACGTGGTTGTGCATCGGGTGCTCATTGATCCCATCCCTCTTGGGTTGTCCCCGCCAATGGGTGAGCAGGCATACTTTGAACCTCCCGTCCTAGAACGTGATGTGGGTGCAGAGGTTCCACTTATCGTTCCCGATACGCAATCTGCCCCTAATGATGTGGCACATCCTTCTCAGGAGATCCCTTTGACACAGAATCATCCGAGTAAGTGTCAATTAGGTATCATTTTATCTTTGTAACTTAAGTCTCTTCTTTTCATCCACTCTTCTTATTATCTCCTCTTATTTATGGCGATGTTGCAGGAGACATTCCCGATAATGAGGGCGCTCCTCCTGCTGATGCTCACAACCACATTGGAGATGGAATCCGTGCCTCTAATAGTGTTGAAATTATGAATGATTCAGAGCCATATGAGATCACAAGGGCTATTAATTCTGACGATGATCGTCCCATTAGAGAGCTCATGGAGAGTGACGTTGAGATGCTGAGGCGTATTTTTTTCGGCCGCCGTGATCCTATGGTTCATGAGTTCAGTGATCTTACTCATTAAGATCAGGCGTGTGCCGAAGGACGTGAAGATGAGCTGCAGGAAGCTCCAGAGGCTGGTCCTAGTATGGAGATAGAGAAGGGGAGGGTTTTCAATGACCTCCCTACATTGAAGAGGTGGTTGCAGACGTTTGCAGTGATACGCAATAGACCGTACAAGGTCCTGTATTTCCATGTGGAGCGGCGTTACATGGTTGTGTGTGACAAGGAACGCTGTCCATGGAGGGTTTGTGCAAGGAAGCAAAAGGTCTCCAGAAAGTGGAAGATCACAAGAGTTGTTGGGCCACATACTTGTTCTTCACATGACCTCAGCACGAAGCATCGACAGTTGACATCTACCCTCATTGCCAAGCGGTTGATGAAAGTATTACAGGGAGAGCCGAACATGAAGGTCGGGACAATTATCAAAATAGTTAATGAGGTGTATGGAGGATATAACATAACTTATGGCATAGCCTAGAGGGCTAAGCAGCGGGCCTAGAAGATGATATATGGGGACTGGGAGGATGGCTACAAGCAGCTTCTAGTACTTCTCAATGCAATCAAAGCAATGAATCTAGACATGCATTATGAGTACATCCCTAGGCTAGACGTATGGAAGGATGGGAGATAGATATTCTTCCGTGCTTTCTGGTGCTTCTCTCAGTGTGTCGAGGCCTTTAGGCACTGCCGTCCAGTCTTCTCCATTGATGGTACATTCTTGATTGGCAAGTACCGTGGCACACTTCTCATAGCCATATCGTGTGATGCAAACAATAAGCTTGTTCCTTTGGCATTTGCTTTGGTTGAGAGGGAGAATAATGATAGCTAGGGATGGTTCTTGAGGCTAGTCCGGATACATGTGGTTGGGCCTGGTAGGGAGGTGGGCATCATATCTGATTGGCACCAGGGCATACTTAATGCTGTGCGAGAGGAGATAGAGGGGTATGCACCTTTGCACCATCATTGGTGTACTCGGCACCTTGCTGAGAATCTACTCTGGAAGGATGGTGTGAAGGATAATTTTGATCTTTTCCAGGAGGCTGCTCGACAGCTTGAGGATAGGTATTTCTGGAGGAAGTTAGAGGAGGTCAGAACCGCATCTAATGCAGAAGGTTGACAATGACTGACAGGTTTGATGAGAGATGTGGACAAATGGACAAGAGCTCATGACGTAGGTGGTTGGAGGTACGAGTTTCAGTGCAGCAACATGGCTGAATATTTTAATAAGCTGCTACTGGGGATTCGTGGTATGCCCGTGAACGCTATCGTTCAATTCACATTCTACAAGCTTGTTGCCTGGTTCAACGATCGACATGCCCATGCATTGCAGTTGCAGAGTGAAGGTAAGATTTAGGCTCTCACACCACATGTACATCTAGACAAGGCGAAAGAAAGGGCTGGCACACATGAGGTCACATGTTTTGACCATGCCACAGAAAGATATGAGGTGAAGCATACCGGTGGTACTACATCTGATGGTGAGGTCCGAGAGTCGAGGATTCATATGGTAGTCCTCCAAGATTTCTCATGCACTTGTGGGAAACCAAGACAATATTACTTTGTATGTTCTCACCTTGTAGCAGCTGCTAGGCATCGCAACTATGATATTGAGGCTAGGATACCTCGCGAGTTTAGTGTCGACACGCTTGTCCAAACATGAAGGCCCTGCTTCGTGCCTTTTCGGGACCCTGGAGAGTGGCCTCCATACGATGGTCCAACGTACGTTGCAGATCCAGCTTACCGTTGAGACAAGCGGGGCTCTAGAAAGAGGACAAGACATAGGATGGTTATGGTCCAGTGGTGCTGGCTCCTCGTGACTAGTTCTCAGTGCAGAACGCACGTCTACAGCCGACGTGGGCGTACCTGTGGGACCAGGTGATAGTTCCTCACGCGAGGATGGAGCGGGCGTACAAAGAGTACACAGACGAGCTAGACAGGCTAATGGCCTCTAGTGTAAGTATAAATTATTATACATGTTAGTTTGAAAGAAATTATTTATTAAGCTATCTAACTTCTTGTTTGGACACGTTGCAGGTGACTTGGGAGCCATATGTGGACGAGGCCGCACTTCCTTTTGTGGTGAGCAACGTGTGTGACAGCGATAGCGAGCTCTACAGGGTGAGGTGCCCTCTTATCTGCTTCTATGCTGTCGAGTACCACCTTCCATATCGAGTTGCACGTCAGTTTGGAGCAAGGCAGCGTTGTCCCCCATCTCCAGTGTCGACCGGTGTTGACTTGCACAAGTAAGTGTTCTATTCTTTGTAATTGGACCTTTTTCCTGAAGTTGCACTTATATTATTATCACTTGATATATGTCGAATAAGATGGATGAAATAATTGTTGGTATGTTTGTATGTCTATGGAATGCATATAGGTGTGGTTTGCTTCAACAAACAAAGGAAACTCTACCGAAATTTTTAACTTTGGCATACATGCATGTTATAGTCACACGATGTTGACTAACTTGTGTACGTGTTTTGCAGGCTCGATCGTAAAAAAATAGGAAAATCTTTGATTGGGCCTATCACCACCGAGACTACATCGAAGAGTGGGAGATGTTCGATGAGAACGTGGACGACAACGACGAGCCGCACACGAACAGAGACTACAGGCGGTACCAAGCTTGGTACCACCAAGCGACTCGTCCGAGGCTTAAGCTACAGTAGACACACGATGACTACGCTGACATTGAGTCGTCCGAGGATGAGGACACGGCGTACGACCACTCTACTCATGTAGGTCGCCAGGTGGGAGCAGGACCGATCTTGGATAGAGTGGTATGTCATTTGCTCTACTTTTATATATCAATTTGCGTAACAATGAATTACAACTTAAAACTTTGTTGCAGAGCAACTCCCTCAGGATGTCGGTCCAAGAAATAGAACGCTGTCGTCCGAGGGTGAGGGACGATGACACACGTAGCTTTCTTGACGTAAGTATCTATAAATATGCAAATATTAGATTACTAACACGTTCAATACATTCAGTTGACATGATTTTGTGCACCAGAGACTGGCTCGTCGGCTACGCCATACCGCTGCGCGCTGTGGTTGCAGGACAGGCACGACGCAGGACGTGCACGTGCCTTCTGCACCTAGAGGTGGCGTAGGTTCGTCTAGCCACCCACCTACAGGGTCACGAGGCATTTGCACCGAGGACGACGACAAGGACGACGACGATGACCACGAGGACGAGGACTAGGGGCACGAGGAGATTGGACCGTCTTAGCTAGACAATGTTCCCTGGACTCAGCCTACACAGCAGGTCGGTACCAGGCGACGTTGACCACCTGACCCTAACACTCTAGGCACCCATGCTCTTGGACACAAGGGCAAGGGTAGGTCTAGGAGACAGTGAGGGACTATAGCCGACTTGTGGACTGTATGGACTGTATGGACTATTATTGTGGACTGTTATATCCTATTATTATATATTGTATGAACTACTATAGAGTTTATGGACTCCAGGCACCTACGCTTTGAGGATACTCATATATATTGTTTAAGGTGAATGTCATATATAATTGTTGATGACATATGTTTGGATTGAATCAAAAACAGGGAAAACTCTGCTAAAATTTTCTGCAACATGTCAAGTCGTGCAGTACACCGATAGCATGTAGCCTTTTCATTGATTTATCATGTCACTATCCTATCGTACATCCTCTTTTACAGATGAATTGATTGATCAAGGAATCTAGCCTTTACAGATGAGTTTTTAAATAGGCTTTTCATTAATTTAAATAGGCTTTTCAAGGATGGCATCTAGGCTTTTCAGGAGCATTAAAGCCACAATACAACGGCTCTCCACTCCACTGCTGGCTATATATACACCTTCCTCCATACAATGGTAATCACTTGAAACCAGAAGTTGGTTATCTACGAGTAGTAATATCTGGAGGGTCATCTAGAGGAAAGGGAACGGGGGGACTAAGGGTACTCCCATTGTGTGGGAGGGGTCTGGGTCCGGAAGACTTTGATGAACCAATGTATAATTTTCCTGTCGAGACCAAGAGAGATTTCACCAAAGAGTGTCCACTCCGAGGATATGATAACCGGAAAGAAGATTGACCAAAATGTAGGCATGGTGAGGACTGCTTAGTGCAGATGTTCGTAGAGGGTTTGGATGAAGGTCGCCGATTCTTCAAATGTCCGCGAGCAGAGGTAATTGGTTTTAAAATTTATTACTCAAATTTTTTTTCTCTATTATTTTGCATCTCATAGGCGAAACTAACTGTATGTTCACTAAAATCTTTGAAATGCAGTGTTCAGAGTCTAAAGAAAACTGTGGCTTCACTAGGTGGGTCGATCCTAGACCAATCTATCCGCACACATAGTACATCTACTACTTGCAAGACTGTATCTTCGAACTAGAAAGGAAAGTTAGCAACGGTTACAAGGACGATGAAGCAGACGATACCAGTAGTGGTGCCGTTTCACAGGACGGACCATGCCATAATCCATATTGCACCTGCCCTAACCACAAGAACAACAAGCCTCCGCCACCACCCCCGCCACCTCCACCATCAATAATGGGAGGGTACTGTGGAGAAGGGGCTACACAGTTTGCTATGTGGCCGCACTACTAGATAGAACAAATCTATCATATACACATGCCATATAATGTGCTTATTGTTTGCTCTAATTACCTAAGACATGTTAGGTTTAATCCAGGACATATGTGCCCTAGTTTGATACAAGTTCTGACATGCCATGTCCTATGTTATGCGTGTTGAATTGTGAAATCCAGTACTTCCTTATATTTTATGTGCACTTCGAGAACTAGTTTCAGTAACTCAGTAACATTAAACTTGATATATGACAACACTATACAAGGTCCAAAAACTAAAAGTGCATATGAAGTACATGATGACGAAATAAATAACACATAATATGCCCTAGGTACATGATTCACCTAAAGTACATTAGATTAAACACATTGCATACTACATCGACCACATTGTTTATGATTAAACCATACAACTAGCATACTACTGAGTACAACGAGGCCACTTTTCCTTTTTCTGAGCATCGGGATTATCCTCCATCGCTGTCTTCGCTCGGCGCACATGCTCAAGCTTCTTCTCCCTCTCCTCCCTACACGCAGCAACACGCCTCCTTTCCTCCTCTTCCTTGTGCTCCTTTGCTGCTGCCTCCTCTCGGTGTCTCTTCTCTAATATCTCCAGGCGCTCCGCATCCCACTCCTTCAGGCCTTGTAGAAGCCGCATGTCAGCCTCCTTGATCTCAGTGTCGATCCACTGCTCAAAATCACAAAGCGGTGGGGGGTCTGCAGCAAATGGAATTGTTTCAAATCCAATTAATATGCAAAACTTCATAAGACACAAATTAATTAATTAACAAAAGCAATTTTTCACAATAAATGTATCGCGGCGCTGACGCTCCGTAGGCTCCCATGCAAAATTAGAACACATCCAATATCTCTGCTTATATGTTGCCTCATCTTCAGAAATATCTACCTTGCAAGGATCGCCACAGAAGCACATGGGTATTGGCACACCGCTAGGGAGCGGCTTTGGGACGTACGGACTTTCGGTCATCCGTCCATAGCTACAATTCAACAAATTATGTTCTAATATAACAAAACAAATAACAATAAACCTTAAAATTAAGGGTTTAATATATGATGAAAAAGATCTACGCATACCTTTGTTTTCTAGCTTTTTCACGCCTAGGCATCCTACGGTTGTACAATACATACGAATTTTAAAAAGTAAATGAACAAATAACATGTGAAGTTCATAGGTTAAGAATATGACTTCATTTTACCAAATCGATTCGAAATAAATAAGGAAGGGTGAGAGGATACCTAACTCTCAAAGATCGACAGATAAAATTCAACTTTTCACGGTCCAATAGGTCGATTGAAGAGGTTGGCCGAAGTGTACAAAGAAAAACCCGAAGAGAAGGAGAAAGAAAACGAGAATGACGTAGGTTCGGATGAAGGGGTTGGCTATAACGTGGGCTCTTGGTGCCAAGATTCATGGCGCAAAGGCATGGCGCCAATGACGATGGCGTCAAGCTCCCTGTCACGTCAGCGCCACGACGACAGAGTCTTGACGTCATTGACCATGGCGTCTTGCCGTTATATCTTAATGCCGACGACTATAGCGCCAAGATAAAAATCTATTTTTTGAAATCTTTCCGCAAGAAGCATATTTAAGAGAATCTTTTGAAAAAAAAAAGCTTAAAAAACAGAAAAGACGGTTCGTTATCACCTCACCTCACTGCCTCATCTTTTCTCTTCCCCCTCCATCCCACCACAGCTTCCTCCGCGTATGGCCTCCATGGCGTTCGCCCTGGCGGGGGCCTTCAAGGGCCTCTCCCTGGCGCCCATCACCACCACCTTCCTGCGCGGCGACCGCGCCTCGCTCTCCGTCGGCGGCGCCGTGGGCGTGCCGGTGCCGGCGCGGCGGCTCACCATCCAGATGGCGCACAAGAAGGGGGCCGGGAGCACCAAGAACGGCCGCGACTCCAAGGGACAGCGCCTCGGGGTCAAGATATACGGCGACCAGGTCGCCAAGCCCGGGGCCATCATCATCCGGCAGCGCGGCACAAGGGTCCTGCCCTCCTCTCTTGCTCCCTTCGCTTCCCTTCCCCGTTATTACTGGTTCGCTTTACTATTTGGATTAATAACACAACCTAGGCTCTTGCTTGCGTCCATACAAGCTTGTTGACTGCCTCTGCTGGATAACATAGCTCTCTCTGCCTAGCGTTTGATTGCTGCTCAACTGCTGCTGCAGGTTAAGAATATTAGACAGGCTGTTCCCTTTTCTTTTTTTTTTTAAAAAACTTCAATTAACCACTTACTGGAACTGGAACCTACATAAGGATGACGGCTTGCGGGTGTTATAATCTTACAATGTACCAGTGGCGGACCCAGAAATTGTCGAGAGCCTGGGCGAATATAACAACTGATAATAAGACATATCGACCATTAACATAAGCGAAGTCAACAACTTAATAGTTATGAACTAAGATCACCATATACATGCGAATATGCATACACTAAGACCAAGAAGATATCACAACAATTGTCTCGATATGACCTTGAAAATTGGGGATTTGCCACAAAAATACAACAATATGTTTGGGCTCAAAACATATGTCAACTTACGTATATGAGGCAGCTGCTAAAATAGCTAACTATTAGGACACTGAAGAATTGATCAGCCAAGTTTAACAGTCAAGCAAAAATCATGAGCAAAAGCCAATTATATTACATTACCTTCTTAGTCCTAATTTTCAATACATTGTACATATTGTGGGCCAAAAAGCTGATCGGATTGATGTCTCGGGCTCTCAGCATTGATCATTGCACCTAGACTATAAGATGCCTATGCCGCACAGTGCAGCTTCCAAGTTCCAACAGAGCAGATGCGCATGCAGTCCAGCCCCCGACGGAGCCCGGGCAGGCGCCCAGGGTCGCCGGGCCCTGGGTCCACCCATGCAATGTACCCAGAATGCTTGTGGCGCCACTTCACACGTTGGAATGGATGCTGCTATTGTGCATTACTGCATCTCGCAATTCTAATCTAACACTCTGCAAATGCAGAAAATATTACAGTTTCTTGCATTTCTCAGATAACGGCAGGGGAATGTGTTTAACCGCACTTCCCAGGTGTTTCAGAATTGCTAGCAATGTAACCCACTAATCTCAATGCACTATAGAGCCAACTCGTGATGAACTTACTCTGCACACATGGTCAGACATAGCTGCTCAATACTAGGCATACTGTAAGATGGTCAAATGTGTGTGCCTTGTAAAACAAAATTCTTGAACTAACATGGCTAACATGTCTTATGATTTAGTAGGTCCATCTTTTAGAGTCTTACTTACCGCCACGCCTCTAATATTCAAGATATCTCCATATTATGGTTACTATATGGTGTATACCGTTGTGCCCTTTGTATAGAGTTCATTTTGGTCCCCATTTCATGCTCTGTCTGTTCCTTGCCATTTTTATTTTTTAAAAAAATCTTTTTGACAATTCAGGTCTATCCTGGAAATAACGTTGGAATGGGCAAGGATCATACACTCTTTTCTTTGATTGATGGACTCGTAAAGTTTGAGAAGTATGGGCCGGACAAGAAAAAGGTAGCTGTATCTTAGTTATTACTTACTGAAATCTGCTTTTACCTGGATCTGAGTGAGATCTGGTGGCATACCAGATATATGCTCATCTGACTACCTTTTCTTTTATAGGTAAGTGTGTACCCATATGAGAAAGAGCCTGAAAACCCAAACAGCTACAGAGCAAGGAAGAGAGAATACTTCCGCATGCGGCGTGAACGGAAGAAGGCAAGAGCGGAGGGAGCCACTGAGCCTCAATTGGTAATAGCTGCTGTTGACGAAAACTCTGAGGTCAGCGCGGACTGCTGATAAGTTTCCTGTGTAGTGTTTCTCTTTTTCTCACCCCTTGTTACATATTTTCTTCCTGAATTGTAAGACGCATGATCTATATAATGTCATATTTACATGTTGTTTAGATATGTTCTACATCTTGTGCCTTTTGTGGTAGTTATGCTGAGTCACAGTGGGGGTCTTTTCCAACTTCCTAGACCACAAACTCCACACCATGGTGTGATGGATGTTCATCACAACCTGACCTGAATCTTTAAAGTAGTGGTACCAAGGGATGGCACATGCACATTGTTGCAATGTATCAAGTCATCAACTCATAAACAACGTCATCATCGCTGGGAGAGGGGGTGGTGGCTATGTGGTTCAGATCTTATTAGGAGCAACCTTCCCCTTTGGGAAAATATCCTTTTGAGATGGAGGCCAATAAAGGGATTTAGGTTTAATTGTGGGGCACAGACATGCAACCAAACTCTTCCGTTTCCTTTTTTATATTCCTTATTAAGGACATTGTTAACTGAATCTTCCTTACTAGTGTTTATATTCCTTGGCTGCCCTGAATCTTGAAAATAATGGTGTCCGATAGATGCCACATTGCTGCAATGAATGAAGACAGCGACATATCGCTGGGGCCTGGGGGCATGCTATGTGGTTCAGGTCTTACTGTCTAGAAGCAACTTTCTTTGCCAAAAAAAAAACACTTTTGACATGGAGGGCAGTGAAGGGGTTTAGGTTTAATTGCTACCAGACTCTTTCATTTCCTGCTTTTATGTTTTATATTCCTTAGGGACCTAATCACCCACTAGTGTTCTTATAGCCAGTACATTTTTTTTTTGCAAATACAAAAAATATTAGTACTACCTTCTGATATTTATTTTCTCAGAAAACGATACTATCACTTTCTGATAACACTGTTCTAGAATAATATGAAAATAGCAGCGAGTACCAATTCAGTCTGAACAAGGAGAAAAAAAAAAGGGCAGACCCAGTGCCAGAGGCTCCCACACGAGTGGGGTCTGGGGAAGGGAATAACCGAAGCAAAGTCTTACCTCCGCAGAAATTCTGCAGAGAGACGGCTTCGAACCCAGGACCTGGTGACTCGGTGAGCTAGCACTCACCAACTGCACCAGGCCACAATATCCTTAATTATTAGAGGTACAACAAAGTTTAGGGCTTTTCTTAAAGAACCTTGTGGATCAGGCATTCAGAAAAGAAATCCAAAAGGGATATTTCTATAGTGTTTTGGCCCCCCGCCCGCCGCCCCCCCCCCCCCCCCCCCCCCACCCACCCACACACACACACTTCTTGTGATTACTGGCGGTTTGCTTTTGCTGAAACAGAGCAAAGAGGGGCATGAGCCTCAGGATGGCTTTTCTCCAATCAAATTGGGCTGCCAGAGGATATTTACAACATTTCCCTGGCCCCTCAACGCTAGTGAAACAAGTCTTTATCAATAAACACAATACGAAGACATCCTGTAGTGCATGAGCCAGTAGTGCTAGTGACTGGTGGCGCCAAATCAAGCATTATTGAAGGCACCTCGTTTTTCATCAACCTTTGTGCATGTGGAATCTTTTTCCCCTCTCTCTTTCAATGTTGCCAAAAGGCAGAATCTTCCTTTCGTGCATGTGGAAAAAAAAATCAAAACTGGCATCTCATCTCACACCAATTAGTGTAAATTCATGTGTCATGGTTGTTTTTTGACATGGAGTATTTTCCAAGCCGACAAAGTTTATTGGCATACATTTGGTGTCTTAAAACATTTTGGGAATACCTTCTTAAGGATTCATTCTCTTGTTTCTTTATACCAGTGATGTTGATGCAACTTGCAGGATAAAATATTGTTCCAATAACCTTACTAGCAAATGCATCTTCAAGAGCTGAGAGCCTGAAACGATGCATTTGCTCATTAATCTCAAGAGGGTGGTTAAGCATGTGCATAATGTCTGAACTTGCTGTACCACAGATTCACTGAGCACTTAGCGTCGTATGTTTCTTCCCTTTCTCACATTTCTAGGAACCTTCCAGTTGTTTTCATGGCCATCGGGTACCTTTAGTTTAACTAATGTTAACCCTGTTAGCTGAGTGGAATATTGCTAACGCGTCCTCAAAGAATATCTTCAAAAGGTACATAATTGACCTGGCATGCTTTGAGCTATTCTGATTTGTTTCCTGGCAAAACCATGTTCTCATGAAATGCAGCACCTGTTTCATGAGTAGTCACATATATTTGCTATCTAGACTTTATTAGAGCGTAGGCAATTCCTCAAAACTTCGAACATTTTTTTTCTTGTTGTATAGACCAGCATTTACTCCTCACCTAGAAAACAATATAATCCATTAAAAAAAAAGAAAACAATATAATCTCATTCATAGAGGGCCAAACCATCCAATGTACTTCAGTAAACCGAGGGCAAGCGAACTGCAAAATCAGCTACGGAGTACCATGCAAAGCCCTGTCACGCGATGAATGGCCATCATCAGAAAAAGTATGCACCAACAAACAATTTGCGGAACTACTAGCGCCTTGGACGGATGCCCCGCGGCTGCTCCGTGTCCCCTTGGGGCCGGTGACGGCGCAGAGAATGTGTGGGGCGCAGAGCATAGGAGCACGTGAGCGCAGATCTCGGCAGCAAAGTGGAGCTCGCTGGCGACGCGGAGCTCTGCAGCGCGCAGAAGGTGGCTCCGCACGGAGTTGGGCGATGATACGCAGAGGCAGGATGGGATGTGACGATTGCGCAGAGAACGGGAGGGGGAGGGCGGCAGCGGCGCGTAGAGGGCAGGGTGGGCGCACGGCGACGACGCAGAGGACAGGTGGGGGCGATGGTGGCGGCGTGCAGAGGATGTTGGCTTCCACCCGGATGCTCTTGGGTCCACCACTACAACATCGGCGATGTACTAATGAAACATGCTCGGATTACTATTGAAACATGTACAATATCGCTGCTACAACATCGGCGATGTACTACTGAAACATACCCATATTACTGTTGAAACATGTATAATATCGTTGTTGCAACATCCATAAACACAACACCTGTAACATGCACCTGTAATATGCTCTCGAAACACTTAAACAATTGAAACATAGGCTTACAACGTATGCTTGAGCAACGTGCTCTTGAAACACTTGAACAATAGAAACATAGGCTTTCAGGCTTAAGTGAACGGAGGCTCATCGGCACTCAGAGCTCGACGGCGATGCGTGGAGCTCATCGACGACGTGGATGTCGGTGGCCCGGATCACGGCGGCAACACGGATCTGAGCTCGCCGGTAACGCGGAGCTCGGTGACGTGCAGAAGGCGATGCCGCAAGGAGCCGGGCGACGGTGCGCAAAGGGCAGGCTAGGGCACGGCAACGATACATAGGATAGGTGGGGACAGCGACAGCGGCGCTCAGACAATGGCCATGTTCATCTGGCTTATAATCCGTCTTATTCAGCTTGTTTTTTCAGCCGGAACAGTATTTTTCTCTCACAAAAAATCAGCCAACAGTGTTTTTCAGCCGGCTTATAATTCCAGCTGAACGGCTCCAATATGTGCATTTCGGAATGGAGCGCAGACGGACGGGCTGTATCATTATCGATCCTAATACACAACAACAAAGAATACATTCAACTCGATAGCCGGCCATTGTGAAACAATCAGTGAAATAGACACAAGCTTGTGTCCCTTCGTTAAAAAAAACATTAACCGAGCTGTAGGCTGTACTGTATTTTTAAACAGACATAGTAAAAAAACAATTTACTCATCAGCATATCAATGTCGAATCCACAACTAGAATATCAAGCTTCTGGGGAAAAAAATCTATTTGAGACCATCGTTTAATGTTCGAGTTTGTTTTTAGTCACGTAATTCTAAGACTGGATATCTTTGGTCATTCAAACTATCAATACTGAGCAAACTTGGTCATCTAGTTCATTTTAAGATGGTTTTATTTTTTTTCTGAAAACAATAAATAAAAACTAATATATTTTTTAAAAAAAAATCATACTGTTCATGCTCCTTCTCTACGGCCCAAAACCAATCACGCGGATCTGAGCGCGGTGCAGACTGCGGAGTAGGAGCTCCTCCGAAGAAAGGCCCGTTGAGGCCCGTCTACTCAAAAGCCCATCATTTCCGTGACAGGAATGGTGAGATCTCGGCCGTCCAAGCTAGGGCAAGCGGCGTCCCCGACCCATATAAGCACCCAACCCTAGCCCAAAACCCCGCCTCCACTTCACACCCCCTCCGCCTCCGCTCCTCGCGCCGCCGACGCGTCTCCTCCTCTGCAGGTAGGCCTTCGCCCTTTGCTCGCCGGTTTCCTACATCCTGGGGCTCCGTTCCGTGCCGCCGGTAGATCAGCCTGATCCGTGTTCTTGATCGACTGCTTAGCCGTAGGCTGGGGGATGCGCGCGCGGATCTTGCTGCGCGACGGCTCGGCCGCTCGGGGTTCTTGATCGGTTGCTTAGCACTGACCATAGGCTGTGGGATGCTCTGCCTTCGTGTGCGTGTAGTGGCCGTGCCTGCGTGCGTTGATGTTGCGACTTGCTCGAGACTCTGCTGCGCAGCGCTGCTAAGGAGGGCCTGTGATGGAGCTGCTGGCGGCTCGTTGATTCTTGTTCCCGTGGTGTTTGTTGTTCGTCTCTGCTGATGCCGTTGCCGCTGTTGCGTCGTTGATGTGCACTTGTGCAGGTAAGAAGGAGAGGAAGAGGGCGAAATGGTGAAGCACAACAACGTCATCCCCAACGGGCACTTCAAGAAGCACTGGCAGAACTATGTCAAGACATGGTTCAACCAGCCCGCCCGCAAGCAGAGGCGCCGCATCGGTGAGCTCATCCTACCATATTTTGCGTGCTTCAATTCTAACTAGGGGTTGGCTAATAAACAACTTGGCATGTCCAGTGCATTGCCATAGCCTCATTCTTGTCGATAATGAACCTGTTACAGTCTATACATCTGGTCTCGTATTGTCTTGATAAGTTTGATGAAAATATGCTGTTACTATAGTTTTCATTGTTCAAACTGTAGCACCAGTTAGCTGTTACTTGTTCCTACCAACCATGACACCACCTCCTTGTAATGAGACCTGCACTAGCTAAGCCTGTATGGCTCCCAAGCCACCCTAACCAAACAGACCCATTATGCATGTGTTATGTTACTTAACTAGTTTGCCATTGAGTGAATATACTAGCACCAATCAATATGGCCATGAGATGCTAATAGGGTTTGTTCTGCATGTATCTGATTTGCAGTGCACTGTTTTCCTTAACTATACTACTATTGTTATGCTATCGATGAAGGAACCAAAATAAAAGTTCTCTTGCTTTACTCAATGATTGCTTCTAAACTTCTAATTGGACCCTGCTATGGTCTGTATGCAGCTCGTCAAAAGAAGGCTGTGAAGATATTCCCACGCCCAACTGCTGGCCCTCTTCGCCCCATTGTTCAATGCCAAACTCTCAAGTACAACATGAAGTCCAGGGCTGGGAGAGGCTTTACCCTTGAGGAGCTGAAGGTGATGGATTGCTTTGTTATTGTCCTTCCATCTGTGTTGCCCATGAACAGTGTTGTTGTTTCAAGTGTTCTAGTTGGTTTCATTGTTCTGATATCAAATGAATTGCTGTTGTACTGTGTACGATTTGAATGCCACATGCTATTTTTGTGTGAACTGCTGGGATATAGAGGCTGATATGTCTTTTGCATGATGGCATATCTTCTAATGTTTGCAAATTTTGCTGTTTTATGGTGTTTAGGTTTTGTTTCAGATGTGGCTTGATTGGCATAAGTTTTTCATTTATCCTTGTTCAATTATCTTCTGATGAGTCACTCTTTTCATTGATGTTTTGTGTTACATCTTTATGCTAAAAGTTTTTATGTTGATTGCAGGCTGCAGGCATTCCAAAGAAGCTTGCTCCAACCATTGGCATTTCTGTGGATCACCGCCGCAAGAACAAATCCCTTGAGGGACTGCAGGCCAATGTCCAGAGGCTTAAGACATACAAGGCCAAGCTGGTTATCTTCCCAAGGCGCGCTCGCAAGGTCAAGGTATGGGTAGTGATCTTTTCCTGAATTAGGTATCTCTTGAAGGCATTGTCTTGGCTGCTTTGATTTCTAATCCCTTATAACCTACTTTTGTTGCAGGCCGGTGACTCTACTCCGGAGGAGCTTGCCACCGCTACCCAGGTCCAGGGTGACTACATGCCAATTACTCGTGGTGAGAAGCGCTCAGTTGAGGTTGTGAAGGTTACAGATGAGATGAAGGCGTTTGCGGCCTATGGCAAGCTCCGCCTTGAGCGGATGAACAAGAAACACCTCGGTGCCCGCCAAAAGAAGGCAGCTGAGGCGGAGAAGGAAGACAAGAAGTGAAGCGGCAGAACATAGTACCTTGTTTTGTTCGATTAAGTCATTAGTGGATGCTACTACCATCAAGTGCTTGTTCTAAGTTTTTTTTGGGTGCTGGAAATAGAGACAAGACAAACATTTTGGTGTCCTACTGTTTGATACCTTGTACTTGTTTGCGAACTCAGCTATCTAATGGGTTATTGAATTCTTGCCCACTTGCTCGTTTATGCCTGCTTAATTTTTCATGAGATTGCTTGAAATTCATATAGGCACATAGCTGAAGTGTGCCTATCTGAAATGTGATCTGTGCGGCCTCATAAATCAGACCACCTTTTAAATCTGGGAATGGTTCCTCTACAGTTAGGTTACTGGCAGGTCGGCCTCTAGCAGCAGAGGGGTCAACTGCAGAGGAACTCGTTTGGTTAATTTTAGTTGAATTTAAGTTACAATTTGTCATCTAAGGTCAAATGAAATCTACTTCTGTTGGGAGTGTTGCTACATGGTATTATAACAGGATTTGGTGATGTACTGATCCCCGATGGCCTGACATATGGATTTGCTCGCCGTTGCTATCTTTGCATGGTCTAAGAGCAACTCCAAGTGTTTTCTATAATCAACTTGGATTTAGCAAAATAGATTTATTTTATTTTGCTCTTAAATAGTTTACTAGCTTTCTAGATGATTTTGCATTGGGTCGATCTCCCGAGAAAAACATCGGACACGGAGTTCCTATTGATTGCAGAAACTGAGTAGGAGGGGAGATTTGCTAAGTTCTTATTTTTAAGTAGTTTTTTATTTACAAAAAAAATTCCAAATAGGGAGTTCATTGGGAAATTTCTGGAGTTGCTCTAATAACCAATGTAAGTTTTGCTAATTTTGTTCGTCTGCTTCAGCCGCCATGCTACGATGAACGATGCTCATTATTATTATTATTATTATTTTTGGCAGACCATGATTCCATGAACCATGATAAATTCAGAGAACTAGTGACTTGATAGCATGTGGCAGCGGTCCAGTAGAGATGCAAAGCGGCTTGTCCGCGAACTCGCAAATATCCTGTGTCTATGTGTTCATGGACAACTTGACCTGCATCCCTAACCAGTGGGGCTGGTGCCGTGTTGGAGCAACAGGCGCACAACGAAGTGTAAATGAATGGGAAGTCACAAAATTTGTGTTTACGATTGTGGAAATGAATGAGCAGTTACAAAATTTGTGTTTATGACCACAAAAGGTGGACTAATAGAATCATCCTTCAATGACCCATGCAGCAATGCTTATCACAAGTTATGCCTTTGCCTGCAGACTTCACAGTCCACACCTCATAATAGTAGTAAAGCTACGATGCGACCACCAACTGGTGATGAAACCCTTTTTCTATCAACAATTGTGATCCCTTTTCTCTGCTCAATTATTATCCTAAAGCATATTCTGTTGGTCTGAGCCACAATTCCACAGACCTTAACATGTCTCGCAATGCATGTCACAATGTTGTGACTTGTGACAGGCAAATTGCAGAAACAAACAGAAACCTTTGTGCTTGCCGTATTCAAGGTGGACAATTCTACACTGCACTCAACTGGTAGGCTCCTCAGTAGATTTGCAAAAGAGGAGGAAATGGGACCTTGGGAGGCGATAATTGCCACTACTGCACTAGGTCTTGTTGGATTGGACGTACTGGGCCGAGTTTAACACCATCGTTCCTTAGTCCTTAAGTCTCTGGCTATTCCATGTTTGCAACAGTTGAACAGTGGGCGAGCAGAAGATGAATTTGTGCTGAATGCTGATATCATTTGCTGATGCAGTGATAATAACTTAGAAGATATTCTTAAAATTCAGAGAGAGGGAGAGAGTGTGTGTATATTTCATGATGAAACGTACTTCCAAATTCCAATGCTACATTAGACAGTGGAAATTTGAACATTGTGACTCTGAAAGTCTATGGTTCAGATACACCCATTGCATAAATATATTCTTGTAGAAACTTATAGCATGTTAACTGTTTTGTGTTAATCTTGACTTAATCTCCCAGTCTGTTACTCAATTAAAAGGTAATACCTTTTTGAACAACTCTGTCAAAGCCTCAAAGGTGGTATCTACTATCTAGGCATTGCATCTTTGAACTTGGTACTAAATTTTCTTTTGTTGCAAATTGCCTGAAGGAGTAAGTACCAACTTGCTGGATTCACGTTTTCCAGATTGCTACACCATTCTAATTAACAGGAAACAGATGTGTCAGCCCACTGTACTGTTGATCACTTGCTCTTGTTCGCTACAGCTTCTGACACAGAAACGTGTTCAACAGGATCCAAACTGATTTCAGGTGCACTTGCACTGACACTAGGATACATGTTATTACATGAGCAGAAATGGCGAGTAGATACATATACCACAGTTGATTCTCATGGTGAATCCACCATATGCCCAAATATTTTTAGGTGTCACACTGACATTGATACGCTTGTCGTTTTCTTTAAGAAAAAAAAAAAGGAAAAACAGAACCGACTACACTAGGTTGCTAGGCTAATAAGAACATATATAAAGCCTGCTTTGCTGTAAGAACGGATCGACTACATGACATGGCAATAGCATTGCTTTGGTTTGGACACAATTTGTGGCTGCAGGTTTGAAGATGAGTTATATTTGTTTATAAGTACGCAGCCGCCAAAACAGTAACAGGGTTTTTGGTTCGAGAAATAGGTTAGTTAATCATCTTCTCGCTCCTTACTTTTTGGTTTGGTTCACAGAATGGAAGAGATTGATGCATCATACTTCATTCCTCATAAGCCTATATTAGTACTAGTACTAGAAATAAAGTCATTCAACCAAATTTGAAAAATAGACTCATGATATACCACCTCATTTAGAATGGTTTGATTCCTAAAACCGAACACCTTATAAGTTGCTGAGGTCTCCAAATGGAATCCATTGGCCGCTGCCATCCCAAATTCAAAAATGGAGACCGTGCATCAGGTCAAGGATCAGGTTCATAATAAGAGCAGAGGGACCCAAAGCAACAAAGCTTTTTTTTTTTGAGGTAAAAAGCAGCCAACCGCTATCTTTTCTGACAACCAGCTGCCCCGACCCACAACACAACACACACAACATTATCAACCCTGTTCGCTTAGCTTATCAGCCAAATCAGCCAGTCATTCAGCGGTGTTTCTCTCTCACAACAAATCAGCGAACAACACTTTCAGTTATGGCTTATCAGCCAAACGAACAGGGCTCTACCACCGATAGCATTAGCAGATGCATGTCTTGTTCCTCTCACCGTCACCGCTGTTGCATATGATCCCTCACACCTCCTCGTCGTCGTCTTCTTCTTCCCCTGACTTTCCATGGCCTACCATCCCCTACTCCACATATAAAACCCTCTCACCCCCTCCATCCCATCTCATGCGTTGTTTTGTGGCCTCCATAGCTCCCTGAAGGTCTTTCTCTGTACATACACACGCTCTTGTATAGATCCCAGCATTGCCGTTCCTACTCTCTCAGTCCAAATGGATCCCATTAGCATGGAGAAGATCAGGGCCATGAACAAGTACAGCAAGAGCAGGAGGCAGCTGCAGCTTCCTACTCTCTCTGTCTACATAGCTGCCACCTTTGTCCTCTGCCTGCTGCTCACTAGCCCTGCCTGGTTCCCCAGGCTGTGCTCGGCCCTCGGCTTCTTCTTCCTCACCACCCTCCCTGACCTGGTCACGGCCTTCCTGCTCAGCCCCAAGTGCCTCTTCGTCGTCGGCAACCTCATCGTCGCCTTCCTCATCGGGGAGTCTAGGCTGGCGCTGAGGAGGGACGACGGCCAGCCTTCCTTGGTGAACGAGATACACGAGGAGCACGTGAAGAAGAACACGGCGATGGCCACAAAGGCCACTACCGCAGCAGCAGTGGCGGTGGCGGCGGCTGACCACAGCGCCTTTGTCGGAGCCGCCGTTGTGGAGGACGAGGCGGTGAAGGTGAAGGAAGAGGAAGGAGAAGAAGAGGAGCTGCACAAGAGAGTGGAGGACTTCATTGCAAGGGTCAAGAAGCAAAGGAAGCTCGAGCTCAAGAGCTTCTTCGATGTCGATCGATGACGACTATGATATGGCAGGTGCAAATTGCTGCAAGATTCGCTCGCCCTAAAAAGGATCTGTAATGCTTTGTGTTGCTAGCTATCCTTGATTCTGTCACTTGTTAGGTTAAAATGTGAGGTAAAACGAGGAGATGAACCCATTCCACTGTAGGAATTGCAGTGTAACTGAGGTGGAGCCATGGCAACTAGAGTATATTAGGAAAAGGAAAGGAGGCAATGGATGTGTGTGATCTCTGAAAAAGGGTAGCAAAAGGAAGAAAGGTGATGGATGGTGTGTTTCTTATCTTGCTTTATGTCAATGCTCAATTGGCATATGAAACCATGATGATGATGATAGCACTTGTGTACTGGGGAACAAAGAGATCCTGTACTCTCAACCTGATGCTACAAAGTTGTCGGGATAGTGAGGACTGAGGAACGATGACTAGTTATATACTTAAATGAAGCGGGCACTTTGTTTCAGTAACCCAAGAGAGATTCTAAAAATTAGCTCCTGAAATCAGTGGCAGAAAAGTTTTTTAGCAGATAAAACAGACTAAGTCCGAGTGTTTCCTATACAAAATATAGAGTCAAATGCATCGTAGGTCCTTAAAGTTTTTTCCGCATTCTCATCTAGGTTCATGAGCTCTCAAATTGATCATGATTCGTTACTTTTCAAGTGGCTCATTCACTCTAGGTTCAATCATGCATGAACCTAAATTTACACTTTGAATGAACTATTTGAAAAGTTGAAGGACCTAGGTGTTCACTTTTAGAATTCATGGACTCAAATGGTTATCAGGATAACCGTGAGGATTTACTAGTTATTTGAAGCGTCGACTTATTCAAAATGGCATAATAAAAAGTAACACTTGTTTCAGTAACCCAATAGGAACTGTAAAAGTTAAATCCTGAAATCAGTGGCGAATCGGAGCTAGAAAAGTTTTTGACCCCTTGTATAAGTTGATTGTTTCCAATTAAAAATATAGGGTGAAATGCACCGTGGGTCATTAAACTTTTCTCTATTCTCATTTAGGTTAATAAACTCTAATTAATCATGTGTCCTTTAACTTTTCAAGCGGTTCATCCAAACTACTTGAAAAGCTAAAGGACCTAGATGATCACTTTGAAAGTTCATAGACCTAGATAGATTTTTTTTTCAAAAGCGTGCGCTGTACGTGCTTCATTAAGCAGAAGTGAGAAAACACATCGGATTCACAAGTAATCCAAGGATTACTGGTGAATCCACAAACACAAACGAACAACAAGAGAACGAGAGTGGGGACCTCCACCTTACAACTCTAACCGACTGAACCTAATAAAAGAAGACTCAAACATTATGACAGGCAGCAGGGTAGTGTAACTGCAAAAGCGACAATCACGGCGGCCAAGCATCCGCCGGAACCATGGCGGCAAAGCATCCGCCAGAACTACGACCATCGACCCGGCAAAGCATCCGCGGATGCGGCCATCACGCTCACCGCAGCAAAGCATCTGTATGGGAGGGGCCTTCGAGACTACATGGCGGCAAAGCATTCGCCATAAAACAACTACCGTCGACGCGGCAAAGCATCCGCGGATGGGGCGCCGACACGCTCTCCGCAGCGAGGCATCTGCAAGAGAGGGGGCCTGAGCAACAAGCAACGACTGCAGCTACACCAAACACTAGCATGACGAGCCAAAGTGAAGAGCAACATGAAGCACGATCAGGCACAGCACAGCGATCCAGCGGGGACGAAAGGACGAGTCGAAGGGATTCTTCAACGACGCCTTTAGGAAGGGGGTGACGACCAAGGAAATCACCCTGGCCGCCATCGTCGCTGGCCTTAGAAGCTTCTAAGGCAGGGCAGGTGCCCAAAATTTGGCAGTGCCTGAGCAGCTTCGCGGGGTTGAATGACAGCGCCCACATGGAGGTGCGTGGCGCTCAAGCATCACCATCGTCTGCCCGGCCGAAACCGGGCCGAGCTTTCGCCCATGCCACGAAGAGGCGCGCAGGCACTGCCGCACCCGGGCCCCCATGGCCAGCCAGTCGCGCAGTAGGCACCGACAGCCAGACCAGGGGCACAGATGCGGGTCCTCCTCGGCCGGGGCAGCCGGAGCAGCGGAACCCCGCTCGCCGGCGCCTAGGACGACGTGGCCGGCCGCCGGTGCCGAGGACGGGCCACGCAGGCCGTCGCCGCATAGGGGGAGGGAGGGGTGGCTGGGCCACCACCGGCCCAGATCCGGCCGGCCACAACCCGCCCCGAAGCACGCCGCCCGCTAGGGGAGCATGCCAGAGAAGCACGAGCCCAGGCCACCGGAGCAGGGGGGGATCCAGGCGCCAGGGGACACCAGATCTACCCCCCAGGGGGCCGGATCCCCGCCGCCGGAGACGCACCGGCTCGCCAGGGGAGCCGCCGGAAAAGGGCAGGAACGGGAGCCGCCAACTCTGGCCGCCGGAGCAAGGAGGGGAGCCCAGGCGCCATAGGATGCCAGATTCAGCCCACGGGGGGCCAGATCCGGCCGGTCGCCGCCGAACACCGCCGTCGGAGACGCAAGAGGTTGAGGGGTGGAGGGGGGGCAAGAGGAACAAGGAGTGGAGGAAGGTGGAGGTGCGGACGGGGGTCCCCTTTTGGGGCCGCCGCCGCCACCGTGGGCTGAAGGGCAGCGACGACGGCTGGAGGGAGGCTGGGGAGGGGGGAATCCGGCGGCGGCGCGTGGTCGCCCCCGAGTCGCCCATTGGGGGGCGCTCAGGGGAAGGGGAAGATGAGATCGATTAAACCCCTCGACTTTTAAAACATTTCGACCTAGATAGAAATATGTGAAACTTTTAGGGACTCACAGTGCATTTCACTTATATTACATTACCATTAAAATTCTATTAATTGCGCATTTGTCAATGAGGCCAGGCAGTGAACCCTACCCTTCCTGAAATAGTGTGATCTGTTGAAACATTTGCGAAATTCCAGCATTTCATAACACTGAGCATAGCGTGTTATGGTGCAATCTACCCACCCGACATTATTCTCTCAGTGGTGGATTGACAATGCCAAGTAAACAATGAGGTGCCTATAATGATCTCGTTAATCTCAAGATCTATCAACTTTGTCTCATACATGTTTATTGAGTTTCTAATGCTCACAAGCAGCATGTGCGTGCATTCGTAAGAATGAGGGTTCTCCTGTATGGACCATAAGAAATTGCTTTTGCTCAACCGCCAACGCACCTGTGCAGAGGTGGTACGTTCGCATATATGCTGAAAAACGGCGCATGTGTTGGATCAAATAAAATAGGGGCGATCACACGCAATGCTGAATGTTCAAGCACGGAAAGATGCAACAAGAAAAAGGCAAAAAGATGCATACGACGTGCTTATTCAGACTTGTCGAACGATATCATACACGCACAAACACTTATACACCATTACACCCACACGAATATTTTAGAAATGATACGTACTGCAAATCAAATTTAATTTAATTTAATCACGACATAAATTAACCGAATGGATGGATTATCACGAGCAGCCGGAGGCCCGGAGCCACTTGTGCTGTGCTGCCCGGGCTCGGCTAGCTTTTTTGCGGCTGCTGAATCGGATCGGCGTCAGGGTTGCATGCATATGCATGCGTGCATGCCGTTTCGAGATGAGATCACATATTCTTATCTGATCCATAACACACGCACACACGACGTGACACGGAAAAGGCGCACTATACTAGGAGTTGGAGCACCGATGCGAAAAGGTCAAAAGGAGATTAAAAATTGGGAGAGAAAAAAAAGGGGTGAAAAATGGTGGCAAAAGAGGGTCTGCACGGATGCATGGCCACGGTGAGGTGATCGGGTTGGCGTACTGTACGCTCATAGAATAATCCAAGTGGACTTCTTTACAACCGTGGAAATTATTCGCATTTGCGCAAAAAATTAAAAAGGTAGAAAGTAAACGTGCACCAGTATTTTCAGGGAAAAAGTAACATTTGGAATTTTTAAAGTAACAATACTAATTAGTAGTACGAGAGGTAGTTGTTTTTTTGCTTGAACAGAGTTAGCTGTAGCAGTTTATCTTTCTTTGCCTTCCAGTCAACTCAAATCTAGTGTACATTTGTGACCAAAAATCGGCAAGAGGATTGTTTTTACACGACGGCATGAGGCCTTTTTTTTACCTATACGAACGGAGCTGTTCCATGTGAAACTATTTGTGTCCAAAGCTTCAAACTGGATTCGAGTTAAAGTGCTCTGCTGTGAAGACCGCTAGCTTTCTTTCACAAAATTGAAAATGCATCACAGGTTCACAGCCCATAACACGCAGTGTCATACCTTGATAACTCCACTCCAAAACCTTTGCCCAGTGTAATTTTTTGTTGTACAAACCACTCATACATATGCTTGGATTGATTTCATCACTTCATCATACAACTGGGCACTCAAAACTCACAAGGGCAAGACTCCCACTATAACTCTTCAACAATCTACCCAAACATGTGTACGCCGGAAAATAACTTGGAACAGCAGATTGCGGCAGTTCTATTTGCTGAACTTGTGAGCTACCGCGGGCTCCCTTAGCGTGTCCCAAACCTGTCAGCGACGCAAAACAATGCCCATCAAAGATAAGTCGTGTAACAAAGGCATTGCTTCAATACCATATAGAGATGAGCGAGGAGATTACTTTTAGTTTGCCTTTTGAACCTCCACATGCTAACAAGAAGGGGCTGTCATTTGAAAATGATACCGAAAAAATAGCTCCCTGGAAAAATCAAGTGTATAAGCTATACAAATAAAACGATTTCTTCCAAAAGTAAAGATCCAGTTCATTCGGAAACATACAAGCTTTGGATTTTGGGAGGCAATGCATGATGGTTTGTTGTTTGATAGATCCCATAGTTTCACCTACGTTTGCAGATGTGTTAGCAACAAGTTTAAACATATCTATATGCAACCAAAATATTGGAATGTCCTTACCATTTTATCAACCGAGCCTGTTGCGAGAAACTGCAAGAAACGAAACTAGCATCAGTAATCTGGACTTGTGGATGTATCTCTCTCCCTATTTAGCACAGAACTTTATGCCAAAAAGAAAAACATACATTGGGGGCAGATGGGTTGAAGGAGATGGAAGAAACAGCCTTATCGTGTGCATGAAGGGTATACATAGACTGGCCAGAAGAACTTGATGAAGCTGTTCGCTTATCGAAGGCTTGAACCATCCCATTCTCAAGACTGACCTGGGAGATCATACAGAACATTCAGAAAATACAAGTACACTGTTTCATAACATCAAGGAGATATTAAATTTACCAGATATACATAATAAGAAAACTTCAGATCAGTCTAACCAACTACTTTATGTCTAGGGTCCAAAAGAAGAAGAAAAAAAGATTGTCGTGTACTGCTATTGCAAGCACTGGAGATGATTCTGAACAAATTTTCACTAAATCATGGTGGTTGAGCCCATGGTCCACCAACTAACATCATAAACTATTTCCCACACCATACTCATGTCGTTTGCTTTCACAAAGAGGGAATCACTAACTATATCCATCTAGATTTCAACTAGTTCTTGTTTTTCAGCAACTTCTCACATTCTTTAGACTACACAGATAAAAAAACTTTAGATATGCAGAAAACAACTGTAAGTTTCATTTACTCACCACAAATGAGTGTTCATTGTGCGGATTCCAAGCTAAACTTTCCACATCTGCTTCAACAGACCATTTATGGCAACTCTGTCCACCATCTTTCATATCATTCTGTAAATTAAAATGTTGGGTCTATATCAATAAAGAATAATTCAATAAATAATAAACATGATAACTGGTAGATGCATTACCACGACAACTGTTTTATCAAAGGATCCGCTAAGAAGAACTTCAGGTGACTGTGGGCTCCAAGCAACTGCTTGAACCTGCAAGTCCAGTAAATAAAGGAAACAAAAAATGTACATCAACATAATTTATCAGAATCAGTCCAAAATGATAAAAAAGATAGTTATCAATCCTTGCCTTGTCATCATGGTGTTCTAGTGTGACTGCACATTTACCAACAGCTACATCCCAGATTTTCACAGTTGTGTCAGCACTTGCACTAGCTAGAACATTCCTGGAGTTCGTAACAATAAATCAAACATCAGGTGCTTAATAAGCGAAGGGAGGCACCATCACTTGGGTTGAAATGAAAACTCACCTCACTTCCTTGTTCCATGCAAGACCAAGCACAGAACTTCTGTGACTTCCTTTCTTATACTTTTTCCCCTGCAAGAGATAAAAGTATAGCTCACAAAGATTGAAGAAATAGTATAAACGAATGCTCACTTGCATAGATTGAAATGCACATCATACTATCATGAAAGAAAAATGTAACAATATTTGTTCTGGATAAGTACATTCATCCAATCAGCATCATGCCGTTAAGCATTCGCATGAGAACCATTAGCTGCATTAATCACTATGATAGGCAAAAGCTACCAAGCAAACTGAACCTAAGAAGAACCCCCAGTGATGTCGAGGAGAAGACCCTAGTAAAAAAATTATTTGTGAATCTAGCCAAAAGTTTAGCTGCCAATTAACCAGAAAGACGATGCACCAGCACCACATGGTAAGCTAAACACATTTCACAACAGAAAAAACTAATAGTAAATAGTGTCATCGACAAGAATCAACGGACTAATGAGATAAACTGGCAGTGTTACTTTGGGAGTGTGGGTAAAGCTGGAAGTATTGACTGCAATTATACAAGGAGAGCAAGATGTCTAGCATAACATCCAGAAAAATAACCTACAGAAGTATGACAGCCCAAATCTCATTCAAGATTAGAGATAGTTGCAAACCTTTTTGCCCTTTGCCTTCTTCTTTTTTGAAAGTCCTCCTAGCACCATGTGAGGCTGCAATTCATCAACCTGTTGAGAAATATCAGAGGTCCATCAAATAATATATCAACTGTTTTGCAATGAGGCACCTTATGGTTATAGCCCTACCCATACCATATCTAAGTCCCATATTTCGATGGCAGGATCCATGGTTCCAACGGCTACAAAATTCCCTGTGATATTGATGTGCAGAGAAAACAACAGAATCACAGAATCAGATAAGAAGTTCCTTCCAATCCAAAGAAATAAATTGGTACCCCTTACTTTAACATGTCAGTTTTACCTTTTTCGCCACCTTTGAGATTAAAATCCATCCAAGCAGTGCAGAGCGGAAAATCAGCAAGAGGAACATCATGATGCACAAAGATATTTTGTTCACCGTCATCTGTCTCTTCAAGAATGTTGACCTGTCATCAACAATAATTTAACAAGTATGAAAACTAATAGCATAGGGCAGTCTGGCAAGTCATTCAGACAGGGCGAGGAATGGAAAGTAACGTGACCTGACTGTATTTTTACATGGACAGACACTAAGAGCACGTGCGGGGATCAATTTCCAAACACAAATTTACTAACTACAGCCAGTATTGCTATAATGTCATTCGTGATACATCAGTGGGCACCTAGAAGAGATTGTGGTAACATACCATGTTCTATTACTACAGGGAAAATACGTTTGGATCCTCTGAGCTAACTATTAGCAGTGTTAGCTGGAGGGAATCAGCTAATAGCTTATTGCTGGCTAGGTGGACAGGTGGTAGGTAAGACACTAGCCAGACTATTAGCTGGGAATCCAAACGGGACCTAAACTAATTTTTAGCAGCTAATTGTTAGCTCTAGGGGATCCAAACAGGCCGACTCTTACAAGAAAAAAAATGTTACCATGGCTCTTTTTTAGCAAAATCAGAAAATATGCTAACTGATACTTGCCTGAAGAGAGAAGATATCATCTTCACTGTGTGCGCAGACAATAACAAAATCAGTAGGCATGATCATCTTATCTTCAATGTCCGAATCATCATCGTCATCGTCGTCATCATCATCATCATCCTAATAAGGTACGAAAAAGGTATCAATTCGCATCAATTTGTTTCTATCATCAGTACAACAACGAAAGTAAAACAGCAGAGTTAGTGAACTCACATTGTTCTTCTTGAGATAGGGGTCCATTCCGTTGTCCGGATAGTACAAGTCCCCCAAACCAGAGCCGATAATATCAACCTCTAACATAATCACAAGTTAAGAATTCATCAATCGCCTCAGCTCACCTGGTCTGATTGAATTAATAAGCAGGAGGACGAATGGAAGAGAAGACGCCCACCTTCGTCCTCATCATCGTATGCATCCATGTTGAGCTCGCGGAGCCCATCAGCAACGTCGTCCACCTTACTGGAGCCCTTGCCGAGCGCCTTGGCTACGGCCCTGGCCCGGGCAGCCTCATCAACATCCTCTGCCTCTGCCTCCGCCTCCGCCGCGCCGTCGAGTTCCATGTTGCCAGCGTCATCATCCTCGTCAGCGTCGCTCCCGGAGCTGGATACAGGTTACGTTGCAACAAAAATGAAATCAAGTCTATCGCTGGAATTACAGCAGGGCGCGCAATGCTGGAGACAGACAGGTTACACACGGCAACAAAACAAAATTCGTCACTATTGCTGGAAGTAGAGCACGCGATGCAAGGAGAGAAAGAGGGGGCAGGAAGGCGGGGCTCACTCTCTGCCCAGGGCGAAGGTCTTCATGGCCTCGGCGATCTCCTCCTGCGTGGGCGGGTCGGCGACGACGGGCATGCTCTTGGCGGCGCCCCTGGGCACCCAGGATATGGCAGAGATCATCCCCTTGAGCGAGTCCTCCTCCATCGGATGAGATGAGCGAGTCCGCTCTCTCCTTTGGTGGTTTGTCGCGGAGGTGGCGCGTGGCGGGAAGCGAAGGAGGCCGGCGGCGAGGGAGTATTGGAGGAGGTTGTGGCTGTGCCGACCAAGGAAGAGCGGTGGGGGGCTAGGGTTTAGATGAGTTGGGTTGGCCTGGGCCGTGCGCTTGGACGCATCGCGTGTGCAGCGTGCCAGCGCAGGACCAAGAGCAAGCGAGGGGGAGAGAAAGAACGCGAGACGGAATTGGGCTGACCCGTATTGTCACTAGATGGGCCGGCTGTTTTTGGTCTTGCTCGAAGGGTTTCATGTAATTTTCGCACACTTAGGTTTTTTTTTTAAAAAAAATCATTTTACAGACTGGATTATTATAATATTTTTCTCCTTAAATTCTAGAGATTTAGCTCTAGGAAGACAGGGGGAAATTCTGGGAACTTCCCAGAACATTCTAATTGACGTCAAAACACGTTTTAAAAACTTTCCATAACAAAAACATGAGATGTAATGTGTTTGGCATTAAATATGTGTGTAGCATTCTTGTTCGACATTAAACTTTTCATGATTATTTTAGATTTTTTAATGAATTTAAAAGTAATGAATTCACCTTCGAAACCATTTCTAATCTGAGCAGGAAAGTAATTTAAACGGTTTTGAGAGTTTGGAAGAATAAGATGTCTGGTTTTAAAGTTCGAGAAACAAGACAATGGCAATTATCCAAGGAGATAACATGCACATTCCCCTAAATCCGCACACGTTATATACCCTTGACAAGGACGTACAGTATATATGCCGTGTACGTGTAACATATGGATGAGGATGACTGCGTGCTTGAGTGGTAAGCAGATAATCGCCTTGTTTTCTAGTACTATTTCAGAAGTACTTTTCAGCGAAGAAACAATATTTTTCTCTCACGATAAATCAACATAAGCAGTAGCATCAGCTAAATTTCAGCGAAACAAACATGCTCTAGGAATTAATTAGAAGTCAAAGTCAAGTGTACTGTGTACATGTGTGACACTGAACCCATCTCGGCCGTGCATGCATGTCCGCCGTTCCAATCATGCATCTCAGCCCGATCTACTTGGTGCGTGACCACGGCCAGCATAGCCACCGTTGACCGCTTCTACATGCATGTTCTCCATGCAACCGCCTGGACATATATAGTTAAGGAAACCGGATCAGAGGACAGCTAGCGATAGGTTAGCTATACAACGCATGCAAAACGTGCAACGATCTGATGCAGCATGTACAAGTGTTACATGTGGCAATCGCAATCGCAAGAGGAAAAATAAATGATGAATTGATGGGGTCGTTGGTGTCGACCACGAGGCGGTCGAGCGAGTGTTTGTGGTGATGATCATCTCAAATCTCATGTATCACGCATTTGGGAGACAAGCTTAAGTGCGGCGCTTTATTGATTCCTGTGTTCCTCTGCTGATCAGCTCCCATCCATCCTTTTGGACTCGATCTATCTAAATCCTCGATCGATCGGGACGACGGTGTTGTTTTGTGTGCGTGGAACCCAAAACCCTAGCAGGATTAGGTGGCCATGCTATAGGCCTATACCGGCCTGATGAACAGGGTCGGTCCTATGTTTTCAAAGGCCTTAGGACGAACTTGACAATGGGCCCTTATGACTACATATATGTTTAATTGTATATGTCCTCAAAATCCCAAATAAAATCAAACTCCCATTATAAAAAGAGACTTCTTCGGGCTTTTCTTGATGCAAAATCGTTAAGGACAGTGTCGAGATTAATAGTGTCCAATATATCCTTCTCAATGCAACACTTGGCTAAGTCATTCAATCTTTCCTCACCACTTTCTTAATGAAAAGAGACTTTTGCTTTGATTTGAATAATTTGCAGGAAAAACAATAAACTTTGTCGATATGCTTGGAGTAAACCAACCATTTTCTATTAATTTCCTCACCATTGCTTAACTTCCTAGTATAGCAAGCATATGAAAAACGTCTGTCATTAGCATCTGAAGGGAATTGCAGATTCAATTATCTCACATGGCCTTTCTCAATTAAGATATCTTGTCCCTTGTTATCAAGATTTCCCCAATTTCTAGGATCATAGACATCTTCACTTAAAATTTGTGGCACCATATATAGGATACATATACCTAGGTTTAGGCCCCTTAGGAAGCTGGCCCCTAGGGCGTCGCACCCGCCGCACCTCCTCTGCTACGGCCCTGCTGATGAAGCAACGGTAGCGAAATCGAAAACATCAACTACGTACCCGAGACAACATGCCAACATGCAACGCACGGCGTCCCTTCCACCGTATCGATCAGCTAGCTCAACTCACACAGAGCTGTGGATGAGCTTTAGGTACGGTCAGATGCCGTATCGATCGTCGTCGTCGTTATCCATTTCTTAATTTTATTTATTTATTTATTTATCAACAATAATACTATGCATATAATGCAGGTCAGTTTCGATGGAGGTTTTGCGCTTTGGTTTCCGATATGTGTTAGGAATAAATCTTTGATATACCACAACCCCCACCCCCACCAAAAAAAAAAAAAGAAGAAGAAGAAGAAGGTGCCATACGAGTTGATGTGATCGATCTACTGTTCCTAGTACAACAGCACGAGGAGATGCATGCACGCGGTTGCGGTGGCAACTGGCAAGGCGCCAAGCGGCCCAAAGCCGCCAAAGGCCAGGCAAATCGATGGGTGGGACCGACTGACTGACTGGTGACGCGGCAGCACTACTAGCAGTGATACGATACGAGGACTCTCTCCGTCACATCACACCGATCACGGTGCCGTGCACGGTGTGCCGAGGTAGCGCCGCCCAGGCAAGGCAACCACGCACGCTCTTGCATTGCAGTTGCGTAGTAGTACTAGGCTACTGTTTTTACTACATTTATGTGCTGCTGCTGGCTGCAGCAGCAGCAGACCCAATCGGGCAATCACGATCCCTCGCGCGCGCGGGTGCACGGCGTTTTCCACTCAGAATTTCAGATGGAGGGAGCGAGGCGCGGTCGGTGCGATGGCAAATTCGCGGCCGTCGGGTGAGGAATAGACAGCCCAGCCAGCCAAGGTTAGCGTCAGGATTAGATTGGTTTCCCGTTCAGCTGCCTGATGACCTGAGTGAGGGCTGAGTGCTGGCCCACTCGCGCCATACTTATCCTGTTATCCAGGCTGTGCCTGCCCGCCATTCCATCCCATCCCATCAAATCAGACGTCAAACAGCAGACGCGGACGTCCGCACCGCACACCACCAATCCCACGACCACCGGGCAGAAAATATCTCCGGCGAATGATCCGATCCGCCCACGCTGCAGTCAGCAGCAGCCAATCAGGAATCTTGGATGGAGCACTACAGTAGCTGCTGCCCGGACGACACGCTTCGCCTCCCACGAGCAACAAGACCGGACCAGACATTGACGGCAGATGCCAAAAACATCACTGCTCCTGACCAACCTTCGCCCGGTCTGCAACCAGCTCAGCGGGAACTGGAATCAATCAACCTTCGCACGCGGAATTCACCCTCTCCATCATCAAAACTACTCCGTACGTTTGGATACATGTTACTATAAGGCCCTGTTTAGTTGCAAAAAATTTTGCAAAATTTTTTAATATTTTCCGTCACATCGAATCTTGGTACGCATGCATGAAGCATTAAATATAGATAAAAAAATAAAACTAATTACATAATTTAGACGAAATGGACGAGAATCTTTTAAGCCTAATTAGACCATGATTGGACACTAATTGCCAAATAACAACGAAATTTGCTACAGTATCATTTGCCAAATTTTTGGCAACTAAACCGGCCCTAACTATAGCAACAAAACTTGATGGTCTTTTGATTAATAGTTGAAAGGCCGGGGCTGGTTGGCCCTTGAACTCTAAAAAAAACTATAGCAACAAAATATTAATATGTTTAGATCCAAAAGGATCATCATTCATCAACTCATAGGTGCGCTAGCAACAAAAAAAAAAAGGCACCTGCAAGCATCAAAACATTCATAACCTAGTACTCCATTTGTCCATCAAAACATTCATAACCTAGTATTCCATTTGTCCATTATCTATTTGATGTCATAATTTTGATACTCTCTCTGTCCTCGAGGTAAGGGCATATTCACATAATATTTTATTAAAGTGAGAAGGAGATAGAATGATGAGTTAGCTATGCATAAAGAGCTAATCTCACACACTTTTTATATAAATCATGTGTCTGTGCTCACACGGTTTTGTGTACTAGCATGTTAGGTTACTCTATTTTTATCTTTAGAGTTCGTATGAGCTACCAAATTGACTCTATTGTTAAGGATGTCATATCTACACATATTGTTTCCCGAAGAATCAATCTTTGATAAGTTTATCTATATTATAGAAAAATATTACACATATCCTAATATGTGAATTATGAAAGTATATTCCAATATTAATCAAATGGTACTTATTGTGTATGATAAATACTACTTTTGTATTTATTTGGTTGATTTAAATAAGATTGACATGGTGAGAAAATGAAATATGTAGTCATTTTGGGATGGAAGAAATATTTGTTATATATAATCTCAATCAAACTTTAGATGGCTTTTTTTAAGGAAACTTTAGATGGCTTGTGTGACTCACCAAGGTATTCTATATACTACTACCCCCGTTTCAAAAGGATGCAAGTTTAATTCTGGTTAAAATTGAAGTATTTTAAATTTAACTAAAATTATAAAAAAATGTTATCAGCAATTATGACTCCAAATAAGTACAATATATTATAAAAAAGTATTTTATAGTAATCTAATAATACTTATTTAGTATGCTAAGTATATTATTATATTTTTATATATGTCTAATTTTGATTACACTTTAAATCGTTATTTAGAATTGCATCTTTCTAAGGAAAGTATACAGTATTGTACGGTCGCCTCTTGTTTCAAGCAAGCGGCAAGCCAGCGACAGACAGTCCGCCGATTCCGCACCGGACGGCAGACACGCCCAGCCACCAAGTCAAACATGGCATGAAAAGTACTCACAGCCTCTTGGTCTTCACCTGAGAAGCCGGCAGACTCCTACCATGATTCCACCATCGGCTCCTTCCTGCCCACCTGCACCAAATTCAAGCATGCCAAGATTGCTACTACACTGGATTTACAGGGCCCATTCAGCCGGTTGTGGTTTCACTTTTTCTTTTGTTGCCATAAACCACAGAAACTCCACCAAATGATATTGTCGGATACCTAAACCAGGGGTACCCAAAACCCCCGAGGATTCCACATCACAAAAACCCTCGAAAAACCACATACGTGTAAGGACGGGACACCCTCGACCGCGTTCCGACTCGCACGAGGCCCGCTCGACGATACGCCCCGACCCCTGGAAAAATCTCCAACTCACACGACCATAGGTCGATCCAGTCGACCCTGGGTCGAGCCAGCCGGCACTTCCTCACCCACCTACTTACAGACAAAAGTCAAGGCATTTAATGCAACCGCCAACCACTTCCTACCTACGTGGCTACAACACCGCCAGCGTGGAAGCAGTACCAGCGTCAAAATCCCGTTTTTTACCACCCATCCCGGGATGAGCGGTGAAAACATGTCACTGTACACACCATGCCGGATACTGTTCCGCCATCGATGCCCCCTCGAGGCACAAAACGACGACCGTCACATCCTGGATTTATGGGGCCCAGCCTTATCCATTCCCCGTCAACCCCCCTCAGATACGCCTCGACCTGGCCTCGACTAATCGCCGGTCAACAAGAGGATAATGCCTGCACGTCCGCTCGCCACATGACTCAGGGTCTTTCACCGTCCCATCCCTGACGCCACCATGGTACTCCGGGGATGGCCAGCCATTCCTGGAGCACGTCGCTACAGCAGCCCTCACGGCCGCACGTCGGACCTTCACCTCTAAGGCACCGCCCTAAGGTTTTACCGACTCCTCTGCCTTCACTTGACCCTATAAAAGGGGAGGCAAGGGACCCTCTTAGGGGACAACGGAGGACAGAGGATGAAAACCGCAAGACACCACCTCACTACTGAGATCAACATCCCAAGCAATGCTCCATTATACTCTCTCCTTGAGACTTGGGACTGGCTCCCTCTCTCACAGCTTGTAACCTATACGCAAGCACTTAGGTGCAAGGAAATACAATACCCTCTCTTCCCCGCTGGACGTAGGACCTTCTTTGCCCGAAGTAGGATAAACCCCCGCGTATTCTCTTTGCATCACCATCCGGATTAGGGAACACGCAGCATAAATTCACTCGTCGGCTTAGGGGCCTTCCGGGTCCGGACGCCAACAGATACACGCGCCAAAGTGTTTCAAAACATATAGACCAATCCAAAGGTTATTTTAGTTTGATTAAATTTCAGCATTTGCAACAGAAAGTAAATGTACATATTTAAGGTGAATGTCACAAGTCTAATTTCATGTGCGTAGATGTATGTACGTTTTGTAATAAACTTAGTCAAAAAAGAAATTTGAGTTCATAAAACTAGACTAACCTACGATTTGGAAGAGAAAGAGAGAGATTATAATTTTGTAAAGAAAAAACAACTACTCACTGCGTTCCAAATTATAAACCAAGTTATAAGTCGCTTTAACTTTTTTGGTCAATACATTTTTGCTATATATCTAGACATATTATTTATCTAGATGCATAGCAAAATGGATGTAAAAAAATGTATAATTTGGAACGGAAGGAGTAGTTTCTTCTATTTCTCCCTCTGTTTGAAATTAGCAAACATGATTTGTTTCTTAAGGACAATGCCTCAACTGAAAGTTTTTTCACTAGTTTGTTATTTATTTAACGCAAAATCATAGCCATAACAGAACAATTTTCAACGTGAATGTAACATAAACCTAAACCTTGGTTTAGCATACGATTGCCATGTAAAAAAGGTGTTGGGAGTATTTTTACAGAGCTCTTGAGATAATATAGTACTAGTAGATTTTTCCTCAGTGATTAGTTTACCACGTACATGCATCATGGAAAAAAGTCAGGTTTAGTTTCCAAAAATTTTTAAGATTCTCCGTCACTGACACATGTATGGAGCATTTAAATGTAAACGAAAATAAAAACTAATTATACAGTTTGATAGAAAACCACAAGACGAATCTTTTGTGTCTAATTGGTTCATGATTGGACACTAATTGATAAATACAAACGAAAGTGCTACAGTAGCTAAAACAAAAAAAATCGCGGACTAAACGCACCCATAGAGGAGTGCACATACAGACGACTGCTACTTGATACTGGAATTGTTTATTAATTGCAAACAGTAAACTAACAATTACTACCTCCGTCCCAAAAAGAATGTAACCCTCGCTTCCCGAGGAGTCAAAGATTCTTAACTTTGACTAAATACAAATAAAAACATATTGATATTTATGATGTGTAATGAGTATAATTGGATTAGTTATGAAATATAGTTTCATAATAAACCTAATTAGAGATTAAAATGTAGATAATATTATCTATAAACCTGGTCAAACTTAAAAATTCTTTGACTCCTCGGGAACCGAGATTTACATGATTTTTGGGACGGAGGGAGTAGATCATAGAGTACTGTTCCGCTGCATCTGGTGATAATGATAGGATACTAACACAGCCGTGACAGTCTGATTAGCATCGTCGTGGCGACCGTTCCAAGTGGACGTAACAAAACGAATTCCTCGGTCATCTTGCTGCTGGTGCCCTGGCAACTTTCACTTTCTTTTCTCTACCCTTTTGCAGTGACTTCTACCACCCTCAGGTGAACTCCAAAAGAGGGGCAGTAATTAGTAAAGAACTAACAAAAGCATCATGCTAACCATCACAGCATCGCTTTAACAGCAGGTAAAAGTGAAACCCCAAAAGTGATGTGAGAGGGGGAAAATAAAAAGGAAGGAGCAGATGAAAAGGAAAGTCCAAATAGCATAGTATAGTAAGCCCCTGTTCATCTAACTTATAATCTGTTTTATTCAGCTTGTTTTTTTAGTCAGAATAATATTTTTCTCTAAATATATAGCTAATCGTATTTTTTAGCCGGCTTATAACTATAGCCGAACGACTCCTAAATGTAGAAAGTGGTTGTGGTATCTTTCCCTAGATTTTCTTATTCCCCCCTTCTCTCTCCTTCTATTCTCTTTCTCTCTCTTCTTCCTCCGTCCCCTCGACTCTCCCTCTCCCACTCCCACCCCCACCAAGCAGCGCCGGTCACCATCTCTCCCCATCTCCTTTGCCGCCCTTGGTCTTCTCCCTCCTCAGGGCAGGGAGGGGAAGCGGAAGAAGGAGGCGAGAGCACGGAAGCCTGATTTGATTTGCTTTTGGTTGCCGAGAGGAGGGAGTTGGTGCAGTTTGTAGGCGTGCCTCTGTGTCTCTGTGTGTGGAGATGGACCCCAAGTTCCCCACACCCCCACCGCTAAACAAAACGGAGCCCACCACCGCGACGACCACCACCACCTCGACCGCGCAGCAGCTGGATCCTAAGGACTACCAGCAGCAGCAGCCGGCGCAGCACCACCTGCAAATCCAAATCCACCAGCCGCCGCAGCAGGACGGGGGCGGCGGAGGGAAGGAGCAACAGCAGCAGCTGCAGGTGGTGGCGCAGCCCGGGGAGCGGAGGCAGCAGCCGCTCGCGCCCAAGCGGAGCTCCAACAAGGACCGCCACACCAAGGTCGATGGCAGGGGCCGCCGGATCCGGATGCCCGCGCTGTGCGCCGCGCGGATCTTCCAGCTCACGCGGGAGCTCGGCCACAAGTCCGACGGCGAGACCGTGCAGTGGCTGCTGCAGCAGGCCGAGCCGGCCATCGTCGCCGCCACCGGCACGGGCACCATACCGGCGTCCGCGCTCGCATCCGTCGCGCCCTCGCTCCCGTCGCCCACCTCCGGGCTCGCCAGGCCGCACCACCACCACCATCCGCACCACATGTGGGCGCCTTCCGCCGCGTCCGCGGGTTTCTCCTCGCCCTCCTTCCTCAATTCCGCCGCCGCAGGCACGGGAGACGCCGCTGGTATCGGCGGCATCATGCAGCGGATGGGGATCCCCGCGGGCCTCGAGCTGCCGGGAGGGGGCGCCGCTGGGGCCACCCTCGGCGCTGGCGGCCACATCGGCTTTGCGCCCATGTTCGCTGGACACGCCGCGGCCATGCCGGGGCTCGAGCTCGGCCTCTCGCAGGACGGCCACATCGGCGTGCTCGCCGCGCAGTCGATCAGCCAGTTCTACCACCAGGTGGGTGCTGCCGGCGGCAGCGGCCAGATGCAGCACCCGCACGGCCACCAGCATCACCATCATCAGCAGCAGGAGGACGGGGAGGACGACCGCGAGGACGGCGAGTCCGATGATGAGTCTGGGCAGTAGTGTAGTCGTTCAACTTCAACCTTGCGTTTTCTGGGTCTTCCTCAAAGTGAATGAGGGGAAGGAGAGAAAGTGTATGCGTGCAGCCACGGGATGCTTCTGCTACTCTTGGATTGTTGTTCGTCGAGTTGTGATGGATTTTTATCTTCATTTTTCTCGTGTGGTATCCAAACTCAACGGAGGCCTCTCTTGCTCTGAGGACTTGCCGGCTCGAGATCATCCTCAGTTCTTCCCACAATCTCATGGGGTGGATGATCGCCACAGCCTTCTCTCCGATTTCCAGGTAATTTTTTCATTTTTTGCATTCAGCATGTCACATCTGGGTATATTTTTAAGGAATTATATGGTTTGGTTGACTGTGATCCTTATGTCGGCATGCTCATCCTGCAGGTGTATAATAGCTGAAAAACTTGATGGATTGGATCAATCGCCCTTGAGTGAGTGCTTTATTTGTTATTGCAAAGTGTGTAGATATTCAGGTAATTTTGCAGTTAGAGAGGTGTTCTTTTTATTGGAGTAATGATCCATCTTTTAAAACAATCAAGGTATTCGCCGGCAATTTGAACCCTCCTCCACAGGCTGTCTATGCAACGCAAATATGATACATATACATTTGTAGCCCATGATCACGCAGACCTTTTTTCTCCTTCTCTGATATGCCTGTGATCTGTTTCTGACAAGATTTCCTCTTCTTTTGTGTGATGAAACATGCACATCCTAGTTGTTTGCTTGAATCATCTGTTATTGTTTCAGTATATTTGTACCTAGGAGAATTGTCTGTTACTACATTTTACTAGGTAAAGGATCAAGGGGTTTTATTGGTAGGCATAGATGGTGGCACAGCTATATATGCATGTGCAGAACAGAATACAATAGAAGGCTGCATGATGCCTAATTCAGAAACAAGAATATAAGGATTAGACTTGGTCCATCAATCATAGAAACTAGTGCTTTGTTGCCTATGAATATTTCCTGGAAAGTTTGCATTCTTGAGTTCGATTTGTTTGGAAAAAAGTGAAAATAATATTACCATGCAATTAGCAAAAGCGGGACCTGGCATGTCAAAACTTTGGGATATTTTGCCATGATAATATGTGTTTGGAAAAAAGTCTAGATCACCCCCTCAACTATGGGGGTGGGTCTACTTAACCCACCAAACTATGAAACGGTCTAATTTACCCCCTGCACTATCCAAAACCGTCTATTTTACTCCCTGGAGCAGTTTTGGACGGCGGTTTGCTACAGTAACCGTGGTTTTGCTGCAGTGACCGAATCTTTAAAAAATCATAGTAAATCACAGAAAAATTGTAAAATAGAAAATCCAATTTTGTTGAACTCCACGTGAGTAGATCTACATAATGAACATATAATATGGTGTGCTTTAGTACAAAAGTTTTACTGTAGCTTTAAATTTATTAGAATTTTCTAATAAATTTAAAGTTATAGCAAAAATTTTGTACTAAAGCATACCATATTATATGTTCATTGTGTAGATCTACTCACGTGGAGTCCAACAAAATTAGATTTTCTATTTTACGATTTTTCTGTGATTTGCTATGTTTTTTTAAAGATTCGGTCACTGTAGCAAACCACGGTTACTGTAGCAAACCGCCGTCCAAAACTGCCTCAGGGGGTAAAATAGACGATTTTGGAAAGTTCAGGGGGGTAAATTAGACCGTTTCATAGTTTGGGGGTTAAGTAGACCCACCCCTATAGTTGAGGGGGTGATCTAGACTTTTTCCATATGTGTTTTATAACCCAAAATCACAAAGTTTATACTACCGCAACTACAATCACCTTGCATCTTGCACGATGTTTTATAAACAACTAATGCTAACTATAAACCTCCCAGTTACATTCTATTTGGGGTTTGTCAAATATCCCTTGCTCATCTTCTACTACAAGCTGTTATTTTATTTCCTGATCTTTTGTCTTGGTGAATGATTACCTTCTATTTCTATGCTTAGACGTGTAGCATCAGGGACATGTCATTTTTTAAGAACATCCATATCATCTGAATAGTACTTGCTGTGGATCTTTTCACTTTAAACAACTTGCTGAAGACAACATCGAGATCAAGCCAACTTTAAGCTGGACGGCAGCATGTTCAGTAAAGTTGTTAGAGAGTGCACAAAAGATGACTTTTTTCTATGTGGGTATCATGATTGTGTTGGCAAGTGTAGTTGCTCAATGTATTCTACTAGTTTATGCCGAGCTTGCTTATCACAACTGCAAGCGCCACTCAGTGGAAAGAATAGAATCTCATGCTATCTGTCTGCATTTCGTTTTGTTCTTTGCATGGATTTCGTTCATGTTCACACATGTTTTTGTCCTTGCCACATCCATTTTTTTTGAACGCAAGTTGCCACATCCATTTATGAGATGCTGTTCCTTACAAGTGAGATGCAAATTATATTTCTGTTTGGTAGTACCTGTTAGGTCTTGCTCAGTCTCATGAAACTCATGAAACCGAAACCTTATGTGGTACTTTGATATCGTCAGGGGCACATGGTCGGCTGTCAATGGTGGTCCGTGGTAGTAGTACCCTAGCACCACCACATCAGCATCGTCCTACGCTGAAATGTTCCAGAACCATAAAACAGAACAGATTTCTGTTGCTCTATTTATGTACTAGCCCATTTTTTTTCCTGTGGCTGTGGTTGCTAGTGACCTCATTGGTTCTATCCACCCTGGCCACATTTATTTGGCGTGTTCTTGAGGGTAGCTGACGTTGCCATTCTCATCCATGCTGCCTGATGCTGCGTGGAGTCAGGCCTCGTTTAGATGCCATCTAAATTCCAAGTTTTTTCACTCTCTCCATCACATTAATTTTTAGCCGCTTGCATGAAGTATTAAATATAGGTAAAAAAATAACTAATTACACAGTTGAGTTGGAAATCATGAGATGAATCTTTTGAGCCTAGTTGGTCAACGATTAGATAATATTTGCCAAATAAGACGAAAGTGGTACTATTCATCAGCTTCAAATTTTTTGCAAAGTGAACAAGGCCTCAGTCTGTTTGATTGTGAAAAACGTGACGTGGTAATTTGTTGCTGTCGTCGTCCATTTGTTTTATTTTTCTTTCTTATGTGAATGTGCACTTACTCATATTAAACAGCACGGTTTGTTTTCTGGTTTCCATTGCTCCCAGGGTCTGATGGCCTTTCTAACGCATCAATGGTTGCCGCCCTGCATGTTTCTGTATCGCCATTTCAGTTGAGACTTGAGACCATCTTTGTTGTTTAGGCCCTGATTGGTTTTCGTTTGTTAAAGTTTAACTCCCGTCACATCGAATTTGCGGCAAATGCATAAAGTACTAAATGTAGACTAATTGCATGCATGTCGGCACAGATTATGAGTAATTTACGAGACGAATCTATTAAGCCTAATTAGTCCAAGATTAGAAACTTAAAGTGTTACAGTGTTCGTTAAACTTTAACATGTGTAACCAAACAGGACCTTACTTAAATTATCCGATGGATAGGACTGCATTTGATCCTATTTGGTCAACCAAACGGGACCTTACTCAAATTATCCGATGGATAGGACTGCATTTGATCCTATTTGGTCAACCAAACAGGACCTTACTCAAATTATCCGATGGATAGGACTGCATTTGATCCTATTTGGTCAACTCTCCTGTGCTCCCATTTTTTTTTCTTCTAACCAACAAATGAGTGTGCACCTTGATCAGTACACAGAACTTGCCATTGCATATATGCTTCTTGTAATTTATTACTGCAAGCTCTCAAAGATTTGCCCTCTCGTCTCTACTTTTTTCCTTCTTTTTTTTGCCACTCTATATTTATTAGTTGATGACACCAACTAGTACGAACTTGTGAATAAAGTAACTATTGATTAGGAACGTGTCCTCACTACTGTCAGTCATGCGGTTCATGCCTCTCTTGAAATACCAGCGTGCACGGCTTTTCTTTGGTTTGTGAGGTTAGGCTAAAACAGGATTAGAGAACGCGATGCCCAGTGGGAGGCAAAAAGCTTCTTTGCCATCAACACAACAACAACAACATAGCCTTTTGTCCCAAGCAAGTTGGGGTAGGCTAGAGATGAAACCCAAAAAAGACGAGAAACAGGGAGACACATAAAGAGCACAAGATAAAAAGAGGTCACGGTTCAGGCACGTTGATTGTCAATCTCCAAGCGCTCCTGTCCATAGTTAAATCCTTGGAGATATTCCATTTCTTAAGATCTCTCTTAACGGACTCGTTCTAAGTTAGTTTAGGTCGACCTCTACCGCTCTTTACATTATCGGTCTGCTTTAAAACTCCACTACGTACCGACGCCTCAGGAGGCCTTCGTTGGACATGTCCAAACCATCTCAACCGATGCTGAATCAATTTCTCCTAATTGGTGCCACCCCAACCCTATCCCGAATATCGTCGTTCCGGACTCTATCCCTCCTTGTGTGCCCACAACACCAACGCAACATATGCATCTCTGCTACACTCAATTGCTGGACATGTCGCCTTTTGTAGGCCAACACTCAGCACTGTATAACATCGTCGAACGAATCGCCGTCCTATAGAACTTATCTTTCAGCTTCTGAGGCACCTTTTGTCACAGAGAACGCCAGAAGTTTGACGCCATTTCAACCAGCCGACTGAAATTCTATGCCTAACATCTTCATCAATGTCTCCATCCTTTTGTAGCATTGACCCTAAATACCAAAAAGTATCCATCTTGGCCACCACTTGCCCATCGAGGCTAACGTCTCCCTCCTCGTGCCTAGTCGCGCTGAAATTGCACCTCATGTACTCGGTCTTAATCCTACTAAGTCTGAACACTTTCGACTCTAACGTGTGCCTTCATAGTTCTAACTTTCTATTAACCCCCGCCCTATTGTCGTCAACTAGCACCACATCATCAGTAAAGAGCATATACCAAGGGATATCACCTTGTATGTCCCTTGTGACCTCATCCATCACCAAAGCAAATAAATAAGGGCTCAAAGCTGACTCCTGATGCAGTCCTATTTTAATTGGAAAGTCACTGGTGTCGCCATCACATGTTCGGACAAACGTCACCACATCCCTGTACATATCCTTGATGAGGGTAATGTACTTAGTTGGGACTTTGTGCTTTTCCAAGGCCCACCACATGACATTTCTCGGTACTTTGTCATATGCCTTCTCGAGGTCAATAAAGACCATGTGCAAGTCCTTCTGCTCCCTATATCTCTCCATCAATTGTCGTAATAAGAAAATCGCCTCCATGGTCGACCTAACAGGCATGAACCCAAACTGATTTTGGGTCACACGTGTCACTCTCCTTAGGCGATGCTCGATAGCCCTCTCCCAGAGCTTCATCGTATGGCTCATCAACTTAATCACACGGTAGTTAGTACAACTTTGAACATCTCCCTTGTTCTTGAAGGTATGTACTAATATACTTCTACTCCATTCTTCAGGCATCTTGTTAGACCGAAAAATAAGGTTAAAAAGCTTAGTTAACCATACTATCACTCTGGCGCCTAGGTATCTCCACACCTCAATGGAGATACCATCAGGGCCCATCGCTTTACCTTCCTTCATCCTCTTTAAAGCCTCTCCGATCTCTGCCTCCTGAATTCTTCACACAAAGCGTCTGTTGGTATCATCAAATGAGTCGTCCAACTCAAGGGCAGGACCCTCATTCTCCCCATTAAACAGCTTGTCGAAGTACTCTCTCCATCTGTCCTTGATCTCCTCATCCTTCACCAGAAGTCAATCTGTCCCATCCTTGATGCATTTTATTTGGTTGATGTCTCTTGTCTTCCTCTCGCGGATTCTAGCCATCTTATAAATGTCCTTCTTCCCTTCCTTCGTGCCTAGCCTCTGATAAAGGCCATCATACGCCTGACCTTTTGCTACACTCACAGCTCGCTTTGCAACCCTCTTCGCTATTTTATAGCCCTCGATGTTGGCTACACTCTTGTCATGGTGGAGACGCTTGAAACACTCCTTCTTCTCCCTAATAGCCTTTTGCACCTCGTCATTCCATCACCATGTGTCTTTCGCTTCCCGTTTGCCTCCCCTACTCACGCTAAACACTTTCGAAGCCACCTTCCGGACACATGTTGCCATCTTTAGCCAATGTAGACGAAAAAACTAATTACATAGTTTGGTAGAAAACCACGAGACAAATCTTTTGAGTCTAATTAGTTCATGATGGAACACTAATTAACAAATACAGTAGCCCCGTTCGGCTGTGCTGATAAGCCGGCTGAAAAATACTATTAGCTGATTTGTTGTGAGAGAAAAATACTGTTCTGACTGAAAAAACAAGCTGAAAAAGACGGATTATAAGCCGGATGAACAGGCCCTAATATTTTTTCCCCACAAGTTTCGTGGAGTAGTCTCTCCATCCTAAAAATGTGTGCGCATTTCATTGTTTAGGTCTTTAGGAGTCAATTAGTTTCAAATTTAACTAGATTTAAAGAAAAAAAATAGTGTCGATATTTATTATCTTCATATTTGCTCTAAAAATATATTGTATAATTAATCTGATAATATTTATTTGGTATTATCTTTAATCTTTTTTTATATATATTTGACCAGATTTGAGGTTGATTAACCCCTTAAAAGCGAGGTTCTTTTTGAGAGCAATGAGTACTAGCACCGGAGCAGTGAAAAAGCAATTGAGTTTGCACAGCATTTAAACTGTCTTGTCAAAGTTGATGAGTAGTAGTGCTAGCAGTAGTGCGAGCTGGTGCTGCGAATCAAATGATGTGATCATGGCACGAACTACGAATGTGGAACTCCTACGTGTGTGGATTCTGATTTTCGACGGTTCATGGCTTGTGGTTCCATCGCCGGACCCGTTTGTTTGTTTTATAATTTGTATTTTTCAGCTTGTTTTTTTAGTTAGAATAGTATTTTTCTCTCAAAGCAAATCAATGAACAGTACTTTCAGCCATAATTTTTCAGCAAAACGCATCTCACGTCCTCTGTAGCATTGCGCATGCAGAGAGAAGGGCCTTGTTCGGCTGGCTGGCTCCCAGCCAGCCAGCAGTGTTTTTCTCTCACACCAATTCAGCACCAGCCAGCGGCCACCAGCCAGCCAGCAGTATTTTTCTCTCACAAGAAATCAGCACCAGCTACCAGCCAGCCGAACGAGGCCAAGGTGTGGCGACTGGCCTGGCTACCGTCCTTTTTCCGAGGAAATTAGTATGAGCCATTCAAAAAAATAGTACAAGCCCAGCATGGGCCAAAGCAAAACGTGGGTCGGCAAAGTGCTGTGGCGCCACGGTCTCACACTCCGGAGACGGGAAGCAGGAACTGAAGGCACAACGGAAGCTTGATGGCGAGTTGGCGTGAGACAAACACGCGGGTGGAGGGACGATGCGTTGCGCTGCGATCCGAAGCTTTGGCTGTAACCTGAACGTGAACGAAGAAACAACAGAGCTGATGAAGACCACGCTAAATTGCTGACAGGCTGAGACCTGGGTCCCGTACACACCGAGTGACCCAGTCCACGCTCACCCATGTGCGTGCGAGTTGCGACTGATGGAGGTGGCAACCGGCTGATTTGGGAGGGGCTGATTTTGCATAGTGCAAGATTCTGCACTGTAACATTTCGTTTGTATTTATAAATTTTTATCCAAACATTGATTAATTAGGCTTAAAATGTTCGTCTCGTAAAGTACAACAAAACTGTGCAATTAGTTTTTTATTTCATCTATATTTAGTACTCCATGCATGTGCCGGTATTTTGATGTGACGGAGAATCTTCTTTTTGTATAGTGGAATTTGGGGTGAAATTTGATATCTAAACAGGGCCGCCCCGAGTGGACGGTGGGTGAAAAGTTTTGCAGGTGTCACATCGGATGTTTGATGTCGAAAGGGGTGTTCGAATACTAAAAAAAAAACTAATGACATAACTTATCTATAAACCGCGAGACAAATTTATTAAACTTAATTAATCCATCATTAGCACATACATGCTACTGTAGCAATTATGGCTAATCATAGACTACCTAGGCTTAAAAGATTCGTCTCGTGGTTTCCATGCAAACTGTGCAATCAGTTTTTTATGTACATTTAATGCTTCATGCATGTGTCCGAACATTCGATGTGACGGGGTGAAAAGTTTTTGGGTGGAAACTAAACAGGGCCTTAACCAAACTTTTATTACATTAATTCCTAAAAAGATGCAACCTATTCTGCCTTAGGACTTCAGACCAACTAACATAAAAATAATGTTATTTATAAAGTTATTATTAAATTCCTTGCTGATAGACTGAAGCCTTTGCTTCCTAACTACATTGATAACTCTCAGGCTGCTTTCATTAAAGACAGACACATTAGCTCCAACATTGTCATCACTCAGGAGATCGTCCATTTCTTTGGCCTCAAGAACTGGAACCGGAATGCTTTCTTGCTCAAGCTGGACTTAGCTAAAGCTTTTGATCGTCTGAACTGGGAGTTCATTGCCTCGACTCTTAGCCGCCTGGGTCTGTAGAACAACTTCATTGGTCTCATTCGCTCCTGCATCTCCACGCCTACTTTTTTCTATTCTTGTGAACGGTGAGCCTACCGCCTCCTCTCCCCAGTGCGGTATCCATCAGGGTTGCCTCTTTCTCCCTATCTGTTTGTTGTTGCTATCAATGAATTTTCCATTCGTCTTAATCAAGCCCTACTTAATTCCAATCTATCGGGCGTTTCCCTTGGTCCTGGCTGCCCTCTCATCCACTCACTTCTTTTTGCTGACGATCTCATCCTTTTGTGGTCATGCCTCCGTGCTTGAGGCTGCCAACATTAGCAGTATATTGAATGACTTCTGCACTCTTTCGGGTCAAACTCCCAACCTCCAGAAGTCCTCTATCCTGTTGAGCAAGAACGTTGCCAATGCCACCAAAGCACAAATCGGGGACATCTTCCTTGTCCTTGACTCCTTCCTATTACCATGCACCTTAGCCATCCCATTATTTTCAACCACAATGACAGGAACAAAGCCTACGACTTCATTCTTAGCAAATTCAGGGCCAAGTTAACCACTGTCAAAGCCAACAAACTCAACTACGCTGGTAGGCTCACTTACATTCAATCTATCTTTGTTTCCATTCTGGTGTACTACATGTCCACTATCCTCTTCTCTAAGACCTTTGTGGGCAGAATCAACGCTATTATTCACAGATTTTGGTGGGCAGGTATTCAAGATGGCAATCCAACATCTCTCATAGATTGTAGGTCATGGGAAGACATCTACCAACCTAAGGAGAACAGAGGACTTGGAATCAGATATTTACACACAATTAATAAGAGTGAAAGGTCCTTGTTTGGTTTTAAAAATTGAGTGACAACTTAGGTGAACTAATTGTGTTTTATGTGAGATACACAGGTGATTAGTCCACAGGTATATGTGTGTGAGCAACATATGTCATGGAGGTGGAAATGGCTTGGAGATGTTGTAAAGCTTGCACATGTGATGATAGAGGAGCTTATTGCACATGAGACATGACATTAAGTCATGTGATCAAGGAGGAGAAGATAAAGATATGGCTTGGCTTGATGGACCGGTTGCAAGTGTGAAGGGCAAGTCAGAGGATTTGAAGCGAGGGACCTCGTGTGATGGTGAAGCTTGAGCAAGATTTGGTGCTGATGGACCGACGCAACGGTGAAGAGCAAGTGAGGTCAAGATCGATGAACCAATATGATCATGTGATGATATGAGGTGGATCATATCATTGTTGATCATGTTGGTGCATGTGTTGCATCAACATCGAAGGAGATGGAATGGAATGCGCAAGGCAAAGGTATAACCTAGGGCATTTCCATTTCACCGGTCAAAGGTTGTGTAGAGAAGTTTATGACCGGGTTTATGATAGATGGTCGTACTTTTTAAGAGGAGCAAACTTGTTTGCATATCGGTCATCTAGTGTCATTTGAGTGATCTAACTTTGCATCGTTGCTAGAATCGAGTGACGTGTCAAGTTGAGTGGCTAACTCCTTTGAAGAAAATAATTGTGAAAAATGCTAACACACGTGCACAAGGTGGTGAACACTTGTTGGTGTTGGTATATTTGCAAAGGAGGTGGAGTTTGAGCGGTAGAGATGGGTTTGGGAAGTGAAATGCATATTTTTCCATTGACCGGACGCTGATCTCAGGGTGACCGGACGCACCAGGCATGTTCGGTCAGTTCATAGCGCGTGCAGCGAGCGCACACACCGGCGTGTCTGGTCGGTCACGGGATCAGCGCGTCCAATCAGACACCCAGAGAAGCAGCGCGTTGAGTAGGGTTTATCGGACGCTGTGACGCGTCCGGTTAGTCACGATCGGACGCGTCCGATCGCGAAAAACACTCTCTGGTAGCTCTTTGTACTTGACCAGACGCTAGCCCTATAGCGTCTAGTGCGTGGCATCGGCACGTCCAGTCGGTGCTTCGCGGGCGCAGGCGCTGTGCGATCTGTGCATCCGGTGTTGGACACTGGTGTCACGGAACCGTCCAAATTATAAGAGCACAAGTACAAAAATAATCACCGAAGTGATCAAATTCTCGCACTTGAGCCCATATAACTCCGGTAGTCCAATGAAATCATGAGAGATTTCAAACCAACCAACATATAAGCTAAGATCGTAGTGATTCAACATAACAAGTCACATGTTACAACCATTTCATAAGTAGTTCAATATACATCGGAGTTTAACATAGTTATTATAACTTAACTTGAAAAGTAGCGGAAGCAAAGTAATTGAAAACTAACATTTCTCTAATTTCAAATACATACCAGTACCAAGGTCGACTTCTAATAAAAGCATTAGAGATAAGGCAAATAAGAAGGATCATGCCCATGATCGCACTCCGCCACTACGGCAGGAGCCAACCACTCTTGCAGTCGCCACGATACATCACAACCTGCAACAAGTGGGGATAAAACCCTGAGTACGAGAAGGTACTCAGCTAGACTTACCCGTCAAAAACCAGAAATAAATTGACACCAAGGATGATGCAAGGCTGATGTAAGTGGGCTAGCTTGACAACATTTGCATAAAAGCTTAATATAGATAAGTAATCATTAATGCTTAAGCATCAAGTTAATTATCATTAACCTGTCATCTATATTAGCACCCGTACTAGAACACTCACTTGATTAGGAGCAAACAATATTAACCATAGCAGGTATAAATTGAGGCAATATTTCCATTGTCATCCAATTAACCATCCGTTTAATTTAATTGAATCTACGTTGTTGTTGCTCAAGTCAATTGCTCACTAATCGGGAGTGACGGCGATTCGAATCGAGTTCCTATCCAGCTGGAGGTGTATTTCTAACACTCACCGCGTAGGTCCCTGTCAGGATCGCACAAGCCACCTTTCGTACAGTTCAGGAGTCACGGGTTCGACTGATGCCGCATCCCTAAGGGCAACACTCCGCCAGGTGATACAGACTCTAACCCCCCTTGTCTCACGCCAATGTCCCAATGCACATCCTTACTACCTCCAAGATGTGACCTACCATTCGATTCTCGGCCTGAACTGTATTACTCGGCTTCGCGGTCGGAACGACTTATCCGGTCAACTAAGTGTTAGACTGCGTTCAACATGACTCAAGGACGTACAGCGAATTGGTCCTTAAATGACTCAAACGAGGATAGATCCATACCCAAGACCTACATGCTTTGTTGCTTCACTATCGTCATCCCACCCGGTCTCATTTTATTTTATTAACACATGGTTCTTTTCCACGATAGCAAATATAGCCAACCGTGCCATATATGAATATCCCTACATCTCGCAGGTGATAGGAAATCACCTGACTTCTACCGCTTAAAGTAGGGCTAAGCATCTACTCGATCCTAGTCTATGTAGGATTCAAGGATTCATATATCTGGACAAGGAATGATATAATGCAACAAGGGTTTCTCTAAGGGCACCTAAGGGCACAAGGATGCTAATTGAAACTATGGCATGCTTTCTCTAATTCTTTACTTTAGTTGATAGAACACCTTGCACTATCTGTGTGATTGTCCAAGATTGAATTGACTTGGTCCCAATGGCTCTAGAAGATAGAGTATCACTCAAGTTGTTGGCTAGTTGATTAACTTCTTGTTGGTTATTGCTCTGTAAGACATAGCCTTCATAGCTACCAAGGAGTCATTACCTAGTTGGAGATTAACCTTCCTATTAGTAACTAGTCAGTTGTCTCTCAACACTAAAAAGTCATAAATCTTCTCTCTTGGTCACAACAACTGTGGTTGACTTACAACAGAGGGTTGCCATCGAAGTCAGCTGATAAGGAGTCTCACCAGAGATGGTTGATCTCAACGGTATGGTCATTATGCATACAAGATTGAGACTTGGATAGCTTCGTCATATACACAATGTGACGATCGAGTCTTATCCACGGATGACTTGTCCAACAGTAAGTGTTGTGTGTCCTTTTTATCCAACAGAGATGAGATACTTTGCTCACTAGATGACGTTCGTTAATACTGGGGCAACTAAGTAGAGTCACTTGGCTACCACATATTGCAGTCTGTTAATGTTTATGTCGGTGACCTGTTCTTCAAAGGTTATCCTCTTAGCAACTTCAGGAGGAAGCTCTACTACTTTTGGTCCAATATAAGGGTCTTTTGATAAGATATGGGAAGACAACCAAGTAAGAAGGTCACATGAAAATCACATCAGTGTTGTTCTGCAATGGATTATGATTAGAAACTACGATACCAGCGCATGCCGAGCAGCACAACCTTGTGTGTGCACCCACAGGAGGCCCTCGGTTTTGTCGCGGCACCATTAGTTGCTACTCATAACACCATTACTGAACATACACCCATATGAGGAATTTCAAATGGCACAGATAGGGTTGTTCGAACAAGCATCATACCAAGGAGGGATAGCAAGCAAAGGTAGTCACAAGGTTTAGAATCAACATGGAAGCTATTCGCAGATCAAAACACCTCACAAGAGAACATAGCTCCATTGCCGAATGCGACTAAGCACGAGATTTTTGCTTAATTCCACTCACGCCTAGCATTCACCAAAGTGAGGACAAAACGAAAGATTACCACGAGATTTGGTCATGTTGGACCACAACATGAGATCAAGACTGGTAAACATCTCGAGACTTGAGAAGGCTGGGCACGGATTAAGCAAATTTCAAGGGCGATAATCATAGATTGAGTTGATAAGGTGGATGCACGAATTTGCAAGCACACGATTTAGAGGCCATAGCAGAGAGACATTGTGTCACACTAGCTAACCTTTAGGAGAGGTAACCAGAAGGTCCAACATGGATTTGGATACGGTCTCCACAACTGGCAGCGTACGAACCATGGTTAAAGGCTAGAGTTGATGAGAGTTAACTTGGTTGGTCAGTCGACAAGGGTCTTCACAAAAAGGGTTGCAAAACATCCACAGCTTATGCAAACATATCGGAGAACTAAACTTTGGGCTTTCGGTCAAGCAAAGGCATGGATACAAACATTTAAGGGCTAACCACCAAGTCTACAGGCTCAGGCTCCTAAGAGAGAGAACCTAATTGAAGACAACAACCATATAATTATGTAACGTGAACGTTGTTCTAGGATAAAGCTATGCGACCCTCATATGCTCACCGAGGACAAAGGAGGTGACAACTAGGGTACTACCTAGATAGCAAGCATACATACACGCATCATAACTTTAAGCAACACATGAAGAAGCTTACATAAACAAACTCAAGCAATGATTACCAAGCAAAAAGCTCGCACACAGCAATCATCACTAATCACTAGGTTAACCCCTAACAAGCTTTATCTAAAGCAAAAACTAACTACAAGTTTAGTCCAAACAAACGTTAGCTAAGGTAGCTAACTTAGTATGTTCAAAGAATCTGGATGGCAGCACAATAATTACTTATTTTAACCATAACTAAGGTTGTAGACATCCCACAAAGGTGATCCTAGACTTTTTAGAAAGCTTAGAAAGATGACTACCCTTTAGTTATTCATACCAAAAGCTAATTCATAGATTAACATGACCAACAATGCTAATGTTTTTGATCTGTACCAATATGGATAGAAAACTGACAAGAACTTTAAAGATGCATAACTGGAGTTCTAGGGACACAACAAGGCTGAGCCTTAACTTTATGTAAAACTTATTAAGTTGTCTATAACTTCTTATTATCATATTAAGATAATTCTATAGCTAACAAGGCCCAACAAGACAAAGAAGATATCTCTGCCCAGATTTGGACAGATTCTGTTATTCCACTTTATAAGCTCATAACTAGAGATTTAGACCACCACAATTAGTGTTATAGGACATTTTGGAAAGCTTAGAAAAAGTAATACACTTCTTCTACTATTTCCAAGACATGATTCCATATACACATAGGTCAACCAAATCAAACATATAGATCTATTCAGAACATAAACAAAATCTGACAGCAAACTTCTAAAATTCATAACTCCCAAACTATAAGACTTAGGGTCATGAAATTTTAGTACAAGCTAGAAAAGTAAGTTAGCTAAAACTTTGGTATTCTCCATAACCACAGAAAACACCATTATGACCACGAAAGCATCACCACAACATAAACCATTCTAGCAGCCAACGTTCCACAAGCAAAACAAAGCTTGCCTTTGTTCTACTTAACAAGAGAACATACAAACATGTTATTCTAGTAGCTCTAAATTTTGTTACCTTAGACCAACATGAATTTAATTCATTCATGAGAATCCATAATTACTTAAGTGAGGTCTAAAGCATTTGCAAACGCTTGGGTGAACAACATATCCACCACTTGGCTAAGCTAGAGGATATCTCTAAGTTCAAGCATGTAGCCACACTTATTTCTAGTAAGGCTAAGCACACATTTTTCTCAAGCATTTTCTATTCAAGCAACATGGAACAAAGCATTCTTGTTTGACTCCACACAAGGAAGATAGTATACCACATCACTCACAAGTTACTTACTATAGAACAAGGGTGAGAGGAGCATAGTTATGTATTAAGCAACAACATGATGATGCATGCTTCATCCTATTCATCCTCACAAGATTTCCAACCTAAGGTGACGATCACGTTCTATGTCGGTGGCATAACACACACTCTCTCGATATATAGCTAGTCGTCAGCTATATTCGACTTACGCATTCATGGTTAGCGTACCTGCAGAAAATTTTCATTGCAGCCCAACAATTCCCCAATATATGGCACACAATGAAAATAGGAAAGTAAAATTCTAAGTACTCCCATATACATATACCCCCGTATACGTACATAGAGCACCAAAACTACCCGAATCATCAATCACCCACAATTAAGTACCTTCATATATACATGTGTGTAACATGTAAATAATCCAGTAACCAAAACTAGCTCTCTCCTAGACTGCGGGTTGTACGGTCATGCTCTCACAACTCACACTTACCTGAGCGTAGGTGCGACGTTGCATAAAAGTAAACTAGCAACATATATGGCTATTTCATATATGAAGGCTACCTCTAATCTGACACACCGGGTAGCATAGTGTGGGAGAGTTATCACACATACATACCTTAGCCTGGGCATAGATGCATAAATGAAAAACTCCCAAGTTAGTACTTATATAAGCCACCTAATAATCCTTATATGGACATAAGGAAATTAACCACTGGCATACTTAGGTTTAAAATTCAGATTTGACAAACCTATATATATAGCTATAAGTTGATAAAACCGATTTTATAAAACAAAACCTTTGTTTTAAATACACATTTGATAAGTTTAATGTTGAATCTTGCTCTGATGCCAGCTGTCACAGAACCGTACAAAAACAATCACCGAAGTGATCAAATTCTCGCACTTGAGCCCATATAACTCCAGTAGTCCAATGAAATCACGAGAGATTTCAAACCAACCAACATACAAGCCAAGATCATAGTGATTCAACATAACAAGTCACATGTTACAACCATTTCATAAGTAGTTCAATATACATCGGAGTTTAACATAGTTATTACAACTTAACTTAAAAAGTAGCGGAAGCAAAGTAATTGGAAACTAACATTTCTCTGATTTCAAATACATGGCAGTACCAAGGTCGACTTTCAACAAAAGCATTAGAGATAATGTAAATAAGAAGGATCATGCCCATGATCACACTCCACCACTACGGCAGGAGCCAACCACTCTTGCAGTCGCCATGATACATCACAACCTTCAACAAGTGGGGATAAAATCCTGAGTACGAGAAGGTACTCAACTAGACTTACACATCAAAAACCAGAAATAAAGTGACACCAAGGATGATGCAAGGCTGATATAAGTGGGCTAGCTTGACAACATTTGCATAAAAGCTTAATATAGATAAGTAATCATTAATGCTTAAGCATCAAGTTAATTATCATTAACCTGTCATCTATATTAGCACCCATACTAGAACACTCACTTAATTAGGAGCAAATAATATTAACCATAACAGGTATAAATTGAGGCAACATTTCCATCATCATCCAATTAACCATCCGTTTAATTTAATTGAATCTACGTTGCCGCTGCTCAAGTCAAGTGCTCACTAACCGGGAGCAATGGTGATTTGAATCGAGTTCCAATCGTGCCATATATGAATATCTCTACATCTCGCAGGTGACAGGAAATCACCTGACTTCTACTGCTTAAAGCAGGGCTAAGCATCTACTCGTTCCTAGTCTATGTAGGATTCAAGGATTCATATATCTGGACAAGGAATGATATAATACAGAAAGGGTTTCCAACCAACTCCTACCACTTAATACAACAATACTTATAACATATATAGAATTAATTGCTTTGAAGGTAGGAGGCTTACAATGCTCCGGGGCTTGCCTGGGATCTAACTCAAGTTAGAGTTTGTCAGGTGAATCCTGCTTGATGAACACCTCTCCTCCAAGCACTTTCCAGTTCTTCCATCCTCGGGATGGATCCACCAAACACCGTCTTCGGGTTTGGCTCCAACGCCACTTCCTTCACATGTTTTTGCTAGCGTACCTATATGAGGTGCAACAATGCATATGTGTGAATGCATAGAAGTGTAATAAACAAAGTAATCAAGTAAGCATACCAAGTTCACATAAGCACCTAGAGCTAATTAACTTAATCCTCATTAAGGCATAACATAGAAGATGGCAAGCATGCCAATCAAGACACAAGTCTCATAAGATCATAGGGTACCAATCCAAGTATCAAGTAGCAACACCAACACACTTATGTAACTCCAACTATACTTAATAGAAAAGCTCAGATTTGCAATCAGCATGAACAGTCCAGAAACAACATCATTCCAGAAGCTACACAATTCCAAATGACATGCAAGAGGATAATCTGGAAATCTTATGAAATTGTCTACAATTCATTTATAATCACCTAAGCCTAATTCTCAAGTTTAATAGGTCGAAAAGATGAAACTACAGAATCTGGTCTGCCCCAAACAGAGAGCAACCAACTCTAGGATCTGACTTTAAACATCTATAACTCAAAAACTACTTGACCAAATACTACCAAATTTTAAAACAAGCTAGATACATGAATTATATACAACTTTGCTATAAACAAGATGCTCAGAACTTCATCAGGTATGACACTACCAATTGCAGGTACAACACAAGCCAGCAACCACAATGACACTCAGATGGATAGGTACATTATCCAAATGCCGGCCTCACTTCCTGGTGTTCGATGCTACGTTGATGCTTCCACGGAGTCAGATCGCCCGTCACTACCGCCAAGACTTGCTGGTCTTGGAATTTTTTGTTAACACTTAGGTACAACCAGTGCAGACTATATACATCAAGGAGCACATGCTAGTCACCCAGTCTATGATCATGGCAGTGGCGACTACCTTAGCTCTTGCCGCACTGGTGAACAATCACCTCAGCCTCAACAACACATCATTCCTCTCAGACTGCCAGTAGCTGGTACACTTCCTCAACTCAGCGGACCAAGCCAATCCTCTAGGCTAGAGAATGAAGCCTTTCACTCAGATTTTTCACTACCAGCTCCGCTCATTACCATACAAAGATCTATAAGATTAACAGGATTCTCAACTGTACTGTTGATAGCCTAGCTAGACATGCTTTCTCTCATTCCTACTCAAACGTTGAGCCTGTGTGCTCTTATGCACATCACAGTCACCAGTGCCCTCTTAGGGATGCACTGAACTCTGTAACCTTGCAAGGTGTAACTATACTTTTAGCTTCATGTTGCTAATATACTTACATTTGTTGTAAAAAAATTGCTCATGATCACGCCCTTGCTCAACCGTTAACTAGGTGGCGTTGTTTGTGTTGTGCTTGTGCCACCTTTCGACTAGTATTATTCTTGTGATCCATCTACAAATCTAGCGAAATACTCCATAGGTTACGCTCTCTATTCAATGCGAGGACGTAAGTCACGGTTGTTGAGGTCGCAACGGAGATCGTGATTGCCATCATGGCGATCTCGTTTGTCACCATGTTGTTGCCCCTGACGACGGTGGTCCTGGTGGTCATTACGCCGGTTATCGCTGCGTCGGTCGTCATCGTTGTTATTGTGGCCGGTGGTCGAGCTGGCGATTATCGTTGCGGGGAGGGTTTCCGTGATTGCCGTCGTTGCCTCCGTCAGCCCCTAGATTGACGCTAGGAGCCATGTGATTATCGTTGCCTACGTGGTGGTCTAGGCTGGCGGGTACACGTAAGCCATGTTGACCAGACCTGAAAGGTCGACTGGAGTGTTGGCGGCTCCTGCTAGCTGCGCCAGACGCCGATGGGCCCGCAACACGTTCATTGGTCTGAACCATGGCCACCTGGAGATAAGCCTGCAGATCCTCCTAGATGTTTTGGATTTCTGGGGTATCTGGTAACCGCTTTCAGGCTTTCAATGGCGACAGCCACGTTGGCGCTTGGGGTTTTGAATATTGGTATGTTCCCCACCATGTCGAAAGCATCATTGAGGTTGCGCCCTTGCAACCGGTTTCGCCTAGCTGCAGCGTCAGCTTCTTGCTGGTCACGGTCTGCTTGCTGTTGTGCTAGGCGTGCGTCTTCATCTATGCGACATTGAGCTCGGTCAGCATTGCGCTGTTGTCGCTCTCGTCGTTGTTGATCGGTCTCACCCCCAGCAGGTGGGTCTTCATCTTGGCTAACCACGTTGATCATGGCGCCACGCCTTGGAAGGAAAGCCGTGATTCGAGGAAAGCCTGGAGGATGTAGCATCTCTTCATCACCGCTACTCACATGGTGTAATACCATGGTTTGAGTATTTTCGTCGGACGCAGTGTTTGATCCGGAGCTCAAACGGCTATCTGTCTGGGTGGTATGGATTAAAACTTGATCAGAGCCCACCATATTGACAAAGTTGCGTTGTCAAGGTCGAGGCTGAGCGGAGCGCCCTTTAGGAGTTGAAGTGACCACTAGATCTGTACCCAACCGTTGAAAACGGGTGGCTCGAACGGGTCAAGCAGATCTGTTGTAGCCGTTCGAGTTCTGCTTGGTAAACTGCTCTTGGAGCGAGTCGACCAGAGATAGGGTAAACGAGAGTTTACCACCGAGCCGGTCGATGGAGTCGATCAGGTCGGTGGAGTCGAGTTTCCTCCCCTGGTAGCGAGGAAGGAGTCGATGAGTTGCCGGCGTGGTCGGTGACGGTGCTGGTGCAGGCAAAGCCAAAGCCAGCGTAGTCGTAGTCGACGCCGATGTCGGGGAAGTAGTCGATACAGATTAGATCTGCACCTCCTCCATGGCTATGACGACAAAGTCGTTGGAGCCGGTGGTCTAGGTGATCTGGCCAATCGTGAACGCGAGGCCCATCGCCGTGGCCATGGAGTCGGGGAAGATGACCATCTCGCACGTCTGAAAAGCAGTACACACACCCCCTACCTGGTGCGCCACTGTCGACAAAACCTGGTCAGCAGTCTACCGAGGGGTATGCCCAAGGTAGTAGATTGTCGACAGACAGGTGTGCAAGCCACGAACGAGATGGTGATGCAGAACAACCCGCGGGTTTACCTAGGTTTAGGCCGCCGTGTGGGCGTAATACCTTACGTCCTGCTCTGATTTGTTATTGCTATCTCGAATGTATTATAAGCTAGATTGCCCTAGAGTATGTTTTGATGTTTTTGAGAGGGTCCGCTGCCCTCCTTATATAGTCCGGGAGGCAGAGTTACAGATCTAGAAACTAATCTTAGTCGGTTACAATTGCTATACAGAGCCGGATAAGGATTCCTAATCTAACTGACCAAGACCTTGCTTGATTCCTAAGTCTGGTTTGATGCCTTGCGTGAGACTCCATCCCGATGATCTGGATCGCGCGTCGTCATGTAATGGGCCAGACCGTCTGGTCTGGGCCTGCCCATGTCTAGCCGTAAGGGTATAGGGGTTTATACCCCCACAGAGAGGCTTGTTCCATTATCTTACATCTTGAGCCTCCTCTTTGGAGCTTTCATGGGTACTCCCTCTGTCCCGTCATAGTGGGACAACTATGCTTTTTTCTTGCTCCAGCTGTTCTTCAATACATCTCCCGTTTTTTTGTGGCCATCAATATTTTTCTCATCTCCCCTTAAAGAAAAAGGAGATATAACTCTCCTAATACCATGGGGACCATCCCACCTACCACTTTTCAATCATATTTTCTCTTACACTCCTGTGGGACCCACCTTTTATATGGGTATTGGAGGAGATATATTGGGGTACTACTGCAACATCTCCCACAATAAATCTAGAAAGTGATATTAGGCTACCCCAATACCATCTTATTGGGGGACTGTTGGAGATGCTCTAAGAGTGTCATTGTAGAGCTGGGCACGGTGACCAAAAAGGAAGAAGAAAGACTTTTATACCCCTATATGTTATCTCTCCTCTCCTCTCCCGTTCTCTAATCTCTATCCGATCCATCCCAATCCAGATCTGATGTGGGGCTTCACCTGTGGACCTGCCGGCACAGGTCCGCGCAGCTCTCATCAGGGGCTCACCTGGTGCGGGAGGCTCTCCTAGCACTGGCGGCTTCACCCTCACCGGACTGCCGGAGGCCTCTCCCAGCGTCGGCACCGTAGCAATCAAGGCACTCTTCCAGATCCTGCTCTGCATCCGTGCCCACCACACTGAGCCCCACGCTCGCCTTGCCGATGCAAAAGAAGAGAAAGGAGGGGCCAGCAAGGGAGAAAAGGATGGAGGACGTCGGAGGAGGAGACGAAGAGGGCAGACGTGCCTCCTCCTTGCCCGGTGACTGCATGTTTGAGGTCGCGCACGCCTCAGTCTGTTCCGCTAGGCTCAGGCGCTCAGCATCTTGGTGGCGCAGTTGGACAGCACCTGACTCGCTAGGGATTGCCTCTACCTCGACTCCGGGCAAAGATGCGGCTGCGAAGGGGATGGAGAGGACGAGGTGGGTGGAAAAGGGAGCGGTGAATGGTGCCGGGCGTATAGAGCAGCGAGTAGTGGACGTGTGCAGTAGGTGGGCCATAGCCTAGAATGACACTTTTTATGGACAACACTCAGTTCCTAGAATGACACTCTTACCGGGACGAATGGAGTACTAAACTGTAGGAGAGGCTTAACTAGGAGAGACTTCATGCTTCAAGTAGCGGTAGTAAGGGCTTAAGCCCTGCCTCTGTCCTAGTGCTAGATCCTCCCATGTTGTGATCTTCAATTCTCACCTGGTCAAATATGATGGAGTACACTCCAAGTAAAAAAAAATAAAATAAAAAGGAAAGTGCTAAATTTCAGATGCTGGAAATGGCTTTTCCTTTCGGCGATCATTTCTAGCTTTCTGATCTAGATCCTAGCACCTATGGAATCATCTTCAACCTCCGTCTCCCATCACTATGAGATGATGGCCATGTCTATTTGATTGTAATGCCGGAAACTTTTTCAATGAAATATTTTGGCCTAATGTTGGATCACATAGGCAAACACATGCCCGCGCTCCTTGTCTCGTCCTTCTATACCTAGGTCCACCGGTCAGGCGCACAAAAAACATTACTCGATTGGATTTTCAACACATCCAAAAGGAGAAATGTTAGGTGGCTGTGAATCTCTTGGGTAAGAGATCTTCCGAATCATTCGCTCTTTAGTATGGATATATCAAATGGCTTCAAATTGGCACTCAGATCTGGTGCAACAAACCCCTCTTTCCTATGTGAATCAAGGAGTCTGTGAGACTGTGACCCAAGCAGCTCAAAAGTCCTAGGAAAAACCTTTTGGGAAAAAAGTCCTAGGAAAAAGAATTCCACGGCCCAGGTACGGAAAAAGTCTACTTAACCTCCTCAACTATCAGCTAGTGTCTAACCTACACCTCTAACTATAAAACCGTCTGTTTTACACCCTGAACTTTTCAAACCCATTCAAATTACACCCTGGAGCGGTTTTGGACGGCGGTTTGCTACAGTAATCATAGTTTTACTACAGTGACGTTGGTTTTGACTTTTTCCTTTTCTATTTATTTCCGCTGAACCTTTGAAAAAATCATAGTAAATCACAAAAAATCATAAAAATAGAAAATCTAATTTTGTTGGACTCCACATGAGTAGATTTACATGATGAACATATAATATAGTATGCTTTACTACAATTTTTTTTGTAGCTTTAAATTAGTTAGAAAATCAAATTTTGTCTGTAATTAATTATAATAATTCATAGCTACCACTTATATGGTCCAATTGTGGTGAAATTTTTATGATGGGGTTATTATTATATGCTTTTACTATAGTAAAAATTTTATACTCATTAGATCATATATAACTTAGTTATAGATTTATTTAGGTTTATGTTTAGGTTTATGCTTGTTAAATATAAATAAATCTATAACTAAATTATACATGATCCAATCAGTATGAAATTTTTACTACAGTTCAAGCATACAATAATTAGTTCACTATAAAAATTTAACCACAATTGGACCATAAAAGCTGTAGCTATTAATTATTCCAATTAATTACAGATAAAATTTGATTTTCTAACTAATTTAAAGCTACAGAAAAAATTTATACTAAAGCATATTATATTATATATTCATTGTGCATATCTACTCATGTGAAGTCCAACAAAATTAGATTTTTTTTATTTTATGATTTTTCTGTGATTTACTATGATTTTTTCAAAGATTCAGCAGAAATAAATAGAAAAGAAAAGTCAAAACCGTGTTGCTGTAGCAAAGCCGTAGTTACTGTAGCAAAACCGCCATTCAAAACCACTCTAGGGTGTAATTTGAACGGTTTTAAAAAGTTCACGGTGTAAAATAGATGATTTTAAAGTATTTTTTTTGCGACGAAAGAAGAATTATATTATATGATAGATGGGTACATCAACACATTACAAGCACTCTGAATTATAAAATAGTACCCACACTGTGAATAGCACAACTCAAAACTTAACCTGTTAGATGCTTTGCAGTATGGATGACCGCACAGGCAAACACTCGGCAAATGGCCTGAGAACAAATGCCCAACGAACAACGGCCAACATTCCAGTAGGCAGAATTGAGGAACTTCTTCTTTCTGGTGTCTTTCTTCTTCTTCTTTCTGCCACCGAAGAGTAAGGAAGACTGATCTAAAAATTATTCTCCCTAGTCCTTCATCGTGGCCAAATCTAACCACAACAAAACAGAGAAGAGACCAGAGAAAATTATTCCATGGCGACGACATCATCTCCGCCTTGATGCCACCGTCCGGAAACAAAAGTCTCCATATCGTCATGTCGATGAAGATGCTGACGCCGACGTTGTCGTCCTCATCTTCAACGGAGCCGCCATAGAGAAAACGATTCCACCCTTCTCCTTCACCGTCGACAGAGATGAGGAGAAGGAGATAAAACTCCAGTACCAAGTAATTTGGCATGGAGAGACACCAACCCTAATAACTCGATCTACTAGTTAGGGGTGTAGGTTAGACACTAGCTGATAATTCAGGGGGTTAAGTAGACTTTTTCGGCCCAAGTACCCATGGAAGAAGATTTATGAATGTAACCAGCCCACGCTTAGGCCTAGCCCAATATCCGACACGAACACCAGGCAGGCCGGCCTCAAATCAAATAAAAAAAACCCGTAGAATTAACAGGAAATGAAAAACTCCGTCTCGCTTCTCGCTGCTGCGTGCCTGCGGGGACACTCCATCTCTCCTCCACGATCCCGCCTCCCACTCCTCTCGCCGAGTCGCCGGCCGAGGACGATCCGCTGGCAGCAGAGCGAGCGCCGCGCGGGCCTCAGATCGCCTGTTTGGTTGCTTGGAGCCGAAAAGCGGGGGGCGGCATGAAGCCCCCGGCCGGCGGCAGCGGCAAGGGCGGCGCGGTGGACCCCTCTCTGCCGCGGTTCAGGTGCCAGGAGTGCCGCCGCGCCCTCGTAGTCGTCGGGGTCGAATCCTACGCCGACAGGCTGCCCGCACATGCCGCGCCCGGTAACCTTGCCTCCCCCGCCTTCCTCCCGTCTTCCCCTTTGTTTTACCTAGTACTCCCCCTTCCAATCGTTGAGGAGTCAAACAATTTTAAGTTTGACTAATAAATCCATAAAAGATGTGCTAGCATTTATGATACAAAATAAGTATCATTAGATTAATCATGGAATATATTTTCATAGTAAACCTATGAGTATTTAGTAGAGGCATAAATGTTGATGTATTTCTTATGAACTTTGTCAAACTTGAGAAAATTTGACTTGGTTTAAATTTAGAATTGCCTTCTCTTTGGGACAGAGGGAGCACTACTATAACCATTGTATTCCATCAGTTTGAGCCACTTCTCTCGGCCAAGTTTCTTTTGCATACTTAGATTATGCAAAATATTCTTCTTATGGCACTTAGATTATGCACATCTGTAGTGTTACAGCTGGAAAATTTTGCTTGTCGATCATGTTGCCAGAGATTCCAAATTATTAATTCCATTGATGCTAGAAGCTGGAGTTGCTTCATGCTTCTAGTTGCTGATCGGGTTCCACAATTAAGCTGTTCTATTGCATTTGTAGTGCTGGGACCAGGATTAGCACGCTGCTATTTGCCTTGCTTCCTTCGATTGTTTTATTTTTTTGTCACACAAGCATTATCCACTGAGCCTCTCCGAGATGCAAGTTTGTGGTACTGGTGTCACTTATTTAGTATGGCATTCAATGCATGCAGGTAATCATGCATCTTCTGTTCAGGGCAGTGTTATGGGTGCAAGCAAGATGGACAATTCTTATGTTGTGCTATCCAGGCAGAACAAATCTCAGGGTCCTAGAATTCCCCCACGCCCACCAAGTGCAGCAGCAGCGCATACTGATCCCAGCCAATCAACAAGAGCAATAGAGGGGTCATATATAGTGCTTCCACCTCCTGCCGCTTCCATATACAAGACACCTGCCTCTGAAGGAGGTGGTGCGCAGCTCACAGCACCAGGTGTAAACTCCAGTAGCCCCTCGCAGGGAAACAATTCTGGGTTTCACTCTAGTGTTACTGTGCTGAAAAGGGCTTTTGAGATTGCTAGCTCGCAAACTCAGGTACGATTGATTCTGACTACGTGCATATGCTAGTTGTGTGAGCATGCATGGATTTTATACTGCTGTCTTTAATGTTTCCTCTTCTATTTTCAGTGCCTAAGCAGTTATTGCATCAAATATGCATGGTTTTTTTTCTTTCCAAGTGTAGAGAACATTATAGTGATACATATAGTAACGACGATGCGTTTCTGCTTTTCTAATTGCGTGTGCAGGTTGAACAACCACTTTGTCTGGAATGTATGAGGGTTCTTTCTGATAAGATGGATAAGGAGATTGAAGATGTTAATGCTGATATTAAATCTTATGAGGCTTGTCTTCAACGTTTGGAGCAGGAACCCTACAACATACTCAGTGAAGCAGATTTTCAAAAGGAGAAACAAAAGGTGACCGTTCCTTTTGAAATATGTGTGGCTTGACAACTGATTAGTTATTGGGGTTAGAAGATGCAAAAATTACTGTTTAATGCTACGCTTAATGCAGGCCTCCCACCACATATAAGTAGTGATCCCTTTCACTATGAAACTGTTATATCAAGCTGCACAATATGAATACTTATATTGTGGTTTAAACATATATTAGTGCTTAAGCATCTTTCAGAAATATTGTGAAATAATCAAGCATAAGCTGTCAACTGGCAACTCAATATGGCACATAATTTGTAGATTACAGGAACAAGTGCATATTATTGACTTTGTTGCAAAAGATACAAGAAATACTTATTGGTCTGTGTAAACCTGTTACATTTTATTTATTTGTGTGTTCTGCAAATTCAGATTGAGGAAGAGGAAAAGAAACTTAAAGCTGCTATTGAAGAAGCTGAAAAGCAATATTCAGAAGTTAGTTCTGAGATGAAAGATCTTGAAATAAAGTCTAAACAATTTGACGAATTGGAAGAGCGGTTAGTATCTTTTCTCCTTGCCATTATTGTTTGAGGCATCTTCCTGTTATAGTTGTGCTGTTTGTTTTTACACAAAAAAAAAAGTTGTGCTGTTTGTCATTCGTATCATTTTTATGCACTTGGAGTTTCTGGGGAATACTGTCACAGAATCACGGTTTATGTACAATGTTATACAAAGTTTTAACAACATTTGCACCTTTTGTTTGGCTCCTGCTATTTATAATTCTTGAAATACCTTTCATGCAAAACTAATGTTACCATTTTTTTTAATTAGGCACTGGCATGAATTCAACAGTTTTCAGTTTCAGTTGACATCTCACCAGGTAAATTTACTTCAGGCCAGCCTATGAATACCTAACTGTCAGAATAGCAATGCTCTAACTTATTGTTGTCATACTTTGAACTTGTGTTCTTGCTGCTTCCATAACTTGTATATATTTTCAAACAGATGTGTATTTTGTTCCATATCAGTTCCAGGCTAATAACTAAAGCAATATTAACCGATTCTGTGGTTGATTTTGTATTTATTTCTCATCAAAAAGTTGCTGACAGAAAGCTAATAAAGTTTATGCAACTTGCATGTTGTCTGTGTTGTTGTTTTAAAAACTGCCTTGATATTTGGATATGGTATCTCAAATTTTAGTTACTTATCTCTGTGCAATATTTTCTTATGCTTGAATAGTTTGCCACCATTTTCTGTGATATTCATTTTGTTATATGAAAAACATCACACTTTTCAGGAAGAAAGAGATGCAGTTTTTGCCAAGATAGAAGTTTCCCAGGTTCATTTGGAACTGTTGAAGCGTACTAATGTTCTCAATGATGCATTCTATATTTCACATGATGGAGTAATTGGAACAATAAATAACTTCCGCCTCGGACGCCTTTCCAATGTAGAGGTAATTATACAGATTGCAAAATGCATAGACACAACTTTGGTCACTATGCTCAGTGCTTCTGAAAATAATGTACAGGTTGAGTGGGATGAGATAAATGCTGCTTGGGGTCAGGCTGCACTGCTGTTGCATACCATGGCTCAGTATTTCACCCCAAAATTCCAGTATCCTTTTGTTTTCTCTCTGCAGCTATAGTGTTCATTCTAAGTGCATAGTGTTACTTGCAATTTAACTTCTTGAAGTGCATGATTTGTGAATTTTAATAGTAAGCAAAACAGAATTTGTTCTTAAAAGAAGTGTTGCAATGGAGTTCCTGAACATTTTCCTAGATACCGGATCAAGATTCACCCTATGGGAAGCTATCCAAGAGTCACAGACATCCACAATAATACATATGAACTGTAAGCTTTCTGCTGGCAAATGTACTTTTTTCTCTTCAAGATGGTCTATAATTTAGTAGTCCTCACTTTCTTAGGTTTACAATAATTCAATTTCGTTTGCAAACCTTCTTGCCTTAGCACTCTATCAGGCAGTGCAAATTAATCATGCTCGAGATGTTAATAAGGTGCGTTGTTGATGTTCAGGTTTGGTCCCGTGAATTTGTTCTGGAGTACCCGATTTGACAAAGCCATGACATGGTTTCTGACTTGCCTGCAAGAGTTTGCTGAGTTTGCCATAAGTTTGGATAAGGAGAACAATGTTCCACCTGAAAAATCACTGAAGCTTCCCTACAAGTAAGACTTTTTGCAAATCTATTGAGGTCTCATAATCGTCATGTTTATGTGGCCTGACTAGTCTTGTCATTCATGCCATAGTTATTGAGACTGAACTGGGCATTGCACTGGGGAGGTTTGCTGTTCATGGTTTGTTTGGACTGTCGGACCACTGGCTCAAAGTAGTCAAATATTGTATACCTTTCTCTTTTCCCCCCTCGAACCACTCAGGACGGCAGGAGAGCTGCATGTCATTTCATGAAGAAGAATAAAAGATACAAAAGGGAGGGAAGTAAGAAACCCCCTTCAATACAACATTCTAGAAAATAAACTAGGGAAACACAACCAGCAGCCTCAAACAACCAAGGACCTAGGAATCCAGGACCAACGACCTAATATTGTATACCCTTCATGCCTTTCGCAAGTGAAACCGTAGCACAATGGTATGTGAGAAAGCCTCCTAGCCGTAGGTCTTGTTATCAAATGCCATGGGACACATTTTTTGTTGATTTGTTAAGTGCACTGCCTTGCCGGACATCCCCCCACACTAAGTTTGTGCAACTCAAGCTGCACACCATGCCCAAATGTGGCTCAGAAGCTGTTTTTTCTTCTGCTTTTTTTTTCCTTCAAAGCCAGACAGTTCGACTGTTTTGGAGCGGGTAATAGCAGGCTGATTGCTTAAGCAGACCAGGCCAGACCCTGCAGAGGCTCTGGTTCCTGTTTTTTCTGATGAAACCTTGTTCAGTCTGGTTTTAGAAGCTATGATTCAGACATTTAAATTTCATGTTTATGCTTGTGACCTAGTGTTCATTTGCAACCACTCTTAAAGAATATTTGAACTACGAACATTCCACCTGGGGTAAAATTTGTTAAGTTCGTCAGGTTTAGTTGCAAGAACCGTTTTCTTAAGATAAGAAAATTGTTTTTGTGGCTTTGAACCTTTCTTTCATTGGTTACTGTGGTAGTTGTTGTCGACGAACAGTGTTGATGCATTCCATGTTACCTGCATTGTTGTTAATTAAGATCACTAAATTTCACAGGATTGATGGTGACAAAGTAGGGAGCCACACGATCGTCCTAAGTTTCAATAAGAATGAAAACTGGACCAAGGCGCTGAAGTACATGCTGTGCAATCTGAAGTGGGTTCTCTACTGGTTTATTGGCAATACAAGTTTTGCACCACCCTCGGGATCACTGCACACACAATCTCTGAAGAACAAGAGTCGATGCTGTTTTTCTCTTTAATAACTGTACATAGTTTATATACCTGACCCTAGCCGCTGGATGTAGCCGTAGTGACAACGACACATTTGATGTACATGTGTTTATTGCTTGAAGTCTGCCATGCTGTCTTGAGGCCCTCGTGCTGTCGTGCATGTGTTTATTGTTGCCCTCAGGTAATCCCTCGAACTTTAAAAACCTGTGGCACCTACTTTGTCGACGCTGTCGTGTTGTTCACACACGTCAGCTAAAATCTAGAAAGCTTTTAGACAACTGTCATTGATTTAGAGTTCTACATAAAACATATAACAAATCGGGTTGTTTTAGAACTGTGTAACTATGGCCGTGACAGTCGCTTGTCTTATAAGACGTACTTTTCCAGTCGACGAACAGTGTTTTTCTTTTATAACAAATCAGCGAATACTACCTTTAGCCAAGCGAACAGGGCGTCTTTTTATATCATGTCTTGGAACGTATGCGGTCTAGGCGAGTCGGACAAGTGTTCAATTGTGCGCAACGCTTAACCATCGATTGTTTGCCTCCAGGAAACTAAACTGAAAAGCATCGACATTTTTAAGGCAAAATCTTTTCTGCCAACAAACCTTGCCTCCACCTTCGTCTTCGCTCCGGCGGATGGCACCAGGGGTGGAATTCTCACTGCTTGGGACCCGGCACTTTTCTCTCTTCAAAGCTCCCTTCTCAAACCGCATACTCTAACCACCTCCTCCTCTTGTAACGCCACAAATCTTGATTTTTCTATCACAAACACCTATGGTCCCTCGGATCATTCGGGCTCCCTACCTTACCTGCAGAATCTCTAGGACCTGCTTCCTTTGATCCACGGGCCGTGGATCCTCTTGGGCCACTTCAATCTCGTCAGATGTGCCGCTGACAAAAAAAAAACAACGGCCAGATTAACGCTGCCCTTTGCACAGCATTCAACGACACGATCCAGGAACTCAATGTCTCTGAGGTGGATCTTTCTGATCGCCTCTACGCATGGTCCAACAAACAACCGAACCCGATTCTTGCAAAGCTGGATCGTGTTTTCACCAACAATCCACTCGACTCGGCCTTCCCTATGCTAAACCTGTCATCACTGCCAAGGCCGACATCTGATCACTCACCTCTCCTCCTCTCGCTGTCCACCGACCTGCCGAAAGCCAGCTTCTTCCGTTTTGAAAATTTCTGGCTGCGCCACCAAAACTTGCTCCCATCTATTCTCACGGCTTGGCAGCAGGCACCTGCGCGTGCGGATGCAGTTGGGCAGCTGGCCGCTTGCATCAAGTCGACAAAAGAACAGCGGCTAAGGTTTGGTCTAGGTGTTTCAGGGCACCCATCCACCATATACATAACTGCTAGTTCATAATTCAATTGTTTGATTATTTCGAGGAGTTGAGACAGCTGTCCCATGAAGAATTCCAGGTTCGCAGGAGTGCTCAGGAAGCTCTTGAACAAGCAATCAAAGCCAAGGCGACGTATTGGAAGCAACGAAGCAAACACAGAGCGATCAGAGAATGTGACTCCAACACCGCCTTCCATCGTGCACAGGCAACCCAGCGTATGCGCCACGACTTCATCAGAATGGTTCGAGTTGGTGGGAACGAGATTGTAAACCATGCCGGGAAGACAGCCGCCCTGACCGCCTACTTCAGCTCCATCATTGGGATTGCTGGAGCCTCGGAACCCGCTGATCTGGACAGCCTTTATGAGGGAAGGGCACATCCTAGCTCCAACCTCATCGCCGCTTTCACAGAGGCTGAAACAAAGACTGCTCTGCTGTCAATGAATCGGAACAGCGCCCCAGGACCTGACGGCTTCGGCCCAGCGTTCTACAAGGCTGCGTGGCCAACAGTTAAAGTGCAAATCATGGAGTTCATGGTGCTCATCCCGAAGAAACCAGGAGCGGTGGATGTGGACGCTTTCAGGCCGATCTGCCTGCAAAACTGCAGCCTGAAAATCCTATCGAAGGTCCTTACCAGAAGGCTGCAGGATGACATCCCGAATCTCATTGACCTAAGGCAGACGGGGTTCATCAAGGGAAGATTCATAGCTGATACTTTTGTCTATGCTGCTGAACTCATTCAGGTATGCCACAAGAGGAAGAAGCCAGCCGTGGTGCTCAAACTCGACTTCGCCAAGGCTTTTGACACAGTAAACTGGGAAGGAATGTTCAGAGTTATGCAGGCAAGGTGTTTCAGTGAGCTGTGGATAAATTGGATGAAGGTCATCCTCAACACATCAAAGTCGGCCGTCCTCGTCAATGGCTGCCCTGGACCCTGGATCACTTGCAAAAGGGGTTTGCTTCAAGGTGATCCTATCTCACCATACCTTTTTCTCCTTGTTGCTGAGACCCTACAGTGCATGATCCAAGGCTGTTTGGGAATTCAACACCCAACGGAGGAGGGGCTGCCATGTGCGGTGCTGCAATACGCCGATGACACCCTCATCGTGCTCAAAGGCGATGTCAATGGTGTGTCTCACTGTCTCTTCTCAAACAGATTTTGGACCGGTTTGCCTTACTGTCGGGCCTGCATATCAACTATGCAAAGAGCACTCTGGTGCCAATTCATATGGAGGAACAGGCAGTCAACAATTGTGTCCAGATCATTGGGTGCAGAAGAGAAGGTTTCCCACAGCCTTATTTGGGGCTGCCGTCGTCAGTGCACAAGCTTCCACTGTCAGCATGTACACCTTACATTCAGAAAGCAGATAGATACCTCAGTTCTTGGCAGGCTCAGCTTTTGAACCCAATGGGCAGGGCGGTTCTGTTCAATTCTGTCCTTGATAGTCAGCTCGTTTACTTCATGAGCTCCCTACAATTGCCACCGTCAGTAATCCACCAAAATGGACAGGAAAAGAAGAGCTTTCCTGTGGTCTGGAGAGAAGACAGGCAAGTCATCGCCGGCTAGCTGCCTTGTTGCCTGGACGTTGGTTTGCGCGCCAAAAGATCTCGGTGGACTTGGCATCAAAGACATGGGGACGCAGAACATATGCCTCCTACTGAAGCTCATTCACAAACTCCACTGCCCTCAGTCATCTGCCTGGGCTCATTGGGTACAAGGCCAAGCCTGACTGAATATTTCAGTTCCATCATTGGTCAGCCAGGAACCTCCAGCTTACAATTCAACCTGGACAACTTGTGTTCTCAGACTGTCCAACTCCAGGGGATTCAATCAATAACAGCTTCTCTGAATCTGAAGCCAAGCATGCTCTTTTCTCCATGAATTCAAACAGTGCTCCGGGGCCAGATGGATTTGGACCTGCTTTCTTTCGGTCATCTCGGTCTACTGTAAAGCCTCAGGTTATGCTTTTGCTGGATGCTTTTCACCGTGGCGATGTAGACTTGGAGAGGATCAATAGATCATTCATGGTGATGCTACCAAAGAAGCCGGGCGCAGTTGCAGTTGACTCTTTTAGGCCAATTTGACTTCAGAATTGCAGTGTTAAAATTATTGGCAAGGTACTAACAAGAAGTCTGCAGCTGCATATCAGTGAACTTGTGGACCTCAACCAGACTGGATTTATAAAAGGTAGATCAATCTCTGAAGGATTTGTTTATGCAGCAGAATTGGTTCAAGTTTGTCACAAGAGGAGGCTTCCCACATTGGTACTGAAGCTGGACTTCACAAAGGCTTTTGATACTGTGAATTGGAATGGGTTGCAAGCAATCCTACATGCCAGAGGCTTCAGTCAGCGCTGGATCTCATGGGTGATGGTGATGCTCTCCTCCTCCAAGTCCACAGTAATTGTTAATGGATGTCCCGGACCATGGATCAATTGTCGCCGGGGACTCAGGCAAGGGGACCCGTTATCTCCGTATCTCTTCTTGCTAGTCGCTGAAACTCTGCAAAAACTGATTCGCTCAGCTAGAGACGTCATTGTTCACCCAGTAGACCAAATGGAACCCTGTGCAGTGTTGCAGTACGCCGATGATACGCTAATCCTGCTCAGAGGGGATATCAATGGTGTCGCAATGCTCAAATCCATCCTGGATCAGTTTGCTGCCTTCACTGGACTATGTATCAATTACAACAAGAGCACTGCAGTCCCAATCCATATGGAGGAGGACGTGGTTCAACAATGTGTGGACATCCTGGGATGCAGGCGAGAGTGTTTCCCTCAAACATATCTTGGTCTGCCCCTCTCGGTGGCAAAGCTTCCAGCCTCAGCCTATGACCCTTACATCGCCAAAGCAGACCGGTATCTCTCTACTTGGCAAGCAAGTTTGCTAAACACAATGGGGCGTGTCGTCCTTGTCAATTCGGTCTTGGACTCTCAGCTGGTCTACCTCATGAGTTCGCTGCCAATCCCTCCAGGAGTCATCAAGCAAGTTGATGCACGTCGGCGTCTGTTCATGTGGGGTGGCACACAGGGTGCTACTCATGCACAGTGTCTGGTTGCCTGGACAAATGTGTGCACAACAAAAGATCTTGGTGGCTTGGGGACCAAAGATCTAGGCGCTCAAAATATTTGCCTCCTTCTCAAGCTCATCCATCGCCTCCACTCAGCAGAATCCTCGGCCTGGGCTCGTTGGGTTCGTCAGCGTGCTTCTCTGTCTAACCTGCAAGGGGATCTTCATGGTCACCATTGGGAACTTCTGCGATCCCTTCTCCCGTTGTACCAAGCCATCACATCGGTTGCTATTGGAAACGGGAACAACACCTCATTCTGGTATGATGTTTGGTCTGGAGACGACTCCATGGCTGATCGTTTTCCTATCCTGTTCAGTCACTGCATCAAGAAGGATATCTCTGTGAGAGCAGCTGTTTCATCACAACTTCATGAGTCCTTTGTCACTCGCCTGTCCCCGCAGGCCATCTGCGAGTTGGAAACTATCACAACTATTATTCAGTCCACGATTTTGGATGAAACTGAAGACCAACGTCTCTCCCCTTTTAGTCTTGGCAATGGGAAGCTTGACACCTTCGGGGTCTACAAACTAATCAAATCCCAAGGATGCTCCAGTAATCCAGCTTCAGATTTCATTTGGAAAAGCTCGGCGCCCCCGAGAGTGAAGTTCTTTGTCTGGTTGCTCCTTCAGGGCAGGATTCAATGTCGGCACAACTTGTGCAAGAAGACCATTGTTGACTTGCCAATTTGTGAAGTTTGCAATTCTGAAGATGAAACCTCCGAGCACATCATCCTCTGATGTGACTTCACAGTGGCCTTCTGGGAAGCGATTGGGTTCTCATGGTCCTCTGATCAATCAATTGGCGAACTATACCAGGCCACTAGACCAAACAACATACCTGAAGATCAGTTTGGAACCTTCATTGCCTTGTGTTGCTGGCAGCTCTGGAAGCGAAGAAATGGAATTGTGTTCAGGAATGAAGCTCTAAACCTGCAACAAGTCTTAGCAGCTTGTAAAGTTGAGGCTCAACTTTGGCGCCTGAGAATGCCGGTGCCTTCGAGAGTTGTAACTGATCTCTGGTGTCATGTGTTTAACAATGTAATGTAGAGCTGCAACATCATCCCCCCCCCCCCCCCCCCCCCCCCCCCGGCCACACCATTTTGTGGCAGAACAAATGTAACCTGTACCTCCAAATTTTGAAATAAAATTCAGGTGGGGAAACAATCCCCCCGGTGACATTTCAAAAAAAAAACAAGGCCAAGCCTCTGTCGCCACTTTAAAGGGGGACATCCACGGTGAGCATTGGGAAGTATTGCGATCACTACTGCCACTCTACCAAGCAATCACGTCGGTTCAGCTAGGTGATGGAAACTCGTGTTCCTTCTGGATGGATGTTTGGCATGGTGATGAAGCCCTTGCTGACATGTTCCCGGCCCTATTCAGCCACTGTACCAATAAAGATGCCACTGTCCGTGATATGGTTGACTCTGGTATCCATCAGACACTTGTGCCGCGACTGTCAAGAAGAGCAAAGCGAGAGCTTGAAGACGTCGAAGGAGTGTTAGCGTACATTGTGCCGCGACTGTCAAGAAGAGCAAAGCGAGAGCTTGAAGACGTCGAAGGAGTGTTAGCGTACACCCAGCTACTTGACACACCGGATCAACGCTCCTCGCCATTCAGTAAAGGCAGCCACGGTCTCGACAGCGGGGCCATTTATCATCTCCTCAAATCCCGTGGACAACCAAAGGATGATAGAGCGACATTCATTTGGCAGAACTCAGCTCCTCCAAGAGTGCAGATGTTCATGTGGCTGCTGGTGCAACGACGAATCCAATGCCGCACTGTATTACATAAGAAGCACGTCCTCCAGGACGCCATCTGTGAAATCTGTCACCAAGAGGACGAGACGCCGGAGCATATAATCAGTGGCTGTGTACTCGGCAAGCTATTCTGGGAGAGTCAGCATGACATCCATGTTAGGGAAAGACACCACCACCATTCACACACTGACGCCACAAGGAGGAATTCCAAGACAGGAGTTCTCAGCATCTGTTGCCCTGGCATGCTGGCAATTATGGAAGGCAAGAAACGCCTTTGTCTTCAGAAACGAAACACAAACCATCTCACAAGTTCTCGGAGCATGCAAAGCGGCAGAGATTCAGGCTATCGAAAAAGAAGCAGCACATTGCAGACCAATGGTGTCAGGTTTTTGAATCGGCAAGACAAGAATAGTGCTATTTTCATTCATAATTTTCAGTTCAAAATCACCATCTGTGTGATGATGTAAAGAACAAAACGCATTGTAAAGTGTGCGTGTTTGTGATTGTGTATGTATATGATTCGCAAAAAAGAAATGACATTGTTACTGTTCATTTATATTACGCCAAAGATAGGTTCAGTTATACGTTTTTCTCGAAATAAAGTTCATTTATACGTGAGTGGCAAAAAAAGGAGCTATTGATAATTTGATATTCAAATTCATCACATACGCCTTCTGCACATGCAAATAATTTTTTACCCACTAAATGAACTTTAAAATTACGAATAGAAAACTTCAGGGTGCTTCCTTGTAAGGAAGATTCTGTTAAAAAAAGAAGTCGTGTAAGCAATGTTTTTCTGGTCCACACAGCTTAGCAGGATGGAAGGCTGAGTTGATGGGATCAGAAGAGGAGCGGGCCGATACAATTGAGCCAGTGCCACAATGCACTGATGACTGCAGAAGTTGACATAGCTCTACTTCCTCCTTAATTTTTATTTGCGTATAAAAAAAAATATCAACTGGGGGTATCTCCCGCAATCCATGTCACATGTCGTGCTTCTTTGTTGATCTGTGCTGAAGCTCGGCCATGTGCCTGTTTTACGTATACACTGCGATGCCATCCAGGTTCTGCATCTGATAGTTGAACAAAAGCTACAACATCCGATTCTTGTGATCTCACATGACCAGCCTGCGAGTCTCACCAAAGAAGTTTGAGACCCTCTCTCTCTCCTACATGTGAAGAATCCGTTCACATCATTTCCTGAGATCAACAGCATGGCAGAACTTCCATCAAAATAAACACAAAGGAACAACAGCACACCATATATTCCATGCTCCGGTACTAGGATATCTTCACAGTTTACGACACATCATCAGAACTATGGCACAAAATACACGATGATCTTTGGCTGTTCTGTACAAATGACACTTCTGTAAACCTGGGGGCACCGATAAGAAGAAAGAAGAGGCTCCCTAATTTCTAAATCTGAGAAATCGGTAAAGACTATGGCTAAGAGAGGCTAAGAGAAGATCTGGGCAAAAATGAAGCCATGGTACAAAATTTCTGCGGAGTAACAAAGAGGTGAGCATGTACACAGAGTTTAGGATTTACTGTGGAGACCTTGAAGCCAATCATGATTCTAAGGCCACCTCCTACCGGGTATGTACACTCATGCATGCTAATCATCTCGAACAATCTCGCCCATCATGATCCGGTTACTGTGGACCTTGAAGCCAAGAAGAGAGGGGTCAATCTGCTTTCCTTTCTTCGCTTTCTTCTTCGCGCCCTTACCACCTGGGCCACCGTCTGCAGATTCAGAGGCATCATACTGCAACGGAGGCTTCCTCGAGCTCTTCAGCGCTTCACTGAAGGACTGACCAGAGGCATCTGGATTGTTGGTGGCTGATGGCATGCTATACACCCCTACCTCTTTGTTGCTAGGAACACTGCCTTCCATACCCTGGGCTACTGATGCGACTCCTGATTCCATCTTATTCTCTGCACAGTAAGATCATCAAAATTACACGTCTGATATAAAGCAGACATAAAATTTCATAGAAAATAGCATGGTAACAAAAAAAATACTTCAGGTTGCCTATTATTGTGCAACAGGTTGCACACTAACATTGTCCTCGTTCAAACTATCACAGGACATACCTATAAGCCACACTCACACTACCCCATCCAGTTTGTGGTCTATACAGTTTTACTTTAGCAATTGACAGCTTTGTTTCAAGTGAAGCAAATTCAGCTGACTTTTAGTATACAACCTCGAAGTGATATTAACCATATCAAAATTCAACAATCCAGAAAGTTTGAAAAAACATACCATCAGAGGACACAAGGCCTGCTTTCTTCAGCCTGATTGCTGAAGACAGATCTGCGGGAACGGACTGAGATGTAGTATGTTGGTTTGTAGAGCGCTTTAGTAAGGAGTGAGAGCTTCCTTTTGACATGCCAGAATCAGACCTGCACATCTATATATTATAAATACAATATAAAGCCAACTTTGCACTCACCTAAGTGGGCATTCAAGAAAATTAACTTGTGCATGTAAAACAATACAACGAACACTATAGAAAAGCTAGTTAGAATCATATACATGTATGCGTTAGTAACAAATATTATGTAGTCAAAACTCTTGTCCAGAAACAAGACTTTGCATTAAGGTATGCTTATCAGCGAAGCGAAGTCTCACAAGAATCAAAGTACATATTAGAATTATCCAGTGGCCTAATGTGAGAACATCAGAATAAACTGAGTAACATGCCAAAAAGAATTATTCGAATGGTAATTTGGTGGGGTGGGGGAGATAAGTGAATATCCTTTTGAGAAAGACAGTAGATAATGGAGCAGCACATCTACAAGTTTAGAATAATACCATTTACTAACAGCTTCTTCAGCAAAATCAGTATCATCCCCAGCCAAGCTCGCACTAGAACCCTGCTTTTTAACCCTCGTTAACTCATTGACACTCCCAACCAGTTGATTGGCTGATGTTCTACCACCTGTGGTGTCTGGAAAGTCCCTTTGAACATCGTCAATTCCAAGAAAATGCTTCTGCTCAAGCATTGATCCAGATCCTGATCTAAGGTTAAATTTTCCAGTGTTCTCAATACTGTTGGGCAAAGTACCCAGATTAGCTGATCCCTCTTGCGCCAACTGCCCTGACTTTGCATAAAGTGACCTTTCTGCAAGAGACTCCTCAAACGACAACATGTCCACTGATCTTAGAGGGTTCTCCGCAACAGGTTGTGCAAAGTGATCCTTACGCCCAAATGATGCTGGAACAGGAACATCAGGGAAACCCAGGGACTGCTGCGATTGAAGGACAAGTTTCTTATGAATCATATCACTCAAATCTTGTTCTGCATTCCTCTCTTTGTTCATAAGAGCTGCCCATGCATGTGGGTTGTCAACAGCAAGGTTCATTTCCACATTCCTCCTCTGCTTCTCCGCTTCAATCTGCAACTGGTTGATGCGTGAAGATTCCATTAGACTGTTTTGCAACTGTCCATTGGCATCTGACCAGTGCCTTTCAAGTCTTCCTATGTGAGAACCAGGAAGCTGTTCCTGAAGCCTATGTTGCTGAGGATGGACCCCTGAAGGAAGCATAGGCATTTGGCCTAAAGGGTATATATCACCATGTGTTTCCAACTGACCAAGTCCATGATGGCGTGCTAGGGCATTTATGACATCTGGGTTTGGCCCAGGACCACCACCAGGCAAAGAACCAGACCGCTCTAGGGAGCGAATACCTTGACCTCCCCTATGCAAACATTCATGTAAGGATAAGCTGCGGTCAAGATGTTCATGATGATCAAATGATGACGATCTCTGAAGATTCTCCAGGAGATCGAAACGACCATGTCTCTGATTTGGACTGGTCCCTGAGCGGATAAACTGAGCAGGATCGTCCATTGGCCAGACCCCACTTAAGTGCCTTTCTTCCTCCCTGCCTGAATGTTGCCGCAAAGCATTTGCCAATTGTTGAGACTGAAGTTGCTGCTCGTGCTGAAGGCCTAAAAGAATTTGCTGCTCTAAAGGAAGCATCTGTCTCTGATTTGGACGTGAGAGAACATCCAGCATATCATTATGATGCTCCCTATGAAGGCCATGACCAAATTTTGCTTGAATGAGTTGTTCAATAGCCGCATCATGCTGCCTCTGCAAATGGTGAGGTTGCTGGTGCAGTTCATTTAATACATGTTCACGAAGTAAGACTTGATCAACCATATTTGTTGGTCCAAAATTTGAACCCTGCAGCTGTTGCTGCAACAATTGCTCGAGGATCATCTGTTGCTGTTGCTGCTGCTGCTGCTGCTGTTGCTGCAAGAGCTGGGCTTGCCGTTGCTGCTGTAGCTGCCGTTGGTGCTGCTCTTGTTGGAGCTGGCGGCGTTGCTGCTGTTGCTCAATTTCAAACTGGACTCTCAAAAGATGCTCCACATCAGAAAGCGGTTGATTCATAGGCTGGCGGTGTTGGTGCAAAGAATCAAACACCTGCCCGGGAAATGCACCAGAAAATTCCAAATTGTTGCGGGCCATCAATTGCTCCTGCTGCAATTGCTGTTGCTCCCGTCTGATCTGTTGAAGCAGCATTTGCCCCTCAAAATTCAAATGATGCTCAGCTTCAACCTGAGGGATTCTGCCGGAAATGTTTGCGTCATTCATATTGTCCAGCCGTCCAAAGTTTGCAGGCCACTCATCACGCACACTAGAAACTTCATTCATCCTGCTAAGTGGCCCGTGTCTCATGTTTACAGGTGGAATGTCCTTGGGTGTTGTAGGCTTGGGATTTCTCCGCTCATTGACACCAAGTACGTTTGATGAGAGAGGTTGTTTTGGATGCCCTTCCAGCTCAGACCAAAGTAAGCCAAGAGGACTCAGATCACTCTCCCTTGGGATATCATGCTGCGGCAAATTAGCTTCTCCAACCACAGAATGAGGATCATGTGGTGCCAACTGGAAATCTGCACGGTCATTCTCGAGGTCCCGTAGGGATTGACCCATGCTGCTATTAGGCCTCCCAGTGTACAACACTTCTGTCATAAACATGAAAAAAGTGAACATTAAACATGAAAAAAAAAACTGAACATTACCTCAGCAAAAACATAAATAGGGCAAATGAGTTTCTGAGCAAAAGAACTAACCTTCAGCATCCTGATTCATTGATTCAGGAATGTGCTGCTGGCGATTACTAGTATTCGCTATATCCTTTCCCGCTTCCGGTGAAGATAACCAACCACTACGAGAAGGTACGGATGCTTCATGATCACCTCTTTTAGGATCAACAGCGTTGCTTTCAGAATTCCAATTAGACACTTGGTCACTCTTCCCAGAGGAAACAGTAGGAACTGTGGATTCAAATTTACTTTGAGATGATTCCAGAGATTCAGCACTTCCATCACTGGGTTGAGGTATATGCGATTGCAGTTTTTTCCCAAGGTGGGGCATGACTTCGACAAGTGGGCGGAAAGGAACATCATCTGGAGCCTGAGACAGACGTACAGGTAACTCCAAACCAAAGTATCCATCTTCATACCAGGAAATTATGTCAGCACCCAGAAATGGACCCTGCACACCTCCTTGGGGATCCAGATAATATAATGTCAACTCTTCTGGATAATTAGCATGGCCACCCACTTTTATATCCATGTCACTGCTTTGGTATTGCATAGGGGGTTCTGAAGGATGCTCAAAGGATGATACATCAAACAGAGTGTTTGAATCATCAGGTAGCTTAGTGCCAAGATTATGATCAGCACTTGACTTGATTTCATCAGTTTTCAAACCTTCCCTAATGTCAGTAATCCCATATTGATTGCTGCTGGCATTTTCCTCCAGAATTTTCTTCGGCGGAGATGTACTGATGCTAGTAGGAAGTGTCCCTTCAACATAGAAGACGTCCTTCTCTGAAATTAAATCTGAAGACACTTCTTGACCCAACCCAGAAATTGCAAAACTGACTTTGTCCTTGTCATCATCAATACCAGAAGCTGGTTCTGAAACAATTATAACATTTAGATTCTACCCAATGGATAAGAAGACATGCATAGACAGTAACATTTGCATTTTCAGATCTATAAAAATCATGGCACAACTAACATCCCACAGTGTAGATATACCTTCGAGATCTTTTGCCCTCTCTTTTTTGTTTCCAGTCCCATTGATTCCTTCACTGCTAACGACTTTACCCTTTCTAATATCTTCCAGGAGAGCCTAAAAAGTAGGCAAGCAGGTAAATAAACAGAAAAAAGGGGCAGAAGAGGTTAAAAATAGTAGGAAGAATATAACTAGGTATTACCTCTTCAACTTTATCCGGTGCAACAAAGGCTAGGGGTTTTGCAGCAGTAGAGAGTGTGATGGAAGGAATTTCCTCCAGTTTCATGCCAGCGTCATCAAAGGATGACATCATATTTTTCTGCCTGTATATATCAAGAAGTTTCCCTCTTGGGTAGCGGAAACAAACAGCAGCTTTTGCAGACTTCCCATGCACAGATGGAGCACCGATTGATCCTGCAGATGATGGCCGGTTGAAGGATGCAACTGAGTTCGGGTTTCCCCTGCCTCTTCCAGCAGCAAAACCAATATCTGAGTCCTTAACACGCCCTTTCTCGGATCCAAAGCCTGGAGCAGCACGGTACGTTGCTGTTCCGACAGAATGACTTTCCTGCCGGTGACGAGGCCTCCATTTATCACGGGAATCGGACTCAGACAGCAGCCTTCCTGTGAAGGTCTGTTTATCAGCATGGGTTTCATCCTTCTCTGCATCAACCTTCTTGTCTGACCTGGAGTCCTTCTCCTTGTCATCAGGTCCCCATCTCGATGACCATTTTCCATCACGACGTCCCTCGTTCCCCAAGCTTCGGGTGGAACCATCATTCCACCTTTCAGATGCAGGAGCTGCACGTGGATCAGTGTTGTCCCTTGCAGAAACATTGTCAGAACGGCGATCAGTCTTGCGATTATCGACGTCCCGGTCCACATCCTTCTTGCGCTCCCTCCTCCCAAGCAGGCTTGTCTCCCTCTCCTCTTCAAGCCAACGAAGACCAGTGTCAGCATCGAACACATTCCTCCTTCGTTCTTTCCTATCAACAGTTCCTTCCAGCATCCTCGCTTCCTTTTCAGCAGGTTCCAGGGAAGACCCATGAGGCAGCGAGATCTGCAGATGAGCATCCAGCATGGTTAACGATCAGTTCTACCAGCAGTCAATCAACATCATGGTACAGTAAAAGCAAAGACTGAGAGAAGGCCAGTGATCACAAACCTTTCCATCAGCAGGTTTGGTGTAGAGCCACTGAGGAGACAGGGGAATGCTGTTATCCAGGTGCAGCTGATCTGCATAGCACAGGGTCAACGTTCAGCAAAACATGGTCGTATCATCCACACAACAGGCTACTGACGCACAAACTCACGCTCCTATGCACACAGACCGAGGACAGCAACAGCACAGGAACACATGCACCCACGCGAACACGAACTAGCAACCCCCAAACGAACCCTAGACACTAATACATAGCGCCTGCTACAGAAATTCCTCAACTGCTAAGCAGGCGGTCCGAAATGAATCAGGGAGGAATAGGAGGCAAGTGATTTCGGGTGAAGAAATCCGCACCTTTGGAGTCGTCGACGAACCCCATGGCGGCGGCGGCGGCGGCCCTGTCCTCCTCGATCCCAAGCGACAGCCCACCTGCGCGACGCAACAACCAGACGTCAAATCAGGGGCACCCACCAATCAATCACAGATCTGCGCCGAGGGCCAATCCAGGGCAGCGGGCAGCGGCGGCGGCAGATCGGATCTCCCGCGGGCCAGGGCGCGCAGATCGGGCGGCTCACCTTTGCCGAGCGCCGAGGGTCGATCCAGCTTCCTCTCCGCCATCGTGGCCTCGCGGGATCCGAGGGAGCGAGCGGGGGAGTGAGCTAGGGTTTCCGGTGGAGGGCGGGGAGAGAGAGAGAGGAGAGGAGAGGAGAGGCAGCGGCTTCCGCGGCGCGATCCGAGCGAACGGGGCGAGGCGGCGGAGGGGAGGGGAACCAGAGCTAGGGTTTTGCGAGCGAGCGAGGGCGTCGAGGTCACCGGCGATGCGAGGAGCAGGAGAAGGAGAGGGAGGGTGGCCGGGTTGGGCTGGGGCTGGGGCTGGGGCTGGGAGCTCTGTGTGTTTTTTTGGGGAGGCTTTTTTGGCTGCTGTGTTTCGATGATGGGGGCGTGGAGCGGGCGAGAGAAGGGGAAGAGATGACGAGGGCCAGCTAGGGATGAAAACGGATCGGATACGGACGGATATCACTGATATCGTATTTATGTCCGAATTCGGATTCGAATACGGATAGTATAAAAAATGACGGATAGGATACGATTGGATATCGACATCATAAATATGTGATTTAAATATTCGGATACGGATACGGTATCGGATGTTAAATATTCGGACTCGGATACGGACGGATTAAAACCCCTCTAAACGGATTCGGTCTCGAATACGGTCGGAAAATATCCAAACCGTTTTCATCCCTGGGGCCAGCCAAGAGATAAATCATAGCTTTGTTTTTTAGCGAACTCTTTTCTCTCGCGAGATTTGTTCATTTCTGCCATTTTTTCTTTATTTGTACTAGCAAAATAGTACGTATTTAATTAGTTATAGTTTTTTTTACAACAGGTTTAATTAGTTATAGTTGATGACGATAGGAACGTTTTCTGTGTCGTGACTCTAGTATATGGAAGAAACCATTTGCTGTGCAGATGGCTTGATTTCATACACAAGCTATTATATGTACGACACGATCAAATCATTTCCTCTATAACTCATCATTATATTTAATTTTTTTGTGAAGCATGGAGATCAAAATTTCACGTGGTTTTGGGATGATTTTTTTTCAGTTTTCAGGGAGAGAACGATCCTCCATCCATATGCATTGCTACAGGACAAAGAGGATTTGTATAATTATTTGCAGTTTTGGAGACTACTTCTAATGTATGTGAAGATTATATAAGGAAACAATTACAACCACATAGGATGCATGTTTCAAAAAAATTAATTGCTTGTCGGTTTTGTGTCCTTTTGCTGAGGCCTAAATCTGAGTAAAGACACAGGCACGACTAGGCTTAGGCCTAAATCAAGGGTCTGTCTACTCATATGTCAAGTGAAATATGGTAAACATTCACCCGGATGACAAAGAACAAAAATCACACAAATTTGCAAACCAACAGAAATCGGGTCAAATCTAAACAACTCTCACCCAAATTTCAGAAACCATAAGATGCAGATCTAAGGGACCAGAAAACAAAGAAAAAGACATATCTGAAATGTAAAATCTACAAATCATTTCTAGGTAAGAAAAATTTGAGGATTAACAAATTTTAACAGAAATAAATACAGATTTCAAATGTAAAATTTACAATCATTTCTAGATAAGGAAAATTTGAGGATCAACAAATTTTAACAGAAATAAATACAGATTTCAAATGTAACATTTACAAATCATTTCTATGTAAGGAAAATTAGAAGATTAACAAATTTTAACAGAAATATATACAGATTTCAAATGTAACATTTACAAATCATTTCTATGTAAGGAAAATTAGAGAATTAACAAATTTTGATAGAAATAAATACAAATTTCAAAAGATAAATTTACAAATCATTTCTACGTAAGGAAAATTAGAAGATTAACATTTTAATAGAAATAAACATAGATTTGCCAAAACCAAATTTAAAAAAAGAACACGCTAGAACCTAATTACACCAACAAAAAGAACAGTTTACACCACCCAAAAAAAATTACATTTCACAAACATTAGTAAAAATTGTAATAAGAAACTGTAAGTAAAGAAGACCTACACTGTAATTACAAGTAAACAATGAACAAGTTGCTGGATTTAAGATGACATGTACAAGCAAACATCCACGAGCAGGAATAAAGGAAGCACAAGTTCACATAAACATGACATAATATAAAGTGATCATAGCTTAACTAATTAAACAACTTTAAAATAAATCAACTGGACATAACCAGAAAGAACAAATAAAGTTCAGATAACTAACTAAAATAATTTCAAATACAGGAAGCTCAACTAGCCATCACATGGCCACATAAATATCACGTAACAGAAAACTTACCTGTAAGACTGATGCCAACTACAAAGAGTCAGACACGTACAGAAGGTACAACGAAGACCAGAAGGGCCAATTTGGCTGCAAAAATTGTAAAATGTACAAATTATTTATAGGTAAGGAAAATTTGAGGATTAACAAATTTTAACAGAAATAAATACAGAGTTTAAATGTAACATTTACAAATCATTTCTAAGTAACAAAAAATTGAGGATTAACAAATTTTAATAGAAATAAATACAGATTTCAAATGTAACATTTACAAATTATTTCTATGTAAGGAAAATTAGAGAATTAACAAATTTTGATAGAAATAAATACAAATTTCAAATAATAAATTTATAAATCATTTCTATGTAAGGAAAATTAAAGGATTAACAAATTTTGATAGAAATAAACATAGATTTGCCAAAATCAAATTTAAAAAAAGAACACGCTGGAACCTAATTACACCAACAAAAAGAACAGGTTACACCACCCACAAAAAAAATTACATTTCACAAACAGTTGTAAAAATTGTGATAAGAAACTGTAAGTAAAGATGACCTACACTGTAATTACAAGTAAACAATGAACAAGTTGCTGGATTTAAGATGACATGTACAAGCAAACATCCGTGAGCAGGAATAAAAGGAAGCACAAGTTCAGATAAACATGACATAATATAAAGTGATCATAACTTAACTAATTGAACAACTTTAAGATGAATCGACTGGACATAACCAGAAAGAACAAATAAAGTTCATATAACTAACCAAAATAATTTCAAATATAGGAAGCTTAACTAGCCATCACATAGAAAAATTCTGAACCTAAAGGTAGTATATCAGATAAGAAGATTAAACATACAAAGATTACAGATAATATCTATGAAAGGCAAAGTAAAAGAAATTCACATTAAACAAATGAGACAAACAGATATCAAAATTAACAGATATTATCTATCCAAGACAAATTAGAAGAAATTGACATTAAACAAATCATACATACAGATATCAAGATAACAGGTAATATATATGCAAGGCAAATTGGAAGACAGTCACAAATATTATCAGAAAATAAATAAACATTACAAAAAGCAGACTTTCAAAGTTGAGAAGATTAGAAAAAAAAAATTACATGACTATAACATACAATTTACACTAACAAATTCAGGGTAAATAGAGAACAACATAATTGTAAATAAAAAGTATCTCTCAACTATAAGTCATGGTGCTTGCCTAACAGGAGAATAGAAGAAGAGGCCTGGTACTCCTTGAATAAAACCTGAAATGAATCAAAAGAACAAACAAATGTCTTAGATCTATTATCATCAACAAAACATTACATACTGTAACACCCCTGGGTGTTAAGCATGCATTAGCATCCAAAGCATTAGTCATAATCATCTCATACATGGTTATCATTGCATGCAATATAGACCCTTTTAAATTTAAAGTTGAAAAATAATTACTTAAAACCCAAATTCTGCATTTAAGTGCTAAAGAGTGGTGAAATTTTGTGTAGCTACAATTTTAAATAATCTAGAATAAATAAACATGATTTTTGGAGTAACTCTTGAATTCAAGTTCCTTCAAATTTTGCTTTTAAAAAAATATTCTAGAAAAAATGAATTTTTTACTTAAAAATTTAGCTTTAAATCCCAAATTCAAAATCTATTTAGAATTTTGAAAAGTGCCCTACATGAAAGTTGTAGAGAATTAAATTTTGAACAACTTTTATTTGGGGCAAAAGTTCTGAAAACCTCTTTTTCATCTTCCAACTCAAATTTGAAACAATTAGAAAAATTTGTAAATTATTTAGAAAAAGAAAAATGTTTTTCCTTCCTTAACGGGCCGCGGCTTTCCTTTCGGCCCACGAGCAGACGCCGGCCTGGCCCGCTTGCCCCCGCTCCCCTCCCCGCGCGCGCGACGCCCGCGTTAGGGCTCGCCCGCCGCGTGGCCGCCGCTCGCCGCCTCCGGCGTACGGGTGGCGAGCCGTGGGCTCCACCGGCCGCGCCACGCGTCTTGAACCCGCGCCCGCTCCTCCCTCCTCAGCACGCCCTCCATTTCGCCTCTCTCGGCCTCGCACGAGCAGCAGCCGTAGCTGCTCTCACCTCCGCGCGCTCGTCGCCGCCGCCGCGTGCTTCCGCCCCTCGTTCCGCCGCCGGTCGGCCGCCTCCGAGCAATTGCTCGCGCGAACAACTCCGCCTCACCCTTCTCTTCTCCGAACGCGCCTCCACGCTCCGTCTCTGCCCCGCGGTAAGGCACCGTCTCGCGCGCCCCGCCGCGGCGCCATTCCGGCCACCGCGCGCTCGCCCCCCGCCGTTCCGGCGTTTTCTCCCCGCCTAGCCGTTCGCGCACCGCCCCGCGGTGTTCGCCACCCCCACAGGGATTCCGTGTGCCCCTCCATCGGTGCCCGCACGACCGGAGCCGGTCGCTAGCCGCCGGCGGGCTTCACCGCCGCCGCGACGTCGCAGTCGCGCGGCTGCTCCCCGCGCCCCGCGTTCCAACCCCTCCCCCCTGCCTGCTGGGCCACCGGCTCTGGGCCGAGCCGCCAAGCCGGGCCGCCACCCCGTTTTTTCCCGCACGGCGCCCCCAGCCGTTATTGGCCGCGGGCCAGTATTACCGAGTGGGCCGGCCCGTTCAGCGATTTCCAAATTTCGTTTTTAAATTTCTATTTGTTTTGGGAAAAGAAAATACTTGGAAAATGTTTGTGTACCCTTTTTAGCTCCAAAAATGATGAAACAAATTTTAAAATGTTCCTCTTGAATAGATCAACAGTTTAAAAATAGCTCATGTTAATTTTGTGACACTTTGCTGTGCAAGTTTATTTAATTGCTATAAATGCTGATATCTTAGAAAATATGTAGTAAATAAAATAATGAAGGGAAAAATGTGATTCTTGTTACTTTAATCTTTATGAGTGATGTACTTTCTAGGAAAAATATTAGTGAAGCATGTTCTGTGAGAAATTTTTGAAGTGTAGTTCAAATGCTTTTAATTGATAATCTTTGTTATTTTTAGTAGAGAGCTAAATTTGTATAGAACATACATGTGATATTTTTTGTGGTATGTTAGTTTACTGTTAGTAATATAGGAAAAATGTGAAATCTGTTGTTTGATACTTTTTCTAGTACAAAATAATTTCATGCTCATATTTAGGCTATAACTTGTTTATTTTGTACAGGCAGTTTTACATATGCAATTCTCATAAAAATTTAGTAGTAGGTTAGTTAGGGTAAGAGTAATCTACTGTAATTTTTGTAGATTTTTATCTACAACAAAAATAGGTGTTGCTGTGTAACCCTAGTTAAATAGGGAATAAAAGATTATTCTTTATGAGAAATTAAGAGAAATAAAATATGTTTGGTATATCTTTGAAGCATCATTATGTCTTGCTGATGTTATGGATGAGTTAGGTTGGTAAGCTTTGGTAGCTTAGGTTCACTTGTATGTGTAAATAATAGGCTAGCTAATAGAAGAATAAGGTGCATGTTTTAGGGTATATGTTCTTGGATGACGTTGACTACCTTGTAGAAGAAATAGTTATATTCAAACTGCTTATTCCATGTGCTCATCTGCATCTCATGTCATCAAAGCACTCCACCACAATCCGATGCATCATTCGCATGATTACTTATGCACTTGCATCATACAGGATCGCAGGAAGAGTCGCAGGTAGCAGTACAGGAGGAGCAAGTTTGGACGGATCAGCAGGAACCCCAGGCACAGGAGGTGCCCGAGGAGGAAGAGTCAGGCGAGGAGCTGCCAGAGTGCGTCGACCACCATCCTAGCTCGTTCGAAAAAGGCAAGCCCCGGAGCATTTTAAGTCTCATATTTTATAAAAGTTGTTCCTTACTACATGAACTATAGTTATATATATAGTTGCATTAAGTTATAGGAGTTGAGTGAAACCGTTGTTGCATTATTACCTTGGCCACCAGATTATCTTTCACCCTGTTAGGTCAGGATCGAGTGAATTGCTTAGCCATGCTTAGACCGGTAGAAGTCGGGTGATTTACTGTCACCTGCGAGTTATAGGTGGATACCGGGTTATGGTTAGCTGTAATTGTGATCATAAAAAGTAATCAAGTGTTGATGGATAAATTAAGACCGGGTGGAGTCTTATAGGGTTTTGGACTATAGTGATTCCGTCTGTGTCGATTAAGGACCGATCGTTGCTCGTCCCTCTTGTCATGTTGAACGCATGCTTCACATTTAGCTGGCCGAATAAAGTACCTTTCGACCGCGAAGCTAGTGACACTTTTCGAGTCGGGATAAACTCGGGTTGGCAGACTGGTGTTGAAGTGGATGTAACGGAGACACGAAGAGTGAGCCCAAGGTGCGTCCTGGCAGTCGAGCGGTCCCTGGGTAGTGCGATCTATGATTATTATCCCGCGGCTTCTTGAAAAGTGTTATTGGTGATCTAAGCGACCCTGACGGGGGAAGCAGGGTTTGTGTGAGGAATAAATCTCCAGCTGGATAGGAATTCGATTCGAATCGTCGTCGCTCCCGGTTAGTGAGCACTTGACTTGAGCTATGGCATCGTAGTAACATTAATGGAACACTGATGGTTAAATGAATGATGTTGGAAATGCTAAACCTGATATGGTAATCTAGATTGTTAATGATGAATCAAGTGATTGTTCTAGCAATAGATGCTTACCTAGCTTGAATAGGTTATACTAAAAGTGATGCAAAAAGTACTGGTATAGTTTTTCATAATCACTTATGCTTTTCGCAAATGAGTCAAGCCAGTCCAATCTATAAAGCCTTGCATGATCCTTGGTGTCCTTTATTTCTGGTTTATGACGGGTAAGTCTAGCTGAGTACATTCTCGTACTCAGGGCGTTGTTCCCATTGTTGTTGCAGATGGTTAGTTGTACTATGGGTACTGCTCCAACTGTCTGTATCCGGCGATGGGCGACAACTAGGACCTTGGGCAAGGGTCACTCTGTTCGTCTTATCTAATGCTTTTGTGGACTATGACTATCTACTGGCACTGTATTTGAACTAAGTGGGTGTGTAAAACTACTTGCTTCCGCTATGTTATTTTAAACTATGTTGTAATAACTTTTATTCCGAACTTCGATGTACTCCATTTTCATTGTGAACTCTACGTATCATGTGAACTGTGGCTGCTAAATCAGTACGATCTTGGTTGTATGTTGGTTGGTTTGAAATCCCTCGTGATTTCACGAAATCTCGGGTTATACGGGTTTAATTTCGATAAATTAACCGCCTCGGTGGAAAATTTTCTTACTTAATCTCGTATAATTACGTTGATCCGTTACAGCTGGCATCGGAGCATGGTTTAGCATGTTACTGTTCACCTGGGTATTTAAAACAAAACTGTGTTTTCAACTAAACTTTCAAATTTAAGAGTGTGTCAGTGGTCATATCCTTTATGCCCAATAAGGACTCTAGGTGGCTTAATTAAGTACTAACTTGGGGGTTTGCATCATATTTGAAATTTCGTCGCTCATACGGCGTGCTATTGTATGAGTGCCATTCAATTGAGTGGTAATGTATGGATCAATTCCCTCTACGCCCTGGTAAGTGAGAGTTGTGAGAGCATGGTCGGATACACTGCCGATCTAGGGGAGTGCTTATGTGATACCGAAATACTTACGTGTCATGCGCATGTTCGTATGAGGGTATTCAAATGGTGGGGACTTCCGTCATGCGGTGACAATGCCGTCAATAGGACGATGATTCGGGTAGTTGTTACCGTTATACTCGTATCTGGGGATGCGTGTAGAGCGAGTAACTTTACTGCTTTCTTGCATATTTTCATATTGTGAGGGTTGGGCTGAAGTAACTTTTTGTAGGTACATAACAACACTTTCGAGTAGTACGTATTAGTTACGTTACAAGAGATCGTTGTATGCCACCGTTTATTCCGTTAGTAGTTGTTAGTTTTCTAAGTTTGTGAGGACGTACGGAACGTGCATGTATCATGTTGTGCATTTCATTCATGGCATTGTTCCTCCCCTTATAAGTTGATTATCTCATTTCGATAAAAATGTCAACTTAAAAATCTGTTCTCACCACGGTAATAAAACTTTTGCTACAGATGGCACGTACCAAGCAGACAGCCCGCAAGTCCACCGGCAGAGCTCCCCGTCATCAGCTTGCTCCACGCACTCGTCAGCGCCACACTTTTCTTGGAGAGTTTGGGATGCCTACGCTCTTGTGGAGAGTACTCAGCTATGTAGGCTATCCTGATGGGATGGAGCCCCGCTACTTTTGGTCGAATGAGCGGTTGGGGGAAGGACTTTTGGTGACTGTGGCAGCAGTAGTTCGTTCCCGAGGTGATGGTTCTGAGTGGACCGATTGACATTTTGAGTCAACTGGCAGGACCCCTGAAGAAGCCGCTGAGAGGGCAGCCTTTGGGATCCTGAGGGATATCATGGATCGCTTTCCTCAGGAGTTGGCAGCATCTATAGTTGGAGTCTTTCCGAGGGGCAACCCCTCCACTGACTCGTGGCAGCAGGCAAGAGGAAGATCTCTAGAAATTAGCGCCGCAGAAGCATAGAACAGTGACAACCCCGCTATGAGTGCCATGTTCGCAGTGATGAGGGCCTTTGATGGAGTGGAAGGTAGCCTGAGACGTGTGTCTAGTGCTCTTGGTCAGGCTCGTGATGATCACCGTCAGCTTCAGAGAGATCACGATGCCGAGATTAAGAGGCTCAACACCGAGATGGCTCAGTTGACTCGTCAGAGAGATCAGGCGACCCAGAGGACTGTGGCTTTCAAAGGAGATGTGCGTGCCCTGAGAGAGCAGGTTGGGCGACTGACCACCGCCAACCGGAACGCTGAGCGCATGTTGACTCATGTGCTCCATCAGAGGAATGAAGCCTGGTCCACAGAGAATGTGTTGAGGGCTAGACAGTTTGAGCTAGAGCAACAGCTGGCATATGCAGAGGAATATAATGACAATCTGCATGAGGAGGTTCATCGGCTGAACAATCAACTCAACCCCTATGTTTCTCCTGGTGCGGCAGAGATGGATTTGAATGAAGACGAAGATCCTGAAGAGCCCGAAGCACCAGTTGGGGAGCACCACGACGTTGCTAATGGCGACGACGCCAACGTCTCGGACTTAGACAGCGACCACGATGAGTAGGCTAGTAGTTGTTACGCTAGCTACTAGGTTCCATCTACATGATCTTTTGCTTTGTTGGCACGTTGGGCATGTAATAATGAGTAGAAAGACTAAGGCTTTGATGTAATGTGGAAAGCTTGGATGTGTTTGTGGCGGTATCCGAACGTCAAAAAGTCCAGTGTATGTATGCTGGCAACTTGGTTGTAATGGACACGATGTGTGCGCTTTAAGTAATCTAATTAGTGATGTTGTGTTAATTGGAATGACTTATTGTGCCCCTATTTTATTGTATGAATTTATTCTCTCCAGTAAATTCAGTCAGCATGATTTTTCATTCGGTCGCAATTCCTACAACATCACCTAATAATTATTGTTGCTGAAATATGCAGATGCCGAACACTCGTCGTACCGTGTATGGTGCCGCTGAGGCTGGTGGCAGTGCAACTGCTAGTGATGACCGTGATCCACCACCGCCTCCTCCACCCTACACTGCGGAACAGTTTTTCGCACAATTTCTTGGAAGCCAACATAATATGGAGGGCATGCAACAGAATATGGAAGCTGCGTTGCGCAGTATCGCAGACAACACCCGTCGGGGAATAAACCTGGGTGGGCACGAAGCAAATCATTACAGCAGTTTCAAGGACTTCATGGATACTCGTCCACCGATCTTCAAGGAAGCCGCAGAACTCTTGGATGCAGAAGAGTGGATTAATACTATGGAAGACAAGTTCCGTGTCTTGAGAATGACTGAAGTGTTGAAGACTGAGTATGCAGCTCATCAGCTTCAAGGTCCGGCAGGAATGTGGTGAAAACATCACCGCACCACTTTTTCTCCCCACGCTCACATCACTTGGAGGGAGTTCACCGAAGCCTTCCGTGGAACGTACATTCCACCTGGTCTGACCGAGATGAAGCTTGGGGAATTCCTGGCACTGAATCAAGGCATGAAGACTGTAACTCAATATCTACATGCATTCAATAACCTGAGCCGTTATGCTCCTGATATGGTGAATACTGAGGCCAAGAAGATCGCTAGCTTCAAGAGATGCCTGAATCCCAAGATGATGAAACATGTGGGTACAAATATGAGGACTGGTTTCGATGATTTCGTTAGTGACTGTCTGAAGCAAGAGAAGAACAACAATGTTTATGTTGCTTCCAAGATTCGTAAGAGAGCTTTTGAGTCGGGTTCGTCCTAGTCCAGAGCCCCAGTGGCCAACCGTCTAGCTTATCGATCGCCTACCTCAGGTGCAAGGTTTAGGCCACCGCAAAGGAAGAATCAGAATGCTCAGCAACCCCAGAGGAACCAGAAACCATTCAAGATGGCATTGCCTCAGGCGAAGATAGGACAAGGCAGTTCATCTGGAACTGTGACTCAAGTGAAGGGACCGTGCTTCAACTGCAACCAACCCGGACACTTTGCGAAGTTTTGTCCCTACCCTAAGAAACAGCAGACGCAGTATCAAGCTCGTGTGCATCACACCACCGTGGATGACATCCCTGAAGGAGAACCGGTAACAGCTGGTATGTTTTCTATCAACAATCATCCTGCAGTAGTCTTGTTTGATTCCGGATCATCTCATTCCTTTGTAAGTCAAGCATTTGTTAAGAGGCATGAGCAAAAGATAGTTGAATTGGAATGTGCTTATAAAATCAGTTCAGCTGGGGCTGATCTGTTGACTAATCAAATAGTTCAGGGAGTAACCCTAAGCATATCCAACTGACAATATAAGCTTAATCTGATAGTCATGCCAGGGTTAGTTTTGGATGTGATCATGGGTATGAACTGGATGAATAAGATGGGGGTAGTAATCGATGTTGGAGGAAGGAGTATCTCTCTTAAGGAACCAAGTGGAGAAGGTACCTTTCGGGTGGTCCTACCTCGGAAAGTAGACCTAGCTAGCACGACTTGTGCGGTCCAAACTACTCTGCTAGCCCAGGTTCCAGTGGTCTATGAGTTTCCAGATGTGTTTCCGGATGAGTTACCTGGACTTCCACTAGACCGAGATGTTGAGTTTGCCATTGAGTTAATTCCGGGAACAGCACCGATCTCGAGAAGGCCCTATCGGATGCCTCCCAATGAGTTAGCCGAATTGAAGAAGCAACTCCAGGACTTACTAAAGAAAGGTTTGATTCGTCCCAGCTCGTCTGAATGGGGATGCCCCGCTCTATTTGTGAAAAAGAGGAAGGATAACTCCTTACGCATGTGCGTGGATTATCGACCACTGAATGCAGTGACAATTAAAAACAAGTATCCTCTTCCTCGGATTGATATCTTGTTTGACCAATTGTCTAAGGCCAAAGTGTTCTCTAAGATAGATTTAAGATCAGGATACCATCAGATAAAGATTAGGCCGCAAGATGTGCCTAAGACTGCGTTCTCTACCAGATATGGCTTGTACGAGTATCTTGTCATGTCCTTCAGATTGACCAACGCTCCTGCATACTTTATGTATCTGATGAATTCTGTTTTCATGCCAGAGTTGGACAAGTTTGTGATTGTGTTCATTGATGACATTCTAATATATTCAGAGAATGAAGAAGATCACACAGAGCACCTCAGGATTGTCTTGACTAGACTCAGAAAACATCTACTATATGCGAAGTTTAGCAAGTGTGAGTTCTGACTTAAGACAATTCCTTTTCTCGGCCACGTGTTGTCTGAAAATGGCATTTCCGTAGACCCTAGTAAGGTACAAGAGGTTATGGACTGGAAGTCACCAACCTCAGTGCATGAAGTTCGCGGTTTTCTTGGTTTGGCCGGTTACTATCGTCGCTTCATACCGGATTTCTCGAAGATTGCCAAACCAATGACAAGCCTGTTACAGAAGGATCATAAGTTTGTATGGACAGAGGAGTGCGAGGCAGCTTTCTGCACCTTGCGAAAGTTGTTGACCACTGCTCCTGTTCTGGCCCAACCGGATATAGAAAAGTCTTTTGATGTGTTCTGTGACGCATCTAAGAATGAGTTAGGATGTGTACTAATGCAAAATGGAAGGGTCATTGCCTATGCCTCATGTCAATTGAGGAAGCATGAAGTTAACTATCCTACACATGATTTAGAGCTTGCAGCAGTAGTGCATGCTCTAAAGATTTGGAGACACTACCTGCTGGGTAATGTGTGTAATCTCTTTACAGATCATAAGAGTCTCAAATACATTTTTACCCAATCTGAGTTGAACATGCGACAGAGAAGATGGTTAGAGCTGATAAAGGACTATAATCTAAATGTGCATTATCATCCTGGGAAGGCTAATGTAGTAGCAGATGCACTGAGCAGAAAATCACATGCTATCGATGTGCAACCGTTGTTTGAAGAAGGGTTCAAATTGTTACATCCTACTATGTTGCATAATATTCAGATCAGTTGTACTCTGGAAAACCAGATCATTGAAGGTCAGAAGACAGATAAGGGAATCTTTCATATCAAAGAGAAGATGAAGAGGGAACCCACCAAACACTTTCGATTGGATGACCAAGGAGTGTTATGGTTTAAGGATCGCCTGGTGGTACCTAAGGATAGAGAGCTTATGAACAAGTTGATGAATGAGACCCATCATTCCAAGCTATCTATTCACCCCAGAAGTAGTAAGATGTACCAAGAGTTGCGACCCCGTTATTGGTGGACTAAGATGAAAAAGGAAATTGCAGCATACGTTGCTCGTTGCGACATGTGTTGTAGAGTTAAAGCTCTTCACATGAGACCCGCAGGACTTCTGCAACCCTTGTCTGTACCCGATTGGAAATGGGATGATATAAGTATGGATTTCATCACTGGTCTTCCCACCACACAGAAGGGGCATGATTCTATTTGGGTAATAGTAGATCGTCTCACCAAGATAGCTCACTTTCTACCAGTTAAGACAACATTCCGATCACCTCAATATACAGAAAAGTATATTGCTGAGATTGTCCGACTACATGGTATACCTAAAATGATCGTATCTGATCGTGGTTCACAGTTTACCTCTCATTTTTGGGGATATCTTCATAAAAGGTTTGGGTACTAGTTTGATTCGTAGTACGGCTTACCATCCACAGACAGATGGGCAGACAGAACGAGTTAATGCTGTACTTGAAGATATGCTTAGAGCTTGTGTACTGTCATCCAGAGGCTCATGGGAATCCTGGTTACCATTGGCAGAATTCGCTTACAACAACAGTTACCAAGAGAGTATCAAGATGGCATCTTTTGAAGCTTTATATGGCAGGAAGTGCAGGACACCGTTAAATTGGATAGAGCCTGGAGAAAGAAGGTTTTATGGAATTGATTTTGTAAATGAGGCAGAGAAGAAGGTCCGTATTATCCGGCAAAACATGCAAGCTGCACAGTCCCATCAGAAGAGCTATGCAGACAAGAGAAGGAGACCATTGGATTTTCAAGTGGGTGACTATGTCTATTTGAAGGTTACCCCCACGAAGAAGAAACGGTTTGGAGTCAAGCAGAAACTGTCTGCTAGATATATCGGACCATACCAGATCATAGAGAAAAAGGGTCCCGTGGCGTACCAGTTGTAATTGCCAGAAGAGATGAGTTCGATCTTTCCCGTCTTTCACGTATCCCAGTTGAAGAAATGTCTGCGTGTTCCGGAAGAGAGAATAGAACCGCAGGGTATTCGGATCAAGGCGGACTTGGAATATCGTGAACAACCGGTTCAAGTTCTAGATACATAGGACCGAGTCACTCGGAACAGAGTGGTAACAACCTATAAGATTCAGTGGAGCCATCATGATGAGAGTGATGCTTCATGGGAAACGGGAGAATATCTTTAAACTGCGTATAAAGATTTTTACGATAACTGGTTCGTAACTCAAAAATCTCGGGACGAGATTCTTATAAGGGGGGAGGGCTGTAACACCCCTAGGTGTTAAGCATGCATTAGCATCCAAAGCATTAGTCATAATCATCTCATACATGGTTATCATTGCATGCAATATAGACCCTTTTAAATTTAAAGTTGAAAAACAATTACTTAAAACCCAAATTCTGCATTTAAGTGCTAAAGAGTGGTGAAATTTTGTGTAGCTACAATTTCAAATAATCTAGAATAAATAAACATGATTTTTGGAGCAACTCTTGAATTCAAGTTCCTTCAAATTTTGCTTTTAAAAAAATATTCTAGAAAAATGAATTTTTTACTTAAAAATTTAGCTTTAAATCCCAAATTCAAAATCTATTTAGAATTTTGAAAAGTGCCCTACATGAAAGTTGTAGAGAATTAAATTTTGAACAACTTTTATTTGGGGCAAAAGTTCTGAAAACCTCTTTTTCATCTTCCAACTCGAATTTGAAACAATTAGAAAAATTTGTAAATTATTTAGAAAAAGAAAAATGTTTTTCCTTCCTTAACGGGCCGCGGCTTTCCTTTCGGCCCACGAGCAGACGCCGGCCTGGCCCGCTTGCCCCGCTCCCCTCCCCGCGCGCGCGACGCCCGCGTCAGGGCTCGCCCGCCGCGTGGCCGCCGCTCGCCGCCTCCGGCGTACGGGTGGCGAGCCGTGGGCTCCACCGGCCGCGCCACGCGCCTTGAACCCGCGCCCGCTCCTCCATCCTCAGCACGCCCTTCATTTCGCCTCTCTCGGCCTCGTGCGAGCAGCAGCCGCAGCCGCTCTCACCTCCGCGCGCTCGTCGCCGCCGCCACGTGCTTCCGCCCCTCGTTCCGTCGCCGGCCGGCCGCCTCCGAGCAATTGCTCGCGCGAACAACTCCGCCTCACCCTTCTCTTCTCCGAACGCGCCTCCACGCTCCGTCTCTGCCCCACGGTAAGGCACCGTCTCGCGCGCCCCGCCACGGCGCCATTCCGGCCACCGCGCGCTCGCCCCCGCCGTTCCGGCGTTTTCTCCCCGCCTAGCCGTTCGCGCACCGCCCCGCGGTGTTCGCCACCCCCACAGGGATTCCGTGTGCCCTCCATCGGTGCCCGCACGACCGGAGCCGGTCGCTAGCCGCCGGCGGGCTTCACCGCCGCCGTGACGTCGCAGTCGCGCGTCCGCTCCACGCGCCCCGCGTTCCAACCCCTCCCCCCTGCCTGCTGGGCCACCGGCTCTGGGCCGAGCCGCCAAGCCAGGCCGCCACCCCGTTTTTCCCTGCGCGGCGCCCCAGCCGTTATCGGCCGTGGGCCAGTATTACCGAGTGGGCCAGCCCGTTCAGCGATTTCCAAATTCCGTTTTTAAATTTCTATTTGTTTTGGGAAAAGAAAATACTTGGAAAATGTTTGTGTACCCTTTTTAGCTCCAAAAATGATGAAACAAATTTTAAAATATTCCTCTTGAATAGATCTACAGTTTAAAAATAGCTCATATTAATTTTGTAACACTTTGCTGTGCAAATTTATTTAATTGCTATAAATGCTGATATCTTAGAAAATATGTAGTAAATAAAATAATGAAGGGAAAAATATGATTCTTGTTGCTTTAATCTTTATGAGTGATGTACTTTCTAGGAAAAATATTAGTGAAGCGTGTTCTGTGAGAAATTTTTGAAGTGTAGTTCAAATGCTTTTAATTGATAATCTTTGTTATTTTTAGTAGAGAGCTAAATTTGTATAGAACATACATGTGATATTTTTTGTGGTATGTTAGTTTACTGTTAGTAACATAGAAAAAATGTGAAATCTGTTGTTTGATACTTTTTCTAGTACAAAATAATTTCACGCTCATATTTAGGCTGTAACTTCTTTATTTTGTACAGGCAGTTTTGCATATGCAATTCTCATGAAAATTTAGTAGTAGGTTAGTTAGGGTAAGAGTAATCTACTGTAATTTTTGTAGATTTTTATCTACACCAAAAATAGGTGTTGCTGTGTAACCCTAGTTAAATAGGGAATAAAAGATTATTCTTTAAGAGAAATTAAGAGAAATAAAATATGTTTGGTGTATTTTTGAAGCATCATTATGCCTTGCTGATGTTATGGATGAGTTAGGTTGGTAAGCTTTGATAGCTTAGGTTCACTTGTATGTGTAAATAATAGGCTAGCTAATAGAAGAATAAGGTGCATGTTTTAGGGTATATGTTCTTGGATGACGTTGACAACCTTGTAGAAGAAATAGTTATATTCAAACTGCTCATTCCATGTGCTCATCTGCATCTCATGTCATCAAAGCACTCCACCACAATCCGATGCATCATTCGTATGATTACTTATGCACTTGCATCATACAGGATCGCAGGAAGAGTCGCAGGTAGCAGTACAGGAGGAGCAAGTTTGGACGGATCAGCAGGAACCCCAGGCACAGGAGGTGCCCGAGGAGGAAGAGTCAGGCGAGGAGCTGCCAGAGTGCGTCGACCACCATCCTAGCTCGTTCGAAAAAGGCAAGCCCCGGAGCATTTTAAGTCTCCTATTTTATAAAAGTTGTTCCTTACTACATGAACTATAGTTATATATATAGTTGCATTAAGTTATAGAAGTTGAGTGAAACCGTTGTTGCATTATTACCTTGGCCACCGGATTATCTTTCACCCTGTTAGGTCAGGATCGAGTGAATTGCTTAGCCATGCTTAGACCGATAGAAGTCGGGTGATTTCCTGTCACCTGCGAGTTATAGGTGGATACCGGGTTATGGTTAGCTGTAATTGTGATCATAAAAAGTAACCAAGTGTTGATGGATAAATGAAGACCGGGCGGAGTCTTATAGGGTTTTGGACTATAGTGATTCCATTTGTGTTGATTAAGGACCGATCGTTGCTCGTCCCTCTTGTCATGTTGAACGCATGCCTCACATTTAGCTGGCCGAATAAAGTACCTTTCGACCGCGAAGCTAGTGACACTTTTCGAGCCAGGATAAACTCGGGTTGGCAGACTGGTATTGAAGTGGGTGTAACGGGGACGCGAAGAGTGAGCCCAAGGTGCGTCCTAGCAGTCGGGCGGTCCCTGGGTAGTGCGATCCATGATTGTTATCCCGCGGCTTCTTGAAAAGTGTTATTGGTGATCGAAGCGACCCTGACGGGGGAAGCAGGGTTTGTGTGAGGAATAAATCTCCAGCTGGATAGGAATTCGATTCGAATCGTCGTCGCTCCCGGTTAGTGAGCACTTGACTCGAGCTATGGCATCGTAGTAACATTAATGGAACACTGATGGTTAAATGAATGATGTTGGAAATGCTAAACCTGATATGGTAATCTAGATTGTTAATGATGAATCAAGTGATTGTTCTAGCAATAGATGCTTACCTAGCTTGAATAGGCTATACTAAAAGTGATGCAAAAAGTACTGGTATAGTTTTTCATAATCACTTATGCTTTTCGCAAATGAGTCAAGCCAGTCCAATCTATAAAGCCTTGCATGATCCTTGGTGTCCTTTATTTCTGGTTTATGACGGGTAAGTCTAGCTGAGTACATTCTCGTACTTAGGGCGTTGTTCCTATTGTTGTTGCAGATGGTTAGTTGTACTATGGGTACTGCTCCAACTGTCTGTATCCGGCGATGGGCGACAACTAGGACCTTGGGCAAGGGTCACTCTGTTCGTCTTATCTAATGCTTTTGTGGACCATGACTATCTACTGGCACTGTATTTGAACTAAGTGGGTGTGTAAAACTACTTGCTTCCGCTATGTTATTTTGAACTATGTTGTAATAACTTTTATTCCGAACTCCGATGTACTCCACTTTCATTGTGAACTCTACGTATCATGTGAACTGTGGCTGCTAAATCAGTACGATCTTGGTTGTATGTTGGTTGGTTTAAAATCCCTCGTGATTCATGGAATCTCGGGTTATACGGGTTTAAGTTCAATAAATTAACCGCCTCGGTGGAAGATTTTCTTACTTAATCTCGTATAATTACGTTGATCCGTTACACATACCTTGTAATAGTATGACTTCTCAAAATCAAGAAAAGACCTCGTACCATAAATAGAAGGAGATTTTAGATCAAGATTAGAAAAATCTATGATCATGTTCTGCTTCCAAACTTGAATTCAAGGCAAAGGACCAGGTACTCGATGATAAAAGAAATCAACATGATCCAAATAAATGACCTAGCAAAACAAATAGAAAATTAGAAATTAGAAATAAATAAATAAATAAATAAATATTGAAAAGATACAGGAATAACCATGAATAAAAATATAAACAATAAAATACACAACATATAGAGAACACTTACAGCTAGGTAGAACATACAGCCACCAAGAGTTGCCGAACCTTCTAAGCATCTTTCTTTCCTCCATTGAAATTCTTAACACCATCAAGCAACTAACGCGACACAAACCCAGACCAGTCATAAGACCTAATATTCTCAATGTCTTCAAAAACACCAAGGTAGCGAGAACTAGGAACAGTGTTAGAATTGTGACACCTAAAATAATGCAAAGCCACAACCAAGAAACAGATCAACACTAGCTCATCACTCATAGCATCAGCTTGAAGCTTCTCAACAAAGAAAGATACTCGAGGCAAAGAAGACTTATGAATCTTTGATAAAACAGTAGATCTGCCATTAAAGTAATTAGAAGGAAAAGGAGTGCCTCCAACAGGGATACCAAGAACAAGGTTGACAGATTTAGCGGTCAATGATATAATTTTGCTACGAATAAGAAGATCACCAGACTTGCACTCAACATAGGAGGCCAACCACTTACTAAACTTCTTAGGCACAAAGCACTTGTCAAAAAGCAACAGTGAACCAAACACATATCTCCTAATGACATCATTCTTTTCTTCAAACATAAAGGCAATAATAGTTGCAAATTTAGAGACAGATTGCCTTGTGAAGCCATCATACGAACTAGAGACATATTTCTTCTTCTTGGACTATCAACAAAAGTAAAAAAAAATAGAAAAAATAAAGTTTTAAATAAAAGCTGAATCTAAATTATACAAAATAGAAGACCTGAATTACAACTGATCAACTATAGAAAATAAAGTAAGAAAAATATTAAGATAAAAAATAAAGCAAATAAGAAATTCACAATAAGAATACATAAAACTAGCAAATGAACAAGATAACAAATCATACATACATGATGACTTTTCAGGACAATTGAACAAAATATTACAAGAACAACTTGAATGTCATGCAAGAATCAAAATTACTGTCATGCTCACTGAAATGAGGCATGCAGGATCCATACACATCATATACCTATTAATTATTTAAAGACATAAACACAAAATAGAACATGAACATAAATAAAAGTATGCACTCATATATCCTAATAAAGACATTCATAAAGCATAATCTAATAGTTCTAGCTAACAAAAAATACACAAATTATACATGATAAGACAACAATCAATATCAATACCAAGAAACCAAAGCACAACAAGGGGAGACATTTAGGTAAAAAAAACATCACCTGAGAATAAAAAGTCAGAGTCAATTTTCGCTTCGATGCCTTAATTCTCTTGAACTAATAAAACAGGAAAAAAATTTACACACGCAGTAGGAAAAAAATAAAAATAAAAATAAAAAATAAGAATTACGTCTCTCAAACATTGTTGATACAGAGCTACATTAAACTTTTCTAACTGATGAACCACCAGAAGATGAATCATACAAAAAAAAATTACAAAGATAAAACAAAGTAATAAAAGCTAAGCATAAACAATCAAAATGAAATGAAACAGACCTCAGATAACATATCATCATCATTAGAAGATTTATCATGAAAAACGTCATTATAGACATATTGAGAACACAACATCTTCACTACCAGTATCTTCGATATCATCAAATTCATCTTCAGAAGATAAATCAACATCTCGACGCCTTTTGGTACCTCTAGTGTCCATCTATAATTACAAAATCAACAAATAAAATCAGCATAAAACACTAAATACAATTTATGATACAAATACCAAGCTATCATCCTACCATAAGATTTATTTAGCACCATCAAAAACGGTCATACTCTCATAAGTTTAACATTCAATAATAGACTAAAAAAACGTAATGAAATAACATAGCTTTGCAAAAAAAGAAATATAGGCACAATAAATTACATCAGCAAGACAAAATTGTCGGTGTTCGGACCGAGGGGGTCCTAAACCAACGAGTAAATGCTGCGTGTCTCTTTCCTGGATGGTGATGCAAGGAGAACACACGAGGGTTTATCCTGGTTCGGGCAAAAGAAGGCCCTACGTCCAGCGGGAGGGAAGAAGTTTGTATTTCCTTGCACCGGAGTGCTCGTGTCGGGGTTACAAGCATGCGAGAGAGGGCGTCGAGCCCAAGTCTCAAAGAGAGGAAAAAGAGGACAAGGGTGATTGCACCGGAGTGTCTTGACTGTTGTTTCGTGTTTTTCTTCGTTTGTTGTCCCTTGTTCCTTCCCCCGTAGAACCCTGGCCTGCCTTTTTATAGGGCGAGAGGAGGCCAAGACGACGGGGGAGCTTTGAGGTGATGTTTTGTCGATTCCTGTTGAACTGACCGTAGCGATGTGCTCTGGGAATGGTCGGCCATCCCTGGACACCATGGCGTCGTGGGAGACGAGACGGCGAAATGACCCGGAGCGCTGCGCCACACCGTCCTTCCCTTGCGATTGAACTGTGCGGAGCGTCGAGGTTGGGTCGAGGCCGGGTCGAGATCGGATGGATAAGACCGAATCCTCGAGATTGCGGAGGACGGGCCTTGTCTTATCCTCCCTCGAGGGTGATCGATGGTAAACAGTGCGTGGTAAAGGTGGGTACAGTGACGGGTTTCACCTTCCATCACGGGATGGGCGGTAAAACAGTGTGATCTGACACGGGCATTATTCCCACGTCGATCCTGGTTGCAGCCATGCTGGTAGGTGGTAGTAGGTAACCACATTAAATGCCATGGCTTTTGTCCTGGGGTAGGTAAAGAGAAGGAGTCGAGGTGCTCGACCCGGGCTTACGCGAGTCAGAGTTTTTCCCAGTGGGCGGATGGGCCTCGCGCGGGTCAGAGCGCCGTCGAGGTATCTTGCCGTACGGGATGGGGCGCGGTCGAGGCGCTTCGTCGAGCGGGCCTCGTATGAGTCAGAGTCGGAGCGCGGTCGAGGCGCCCCGTCGAGCGGGCCTCGTACGAGTCGGAGCCAGAACGCGGTCCTAGGGTGCCTCGAGAGCGTGGCTCGAGCCCTGGCCATGTATGGGCGCACCCTTGGTCGTCCCTAACTCTATTGCTCGAGGGCAGCTGTCGAACCCTGGTCGAGGGCCAGCTTCCGCTCCCTCGAGGCTTAGGTTTCTGCGGTCGAGCCCCCGAGCCTCGCGCGCACGAGGTCGATTAGAGTCCCGGCCGTCTTTTACTATGCGACCCTCATGCTCCTCCTTCAGGAAGGAGGAGGAGGGGTGGGGAACGCCGTACTACCCCTGTTTGGGCAAGTCCCGACGATCTCCAGTGAGCTGCTAGCGGGGGAATTCGAGTGAGAGCCCGTGCCCCAGTCCTTAGGGGTCGGCTAGTGGCCCGGAGGCGCTCTCAAAGATGCCAAGAAGTGGTCGTGTGGATCTCGACTCCCTTCGATAGGATTCGAGGGCTCGATGCCTCCCCCGGGGGGATTCTTACGTGGACCTCCTCCTTTAGCCTCGAATACGTCCTGGGGTGCCTCGAGAGCGTGGCTCGAGCCCTAGCCATGTACGGGCGCACCCTTGGTCATCCCTAACTCTGTTGCTCGAGGGCAGCTGTCGAACCCTGGTCGAGGGCCAGCCTCCGCTCCCTCGAGGCTTATACCGGGCTCAGGGCCTGTTTCCGTGGTCGAGACCCTGAGCCTCACGCGCACGAGGTCGATCAGAGTCCCGGCCGTCTTTTGCTGTGCGACCCTCACGCTCCTTTTCCGAAAAAGGAGGAGGGGTGGAGAACGCCGTACTACCCTTGTTTGGGCGAGTTCTGACGATCCCCGGTGAGCTGCTAGCGGGGGAATTCGAGTGAGAGCCCGCGCCCTAGTCGTTAGGGGTCGGCTAGTGGCCTAAAGGCGCCCTCAAAGATGCCAAGAAGTGGTCGTGTGGATCTCGATTCTCTTCGACAGGATTCGAGGGCTCAGTGCCTCCCCCGGGGGGATTCTTATGTGGACCTCCTCCTTTAGCCTCGAATACGTCCTGGGGTGCCTCGAGAGCGTGGCTCGAGCCCTGGCCATATACGGGCGCACCCTTGGTCGTCCCTAACTCTGTTGCTCGAGGGCAGCTGTCGAACCCTGGTCGAGGGCCAGCTTCCACTTCGTCGAGGCTTATACCGGGCTCGGGGCCCGTTTCCCAGGTATCTGGGAATATCCGTCCACGGATCCCTCCCCCGCCCATTAGTCGAGCACGTCTTTTTAGGAGGGGAGGCGGGATCGGCGCGGTAGTGGGCGACGTGGCGTACAGTTATGACGTGGGGGACGACCACGTGCCCAACACCTGTGAGATGTAAGGAAACGGTTAGGTGGGCGCATTTAATGCGGGAAACTATTCCTACCTTTTCGCACGGCCGTTGGGCTTCCGCCTGGGCATATAAAATCAAGGCCTAGGGGTCTGCGTTCCCCACCGTTCCCTTGCGCTCCTGCAATCTTCTGCCCTAGACAACCCTTGCCTTATCGCGCTCTCCGCCCATGTCGCTGCTGCCACCGCATCCTCTCCATCCACCCCCCCTTTTCCGATAGCACCGATGGCAGGAAAGAGCCAGATCCTCCCCACCGACGATTGGGCCGCCACCTCGATGACGGAGAGGAGGTTGGAAGAGTTGGTCGAGGTCGGGCTGCTGCGGCCAAGGATGAGCAGGTCGCAGCCGAAGTGGATCGCGCCGCCCCCTGCCCACCGGGAGCCGACGCCCCCTGAAGGGTACGTGGTGAGCTTCATTTGCTTCCACGAGCGGGGGTTCGGCGTGCCGGCGTCCGTCTTCATGCGCGCACTCCTCCACTACTACCGGGTGGAGCTTCACCACCTTGCCCCCAATGCCGTCGCGCAGGTCGCCATCTTCGCGGTGGTCTACGAGGGCTACCTTGGGGTGGAGCCGCAGTGGAACCTGTGGCTTCACCTTTTCAAGGCCAAGCTCTTTGCCAAGAAGGCGGGGGAGAAGGGCGTCCTGTGCGCGGCTCGAGTAGGGAGTTGCGTCCTACAGGTGAGGTTAGGCCGGGCGGATCTGTACATCCCGGCTCGCCTCATCTCTTCGAACAGCGGGTGGCACGAGGGTTGGTTCTACCTCCGCAACGATGAAAATCAGTTGCTGAGGTACACCGGCCGCGTGCTGACGGCTCGAGAGGATCGTTGGACGTACGGAGTGCCGGAAGCCAAGAAGCCGCGCCTGGACCCGCTGCTGGCGGCGCTGCAACAGCTTCGCCTTCGGGGCTTGACGGCTGCGGTGGTGGCCGCGGCCTTCCATCGCCGCAGGGTGATGCCGCTGTGCCGGCGTCGTCTCCGCCTCGACCAGATGACTTCGGAGGCATCTCTGGAGGGGACCCAGATGTCCCATGAATCCCTTGCCCTCGAGGAGGTCCTTCGGCGAGCACGCCAGATGGTTGGGAACTTCAAGGTGGAGGAGGCCAACCGGGTCCCTATGAGACCTACCGAAGGGTTCGAGCCCGTGGTATGTATCTTAGGGCTAGTAGGTTTGTTAATTTTGTTTATTTTCGGTTTTCGCTGATTTGGTCGAGGTCGGCACGTAGGATTTGTCAGCGCTACTGGAAACGCGTCCGCCAGTCCCAGAGGACCGGTCCGCCCGGGAGGCTCAACGTCAGCATGCCTCCAAGAAGAAGCAAACCAAGGAGACGGCCAAGAAGCGGAAAATCCGCAAGGCCAAAGAGGCGGAGGCGTTGAAGAGGCTCTGGCGCCAGCAGACCATCGACGGGGTCCCCCTGGCGCCGTCGCCTTCCGAGACGATCTCGAGGGAGGATGACGAGAGCAGCGGCGAAGACGACGACGCCCTGTCGCGGTATGAGACCGCGACCGGACTGGGGGACCTTCCCGACATTCGCCCCCTGCTAGAGCCCATCAGGGGGGCGTCCTCCTCGGTCGTCGTGATCGAGGCGTCCGGGGAGGAGGAGAAGACGGAGAAGGAGACGGGCCCCTCGATGGGAGGGGCCGCTTTACCCCGGACCCCGCAAGAGGGGTCAACGGGGACGTCCGCACCAGCCCAGGCCCCGCAAGTTCGGGCAGGGGCTAGGACGGCGGTACCGGCGTCGTCATCGGCGGCGGCGGCGGCAGGCGTGAGAACCCGAGGCTAGCTGGCCTTGGAGGCACAGAAGGCACAGAGCGGTGCGTCGGTCGGGGCCCCAAGGAGTGCCCGGCCTGCGGTTGAGGCCGCTGCGAGGCCACAATCGGCCGCCCCGGGGGGCTCGGGTCACACAGGGTCGAGGCTCTTGGTCCCGATTTCTGGGTAAGCGTCTCTGCTCGATTGTTCTGCCTTTCTCGGGGTCCGTTGGCTGACATTTCTTCTCACTTTGCAGGTTAAAGCGAAAGGCGGAGCCGATGGGGCTTACCCCCGTGAAGTCGCTGCGGGCCAGCGCCGTTGTCCTTAAACGGATGCCGGAGCAGGATGCGGCCTGGGTCCGGTAGGTCAAGGCCGCGAATGGGCGCCTGCGACAACGGTAGGGGGCAGTGGATGCCGCGACGGTTGCTGGCCCTGATCCTGCCGTGGGGGGTCTGAACCGACGGAGGTGGTGGCGCCCGGTGCCGTCGAGGCGGGGCCCAGGTCGTCGGCGACGGCCGAGGCCACCGTCGAGGTCGTTACGGGCGAGGCACCCATCCACGGCGCGGAGCGGGCGGGTGCTGACGTGACCATGGAGGAGGTTGCGTCGGTGTCGGTTCAGGAGGCGGCCTCGACGAGGGGGTCATGGCCGCAGCAAGACCCGTCGGCGCAGCGAGCGGGTATGGTGGAGGGCGGGGTGGTCGAGCCCCTTGAAAGTCCCTAGTTTGGTTTTGGCTAATTGATGAAACCTAGGACTAACCTTTGTATCTAAGTGGATGATTTAGATAAAGGTGGTCATTGAATATGAGACATGACATTGACTCATATGACCAAGATGGTGAAGACCAAGATAAGGCTTGGCTCGATGGACCGGTTGTGAGGGTGAAGGGCAAGTCGAGGCTTCGAAGCGAGGGACCATGCGATGGTGAAGCTTGAGCGAGACTTGGCGCCGACGGACCGATGCAACGGTGAAGAGCAAGTGAAGTCAAGGTCGATGGATCGAGACGGTCATGTGATGATATGAAGTGGATCATATCATTTGGAGAAACAAAATGGGCTCAAGGCAAAGGTATAACCATAGGGCCATTTTGTTTTACACTCAAGACACCATAGAGGGTGTGAGTGGTTTAGGATCGATAGCCGAACTATTAAGAGGGGAAGTCTTATCGGTTATTCGATGCACGGGTGCCACTAGGTGAATTCATGAAGTGCATTGCATGTAGGGCCTAGTGAGCTAATTGGAAAACCTTTGAAAATGATTGAGAAAAAGCTAACACACAAGCACATGGAGATGTACACTTGATGGTGTTGGCACATTTGCAAAGGTGGCGTTGGTCGCGCTGTGGTTTGCGGGTAGAGAGGGGTTTGGGTTCCTCTGTGAGCGCGGGATTCAAGCGATTTCGGGGAAATGAAATGCCTATTTTCCACTACGCCGAAAGTCGGAAAAGAAACGGAGACGAACGGGGTCACTGAGGTGACCGGACGCTGCACCGGACGCGGTCACGGTGTGACCGGACGCGTCCGGTCAGTACAGCGCGGTATCAGGCGCTCGGGTGTTAGGGTTTGCAACCGGCGCGTCCGGTCACTCGCGGGACCGGTGCGTCCGGTCATGCGCCCAGAAGGAACTGAGGTTCACAGAGGACGATCGGACGCAGGGCGCGTCCGGTCACACATGATCGGACGCGTCCGATCGTTGAAGGAGCTTACTGGACTCTAACCGGACGCGGGCACTGTCGCGTCCGGTCATTGCGAGGAGCGCGTCCGGTCGTTGTTTCGCGGGCACGGGTGCTGTGTGGATCGGCGTGTCCGGTCATTCGACAGGCGCGTCCGGTCATCGGGACCGGCGCGTCCGGTCGTTATGAGAAGTGCGTCCGGTCATAAAGTTTGACCGTTGGCGCAGTGACCGTTGGAGGATCTAACGGTCGCATTTGAAATTTGAAGGACACGTGGACGTCGCAGGGCGACCGGACGCGGTTGAGCGCGTCCGGTCAGTTTCGACCGGCGCGTCCGGTCGTCCCGAAAAAACGGTCAGTGGAGTGGCAACGGCTCTATTTGTTTGGGGTGCTTATAAATACTCGTTGGCCGGCCCTTGGGAAAAAAAAAGCTTGGCATTTCTAACACTCTTGTGCATCCTTTGAGCTAGAGCTACTCCTCCCACTCATCTCTCTTGCTTGATTGCAAATCAAAAGTGAGATTGAGTGATCCCCAAGTGCATTGCATAGCTTGAGGGCATCTAGTGGCACTTGTGGGTGGTTTAGCTGGTGGATTTCTTGTTACTCTTGGAGAGTACCGCTCCTAGCCGGCTTGGAGATTGTTGGAGGCGTTGGCAAGAGAAGGTGATTGTTCTTGGCCACCTCCGGTTGTTTGTAAGAGGTTCTTGTGCTTTCCTCGGCGGGACGCCAAAAGCAACTCTATTGGATTGCGCGTGTCATTGAGTTACCTCACTTGAGAGTGGTGTCTTGCGGTGCCTTGCGGGGCGTGCCTTGAGGGGCAAGTGACTTGAGGGTCGCACCGAGGAACCATCTAAGTGTTGGTCGACACAACCGGTGACGTAGCTTGTCGGTGCACAAGTGAACACCGGGTGAACAAAAATATTGTGTCTCTTGTCTCCCGGTGATTGGTCTCCATATTGTGTTGTTGTCAATATTGATTGATTATATATCATCTTGGTGATTGGCAACATCTTCACTCCACCGTTGGTATAAGATACACAATCCTATCTCTTGCATTTACTTTTACTAGATTATCTTGTGTAGCTCTAGTAGTAGCCTTTACTAGTAGTTGTTAGCTTGCTCACTAGTGTTTGAATAGTGACATAGCTCTTGTGTGAACTAGAGATCATAATCTACTAGACTTGTGGATAGGAGGCTTGCATCACAACCCTTGGCTAAGCAAAACTCGCTTTACGCCGTTTGTTATTCTAACAAGTTTGCTTAGTGGCTTGTGTAGAATTTTTTAATAGGCTATTCACCCCCCCTCTAGCCATCTAGGACCTTTCAATTGGTATCAGAGCCATGGTCACCGTTTTAATCAAGGCTTAACATCCTTCGGTGTGAAAAATGGCTCAAATTGTGTTCAATCATGTTGGGGGCAAGCCACCGTTCTTTGATGGTGTTAGTTCTTTTGCTCATTGGAAGAGAAAGATGACAATGTACCTTGGTTCTATTCATGAGAGAGTTTTGCAAGTCACCGAGAATGACTTTGCTATCATTGATCCTGATCATCTCACCGATGAAGATAGAGCAAATAGAACATGCAATAGAATGGCTCTCAATACACTTTACCATGGTATTGACACAAAAGTATTTGAGGGCATCAAGGACTTAGAATTGGCATATGAAGTATGGACAAGGTTGAGTGAAACATATGAGGGCACTAAGGTTGTGAAGAGTGCCAAGCTATATGGGCTCAAGAGTGAGTTTGAGAACTTCAAGAAAAAGGATGATAAAACAATCATTGAAATGTTTCATAGATTGCAAGTAATTGTGAATGATCTCAAGAGCTTAGGGCACAAGACTCAAGACCAAGATTTTTGCCATAAGTTCTTGTTGAGCTTACCTAGAAGATTAAAGATGTTGATCATGATGCTACAAAGAGATGGGCTTGAAACAATGAAGCCAAATGATTTGCTTGGAGAGGTGTTAACCTTTGACAAGTATGATCAAGATGTTGATGAGAAGGAGGAAGAAAAGAAGAAGAAGACTGTGGCATTCAAGGCCATCTCCTCCAAGGGCAAAGCTACCATCATTGAAGAAGAAGAAGACAATGATGAAGATGAAGATTATGAAATTGATGATGAGGCATTTGCTTTTGTAGTCAAGAAAACGGGTCACATGTTCATTAAGATAAGAGGCTTCAAAAAGAGAAATGACAATTTCAAGAGCAATGAGCAACAAAGGAAGTGCTTCAATTGTGATAGCACCGAACATCTTCAAGTCGATTGTCCCTATGATAAGAAGAAAAACAACAAGAGGGGCAAGTTTGAGAAGAAAAAGAAAGAAGCCAAGATAACATTCAAGAAAGGCAAGAATGGAGTCTATATGGCCACTTGGGAAAGTGATGATGATGATGAAGAAGAAGAATCATCCAACAAGGCTTTTGCTTCCATTGCTATCAACAAGAAGCCTTCACTATTTGATTCATCCTCTTCGTGCTTCATGGCCAAAGAAGCTAAGGTATTATATGATAAAAGTGATGATGAAAGTGAAATGGAATATGTTCATGATAGTGATAGTGATAAATATGATAATGAAAATGATGATGATGATGATGAACCAACTAAAGAACAACTATATGACTTGTTGCAACAAACTAGAGACATAGCTATTGCCAAGAACAAGGAGTGCAAGAAGCTTTCAATGAAAGTAGCAATACTTGAGAAAGTTCTTGGTGAGCTTAAGACCACTCATGAGAGTCTAGTGGAAGACCATGAGGATCTTGGTAAGGCTCATTCCAAGCTTGAAAAGGCTCACTCATTGCTACTTGAGCAACAAGCAAAGAAGGAGGTTGTTGTATCATGTGATATAGGTGTTACATGTGATATAATTGATGAATCCTTTAATGAACCTATCATCATGTCAAATGTTAAACCTTCTTGTAGCTCTTCATCCACCACCACCAACTCTACCTCTACTACGAGTGATGGTTTCACTTGTGATGCCTCACTAATGGTTGAGAATGAGACTCTCAAGAGAGAGGTGGATGAGCTCACTCACGCCCTAGGCAAGGCCTATGGTGGTGAGGCCCGCTTGCTTAAGTGCTTGGGTAGCCAAAGGTTCTCTCTTAATAAAGAGGGATTGGGCTACACCCCCAAGAAAGGCAAGTCGGCCTTTGCAACTCCAAAGCCTAGCTTTGTGAAGAGCAATGGTCGGTTTTGCAATAGATGCAAGCAAGTTGGGCACCGAGAGCATAATTGTAATAAAAAGAACCAAAGCAAGAAATTTGTTAATGCTATACCTTTTGATTCTTGCTATGTGCTTACCAAAGGTGTGAAGGGTGTGCAAGCTAAGTTTATTGGTACACCCATTGTTGGCCCAAAGAAGAAGGCTATTTGGGTACCAAAGAGCTTAGTTACTAACCTACAAGGACCCAAGCAAAAATGGGTACCTACGCTTCATTGATTTGCTTATAGGTCAATTACAAAGCCAGAGGAAGGCATTGGATTATTGATAGTGGGTGCACTCAACACATGACCGGTACATCAAGAATGTTTGACTCAATCAATGACAATGATAGTGGTGTTGATTCTATCACATTTGGCAATAACAAGAAAGGCAAGGTTATTGGCTTGGGCAAGATTGCAATATCAAATGACATGAGTATCTCAAATGTGTTGCTAGTTGAAAGTTTGGATTTCAATCTTCTATCTGTGGCACAAATATGTGATCTAGGCTACAAATGTATCTTTGGGGTTGATGATGTGGAAGTTATTAGTGTGGATGGTTCAAATGTGGCATTCAAGGGCTTTAGATATGAGAATCTCTACCTAGTTGACTTCAATGCTAGAGAAACTTCTTTGACAACTTGCTTAGTCTCCAAATCAAGCATGGGTTGGCTTTGGCATAGAAGGCTTGGTCATGTTGGCATGAAACAATTGAAGAAGCTTACAACTCACAATCTTGTCAATGGTTTGAAAGATGTTGAATTTGAGAAGAATAAGCTTTGTAGTGCATGTCAAGCCGGGAAGCAAGTTGGAAGCTCACATCGAAAGAAGAGTACAATGAGCACATGCAAAGCATTTGAGTTGATACACATGGATCTATTTGGACCAACAACATATACAAGCATAGGTGGCAATAAGTATGGCTTTGTCATAGTGGATGACTTCACAATATTCACATGGGTATTCTTTCTTAGTGACAAAAGTGAAGTGTTTGACACCTTCAAGACATTTCTCACTAGAGTTCACAATGAGTTTGAGATTAGAATCAAGAAAGTGAGAAGTGACAATGGAAGTGAGTTCAAGAATACAAGAATTGAAGAACTTTGTGATCATTATGGTATTGGACATCAATTCTCGGCCAAGTACACTCCACAATCAAATGGCCTAGTTGAGAGGAAGAATAGAACATTGCTTGATATGGCTAGATCAATGCTTCATGAGTACAATGTGAGTCAATCATTTTGGGATGAAGCAATCAATACCGCTTGCTACTACATCAATAGACTATATTGTCATCCATTGCTAGAGAAGACCCCATATGAGTTACTTCATGAAAGAAAGCCCAATATTTCTTACTTTAGGGTGTTTGGTTGCAAATGCTATATCTTGAAGAAGGGCACTAGATTGGGAAGTTTGACAAGAGATGTGATGAGGGGTTCCTACTTGGTTATTCAACTACAAGCAAAGCTTATAGAGTTTGGAACAACTCAAGTGGCATTCTAGAAGAAGTCCATGATGTGCAATTTGATGAAACAAAAGGGTCACAAGATGAAGAAGAGAATCTAGATGATGTTGGTGGAACTCAATTGGTGGAAGCAATGAAGAACATGGATATTGGGGACATTAGAGCAAAGTAAGTAATTGATATTCAAGATGATGATAAAGATCAAGTGCTCAATTCACCAAACAAGCTAGTTAGTGACTCTCAAGTGCAAAATTATGGTGCTAGTTCTTCTCATCGAGATACATCAAGTGATCAACCAAGCTCAAGCAATCAAGTGCAAGTACTCCAACCACAACATGTTGCAAGAGATCACCCCATTAATAGTGTTATTGGTGATATTAGAAGTGGTGTGCAAACAAGATCAAGATTGACTATGTTTTGTGAGCATGCATCATTTGTGTCAACCATAGAACCAAAGAAGATAGAAGAAGCTTTGAGGGATGCCGATTGGATTATGGCTATGCAAGAAGAACTAAACAATTTCACAAGAAATGATGTTTGGGAATTGGTAGAAAGGCCAAATGACTACAATGTGATTGGAACCAAATGGGTGTTCAAAAACAAGCAAGATCAAGATGACATTGTAGTGAGAAACAAAGCAAGACTAGTTGCTCAAGGTTACACTCAAGTTGAAGGTCTTGACTATGATGAGACATATGCTCCCGTGGCAAGATTGGAGGCAATAAGGATTCTATTGGCTTATGCTTGTATACACGATATCAAACTATATCAAATGGATGTCAAAAGTGCATTTCTCAATGGGATCATCAATGAGTTAGTATTTGTTGAGCAACCGCCCGGATTTGAAGATGACAAGAAACCCAACCATGTCTATAAGTTGAAGAAGGCTTTATATGGCTTAAAGCAAGCACCTAGAGCATGGTATGAGAGGCTAAGGGATTTCCTTCTCTCTAAGGGATTCAAAATGGGCAAGGTTGATACTACTCTATTCACCAAGAAGATTGGAAATGATCTATTCATAGTGCAAATATATGTTGATGACATCATCTTTGGATCAACCGATCAAGCTTATTGTGAAGAATTTGGTGCTATGATGACCAAAGAATTTGAAATGTCTATGATTGGTGAACTTAGCTACTTCCTTGGTCTCCAAGTCAAGCAATTGAAGAATGGGACATTTGTGAGTCAAGGGAAATACATAAGGGACATGTTGAAGAAGTTTGGAATGCAAGATGCAAAGCCAATTTCAACTCCAATGGGCACAAATGGCAATTTGGATAGTGATCTTGATGGCAAAATGGTGAATCAAAAGGAATATCGGTCTTTGATTGGAAGTCTACTCTATGTCACCGCATCAAGGCCAGATGTCATGTTTAGTGTTTGCATGTGTGCTAGATATCAAGCCTCACCTAGAGAAAGTCATCTCACGGCGGCAAAAAGAATATTGAGGTACTTGAAGCAAACAAGAAATGTTGGACTATGGTATCCCAAGGGGTCAAAGTTTGAATTGATTGGATATTCGGACTCCGACTATGGGGGTTGCAAGATCAATAGGAAAAGCACAAGTGGCACATGTCAATTACTTGGAAGATCACTTGTGTCATGGTCCTCAAAGAAACAAAATAGTGTGGCAATCTCTACCGCCGAAGCCGAATATGTGAGTGCGGGGAGTTGTTGTGCACAATTGCTATGGATGAAATCAACTTTGAAGGATTATGGCCTCAACTTCAAGAATGTGCCGTTGCTATGTGATAATGAGAGTGCAATCAAGATGATACAAAACCCGGTTCAACATGGAAGAACAAAGCATATTGACATAAGACATCATTTTATTAGAGATCATCAACAAAAGGGAGATATTGCCATTGAAAGTGTTGGCACCGATGATCAACTTGCCGATATTCTCACTAAGCCACTTGATGAAAAGAGGTTTTGTAAGCTAAGGAATGAATCGAACATTCTTGATTTCTCAAACATGAGTTCAATGCACCCCACCCACTTATTGACATGCCTCTCCTTCGACATTGCAAGGTAAAATTGATTGACATGTCTTTCATCCTATGCTAAGGACTTGATAGAGCATGTAGACATAATAAGTGGCACACATAAGCATTCATGATAAATCAAATGAATTTGATGGATATATGTTACCACTATTGCTTCTATGCTTATTTTGATCTAGTGGTGGCATATGACATGTTTGTGAGCTTGTAAACCTAGTGTTGAATCTAGAAGATTTGCTATAAGTGTTTAATTCAACATAGGCAAGATAACCCTTATTTTGAGGAGTGAAGAAGCTTGTCTTTGGTTCAAATCGAATTAAATATCTTTGGCAAGTATTCTAGGTTAAACCAAATTTGATAAATTTTTTAACCTTACATGTGGTATCGAATTAATTTCAATCTACTCCATCAAACACTTTTCCTTCTCTCCATAATTTGATCCCCTTTTTGGGTAAGTTATTGACAAAGGGGGAGAGAAAAAGATGATTCAACTTGATAAAGGGGTAAATAAAATTTATGATGAGAAAAAGATGATTCAACTTGATAAAGGGGTAAATAAAATTTATTGATGCACACAAGTAGGGGGAGCAAGCTCATAAACAAAGTTGTTGCATTTGTTTGTGCATTCTCATATGACTTGCTCATTGCACATGTATTTAAATTCAATATACATGCTTGTGTGGTGCAATGCTAGTATAGAAATTGGATGATGAAATGATCTACTAGCATGCATAGGAATAGTTTACATGTGGTATCTAGACTTGCCTAAAGCTTTACAAGTGGTTAGCTTTACAAGTGGTCCAAGAACCTTTACATATAATGTTGATCTCACGGGGTTCTTGAGTTTTGATGGATGTCTAGTTACTCCATGATGCTAAGGATGGTGTAAAAGGCAACTCCGATTGGTATCACGCTTCAAAGGTCCATTTCTTACACCATAGCATCATTTTGGTAGAATTACTCTCCCAACATTTCTATCCATGCATATGTGCAAAGCTTTCAATCCAAACTCTATGCACATATGTAGGGGGAGCTAATGCTACCAAAACCGAGCTTGTGATAATTGTCCAAACTTTACTTATGAGCAAAATGATTGGACAAGTATGACAAGTTTAAAACTTTTATTATCAAAATCATCTTTGTGAGGGTTGTCATCAATTACCAAAAAGGGGGAGATTGAAAGTCCCTAGTTTGGTTTTGGCTAATTGATGAAACCTAGGACTAACTTTTGTATCTAAGTGGATGATTTAGATAAAGGTGGTCATTGAATATGAGACATGACATTGACTCATATGACCAAGATGGTGAAGACCAAGATGAGGCTTGGCTCGATGGACCGGTTGTGAGGGTGAAGGGCAAGTCGAGGCTTCGAAGCGAGGGACCATGCGATGGTGAAGCTTGAGCGAGACTTGGCGCCGACGGACCGATGCAACGGTGAAGAGCAAGTGAAGTCAAGGTCGATGGATCGAGACGGTCATGTGATGATATGAAGTGGATCATATCATTTGGAGAAACAAAATGGGCTCAAGGCAAAGGTATAACCATAGGGCCATTTTGTTTTACACTCAAGACACCATAGAGGGTGTGAGTGGTTTAGGATCGATAGCCGAACTATTAAGAGGGGAAGTCTTATCGGTTATTCGATGCACGGGTGCCACTAGGTGAATTCATGAAGTGCATTGCATGTAGGGCCTAGTGAGCTAATTGGAAAACCTTTGAAAATGATTGAGAAAAGGCTAACACACAAGCACATGGAGATGTACACTTGATGGTGTTGGCACATTTGCAAAGGTGGCGTTGGTCGCGCTGTGGTTTGTGGGTAGAGAGGGGTTTGGGTTCCTCTCTCCCTCCCGCCGAGCGTGTGAGCGCGGGATTCAGGCGATTTCGGGGAAATGAAATGCCTATTTTCCACTACGCCGAAAGTCGGAAAAGAAACGGAGGCGAACGGGGTCACTGAGGTGACCGGACGCTGCACCGGACGCGGTCACGGTGTGACCGGACGCGTCCGGTCAGTACAGCGCGGTATCAGGCGCTCGGGTGTTAGGGTTTGCAACCGGCGCGTCCGGTCACTCGCGGGACCGGTGCGTCCGGTCATGCGCCCAGAAGGAACTGAGGTTCACAGAGGACGATCGGACGCAGGGCGCGTCCGGTCACACATGATCGGACACGTCTGATCGTTGAAGGAGCTTACTGGACTCTAACCGGACGCGGGCACTGTCGCGTCCGGTCGTTGCGAGGAGCGCGTCCGGTCGTTGTTTCGCGGGCGCGGGTGCTGTGTGGATCGGCGCGTCCGGTCATTCGACAGGCGCGTCCGGTCATCGGGACCGGCGCGTCCGGTCGTTATGAGAAGCGCGTCCGGTCATAGGGTTTGACCGTTGGCGCAGTGACCGTTGGAGGATCTAACGGTCGCATTTGAAATTTGAAGGACACGTGGACGTCGCAGGGCGACCGGACGCGGTTGAGCGCGTCCGGTCAGTTTCGACCGGCGCGTCCGGTCGTCCCGAAAAAACGGTCAGTGGAGTGGCAACAGCTCTATTTGTTTGGGGTGCTTATAAATACTCGTTGGCCGGCCCTTGGGGAAAAAAAGCTTGGCATTTCTAACACTCTTGTGCATCCTTTGAGCTAGAGCTACTCCTCCCACTCATCTCTCTTGCTTGATTGCAAATCAAAAGTGAGATTGAGTGATCCCCAAGTGCATTGCATAGCTTGAGGGCATCTAGTGGCACTTGTGGGTGGTTTAGCCGGTGGATTTCTTGTTACTCTTGGAGAGTACCGCTCCTAGCCGGCTTGGAGATTGTTGGAGGCGTTGGCAAGAGAAGGTGATTGTTCTTGGCCACCTCCGGTTGTTTGTAAGAGGTTCTTGTGCTTTCCTCGGCGGGACGCCAAAAGCAACTCTATTGGATTGCGCGTGTCATTGAGTTACCTCACTTGAGAGTGGTGTCTTGCGGTGCCTTGCGGGGCGTGCCTTGAGGGGCAAGTGACTTGAGGGTCGCACCGAGGAACCATCTAAGTGTTGGTCGACACAACCGGTGACGTAGCTTGTCGGTGCACAAGTGAACACCGGGTGAACAAAAATATTGTGTCTCTTGTCTCCCGGTGATTGGTCTCCATATTGTGTTGTTGTCAATATTGATTGATTATATATCATCTTGGTGATTGGCAACATCTTCACTCCACCGTTGGTATAAGATACACAATCCTATCTCTTGCATTTACTTTTACTAGATTATCTTGTGTAGCTCTAGTAGTAGCCTTTACTAGTAGTTGTTAGCTTGCTCACTAGTGTTTGAATAGTGACATAGCTCTTGTGTGAACTAGAGATCATAATCTACTAGACTTGTGGATAGGAGGCTTGCATCACAACCCTTGGCTAAGCAAAACTCGCTTTACGCCGTTTGTTATTCTAACAAGTTTGCTTAGTGGCTTGTGTAGAATTTTTTAATAGGCTATTCACCCCCCCTCTAGCCATCTAGGACCTTTCACCCCTGACCAGAGCACCAGAAGAAGAGGCGCCGTCCGTGGGGACGCCAACGGTCGAGGCGCGGGTAGCGGAGCCATCGTTGGTCGAGGCGCCGGCTCCGGAGGCACCGGCGGTTGAGGGGCCAGTTCCCCTAGGAGGATGGGCACCCATGACCGTGGACCTTACCCTCGACGATACCCCCCTAGACAAAGGGAAACAAGTGATGGGAGTCGAGGGGGGCGAAGCCGCGGATCAGGCCGGTGCCTCGACGGCCGTTGGAGAGGCGGGAACTACGGGTGAGACCGGTCCTTTCGCGGGACCGGGAGACGCCCCGGCCGGGTCGTCATCGTCATGGCCCGACATCGCCGCACTGGTGATAGCGCGGGCAGAGGCGGAGATACCGAGGTGGGGGGGGCGTCCCTCTAGTTCAGGGACGCCGCGAACCCCGACGCCGAGCCTGTCTTCGTCCTGAACGACAAAGACAAAGTGCACCGATGGGAGTACCTCGAGTGCGTCTGCCGGCACCTTGATCGATTGCTCGGAGTGGCGTCCGAGGCCGTGCAGAGTACGCGGGATGCCACCGAGGTATGATCGACCCGTCGTCTTCCCGTGGTTTTCTTGGTGTCTTTTTTCCTCGGCTTTTTAACCTTTTTGGTTATTCAGATTGCGTTCAGGAGCTGAAGGAGTACTCCCGCCGCAAGTCACTCTTCATCCGGGATGAGAGTGGCGTGTGGGCCGCACTGTCTCAACAACGGGTCCTAGTCGAGGAGGCCTAGAAATGGCTTTCCGATCGGAACGCCGAAATGGCTGAGCTGCGCGTCGCGTACGCGGTGGTGAAGGAGGAGGCGATGCAGGCTTGGGCGGCCAAAGCCGTGATGCGTACTGACATGGACAAGGCTCGAGAGGAGGCTACCCAGGCCCACAGAGATCTCGAGCCCCTGTCGGCACGGGTGAAGGAGCTCGAGGAGGATGTCTCCCAGGTTAGCCATCAGCGCGACGCCCTCAACGTCGAGGTCGAGCAGGCCGCCGCTCGTTCTGATGCTCTAAAAGACGAGGTCACGACGTTGAAGGGAGCCGTCTAAGAGAAGGACGCAGCTCTCGAGGCTGCTCACCAAGAGATCGAGGCGCTAAAGGCGACCGTCAGTGACAAGGACAGTGCCCTCCGAGGGCTCGAGCGGACGTGCGGGGGGGCTTCGCGACGAGGTCGTGGGCCTGCAGACCCATATCGAGGGTAAGTGTGATGGTTACGGCCACGACGTTGAGGGCCCCGTGTTGGGTATTAATTTGTTTATCATGTTTCAGAGCTGGAGAGGGAGAATCGAGAGGTCCAATCTTCTGCCAACTCCTTCCAGAGCCTCCTCGAAGCCGAGATCCGGAGGACCCAGCTGCTCTAGGGCGCGATCACCACCGTGTGTGACAGCCTGGGGGTCGAGCCCGACGCCAACACCAGGGAAGATGTTCTGGGGAACTCCTTCGCCCGTCAGATGGTGGCGCTGGGCCGCCTTGCGCAGGAGAAGATACGGGACGGCCTCCATCACGGCGTGAAGAGGGCCCTGGCCGTCGTCCGTTCAGGGTTTGTGTTTGACATGAAGCTCGTCGCTGAGGGCTTCATCATAGACCCGGATCAGACAGACGAGGAGAACGAGGATGCCTGCGTGGAGCTGATTGAAGCCGCCGAAGAGCCTGGAAGTCGTCTGGCCTCGCTTTTCGAAGCCGAGGTGGTTCTGCCTGCTGACGATGAGGGCCTGTGAGCCAAATCTGGGCACAAAGGCCCATATAATAAGTTAGTATTTTGAATTTTGGTCGTGGTGGCCTCGAAGGCCCTAAAAACTCGAAACATAAAAAGATTCGTGGTTAATTTAGTTTTATTCGAGCTTTTCTTCCCTTTATCGCTTGGATCGTGTTCTCGTGTGATTTACTTAGCGCGCAGTTGCATCCTTTAGCGTAAGGGAGCGAGTGGAGGTACCGTAGCCTTGGGGGCGTAAGTGATCTCATGGCTCAACTGCCCTCGAGCTTCAGGGTGATGTTGCGGCCTTGTAAATCGTGTGAGAACCTGATCTAAGCGACAGGGGGTATGTTCTTTTTTAAAGTTAGGAACCGTTATTTAGGTCTCCCTAGCATGAAGTCGCACCTCTAAAAGGTGTGAGGGGTGAGTGGAGGTACCGTAGCCTCGGAGGCGTAGGTGATACTCCTGACTCGAGAGCCCTTTCGAACCTTAGGGTGCTCTTACAGCGAAGTCGATCTAAGAAGCGGTTCTTAAATTTAAAAAAGAGCATAAGTTTTTCAGGGACTGGGGGGTTCCCCCCTTGTAGCCCACGAGGGAGGGTCGATTCTGGGAGTGCAGAGTCGATCCTTCCTCATTGTGAAATGAAAGTTTGAACATCGCTGTATTCTTTGTTGACAAAAAAGAAATTACAGAGCCTCGAGGCTTTTTAAGGAAAGAAGCGACGTAGCTGTTCAATGTTCCAAGCGTTGGTGAGGATTTCGCCCTTCTCGTTGGATAGCTTGTAGGTGCCCGGCTTTAGTACTTATGCGATGATGTACGGCTCTTCCCATGGTGGCGTGAGCTTGTGCCGTCCCTTGGTGTTCTAGTTTCGCCGTAGCACCAAGTCACCGACGTTGAGGTCACGCTTGCGGACATGTCTGTCGTGGTAGCGTCGGAGACCCTGCTGGTACCTGGCAGAATGCAACAGAGCCACATCTCGGGCTTCCTCGAGCTGGTCGAGGGCGTCCTGTCTTGTGGCGTCGTTATTTCTTTCGTTGTAGGCCTTCAACCTTGGGGATCCGTATTCTATATCAGTTGGGAGCATAGCCTCAGACTCGTAGACTAAGAAGAACGGAGTGAACCCCGTGGCTCGACTCGGCGTTGTTCTTAGGCTCCATAGGACCAAGGGTAGCTCGGCAGCCCATCTTTTGCCATGTTTATTTAGTTTGTCAAAGATTCTGGGCTTCAGACCTTGTAGGACCATGCCATTGGCACGTTCCACCTGACCGTTTATTTTTGGATGGGCCACGGCTGACCAGAGCACTCGGATGTGGTGGCTGTCGCAGAAATCCAAAAACTTTTTGCCAGTGAACTGGGTGCCATTGTCTGTGATGATACAGTTGGGGACCCCAAAGCGATGAATAATGTCGGTGAAGAAGAGCACAGCTTGTTCGGACCTGATGCTGGTGATAGGGCGGGCCTTGATCCACTTGGAGAATTTGTCGATTGCGACGAGCAAGTGGGTGAAGCCGCCAGTTGTCCTTTTCAATGGTCCGACAAGGTCGAGCCCCCAAACAGCAAACGGCCATGTGATGGGGATAGTTTGCAGGGCATGTGCCGGAAGATGGGTTTGTCTCGCGTAGTACTGACAACCCTTGCAGGAGCGTACTAGCTTGACAGCGTCGGAGACCGCGGTCGGCCAATAGAATCCTTGTCGAAAGGCATTTCCTACGAGGGTTTGAGGTGCTGCGTGGTGACCGCAAGCCCCCGAGTGGAGATCGCTGAGCAGGTTCCTGCCTTGCTCATTTGTGATGCATCGTTAGAGGATACCAGTAGGGCTATGGCGGTAGAGCTCACTGCTGTCGCCCATGATTACAAAGGTTTTGGCCCGGCGTGCGATCCGTCGAGCCTCAGTCTTATCCGAGGGGAGGTCCCCTTGTATGAGGTAGTCGAGGTACGGGACGCGCCGGTCAGGCTCGAGGTCAGACGGTGGGGTCAAGTCTTCCACCTGCATGGCTTCAGCCCCGATCGAGGGGGCTTCTGCCTCAGGTGGAGGGTCGAGTGACGTCCCGTCAACCCCTCCGTCTGGCCCGAGGTCGACGATGGCTGCTGAAGGTCTTTTGCGAAAACGTCCGGTGGAACCGTAGCTCGACTGGACGCGATTTTTGCCAGTTCATCGGTGGCCTCATTATACCTGCGTGCGATGTGGTTAAGCTCGAGGCCGTGAAACTTGTCCTCGAGGCGTCGTACTTATTGGCAGTAGGCTTCCATCTTGGGGTCACGGCAGCTCGAGCTCTTCATGACCGATCGATCACGAGTTGGGAGTCGCCTCGAACGTCAAGGTGTCAGACCCCGAGCTCGACGGTGATTCTTAATCCCGTGACGAGCGCCTCATATTCGGCGATGTTGTTAGACGCAGGAAAATGAAGCCGGATGACGTAGCGCATGTGAACCCCGAGGGGTGAGACGAAGAGCAAACCCACGCCTGCTCCTATTTTCATCAATGACCCGTCGAAGTACATGGTCCACAGCTCCGCCTGAAGCTGTGCAGGGGGAAGTTGGGTGTCGGTCCACTCAGCCAGGAAATCTGCTAACACCTGCGACTTGATAGCTTTTCGTGGCGCATAGGACAAGGTCTCGCCCATGAGTTCGACTGCCCATTTGGCAACCCTACCCGAGGCTTCCCGGTTCTGGGCTATCTCTCCTAGGGGGAAAGAAGAAACCACAGTAATCGGGTGACCCTCGAAGTAGTGTCGGAGCTTGCGCCGTGTTAGGATGACGGCGTATAGCAGTTTCTGGATCTGTGGGTATCGAATCTTGGTTTCTGAGAGGACCTCGCTAATGAAATAGACCGGCCTCTGGACGAGCAAGGCATGTGCCTCCTCGGCCCGTTCGACAACCAGGGCAGCACTGACTACTTGTGATGTCGCGGTGACATAGAGTAGGAGTGGTTCCCTCGGGGTTGGAGGGACGAGGATTGGTGGGTTAGAAAGTGTGGCCTTGAGTTTTGTGAGAGCCTCTTTAGCCTCAAGGGTCCAGGAAAAATGCTCCGATTTCTTCAAGAGACGGTACAGAGGGAGTGCTTTTTCGCCGAGGCGCGAAATAAACGGCTGAGTGCCACCAAGCAACCTGTGACCCTCTGTACGCCCTTTAGATCTCGGATAGGGCCCATCTTGGTTATTGCAGAGATTTTTTCAGGGTTGGCCTCGATGCCACGTTTAGACACGATGAACCCTAAAAGCATACCTCGTGGGACGCCAAAGACGCATTTCTCTGGATTGAGTCTGATGTTTTTTGCCCAGAGGCATTTGAACGCAACGTCGAGGTCGTTGACCAGATCGTCGGCTTGTTTGGTTTTGACAACGATGTCATCGACATAAGCCTCAATGGTCGACCCGATGTGCTTTCCGAAAACATGCTCCATGCATCGCTGGTACGTAGCCCCCGCGTTCCGGAGACCGAAGGGCATCGTAACGTAGCAATACATGCCGAATGGGGTGATGAATGAAGTCGCAAGCTGGTCGGACTCCTTCATTTTGATTTGGTGGTAGCCGGAGTATGCATCTAAGAATGAGAGAGTTTCACATCCCGCAGTGGAATCAACGATTTGGTCAATGCGTGGCAAAGGAAAGGGAACTTTTGGACATGCTTTATTTAAACCGGTGTAGTCTACACACATCCTCCATTTTCCACTCTTTTTCCTAACTAATACAGGATTAGCTAGCCACTCGAGATGATAAACCTCCTTGATGAATCTGGCCTTCAACAGTTTGTGTATCTCCTCGCCGATGACCCTGTGCTTCTCCTCATCGAAGCGACGCAGGCGTTGCTTCACCGGTTTGGATCCGGCCCGGATCTCCAAGGCGTGCTCGGCGACTTCCCTGGGTATGCCTGGCATATCTGAGGGACTCCACGCAAAGATGTTGATGTTTGCGCAGAGAAAGTCAACGAGCACTGCTTCCTATTTAGGATCGAGGGTGGCGCTGATGCTCAGTGCCTTTCCCTTGGGATCAGCGGGGTCGAGGGGTACGAGTTTGACATCTTCGGTGGGCTCGAAGCTGCCAGCATGGTGTTTTGGGTCGGGAATCGCATTGGCGAGACCGTCGAGGTCTGCAGCCAAGATCGTCGACTCCAAAATAGCCTCGCCGTGCTCGACGCACTCGACGTCACACTCGTAGGCATATTCGTACGAGGGCCCTACAGTGATGACACCATTTGGGCCTGGCATTTTGAGCTTGAGGTAGGTGTAGTTCGGGATTGCCATGAACCTGGCGTAGCATGGGCGCCCTAGGATAGCGTGGTACGTTCCACGAAATCTGACCACTTCGAAAGTGAGAGTCTCCTTTCGGAAGTTGGCTGGTGTGCCAAAACAAACAGGTAGATCAACCCGTCCGAGGGGTTCCGCCCGTTTTCCTGGCACGACTCCGTGGAAGCCCCCAACGCTAGGTTGGGGCGCGCTCTCTCGACCCCCAGAAGGTCGAGGGTCTAGGAGTAGATGATGTTGAGGCTGCTTCCGCCATCCATGAGCACCTTGGTGAGGCGTGTGTTGGCGATAACGGGGTCAACAACGAGCAGATAGACTCCCGGGTTGGGGACGTAGTCTAGGTGGTCGTCACGGTCGAAAGTGATGGCCACCGCAGACCAATCAAGGAAGCGGGGAACTATCGTTTGTACGAAGAAAACCTCGCGCTGTTCTCGCTTGCGCTGGCGCGCCGAGAGGCGGGTCGAGGGCCCTCCGTAGATCATGAAGCAGTCGTGGATCTCGGGGAATTCCCCATCCTTGTCGTCACCTTTAGGGTCCTCCTTCTTGTCGTCCTTCTTGACGCCGGCACCCCCAAAGTACCTGCGAAGCATATGACAGTCTTCGAGGTTATGGTTAGTAAGTCCCTTATGGTAGGGACATAGTTCTTTGAGCATTTTGTCAAAGACGCCCCCGCTGGGGGGGGGCTCGAGGCTTCTTGTGCTCGGTAGCAGCGACGAGCTCATCGGCCGGGGCCTCGAGCTTGACCTGCTGGCCTTTCTTCTTCTTACGGTTGTTTCTCTTGGAGCCCTGGGTGGAGCTCGCGGGATCGTCGACCTTCTGCTCCCCCCTCTCCGGGTTGCCACAAAAGATTGCACCAACCGCCTCCTCGCCAGCGGCGAAGTTGGTGACAATGTCCATTAACCCGTTGGTAGTGAGTGGAGTGTTACGGCCCAATTCTTGGACCAACTCTTTATAGGTGGTGCTGGAGAGGAAGGCCATAATTACGTCAGAGTCGGTGACGTTGGGGAGCTTGGTACGCTACCGGGAGAAGCGCCAGATGTAATCCTGGAGGGATTCACCCGGTTTCTGCTTGCAGCTCCGGAGATCCCACGAGTTGCCGGGGCGCATATAGGTCCCCTTGAAATTTCCCTCAAACACCCTGACGAGATCGTCCCAGTCGTGGATCTGTCGAGGCGGGAGATCCTCGAGCCAGGCTCGGGCGGTGTCGGAGAGGAACAGGGGGAGTTGTCGAATGATGACCCGGTCGTCGGTGGCCCCACCCAGCTGACACGCTAAGCGGAAATCGGCGAGCCAAAGTTCGGGTTTGGTTTCGCCGTTGTACTTGGTGGGAGTCGTGGGGGGGGCGAAACCGAGCCGGGAGCACCATCTCATGAATAGCCTTGCTAAAGACCCGAGGACCCGGGGGCTCGGGTGAAGGGCTACGATCTTCCGAACTGTCGTAGCGTCCGCCCCTGTGGACGTGGTAGCGTCGAGGCATGCCGTCACCGTGCTTACGTGTGCGGCGCTCGATGATGTTTCCACGGGTGTCTCGAGGCTCGTGGTCGTTGGTGGTGGGCTCAGGGGCCGAAGCTACCCGGTTTCGTCGGGCAGGCTTGGGGTGAACCGAGGCTTCTCTCTCCTGTCGGGAGGGCTCGATGATCCGCTCCGAGGCTGCCTCACGTCGCCTCGAGGCAGAGCTCTCGGCCTGCTGCATGGCGGCGGTCTCGAGGAGTTCTCGGATTTCATCCCGAGCCGACGGGTGTCGAGGTTTGACGGCTCGGGCATGTTGCGGAGGAGCATGGTGGTGGCGACGATGTTCTAGCTGGCTCGAGCGAAAACCGGGGGGTCGACCACCCGGTCCTCGTCGATGCGATGGTTGACATCGCGAGCTCTCTCGCGATCTCTCCCGCCAAGTGCGTGCTCCACACGCTCACGCTCGAGGGTTTGTTGGAGTAGATCCAGGTTTTCCCGTTCCTCATCAAGCCTGTCCTGCAACTCGTGAATCTGCTCGAGTTGCGCTCCTTGATCCGCAAGGAACTGAGGATCGTCTCGCTCAGCAGGAAGCTCGACGTGAGGTGGCGTGTACCTTCCTTCGACTGGCTCTTCGTCCTCTGATTCTGAAGTGCTTTCAACGTCGATGTTGAAGCATTCGCGGGTCGAATCATAGGTGTCATCAGCCGAGTCGGAGTCAGGAGCGCCAAAGTAGTAGTATGACGGGGGAATGTGTGGCCGTTGCCAATCGTCACTGAGGTTGCGACGTTGAGAAGCAGTCACATGGGGCTCTGTTTCCGGTGTCTCCATAGAGTCCCAATAATCAGAAGCCGGTGTGGATGCAACGAGGTCCAGAGTGGAGCGTAGATGGTGCCCAGGGAGTTCCTCATAAGCACTCATGCGAGTGCTCACGGAAGATGCGTACACCCGGGCAGCCGAGTCTAGCCCAAATGGGAATGGTGATGGAGATGTTGCTGCCCGTGCCGAAATAGATGCTCCGGGCAGTGGTGTCTCACCGGACGGGGAAGCGGCGGGATTCTCCGTTGGCATGTTACCCTCAGTCAAGCTCGTCCTACCCAAACCTTCCACAAGGAGGTCTAGGCTAGCGCCTGGCTAGGGGGTGCCGGACCAGGGGATCCCATCACCCTCCGCGAGGTGGAGACGGTGGTTGTGCCGGGCTCGTCGTCGTCGGGCGGCCCGCGCCCGCCTAGAGCGACGGTACTGGCGGATTGCTCCCTCGGGCTGGGAGAGCTCATAGTCCTCGTCGGTTGGGTGCCTGGGTGGGAGTAGGACCATATCGTAGCCGTAGCCAAGCGACATGAACTCCAGACTCTCGAACCAGATCACCGTGGCCAACGGAATAGGGCGTTTGGGGTCAGCCATCCAGGAAAAAAGGCGAGAAAGCGACGTTGGCACGCAGCGATCCCCTACCTGGCGTGCCAACTGTCGGTGTTCGGACCGAGGGGGTCCTAAACCAACGAGTAAATGTTGCGTGTCTCTTTCCTGGATGGTGATGCAAGGAGAACACACGGGGGTTATCCTAGTTCGGGCAAAAGAAGGCCCTACGTCCAGTGGGGGGGGAAGAAGTTTGTATTTCCTTGCACCGGAGTGCTCGTGTAGGGGTTACAAGCATGCGAGAGAGGGCGTCGAGCCTAAGTCTCAAAGAGAGGAAAAAGAGGACAAGGGTGATTGCACCAGAGTGTCTTGACTGTTGTTTCGTGTTTTTCTTCGTTCATTGTCCCTTGTTCCTTCCCCCGTAGAACCCTGGCCTGCCCTTTTATAGGACGAGAGGAGGCCAAGACGACAGGGAGCTTTGAGGTGATGTTTTGTCGATTCCTGTTGAACTGACCGTAGCGACATGCTCTGGGAATGGTCGGTCATCCCTGGACACCATGGCGTCATGGGAGACGAGACAGCGAAATGACCCGGAGCGCCGCGCCACACCGTCCTTCCCTTGTGGTTGAACTGTGCGGAGCGTCGAGATTGGGTCGAGGCCGGGTCGAGATCGGATGGATAAGGCCAAATCCCCAAGATTGCGAAGGACGGGCCTTGTCTTATCCTCCCTCGAGGGTGATCGATGGTAAACAGTACGCGGTAAGGTGGGTACAGTGACGGGTTTCACCTCCCATCATGGGATGGGCGGTAAAACAGTATGATCTGACGTGGGCATTATTCCCACATCGATCCTGGTTGCAGCCATGCTGGTAGGTGGTAGTAGGTAACCGCATTAAATGCCATGGCTTTTGTCCTGGGGTAGGTAAAGAGAAGGAGTCGAGGTGCTCGACCCGGGCTTACGCGAGTCGGAGTTTTTCCCAGCGGGCTGACGGGCCTCGCGCGGGTCGGAGCGCCGTCGAGGTATCTTGCCGTACGGGATGGGGCGCGGTCGAGGCGCTCCGTCGAGCGGGCCTCGTATGAGTCGGAGTCGGAGCGTGGTCGAGGCGCCCCGTCGAGCGGGCCTCGTACGAGTCGGAGCCGGAGCGCGGTCGAGGCGCCCCGTCGAGCGGGCCTCGTACGAGGCGGACTGGATACGAGGTCGAGGCGGGCTGCCTTTTATTGCAGTTTTAGTCATTTTAGTTTTTTATTAGCGATGGATGTGGGTACCCCCGTACTGTTGGTACCGACAAAAATAGACCTACCTTAGAACACAAACCGATCCAGTATCTAAAAGATCAGCAGATCCCAGCTCTAAGATCGACCAACACATACATAGAGATAGACGAGAACAAATGGTCATAATAGAAAAAAAACTAATAGACCATAGACTAATAAATGACAAAAAATATGAAAAAAACAAATAATGATAATACAAAATAACAATTTTTAGAGAATGACAGGAAAATGCAATCAATGTCAAATGTACGCTCTGATTGAACCAAACTAGCATCAATTGATTAAGACATAATTAAAACAAAAGCAGCAGGAGCAAGGATCAAAACATCTCTTTAATTAATTAAGTAAAAAACAATACAACACACAATGGGATTTTAATAAAACCTAATAAAATCAACATCATATAGTTAATGATAATATTGAAATAGAACTTTTATATCAATAGATAATAAAAAAAACTTAATCAAAAAACATCTCTGAATATCAATCATACATAATTCAAAGACAATAATACACTGATGCAGTGACAACAACACTACAACTACTACTAACAGTACATAGCTAACAAACTAGGATTCAAATTAGCACAACTGCAACATGGCCAGAATATATAAGACCAGGATGACAGCCACATACCTTTAGACAAAACACCAATCCAATATCTGAAGAACAACAAATCACACCTTCAGATTAATACCAAAGATATAGATGCATGCATGAATAGAAATTGTCAGAACATATAACACAGAGAAGTTAGAGTTCAAAAATAAAATAACATCAACAAACCCTAACAACGAACACACTACAAGTTCCTAATGGAATCATGCATAAGCATACATCATCAAACGAACAGAGGACGTGTCCACAGAAAGGAGGCGACACATATCAACCAACTCTGAACGGGATACACCTCGAATGCATACACATACATCACCAATCGATCAAATCTAATAAAAGATATCGAGAGAATGATGAAGAACCAACGAACCCTAAAGTATCTCCAGGAATCACCTCGTGTCGCTAAAAAATCACCTCGTGTCGCCACTTAAAGCAGCACAGCCAAATCTGATGGGGAGTCGCCTCAAATACAGACGCAAACATCATCAAATCAATCAAAGCTCTGGAACAAATCGAGAGATAAAGGCAAAAATGATGAACCCTAACGCATCTCCTCGAATCGCCTCATGTCACCTTGAATCGCCTCGTGTCGCCACGCCGAGCAGCGCAACCAAACCTGAATGGGATTCACCTCAAATAGATTCACAAACATCATCAAATCGATCAAAAACAAGGAACAAATCGAGAGATGGAAGCAGAAATGATGAACCCTGACCAAACTCCTCGAATCGCCCTCGCGCCGCTAGAATCGCCTCGAGTCGCCACTTGAGCAGAGCAAACAGACGGAGCAGCCGAAGCGGTGGCGAAATGAATACCGCAGATGTAACGCTCGGATTCCAAACAGAGAAATAAAGACGCGATTCCCAAAAAAATAAAAACAAGAAGTGCCGACAGCTGGGACCCACATGTCAGCAACATACGAAGAGCAAAAAAGACAACAGCGACGGATGACAGGGGATCCAGATCCAATGGTGGCAAAAAATCAGGTGAGAGGATGACAAATTTCACCCGGGTGAGCGATAGATTTGTTGTAAATCAAACATGTCTACTGTAACACCTCTGGTGTTATGGGGACTAAAAAGTTGTCATGTCATCATATTGCACTGCAAAACATCCATGATTAAGTCAACTATGATGTGCATTAACTAAAACGAGTTTACATTTATTAGATTGGATGTGCTTCTGAGATGTGTGACTCGAATCGAAAACACTAATTTCAAATGTCATCGCAAATACTTAGTTTGTGCCCTACGTAAATTGAGGTGTATGACTGTGTTATACACTAGTGTTAAGTGTAGGGTATGAGCTCAAGTCCAACTCTTAAAATGAAGCTTCAAGTTTGAGTTTGAATTTGGAATCAAAAACTTGTCGCAAGTTTTCCAATTCGAATTTGACTTCAAATTTGGGAAATTATTAAAAGATTTTCAAAAGTCAAATTGGTCAACCAAGAGTGGTATTGGCCAAACATGTGACGCTTGACTCAATGATGCCCTTGGATTATGGTATGATCGCTAAATAATCACCAATTAAAATAGCAACAAGTTTCATTTTGAAATTCTTCCGAAAACCCTAAATTCAAAATCCCATGTTTTACCCCTTTTTGATTAATTCAAAATCTAAGAAAAATTTGGGAAAAAGTTTAAGACCAAGTTTGTAGATCTTTTCAAGGGCTACAAGTTTGGTGTTTCGAGTTTTCAAAGTTTCAGTGTAAAATTTTGAGTAATTTTGAAAAGAAGCAAATTTGAAATTTGACCTCTTTTTCATTCCTAAACCCAAATTTCAAAATGGAGGCAAAATTTGAAAATGGTTTGAATAGGAAAGTTGTAGGTCTTGGTTAGATGTACAACTTTGGTATTTTGAGTTTTTGTAGTTTCAATATAAAATTGAAAGTAATTTTAAAATTACCAAATTCTTGAAAATGTCCCCTTTTGATTTTAAATTCAAATTTCAAAATTCAGGCTGAATTTGAGAAAGTTTTCAACATGAAACTTGTAGAGCTTGAAATTCTGAAGATTTCATATCTTGGGAATTTTTCAAGTTGCTACATGTTTTTGGAAGTAATTTTGAAATATAGTTTTGAAATCTAAAGATTGGGGGGTGCTACAGTGGCCGGCAAATCACGGCAGGGCAGCGCGTGGCATGGGCGCCGACGAGCCGCCGTGGCCTTCGGCCATCTTCCAGGCGCGCCCGAGGCCATCCTCCGTTCGGCGTGGCTTCACCAGGAACCCCGCGTGTCGCCTGGAGGTCATTTTCGACGCCTTATAAAGCCTAGCACCGCGTTTTCGTTTTCTTCTTCTCTGTTTTGCCGTCACCGCCGCCTAGCTCCGCCGCTCGCTGCTGCCGCCATCGAGTCGCCTCTGGCTAAGGCAACCATGTCAACCCATTCGCCTCTCTCCCGCGCACCTCGTAGGTCCCCTCGCACCAGCCAATTCCACCCGGAGCGCCCACGCGGCCATCTCCTTCCTTTTCTCCGGTGAGCCGCAGCCACCGCACCGCCTCACATGGCTAGCCACCTCCACTACCTCTCCGTGTCTACCAGTTGCACCGCTACGTTCGCGGTGAGATACTCTTGCTCCTGGTCCCCTTAATTTTAGTCGTTACCGGCTTGTGTCGCCGGAGCACCCTGTGCCGCGACCACCGTGCCGCCATGGCCGGGGTGGGGCTCTCTCCAGGGTGTTTGTTGCGGTGTAGAGCGTCGTACTAGGTTCGTGGGATCAGGGTGGTCATGTTGGTGCAGCTCGGCCTCATCGGGGTCTCGCCGTCGGCGAGATGGCGGTCGGCGGTCGTGTTTGGCCATCGGCCGGTGTGAGGAGGGGGATGACAGGCGGGGCCGCCTCGTCAGTGAGAGGAAAGAGGGAGCACGCGCGAGCGGGCCGCACGGCCTGGCTTTGCTGGGCCGAGAGCGAGAGGGAGAGCGAGCACGCGCGGGTGGGCCGCGCGTTTGGTTGGGCCGAGCAAGGGAGAAGAGAGGCAGCAGGCCCGTGATGATGAAATTTTGGTTTTCCTTTTTCAAAATGTGAAATAGTACTTGTTTTTGTTTATTTCAATGGAATTTTTGTAAAACTCCAAAAATATTAAAAAATTTTGTGTAAGCTTTTCGGAGTGTAAACTATTTAGGAAAAATATTAAATGCCAATTTTGATTACTTTTTGTAAGTTATTTAATTAGCTCAATTAAAAGTTAAATGCAACTTCCAGGAATTTTAGTAATTAAAATATTAATCCAAAAATTATAAAATTTGTTTTAACACTATTTTAGACTCTGATCAATCTGTAGAAAAAGTTTGAACTCAATTAGATGAAGTTTAATTTATTCTTAATTTATGCCTTAATTGTTTAAGTGATTAATTAAATGTTTAAATTGATAACTGTAAGTGTTGTGTGCCCTTTTTGATTGAGTGATGACCTTGGGTCATTAACCTTTAATGATCCTTGACACCTTATTTACTTGTTTGAGCTCATGATTACCATGTTCTTTATGAAGTAATATTATTACTTAATGTAAATTATTGTTAGTAGTGAGTTCTGTTGGTTTGCAACTGTACCGCGAAGGAAAGTTGTACTCAAGTTATTAATCATGGCATATCATCATCAAGCATCATATTTATTACCGCATCATGTTAAAGCATGTCATATTCTCGTGTAGTTTTAGGCTTTCGAGGAAGTAAGCGTTGTCGAGCAAGCTTTCGTAGAAGAGCAGTCGTTAGTGGGTTATGGACCGGACATCGGTGTTGTTGAGCCTAAACCAGTCGTCTCGTCTGAGCAAGGTAAGTCTCGGTGCATTTAAACCCTTCCTTGAGTTTTACAAATCTTTATCACTAGTACTATGGTTTATTGCATTAAGTAATTAGGAATTGAGTGATAACCCAATTGTTGCATTATCATCCTTGATTATTGTGATATCACCCTTGGTACCTGTTTTATTGAAAATGCGTAGTATGCTTCGCTATGCTTAATAAGTTAGGCTTTTAAATGAAATGCTTATATGGCCACGATGGTATACTTGATGAATAATGAAATTTAAGAATAAAACTGAAGATCGGACGGGTGGTTTGACCACTGCTAACTTGCATTGAGAAAGGAGTCTCAATGTAGTATTTTCGCCTTGTCAATTAAGGACCGTTCGTTGTAGGCCCGCTTGTGTTTCAAGACTTTGCAACTAGTCTCATGCCTTGGGTAAGCCCAAGATATTAGTGATTCTATTTCTAGAACGTCCAATTTCACACTGGGAGTAGAGAGATGATGAGAGTAGCGTGTACCCTCGGGGCTAGAATTGGACCGGGTTCGAAGGGTACTGTACTCTCGGGTGGCGATGGACACGTTCTGATCTTGGGAGATCTAAATGAGGGTTGGCATATGCAAGATTTGGTTCTACATATGTCGTGAGGTTAGAGATTCCCAGCTAGATATAATCGGTTCGAATCGTCGTTGCTCCTCGGTTATGGAGACTCGATCGCCTGCCCTGCATCGTAATTAAGAACTAGAATTGAAAGAATGAATAAGGAAATAATCTTGATGAGAATTACTTTGATCTAGATTAGGATCACTTAGAATTGATTAATGAACCATCAATGATAAAAATAAAATGTTGAAAGTAAGGACTTATTTTAGTAAGCTTTTCTGCAAAATAATTTTGATTTTTGAATACCCATACCTTGATTCCCTAAAACTAGCATGTCCTTAGAGTCTTTTCTTTAGTCGGGTAAGTCTTGTTGAGTACCCTCAGTACTCAAGGTTGTTAGACCCTTGTTGCAGATGCGGTTCATAAGCAAGTCTGCTTTGAGCCTTGCTGCATGACCGTTGTTGTTGTTGAAGAAAGTGACGACGAGTAGGCTGTGTGGCCTCTGGGCAAGGCACTTTGTTTGGGTGTTGTAATAAAGTTACTACTGATACTCCACTACTACTGGTTTGTAATAATGCTACTTGTGATTTGAGGTTTAAAACTGTGGTTTGTAAACTTAAGTTATGTAAGACTTTCCCTCTTTTACTTTGATGTTATTTTGAATAAACTGTTGTAATATTGTAATACTCCTGTAATTAGATCCTGTTCGGAGGAAAGCAGGCCTTTTAAGTTATGAGATATATAAGTATAGCTGTCAGAGGTCATTATGATAATGACAGGTACATGTGGACCATCATAATTTAGGAGGTTCCGTGACATCTACTCTCTCTATTCTAAATTAAAGACATTTAAAGCAATGTATTCACTCACTCTGTTCCAAATTTATAAGTCACTGGCTTTTCTATATACATAGTTTTTTTATTATATAGACATAATGTATGTCTAGATGTGTAACAAAAGTTATGTACTTATAAAAGCAAGAATGACTTAAAATTTTAGAAGATAGGGAGTAATTAGCTTTTCTAGATATATACATAGTAGACTTTTACTTAAATATCTAGAAGTAATGTTTATCTAGATGCATTACAAAAGTTATGTACTTATAAAAGTAAGAACAATTTATAATTTGAAACGAATGGAGTCGAAAAGCCAAAACGTTGTAATTTAGAACAGATTGAGAACTACGTAGTATGCCCTCGATTAGGTCATTTTAATTTATGTTCTATTTATATTTGTTTAAATGTGGCATATTTATATAAATATAATAGTTCCATTTAACCCTCAACAAATAATACTTTTGATAGCTCATTTACTTAAAGTTAATGTTAATGAATTTTTTCTAAAAATCTGGTGAAAGTTAGAGAAGTTTGAGTTTAGACAAAGTTTTAATGGTCTATAATTTAGAAATGAGGGAGTGCATAAAAGTTATTATACAACTTTGCTCATATTAATTTTGGAAAAATTCATGCAAAGGTTAGAGGAAAGTTTTCATTCGGTATTTTGCATATGGGCATGGTTCACTTCGTTCACCGTATCAAGTATATTAAATAATTGCCAACAATATTTCTCATTCATAACTTTGTTTATAATTTATTTGAATCCGAGCTATATTCATAAGTTTAGCCTAAAATAAAAAGGAAAAATGAAATCGAAGACCACTTCTTAATATTCAGAAGCATTTTTTGTAGCAAAATTCAGAAACATTCTTGGGTTGAATCTCCTCCGCGAGCCTCTTCTTCCGACCCTCTTCTTTGGATACCCGCGAGAGAAGGCCGTGCTGGGCCAAGATTTATTTACTTTGGGCCGCAAAGCAACCCGCGTGACACTGTATCCTCAAGCTTGCGCTCTTCTCTGGTTCGTATGCCTTGGCAAATTCCGAACCTTCCCCTAAAAAAAAACCAAACTCCGAACCTAACAAGCCTGATACCCACAGCTCCATCATTTTTTCTCGAATAAAGTGCGGGAGAGCTGAAACTGTTTGACTAAAAATCATAAAGTGAAGCTAAAAAATGTAGAACGGAGCAGTCTTAAACACCCCCTTAATTAGCTAAAACCTAGTTAAAATTAGTTATAGTGTATCCAAACAAGAAAGCCAATATATGGACTAATTTTTAGCTAAGTCTTTAACTAATTGATAGTCAACTAGCTAGCCAATAACAAATAATTTTATATAGTTTTAGTCACAACAACACCCCATGCCTATCTAAACAAGCCCTAAGCATGCCTTTGATTCTGAGACAATCATTTGCGAAAGGGCCTCTAACTGAGTTGGTTTGGTGGCTGCAGTAGCACTCTCATGTCTTGAATTCGACTCACAGTGGAAATGAATTTTAGGCTGAGGTTAAATAAATTCTCTCGTCCATCCCACACCAAATTACGTGTCTAAGGTCCGGCTCCAGTCGTGGTTGTTCTCATATGGACTACACGGTGTCGCTATGCATAGGGTAAGGGTTCGGAGATTTTCTCGACCCGTGCATGCCACATTTTCTTAGCACATTATACTACATGTCATGGACTCATTTTCATGCCAAACTTTGTTATAATTGTAGCTTCAATTTTGTTTGCCATATTTTGATGTGGCACCCATAGTTTGCCAATCAGACATGGCAAACTATAGCATCAACCAAACTCTAAAGATTCTTTGAGCTGGTTGATCATTTCACGTCCGTAGCACGCCTTCGATGCCGTTTTCGCGCGCCTACATGCGACCTTGCCCCTTTGTTCTTCCCGAGGATGGCTTCTCCACACAACCTTTCGGTTCTTTCCGCGCGTCACCTGCGAAATGAAGTTTCCTGCCTACGTATACGCGTATTAGTTCATGCATTCTTAGTAAGCAATGAAGGCCCCAACAATCAGGTAGCTTAAGTTCTTAGTTCCGTTTGTATCTCTACTGTTTTCGTTGTTCATTTCTGTATGCCCAAGCGTACCTTAAGCTTGATCGCGTCTTCGGTTCTGACTTTTCTCAACCAGGCCATATTTATAAGGAGAAAAGGTAGAAACAAAGGAAAGAGGTTTACCCATCTCTGCTATAATGGATCAATTAAAATTATATTAGGCTTCTCTAAAAAAATGTCCCCCGCTAAGAGACTCCCATCATTATACACCTAGAAAAATACACATAAAAATTTATCTTCATTAAAATAGCTATTAAAATGTTAAAATCAAATCCGATAGCCACGAATCGACTTGGGATGCCAGCCTTCTCACGCATGCACACCCCGCGCGCCGACACCCGCACGCCCGAGTTCGATTCCTACTTCCGCACGTGCTTTTTCCCAGAAAAACGAAACCCGCCGCAATTCGTCGGCGGCACGACGGTCGCGTACCTGATGGCGTGCCTGGGCACGGGGGCCGCCGCGGCTACCGAGGAGGGGGGCGCCGTGCTCCCGACCCCGGTCCCCGCGCTCCTGACCGAGGATGACGTGTGCCGCCGCCGTCGTGGTCGCCGCTCCTGCCGCCGCTGCTACCAAAGTCGAGGAGGAGGCCAAGAAGAAGGAGGAAGAGGAGGAGGACGTCGGCCTCTTCAACCTCTTCGACTGATCGTGCATCGGTACGTGGATCAATCGATGTTCATCGTCGCCTTTGCGTGCTGTCGTTAGCGTAGCGTAGTTCCTAGCTTGTTGCTCTTGTGGTAGTACCGTAGTAGTAGCAAAACCATGATGCTCTGGATTTTTTTTGAGGAAACGATGATGCTCTGGATTCGATAGATCTATGCTGGGGTTTGCTGTCTAGGTCCAAATCGAGCCTGTGTTTGATGCCCAAGGTTTTCGCTGCATTAATTTTGCTCATCAGAGATTGATCTGTGTTTGTTCTAATCAATTTCAGCACGATAGATTTATGCCGGGGTTTGCTGTCTAGATCCAGATCGAGCCTGTTGCCCAAGGTCTTTGCTGAATTGATGTTGCTGATCAGAAATTGAATTGTGTCTGTTCTAATCAATTTCAGTACGTAATACATGCGTTCCAATCAATTGTAGAGATGAATGACAAGGTACATTGTGATCCCAACTATTTGATCCTTTTGCTTCATGTCTTTTCAGAATCTGCTCGTGAGGGAGAGCCGCCTCGGGGACGCCTTCTTGAGCGACGAGAAAAATACGTTTGATATTTCGCCATGCCAAATTTTAGTGTTCCAATTAGTTTTGAGGTCTGTTAGGAAGCGACTACAAAGCTGGATGTGAAGGCGGCTAATGGCCACAGAGTCGATGAGGAGCTTCGGAGTGAGGTACTGACCAATGTTCTCATGTGTTTGTTACTAGCTGTGTAAAATTGTATTTGAGTTTAGTTCTTACTGGAGGCAAGCAGTGCCGAAAATTGAATCAAACAATCTCTATACTGTTATTGGTTGTTGTCTGATAGGTTTTAGATGCTCAATTCAGGTTTATGATGATTTTACAGCATGCTATACATCACCTGCACTAGAATGCATACTACAAGCATTCCCTGCAAGGTGATTATCATGTAGTAGGTTCAAAGAAATGTGTAATGTGTGATTTAGGATTAGCTGCTAGGTGATTATATCTGACCAAAGTTATGACCCCTGTTTCACTCTTGACCGCTGACATTTCTCTCTTATTACGAGCTGCACGAAGAAGGCAACTTTTGCCGATGAAAATGATAATGTTTATGATTTTTTCTGAAACTGGAATTAGATTTTGCTACAATTAAATTGCCAATGTGACCTGTGTAAATTAGTAGAAGTGAGGCATTGTAAGTTTTATTTTATTGTGGACATGCATATAGAAACCGATCAAAACTGTTCTTCTTGAAACTGTATTTGCAGTGGTCTGTTCAAGAAGTATACCAGTCATATGAGCTGATGGGCGTTTGTTTTTTGCAGTTGGTCTAGAAAAACAAGGGTACTGTTGGCTTTTTTCCTAGAAATGGTAGACATTTATTTGGTAATAGGCTTATTTGGAGCCATTGTAATTTCCTCTTAGCTATTAGTTGGACAATGTTCTTTTCAATGATTTTGAAAAAATTGTTAGCCGGTGGCTATGAATACTTTTAGGGTAACAATTCAATTTGGTATATTTTTGCTTATTCATACCGAAAGGCTTTAAATTGATGTGCAGCAAGATCACCATCCTCAACATCCTCCGATTTTGTTTCCCAGAATGATTAGAATGCTTAAAAATGCATACAAGCCACAATGACAAATTTTTTGGTCTAGACAGCATTGCATGCATCTGAATGTCAGCTTTCAGAAAATGGAACCTGATTTCTTTTTATTGGATATATGGAAAGTAGTATTGTAGAATTTAGGCATCACAAATTACCAATGTTCCTACTGAGCTTAAGCTTTGTTGGGTAATCTCAGTTAGATATGTAACTGTTGCTTGCATAATCGCAAAACAGTATAAACTAGATCTCTGGAGTAACTTGATAATTTTGTTACTTGCTGGCATTCTGGTATGGCTACATGTGATTGTGTGCGGCCTCCGTTAACTTAATAACCCTTTCATAGAGAATGTGTAGTTCCATTATAGTAGAGATACGTTCTATATATTCAACATGCTTCTAACAATCACCCTGCTTCAACTAATTTCCATGTGCTTGTGTTCTCTGTTTGCGTTCTTGCTGTGAATAAGAACATTTGTGGAACAGGTTGTCAAGTTTGTCTCTCATAACTTTTTGCCTATTTACATTTTTGCAGGGGCCAATGTGTCTGGTGGTAGGGGTTTCTATCTGAAGGACGCCTGGCAGAGTGGAGTGCCAGCGCGCCGCGGAGAAAGCCCGTCCCGGCCATAAACCATTGTTTATAGAATAATATATAGACTGATGGTTTATGAACTTCAAGACCCATCTTAGGCCTGGTTAGATGCATCCAAAAGTTAGAATTTTTTCACTCTCTTTCCATCACATCAATTTTTAGCCGCTTGTATGGAGTATTAAATATAGGTAAAAAAATAACTAATTACACAGTTTAGTTGAAAATCACGAGATGAATCTTTTGAGCCTAGTTGGTCCACGATTGGACAATATTTGTCAAATAAGACGAAAGTGATACTATTTATCGGGTTAGAAAAAATTTGCAATCTAAACGTGACCTTAGTAGTGTTGTGTGGGTTTGTCTATCTTTTCTGTATGTGAAATGACTAATCTCTGCGATGTGAATTCGTGTTTCTTTCATTAGTTGATTTATTTTTTGTTTTATGATTTATTTTAGTTTTATGATTTATTTTTTTGTAGAGCGTTAACACGGGTAATATATTATTGTGGAAAAATTGAACTATGGAAAAAGTTCATTGTTTGGTTGTTTTCATGTGTATCTCCGAGATAAAGTCGTGGCGTTAGCACATGCATTATACTAGTACTTGTAAATACTGTTTCGGAGGCCATTTCGTTTTATTCATTGGTATAGAACGTATTGGTACCGGACAATACCGATGTACCATCTCGGAATGTAATAAATTATTCTAAAATATTTTTTTATCAATATGTATACATATTTATTTTAGGTTTATCATGTCATCTTTGTTAATATATATTGTACCATATACGCAAATGATGTATATAGTACGTTAGCAAGAAATGTACCTATCTATCAATTCACCCAAAAAAAGAAATCTACCTACCAATTACCGTGGCTACATGCATTCAACGTAAAAAGAAACTACCACTTTACTGCAGCTCTATCCTCAATGTCGTAAAGTCTAGAGAAGCTTGCAAGTCTCGGGCAGCATGTACAGCCTGCAGCGCTGGGTTTGTGGCTGGTACCGGCATCCAATTCCGCCCGGAACACAGCGGAACCACCGAAATGGCCGGTATTTTAGCAGGTACGGAATTGAGGCATTTGCATTCCGTTTTGATTAGTGGAACGAGGTATACCGGTCATTCCGGCCAGTACCGGAACGGAATTCATAAGTATTATTGATAAGTATTTACCCGTCTTCGTTTCATGGCTAACTCTAGCCGTGTCATTTGGCGGGTGCTGCTGCTGGCTGATGTACCATTCACTTGACTGAAAGAAATGAAGGCAGTAAGCAATCAGGTAATTCCTCGGTAAGTAAGTATATAATATGTCCATGTATGTTCCAAGCTGTTTCATCTATAGCTTTTTTATTGTAATATTTAGAATCTTTTACTTGGATACATTTCAAATAGTTTTACTGGTTGTTTGATCGTAACTTTTTCCACTCACAGCTGCTTCTTCATGTAGAAAGTCAAATAATCGTAGCAGTGCAATACTGTTTCACCAAGACTAATGAAATCTTAGTTTTTTATTGGGTCCCCCTGCTGTCCTCCATAAATACTCGGCCAGCCCTACCTCCTCTCTTGCAACTAGAAGTCAGGAAGATATAGAGCGAGGTGCAGCCATGGCCTACTACTGCTATCCAGCAGGAGCCTGGTACCTCCTTGTTGAGGTTGAAGATCGCTCCAAGCCAACACATCAGCGAGGACTTTGGACGTCCAAAAGGTCTCACAAGACCTGCAACGCAGCAAGAGACGAAGCGTAACCAGCGTAACCGATCTAGAGATCGATAGGACCGATGTAGAGCTCGTTCTCGGCTGAAACGGCTCCCGAACTACTCCCGGAAGGATCCGTCGGGGAGAAGCACGTGGAGGATCTCCTAGGACCAGTAAGTGTCGACGAGATATGGTCGGCAGTCTACCGAGGGGTATGCCCAAGATAGTAGATTGTCGGCAGACAGGTGCGCAAGCTACGAACTAGATGGTGACGCAAGACAAACACTAGGGTTTTATCTAGGTTCGGCCGCTGTGAGGGCATAATACCTACGTCCTGCATCAGATTGTATTACTGTGTGTATTAAGATGTCTTTTGAGGGGGGGTTCCCTGCCCGCCTTACATAGTCAGGGAGGCAGGGTTACAAATCTGGAAACTAATCCTGCTTGGTTACAATTGTCATAGCTGGTCGGATGAGGATTCCTATTCTAACCAACCAGGATCTTGCTTGATCTCCAAGTTTGCTTTCCTTTCTTGCGCGGGACGCCGAGCAGATCGACTGGGCCGCGCATCATCCTTGCCATGGGCCGGGCCCACTGATTTGAGCCAGCCCAAGTCTAGCCGTAGGGGTATATGGGTTAATACCCCCACAGCTAGTCCCCGAGCACTATGCATTTTGATGCGACACGCCATCTTGACCTTCTCCGAATAGTAAGGCTTGAGCTCTTGACATCTCCGACCTATCAAAACGCCATCCAAGTAGTTGTTGGAAGCCTCCGACTAGCTTGAGATACAGCCGACCACCGTTGTCGCCGGAGAAGTAGGTTGTCCGAAGAATGTACGGTGGTCTTGAGAAAAAGAAAAAGATTTCCTGCCTGGTGAAGTGTGCCCACTTGTATTTCTAAAAAGAAATGTAAACAGGGTAAACAAAGCGTAGGGGTCAAAAAATAAGCATATTCACCGCAAGGTGAAGTGTGCCCACTTAGTCCCCGAGCCTGGTAATAGGTGACGTAGGGACGTGGTGCCAGGGTCTAAAAATGAACCGTCGTGGAAACTGGATACTGAGATATAGTCCCCGAGCTTGCTGGAAGTCAAAGTATGAGCCTTGTAGCAAGGTCCAAAAAAGCGCTGACCTCCGAACTGTATGCGAGTCAAATTTCACATGTAGCCGAGGAAAACAGACCTCAAGCTGTGGTCAGAGAGTGGTCGAAACAGTCCCCGAGCACAGCGTAAGACGTGGTCGACGAGTCCCCGAGCATAGTCGAAGAGTGATCGATGAGTCCCCGAGCGTGATCGGGAAGCTTATCGTGCTCGGTGGTCTGAGATGGACTGTAATCACTAGACCAGTCTCCAAGCGTCGTGTATCTCCAACACCTTTATCTCTGTCATATTTTGTCTTTCTTTCTCTCTCTCTCATCTTTCTTCTCCTTTTCTTCTTTTTTCTTTTTTATTACTATTATTTGTTTTTGACCTAACCTGTTGGCTCAGAAGTTTGCCTGATGTGATGTGGCAGTTATGTCGTTGTCTTGTCAATCACGCTGTTAGCCGGCGTCTATTACGACGCGTCAGCGTGGGCCCTCCTGCGTTGTAACCGAGGGAGCGCATTTACTAGCGTGGGTACCAGTAAAAAGTGGAAACCGCACAGCGCGTGCCACATTTCACGCGCACGACCCCTGAGTATCTCGGGAAGGTGGAACGACACGATTAATGGGATAAATAGCCGCTGTGCAGTTATTCCCCATTTACACCCAACAGTTGCTTTTATAAACCAAGCGTCTTCTTCATCCTGCCCACAGTCCCCATTCCCCTCCGCAGCCGCCATTAGCAAACCTTGCCGCCGGTAGAAGCGACACGCTCTCTGTCCACCAACTGAGCCGAAGCCAAGATGCGAGAGAGGTAGATGATGGCTAAGACGGAGGCGATGAAGAGGGCAGAGGTGATGAGGAAGGAATGGTGGAAGTCAAAGTCCACCGAGTCGTCCATCAACGAGCTCGTCGGCCTTAGGGTGCTCCATGACAAGGAGCTCGGCGGCTGGAGAGCATCGGAGTCAGAAAGCTTCCCTGATCCCCGACCCGGTGAGATCGTTGTATTCGAAGACTTTTTCAAGAGAGGATTTGGGGTTCCTGTTCATCCGTTCCTCCAAGACCTTTGCCTGTACTACGAGATCAGGATTTACAATCTGCATCCCAACTCGATCCTTCTTGTCTCTACTTTCATTCATCTTTGTGAGGCGTTTGGGGGATTTCTTCCACATTTCGATCTCTTCCGCTATCTTTTATGTCTTCAGAAGAAGGGGTCCAGGGGGGTTCTCAGATTGGTGACGGGGTGTACCTGACACTCCGTGATGGGATGAAATCAGAATACCTCAGCTGCCCCTAGAATACCTCTCTTGGTGAGTGGTACAAGAAGTGGTTGTACATCCGAGAAGAGCCCAACACTGCCACCCTTTGTGATGATGGCTACATCCCGGAGAAGAGGGTCAGCTGGAACGAGCGGCTAGAGTACACCAGGCAGGTGAGAGAACTCATGGTGCTACTCCTATGGAACCGTTTAGATGGTCCGACCGTGGTCGGGAGCTTCATTAGCCAACGAGTACAACCTTGCCAGAAGAGGGTGCATGCCGGCTATGAGTACCAGGGCTCAGCTGACCAGACGAGGATGCATCCAAGGTGGCTGCACGAGGATGAGATCAATCAGAGGATTGCAAATCTGTTCAACCTAGCAGACCTAGCGTACCAGCCTCTGAGCATCATCGTGCACGCGTTGAAGCTCATCCGACCTGCTCCGAAGGTAACTCTGACATCTGTCTTTTGTGTTGATTGCATAGTTGATAAAAACATTTGTTGTAATTCATGTGATCCTTATGATGTTAGGTGCACGGTGTGGAAAGGCACGCACTATACGTGTCCTTGGCACCCAGGATGGACCATCCAAGGAGCATGGAGCCCCCTCCGCGAAACGTGCAGCAGTGCTATGCTCACGTGGATGACAACGAGGGAGCAGAAGGAGCACCGAGCACTGGGACAGACACCAGGAGCAGGATAACGGAGAAGCACCCAGTCGCCCTTGAGCACTCAAAGAAGAGGCCGAGGAGTTCAGAGACCACAGGGATGCCAGAAAATCCGACCAGCAAGCGACGTCGGATAATACAAGACTGGTCAGATGAAGACGAAGAAAACGACCCGACCACTGATCTGCTCAATCCTCGTCGGAGGAAGGATGTAGAGCGGATGATCCAGGAGGGACCGTTGAGACCAGCAGCGGCACCAGCACGGGGAACGCCGACGGTGTCAGCCGTGGCTACGTCACATGTGCCACCACCAAGTGATGGTGGCTAGGGCTCGTCAGGCCAGCAGGGGAGCCAGGGACGACCGCGTCGGCGCGCATTCTCAGCCACCCATCGTCAAGCAGACATGTAAGTATCTGCACATCAGTAAGCATTAGTAGTAAAGGTAGATAATAATATGCAACATGAACTGTGGTTTTATCAAACTGTAGCTCGACATCGACGGAGGTCCCCGAGGAGCTCGCCGCTGGTGGAAAACCAACGACAGCTGGCGTGGGAGCGACTGGCGAGGAGGAGGCACCTAGCGCCAACCCAAAAGAGCCGGCAACGGTGGAGACCGCTGCCGAGCAGAGAGCATCCGAGCAGGTGCCGCCTGAAGCATCAAGCATGGAACAAGCAGCCCTAGAGGAGTGGCGAGATCACGAGCCTAGAGAAGAAGTACCAGAACAGTCAGGAGCCACCCCGAGCACGGAGGAGGGTGTTCTACCCGACACCACGGCTCGGGGAAAGGCTCCTGTGATGGTGTCCAGGCCCGAGAGCAGCCGGCGACAGGAGGAGGCCAGAGCTGGCAAGCGGCAAGAGGAGCCCGGGACTGCTGATGCTGTGGAATCCGAAGACGACGACGTCCTTAAGGAAATTGAGGGGCATCCCAAGGACGGGTGTCAGCACATGTACATGTGCCATCAGCGTGGGGACCATTTCATCTGCCACGAAGAAATCCCCACGGCCGACGAGACGAGGAAAGTGGAGCTAGCGGCAAAATGGCTGATAGCCGAAGTGCAGGTAAGTTGCCTTTGATGCCCTTTATAGACTAGTATCATAATGCATTTGATATGAATAATACTGTGTTCACCTTGCAGGATATCGTGAAGACGGCGAAGTACCGAAAACGGTGCTTCGACCAAATTGAGCCAATATTTAAAGAAAACCAGGAGCTAACAGCCGAGATTGATCGGCTACATGAAAAGCTCGAGGTCGTTGAGAAGGAGAAGGCGGAGCTGGAGACATCTCGACGCAACGCCGTCATCGAGCTCAGCCAAAAGGAGCGTGAGAGGATGGGTAAGTTGTCTAGCCGTAACTCCCCGAGCATTGAAAAGTGTTGTAATACATATTCTTGTACTGACCGGCCTATTTGCAGGCCTGGCGAATGAAGTAGCTAGACTACGAGAAGAGAACCCGCGCGTGGTCGGAGAGTGTGCCCGACTAACAGCAGAAAACAACCAGCTGACACAAGATCACGCGCAGCTCCGAGAGCAATCCAGCAAAATAACCGAGGAGCTGAAGGCAAAGAATCTTGAGCTGAACAGTAAGTATTGATTGTCTTGGTCATACTATGTTGGTATAGTATGTTTCTATAGAATACTCCCCTAACCGTAGTACTACTCTATAGAACTAAAAGTGAACGCGAAAAAGCACCTCGAGGAGGTTATCAAAGATCACGACGCTTGTTCAGTGAAAGCGCTTGAGCTCAAGAAGGACCGAGATCTCTGGAAGGGCCGGTGCAGCCAAATGGTGGCCGGTATAAAGCCAGTGTTGGACCTAATCAACCTAGAGGTCTCGGTGCCCGAGGCCAGAGGACAGCCGCTTGGAGTGCTCGACAAGTGCCAGCGTGCCTTGCGATGGCTCCAAGAGTTCGTGAAGGAGCCTAGGGAATATGCGGGCGCCCATGTGCTCAGCATGGTGTGTGCGCACTACCCGCTGATCGACTTCAAGCATTTCGAGCTAGGGTATCCCAAGAAGGTTGGCCCGAAGTGAGCAGATGAACTACGGATCCAGCTGCTTGACTTGTCAGCGTCGATGATGAGCGACATCAACTTGTGAGGGACACCATCACCGCCGGCGCAGGGGCCAACATCTTCAAGCCGGCTACTGGGAGCTGCGGTCTCGACCAGCTAGTCCCCGGTGCCAGAAACTTCATCCGCAGAACGACTGAAGGCTATGATCTCGACCAGCCAGACCCCAGTAGCTCCAGCTTCCTCAACCAAAGAGGCACCACCATCATTGAGCGGTGAAAAGGCAAAGAGCAGCGCCCAACCCGAGCACCGAGCGTCGACCAGCCTATAGCTGTAGAAAGTAGAACCGTTTTAATTTATTGTAAACTTGTGCCTCGTCAGGCAAGCCTGTAGTAATGTACTATTAAGACAATGTAAGCTTATTGTATTTTCGTATGAAAAAGCATTTAAAGCTTGAATATTGTGTGGAGTCGAACTATGTTAGAACGTATAAGTGTTCTGTTTTAGTTGTAATAGTTGGGAGACACGTTGTCCTGTTGAATCCGTACGTCCCTGGCCGGATCTGTGGTCTGAGAGCGAGGCACGGAGCCTATTCACACATGAGAGCACATAGGTCAGACCAGGGAGCGCCCATCGACCCGAGGCGTAGAGAGCAGGTCCCGTACACGCATGGGAATAAGTCGGAGATGGTGCTGGCTCCGAGAACTCGAGAAAGGATGGTGGTCTGCAACTGGTCTATTATAAAACATTGAGAAAGAATAGTATCCAGACAAAACACATTGAGTGAAACATAAATGCTTTATTGAAATAATCAAAATACAAGAGGAGTACATATCTTTCTCATTCGGTGCTTCATGCCAGGAATTGGGCAGCATGGTGCCATCAAGATAAGCCAGCCTGTAGAAAGTAGGTCGTGTAACCTCTATGACCTCAAATGGTCCCTCCCATGGTGATGAAAGCTTGTGCATACCGTCTTGATTCGTCTTCCATTTTAGGACCAGGTCATCGACCACGAAGAACCCCTCTTTGACATTCTTGTTGTAATACTTGTGCAGTACAGCAAGATACTTGGCAGTACGCACACAGGAATCAAGCCGCCGCTCCTCGGAGCAGTTTACCTCAAGTTCTCGTGACTCATAAGATCTATCCTCGTCTGTAACACCCCTGGTGTTACTAGCTTAGTTAGCACGTGATTAAGGCCTAAAAGAAATTAGCAAAATGAGTTCTCGGGTTTTTAAAATTTTAATCGCACATGAAATGATACCGAATCTTATATGACTCATTCCGTAGTTAGGAAAAACTACATGAGTATTGTAACTTAGTTTATTTTAGGTGAAAATATGTTGTTGTGATCTTAATAAGAAAAATAGAATAAGTCATTTTAATCACTTAGCGCGAAAACAAATTCTATAAAACAAGTGTGGTATACACTCACGTATTTCATTTTGTTAAGCGTGTTGCTATATTATTTAAAGTAGTGTAGAAATTTAAGGATTCACTATTAGTAGCTTTTATGCAAAAGAACCTTGATTCCTGCTACAACCTCACCTTGATTCCCCTGAGCCTGCATTCCTGTGTCGTCTTTACCCTGTTTCGTCGGTTAAGCCTTGTTGAATACTTTCGTACTCAAGGTTTGTTGAACCCCTGTTGCAGGTGCGTCTCATGAACAGGTGTGTTTCGGACTCTGTTGCATGACCATCTTTGCGGTAAGCGACGACGAGTAAGATGTTTGGCTCTTGGGCAGAGCATCGCGTTTTGGTGATTGTAATAATTTTACTAAGACTACTCCACCATTATGGTTGTAACACTAAACTTAAGCTTTGTAAATTCAGAACAACGGGTTTATGAACTTATGTTATGTAAGACTTCCGCTTTTATACTCTGATGTAATTTATTATATAAACTGTTATAATACTGTAATGCCTTTGAAATGTGATCCTGCTCGGAAGATCGTGGATGATTCAGGTTTTCTGAGGACACCCGACAGACTTCTTAAGTTCTGTGGTACACATGTATGGTGGTTAGAGGTCTTTAAGACAATAACAAGTACATGTGGGCCATATTATTTAGGAGGTTCTGCTATAGTACCAGTCTCAGACCGGTAGTACCGGTAGTCTGACCGGTAGTACCGATGATCTCGGACCGGTAGTACCGGTAGTTCATATATTTTCTCGGAGGCATAACTCTCTTAACCGGACCCCAAATTGGATGTTCCATATATGTTTTTTGACCATCTTGACGAGAGAAACACAATGGTGAAGTCTGTTACACATTTTGAAAACTTCACAAAATAGATATTTTTGGTTGTCAACATATGCCCCCTGTTTTTAGGTTTATGATGCATGAACCTAAAAACACTTGATCAAACAAACATGATTAAACCAAGCAGCAATGATACCCATCTCATCGGCTGCATGGTGACTAAGGACGATGTATACATCGGCCATTTTGTTCTAAGGGCGATACATGTTTTGGCCATTGTTGGAAGAGCACTTAGGCTTCTTGTCAAACACTTAGAAAATACTTTTTCAAGCATCTCATGTTGAATGCTACCTTGAGACGCTCACCTTGCAATGTCTCTAGCAAATAGGAATTACTGTGTATGACTTTGATCACTTTGTAAGGACCCTCCCAGTTAGGTGACCGTTTGCCAAACTGACTGCTCTTCGATCCAATAGGTAGTATGGTTTTCCACACTAATTCTCCTACTTGGAAAGATTTGCTCTTGACCTTTTTTATTGTATGCCCTAGCAACTCGAGTTTTGTCTTTCTCTATCTCCTTAAGAGCCTTTAACCTTACATCAGTTACCTCATCGATGTTATCCATCATCAAATCATGATACACAATGGCTGATAGATCATTTTGTTTAGCAAGTTTGTATGCATCCAAATTTACCTCGACATGCAACATGGACTCACTTCCTTGGACATAAATGACGTCCCTTGATCTGTAGTTAATATTTGGGGTATGCCGAATCTATGAATGATATGCTCAGTGATAAACTCAATCACCTCCTTGTGTGTCATATTCTTCAAAGGAACTGCCTCGGTCCACTTAGTGAAATAATCTATAGCAACCAACATAAAGCGATGTCCCTTAAAAGATGGGGGATGAATTTGGCCAATGAAGTCTAACCCCAACCACGAAAAGGCCATGGTTTGATTATAGGATGAAGCATAATAGCAGGCACTAGCTGAATATTTCCAAACCTTTAGCACTCTTCACATCCTTTGTAGTAGCGAAAGCAATCGGTCATCATAGTAGGCCAATAGAAACCGGCTCTACGCAATAACCACTTCATCTTCGGGGCCGATTGATGCGTATCATAAATACCTTCATAGACTTCTCCCATAGCTATTCTTGCTTGATCAGTTCCTAAGCACTTCAGCAGCAAGTCTTTGGCGGTTCTTCGGTAAAGCTCATCATTATGCAACACATACTTCAAAGCACTTCACCGAACACTTTTATCAACTTTGGCACTTGGATCTTGTAGATATACCAATAAGGGAGTCCTCCAATCATGTAAATCGGCCCCAACATCACTAGAAGTTTTGCTAGGCCAATTTGAGAATTCATCATGTACATTGGTCGGGCTGGCCACAGGGGAGTCGGCTAGGTCGACTGGTAAAGTCGGCCAAGCCGACTGGCTTGCCAGAGAATCGGGGTCAACTAGACCGGCTAGGGCAGTCGGTTTAGCCGATTCTTCCGCACTTACACGGTAAAAATATAAATCTTCATGCATCGGTTGTTCTTGAATATGAAAATTACGCCCACTAACGTCATAGTCAGATGCTTGCTGAGCTAACATATTGGCCTTTTGATTTTCATGCCTCAAAACATGCCAAATTTGAAATTCGGCAAATGAACCAATGATGTCAAGGCAAGCATCGAGACAAGCTCGTAGTGATTCTTCCAAGCATTGAAATTCTTTAGCAACTTGCTGCACCACTAGTAAGGAATCACCATAGGCTTCAACATGCTTTACTCCCATGGAGCACAACATAATCAATCCGAATAATAGAGCTTGATATTCGGTTTGATTATTAGTGTAATAGAAATCCAACCGGCTTGACATCTCAAATTCAGCACCACTAGGGGAAATAAGCACAATGCCAACACCTTGGCCATCTTTGCAAACCGATCCATCAAAATACAATTTTCAGGGAGTAAAAGTAAGATAATTGATTTCATTATCCAATTCAATATCATGCTCAACAATAAAATCAGCAAGGACTTGTCCTTTTAAAGCTCTCAATGGCTCATAAGTCAAGTCATATCTAATTAGTGCATATGCCCATTTGCCTATCCTTCCACGAAGAATTGACCGATATAATATGTGTTTTATTACATCGGCCTGGCAAGCAACAACACATGTACTAGACAAAAGATAATGTCTCATCTTGGAACAAGCATAGTATAATGATAAGCATAATTTTTCTATATAAGCATACCTTGTCTTGGGATCAAGAAGACGGCGACCAAGATAAGCGATTACATATTCTTTTCCTTTGTCTTCTTGAGTCAAAACAACCCCGATAATTTTCTCTTCGGCAGCAATATATAATTTGAAAGGAACTCCTCTCCTTGGTGCACGAAAAAACAGTGGTTTTGACAGATATTCCTTTATCTTCTCAAATGCCTCTTGTTGTTCTGCCCCCCAAGTGAATTCAGATTCATCCTTCAGTTTCAATATGGGGGTAAAAGGAATAATCTTCCCGGACAAGTTAGCAATGAATCTCCTCAAGTAGTTCACTTTTTCCAAGAACTTTTACAAGTCTTTCTTGCATGTAGGTGCCTGAACTCCCTTGATCTTTTCTATCCTTTTGGGATCAATCTCTATGCCTTTATCATGAATTATGAAGCCTAAAAACTTTCCAGCCGATACTCCAAAAGCACATTTGAGTGGGTTCATCTTTAATCCATAACGGCGCATCCTCTCAAAAGCAAGACGCAAATCGGCCAAATGAGATTTATGGGCAACCGATTTAACCATAATATCATCAATATAAACCTCCATAATCACCCCCAATTAGATCATGGAAAATCAAATTCATAGCTCTTTGATAAGTAGCACTTGCATTCTTTAGCCCAAATGTCATCACAACCCACTCAAAGAGACCAACAAACACAGGACATATAAAGGCCATCTTCGACATATCTTATTCGGCCATGAAAATCTGATTATAACTGGCATTACCATCAAGAAAGCTAATAACCCAGTGTCCTAAAGCATCATTGATAAGCATATCGGCTATAGGCATAGGATATTCATTTTTCGGAGTAGCTCTATTCAGATCTCTAAAATCAATGCAAATTCTGATCTTCCCAAAATCTTTCTTCTCAACAGGCACAATATTAGAGACCTACTCCACATACCTGCATGGCTGAATGAACCCCGCTTGTTGGAGCCAATTAATCTCTTCTTTAACTTGATCATAAATTGTAGAATTAAATCAGCGGGGGTGTTGCTTATATGGCTTGAATCCATCCTTGATGGGGAGCCGATGCTCAACAAGCTCTCGGCTCAGCCCAGGCATCTCTATATAATTCCATGCAAAACAATCAACATATTCCTTGAGAAGCGCGATTAGCTGAAATTTGTAATCGGCTTTCAAGTTTTGATTTATAAACATCGGCCAGCACATGCATCGGTCTTATTAGCCCGATGCTGTTCAACACGATATTTTAACCATTCTTTATTAGAATCCATTAATAAAATATTACATAATGATATTGAACCGATTATCAATCAGTTTCAATGATACAGGAACAAACCCTTGCCTAGTAGCACTAATAAATTCATAGCCAGAAAGATCTTTACCAGATAAGCAACCAAAAGCATCATGCCCCCCAAGCACGGGAGCATCGGTCGTAGCAACGTCAGCCGATGAATCCGAATGCACAATCTCCACAGCATCTCCCACCCACTGAATTAAAAACTGGTGCAAGCTAGATGACACACAACAATTGGCATGAATCCAATCACGCCTAAGTATTAAGTTGTAGCTACCTTGCACATCTGCCATGAAGAACACAGTAGCCAGGGTCTTGCTTCCAACAGTGAGCTCCATGTTAGCAATTTCCCTGGCTGGGATGGGAGTGCCTCCTCCTACACCAGTGATGGTCATATTGTCTTGACCAGTTCATCATCAGTGCCACCAAGCTTCTTGTAAAGCGGATATGGCATCACATTCACAATTGCCCCACTATCCACCAACATGCCATGAACTGGAGCACCATTGATATGGCCCTTGATATGCAAAGGCTTGAGATGGTTAATAGGATCTCCAGGCTTCTTGAATGTAGCATCTTCTATGGGGAAGTTGAAAACCGCCGCAGCTGAATCATCCTCGATGATATAATAATCGGCGGACAAGACAACCACATTGACTTCCCTCTCTAGGGTAGGTTCATAGTCAACCATCTCTTCTTCCAGGACCTCAGGAACCTCCATGCCAACCATAGCAGCAATAGTATGAGCAAAGTCATCTGAGGACACCTCGGAGGCTATCAGGACAATAGGAGTCGGCTCAGCCGACTCTGGAGCTTCTAGAGCAGTAGCGGTAAGCAAGGCCGGCTTAGCCACCTCTGTAGCAGGGTGTGCCGGCTTAGCCGCCCCTGGGGCTAGCTTAGCCGGGTTGGCAGCAGCGGTACGCCGATCTTTCGGAGGGTTCCTGACTTGTTTAGAGTTCACCACTTCACCCTCCATCTTGGCGAGCTTCTCCCGCTCCTGTTGCCTGTGCCGAGCACGTTGTAACTTGCGTCGTTGAGTTTTATTCAACCCCGGTGGGCACCACTTAGGTTGTAGATACTTGGAATCAATTTCGGCGCGCTCCTTCTTCTTATCTCCAGCAACTTCTTTAGGGACTTCATCCTACTTTTGCGCTGGAGTTTCTTCAATTATAATTGGACCATCATGGTTAATGACAGGAGCTTCTATAGAGTCGATTGTGATGACTGATTGGGGCCTAGCTCTTGGCGGAAGAATAATAGGAGCCTCAACCTTCTTAGGCACGTAAACCTATTGCATTGGTGCCCTTTCTGAACCTTGTAAAGCTGGAGTCTTGAATGTAATCATCTGACCTTGATTCACGCTGCTAGAGCTCGATTGACCATGGTCCAATCGGCTAAAGACAGAAGGCCGTAGAACCGTACCAGCAAGCTCTCCCACCCCTTGTTGAGCTTGGATGGGCGCTGGTGGAGGATATGGCACCCAAACTCCATAGGGACCCCATTGTGACAGGACTGGAGGTGGAACCGGAGGTCCCCAACAAGATACATGAGGTGCAGCCCTCTGAGATGGAGCTGCAGGTTGCATCACCGCCAATTGCTTATCTTCTCGCTTGGGCGGTGTGAATTCTCTTTTTTTAATGGCCGATTCTCAGAATCGGCCTTTTCTTGCTTATACTTGGCCATGAGCCTATCAAAAGTACATGGTGGCCTCACCACAAGCTCCCCTTGGTTCTTCTTGTTATTCGTCTTCCAAGTACCAATCTCCGGCATGTGTGGAACAAATATGCGCAAAACTTGAACGCCAGAGGGGCCGAGGCTGCTAGAATCAGGGGGATCGGCTAGGCCGACTGGAGTAGTCGGCTCAGCTGACTTAGCTGAGGTGGAGGAGTCGGCTAAGCCGACACCCTGAGGTAGCTCAACCGAGTGGCTCTGCTGGTGGGTGGAGTCGGCTTGGCCGACTGCTCCAGTCGGCCTAGCTGGCCTTTGCTGTGCCACCACCATTTCGTGCCACCGCTGTCTTCTTAGAAATTGTGCCGATCCAGCAGTGATCTTCAACTTATTCTTGCCTTCCTCATCCTTCTCAAGCATCACCTTGCGCCCCGAATTCACTTGGACATTCAATGTTGCACGTGGTTCGCCGATAAGCACATTCTTGCCTTGAGTTGTATCGGCTTGCTCGGGACAAATCAAAACAATGGGTGGTCCTGCTTCAATTGCATGCATTGGAAAAGGGACCTTATCAACTTGTATATCAGAAAGACTCAATCGTCCCTCACTAAGAGCTGATTGGACCTGCCGACGGAAAACATTGCAATCATTAGTGGCATGAGAAAAAGAATTATGATATTTACAATAAGCTCTCCTTTTTAACTCATCAGCTGAAGGCAATGTATAATTAATTCTAATGTAACCGAATTTCAATAATTCATCAAAGATTCGGTCACATTTAGAGAAATCAAAAGTAAACTTCATCTCTTCACCCCGATTCTTATAAATCGGTTTGAGGGATGGACAAGTAACCATCTTATTCTATGCTGGCATTTAATTTCAGTGGGATAAATTTCTTTATCATCATCATCAGAACAATCAGAATGATCATCAACAACATGCACATTATGACGATTAGACTTATAAGTTTCACGAGATTCTTTAAGGCGCGATTCAGCCGAAACGGCCCTTTGCAATAGTTGATTAACATTCACAAACTCATAATGTTCAAGTTTATCCCTAATACTAGGATGTAAACCAGCAAAGCATAAGTCAGTTAAATCTCTTTCATAAATCATTAAATAAAAGCATCGGTTCTTAAGTTCTCTAAATCGCTTAACAAAATCAAGAACGGACTCATCACGACCTTGATGAACCGATGCAAGATGAGACAATCTAGTTTCATGGACGCCGGTATAAAAATGACTATGAAACTTTTCTTCTAGTTCAGCCCATGAACCAATAGAGCAAGATGGTAATGAAGTAAACCATGCAAAAGCTGTGCTAGTAAGGGACAATGGAAAATTGCGAACTTTCATAAAATCATAAGCGCTAGGTTCACCCAATTGTGCAAGAAACATAATAATATGCTTCATGGTAGATTTACTATCATCACCACTAAATTTATTAAAATCAGGTACCTTCCACCCATCAGGTGCTTTCATAAAATCAAAATGTGAAGGGTATGGCTTATAGTAAGTAGTCCTACTAGGCTTGATTTGTACACTTAAATTCTCTTCAAGTGATTTAGATAATTCCTCCCTAAACCGATTCAAAGTGTCATTGAAATCGGTGGAGAGAGCAACAGGTGTATCATCAAGTATGGGGACTTGGCTTGGTGACTTCGGCGGGTTGGGGAGAATGTTTTGCCCCGCCGAAGCTCGACTTGTTGCTGGTCTTTGATCGGTTCGAGTGTTTTGAGCCGAATTTTAACCATAGACAACCACTTGATTAGATGGAGCACTTCCAGCTAAACCGGACTTATCGATTTCAATTGCCGAAGAGACCGATTTGCCTTTATTTGCTGCTGCATATAAACCTTGATTGTCATAAAAATTCAAAGGCATGCCAAATTTAGGGTTTTTAGAAGAAGAATCAACACCCGATGGATTGTCATCGGTTGTTTTTCCTTCTAACTTATCAAAACGGGCCATGATCATGTTTACAACAATGAGAAGATTATTATCTATTACTTTCTTATGATCATCCATCATAGTAACATAATTGGCATGTGTAGGGTAAGGATCGACAATGTCATCATACTTAGGTTCAGAAGATCTTACCTCAGGTGCAGCGGGTGCAGAAGATGTAGAAGTGATCAACTCGCTAAAATCTGGCTCCCTGAATTGAGTGACCTTTTCCCGCCGATCTTTAGTGCAACTCTGAAGAAAAGCCTTCAGAACGGCGTTGAACTTGGCCTCCACTTATTGCTTCAGTTCTTCAGGAAGCTCATCAATGTTCATGGGATGGTTGATGTTGCCCTCATGAGGGACTTGGGTCCTATCCCCAGCATCTTCAACATTACTTCCTATGTTGCTGGAAGAAAACTTGATCTTTCGTCTAGCGTTCCCTAGCGGAGTCGCCAAAAAGTATGTTGACGTTGAAGATCGCTCCAAGCCAACACACTAGCGAGGGCCTTGAACGCCCAAGAGGTCTCACAAGACCTACAACGCAGCAAAAGACAAAGCGTAACCGGCGTAACCGATCTAGGGATCGATAGAACTGATGTAGAGCTCGTTCTCAGCTGAAACGGCTCCCGAACCACTCTCGGAAGGATCCGTCAGGGAGAAGCACTTGGAGGATCTCCTAGGACTAGCAAGGCCACCTAGGATGCCGACAAATCTGATGGAGAGGCTTGCCGAATAGCAGGGTAAAGGGTTGAGAGGAGAAAACTAGGGTAAGATAGGAGTTTTGGTTGTTGTTTTGTCGATTGGATAGATAGGAACTCAATCGGCCATGATCCTCTCATATATATAGAGGGGGGTGGTCTTATTCCAATAGAAAACCTCTCTAAGAATTAATCTTTAAGTTTTTCACATTCAAAACTTACCAAAAAACCGATCTAGAAACAAATCAATTCGGAATCTGAGAGTTCGATTCGGAACAGACCCTACCGGTAGTACCGATCTCGGACCGGTAGTACCGGTAGTTCATATTCACGCAAAACTGCGCATCTTTCCGCCATCCATTGGTAGTACCGGTCAGGCTCTACCGGTAGTACTGGTAGTTCATATTCACGCAAAACTGCGCCACCTACCACCATCCATCGGTAGTACCGGTCTCGGACCGGTAGTACCGGTAGTTCATATATTTTCTCGGAGGCATAACTCTCTCATCCGGACCCCAAATTGGACGTTCCATATATGTTTTTTACCATCTCGACGAGAGGAACGCAATGGTGAAGTCCGTTACACATTTTGACAACTTCACAAAATAGACATTTTTTGTTGTCAACGCTCCTATTCCTGCTCCAGCCCGTCTACCACCTGCGGTTCATGGCTCTCCACACCACTGCATTGTCTTTCAGCTACAACTTCTCCAACCCGGGCGACCTCGATCGCGCAAACCTCACGTACCTCAGAAACTCTACCGTCGGCGATAGAATCATTAACCTTACAAATATGAGTGGCAATTGGAGCACCGGCCGTGTGGTCTACCCACAGCCAGTGCGCCTGTGGGATGACCGCATTGGTAGGAGAGCAAGCTTCACCACCGACTTCTCGTTCGCCATCAGCGGCAATGAGACCCACGACCGTGGAGATGTTATGGCGTTCTTCATCGGGCCCTCTTGCCTAACCCTGACGCCGGACTCGGACGACTCAGACGGTGCTTTTCTCAGGCTCTTCAGCAACCCCGCGAACTATCCATCACTGTAGCGGACTATATATCGGCGTGGAGTTCGATACAAGTAACAACAAGGGCTTGGACCCCCTAGGAGTCATTGACCATATCGGCATCGACATCAGCAACATCAGCTCCGACGTTTATTATGAGCCGCCGGGAAACGATATCCCAAACCGGCAAACCCGCTCTCTGGTAACATGTCGGCAAGCGTCAAATACGAAGGCAGCTCCAAGGTTTTGTCCGTTACCCTCCGCCTGGGCAATGGAAATGTTCATCACCTCGAAAGGCCGGTCGACCTTAAGGCCGAAGGAGTGCCACAGGATGCAATCATCGAGTTTTCGGCGGCCATCGGCTCAACCAGCTCCTCTCTTGGTCCCTCAACTCAACGGGTAATATAAAACTCTATCAGCTTCGAATTGTCAGACGTTTTGAATTTCTTTAGATACATTGCTTTTATTACGTATCTAGATACAATATATATCTAAGTGCATAGCAAAAAATATGTATATGTATATAGAAAAGACAAAATGTCGTATAGTTCAGAACAAAGGGAGTATAATATAATTGCCTATATATGCAACTCTCAGTCAATCTTCACCCTTAGTGATTGGTTTAGATGAAGATTTAGAGATGGACAGTTTTTTTTAGAAAAGCAATTAGATCCTAATACCATTATTATCAGTAACGATTGTTATATATATAGTCTACCGGATTGATGACCTGAGATGTCTATCCTTTATAAACATTGGTTGCTGATGTATAGGATGTGTATTTTTCTGTGGTCAAGGTTACAAAGTAATATCCAAGTTAAAGTTGATTGTCGCTCAATTCTCATTGTCTAATAGCCATTATTGTGTTCCGTTAACAGATCCATCTAGCAAGAACAAAGAAGATCCAACTATGGGTAATAATACTGTTGTCTGTTGCAAGTGCATCACTAGCTGCTTCAGTGGCTACTCTACTTTGGGTTATCGTCATGCGGCGCATCGATGGAGATAGCGTTGCCAGGTAAATACCGCGCCATTCCCTTCATACTAATTCCCAAAGGCTAAAGTCAGACTAGTTAATTAACGAGTCGTCAAATGTAATAAAACTGCTAGTCATCGTATTATTTTCAAGTAAATAATACATTTTTATTCCTCGGAGAATAAAATCGCAGTTGCAAGGAAATTCTCGTACCACGAGCTGTCCTCGGCGACCAACAACTTCTCCAAGGACAGGAAGCTCGGCGCCGGCCAATTCGGGGAAGTGTACAGAGGGGAGCTGCCGGACCCGTTCATGCCGCCGGTGGCGGTGAAGAGATTGACGAGGCAGATGGAGGAGCGGACCCGGAAGGACTACGTGACGGAGATCATGACCTTGGGCCGGCTCAGCCACCGGAACCTCGTGAAGTTCGTCGGCTGGTGCCACGGCGGCGGCGCCAACGGCGAGCTGCTGCTCGTGTACGAGCTGGTAACGAACAGGAGCCTCGACGAGCACCTCCACGGGTCAGAGCGGCTGCTGACATGGCCTGAGAGGTACAGGATCGTGCGCGGCATTAGCTCCGCCGTAGAGTACCTCCACAACAGCTACCAGAACCCCATCCTGCACCGTGACATCAGGCCGAGCAACGTGATGCTTGACGAATGACGACGACTTCGTGGCCAAGCTCGGCGACTTCAGGCTGGAGCTCCCTTCAGGCTCGTGAGGCAGGTGGACCGCGGACAGGGCTCCCTTGGGGGCACCGTCATGATCAGGACTAGGGTGTACATGGATCCCGTATGCATGAGCACCGACCAACACGGTGAGCACGGCGTCCGACATGTACAGTGTTAGCAACCGATGTGCTACTTCACCAACAACTCTAACAATGCGATACAGTCGAGATGAAAATTAGGAATAAGTAGCGAGCAAGGGAATAGATGCTAGAGGAAGGTACTAGAAGGATCTAGAAGAACTGGAAGTAGATAATCCCGGTACAAGAGGAAGGGAGGCTAGAGGAGGAAGGAGTACAGTAACTAAGAGGCACAGAAATTGTGTTCAATTGTTCGATGCCTGACTTGGACTCCTGTTTCCCCTTTTGTAGCTGAAGCTCCCCTTGACAACCTGTCCTGGGCCCACATGGCAGCCATACTTTCCCCTCTCCACGAAATGCGGCTTGCCCCCAAGCCGCGCATATGATGTGCATAGCTGTTCCGCTTCATCCAGCATCTACTCTTCTTTCAGTCAGCAGAACATCCAGCATTGCAGGGAAATCGGTGGACCGTCTCCATAGTTCTGAAGGCTCCTGATCGTCAACACTGGATATGACTTGTTCAGCAGAACCTTCGAACCTCTGGTTGGTCACATAGAAGGATGGCCAAGGTGTCGGCCTGACTTGAACACCACCACTCAGTATCTTGAACTGCACGGGCGGTGGCCATGGTTGCCTTTGCGACACAGTATCCCAACCACAATCAATTACAGACCAGAAGCTGCGCTGTATGATCGCACGAGCCTTGCAGATGGTGGCCCTGGTGATGTCAAGATTGACCAGCAAGGAAGATCTTGGTATTGTACGGCCTATGTCAGCAACTCGCGAGACCTCCATGCTGGGAAAGAGCAAGGTGAGAAGGTTACGGTCACAGTGTGGCGGCAGGCCGAGCGTGGTGTTGAGGTCGGAGCAGGGCAGATAGTGGTTGACATGGAGCACGACGTTGCCCCTGCTGATATCCTCCTCCAGGAAGTCCGGGCGGAGGCCAAGGCCCTCGCACAACAGGCGCTGGATCTCCTTGTCGGCGTCAACGACGACGCGCCGGACCTCGCCGCAGCCGTGGAACAGGTCGATGAAGCGTAGGGAGACCGATGTGGAAACGACATCGCGGCTTCAGCGCGAAGGCAGAACCGCAACATCGCCCTCCTGCAGCTGCTCAATGCGTCCCAGAAAGGCGAAGCCGACGCCGGGCACGAGCGCGTCGTGCTCCTGAGCTCCGCCGGCGCGCGCACGGGACAAGAGCGAGGGAACAGCACCGAAGACGTCGTTGCAGAACAGGTGGAAGCTCGGCTCTCCCCTGGTAGTGAATACGACGCCGATGATGACACAGACGAGTGCGGCGTAGGTGGCGCAGACCTCGCGGCGTGCGGCGGCGGCATAGGCGAAGGGAGCGGGGGCCTCGGTGACGGAGAGCTCGAGTCGGAACTTGGGGCAGACGACGCGGAGGGAGTCGCCGATGAGGTCGGAGAAGAAGCTGCACTTGCCGGCGCGGGAACCGACCTCGCAGGCGCGCTCGTCGATGAGGTGCACGTGGTGGCTAGCGCGGGAGGAACCGATGTGGGCGGCGACTGTAGGATCCGGGAACAGCGGTTTGGAGCCGCAGAGGAAGCAGTGGCTGGCTGCTGGGCAATCCGTCGAACAGGTGGTCGGCGGTGCAGCGGCGTCGTTGCTAGCTGCCTTAGGTACGGTCAGAGCTGAGCCCGCAGCCGCAACCCATGGCAGCAGCCCACCACCAGCGGCGCCTACGGCATCGGCGCGGAGCGCGACCAATGGCTCAGACCAGCGGCACCTCGAAGTAGGTGACGCCAGACTCCGGGTCGTCGTCGAGGGAGCTGTCGTAGCCACCGAGCGGAGTGGCGCGGAGAACGCACTCGACGGGGCCGAGGCGGACGTAGCATCGAAGGCCAGGGTCGTCAGCCGCGACGTGGTTGTGGAGTCGCTGTACGTTCACACCGACGAACACGAACGCGCCTCCGCCGTGTAGCGTGCCCTGCTCGAACTGCACCACGAGGAAGTAGGGTTGCGCCTCGATCAGCGACACGGACGGGGCGGAGCGCCAGAGGGGCCTCCAGCGGCGGGAGAGCACCGCCGTACGCGCGGCATCCTTGATGGAAAGGCGCGAGGCGATGTTCCTGAGGAGCGTGTCGGGGAGGAGGCTGAGGCGGTCGAGGACGCGTGCGGAGCTGGTGACGGGTTCGCGGAGGCGCGGCGTGTACCAGGCGGGGTCGTCGGGCTTGGCGCTGGCAGCTGCGGGGCCAGGACCAGGTTCGTCGGTGGAGACGGCCTCCCAGACGTCGAGCTGCTCCAAGGCGCCGATGCGGAGCTCCTCGACGGCATCTCGCGGCGGCGAAGCATCGAGCGCGTCGGGGAAGGTGCAGGCAGCGTCGAGCGACGCCTCGGTGTCGGTGGAGGTGACGAGCGCGTCAACAGGGACGGCGCAGGCAGCGTCGAGCGCTTCCACAGGGACGGCGTCCAATTCGTCGGGAGCGCGTCCGCGTGAGCAGGGCGGGGCCAGGATTCAGATATAGAGGGGCCGGACGCACACTAAGTGTCGATAAAAATTATATAGTACCCACAGGAGATCTTGATGTCAGCCTAAAAATTACGGAATTTGATGTTGGCTTAAAAATCTGCAATAAATTACCTTTAATCTCTTTATCTTAAAAAATGCTACTCCCTCCGTCATATTTTGACTTTAAAATTTATACTGAAATAATGCATTCGACATGGTGTATGCTTAGATTTGGTATAATTGGGGATCTTTATTGAGTTCAATCTATGGATTTGCGCCATTTAAAGATTCCCTTAAGTTGCCTTTTTTTTTTGAAATACACTATATTATAGGATGAAGGAAGTAAATATCTAAATTTTGAAGATAAGAATTGAAGGGACATTCTTCATAGATCAATAATTCATGTCATATATGTATTTTATCTAGCCACTTAACATAAGATAATCAAGAGATATATTTGAGAAAAGCAATCTAAAATTAGTTAGTACATCTTATTTATTTATAATCTCTAGTTATTAGTGAGACATAACTAAAAATAGTAATAAAAACTATGCAATGTTAGGGGGGGCCAGGCCCCTGCCCGCCCCCCTTGTCTCCGCCCCTGCGCGTGAGAGCTGCTGCAGCTTGGTGAAGGTGACGCCGCAGTCGATGCGGATCTGGGCGGTGGAGAGAAAGCTGAAGGAGTCGTCGTGGAGGAGGTACTTGCGCTCGGCGGAGTCCCGGCGAAGGACCGAGGTGGACGCGCCGTCGGGGAGGACCGTGGGCTCGCGCTCGTCTGAATCCTGGTTCCCGTCGGCGTGCTGCTCCTCGCGGACTTGGGCAGGCTGCTCGAATAGCCCACCCCAGTTGTCAGCGACCACCATGGCATCGATCTGCTTGGGGACACCGACGCGGAGGTCCTCGGCGGCATCCTGCTGCTCCTGCATGGGCGTGGCCACGAGCTCAGCGAAGCGCCGGTCCCAATGGGCATCGGACTCGTCGAACTTCCTGTGCATCTCGGCCAACGTCCTGTGGATCTCGTCGAAGACAAGCTGGAGGGACGGATTCATGGTGAGAGACCGAGAATCGACTGTCTCCGATACCAATGGTTAGCAACCGATGTGCTACTTCACCAACAACTCTAACAATGCGATACAGTCGAGATGGAAATTGGGAATAAGTAGCGAGCAAGAGAATAGATGCTAGAGGAAGGTACTAGAAGGATCTAGAAGAACTGGAAGTAGATAATCCCGGTACAAGAGGAAGGGAGGCTAGAGGAGGGAGGAGTACAGTAACTAAGAGGCAGAGAAATTGTGTTCAATTGTTCGATGCCTGACTTGGACTCCTGTTTTTCCTTTCGTAGCTGAAGCTCCCTTGACAACCTGTTCTGGGCCCACATGGCAGCCATACTTTGACATATAGCTTTCGGAGTGCTGCTGTTGGAGATCGCCACCGGCCTGAAGCCGGCCGAGGTGCAGGGCCCAGGAGGCCTCCTCTCGAACACCCTCGTCAATGCTGTCCGGGAACCATACGATAAGGGTGAAATACTTCAGATGGCCGACGAGCGGCTCAACGGCGACTTCGACAAGAGACAGATGGAGCGTGTGCTGGTCGTTGGACCTTGTGTGTCCAACAGCAGCGCCGAGACCGTCCGGAAATAAGACATGCCGTCAACTTACTGTCCGATCTCAGCCATCCGGTTCCTCAAGTTCGTTCTTAATATAATAACCCTGTTCAAACTGATCTTTCCTATAGCAGCTTGGGGAGACATGTGATTTCCAATTTCTTTATGCGATATTTGTGTGTAGTTTTTCCTTTCATGTAACAACTGTGTGCGATTTTTGAATTGGGCATGTTTCATGTGATTTGTCATGTTGTTTTTCTTAAGTTCATTATTTTTTTCCCTTTTTATTAAGTTTTCCTACTTTCAGGGTCGTGTTTCATGTGATTTTTGTTTTTCCTTTCAACCACCATCTTCTCTTCCTAAACATTTTCAGGATTTTACCAGTTTTGGTGTCTAAATGGAAACATGAATGATTATAAAAAAAAGAAACAAAGACAAGATTACTAAAAAATTAAAACAATTTTAGATGCTTCCAGATGTTTACGAAAAATACCAGATTTTCCTAGTATTTTATATAGTTTTCAAAATAGTATTTTGCCGTTTTCACCAGGCCCACCTGTAAACCAACAACCATTGTTGGGATGTCGGTTATATGTCGTGTGGGTTGTGGTTGTCCGTTAGGCCCCACCCTAAGGCCCAATCAGCCAAGCCTTAACCTCTTCGGTCTTTCCTAATTAGTCGAGAGGTTGGCAAGGCGGCAACATCGCAAGAGAGGTGTCTCTGGTAACAACGGCTTCTTTGTAGGTTCTATAGTACGCCCTCTATCCTAAATTATAAGGCATTTCAAGAATTTTAAATAGTCAAAGGATCTTAAGTTTGACCAAATTTATATGATAAGATAATAATATTTATGACACCAATTAAGTATCATTAGATTCTTTATTAATTATATTTTTATAGTATACATATTTGATGTTATAAATTTTTGTAATTTTTTCTATAATTTTGGTCAAACTTAAGATGCTTTGACTCTCCAAGATTCTTGAAATGCCTTATAATTTGGAATGGAGGGAGTATTTTAGTAGATTTCTCTTTTTTACATATCCTATCCATTTCACCGAGACATTCATTCACGTGTCTGGTATTGTCATCGTTTTTTACGTCCAACCAGTAATGGATATATCACGCGCAGTAGAGGAATAGGAAACGAAGCATAGATTCATACGAGATACCCTAGATCGAGTCTCCAGTGTAGTGTACTCCGTCCGTCCTATACAGAGTGTCATTCTCATTTTCTGAAAATAAAAACAATTTCAATTTTCACCGTACATATACAATAAGATATTCACAGAGGCCTTTAAACGCGGTGACATAGCTACAGTTCGTTAGCTACAGTTCCATCCGTTGCCCTCTCCCGGTTCCCTATTCATCTACATCCCGCGTCCCCTGGCCATCCGATCAACGCTCGCGCCGCTCGATGCCTCCCACGTCTCCTCCCGCTTCCACCACAGCCCGGCCCTGGCCGTCCGATCCGCTGCCCGATCGGTTCTCCATCCGTTGGATGCCTGCCGCGTCCTTGCCCTGTCCAGAGGCTTCTCCTCGCTTCCGCTGTCTCCTTCTCGCTTCCATCGACGAAATAAGCGTCGCCTCCTCAGGCCTACCGCGCCGCCGCTTCCTCCCCACAATCGTCCTTTGCAACCTACCTTCCCCACGCTCCCTCTCCGCCCCTGCCAGCGCCGCCCCCGCTCTGCCCGTCCTCCTCGCGCCGCCACGCCTTCACTCCCCATCGCCGTCGTATTCCGGATCTGCGCCGGCATGGATGCCCGCCTCCCGCGCTGCCCCGTGGCACCGGCACGGCACACTGGCGCCGGCGGTCCCCGTCGCGGAGCGCAGCGTGCAACCTCCGACGGTGCCGCCGTGCCATGCGGCAGCGGCGCACCCCTGCCTGCAGCCTTCAACGGCGTCGCCACGCGACGCAGCAGCAGCGCGGCCACGTCCCTCGCGCGGCACCTCGCCCTTCCGCACCTCCGAGCAGCAGCCGCCGTGCCTCCGCCCTCTCCTTCGCACGGCGGCTACCCAGCGCTGTCCGCCTGAAGCCTCAAAAGGAGACTCCCTCGCGTGGACGGCCTTTCTCCTCTTATTTTGTTATTTTTTGCAGACACTATGGACAGTTGGATCCAGTACATATGCAATTGGATGTTGATACAGCTATATGCAGTGGCAATTACATAGCCTTCTACATTTTCATTTTAAAATTCCTATAGGCTTGCCTACTTTTAACTACAGATTTGCAATTCCCTGCTTGCCTGCAATTGTATTATGCTACCGAATCTTTTATGTTGTTTATAACATATTAATTACCATCCGATTAGTTTCCTAAATAGCCATTTAGGACCTTACAGTATCGCGCTCCCGGTGAGGCTCCTCCGGCGACGTGTCCTACGTATCGCGCTCATCGCTGGAGGCACAAGGTCTAGGTGTGGACATCCCCTAGGCGTCGGCCGATCCCTAAATTGGCTAGGCCTTACATCGAGCGATCTAGCTCCTTATCGAGTGTGTGACCTAATTAAGCGTCAACACACTTTTTGGCGACTCCACTGGGGAATGATTGGTTCGGCTATCTCATATAGCTGATCTTTCTAACCTAGCCTATTCGTTGGTTTCAATCTATCCTTTTTGTGTTCTCATTACCGTTGCTTAATCTGGCCTAAAAGGCCGAAAACATCTGGTATTGATCTCCTTTTATCAGGATGTGGAACAACGGTCGCAGCGGCGAGTTCATCGGTTCAATGGGTCAGGCGAGCATCGTCAAGTCTACAACCATAGTTGAGGTAAAGGCACATGGGTCTACCGAAGATTCTCCTCTTTTTCATGTTATGAATAAGATTATGTCTAAATTTGATGAATTAGAGAAAAGGATGTTTGGTGCTCCTATCGTTACTTTACCTCATGTTGCACATATTAGTGAATCGACCTCGACTTTTAGTCAACCTCAATATGAGAGGCTGTTTCACTACTATCTTGATCAATATGGCAGATTTGTTTATGATAATCAATCCGAATTGGCCTCTTCGGCGCCTGAAACCAATAAGGCCAATTCTGAAGGGGTTAGCACTAAACTTCCTGCTGAGAGGCCATATTATTTTGATCAATATGGCAGGGTGGTTTCAAAGAGTCAATCCAAATTAGCCTCTTCGGCGCTTGAAACCGATAGGACCAATTTAGGAGGGGCTAGCACTATACCTCATGGTAAGAGGTTGTCTTACCGTTATTTTGATCAAGATGGCAAGCTTATTTTTAGGAAGAAATCTGAATTGGTCTCTTCGGCGTCTGAAACCGATAGGACCAATTCAGGAGGGGTTAGCACTATTCTTCCTACCGCTACCTATACACCCAATTCAGTTTGTACTTCTCAAACCGATGACGGGACAATAGCACCACATGCTTCATTGCCTCATATTATGGTGTTGCCTAACTCTCCAAAGTCATCGTGCATGACTCCAATGCCTGAGGCTTCATGTGATGCATCCCAAACCGATTCACAAAAATTTATTAATCAGTTTTGAAAATAAAAAAGGCAAAATTAGACATGCAAGCAACGCATGACGGAGATGCACATCATTTGCCTTGCAAAAAGACACTTTCTATGGCTGAAACTCTGGAGATCAATAATCTGGCCGTCTTGATTCGACCAGAGCAAACCAAATCCACTATTGGGAAGAATGTGATAATCGGTGAGCTCAGAGAATCTAAGAAGGGAAAGAAAGTTTTAGATCGCAAGACGGTGCTAGAAAAGTCCAATGATAATTGGGAGAGCCTTAAGATCACAATCAAATCTTTTGGGCTCGGGGGGCAAGCCCAAACTCCCGTGGACAAGCAGAAATTAGCCAATAACACTATTGTTCAAAGAGAATCGATTAGGCCAGCCAAACTGATTTTAATTTTGGTGGACAGAAAAAATCAGCAAGATTGATTTCTCAAATCGGTCAAGCTAGCTGGAAACAAAAATTGTAGCATGCATATAAAGATGGAGTATTGATTCCTTACCTAGTAATACGTCAAAATCCTCACCGACGGAGGATGTGTGCTGATGTAACTCACAATGAGCAACGGTGTTTTCCCTCATAGCCGATTGAGCTACAGCCAATCGAGCTCCAACAAGGAAGGACCGATTAAGTCGGTTTTGTATAAACTTGCTAATTAGATCGAACAAAAGGGTAAAGCATCAGCAAAGCAAGTGTATGTGTTGAGGGATAAGAAAGTTCTCATTAATCCCACGAGAAAGGCTGATGAGCAAATAGTCATCAAAATCGGCCCTGCAGGTGCTCCAATCAAAAAAAGTGAAGGACTAATTGTCGTTGATAATCTGGACCAATCTAATGTGGAAAAGATATCAAAGGGTGCTGATGTTAATAATCATGAAGCTCGGATTAGCACATCAACTCTTGAGAACTTTCAACCAACATGGTGCCCTTTGGGTTTGTCAAGAACGCAAAAGCGTAAACTCCAGCTTGCTCGTTGCAAAAAGTTCAAAGAAGAAGTGCTAACAAAGATGGGAAAACAAATCTTCAACAAGGATCCAATTTTCCCACAATCAAGTAAGAAAGAGCCAGTTGCCTGCTCAAAGTCGGCTGAGCCGACTCCCCCTGTACCTGTTGCTCTGGCTGACCCCCAGTCAGTTAAGCTGACTTCAGAGTCGGCTGAGCCGACTTTCCCAGGTCCGGGTGCCTCTAGGGTATCTCTAGTTGATTCAGTTCTCGCTGTTATTGACCTGGTCCCTGCTGGTGTTGAGAAACTTTCTAGAGGTCAAGCTATTTTCAAGAAGCCAACAGATCACGTGAATCACCTCAAGCCACTATATGTGAAGGGCTTCATTAATGGCAAACCGATCAACAACGTGTTGGTGGATAGCGGAGCCAGTGTGAATCTAATACCATATTCGCTTTATAAGAAGCTTGGCGGATCTTATGAGGAGTTAATTAAAACCAAGAGGACGGTCAAAGGCATTGGAAGAGGAAAACCTATTCCGGCCAAGGGATTTGCTCTGATGAAGCTTACTATTAGGAGCAAAACATTGCCCACCGTCTTCTTCATTGTTGCAGAGGTGCAAGGGAGCTACAGTTTGATTCTTGGGCGTGAATGGATTCATGACAATCCATGTGTGTCTTCTAGCTTGCACTGGTTCCTCATTCAGTGGGTAGATGATGAAGTTGAGAACGTCCATGTAGACTCATCGGCCTATGCCACGGCCGATGCCCCTTTGCTTAGGGAGCATGATGATATGATTTGCTTGTCAGGGAGAAACCTTGCTGGTTTTGAGTCAATAGAGGAGGCTTTGTTCCTGTTTCTTTAGAGCCGATTGATGATCGGCTCCATATCATCATGTAGTGTAAATTCTGTTTGGACAAGGGATTGCGTCGGCCAATCCATGTGAGCAAATTGGCATTGGGTTTGGTGTTAGACCACGGCCGACGTATGCAGGACGAAAATTAGAAGCCGATTATAAATAGTTAATCACGCTTTTCAAGAATTCTCTATCAACACCACTGGTTCTTCGTGCATCTAGGAGTGAAGCTTCATTCACATTATATATTATTGCTGAAGAGGATGTATCGGTGTTGTATTGACTCAAGAAGACAAAAGAAAAGGATATGCTATCATCCATGTTGGTTGATGTCTTCTTGATCTTAAGAAAAGGTATGCCTATGCTTTAAATAATGCTTAGCGTTGTACTATGCATGTGCCGAATTGAAACATTAATTGATTTAGTACACGCGTGATGGCTTGCTAGGCCGATGTAATAAATCACATGTTATATCGACCAATTCTTCGCTGAAGGATAGGCGAATGGGCATACACACTAATTGACTGTGATTTGGCTCTTGAGCCATTGAGTGAGTATTTTGAAAGGTCAAATTCTCGTCAATTAGATTATTGAGCATGAAATTGATTTAGAGATGAGATCAATTACCTGTTTTCTACCCCATGGAGGCTTTATTTTGATTAATCAGCTTGCAAAAAGGGTCAAGGTGTTGACATAGTCATTATCTCTCACAATGTGCTGTTTGAGACATCAAGCCGATTAAAAACACATTTGCACCAACATTCAAGCCGAATGTGAAGTTCTTTTATTCAACTTGAAAATATTGCATTCTATGGAGGTGAAACATGTTAAGACCTTTGGTGATTCCTTGCTAGTGGTATAGCAAGTGGCTAGCAAGTTTCAATGATTAAAAAAGGGGTCACCATTTTATATGTGTCTTGACATGTGCCTTGATATTTTTAATACATTTGTTGAATTTTAAATTCGGCATATTTCAAGGCATGAGGATTTGAAGGCCAACATGTTAGCTCAACAAGCATCTGGCTATGACATTGGTGGGCGTAATTTTCTTGTTCAAGGAAAGCCGGTGCATAAAAATTTTATTTTTTCCCGTACAGGTGTAGACCAGTCGGCTAAGCCGACTGCCCCAGTCGGCTTAGCCGACTCCCTCTCTGTTGAAGCCTAGTCGACTCAGCTGACTTCCCTAGTCGGCCACGCCGACTCCTCCAAGTCGGTTAAGCCGACTGCCCCAGTCGGCTTAGCCGACTCACCTGTGGCCAACTTGACCAATCTATCCGAGAAGCTTTCAAATCGGTCCAACGGAACTTCCAGTGATGTTAGGGCCGATTTATATGATTGGAGGACTCCCTTGTTGGTATATTTATGTGATCCAAGTGCTAAAGTTGACAAGGGTGTTCGGCGGAGTGCTTTCAAATATGTGCTGCATAATGATGAGCTCTATCGGAGAATCGCTGAGGACTTGCTATTAAAGTGCTTCGATTCCGATCAAGTAAGAGTGCTATGGGAGAAGTACATGAAGGTATTTATGATACGCATCAATCAGCCCCGAAGATGAAGTGGTTATTGCGTAGAGCCAATTTTTATTGGTCTACCATGATGGCCGATTGTTTTCATTACTACAAGGGTTGCGAAGAGTGTCAAAGGTTTGGAAATATTCAGCTTGTGCCTACTGCTTTGCTTCATCCTATTATCAAACCATGGCCTTTTCGTGGGTGGGGGCTAGACTTCATTGACCAAATTCATCCCTCATCTTCCAAGGGACACCGATTTGTGTTGATTGCTACGGATTACTTCACCAAGTGGACCGAGGTAGTTCCTTTGAAGAATATGACACACAGGAAGGTAATTGAGTTCATTACTGAGCATATCTTTTATAGATTCAGCATCCCTCAAATATTGACTACAGATCAAGGGACATCATTTATATCCAAGGAAGTGAGAGAGTTTGCTGAATTATATAAGATCAAGTTGCTCAAGTCATCTCCATACTATGCTCAAGCTAATGGCCAAGTTGAGTATAGTAATAAGACTTTAATCAAGCTTATCAAGAAGAAAATTAAGGAGAATCCAAGGAGGTGGCATGAAGTTTTGTCTGAAGCTCTATGGGCACATCGCATCTCAAGGCATGGTGCTACAAAAGTTACTCCTTTTGAGTTAGTATATGGTCAAGAGGCCGTGTTACCTGTCGAGGTGAATTTGGATGCATACAGGCTTGCTAAACAAAATGATCTATTAGCTGTTCTGTATCATGATTTAATGATGGATAATATCGATGAGGTGACTGATGTGATATTAAAAGTTTTCAAGGAGATAGAGAAAGACAAAGCCCGAGTTGACAAAGCATACAACAAGAAAGTCAAAAGCAAATCTTTCTAAGTGGGAGAATTAGTGTAGAAAACTATACTTCCTATTGGATCGAAGAACAATCAGTTTGGCAAGTGATCACCAAATTAGGAGGGTCCTTACAAAGTGATCAAAGTCATATACGGTAGTTCTTATTTGCTAGAGACATTGCAAGGTGAACGTCTCAAGGTAGCATTCAACGGAAGGCACTTAAAAAGTATTTTTCAAGTGCTTGGCAAGAAGCCTAAGTGCTCTCCAAGCAATGGCTGATACATGTATCGCCCTTAGAACAAAAATGGCCGATATATACATCGCCCTTAGTTACTAGACAGCCAATGAGATGGGTGTCGTCGCTGTTTGGTTTTAATATGTTTTGTTTGATTAAGTGTTTTCAGGTTCATGCATCATTCACCTGAAAATAGGGAGGCACATGTTGACACCCAAAAATGTCCATTGTGCGAAGATTAGAACTTCTGATCCCCTACCAGAACTTTTGACTTTTGCATAGGAGTTCTGGCTTTGTGCGGAAACCAGAACTTCTGACCCCCTACTAGAACTTCTGATGATCGCCTGGAGATGCTGGCTTTATGCAGAAACCAAAACTTCTAGTCCCCTACCAGAACTTCTGATGATCGCCTGGAGATGCTGGCTTTATGCGGAAATCAGAACTTGTGGTCCCCTACCAGAACTTCTAACTTTCGCGATCTGAATCAGGGAGAGTCCAAACTCGATCCCAACTATTCCAATCGACACAAAAACACAACAAATCAATCTACTACTTCTTTTTACCCTCTCTTCCCCTCTACTTCTTCTCCTCGTTCTTTGTTAGTGCTGCATGGCTGGAGGATTAATGACGACGATGCTCTAGAGAGATCAGGCCGGCTAGGGCAGCCCATAGCCGCCGCACGCCCCGACGGGGTCCCTCCCGGGCATGTGGTGTTTTGGGTCTCAAGAGACCTCGCCGACGTGTCCTGCGTATCGCGCTCCCGGCGAGGCTCCTCCGGCGACGTGTCCTGCGTATCGCGCTCATTGCTGGAGGCACAAGGTCCAAGTGTGGACATCCCCTAAGCACCGGCTGATCCCTAAATCGACTAGGCCCTACATCGAGCGATCTAGCTCCTTTATCGAGTGTGTGACCTAATTAAGCGTCAACAGTTGATCATTGGGTTGTATGTCCTGCACTATATCCCATAGTGCCAGGTACTCATGAATGTCCTACACCATATCCCATAGTGCCAGGTACTCATGAATGGCTTGCGTTGATACTTCGCCGGAGATGGCGCGCACCCAGGACCTATTGAGCAGACCCTGCTGCATGGTCTGCCTTCTGCGCGTTCTCGGAGACACGAACTGACATAAGCATGGAGCAATGTCCGAGATGGCTTCACCGTGTATCCATTTATCCTCCCAGAAGAGCGTGTTGCGCCTGTCACCAATGACCGTGTAGGTGGAGGCCTTGAAGAACGCCAAGACTTTAGGCGGTGTCCTGATCGGCAGTTGGCTCCATGCTCTGTCCTGGTCCGTCTTCTGAAACCACAGCCATCGTGCTTGCAAAGCGAACCCGGCAAGCTTTAAATTGCTGATGCCTAGCCTGCCCAGCTCCGTCGTCCTGCAGACGGTCGGCCAGGCCACCATGCACTTACCCTGGACCGAGGCATCACTTCATGCCCAGAAGAATCTTCTGTAGATGGCGTCAATTTCTTTCCTCGCCCAAGGCGGCAGGTTCTCCGGTAAATCAGGATAGAACGCATCACCGATTTGATCCACATGAACCTTCCGCTTTTGGCCATCAGGTTGCCGTGGCACGGTGGCAACTTCTTGGCGACGCCCTCGACAACTGATTGGAAATGGGATTTTGGTATTTGCTTTGTGTTCAGTGGAAGGCCGAGATACCTGATGGGGAACTGCTGCACTTAACAACTGAGAATGGACACAATTTCGCCCAGTGACTCTTCCCCACCAAAAATAGGAGTAATGGAGCACTTGGCCAAGTTAGTTTGGAGGCCGGAGGCTTCGCCGAAGATGTGCATGATTTGCTTAACAGCCCTTGCTTCCTGGACGTGTGGCCGGATGAATAGAATGACATCATCAGCGTATAAGCTGCACTGAAACTTGACTTCAGGTGGTTCCATCCTCCTCAGAACTCCATCAGTGGCCGCTTTCTGGAATAGCCGGTGTAAGACATTCATAGCAATGATGAAGAGCATTGGGGATAGAGAGTCACCTAGATGAACACCTCTGAGGTGCCTAATTGGTGGCCCTTTCTGGCCATTGAGGATGATTATGGAGATTGCAGTACTCAAGAGCGTCTCAGTCCACCTGAGCCAAGTTTCCCCAAAAGGGTAGGCTTACTGAAAGTTGGTTAGAATAGATGGAGTCAGTTTGCCTTATCCAAGTAGTCGAGGATCAAGTACACCCTTGGCGCCGTCGAGCACCGGCCACACCTCACATGCAACGTTGCTAATCGGGGGCCTCATCCTCATTATATAGTCCAGGAGTAGGGTTACTGATAGTCGGTTAGAACATGTGAAGTCAGTTTGCCTTGCCTTAGTAGTCGAGGGGATCAAGTACACCCTTGTCGCCGTACGTTGAGGACCAGCCACACCTCACCTGCGACGTTGCTGGCCCCAACAAGGGCGGCCCTCTTTAGCAAGGTTTGAGTTTCTCCAAACAGTGAAGTCAGGAGAAACCAAGAAAAAGAATGAACATAAGAAAAATGACATGACAAATCACATGAAACCTGCCCAATCGGAAATCCGCACTCATGAAAGGTAAAACTGCACACAAATAGGGATACAATGCATATCACATAAAGAAATTGGAAACTAAATCACATGTTCCCCCAAGCTGTAATAGGGAAATCAGTTTGAACAGGGTTATTGGGAAACAATTTGAGGTACGGGATGGCTGAGATCGGAGTATCGGACAACAAGTTGACGGCATCTCTTATTTTCGGACGGTGTTCGCGCTGCTGTAGGACACATAAGAGTCCGACGACGAGCACACGCTCCATCTGGCTCTTGTCGAAGTCGCCGTCGAGCCGCTTGTCGGCCATCCCGAGGACATCACCCTTGGCTTTTGATTCTCGGACAGCGTTGACGAGGGTGTTTGAGAGGAGCCCCTGCACCGCGACCGGCCTTCTGCCTGTGGCGATCTCGAGAAGCAGCACTCCGAAGCTGTACACGTCGGACTCTATGCTCGCCGTGTCTTTGATGACACATACGGGATCTAGATACGCAGTGTCCCCGATCATGGCCGTGCCTCCGAGGGAGCTCTGTCCGGGTTCGACCTGCCTCACGAGCCCGAAGTCGCCGAGCTTGGCCACGAAGTCGTCGTCCAGCATCACGTTGCTGGGTTTGATGTCGCGGTGCAGGATCGCGTTAGGGCAGCCGGTGTGGAGGTACTCAATGGCGGAGCCGACGTCAAGCACAATCTTGTACCTCTCCCGCCATGTCAGTAGCCTCTCAGGCCCGTGGAGGTACCTGTCGACGCTCCTCCTTGCCATCAACTCGTAGACGAGCAGTAGCCTGTCGCTGGGGTAGCCGCCGTCGCACCAGCCGACGAGCCTCGCCAGGTTCCGGTGATACAGCTGTCCCAGGATCATGACCTCGCTGGCGTAGTCCTTCCTGGTTCGCTCCGACCGCAGGATCAGCTTCTTCACCGCCACCGGTACCGCGGGCTGGCCCGGCAAGTCACCACCGTACACTTCACCAAAGGAACCCTCGCCGAGCTTCCTGCCCCTTGAGAAGTTATCGGTCGCCGCAGAAAGCTCTTGGTACGTGAGTTCTCTTGGAACTGAAATTTCACACAGAACAAAAGGCAGCAGGGAGACTGGGTCTTGGTTAAATCCAACTCCTTTTCTGTTTAAGAAATTGCAGAAAAAAAAGATTATGTTTACCTGGCAACGAGATCCCCATTGTATCGTTGGAGAGGTTGTTACCGGTCGTCTCACGGAGCTCTCGACGTGGTAATTCCGCTGCACCTACTGGATTCTCATTTTCTTCTGATACAGCAGACAAATATTGTTTCAGCTCCTCGCACAATTACGAATAAAACAGCGGGGTTTGAGTTTTGCTGATTTTATTAGGAAAAATATTCGCAATACACACACAAAAGTAATCCTACCTTGCGACGAAATCCCCTGCCGCCTTCGGCGTTTAATCCATCTGGGCATACAAATGTGATAAAGCAAAGCAGCTGCCAATAAAAGGGCCAACAATGCGGCCAGGACGATACATATCCGCAATAGTAATCCGGTCTTGCAAGGCGGATCTGTCAGCGGAACATCTATAATGGTATTAGAAGGTGAGGGTTGGGTTAGTTTAGGTTATTAGGTGAGTCTCAACCGCTTATAGTTGAATTGAAGAAAACAAATGCCGGTTAATTCGCCACTTGACCATGAACAAAATCTACAACTCACTCTGTTGCAAACTATCTAGATTGCTTTGGCTTTTAAATTTCTATAAATGCATAGTTTTTCCTATCTATCTAAATATAACGCAGAGTGTATATATATATATATATATTCTATATTCTACCCTGGGTACCGATTAATAATCAGTACCCGAGTCCACCAAACGCACCCAGCCGGCGCGACCGAGCGTCCGAGCCAACCCAGCCGCGATCCCGTTCTTTTCTCCCGCACCCTCCCCTCCTCCTACGGTTTTTCATTTTTCTATTTACTATTTATTAGATTATTAGTTCCGCAATCATCAAATAAAAAATCTCGAATAGATCGTGGGAGGAGTTACCGGTTACGAGCTCAGCTCGCCGTCGTCACCGCCTATCCTCCTGCCCAGAAGCTGCTGTTCCCCACCACGTTCTGTGCAGTTCTGCTCCGACCCTCTGACCCCGTCGGCGCTGCCCCCATCCCACCAGTGCTACTCCCTACCCCTCCGGTGCCTCTCCCATCCCACCGGCGCCACTCCTTACCCCTCCGGCGCCACATCAGGGAGTCGCGCCGCCGCCCGCCGTTTCGCCGTGTGTCGTGGCTGCTGGCGTCAATCGCGGTTCTCCTTGGCTCCAGCGAAGACGGCGATTCCTCCTGACCCCGACTTTACCGATGGCGGCGCTTCCACCCAGCAGCGGCGCTCTCTTCTCGCTCCATTCCATGGCTCCACACCCCATGGATCTGGCAGCGCCCCCTCCTCCACGACCTTCGATCTGGCGACTAGCCCCACCAGGGGCAGTGGCGGCGGGGCTTCCCCCTCCTGGCGGTAGCTGCGGCTTCCCCATCTCCCCTAGCATCCGACAGCTGCGTCGGACGAACCTTCCCGTTCGTCTATGTTCTTCTCTGAGCTGCTGCACTGACGATTCAATGTCCAGCTAGTCATCAGTGAACACGAAACGGGTATGACTCCGTGCCATCTATGGATACAAATTATGCTTCCTGTGCTTCTCATTGGGATGTGTACATCTTGCATTTTGCGTACATGCATACCTTCTCAGATCGCCATTCCGTCCTTCCGGCAAGAGGCTGCAGCTTGCTTGCCGTCGAGAGCCCCCCCTCTGCTGGACGTTGGTGCTGGTTCTCCTTGGACTCAGGTACTCTGCACCCGGTGAGCTCCTCTGTCCTGCCCCTGTCTTCTGACCGCCAGATCTGCCAACCTGTGCTCATATGCGGTGCCAGAGATTGATATTTGTGTTGATTATTATGGATGGGAGTATATGGAAAATGAGATTGGGATGAGGAATTTGCTGATGATTGAGGTTGTGTTTATCGTTGATTTGTAGTGGACAAGTGCTTATGAGTTGCTCTAAGCTACTAGCCTGCCCATTCTCGTAGTTTAGGTTTCTCGTAGTTTAGGTGTTTGATGAATGACTATTTTTTGGGGGGGCAGATTAGGAATTAATTTATTTGATCAATGGGGAATATTTTAAGAGTATGCTTGGATACATTTTTTTGATCATTATAGTACCATGTCATACTTTTCATATTATAGTATCATTTGATACTTTTCAGATCGTAGCTATCTCCCTGTTCTTTTTTCAGACAAGAGTGTGATTGCCCATCATTGACCATCGTTGATCATCAGGTTGTTGCCCCTGAGTCATGAGAATAAGGCTCCATTTTAATCTATGGATGCACGTATACTCTCAGCGACGATTGGAGCCTCTAGATCTGGTGTCGCCTGTCTTCGGCTGGCGTCGGCTCTTTTCCACGCTTCAAGCCCGTACTCTAGCTATGGAATCAGGTATGTTTATTCCAATATAATTTGATTGCAGCTTGCAGATCCAGAGACGGTTTATTAAATTGATCTTGTTGTTGCTAGGTCCCCTTTATCTTGAGGCCTTTATGGATAGTCAATAGCGTCATTATCTAGCTGCCATGATCTACTTGGTGCCACAATCTCCTCTGGAGATAGCGAACCTGCTCTCTTTTTTGCTACCTTGGGCTATCTAGTCTGGCACTGCTGACATGAACCAGGTGAAAATCAGATCTGCATCAAATTAACACAGTATATTAGTTACCCGTATATGCTCTGATTATTTTCTTCCTAATCAGGAATAAGCTCTCGTTTTCAAAATCAAAGAAAAAACAATTCATTATCTGTGGACAAGGAAAAGATCAGCAGCAATGTAATCATACTATTTTCTCGTTTTTTAGATGATAGTATCAGCCGATACTCTTTTCTTCGGATTAGAATTCTGCAGACCACTAGTCGAATAGTCGATCTTATTTTAATTTTTATGGTATGTACACATACTCCTTGATTGCAAGTACGTGTACGTATGATATATGTAAGTTTTACATGTAAAAATAAAAAAAAATCTAGTGTACATACATATATATACTCTCTTCTAAGACTATTTTCTATACGTATTGGAAAGCTATGTACCACTAGAAAGATCTTAACTTCTCTATGGTATGTACACATACTCCTTATCTAGAAGTATGCATAAATACTCGCACATATGTACTATTTTCCATGCCTAAATAAAAATTCTTGTATACATACATGCTCTCCTAAAATCTCAGAAAACTATCTGTATCATACTACTTTCTTTCTTTTTCAGCTGGAAGTGTTACTAGATACATTATTAGACTAGAGTATACTAGATACATTTTGTTTTTGGATAGAGTAGCAAAGGACACATTTTTCAGGCAAGAGTATTTGCACATAAGTTATCGTATTATAGTATGTCTGGATACTAGCAAAATAACTGCAGGTTTTACTTTAACTTTCACATGGAAGGATCAGTATAGTGAAGCAGCCTCTGCCTTTGTCAAAGCTCAATTGACTTGCATTTAATCTAAATTGATCTTGTACTATTTTTTTTCTTTCCGCAGGCATGATGTGCCTGATCTGATGGTGATGCTGAATTTGTTTTTCTTGTTTTTCTTGTGCTATCATGAATGCTGCCTAGCAGCCCCAAACTCTAAACTACTAGGATCCATTGATCGGACACCAGAAGCAATACTTGTAGTCGGGGAAATGCAGTTTTATGGTTGGGTTTGGATTCAAATTTAATTTAGTTGTAGGGATTTGTGATGAAATGAACTTTTATAGATGGTCCAAAGAACACAATAAATGCGGTCCAAAAAATAAATGCTTGTGGTTTAGGATAGATTTGATCATAATGATTGGTAGGTCTAACATAGAAAACAATAATTATGGTTTGAAATGTAATCTTATGGTTAGGGATAAATTTGATCTTAAGGATTTGTGGATCTGATGTTGGAAGCAATAATCGTGGTTAGAATAATGGCTACAAATAAATTTTGGCTAATGAATTGTGTTAGAATAGTATTTATGGTTTGAAAATGCTCTGTTTTTGGACGTGCAGTGCCCGGTTGTGGGACAACCACTTCTTGGTTGCACACACGTCGAATGCCAAGCTTGCCTTACTCGAATGGAGTCCTCCGGTCCCTCAGGTACCCTATACCCGCCTTAATCCCTTTTCTGTGCATCTTGTTTTGATGTTTTATTATTCCATATCAAACAGTAAAGGTTTCACATTGGTTTTACTATTAGGTTTCCGGATATGAGTACTGTTTGTATGCTTAAATAATGATTCTTCTGTTTCCGGTTGGAGTTGGTTGATAAGATGCCTGACAACCCAAGAAGGGTTGTTTTTAGAGCATATAACAATGATCAGTACATGATTACAATTTCTTTAGTGGCCTTTTTATGTTTAGCAGCTGCTTTGCTCTCTAGGATGTTGTTAATGTGATGATTTCCTATTTAGCTATGAGGTTCCTTTACAACAAGAAGGTACCCTCCTCACTGGTAGACCTTCTGCATTGGCTCCACAAAACAGAGGTGCAACAGGGAATGCCTTACTATAATGTTAACGTATTGCAATCTGGAATTAGTATTTTCAAAATGACCAGACAAAATTATAGACATTCGTATATAGCTAATCTAATCTTGATTATGGCTCTTTTTTAAAAGTTTATATTTATATGTATATGATTTGATGCCTTGACACAGAATTAGAGAACAATTTAACATACATTTATTTTAAGTTTTGCTTGCCCAAATTAACACAATCACTAGAAATTTGCTTTTGGGTTCACTAGGTCAAAAAGCTTAGGATTGATATTGGTTCGAAAAATAATAGTACATTGCCTAATTGAAATTTGTTCTATACAGAATGCCACATGCTCCCTTTTGTTTGTGTAAACATCACTCATGAACTCATGAAGGATAGTTGGTAATTGTTTTTTCATCTACACTAAGATCATTTGGCTTCAAATTGTAGTAACCTAAACTTGCTTAGTTGATTAGTTTGGGTGTAGTGTCGATTGTCACTTTTCTGACATTACAACAGAAGTAAAAGAAATAGACAGGAATTTCTAGCCTAATCGATCTCTTCTTTCTACTGTCCTCCTCGGATGTGTATTCTCTTTTCTTCCCTATTAGCATATCTGTATTCTTTTTTCTCCATGTGTATAGTTATGTGTACCACTTTGATCATCAGGGAACTATCTATGAAGAATAAAATACTATTTGGTCTATGTTTACAGACTACAATCAATGCATAGAAGAGATTGATTGTCTAGCTGCACTACAGAACTCTCATTACTGTGTTGAAATTAATTGATTGCTCTATATCTCTTTTTTTAGGGTTACAGAGAATCCATGCTTCAGCTTTTGGAAAACATGATGATTGTGGAGGGTCTCTCACTAGTAAAGTGAAAATCCTAAAATGAAGTGTCTGTTTCTCTGCATATATTGCATGTATATAGTGAAATTTTCATTCTGGTTTTACTTAATTAGCTCAAAGTGTCCATCTAGATTTTACTAATAGTGTACATCATCAGTATTTAATCTTCTAGATTTTCCCAGGTCAATTTTCATATTTGTTGTGTCCACATCTACATGGTCTTTATTGACCTCGAGAAGGCATATGACAAAATACCGAGAAATGTCATGTGGTGGGCCTTGGAAAAGCACAAAGTCCCAACTAAGTACGTTACCCTCATCAAGGATATGTACAGGGATGTGGTGACGTTTGTCCGAATATGTGATGGCGACACCAGTGACTTTCCAATTAAAATAGGACTGCATCAGGGGTCAGCTTTGAGCCCTTATTTATTTGCTTTGGTGATGGATGAGGTCACAAGGGACATACAAGGTGATATCCCTTGGTGTATGCTCTTTGCTGATGATGTGGTGCTAGTTGACGACAGTAGGGCGGGAGTTAATAGGAAGTTAGAACTATGGAGGCACACGTTAGAGTCGAAAGGGTTCAGACTTAGTAGGACTAAGACCGAGTATATGAGGTGCGATTTCAGCGCGACTAGGCACGAGGAGGGAGACGTTAGCCTCGATGGGCAAGTGGTGGCCAAGAAGGATACTTTTCGGTATTTAGGGTCGATGCTACAAAAGGATGGAGACATTGATGAAGATGTTAGGCATAGAATTTCAGCCGGCTGGTTGAAATGGCGTCAAGCTTCTGGCGTTCTCTGTGACAAAAGGGTGCCTCAGAAGCTGAAAGGTAAGTTCTATAGGACGGCGATTCGTCCGGCGATGTTATATGGTGCTGAGTGTTGGCCTACAAAAAGGCGACATGTCCAGCAATTGAGTGTAGCGGAGATGCGTATGTTGCGTTGGTGTTGTGGGCACACAAGGAGGGATAGAGTACGGAACGACGATATTCGGGATAGGGTTGGGGTGGCACCAATTGAGGAGAAATTGATTCAACATCGGTTGAGATGGTTTGGACATGTCCAACGGAGGCCTCCTGAGGCGCCGGTGCGTAGTGGAGTTCTAAAGCGGGCCGATAATGTAAAGAGCGGTAGAGGTCGACCTAAATTAACTTGGGACGAGTCCGTTAAGAGATATCTTAAGGAGTGGAATATCCCCAAGGATTTAACTATGGACAGGAGCGCTTGGAGATTAGCAATCAACGTGCCTGAACCGTGACATCTTTTGTCTTGTGCCCTTTATGTCCCTTTATGTGTCTCCCTGTTTGTCGTCTCTTTTGGGTTTCATCTCTAGCCTACCCCAACTTGCTTGGGACAAAAGGCTATGTTGTTGTTGTTGTTGTATGGAACATTAAGAACTAAATGGCTACTAATTTTTTAGATCTTAATTTGGACGCCAAGTTTGGTAGAAGGGCAGGAGAAAGAACAATGATTATGTTGTGAATGGATAGGTACAGAACTCATACAAACTCTTAAATGTTTTGATCCCTAGTCCAATGTTGGCATGTATATTTGCACTAGCCTACTGCCAGAGTGCTAATGCTTGTTTGAAATACAGTGGACGAGAGAATCGTAGATTCTCTATAAGAGTTAGTATAGAAAATATTAAGATTTAAAATATGTGGAGTTTTAGAAGACAAACATGTTCTAACAGTTTGATCATACTGAGTTTTAGCTTGTAAAAAATTGTTGTTCTGACCTTAGGATCTTTTGCTATTTACTTTCTCCTATTGTGGCCTTGTGGGGCTACTTTCACACATAATTATTTGTGATTATATGCAATAGGTATAACTATTGGTGCTAATTTATCACGTCCCACATGTTTTCCTGATGAAAAGCTATTGTTTATTGTTTTAATAATAATTCTCTGCAACTGAAACCATTATGCTTGGTTCAAGAAAAATGTTTGGGTTTTTTCTTTCCGTATTAAGAACTAATCTTGCATGTGGGAACTAGAGCACCATTCTCCCGCTTGTCTGCATAACTATATTCACCCTTAAGAAACGGTAACATCCTTAACTTGCTATTTTGTGTTGTCTCTGCATGAAAATGACCTAAGAAGTACCATGGTGCCAGTAGCGCTAGGAAGTGATTCGGTTCTGAAAACAGCTCCACTTTCCATAGCAGATTACTGGTTCTTTCTCATTATGAAAGTCAGTTCATTTCTACCTAGGTAACAATTTCCCTTTTGAATTGAATTTGCACTTTTTGTCTTATTTACCTAGTGAATATCTTGTAGGACTTATCTCCTCTATTTTAATGGTTTCTGTATAGTATTGCTAATTTCTTCTATTATTTTCTCTATCTTGCAGGTATGTTTCTGTCCAAAACAAACTGGTTGAATGGTGATTTTATCCAAGTTGCCAAGGATGATCATGCTGCTAGCTCAAGAACCATAGAGAAGTTCCAGTTAGCTATATGTCAAATCTAAAAGCCAAAGTAAGTGATAATTGATTATTAAGATTGTTGCTTTTGACTCAGTAATAAATATATTATAGAAAAGCATGCCAAATAGCTTCTGATTGCATAGTGTTTAAACTAGGAGCTCCATTTATGAAGCTTACTGAGTCACAATTTTATATGGTGTGGTTTCTTCTAAAATATATTTTTGTCTTTTCCCGCTGTTGTGCTGATTATATATGGAAGCGCTTGTGCAAGCTTCTCCCTTGGATTGTGTGGAAAGTGTTTTTTACTGTTATCTTGTCTGTTTTCCTTGGGTGCGGTTTTTTTGATAATTTTGTTTGAGGCTTAATATGTAGATGAACTTAGCTTTTGGTACTTTAGAACTCCCCTTCCTTTCAGTGTTATGTTGAATTGATTATAGGTGATACTAAAACTCTATTGAGTTCATTTGTGTGGATTCCTTCATTTGAAAGTCGACCATTGTTCTCTTGGATTTTGGACATGTACCAATGGAGTGCAATTTTCTTCTGCTGATTTGTTTTTTTCCTTCCTCTTGTCCTGTAAATATATAAAAGGCTTTCATGGTATTATCATGACTGCTCGGTTTCAATCTAAACAATCAAATTATCTTGTAAAATGTTTTATTTTAAGGTTTTTATGATAGGTTTGATGAAACTTCGTCATTCCGGAACAATAATGCCATGTTAATGCAATTTGAGCTCAAGCTGCAGTTCATTTTTTTTGTGACAGCTTGAAGGTCCCAAAGTTATATCATATATTCGAATGATTACTGGATGTTCCCTTCCTGCACTACGTATTCAGTAATGCATTATAAGTCTGGAAAAGTGCAAGAGACCTCGAAATCGGCAGGGATGGTGTGTTGCTTCTAGATGCATTATGAGATAACTCAGTGAGCAACAAAAGCTCCATTTTTACAATTTTGATCCACAATTTCTTATGTCCAAAGTTACATGTAACCATAAACATTCATTTCAAAACTATGCATGGAATACTCTGTTATTAATCATGAAAGATCCTTTTTAATGTTTTCTTTTGTTCTAGTTTTGACAGGTGAAGTTATTGGCGGTCATTAGAGAGGGTCGAGAGAACATAGGGATGTATTACTTTTGTTTTTTTTTCTTAGATAAAAAAGTATATAATGATGTGAGTTGTTGCAGCCCATGAATTGTACTGTGATTTTGTGGAATAACATAGACAGAGCTACGAAACCATGTGTATTCAAACCGCAAAAGTGTATTGCAATCTTCCATAATTCATTTACTTGAAAAAAATGTTTTTTGAATGCTTACCTACTACGTACAAAACATTTATTAGTAAAATAATACACGTTCTAGCTATGTTCCGACCACGACTCCATTGAGACAGAAAAAAGGAAAATAAATTCAATGGCTACAAAAATGAAAAAAAGGCATCAGGCTAAAATAAAACCGATAACGACTCCACGAGACAAGAAAAAGAGGGAAAAAATTTTGACCACAGGGAAAATGGGAAAAAAATCAGGAACCCAATGCAAAAAAAAAATGGAAAAAAATCAGCTGCAAGGAAAAAATGGAAAAAGAAAATCGGTCGCAACGAAATGAAAAAGCTCGTAACAGAGCCGGTCCTGGTGCGGGCGTCGGTCGTGGGAATCGCAGGCAGGCTGGGGGCTCGGGTACTGAATATTAATCAGTACCCTGGGTGCTAATTAGCGTAGCCATATATATATATATATATATATATATATATATATATATATATATATATATATATATATATATATATATATATATATATAGAAAAGCAAGACGACATATAATTTAGGAGGGAAGAGTATATATAACAACTAACAAGTGTGGCGCATGCATCATATAGCTGAAAATTAAATTTTGATAACGCTCGTAGTTACCTGCCATGTCTGTTGAGTTGAACGACCAGGAGAGGAGCTGGTGCGACTCCCAGTAAAGCCCGGTGGCGGCTGAAAATCCGATGGCCACGTCCTGTGGCAGTCCGGCAGCCCTGAAGTCAACTGGCGTTTCGACGCGGTGAATACTCCCATCCGCCAGTTGTAGGCTAACTGCCATCATCTTGGAGCTAGCGTCATACGTGATGTTCGCCGACATGGTCCCATAGAGGCTCAAGTTTTTCAAGTCCGTCGTGTAACTCGTGGAGTGGATGCTGTTGATGTTGATGCCAACATGGTCACTGCCGCCTAATGGTTGTGGCGGGTCCAGGTCTTGGTTCCAGAACGTGTCGAACTCCACGGCCACGAGCGGCGGCGAGCCCGAGTGCTCCGGGTTGTTGTAGAGTCCAAGAAACCCCGCGAGCGAGTCCGACGGCGCACTTGGTGGGAAAGGCCCGACGAAGAACGCCATGCCATCGCCTCTGGTGTTATTGTGATTGCCACTGATGACGAAGGAGAAGCTGGTGGAGAAACTGGCTACGGTGCCGGTGCGGCAGTCCCATAGCCGTAAGGGCAGCTTATAGGCGACTCGGCCGGCGCTCCCGTTGGTCATCTTGGTAAGGCTGATCCTATCCCGGTCGGCGAACGAGTCATTTAGGCACAGGAAATGGAGATTTGCTCTATCGAGGACGCCGGGGTCGGAGAAGTCGTACTGAAAAGAGAGCGCGGCGGCTCCAAATGGCACCTGAGAGAGGTTGGCAAGGAGAAGGATGATGATGATGACTACAACGAAAACATAACCTCTATAGGCCATGGCTGCAGCACGAGGGAGCAACGAGCCAACGACGCTGCTTTTCTTTGTGCAGCAAACTAGAGTACATTTTCTGTTGGAGAAAACCTAGGGCCTGGGCCAGGTAGTGTATTTATATGCCCATCTTGCTGTGGGAGCTTTGCATATGATCTCTATATTTTCGCTAGAGGGGAAAATATAGAGATGAAAACGCGTCTGGCGTGTCCTGAATTTGAAGAGGAAAAAAGAACAGGAGAAGTAGAACCACTTGCCCTTTGGGAACTCAGCGTAGAGTTAATAAACTACTGCTAGTAAGCCCTCAATAATAAATGCTTAAAAGATAACGCGGCCACCACCAAACAACGCACCATACGTGCCGTCCGGCCTCGGCGCCAAAAGCCCAAAACTTCACGGAAACTTCGCCGGTCCTTCAACTTGAGCACCCATTGTCGTCATACGTCGACTGATGGTTCTTCTGTGATACAGGCAGTGTGCCGTATCATTTGGAACACAACAATCTCTAAGATATCAGATGGGTTTCATCCTCTGGTGGGAGTAAAATAGGCATGTATTTGTCATTAGCGGGGAGCATCAATCTTTTTTTTTTTGCAAGTTCTAGGGATAAAATGAGCTCCGGTTTGTATGCATTGCAACATCCAGCATGACCAACTAAGGTTAAATATTTACTGTTTGGAGATTACTTCTTGTATTGTACCAATAGGCTAAATAAATAATGATTGCAACTATGAACAATAGCAAGCTAGCAACAGGAACAAGCAAAATCCAAACGACTCGACATAGAGCACAAATACATAGATTATATTTTCGGTGAAAATTTGAGACCGGTTTCATGTTCTTTTTTAAAAAAATTGAATCGCTTAATTAGTATTTTAGAGATTATTATATTTTTATTAATTAAAAATCTAGGCAAAATCACCATTGGAATTAGTGTTATGACCAAAGTTGCCTAGATTTGATAGTTCGATGGCCTAAGATGCCTGATTTTGAAAATTGATCGAACTCGATAACAATTGGATGAACAAGATACACTTCTTTCAAGGAAAACTAAAGAGTCCATACCTAATATAATTAATAAATTATAATTTCAGAATAATAAATTAAAGCATTAAAACAATTTGATTTCCATATGTGTCGGTGTTCGGACCCGAGGGGGTCCTAAACCAACGAGTAAATGATGCGTGTCTCTTTCCTGGATGGTGATGCAAAGAGAACACACGGGGGTTTATCCTGGTTCGGGCAAAAGAAGGCCCTACGTCCAGCGGGGGGGGAAGAAGTTTGTATTTCCTTGCACCGAAGTGCTCGTGTAGGGGTTACAAGCATGCGAGAGAGGGCGTCGAGCCCAAGTCTCAAAGAGAGGAAAAAGAGGACAAGGGTGATTGATTGAGATATCGATCTCTATCTTGCGTCTTGCTTGTTGTCTCTTGTTTTTCTTCGTTCTCCCTCCTCGTTGTAGAACCCTGGCCTGCCCTTTTATAGGGCGAGAGGAGGCCAAGACGACGGGGAACCTTGAGGTGATGTTTTGTCGATTCCTGTTGAGCTGACCGTAGCGACGTGCTCTGGGAATGGCCGGCCATCTCTGGACACCATGGCGTCGTGGGAGACGAGACGGCGAAATGACCCGGAGCGCCGTGCCACACCGTCCTTCCCTTGCCGTTGAACTGTGCCGAGCGTCGAGGTTGGGTCGAGGCCGGGTCAAGACCGGATGGATAAGGCCGAATCCCCGAGATTGTGGAGAACGGGCCTTGTCTTATCCTCCCTCGAGGGTGATCGATGGTAAACAGTGCGCGGTAAGGTGGGTACAGTGACGGTTTTCACCTCTCATCACTGGATGGGCGGTAAAACAGTGAGATCTGACACGGGCATTGTTCCCACGTCGATCCTGGTCGCAGCCATGCCGGTTGGTGGTAGTAGGTAACCGCATTAAATGCTATGGCTTTTGTCCTGGGGCAGGTAAAGAGAGGGAGTTGAGGCGCTCGACCCGGGCTCACGCGAGTCGGAGTTTTTCCCAGTGGGTGGACGAGCCTCGCGCGGGTCGGAGCGCCGTCGAGGTACCTTGCTGTACGGGATGGGGCGCGGTCGAGGCGCCCCGTCGAGCGGGCCTCGTACGAGTCGGAGCCGGAGCACGGTCGAGGCGCCCCGTCGAGCGAGCCTCGTACGGGGCGGACTGGATACGCGGTCGAGGCGGGCTGCCTTTTATTGTGGTTTCAGTCGTTTTAGTTTTTTATTAGCGATGGATGTGGGTACCCCCGTACTGTTGGTACTGACGGTAGCCCCCGAGCCTTTGGGTGAGTGTGTGATCACTCTCCCAGAGGTTTGTTGGAACTGGAGTCGTAGCGTCATGATTTTTTTCCGGTGGGAGCGCGCGAGCGCACCCACCGGGTGTAGCCCCCGAGGCCTCGGTGGAGTGTTGAGACTCCTCCGAGGTCTTGTATTCGTTTTATCGGGGAATGATTCGTTGCGGTCAAGCCCTTGAGCCTCGCGCGCACGAGGTCGATCAGAGTCTCGGCCGTCTTTTGCTGTGCGACCCTCACGCTCCTCCTTCAGGAAGGAGGAGGAGGGGTGGGGAACGCCGTACTACCCCTGTTTGGGTGAGTTTCGACGATCTCCGGCGAGCTGCTAGCGGGGGAATTCAAGTGAGAGCCCGTGCCCCAGTCGTTAGGGGTCGGCTAGTGGCCCAGAGGCGCTCTCAAAGATGCCAAGAAGTGGTCGTGTGGATCTCGATTCCCTGCGACAGGATTCGAGGGCTCGGTGCCTCCCCCGAGGGGATTCCTACGTCGACCTCCTCCTTTGGCCTCGAATACGTCTTGGGGTGCCTCGAGAGCGTGGCTCGAGCCCTGGCCATGTACGGGCGCACCCTTGGTCATCCCTAACTCTGTTATTCGAGGGCAGCTGTCGAACCCTGGTCGAGGGCCAGCTTTCGATCCCTCAAGGTTTAGGTTTCTACGGTCGAGCCCCCGAGCCTCACGCGCACGAGGTCGATCAAAGTCTCGGCCGTCTTTTGCTGTGCGACCCTCACGCTCCTCCTTCAGGAAGGAGGAGGAGGGGTGGGGAACGTCGTACTACCCCTGTTTGGGCGAGTTCCGACGATCTCCAGTGAGCTGCTAACGGGGGAATTCGAGTGAGAGTCCGTGCCCCAGTAGTTAGGGGTCGGCTAGTGGCCCGGAGGCGCTCTCAAAGATGCCAAGAAGTGGTCGTGTGGATCTCGATTCCCTGCGATAGGATTCGAGGGCTCGGTGCCTCCCCTGAGGGGATTCCTACGTGGACCTCCTCCTTTGGCCTCGAATACGTCCTGGGGTGCCTCGAGAGCGTGGCTCGAGCCCTGGCCATGTACGGGCGCACCCTTGGTCATCCCTAACTCTGTTACTCGAGGGCAGCTATCGAACCCTGGTCGAGGGCCAGCTTTCAATCCCTCAAGGTTTAGGTTTCTGCGGTCAAGCCCCCGAGCCTCGCGCGCACGAGGTCGATCAGAGTCTCGGCCGTCTTTTGCTGTGCGACCCTCATGCTCCTCCTTCAGGAAGGAGGAGGAGGGGTGGGGAACGCCGTACTACCCCTGTTTGGGCGAGTTCCGATGATCTCCTGTGAGCTGCTAACGGGGGAATTAGAGTGAGAGTCCGTGCCCCAGTCGTTAGGGGTCGGCTAGTGGCCCGGAGGCGCTCTCAAAGATGCCAAGAAGTGGTCGTGTGGATCTCGATTCCCTGCGACAGGATTCGAGGGCTCGGTGCCTCCCGTGAGGGGATTCCTAAGTGGACCTCCTTCTTTGGCCTCGAATACGTCCTGGGGTGCCTCGAGAGCATGGCTCGAGCCCTAGCCATGTACGGGTGCACCCTTGGTCATCCCTAACTCTGTTACTCGAGGGCAGCTGTCAAACCCTGGTCGAGGGCCAGCTTTCGATCCCTCAAGGTTTAGGTTTCTGCGGTCGAGCCCCCGAGCCTCGCGCGCACGAGGTCGATCAGAGTCTCGGCTGTCTTTTGCTGTGCGACCCTCACGCTCCTCCTTCAGGAAGGAGGAGGAGGGGTGGGGAACGCCGTACTACCCCTGTTTGGGCGAGTTCCGACGATCTCCGGTGAGCTGCTAACGGGGGAATTCGAGTGAGAGTCCGTGCCCCAATCGTTAGGGGTCGGCTAGTGGCCCGGAGGCGCTCTCAAAGATGCCAAGAAGTGGTCGTGTGGATCTCGATTCCCTGCGACAGGATTCGAGGGCTTGGTGCCTCCCCCGAGGGGATTCCTATGTGGACCTCCTCCTTTGGCCTCGAATACGTCCTGGGGTGCCTCGAGAGCGTGGCTCGAGCCCTGGCCATGTACGGGCGCACCCTTGGTCGTCCCTAACTCTATTGCTCGAGGGCAGCTATCGAACCCTGGTCGAGGGCCAGCTTCCGCTCCCTCGAGGCTCATACCGGGCTCGGGGCCCGTTTCCCAGGTATTAGGGAATATCCATCCGCGGATCCCTCCCTCGCCCGTTAGCCAGGCGCGTCTTTTTAGGAGGGGAGGCGAGATCGGCGCGGTAGTGGGCGGCGTGGCGTACGATTACGAAGTGGGGGACGGCCACGTGCCCAACTCCTGCGAGATGCAAGGAAATGGTTAGGTGGGCGCATTTAATGTGGGAAACTGTTCCTACCTTTTCGCGCGGCTGTTGGGCTTCCGCCTGGGCATATAAAATCAAGGCCTAGGGGTCTGCGCTCCCCACCGGTCCCTTGCGCTCCTGTAATCTTCTGCCTCAGATAACCCTTGCCTTATTGCGCTCTCCGCCCGCATCGCTGCCGCCACCGCATCCTCTCCGTCCACCCCCCTTCCGACAGCACCGATGGCAGGAAAGAGCCAGATCCTCCCTGCCGACGACTGGGCCGCCTCCTCGGTGACAGAGAGGAGGTTGGAAGAGTTGGTCAAGGATGGGCTGCTGCGGCCAAGGACGAGCCAGTCGCAGCCGGAGTGGATCGCGCCGCCTCCTGCCCACCGGGAGTCGGCGCCCCCTGAAGGGTACGTGGTGAGCTTCGTCTGCTTCCACGAGCGAGGGTTTGGCGTGCCAGTGTCCGTCTTCATGCGCGCGCTCCTCCACTACTACCAGGTGGAGCTTCACCACCTTGCCCCCAACGCCGTCGCGCAGGCCGCCATCTTCGCGGTGGTCTGCGAGGGCTACCTTGGGGTGGAGCCACAGTGGAACCTGTGGCTTAACCTTTTCAAGGCCGAGCTCTTCGCCAAGAAGGCGGGGGAGAAGGGCGTCCTGTGCGCGGCTCGAGTAGGGAGCTGCGTCCTGCAGGTGAGGTCGAGCCGGGCGGATCTGTACATCCCGGCTCGCCTCATCTCTTCGAACAGCGGGTGGCACGAGGGTTGGTTCTACCTCCGCAACGATGAAAATTAGTTGCCGAGATACACTGGCCACGTGCTGACCGCTCGAGAAGATCACTGGACGTACGGAGTGTTGGAAGCCGAGAAGCCGCGCCTGGACCCGCTGCTGGCGGCGCTGCAGCAGCTTCGCCTTTGGGGCTTGACGGCTGCGGTGGTGGCCGCGGCCTTCCATCACCGCAGAGTGATGCCGCTATGCCGGCGTCGTCTCCGCCTCGACCAGATGACTCCGGAGGCATCTCTGGAGGGGACCCGGATGTCCCACGAATCCCTTGCCCTCAAGGAGGTCCTCCAGTAAGCGCGTCGGATGGTTGGAAACTTCAAGGTGGAGGAGGCCAACCGGGTCCCCATGAGACCTACCGAAGGGTTCGAGCCCGTGGTTCGTATCTTAGGACTAGTATGTTTGCTAATTTTGTTTATTTTTGGATTTCGCTGATTTGGTCGAGGCCGGCGTGTAGGATTTGTCGGCGCTGCGGGAAACACGTCCGCCAGTCCCAGAGGACCGGCCCGCCCGGGAGGCTCGACGCCAGCATGCCTTCAAGAAGAAGCAAACCAAGGAGACGGCCAAGAAGTGGGCAATCTGCAAGGCCAAAGAGGCGGAGGCGTTGAAGAAGCTCCGGCGCCAGCAGACCGTCGACGGGGTCCCCCTAGCGCCGTCGCCTTTCGAGACGATCTCAGGGGAGGACGACGACAGCAGTGGTGAAGACAACGACGCCCTGTCGCGGTATGAGACCGTGACCGGACTGGGGGACCTTCCCAACATTCGCCCCCTGCTGGAGCCCATCAGGGGGGCATCCTCCTCGGTCATTGTGATCGAGGCGTCCGAGGAGGAGGAGAAGACGGAGAAGGAGACGGGCCCCTCGACGGGAGGGGCTGTTTTACCCTGGACCTAGCAAGAGGGGTCAACGGGGACGCCCGCACCAGCCCAGGCCCCACAAGCTCGGGCAGGGGCTGGGACGGTGGTACCGGCGTCGTCATCGGCGGTGGCGTCGGCAGGCGTGAGAACCCGAGGCCAGCTGGCCTCGGAGGCACAGAAGGTGCAGGGCGGTGCGTCGGTCAGGGCCCCAAGGAGTGCCCGACCTGCTGGTGGGGCCGCTGCGAGGCCACAATCGGCCGCCCCGGGAGGCACAGATCGCACGGGGTCGAGGCCCTTGGTGTCGATTTCTGGGTAAGCGTTTCTGCTTGGTTGTTCTGCCCTTCTCTGGATCTGTTGGCTGACATTTCTTCTCACTTTGCAGGTTAAAGCGGAAGGCGAAGCCAATGGGGCCTACCCCTGTGAAGTCACTGCGGGCCAGCGCCGTTGTACTTAACCGGACGGCGGAGCAGGATGCGGCCTGGGTCCGGCAGGTCGAGGCCGCGAAGGGGCTCCTGCGACGACGGCAGGGGGCAGCGAATGCCACGGTGGTTGCTGGCCCTGATCCTGCCGTGGAGGGGTCCGAACCGGCGGAGATGGTGGCGCCTGGTGCGGTCAAGGCGGGGCCCAGGTCGTTGGCGATGGCCGGGTGCTGATGTGACCATGGAGGAAGTCGCGTCGGCATCGGGGCAGGAGGCGGCCCTGGCGAGGGGGTCGCGGCCGCAGCAAGACCCGTCGGCGGAGCCAGCGGGTACGGTGGAGGGCAGGGCGGTCGAGCCCCTGACCGGAGCACCAGAAGAAGAGGCGCCGGCTCTGGGGGTGCCAACGGTCGAGGCGCCGGTACCGGAGCCGTCGTCGGTCGAGGCGCCGGCTCCGGAGGCGCCGGCGGTTGAGGGGCCAGTTCCCTTAGGAGGGCGGGCACCCATGACCGTGGACCTTACCCTCGACGACACCCCCCTAGACAAGGGGAAACAAGTGATGGGGGTCGAGGGGGGCGAGGCCGCAGATCAGGCCGGTGCCTCGACGGTCGTTGGAGAGGCGGGAACTGCGGGCGAGGCCGGTTCTTCCGCGGGACCGGGAGACGCCCCGGCCGGGTCGTCGTTGTCATGGCCCGACATCGCCGTGCTGGCGATAGCGTGGGTAGAGATGGAGATACCGAGGTGGGGGCCGTCCCTCCAGTTTAGGGACGCCGCGAACCCCGATGCCGAGCCCATCTTCGTCCTGAACGACAAAGATGAAGTGCACCGATGGGAGTACCTTGAGGGCGTCCGCCGGCACCTTGATCGGTTGCTCCGAGTGGCGTCCGAGGCCATGTCACGGAGTATGCGGGATGTCACCGAGGTATGATCGACCCGTCGTCTTTCTCCGTGGTTTTCTTGGTGTCTTTTCCCTCGGCTTTTTAACCTTTTCGGTTTTTTTTCGGATTGCGTTCAGGAGCTGAAGGAGTACTCCCGCCGCAAGTCACTCTTTATCCGGGATGAGAGTGGCGTGTGGGCCGCGCTGTCTCAGCAACGGGTCCTAGTCGAGGAGGCCCAGAAACGGCTTTCCGATCGGAACGCCGAAATGGCTGAGCTGCGCATCGCGTACGCGGTGGTGAAGGAGGAGGCGATGCAGGCTTGGGCGGCCGAAGCCGTGATGCGCACTGACATGGACAAGGCTCGGGAGGAGGCTGCCCAGGCCTGCAGGGATCTCGAGCCCCTGTCGGGACGGGTGAAGGAGCTCGAGGAGGATGTCTCCCGGGTTAGCCGTCAGCGCGACGCCCTTAACGTTGAGGTTGAGCAGGCCACCGCTCGTTCTGATGCTCTGAAGGACAAGGTCACGACGCTGAAGGGAGTCATCCAAGAGAAGGACGCAGCTCTCGAGTCTACACGGCAAGAGATCGAGGCGCTAAAGGCGACCATCAGTGACAAGGACAGCGCCCTCCTAGGGCTCGAGCGGACGTGCGTGGGGCTTCGCAACGAGGTACGCGATGCGCCCATATCGAGGGTAAGTGTGATTGTTACGGCCACGACGTTGAGGGCCTCATATTGGGTATTAATTTGTTTATCGTGTTTCAGAGCTAGAGAGGGAGAATCGAGAGGCCCAATCTTCTGCCAACTCTTTCCAGAGCCTCCTCGAAGCCGAGATCCGGAGGACCCAGCTGCTCCAGGGCGTGATCACCACCGTGTGTGACGGCCTAGGGGTCGAGCCCGATGCCGACACCGGGGAAGATGTTCTGGGGAACTCCTTCATCCGTCAGATGGTGGCGCTGGGCCGCCTTGCCCGGGAGAAGATACGGGACAGCCTCCATTACGGCGTAAAGAGGGCGCTGGCCGTTGTTCGTTCAGGGTTTGTGTTCGACATGAAGCTCATCGCTGAGGGCTTCATCACAGACCTGGATCAGACGGACGAGGAGAATGAGGATGCCTGCCTGGAGCTGATTGAAGCCGCGGAAGAGCCTGGAAACTGTCTGGCCTCGCTTTTTGAAGCCGAGGTGGTTCCGCCTGCTGACGATGAGGGCCTGTGAGCCAAATCTAGGCATGAAGGCCCATGTAATAAGTTAGTATTTTGAATTTTGGTCGTGGTGGCCTCGAAGGCCCTAAGAACTCGAAACATAAACCGGTTCGTGGTTAATTTAGTTTTATTCGAGCTTTTCTTCCCTTTATCGCTTGGATCATGTTCTCGCGTGATTTACTTAGCACGCGGTTGCATCCTTTGGCGTAAGGGAGCGAGTGGAGGTACCGTAGCCTCGGGGGCGTAAGTGATCTCACGGCTCAACTGCCCTCGAGCTTCAGGGTGATGTTGCGGCCTTGTAAATCGTGTGAGAGCCTGATCTAAGCGACAGGGGGTATGTTCTTTTTCAAAGTTAGGAACCGTTATTTAGATCTCCCTAGCGTGAAGTCGCACCTCTAAAAGGTGTGAGGGGTGAGTGGAGGTACCGTAGCCTCGGAGGCGTAGGTGATACTCCTGACTTGAGATCCCTTTCGAACCTTAGGGTGCTCTTGCAGCGAAGTCAATCTAAGAAGCGGTTCTTAAATTTAAAAAAGAGCATAAGTTTTTTCAGGGACTGGGGGGTTCCCCCCTTTAGCCCCCGAGGGAGGGTCGATTCTGGGAGTGCAGAGTCGATCCTTCCTCATTGTGAAACAAAAGTTTGAACATCGCTGTATTTTTTATTGACGAAAAAGAAAATACAGAGCCTCAAGGCTTTTTAAGGAAAGAAGCGACATAGCTGTTCAATGTTCCAAGCGTTGGTGAGAATTTCGCCCTTCTCATTGGATAGCTTGTAGGTGCCCGACTTTAGTACTTCTGCGGTGATGTACGGCCCTTCCCATGGTGGTGTGAGCTTGTGCCGTCCCTTGGTGTTCTGGTTCCACCGTAGCACCAAGTCGCCGACGTTGAGGTCACGCTTGCAGACGTGTCTATCGTGGTAGCATCGGAGACCCTGCTGGTACCTGGCAGCTCGGATGAAAACGGATCGGATACGGACGGATATAACTGATATCGTATTTGTTTTCATATTTATGTCCGGATTCGGATTCGAATACGGATAGTATAAAAAATACCGGATAGGATATGATTGGATATCGACATCATAAATATGTGATTTAAATATTCGGATACGAATACGGTATCGGATGTTAAATATCCGGACTCGGATACGGACGGATTAAAACCCCTCTAAACGGATTCGGTCTCGAATACGGTCGGAAAATATCCGTACCGTTTTCATCTCTACCTGGCAGAATGCAACAGAGCCACATCTCGGGCTTCCTCGAGCTGGTCAAGGGCGTCCTGTCTTGTGGCGTCGTTATTTCTTTCGTTGTAGGCCTTCAACCTTGGGGATCCGTATTCTATATCAGTTGGGAGCATAGCCTCAGACCCGTAGACTAAGAAGAATGGAGTGAACCCCGTGGCTCGACTCGGCGTTGTTCTTAGGCTCCACAGGACCGAGGGTAGCTCAGCAGCCCATCTTTTGCCATGTTTATTTAGTTTGTCAAAGATTCTGGGTTTCAGGCCTTGTAGGACCATGCCATTGGCACGTTCCACCTGACCGTTTGTTTTTGGATGGGCCACGGCTGACTAGAGCACTCGGATGTGGTGGCTGTCGCAGAAATCCAAAAACTTTTTACCAGTGAACTAGGTGCCATTATCTGTGATGATACAGTTGAGGACCCCAAAGCGATGAATAATGTCGGTGAAGAAGAGCACAGCTTGCTCGGACCTGACGCTGGTGATAGAGCGGGCCTCGATCCACTTGGAGAATTTGTCGATTGCGACGAGCAAGTGGGTGAAGCCACCAGTTGTCCTTTTCAATGGTCCGACAAGGTCAAGCCCCCAAACGGTAAACGGCCATGTGATGGGGATAGTTTGCAGGGCATGTGTCAGAAGATGGGTTCGTCTCGCATAGTACTGACAACCCTTGCAGGAGCGTACTAGCTTGACAGCGTCGGAGACCGCGGTCGACCAATAGAATCCTTGTCGAAAAGCGTTTCCGACGAGGGTTCGAGGTGCTGCATGGTGACCGCAAGCCCCTGCGTGGAGATCGCTGAGCAGGTTCCTGCCTTGCTCATTTGTGATGCATCGTTGGAGGATACCAGTAGGGCTACGACGGTAGAGCTCTCTGCTGTCGCCCATGATTACAAAGGTTTTGGCCCGGCGTGCGATCCGTCGAGCCTCAGTCTTATCCGAGGGGAGGTCCCCTCGGCTAAGGTAGTCGAGGTACGGGACGCGCCAGTCAGGCTCGAGGTCAGACGGTGGGGTCAAGTTTTCCACCTGCATGGCTTCAGCCCTGGTCGAGGGGGCTTCTGCCTCAGGTGGAGGGTCGAGTGACGTCCTGTCAACCCCTCCGTCTGGCCCGAGATCGACGGATGGCTGCTGAAGGTCTTTTGCGAAAACGTCCGGTGGAACCGTAGCTCGACTGGACGCGATTTTTACCAGTTCATCAGCGGCCTCATTATACCTGCGTGTGATGTGGTTGAGCTCGAGGCCGTGAAACTTGTCCTCGAGGCGCCGTACTTCTTGGTAGTAGACTTCCATCTTGGGGTCACGGCAGCTCGAGCTCTTCATGACCTGATCGATCACGAGTTGGGAGTCGCCTCGAACGTCAAGGTGTCGGACCCCGAGCTCGACAGCGATTCTTAATCCCGTGACGAGCGCCTCGTATTCGGCTACGTTGTTAGACGCAGGAAAATGAAGCCGGATGACGTAACGCATGTGAACCCCGAGGGGTAAGACGAAGAGCAGGCCCACGCCTGCTCCCGTTTTCGTCAATGACCCATCGAAGTACATGGTCCAGAGCTCCGCCTGAAGCTGTGCAGGGGGAGTTGGGTGTCGGTCCACTCAGCCAGGAAATCTGCTAACACCTGTGACTTGATAGCTTTTCGCGACGCATAGGACAAGGTCTCGCCCATGAGTTCGACTGCCCATTTAGCAACCCTACCCGAGGCTTCCCGACTCTGGGCTATCTCTCCCAGGAGGAAAGAAGAAACCACAGTAATCGGGTGACCCTCGAAGTAGTGTCGGAGCTTGCGCCGTGTCAGGATGACAACATATAGCGTTTTCTGGATCTGTGGGTATCGAATCTTGGTTTCTGAGAGCACCTCGCTAATGAAATAGACCGACCTCTGGATGAGCAAGGTATGTGCCTCCTCGGCCCGTTCGACAACCAGGGCAGCACTGACTACTTGTGATGTCGCGGCGACATAGAGTAAGAGTGGTTCCCCGGGGTTGGAGGGACGAGGATTGGTGGGTTAGAGAGTGTGGCCTTGAGTTTTGTGAGAGCCTCCTCAACCTCAAGGGTCCAGGAAAAATGCTCCGATTTCTTCAAGAGACAGTACAGAGGGAGTGCTTTTTCGCCGAGGCACGAAATGAAACGGCTGAGTGCCGCCAAGCAACCTGTGACCCTCTGTACGCCCTTCAGATCTCGGATGGGACCCATCTTGGTTATTGCAGAGATTTTTTTAGGGTTGGCCTCGATGCCGCGTTTAGACGCGATGAACCCTAAAAGCATACCTCGTGGGACGCCAAAGACGCATTTCTCTGGATTGAGTCTGATGTTTTTTGCCCGGAGGCATTTGAACACAACGTCGAGGTCGTTGACCAGATCATCGGCTTGTTTGGTTTTGACAACGATGTCGTCGACATAAGCCTCGACGGTCGACCCGATGTGCTTTCCGAAAACGTGCTGCATGCATCGCTGGTACGTGGCCCCCGCATTCCGGAGACCAAAGGGCATCGTAACGTAGCAATACATGCCGAATGGGGTGATGAATGAAGTTGCAAGCTGGTCGGACTCTTCATTTTGATTTGGTGGTAGCCGGAGTATGCATCTAAGAATGAGAGAGTTTCACATCCCGCAGTGGAATCAACGATTTGGTCAATGCGTGGCAAAGGAAAGGGAACTTTTGGACATGCTTTATTTAAACTGGTATAGTCTACACACATCCTCCATTTCCCACTCTTTTTCCTAACTAATACAGGATTAGCTAGCCACTCGGGATGATAAACCTCCTTGATGAATCCGGCCTCTAACAGCTTGTGTATCTCCTCGCCGATGACCCTGCGCTTCTCCTCATCGAAGCGACGCAGGCGTTGCTTCACCGGTTCGGATCCGGCCCGGATCTCCAAGGCGTGCTCGGCGACTTCCCTGGGTATGCCCGGCATATCCGAGGGACTCCACGTAAAGATGTCGATGTTTGCGCGGAGAAAGTCGACGAGCACTGCTTCCTATTTAGGATCGAGGGTGGCGCTGACGTTCAGCGCCTTTCCCTTGGGATCAGCGGGGTCGAGGGGTACGAGTTTGACATCTTCCGTGGGCTCGAAGCTGCCGGCATGGCGTTTTGGGTCGGGAATCGCATTGGCGAGGCCGTCGAGGTCTGCAGCCAAGATCGCCGACTCCAAAATAGCCTCGCCGTGCTCGGCGCACTCGACGTCGCACTCGTAGGCATGTTCATATGAGGGCCCTACAGAGATGACACCGTTTGGGCCTAGCATCTTGAGCTTGAGGTAGGTGTAGTTCAGGATTGCCATGAACCTGGCGTAGCATGGGCGTCCTAGGATAGCGTGGTACGTTCCACAGAATCCGACCACTTCGAAAGTGAGAGTCTCCTTTCTGAAGTTGGCCGGTGTGCCAAAACAAACAAGCAGATCGACCCGTCTGAGGGGTTCCACCCGTTTCCCTAGCACGACTCCGTGGAAGCCCCCGACGCTAGGTTGGAGGCGCGCTCTCTCGACCCCCAGAAGGTCGAGGGTCTGGGAGTAGATGATGTTGAGGCTGCTTCCGTCGTCCATGAGCACCTTGGTGAGGCGTGTGTTGGCGATGACGGGGTCAACAACGAGTGGATAGACTTCCGGGTTGGGGATGTAGTCTGGGTGGTCATCACGGTCGAAAGTGATGGCCACCGCAGACCAATCAAGGAAGCGGAGGACTGCCGTTTGTACGGAGAAAACCTCACGCTGTTCTCGCTTGCGCTGGCGCGCCGAGAGGCGGGTCAAGGGCCCTCCGTAGATCATGAAGCAGTCGTGGATCTCGGGGAATCCCCCATCCTTGTTGTCACTCTTAGGGTCCTCCTTCTTGTCGTCCTTCTTGACGCCAGCACCCTCAAAGTACCTGCGAAGCATATGACAGTCTTCGAGGTTATGGTTAGTGGGTCCCTTGTGGTAGGGACACGGCTCTTTAAGCATTTTGTCGAGGATGTCCCCACCGGGAGGGCCTCGAGGCTTCTTGTGCTCGGTAGCAGCGACGAGCTCGTCGGCCGGGGCCTCGAGCTTGCCCTGCTGGCCTTTCTTCTTCTTGCGGTTGTTTCTCTTGGAGCCTCGGGTGGAGCTCGCGGGATCGTCGACCTTCTGCTTCCCCCTTTCTAGGTCGCCACCAAAGATTGCACCAACCGCCTCCTCGCCGGCGGCGAAGTTGGTGACAATGTCCATCAATCCGTTGGCAGTGAGTAGAGTGTTACGACCCAATTCTCGGACCAACTCCTTACAGGTGGTGCCAGAGAGGAAGGCCATAATTACGTCGGAGTCGGTGACGTTGGGGAGCTCGGTACGCTGCCGGGAGAAGCGCCGGATGTAATCCCGGAGGGATTCACCTGGTTTCTGCTTGTAGCTCCGGTGGTCCCACAAGTTGCCGGGGCACATGTAGGTCCCCTTGAAATTTCCCTCAAACACCCTTACGAGATCGTCCCAGTCGTGGATCTGTCGAGGTGGGAGATCCTCGAGCCAGGCTCGGGCAGTGTCGGAGAGGAACAGGGGGAGTTGTCGAATGATGACCCGGTCGTCGGTGGCCCCGCCCAGCTGACACGCCAAGCGGAAATCGGCGAGCCAAAGTTCGGGTTTGGTTTCGCCGTTGTACTTGGTGAGAGTCGTAGGGGGGCGAAACCGAGCCGGGAGCACCGTCTCACGGATAGCCTTACTGAAGACCCGAGGACCCGGGGGCTCGGGTGAAGGGCTACGATCTTCCAAACTGTCGTAGCGTGCGCCCCTATGGACGTGGTAGCCTCGAGGCACGCCGTCACCGTGCTTGCGCGTGCGGCGCTCGACGATGTTGCCACGGGTGTCTCGAGGATCGTGGTCGTTGGTGGTGGGCTCAGGGGCCGGAGCTACCCGGTTTCGCCGGGCAGGCTCGGGGTGAACCGAGGCTTCTCTCTCCTATCGGGAGGGCTCGATGATCCGCTCCGAGGCTGCCTCGTGTCGCCTCGAGGCAGAGCTCTCGGCCTGCTACATGGCGGCGGTCTCGAGGAGTTCTCGGATTTCATCTCGAGCCCGACGGGCGTCGGGGTTTGATGGCTCGAGCATGTTGCGGAGGAGCATGGCGGCGACGACGATGTTCTGGCTGGCTCGAGCGAAAACCGGGGGGTCGACCACCCGGTCCTCGTTGATGCGATGGTTGACGTCACGAGCTCTCTCGCGAGCTCTCCCACCAAGTGCGCGTTCCGCACGCTCACGCTCGAGGGTTTGTTGGAGTAGATCCAGGTTTTCCCGTTCCTCGTCAAGCCTGTCCTGCAACTCACAAATCTGCTCGAGCTGCGTCCCTTGATCCACAAGGAACTGAGGGTCGTCTCGCTCAGCAGGAAGCTCGACATGAGGTGGCGTGTGCCTTCCTTCGACTGGCTCTTCGTCCTCTGATTCCGAAGTGCTTTTCAACGTCGATGTTGAAGCATTCGCGGGTCGGATCATAGGTGTCGTCAGCCGAGTCGGAGTCAGGAGCGCCAAAGTAGTAGTATGACGGGGGAATGTGTGGTCGTTGCAAATCGTCACTGGGGATGCGATGTTGAGAAGCAGTCACATGGGGCTCTGTTTCCGGTGTCTCCGTAGAGTCCCGATAATCAGAAGCCGGTGTGGATGCAACGAGGTCCAGAGTGGAGCGTAGATGGTGCCCGGGGAGTTCCTCATAAGCACTCAAGCGAGTGCTCATGGAAGATGCGTATACCCGGGCAGCCGAGTCTAGCCCAAACGGGAATGGTGATGGAGATGTTGCTGCCCGTGCCGGAATGGATGCTCCGGACAGTGGTGTCTCACCGGACGGGGGAGCGACGGGATTCTCCATCGGCATGTTACCCTCAGTCAAGCTCGTCCTACCCAAACCTTCCATAAGGAGATCTGGGCCGGTGCCTGGCTAGGGGGTGCCGGACCGGGGGATCCCATCACCCTCCGTGAGGTGAAGACGGTGGTTGTACCGGGCTCGTCGTCGTCGGGCGGCCCGCGCCCGCCTAGAGCGACGGTACCGGCGGATTGCTCCCCCAGGCTGGGAGAGCTCATAGTCCTCGTCGGTTGGGTGCCTGGGTGGAAGTAGGGCCATATCGTAGCCATAGCCAAGGGACATGAACTCCAAACTCCCGAACCAGACCACCGTGGCCAACGGAATAGGACGTTCGGGGTCAGCCATCCAGGAAAAAAGGCGAGAAAGTGACGTTGGCACGTAGCGGTCCCCTACCTGGCGCGCCAACTATCGGTGTTCGGACCCGAGGGGGTCCTAAACCAACGAGTAAATGCTACGTGTCTCTTTCCTGGATGGTGATGCAAGGAGAACACACGGGGGTTTATCCTGGTTCAGGCAAAAGAAGGCCCTACGTCCAGCGGGGGGGAGAAGTTTGTATTTCCTTGCACCGAAGTGCTCGTGTAGGGGTTACAAGCATGCGAGAGAGGGCGTCGAGCCCAAGTCTCAAAGAGAGGAAAAAGAGGACAAGGGTGATTGATTGAGATATCGATCTCTATCTTGCGTCTTGCCTGTTGTCTCTTGTTTTTCTTTGTTCTCCCTCCTCGTTGTAGAACCTTGGCCTGCCCTTTTATAGGGAGAGAGGAGGCCAAGACGATGGGGAGCCTTGAGGTGATGTTTTGTCGATTCCTGTTGAGCTGACCGTAGCGACGTGCTCTGGGAATGGCTGGCCATCCCTAGACACCATGGCGTCGTGGGAGATGAGACGGCGAAATAACCCGGAGCGCCGTGCCACACCGTCCTTCCCTTGCCGTTGAACTGTGTCGAGCGTCGAGGTTGGGTCGAGGCCGGGTCGAGACCGGATGGATAAGGCCGAATCCCCGAGATTGCTGAGAACGGGCCTTATCTTATCCTCCCTCGAGGGTGATCGATGGTAAACAGTGCGCGGTAAGGTGGGTACAGTGACGGTTTTCACCTCCCATCACGGGATGGGCGGTAAAACAGTGAGATCTGACACGGGCATTGTTCCCACGTCGATCTTGGTCGCAGCCATGCCGGTTGGTGGTAGTAGGTAACCGCATTAAATGCTATGTCTTTTGTCTTGGGGCAGATAAAGAGAGGGAGTCAAGGCGCTCGACCCGGGCTCACGCGAGTCGGAGTTTTTCCTAGTGGGCGGACGAGCCTCACGCGGGTCAGAGCACCGTCGAGGTACCTTGCTGTACGGGATGAGGCGCGGTCGAGGCGCCCCGTCGAGCGGGCCTCGTACGAGTCGGAGCCGGAGCGCGGTCGAGGCGCCCCGTCGAGCGGGCCTCGTATGGGGCGGACTGGATACGCGGTCGAGGCGGGCTGCCTTTTATTACGGTTTCAGTCGTTTTAGTTTTTATTAGCGATGGATGTGGGTACCCCCGTACTGTTGGTACCGACAATATGAGATACATACTTAAATAATGAGTCCATCTAAAACACATAATTAGTAAAGGCAAATTTTCAAAACAGAGAAAAAATAATAGTTTGACCTCCAAATGGCTTGGGATGAAAATTATCAAAACAAATAGTTCATATACTCCCTCCATTCAAAAATAGTAATCTCACTTCCCTAGAAGTCAAACAATCCTATATTCAACTAAGTGTATAGAAAATATTATCAACATTTATATCCCCAAACAAGTTTATTATGAAAATATATTTCACAATTAATCTAGTGATACTTATTACGTATCAGAAATATACAAGAAACATCTATGAGAGATAGTACACACATGTATAAGATCAGTTGTCCAAGTTGAACACCTTGTGAGGCTTAGTCCCGTATCGGTAATTGATGTTGGGGGAGTACAACATATAAGGTAGAGGCAGCCTTCACCTATCAGCCTAGTCTTTTGGTCGAGTTAGGCCCCAGTCCTTCTTTGTCATGGGCTCCGAGGGACCTAGGCCCAAGGAGCGTTGCCTTGTGGGTATGACAAGTGGGCGACCTGGGCCCAAGGAGTGTTGCCTCGTGGGTATAACAAGTGGGCCATATCTGTTGTGCACTCCAACTAGTATCAAAGCTTGTGGCAGAACCACCCAATTTAACCTAACAACTAGTATCAAAGCTAAGCGAATAAGTCTACATCATTGCTAACCATTTCATACATCACAAGATTACAAAAAATAGTTTTATTACAAAGCAAGTTTCATGAAGGTAGCATAAGATAAGCCATTTGTACAAAAGCAGCAAAAGTTTAAGAATTTTGAACATTAAAGTGAAGGTAGAGATACATGAATAAAACTAAAGGAGCAACTCAAAATAATCCATGTTTTCATCAGGATCATAAGCGAATAAAGCTTATATCCTTCCTAACCATTTCATACATCACAAGGTTACAAAAAAAGTTTTATTGCAAAACAAGTTTCATAAAGATAGCGAAAGATAAGCCATTTGTACAAAAAGCAGCAAAAGTTTAACAATTTTGAACATTAAAGTAAAGGTAGAGATACAAGATAAAACTACTATGATTAGAACGGTAAAGGAATTCTCACTAAGCCCACTAGGAGGTATTCACACACAACATTAGTTAGCTCGGGCGTCCACCTGCTACCTACAATAGGGGTAAAACCTTGAGTACACAATATACTCAACAAGATTTACCTGACTAGGTGAGAATAGTTTTCTAATTCTCAAGGACATGCTGGGCTATTTGGTTTGCTGTTTTGTTCAACTTGTAGAAAACCATTACTACTGGTGTGTGCATCCATATATTCAAGGTTTTAACAATCACATCAAGTTCATTACTTAACCATCCTAGGTAAGCATCCTGAACAATTTTCAAGCATGTGGTAAAGTAGTCAGAGTATCCAAGTTGATCCTCTTCTCCATCATCCTCCAGGTTCTAGATATATCAACTATGATGCTGGACGATGGCAAGCGGTATCCATATCCGAGGAGGGTGGCGCTTGCAATCGATGTACATCTAGCTGGGCAATTCCAAACACACACCCTTACTTCTCAAAAGAGCATGTAGAAGGCAGCCATTCCTAACATATGACCGAGGCCTAAAAGTGACCTTACCATCCCGAGAAACCCACCCTAGGAGGCTCATTTTGGACTAGTTTCCCCCTAAGTTTTTTCCATGGACATTCCTCGCCTCCAACAACGCCTTGAATGGTCGGATAACACTCCAGCGAGCGGTTTAGGAACCTTTGTTGTAAGAAAAGTACTCAGCTTCACAGTCAACCGTAACTCGGTCCCTTGTTATGTGTCCGGTACCTTCGAACTTAACCAGTGGCCTAAGCAACAGTATGATCCTTGATCGACATAGATGAAAAAATGTGCACCTCAGGCTTTTTGCACCCACCAGTCCTCCAAAGATCTATTTTCACACTTCTTGTCCAGTCTCCAATTATTATCCATCTCCAAATCCAAGTGATAATTATAATAGTATTATGAATTTGCTGTGAGTAGTGGCAAGTCACTCACATACTACTGAATTCTCTAAGCATAGCATCTACCGAATCCTGTCATACTAGTAGGACCCATAAGACAAGAATATTAATTTATGGAGGTGGGTCCCAAGCAACTCTTGCAACTTAATGCACATCAATATAAAAAAGTGTTTGTAAAATAGGGCTTTGCATTGGAGCTTGCCCGCGTAACTTGCGTCATATTAAGTATGGCGCATCCTCATAATATGATAATTCTCCATCTTTGGGACTGTATCACCATTACACCATCATCTGGTTCGAGTCCATAGCCCATCAATTGACCCATCAACTACTATCGTACATAAATGATATGCATGAATGCAATGCATGCTTAAGTGAAACAGGTATAACAAAGATGTCTATAAAACACGAAAAGGACAAACAACATGTCGTTGGGTTAGCTAATCGTTGCAAGGTTCCACTCTCGATTACTTTAGCTTTATACTATGAATTGGTTACCAACAACACAACACAAGTTATCAAAATAATGAAATTTTCATTTGAACATACAAGTGAAAACTAAAACAACATGTTAAGCACGTGTCCACAACTAAACAGAGCTAATTAACACTTTGCTTACGTAACATGTGGCATAACACAATAAAGAGAGCATGCATACATGTCTATTGTTGAATATCTATTAACTGTAATTGATTAACTAGACATAAACACTAATAAAAAAAGGTGGTGCGCCAAACATATCTAAAGATGAAATTTTTGCGGGCGGTACATCTTAACAAAACATAAGTGCTGTATAAATTTTTTTTCATAATTTCTGGATAATTATATTATTTATTGGCGTTTAATTAATATTTAAATGCAATAAAACACGTAACACCTTGACAAATCTATAACTCAATACTTCCTGTAACACCATAGACATATTATGGGTTAATAGGACATCACATCATTAATAACACTACATAGAGGACATACACTTTCTATTTTTACCTATTTTTAACTATTTTAAAACTGTTAAACAAACAAAATACAAGATATAAACCAATAACTCATTGTATTGCATCACTGGGCATGAATTTTTTTAGCATAGATCCTACACATCAAAGAGTACGCCATACACGCTTGCTCTTAGCCCAACGTGATCGCCTTACTGGGCCCGGAGTTTGAGAGCCCATTGGGAGGCACAGCCTAACGGGCCCGTTCGCATAGCCTCATCGGACCCAATGAATGAAACGGGAGCCCAAGTACACGAGGTTAATTAATCTAGTTTGGCGGGCGGGTGGCCGGGATCTGGAAGTTGCGCGCGGTGCCAAAATTTGGCTCGTCGTCGAGGGGACCTGCAAGTCCTCCCGTCCCCAAATTTTTGAACCGCCGCCAGGTCGCGCCTCGCCGGCTCATGAATTTGCCATTTTCGCTTGCCGCCCAAGGTGCAGGCTTAGCAGCACTCCCTGCCCTGTGGTCCCCGTCCATCGGCAGTTTACCATTCGGCCCCCGTGCGGAGAGTCCCCCCTGAACAATTTTTGGCCCCTTTTTGTTTCGCAGAAGAAAAAAGACTATCGAAACGCCGTCTGGGTTCTCACCCAGGGCTGGTTTAGATGTAAAAAATTTTACAAAATAACACTGTAGCTATTTTTGTTGTTATTTGACAAATATTGTCCAATCATAGTCTAATTAGGCTTAAAAGATTCTTTTCGTCCATTTCGTCTAAACTGTGTAATTAGTTTTATTTTTTATCTATATTTAATGCTTCATGCATGTGTCTAAAGATTCGATGTGACGGGGAATCTGAAAAATTTTGCAAAATTTTTGGGGAACTAAACAGGGCCCAAGCAGTATCAAAACGTAGCGTGTCTTTTATCGACAACTCTGTACTCTGTAGTCTGTACTGGCAAACTTCACCAAGGCCTTGTTTAGTTCCTAATTCCTCCCCCAAATTCTACTACGTAAAAAGGAGATTCTCCATCACATCAAAATGTCGGCAAATGCATGAAGTACTAAATATAGATGAAATTTAAAACTAATAGCACAGTTTTGTTGTACTTTGCGAGACGAACATTTTGAGTCTAATTAATCAATTTTTGAACAATTTTTTACACTAAAAAACAAAACGCGCTACAGTGTTCCGACCGGAACACTGTAGCGCGCAGTCCCGATTCCAGCCAACCGAATCGGGAACTAAACATGGCCCAAATAGCGGATCCGAGGGCTCTGGACGACTGGACGAGCACGAGTGCATACGTCACACGTGTGTTCACGCAAGAAGCCACGAGTTCGCAGAGGATTTGGAAGTTACAACCGGCAACGAGCCAAGGGGCTGTTTAGTTCCCGAAAATTTTTGAGAAATGCTACTGTAGCAATTTCGTTGTTATTTGACAAATATTATCCAATCATATACTAACTAGGCTTAAAAGATTTGTCTCGTGAATTTCGTCTAAACTGTGTAATTAGTTTTATTTTTTAATCTATATTTAATGCTTCATGCATGTGTCTAAAGATTCGATGTGACGGGAAATCTGAAAAATTTTGCAAAAATTTTTTGGAACCAAACAAGGCCCAAACCAAAAAAAACCAAGGCCTTGTTCGGCTGGCTAGCTCCCAGCCAGCCAGCAGTGCTTTTCTCTCACACCAGTTCAGCACCAGCCACCAGCCAGCCGAACGAGACCCAAATGGGTCTAGTACTCAAGTCTAAATACAAGGTGACAGGAAAAAGGGCAAAACGGTAAAACTGGAAACCGCGCGCGAAAAGGAGGCGGTTCCGGCGGGACTGGGCGCCAGGCGCGCGCGGGATCCGATCCAATCCAATCCGCCCGCCCCCGCGCGAGATCCATCCCATCCCGATCCCGATCCCATCGCGTCACACGTCACCCAGCCATTTATCAGGCGTGCGCCCAGCGGAGAGCCGGTGCGGAGACGCACACGGGCACACGCCACACACACGCGGCCCGCCCCAGCACCCCCAGCTCGCTCGCTCTCCTACCCGCCTCCCCTTCCCCTGCCCCCGCCCCGTCCGAGTCCGCCCCGCTCCGCCTCCCAAAAATTTCCCCCCTTTTCCTCCTCCCCACGGCCCCCCACGCCAGCGGGCCTGCCTAAAACCCTAGCCGGCTAATCCAATCCTCCTTCCCGTTCCCGCCCATGGCCTCCGCCGACGCCGCCAAGCCCGCGACCCCGCCCGCCGCGGATCCGCCCGCCGACGACCCCATGGACGCCGACCCCGCGCCCCCCGCGGGGGAGGAGGAGAAGGAGGAGGAGGCCACGCCGCAGCAGCAGCAGCAGCCGGAGAAGAAGCGGGGCGGCCGCAGGAAGAAGGGCGAGGCCGCCGCCGCCGCGGCCGAGAAGAAGACGCCGCCGTCCAAGAAGTCGGCCGGCCCCGCGGTCGAGCGCCCGTCCAGGGAGAGGAAGACGGTCGAGAGGTACGCGGAGCTCGCGCCGCGCGCCACGCCCGCCAAGAAGTCCCCCGCTATTGTCCAGGTGAGCCGTCAGCGACTCCTCTCTCTCTTCCCCGCTCGGGCGTCTCGCGCCCGCCCCTGATCTGTTGTTTCCCCGCGGCGTCCGTCCCAGCTGCTGTCGTGCTTACCAGCTTGCTAAAAATAGCTACTTTTAAGGATGTTTTACCTCTTGGAACACGCTCTTTGCCATGCTAATAGTACTGCCGTCTGCGTTTCTCTGATTCGGAGGTTTGTTCATTTGTTCCTCATCTGTTTTCCCCGCTTTTGTGCCGCAGGGCTCTGGAACGAAGCTCAAGGACATACCCAATGGTAAGCTCGGCCCCTTGAAATATGTTCCCCTGTTTTCGTCCCACTGGAATGGAGTATCTGTTTGCTAGTGGCATTTCTTTGAGTGTTAACCGACTCTTGAAATATCCTCTGACCGTTCCGCTCAGGGTTCGAAATAGTTTAGGAAAGAAAAAAAAGGGAGTCTTGTGGACTGTAGGGCCATTCTCCCGAGACACCTGTTTGCCTTGTTTTGTTAGCTGATGCTGAAATTCGGCTTATGATGAAATGCTGTGAGAGGAAAACACTGTTCCATGGTTGAAAATTAGTTGTGAATAAGCTCAAACAAACAGGGCGATGATATGATCTTTGACGCTGTAGAGTTTTGTAGAATAAAACTGGTTCTGGTAGATATCTGATGCTGAAGCCAAAGCTATGGAGTTTGGGGATGGACTCCCTAACGAGGTGAATGAAAACTGTGATATTCTTGTCCAACATGTTCACCTGTAAACAGCGACATCCAATTTGAGCATGGATTTTAAGGCTTTATACTTTTCTTACTTATAGGTGACTGGCTCTTGCTTGAACTTATCATTGCGTGGTTTTAGGAATTTAAACTGGTGTGCGTGGTGTTGGTACAATGCAAAAGAATCAATAACTAACAATACATTTCACAAGCTTATTCCCATAGGCTGTAATGGACAATGTGCTGCTCTGTCCAGCATGCTAAGTTCCTTAGAGCATCTCAAGCAGCTCACCAACGCTTCATCCCGAATAGGATGGTATTGGTGATCACCAATACTGCTTTTTTAGACTATATTGGGGGAGATGCTCCAGCAGATAACCAATAATCGCCTCCAATACTGCCCGATTAGATTATTTTTATTTTTTTTTCTTTCCTTTTCTCTTGGAGGCAGCAGGCGAGCGCATCTTCTTCCCTGAGCCCCTGCCGCACCCAGGGTCTTCGCCTGTGCATGGCCTCTGGCCATGGCACCCTTCGCTCCCTCCACCCCAGCCATGGCGCTTGTCGGCCCCTGGCCATGGCCCCTTCCTCCCCTTCTGCCCCTGCCATGGAGCCCCTTTCCCTTCTCTTTGCTCCAAAATCGCAGCCATCACCAAAAATCGCAGGCATGGTTGCAGCCGCCCCAAATCCGCTCCCTGCAAGCTTGAGGAAGCTGTGCCGCTGCTCACCAGAAACATTGCTGCGTTGCGAGCTCAGCCACCTCCACCTCTAAAGAGCAAGCTGGAGGCTGCCAGCGGGAACAGCAGCCTGCGGTGTGGGCGTGGGAAGGAAATCCCAACGGTTGGGATGCGGGTGAGGTTTGGGGGGAGCTGCATCTTCCCCTCTATTTGGGGGGAGTTGAGGTGATTTTTGGTGATCACCAATTAATGGGGATGGGAAGGGGGAGCTGCTGGAGTAAATTTTTTGAGCCAACTCCCCAATATGGTAGTTGGATTGGGGATATGGGAGCTGCTGGAGAAGCTCTTAGGGCATCAGCTGCGGTGAGTCAATGCATGAGAGAGAGTCAGCCACGTGAGCTTCCAAACGAGTCGGTCCTTGCACTGAACTTAGCTATGTGGGACCCATGTGCAAAAAAATATCGCTGACGTATGCAGCTGTTACTTCCCATTGCCAAATTTAAAAAACAGTGCCTACTTGCTTTTGCCTCAGGATGGCAACGGGGACATCCCCGGCGGGGATCGATACCCTGCCCCTGTCCCCGAAGTCTTCAATTTTCCCTGCTCCCCGTCCCCGATCCCTGTCTTGGGGCTCCCTTTCTCCTGTAACCGTCCCTGATTAGAGTTGTGGGGCCCCGACGTGGCTCCATCCCATGCGGCCTCGCTCATTCGACCCAGGCAGCCTCGATGCCGCGATGTGCAGTAAGCATAGGGATTGGGGAAGGAGATCGAGTTGAGCGGGAGAGCTCCGCGCATAGGCGGGGGGCGGCCATCGAGGTCCGAGGCTCTGAGCGCAGGCGGTCGCTTCGAGCGGAGGAGCTGAGCGTGAAGAAAGAGGATGGGCGTGAGCGGAGGAAGAGGAAGGTGTGCCCGAATTGGCGTCCGTTCCGTGCGGAGATGAGGGGGTGGGACGACCGAGTGGCGGAAGAGGAAGAGATCGAGGGATGTGATACTAGGGTCTGGGGCATTGGTGCCGGCCAGGGTTTGATCAAAGTCTAGAAGGGATGGATGGGTGAGAACATAGGGTTATATCCTTGGGCTTGGGCCAATTCATTTTTACTAGGCTTCTTTTTACATATTTGCTGCCAGCACAAACACAGCCGGGGCCCCAATGGGGGACGGGGAAGGGGAAACATGGAACGTTCCCTTCCCTGCTTCACCCGACGGGGATAGGTTTTGGCCTGTTAAGTCCCCTGCGGGGATAAAAAACATACCATCTTCATCCCCTAATGGATGAAATCCCCATCGGGGATCGGGGCCCCGTTGCCATCTTGACTTTTGCCCATCTGTTTTCCTAACAAGCAGAAGCTAGTGGTTCTGCTTCTCTTATTTTAATTGGCACAATTTGACTCTTGAAGATGAATCAATTCATTCTCTCTTCCAAAGAATTGGCTCCTCCAATGAGGATGAATCAATTCATCTGCTCCATGTTTGACCATGCACTGGCTACCGGAGAAACCCTTAAAGCTTAAATATGACAGAAAAATAAATATTAGACTTATACTAGCTATTCCATGAAGATAACGTTTAACGTCGCAAGTAGCTTGTAAGTACCAATTATATGGGTATCCTTGTGTAACTGTGTTTACAGTTCTGTTGTTTCTTCTAAAAAAACTTTTTACAATTCTGTCATTTTGAAAAGATTGTTGCACAACTTTTGACTGCTCTATTCTACATGTTGATCAAATTGTCTCAGTATCATGATCACTGACTTTCCTGTTTGTTGAAAAATTATGTTGATATTCTGGGCAAAAAAAGGTGAAAAGAGAAAATTGCATTGAATAAAAGGAAACTTTTTATGAGCAGATCTTGCATTTTGATTGGTGCTTTATTATCTGTTAGATTCTTAATCTGTATTCTTGTACGTGCAATACCAGTTTCATTCAAACTATCAAAGAGAAAGGTTGATGAGAATCTCCAGAGCCTTCATACTGTATTGTATGGGAGAAAATCAAATGTAAGGCTTCCACAAGTCTTTTGTAGCTCCAGTATGGTTTATTTCATCTACTTTGTTAAACTGTGTTGATTCTCTGCAGAACCATTTTTTGAAGAGAAACATATCTCAATTTTCTGGGTTTGTTTGGACAGACAATCAAGTAAGTTTTTTCCCATGACAACCATATTATGTAAAAGAAGTTTTTTCCCCGTGTTATGTGCTTAGCTTCATTTAGTGGATCACCTCTGTGTTAATAGTCACTGCTTGCTGTAATACTGTATACTGTACTTAGCCTAATGCCTGTAATGATACAACATAGAATACTTTAAGCAGCGGCAAGTTTTCTTTCTTATAGGTTCAGCTGTGGTTATCTCATATATATATACAACAACAACAACATAGCCTTTTGTCCCAAGCAAGTTGGGGTAGACTAGAGATAAAACCCAAAAGAGACGAGAAACAGGGAAACACATAAAGGGACATAAATGGCACAAGACAAAAAGATGTCACGGTTCAGGCACGTTGATTGCCAATCTCCAAGCGTTCCTGTCCATAGCTAAATCATTGGAGATATTCTACTCCTTAAGATCTCTCTTAACGGACTCGTTCTAAGTTAGTTTAGGTTGACCTCTACCGCTCTTTACATTATCGGCCCGCTTTAGAACTCCACTACGCCTCAGGAGGCCTCCGTTGGACATGTCTAAACCATCTCAACCGATGTTGAATCAATTTCTCCTCAATTGGTGCCACCCCAACCCTATCCCGAATATCGTCGTTCCGGACTCTATCCCTCCTTGTGTGCCCACAACACCAACGCAACATACGTATCTCTACTACACTCAATTGCTGGACATGCCGTCTTTTTGTAGGCCAACACTCAGCACCGTATAACATCGCCGGACGAATCGCCGTCCTATAGAACTTACCTTTCAGCTTCTGAGGCACCCTTTTGTCACAGAGAACGCCAGAAGCTTGACGCCATTTAAGCCAGCCGGTTGAAATTCTATGCCTAACATCTTCATCAATGTCTCCATCCTTTTGTAGCATCGACCCTAAATACCAAAAAGTATCCTTCTTGGCCACCACTTGCCCATCGAGGCTAACGTCTCCTCGTGCCTAGTCGCGCTGAAATCGCATCTCATGTACTCGGTCTTAGTCTTACTAAGTCTGAGCCCTTTCGACTCTAACGTGTGCCTCCATAGTTCTAACTTCCTATTAACCCCCGCCTTACTGTCGTAAACTAGTACCACATCATCAGCAAAGAGCATACACCAAGGGATATCACCTTGTATGTCCCTTGTGACCTCATCCATCACCAAAGCAAATAAATAGGGCTCAAAGCTGACCCCTGATGTAGTCCTATTTGAATTGGAAAATCACTGGTGTCGCCATCACATGTTCGGACAAACGTCACAACATCCCTGTACATATCCTTGATGAGGGTAACGTACTTAGTTGGGACTTTGTGCTTTTCCAAGGCTCACCACATGACATTTCTCGGTACTTTGTCATATGTCTTCTCGAGGTTAATAAAGACCATGTGCAAGTCTTTCTGTTCCCTATATCACTCCATCAATTGTCGAATAAGAAAATCGTCTCCATGGTCGACCTACCAGGCATGAACCCAAACTGATTTTGGGTCACATGTGTCACTCTCCTTAGGCGATGCTCGATAACTCTTTCCCAGAGCTTCATCGTATGACTCATCAACTTAATCCCACAGTAGTTAGTACAACTTTGAACATCTCCTTTGTTCTTGAAGATAGGTACTAATATACTTCTCCATTCTTTAGGCATCTTGTTAGACCAAAAAATAAGGTTAAAAAGTTTAGTTAACCATACTATCGATCTGGCGCCTAGGTATCTCCACACCTCAATGGGGATACCATCAGGGTCCATTGCTTTACCTCCCTTCATCCTCTTCAAAGCTTCTCCGATCTCTGCCTCCTGAATTCTCCTCACAAAGCATCTGTTGGTATAGTCAAATGAGTCGTCCAACTCAAGGGTAGGACCCTCATTCTCCCCATTAAACAGCTTGTCGAAGTACTCTCTCCATCTGTCCTTGATCTCCTTATCCTTCACCAGAAGTCGATCTGTCCAATCCTTGATGCATTTTATTTGGTTGATGTTCCTTGTCTTCCTCTCGCGGATTCTCGCCATTCTATAAATGTCCTTCTCCTCTTCTTTCGTGCCTAGCCGCTGATAAAGGCCATCATACGCCTGACCTTTTGCTACACTCACAGCTCGCTTTGCAACCCTCTTCGCTATTTTATAGCCCTCGATGTTAGCTACACTCTTGTCATGGTGGAGACGCTTGAAACACTCTTTCTCCCTAATAGCCCTTTGCACCTCGTCATTTTACCACCATGTGTCTTTCGCTTCTCGTTTGCCTCCCCTACTCACGCCAAACACTTCTAAAGCCACCTTCCGGACACATGTTGCCATCTTTAGCCACATATCGTCGGCATCTTCTCCTTCTTTCCAAGGTCCCTTGTCTAGCATCCTCTTCTTAAACGTTTGCGCTGCTTCCCCTCTAAGCTTCCATCACTTTGTTCTCGCAATCTTGGCCCGTTTGTCCCGGTGGACACGTACCTGAAAGCGAAAGTCCGCCACCACAAGCTTATGTTGAGGGACAATACACTCCCCAGGTAACACCTTACAATCAAAGCAAGCACGTCTATCCTCCCTCCTTGCAAGGATAAAGTCAATTTGACTCGAGTGTTGTCCACTACGAAAGGTTACTAGATGAGATTCCCTCTTTCTAAAGAGGGTGTTCGCTATCAACAAGTCATAGGCCAGCGCGAAGTTCAAAACATCCTCCCTCTCTTGATTCCTACTACCATACCCGAACCCTCCGTGCACCTGCTCGAAACCTACATTTGTCGCACCAACATGGCCGTTGAGGTCTCCTCCTATAAAGAGTTTCTCGCTGATAGGCACGGTACTAACCATGCTATCAAGATCTTTCCAAAACTTATTGGAATATGTGTGTATTAGGCCCATGAGGCTAGACCCATGAGGCCCATGTATGATTACCTATATAGCTACCCCTCTAGGGTTAGCCCAAATTAAGTGAATCACATTTCCTAACATGGTATTTCCTAACATGGTATCAGCAGCCTAGGTTTAGGTTTCCCTTCTCCCCTCTTCCTCCCAGCCGCCGTCGTCGCCGGTGGGATTCCTGCCGCCGGCGCCATGGCCGGCGCCCCACCTCCTCCTCCCTCCTTCAGCACTCGGGACTGCCGCCGCCCGTCTTCTGCCCGTGGCACCCGCCATGGGGCCTTGGCCCGCCTGCGCCATGGCCGCAATTCCTGGCCTTGGCGCGGTGGGGGAGCTCGCGAGAGATGCTGCAGCGGCCCTCCAGCCGCCGGCAGCGCCACTCCACCTGCTCAACGCCGGCGTCACTGCTGCTCTCCACCACCAGCCGCTGCCTGCCAGCCTCCACGATCCCGCTGCGTTTGCAGCCGGCCTCCAGCCACTCCCTCTCCCGCACGCCGCTGCGGGGTGTCCCACTGGAACGGTGCCGCCCCTCAACAGTACGGGGCCGGAATCCACCCTCGCGGCAGCCCTCGTCGCTGCCCGGGCAGTCGCCGCGGAGGGGCAGGCTCGTGTGCGCGCTGCTGCCCTCGTATGGGAGCGTGAGCGCAGCGCGACCGACACCCTCGCACGCCAGATTGCCGAAGCGGAGCAGCTCCTCGCCTCTCCCGCTTCCCAGGATGCTGCGGCCACCTCTTCCGACTCGTCGGGACGCCGTGTGGCCCACATCGCCGTCCTCTGGCACGACCCTGCTGACCCGCTTGTGACCCAGCTGCACTACCAGGCCGGAGGGGTCCAGAACATTCGCCTCCTCGTTCCAGTGGTTCTCGAGCCGGAGTCGCCCTCCTACGCCCGCTGGCGGATTTGGTGCTCCTCACTCTCCGCTGCTACGTCCTCGATGACCACGTCCTTGTCGACGCCTCGGTCGCCGTCCAGTCGCCGTCGTGGCTACGTCTCGACAGCATCGTCCTCTCCTGGATCCTGGGGACGATCTCCCTGGACCTCCACGACCTTGTTCGCAACTCTCCTGACGCGCGTCGGGCGTGGCTTGCCCTTGAGGGGCAGTTCCTGGGCAATGCTGAGGCCCGGGCTCTGCGTCTTGACGCCAGCTTCCGCACCTTCGTTCAGGGCGACCTCTCCGTTGGCGAGTTCTGTCGTCGGATGAAGGCCATGGCGGACTCACTTGGCGACCTCGGCTGGCCCGTGGAGGATCGCATCTTGGTCCTCAACGTCCTCCGCGGGCTCAGTGATCGCTACACCCATCTCAGGACGTGGATCACCCGACAGTGACCCTTCCCCACCTTCCTGCAGGTCCGTGACGACCTGGTCATGGAAGAGCTCACTCAGGGCATCCAGCCGGCGTCCACCACTGCTTCGGGGTCCTCATCTTCTTCGACGGCTCTGGCTGCTACTCCGTCACGTCCGTCCGCTTCACCACGCTCGTCCGCTACACCGCCGTCGTCTCTCCTGGCCCTCCTCCCTCCGGGCCGAGCGGGGGTGGGGGGGTCGTGGCGGTCGTCGTCGCCGAGGACGCGGAGGCGGCCGCAGTGGTGTCACCCAGACTCCGGCTGGTGGGCAGGCACTGGTTGGACCACAGGGGTGACACCATGGCCTTTGTTCCACAACCCGTGGTCAGGGCGCATCTCTATGTGGCCCTTCCACGCTCCTGTAGGTGCGCCTCATCCACCGGCAGCCATGTTCACTGGTGCTTCACTTTTCGGCGTCTCCACTACGCCTTCGTGGGCTGGACCCTCTGGCACCCCTCCTGGGGTTGCGGGATGGGACCAGACGGCCTTGGCTCGCTCGTTCAGCACCATGAGCCTGACACCTCCTGTCGGACCAGAGTGGATCGCCGACTCGGGTGCCACCTACCACACCACCCCTGACTCTGGTATACTCTCCTCTGTCCACTCTCCTTCCTCTCTTCCGTCATCCATTATGGTCGCAAATGGTTCGTGTCTTCCTGTCACGTTTGTGGGTACCGCCGGTGCTTATGGCTTCTTTCGTTTTCCTGATGTTCTTGTTGCTCCTTCTATGGTTCACAACCTCTTTTCTATTCGTTGTTTTACAGCTGCCAAATCTTGTTCTGTGGAATTTGACTCTTCTGGTCTTACTGTAAAGGATTTGGCTACCCGGCGTCCTCTGCTCCGATGTGACAGCACGGGGCCCCTTTACACTCTTCGCTTCTCGACGGCTACTTCATCTTCTTCGCCGTCTGTTTTGTTAGCTGCCTTCGTCGCCTCTACCTCCTGTACTACTTGGCACCGGCGCCTCGGTCATCCTGGACGTGATGCCCTGATGCAACTCAGTCGTAGCTCCGACATTCCGTGTACTCGGGCTCATGCTGAGCATTTGTGTCATGCGTGCCAATTGGGCCGACATGTTCGTCTTCCTTTTCATATTTCTTCACATGCGGCCCGCATTTTTGATCTTGTACATTGCGACCTATGGACATCTCCTGTTATCAGTATTTCTGGCTATAAGTACTATCTTGTGGTTGTCGATGATTTTTCACATTATTCGTGGACTTTTTCCTTGCGTGCGAAGTCTGATACGTTTTCCACGCTCCTTCATTTCTTCACTTGGGTGTCCACACAGTTTGGTCTTACCATCAAGGCCGTCCAGTGTGACAATGGTCGTGAGTTTGATAACTCCACCTCCCGGGCTTTCTTTCTCTCTCACGGTGTTCAGGTGCGCATGTCTTGCCCTTATACCTCCTCACAGAATGGCAAAGCAGAACGCATGATTCGCATCACCAGTGACACCGTGTGCACCCTTCTGTTTCAGGCCTCTCTCCCTGCTCGCTTCTGGGCTGAGGGCTTGCACACCTCCACCTACCTCCTCAACCGTCTTCCTTCCACTGCCTGTCCAGCTCTTACACCACACCATGCCCTTTTTGGTACCCCTTCGCGGTACGATTACCTTCGCGTCTTTGGGTGTGCGTGTTACCCCAATACCGCTGCCACTTCTTCTCACAAGCTGGACCCCCGCTCCACTCTCTATGTCTTCCTCGGGTAGTCCCCGGATCACAAGGGGTACCGGTGCTTTGACCTTACCTCCCGACGGGTCCTCATCTCTCGCCATGTGGTGTTCGATGAGTCCGTCTTTCCCTTCTCCACCACACCCACCACCACTCCTGTTCCTGATTCACCCTCCCTCTTTCCCGCTGACACGGTGGTCCAGCCTTCTTTTCCGTGGTCTCCTGCAGGTACTGCTTCGTCGCGCTCCTTGCCGGGCACCTGTCCCGGCTCCCTGGCGGGTCCGGACCCGTCGTCCTCTGGCGCGGCCCTGACCTCTCCGTCTGGCGCCGATCCGGGGACCTCGCTCCCCGATACGGCCCCGGGGGGGCCATGTCGGTCGCCGTCGCCTGGTGCTGCCCCGACACCTCATTCGCGGTACGCAGCGCCGGTACAGGTGTACCAACGCAGGCCGCGGCCGCCGCCACTCACGTTACCTTCTCCGCCGGGGACACCAACACCACCACCTCAGTTCCCGCCGGCCCGTGACGCACTGCGGGTCTACCACCCGCCGCTTCTTCACCGACACCCACGGCATGTTCACCCGATGGTGACACGACACACGGCTGGCACTCTGCCACCCCGGGCCCTTGCGGCATCGACCGGCGACGCGCCGATCTCCCCGGTACCCTCTTCTGTTCGTGATGCCCTGTTGGATCCTCACTGGCGTCGTGCGATAGAAGAGGAGTATGCCGCACTCCTCGCCAACCAGACGTGGGAGTTGGTGCCCCGGCCGTCGGGCTCCAACGTCGTCACCGACAAGTGGATCTGGACCCACAAGCGTCGGGCTGACGGCACTCTCGAGCGCTACAAGGCTCGCTGGGTGCTTCGGGGCTTCACTCAGCGCCCTGGCGTCGACTATGATGAGACTTTCAGCCCGGTGGTCAAGCCTGCCACCGTCCGCACCGTGCTCTCACTGGCGCCTGCCACCGTCACTTAGCACCGTGCAGTCAGCCAGCGGGGTTCGTTGATTTCTCCCGTCCCGACATGGTCTGCCGGCTCAACAGGTCTCTCTACGGCCTCAAGCAGGCACCCCGGGCGTGGAACCATCGGTTTGCTGCTTTCCTGCTGACTCTAGGGTTTGTGGAGGCCAAGTCGGATACATCTCTGTTTATCTATCAACATGGAGCTGACACTGCGTACCTGCTGCTCTATGTTGATGACATTGTCCTCACAACCTCCAGTGAGCCCTTTCTCCGCCGGATCATTACCGCTCTTCAGCAGGAGTTTGCTATGAAGGATCTGGGTGTGCTCCACTATTTTCTCGGGGTCACTGTTGAGCCTCATCCTGCTGGGTTACTTCTTCACCAGCGGCAGTACACTCGGGATATCCTGGAGCGGGCTGGGATGACTGACTGCAACCCCTGCTCAACGCCGGTTGATACTCAGGGCAAGCTGTCAGAGACTGAGGGCCCCCCAGTCTCTGATCCTACTGCATACAGGAGTCTTGCTGGTGCCCTTCAGTACCTCACCTTCACCCGGCCAGACATCACCTATGCAGTTCAGCAGATATGTCTTCACATGCATGATCCCCAGGAGCCCCACCTAACGGCTCTCATGCGCCTCCTCCGCTACCTCTGGGGCACGATTGACTACGGCCTCCTACTTCACCGGTCCTCCTCAACCGACCTTGTCGTCTACACTGACGCTGACTGGGCCGGGTGTTCGGACACTCGGCGGTCCGCCTCCGGCTACGCTGTCTTCTTGGGCGGCAACCTGGTGTCCTGGTCGTCTAAGCGTCAGCCTGTGGTCTCCAGGTCTAGTGCCGAGGCGGAGTACCGCGCTGTTGCTAACGGCGTGGCAGAGACCTCCTGGCTCCGGTAGCTTCTGGCTGAGCTGCACACTCCGCCCTCCCGGAGCACACTGATCTACTGCGACAACGTTAGTGCGGTCTACCTTTCCACCAATCCCATCCAACACCAGCGGACGAAGCACGTGGAGATCGACATACACTTTGTCCGTGATCGTGTGGCAATGGGTGAGGTGCGGGTCCTTCATGTTCCGACCACCTCCCAGTTCGCGGACATCTTCACCAAAGCCCTCCCATCCTCGACCTTCACCGAGTTTCGCTCCAGCCTCAACATCACTAGTGGCTAGTTGCGTCTGTGGGGGGGCATGTGTGTGTTCTTTCTTTCTTCTTGTTCAGGCTGGAACTCCGCTGCGCCGGTAGTTCAGACTGCGGGGGGGGGGGGGTGTTGGAATATGTGTGTATTAGGCCCATGAGGCTAGGCCCATGAGGCCCATGTATGGTTACCTATATAGCTACCCCTCTAGGGTTAGCCCAAATCAAGTGAATCACATTTCCTAACAAAACTGCCTCTTGGTGCCCTCGCTAAGACCTACCTGAGGGGCATAGGCACTGATCACATTCAGAGCTGAAACTCCAACTACCAGCTTGACCAAGATAATCCGGTTGCCTTGCCTCCTAACATCAACGACTCCATCCTTAAGGCTCCTATCGATCAAGATGCCTACACCATTTCTACCCGATGTTGTCCCCGTATACCAAAGTTTAAAGCCAGTATCCTCCACCTCCTTCGCCTTCTGTCCCTTCCATTTAGTCTCCTGAACGTATAGAATATTTACACGCCTTCTAATTGCTGCATCGACTAGCTCTCTTAGCTTACTCGTTAGGGACCCTACGTTCCAGCTACCTAGACGAATCCTAGTTGGCTCGGCTAGCTTCCTTACCCTTCGCACCCGTCGAGGGAAGTGCGAAGACCCTTGCTCATTTTTCACTACACCCGGGCGTAGATGTAGCGCGCCACTAAGGTTGCGACGGCCCGATCCTTGCTCATTTTTCATCGTACCCAGGTCACGATACGACGCGCCACTAAGGGGATGACGACCCGGCCCTTGCCCATTTAACACCACACCCGGGTTCCGATGTAGCGCGTCGCTAAGAGGGTTACGCCCCAACGAATCTCTTGTGGGTTTCAAATACATGAGAGTGGCTGTTTTTTTACTGTTGGTTCGCCAGACCTTAACACACCCTCCTCCTTTACCCGGGCTTGGGACCGGCTATGTTGAGACGACTTAAGAAAGTCTTCCAGTCAACATAGGCGGAGTTATCTCATATATATATATATATATATATATTCTGTACTAATCCAATCATAGCACTCTTGTCAGCTTTGTTATACTGTTTGAATGGCCTGACCTTTTTTTGCAACTTTGCTTGGATTATTTAGGCTTTGTGTGTTGTTGGTCATGTTTGCCCTGCCTGTGTTATGTTCATCAGGAAAAGCAGAGGAACAGAATAAAGGAAAAGCTTGAGAAATTTAACAAGGAGAAGTTGCTAGATTTTTGTGAAGTACTGGACATTAATGTAAAAGTAACTACAAAGAAGGTTAGTTGGCTGAGCTGAGCTTTGTTTATTCATGAGCAGTGGGATCTTTATTAATGGTCGGTGTTTTGCTGAAATTCAGGAAGAAGTTTCTGCCAAGCTCTTGGAGTTTTTGGAGTCTCCTTATGTTACCAGGGATGTTGTTCTCACTGATAAAAAGGTACAACTTTTGAAATTGCTATGCATAAAATACTCTCTGTTCATACACCTATGATTATTTTTTTTCTTGGCCTGGGGCCATCTAAAGCAATGTGATTGGCTGGTTATGGCCTTAATTGCAGTGCTGTACGCTTAGCAGTACTTCACTTCTTATTAGCTCTGAGCTTGGCACAATGAACTGAATTGTCTGTCCTGTTGTCTGCCATTGCAGAAGGGGAAGAAACGTGGAAGGAAATCTAAGGCAACTTCTGAAGGTGCTTCTACAGATAAGGTAATAATATCTGCTGTTGGGCGCAGCTAAAACTTTTCTTTTTTAGTGCCCTGTCAAATCCAAAACAATCATTTATCTTTAGCGTATTCGTCTGTGCTTTGAAGCCAGGTGCTTTGATTCTAAATAATTACACAATCTGTCTCCCTAGTCCGTTTTTGCTTTAGTATTGTTTATTTGATTTTTCTGCAAAAATGAACCAAGGAAAGTTATTGATGCATTTCTAAGAAAATGTAGACCAGGTGTACTGAGTTGTGTATTTAGGTATTATATAAGAAGTAGCTATTTCAAATGGATATTTAAAAAGTCGTATATAGCTCATTGAATTGACTTTAAGGATATTAAGAAATAGCTGATGGAGTTGCCTATTTAGGTATCAAGAAATAGCCATTTGAAAAGGCTATGTAAACATGTAACTGACTGAGTTGTCTATTTTAGGTATCAATAACTAGATTTCAAAATGCTATATAGCTGATTGAATTGGTTGTTTGTGTCAAATATAGCTGTTCAAATGGCTATTTCAGTAACCAGATATAACCGCTTGGATTGGCTATAGATTCTCAAGTACTATTTTAAATATTTAATATATTGGTGGGTTTCGCATTGATTATTAGTCTAAATGGCTATTATATAGCTGATTAAAATATATATGCTGGAAACTGAGCACAGCCTGTGTGCTGTTAAAAGCCATCTGGGGCTTGTAATAGTATGTTACGTTGTGCTGGGTTTGGATGCTTTGTGCTGCGATGAACGCTTTACATTGTGGGTTAATGCTTTCCGGTGTCGTAGTTCGGGTTGCACCAATTGGATGAAACCTTTGTGTTCACTCCAATGTGGCTTTCTGCGGTTCGTTTTAGTTTGCTTTTTCTTAGTAAACTCTTGTAATTTTGTTGCTATCAAGTAATGAAATTTGGCTTTGCCGTGGTGAAAAAAAGTCACCTCCTATTGCCTAGAGCTAAACACAGATTGAATGCCATATCAACAGATGTAGTTGCATAAATTTGCAAGAATAAATAAGAAAGAGGAATGCCTTAACAGCCCACTCAGGTTCGGGAGGAATACAGGAAGTTGGCTAGCCCATCTAAACACCATAACACCCATTGATGTCCTGCTCCTGTGCCCCTCCCTACCGCCACCATTTCGCAGCAGCCAATCGTTGTTCTCATGCAGCTCCCTCCCTTGAACCATTTTGCCATTCTAACCTTGTCTCTTGTTTTCTTCAACATTCATGGGTTCTGACAGTTCACCCTGTGTTTAGTTGGATGGCGATGGCCATATAATGCGTTAGGGCTCTGCCTTGCGCTTAAGATCACCTAGGTGAATGTTTACTTTTGTTTCCTTGAACACTGGTTTCTACTGAGGGTACTGCTGCCTCTTTTCTTGAACTGTCGCCCATCAAAAAAAAAATGTACACTCTTCGAGCTCTCCTTTTTTAGTACTCTAGTTATTTCTTACTGTCTAGATAATTAATTAACATACATGGCAATATCTATAGCGGTTAAATAAATTACTTTTGTCACAGCATTCCTTTTTTTTTACTAATATTAATGGAATCCTGGCGTCTGCTTGTCTTATTGAACAGAAAAGGAAAAGAGTCCAGAAACAAGCAGCTGAAGATGGTAAAGAGAATGATGATGCGGATGATGCTGATCCTGCTGGTTCTGAGGATGCATCAAAAGGAGAGGAAGCTGATGGGGACTCTGAGGCAAATGATCATGCTGTGAGTGATGATGAACTTGATGAGCCTCCAGCAAAGAAAAAGTCTACAGATGCTAAACAGGTTAAGAAAGAAACTGGTTCTGATGCAAAGGAAAAGGATACACCAGGAAAAAAGGGTTCTACGAAACCTGCAAAAGGTGCATCAAAGCCTTCTCAAAACAGTAAAAATGAGCCTGAGGTAGAGGTAAAAAAGGTTGGCAAGAGAGCAAAGAGTTCAAAAGAAAGTGTTGTGTCACCAGATTCTAATAAGTCAAACAAGAAGGTTTCTAAATCCAAAAAGGATGATGGAAAAGAAACCCAAAGCAACAAAGCTGCCAGGTCATCCAATAAGAATAAAGGTATAAGTTTGGTAATGCTTACTACATGCAGTGTCAATTGATTGGTATTGTTTTGGTCCATACACGTACCAATCTGATTATTGCCATTCTAGTGCAGCTTTTGAGTTTGTGCTGGTTAATTTAAGACTGCAAGTTTTTTTTTTTTTCTTTTTATACATTATACGAAAATCAGTTTCAGTTAAAAGGCTTGTGATCTGTGATCGTACATTAGTAATTTTTTGAGATGACATATACATGAGTTTGCATACTTTGCTTGACCGCCATAGCCCTAATAAGCTATTTTCTGTCTATGTTCTGCATAGTTGATGAAAGCCGAGCGGGGGTAAATAGGAAACTAGATTTGTGGCGGCAGACCCTTGAGTCTAAAGGTTTTAGAGTAAGCAGAACTAAAACCGAATACATGAGATGCGACTTTGGCACTGCTGCACAGGAGGAGGGAGACGTGAGTCTGGAAGGTCAAGTAGTGCCTAGGAAAGATACCTTTCGGTATCTGGGATCGATGCTACAAAGGGATGGAGATATTGATGCGGACGTTAGCCATAGAATCCAAGCAGGGTGGATGAAGTGGCGCCAAGCTTCTGGCATTCTCTGTGACAAGAGGATACCACAAAAGCTAAAAGGCAAGTTTTATAGAACAGCGATTAGACCCGCTATGTTGTACGGAGCAGAATGCTGGCCCACAAAGAGAAGACATGTCCAACAACTGAGTGTTGCAGAAATGCGTATGTTGCGTTGGATTTGTGGTCACACAAGGATGGACCGAGTGCGAAATGATGATATTCGTGATCGTCTAGGGGTAGCACCTATCGAAGAGAAGCTTGTCCAACATCGGTTGAGGTGGTTTGGCCATTTACAAAGGAGACCTCCAGAGACACCAGTGCATTATGGAGTTCTAAGTCAAGATAATAAGGTGAGGAGAGGCAGAGGAAGGCCAAAGTTGACTTGGGAAGAGACAATAAAAAGAGATTTGAAAGAATGGGATATACCTAGAGACCTATGTCTGAATAGGAGTGCTTGGAAAACGGCTATTGACGTTCCTGAACCGTAACTGACGGTGTTTGTTGGGTCTCAACTCTAGCCTACCCCAACTTGCTTGGGACTGACAGGCTTGGTTGTTGTTGTTGTTGTTGTTGTTGTTCTGCAGGAAAAGGCAAGGGTGGTGCAGCTGCTGGGACTGCCCCAACCACTGAACAACTTCATGCTGTTGTTAGCAGCATTTTGAAGGAAGTTGACTTCAACACAGTAAGCAATTGATTATGTTTAAACATGGTCCATAGTTTTATGTGCTTTGTATTCTGACTGGTTATTTTTTTTTTTATGTAGGCAACTTTGGCTGATATTCTTAGACAATTAGGTACCTTTTTATGCTGCTTAAATTTCATTGGAGTAGATATATGAAAAAAATGTTGATAGACCGATTCTAACCTTAGTTTTCTAACAGATGAGCGCACTGACACGTTTGATTCTTTTATTAAACCCAGGGACCCATTTTGAAATGGACCTCATGGACAGAAAAGCTGAAGTGAAGCGCATCATAGAAGAGGTAATAAATAGTATGTCTGATGATGAAGGTGAGGAAGATTCAGAAGATGAAGCAGAAGACAATGGTAAGGTGGAGAAATCAAAGTGATCCCGATGGAGGTGAAGAGAAGTGATTCTGTGGACCGGATGTGCCATGTTCAGATCAGTCTCTGGTTTAGATTGAACTTGGACTATTTTCATGCCAGTTCTCCTGTTTGGAGGTTTGGCTCTGTACAATTGGGGCACCGCAAGACGAGCCGGTGACCTGGGTACTGGTTACAAGATTGTTAACCATTTCACAGCCATACACACCTAGTTGTGCTTGACTTGGTAGTGAATGTAGTCTAGTTGCTGGTCATGTACGATAGCTTTGCGATTAATAGCTTGGTTGCTTAGGTAGCTAGCCTGACTGTAATATGCAGAATAATTCTTGGCTTGTTTCGTCCATTTATATCATGTAAAACTCTATCTCAGTTCTGAATCGTTCCTGCTCCTTGTATTTCTCATTATCGCCATCGCAATGTTAGCACTGTGCTCCTCTGATATGTGAGCATTTTTGTCGGGTTTTTTTTGTATGTTCTTAAGCGTTCTCAAGTGCTCGTCCCATGCGTTCAGACGCTTCAGTTCGCTGTGTGTGCACTGCTGCTGTTTTTTTTTTTGAGGGAAGCACGTACGGCAAGAGCATATGAGCGGGTCTGTAGATGAAATGCTTCTGAATTCTGACGATAATGACCACAGCTGCAGTCACTGTCTGCATCTGTTATTCTTTTTTGTCAGACATTTTTTGATCTCGTAGTTTGATGGTTGCTCTCGCATGGGTCTAGCGATTTTCCAAACTTGATGCTCTCTGAAATCTAGAATACTTGATGCTCTCTGAAATCTAGAATACAATGTTAGTTGGTCTACCGTCATGGCTAATTCGTCCGGTTTTCTGACACTGTTGTTGTGCCTGCTTGCCGTTTCCCCTATCACCTTTCAAGTTTCTGCACAACATAATACGATACGACCATGTTAGTCACTAGCCAGTGTCCTTAAAACCGATACGACCATGTTAGTCACTAGCCAGTGTCCTTAAACCGTTTGGCCAGGATCATTGGAATACGGTACGACGCTGCATTGGGCAGGCCGTCCCGATTCTCACCTGCTTGGAGAACTACCGTGCATTGCGTGCTGGTCCTGGTCGCGTTGTTTTGGCTCACTCAATACAAATGTCCCAACCACCTTTTCTTGCTCGTGCACACGCACAAGAAACCTCTCTTCTTATACGCCTTCTCCCTCGATCCGCTCCCCTCCGACTCCGAGTTCTTACGTCGTCCAGATCCAATCCGTTGCTGCTCCGCCGCTGATCTGACTCCGACAATGGTAATGTTCGTTCATCCAGTTTGCCCGCTCGTCGTGTTCTCGCCGTTTCTGACACGGCGGCGCTACCGTGCGTACGTTTTCCTGCAGGGTGTGTTCGAGCTGCGCATCGAGCAGCAGGGGGAGCCGTCGCTGGTGCCGCCGGCGGAGGAGACGCCCAGCGGCCTCTACTACCTCTCCAACCTGGACCAGAACATCGCCGTCATCGTGCAGACCGTGTACTGCTTCAGGGCGGCAGACGGCGCCGGCGACGGAATCAGCGCCTGCGACGTGCTGAGGGAGTCGCTGGGGAAGGTGCTCGTCCATTACTACCCGCTCGCCGGGCGGCTGGCGATCTCAGGCGAGGGGAAGCTGGTCGTGGACTGCACGGGCGAAGGCGCTGTGTTCGTGGAGGCCGAGGCGGATTGCGCCATGGCGGACATCGGCGACGTTACCGACCCCGACCCCTCCGTGCTCGGCAGGCTCGTGTACAGCGTCCCTGGCGCCAAGAACATACTCGAGATGCCGCCGCTTGCAGCCCAGGTACGTACTATCCGGCTATCCCTATCCGCGGTCAGGTCACCTCACCATTTGCTGCTCATCTATCCTGGATCGACGGACGGAGTTAATAATAATGGGCGATCGATCCATGGACATGCAAGGTGACCAAGTTCAAGTGTGGCGGCTTCGTGCTGGGGCTGGCCATCAACCACTGCATGTTCGACGGCGTCGGCGCCATGCAGTTCGTCAACTCGTGGGGCGAGACGGCGCGCGGCCTCCCGCTGTCGCTCCCGCCGGCCCTCGACCGCGCCGTCCTCCGCGCGCGCGACCCGCCGCAGGTCGACTTCCCGCACCACGAGTTCGCGCAGATCACCGACAATGACGACGACGGGGAGGACGAGGAGGACTCGGACTCCCCGCTCCTGCACCGCTCGTTCCGGTTCACGCCCGCGTCCATCGCGCGCCTCAAGGCGGCGGTGGCGCTGGAGGGCCGCGCGTGCACCACGTTCGAGGCGCTGGCCGGGTTCGTGTGGAGCGCGCGCACACGGGCGCTGGGGATGCGCCCGTCGCGCCGGAGCAAGCTGCTGTTCGCGGTGGACGGGCGGCCGAGGTTCTCGCCGCCGCTCCCCGCGGGGTACTTCGGCAACGCCATCGTGCTGACCAGCGCCGCGTGCCCCGCGGGGGAGCTGGCGTCGTCTCTGCCGCGCGCCGTGCGCCTGGTGCGCGCCGCCGCGGGGGCCGTCACGGACGCCTACATGCGGTCCGCGGTGGACTACTTCGAGGCGACGCGCGCGCGGCCGTCGCTGGCGTCGACGCTGCTCATCACGGCGTGGTCGAGGCTGCCGTTCCGCGCCGCCGACTTCGGGTGGGGCCCGCCCGCGGCGTGCGGTCCCGCGGCGCTCCCCGAGAAGGAGGTGGCGCTGTTCCTGTCGTGCGGGGAGGAAGGGGGCGGCGGCGTCCGCGTCCTGCTGGGCCTGCCGCCCGCGGCCATGGCCGAGTTCCAGCGGCTCGTGGAGGAGGTGACCGCGGCCTGAAGGACGACAAGAGGACGAATCCCAATGCTTGTATACGCCAGTGCTGCGTGTCATTTGTGTTTCTTACTTTCTTTTTTGAGAACTTCTTGTTTGTGCTGCTGGTGGCAGTGGTGTGTTCCAGTGAACTCGTCCTTGTTAAATGATTAATGAAAATTTAATGAACGCACAATAGTCGAGTCTGGCAATAGCCTGATTGGTGCTTTTCTGAGCTACTTCATCTGTCTCTAAATAATTGCCGTTCTTGTTTTCTGATAAGTCAAATAAATTAACTTTGACTAAATATATAAGGCCAGTGTCTTCGTGGAGAATTTCATTTCGTTGTTTTCAAGATTGCCATGTCATATAGAATGAAACAAAATTTGGATGAAGCAATCACTCTCAATGAAAAGTTTCATTTCATAGTTTCATTTACATTTAATTTTATGACTCATAGAGAATTGGTAACTGTGTTAAGAGAGTTTCATCCCCATGAAACCCAATGCTTCTCTCTCTTCATTAAAATGTTGTCATAATATCAAAAGTGCATATGTGGCAGGGTATTAAATGCAAATTAAACTATAGTAAAACACCCACTGAGACTAGCCTAAGAAGATTATTGAATCTATTTTCATAATAAACTTATGAATATTGCTAATATTTTTAAACTTAGTCAAACTTAACGAAGTTTGATCAACACGTTTTGCATAACGACAATTAATAAGGGACGGAGGGAGTACATAATGGATTAAGGGAGAATTAGGAATTTGACCCTGGAAAAAAGCTGCTTTAGGTATCAGGCCCTTTTTTTTTTGAATTTGGGTATGTGGCCCTGAAAAAAAAATTTCTTAGTTATTAGGCCTTTCGTCAGGTCTGTGAGTGAAGTCTATTAGTTTGGGCACTGTAGCTTGAGCGAAAAGACCACTTTGTCCCTCACTTCCCATACACACTGCAGAGTCTGTTATTTGTAGCATGAATGCAAAAATCATTTACAACCTATATCTTATTAGTTTGATTGATTCATGAAATATTTTTGACTTCTAATAATTATGCATGCATTAGCGCGAATTAATCTTGGAAATTTAATTTATTACAAAAACTTACAACGATTTTTAAAAATCTTGGAATTTTGATAAAGACAACATTTTGGATGTCGGTGCCTTAAAAAATACTACAAATATACATATGGAGGAACACATTTTCTTAGAATTTTCATACGGACAACATTTTGGATGGTCAAGCCTTAAAATAATACTACAAACATACATATGCGAGAATATATGTGTGGTTGAATGTGATTATATATATATATATATATATATATATATATATATATATATATATATATATATATATATATATATATATATATATATATATATATATATATATATATATATAACTAGTACCCTGTAGCTAGCTACAAAATAACTTAGGCCTTGTTCAGTTGCAAATTTTTTTTGCAAAATGACCCTGTAGCACGTTTTGTTGTTATTTGACAATTAGTGTCCAATCGTGGTCTAATTAGGCTTAAAAGATTCGTCTCGTCCATTTTGTTTAAACTGTGTAATTAGTTTTATTTTTTATCTATATTTAATGCTTCATGCATGTGTCTAAAGATTCGATGTGACGGAGAATCTGAAAAATTTTGCAAAATTTTCTGGGAACTAAACCGGCCCTTATTCTGTAGCCACTTTGAGTTACGATAATTAGTATGCTAATTTAAGAGATTATAGTAATTCCTTACTATGTGATTTACTATAACGTTACGGTAAATATCCCCATGTATAATAGTAACTCAAATATCGTAAATATGTATTGACATTATCGTAAATTAGTATATAAAATTATCGTAAATAGAGGTGGCTACAAAATAACTTATTTTGTAGTTGGCTACTGAATATACTCTCCCTAGTATTTTTTTAAGGCACCGACATCCAAAATGTTGTCTTTATCAAAATTCCAAGATTTTTAAAAATCGTTGTAAGTTTTTGCAATAAATTAAATTTCCAAGATTAATTAGCGCTAATGCATGCATAATTATTAGAAGTCAAAAATATTTCATGAATCAATCAAACTAATAAGATATAGGTTGTAAATGATTGTTGCATTCATGCTACAAATAGCAGACTCTGCAGTGCGTATGGGAAGTGAGGGGCAAAGTGGTCTTTTCGCTCAAGCTACAGTGCCCAAACTAACAGACTTCACTCACAGACCTGACGGAAGGCCTAATAACTATTTTTTTTTTCAGGGCCATATACCCAAATTCAAAAAAGGCCTGACACCTAAAGCAACTTTTTCCCAGGGCCAAATTCCTAATTCTCCCATGGATTAAAAGTCCTGTCTGCTTTCGAGGTCAATCATGGGTGAGAAGTCAGTTCAAGAAGATTTGGAAGAAGAATTTGCCCATCAAAGATACAAAGAAAAGAATCCAAACTCAAAGAAGTTGAACTAGATGAGTCAACTTGCGGAGGCCTGTCTGCCTCAAAGAAAAGGATCCAAACTCAAAGAACTTGCCCATCACTAATTAGTTAGTTTGGTTTTCAACCTGCTTAATTTCCTAGTAACACATATTCCCTTCGTTCCAAATTATAAGTCGCTTTGACTTTTTTTGTTCATCCATTTTGTTGTGTCTATACATATTATTATATCTAGATGCATAGCAAAATGGATGTACCAAAAAGTCAAAGCGACTTATAATTTGGAATGAAGAGAGTAGTTTAAAAAGGCCATGCATGTCATTGATTTCAACTATCAATATGTAACAGAACCGCCCAATTATACGAGATTAAGTAGGAAAATCATCCAACGGGAGGACAATTTAACAAACTTAAGCCCGTATAACCCGGTAGTCCGTGAAATCTCGACGGATTTCAAACCATTTCACATAACAACCAAGATCGTACTAAGTTTAGCGGTCACCATCATAAGTTACATAAAAGTTCACGGCATAAAATACATCGGAGTTTAAACATAGTTATTATGAACCAGGTTCGAATAAAAGTAGCAGAAGCAGTAGTTCAAATCACGCACACACACAGCGTTTTGAAATAAAGTGCCAACTTGTGATCATCTCCAGCAAAAGCATCAGACGAGAAGTAGCGAATGACTATTGCCCATGGTCCTAAGTTTCGCCCATCACAGGATAGAGGCAGTTGATATAGTAGCCGTAATACATCTGCTCATCTGTAACAAGTGGGAACGAAGCCCTGAGTACGAGAAGGTACTCAGCTAGACTTACCCGACAGAACCAAAATAAAATGACACCAAGGATCATGATAGGTTTTCTGGTGGGGTAGCTGACTCATTTGCAAGAAAAGCATTTTCATCTTAACAATTCTTTTCTAAAAGTATGCAGTAATTTAATCTTTATTACCCTGTCAACTATGTTTGCATCTGTGCTAGAGTAATATATAATTAAGCAAGTAAGGATTACCAATGCTTATTAACAATAATTACCATGTCATCTTCCACATAACTATCCAAGTGTTTCATCAATATTACTATGATGAAGTAGCTCAAGTCAAGTATTCACTATCCAGTGAACGATGGCGATTCGAATCGATTATTAACCAGCTGGTAATTTATTCCTCACACAAACCTCACTCACCCGCTAAAGTGAGGTATTGATCACCGAGTCAACCATTCAGGTAAAGTCTCGAGCTTGCCAGGAACCACATGTACCCGGGGGCCGCCCGACTGCTCTTTGGCCTTATCATCGTGCCCTCGTATCCTGCCACTACTGCTCCGGTACAGTGCGTTGCGGGCAATCCACTCGGCCCGAATAATCTACCAGCTTCGCGGTCGAAAGGTACATTATTCGGCCAGCTAAATGTGAGGCATGCGTTCAACATGACTCGAGGCCCAACAACGGTCGGTCCTTAATCAACACAGACGGAAAACACTACAATCCGAAACCTTGCAAGTTTCCGTCCGGTCTCAGGTTCATTTCGACACTTAGTTATTCTCATATGACATACTTTCACATAAATCCAGGTAATCCCCTATAGCTCGCGGATGACAGGCAATCACCCGACTTCTACCGGTCTAAGCAAACTAAGCAATTATTGACCGCGGACACCAGGTTGACAAGGATCGGTAAAGCAAGGTGAAACAAGGTATAATGCAGCAACGGTTGCAAACAACTCCTAAACTTAATACAGCAGTTTAAGTAAAGCATTAATAAAATATTTGCAAACCGGGGGAGAGAAATGCTCCGGGGCTTGCCTCTCTCAAAAGAGCTCGGACGGTGGTCGGGGCACTCTGGAAGATCTTCACCGACCTCCTCTTCGGCTTCGGTCGCCTCCTGCTCTAGCACCTCGGACTGCTCCTCCGGGTCCTCGGGAACTGCTACCGGGGTCACTTCCTGCGATCCTATATGATGCAGAAATATAAGTGTTCATGCCTAGGTGCATTGTAGGGATGATATGACATGATGATGAATGAATGAGATGTAATGAGCATGTTACTTTATTTGGATTATGTGGAACTTAAGACTCATCTACAAGGTAGTCTACGCCAATCAAGAACATGTACTCAAAAACTACCACCACTAATCTCTACCATGCAAAGGCACACTGACACTTAGGATGCTTCAAAGATACACCAAAGCATAGTTTACTAACTAATCTTGCGTTAAAGGTTGAGTGTAAACCCTAATTAGCACTATGCTTGAACAACAACACATATTTTAGTAGCACAGAAAAATCTTAGAAAATTACAGCGGATTACTAACATTAATTCTAGCATGTCACAAAATTTCATTGCATTTAGATAGTGAACTATCTATACAAAAATAACAAGCTAAGGCCTAAAAACGAGCATGAAAATACTTTGCATTATGAAAAGTATCAAACAATAGATTTAGTAATTTTCCTACTTTCTACACAGTAAATAATCACTGTAGAAAAATTATTACTTGCATGTTTTATTCATATTTATTTAATTAACAAAAATAGCAAATACTAGTGATAGAAAGCATTTGAACTACACCTACACATTTTTCTATCGAACAGGCATGATATATAATTTTCCTAGCAAGTACATGGCACAAAAAGATTAACAAACTTGGAATCATATTTTTCTGAATTTTCTACAATTTACTAACCATTTAACAAGAAAATAGTAATTTCCAAAGTTAAATAAAAACCCTACAGAAAAGTAGTGCAACAATTAAGTGCAATATTTTTAAATGGTAGATCTAGTTGTAAGGAGCTCATAAAAATTTATTTCATAATTTTTGGAGCACATTTAATCACCCAAATAATTAATAAAGCATTTTTATTTCCAATTAATAAAATAAAAGAAAAACTGGGATTCTATTTGAAAACGGGCCGACACCGTAAGGGGCAGACGGCCCGGTCCGGTTCAGCCTAGCGGCACGCGCGCGGGGGATAACGAAAACAAGCCACGTCCCGTTGGATCAGGCTGGCCCAGCTACTCGCCTCACCCGCGGGCGAGCGGGGGCAACGCGCGCGGCCGAGCGGGCGCTCGACACCGCGGCGGTGCGGCGGCCGCCGATGGCCAACTGCCGCTCCAGTGCCTGAACGAGCGAGGCAAGGTGCGCAAAATGGCCGCGGAAAAACAGTGAACACGTGAGCGGGGTTGAGAGATAAGGGGAGTTGGTGGAGGTGCCGGTGACCGGAGCACGAGCGCGACGGCTCCATCACGGTGGCGCGGCGAGGAAAACAAATTGACGCCCTACCGGAGCGAGCAAGAGGACAACAGGGCTTGTTCGGAGGAGGCAAGGGGGTGGCGAAGCTCGGTGCAAGATTAATTTAGTGGTGGTGGACCGTCGCCGCCGGAACGAGGGAGCGGAGGTGGAGCTCGCGGCGGTGAGCCGCTCGCCCGCTCGGTTCTTGGAGAGGGGAGCGGATGGCGAGCGGGAGTGGGAGTGAGGGGGCGAGGGGGTTCGGGCAGGCGGATTTGAGCGCGCCTGAGCTGGCGGGATGGCAGAGCGGAGGCGACGCGCGGCGGCTGCCGACGGCGCATGGCCGACATGCGGCGAGTGCGTCCTACCACGGCGGCAGCGAGGCGCGAAGGCGAGCGGGAGGAGGAAGCGGCCGCACGGACGCGGGCCGGGCCGCTGTGCTGCGCGGGCGCGCGCGCGCGTGGAGGCGTGGGCCGCTTCGGCCGATGGGCCGAAAGGGTGGCGGCGGCCTGCTAGCGCTGGGAATTGTTTTTCATTTTTATTTTTTCAGAGAAATTCAAATAAAATTCAAATTGCAGTTTTCAAATTCAATTTTGGGCAAGCAAATGACCTTTTCTGAAATTGGCCCAAAAATGAAAGTTGTTTAGAATTTTATTTCCTACAACTTTGATTAAGGGGCCAACCTCAAAACTCTTATAGATTTTGAATTGGAGAATGGAAGCTAAAATATGGAGTATTTTTGAATATTTTTAGAATACATTTTTAAAACCAGTTTTTGACAAAACTTTGAGTAATTTAGTTGCTCCAAAAATTTGACCTATAATTCTAAGTGATATAAAATTTGTAGTTGCACAATTTTGATGAAAGGTAATTAGCACATTAATATTTTACATCATGAATATCATTTTCCAAGCTTTTATTTCATCCAAGTTATAATATTACCGTATATGATTATGGATGATATGAAATGTCATGCTTATGATTGCCATGCAAAAGCTTGCGTAACACCGGGGTGTTACAACCCTCCCCCTTATAAAAATCTCGTCCCGAGATTTGGGTTACGAACCATTTATTATAAAAATCTTCGTACACATTTTGTAGGTATTCAACCGTTTCCCAAGATGCATCCCCTTCATCATGATGACTCCATTGTATCTTATATGTTTTCACCATACTGTTTCGAGTAGCCCTTTCTTTGGAATCCAAAACTCGAATTGGCTGTTCACGATACACCAGATCTGACTTAAGTTTTATGCCTCGAGGTTCAATTCTTTCCTCTGGAACGCGCAAACATTTCTTGAGATGTGATACGTGAAAAACTGGGAATATAGCACCCATTGCTTCTGGTAATTCCAATTTGTAAGCCACTGGACCCTTTCTTTCCAAGATTTTGTAGGGTCCTACAAATCTGGCGGCAAGCTTTTTGCGTATCCCAAACCGCTTCTTCTTTATTGGCGTGACTTTCAGATAAACATAGTCACCCACTTCAAACACAAGCGGTCTCCTTCTCTTATCCGCATAACTTTTCTGACGTGACTGAGCTGTTCTCATATTTTGCTGAATGATATGAACTTTCTTTTCGGCTTCTTCCACGAAGTCAATACCATAATACCTTCTTTCCCCTGGCTCAATCCAGTTTAAAGGTGTTCTACACTTTCAGCCATACAGAGCCTCAAAAGGTGCCATCTTGATACTTTCTTGATAACTATTATTATACGCAAATTCTGCTAAAGGTAACCATGACTCCCATGAACCTCTGGAAGACAACACACAAGCTCTTAACATATCTTCTAAAACAGCATTAACTCTTTCAGTTTGACCATATGTTTGAGGATGATAGGCAGTGCTACGAATCAGACTAGTTCCCAAACCTTTATGCAAGTGCTCCCAAAAGTGAGCAGTGAACTGTGACCCTCTGTCAGACACTATCGCCTTCGGTATGCCATGCAATCTCACAATCTCCGCCATATACTTCTCGGCATATTGAGGTGGTCTATAATCTGTCTTGACAGGCAAAAAGTGGGTTGTCTTAGTAAGACGATCCACGATTACCCAAATCGAATCATGGCCTTTCTGAGTAGTGGGCAAGCCTGTGATGAAATCCATACTTATATCATCCCACTTCCAACTAGGTACTGACAAAGGTTGTAACAATCCGGCAGGTTTCATGTGAATAGCTTTCACTTAACAACATATGTCATATCTGGCTACATAAGCTGCAATTTCCTTCTTCATCTTTGTCCACCAATAGCGAGGTCTTAGTTCTTGATACATTTTACTACTGTCAGGATGAATGGACAACTTAGAGAGATGAGCTTCATCCATAATTTTATTCTTAAGCTCTCTATCCTTCGGAACAACAAGACGGTTATCGAACCACAACACATCCTGCTCATCCACTCTGAAGTGTTTTGAGGGTTCTTCTCTAATTTTCTTTTTGATGTAGAATACCCCTTTGTCTGCTTTCTGACCTTCTATTATCTTACTCTCCAAGGTGCAACTGATCTAAATACTATGTAACACGGCAGGGTGCATTAGATAAAAACCATCTTCGAGTAAGGGTTGCATATTCAAACAATGCGACTTTCTACTCAAAGCATCGGCTACCACATTGGCTTTCCCAGGGTGATACTGTACATTCAAGTTGTAATCTTTGATTAGTTCTAACCATCTTCGCTGTCTCATGTTTAATTTTGGTTGGGTGAAAATATACTTGAGACTCTTATGATCGGTGAAAATATTGCACAGATTACCAAGTAAATAGTGTCTCCAAATCTTTAAGGCATGCACTACGACGACAAGCTCAAGATCATGTGTCGGATAATTGATTTCATGTTTTCTCAACTGACGGGAGGCATAAGCAATGACTCTGCCTTCTTGCATCAGAACACATCCTAATCCTGTTTTTGATGCGTCACAGAACACATCAAAAAGTTTCTCGATGTCTGGCTGTGCAAGAACTGAAGCAGTGGTCAACAGTTTCCGCAAGGTGTGGAAAGCTGTCTCACACTCCTCTATCCACACATACTTATGATCTTTCTGTAACAGACTCGTCATCGGCTTGGCAATCTTCGAGAAGTCTGGGATAAAGCGGCGATAGTAACCAGCTAACCCTAGGAAACTCCTGACTTCTGCCACTGTGGTTGGAGTTTTCTAATCCATAACCTCTTGCACTTTGCTCAGATCTACCAAAACTCCATTCTCAGATAGAATATGACCAAGGAAAGGAACTTTCTTCAACCAAAATTCACATTTGCTGAACTTAACATACAACTTATGATCTCTCAGTCTGGTCAAGACAATTTTCAGATGCTCTTCATGATCTTTCTCATTCTCAGAGTATACTAGAATGTCATCAATGAAGACAACTACAAACTTGTCCAACTCTGGCATGAAAACCGTATTCATCAGATACATAAAATATGCAGGAGCATTTGTTAAGCTAAAAGACATAACAAGATACTCGTACAACCCGTATCTGGTAGAAAAGGTGGTTTTTGGGACATCTTGCGGCCTAATCTTTATCTGATGATACCCTGATCTTAGGTCTATCTTGGAGAACACTCTAGCTTTAGCCAACTGATCAAACAAAACATCGATATGAGGCAAAGGATATTTATTCTTGAAAGTTACAACATTAAGAGGTCGATAATCCACACACATTCTCAGAGTACCCTCTTTCTTTTTCTTCATGAACAAGGCAGGACATCCCCATTCCGACTTACTCGGTCGGATAAACCCTTTCTTTAACAGTTCTTCCAGTTGCTTCTTCATCTCAGCTAACTCATCCGGAGGCATCCGATAAGGTCTCCTCAAAATAGGAGCTGTTCTAGGAATCAACTCGATTCCAAACTCAACATCTCTATCTGGAGGAAGGCCAGGTAACTCGTCTGGAAACACATCTGGGAACTCACACACTACCGGGATCTGGTGGATAGGAACAACTTCCATAGCACATGTCACACTCACAAGGTCTGTTCTTCTAGGCAATGGTGCCAGGAAAGTACCCTCTGCCTGGGGATCCTTAAGGGTAAGCATCCGACTGCTTGTATCTATGACTGCCCCCCAGTTCTTCATCCAGTTCATTCCTATTATTACATCCAAAACTAGTCCAGTCATAACTATCAGGTTCACTCGAAACTTCCGACTACCTAACTCAAGGGTTGCCCCTCTAACCATCTTATTGGTTAACACATCAGCCCCTGCTGAACTTATGCGATAACCATAACTCAATTCTGTGCATAGTTGTTCATGCTTCCGTGCAAATGCTTGACTCATAAAAGAATGCGAGGATCCAGAATCAAATAGAACAACTACAGGGTGATGGTTAACAAGAAACTTACTGGCAGTTATAGGCTCTCCCTCAGGAATCTCATCAACGGTGGTATGGTGTACACGGGCAGTGTAAGTCTGTTGCTTCTTTTTAGGTGGATAAGGGCAGAACTTTGAAAAGTGGCCTGGCTGACCACAATTGTAGCAGGGCCCCTTCACTGTACCAGCAGATCCTATAGCTCCCTTGGAGTTGCTCTGTTCTGTAGCTGCGGTGATCTTTGCTACCGGCACTGCCATCTTGTACGGCTTCTGTGGTCCCTTGTAGTTCTGGGTCTTATGCCGTGGAGGCCTGAACCTTGCACCAGGTGTGGACGGACGATAAGAAGGACGATTTGCAGTAACAACTCTGGACTATGATGGTCCTGACTCAAACACTCTCTTACGACTCTTGGATGCAGTGTAGGCATTGTTATTCTTTTCTTGTTTCAAACAATCACTGGCAAAGTCATTGAATCTGGCACAGATATTGGTACTCACATGCTTCATCATCTTCGAACTTAACCCTCTCTTAAAACTAGCAATTCTCTTTGCATCTGTGTCGACCATGTCTGGAGCATAACGACACAAGTTGTTAAAGGCATGCAGATACTGTGTCACAGTCTTGGTACCCTGATTCAAGGCCAAGAACTCTCCGAGCTTCATTTCAACCAACCCTATGGGAATATAAACTCCCCTAAATGCTTCAGTGAATTCTCTCCAAGTAATCTAGGAATTGGGAGGAAAGGTGGTGCGGTGATGCTTCCACCACATCCCTGCCGGTTCCTGTAGCTGATGTGCAGCATATTCTGTTTTCAGAACTTCTGTCAGCCTCAACACACGGAACTTATCTTCCATAGTGTTGATCCATTCTTTAGCGTCGAGTGGCTCTGCTACTTCCTTAAAAATAGGTGGCCTAGTATCCATGAAATCCTTGAAATTGCTGTACTGGTTCACCCCATGACCACCACCTTGATTATTACCTCTCTAAACATTCTTGGCGATGGTACGCAGAAAATCTTCCATATTCCTTTGTGATTGCTCGGCATTACGCTGGCTTCCAAGGAACTGTGCGAAGAATACCTCTGCAGTGAGCGGTGGAGGAGGGGGCAAATGTGGCTCTGGCTGTGGCTCCTGGTGGTTGACGTTGTTTGCACCACCCCCACCAGCCCCTGCACCGTTGCCACCAGTTTCAGCGGCCTCATACGTGGCACAGCGAGTGTTTGCCATCTGCATATTTCAGCAACAAATAATAATTGAGCGAAGTTGTAGTAATTGCATTCAAATGAACAATCATGCCATACTGAATTCATTGGAGAGAACAAGTCATACAATAAAACAGAGGCACAAGAATCACATTCCAATTAAAACAACATCACTAATCAAATTACTTCGAAAGCAACATCGCGTTCCATACAACCATGTTGCCAGCATACATACACTGGACTTTTATGCGTTCGGGCATCGCATACACAACCAGGTTCAAAAAGATCGTCAGTCTCAAGATCGAACAGGATACAACACGATACATAGAAACCAAAAGAAGGCCATCGTGACAGAGTCTAGCTACTAACGCAGGGCACTATCCTACTCTTCGAGGCCATCGTCGAGGTCAGAGGCGTCACCATTGCTACCATCAGTAGCAGCGTCGTCGTCGACATCCATCTGGGCGGCGTCCGGAGGAGCATACGGGCCCATCCCATTATAGAGGGCATGAAACTCTTCATGCAAGTTGGCATTATACTCTTCTAGCTTCTCGACCCTCTGCCTCAGAAGGTCCCTCTCGTTCCAGGCTTCATTCCTTTCCTGCACTAGCTGTCCTATCATGCGGTCTGCATTTCTGTTGGCCTGAGTCAACGTCTGCACCCGCTGCATGGCACTCTCACCTCTCTCGAGATCCCGGTCTCGCTGCAAGCTCATGTCGGCCAACTGCTCCTGCAAGCTAGCTATAGCACGTGCTTGCTTCTTCTTCTGCTTCCTTGCTTCAAGCCGGTCATCGCCATGCAGGCCAGTCAAGGTCCAATAGGTGCTCTCAAGACCCTGGTATGCTCTGATGGTTGCATACATGGCACTCATTGCATGGTTGTCGCTAGCCCGTCCTTCAGTTGGGCCTCTAACCAGGGCACTTTCTTGCGGTTGCACCCAAATGGCATCACGAGGATCATCTCTCGGAAAAGTACCAGCCAAAGCGGCTGCCAACTCATTGGGAAACCTGCTCATTATGTCTCGGATGACGTGAAAGGCTGCGCCCTCTGCGCCCTCAACCGGAGTGCGTCCTTCAAACTCCCAATGCCAACCATCCCATTCTGGCGCATCACCAAGAGCAGGGACGGTGATTTCCACTACTGCAAGTCCATCCTCAGCTAGCTGGCTCTCACTCCAAGAGTACACCGGCTCTTGACCCTCCGGGTACCCCACATCATGGAGCACTCTCCAAAGCAAGGTGGGCATGCCAAACTCGCTTAGAAAAGTGTCCGTGCTGCGGTGCTCCCGCGGGGCCATCTGGTGACGTGGTGCTCTTCCGCCAGTGGACTTACGGACAGTCTGCTTCGTGCGGGCCATCTGTAGCACAAGTTTTAAATTACCCGGTGAGAACATATTTTAAGTTGATGTCACTTTTATCAAACTGGGATAATCCTTTTATAAGGGGAGGAATGCATGTTATGAATGAAATGCACATGCAGTATGATGCATGCACGAGTCTTACGTTCTCACAAACTTAGAAAATAAAGACATCTAACGATGAATTTGGTGGCATACAAACGATCCCTCATATACGTAACTAATTCGATCTACACGATAAACGATGTTATGTACCTGCAGAAAATTCATTTCAGCCCATTCCCCATGAATGCAAGAAAGCAGTAAATCTACCTACACGCTCTACACGAATCCTCAGATGCGTGTACAACGGTAGTAACTACCCAAACACATCGTCCTATTGACGGCATCGCCTCAACGGACGGAACAACCACACATGCGACACTTTTGTAAAAATATGCGTAAAACATATAAGTACTCCAGTATCATATAAGCACTCTCCCTAGATCGGCGGTGTATCCGATCATGCTCTCACAGCTCATACTTACCAAAGTGTAGAGGTAACTGATCCATATATTACCACTCAATTAAGTGGCACTCATACAATAGCACACCGTATGAGCAACGAAAGAGAAATATGGTGCAAGAACCCCAAGTTAGTACTTAAATAGCCACCTAGAGTCCTTAACTGGGCATACAGGATATGACCACTGGCACACCTTTAGTTTTAAATCACACTTTTTAAACAGAATTTTGTTTTAAATACACTTATGAACAGTAATCACGCTAAACCATACTCCGATACCAGCTGTAACAGAACCGCCCAATTATACGAGATTAAGTAGGAAAATCATCTAACGGAAGGACAATTTAACAAACTTAAGCATGTATAACCCGGTAGTCCGTGAAATCTCGACGGATTTCAAACCATTTCACATAACAGCCAAGATTTTACTAAGTTTAGCGGTCACCATCATAAGTTACATAAAAGTTCACGGCATAAAATACATCAGAGTTTAAACATAGTTATTACGAACCAGGTTCGAATAAAAGTAGCGGAAGCAGTAGTTCAAATCACGCATACACACAGCGTTTTTAAATAAAGTGCCAGCTTGTGATCATCTCCAGCAAAAGCATCAGACGAGAAGTAGAGAATGACCATTGCCCATGGTCCTAAGCTTCGCCCGTCGCAGGATAGAGGCAGTTGATACAGTAGCCGTAATACATCTGCCCATCTGTAACAAGTGAGAACGAAGCTCTGAGTACGAGAAGGTACTCAGCTAGACTTACCCGACAGAACCAAAATAAAATGACACCAAGGATCATGATAGGCTTTCTGGTGGGGTAGCTGACTCATTTGCAAGAAAAGCATTTTCATCTTAACAATTCTTTTTTAAAAGTATGCAGTAATTTAATCTTTATTACCCTATCAACTATATTTGCATCTGTGCTAGAGTAATATATAATTAAGCAAGTAAGGATTACCAATGCTTATTAACAATAATTACCATGTCATCTTCCACATAACTATCCAAGTGTTTCATCAATATTACTACGATGAAGTAGCTCAAGTCAAGTATTCACTATCCAGTGAACGATGGCGATTCGAATCGATTATTAACCAGCTGGTAATTTATTCCTCACACAAACCTCACTCACCCGCTAAAGTGAGGTATTGGTCACCGAGTCAACCATTCAGGTAAAGTCTCCAGCTTGCTAGGAACCACATGTACCCGGGGGCCGCCCGACTGCTCTTTGGCCTTATCATCGCGCCCCGTATCCTGCCACTACTGCTCCGTTACAGTGCGTTACGGGCAATCCACTCGGCCCGAATAATCTCCTAGCTTCGCGGTCGAAAGGTACATTATTCAGCCAACTAAATGTGAGACATGCGTTCAACATGACTCGAGGCCCAACAACGGTCGGTCCTTAATCAACACAGACGAAAAACACTACAATCCGAAAACTTGCAAGTTTCCGTCCGGTCTCAGGTTCATTTCGACACTTAGTTATTCTCATATGACATACTTTCACATAAATCCAGGTAATCCCCTATAGCTCGCGGATGACAGGCAATCACCTGACTTCTACCGGTCTAAGCAAACTAAGCAATTATTGACCGCGGACACCAGGGTGATAAGGATCGGTAAAGCAAGGTGAAACAAGGTATAATGCAACAACGGTTGCAAATAACTCCTAAACTTAATGCAATAGTTTAAGTAAAGCATTAATAAAATATTTGCAAACCGGGGGGGAGAAATGCTCTGGGGCTTGCCTCTCTCAAAAGAGCTCGGACGGTGGTCGGGGCACTCTGGAAGATCTTCACCGACCTCCTCTTCGGCTTCGGTCGCCTCCTGCTCTAGCACCTCGGATTGCTCGTCCGAGTCCTCGGGAACTGCTATCGGGGTCACTTCCTGTGATCCTGTATGATGCAGAAATATAAGTGCTCATGCCTAGGTGCATTACAGGGATGACATGAGATGATGATGAATGAATGAGATGTAATGAGCATGTTACTTTATTTGGATTACGTGGAACTTACGACTTTTCTACAAGGTAGTCTACGCCAATCAAGAACATGTACTCAAAAACTACCACCACTAATCTCTACCATGCAAAGGCACACTGACACTTAGGATGCTTCAAAGATACACCAAAGCATAGTTTACTAACTAATCTTGCATTAAAGGTTGAGTGTAAACCCTAATTAGCACTATGCTTGCACAGCAACACATATTTTGGTAGCACAGAAAAATCTTAGAAAATTACAACGGATTACTAACATCAATTCTAGCATGTCACAAAATTTTCATTGCATTTAGATTATTAGAACTGTCTATACAAAAATAACAAGCTAAGGCCTAAAAACGAGCATGAAAATACTTTGCATTATGAAAAGTATCAAACAACAGATTTAGTAATTTTCCTACTTTCTACACAGTAAATAATTACTGTAGAAAAATTATTACTTGCATGTTTTATTCATATTTATTTAATTAACAAAAATAGCAAATACTAGTGATAGAAAGCATTTGAACTACACCTACACATTTTTCTACAGAACAGGCATGATATATAATTTTCCTAGCAAGTACATGGCACAAAAAGATTAACAAACTTGGAATCATATTTTTCTGAATTTTCTATAATTTACTAACCATTTAACAAGAAAATAGCAATTTCCAAAGTTAAATAAAAACCCTACAGAAAAGTAGTGCAACAATTAAGTGCAATATTTTTAAATGGTAGATCTAGTTGTAAGGAGCTCATAAAAATTTATTTCACAATTTTTGGAGCATATTTAATCACCCAAATAATTACTAAAGCATTTTTATTTTCAATTAATAAAAGAAAAGAAAAACTGGGATTCTATTTGAAAACGGGCCGACACCGTAAGGGGCAGACGGCCCGGTCCGGTTCAGCCCAGCGGCACGCGCGCGCGGGATAACGAAAACGGGCCGCGTCCCGTTGGATCAGGCCGGCCCAGCTACTCGCCTCACCCGCGGGCGAGCGGGGGCAACGCGCGCGGCCGAGCGGGCGCTCGACACCGCGGCGGTGCGGCGGTGTAAGTGCATTCGCCCCCGTTGTGGGTTTTGGTTAATTAATGACAATCAAATTAGGGACTAACATGTCCATTTAAGTGAATATGCAGGTGTTAGTTCAATGAAAGAATTTGTATGGTCACATTTGGTGATGTCAGCACCCTCAATTCCATTGTTTGAAAAGCGTTCCGTCTCAAGTGGATAGATTAGACTTTATCCTTTGACTTGAGTTATAGGAAACGCCGCACTATCAAGAGGGATACAAATTAGGTTATCTAGAGGGAAAACTTGTGCTCAATTTGTATTGGTTTAAGCATTTGAGAGACACCTTTGCACTCACGGACACTTAGAGAAGTGTTTTATGCCTGGGAGTACCGGTAGTATCGGTGAACCACCGGTAGTACCGGTAGGCATAAATCCCGCAGGTGTCAGCGCCTGAGTTCTGCGAGTTTTTGTTCTAGCGGTAGTATCGGTGGTGGACCGGTAGTACCGGTCTTGGACCGGTGGTACCGGTGAAAGCCCGGTAGTACCGGTAAGTCTTTTTCCCGCAAAACTTGTCTTCGCCAAAATCTGTACTACCGGTAGTACCGGTCGTTGACCGGTAGTACCGGTAGGCTATTTTCTCGTAAAAGTCTCCAATAGGTTGGTTGTAACGGTCGAAACCCTTAGGATCGGTAGTACCGGTGGGTTCACCGGTAGTACCGGTACCGCTTCGGAGATAAGAGTATAAATAGCTCTCCCCTTCATTTCTAACCGTTGCCCACGCCATTTACTCTCACCAACCTTCAGACAAACAGCTCTCAAGCATTGACTCACCCACTCTCTCTTCCTCCTTGCTCTCAAATCCAATCCCTTGCAAGATCTGAGTAGAGAGGAGAGATATAAGAGTGGAAAGCTTCGATTCACATCTTGAGCACTTGTTCCCCTCCTAGTTGGCTTGGTTTGTATTTGTTACTCTTGGGTTCTTGGAACCCTAGCCGGCTAGGTGTTCTTCGTGGTTGCCCGTGTTGTTATATTTGTGAGGGCACCCCGAAGAGTTTGTATTACCCTTGTTTTCTTAGTGGAAATCTTGGGCTAACCTTTGTGGTTGCTTGAGGGAGGCAAGGAGGTGGAATAGACTCCGACCTTAGTGGTCACCTCAACAACGAGGACGTAGGAACTCCTTTGTGGGGTTGCCGAACCTCGGATTAAATCGTGTGTCCCGCGTGCTTGTTGTTGTTGTTATTTGTGTTCGCTTGAGATATTACTTGTTCTTTGTGTTCTTCCTCTTTCATATCTCTTTCATAGGTTGTGGGTGCTCGATCTACTCTTGGTGAAGGAACAAGAAAGAAGAGTTCATAAACTTCATCAACATCATCTTCGGTAGTGGGGTAAAACTCAGATCTGAAATCACAACTCGTAAATCTCTGATTTCTTAGTTTCAGTAGGGTACCGGTAGTACCGGTGGTCAGCGTCGGTAGTACCGGTGATCCCTCACCGGTAGTACCGGTCCAAACCAACCGGTGGTACCGGTCAGTGTTTTAACTTCCGCGTTGAGTTTTGAGTTTCAGGTTTTTAGATCCGCCTATTCACCCCCCCTCTAGGCCTATTAGATCCTTTCAATTGGTATCAAAGCAAGGTTTCCTCGTGTTTAGCGCTTCACCGCGTGAGGAGAAAGCATGGCTACCCTTAATGATGACACCTTGAACAAGCTAGTTGAGCTGCTTGCCGAGAAACTCAGTGACAGGCTTCTAGAGCAACAAAAAGAGCAAATGAACAAGATGCAAGATGACATGAATAAGTTAAAGGAAGCCGTAAGTAAGAAGATTGAAGATGTGGCAAGTGGTGGTGATGGAGATGGTGAGAATGAAGCAATCAAGACACCTAGAGGGTTTACTCGTGTTCCATATGAGTACTCTTCTTTTAGCAAATCCAATACACACTTGCCAACCATCAACCCCGGTAAACCACCTCAATTTGATGGAGTTAGATATACCGATTGGGCTCATAGAATGAAGATGCATCTTATTGCCGCAAGATGTTGGGAGATTGTGGAAGTGGGTGTTAAAGCTTTGGAAGAAGATGGTGAGTTGACAACCGAAGATTACCTTGACATACAACAAAATGCTACAGCTGCTTCCTTGATTCTATCATGCCTAAATCAAGAAGATTACAACAAGGTAAACGGCATGGAAAGTGCAAAGCAAATTTGGGATACCTTGAAGGTGTCATTTGAAGGTGATAAAAGTGTGAGAAAGGGAAACATTGAGCTACTTCAAGGCAAGATTGAGAACTTTGGAATGATTGAAGGTGAAACTACCCAAGCTATGTTTGATAGATTCATGACCTTGATCAATAGAATAAGAGCTCTTGGTGACACGTATTGGGATGACAACTCGGCGGCTAGAAAGTTGTGTAGAGTGTATAGACAAAAGAACAACATTCTTGCTTCGGTCATCATGGAAAGACCTAACTATGACACAATGACACCTCAAGAAATGCTTGCCAAGTTGAAACACCATGAGTGTTTAGAAGATGAAGCAAAAGAAGCATCAAGTCAAAAGAAGAATATTGCTCTCAAGGCATCTCATGGTAGAAGCAAGAAGAATGATATTTATGATCCGTCAAGTGATGAAGAACAAGATGAAGATTCCGATGAGGAAGAAGCTCTATTAGTTGCAAACTATAAAAAATACTTGAAAAAGAAGAAGGAAAGGAAGAGGAGTGGAGCCAAGCCATACAAGAAAAGATTTTGCTATGGTTGTGGAGATATTGGTCATTTCATTGCCGATTGTCCAAAAGAGAAGATGAAGTACAAGCACAACAAAAATGATGACAAGAAGCATAAAGGCAAGAAGAGAGGTGAAGCACATCTTGGTGAAGAATGGGAATCAAACGATGAAAGTGATGATTCAAATGACAAAGACAAGGAGAAGAAGAAGGGTGTTGCAACTATTGCTATTCAAGAGACTTCTTCTTCTCAACCCAAGCACATCGTCAACCATTCTTCGTCACCATCATTGTTCACCGACTTATCTCTATCACCTACGCTCTTCGAAAACCTCATCGACAACGACTACTACACTCCTACTTGCCTTATGGGAAAGGGAGAGAAGGTACCACACAACTCTCTGACTCACTCTAGTAATGAATATAGTAGTTGTGATGAAAGTGATGATGAACTTGCAAACAACATGATAAAGAAATTCGGCAAGTCGGCCGGCTCTCAAATAATAAAGCTGATCCATGAGCTAGAAAAGCGGGAAGAATGCATCGAGTCGCAAGGGGAATTGCTCCTAGTGGAAAGGGAGAAGAACCTTGAACTTGAAGCACGCTTTTCCAAGGAAGTTGAGAAACTAAACAAAGAATTATCTTTAGCCAAAGATCTATATGAACATTTGACTAAGGAACATTCTTTGGTTAATGACTCTTTAGCTAATTTAAGGAGTCAACATAACTTGGTTCAAGAAAGCCTCACAAGCTTCAAAGATAAATATCATACTCTTGAACTTAGCTATGAAACTCTTTGGAATAGCACTTCCATCCATCCTAAGGAATCCGGTGATTCCAATGCTTCAACTAGTGAAGGGTGTAAAAGATGTTATAATCATGATATAAGTGCTTGTGGTACTAACCTTGTTGAGCTAGAAAAGAAAGATAAAGAGATTCAAAGATTGAACATGGTTATCAAGAATGGTTGCAAGGAGAAGCAATCAACAACCATGTACAAGTCATCAAGACACCCCCTCATCAAGGATGGACTTGGCTACAATAGGTATGATGGTAAAGCAAATGGAAGGAACATGATCAATGGAGTGCCTTGTGTAAGATTCAACAAGGGTGTGGCACTAGACGATCTTATCAACAAGGTCAACAACGTTGCCACTCCTTCAAGCACATTTGTTAAGACCAAGGCTAACAACAAAAAGAAGCAAGTGCTTACCTCCGAGCAACAAGTACCCATTTCACGAAGCTATGCTAGTGATTATATGTGTTGTTGGGGCAAGGATGGTAAGATTGTTGTGAAGTATGTTGGTGCACTCAAGAAGAAGCAAATCATAAGGAGTGTTTGGGTGCCCAAGACCTATGTGACTAACCCCTTAGGACCCAATTCAATTTGGGTACCTAAAACCAAGGCTTAATTTGTTTTTGTAGGAATACTCCTCCGGTGGAACAAGTTGGGTGCTAGATAGTGGATGCACTAATCATATGACCGGAGAGAAGAATATGTTCACCTCCTTTCAACCAAATCAAAGTACAAGTGAACGCATTGTGTTTGGTGATAATGGTAAAGGAGACGTCCTTGGTTTGGGTAAAATTGCTATCTCAAATGATAATTCTATTTCAAATGTATTACTTGTGGAAGGGTTAGGATACAATTTGTTATCCGTTTCACAACTTTGTGAGATGGGCTACAATTGTCTCTTTACCAATGTGGGTGTGGAAGTCTCTAAAAGGAAGGATTCCTCCATTGCTTTCACGGGTTGTTTGAAAGGCAAACTTTATCTAGTTGATTTCACATCTAGTAAAGTGAAGCCCGAGACTTGTTTAGTGGCAAAATCTAGCATGGGTTGGCTATGGCATCGCCGACTAGCCCATGTTGGAATGAGGAACTTGGCCGACCTTCAAAGAGGCGAACACATCCTTGGACTAACAAATGTCTCTTTTGAGAAAGATAGGATTTGCAGCGCATGTCAAGCGGGCAAACAAGTTGGAGCCAAGCATCCCATCAAAAATGTTGTATCAACAATGAGACCACTTGAGCTACTTCACATGGACTTATTTGGTCCCAATGCTTATATAAGCATTGGAGGTAACAAATATGGTTTCGTTATTGTTGATGATTATTCCCGCTTCACTTGGGTATTCTTTTTGCAAGATAAAAGTGATACTCAAGTAATCTTCAAGAAGTTTGCAAGAAGAGCTCAAAATGAATTTGAAGTGAAGATCAAGAAAGTGAGAAGTGACAACGGGACGGAGTTTAGGAACACCAATATTGAAGAGTTCCTCAATGAAGAGGGAATCAAGCATGAGTTTTCGGTTCCCTATACTCCTCAACAAAATGGTGTAGTGGAGAGAAAGAACCGAACACTCATAGGAGCGGCAAGAGCAATGTTGGATGAATACAAGACTCCGGACAAGTATTGGGCGGAAGCGGTCAACACGGCATGTCATGCAATCAACCGCTTGTATCTTCATAAAATCATGAAAAAGACCGCCTACGAGCTTCTTACCGGTAACAAACCTAAGGTGCATTACTTTCGAGTTTTTGGATGCAAGTGTTTCATACTTAACAAGAAATCCAAAAGCTCAAAGTTTGCACCGAAGGTTGATGAAGGTTTCTTGCTTGGTTATGGTACTAACGAACATGGCTATCGTGTTTTCAACAAGACAACCTGTCAAGTTGAAATAGCGATTGACGTGACATTTGATGAAACCGACGGCTCTCAGAAGGAGCAAGTCAATGTTGACATTATAGGTAAAGAAGAACCATCCTCTCAAGTGATCAAGAAGCTTGCTACCGGTGAAGTAAAGCCAGTTGAAGAAGATGATGAATATGAACAAGAGCAAACCATTCATGATCCACATATGCATCATGAGTCAATAGATGTCCATGGTGATGGTTCTACATCAAGAGATGGACATGATTCAAGTGTTCAAGTCATTCAAAATTCACCACAAGTCGAAGATAGCAACCAAGTTGATGATCGAAATAGAAATAAAGACAACTTCACACAAGATCTTAATCTTGACCTTTCAATCAACCAAGACAAGGAAGATGAAGATGAAGGTCCAATCCAAAGGAGAACTCAAGTGCCTCACCCAAGAGTACATCATACCATTCAACGAGATCATCCCGTTGATAACATCTTGGGAAGCATTCACAGAGGAGTCGTCACAAGGTCAAGGCTTGCAAGCTTTTGTGAACACTTCTCGTTTGTGTCTCCAAAAGAGCCTAAAAAGGTTGAAGAAGCCATTGATGATGAGGATTGGATGATTGCAATGCAAGAAGAGTTGAATAACTTCACTCGTAATGAAGTTTGGATATTGGTGGAAAGACCTAAACAAAATGTGATTGGAACCAAATGGGTTTTCCGCAACAAGCAAGATGAGCATGGTGTGGTCACAAGAAACAAGGCGAGGTTGGTAGCTCAAGGATTCACTCAAATTGAAGGTTTGGATTTTGGGGAAACTTATGCACCGGTGGCAAGGCTTGAGTCAATACGGATCTTACTTGCCTATGCCGTCCATCACAACTTCAAGCTATATCAAATGGATGTGAAGAGTGCATTCCTCAACGGCCCCCTCTCCGAAGTAGTATATGTAGAGCAACCACCGGGTTTTGAAGATCCCAAGAATCCTGATCATGTCTATAAGCTCAACAAAGCACTCTATGGGCTTAAGCAAGCCCCTAGAGCTTGGTATGATTGTCTTAAGGACTTCCTACTCAAACAAGGGTTTGAGATAGGCAAGGCCGATCTAACTTTATTTACTCGCAAAGTCAATAATGATATCTTTATTTGCCAAATATATGTCGATGACATAATATTTGGTAGTACTAATGTGGCTTTCTGTGAGGAGTTTAGTAGGATTATGACGAATAGATTCGAGATGTCTATGATGGGAGAGTTGAAGTTCTTTCTTGGTTTTCAAATCAAGCAACTCAAGGAAGGAACCTTTATTTGTCAAACGAAGTATACTCTTGACATGTTGAAGAAGTTTGACATGGAGAAAGCAAAACCCATCAAGACACCGATGCCAACCAATGGGCATCTTGATCTCGACAAGGATGGAAAGGCCGTCGATCAAAAGGTATATCGTTCCATGATTGGATCCTTACTTTACCTTTGTGCATCTAGGCCCGATATTATGCTTAGTGTGTGCATGTGTGCAAGATTTCAAGCTAATCCGAAAGAATGTCACTTAGTGGCTGTTAAGAGAATCTTGAGATATTTAGTGCTCACTCCTAATCTTGGCTTGTGGTATCCTAAGGGCTCCACTTTTGATTTACTTGGCTACTCCGATTCGGATTATGCCGGTTGCAGGGTAAATCGAAAGAGCACTACCGGGACTTGCCAATTTCTTGGTAGGTCTTTGGTGTCTTGGAGCTCTAAAAAGCAAAATAGTGTTGCCTTGTCTACTGCCGAAGCCGAGTATGTGGCTGCCGGTGCTTGCTGTGCCCAGCTACTTTGGATGAAGCAGACCCTGAAAGACTTTGGTTGTGAGCTAACCAAGATTCCCCTCTTGTGTGACAATGAGAGTGCCATTAAATTGGCTAATAATCCCGTAAACCATTCTCGTACAAAGCACATAGACATCCGGCATCATTTCTTGAGAGACCATGAAGCCAAAGGAGATATCGCTTTACATCATGTGAGCACCGAAAAGCAACTAGCCGATATCTTCACAAAGCCTCTAGATGAGTCAAGATTTTGTGCTTTAAGGAGTGAACTAAATATCATTGATTCTCGTAACGTGGCTTGATTTCTTGGACATATTTTGTTTGATACTAGCTAGGCGAAAACTCTTTTAAAAATTTTGGGTGAGATTTCAAAATCTATTTTCACTTCTAGTTCATCATATATGTTCACCATCTCTCACTCATTTCTTCCTGCACTGGAAGCACCGGTGGTACCGCCGGGTGACCGGTAGTACCGGTCTATGACCGGTAGTACCGACTAAACATCGGTACAACCGGTAGTTCGTTTTCTCGCATCGCCTGTCTGCCGTTGTCGACCTGACCGGTAGTACCGGTGCTTCTCCACCGGTAGTACCGGTAGTGTAAGTTACGGCCGGGTATAAATACGGGCTGTGACCTTTCTTCCCTCATTCTTCTTCCCCGTGCCCGCATCCTCCACCACCGACGGCGCCGCCTCTTCCTACCCCCCACTCGATCTCCCTCCTCACTCCACCACTCTTACCGATCTTTGAGGAGAAGTTTCCCCTTGTCGTGGGGATCGCGTGGAGGTGCTTTGGAGTTGCCCAAATCTCTTCCTTTGTTGTGATTCGATCTTCTTTCATCTTCAAGCATGCAAAGGAAGAATCCCAAAAGGGCCGCTCGTCCCAGTGGTGGTGATGGTGGTAGTGCTTCCCGGCCTGTCCGTGGAAGGACTGCCGCTCGTTCTAGCGGCCGTGAAGGTGGTGGCGGCCGTGGAGATGAAGATGATGTAGAGTCCCAAAGTGTGCCTGCTCCTCTCTCGAGTATGGGACGCCCCAATCCTCCACGTCGTCATAGCGAGCAAGTGCAGGGTCAGCGTCCGGCAGGTGAGAATCCACAGCTTGCCGCTATGCAAATTGAGGGACGCTCTATTGACCCTAACATTGTGGCTCAATCCCCTATTCATATTGGTCTTGCCACTGCCAACCGGATGCTTTTATTTCATCAAAATGCAAATCCTTGTATGTCCGGTCCTCAGAGTCAAGGTGGTTATCAACCCTCTCTTCCTGTTGATTATTCTAAGAGAGCGGGTGACTTAAGGGTGCAGCGCAGTGAGAATCCATATCAATTCATCCGCAATCCTAGTGTGGATGTTCGTTTTTGGAGCCGCATGCATTCCGATTATTATTACAAGGTTCTCTTCAAGAGTGGGCAGCGTGGCTCTTCTCCGCCGATATTCCAGCACAAGTGGGTGCAGCGCGCCTCTCTTGATAATCTGAACAATCCTGACATTCTCCGCTTGGTTGCTGATCTTGATGCTTGTCGTCTGCTTCCTCTTATGACGTTCCAGCATAATTGGAATGATGAGATTATCTGTCAATTTTATGCAACTCTGTGGATTGATTCTCAGAATCTTGTACTACATTGGCTTACCCAAGGCGTCCATTACAGATGTGATTATCGGACTTTTTCACGCCTTCTTGGGTTTACTGCTGAGGACAGGGGTGCTTCTAGTCTTTTTGACATTTTTCCAGACTCTGTCTCTCATGATGACTTAGAGGCTGCTGAGGTATACAAACCTGGTGCGACTGTTGATTTCACTACCACTCATTTGAAGCCGTACTTTTATGTCCTCAACAATCTCATTCGCCTTACCTTGGACCCGAAGATTGGAGATTCTATTCATCTCATGCTAGATGCTCCTAAGGTCCTTTGCCGCTTTGGAACTGGTGGTGATCGTTTTTCCATCACTGACTTCATGTGGCGCAAGATTGAGCAGGCTGCAAATGATCCCCACAAGTCTGTGCCATATGCTCCTTATCTCATGTATATCATTGAGCAAGTGGTGGGTCGTTCATTCCATCACAATACTGTGCACAAGTCCTACTCCGTGCGTCATTTGGGCCCCAGAGGTGTTGGTGGTGGTTCCGCTCCTTCTTCCACTCGTGGTCCGGCCACTCGTACTTCCTCCCGCGGTGCTTACTGTGGTGGTACTGCTACTGCTCCTACTCGCTCCTCCTCTGAGCGTCGTCGGCGTGGTGGCGGTGTCATCAAGTATGCTTTGGGGAAGCTTTGGGAGGCCTTCTGTTACAAGGCTGAGAAGGATGATCGTCGCCTAAGGCGTATTGAGCAGCACCTACAGATTGATCCTCCTGAAAGTCCTCTCCGTGAGTTTCGGGATCCCTTTGTTGAGTACAATGCGTCGTATGGTGCTCCCGTCTCTGGTCCTAGTGAGGAGGCTGGCCCGTCCGATGACCCTCGTGGTAAGAAGACGGTCCCTCCATCGCCAGGGTTGGTTGACTACTCGACCGACGACGACGACGACGGCGACGACAGTGACGATGACCGCGAGTTCTCGGAGCCTTATTAGTTTTTGCTACCTTGGTTGTTTCCGTGCCTACCCTTTTTGGCATTTGATGCCAAAGGGGGAGTGTTAGGCTTATCATCTTTGTAATAGGTAGTTTATGCTCGTGTTATTATTCCAAACCCTGTGGTGAACTATGTATGGTGGACTAAGAACTATTGGTGTGATGATGGATGATTGTAGGCAATTCACTTATGCTTATTTGTTATGTTTGCCTAATTGTTATTTTCCTGTGTTGTTTGTTGGCTTCTTGTTTTTGTGTGATAAGTCATGTCTCATGCATCACGATATAATTCTTGTCACACACTTTTAGGCACCCCACGAATTGCAAAATTTAGGGGGAGCTTCCCTTATGTATGCATATTGATTATGATCAATGTTGAGATTCAAGTTCAATGCATACACTGAGGGGGAGCCTCTCGTAAAGTTTGAAATTCAAAAATCTTCAATTCTCTACTTCTTATGTAAGCCTAAGTTGGTTGTCATCAATTACCAAAAAGGGGGAGTTTGTAAGTGCATTCGCCCCCGTTGTGGGTTTTGGTTAATTAATGACAATCAAATTAGGGACTAACATGTCCATTTAAGTGAATATGCAGGTGTTAGTTCAATGAAAGAATTTGTATGGTCACATTTGGTGATGTCAGCACCCTCAATTCCATTGTTTGAAAAGCGTTCCGTCTCAAGTGGATAGATTAGACTTTATCCTTTGACTTGAGTTATAGGAAACGCCGCACTATCAAGAGGGATACAAATTAGGTTATCTAGAGGGAAAACTTGTGCTCAATTTGTATTGGTTTAAGCATTTGAGAGACACCTTTGCACTCACGGACACTTAGAGAAGTGTTTTATGCCTAGGAGTACCGGTAGTATCGGTGAACCACCGGTAGTACCGGTAGGCATAAATCCCGCAGGTGTCAGCGCCTGAGTTCTGCGAGTTTTTGTTCTAGCGGTAGTATCGGTGGTGGACCGGTAGTACCGGTCTTGGACCGGTGGTACCGGTGAAAGCCCGGTAGTACCGGTAAGTCTTTTTCCCGCAAAACTTGTCTTCGCCAAAATCTGTACTACCGGTAGTACCGGTCGTTGACCGGTAGTACCGGTAGGCTATTTTCTCGTAAAAGTCTCCAATAGGTTGGTTGTAACGGTCGAAACCCTTAGGATCGGTAGTACCGGTGGGTTCACCGGTAGTACCGGTACCGCTTCGGAGATAAGAGTATAAATAGCTCTCCCCTTCATTTCTAACCGTTGCCCACGCCATTTACTCTCACCAACCTTCAGACAAACAGCTCTCAAGCATTGACTCACCCACTCTCTCTTCCTCCTTGCTCTCAAATCCAATCCCTTGCAAGATCTGAGTAGAGAGGAGAGATATAAGAGTGGAAAGCTTCGATTCACATCTTGAGCACTTGTTCCCCACCTAGTTGGCTTGGTTTGTATTTGTTACTCTTGGGTTCTTGGAACCCTAGCCGGCTAGGTGTTCTTCGTGGTTGCCCGTGTTGTTATATTTGTGAGGGCACCCCGAAGAGTTTGTATTACCCTTGTTTTCTTAGTGGAAATCTTGGGCTAACCTTTGTGGTTGCTTGAGGGAGGCAAGGAGGTGGAATAGACTCCGACCTTAGTGGTCACCTCAACAACGAGGACGTAGGAACTCCTTTGTGGGGTTGCCGAACCTCGGATTAAATCGTGTGTCCCGCGTGCTTGTTGTTGTTGTTATTTGTGTTCGCTTGAGATATTACTTGTTCTTTGTGTTCTTCCTCTTTCATATCTCTTTCATAGGTTGTGGGTGCTCGATCTACTCTTGGTGAAGGAACAAGAAAGAAGAGTTCATAAACTTCATCAACATCATCTTCGGTAGTGGGGTAAAACTCAGATCTGAAATCACAACTCGTAAATCTCTGATTTCTTAGTTTCAGTAGGGTACCGGTAGTACCGGTGGTCAGCGTCGGTAGTACCGGTGATCCCTCACCGGTAGTACCGGTCCAAACCAACCGGTGGTACCGGTCAGTGTTTTAACTTCCGCGTTGAGTTTTGAGTTTCAGGTTTTTAGATCCGCCTATTCACCCCCCCTCTAGGCCTATTAGATCCTTTCAGGCGGCCGCCGATGGCCAACTACCGCTCCAGTGCCCGAACGAGCGAGGCAAGGTGCGCAAAACGGCCGCGGGAAAACGGTGAACACGTGAGCGGGGTTGAGAGATAAGGGGGGTTGGTGGAGGTGCCGGTGACCGGAGCACGAGCGCGACGGCTCCGTCACGGTGGCGCGGCGAGGAAAACAAATTGACGCCCTACCGGAGCGAGCAAGAGGACAACGAGGCTTGTTCGGAGGAGGCAAGGGGGTGGCGAAGCTCGGTGCAAGATTAATTTGGTGGTGGTGGACCGTCGCCGCCGGAACGAGGGAGCGGAGGTGGAGCTCGCGGTGGTGAGCCGCTCGCCCGCTCGGTTCTTGGAGAGGGGAGCGGATGGCGAGCGGGAGTGGGAGTGAGGGGGCGAGGCGGTTCGGGCAGGTGGATTTGAGTGCGCCTGAGCTGGCGGGATGGCAGAGCGGAGGCGACGCGCGGCGGCTGCCGACGGCGCATGGCCGACACGCGGCGAGCGCGTCCTGCCGCGGCGGTCAGCGAGGCGCGAAGGCGAGCGGGAGGAGGAAGCGGCCACGCGGACGCGGGCCGGGCCGCTGCGCTGTGTGGGCGCGCGCGCGAGGAGGCGTGGGCCGCTTCGGCCGATGGGCCGAAAGGGTGGCAGCGGCCTGCTAGTGCTGGGAATTGTTTTTCATTTTTATTTTTCCAGAGAAATTCAAATAAAATTCAAATTGCAGTTTTCAAATTCAATTTTGGGTAAGCAAATGACCTTTTCTGAAATTGGCCCAAAAATGAAAGTTGTTTAGAATTTTATTTCCTACAACTTTTATTAAGGGGCCAACCTCAAAACTCTTATAGATTTTGAATTGGAGAATGGAAGCTAAAATAGGGAGTATTTTTGAATATTTTCAGAATACATTTTTGAAACCAGTTTTTGACAAAACTTTGAGTAATTTAGTTGCTCCAAAAATTTGACCTATAATTCTAAGTGATATAAAATTTATAGTTGCACAATTTTGATGAAAGGTAATTAGCACATTAACATTTTACATCATGAATATCATTTTCCAAGCTTTTATTTCATCCAAGTTATAATATTACCATATATGATTATGGATGATATGAAATGTCATGCTTATGATTGCCATGCAAAAGCTTGCGTAACACTGGGGTGTTACACAGTAATAGTACTCATTTTGCACAAGGTGGTGTTTAAAGCTTAAAGGCATGTATGGATGATGTTTAAAAGTCATATATACGTATGGATGAGGTTGAGCAATACAAAACATTTTATAATTTAGGACAAATTTTGACGACACCTTATATTTCAAGGAAAAGGGAGTAGAACGGACGATGTTGCGTAACCAGGCACTCTAAGTTATCTTTTGGTAATAATGATATGAAGGATCAGAGAGCTTCCCTTTTTTTGTTGGGAAAAAGTCTTTCCACAACTTTTTATTTTTAGAAAGTTAGAAAAGTTTACTCATAACTCTTGTGCATAAATTTTTGTGAGACATAATTTATCACCACAACCTCTTCTTGTAGCATTTTCAATACATTTTTACGCAATTTTATAGAAAACTTATCATGACAACATTTTTACGTGGCCTCTTGTAACACCCTGAATTTTGACTTGTTTTGAAAATCACTATAAATTTGAACTTTTTAAATCTTTTCATAAAATATAAAACATGACCCACCTAGAATATAACTTTAATAGGTTAAACATGATTTTCATATCCAACTGTGAGTGTGCTATTGTTTGAGTGATTGTGTGCTTGACTTGTTGAATATATGGTGGTACACAATGCATACATACATGTACATATTTGCAATTAAAATCATTTGAGAGCATCACATTTGAATTCTGGAAATAGAAAAAGAATTGGAAAATAGAAAAGCCTCATGGGCTCACTCCTCCCCTCCTCCTTTTGGCCCGCAGCAGCCCACTCCTCTCCTCCCTTCCCTCCTCGCGCTGGGCCGGCCCAGCACCCCGCCTGGCCCAAACCGCGCCCGTGCTCGCTCCTCCCTCTCCCTCTCTCACTGGCACGTGGGGCCGCCCTATCATCACCGTCGTTCTCCTCACGACGACGATGTGAATACCACGCTGTTGCGCTCGCCTCAGCCATGGCGCCACCACCTCGCCTCGGTACGACAGGATAAGGACGCGGGCACCTCTAGAAGCCTCTCGACACCATCCTTTCCTTCTATATCACTTCCCCCTCTCTCACTAACGCACCTCAACATGCGGCGGCGAGCTCGCCATGGCCGTACCGCCATGGATAAGGCCAAAGCCCCGCTGTTGCACGCGTGGGTAAGCTCGCGCTGTGGCGAACCGCCTTAGCGAGTGGACACGATGGTGCACGAAATATCCTCAACAGTGGGGAGATATTTCGCACCGCTGGCACTGCCATGTCCGGCCTATAAATAGGCCCTGCCAGCCACCAATCGCCCTCGCCCATCCCACTCCGAGCTCCGCTAGGAGCTAGAGCACCCCATCTCACCCTCCATCTCTCCTCTCCCTCCTCCAGTAGCGGGCTAGGCTCATTCTCCCCAAATCAGGAGCCACCGCCACAATTGGAGTTGCTTCTCTCTTCCTCCTTCTCTGATGCGTTTCAGGCCAATTAGGCAGGCAGGTGAGTCACTAAGCCCCTCTGGTAGCCCGTGCTCACCCTATTTCCTCTCGTAGCCCTCTGTACTGCCCGCCACCGAGCACCACCCTCCGCTGGGTCACCACGGCCGGTGACCACCACCGGCGAGGCTCGGATGGACACTACACTACCACCAGCACGTACACTGAGCACTCACACTTACACGCACACGTAGAATCGATCACATTGTACACTACATGCACATCCGCACCACACTGTCTTTACTCCGGCGAGCCGCCACCAGCGCCGTGGTCGCTCCCCATCGATAGGGTCGCCATCCATGGACACGGGGTGAGCCCACGAGCCACGTCCACCGCTCCACACCTAGCATAGGGCACGACGCCGCAGGTGAACCCTACCCCGGCGAGCCCGTGGCCGATCCCCTGCTCCGCCACCGCACTAGAGCCATCGACCCGACGGCGTCCGCCCTTCATTCCCCTCCGTCCTCTCTCTCTATCATGTGGGATCGAGCCAAAACGGCGCCATCCCTCTCCCATTCCTCTTAACGGGACTGGCAGGCCCACGTGTCAGCGGCCCACACCACTGACCCCACCTATCACTCACACACGCACAACACACACACACTAGCACGGGGTACACCTAGGTAATTGCTAGGTACACCCTGCAGTTCTACACAGAGAGCTATAAACCCCTTTTCCGGACTTAGAAAAATTCCTAGAAAATTTGTAAAATAACTAGATGAAATAATAAATATTTTCATGTAATTAATTCATATTTTCATGCACCAGAGAAATCATATAAAATATTGCTTAGTAAATTAAATATAGGATAAACTTCTAAAATGCATAACTATTGCATCATAACTCTATTTCGTATGAAACCACTTCTAGAATTCATCTAAAATCTAGCCCTATGCATTCACCCTAGTGCCACCATATCGTTATATGCTTGTTTTTCCTTTTGTTCTATGTTTCGATGGTAGTCTTATACGAAAAACTCCACCCAACAGACGAAGGTAACTACCAATAGAACGAGGACCCGGACTACGTAGACGTGCCAGAAGGAGACAACAACGAAGGCAAGTCCTATCTCCTCCCTTCTACCATCTTGCTTTAAATTCTATTAATACATACTCTTGATTTAATGAGTTATTATCCTAGTTTTGAGCTTCATTATTATGTGATTAATGTTGAATTGAGATAAACGGTACATGGTTATTTTACGAGCTCCGTAATGAAAATATACGTAAGATAATAATTTGAGGAACTTGAACTTGGTAAACCTAAACCTCGACAGGAGACGACTAGGGGTAATTTATATGGGATAGATTACCTTTGGTAGGAACCCCTAGTATGGGTTTCTGAGGGAGATATTCGCCTCGGTCACATAAGGACTGGTTCATAGTCTCTTTCGTCTAGTGAGTTGTTACGTACAACCACATGTTTATATGAGTAGACTTGATCTCACACCCCGTTAGATAAAGTATAGTTTATACTAGGATGTCGATGTAGGCAGCGGAATATCAAGAGCTGGCACGGATACTAGGTGACCTTCTGTGGCCTGGTTGGCGTGGTTGCTTTGTGGTCTTCCACGTTAAGCCCTTGGATATTTTGGCCGAGTTCGAGCCCATGTATTGTTTGAATGGTCAGGTACGAGCCATGTTATGATGTGATTGGCTGGGTATGAGCCGTGTTATGAGATTTTGGCCGGGTACGAGCCTATGATTATCATTGGGGCCGGGTACGAGCCCATGACTATTGATTAGGCTGTGTGTGAGCCCATAATATAGTTTTGGTAGTTGGATAATCGAGTTGATTTCCAACCCCTGAGAAGCCATAGTAGAACTATATGGACATCTAAGGTCGCGTTCACTCGGGTATGGGGTCTCGTTAGAACCATTCGGTCCGCTGATCACGAAATGGATGATGTCTATCATGTGGGGAAATTTATACACTTCTGCAGAGTTACTTTAAACCTATTCGAATAGCCACGTCCTTAAAATAGGCAGATCTATGACACTATGATTAGACTAACCCTTTTGTTTATGCGTAACTAACTTATAATATGAAAACCTTAATACTAACTCGGGAACTAGTGGAAATGATAATGCTCCGCCAGGACCTAACCTATAATTATGAACAACATACCGCTTCTTTTCCACCTATGGTTAGGGCTTGCTGAGTACATATGTACTCACCCGTTGTGGACTCACAGACTTCGACACTGATGAGGACCAAGACTTCAGCGAGAAAGCGTACGACGAGGACTAGGAATTGCGTGGGGATCCGATCATAGGATATGGACATCGAAGCTAGGGTGCTCGAGCTTGCCTATGGATTAGGAAGTTGCTACGTTGCGTAATAGTATCGTACTAGAAACCACCATGGTGTAATTAAATGCCGCTCCCTGACAGTAGTCATCCGCCAGACATGTAACCCTGTTTGTGCCCTTCGGGCCGCTGTTCTAAAACTCTACTTATTTTAGACATCAATAAAACTCGAAACTTTTACTATATATCTGTGTGCCATTTCTGTATTTTGTGTGTACTTGTGCATGATCCTGGCACAAGTATTGATGCACCTAGGACTCTCAAAATGAGGGGCCGACACCTTTGCAACCCAAATTTATTCATAGCTGTTAGCGGATGAACTTATCATAAAAATTCTCAATAAAAAATCTCTAGCTATACTTTTGTATTATAAATTTTACAAATACATAACTTATATACATATTTTTTTTGTTGTTTTCAAAAAAAATTATACACAACTTATCTGGCACGTTTTTTTACATAATTTTTTTTTTGGATAGAGTGATAAACTTCTCAACCTAAAATATTTGATCATAGTATATAAAAGAAAAATGGGTAGGTTAGTATAAAAAATAAAAAAGGAAAAAGAAGGAAAGAAAAAATGAAAGGGGAAAAAAGAGTGAGAAAACGGGATCGACCTATCAAATCACATAGCAGAGGTGCTAAATCGCTGTGGAAAACGTTGGGTTCCAAAGGTCATATTGAAAAGTTGTCATGATAGGTTGTCTATAAAATTTTACAAACAAACATTTAAAAAGCTAAAACTAAAAGTTATGTGATAAATTATGTCCTGCAAAATATTATGCATAAAAGTTATGAATACAACTCTGTAACTTTTTAAAAATGAAAAATTGCAGAAACTTTTTTCTTTTCCTTTTTTTGTAAAAAAAAGTCACGGAGTTGTCTCCTTTCGCTAGAAGTCCGGTGAACGTTTGTCGATCTGGAATTGGGCAGTACAGCCTAGCCTTTCCTCTCCTCTGTCCACGAGCCATATAACATTATACTTTAGGACATATTAGCAAAGAAGTTAAAAGACCATGCTGCCTCTTATTAAACTGCTAAATCTTAATAGCTCTTCCTTTACCGAGAATCCTAATTAAGTAGCGTCGTTTGGAGTATCCAATAGCAGTACAAGAGAGAGGTTATGTTAAATATAACCCAGATTACGAGAGAGATTAATATGGATTGATAGATCGTTCATCTCCAGAAATCGATTCTTTTAGAGACAAATTTTTAGGCTAAGAAATTGAATCTTTCGGGGGCAGAGAGAGTGAGTATTTCATTTCATGCAGGCATATATCATGTCTGCGCGTCAAATTTTCCTGTGTCGTCATAGATCGATGCTGGCAGCACCTGGAGCCGCATGTTTGTCTGAGCGTTGAAAAGGCCGGCCATCATACCATATCAACAGCCGCTGATGGCGTCCACGCATCTGAAAAGTGAGCTCGATCGCAAGTCGTGTTTAACGTAATTGGAGCAGCATCTATCTTTGACAAATTAAAAGGAAGCTAGCAGCAGTGGTCATGCCACGACCATATCACACACCGGCGCGCGGTCGCATGCATGCATGCGTGAGATTTGAAATCATCCTCTCCAGGCAGTACGTACGATCTTTCTGTGATGATATAAAAGATACAGTACATCGGATGTACAGGACTTGTAGCAAGAACAACCAAACACAGTCGCCTGTACGAGACCGTCCTGGCTAATTTGGGCCTGCGCTGCCGGCCCTGCTCGGGGCGTGTACCGCAACCAATCACCCGCTTAGAGTTCGATTCTTTGGGTGGCTGCTGCTCGCCATCCGACCGTCAGCTAGGCAAGTCTCGTTGGAGATTTCATGTCACTGTTTCTAACGTATTCAGATTTTAAAAATAGTGTAGAAGAGTTTTATTCATATGAAACTCTCTTTACTCCCATAAAACTCTTATCATCTCTCTCTTCATTAATATAATGTCACATCAGCATAATTAATACCCATGAAACTCTGATGAAATTCCAAGGATTCTATGGCCCAGTTTTCAACATACCTATATTTTGAAAATAGTGCAGAAGAATTTCATCCTCATAAAACTATCTCTACTCCCATAAAGCTTTCATCATCTCTTTCTTCATCAATGTAGTGTTATGTTAGCATATTTAATACCCATAGAACTCTACGAGTGCAGTCCCAATAGAAGAAATCATAGCAGTTTTTATAGCATAGAATAACCCAATCATTCACCGTATTCCGGATTCTCTGTGCATTTGGCTCTTCTTCCTTTTCACTCCCATCCTCTATTGGTTGTGCCCGTTCGTCGGGAGGCCAAGGTGGATGGCACTGCGCCGATGACGCCAAGTTCGTCTTCGAGTCCAACATCGCGATGAAGATGCTCGCTAATTTTCCACCGCTGTGACTTCAGTTTCAGCTTCCTAACGAGCGGGACTTCAATTTCACCACCAACATCCCCATCCGAATCTTGCTGGCTTCTCTCGGCATCTCAAATCTTGCTTGCTTCTCTTCGACGTCTTCCTGAACTTGCCTTTGCAGCCTGTCAAGCTTGCCTCGTATGGCCGCAAACTCTTCAGCAGCTGTGCACGGATCTCTCCTGACAAGCGTGCGTGAGCTCCGCGGCGGGCCTCGCCTCCCCGCGGCGAGCGTGCCCCTTGCAGCTGTCACCGGTGTCGTCGGCCGCCGAGCGGAAAGCAGCAGAGCACACACACCGGTCTAGGGACTTTCCTTCGCAATGCGCAGGCGCTGGCCCCTGGCGCCGTTGTCCGCCGAGCGGAAAGCAGCAGAGCGTGCACCGGAGGGGGTCTCGCACTGCACAGGCGCTGGCCACCGGCGCCGGCGGCCGCCGAGCGGAAAGCAGCAGAGCGCGAACCGGAGGGGGAGATGCGGACTACGAGCGTGAAGGTCGGGGCCTTGGTGGATTTGCGGCGCGCGCGAAGCTTGGCGCGGCGGCAGCGCACCGGATCCGGAGGAGGGCCATGGAAACGGGTGGTTTCTCCCCCAACGCGATTTCTATCGTTTCTTCGTGTGTTGATGCGTGAAGATGTCGTTCCTTGAGGAGAAAACGGTTTCTTTTTTTTTTATCCTCTCTCTTCGTTAATTTCGTTGTCACATCAATAAATTACTGAGTTGTTAATGTAACTAGTATAATGCCCGTGCTAACGCTACGGATTTTTCTTGAGAATGTCTCTTAAAACAATAAAATTATTTTTGCATAGTCTAATGTAAACACAATTGTACTTGAGTCTACGTATAATTTTCTAATATTATGACCATCTAAGTTACATTTTGCCTAACTCCTTAATCATCTCTTGAAGATATTCAGGGATGTTGTTGGAACATTCGTTTGCAAGACTCGTCAAAACGTCTGCCAAGAATTCCATCCTCAGTGAAGTTGAGAGCTGTGCATGGTATATAGATTAACAAAAAGTTACTGTTTTTCTATGTAGTGTACAAAATATAGCTAGAGACTATATATGCTTACATTGTTGATCGGTGGCAATCTTTCGCCGTCCCAGAACTTCATGAAATTGTATACAAGAAAGCCTCCCAGTTTCCTGGACAAGATCAGTTGTTTATTTGATGTAAATAAATGAAATAAATTTTTTGTGATGTAACAGGTGAAATATATTACAACTGGTTACCAGTATTTATTATGTGTAACCTTTGTTACACATGTAGGGTATTCTTTCTTCCAGTCATAAATATTGCCGTTCCACTTAGAATTTGATAGCCCCATGGCGAGACTGAACATTCTAGCCATTGTGTGGAACGTAGGTATATAAGCCATTGTTTGATCATAACTCTTGAAACATGGACCATCTTGAAGGGGGTCCATAATGTGCACGGTTTTGTTTTCCATGTCCATTATGAATAAAATGTACAGTCCGCTTTGATAATATGGTAGTAGAATCTAAAAACAAACATAGAGAATATAAGTGCTAAACAAAATAAATTAATTTTGTATAGTAGTACACAACATAACTTACGTTGTTACAATCTTTAATTTGTAATCCATGTCCGGCCAACACTCAAGTACTTTTCTCAATTTCCCGCGGTATTCGTTGTCAATTCTGCCACAACATCGTGGATCTCGTCCAAACCCAGTTATTTCCTGAGGATTGTGCAAAAATATATTTTAATTAATTATACAATTATTGTAAGTCTTTGATAAACAATAAATTTATATATCAACTTACAGCAAACTTGAGGTCCATGTAGTGGAATTTTTGTTTCTTACCAACCATATGTTGGTTGCACGCTGCCATCCGAATAGCCATATTTAAGCATTCATGATCCATCTCTAGATCCTCATCTAAAATATTTTGAATCTTGACAAGATTCAAAGAAATTAGGTACGGTCGTGTACTTCGTACCCACTCTTTGCTATAAAACAAGGTTAATCCACAAATTACTTTTTGTATGAATTCTAGAACGGATAACTGAAATATCTAAATTAGAACAAAACAATTTACTATAGAATGACTTACTGAAGTAAAGTTTTGTCGCTAGCGATGAATTGGATGTTTGTGCATATTGCGGCCAATATTTGTTCCCTACTTTTCCACTTTATTGCACGTGTCAACTTAATTTCACCCGACATTATTATATCCAGCTCATCGAGCTCTGTGACATCACCGTCTTGCTCATTGTGGGTCTCTAACTGTTGCCCATGATCCGGTAACCCTCTTGCTTCATTTAACGGGGAGTTATACAAGATCGCAGGTAGTTTGAACCTGAAGTTACTTATATCTTCCTGAAAATTTGAGCAAGTTCTGATATATATTAACCAATCCAAAAGAAATGATTATGTTTAGAAATAAACTCTTATAGAATTACCTGGGTGACATGGTCAGATAAAGCAGTTCCAGTCCAATATTCCATATAATTAATCAGCCATAATCCACAACTACAACTGAGCATATATTCAAAAAAATAAATAAAATATGAGTTTTAGAGGTACGGTTGTTGGTTGTGCAATTGTATATACACGAAATGGAAAGATAGTTTACCCATCTTTTTGCATTTGTTCGGTAATCTTATGTTTAATCTCCCAAGATGACACTTCGATACCGTGTAGCCATTTAGTTTGGTTTAGTAGTTTACATTTCAGTGCATGCTTTATTAGTCTTTCCATTCCTATTAACTGGAATGACCAAAACAGCAAGGTTAACTAAGAAAGAGATAATGAAGAATTTTAAAGAAGTTTGTATATCAATTGTTAAGCCATACCGTATATCTGAGATCTTTCCAATCTGTCATATTTTGTCCGAAGGAATCCAAAACATGTATTTCACCTTCATTTGCATTCACGACCGCCAGGTACCAGTGAAATTTTGTAATGTTGATAGGAAGGAAGACCTGCAGTAATAGACATTTATCTAAACTATTTCCTTAGATTTGAAAGGGTATAAAATTAGCATATGTGAAATCTTACCATATCAGCATGTAAATAATTTTATACCCTTGTTTCAACCATGTCCTCTTTTATCCAGCTCTTTTTCATCTCATCTTCCTCTCCCTCTTGTTGTAGTAATTGAGAGAACCACGTATTCTCCAAATAAACATCTCCACCTTCTCTATGTAGTAGGTGTTCTTCGTGCCGCATCAATTGGATATAAAGACTAATGACCTACAAGTTTTTATTTTGTCATTTCAAGATTGGCAGATATTTCCCATGGACATTAGTTAATGCCGAAGCAAGTGTTAAACATGCTTACCGCGCCATTGACTTGCTCATTCCCAAGAAAAAGACAATCCATGTCATCTCTTGCTCCCCAACAATCATCGATTCTGATAAGCAGATGCTTTTTACTTTTTCCCTTCATATATTCTATTACCTCAACATCTTGTTGCGTACATGCATAATCTAGAGAGGTATTATTTTTTATTAATAATTAATCAATTCCCAAATTTAAAGACATATAGGTTTAAATTGATGGTGGATCACCTTGAGGCATGACTTGTACATTGTTTGCTTTCTTTGGCTTATTATACTGAGGCAACACCATCATCTCACTGAGAACATGTATTGGATATTTATTGGCTTCTAGCCGTGGCGTTTGTACATCATTATCTTTGTACTGTACTTCATTTCCATCCTTTATAATGATCTGCATATGCAATATGTAATATCCGTTTTATACGTCATTCTTTTACATTTAGTATGCAATGGGTCATACGGGCAGAAAATATGAGAGGATATTTGAGTTGCTTGAGAGATTGTTACGTACGTCATCCTCGTGTGCACGCTTCCGCTTGTTGTATCCGTCTTTGGTTTGGACATCTTCATTAGTATAGCCCCGCTCTGGTAGGTGTACTTCTGCAAATATTTTTAAAATAATAAGTACAGTAACATAGCTATAAATAAATACCTTATATATATTTTATTAAAAAATTGCATGAGGTTGTTGTGCTAATCTTACTCACCGGAAGTAGGCAATGGATCAGCGTGGATCGTATATGGCCCTCTACTTCCTGGATCATAATTATCATTTCTGTGTAGCCAATCCGTGGGCTCTATGGACTCATCAGTGTCCACTATGGTTTTAGTCTCCAAAACATCATCTTCACAATTACGAGCGAGAGTAATTATATCAGCATCGTCTTTGTTTTGCATTTGTTGGGTAGAGGCCTCGATTCTTGCATCACTCTCTATAAACTTTTTAATGTCTTCTGTATCCAGATGAGTAAAGAATAATTAAACAATGATTATTGTAACTGTGGATAACTATGGTCTAAAGAGCGTTGAAATAGTCTGTATCCATCTATTTCACCTGGCGTATCCATTTCTTGGATAGAGGCTGATCGCAATTCCTCCTCTTTAACTATCTGATAATTGCCAACAGGTTTGGTTCTTGCCTCAGTCTCTATACTTTTTTTAGTTTCTTCTGTATCCAGCAGAGCAAATCATAAATTATTTTAATTTTGGAAATTAAATTTATGATTTTGGAATATGATTAATAATGAAAGATGGTCTAAGCTGACTAATATAGTCTACGCTGATGAAATTTAAAGTAATAATCATATCATTGATTGAACCTACAGGTTCAAAGATTACATATGGAATTCACCTGAGTCGACGGGCACGGATGTTGGTTCTTCGGGTGCTACCTCACTTGTGAACAAGTTTGGACTAACAACTACCTCAGGCTCCTCCACTTGTTTGTCAACTAAGTCACGATCATGCTCCATTTACTTGCGCCTGTGATTCCAAAAGAATATGACGATCAGCATACAATACCATTAATCAAGGTTCAGGACCTCCGTTTTGAACAGCAGGAAGGCGAGAGAGTGGGGACCATACCTTGCTTATTGGCACGTCCGTCTGGACAGAGACGGGTCCGACGATGCGTGGACCGCGGCGAGTAGGGCGCGGTTGTGGTCGTCAAGGACTTCTTTGTAGAGTAGTTCGTGATAACGCTACGGATAATCTACGATGTTGTCCCCGGGGTTGCGACCGGCCGGCCAGCAGTAGCTCGTGCTCTAGGGTTCTTGGGCTGCGATCGAGCTGCTGCACGAACCTTCCGCGTCCACCGGAGAGGAAGGATGTCAGCGCCGGTGTTGCACGCTGGTGCTGTGAATTGCGTTTGGCGCAGCGGCGGGTAGCAGAGCTCCTCGGCGTGGCCACGGGCAGCAGGTTCGTCGGGCTCGTTTGAAACGCGTTGGTTGCGACGGCGGCGGGATTAGCACGGCAGTTTTCCACGGGTGAATCCTCGACCACGTTTGCGTCTCGGCCTTCCCCCTCGGTCCTAAGCACTGCCGGGTGCCCTTCCCGTCGTTCCGTCTTGGTCTCCCAGATCCGGCAGGAGGCGGGCCGAAGCAGCGGCGAGGTCGTCGCTCGAGGCCCGGTGCCGGACTGCCGCCGATGTGCGCGCGGAGATCGTGGCTTGCACGCGGAGATCGTGGCGGCGCAAAGATAGAGGTCAGCCGAGCAAGTGGAGGGCGCAAGGTCTGTGGCCTGCGCGCAGATATCGTGGAGGGCGAGGAGATCGTGGAGTCCCGAAGATAGCGGCCAGTGTCCTCGGCGGTTTCCTTTATTTTTCTTCGGCGATATTTCTTCGGCGATATGGACGGGAGCGTTGCGTTGAAGGCTTCAACGCGTGATGAGTCTGAAGTCTTCAATTATAGTAGAGATTAAGAGAGATAGAAATTACCATAAATGTCACATTAGGACTGTCCTGAAACTCCCGTTAAAATTGGGCTCAGTGCCTCGATGGCTCAATCTCGAACTCCCGATGGCTGCCGATGAATATGAATAGATGTGTATCGCACATGAACACAAGCAGACGTGATTATATGTGAATATGAGAATTCGGCTTCGATTGACTAATCACCGGCCGGGGATATATTGACTGAAACAGCAGGGTGGTCTGTGGCCCTGAAGCTCTATATGCGAGCATCTTGTCCCTACAAATAAATATGACCTTTCTTTATGACTTTAATTTGGTCAACAGTTTGATGGTTTTTTATTTATTATTATTCTTCCTCAAGTGGGCCAACAGTTTCTCTATGTATATTTCCCAATAATTTTATCAAACCCCTAACAACAAACTAATTACCTAGTACAACAGTAGCTATGGTAGGTAGTTACCTAATAAATATACTAAAAACCATTAGCCACTCGTAAAAAGACGATTGAGAACATTCTTTATAATTTTGTAGTGACACTACTGCTCCGTCCACTATTTCAGTCGTTCAGCTTGAGCCGTGACAAATAAGTCGTCTTAATTAATATTGATAAAACTACAATACCTTTTCAAAGATGAGAAAAGACTGCAGGAATTCTCCTACCATATCTTTCAAAACAACCTTTTCTCTCTATTTTTCCTCTATTATAATTTGCCTGCCCCCACCCACACATTCATATTCCAAGGGGTAAGGCCACTTGCTTGCCTAGATAACTGGGGTCATGACGACACTTACACAACAGTGTGGACAACAAATGACAAAGGCAAAACTCGTCTTTGCTGCTACGGTGATTCAAAGTTTACTTAGACTAGGAGCGCTCAAGCAGGGTGGAGGCCACAGGCATCAACCAAACTAATAACACAACGGTCTCATCTAAGACTTGTCAAGAACAATTAGGTGCGCTCAAGAGACAGTTCTATTGTAATAGATTCTTGTATAGGGCAAGAATCGGTGGATCCTAGAGGGTTAAGTAGGGTTGTGAGAGCAATAATCACTTGTACTCATTTTGGAGTTATGCTTATAGAAATCGCGACTGACTTCGCCAAATTCAAATCTCTTGTCATAGTTGCTTCAACATCATCATTTAGGGTTTTCTACGAGATTTGTCTATGCCGTTGTTAATACGATGTAAACCTGTGTCATACTCGCAATATCTTTTCAAAGAGCCGATGGGTGCTGCACATATAACTAGGGTACCAAATTCTAACACTTGCTCCCATCTCCGATCGTGTTATCCTGGTTGCTAGGTCCCTTCCTGGTAGTGCCCATTGGTGCGTCCTCTACCTTATCTTTCATTTGGCACAACATCGCCTAGGCAAAGCTGACCTCTCCCTCAAGGGGCATATCCAACACCGAGGACAGGGAGGGGGTGATGGAGCCCTTCTATGAATCTAGAAACTTGAAAGGAGGAGGTAGAGATAGAAAACTATGAGAACAATATTACAAACTCTAATTACCTTTTGTCCACCATACCCCTCCCCCGAAACATGTTGACTACATCTTTTGGTGTATACTTTCCCTGTAAAAGCTATTATTACTGGATAACACAACTTTATTTAATTAAACAATAACATATTTTAGATCGTCAAAGTTCACGGCTCGACTAACACGTTAGCCGTTAAAACGTTCCATCTATGAACGTACATTTTTAACCCAGTATGTAACATGATGGGAAAATTGGATGTGTACCACTAAAAGATCCTATGTTTTGCTATGTACCATTAAAAGAATCATCTCTAGCTATGTAGCATCGAAAGTTCACGTTTCTTTGAAATTTACCACTTCCGTTAGTTTTTCTAACGTCCGACTGTTTTCTAAGCCAAGCGACGTTCAGAGCACGCCGGAGGCGAGCAGCGCGGCGGAGCTCGCCTGGCTGGCCATGGCGGTGCTCGCCCGCCCGTAGAGGTGCGGCGGAGTTCGTGTTAGTAAATAATGCAAATCAAGATCGAACACGAGACACAGATTTTTATGTGGAAAACCCTTGCGGGAAAAAATCACGGGCGCCAACTGGCGATCTTCACTATATGGAGAGAGTTTACAGAACACAGGGAATACAATGAGTCGTCAGCTCTTCCCGTGCGGCTTACAAGATGTATTTATAGGACGGACTGACTGCAGTCAAATACGGAAACAAATCCGCTAATAAACATGACTGAACCGTGGGCCCTCCAGGCGTCCCCACAAGACCAACGTTATAATTCGGATCATATTCCAACAAACTCCACCTTGAGACGAATTCCATCTTGTAGTGAATGAAGTATCATCAATCAACTCACTTCAATAATAAATAATCACCGGCGCCAAAAGTCACTAGGACTTAATTTGAAATGCCAACTAAGCTTGAGCATAGCCCAAACTTAGCTCCAGGAACTGGCTTTGTCAACATATCAGCGGGATTATCATGAGTACTTATCTTGCATACTTTAACATCACCTTCAGCAATGACACATTGAATAAAATGATATCTCACGTCAATGTGCTTGGTCCTTTCATGAAACATCTGATCTTTAGTCAGACAAATAGCACTCTGGCTATCACAATGTATAGTAATACAAGAAGTAACCCTGCAAAGTTCAGAGTATAAACCCCTCAACCAAATAGCTTCTTTACAAGCTTCAGAAATAGCCATATATTCAGCTTCTGTTGTAGACAGAGCAACAGTGGACTGCAAACATGCTTTCCAGCTAACAGCACAACCACCAATGGTGAAAATATAACCCGTGAGAGATCTCCTCTTATCCAAATCACAAGCAAAATCAGAATCAACATAACTAACAAGTCCATCTCTAGATTTCCCAAACTGCAAACAGGCATTAGAAGTACCTCTCAAATATCTGAAAATCCATTGAACAGCCCTCCAATGCTCCTTACCAGGATTAGCCATGAATCTACTGACAACACTCAATGCATGAGATAAATCAGAACGAGAACAAACCATGGCATACATAAGAGAACCAACTGCACTGGAATATGGAACTCTAGACATGTACTCAATCTCATGATCTGACTGTGGACATAAATCTAATGATAATCTGAAATGTGTAGCTAATGGAGTACTCACTAGTTTTGCATTATGCATATTAAAACGACGAAGAACCTTTTCAATATAACCTCGTTGACTGAGGTATAATTTACCAGATTTTCTATCTCTAGTAATTTCCATACCAAGAATTTTCTTAGCTGCACCTAAGTCCTTCATCTCAAATTCTTTACTCAATTGTGCCTTCAGTTTAGCTATTTCTGATTTTTCTTTAGCAACAATTAACATATCATCAACATAAAGAAGCAAATAAATAGCTGAGCCATTAACAATCTTCAAGTAAACACAGCTATCATAATCAGACCGCTTAAAGCCATGAGAGAGCATAAATAAGTCAAACCTCTTATACCATTGCCTAGGAGACTGCTTCAAACCATAAAGAGACTTCTTTAGTCTACACACAAGGTTTTCTTTTCCAGGAATAACAAAACCTTCAGGTTGGTTCATATAAATGTCTTCCTCTAACTCCCCATGTAAGAATGCAGTTTTAACATTAAGTTGCTCAAGTTCATAATCATGCATGCCAACAATACTAAGCAAAGTGCGAATAGAACTATGCTTAACAACTGGGGAAAAGACATCATTATAATCAATACCTGGAATCTGGCTATAGCCTTTAGCAACCAACCTCGCTTTATACCTTGCTAGTTCACTAGGAGAAATACCCTCCTTTCTTTTATAAATCCATTTGCAATGGACAGGCTTTTTATTCTTGGGAAATTTCACTAAATCCCATGTACCATTCTTTTCAAGTGACTCCATCTCATCTTGCATAGCGGTCATCCAATTATTGCGATCAGCTGAAGTAATAGCCTCAGAATAATTAGAAGGTTCTAAATTACCTTCAATCTCTTCTACAACACTCATAGCATAAGCAACATTGCATTCTTCAATATACCTTTTAATAGGCTTTGGCTGTCTTCTGGACCTATCAACAACAATAGAACGTTGTGGAGACTGCACAACTGAAGAAGAATGCTCAACAAAAGAATCATCAACAATTGGAGAAATTTCAATAATCGGTGCATCTAGCATAGCAACATTATCAACATCTGGTGAATCAATTAAGTGCTCCACCTGCACACTTATTTTCTCTCCCTCAATAGGAGCATCAACAGAAGGATTATCAACAAACATAACAGTCTCATTAAAGATAACATTCCTGCTAAGCATAACCTTCTGAGTCTGGGAATTTCACAATTTATAACCTTTAACACCATGTTGATAACCAATAAAAATGCATTTAACAGCTCTAGGCTCCAATTTACCATTATCAACGTGAGCATAAGCAGTACAACCAAAAACTCTCAATTGTGAATAATCAGCTGGAGAACCATACCATATCTCAATTGGAGTTTTCTTATCAAGAGGAATAGAGGGTGAACGATTAATAAGATAGCAAGCAGTGGAAGCGGCTTCAGCCCAAAAACGCCTATTCAAGCCAGCATTAGACAACATGCAACGGGCCTTGGAAATGATAGTTCTGTTCATACACTCAGCTACACCATTCTATTGAGGTGTATAAGGAATAGTGTAGTGCCTAACAATGCCTTGAGACTTGCAATATGCATTAAACTCATTAGAACAGAATTCCATCCCATTATCAGTGCGAAGCTTTTTAACCTTCTTTTCAGTTTGATTTTCAATCATAATCTTCCACTCTTTAAATGCTGAAAATGCTTCTGATTTATGCTTCAAGAAATAAGACCATACCTTACGAGAATAATCATCAATGATTGTCAACATATAACGAGAACCACCAAAAGAAGGCTTGCGAGACGGTCCCCATAAATCAGAATGCACATAATCAGGAATACCTTTACTTTTATGTGTAGAGATATTAAATGACACCCTCTTGTGTTTGCCAAACACACAATGCTCACAAAACTTCAACTTACTGATGCTATGTTCATCAAGAAGTCCTCTTTTGCACAATTCATGCAAGCCTTGCTCACTCACATGTCCAAGACGCTTATGCCAAAGATCAGTAGCATCAGAATTAGATGATGAATTGAAAATTACAGCGGCATCACCTGTAATTGTAGTACCATGAAGACGGTACAAATTTGGAGATTTTAATTCACCTTTCATCACAATGAGAGAACCTTTAGACACCTTTAATACTCCATCTCCACCGGAGTACTTGTACCCTTTAGCATCAAGAGTACTGAGAGAAATAAGATTCTTGCTCATGCTAGAAATATGCCTCACGTCAGCCAATGTTCTGACAATGCCATCATGCATCTTAATCTGAATGGAACCAATGCCAACAATATCACATGAACTGTTATCACCCAATCTAACAGAACCTCCACCTTGGAGAGAATCATAGGTGACAAACCAATCTCTATTAGTGCATATATGAAAAGAAGCAGCAGAATCAAGAATCCATTCATCATCACTATTAGCACATCCAGCAAAAGCAACAAGTGAATCACCATCGGAATAATCTGCCTTAGAAGCAGCAATAGAAGCATTACCTTCATCATTGGGTTTACCTTTCTCTCTATATGTGCTAGTTCTCTTCTCTTTATTCTTCAATTTCAAACAATCCTCGATAAAGTGATTATCCTTCTTGCAATACTTGCAGAATTTATCACCTCTACCTCGAGACTTTGATCGGCCTTTGTAACGATTAGAACTTTTGCCTCTATTGCTATTATTTGATTTATTTTCTGTCCTCCCACGAACAGACAACGCTTCTCCTTTGGAAGCAGAACCTTCAGAAGACACCATCAATTTTATCTTTTCCTTGGCATGCAACGCCTCACATACCTCATCAAGAGTTAGTGTATCATGGCTATATAATAAAGTATCTCTGAAGTTTGAAAAGGAACTAGGCAAAGAGCACAAAAGAATCAGACCCAAATCCTCATCATCATATTCTACCTCCATAGCCTGTAAATCGAAAACGATCTCCTTGAAGACCGTCAGATGGTTAATCACAGAACCACCCTTTTGCAACTTGTGCGAATACAACTTCATCTTCATATGCATCTTACTTGTCAAATCCTTAGACATACAAATTGACTCTAACTTGAGCCATAGAGCAGCTGCAGTTTTCTCCTGTAGACAATCTTGCAAAATATTATTTGAAAGATGAAGCTGAATTTGAGTCAAGGCCTTACGATCCTTTTTCTTTTCATCATCGGTCCAAGATTTAGAATCCTTGTTACCGAATTTATCAAGAGCATCATCAACATCAGCCTGCGTAAGAATAGCCCGCATCTTGACTTGCCATAGAGCGAACCTTGTATCACGATCCAGTTGAGGAATATCATATTTCACTGAAGACATGGTGAATAAATAATAGCAATGACCAGAAGAAAATAATATGCAGAAAATGTGGTAACATCTCGTGTGCACGAAACAATAAAATCTGCAGCCTGGTACACTTGGTGTGTACAAATAGCAAAGAACTGCCAAAGGGAAATCTCCTGGTACGAATCACCGTGTGCACATAGCAAAAAATCACCAAATCTGAATTTTCAACTATCAATATGATCCTGATCACTTGGATTGGCGTGCGACAACAGCAAATCAATTTCACCTGCACTGCCGCGCGGCAGCTTTTATTCTCTGCTTCTGGACACGGCGTCAATTTTCTTGGCCAGAATACACAGCGGCGGCAGCGGACAGCAGCAGTAGCAGATCTCTGCCAAAAAACAGAAACCAATAACACGCGGCGGCAGATTGATTTACCTCCTGAGAACAGCGGCAACAATAGAAGACCAGATCGACCTCTGCACAGCAGCGGCGACGCTGATTTTGTACTCCGTAGATCACAACAGGAAAAGACAACCGCCTCCACCTCCAACTCGAACTCGGACGAATCAGACTTCGCCTTAGACTCGATGCAATAGCGTCGAATCGCCGATTGAATTCGGCACGGAAAACACTGAACCGAATATAATCCCGGCGGCGGCGCGATGAACAGGGTGAAACCCTAACCTTTTTTTTCAATCTCGTGTCTGGCTCTAGATACCACTTGTTAGTAAATAATGCAAATCAAGATCGAACACGAGACACAGATTTTTACGTAGAAAACCCTTGCGGGAAAAAAAAACCACGGGTGCCAACCGGCGATCTTCACTATATGGAGAGAGTTTACAGAACACAGGGAATACAATGAGTCGTCAGCTCTTCCCGTGCGGCTTACAAGATGTATTTATAGGACGGACTGACTGCAGTCAAATATGGAAACAAATCCGCTAATAAACATGACCGAACCGTGGACCCTCCAGGCGTCCCCACAAGACAACGTTATAATTCGGATCATATTCCAACAGTTCGCCCGGCTGGCCATGGCGGAGCTCGCTGGCCAGCAGGGGCACGACGGAGCTCGCTGCCGGCCGCTCGCGGTGGAGCTCGAGCGGTCGCCCGCAGCGGAGCTCGCCAGCCGCTTGCGATGGAGGCCTACGCGGCAACGGCGTTGCCACCCACGACGACAGCCATGTGCATGGACAAGCTCAGCCACTAGCTCTTCTCCCTGCTCGAGTGCAAGTTCCTCGGCGGCGGCGGGTGGTGCCCATCCAGCCTCGGCACGCCGGCGCGGGCGCTCCTCGAAGGCGGCCGCGTACGGGTGCTCGCCATCGATGGCTGCGGTGCGGGGCTGCCGGCGAGCGCGTCCATCGGGCCGGAGTCGGCGTCGAATAGCTTCACCTTCCTGATGCCATTGTCCTCCAGCATCCGCACCACGGTGTCCGGAGCTCGCCGCCATGGAAGACGAGGCATCCGCACCTTCTTCCGCGACGTCCGCACCTCCTCCCACGGCTGGGCCGCTCGTCTCGCTCGGCGTCGAAGGCACGGCTGGGCGAGGAGGAGGAGTAGCAGCGGCGCGGCGACAACGCGAGGCCAGACGCAACAACCGAGGAGGGCAGAGGTGACCGCTTAGAGTCCCGGCCACCATGCACAGCAGCGGCGGAAGGCGCCGGCGAGCTCCTGATCCGCTTCCTGGCGGGCGTGAGGTGGTGGAGTGCTCCCGCGGCCGGGGACCCCGTGCGGGCCTGGTGCATTGAGGCTGGCGGGGGCTGGCGGCGCTGCGCGAAGGGGCCTTCCTCCGTGTCGTCTCGTCCTCGTCGTCCGTGAAGCTGAGGCGGCTCGCCCCCTGACGCCTCGACGGTGACTTTCAACGTTTCACGGAGAAGCTCACGGAATGGTAGAAACAGGTACCTTGTAATCTTTCAATGGTAGATAGCCAAGACCAGATCTCTTAATGGTACATTGCCAAACATGCAATCTTTTGATGCTGTGTAGCCAATTTTCCCTAACATGATTGATGATGTGTACAGCTTTAACATAACTCAGTATTATAAAAAATAACCAATTTTATAAGACAAAAAATAACAAAACAAACTAAAATATATAAAATAACTTCATCCATACATTAGGAAAAAAAACAAAACTAAAATAGCAGGCTATTTACGTTGAGCCAAAAGGAAGGGGCCGGCGGCGTGTGCACGGAAAAGGAAGGAACCACGCGCTGGATTCTCTTTTTCTTGAAGTAAGGAATTGATGATGTATTTTTTTTCTTTTCTAGGTTAATTAGTTAATTTTTAAGGTATTATCTCAAAATAAGTAAAGGGAGTACCGCCACATTGTTCTACAGCCTATACTAGCTGCTATTAGCTAGTTTGGTTCAACTAGTGAAATAGTTATTAGTTGCGTACTTAGCTAATAATTATAGCTAAACTATTAGCTAGACATATTTGGATCGAAACATTTTTGCTTCTCACTTTGGCAGTTAGCAATAATCTTTCTATGGACGTCCGGAAATTTGTTTCATATAGCTTGGCAAGGAAATTTTGAATCATGGACACATGATCCTTTACATATAAGACCTATTGCTCATGCCATTTGGGATCCTCATTTTGGGCAACTCGCCTTGAAAGCCTTTAGTTGAGGAGGTGCTGCCGGTCTAGTGAATATTGCTTATTTTGGTGTTTAGTCGATTCTCTTCGCGGTACTACGTAGAGTTAAAACATTTTTGAGATAGAATAAACCAAGGTACTGACCTAAAATAACCTATAAAATAACCAAGCTACACTTGAAACTAAAGCAACGAGCAAATTTTTCTGTACACGATCGACCGAGTGGATCGACCCAACTGGACAATTAATGGACATGCACATGCACATACATAATTTGAGGTCGCCAGTTAGCCTAGCTAAAAAACACTACTGAAAATGGGTATTATTACTGTACACATAAGTTCCAAAAAGAAAGAAAGAAAGAAAGAAAGAAGGTTTCCAAAAAAAAAAGAAAAAAAGAAAGAAAGAAAGTCGATAACACTATGAATGACCAGAAAGCCAACGATGTCTCTGCTACGAATGACACTTATTCATGCATATCAGTAGAGAACTACTACTACAGTTTTTTTTTTTTCCCGAAAGCTTGCATTAACACCATTAGCTCACTAATCATCTTAGTTCATGGCTTCATGCATGCTCGATCGATTAGGGCCCGTTCGGTTGAGGCCATTCCTGGGCGGAACATATCCCGGTGATGTATGGCCGTATAAAATTCAATAGTATTCGTGGCTGGATCTGTTCCAGGCCTTGAATACATCAAAACCGAACATGCCCTTAATCTTTTCTTTTCTTTCTGCATGCTCTCACCTGATCTCCTGCCTGCCAAGGGCCAACCATCGGCGACGACCGCGGGCTCAGCATCCTGTACCCGGCCGCGCGGCCCTTGCTGCCGTTGTGCAGGCCGCATATCGGCGAGGAGGCGGCGGCGACCTCTTCGTCGGCGTCGGTGCGCTCCATCTGCCACAGCACGTCGAGGAAGGAGTCGACGTCGCAGCCGGGCAGCGCGAGCGGGCCCTACGCCGCGTACCCGTACTCGCGCTCCGCGTCGTCGAGGAGGCGCCGGAACAGCGGGTGGTTGGCGCACTCGGCGCGCATCACGAACCGCTCCCGCTCGGGGCCTACGTACACCGAGAAGCACCCCGGCGGCGACCGGCCGGATGAGCCGCCGGCGGCGGCACTCAGCCCGGACTTGCACCGCTGCAGGGTTTTTAAAATCAGGCCGATCTTTTTCCCGACCTTGCCTATCGACGTCGTCGTCGCCACCGTCGCCATGGGCTCTAGCTACCTTTTTCTTCGATATATGGAACAGTGCAAGAAAAGCTGCTGCTGCTGCTTCGAACAGAGCTGGAGCTGAGCCGAGACGAGGACGGGATCAGGTTATAAGGAGACGGTCGAGGAAGGAACGAGAAGAAGCCGGCCAGCTGCTAGCTACTCCAGCAGGGGTAGGGTACTAACACTGCAGGCTAATAGCAACAGGTATCTAGCTGTCTGCTTGTCGATCTATTGACGCACATTTTTTCTTGACTTCTTGGGAGCACGACATGCCATTTGTTGTATGGTTCGGATGCACATGTATTCATCTTAATTATATGTGTTGAAATTGATCGAAGTGAAATTGAACTAAATTTCATTTCATTCTACTCCAGTACATGTGGATTAAAGTGGATACACATACATCCCAACAAGACCTTAGGGTGAAGAAGCTCTGGCTGCGATGAGAGAAAGAACTAGGGACCTGGGAGAGAAGGACAAACACGAGAGACCGTATGAAGAATGAAAGACAGATGTAGCTTGTACGCCAAGAAAACAATGGTTAACTTGCATATATAGTGCCGGTATATACATTTAAGAAATTGGCGAATGGAAAGCTATGTGTGGCCGAACAGGTACATATGTAGAGCTGCGCATTTTGTTGGCTTATGAGAGGGCGCTGAAGGAGCACAAACATGCATGCTCAATAATTGTGCGTGGTGACATGCATGCAGCGTGAGTGCTGTCTAATACTGTGTGAGTGCTGCCTAATACTGTTCAAATCTGCCAACTCACAGTCACGCTTTGATTCAGTTTCTTCCTGCAGGCCATGTTTAGATTCTAAAATTTGGAACCAAACTTTACATAGTAAGTGTCACGTCACACTGTAGCAATTTTGTTTTTATTTGGTAATAATTGTCCAAACATTGATTAATTAGGCTTAAAATGTTCGTCTCGCAAAGTACAACAAAATTGTGTAATTAGTTTTTTATTTCATTTATATTTAGTACTCCATATATATGTGCCGGTATTTTGATGTGACAGGAAATATGAATTCTGTATAGTAAATTTGGTGACTAAATTCTGAAATCTAAACAAGGCCGCAGTGTGTAGCTTCACTCTTTTTCATCTTAGTGGATCCCACGAACAATAAACAATAGTACAACTAGCTATCCTGGCTATGGCACTACACGAAAGAATCAATTTTGCAATGAATAAAATACTCCTTTCCACGGTTTGGGCAGCAATGCCTATACTTGCTCCGCTCCCCAACTTCCTGGCATCGGCGTCACTAGCTGCAGCGTGAGAGTGGTGCTTGAAAACTCTCTCCATTTGAAGCACCACTTAAGAGATACACTGCGAAGGGCCTGCTATGGTCAAGGCCTGCCTGCCATGTATAATACTAGTGGCGGGGCGCGCGCATTCGCGCGCCTGTGCAGGAAAAACTGCAAGTGCTGCAAAAGTTGCGAAAGTTGCAGTGAAGTAGCTGATTGCGGTTTGTCCTGATATTTAGAGTACCGAAAGACAGTTATAATGAGCATGGTAGACCATCAGAGCACTATAGAAGCAAGGTTCACATATATAACATGGTGGACCATGGTATGAATATTACATAGTTGTCTTTTGCACTAAACGCACCAGACACAGAAGTTCGGTAGCACATGCAATGTACAAGGCGCGTGGCCTCACGCGTGTTTGGAATTAGGAGGCAAATCTATTGGCAAAAGATGTATGTCAGTGCTTCAATGGTAATAGCATCAGGGGTAGCAAGTCAACATGGCCATGACGTAGATGGGTTCATACACTGGACAAAGCGATTATAATATACACTGTTTATGATGGGTAACATGGAGCAATCCTGCTTCTGAAGTAGTTTGGGTAATAGTACACGTAGTTGGAGCATACCACTATTGCAGGTATAGTGGTTCCTGGACGACCTGCACATTTAGATTTTTCATTTGCTGATGTTGAGGTGGTGGAGACATAGTGTTATAAAGAATGCTACCTGTAGACTTATTTATTACTGCAAAAGGAGTAACACCCCCTAAGGGCACCTGGGTATGTAATAAGAGAGTAAAACAAATTAGCAAGTATTTCAAGGAAAAGGAACTACTCATTTAGATTCATAATAAAACCAGCATGCATATAAGCAAGTAGTCTCGTCCCTGAAAAGAAAAGAAAAGAAAAGGAAAGGGAAATAGACAAAGTAAGCTCTGTTTGTGTGTTCAAGCAAATAAACAGTAGTACGAAACTGAGTCACTTGGAAAATCCGTCAGTAGAAACAGCTCGTTTTAACTCTGAAGCTAAACCTGGAACGACCGAATGAATAGCACACTATTAGTAAAGATGGAGATGTGTACATAAAAACATAGGAGTTACTGACTTAACTAACGACAGAGAGGAAGAGGATTATTATGTTCTAACAATCCAAATAATAAAGTTGATGTTCTGATAATCTAACGAAGCTGATGTTCATTACAGAAATGGAACATGGTGCCATCATATTCTCCTGGATAATTGGTTTTTGTAAGATCGATGTAGAATAAATCGTTACGATAAAAGCCTAGGCTTTTTGGCTTTAACCATACAATTGAAACTATTCTATGTCCAAAAAAATGAACCTCCGTGGACTCACATGAATTAGAACGTATGCCCGTTTCTGGGTGTTCCTTGTGCCGTTCCCCAAAATGTTGTGCCCCTATAGGTGGCTTTTATCTGAGGAGGGGAAGGAGGGGGATGGAAGGGAGAGCAGCAGTTGTAGCATGGGTCACCAGGAGGGAAAATTGTCAAGAATGAAATTTGACAAGAGAAAATAGAATGCACGGAAAAAGGGAGGAAGGAAGAAACTAAATGGATCATCCATCAACCCACAAAAAGAGAGGGATTTTTTGTTTGGCTCTATGCATATGTTTTTATTAAATATAAATCACGAAAAGCACAGACCACTTTGAGTCTGTCACAACTCACAACACAAGGGTCAAGCAGTGTATTCAGAAAGCAAGAGTCTTGATAGTTGATACATACTTGCATAGCGCGGGCAGGCCGGTGACAACAATAAAAAACCTCGGTAGGCTTGGTGATGCAACTTTCCATACAACGGGTGAAGAACCGGAAAGCGCTACAGAGAGCCAACATTCAGAAAGAAACAACTTACAATTTAGTAATATAAATCTGTAGATAACATTTTACCGTCCCATAAATTAACAGAAGCATTTTCCAAATATTGAGGTCTCAATAGCATTGTAAGACTACCCGCACCCATCCATCCTCTATATCATCCTCTATACGTCCTAGTCAGCAAGATTCTCTCCTCTATACTCAATTCTCTCGCATCCATCCATCCTCTATATCATCCTCTATCCACTCTATTCACCGTGGGACCGACTTGTCACTTTATCTAAATATATCCATGTGTGATCTAGTTTTGAAGGATTTATTGAGACGAATTTAATGGTGCAATCGAAATTTAATTTGGATTTTTGGTTTGTGAGTTATAGCATTTTTTCCTTTGTTTAGCTAGCGGGGTCCGCCACTACAGAGTATAGAGTAAGCACAGTACTACTCTAAATATAGAGTGAGAGAAAGGATAGAGTATCGTTTTAGAGTACCCAGTGCAGCAGTTTTTACTCTATATTCATACTCTAAAACTTTAGAGTATCGTTTAGAGTATGCCACTGCGGACAGTCTAAGTCCACTTGCAAGTGTATATATTTTTTGAAATACATTTACCTTCATATGAGAATGTGTGTGTTGGAAAGAGCAGTGGAGGTCTGCTATGATGTTGTCAACTCCGAAGCTTAAATGCTTCAGCCTTGTTGCAATGCATACGGCTCAGGGTTTTCTTCCTGGAGGTTTATAGAAAACGATAATCAGAAGAACTACTTTGAAGTGTTGATAGCAGACTATCAGTATGCTCTTTGAAGCTATAAGTGGAATGCGAAAAAGTTAGCTTTGTACTGTCATCCGCAAGTGTATCATGGAGACACAAAAAGAAACTAAATCGTATAAAGTGCCATTTGCCTCATTTTATATAAGGTTGAGATGACCTGGCGAGCAAGAAAAAACTGTAGATGGCAAGGCTGCATGTATAGAACAATATTTTTTGTAAACATAGAGCAATTTAAAAGGTGATATGCAAGTGTTAGTTGTGACTATTTTTCCTATTAGGGATTAAAGAGTAAGGTTAGACATTGAAGTACTTATCTGTAGCATACATGATGAAGATGCTCTGGGACTTGGACCAAGGAACTGAAATGTCTAGGATTCTGAGAACAAACCAGAGTGCCTGCAGGAAGCTTTTCAAATTTGATAATGAGCATGAAACGTTAAATGATAAGCAACTCATTTTTGCTATGCAAAACATGATGCATAACACAAGCGTAAACTAACATTATATTAAAGGGAAATTTTACTCCGTCTATCCTCCATTTATAGGCAACAAAATTGTGGCAAGAATTATTTGGGGCCATTTAATTTGGGAAGAATACTATTCAACTGTTCATAAAAAGGGCAGACCCAGTGCCACAGGCTATAAGTGGCATGCGAAAAAGTTAGCTTTGTACTGTCATCCGCAAGTGTATCATGGAGACACAAAAAGAAACTAAATCGTATAAAGTGCCATTTGCCTCATTTTATATAAGGTTGAGATGACCTGGCGAGCAAGAAAAAACTGTAGATGGCAAGGCTGCATGTATAGAACAATATTTTTGTAAACATAGAGCAATTTAAAAGATGATATGCAAGCGTTAGTTGTGACTATTTTTCCTATTAGGGATTAAAGAGTAAGGTTAGACATTGAAGTACTTATCTGTAGCATACATGATGAAGATGCTCTGGGACTTGGACCAAGGAACTGAAATGTCTAGGATTCTGAGAACAAACCAGAGTGCCTGCAGGAAGCTTTTCAAATTTGATAATGAGCATGAAATGTTAAATGATAAGCAACTCATTTTTGCTATGCAAAACATGATGCATAACACAAGGGTAAACTAACATTATATTAAAGGGAAATTTTACTCTGTCTATCCTCCATTTACAGGCAACAAAATTATGGCAAGAATTATTTGGGGCCATTTAATTTGGGAAGAATACTATTCAACTATTCATAAAAAGGGCAGACCCAGTGCCAGAGGCTCCCACACGAGTGGGGTCTGGGGAAGGGAATAGCCAAAGCAAAGTCTTACCCCCGCAGAAATTCTGCAGAAAGACGGCTTCGAACCCAGGACCTGGTGACTCGGCGAGCTAGCACTCACCAACTGCACCAGGCCTGCTATTCAACTGTTCATAGTTTGCTAAAAATAATTTCAACATAGCTGGCAAGTGCCTGCCTTTTCAGAGCATGTACACTCTGATGATGGCATTCCAAATGCTTGATTGTCGCTGTCCTCCATTTGCAGCCAACAAAATTGTAGCAACAATTATTTTGGGACATTTAATTTAGTAGGACATCTATTCAAGTGTTCGTAGCTTGCTGAAAATATTTTTAGCACAGCTGGCAGATGTCTGCCTTTTGAGAACATGTACTCTCTGAGAATTAGGCACAACCCACAATTTCTTCCAGCAAAGCAATGACACCAAACGAATAAGATCAAGATCAAAATGAATAAGACCAAATATGCATGACTATCTAAAGATTTACTGCACCGAGTCAGATATAATTGAAATTAGAGCAAAAAACAGAGGGAGAAAGTACGTAACAAGATTGTGACCCTGTGGCTCCAAGCAACATTGATCTATTTTGATCAGCTAACTGAAGATATCATAGAGGTTTAACAATGACCATAATTTTCCCCTTAACCTGTAAAAAGAAGCATTTCTTTGGCAACTCTAGATGAGGGAAGAGGAATAATCCATTTCATGCAGACTTACCAATGCTTCTTGCTTTTGGGGAAGCAAACAATTTGATTTCTGAACTGTGTGGACCATTAAACTCCAGACCTGATAAATGCAATAAAGTATGAGTCTTAGATTGTATTATCATATAAATCTACCTTACTGGAATGTAGCAAAGGTACACATTGCTTTGTTTCTGTTACCAGCACAGTAATGTATTGAGGGCAAAGATATTTTGGAAAAAAAATCTTCAGGGCAAAGGAGGCATCACAAATGATAAAAAAAATACAGTTGCGCTCATTGAGCATGTGCCTTGATTTAGGTTTGGATCATAAACAGTGTGTAATCTTTTTTGAAAATGAGAAAAGCATAAATTGGGAAGCACAACGAAGAAAGAATAGAATCTACACGCAGATGTACTCCACGCAGCCATAGCCATAGATATGCTTGAAAGCACCAAGTGTGATGCTTCCCCAATATGCATTGACTCCAGGTCCCTGCAAAATCACCTTCATCAGTCTGCCAAAACAACCTTGGAGAGAGGGCAAGCAACAGAAACATGGGGATGAGCTGCAGTGACAGCACCTGTGTGTTATGCAGCATAAAAGAATCATCCACGCAGCCATGACATCTAAATTTTCATTCACAGCAGCATCATGTGAGCAAATGATTTTATTACAGATTTAATTAATTTAGGGGACAACAAAAGAGCTAATAATCTGAACATCTAAAAAAATCTCCGAGCATGGTTTCTACCATTACGTGCAGTAACAGATGGAGCAAATCTCCTTTGCACAGGTACAGGTAGCACACTGTGAGTGGGGGTCCCAAAATACGAACATAAAACAAAGAAGCAAAATATATGACACCTAGGTAGATTTAAAAGGCATAGCGCGAAATTTAACTGCTCCTCAGATATTTTGGACCTCTAGCTATCACTAAAAAACGAAAACACTATATATAAGGGTCTACATGAATCAAGAGCCACTTAGAACAAAGTCAAAGCTGGTAGAGTGCATAGTTGGTCCTTGAGGACACTGTTGTGAGCGCATTAAACCTAGCATCCACCATCATCACACAACTCTATAACCATGATTGTAGCTCTGTCATTATTATTAATATCATCATTATCTATTTCTTTGTCTTTCCATCAAGACACAGGCATAACTAATAGGAATGCTTTAATAAAAAATAAGTCTTTTCATTCTATTCTATAGATCTCGGTAGACAAGGAGCAGTAATAGAATTTTATTTCGCTGGAACAAAATTTAATTAAAGATCATCAACCAGTGGGCTGTGGCCATCATATGAAACAAGAAACCAAATTGCAACCAAGGTATACTAAGCAAGATACGTTAAAAATAGAGCTTCACTTGAGTAAAATAGTAAGCGTGCATGAACAAATTATCTTTTTTTAATGGTTGTTCAATAATGACAATAGCTTCATTTAATCTTCGAATGAACTGCAAACATGGTTTACATAATCCATTATAAATATGTATCCCTTGAAAGAGTAGTAAACCAATCCATTGGTACTGAACCAATGCGGTGCTAGTTGAAAAGACATGCTACTCATATATGAATCTGGAATAGCATTTGCAGGTAGGGAGAAATATATCGGACCAAAGTGTGGCAATGCAACAGGTAGCGCATTTTTCCATATCCTGACTGTGATCTGCAGTGCTAATCCTGCAAAAAGATTTGTTACCTTCACTTCAAGATTTGTTACCAATCTCACACCTGCAGGGACCTACAAAGTGCTTTGTCCAGAAATTTAAGTTGAACTATTGGCCCACAAAAGAGCGAGTCACTAATTGCCTGTTTTTTTTTGTTTAGCCTGCCCCTATAAACCTGGTAGATGACGACGTGCACTCTACAGGGAAAAATGGGGATCCAACAAAAGATCAAGAAGGAGCCACACACTACAGGAAATCTATCTATAAATAAAAGTCAACCACACCGAAAGGGCCAAATGTAAGCCTATCTTTACCTGCCAGCAGCCGATGGCCTCAGCCGCTATTGAGTATGCAGTTCCCCATGTATGAACGACCTGCAAGTGGAAGATTTACACGTGCATATTTATCAGAATCGAGAACGAGAAGAATCGATCAAAAATTGACTTACAGGTTACCTATCGATATGTCATAGATTGAACACCAGCCTCTTGGAAATATCTCCTGCCAAGGGAATGGATTGGCCTCCATATACTATACATCGATTCACCCAAAATTTTAAAAAGAAATACCAAAGAAATCCCTAGAACAGGGCATCCCAAAAGGCCAGCCCCCGCACGTGGCTGCTGCTGCCTGCTGTCGCGAGCTTCGGAGCCGCCGCCGAAGAGGCAGGTAGGGTTTCTTACCAGTGGGAGGAGGCAGCACTGGGGACGGCCACGAGCACGGCCTTGGTGAGATACAGCCGTCAGCCTCGCCGCAACCGCCGGAGGAGGCACCTAGGGTTTCGTGGAGCGGCTACAAACCGCCAGGAGGAGGCAGCGCACAGGGATCCGCCGCCGCGGCCACCGGCGAGGCCGACCAGCGCCGCTCCATGACCGGGGACGACCACCAGCGGGCCTCACGGGGCTGGCCGCTGCACCGCGTGCCGCGAGCGCCGGCGCTCCGCCCGCGTCGGGGGAGGAGGGAGACGGGAGCGAGAGAGAGGAAGCGATGAGGCAACCTGTACGGGAGGAGGCGAGATTTTTTTGAGAAGGGTCGGGAAGGAGAATCAGGAGTTGGGTATTTATTTGTTTTCCTGGATTCTCATTAGGAGCCTAGCAAGATAAATAGAAGCTGATTTAAAGTTGCAGGTGGCAAGTAAAAGCTGAAGAAGCTGATCCCTGTAAAATCTGATTCAACAAATCTCATCCATCGAATGGCAGATCCGACGGCGGGAGGAATTCCGCGCGACGTGGACATTGGTTCTGCCGGAGGAGCAGGCCATCCTTGTTTCTCTTAATGGGCAGGACTAAGACCTCCAGATCTCTCAAGTTCAAATAAGCAATTTGAGAAAACTAGTCTATCAACCTGTGCGTGTACGAACTCGCCCGTGCCTGGAATCTTAGGAGACATAAATACTTCTGATTCGTGAATCAACTAGTAATTAAAAAAATGCCTCTATATATTGCTATCTCCTTGTTAATTTTTTAATATAACAATGCATCTAGATATTATGTGATTCTAACTCGTTATGAAAAATGTATCAATTAAACATATTTAAATTTCTGCTTTGCATTGGACCTCTAGGTAACCTCTTATTGCAACCTATGTCCTGTGCGATCTCATGAACTCAGATTTTGAATTTTGAATTTGATAATGCTACTTACTTGACGTCCAGACGAACAGGCGCTTCCTGAAATGCACGCCCCTGCTCCCTGCTCTTTGCGCGCCGCCCCCACACGCAAACCCTTTGTGCCATTGCTGCCGCCCCACCCGTGCTTGGCGTCATCGTTGCCGCCGCGCCCTACCGCACCCTCTATGCCACCGCTACTGCGTGCCCACCCACCCGACACCCTTTGCATTATCGTCACTGCCGCCGCCACCCCCACACGTGCCCTCTGTGCACTGCTGCCTAGCTCTGTGTTGCCGGAGAGCTCTACACGAGTGATCTCCACGTGCTACTGCTGAGCTCCGCGCGTGCCACCACCGGCGAGGTCTACGCCTCCATGTTGCATATGAGCTCTGCACTAGCGACCTCCACGTCACTCTGTGGCATTGAGCTCCGCACCAGCGGTGTCAAGCTCTGTGTGCCAATGAGCCTCCATTCGTCCAAGCAACAAGTAGATGTTGTGCTAAAAACACATGTTGCAAGCGTATATTTTAAGCGTTTTAGACGTATGTTGCAAGTGTTTCATCTGGATGTAGTTGTAAGTGAATCAAGCCTTAATGTGGGTTTTGGCGTTGATGACCACCTGATTAGAGGACTAATGAGCTTTACTAAGATGATAAGCAGGGAATTCTTTTAAAAGGATGTTATATGGAAAGGAAGAGCCCCTAATTACTTTCATGAACGGCAACGCACTCAAAGAAGGTTCAAATTTCTTTTATGTTTTGAAGATTGAGTATAGTAATGCCGTACTATCAAGGGGAACACAACATCTGATTAAAATTGTGTGACACAGTGCTCAAATATTACTCAAAATATCTTCACACCTCCACCAAGACAGGCAGTTCAACCATTCTCAATTCTTGTTGTTTTGGTGAGTGCGATAGTGCTGCACTTAAGTGACTGTTGCGGTCATGGGGGTATTTATACTTTTCTCTGTCCTCCCCAACGTTACTTCTTCTTCTCCAACAGTTCACTCAACCTCAAATAGACCAGAGCTCTTCTCTCTCTTCCTCCATTGGCAAACCTTGAGCTCCCAAGCTTCTCCATCGTTTCCTCCACCAATCCTTGAGAGAAAAGGTGCTAAAACTCAATTAGAGAGCAGCTCCACTAATTTCCAATCTCAAAAGAGCATTTGGTTCACGTTTTGACCGGCGGTTGTGTTTGTTACTCTTGGAGCTTGGCTCCTAGCCGGCTAGAGCGTCGCCCGGTGAGCTTGCCAAGCTTGTGGTAGCCTTGGGAGGTTTGTAACCATTTCTTGCAGCGAGTAAATCACCACCCATCTCAAGAGTTGAGTCTCTTGACTTGAGAACGAGGTAGAGTTGCAAAGCCCAAGCCTTAGTGGCATACCTCAACAACGTGGACTTAGGCAAGCCTTAGTGGCGAGCTAAACAACGGGATAAATCCTTGTGTCACTTGTGCTTGTGTTGCTTTACTTGTTGTTAATGTGTTTTCCAGGGTTTGAGGTCGATCTACTTGTGTGTGGTGTTCCCACCACTTCTAGTTGTTGATTTGTGACCTACAACATTGCAGGAAGCTAAGAAATTTACCTAATCTAAAATTTCATTCACTGGTCTTTGAACTGTGAGCTCAAGCTTTCTGCAGGTGTGATAGTGTTGCAATGCGATAGTGCTGCAGGGCCAGAGCGACAGTGCCACAGTTCAATTTGATTTTTGTTTGAGTTGACTTTTTTACAGGCCTATTCACCCCTCTCTCTAGGCGCTCCAGTGGTCCTACAAGTGGTATTAGAGCCGGTTACCTCATATACGCTTCACCACGTGAGGTACAGAGCCCAGAGGAGGAACTAGCTAGCGGCATTGAAAGCCCAAGTTTGGTTTTGGTAATTAATGACAGCAAGTTGCTAATGCCATTGAGTCAAGTGAATTGAGTTAGGTATAGCAACACATGTGATGAAGGAGCAAGGAGCATGATGGTGATGGCCATAAGATCACAAGTGCATGAAGATAAAGATGATGGTGAACATGCACATAGGTGATGGATAAGGAATGAGATGATCAAGGCAAATAAATAATCATAGGATTCTCTTTTGCCAGTCTAAAGATGAGTAGAGAAGTGATTGACCGGGTTTAGGATTGATAGCTGACTATCAAGAGGGGCAATCACGGTCATCTCAGGAAGCAAGTGCTACTAGGTCCATATTCTTGAGCAAATGCATTTAGGATCTAGTGAGATGCTAACTCCTTGAAAAAATATTTGAGAAAATGCTACCACACGAGCACAAGATGGTGAACACTTGGTGGTGTTAGCACATTTGCGAGGGAGGTAGAGTTTGAGGGGTAGAGAGGGTGAGCACATTCGGCGCTTTTATGGAAGTGAAATGTCTATTTTCCACTGCGCCGGAGGCAAAGAAACGGAGGCAAAAAGAAGTCACTGGGATGATCGGACGCTGAACCGGACGTGTAACCGGACGCTGGATCAGACGTGGCTGGCGCGTCCAATCAGTTCAACCAGCGGCGCGCGGGGCGAAGTGCGAGGTTTTGTGACCGGAGCGTCCAATCACTCGTGGGATAGGCGCGTCCGGTCACGCACCTAGGAGAGCAGCGTGAAGGGAAGGTTTGATCGGACATGGTGGCACGTTTGTCACATGCGACCGGACGCGTCCGGTCGACAAAATCGCTCTCTGGACCCTTTCTGTACTCAAACCGGACGCCACGTGTAACGCGTCCGGTCACTCCCTCTTTGAGAAGATAACGTTTCATGACCGATGGATATCGAACGAACGAAATTTAAAACAGGACACGTGGCAAGCATCAGTGAAGTCGCGTAGGTGTGACCGGACGCTATGGCCGCGTCCGGTCAGCACGCACAGAGCAGTTTCATGAGCCTAACGGCTCTATCTTTGAGGATTGGCTATAAATAATTGTTTGGCTAGCCTTGGGAGCTCTCTTCTGACTCTTTGAACACTTGAGACATACTTTGAGCTAGAGAACATCCCTTCCACTCGTCTCCTTGCTTGATTGTGTATCCTAGTGAGATTGAGTGAGATTCAAGTGCATTGCTTTGAGAGTTACATCTAGTGGCACTTGATCCATTGATTTGACTGCGGATTGCTTGTTACTCTTGGGTGTTTCCCGACATCCTAGATGGCTTGGAGCAGCGATGGTGTTGAGCTCGTGATTAGAGATTGTTTCGAGCCTCACCAAGTGATTGTGAGGGGTTCTTGAGCCTTCCCCGCTGGAGTTCACGAATTGGCTACTCTAGTGGAGCTCGTGGCTTGGAGGATCCCCATCTTGTGAGTGGATGTGCAGCACCCACCGAGGGTTTGACTCTTGATAGTCAATTACCTCTCAATCCATCAAGTGGGTGCATCTCCACAATGAGGACTAGCTTGCCGGAAAGCAAGTGAACCTCGGTAAAAATTCTTGTGTCTTCTCTTTACCGAGGATTTCATCTTGTTTATGTGATTGCGTTGATTGATTGGTTCATTGGACATATCTCTACTCATCAACGTCGGTATAACAATCCTAGCTCACTCCTTTGCTTACTTATCTACCTTGCTAGTTGTGTAGCTTGTTATTCTTCGTCTCTAGCTTGTGTAGTTTTGTTCTTGATTAGAAGTAGAGTAAGTTGTTGGTGTGGTCAGTGTTTAGCCTTGAACTAGACTTGTGTAGGTGGCTTGCATAGCTTAGTGAGCTAGTGCTAGAATTGCTATGCTGTTTGTTTTACTAATTCGCTTGTCTAGTGAAGCTTGTAGATTTTTAAATAGGTTATTCATCCCCTCTAGCCATTTAGGACCTTATAGGCATGAAGCCAGTGGATGTCGATCTAGAGCGAGTTGAGCTGCATGACACCGACAGTAGCAAGCTAAGCGTGTTGATAGCAAGTGTCTCCACGCTCCCACATCTTGAGGCTACCGATGCTAAAAGAGTTCTCAATGAAGATGAGAAGAAAAAGAGAAGAGAAGCAAGAAAGCTCAAGAGAGAAGTAAGAGAAAAGAGGAAGAAGGAGCAGCAACGGTTAGAAGAGAAGAAAGAAAGAAAAGAGAAAGAAAATTCAAGAGAAGCTAGAAGAAAAAGAAGAGAAGCAAGAAAGAAGAAAGAACAAGAAGAAAAAGCCTCCAATGCATCTTCAAGTGAGCTATCTAGCAGCTCCGAAGATGGTGATGATGATGAGTCTTACCAAGCGCATAGCAGAAGGACAAGAAAGGAAAGGGCAAGAAGAATGATGACAACAAATATGTCACCGTATCTTTTAACTATTCTTCTATGTCTATGACTAACCATGATCGCAAGTCTTTCATCAATGTGCCTATGGGCAAGTTACCTTATTTTGATGGGACTAACTTTGCTAAGTGGAAGCACTTGATGAGAGCCTATCATAGGTCTTCATCCCGGTATTTGGGAGGTTGTGTGCAATGGATTTGAGCCACCCGTTGACCCCAAGAATCCAACCATGGAAGTAATGAGGATCATCCATTTCAACGGTCAAGCCACTAGTGTGCTACTTAGTGCCTTGGATGGTGATAAGTATAATAGAGTGATTGGTGTGGATGCTGCCAAGCAAATTTGGGATACTTTGCATCTTGCACATTAAGGGGTTGACAAAGTGAGAAAGGCAAGAATTGATTTGATGATGTCCAAGCTCAACCAATTTGTTATCTTAGATGGAGAAGGGCCACAAGAGATGTTTGATAGGTTGATGACCATGGTGGGCAAGATTAAAGGCTATGGTTATGATGAGCTAGATGATCACAAAGTTGTCAAGATTATGTTGAAAGCTTATTCACCAAGAAATGAGACCGTAGTCACCCTAATTAGAGATAAGAAGAAGTTTGAGTACTTCACTCCAAATGATGTACTTGAGAGGATCTTGACCTTTAACATGCAAAGAGAAGAAGCAAATGAGAGAAAGAAGCTTGGAGAGTTACAAGCAAAGCTAGAATACATCAAGATCAATAAAGATGTAGCTCTCAAGGCTAACAAATCAAGCAAGCAAGGCTCTACTAGTAAGTCCAAGACCAACAAGCAAGCTTCAACTAGCAAGCCCAAAGTGACCAGCAAGTTCAAGAGATAATACAGACCACATCATCATCAAGTGAGAGTGAAAATTGTGATGATCAATATGAGAAAGTGGATGATGTTGCTCTCTTTATGAAGAGATATCACAAAGGGTTGAAGAAGCAAGAGTACAAGGTAGTGAAGAGAAAGTTTCCCAACAAGAAGAAGAGGACATGCTATAATTGTGGGAGCACTGATCACTTCATTGCTAAGTGCCTATATGAGATCAAGGACCACAAACACAAGAAAGAGAGGAAAGAGGGCAAGGCTGACCACAAGAAGGGCAAGAAAAATTTAGGAGAGGCACACATTGGGCATGAGCGGGACTCAACTGTTGAAAGTTCAAGTGAAGAAGATGAGAAAATTACAACAATCGCTATCAACAAGCCATTTTCTCCACCAAAGCTCTTCACCAACTTGCCTAATGATGACCACTACCCCCCCTCATATTTGTCTTATGGAAAAGGGTGAGAAGGTAAATCCTAAATCCAAAGTCAAAGCTCCTCCACCTCCACCTCCTAGTGACATCTCTAGTAGTGATCTTAGCGATAGCTCTAGTGATGATGAATCTAGTGATGAAGAAATTGATTAAATAACTAAAAACTTGGATGGAAAGACCAAATTATTCATCATTAAACTAATGGAGGATTTAGAGAGTTTCCAAGCCGAGCTAGAATCTAGAGAGAAAACTCTTATCCAACAAGAGGATCTCTATATTGCTAGCAAGAAATCTTGCATTAGAGAGAAGTGAGGTGGAATCCTTGTGCAAGGCCTTGGCCAAAGAGCAAGGGGACTATACTATCACAAAGAAAGAAAATATTACTCTCAAGAAAAAATATTGTGACTTAGATAAAAAGCACAAAGAGCTTAAGCTGCAATATAATGTTCTTTGGGATATCAACTCACATCCTTCTAAGGCAAAGGATGCCTTTACTCCCTCCACTAGTCAAGGTTGTTGAAAATGTTATAATCTTAATTTGAATGTTTACCCCACTAACCTTGCAAACATGGAGGCAATGAGAAAAGAGATTGCTAGGCTCAATGAGATCATTGGCAAGGGCTGCATGAATGGTAAGACTCAAGTAAGCGACAAGAAGGCAAATGATTCAAAAGTGCCTCAATTCAAGTAAGGGAGACACCCCTCAATCAAGCATGTGATAGGACACACTGTAGGAGCTAAGACAAATGGAAGAAAGGTCATAAATGGCTATGAGTGTGTTCAGTTTGAGAGGAAGGGCAAAAGTGGTACAGATCGCCCTGCACAGACAACGACAGTGCCACACCATAGAGCAGCAGTGTCGCACAGCGGTAGTGCCGCTCTCCGCAAAAATAGGAAGGCCACCAATTTTGTTCCTGATCAGACTAAGTCCAAGAAGAAGGTGTTCTAGCAAAAACAGGTTCAGCAGAAACTAAAAGAATCAGTGTAGGGCACCATGAACAAGTATGCTTATCAACCAAAGGCTCAACCACCTCGACAAAGTTTGACTTCATGCTTTGTTTTGAGAAGCAACAACAGTGGAAAAGTGGTTGCCAAATATGTTGGATAGGAAACTAATGTTTATAAGAATTCCTTTATTTGGCTTCCTAAGTTTCTTGTGACTAACATGCAAGGCCCCAAATCTAGTTGGGGACCTAAATCTAGCAACTAAACTTGTTTTGCAGGCATACTCCTCCGGTGGATCAAGTTGGGTGCTTGATAGTAGATGTACAAATCATATGACTAGAGAAAGAAATATGTTCCAACCATATTCCCCAAAGTTGGATTCAAATGAAAATATTGTCTTTGGAGACAATTCTAAGGGGGATGTGCTTGGTCTCGATAAAGTTGCTATAACCCTTGAGCATTCAATTACAAATGTTTTACATGTTGATTCATTAAGTTACAATTTGTTGTTCATTTTTTAACTTTGTGAAATAGGTTACAATTGTCTCTTTATTTAGAAGGGATAGATTAAAGAATAGTGGCAAAATCTAGTATGGGGTTGGTATGGCACTGCCGACTAGCTCTTGTTGGGATGAGGAACTTAGCCAAACTTCAAAAAGATAAACACATCCTTGGACTAACAAATATTCACTTTGTGAAAGATAGGATATGTCGCACTTGTCAAGCCAGAAAGCAAGTTAGCGTACCTCACCCACCAAAGAGCATCATGACCACTACACAACCATTAGAGCTTATCCAAATGGATCTATTTGAACCGGTTGCCTACCTAAGTATCGAGGGTAATAAATATGGTCTTGTTATTGTTGATGACTATTCCCGATTCACTTGGGTATTTTTCTTGTTTGATAAGTGTCAAGTTAGGAACAAGGTGAAGACATTTGTAAGAAGAGCTCAAAAGGAGTTTGGTCTCCCCATTAAGAAAATGAGAAGCGATAATGAGACCGAATTCAAAAATACTCAAGTTGAGGAGTTTCTTGATGAAGAGGGCAATAAGTATGAGTTTTCAAGCCCATACACCCCTCAACAAAATGGTGTAGTAGAGAGGAAGAACTGGACACTCATTGATATGGCAAGGACAATGCTAGATGAGTACAAGACTTCAGATTTATTTTAGTATGATGCTATCAACACCGCTTGTCATGCCATCAACTGCCTATACCTACACAAGAAGTTAAAGAAAACTTGATATGAGCTTCTAACCAGAAACAAACCAAAGGTGTCTTACTTTAGAGTGTTTGGGTGTAAGTGTTTTGTACTCAACAAGAAACCCAAAACCTCTAATTTTGCACCTAAAGTTGATGAAGGTTTTCTTCTTGGTTATAGATCAAGTGAGCATGCCTATCGTGTTTTCAACAAAACCTTCGGAAGAGTTGAAATAGCGGTAGACATGACATTTGATGAATCTAATGACTGTCAAGTAGAGCAAGTTGATTCAAGTGTTGTTGAAAAGGAGGATCCACCTTGTGATGCAATAAAGCAATTGACTATTGGCGATATTAGGCCACAAGAAAATGAAGTCACTGATGTGGTGGTTCCCGAAGCTACTGATGAACAAGTTTTCGCTGACGTGCCTGAGAGTGAGGGGGAGCAGACCCTTGTTGCAGGTCAGTAGGGCGGCAGTGCCGCACTTAGGAGCGGCAGTGCCACACCCCCTCCAGTGGCTGCTGCAAGTTTGACTTTGATTCGAGGACAGAACCTGCAACCAATCTTTGAAGAAGAAGTTGAAGATCTAAAAGATGAACAAGCCATTAAACACTCAAGACTTATGCAAACAATTCAAAGAGATCATCCCGCCGACAACATCCTTGAGAGTCTTCGAAAGGAGTATTGACACGTTCTTATTTAGCAAATTTTTATCAATATTACTCTTTCATTTCTCCTGTGGAACCAGTCAAGGTTGAGAAGGCACTTGAGGATGAAGATTGGGTGATGTCTATGCAAGAAGAATTGAACAACTTCGAGAGAAATCAAGTTTAGACTTTGGTAGAAAGGCCCAATACCGATGTCATCGACACCAATTGGGTCTACTACAACAAGCAAGATGAAAATGTCATGGTGAAAAGGAACAAGACAAGATTGATCGCTCAAGGTTTCATTCAAGTAGAGGGCTTGGAATTTGAAGAAACATATGCACTGGTGGCAAGACTTGAAGCAATCTGAATGCTTCTAGCCTTTGCTGCCCATCATGACTTCAAGCTATATCAAATGGATGTCAAGAGTGTATTCCTCAATAGCCCTATTAAAGAACATGTCTATGTTGAGCAACCACCAGGTTTTGAACATCCCAAGTTCCCCAACCACATCTACAAACTCCAAAAGGCGCTCTATGGGTTTAAGCAAGCACCAAGAGTATGGTATGAGTGCCTTAAGGAATTCTTGTTCAAGAAAGGCTTTGAAATAGGCAAAGCCAATTCTACCCTCTTTACTCGCAAAGTCAATAAAGATATATTTGTGTGCCAAATATATGTCTATGACATAATATTTGGTAGTACTAACCATGAGTTTTGTGAAGAGTTTAGTAGAATCATGACAAAGAGATTTGAGATGTCCATGATGGGTGAGTTAAAGTTCTTTCTCGGATTTCAAATCAAGCAATTGAAGGATGGGACTTTTATTAGCCAAATGAAGTACACCCACGATATGTTCAAGAAGTTTGACATGGTAAATGTAAAGCCTATCAATACTTCCATGCCAACCAATGGACATCTTGATCTAAATGGGAAAGGGAAAGCCATCAATTCCAAGGTATGTCGCTCTATGATCGGCTCTCTACTTTATTTGTATGCATCTAGGCCTGGTATTATGCTTAGTGTGAGCATGTGTGCTAGATTTCAAGCTAACCTGAAAGAGTACCACTTGGTGGTCATTAAAAGAATCTTGAGATATTTAGTACGCACTCATATCCTTGGCTTGTGGCATCCTAAGGGCTCTAAGTTCGATCTATTTGGGTATTTGGATTCCGATTACGCCAGTTGCAAAGTAGACCGAAAAAGCACTTCAGGGACATGTTAATTCCTTGAACGGTCCCTAGTATCTTGGAGTTTTAAGAAGCAAAAATTGTGTAGCCCTTTCCACCATCGAGGCCGAGTATGTTACAGCCAGTGCATATTGTGCTCAACCCTTCATGATTTCAGATGTCACTTTACCAAAATCTCATTATTGTGTGATAATAAAAGTGCCATAAAGCTTGCAAACAATCCAGTAAGCCACTCAAGAATGAAGCACATAGACATCCGACATCACTTCTTGAGAGACCACGAAGCCAAAGGAGATATCAAAATTCGCCATGTGAACACCGAAAGGAACTAGCCGATATCTTCACTAAGCCCCTCGATGAGTCAAGGTTTTATGCTTTGCGTAGTTAGCTAAATATACTTGATTCTCGTAACGTGGTTTGAAATTTAGCATGCATTTTTTGATCAACTAGTATCTAGGCAAAAGAATTTGAAAAATTCATATTATGCTTCAACATGATTTATAAAATGCAACTTATGTATCATAATCATGGTTTGTATTGTTTATATGTTTCTGGTCATGATACATAGGTGATATGTATCCATATTTTATGTAGAGAGAGTGTAACAGCTCCATGGGCCAAGTGGGCCCAGTTCAGGTATGGGCGAGTACTGTAGCAGCAGCAGTGGACCGAGCACTGTAGCTGCATGTACTGTACATCCAAACTCCAGGGACTGCAGTGACATGGTACTTTAGCGCGTGTACTGTTCACTCCCGGGGCACTGTAGCATCGAATTTCGGATAGACCAAATTTGTGTACTGTAGCTCACGCGAGTTACTGTAGCTCTCAGAAATACTGTGTTGCCAGTGTTTAGTGCCATACCGTGAATCAAGGATCGCCAGACCGACTTAAATAGCATGGTCAGGGGCGCATAGTAACCTTCAGTTAACCGTTTTGAGCGAAGCGAGGACGAAAACTTAAGCGGGTTGCTACGCAGGTGGGACCCCTCGGCAGAGTGGGCCTAGGCCGTGTATGCCAGGACTGGATGTTACAAAGAGTCATGTATTTTGTAGCTAATTCTCTACTATTTTGGGGGTGCGACAGTGCCGCACTTTGAATCTCCAGCAGATTTGCCCCAAACAGTAAGTTATGGTGGGGCCCATTTACCTCTCCTATCCTTTCCTTGGGCCCCATAACTTCTCTCTCCTCGTTTTTCACTCGATGCCGACCGCACGTGCCCTCTTCTCCTCTCGTGCCTACGCTGTCGCCATCGCCTTGGTCGTGCGCTACAACCTCCGGTAGTGCCATGCCTGGTCGCCGGCCATCTCTCTGACACCGCCGTGGACGGGTGCTGTTCTTGGCAGAGTAGCTGCTCTTCTCATCTCTCTGATCAATGGTTTGAGAAGGTAAAACCCTAACCCATATCGATCTATGCAATGCGTGGTTTCCTATGATGGATTTTGGTTCCTAGCGAAAGTATGAACGATTTGGGGGAAGACTTGATGGATAAATCAAATCGAAAGATCGATTCACTGCTGGATGGATTCAACCCATGCGGCAGTACCGCACAGCAGGTGCAGCAATGCCACACCCTGCAGATTCCATCTACTTTTGGTTGTGTTTTTTCATCTGTGAAATGGTGTTTCGATTGGACTTATTCAAGGATCAACCTCGCCGTGGTCGTGTAGGTCAACAGCAGTAGGCAGCAGTGGGATAGCACCTCATGGCTGATGAGATAGGGTGGCGTGATCAGTACATTGAAAATGAGAAAAGGCTGGAGATGCTTGGACGCACCATTGATGCCATTCATGACACCCCTCTTCACCTGATAGAGTTTGATGGCAGCTACATCAGAGACTTTGATGGTGAGATGGTTATGAGAGTTCTTAATGACTTCATCAACATTCTATCACCAATTATTCTAAGAATTGGAAGTTGGTGGAAGAGGCAAGACAGATCAATCCCTATGCCGTGCACAAGGATTTGGGCATTGACTATAGATTTTAGAATGAGTTTCATTCCAACTTCTATGCCACTGCTATTCTTGGTGCTAGAAAGAGCAAGATTGTCAAGATGCAGTATGTTGACTGAGATGAGCTACAGGACAAGGAAGAGATAGAGTTTGACAAAGTCATCAAGATATGTGATAGATTTTAGTTGTCAGACATCATGGGATCCCAATATCACTGTAATGAGGAGGTGCTTGCTCAGTTTCATGCTACATATTTCTATGATCAGTCCACAGATGATATACATTGGATGACGGATGGCTGACACTACAGAGTTGACTACACCACCTTCAGTCGGATTCTGGGCTTTGGAGAGGAGCATCGGACCTATTCTCACATTCATGATGAGCCCAGAGCAGAGATCCATGACATCCAATACATGTGGAGAGATAGTAGTGTTGCTGATGGCAAGAGGAGTGGTTTGCACAGCTACTACTACATCTTGAACAACCTCATCAGAAGCACAATCAATCCTAAGGATGGAGCAACATCAGATATTAATGGATATGTGAAGAACGTGCTAGCTCGCTTTGCTCTAGGTGGGGATAAGTTTAAGTCCCTCAGTTTACTTAGCATGAGTTGAGGCTTACTATGGAGGATGGGAGGAGGGGCTGCCCTATGCCCCTTACCTTATGTTTATGATTGAGAGGGTCACTAGCTTGAGATTTTTGAAGGACAGGATGCACACCATCTACAAAATTGAGAAGACCCATCTAGCTGCAGCTACTTAGAGGGCGGGGAGCACCTATGCTCATATGGATATTCTAGAGTCTTCCCGCTCTAGGTCTCAGAGGAGTAGCAAGTGGAAGAACAAGATTGGATCATGGATGAAAGCAATCTTTGGGAAGTGCACCTATGTTGCGAAACGTGCATATGAGACTCAGCTTGAGCAGAGACAGCAGCATGGAGGGCACCTTCCACCTCTTCCATCTATTCCTCCACCTCCACAGTTTGACCTTCCGAGCCTCTCAGACACCGAGTCCGATGATGATGTTGATGATGACAGTGAGTCTAAGGAGTGACCCCATGCACCTTCAGCTGACTGGTAGGAGACTCTTGGTGGGTACCAGTGGAGGACCGAGCTGAGGCGTTTCACCTGTTCTACTCGCTACACCGCCACTACTCACCATTAGGGACGTGCTCGCATCGACTCTGACGACGACGATGACAGTGGTGCAGGGGCTGCCGCTGGTACTAACATGACCACTGGTACTAGTAGGGCTAGTGGTGGCAACGGCATTGATTGGGACCAGATTCAGGATGAGCAGGAGGAGTGAGTTCATTGACTTCTTTCTTCTTTTCTCGCTTTTTGGTGCTTGTTGCCAAAGGGGGAGAAAATTAAAGGGGTCAACAAACTTTTTGACGCTATCTGTTGCTGCTAGAGTTTCTTGACATATCCATTGAGAGTTAGTCCTCGTTAGGTGGAGAGTTTGAGAGTCACTCAAAACTCTAATTTGTGTAATAATGCTACTATGTGACTCTATTTGTATCAGATATGGACATGTATGGTTTGTGTGGATTAGATGTCATCTTTTTATGCTAGGTTGCTTATCTTTGTATACCTTTGTCAGCTGTGTGGTGCTTGAGCCTATCTTGCTGGTACAGTCAAGTGCGGCAGTGCCGCACTCAGCTGCAGCAGCAAGCACTTGTGTGCATGATCTATCATATACATTACGTATATTCTTTCTTGACACTATGTGCAGCACCCCACATGTAGCATGGATGTAGGGGGAGTTCTTTCACACTTTACTAAAATGTGAATCTTGGCCTTTCATGCTAATTTGAGAATTCAATTCTCCATTCACATATTTAGGGGAGGCTCCACATCCATGACTTGAAAAGCTCAGTTCTTTATTCCATATCATTTGTAACCTCTAATTGGGTTGTCATCAATCACTAAAAATGGGGAGATTGTAAGTGCAATCAAGCCCTAATGTGGGTTTTGGCATTGATGACCACCTAATTAGAGGACTAATGAGCTTTACTAAGATGACAAGCAGAGAATTCTATTAAGAGGATGTTATATGGAAAGGAAGAGCCCCCAGTTACTTTCATGAATGGCAACACGTTCAAAGAAGGTTTAAATTTCTTTTATGTTTTGAAGATTTAGTATAGGAATGCCATACTATCAAGGGAGACACAACATCTGGTTAAAATTGTATGACCAAGTGCTTAAATCTTACTCAAAACATCCTCACACCTCCACCAAGATAGCGAGCTCAACCATTCTTAATTCTTGCTGTTTTGGTGAGTGCAGCAGTGCCGCACATTAAGTGACCATTGCGGGCAGGGAGTATTTATACTTTTCCCTGTCCTCCCCAACGTTTACTTCTTTTTCTCCAACGGTTCACTCGATCTTAGATAGACCAAAGCTCTTCTCTCTCTTCCTCCATTGGCAAACCTTGAGCTCCCAAGCTTCTCCATCGATTCCTCCATCAATCCTTGAGAGAAAAGGTGATAAAACTCGATTAGAGAGCAGCTCCACTGATTCCCAATCTCAAACGAGCATTTAGTTCATGTTTTGGCTAGTGGTTGTGTTTGTTACTTTTGGAGCTTGGCTTCTATCCGACTAGAGCGTCGTCCGGTGAGCTTGTCAAACTTGTGGTAGCCCCAGGAGGTTTGTAACCATATCTTGCAGCGAGTAAAATTACCCCTCATCTCAAGAGTTGAGTGTCTTGACTTGAGAACGAGGTAGGGTTGCAAAGCCCAAGCCTTAGTAGCATACCTCAACAACGTGGACTTAGGCAAGCCTTAGCGGCGAGCTGAACCACGGGATAAATTCTTGTGTCACTTTTTCTTGTGTTGTTTTACGTATTGTTAAGGTGTTTCTAGGGTTTGAGGCCGATCTACTTGTGTGTGGTGTTCCCACCACTTCTAGCTATTGATTTGTGACCTACACCACTATAGGAAGCTAAGAAATTTACCCAATCTAAATTTCATTCGCTGATTTTTGAACTGTGTGCTCGAGCTTTCTGCAGGTGCGGTAGTGCCACAAGGCCAGAGCGGCAGTGCCACAATTGAATTTGACGTTTGTTCGAGTTGAGTTTTTACAAGCCTATTCACCTCTCCCTCTAGGCGCTCCAGTGGTGTCCTACAGCTGTAAAACTAGATCTAGATATTGCATATTTAAAATGGCTATGCACGTTTATTGCAAGGGTATATTCCAAATGTTTCAACTATTTTTAGACGTATGTTGCAAGTGTATGTTCCAAATATTTTAGCTGTTTCAGACGTATGCTGAAAGTGTTTCATTTGAATGTTGCAAAAGTAGATCTAAATGTTGCATATGTTGTAATGACTATATAGTTATATTTCAAACGTATACTAAATATGTTACAATGGTAGTAGGGCCGATGTCACAGAACCTCCTAAATTATATGGCCCACATGCACCTGTCATTGTCCCTAAGACCTCTGACGGCTATGTATGTACACCAGATAACCTAAGAAGATCTATCGGGTGTCCTCACAGGACCCCAATTCAACTACATTTGACAACTCATACCAGGATCAATAAAGGAGTAACTACAACATTACAACATTTGTTACAAAACTTTATATCAGAGTGTGGAAGAATAATAATAATAAATTTATAAATCATGAATAAGTTAACTTTTTATAAACTTAACTTAATTGCGGAAGTCGAGTAGAACTACAGAAGACAACTTAGGTAAAGCACCTAAGTCAGGAGAGGACAACCTGATCATATTGAGTCCACCGGCATGACCTCGGTTAACAGTACCAGTCAGTACCTGCAACAGGGGTTAACAAACCCTGAGTACTCAATTGTACTCCGCAAGACTTACCCGATGGAAAGAAAAGACTCCAAGGATATGCTGGCTTAAGGGAAGTAGTGAAGCTAGAAAAGAGAAGTTTTGCAAAAAAGCTTACTACTAGTGGATCCTTATTTTCAAACTTTTAATTAAGTTTTGGCTCTAGTTTTAGTATAGCCTACTTATAGCTAACTTTTGCACCTGTATTTATCTCAATCATAAATATAAGCATCACACTTGTTATTCACTTCTTTTCCATCTCAAGTCTAACAGTAACCATGTTCTAGTTGTTGCTACGATGTTGGTGCAAGGTCAAGACTCCTTTCTCGTGGAGCAACGATGATTCGAACCGCTTGATCTACCCAGCTAGGGCTTCCTAACCACATGACATATGTAGAACTAAATCTTGTATATATCAACTCTTACTTGGGTCACCCAAAACCAGAACGTGTCCATCGCCACCCGAGAGCACAGTACTCCTCGAACCCGGCCCAATTCTAGCCCCGAGGGTACACGCTACTCTCGCCATCTCTCCACTCCCAGTGCAAGGTTAGACATTCTCGTGATGGAATAGCCGAAGTAAGGCTTACCCAACATGGGTACGTGGCTAGTACTATTAAAAACTCCTTGACTCGAGGGCCAACAACGAACGATCCTTAATCGACACAGACGGGACCAACCACCAAAGACAATTTCCATGCCCCGTCCGGTCTCAAGTTCATTCTCATATTCATTTCCACATGCTCTCATGACCTGTCATTAGGTCAGGAGAAGCAAGGAATAAATTTGTTCTTGCGATCAAAGAAAATATTATTCGACTTCTACCGAAGTCTAAGCATCACTAAGCATAAAAGATCGACCTACATATACTTGTGGGATGTCATCTGGATATAAATGTAGATCAAGGTAATCATGCAGCAACGGTATCAACCAACTCCTACTAACTTAATGCACATTACACTAGACTCTAAGTGCAGGGCTGGACAAAAAGCTCGTTAAGCTGGCTCGGTGGCTCGGTACAAAAGTGCTCCGATTGGACTCATTTATCTTTTAAAATGAAAATGACTTGATTTGGAATGACTTTCAACTTTGGCTCGGCTCGTTAGGCTCGGCTCGTTAGGCTTGTCGTGAAGTTGGGTCTTAAACAATGCAGGAAATAATGATGAATAAGATTATACCAATTTCTAAAAAAGCTCGAAAAAAACTACGGTTGGCTCGATATCCAGCCCTATCTAAGTGTAATAAAGCATTTATAAAATAGAAGAGTGGTTATATGTCCGGAGCTTGCCTGCGTTGCAGCGGTGGTTAGTTCTCATAGAAGTTAAGTTTGACACCAACACCACGAGTGGATCACCTTCTCCGAAGCTTGATCGACACGATCCAAAATACTTGTACAAACTACACGTATATAAATGATGCGGGACTTAATAGAATGGAATGCATGCCATGATGCATGATGATGAACAAAGCATAGCACATAAGAGACATTTAGAAAGGATAAACATTAGTTATCTACTTGAGTACAACTTTCCTTCGCGGTACAGTTGCAAGCTAACAAGGTTAATTTAAAGGTTAACTAACTAAAATTTTGTTTTTACCCAAGAGGTTGCATCTAATAACAAGTCTATCATAAGACCACTAATTACTTACACAAGAAATCCTTAACCATTAATGATTTATGCTAAACTCATTAATTATCATTAACAAATCATAGTTAACAAGTTAATCATAAACTCAAATAATTAATTAAAGTGCCAAGGGTCATTACATATTAATGACCCAAGGTCATCACTCAATCCCAAAATCACACCAACCCTAAATTAGGATTTATTCTAATCATATAAGCATTTATTAAATAATCAATAAAAGACATGAAATAAAGTATATAATTAAAAGTTATCAAAACAGTACCAAATCTTTTGTGTGGATTCACAACATCAAATTCAGCATACTCATAAATTTTCATGATTTTTGGACTTATACATTAATCTATAAAAATCATGGAAGATACATTTATTAATTAATTGAGCTATTTTTGTACCATAGCAAAAGTTCTGAAAATGACTATTTCATATTTTTTTCTACATAGAGCACATCATGAACAAGCTACACATTAATTTTGATAATTTTATCATGCTTCCATAATTAGTTATGAAAATAACAAATATCAGCAGTTATGGAAATTAACAAATCACAAAAAAGGAAAAAGAGCCTCGGGCCCGGAATGACCCAACTCGGCCTGGTCCAGCGGGGAGACCAGCCCAGGCGCGGAGGCGCGCGCGCGGCCCAGCAGTGAAGGCGACTCGACAATTAAGCAAAACAGCCCTTCTGTTAATCATAAATCAACCCGCAGTACGCATGCACTATTCACTTGAGTCAGTAACTTTACAAAAAGACCCTGACCTTGCTTCTATTCACGCGCGACATCCTTCTTCTCCCCCATCATAGACAGAGCAGAGGAGGTGGCTGGGGCTCGTGAGGATGGCCGGTGGGTGGCCGACGGTGGCAAAGAAGAGTAGCGTGAGCACCAGTGTGCCCACCCGCACCCATGGGCGCCTGCAGTGTGGCCTGAGATGGCCCGTGGCACATCGGCCACGGACTGCGGCGGCGCGCGCCCGTGCAACCCGGTTGCGATCGTCTGTAGCGGCGGGCGAGGCTGGAAAAAGGGCGTGAGGAAGGCGACCCTAGCGGAGGAAGGTGGCGGCAGTGACATCTCGGCCAGGCGCAATCGACGGCGGCCTGGCCACGCGTGCGGTGGCCGAGGCGGGCGGCTGCACAGCGGCAGTGGCATAGCCGGCGGCTCCTGGCTAGGCGAGCGTGTGTGGGGCGACGAGGGAAGCAAGGCAGAGGTGGTGGTGTGCTTAGCTTGGTCCTCCACTGAGCGCAGCAGCGGGAACTACAGCGGCGGTGGGAGCTTGGCCGGCGATGGCGGCGCAGCCGGTGGCTACGGCGGGCGCTCGGCTGGCAGAGGCAAAGAGAGGGAGGGAGAGCTCGCGCGAGAGAGAGAGGGCAACGTGGTGTGGCGTGGCGCCTTCTGTAGGTAGGGATGGCGCAGCATGGGCGCCGAACGCGCGGCGCCAGCAGCATGCCCGGGCGGCGCCGTGATCAAATTGGTCACGGTGACCATGTGCAAAGCAGGGACAGTGGCCATGTTCCCATCTTTAACACCTTGTGTAGCATCTTCCAGGCAAAATTAGGCTGTGACACTGTACAAAAGATCTTTATCCCCCTTCACTCTTCACTTCATGTTAAAGGACCAGGGTCATTAGTCAATTGTATTAGGAAATAAACAGTGCCAAACATTGCAATGTCAGTGAAATCACAGAACTGGACAGTTCTCCAAACTGTTAGCAAAACTGAGTCTGATGCAAACTTTGAGCAATTAATTAATAGCTAATTACTAGTTAAACATCACAAACAAAGGTTCTTTATCAAAGTACAATCTTTCTACCAATTCATAGAAGCATAGTTGCATAAATTTTATTTATGAAAATTGATTACATAAAATCTCCAACTTTGAATTTAACAACTGTTATTCAAAGACTTAGAAACATTTTGAAGGCTTAAAACAACACAGACTTTTGAAATTTCAAAATTACTTCTGATTTTGCATTGAAACACAAAAATCTCCAAAAATAAAAGTTGCTCAAAATTTTGAACTTTACAACTTTGCTTTTGTGACCAAACTCAGATTTTGAATATTTTTTGAAATTTAGATTTCAATTCAAAAGAGGACAAAAGTAGGGTTTTTGTAAATTAAAACTTACTTCAAATTTTTTAATACATCTTGAAAATATGTAAAAAGAGAAAATGTATATCTTTGGAAGATCTACAACTTTCATAATTGGGCCATCACCCAATTATGCCTACTTTTTGAAATTGAGTTGAAATCCAAATTTAGGTTTTGAATCTTTTCAATTTTATTCAAAATTTTACATTAAAACTTTGAAAACTCAAAACATCAAAGTTGTACATCTAGGTAATACCTACAACTTTGCTTTTTAAACCATTTTCAAATTCTACCTCCATTTTAAAATTGGAATAGAGAAATAAAAAGGGGTCAAATTTGAGATTTGCCTGTTTTCAAAATTACTCCACATTTTACACTAAAACTTTAAAAACTCACAACACGAAACTTGTAGCCCTTGAAAAGATCTATAAACTTGGTTTTAAACTTTTTTCCAAATTTTTCGTAGATTTTGAATTACACAAAAAGGGGTAAAACGAGGTTTTCCGGAAATCAGGGTTTCGAATTCAATTGATTATTCTTTTTAACTAAAACATGATTAATCCTTTAACACTAATAAAACATTATTTCATGTGATAAGCAACATAACATTATTAACATATTAAGCATGCTAGTAAAAACAACCTATCAGATTACTATTGTATTGAAACATGCGAAACATATATATGAAACATACGAAACATATAAACCTTACAATGTAACATGAAACATTCTATTGAAACATCTAAAACATTTCAGCACTTTACTTGAAACATAAGCAATAATAAAAACATTACCATGCTATGCATGAAACATGTGCAACATGAATGCATTTATGGCATGTCATTTGATGTTTATGCTTGATGATGCTTCATAATCAAGTTGTAATTGTTTCTTAACATCTGGGATGTTATAGCCGATGTCGTAGAGGAGATGAGATAAGACAGGAGCGGAGCGCAGCGGAGACCGAGCGGGATGGAGGACAGGGCACAGCTGGGGATGGCGGCGCGGTGGGAGAAGGGGCGTGGCGGGCCATGGTGTGATGCGGGCGCGGGCGCGGGCGCGGCTAAGAATTTACTAACCCCTGGAGCTAGCTAGCCACGCAGAGCTGTGGTACTTTGCAGATAGCTCCTGCGTTCAATAATGCGTACGTACAAAATATGCTCCCTCAGTTCTGTGAAAACTACAGGTTCAGATCGTACTATACATGCGTGTGTGTGCATCGTCGTCGTCGTCTTTTAATTTGCGTTGGGCACGACAGTTAAGTCAAATTTAAAATATGGGGCAAAGGAACGGAGGATGAAATAATAAAGCTATAGAGGGGTATATATATGTACGTTCCAGTAAAGCGCTGCTCTGGGTGCACTGTGTCTATCCTTGGGTTGAATTGTTCTAGAGAGAGAGAGAGGACACTGAATGCAGTTGAACGTACACTGATAGATAGATGTCACCGTTATCTTGGTTGTTGAAGAATCGAAATGACAATTAATTATTTTATAGTACCACAATTTACTCAACCATACAAACAACACGTACAAAACCCATATTTATAAAACCCCCAGTATCCATTCTTCCATAAAAATATTTTCTTAATATGTACCGGATAGTTCTGATGAAGCATGCAGCACGCCAGCACAAAGTGCTAAGTTTAAATCATCGTGCAAATTAGTATATCTTTTCAAGAATACACAAAATGAAACAAGACAATATTTACATATCTTTTTTTAGAAAGACGACAAAAAATTTGCCGGGTTTTTATTAGACTTTTTATTAGACGAGGAAAAAAGAAACAAGACAATATTTACAAAAAGTTTCTTTTCTTTTGATTTGAAACTCCAAACCACCGAGGCGCACAGGCCAGACACTACAGTAAGCTACTGAACATACGTACACGTCCCTTGAGTACATACATATTGTTTTCTCATAATAACACAGTACAGCATGTGTACATATTGTTTTTGTCAACCATACTAAGTACATAACGCATGCACGGGATGACATATTTTGCCAACATTATCATCAGCTGTTTCATTGATTATTTTAGAAGGAAAACTGTACAAATAATTTCGGCCGTATAGCACTGACCACTGAGATGTGCGGTGGGACTATCGTTAATTTGGTAGAAGTGGTCGACCATTATATTGAAAATGTTCCGAATCAGCTTTTATTGTACCTATTAATTAACCCGTACTCCCTTGCTCGGTTCTAAAATGTAACATGTTTAAAATTTTTCAAGTTAGAACTCTGTTGTTTTGACCAAATATATGGAAAAATACACCAACACCAGATTAGTTTAATGTATTCCACGATAAAATATGTCTTGATAGTGTAGTTATTTTATATTATGGTAGATGCGTGAACGTATGTCTTTCTGGGTTGGTTAAGTGGTTGTTCAAGTTAGAACTCTGTTGTTTTGACCAAATATATGGAAAAATACACTAACACCAGATTAGTTTAATGTATTTCACCATAAAATATGTCTTGATAGTGTATTTATTTTATATTATGGCAGATGCGTGAACGTATGTCTTTCTGGGTTGGTTAAGTGGCTCTAGTCAGTAGTATTCCTTAGGTCCTGAGTTTGACTTTCTGTGGAGAATGACAGGATCTACATGAGAAGATTACCTTCTATATAAAAGAGAAATGCTCGAGAGTTGTCTTACCTCCTGGGGGTCAAGTTTTTTTTATTCGTAGATGTTATTGTATTTCTCTTTAATCCTGGTCAAAATTGGAAGGATTTAATTTATCTATTTCAGAATGGAAATAGCATGGTGCTAAGCATCTCCAAGAGTATCATATTTTTCCTTCAAAAACATGTAGTTTTGCAACTTCTAAAAAGATATTGGGAGGAAAAAAGAGGGCAATCTCCAAGAGTTTCTAATAATCCACTCCTAAAATATATAAGATAATTTTACATCAGGAATTCTATACTATTTCCAAATTATCGTAATCATTTTTATATATTTCTTTCTCTCTTGTATATTTGCATCAGGAACCTTTTCCTACTTCTTATTCTTTCTCACACCCTTCCACCTTTAGATTGACCGACCGATACTCACGGAAAAGCAGTATCCGCGCAACTGCAACTACATGTAAAGTTACGCGCAATGGGGGTGGATTTCTCAAGTGCGTAAATTTTAGGAGCATGTATTAGGAATTGTTGGAGAGGAGTTTTTCTCATCTTGCTAAAAATCAAGGATTAGAAAGAGAAATAGGGTACTTTTAGAGATGCTTTTAAATCAACACGGTAGGCATCTATAGCTTGAAAGTACAACTTTAGAGTATGTAGGAGCTCGAGATGATCATGTATACCTTAGATTAGAAGCTCGAGAACATGTATCCAAGTTAATTTGAATAACAACCGAATTAAAGCATCTGGGGTTTCTTCTTTGAAGCAGCTACATGATTGGGATGAACTATCTGAATGCATTAACTGAAAAAGGTTGGCGCATGCATCTCAGCTTGTCCGGCCTCAAAAAATGTATGCCTACGGACTACCTCACATTTTCTTAAAAACAAAAGTAAAAAAGAAAAAAAAAACAACCACTAGCTTTCAGTTTGACATATACCAAGATATTGAGGCCCTCTGTTGTGCGGCTCATCGCTTACAGCAGCTTTAATTTTTTTCTACCTAAATATTAAAAACACTGCCGTCTACTATAGCAAGAGACTTTTTTTTCTCTCTCTCTCCAACCAACAATAATCTACCAAGGAAGATAACGTATGATGACACAGCTGCTGACTCATGGCCACCAGTCTGGGGTGCCAAATACTCTTCCCGACGCTTCTATGCTCATGCTTTCAGTGGAATAGAAGCCCACCCGTGTTTCAGAATGATATGGAAATCAAGCTGCATTCCTAGGATCAAATTCTTCGCATGACTGGTGCTTGTAGATCGATTAAACACTAAGACCATGCTGCGAAGAAGGCACCTAAACATCGAGGATGATACACTCTATGTTCTCTGCAGCACTGGCATGGAAGAAGATATTGACCATCTATTCTTTGAATGTCCGTTCACAGTGCAATGCTGGAACTACATCAACTTCACTTGGGACATCGGTTTGCCACTACCAGAAAGGTTGGCCACAGCAACATCTGCGCATAACCTGGATTTCATCACAGAAGCAGCCCTCATTGTAGTTTGGGAACTTTGGAAACTTCGCAATGACAAGATATTCCAGAGGAGAGACCCTACCTCTGTAATTTGGCTAGCTAACTTCAAAAATCAGTGTTTGCTTCAATCTGTTAGATTCAAGGATGATTTTATCTCATCCTTTTGCTTTTTGGCTTGATGCTTTTAGTTAATTGTTCATAACATCTTGAACCTTTTGTTTATTATAATTTAAAATCTCACTGTGGGGATCTTGCGTCAAAAAAAAAAGATAACGGTGAAACCAGTTTGGAGGGGCGCTTCACCGGTTTCAGCTGCATAGTGCAGAACCTGAAGCCGCGGAAAACCCTTCCTAAGAGGCCCTCATAGCCGTAACCACCATACTAGTACATTATATTACATTGTATAATAAAGAAATTTTGTTCTTTTTATAATAAAGAAATCAGCCAAGCAATCATTCAATTATGTATTACTCGAAAAATATATATGATAGATCATTGTTCGTACTGAAAAGAATAAATTTGAAAAAAATAGAATTAGACGGGTCTTTCCGGACGTACGGCAGAAAAAAATATGACTAAAAATAAAATAAAAATAGAATTGGACGGGTTCTCTTCGGACGTATGAGGACGGGTCTCTCCGGAAACACGACGTGAAAAGTAATAATAACAGAACATAGAAAGAAAATAAAAAAAATCAAAATATATGATTCCTATGCGGCAGGACTATTTGCCTCTTTCGTTTGCCCTTACGTCATGCTCATGCACACATGTTGCCAAAAGCAAATACAATTAACAAATCTGAGTTGCTTCCTTTAACATCAGCAAATTAACCGTGTCACAGCGTGAACGAGTTTGGTTCGTAAATGACATGTGTGGCCTTAGTTTCCAGCAAACACAAAAGGAATCTGATTGGGATTCCTAGTTATATTCTGGCTATTTCAGGATGTCATATAGTACTATATATAAAAAAAACATGAGAGCTATAGACAATATAAAAAAAAGGTGAGAGCTATAGGCAGACGTTAAGGGAGACAGTTTCCACATTCATGAAGTTAGTTAGAGGATGATGGACGAAAAAAATATTCAGAAATTTTGCTTTTTTATTATTAGGGATAGATATACAAATGACCTTGTCTGGCAAAGGTGTGGTCGTTGGGAAATCTGGGTGTATGGGATTTCCTCAAACAATATAGCCACAGGTCGACATCACCTTTTTGGAAAATGCGAAGAAAAATCATGCACGGGAAGACACCGATACTGTAAAATCCTAATAAGGTCGGTCGTAGTGGGAGTTTTATTATAGTTTTATTTGCAATTAATAAGCTGCCACGTAAGTATTTTTGGTGATGTGATAACACATTTTTAAGAAAAGAGAGAAGAAGTGAGTTTCATGAGAATAAAACTCTCTTGACACGATTACAAATTCTCTATACTATAGAATAAAATTTTCATTCAGAGTGATATTTTTGTCCATATTTTATTTTGTTTTATATGACATGACAGTCTTATAAACAACGCCATAAAACTCGTCACTAAGACCGGTCGAATCGAATATTATTGTGATTAGAACATGTTTGGGTCTACTTCGGAGCTCGTGAAATTTTAAAAAGCGGAACTAAAAGCTGCTTGATTTGGTCACAAACTGGTGCATACTATGGAAATTAAACTAGAAAGGGATAGCTTTTGGATTGTAAAAAATGCACCAAAACGTAGTCAGTTTAGATCACCTAGAGCTTTAGAAAGCCAGATCTCAAAATATGCATGATCCAAACATGTCCTTAGCCTGTGTAGTATGTAGTCCCTCCCTTATCCTTTTATAGATTATGAGTTAAAAGAAAATTACAATTTTGCTAGTCGTTGCAACCTCAACTGGTGGGACCCATGACAGTCCAACATTTCTAACTAGTCCTTGATTTTTTTGTGGCACAACTTGCTGGGCTAGTGGCTTCGAGGAGGTGGTCAATTCTTGGATTCTTTGGCCACCACTGTTTTGTCTAACTGAGCTAGAAATTAAAGCGAGCAAGGTGTTTGAATGTGTAACTATCTGTCCTTTATTTTTTGTGCAGGCTTGCTTAGGTGAGCCAAATTGGCCCGCTTGGCCTGACAAGGATCTTGTTGCTTGTGCTAGGTGAGTCAAGTGTTGACCCTGGCGTGAAGACCTCGTCAGGGGCAAGCACGGCTCTGATGCTGGCCTATAATGGCGCGTTGTCAAGAGGGGAGATGACGGGAGTTGGAGAGTCGAGTCGGAGAGAGAGGCATGGTGCCCCGGACCCAGTCATGGCTGTGTCTCAGCTCTCGTGTGCGGCAGCCAGAGGATAGGGATGGGAGCACGACCACACGGGGATGGGATGACAGACATAGAGGGTTGGGCAGGGTGAATGGCCGTGGCCCACGGGCCTTAAAGTATATCATTTCAGTTTCATTTCAGTGATAAGAAAAACAAAAACGACTAGTAGTCACCGTTTGAGCTGGTATACTAATTCTCGTCGTGTTCGTATGTAGTTGATAAATCGGCTGATGTTGTTTTGATAAACAGTTCAAGTGAAAAGGACGTCTGACGGTCCACAACGGCCGGGAAAAATGACAAACACACACCTCTCGTCTGTGTGTGACAGTGAGTGAGGCGCGGTACCGTAACTGACCAGCGCAAATCTCCCGTAACTGACAAGCGCAAATCTCTTGTGTCGGGTTGGCCGCGCATGCCCGCCTCCGCCTGGACAGTGGATCCATCGGCGGATCCGCAATAAATTGGTACGGGACCAGAGCCCTGCCCTGCGGTTTACAGTACGTTTTCTTTCAGCACACTGATCGACCCTGCCGTGAGTGACCCATCGGCCGCGCGAAACATGCCCTGCCGGCCTGCCTCTGCCTGCGCATAGCGATCCATCGGCCGGGGCCGCTTTCATTCATTCACATGTCGTTGAACCCAACAAAAAGCGACAGTCACTCGCTGCTAGAGTAGATCCGTCTTCGATCGACACGGCATGACGGCAGACACACAGATCGGCCGCATCCACCCGTTTGTTGCCTCGTTGCAGCAGCAGCAGCAAGTGGTAGTGGTAGGATCAGTACGTACGGGACCGGATGTGTTATCACAATATCACATGTGATTTGTCTGGATTTCAAGTAACGTACATCATAACTTCCTCGAAACATTCTTAATTTTTTATCATAGCCTCCACATACGCTATCATGACATCTTGGCAATTTTTGTGATTTTTGGACTTCGTTTGTATTTAATAGAATTTAAAAACAAATCGCCCGCAAGTCGGTGCCCATGTTTCGTGAACGCGATGTTCGAAATTTTGGGTGCGTTCCTAGATAGCGCCTCATAATATACTCAAAAGCATGAATATCATTTTTTGAATGGCTAAATTCTATTATTCTATGAACCTGCAAATCAAATTTGCTTTTTACGAAAAAAATTCAAGTAAATGATACAAATTAACTAAATGCAGAAAAAACATAAAAAATGTACCAAATTTTAAAATCTAGCTCCTACTACTGTAGTAGGGCTGCAAAAAAAAATTTGGTGCAAAAAGGAAAAAAAAATTAAAATTCTTTACCGAGTGCCAGGATCCTAGCACTCGGCAAAGAAATTCTTTGCCGAGTGTTAGATACCTAGCACTCGGCAAAGAAATTAAAAAAAATGCTAAAATTCTTTGCCGAGTGTCAGATTCGTGGCACTCGGCAAAGAAATTAAAAAAAAATCACGAAAATTCTTTGCTGAGTGGCAGATCATGGGCACTCGGCAAAGAAATTTTAAAAAATAAAATGCTGAAAATTCTTTGTCGAGTGCCGGATTGCAGACACTCGGCAAAGTATTTATTTTTTTAAAAAAATAAAAGGCTTTGCCGAGTGCCAGATCGCGAGCACTCGGCAAAGAATTTTAAAAAAATAAAAGTCTTTGCCGAGTGCCAGATCGGCGGCACTCGGCAAAGAATTTTTTTAAAAAAAATTAAAAACTTTGCTGAGTGCCGGCGATCTCGCACTCGGCAAAGAATTTTTTTAAAAAAATAAAAGGCTTTGCCGAGTGCCAGATTGCCGGCACTCGGCAAAGAAATTTTTTTAAAAAATAAAAACTTTACCGAGTGCCGGATCGCGGGCACTCGGCAAAGCACGTAAAATAAGTATCCCCCAGCTTCCAGATAGGCCGCCGCCGCCCACACGCCCACGCCCGCGCCCGCGCCGCGCCGCCCCGCGGCCGCCGCGCGCGCCCGCGCTGCTCGCCCTGCACCGCCGCGCTGCTCGCCCGCCGCCTCCGCGCCTCCGCGCCGCCGCACCGCCGCGCTACTCGCCCTGCGCGCCCGCGCCGCTCGCCCGCGCCACCACGCCTCCGCGCGACTGCGCCGCCGTGCCGCCGCACCGCCGACGAGCACACACCAGGTTCGCCCATTCCTTTTCTATGCAATTCGTGTAGTGCGTGAAATAGTCGTGTCAGTAGTAATTGTTGTTGTATGTGTTGTCGTTGTATGTGATTTTCGGACATCGAGCCGTTGTATGTGGATATCGACCATCGAGCCGTTGTATGTGGATGTCGGCCATCGAGCTGTCATATGTGAATGTCGGCCATCGTGCCGTTGTTTTTTGCAGGTATTCGAAAGCTCCCCATGCAGGGGAGGTTATGCTGAAATTTTTAATTGACAGTATTATTTTTCTTTCTTTTTTTTGCAGAGAAGAGCCCGTTAAAGCGGAGCCGGAGTACACCGATCGTCTTCCTCGGTGTTGCGGGTCTGCCTGCACCGTGTCGCCTCGTCACTGCACCGACTCGCCACGGCTCCGCTATCCTGACTCCATCGGCACCCTAGGTATAACCCCTTTCCTTATCATAGTCGTAGCTCGTATAACTCGGTTAGGCGTCTCCCGTTCAAAAGAGATACAATTATTGGTATGTAGATCTTTGCATATCTATGACCGTATCTATTTTGGATTGTCCACGTATTTTGGACAGCCTGCGGATGCGTAGATGAGTTAGTTTCCTTGGTCTGCTCCGATTCGAGACAGGGTTTCTGCATCATCTCCCTGTTGTTCTCCGGATACACACTCTTCCTGCTAGGATGTGTATCGGGAGAACAGCGGGGAGGTGCTGCCGAAATTCTGTCTCCGATAGGAGTAGAGCATGGAAACTAACCTCATCTATGCATCCGCGGGTGGGATTAGGACTTATCCTCACCTATTAGATAGTACAAACGACATGTAGCTGCAATTGATGGTTACTTTGCTCGCTGGTATATATGTTAGAGGATGGATGACCGTGAGTGGATGTACACGGGCCACTCAAGTCAGAGTGATTTCACCACTGAATGGATGATGAAGACCAATGATTTCTTGGAACTAGCATTTGGCGAATCTGCTAAAGGAGTGTTTCTAGTTTTGTGTCCCTGCAAGAGATGTGCAAATAGAAAAAGGAAAAACAAGGTGGATATGGGTAAACATCTTTTGAAGAATGGATTTACGCCGGACTATACTCGGTGGGTCCACCATGGTGAAGCCCATCGTCTGAGAGAGGAGGTGGTGAGACCTCGCGTTGAGGATTTTGATCCTGCTGCCGGGGTAGCAGATATGTTAGATGACTTTCATGAAGGACAGTACACTAAAGGACGTACGGAGGAGGAGGAGATGGAGGCAACTGCAAAGGCGTTCTATGACATGATGTCTTCCGCACAGAAACCCCTTCACGACCAGACAACAGTTTCTCAACTAGATGCCATTGGACGTTTAATGGGGTTCAAGTTTGAGTGTAGCATGAGTCGAGAACACTTCGATAGTATGTTGACCGTGATTGGTAGCCTGCTTTCGGATGACCACATTATGTCAAAGAGCATGTACGAGTCACAGAAACTCCTTCGTGCACTCAAGATGCCGTATGATCAAATACATATTTGTCCGAAGGGGTGCGTCCTATTTAGGAAAGAACACAAGGATGCAAATTACCGTTCAAAGTGTAAATCATCCAGGTACCTGGAGGTAGACTCTGGTGATGGCCAGAAGAGGCAGCTTACGATCCCTGTGAAGATCCTACGATACCTCCCGTTCGTACCGAGGATCCAACGACTATACATGACCGAGGAATCCGCGAAACAGATGACATGACACAAAAAGGGAAAACGATACAATGCTGAAAACTGGTACATCCATCTGATGGTGAAGCATGGACCCGCTTTGATTGCATTTATCGTGAGAAAGCAGATGAGGCTCGTAATGTACGTGTTGCGCTGGCAACAGATAGGTTCAATCCTTATGGATTGATGGCTGCCCCATACACATGTTGGCTCATGTTCATTATCCCCCTCAATCTCCCCCCCGACATATGCTTTCAAAGACAGAATATATTTTTGTCATTGATAATTCCTGGACACCGAGGGAGTAATATGGATGTGTACATGGAGCCTATGATTGATGAATTGGTCAGTGCTTGGGAGGAAGGCGTATGGACATACGACCGAGCTACAAAGACAAGCTTCAAAATGTACGTTTGGTACCACTACTCTCTACATGACTTCCTGGCCTATGGGATATTCTGCGCCTGGTGTATTCACGGGAAGTTCCCATGTCCAATATGCAAGGAATGTTTGAGGTTCATTTGGTTACAGAAGGGTGGCAAGTATTCATCATTCGACAAACATCGTTAATTCCTCCCTCTTGACCATCCATTCAGACAAGACATCAGGAACTTTATAAAAGGTGTCATAGTGAAAGACCCTCCACCGCAAATGATGACTAGTGCCGAGGTTCATGCTCAGATAGATGCTCTCGTGGCCAATCAAGAAGGTGGTGGTTTTGTGGTGTATGGTGAGGAACACATGTGGACTCATAAGTCAGGGTTGATGAGGCTCCCCTATTTTGATGACCTCCTTCTCCCACATAACATTGATGTAATGCACACTAAAAAGAATGTTACCAAGGCACTTTGGGGAACCATCATGGAAACTAAAAAGTCAAAAGACAACCCTAAGGCTAGAGTGAACTTGGCAACGTTATGCGATAGACCAAAGCAAGAGATGCAGCCTCCTAGAGGCGGCAAGACATGAAAAAGGCCTAAGACCGATTTCGTCTTGGCTAGGAAATACAGGAGGGAAGTACTTGAATGGATGTAGACGCTAATGTTTCCTGATGGGTATGCAACGAATCTGAGGAGGGGGGTGAACTTATCTACTCTGCGAGTCAACGGGATGAAGAGTCATGACTACCACATATGGCTTGAGCGGCTTCTTTCGGCGATGGTTCGAGGCTATGTCCCTAAGCATGTGTGGCTAGCGCTGGCAGAGTTAAGCTACTTCTTCCGTGCAGCTTTGTGCTAAGGAGTTATCTCGGACCATGATTGATGACTTGGAAAACGAGGCACATGTGTTGCTCTGTAAGTTAGAGAAGATCTTCCCACCTGGCTTCTTGAATCCGATGCAGCATTTGATATTGCACCTCCCATATGAGGCACGAATGGGGGGGCCCGTGCAGGCTCGTTGGTGCTATCCAATCAAGAGATGTCTAAAGACTCTTCGCAAAAAATGTAGAAATAAAGGGAAAATTGAGGCTTCTATTGCAGAGGCATACATTCTGGAGAAGGTGTCAAACTTCATAGAGAAATACTACGTCGAGAACCTTCCTAGCGTGCATAATCCACCCCCTCGTTACAATGCTGGTGAAAATGAATCGAACCTTAGCCTTTTCCAAGGGCAACTCGGAAGCGCAAGTGCATCAACCACTAAGACCTTGACACATAAAGAGTGGTGCTGCATCATGATATATGTGTTGAACAACCTTGACGAGGTGGCGCCATACATTGGGTAAGTTCTCAACGAACTTGTTTCAATATGCCATCACTATTCCTCATCCAACCCCTTGTTTTACGTTGGTACAGGGAATTTATTCATCACTTCTAGAATCAATCAAGGGATCCTACCCCGCAGGAAGCTGATACCCTTCTTTCAAAGGGTGCGGGACCAGAGAGGCCTGATCTTATTTCTTGGTTCAAAAACATGGTACTTTCGAATTTAGCTCATACTTAGTTCGACCTTCTAAGTTGCTCGTACGTTGAAATAATATAATGATCTATCCTGCTCGAGCTTGCAGGCCCAAATCGATGCGTCTATCAGTGGCGAGCTGAGATAGGTTGCAAACGGCTGTGCCTATAGGGTCAAGTCATTTACCGGTTATGATGTGAATGGATATCGCTTTCACACAACAAGCTACGAGCAAAGTCGACCCAACCGAAGAACCACAAATAGCAGAGTTTTTACCCCTGGCACTGATGGCCTCGACTATTATGGAAGAATTGAAGGAATATACGAACTTTCATTTGTAAATGCCATCGGTTGCAAACCTCTTAGTCCTATCATATTCAAATGCCATTTGTTTGATCTTGGAGTAACAAGACGGGCCCCTCATCTTGGGCTAGTCGAAATTCAACAAGATTCTGTCTATCTAGGAGATGATGTCTATATTGTGGCTCAACAGGCCATGCAGGTTTATTATACCTCATACGCATGCCAAACCAAAGAGCATCTTAAGGGTTGGTCTATTGTGCACAAGGTATCGCCACACGGTAAACTACCTGTCCCAAACGATGAAGATTATAACTTCAACACAAACACATATGATGGGGAGTTCTATCAAGAAGAGGGGCTACAAGGGAGGTTCGAGATAGACTTAACCAAAGCGATAGGAATGGATGTAGACGATGATTGGGTTGATGACGAGGACGATGGAGATGACGTGCAAGATGTGAAGGACTTACAAATGCTTGAGCGATTACGTTTAGGCAATGATAATGAAGACAACATTCCTCCTTAGGATAGTGTTGATTATTTCGATATGGTTGATAGTGATGATGAGACTTATGATCCAGCTAATCCCAATCATGCAGATTATTTCTAATACATGTAATACAATGTTATTTTGTAATTATGTTTTGTTTATTTTGCATCTATTTCTAATTACTTGTTGTTTATTCTTTCTAATTTCTAATTAGCTCGTTTTTATTCTTTCTAATTACAGGTGTTTGAACAAATATGGTGGGCAGCCGTCAGAGGAACATGTTCTCGATTTACCGAAGGACACGCCCTATGCCAGCTACAGAAGAGGAGCCATCGGATAGAAGAAGGAGCAGCAGCAGGAGGCAGGCTCGTCCTCCCACGCCGAGGGAGGACGAGGTGGAGGAGGAGGTGGAGGTTGGGGATAGAGACGGGGACGGGAACGAGGAGGAGGCTCAGCAGATGGACGAGGAGGGGGGTGGGGGCTTGGACGATGAGGAGGAGGCGGTAGGTACAGGTTTCGCTTCCTCTAGTTCATCAAGTGTCTACTTGCGAGGTCCCACAAGCCTCCCTCCTCTGCCAGCAACTCATCGACGCCCAGTGATTCGTCCCAAAGAGCAAAAGTAAGTAAATTAATATGTTATCAATACTTTTTCATATGATATGTTGAAAATTAAAGTAGAAACTAATATTTTTTTCTTAATCAATTATGCAGGAACTGGACCGTTGTGTCAGGTGGAGGTATCGCACACCATGTCAATGGCATCCTGGGTCTTTTGTGCAGGACCCACTTTCCTGGCCTAGTTGACTACGACGGGAAGAGGGAGCCAGCCTACACCTTTGACCACTATGCCAACGCCCCCGATGCGGAGGCTGAGAACAAGATGGTGCAGGTGAAGCGAGACTTTTGGGTAAGTCTTCATCACACCACATTGCTTAATACATCACATCACATTCATTAGACTTTTCTTAAAATAATGAATGGATACATTGTGCTATATGCAGCATTATTACAGATGCGAGGAGGGATTTGAGGCCAGGGCGAAGGCGGTGCTTACCAAAGCCCGCAAAGAGCTCGTCGTGGACATCCATTATGAGGCATGCGTCCAGGTTGTCATCACTTACCACAGGTTGATCCTTGGAGAGGATGTTAAGAAGCCACAAGCAAGAAGCATGACGCTGACCCGGGACCAGTACATACAGGTAGATAAAGAACATTAATATTGATTCCTTTTGACATTAAGTACTCTTAATTTGTTCATCTTATATGTCAAATACTTGATGACGTGCAGATGTGTCCATGGTGGTGCGCCGCGTATCCCAAGTGCTGGGAAATGATAGTGGACAGGTGGTGTGGCCCCGAGTGGACCGAAGCGCACAACGCTGCCTAGGACCGGCGATTGCTGATGCCAGGTGTACCGCACCATCAAGGCAGCCGCAACCTCGCCGCATACAAACAAGCATGGGTACTCGAATTCATTTCTCTATTCTAACGCTCAATTTTGCCTGATTTCTAATCATCTTGCTGTCTTTCTTGTAGTCGGCGTCACATGCGGGCTAGGAGTGCACCACGTTCATGGCATATGCTATGGCCCACAAGGGCAAGGTGACGTCCGACATCTACAACCCGGAGGACCCGCCCGAGGCGTACAACAACCCGTCTGTCTACACCCGCATCAATGAGTACACATCGGCGACAAGGTCTCTCCATGGAGACGACTATGACCCGAGCTCCTAGGACTTTGATCCAGAGGTCGTCATGAGGATTGGAGGAGGCAAGAAGCATGGGCGGTACTATCTTGGTGACGGCATCATCGACGCTACCTCTACTCCCTCCCTCTCCCAAATCCGAGCACGGAGCACGGACGCAAGCATTCCCATACGCCCACGGCCAGAGACTTCACAGCAGTGAATTCTATCACTCCAGGTGATTCCTGTTTTATTCGTCATACATTGATATTTACATATCTTAGCTTTGCATTGTTTAAACATTGTGGTAAATTATTGCAGACCCAGATCAAGCAATTGGAGGCCATGCGGGAGGCCGATCGCCAGAGGATGGAGGCTATGGAGGCCCAGCGCATTGTGATGGAGCAGAGGCAGCAGCAGCAGATGGCGGAGGTTCTCTAGTACATGCAAGCTCTTGGGCAAAAGACGGGTGTAGCTCCACCAGCTTCGCTACTCGTTACACCGCCACCTCCACCTTTAGGGCACGCTACTCCTGTAAGTATGAATATGATTGTTAAGTTTGTATGTTCATGCTTAGGGTCAAACCATAACACTACTTGTAGCCTAGTGGATTATTGTCTGACACATGCAATGTCTTCTCTTTTGTGCAGCCTCAATTGACGGGTTCGAATAATCCACCTCTCAGGCTCTCGAATGATCCAGTTCATGGTACACCATAGTCTCAGTGGGGAGCTTAGGGATCTGGGTAGTTGTCTTTCTATTTGTTGTTCACTTGATGATAGACTTGTGATGCACTAGTGTTAGTTATTTGGACTTGTGATGAACTTGTGTTAGCTATTTGGACTTATGATGCACTTATGTTATATATGTTGTCATGCATCTGATCTATATGAGATATTTATGATGTATGTGAGATATATGTGATGAATTTGATATATATGTGAAATATTTTTTTTGTCGCGATGGAATGTAAAAATTCAAAAAAATGGGGCGGTTATGGTCACTTTGTCGATTGTAACACTCGGTAAAGGAAGCCTTTGCCAAGTGCAGTCACAAAAACACTCGGCAAAGCTGGGAAAAGCAAGCCAATTTTGGCAAATTTCCCAGCTTTGCCGAGTGCCAGGGAGGAAGGCACTCGGCAAAGAATTTTTAAAAAATTCTTTGCCGAGTGCCGGACGCAGGGGCACTTGGCAAAGAATTTTCAAAAAAAATATCTCTTTGCCGAGTGCCATGCATAGGAACACTCGGCAAACAATTTTCAAAAAAAAATTCTTTGCCGAGTGCCATGCAGAGGGGGCACTCGGCGAAGAATTTTCAAAAAAAAAAAATTTGCCGAGTGCCAAGGAGAGGGGCACTCGGCAAAGAATTTTCAAAAAAAAAATTCTTTACCGAGTGCCACGCAGAGGGCACTCAGCAAAGAATTTTCAAAAAAAAATTCTTTGCCGAGTGCCAAGCAGAGGGGCACTCGACAAAGAATTTTCAAAAAAAAAATTCTTTGTCAAGTGCCCAGCGGTGGGGCACTTGGCAAAGTACCCATTAACGTTATCTGCCCCGTCATGACAACTTTTCTTTGCCGAGTGCTGTCGTGGCACTCGGCAAAGCCTTTGCCGAGTGCCCGACAAAAAACACTCGGCAAAGAGGTCTTTGCTGATGAATTTTTTGCCGTGTACTCTTTGCCGAGTGCGGCACTTGGCAAAGCCTTTGCCAAGTGTATTTAGGGCTTTGCCGAGTGCCCTGGACACTCGACAAAAGCGCCTGATTCCTGTAGTGAAACTAGCCAGAACATACAACTCTTTTGTACTAGTAGCCTTTGTTTTCCTTGAGATATATCAGACGTGACACTCGATTGTGTATCTTTATCAAAAAAAAACATGGCCATGCTAGAATAAAACCTCAAAATCTCAAGTTCGAATAATGCCTATCGCAATTTAATAAAACTAGCCCATCAACCTGGTTGCGTAGGAAAAAGGTTGTGCCTAGAATCTTACCATCTGTTTGGTTGTGGGATCAGTCGGTTGGAGTGGCTCCAACCCACGTTTTGGGGATGGCTTCGACCCTTGATTTGTTTGGTTGCGAGAATGGGTTCGATCCGTCTTCTGTTTGGTTGGAGGACTGAGATGGGGTCAGATCCATCCCATTTTCTATTTGGTTGGATGGATTCAAACAGAACCTGCATATGGTCACCTTTGCACTGAAATGGTGAGGTTACCCTCCTCAATTTATGCAACACAGCAATATTTGTGCTTAACACATAGCAATATTTCATATGCTTGCACCATGCATCAAAGACTAGCACACAAAATAATATAACAGGAACATATAAAAGTCTTGGCCATATTACAAATAAAAGTTTTAGGCCATATCCATAGGCACATTACACACAATATCAAGTCTGATGCTTGCACGATGCATCAAGTTCAAGCCTTACACAATATATAGTAAGTTCAAGGCTTCCACATAGCAAGACACAAGCTTACTTAGACCACAAATATAAAGTTCTATGTGGTACTAACAAAAGAACCATCCCATGACTACAACTTACCCTTACTGCCCAGGGTAGTTGTCAGCAATGTGCTTTGCAACCCAATTGAATTTATGTTCAAAAGGCAAGGAGTTGAAAGCTCTAGCTATGTGAGGATGTTGGACCAAGTAGGAATGGTAGAAGGATAAGTGAGTCAAATTGAAATTACCACTCATAGCCATCAAGTTGTCATACAAATCAGCCGGCACATCATTGTCAGGTTTTCCCGCTTCCTTTATCACCTTGGCTAACTTGGTACTTCCCCATTTAATTGCAGCAACCAATGGATCTTGGTCAGTCATGGCCCTCTTCTTGCCCTTGTTCCTCTTCTTAGGACTAGTGGCCTTGGTAGCCGATGAAGTTGCCGCATTGTTGTCTTCATTTGCATTCCTATCACTCTGTACCTCCATCCTCTGCACCTCATTGTCCCAGTCATCTGTACTGTCTTCCTGTGTACCTAGAGGCACACCCGAGTCCTTTGCAAACTTGTCTGTAGCCATGGTACTTTCAAATATTGTGTGCATCTCCTCAAAGTGTTGAATAGGCTTGTTTAGAAAATCAGCATCAGACTTGTGATCCTGCAATATATGTACAATTTTAGCAACTACTATTATGTGACAACTAATAATTTAGCAACTATTATTATATTATTATATATGAGAACTAATAATTCAACAAATACCTTAATATGATTGTTGTAGTGCTCATCATCAAGAGTTATAGTGAAGGTATCTTCATCCCAACCAGCAGCACTCAAACCACGAAGGTCACATATTTTATGAAACTTCTTTTGCCATGTATTAAGGTGATTCTTAACCTGCTGACCACTACGCACAATGCCAAATTTCTCTTGAAGAGCCTTTGCACACCCATTGTAGTGAACCATCTTGAAGGTGGATGAAGTCTTGGTGCCATTAACCACTAAATTGGCAAGGTATTCGAGCATGTAGGCTAACCAAGTTGAAGTCCAAGTAGCATGTCCACTAGTCCCTGCACTACCCTGTGCTTCCATTCCCCTACAAAATAAACAATGCAATATATGTCCTCAAATAATAATGCCAACAAAGTAGCAAACAACGTGGCAATCAAATATCTGTAGAAATATATCCTTAAATACAATTTCAGCCCTCAAATACAATTATTACATTGTCCAAGAAAAAAATACAACACATATTACAATGACTGATACTAGTTTCCATGGCTTTGACGATCTACCCACATTTGGGCAGCCAAGCCTTCTCTAAAAGCTAGCATAATGGCATTCTCACTTGCTATCCTAGCATATGTGGTGTGCTGGGTGTCCTCATCGTTGTCACTTAGTATATTGAATTCATCACTCCCATCTTCAATCACCCAATTATGAATGATGCAGCAAGCTACAACAATATCAACTTAAGTTTCATAAGGAAAAAAAGGAGATGCATCATCAAGTACTTTGAATATCCTTTTTAGTGCTCCAAATGCTTGCTCTACTATGATTCTCAATGAGCAGTGCCTACGGTTGAACAATTCCTTCTCATTTTGCACCGGATTCCTCCCCCATTCATTCAAGTGGTATCGTACACACCGAAAAGGGGGTAAAATCCTGGTTTGGCTCCATATCCAGCATCAACTAGGTAATATTTACCTAACATATGATGCATAGTTAGGTTATATCTCAATGATCCATTGATTTTGATGAACAAATTTATGGACAAGACATAGGTTCTTGTATTACCTTGTGGCACACGAAGGCCACCCTCACGTGTTAAAGCATCACGTAAAACTAGTGCGTCATGTGCTGTCCCCTCCCATCCGGCCAACACATAGGTGAACTTTTGGTCAAAATCTACGGCTGCCAGTACATTTTGAGTACAATGCTTGTATCTACCATGAAAAGCATGCTGCATTTCCTTTGGAATAGTGGCTCTTATATGTGTACCATCAAGTGCTCCTATACAATCCTACGTGATGTTCAAAGAAGTCAAGATTAGGTCAATTAGGTTTGGCAAAAAATAAACTTAGAATATGACATAAGGTTGAGCTTCACACCTTAAAGTATGGATACCACCTTGGGTCTCTTTCAATTTTAGGTGGAGTGTCCAATAAAGGGGGCCTAATATAATCATCTCGTAGCTCATCAATAGCATGAAGTACTTTGTTAAAATAACGACGGACTGTTTCTCTGAATCTGCCAAAATTGGTTGCAATTACTCTATTCCTAACATTGTGCCCCACAGTATGCAAAAACATTGCCACTTGCTCCTCAACACACATATGAACGGTATCTTCAAGTAAACCACGATCTTTACAAAACCTAAAGAAACGTGCTTTGTTCATTCTCAGCATGTTTACACAAGTCGTGTCATCCTTCCAGATTTTGTCATTGAGGTATTCTATTCTCTTCCTATCCCTTTCATATATTGGTGCATAAGTAATCCCTTCCCTTCTTGCAACTCATTTTCTTTTTCTAGACCGAACAACAATTGCCATGACACACAACAACCAATGTGCAGCAGTAGCAAAAACAAATGCCTTGAGCCTGTTATTCATCTACATACAGCAGCACAATCAAGCACAGTAGCACAATCAATATAGATCAGGTAGGTAAAAAGCAAATATTCAGAAGCAGACCCCATCTAATTTCATATAAGAGGTAACAGGGTCTTAAAATTCATGTAGTTTGGTTCAAAGTTACTTACAATTTAAGTCTGAGCACAATATACTACTGAAAGACCATCCATAGTTTGTTTCTATTCATAGGAAAAGGGCGCTCCTAACCATCTAGGCATTGTACGCAAACGGCGGCCTCGCTGGCTGGTCAGTGGGCGAGGGGTCGAGGGGGGGATGCCCCCTCGCGGGTTTCAAGGCGCCCTGAAACCTCTCGGCATTTCATCAATCGCATCAATGAAGTCGCTATGAAATCGCTATGAAAAAGTAACAACAGAACAAGACTAAACCAGTACTCACATGCAGGGATCCGGGTAGAGGGCCGACCTGGCGCCAGTCCGGGGCAGATGTCGGGGTGACGTAGAGGGCGGCGCGACCCTGGCGAAGATGCGGAGCCGGTCCGGGGCATAGGGCGGCACCGGTCCGGGGCAGAGGCCGGCGGGCGGGCGGCTCCTCGGGCGCGGCGGACCAGGCGGGGCCGGCGTGATGGCCAGGCCGCCGCTGGGCGAGGCCGGCGCTGCGTGACCCTGGCAGAGATGCGGGGCTCGGCGCTGGGCGGCGGCGGTTTGATGGAGCGGTCGAGTGGAGGGGAGGTGAAGGGATAAGGTTTGGGGAGGTGAAGGGATAAGGTTTGGGGTTACTGCAGCGCACGTGAATTTCCCAACCCAAGCGGAGCGGCTCCGTTCTCCAGATTTCGACGGAGCAACCGAACCTGCATATTGGAGGAATATTCTCCTGGGGTCGAACCCAACCCATCCCAAACCTCCATCCAAACAACCCGAAAATGGGTCGAACCCATTCGGGTTGGCTCCAGCACTCCAACCAAACAGACGGTTAGGAAACATAAGTATTCCTAGTCCATGGACAAATTAATAATAATTTTTGAAATGTCTATGTATATTGCTATCTCTTCGTTATTTTTCTAACACAATAATGCATATATAGATCTAATGTGCTATCTCTACCTCGTTGTGATATATCAATTATGAATATTAATAATTTCCCCCTTTGTTTTGCACATCTACGTAACCTCTCATTGCAATAGGTGTGTTCTGTCGTCTGTGACATAACAAATTTAGATTTGGACTTTTAAATTTTGATCTTATTAGTTGTTTCAAACTTTTTTTCCACGTGTAAGTTGAAACTATTGTGTTTATCATACCATTTATGTAACTATCATTTCATATTCTATTAAAAAATATATTTTAGATCAGCATTATAGTCTTAGTATCTACATTATTATAATCGTTTCATCCCACATCAAGGTGTTCAAGAATTTGAATTTCCTCTATAAATTAATATGGATGCGCTAGTATCTTGTTATAAAAAGACAGAGTGGTTATACATCAATTAAAAAGTAGACATGTTGATGTTTCCCTCAATATACAAAATGACATAATTTAGTGGCATGCAATGTTAATATGATAAATGAATTGTTAGTGTCACTAGCGCATAAGTGGGTTTAAATCCTGGTTGGGAACTGGCTTAAGTCTTGGTTTTCCAACCGGGACTATGGATCCGGGACTAAAGGCCATGACCTTTAATCTCGGGTCACGGAACCGGGACTAAAGCCTATCCTTGGAACTAAAAAAATAGTCTAAATCCTAGGAGACCTCTCTTGTGGTGCGTGAGATTTGAACCCAAGACCTCTTGTCTCGTGTGTAGATCTCTTACCAACTCAACTGCACACCACATGTGATAGAATCCTGGGCGCTCTTCTTTTGAATTAACCTGTGGGGGACCTTTAGTCCCGGATGAGAGACCTTTAGTTCGGGTTGGTGACACCAACCGGGACTAAAAGGTCACCATTTAGTTCCAGTTGGTGCTACAAACAGGGACTAAAGGGTGCCTTTTAGTCCCAGTTGGTGTTACCAACCAGGATAAAAGGGTCTTCGGTGCCTGTAAAATTTAGACACAAGACTAATGCTCACATTAATACTGAACCCAACACAACCGAGACGAAAGGTGCGAACCAAAAGTCGTTTCTCTACTAGTGTGTAGTTGTCATGTGATTCGTTATGGAATATTTTTCATGACCCCTAAACTATAGAAGTGCATATTTATGTCTTTTGCATGTATGTATACTTGGTTTGTGTTGTAGCACATAATGTGCACGTTTACTTTGAGTTAGTTTTTTTTTCTCTACCAGTAGCGGTAGATTAGGTAATTTTGAAATACATATATTGTCATGCTTTATGCTTATTTGTTTTTCCCTATTAAATTTGATGTCAGAAGATAATTTGAATTGTTGAAGAATCTCCTTTTATTGAAGACGGGGATTTAATCACTTAAAAAACGCTAGTCTAGTCTCCTTCGTTCCAGTCGTCCTTGCTTTTTTTTTTCTTATAAAGATGCTACTTTTTAATAATGATGTAATGGGTTGGTAATAGAGAAATAGGTACAAGATATTTCTAGTTTAATTTGTTCGTATGATTGTGGTGGATAATTGTAACACCCTAAATTTTGCATTGTTTCAAAATAGATAAAATTGATTTAATTATGTATTTGTTTGTGCATTCAAATTTAGGGAAATAATAAAATTTGGTGAAAATAAAATAAATAATAAGGATTAGTTACATGTTGATGCACTCGTGCCGATGCATTTTATTTATTAACTGATTTTTATCTCTTTGCCAAAAGGATTTAAAAATATTTTGAAAATGCAATTGGAAAATCGAATTGAAAAAAAAAGAAATTCTCCTTCTCCCGCTTCCCTCCCTTCCATTTCGGCCCGCTGGCCCAACTTTTCCCGCCGGCCTGCTCGCCCCCTCCCTCTCTTCCCCTCCCTCCTTCCGGCCCGAGCGGCCCGTTCGGCCTGCTGTCTTCTCCCGCTAAGCCGGCCCGCGCGCGCGCCCTTCCTTTCCCCTCCCTCCTGGGCTGGCCATCCCGGCCAAGCCGTTGCCAGCCTCCCTGTCTCACTCACTGACGAGCAAGGCCCACCCGTCAGTCGCCTCCCTCCTTCCTCCGAATCGAGCACAACCGAGGGCAACCACCGCCCGCGCCCACGCTCCATCGTGGGAGCGTCCTCCCCGCGCCCGACCTTCAAAAGGGAAGCGCGACCCCGTCTCCGACCTTTTCCCCCACTCCCCGGACTCTTTAAATGAATGGTTCGACCCCGTCTCCGCCTCCCCCAGCTGCCCTTCCTGCTCCATTTCTAGCTTGCAGAACCGCCCCATCGTGCAACAGTGACCACCGGAGCGGTCGTCCGCCCCACCGTGTCGGCCGTCATCCCCGAGCTGTCTCCGCCCCGTGTTTTTCGCATGGTGAGCTTCGCCTCTCTCTCGTCTTTCTCCCCGTCCATCTCCCATGATGATTGGTGGCCTCTAGGGCCTTAGCCAATTGCGCCGATGAGCTCCTCTCGCTGCCGGCCATGGTGAGCCCCGCGCATCATCCCGGTGCTTTCGGTTTGTCAAATCGTGCACCGTAGCGCCTTTTTAGGCAACGCCGGTGAGCTCCACGCCACGGCAATGGCGGCGCCGCCATCTCCATCCCCAACTCCGGCGGCCGCGCCTCTCTCTTTCCCTCCCATCAAATCTCTGCCGTCCGATCTGAGATCAACGGCCCAGGATCGCCCATACCCCTTCGTGGGTCTTTTTCTTAAAGAGCCCCTCGGCTTATTGCATATCCAACCCGCCGTCCTTAGTGTACTCCTGGAATACGCATTCTCATTTTGAAAATGTAGTTTCTTCGGTTTAAATGAAAAATACGTTTTCAGATTAATTACAGAATTGCCACTGTAGTAAAACACTTATAAAATCATCGTTTTAGCTCCGATTCGACCCGTTCAACTTGCGTTAGGTTCGTCATTTCATAACCTACGCGTTAATGCCACTGTTAGTTAGGTTTGCAACATTTAAAATTCTTGATTAGGTTAAGTTAATTAACTCGCTATAGGAATCTTGTTTAATTCATAACTTTCGCGTTATAGCTCCGAATTTCGTGAACTTCGCGTTGATGTGATCATAGCGAGACGTAGAATATTTTCGTAAACTTTTTATCTTGTTTTTATACTACTGGTGTACTATTCTAATTATAGGTTTGTTTGCTATGCATGAATGCTCCTGAAATGTGTATGTTGCCGTGTTGGTCGAGTTTAGACGGTGAGGAGTACGTTGGGAACCAGGAGTACTTCAAAGATCAACAGGACCAGCAGGAGTTTATTAACCAAGGCAAGTATAGCATGGGCCTACCTTGATTCCTATTCATTATATAATCTACTTATTATGCATGTGTCTAATATTGCTCGACTATAAGGACATCCTAGCCATTGATGACTTATACCTCGATGCCTATGGGTTTTATTGCATATGGGTAGAATGCTAGTGCTCTATTCAAACATGATCAATACTATGATTAATGGAACAAATGGATAAACATGATGGTAAGAATTGAACTATAGGGTGATGGTGCAAATGATGTCGATCATGTTGCCCTAAACCTTCCGTAAGGACTTATCTGTAGGGCAAAAGCTGGGACATACAGTGCAACCGTGAGAGTTATATGGCTCTGACTTTAGCTCAGTAATAGGATCTTTTCTAGCTTGTTAGAGGTTACCCGAAAGGGCGCAAGAGGGGCTTGCCACTTTGGGTATAGAACTGCCTCTGTTCTTGTGTGTATAGCCTGTGGGAATTGTGCCACAGAAAGGGGGGTTCTCTATATCTGCCTGCCGAGGAAACCTCGTGGCCCTAACTTGTTAGACGAGACCTATGGAAGGCTTCATAGTGTACCCTGCCCACTCACCTTGGAAGTGTTATGGGAGTAATTAACCCGGGCATATGGGCAACACGACTCACGGGTAAAGATGCACAACCTCTGCAGAGTGTTAAAACTGCTATAATAGCCGTGCTCACGGTCACGAGCGGCCCGGAAAACTCACATAATAAATGGTCACTTGTGAAGATGTTGTTCATGGTGAACTATGAAGGTATTATGATGATTATGACGATGATGATGATATAATGTTGATCAATGACTCTATTTAATTCTAGTATATGATCATGTGGGTTAAGTTGGGAGCTTAAGAATAATTTGATATTGATCAATAACAAAATGTTGACTTTCTAAAATGCTAAATGCAGTAAACCGTGTCTGCCTTTTGAGCCTCATGAATCCCCATGCTATGCTTGTGGAGTACGAAATGTACTCACGCTTGTTTATTTTCTATTTTTGGATAAAAATCCTGGATGGGTACCAGATTGCCAGAGATTGGAGCAGATAGGCTTGTAATCAACCAGTCAGTTGTCCCTGTGTAGTGGAGTCTTCACCTGAAGACCAGAGTTATCTTTCCACTGTTTGCTATCTAAGGTTATATCTTTTATAATAAGTACGTTATATATTAAGCATTGTCATTTGATATTACCCTTATTTGTAGCTATATGTGAGATTTGACTTCCTGGGCTCACATATGGTGTGTATCTGGTTTTGTTCTTAAAATCGGGTGTTACAAAGTGGTATCAGAGCAATGCTGACTGTAGGACACGAGCCTAGTTAGGAATTGGCCGTCTTAAGGTTTAGGAATTGCTATAAGACCCTTGTTCTATAAACCTTGATATCCCTCCTCTATTATTTCTCTACTCTTGATATTCATCTCCTCCTTGATACTTGTTTAAGCCTTTGTTCTCATCTTCACTCCTTGCTTTGATATGCTCTTAGAATCTTCTCTCTTACCATCTTCCCGCGACATCGAAGCGGAGCTTTAGGATATTTGCCCTTAATATGAATAGAACGATAGTATCGCAAGCTCAGTCAATGATTGAAGTATGCACCTTAATTGCTTGTTGAATTGTCATTATGCATGTGCTTGTTTTGGATCTTTGTAATGATTGTAATGATCTTGTGGGGATTGTCCATAATTTCATTTAGTCTATAGGCCTAAGGCATAAGGATTAATGAAGTAAATATGCAGGTTTTGGTTTTCTCCTGTTTTGTCCATCCTATTTTATAGAGCAGTCTGTGTTCGTCATGATATATCTCCAGATCTGGACATCCAAAAGTTATGGAACTTTTATAGATAAAAGAAGACTCTTGTATGTTTCATTTGCCGCTAGAATCAATTCCATAGCTGTTTTGGTTTGGGATTTAAGAAAATCACAAGACGATATAGCTATGCTGTCTGAAACCTGGAGTAGTTTTTGTGGTGCACAGTTTTTGACCAAATTATGTTTGGAATCAGGAAAAGTGTTCTATACAAAAGTTGTAGAGGATTTCAACGGCTTTCCAACAGTATAAACTACAACTTCATTGGATTAACAGAATAGGAGTTACAGCTGTTTTCCTGCGCTGCTGTTTTTCTACTCATGAGGAATTTCAGACTTCTTGTTCTTACTTATGCACATGAGTTTTCGTGGGATATCAGAATGTCATTATGATGGTTAACTCACTTGGAAGAAGATGCAAGCTATCCTTTGTTGTTCCCCTAGTTGATCTCTCTTAAGGGGGGTAGCCGAGTGAAGAAGTAACAAGATGAAGGTTTCTTACATTCAAGTACTCCACCTAGAAGAATTAGTTATCCCTATGGTTGAGAAGTCACCATCAAGCGCAGTTGGGTGTTAAATTTCAACATACCCAAGACAAGTCAGCAGCAAGGAGATATGGGATATCTACAAGGATTGTAAGAACCTAAAGGATATTTTCACTAAGTTGGTTTTGATCTTATGAAATCATCGATGAATTAGAGCGATCAATGATTATGGCATGGAAGTGTGTTAATACCCAGATAAGCAAAAGTTGTTGTCGATGCTCCTAGCATAAGGAGTGTGCTAGGGAGGTTCGGTCGACACCAAGGTTGAGTTGTGTGAGAAACTTGAGTGATGTCACCTACACTACAAAGTTGGTAATTAATAGTGATCATCTTGGAACAAAAGGAATTGCAAAGGTCAATTGGAGGAATGGCATAAAGGACTAAGGGATTGTGCTTAAGAGTTGATCAAGCTATTAGGAGCAAGGTTGTAACAACGTGCAAGCTACAGCGTGATCGTTGTGAGAAAATGAAGAAGATCCAAAGGCAGAGTTTCTACATCTCTTTGATCACCATCTCCCGAATCTCGAGGATGATATTCCTCTTAAGGGGGGTAGAATTGTAACACCCTAAATTTTGCATTGTTTCAAAATAGATAAAATTAATTTAATTATGTATTTGTTTGTGCATTCAAATTTAGGGAAATAATAAAATTTGGTGAAAATAAAATAAATCATAAGGATTAGTTACATGTTGATGCACTCATGCCGATGCATTTTATTTATTAACTAATTTTTATCTCTTTGCCAAAAGGATTTAAAAATATTTTGAAAATGCAATTGGAAAATCGAATTGAAAAAAAAAAATTCTCCTTCTCCCGCTTCCCTCCCTTCCATTTTGGCCCGCTGGCCCAACTTTTCCCGCCGGCCTGCTCGCCCCCTCCCTCTCTTCCCCTCCCTCCTTTCGGCCCGAGCGACCCGTTCGGCCTGCTGTCTTCTCCCGCCGAGCCGGCCCGCGCGCGCGCCCTTCCTTTCCCCTCCCTCCTGGGCCGGCCCATCCCGGCCAAGCCGTTGCCACCCTCCCTGTCTCACTCACTGACGAGCAAGGCCCACCCGTCAGTCGCCTCCCTCCTTCCTCCAAATCGAGCACAACCGACGGCAACCACTGCCCGCGCCCACGCTCCATCGTGGGAGCGTCCTCCCCGCGCCCGGCCTTCAAAAGGGAAGCGCGACCCCGTCTCCGGCCTTTTCCCCCGCTCCCCGGACTCTTTAAATGGATGGTGCGACCCCGTCTCCGCCTCCCCCGGCTGCCCTTCCCGCTCCATTTCTTGCTCGCAGAACCGCCCCATCGTGCAACAGTGACCACCGGAGAGGTCGTCCGCCCCACCGTGTCGGCCGTCATCCCCGAGCCGTCTCCGCCCCGTGTTTTTCGCATGGTGAGCTTCGCCTCTCTCTCGTCATTCTCCCCGTCCATCTCCCGGGATGATTGGTGGCCTCTAGGTCCTTAGCTAATTGCGCCGATGAGCTCCTCTCGCTGCCGGCCATGGTGAGCCCCGCACGAGACCATCCCCACCCGCGAAATGTGCTCCATTGGATTCTCCATCGCCTCTGCATCATCCCGGTGCTTTCGGTTTGTCAAATCATGCACCGTAGCGCCTTTTTGGGCAACGCCGGCGAGCTCCATGCCGTGGCAATGGCGGTGCCGCCGTCTCCATCCCCAACTCTGGCGGCCGTGCCTCTCTCTTTCCCTCCCATCAAATCTCTGCCGTCCGATCTGAGATCAACGGCCCAGGATCGCCCATACCCCTTCGTGGGTCTTTTTCTTAAAGAGCCCCTCGGCTTATTGCATATCCAACCCGCCATCCTTAGTGTACTCCTGGAATACGCATTCTCATTTTGAAAACGTAGTTTCTTCGGTTTAAATGAAAAATACATTTTCAGATTAATTACAGAATTGCCACTGTAGTAAAACGCTTATAAAATCGTCGTTTTAGCTCCGATTCGACCCGTTCAACTTGCGTTAGGTTCGTCATTTCATAACCTACGCGTTAATGCCACTGTTAGTTAGGTTTGCAACATTTAAAATTCTTGATTAGGTTAAGTTAATTAACTCGCTATAGGAATCTTGTTTAATTCATAACTTTCGCGTTATAGCTCTGAATTTCGTGAACTTCGCATTGATGTGATCGTAGCGAGACGTAGAATATTTTCGAAAACTTTTTATCTTGTTTTTATACTACTGGTGTACTATTCTAATTATAGATTTGTTTGCTATGCATGAATGCTCCTGAAATGTGTATGTTGTCGTGTTGGTCGAGTTCAGACGGTGAGGAGTACGTTGGGAACCAGGAGTACTTTGAAGATCAACAGGACCAACAGGAGTTTATTAACCAAGGCAAGTATAGCATGGGCCTACCTTAATTCCTATTCATTATATAATCTACTCATTATGCATGTGTCTAATATTGCTCGACTATAAGGACATCCTAGCCATTGATGACTTATACCTCGATGCCTATGGGTTTTATTGCATATGGGTAGAATGCTAGTGCTCTATTCAAACATGATCAATACTATGATTAATGGAACAAATGGATAAACATGATGGCAAGAATTGAACTATAGGGTGATGGTGCAAATGATGTCGATCATGTTGCCCTAAACCTTCCATAAGGACTTATTTGTAGGGCAAAAGCTGGGACATACAGTGCAACCGTGAGAGTTATATGGCTCTGACTTTAGCTCAGAAATAGGATCTTTTCTAGCTTGTTAGAGGTTACCCGAAAGGGCGCAAGAGGGGCTTGCCACTTTGGGTATAGAACTGCCTCTGTTCTTGTGTGTATAGCCTGCGGGAATTGTGCCACAGAAAGGGGTTCCCTATATCTGTCTGCCGAGGAAACCTCGCGGCTCTAACTTGTTAGACGAGATCTATGGAAGGCTTCATAGTGTACCCTGCCCACTCACCTTGGAAGTGTTATGGGAGTAATTAACCCGGGCATATGGGCAACACGACTCACGGGTAAAGATGCACAACCTCTGCAGAGTGTTAAAACTGTTATAACAGCCGTGCTCACGGTCACGAGCGGCCCGGAAAACTCACAAAATTAATGGTCACTTGTGAAGATGTTGTTCATGGTGAACTATGAAGGTATTATGATGACGATGACGATGACGATGATATAATGTTGATCAATGACTCTATTTAATTCTAGTATATGATCATGTGGGTTAAGTTGGGAGCTTAAGCATAATTTGATATTGATCAATAACAAAATGTTGACTTACTAAAATGCTAAATGCAGTAAACCGTGTCTGCGTTTTGAGCCTCATGAATCCCCATGCTATGCTTGTGGAGTACGAAATGTACTCACGCTTGTTTATTTTCTATTTTTGGATAAAAATCTTGGATGGGTACCAGATTGCCAGAGATTGGAGCAGATAGGCTTGTGATCAACTAGTCAGTTGTCCCTGTGTAGTGGAGTCTTCACCTGAAGACCGGAGTTGTCTTTCCGCTGTTTGCTATCTAAGGTTATATCTTTTATAATAAGTATGTTATATATTAAGCATTGTCATTTGATATTACCCTTATTTATAGCTATTTGTGAGATTTGACTTCCTGGGCTCACATATGGTGTGTATCTGGTTTTGTTCTTAAAACCGGGTGTTACAATAATTATCAGCATGTACTTTTATTTTATTCTGTGGTAATTTCTAGGCCTCGATGATTAACGTGTAGAGATTTTCCCATGCATCTACAACTCAATATACATGATGCGTTGATTAATATACCTTGTCCAGTGATGAGCTAGCGTTCATCGCTTCCATTGTTGACCCTCCTCTCTTTTTGTACGTACTACGCATCAATACAGCATATGGACGTACGTAGACATGTTGTGATGTTTCACTACAGCTTATTTATCAAGTGAGTCTTCACTTTCATCGTGTCTACAACAAGCAAAATTTCAAGCATTTTATTAAGTCAAAGAGTGGAGGAGCAAAGTGGGATTTGATTGCCTCTGAAAGAGTGAAAGGAATAAATCAAATCGACGATGATGAGGACGAGCTTGAGCTGGTCAGCTGGATAGAGCCGGCCCATGGAGATTGGAGGCTATCGGCCGAGGCCGAGGCGGCGGCGATGCGCCGAGGCGGCCGAGGGCAGAGGCGGGGCCGAGGCCCGAGGCCGAGTGGGCGGCCAGCCGCGGGCGGGCGGCCGGGGGCCTTGTGGACCGGCGACGGTTCGGCAGACAGGTGGAGGCGCAGCGTAGGGCAGGGGTGGCGCAACGGTGACGCTGCTGGCCGCCTAGGGTTTTCCGATTCCAGCGTTTCGCTCCTCGGAGGCTCGGACAACATACACTCGCTAGTGTCGAGTCGAATGCTAAGGGCGACAGGAACTTGGGGAATGGGGAGTGGCCAAGTGGGCAGTGTGAATGTCCAGATGGGCCGTCGAGTGTGGTCTGTGGCTTGGCTTGTGGGACTACTTTGCGTTTAGAGCTAAATAAGAGATTGAGAATAACAGAGAACAATAAATTGAGACCTTAACTTATTATTATACATGTATGTGTGCTCGTAGAGCTGCAGTGTAGAGTACTAGAGTATACACTCAGTGGCGGAGCTCGTCAATTTTGACGCCTAGGGCCACTATCAACATGTATACCGTCTGTACTGAGCTAAAATACCGCCTGTACCAGTTCTAATATACCGATAAATAATAAAACTATCTTAGAAATACATAAGTTTACATGATATCTTAATTCTATGCTTGGACACACAACATAATTCTTCTACTACTGATTGTTCTAGTGTAGAAGGTTGGATTTTAGTAGATACTGGTTCCATAATTGGCCTAAAAGCATGAGAAAAAACATTTTTAATGTCCTGGACCTCTTCATTGTGCAGTTTAACAAAAATCGACCTAATCAATTAATCATTCAGGAATTTTAGATTGGGTAGAGTTCAATGTTAACAAAGAACTTAGATTCGAGAATGGGAAGAATTACCAAGGCACAGTCAGCTGGTCCTCTTTGCAGCCAGTAACAGAGGCACGGATGCAACCAGTGAGTAACAGAGGCACGGACGGACACAGACAGACCATATAGAGTCGTAGAGCCGCCTACGGCCTGCCTGCTGTGTACTTGCATGTTTCCTTCTTACGCCCCCCACGACAAGATGCTGGCCTGCCAGGCACCAGCACCAGGTCGCCGGCTCGCTGCTCGGCCAGTGTGTGCAGAGAGGCCTGGCCCGGCCGAACGCCGCCGCACTGGGCAAAAGGAGCAGTGGCACCGGGCGGTGGCAGGTGGGGTGGAGGACCGGAGGAACCGCAAGAGGGTGGATCGGCGGAGGAGGACGCCACGGCGGCTAGGCGGCTAGGCGGCGTTAGGGTTAGCAGCGAGAGGTGGAGTCCGGAGAGGAAGTCGAACGGGAACTAGCGCCGCGCTCGCGAGTTCCTTCTGCGCTCTGCTTCTCTTGTCTCTGTCTGAACTGCTGGGCCGGCTAGGAGTGTACAGATTTGGCCCAATTACTAGGACCAGGCCAGAAACTACATGCACTGTAAGAGATTTTTTTGGGCCACGCCTAGGGCCGTGGCCCTACTGACCCTAGGCTCAAATCCGCCCCTGTATACACTGTACCACGCTGGTCTTCTATGTAGTTGTCGTACTCCCTATATACCAGGTTCTGTTTAGATCTACTTGCAGCTTTGCGCAGCGTGGCTTAACTGGGTTCATCTATCCATCAGTCATGTGGTTTTTTCTTCTTCATCAAGTGATATATACTAACACTAGCACGGTTGGGCGCGCTGCCGCCGCGCCCATGATAAACAGTGGAGAAATTATTTTAAATTTGGCTGAGCAAAAAACGAAAGTGCAATGTCATGTCATGAATAGTGGCAGACATAGTGTCATAAACAGTAATTAATAGTGTCAGATGCGCTCTCTGGTCTCCAATTTATTCATGGTTGAGGGATACTTATACGATGAAGATGGAGACGGCGCTATATCTTATGGTTGGCTAGGCACGGCGGCGCGCAGCTGCTGGTGACCGACAGGCGGCTGGAACAACCATCGGCAGCTTCTGTTGAACTATTAAGGTTGCGTTTAGTTTGCGAAAAGAAAAAAAATTGGGTGTCACATCGGATGTGTCAGAAAGACGTCGGGAGGGGTTTTGGGATACTAATAAAAATAATAAATTACAGAACCCGTCAGGAAACTGCGAGACGAATCTAATGATACTAATTAATCTGCCATTAGCACATGCTGGTACTGTAGTACTTAAGGCTTTTCATGGACTAATTAGGCTTAAAAGATTCTGTCTCGTGATTTTTCCGAGAACTGTGCAATTAGTTTTTTTTGTCTGCGTTTAGTACTTCATGCATGTGTCCAAACATTCGATGTAATGGGTGGAGGCAAAAAATTTTGGGAACTAAATCAGGCCTAAGGGTGTGTTTAGTTCCCAAAATATTTTGGTTTTGAGTACTGTAGCCTTTTGTTTTATTTGGTAATTACTGTTTAATCATAGACTAATTAGGCTCAAAAGATTCGTCTCGCGATTTCACGGTGAACTATGCAATTAGTTTTTTGTTTCGTCTACATTTAATGCTCCATGCATGTGTCGCAAGATTCGATGTGATGTTTTAGGTTGAAATATTTTAGGAACTAAACACACCCTAACCCCTTGAGCCATGCAGAGCTGCTGGTACAGTACATCAAGTCATAAAAGTCTGAACGTGACGTTTTGCCTGGCCTTGGAATGACGAAGCGTGCTGAGTTTGCAGACACCAGACAGCGCCTGCGTTGAATAACAATACGTACAACTGTAGATACATTGACATAGATTCATGCTCGCTGGTCCTATGAAAACTACAGGTGCAGATCGTACTATATATGTGTATTCATCGTCGTCTTTGAATTTGCATTAGCCATGCCTGACATGTTTACTTCAGTGGTTTGACCTGTTCTGTCGGTACCACGCGCTACTTTCATCCCATCAAAAAGTATCGCCACGAGATTCATGGTGGAAGTTTTTTTTTAATTTAACTAGTTTATATAAAATATTAGCAACATTTGTATCTCTAGATAAATTTATTATAAAACTATATCCAACGATGTATCTAATGACACTAATCATGTACCATAAATATTGATGTTTCATATATATATTTTGCTAAAATTAAAAATATTTGACTACGGACGATGATGAAACCTGTAGAGAGCCAAAGTAAGTTCCAGTGAATTAAAGCTCAACTTCTCCGGCCTCAGAAAAAGTTATCTCTCACATTTTTCTTTTATAAAAGAAAAAGGAAAAACAAAAGAGGCAACTACATAACCACTGGGTCAGTTTTGTTGAGAATCGGCCTATCCACGGATCGTTAGATTCGTTTTCCCGTTCCCGATCCCAAGAAAGAGACGTGTAGAACTTGTAGATAGATCTCGTCTCCCTCTCTCAATCCCCAAAAACAATACACAAGAACACAATGAGACACACATATATCAGGGGAGCCATCTCTTTATTAGTTCATTCACGTGTACATCTGATCCCTTTATATAGATGCCTTCAGGGCATATATGGTAGCTACTATGACATATATGGTATAAGTCCATCAGGACATATATGGTATGAGCCAATCAATCCTCAAATTGAGGAATTCTTAACACTCCCTCTTGGGTGAATACCATGACAAATACATGTCTCATTAAAACTCCAAAAACCTAGTGGGAAAAAATATGGAGAACGAGTACATTATTGTCGCTTAATGCATTTGCACATTGTGCCCTCATTAAAAACTTTATATGAGAAACTTCATGAAAACTCATCAAGAAAAAAAGAGTACAACATATGTCTCTAGGACACATTGTGACCTTCTGGATCATATCATTTTGAATTCTCTACAATTCTAATCAAGGGTTAATATTTTAGGGAAGTTCTTCCCCTAAACCTTGCAGAATTGTCCCGGCTATGCTAAAAACGCTTTCTACAGGAAGCATGTGCACATAGAGACTTAACAAGTATATCGCATAGATTACAAGGATCATTTCCTAATTTTAACCTCATCTTACTTCTGGAACTCGTGAGGTAAAAATATGAAGTGTACATAAACAATACATCCAGTTTCATAAATGGTGTCACGACAGAGCCTTCAATAGAGGTTAGAAAGTCACCATTAGAATAACAATGTCGGGTACCCCTAATTATGTCGTGGGACAATGAAGCCATCACAAAGTGAATAGGCCTAGTGGCTAACCCCACCAGGGGATGGTCAAAGGGACCAACTCCCCGAGACCTCTCAGATTGCCGTAAGCGTAGGGCTCGGGGGCTAGTCCTACCATGTCAGTATAACAAAAAGACTGAAAAAGGCACACCACCTTAAGCCGTGTCTAGGACCCCATAGGCGTTGACCAGTGGAATCCCCATTGGAGGGAGGCGCCGAGCCCTTAGAGCCCATCGAACGGATCTGAGGTCCACTGGATGACCCTCGGGTGACTTGGAATGAGTCTTAGGACCACTAGCCGACCCTAAGCGAACAGGGCTCGGGCCTTTACCTAGACTTACCCATAAAACTACTCACCGAAAACGCTACCGCCCGCCCACCAGGGATAGCATGGCATATTCCACCCCTCCTCTCGGCGAAAGAGAGGCATGAAGGACGTGAAGAAAGACGAGGCGCCCTTGACCATCCTCTTGCCATGAGCAGAGGCTCGGGGGCTACCCTCGCACTAAGTCCGAGGCCTCGGATTCACACCTCGCATAAAGTCAAGACCTTGGAAGCATATCTTATCCTTCCAAGGCCTCGGGGGCTACATCCGGCGGGTGCGCTCGCGCGCACCCCCCAAAAAAAGTAGTACAAAGGCAAGCCGAGGCCCTAGCAACAACCTGGCTAAAGCCCGACATAGAGCAAACATGACGTATAGCCTCTGGAGGAGTATCCCTACTTCTCCATAGCTTTGGGGGATAGTGTCGGGTACCATAATTAGAGGTACCCAAATTAAAGTGAAAAATCCATCCGGCCTCCTAAACCAAACATTAATCTGCCCCGTCCAAGGAAAAAATCAACTAAAGAGACCTACGGGCTAATTCTCCCCTTACTGGGCCTCCAGCGAGCCGCGTGAGCATACCAGCCCATCTCTCCACTTCATCCGAGGCCTTGCGCAAGGGGTCTCGAAACATCTCCGACTCGCCTAAGACCCTAGCACTAGGTCTCGGGCACAGGACAACCCACCACATCATCACCGTCTCATCCGAGCCCCAAGGATGGCGTCCTCTATCTCCGCCTCGCCCGAGACCGGCCTCTGACGCCGCTCCCCCATTGGCGCGCTCGAGACCCCCCGTGACGTCACCCACGTTCTTGCATCTGACCGACCGGACAAGCCAGGAATGACAAGGGTCAAATCACGATGCCGTCGCCCATAACAAGCGTGGGGAAAAGCTGCTAGTCACTATGCCACTCATACTGGCACTATACGCACGATCCATGCCTGCGCGGCGTACGAAACGCCGATCTAGGCCACTATTCCCTTGAACGGAGCAAAATCATGCCATGATTCATGCCTCCGAGGCCTCTGCCCTCTACGCCAGTCAAACCGAAGGACAGACACGTCGCCACAGGGATAATCATGACTCTACACGTCGTAGCTGCATCGTCCACAGGGCTACGTATGACAGGACATGTCGCTACAGCATCAAAGGACAGGAGCCACTCCTCCAACAGTGATACGCCACTGACTACAGGAGGCCTCGGATTTTCTTTCCTAGGAAAAATATCATGCAGCACATGCATGTAACCCGGCGTTCCCCTTACGTCTATAAAAGGGGAGGGCAGGGACCATTTCTGGGAAGGACGAAAGGCAAATCGATAGGTCGTTCGACTCATCAGAGGCGAACACACACACACACACACACACACACACTCCACTCACATCCTGAGACCTAGGAGCTTCTCCCTCTCTCACCCGCTTATAACCCCTACTACAAGCACTTCGGTGCAAGATAATACAAGACCCCCCTCCCCCACTGGACGTAGGGCATTCTTCAGTCCGAACCAGTATAAATCGCTTGTGTTCTTCTTGCACACCATTCGGATCCTAGACGCACAGACACACATTACTCGTTGTGCTAAAACCGCCGTTTCTTACACTGACAAACACCTTCTAGATATTGTTTGAGACTTTTAGAGTCTCATGAATGACGATCAATATCTTGTAAATACTCTCCCTAGTGACAACATTCGGTGAAGTCAATCATTCTGATGGCATTAACCATTATTTGAAAATAAATAAACATAGACATGGATAGTGCAAATGAGATTACAAGATTTTCACAACATTTAGTCTTCATGACGTTTGTCTCGCTGTTCTTCAAGAACATTGAGAATAGAGAATAATGTTGAGCAAAATTTATTATATTATATCATGCATCCATCAAGATGCATATTTGTGCACTCTAAAGTTGAAATGACACGCATCTTCGAGATGTGATCAATAATCATTATAATTTTCTCTATTCATAATAGTGGTGACTCCTTCTAGGATTGATTCCAGATTCTTCGAGAATCTTTATCTTTAATATATAGTAAGGCATCACAAGTCTATATTTCTAGCGTAATGGAAAAGTATTGCTAGTAACACCAAAATATATCATATCGGTTTTCAGAGGATACTTCAATTATTCCAAAACTTCAGGTGGAGAACACATTATATCACAAGTATATATACACCCATAGTAAAAGCTCATGAAATGTGCATGTGCTTATATGGTATACCTTTTGGTTCCTCTTTTAATTCTTATTTCTCAGGTCTTATATGGGTCTATATTCCTTCCAAGTAATTCAATTATTTTGGTGCATTCAGACTTATAACCATATATATTCCTTCAAGGAAAATCCTTCAGGGAGTTGTTATCTTTATAGGAAGACCACTTCTCACAAAAGATACTATTGGTATGAGATTTAGATGTTGCTCTTTATGGATTTTCAGAACCCCTTAACTGCATATTTTAATTTATGCTATTAGTCAGATTCATTATATAACGGAACATATTTGTAAAACTTATGTCAGAATTGGTCTCTGTTATGACCTTTTGAACCATCACTTTTTACCACTCAGGATGACCCATAATTAATCGAACGTCAGGTTCAAGATTTCACATAGTGATTTTTGGTTCATCCTCAATTGCATGTTTCATTTGACCCGATATGAGAGCTTCAAGCACTCTTGCCATGGACTTTGTTCCGGATCCGGGTTCTCACAAAAAGACTCATTTAGCAATTATAGAGGCAAACAAGTGTCAACACATATTTTCTGACTTTAAACATCTTAATAATGATCTTCATTATTTCCCAAAATGATAGATCCCTTGTTGTTCCATTTTCCTAGCTTTATAGTACGCGCGCATTGCTAGGATTTTCATCTCCAGGATGAACCTCATCGTGAGGTAACTCACCAGCAGGGTGATTTCTCAACAGGAGTAAGAGAGGAGTTTTATCACACATAATATGAGTTTGCTTTATGAGCATATGCTTTTGACTTAGGCCAATAGATCTTATTTGCAGGCATCGCCGCATAATCTGATCAAAATGCCAAGATCACATGGATATGAAATTAATCCTGGGTATATCCACATCTACTTCAGGTAGAATCATTCATTTAGATTTTAACCAATCTTGTTGCTCCTTATCGATACAAATACTTATCTGGCATAACTCCATACTATAGAATAGAGGAGTGTAAATAAACAACTAGTTTAGTTTGGATTTGCATTTTGATTTATAAATATCAAGGCATTCCATAAAATGGCATTTATCTCCCTCTAATGCCAAGATATTTAATAGCATATTAAAATTCCTCATCCACCAACTTCTAGTGGTGTATATGTATGCTTTAGTGGTGAGTCATTTGGGAAATATTACGCACTTTAATATTAGAGGGTCGATTACTTTTTTTATATGTAGTGAGCTCGAACTTTATTAATGCAGTTGCATGAATATACTGCGTGTATCCCCTGCTACAGGAGGAGTATCCTCAACTTCTTGTTGAGTGCATAATTTCTGGTGAATTATAAATTATTTCTCTGCAAGTTCTTGGTTTCAACGAATGCATATACAGCCTTCTAGGCTTAACACCTATAGTTACTAACATAATCCATAATTTAGTCATAACAATCCTTCAAGGGCTAATGCTCACCAATTGTTGTATAGTTGACAATCAATCTGTCCATTACGTATATTGACCTTCTAAGTCATATGCATGAGAAAAAGACAATCATGGTGGCATTACGCTTTCAAGCGCGTTGAGCTTGGTGTGCATAAGTATGATATCAAGAATATGACATTTAGCCATGGTTGCCAACATAAAGAAATTTTGGATGTAGAATTATTTCATAGTCTAGCTCTTTTTTTGTTTATTGCCCAAATTTGACCCAATTACTCATACCATTTAGAAAAATCAAGTCATTATATTTATTGCAACATATTTTGTGTTCTATGTAAAGCATGGCTTGTATCAATTCATTGTTCAGCATGAAGAGAAGCTTGTAAATAGAACAGATAAGATCAAGAATTTTCATTTATCTGGGAAAAACCTTTGTTTTTAATGCAAAGTCGTTGACTTGAGCAAAAAAATAGATGTTTGGCAAGAGCCACAATGACCAATATCCTTCTAGGATAGACTCCCAACTAATAGTGCAACTTTCGTAGGTAAAAGATACATCTAAGAAACATATATAGTGAAGATCCATGTGGCCATTCAGAGCCTAGGATAAATACTATGACCGATAACCGGTTAATACCAAATTAGCTTCTAGCTCTGTTGTGATATGGGATTCATACTTATTGCCTGCTTTCCATCTTCTAGCTGCCATATCATTTGGCTTACTTTTCTTATAGATAATACAATGGTTTCCTCGTATGATACCCACTGTCATTTTAGCAATAGCACCTCTAATTCCGAGTCCTGATATACACTTCGGTGCTTCACTAGTCCAAGAAAGGACAAACAATGTTCCTCATATGGAAAAAGTATTGTGCTTTCACAGTAATCAGGAAAAAGTTCTAGAAAAATAATTCTTTTGGTATTTTTGTAGAAACTTCATGTTGCCTAGGGTAATATATTAGCTTAAAGTCACAAAATGTTGGTTTGAAATAAACCTCGATTAGGATGACACCTCATGCTGGTTCTGCAGCAGAGGGACAAGGGCAACATGTTGACTTCAGATCTTGTGTTGGCCCAACTAATGTTTGTGTCGGGTACCAAAAACAAGGGGTACCCACAATCAACGATTAAGAAAAACAAAACCATGCCGAAACCACTGCCACAAAAACAGGATGAGCCAAAACAGCGAACAAAATGCCTCGACCACGTTTCGACTCGTACGAGGCACGCTCGATGGGATGCCTCAACCACGTTCCGACTCGTACAAGGCTCGCTTGACAAGATGCCTCGACTACCGAGAAATCTCTGACTCGCACGACCCGAGGTCGAGCCACTCGACCCTCCTTATTCACCAACTTTGAGAAAAAGTCAGAGCAATTAATGTGACTACCAACCACTTCCTACCCTCATGGCTACAGCAACAACTGGCATGGAAGCAGTACCGGTGTCAAATCTCACTTTTTACTGCCCATCCCGGGATGGGCGGTGAAAACCTATCATTGTACGCGCCATACCATGCACTATTCCGCCACTGATCACCCTCGAGGGAGAATACGATAAGTACCGTACCCCGCAATCCTGGGGACTCGGCCTTATCCGTCCGCCGTTGATCCACCTCGACCCGTCCTCGACCTAGCCTCGACCCACCGACTGTCAAAACAAGAAAGCAAGGCTTGTGTGACACAGGACCCGGAGTCTTTTCACCGTCTCATCCTCTACGTCACCATGGTGTCCAGGGATGGCCGACCATTCTCGGGGCACGTCGCTACATCAGCCTCCACAACGTTCGACAAACTTCACCTCAAAGACACCCCCGGCGTCCCTGCCTCCTCTTACCCTATAAAAGGGCAGGCAGGGGGCTCTATAAAGGGGGGCGAACGACGGACAACGAAAAACCAGTCACCATCCCACCATAGAAGATCAACATCTCAAGCAATCTCCTTTGTACTCTCACTTTTTCTCTGAGACCTGGGATCGGTTTCCTGTCTCACAGGTAACCCCTACGCAAGCACTTAGGTGCAAGGAAATACAATACTCCCCCCTCCCCGCTGGATGTAGGGCCTTCTTTTGCCCGAACCAGGATAAACCTCCGTGTACTCTCCTTACATCACCATCCAGATTAGGGACATGCAACATTGATTCACTCGTTGGCTTAGGACCCTCGCAGGACCAAACGCCGACAGTTGGTGCGCCAGGTAGGGGACGTTACGTGCCAACATCGTTTTCCCGCCATTTTTCTGGATGGCTGACCCTGAACGTCCACTCCCGTTGACCATGGTGATCTGGTTTGGGAGCTTAGAGTTCACGTCCCTTGGCCACGACTACAACATGGTCATCCACCTGCCTAGGCACCCGACTGACAGTGACCATGAGCTCTCCCAACCTGGGAGAGCGCTGCGCCGGTATCATCGCTCTTGTCAGGCACGCGCCGCCAGGCGACGGCAAGCCCAGCGCAACCGTCGTCGTCACCTTGCGGAGGGTGATGGTATTCCCCGATCCGGCGCCTCTTAGCCAGACGCCAACACAGATTTCCTCACTGAGGATCTGTGTAGGATGAGCTTGGCTGAGGGTAAGATGCCGACAGGGAGTCCCATCGCTCTACCGCCCGCTACGGCGCCACCACCTGCCAGTTCGACTACTCCGATACCAGGAACGGTGCCTTTGTCAGCATTCCCGTTTGGACTAGACTCGGTTGTTCGGGCGTATGCTTCTTCTGTAAGCACCAGCATGAGTGCTTACGAGGAACTCCCCGGACACCATCTACGTTCCACCCTCGACCTTGTTGCATCCACGCCAGCTTCTGATTACCTGGACTCCACCGGGACCCTAGATACGGAGCTCCGTGCGACTGCCTTTCGACATCACAACCCCAGAGACGCATGACCTCACATGCACCCGTTGTACTACTATTTCAGCGCTCCAGACTTTGACTCTGCTGATGACACCTACGACCTGACTCGCGAGTGCTTCAATATCAATGGAGCTATCGCATCGGATTCAGAGGATGAGGCAGCCGTTGGAGGAAGGAACATGCCACCTCAGGTCGAGCTCCCTGCTGAGTAGGATGAGGCTCAATTCCTTGCGGACCAAGGAATGCAACTTGAGCAAATCCGCGAGTTGTAGGACAGGCTCGATGAGGAACGAGAAAATATGTGCCTACTTCAACAAACCCTCGAGCATGAGCGCATGGCCTACGCACACTGCGGAGGAGCTCGAGAGAGAGCTCACGACGTCAGTCGTCACATCATCGAGGATCAGGCAGTCGAGCCCCTGGTTTTCGATCGAGCCAGCCAGAACGTGGTCGTAGCCGCCATGCTCCTTCGTAACATGCCCAAGCCGTCAAACCCCGAGGCCCATCAAGCCCGTGATGAAATCCGAGGACTCCTCGAGACCGCTGTCATGCAGCAGGCCGAGAGTTCCGCCTCGAGGTGACGCGGGCTTGCCTTAGAGCAGCCTACGAAGCCCTCCCGACAGGAGAGAGAGAGGCCTCGATTCATCCCGAGCACGCTCAACAGAACAAGGCGACCTCTGTCCGTGAATGCATCGTTGACAACCATAAACCTCGAGATGCCCGTGACAACATCATCGAGCGCCGAAGGCACAAACATGGTGACTGTGCAGCTCGAGGCTACCACGAGCACAGAGGCGGGCGCTACGACAGCTCGAAGGATCGAAGCCCTTCACCCGAGCCACCGGGCGCTCGGGTCTTTAGCAAGGGCATTCGCGAAACATTACTCCTAGCTCGGTTCCGCCCCCCCCCCCACGACTCTTACCAAGTATAACGGCGAAACCAAACCTGAACTTTGGCTCGCTGACTTCCGCTTGGCTTGTCAGTTGGGTGGGGCCACCGACGACCGGGTCATCATTCAACAACTCCCCCTGTTCCTGTCGGACACCACTCGAGCCTGACTCGAGGACCTCCCACCTTGACAAATCCACGACTGGAACGACCTTATGAGAGTGTTCGAGGGGAACTTCAAAGGAACCTACATGCGTCCCAGCAACTCATGGGATCTCCGAAGCTGCAAACAGAAGCCGGGCGAATCCCTCCGAGACTACATCTGGCGTTTCTCCAAACAACGCACCGAGCTCCCCAACATCACCGACTCTGACGTCATCATGGCCTTCCTCTCTGGTACCACCTGCAAAGAGTTGGTCTGAGAGTTGGGCCGCAACACTTCCATCACTGCCAATGGTTTGATGGACATTATCACCAACTTCACCACCGGTGAGGAGGCAATTGGTGCCATCTTTGGTAGCGACTAGGACAAAGGGAAGTGCAAGGAAGAGGATCCCGCGGGCTCTAGCCAGGGCTCGAAAAGGAACAACAAGAAGAAGAAGAACTAGCAGGGCAAATAAGAGGCCCTGGCCGACGACCTTGTTGCTGCTGCTGATCGTAAGAAGCCTCGAGGGCCCCCGGTGGGGGCATTTTCGACAAAATGCTCAAAGAACCATGTCCCTACCACAAAGGGCCCACAAACCATAACCTCGAGGACTGCCATATGCTCTAGAGATACTTTGAAAGCATAGGCATCAAGAAAGACGACAAGAAGGAAGATCCCAAGGGAGACGACAAGGACGAGGGGTTTTCCGAGATCTATGACTGCTTCATGATATACGGAGGACCCTCGACGTGCCTCTCAACACGGTAGCGCAAGCGGGAATGTTGAGAGGTCTTCTCTGTGCAACTCGCAACCCTTCTCTTCCTTGACTGGTCTGAGGTGGCCATCACTTTCGACCGTGATGACCACCTAGACTACATCCTCAATCCTGGGGTCTACCCACTTGTTGTCGATCCCATCATCGCCAATACATGCCTCACCAAGGTGCTCATGGATGGCGACAGTAGTCTTAACATCATCTATGCCTAGACCCTCAACCTTCTGGGAATCATTAGGACACACCTTTGACCCAGCGTCAGGGGCTTCCATGGAGTCGTGCCGGGGAAGCGAGTAGAGCCCGTTGGCCGGGTCGACCTGCTTGTCTGTTTTGGCACTCCCACTAACTTCAGGAAGGAGACTCTCACTTTCGAAGTGGTTGGATTCCATGGAACATACCACGCCATTCTTGGGCGCCCCTGCTATGCCTGGTTCATGGCGGTCCCTAATTACACCTACCTCAAGCTCAAAATGTCGAGCCCCAATGGTGTCATTACTGTCGGGACCTCATATGAGCACGTCTATGAGTGCGACGTGGAATGCGTCGAGCACGGGGAAGCCATCTTGGAGTCAGCAACCTTAGCGGCGAACCTCGACGGTTTGTCCAATGAGACCCCCGACCCCAAGCGCCACACCGACAACTTCGAGCCCATGGAAGACGTCAAGCTCGTGCCCCTCGATCCCACCGACCCAAAAGGAAAGGCGTTGAGCATCAGCGCCACCCTCAATCCCAAATAGGAAGCAGTGCTCGTCGACTTTCTCCGCGCAAACATCGACATCTTTGCATGGAGTCCCTCGGATATGCCGGGCATACCTAGGGAAGTCGCCGAGCATGCCTTGGAGATCCGAGCTGGATCCAAACCAGTGAAGCAACGCTTGCGCCGCTTCGACGAGGAAAAGTGCAGGGTCATCGGTGAGGAGGTCCACAAGCTATTGAAGGCCGGATTCATCAAGGAAGTTCACCATTCCGAGTGGCTAGCTAATCCTATATTAGTTAAGAAAAAGAATGGGAAATGGAGGATATATGTAGACTACACTAGTTTGAATAAAGCATGTCCAAAAGTTCCTTTTCCTTTGCCACGCATTGATCAAATCATTGATTCTACTGTGGGATGTGAAACTCTATCATTCCTAGATGCTTATTCCGGCTACCACCAGATCAAAATGAAGGAGTCTAACCAGCTCATGACTTCGTTCATCACCCCATTCGGCATGTATTGCTACGTTACAATGCCCTTCGGTCTCTGGAACGCAGGGGCTACGTACCAGCGATGTATGCAACACATTTTTGGGGAACACATTGGACCAACCGTCGAGGCTTACGTCGATGATATCGTTGTCAAAACCAAGAAGATCAGTAATTTGATAAATAAACTCGACGTTGCGTTCAAATGCCTTAGGGCCAAGAACATTAAACTCAACCCCGAGAAATGCGTCTTCGGCGTTCCTCGAGGCATGCTCCTAGGGTTCATCGTTTCTGAATGTGGCATCGAGGCCAACTCAGAAAAAATCACCGCAATAACCAAAATAGGCCCTATCTGTGATCTAAAGGGCGTGTAGAGGGTCATGGGCTGCCTTGCGGCTCTCAGTCGCTTCATTTCGTGCCTCGGCGAAAAAGCGCTCCCACTGTATCGTCTCCTAAGGAAATCAGAACACTTCTCATGGACCCTCAAAGCCGAAGAAGCCCTTGCAAAGCTTAAAGCTACATTGTCCAACTCACCGATCCTCATCCCTCCGACCACAGGGGAACCCCTCCTACTTTGCATCGCCGCAACGACACAAGTGGTCAGTGTGGTCCTGGTTGTCGAGAGGGCAGAGGAAGGACATACCCTACTCATCCAGAGACCGGTCTACTTCATCAGCGAGGTGCTCTCGAAAACCAAGGTTCGCTACCCACAGATCTAGAAGCAGTTGTACGCCATCGTCTTAACGCGACGCAAACTTCGTCACTACTTTGAGGGCCACCCGGTGACCATGGTGTCTTCTTTCCCTTTGGGAGAGATAGCCTGAAACCGAGAGGCCTCGGGTAGAATAGCAAAGTGGACGGTCGAGCTCATGGGTGAGACCCTCTCTTACGCGCCATGCAAAGCCATCAAATCCCAGGTGCTAGCAGATTTCCTGGCGGAGTGGACCGACACCCAACTTCCTCCGGTTCAGCTCCAGGCCGAGCTTTGGACCATGTATTTTGATGGGTCACTAATGAAAATAGGAGCAGGTGCGGGCTTGCTCTTCATCTCACCCCTCGGAGTCCACATGCGCTATATCATCTGGCTTCATTTTCCTACCTCCAACAACGTCACCGAATACGAGGTGCTCGTCATGGGCCTACTAATCGCTGTCGAAATAGGGGTCCGACACCTTGACTTTCGAGGTGACTCTCAGCTCGTGATCGACCAGGTAATGAAGAGCTCAAGCTGCCATGATCCCAAGATGGAGGCCTACTGTGAGGAGGTACGGCGCCTTGAGGACAAGTTTCATGGCCTCGAGCTCAACCACATTGCACGCAGATATAATGAGGCTACCGATGAACTCGTGAAAATCGCTTCTAGTCGAACTACAGTTCCACCTGACATTTTCACAAGAGATCTCCATCCACCGTCCATCAACATCAGGGTAGACGGAGGGGTCGACGGGCCATCACTCGATCCCCCACCTAAGGCGGAAGCCCCCTCGACCAGGGCTGAAGCCATGCAGGCACAAGGCTCGACCCCGCCAGCCAACCCCGAGCCTGACTGGCGTGTTCCGTACCTCGACCATCTCACTCGAGGGGACCTCCCCTTGGATAAGATTGAGGCTCGACGGATCACTCGCCGAGCCAAATCCTTTGTGATATTTGGCGACAACAAGGAACTGTATCGCCGTAGCCCTACGGGCATCCTCCAACGCTATATCACAAATGAGGAAGGCAGGAACCTGCTCAATGATCTACACTCGGGGGCTTGTGGTCATCACGTAGCGCCTCGAACCCTCGTTGGAAACGCATTCCGACAAGGTTTCTATTGGCCGACCATAGTCTCCGACGTCGTCAAGCTAGTGCGCTCTTGCAAAGGATGCCAATACTATGCAAGACAAACAGACCTCCCGGATCATGCCCTACAAACTATTCCCATCACATGGCCGTTCGCTGTTTGGGGGCTCGACTTGGTTGGACCCCTGAAAAGGATAACTGGTGGCTTCACCCACTTGCTCATCGCCATTGACAAATTTTCCAAGTGTATTGAGGCCCGTCCTATCACTAGCATCAGGTTTGAGCAAGCTGTGCTATTTTTTACCGACATCGTCCACCGCTTTAGGGTTCCTAACTGCATCATCACGGACAATGGCACCCAATTTACTGGAAAAAAAGTTTTTATATTTCTGTGACAACCATCACATCCGTGTGCTCTGGTCGGCCATAGCTCATCCAAAAACAAATGGCCAAGTAGAACGTGCCAACGGCATGGTCCTACAAGGCCTGAAGCAAAGAATTTTTGATAAGTTAAACAAACACGACAAAAAATGGGCCGCCGAGCTCCCCTCGGTCCTGTGGAGCCTCAGAACGATGCCGAGTCGAGCCACAGGTTTCACTCCGTTCTTCTTAGTCTATGGGTCCAAGGCTATGCTCCCAACCGATATAGAATATGGATCCCCGAGGCTGAAAGCCTACAACGAGCAAAACAATGACGCCACAAGAGAGGACGCCCTCGACCAGCTCGAGGAAGCTCGTGATGTGGCTCTGCTACACTCGGCAAGGTATCAGCAAAGTCTCCGACGCTACCATGACAAACACGTCCGTAGACGGGACCTCAACGTCAGCGACCTGGTGCTACGGCGAAGCCAGAACAACAAGGGACAGCACAAGCTTACTCCAGTATGGGAAGGGCCATACATCATCGTGGAAATACTGAAGCCTGGCACCTACAAACTATCGAACGAGAAAGGCGAAATCTTCACCAACACATGAAACATTGAACAGCTACGTCGCTTTTTTCCTTAAAGCCTCGTGGCTCTGTAAATTGTTTCACAATCCCATGATAGAATAAGGAATACATCGTTGTTCAAAGCATTTTTTATAACAACCAGGGAGGATTGACCCTGTTTTCTCAAAGTCAACCCTCCCTCGGGGGCTGCAAGGGGGGAACCCACTATGTATCCCCAAAAAATTCGCATTTTTTCAAAGAAAAGAAGAGAACTATTACATAAGTCGACAAGGCCCAAGGGCACCCTAAGGCTCGAGGGCCGTCGAGCCGCGAGATCACCTATGCCTCCAAGCTATGGTACCTCCACTCACCCCCCCACGCTAAGGAGTGCAACCGCGCGCTAACTAGACCTAGTAATAGTTCACGACTTTGAAAAAGCTCACGACTAACATTCCCGTTCGCTTCGAATCAAGTTCTTACACGATCTACGAGGCCGCAAACGCGCCCTAAAGCTCGAGGGCAGTCGAGCCATGAGATTACTTACGCCTCCGAGGCTACGGTACCTCCACTCGCTCCCTCACGCCAAGGGGCGTAACCGTGCGCTAAGAAAATCATGCAAGAATACGATTCAAGCGAAAAAGGGAAGAAAAAACTTGAACAAAAATGGACGTTTAGTACAAATTTACATCTAAATGTTTCAAGGCCCTCGAGGCCATCACGACAAAAGTTACGAGTATTAACTTATTTACATGGGTCCTCATGCCCAGGTTTGGCTCACAGGCCCTCATCGTCGGCAGGCAGGACCACCTCGACCTCGAAAACTTTTGCAAGGCGACCCCCGAGCTCCTCAGCGGCCTCGATCAGGTGCAGGAAGGCGACTTCATTCTCCTCATCAGTTCGGTCTAGATCCATGATGAAGCCATCAGCGATGAGGTCCATCTCATACTCGAACCTAGACCGAATGACCGCCATGGCCCTCTTCACGCCATGATGCAACCCGCCTCGTATCTTCTCGCGGACGAGGCGGCCCAGCACCGCCATCCGGCGGACGAATGAGTTCCCCGACGCGTCCTCCTCGGTATCGGCATCGGGCTCAACCCCCAGGCCATCACACACCGAGGTGATAGCACCCTGGAGCAACTGAGTCCGCCCGGCCTCGGCCTCGAAGAGGTTCTGGAACGAGGTGGCCGTCGTCTGGGGCACATGCTGCTGCTTTTCTAGCTCTAAAACACAAACACCAAGTTAGCATAAGACTGGGACCTAGAGACCAAGGCCAAAACATAATAAGAGGTTTACCCTCAGCGTGGGTCTGCCAACCCACGACCTCATCGCGTAGCTCCTCACGTGCCTTCTCCGACGCTCGAAGAGCCTCGTCCTTGTCATGGACCGTCGCCCTCAGCGCCTCAATCTCCCGATCGGTGCCCGAGAGAGCCTCATCCCTCTCTCGGACCATCCCCTTTAACGTCGCAACCTCATCCTCTAAAGTTCCGATGTGAGCGGATGCCATCCCGATCTGGATGTTGAGGGCGTCACGCTAACTGCCGACTAAGGCGACATCCTCCTCGAGCTCCTTCACATGCGCCAGCAGTGGCACGAGGTCCTCATGAGCCTTAGCCACCTCCTCCTGAGCCCTTGCCGTGTCTTCACGTGCCTTGGCCTCGGCTTCCCAGGTCTGCTCCACCTCCTCCCTAACCGTTGCATGGACGACGCGAAGCTCGTCCACCTCGGTGCTCTTCTGGGATAGCCGCTTGTTGGCTTCCTCGACTAGAGCCCGTTGACGAGCAAGCGCCGCCCACATGCCACTCTCATGATGAATAAAGAGTGACTTGAGGCGAGAACGCTCCTTGAGCTCCTGACCACAGTTAAAACCTAAAAATCAGAACCAAGGAGAAAGGAAGGATAAAACACAAGGAAAGACTAACGAACTCGGCTTACCTTGAAATCCTCTGACATACCCCGCACCAAGGTATCTATGACCATGCGCAGGGACTGTAGGGAGTGCTTATGGAGTCCCTCGACGAACTCCCAGTGTTGCACCTCGTCCTTGTCGTCAAGGGCGAAGAAGGGCTCAGCGCTAGGGTTAGACACGTCCCTAAACTCGAGGGTCGACTGACCCCAGCATGGAAGCTCCTCCTCCACTCATACAAGTGCCAGCCCTGCGTAGTTGGGCCACCTGGCCGACGCCTCGGCCAGGTCATCGCCCAACACCACAGAAGTACTAGGCCGATCTGGGGCGTCGACCGTCTCGTCGTCCGCCTTCTGCTTCCCCTTGTCAGAAGGAGGGTCGTCGATGGTAAGGTCGATCATGACCGGGGTCGACCCTTGGGGCGGGGCTGGCGTCTCGATTGTCAGCACCATCGCCTGTGCATTGGGCGGTGGCACGACCACCCCCCGTTCCGCCTCGACCACCTCCTCCGTTGGCTGGTCCCGCTACGGCTGCGGCTTCTCCCGCGCCGGTTGCGACTCTGGCTGCACCGCCTCTTGCCCTGCCTCTGGCGGGGCCTCCACCATCTCCCTTGACTTTTCGACATCCGCTCGCCCCATGTCGTGGATGGATGCTTTGGCCTCAGCAGCCTCGACGGTCGCCTGGGTCGTCGCGATCGACCTAGGCTCCGACCTACTAGCGCTGGGCACCCTGAGCCTGGCAATGCCTGGGACCACCTCAACCGGCTCTAGCCCCCGCGCAGCGTCACCAGGACCAGTGACCTCCTGGGCACTTGCCCCTACCTTGGCGGTGGCCTCCCTCATCCTGAGTCGCTCCGTCGTAGCCTAGCACCTCGCAACCCAGGCGGCGTCATCGGCCAGCGTCCGCATCATCAAGGCGGCGCCCGACCTGAGCGCCTTGACGAGAGTCAGAGTCGCGAGCTCCGCCTTACGCTTATGGCTGAGCAGCAAATAAATGTGTCAGAATAAAGAATGAGATCACCGATGACGGAAAGACAAAGTGAGATACCTACTCGGATATGGGAAGCATGGGCCTAGACCCCAGCCCGCCCGAGCCACCCGATGGCACCTATGATGGCCCCTCCATTGAGCCTCCCGTCGGCCGGTTGCTCCTCGGAGCCTGGGCTAACGGGGCATCGGAGGACCTCTGCACTGATGAGGCTATCAGGCCTCGAGTCCTTACGCTCATCGACGGTGCCCTGGCCTCCGACGTCGATGTTGTTGCTCCACCCGCCGATAGAGTCCGAGGCGATCGGGCTCGCGGGAGCAGCGCCACCGACCTCCCCTGCGAGACCCTAGGCGAGGTAGCTCCCCTCTCTGAAGGACCTACTCGGGCCCTTCCCTCTGCTGGCTCTCCTTTCCCTCGACGGGCGCTAAGACTTCCCTCGACGCTAGGGAAGTCGACCCCCTAACGGGCTCTAGCAGGGGCCGCATGTCAGGGAGGTGCGCCAGAAAAGTCACGGTATCATACCACAACCTGGCGTCGTCGTCGCTGTTATCTTCGTCCTCCCCCGAGACCATCTCAGAGGGAGACTCCTTGATTGGGAGCCCCTCAAGGCTCTGTTGGCAGTGGCACTTCTTCAACGCCTCGCGCTCGAGGGTCTTCTTGACTAGACGCTTCTTGGCAGCGTCCTTCTCTTCCTTCTTCTGGGCCACCGAGAGGCGTCTAACCTCTCGAGCAGCCCGATCCTCTGGAATCAGAGCCACGACTCATTGACCGCCGACAGATCCTGCACAGAGGCCTCAACCGACTTAGTCGAGGGAATCAGGAAGCAAAAGGACTCAAGGCTATCAAAAACAACACTTACCAGAGGCTCAAAGCCTTAAGTGGGGCGCATCAGGACCCTGTCGATGTCCTCCTGCTTGAAGCTCCCCACCATCCACCGTGCACGCTGAGCAACTACATCGAGGGGGAGGGACTCGTGCGACATCTAACTCCCCTCTAGCGAAGCCTCTAGCGTCACCTTGTCGAGCCGGAGCCGGCGCTATGTTAGTGGTAGCACCCTCCAGTGGTGGAACGCGGCGGCTACCATTCCCGCCGTCAACCCGCGCTGACGAAGCCTCCTCAACGCGTCGAGGAGCGGCTGTAGTTTCGGCTTGTCCTCCTGAACGACGTCGTACGACCAGTTCTCCTCGCGTGACATCAGCACCCGGCCGGAGAACCTTGGCAGCTGGTCATCATCGTTGCGCAGGTAGAACCATCCGTCGTGCCAGCCGCTGTTCGATGAGATGAGCTGTGACGGGATGTACTGTTCACCTCGACCCACCCGAACTTGGAGAGTGCAGCTCCCTGCATGCACTGCGCGCCGCACTCCTCGCTTGCCCGCCTTCTTAGCGAAATGCTCCACCTTGAAGAGGTGGAGCCACATATTCCAGTGTGGCTCCATCCCTAGGTACCCCTCGCAGACCACCGCGAAAATGGCAGCCTGCGAGATAGAGTTGGGGGCGAGATGATGCAGCTCCACCTTGTAGTAGTGGAGGAGCACCCGCATGAAGTGGCTCGGTGGCACTCCGAGCCCCCTCTCATGGAAAGCCACGAAGCTTACCACGTACCCCTCCGGGGGCGCCGGCTCCCAGTGGTCGGACGGTGGCACCCTCCATTCCGACTGGCTCCGGCTCGCCCTTGGTCACAAAAGTCCATCACGGACCAACTCCTCCAACTTCCTCTCCGTCACCGAGGAATGAGCCCACGCGTCCGCAGGAAGGATCTGGCTCTTGCTCGCCATGGTTGTCAGAAAACGGCGCGCGGCGGTGGCAGATGAAGAAGCGACAACGGCGGTGGATGGCGGCTGAAGGGCGCACAAAGAGCAAAGAAGGCAGAGAAGCAAATGGCCTATAGTGGGTACATTGAACCCTGGGCCTCACACTTATATCCCGATGGAAGGCCAACGGGCGGGCAAAAAGGTAGGAACAATTTCCGCATTCATTGACCTTACCTAACCGCTCCCTCAAAACCCGCAGATAGGGGCACGTGTCCACCGTTCACTCCATAATCGACACACCATGCCGCCCACTACCACACCGATCTCACTTCCCCTCCTAAAAAGACACGCCCCCAAACGGGCCGAAAGAAGATCCGCGGATGGATATTCCTAGATGATTGGGTAACGGGCTCTAAGCCCAATATAAACCTCGAGGGATCGAAAGCTGGCCCTCGACCAGGGTTTGACAGCTGCCCTCGAGTAACGGAGTCAGGGACAACTAGGGATGCGCCCGTATAAGGCCAAGGCTCGAGCCACGCTATCGAGGCACCCCCAGACGTATTCGAGGCTAAAAGAGAGGTCGACAGAGGAATCCCCTCGGAGGGAGGCATTGAGCCCTCGGATCCTATCGCAAGGAACCAAGATCCACGTGACTACTCTTTGGCATTTTTGAGAGCGCCTCCGTGGCCGCTAGCCGACTCCTACCGAATGGAGCACGGGCTCCAACTCGAATTCCCCGTTAACAGCTCACCGGAGACCGTTGGAACTCGCTCGACGAGGGTAGTACGACGTTCCCCACCCCTCCTCCTTTTCCTAAAGAAGGAGCGTGAGGGTCGAACGATAAAAGACGGCCAAGACTCTGATCGACCTCGTGCGCACGAGGCTCGGGGGCTCGACCGCAGAAGGCCAAACCTCGAACGAAAGAAGACAAAACACGCTACGATACGAGAGCATTCATCGATAAAACGTACAAAAGACCTCGGAGGAGTCAAAACACTCCACCGAGGCCTCGGGGGATACACCCGGCGGGTGCGCTCGCGCGCACCCACCGAAAAAGGCTATGATGCTACGACTCCAGTTCATGACTCGCTGAGCCTCTGTGAGAGTGACCCACACTCACCCAAAGGCTCGGGGGCTACTGTCGGGTACCAAAAACAAGGGGTACCCACAACCAACGATTAAGAAAAACAAAACCACGCCAAAACCGCTGCCCACAAAAACGGGACGAGCCGAAACAGCGAACAAAACAGCGAACGAAACGCCTCGACCACGTTCTGACTCGTACAAGGCACGCTCGACGGGACGCCTCGACCACATTCCAACTCGTACGAGGCTCGTTCGACAAGACGCCTCAACTACCGAGAAATCTCCGACTCGCACGACCCGGGGTCGGGCCACTCGGCCCTCCTTATTCACCAACTCTGAGACAAAAGTCAGAGCATTTAATGCGACTACCAACCACTTCCTACCCTCATGGCTACAGCAACAACCGGCATGGCGGCAGTACCGGTGTCAAATCTCACTTTTTACTACCCATCCTGAGATGGGCGGTGAAAATCTGTCACTGTACGCGCCATACCAAGCACTATTCCGCCACTGATCACCCTTGGGGGAGAATACGATAAGTACCGTACCCCGCGATCCCGGTGACTCGGCCTTATCCGTCCGTCGTCGATCAACCTTGACCTGTCCTCGACCCAGCCTCGACCCACCGACTGTCAAAATAAGAAAGCAAGGCTTGTGTGACACAGGACCCGGAGTCTTTTCACCGTCTCATCCTCTACGTCACCATGGTGTCCAGGGATGGCCGGCCATTCTCGGGGCACGTTGCTACAGCAGCCTCCACAACGTTCGATAAAACTTCACCTCAAAGACACCCCCGGCGTCCCTGCCTCCTCTTACCCTATAAAAGGGCAGGCAGGGGGCTCTACAAAGGGGGCGAACGACGGACAACGAAAAACCAGTCACCATCCCACCATAGAAGATCAACATCTCAAGCAATCTCCTTTGTACTCTCACTTTTACTCTGAGACCTGGGATCGGTTCCCTCTCTCACAGCTTGTAACCCCTATGCAAACACTTAGGTGTAAGGAAATACAATACTCCCCCCTCCCCGCTGGACGTAGGGCCTTCTTTTGCCCGAACCAGGATAAACCTCCGTGTACTCTCCTTGCATCACCATCCAGATTAGGGACACGCAGCATTGATTCACTCGTTGGCTTAGGACCCTCGCAGGAACAAACGCCGACAGATTGTAAACCTATATTATCATGTTTAGAAATTATATCTAGGCAAGGTATTATCTCCCCTCGAGGGAAGGTATAAATGACTCCCAAATTCAGGTGTCTGGCATACCGACAAGTCTCATGCAATGGTTTTTCTTCAGGTTACTTTGGGTAAATAAACCAAAACATTAAAGAGAGCGCTAGAGAGGGAAAAAATGGTCTTATGTGTTTTTTTCAAGTTTTTCCAAGCATATGTGTTTTCCAGATTATTTATATTGGCCTTGGTAATACTTCGGGATTACTTTCTCATATAATATTCACATACAAACAATGCAAGGAAAACATAAAGCCAATACTTAAAGCATATATAAATATAAAAATCATCTAAAGAGACGAATTATAAGTCCTTCGAGGATCTATATATGCAAAATTGATATTGAACCGGCACAAAGATTTCAATATATAAATTTTGTACCATGTTCAGAGTATGAAGTTATCCAAAACAACAGAGGATAAAACCACCGCACCATATCCTCACGGGTTTACATACAAAAATATGTTGTCACTTAAAAAAAACGTGCTAATATATCCATGACTTCAAAAGGTCAAAAGGCAAGGCCATCAGGAATCAGCGGAGTCGGCCGCATAATGTTTCACAAGACCTCCACAATGGTGAGGCATCAAGCCAAAATTGCCGTTCGGCGACATCCACATGGAAGATAGCTACATTTAGCACTAATCAAGGCGCGCTCATATATCGTTTTGTGCTACTGTAGTGGTATAATGGTTATGGCGACGAGCCACAAGCACACTACTGAGGCTGTGTGGCCGCTGCTGGCGAGAAAACAATGTATACAAGTACGCTTCAAACGACGTCGATGCATCTATCAATTGGTAACAGCAACGCACGATGCCAGAGCCCAGGAGGGCAAGGAAGCAACGTTAGGCACAATGAACACTATCGGCTTCTGGCCGCAAAGTGAGCGCTGGGAAGCACGGTTCAATAACTGCGAAAGCTAATAATATGCAAAGATGTAACATGCTAGCATGTGAGCTTCATTGACCATGGTTCGTGGAGCGTACCAAAAAATTACTAGTAGAACACATCTGGTGTTATATGAAAAAAAAATCTACTAGTCTTGTACACTTTAGAAGATCTACTAGAAATATTAAAATCTACAGGATTTATAATAAAAATCTAGTAGAACAGTGATGGCAAAGAGTTTCAACGACAAACCATGGCACATTCGTTGTCGTGGAAAATTCGTGCCGCGTAGGGCATGTAGACTAGGCCATGACCTGCCTGCTCGTCGACTTGGCCACAGGAAAACGTTCCAGTCTTTGCTTCAACAACTGCCTCCACGCCGGTGATCAACAAATAGATCACATGCACCATGCACGCCGGAGTCCAAATATGAGATTAGAAACGGTGTCAATGTGTGAATCAAGACCAATCCTTAATTAATGGCAATGAAACATGGCTGATCTATTACAAGTAGATCAAGCAAGACCAATCATTAATTAATGGCAATGAAACATGGCTGATCTATTACAAGTAGATCAAGGATAACTTACACAGTAGAGACCTCTGGGAACGTGAACGATATGACGAGCATCACACCTCAACGGGATCCATCTCATGTGCATGCATGTTCACGGCATCCTTTTTGATCCCAGCATGGCGTGTGGCTACCTGATTAGCAATATGCCTCCGTGTGCCCAAGATTCAAGTAAAAAGGATCAATCTGTTATTCATATATACTAGATTGATCTAAATAAAAATATAAAAGAAGTAAAAAAAACCGTCATGCAGGGCTAATAAGCACACGACGATGGATCGGATCCACGGCTCATGACGATGGAACGGAGACCAAGGTTCATTCTTATGCGTGCACGGCATCACAACATCACGTAGTGAGCAGCATAGATCGGATCCACGGCTGCGCAGGCGGCAAGCACCTGACGACGACGGGATGGCCAACGCCAACCGTGAGCGCGCCAAGTCTCCGTGTTGCCGAATCGAAATGATGCCGTGCCACGTCGAAAAATCAATCCAGTTGGAAGAGCTGCTGGTAACGTATTGAGAATCGGCCTATCCACGAATCGTTAGATTTGTTTTCCTGTTCCTGATCCTGAGAAAGAGACGTGTAGAACTTGTAGATAGATCTCGTCTCCCTCTCTCAATCCCTAAGAACAATACATAAGAACACAATGAGACACACATATACGAGGGGAGCCATCTCTTTATTAGTTCATTCACGTATACATCTGGTCCCTTTATATAGATGTCTTCAATGCATATATAGTAGCCACCATGGCATATATGATATGGTCTCTTTATATAGATGCCTTCAAGGCACATATAGTAGCCACCATGTCATGAGCCCCATCAAGACATATATAGTATGAGCCCATCCATCCTCTAATTGAGGAATTCTTAACAAGTTTAACATAGCTAACTAGATATCCACATGTGTAAAGAAATCAGCCAAAACAACCATTCAATTATATATCACTCTCGTATAGAGAGGGAGTACTCGATCCTTCCCTAAACAACTGTCATTTTTTTTTGTTTCCGATCAGTACTGTAATTTTGACTCGATTTATAGAAAATACGTACAACATTTATGTCTCTATATAAATGTATTACAAAAATTGATTCAACGATCTATCTAATGATATTAATTTTGTACCATAAATATTAATATTTTTATATATATTTAATTAAAGTTGTTTCTTAAAAAAGTGAAAACGACAGTTACTTAGAGATGAAGAGCACCATGTCTTTCCTCCCTAGCGAAAACACGACCACACCATGCAGAAAGCAGCATGACACGACCACACCATGCAGAAAGTAGCATGGATCATTCAGTGAGTCAGATCTCAGGGGGGCTGCTCTTGAACAGTTGAATTCCTTGCGCTAGACTTGACGTGCGTATTGTCCACACCGCACGAGCTTTGACTTGCAGTCCCTCCCATGATTATGAGCGTTGACCGATCGACCCTGGCCCGTCCAGTCCAGGAATCTTCTTCATTAATGGCGGTGGCTGCTGGCCGCGACCTGTGAGGAGAAGGTCAAATGGTCAATTTATTCAAAGGTTTTTGTTTGGATGCGTGACTGCCTGACTGGTCCTGCACTCGTGCAAGGATTGTCAACGGAATCGATATGCGGCGCGCAACAGCGCGCTTGCTGCGGCTGGAGCTGGAAGCATGCTGCCTCTACTGTTCATGTATGGCGGCCGCTACAAGAAGCAGTAGCAAGCTCCATTTCACTGGTGAAGTTTTTTTTTCTTCAACTCCACAAGCAGTTCTATCAGTAGAGTTGAAGCTATTTTGGTGAATTGTTTGATAAAACGGTTCCACATATGCAGTTCCTTAAAACATGTTCTCGTAGAATCTCACGTAAGACTCACTACAATAAGATGCAACTAGCTAGGTGAAGCTGCTATTTTTAACTCCATTTTCCATCCATCCCTTAGGTGAGCACGTTTTAAAAGGCTCTTTAGGTGGACCTATTTTAATTTACCCTGTTTGGCACAAAATAACACCAAACAACTCCTAAAGTTTGTAGAGAAGCTATGCCGAACGGGGCCATGCTGGCACGCTATACAAGGCCTACCGATCGAACATCATTGTGGTTAAAGCATATTTGAATCCACCTCAAATTTTACCATTGTGGAAGTTGCCTTATACGATTATACCTCGTGAAATTATAAAAAGCAAAACTGAAAGCTGGACTGATTGGGTTACATGCCGGTACATACTAGAGAGGGGTAGCTTTTGATTGTAAAAAATACACCAAGACCTAGTTGTGTCTAGATCACCTAGAGCTTTTAAAAGCTAGATCCCAAAAATATACACGATCCAAACATGTCTTTAGACGTGAGAAAAAAAATGATACTTCAGTTATATATGTTGCAGTGTGCGATGCTTGATAAAATGCCACGTAGATGTGGCTTTAGAGTCTTTTTTAGGTGTATACAATATAGATAGATATAGATAAAGAGGAGATAAAATAAAAAAAATAGTGATTAAAAATCGCAAATAGTATGCTGCTCTTTCGAGATAGAATAAACCTAGCTACTGACCTAAAATAACATATATTACTCCCTCTATCCATAAAAAAATGCAATTCCCACGTTCCGAGAAGTCAAACAATTCAAACTTTGACTAGAATTATATAAAAAAGTACTAAGACTCGTGAAACAAAATAAGTATCATTAGATTAGTTATAGAATATATTTTCATAAAAAAATTATTTGGAGATATAAGTGCTAATATTATTTTCTATAAACTTGGTCAAACCTGAGCTAGTTTGACCGGTATGCTTCTCATAATTGTATTCTTTTATGGACGGATAGAGTATTACTTGAAACTAAAACGACCAGCAAACTTTTGTATACAGGATCGACAGAGTTGATCGATCCCACACATACATATTTTGGGGTCGCGAGCATTAGAATGCATGCACATCAAGAGAGAGACTCTCTTCCAATGTGTACCTATCATGGTGTACTGTGTACACCCACTAGTGCACATGAGGAGAGCACGTTCTCTTAACGGTAACGATACATACAGGGCGTCCGACCCGTGCTGGACGCCCCACCTTCACTCGCTCGCCTCCTCCCTGCCTCCACTCGCAGACTCGCTCGTCTCCTCCCCGTATTATCCATTCCGCCTTCTCTCTTCTCTTCGTCTCCGTCGCTCCCCCCGCGTGTGCGCTCCTCCAGCGTCGCGCTGGCGCGCTCCTCCCCCCGCTCGCGTCTAGTGCTCCCTTCCCTCCTCCCTCCCCTCCCCCTCTCTTCCTCCCTCCCCTCCCCTCCTTCCCCCTCTTCCTCCCCACCGCTACGACATGCACGCCCTCCTCGCCACCAGAGTTGGGGGCGACGGCGGCAGCATCCGGTGAGCCCACGCACCTCCCCCTCCCTCCTTGGTGCTCTCGCCCTCACGCGCCGCTAGCTTCATGGGCTCCGACGAGGTAGGTAGGGAGGGATCTAGATCTAAGGCACCACTCCTCCTCCTCCCCCTCTGATTCTTGATCTGTTCCCTCCTCTTACTCCCCCTCCTCGTCCTCTTCCTCCTCCCTCCCCTCTCTGGATCTATGGTTTTGATGGTGGCTAGGGTTTGTAGCGATTCAGATCTACACGCAACAGATGATGTGAAATTCTTTTTGCATGATTCTCTGATGTTGCAGCCATCCCCTCCTCCTCCCCTCGTTCTCCTCTGGATCTTAGGTCTCCTGCCTCCTCCTCCTCTGGATCTGGCCTTCCTCCTCCTGCTCCTTCACTCCTCCATTGGATCTGAGACGCAGCGGTGGGTCTAGGGTTTGTGGCGATTTTTTTGTTGCACCAGGCCTGTTTATGTTGTTCGGTAGTGTCTTTTTGCTATTGCACAAGCTTTTTCTTCTTTTTGTTTCACTAGTTTCTTGTTGATGTTTCATTCTTGCATTGCAGTTTGTTGCAGTAGTTTTGGGTTGCTGTTGCACAAGTATGCATTAGCACTTTCCCCGATGTTGCAGTAGTTTTGTTATGTTTGTTTCAGTTATTTTGATTTGTTGTTTCAACGAGTAAGTCACTTTTGTTTCAACATGTATGCATTACTATTTTTTGAAAGTTTCAGTAGCTTTGTTCTGTTTGTTGCACTTGTTCTGATTTGGTGTTTCAACAAGCAATTTTCTTTGTTGCAACAAATATTCATTTGATGTTGCAATAGGGTTTCAGTTGATGTTTCAGTAGTGTTGCTCTATTATTTCAGTTTCTTCACCTACCGTTGCAGTGGCAAGGGAAGTGGGGTGGCCTCTGGAGAACGAGATGGCGGCTGTGCGGAGGTGCTGGGGTCGGGCGAGGTCGCCAGTGGGTGGACCCCGTGCAAGCTGGGGGGTTGGGATCTGGAGAACGAGCTAGCGGGCATGCAGAGGTGCTACGGCGAGCGAAGATGGCGATGGGCGGACCCCGTGCAAGCTAGGGGAGGTCTAGAGAACAAGCTGGCGGGCTTGCGGAGGTGCTACGGCGGGCGAGGTCGGCGATGGGGCGGATCCTACACGCGTTGCGGGCGGAGCGGGGGGCCTTTTTCTCATGGAGGGAGCCGTTCCGTGCGGAGCGCGCGCACCATCTAGACGCGTCCGGACGACCCCGTGCATCCGGGCGTCCAGGCGCTAGAAGCGCCCTTCTCTTAAGGACAAAATTTACTTTCTCAGCCACTACTGAAAATGGGTATTACATATAAGTTTCCAAAGAAAAGAAGAGAAAGAAACAAAGTCGATACACACTGTATGACCAAAAAGCCAACGAGAGAGTCTCTGCTATGAATGACGCTTACTCATGCATAGCAGTAGCTAGAGAACTACTACTAGATTAGAGTTTATACGACAGCATCATTAGCTCACTAATCATCATTAGTTCATGCATGCTCGACCGACTAATCTTTTCTTTTTTTCTGCTCATCTCAGACTCACCTCCTCCTACCAACCATCGGCGACGACCGCGGGCTTAGCATCCGGTACCCGGCCGCGCGGCCCTTGCTGCCGCTGTGCAGACCGCATATCGGCGAGGAGGCGGCGGCTACCTCTTCGTCGGCGTCGGCGGCGTTCTCCATCTGCCACAGCACGTCGAGGAAGGCGTCAACGTCGCAGCCGGGCAGCGCGAGCGGGCCCTGCGCCGCGTACCCGTACTCGCGCTCCGCGTCGTCGAGGAGGCGCCGGAACAGCGGGTGGTTGGCGCACTCGGCGCGCACCACGAACCGCTCCCGCTCGGGGCCCACGTACACCGAGAAGCACCCCGGCGGCGACGACGACCGCCCGGAGCTTAGCCCGGACTTGCACCGCTGCAGGGTTCTTGAGATCAGGCCGCTCTTCCTCCCGACCATGCCTATCGACATCGTCGCCGCCACCGTCGACATGGGGTCTAGCCTTTTCTTCTTATATTATATGGATGATGAGTGCAAGAAAAACAGCTGCTGCTGCTTCGAAGAACAGAGCTGAGCCGAGACGAGGCGACGAGGATCAGGTTATAAGGAGACGGTCGAGGAGGGGACGAAGCAGCCAGCTGCTAGCTATTTGCATATGCATGCATGCTCCAGGGTAGGGTACAGTACAACACTGCAGGCTAATAGCAATTAGCAACAGGTATCTAGCTGTCTGCTTGTCTATAGCTAGCCTCTATCGTCCTAGATCGATTGACTTGACGCAGATTTTCTTGACTTCTGGGAGCTAGCACAACATGTCATCTGTTATGTTAGGGTGAAGAGATGGCTGCTACGAGAGAAAGAGAGAGATGGGGCGGCGACGTGAGAGAAGGATAAACACAGGAGAGACCATAGGAAGAAGGAAAGAGAGATGTACGCCAAGAAAGCAATGGTTAACTTGCATATATACTGCCGACATATATATGTAAGAAATTTGCGAATCGAAATCAATATGTATGGCACAGCCGCACAGGTACTTATGTAGGGCTGCGCATTTTGTTGGCTTTAAGAGGCGCTGAAGGAGCACAAACATGCTCAATAATTGTGCGTGGTGGATGCCATCTCCAGTGGTCAACGCCTGCCTGCCATGTATGTGGATCGAAGAACTAAGAACGAAGCACTGCTTGCTACAAGAACATAAGATGAGACACACCCATTAGGAATTTAATTAGGTGCAAACTTTAGGAGTTACTCCCTCTGTCCCAAAATATATGTCGCTTTCGCTTCCCGAGAAACAACTTTGACAAAATATATATTAAAAAATTAATATTTATGATACATAATTGGTATCATTGGAAAGATCTTTGAATCTAGTTTTTTAATAAATTTATTTGGAGATACAAATGTTGCACGTATTTTCTACAAATTGAGTCAAACTTATGGCACGAAAACCAAAAACGACAAATAAATTGGGACAGAGGGAGTACTTACTTATATTATCTATATTAACAATAGCAGAGGTAGGTAATTTCGTTGTAGATTTAGGAGTTACTTTAGATTATATCTTCCATAAAGGTTTGTTTGGATAATTTAAATGAAAATGTAGGATCGGAGGTTACTTATGCTATTTTTCATAAAGGCAGATGTGGGTACGTAATTTGTTTTTGAAAAAAAGGTCAAGTGGTTATTATAGTCAATGATGATGATTTTTTATATATCTCGTGTGAATGAAGTGGAGGCTCTTTTGAGGCTTATAATTAGTAATAGTAAGATAACTGTTGCTTCCTTCTAGAGAGTATTGAATATAAATGAATTAGCAAGGAGACCAAGTTTGCACTCTTCTCACCCATTTTTATTCCCATGTCCCACTCTAATGTCTATGTGCTATATATCTCTTCATTGGTTTGTTAATGACATGACCTCGAGCTATATGTGTGACCCAATTTTGGTATAATATATATAGCGTATATCTCCATGTATATCATGGGCATTCCTTTTCATCATTGAATGTCAAAGTTTTACCATTATCTCTAGTTATTACTCTTTAGTCGTGTCTTATCTTGTGATTTTTCCTGCATTATGCTTGTTTTTCCTATTACATTTGATGTCAAAAGATAATCTGAATTCTGGAATCTCCTTTTATTCCAAGACGAAGATTTGATCAATTAGACAACATAAAGAAGCTACTTTTTAATAATGATGTAATAGGTTGCATGGGCGGGCACAGTAGTATTCAAGGGTATTCAGTTGAATACCCAAATTTTTTGACAAAAAAACTCATATATATAGAGTCTTTACATGTTTGTATATTGGTAAAAAAGAAAAGTGAGTCAAACTAAATACTAGTACAACCAACTTTTGTTGCCTCAATGTAATCAGTAAACAGTTTTGTAAATGATGATGTTGTAATCCTTGAATCTGATGGGCTCATTGAGCCTAGATCAATGAAATAAATCCAACCAGGTGGGGAGTCTCTCAACCCCCGTTGACAGTCAAAAAAAATACTAGTACAGAAAAGAGCCCCAAACTACATGTCCATACTCCTTATTTTCCCCCACCCAGGAAGGCCGCAGCCCAAATTTGCATCCGCACCCAGAAATCAGTGTTACCGTACGTCTGCACTCATCGCTTGCTGCTCCTCCCTCCCCTAACTCAAAAAATCTTTCCCCAAACTCCAAACCCTAGCTCTAGCCACTAGGGTAGATTCCGGCTGCCGGCTGTGGGTAGCCATCCCCTATCCGCACTCTACGTGGTGACGAGAGAGTCGGCGCCAGGCTGTCCGCGCAAGACACAGTCCGAGGCTCCGTGCCTCCGAGTAACCGAGCGGTCAGCACACCCGACGACCAACAGGGCCAGGAGCACTTCTCTGCTTCTTGCAATTTGTCAGTTTAGATTTAGTCTCTTGGCTTATTGGTGAATCACTTGTAAAATGGAATGAGAATAGCCTTATTTTGTCTGTAAATTAATTAGTCCCTAATTTACAGTCCTCTGATTTAATTTACCTCAGATTCTGGATGTTGCAACAATGCTACTTTGGTGCGTTGAACTATTGGCACATGGCACTCTATGTTACTCCCTCCATTCCAAATTATAAGGCATTCCAAGAATTTTGGAGAGTCAAAGCATCTTAAATTTGACCAAAATTATAAAGAAAATTACAAAATTTATAACATCAAATAGGTATACTATGAAAATATAATTAATAAAGAATCTAATGATACTTAATTGGTGTCATAAATATTATTATCTTATCATATAAATTTGTTCAAACTTGAGATCCTTTGACTCTCCAAGATTCTTGAAATGCCTTATAATTTGAGGTGGAGGGAGTAATTGCTAAACGATTTCAAGTTATGCTAAAATTCTATGAATTTATGAAATCATACTAAAATATGTGCTATATATTATACAATTAGAATCATGTGGTGTTATACATGCCAAATATTAGGCATTAGGAGTTTATGTTGTCAATTTTTTTGACTCCCTTCACATTTTGAATACCCAAGATAAAAATCTTGGGTCCGCCAGTGATAGGTTGGTAATAGAGAAATAGATATAAGATATTTCTAGGTTAATTTTTGCGTACGAATGGTTGTGCTGGTCTGTTGGATAATTTATCCGCATGTACTTTGATTTTTGTTTAGCAACAATCTCTAGGTCTTGATATATATAATTAACAAGGGGCCGGGCTTTGATTGGCTAACAAATACACAGAAGATTTTCCCGTCAACAACTTAATATACACGATGCATGCGTTAATTAACATGCCTACTCCAGTGGTGAGCGTTAAACACGCCCATTTTTTTACCTTCTCTCTTGTACTACGCATCAAATACATGGGACGTACGATGGAAGAGGCAGAGGCGACGGCATGCAGTTTGGACGATTTTGCATTCAGTAATTGCTTATTGTGTGATCAATGGTCCTACGTCGACTTAGTTTGCTCCTTCCCTTTTCGCTTTCAGTTCGAAACCTTGAGTTGCGGATCATTAGCAATAGGAATAGGATCAGCCCGTCTTTCCAAAATTCAATGTATATTCAGACAAGATACGAAGTTACGAACCTCTCCACCGTAGTCAAGACATTTAAATGGAGTATTAACACTAGAATAATGAATAGTTGTTTACTGGTTAAATGGATATGGAAGATACACCAAGAACCTGATGAGCTCTGGTTTAGATTGATTAAGGCTAAATACCTGAATGGTTGCAATTTCTTTTCTGCTCCTAGTAAAGGTAGTTCTCAATTTTGGAAGGGGCTCCATAAGGTGAAACATTTATTCAAATGGGGTGCCCTCTTCAAAGTGAAAATTGGGTTGAATTGTAGATTTTGGCATGATTGCTAGGTTTTAAATGTGCCTTTGAAAATTGCTTATGAGGACCTGTTCAAGATGGTCAGGGATCCTGACAGTGTGGTAGCTGATCACTGGGTAGAGGATGAATGGACAGTAGATTTCAGGAGGTCCTTATCTGTTAGGGATTTTGATAGATGGATTGAGCTCAAAGGTGAACTGGATACTGTTGTCTTAGAAGAAGAGAATACAGACTATCTGGGGGTTAGAGAAGAAAGGGTTCTTTTCTACCAAATCACTGTATAGGTTTATTACTGATGGTGGAGCTGTTAGCAGAATTGCTGGTTTCCTGGGGAAATGTAGAATACCTTTGAAAATTAAATTTTTTCTTTGGCAAATTTTTAACAAGCTGCAATGTGCTCAAAGCTTGTGTAAGAGACGATGGAAAGGGGGTGACAAATGCTGTTTATGTGGGGGCACTGAATCTGTAAACCATATTTTGTTTGACTGCATAATTGCACGGATGATCTGGGGTTTTCTTCGAGAGATTTTCAAATGGAATGACCAACCTACATCGATGAAAAGTTTGTCTGAAACTTGGCTTCAGGGCATGGGGCCCCTTCCTGTTAGCTTAACTCTCTTCATCTTTGCAGGTTTCACTTGGGTCATTTGGAACAATAGAAATAAGATGGCTATTGAGCACAAGTATCCAAAGTCTCCCACTGACATCATCTATGTTGCGTTATCATATCTGCAGAAATGGAGTATCCTCCTCAAGGAAGCTGATCGCCAGCGTATCATGCAAGTGAAGGACGAAATTCTCTGCTGGATGAGGAACTTCAAGCCTAGTCTAGTTGTAGCGACAGACGTGTGCGAAATCTAGTCTACATAGGCTTGTGCTTTCTGTTGTTGCTTTTGAATTCCTGAGAAACTGGCTTCCCCAGTCTTGTATCAAACTTTGTTTTTTTAAAAGCCGAGGTAAAACTCTTGTTAAAAAAACATTTAAATGGAGTATTTGGATCAGAAAATGACATGACCCTCGACCGTTTCTTGGAATAGTCGTCCCGTCCTGTATGTATTCGCTTTGGCCAACGGACAGCGTGGCTGAATTGGGTTCATCTATCAGTCAGTCTGGCTCTTCTTCTCGAGGCGTGATGCAGATGGCGGTGGCGCGGCGGCTGCTATGGTGACCGGCCGGCCGGCGGCTGGAATAACCGCCGCAGCTTCGTGTTGAATTACTAACCCCTTGAGCTAGCCATGCAGAGCAGAAATGCAGGTACTGTACTGAACAATTAATCATGGTCTTATCCAGGTCTGAAATGTTGTAGCCATGGAAAATGGAAGCGTGCTGAGTTTGCAGACAGCGCTAAATTGCGTTGAATAATAATGCGCATGCAGATGGATTGATGCTCGCTCGTCCTGTGAAAACTACAGGTGCTGATGTGTGTGCATCGCCATCGCCGTCTTTGAATTTGTATTGGGCGTGACATGTTACTGCGTCGTTTCACCTGTTCTGTCTTCGTTATCACAAAGGATTCTGCAGTTGGTCAAATATGGGGCAATTCGGATCGGGGGATGAAAGCTGTAGAGCTGAGGGGTATGCCCCAGTAAAGCTCTGCATGCTGGGAGCACTTTATCCTTGTGTTGAAATGTTCTACAGATAGAGGAAACTGAAAGCAGTTGGCAGTGATTGATGGATATATACTCCCTCTATCGGTATTCAAACATTCAAAATTTGTTTCAATTATAAAATATTCTAGGTGAGTCAACACGCTAGGCATCTATAGTTTGGAGCACAACCTTAGAATATGTAGGAAAACATGTAGTGCTTCACCAAGCGAGTGCTGTAGTCTGTAGAAGGTTGATCTAGCTAATTCGTTAGCCTCCCAAGCCGCCGTCAACTGCTAAGTCGGTGCTTTCTTGGGTGCCTACTTCCAGGCGAGATAAGGTCTTAATCATGCAGCGTATGAGATTGGCCATGGGTCTATCAACGCCAAGCGCGCGTGTCGGCAAGGAAGACTTACAAGGAACTCTAAGAGGTTGGGACGAATGCTTCCAAAATGGAAGCACTGTGTGCGCTCTTCCACAGCATTAGAAAAGGGTCATCCATGGCAGCAGCGGAGGTGCAAAGCCACCTCTTAGGTTGCATCCTGCCCACATCTCGGTTGTCTATCGTCTGTGTAATACCAAAACTTGAATCTATATGTTTGCCGAAGCGCGTTGTTAGTATGTTTAAACTCTTCTACTATAATTACAATGACATGCAATTTTATTTTTGCATATTTAAGAAAAAAAATGTGTAGTGCTACTCCCACCGTTTGTTTTTAGCTTTGTTCTAAGTCAAACATTTGTATCTTTGACCATCAATTTTATAAATTTATATAGATTCATGACATAAGATTGGTATTTATAGATTCACTATGATAAGTACTTTCATAATATATTATTTATATGTTGTAAAACTATAAGGGTTTTTGAAAATGGATGATAAATATAGCTGTATTAGACTTAGGGCAAAGATAATGTGACATGTAAAAACAAACGGAAGGAGTAATTTGAATCACAGCCGAATTAAAGCATGCATCTCGGGTTTCTTCTCTTTGAAGTAGCCACATGCATGATTGGGGCTAACTATATATGTGAATGCATTAACTGAAAAACGCCTACGTAATCTACCTCACATTTTCTTAAAAGTTACTATGCCTACGTAACCTACCTCACATTTTCTCAAAAAGTAGAGAAGAAAAATAAAGACAACCACTGGGTTTCAGCTAGTTTGGAATACCTAGATATTCACCATATATAGGAGTATATATAGAAACCCCCTTTTGATTCGAATAACCACCATATACACATCGTATAAATTAAAGAAACCAGCCAAGCAACCATATTCAGTTATATAACTGTATTACTCTCGGGAGAAAAAAAAAGAATACTCTCGCAAAAAATGAGTACATTATATTATATGCGCATATAATAATGCATGGTTGCACCATGTCTTGCCTCCCTAGGAAAAACACGACCACAGGACAATAGATGCAGCAGATAGCATGGATCCTTCAATCAGTCAGAGCTCAGACGGCTGCTCTGCTCGTGAACAGTTAAAAAATTCCTTGTGCTAGACTTGACGTGCGTGTTGTCCACAAAAAGTGGCCTATCAGCTTTGACTTGCACTGGCCACTGGCACACCACGCACGGTGTGGGGTCGCCAGCAGGAACTGTGCGCCCATGAGGCCACGATGAGCTAGCGTTGACCCATCGATCCAGTCCAGTCCAGGAGGCTGCCTGGCTCTTCTTGGCTGCTGGCTGCGAGGAGAGCAGATCCAAGGTCAATTATTCAAAGGTTTTGTTTGGATGCATGGCTGGTCCTGCATGCACTCGTGTAAGGCCGGATTGTCAACGAATCGATCGGTACGTATGCGGCGCGCAAGCAAGAGCAAGAGCCCGGCCTTCTTCCGGTGATCACAAAACACGTCATCGCTTTTTGGAAAATAATACTCCAGATGGCCTTGTCGTCCGGCGAAGGTGCGGTAGGGAAATATGGGCGCGCGGGTATGGGCCGACGTCACCTTTTTGGAAAATACAAAGAAGGACCTCACCTCACACGGGAATATCCGACAATATAAAATCCAACTATCAGTCTGTTCGGATGTGCTTGCTGCGGCTATAGATACGGCGTTTGGAAGAAATATAGCAGCAGTCACGGCAAAGCACAAGTGAGCAAGCTCTATAGGTACGTTTGGAAGAGCTCCAACAGCTTCGGATAAAAACAACTCAAGTCCTATTTTTTCTAGCTAAGCACTTCCAGCTCCACCAGTTCTAGATCCACAAAAGCATGAATCTAGACCTTAAATCCATGCATGAATTCGTGGAGCACCTCGAAACTATAAGATTTGTGGAGTTGGAGAGAAAACTAACCACCACTGTCACTTGTTACACACTATGTGTACCGGTTCGCATTTTCTTTGTCGCGTCTTCGCTCTGCATCGCCTGCGAAGCACAAGGCCATCGAGCCCACTGCCCCCACGTGATAAGGACCGAAATGAATCGGCAAGGGGATGGCCCGATCTTCACGATAGTAGGTCACGAATCAAAGATAACTTATTGCAAACAGCGGATAACTAGTTTTATACGTGACAAAGGTTGGATGCGACCCAGCGACGGGGAGAGAGGCACCAAAACCGCGAAGACTTTGACTCGATCTCTGAATGATTGCAGAACCACAATCTGGAACTAATCCACACAAAACGGTGCAGCCGTACTGGAAACCATAGAGCACGAACTAGGAGAACTCAAGGGATCTCTTCACAAGTCCAAGTAGAACAAGGAAGAACAAAGGTGTGAGTTAGACACTCGGCAACTTGGCCGCAATACCTTATGGTTTATCAATTCATCAAAAGGTACCAAATAGCTTAGAGACAAGGGATATTTTTATACTAGGAACAACTCTCCTAGTTAGGTGTGAAAACAAAATGAAGTTTCTAAAGATAAGCTACGTGAAAGGTCACCATGAGATGAGTTCCTGAAGTGGTCTCGCGTGACTGTTGGTCTCCTGAGCAGTTTCCACTAATAGAGTCGTAACTCCCTAATGGGAAGTCGAAATGACGAGCTGTTTGTTGGATGTGAAAGTAGACTCGATCAGCTTTCTGGCTATATGTAGCATGCATCACAAAGCTATGTAGAATGGTACAGTTTTGCATGGAAAGTTATACCAACATTCTATCCCTGGAAGACTATTGACCTTTGTCACACCCATTTAACGACCAAATGGAGTGCATACTCTTATGTGTGCCCAGAGATCAATCACACATAAGTTAACAAATTATAAAGGATGTATCATCACAAATGTTATTACATCACGATTATTATCACATAGTCTTTACACAAATGTAGCGGAAGTAAAATATAAAACTCTCGTGGTAGCTCCATTCACATGCACATTGACTGGTTGACTGCAAGTCTAGTAATCTTCCGGGAAGTAGTAGTAGTCACTATTTGCACCATCTGTTACCCATCCGGGATTTTATCCAAGTAAGAAAAATAAACAAGCGTAAGTACATCTCATACTCAACAAGTGTAACATGGGGTTCATGAGGCTCAAAGGCATAACATAGGTTTATCAGCATGTAGCTTTTAATTAGCATTATTTCAGTATATCAATAATATCAAAATGTCTCAATGTAAACAATAAACATATGATCCATGTGAAATGATTAACGAATAGCAAAAACATATTCATTATTAATGATCAACTATTCCATAAGGGTCCAAGGCCACTCGTGACCGTGAGCACGGCTGTTATAACAGTTGTACACTCTGCAGAGGTTGTACACTTTCACTGTGAGTCGTGTCGCCCATATGCCCGGGTTAATTACTCCCAAAACACTTCCAAGGTGAGCACGCAGGGGAACACTATAAAGTCTTTCGAAGGTTCGTCTAACAAGTTAGGGCCATTAGATTTCACTCGGCAAACAGATGTAGAGCCCCCCTTCCAAATGGCACAATAACATGCAGCCTATACTCATAAGGACAGAGGCCGCACTATATCCGATTCGTCAAGCCATTCTTACGCCAAAAAGGAATACCACTAACAAGCTAGAAAAGGTCCTTCTATATGACTAAAGCCAGAGCCATATAGCCCTCACAGTTGTACTGTAAGTCCCGGATGTTCGCTTACAGATAAGTCCTTAAGGAGAGTAACGAGAGCACCAAAATAACCCCATGCTCTAGTCCCCTTTAAACAGTAATAAAAAGTTATCTTTTAATGTTTATTGCATATTTCATTAGTCAAATTACATGATCATAGTTCATATTAAGCACTAGCAATACTAATCCATACAATATAATAGGTATCAAGGAATAAGATCAACACTAAGTCATCCTTAACAAGGAATATATGCATAATGATATTATTTGCTTATTGTGAATAGGACAACAAGGATAATCCAATGCTATACTTGCCTTGCTCAAACTGGTCCTGATGATCTTGCTCGTAGAAAAGCTCCTGATCCCCAACGAATTGCTCACCGTCTATACTCGATCAACAATAGCAACAACATTCATCCAGAACAATCATGCATAAACAAACAAGACTATAATTAGAACAGTACACCAATAGTAATAAAATAAGATAAAAAGTTTTTAAAACGAATCTACAACTCGCTAGGATCACACAGACGCGAAGATCACAAAAAACGGAGCTAAAACGACGAAGTTATGAATTTACGAAGATTTCCTATAGAAAAGTAATTACTTTAATTCAAACTCGAAAAATAAAATGTCACAAACCTACTGTACAGTACTACTAACATATAGAGCTCGCAAATACGAACCTAACGCAATTTGAACGGATCAAATCGGAGTTAAAACGGATAAATTATGGCTAAAACAAACTCAGTGGCAAAACTGTAAATAAGTGAAGACGTATTCTGGAATTCCCGCGATCAAATACGCTTTCAAAAGGATAATACGCGATACGGGAATATGCCTTGGACTGCGGTTTATATATTTAAAAAGCCCAGGGACTCTTTAGCAAAACTTCCAGCCGAACCGGTATCGACTAATCTCAGCCGTTGGATTTAAAACTAACGGCTCGGATTGGATCGGATCGGCCGACGGCGGTGCTCCGGCCGGAAAACAGTCACGATGGCGAGTCCCGCGGCGGCGCCATCGCCGGAGAACGCGATCTCGCGATTCACAGCGTTACCTCGCGAAAGAAAAGCACCGAGATGGAGTGGGGAACAAGGCGAGCTCACCAAGGTAAGAGACGAAGACGAAGTCGGCCCGGAGACGATGTAGTGCTCGGGATGGCGGACGGCTCCGACTGCGGTTCGAGCGGGGCCTCCTCGGCACGACGTCAGTCCGTGGCTTCGAGGTAAGATGGAGCGGAGGGATGTAGCACCCCGTTTTTCTAGCTGGGGGATGCTCTAAACAAGGAAGGGAAGAGATATGGAGGCGGATTCGATTCGGTGGCAACATGGAAAGGAATCCGACGCCGGCGTGGGAAGGAAGAAGGTGACCCTGACGTGTGGGGTCACGGTGTCAGTGACACGCCGTGAGATAGGCGGCAGCGCGCGCGAGCTGGGCTAGCCGGGCTCGGCCCAAGACGGGGAAGTGGGGACGGCCACGCGCGGAGACGGCCCACGCGCGCGGGAGCAAGCGGTCACGGCGATGGTGGGCTACGGGCGAGGGATGGACTGCTGGGCTTCACAGGCCGAAAGCTAGGGAGAAGAATGAAACTCTTTTTCTTTTTCCTTTTCAAATATTTCAAAGCATTTTCAAATGATTTTGAATCCTATTTTGAATTTGAATCAAACCACTCAATACAAAAATTCAAATGCAACAGCATGAGTGCACAAACATGTTTCTACCCTTATATTTGATTTTAAGTTAATAAAAATTATTATTATTCTAAATTTTGTATGCCCACCAAATTGCATTATAAAATCATATTTACCTACTTTTTAATATCCCAAATTTTTAGGGTGTTACAACCTTTTGAGTAGTCTTCACTAATCTGCTCATATCTTGACATTAGAAAGTCCAAACTAATTGGAACTTGAGACATTGGAAACTAGACTTGATAAGCTTTTCAAAATATCCTCGTGGACCTCCAAAGCTTCAGGGAATCGAGAGTTATGAATGTTTTTTCAGCTGGTCAGTTTTTCACAGCGTTGGTCCGAACTGATGGTCCGTTTTTCACTGTGTTGGTCCTAACTGTTGGTCCGTTTTTCACTGTGTTGGTCCAAACTGATGATCCGTTTTTTTGTACTTCTTTCCCACGTAGAGTAATATCCTCCTCTTTATTTGTATACCTAAGTACAAACAAAGTAGAATACTTAGGTAGTATAATATTCTCATGTATATTGAAGTTAATTTCAGCTAGGAGTGAGTTCACCTCTTTTTGGAGTAGTTTTGCACGGCTACGCGTAATTGGCCCTTTATACACTTGCTTATGTGTAACTTGAGTAAACGGTGGCATGTCCTCATCACCGCGCCATCCCCATCCCCATGCCCAATTCCCTCGACATCCCTGCGCTATAACCTCGTCGTCCCATGCTCGGTGTCCTCGTCGTCTCCACGTCTGGCCCGTTGTCTCCATGCCTGCTTCGGCATTGTGCCTAGCCTCACCTTCCCTACAGGTCCAAGGCGATGGCAGTAGTGGAGGGCATGGGCGGGGTTGACTTTATGGCAGTCGTCGGCGATGCCCTCCCTCGTCACTCATGGAAGCCCCCACGACCAGCCTCGTTGTCGTCGTGCCCTGCTTCCTGGTCTGGCTGCCCTGCCGAGGAAGATCCAAAGTGGCAAGGAAGACGAACCCATGCATGTGTTGGCTTTTTTTTCGTTTTAGCTCATGGATAATTTTTTACATTTACACATGAATCTATATTAGAGTTGGATCTCTCAACGTGTTTGTGGGAGCTCATATCCACGATGGAGCTGCTCCATCGTGTATCTAGGTGGATCTGATGATATTCCAGATATGTTTTCTCAGAGCTGGAACTCTTCTAAACAGGCTCTGTCTTTACCTTAGATTTGATGAGGTGCCACGCCCCCAGGACGGCATGCTATACAAGGCCTACTAGTTGAATGGTATTATGATTAGAGCATGTTCGAATCCACCTCAAATTGTGGAAGCTGCATTATAGCTTGTGAAATTGTAAAAAGCCAAACTAATCTAGCCTGATTGGGTCACAGAATGGTACATACTAGAAAGAGGTAGCTTTTGGATTGTAAAAAATGCACCGGAACCTAGTCTATTTAGATCACCGGAAATGTTTAGATCACCGAACCCAAATATGCATGGTCCAAACACGTCCTTAGCCAGGCCTCCTTGATCTTTTCATATATTGTGAGTTAAAAGAAAAATACCACTTTACCCTCATGACAGTCTAACATTCATATTTGATCCCCTTTTGTGGCACGGTTTGCTGGGTACACTGGCTTCGAGGAGGTAGTCAATTTTTGAATGGGTTATTTGATAGCCTTGCACTCGTTTAAAGATTGTCAACACAAGAGAAATGCAGCACATGAGCCAATATGATCTTGTCCGGTGAAGGTGTGATAGAGGAATTTCGGTATGTATTTCCTGAACACAACCACAGAGAACTCTCCGAAAAATACAAAGGTGAACCACAAATCGAAAAGGACCCGGTAACATAATATAACTTCTATAATTTCTAGGAATAATCCATGTCTATTCTTCAGCCAGAGTTGAGTCACCCTGGAAGACTATACAGACCATAGTGATCGAATATTATGATCGGCCTGTGTGGCAATATTTAGGTCATGTTTATCTCAGCTCTAGATTGTGATTTACAATCTAAACCTGAAACAAATATGGTCAGCTTTTGACATCAGATTCCATGTGAAAGGAACCCAAACCTAATAGATGGGAGAGGGGTGAGTTCATCACTAAATTTTTTCTAACTTTAGGGCTCTACTAGCTTGACTCTACCCTAGATATAATAAATAAAACATCTAACAAGATGTATACCTATATGTTTATTTAGTGTCTACTTACCCACCACAAAGAGGTTTTGTCTCAACCTATTGCCAATCCTATTAACTAGCCCTATCCCATAGCTACTCTAGGAAAAATTAAAGGCACGCTAATAGAAGTATAAATGTAAAGCTCAAGTAAGGAAGGGCTGGGCTAACTTTTGAACGCGTTGATGTAGCTTCTAGCATTGGTTGCCAAAAGGTTTTGGCAACCTTTTATTCACGTTAGAGCTCCACCAAGGTACGCCCTTGGTCAACGAGCCTTCTCTGGTCATGGTATTGAGCTCACCACCAAGTCTCTTGATAACCAAGGCAAGTGTTGCAAGCCACCAAGGCTCACCACCTCCACCTGGTTAGATTTCTAGGATTTAACGTTGTTATTCTTTCGGTGGTGTGACATGTCCGTTAACTATAGGCGATGATTTCATCAATCTTAACATCTTTCAACTCAGTCTTTCGAATGCATGTGTTCGTGCGTGCATTCATAACTTCATATGTGCATAATATTCTTAAAATCTCATCATTTAGATAAAAAAATTAAGAATATGTTATAGAAGAAATCAACCGTCGAAGGCAGTACAGATTTAAATATGTTATGGATTGGTGAACCTTTCAGCATTGGACTTCAAGTCTCCAGAGTTATCGTGCCTCACTTTTCGTGTGTAGCGGGGCCCAGGAGGCCATGAAAATTACGCGGCAGGAGTGCAGGACTGAGATTCTGTTCGCGTGACAGACAATTATGGAGCCCTTCATCCTGGAACGCAAACAAGGGACGAAAAAGTGTTGGCGAGAGAAGCTTCGCGGCAGGAAAAGGCAACCTGGCCGGTGTCGTGTCATGTTGCTTTCCCACGAATCGCAATTATTGGGGTGCTAGCATTCACGACTTTGCGGGTGCTCGTGACGGCGACAGGCGAGTCAGGCGACTGCGAAGCCGAAGCTCTCAGAGATGTGCCCACGGACAAGCGTGGACTGGTGTGTGTGTGTGTGTGTGTGTGTGTGTGTGTGTGTGTGTGTGTGTGTGTGTGTGTGTGTGTGTGTGTGTGTATATATATATATAGGCCCATGCTGCCTAGTGTGAAATGAAGGGTTTTTTTTCTCTCTCTCTCTCTCCGTAATCTTCTACCTTGGTGAATGGGTACTGGCCTATGGGGTGACATGATTCTATGTATGTCGGCACTCGACAACGACGCAACACGATCCGCTGTCATATTGGGCAACACGGCTCTGCACTGGGCTCTACATTGTCTAAGCACGAGGCTACGAACGAGTGAGTTAGGGTTGCTTCTTGTTTTTTTTAGGAAAGGTTGCTTGTTGTTTTCCCCTGTAATGTGATGTAAATGTAAAGAAAAAGGGCTCTCTCTTCAGCTAGACTAGACATGGATCGATGGGCGCAGAAGGAATCGCACACATATTTCACTACGAAAATTGAAGACTTTGGGCCACCAGGACATCACGACTTACCAGCGAGTCAGCCATGGAGCACTCTCGGGATCGGTGGTTCTGCACAAAAGACTAAAGCAATGCATTATTGCTCCTATGCTTCAAGACCAATATCAATCATCCAAGGCACTGCAACCACCAATCCACCATCGACAATCTGCACCCCAAAATACAAACCTTTTTATCAAGAGATTGGCAGGGAACAATACCCAGCTGTGCTTGAAACATGCCTACCTGAATGCAGCAGCCAGCAGGAGAGCGAAGCACCAGAACATGATATAGCTTTCCTATACACATGGAAACCAAGGCAGAACACTAGATTACTTGGGAACACATGCAAAAGTAGACGCAAAAAGGTCTAGAATAGCTGAGAGCAAAAGGGTAATTAAAAACAGAGCAAAAGATTCAACCATCGACAGCAGCTGAAGTCCCATATCTTACACCAAACAACAGAATTACACGCTCAAAACATCGCAAGAACATCTACATGTTCTCGGATGATCTAGCAAAGAACATAATTGTGATCAGTTACAACATGTCATGCTACAACATCTGTCTTTGCCTATTGGGTTCCATATTTTCTCTCTAAGCTGTCGGAATCTACAGTTTTTACTCCGTCACCAAGACCAGAACTACTAGATCAGTCAATTATAAAGCTGTCACAGGCATTTGCTCTCGGCTCTCAGAAATCCAAATTCCCTCTAGCAGTCGAAATCTACAGGTTCTACACTTCTACTCCAGGACCAAGACCAGAACTAGTTCAGAAAATTAACTGTTGCGCGCTGACTGGCTAAATATACAACAATAGAACAATCTTCTGAGCTCCACAACACATGGCGATGCATCCCCACAGTCATATCCTCTGTTGAAACAAAAAAAACTAGTATGATACTTGCCAAAGCTGCTGGCACTACAAATCTGCAGGTAAGTTACTACTCTTATTTCCTGTCTGCTGGTGGGGGTGGGGTGGGGAACTGAGGGCCATAGAATGTGCCCGCTAATCCTTGAAAAGGTGGAGGCGGGTTTGGACTAGGGAAACCAGGTGGGCTGGTCATGGGAAAGTTGACCACAGGAGTAAAAGGTGGGTAAGTGCAATACATTGGACCATGTGGTCCAGCAGGAAAAGGTACAAACGTACCAGCTGGAGGTGGTAGATGTGAGATCATTTGGGGTCGCATTGCGGGCAGAGGCGGCGGTGGTGGGGGGATTATATGGGGTGGCGGTGAATTTGGCGGCAGTGGAGGTGGGCTAGGCTCTGGTGATGGAGGATACTGTGGTGGTGGTGGTTTAAATGCATCAGGATGAGGGAATGGGGGCGGCGGCGGTGGTGGTGACTGTGATTGAGGCTCAGAAATATGTGTGTCATCCTCTAGCTTCTGCCTCTTGTTACCAGAAGTGTGCTCTTCTATTTTCAACATGGTGTTACCCCCATTGACTCGTGAAGGCAAAGCACCACCACGTATATTGTCTGAAGCAGCACCTGCAGCAAGCTTTGTCTCTGTCACGTTGTGCTCAACACCATTGCCCTCCTTTGAATACAACACTGCAGTTGATTGTCCCTTTTGAAGAGATTTCGCAGCTTCTGGAGCAACAGTACTAAGTGGATCAGAGAGGCTGGACCTCTTAAGCCCTTGATTTGATGGCTGATGCCTTTCCATGTTGCTTCCAAGCCCCACGCAGAGCTCAGCAGCTCTCTTGAATCGGGGCTGAGCTGCCTGGTTCATGATGGAAAAGCGTTAGTAATCTGATAAACTGCTTCTTTCCCTAACATAGAGAGCTGTAACTGTAAGATTACAGGTAGCAGTCAGTCCTGCCTCTAAGTAGTTTGCGACCATTTTACTAAGGGGAATCAACAGTCTCATTAAACCCAAAACAGATGGCCCCAAAACATAACATTACGCGAACACATAAAGGTGAAGTAAGTTGTAAGTATTCTACAATACAAAAGTTCTATTCATTGAGAAGCATAAGTGCATAGCAATGTTTTTAAAAAAAAAAATAAACTCCATACGGTGTATTGTGGTTAGCAATCCACAAAGTGAACTTTGATCAGAAGAAACAGCAATGCTGGTTGAAGGAAATTACCTGAAGCTGGCTTCTGACTTGTTCCACTTTGAGCTCCTGAAAATAAATGAATCGCTGTAAGCACTGGAAGATCCATTTAACAAATAAAACAGACCTTACAGAGCTATTTGCTTCAGCACCTGCTCATTCAGCGCTTCCTTCAAATGAGAAATCAGAGTGGCCCTGAGTGATTCTGACATTTTGAGTTGTTCGATGGAGTTTCTGAGAATGCTATGTTGTTCCTGCAGCTCCTGCATAAAGCCCGATCGATTGCTGCTACCTACCAATATGCAACAGAAAATTCAAGCTACAGCACAAAGAAGACAATCAATCTAGTTATTACATTGCAACCTCATTAAAATTAGCTGGATCCAAGCAGGTTGGACTGAGGTTGGGACAACAATTGGGTTGTGCCAAGCCCCACCTATGAGGCTATGAATCAATTCCCCATAGCACACCATGTGGCATATGATATTCAATTTCACTTGTTTAGATTTTTATTAGTGTGTGCCCTCAAAAGCCAAAGGGAACGGTCCCAATTGAAAAGCTGGCTGCAACTCTCGGTTCTTGATTCAGTGCCAATGACAGGATCAATTCACAGGTATTGGAGAAAATGCAGGGTCAAATTCGACAAACGACAGAGGAAAACATTTGACGGGATCATAATCTATTTCTGGTGGAACATACGGAAGGAGCGGAATAGAAGAACATTCCAACAAAAAGGCTTACAAGCGAATCAGGTAGCAAGTCTGTGCAAGGATGATATACACCGTTACCAATTCGTGACAAGACCGGCGACCCAACAAGAGTAGAGAGAGTAGTCATATGTGCCTAGCTGTTTTAGTTTCATGTTCTCTTCTAGTTGTTCTGAAGCTGAGTAGTATTTCTTGCTGTATGAGTAGTAGTAGTCGTTGTCATAGTGTAGTCGGTTCAGTAGTTTAGTCGTCTTTTTTATACTCTTTGTACTCTCTGCCTTTTTCTTTTTCTCCGTCTTATAAAAATCGGCAAAGCTCTTGCCACCTTTCTAAAAAAAGCCAAAGGGAACCATTCATTGTGGTCACAAAGCTAAGCTTGAAGTTGTTTGTTATAGCCCTTATAAACCAACAGTGAGTATGAAAGGGTCATCAAAAGCATAGGTCCTTTTGCTTGCTGCCCATATTTCAGAGGAAACACCAACCCCTGAATCTAGTCAAGGCTGAAGAAACTAAAGAAACTAAGTAGTGGAAAAATGCAATTGCTGTATCTGTTGCGAGGCAACTCAAGGTAGAAATTGCTCAGAAGTCCCATTGACAATGCCATCAGGGCATAGGGCTGAAACACAATAATCTAGTCACTGAACCTCCTCACGCTAAAGATGGAAATGAGGGTTTTGAATGAACAGTACATCTCTTTATACAAACCATTAGCTACTGTTGGATTATGAGTATAGTAGGCCCATGAGGCCCATGTATGGCTACCTATATAGCTACCCTTCTAGGGTTAGCCCAAGTCAATAGAAACACAATCTCCAGCATGGTATCAAGCTAGGTCTCCTCCTTCTCTTCCAGCCGCCGCCGCCGCCTCCTCCTGGTTGGCGCCGCCGCCGCTGCAGCCATGGCTGGCCGCCATCCTCCTCCTCCCCCTCCTTCCTACCTCCACGTTTTTCCCCCTCTCCCTTCTTCTTCCTGGGCACAAGTGGCGTCCCACACCACCCGCCCCATGCTCCCTGGCACTGCCGCCGCCGGACCAGCAGGCGCCGCTCCTCCTCCAGCCGCTGGCGCCGCCGCCCCTCCTCCGGCCCCTGCTGCTGGCGCCCGCGCAGCCCCTCCTCCGGCCGCCCTGGCAGCTGCGGCTGCACCCCCTGCCGCTGCACTTACAGCCGCAGGTGCGGGGGCCGCTACCGCTGCGGGCACAGGCGCGGGGATTGCTGATGCCACGGGTGCCGGGGGTGCTGCTGCTGTGACCGGGGGGGGCTGCTGCAGCCGCCGGGGGCGCTGGCCTCGCCGCGGCTGCCGCTGCCGACTCGGCCGCCGACGCCGTCCTCCTTTCTGGGACTCACCTTCCCGCTGCCGATCTAGATGCCGCTGGATTCTTTCCCGGCGTCACTGCTTTCCCGGCCCCGCCTCAGCCGCCCACGTCCCTCCTCTACACCGGTCGTGCCGACTCCACTCTCGCCGCTGCCCTCGTCGCCGCTCGGGCTGCAGCTGCTGAGGGCCAGGCCCGTCTTCGCGCGGCTGCCCTCGCCTGGGAGCGCGAGCGGGATGCGGCCGATGCTCTGGCCCGCCAGATCGCTGATGTGGAGCAGCGCCTCGTCCCTCCCGTCCACGACCTCGGAGCCACCTCCTCCGCCTCGGCTGGCCACCGCTCGTCCACCACCGTGGTTATCTGGCACGACCCGGCCGATCCTCTCGTGGCGCAGCTTCACTACCAGGCCGGGGGGTCCAGAACATCCGTCTGCTCGTCCCGGTGGTTCTCGAGCCAGAGTCGCCCTCCTACGCCCGTTGGCGGGACCTGGTCCTCCTCACCCTCCGCCGCTACGCCCTTGACGACCACGTCCTCGTCGATGCCACGGTCGCGGCTCAGACCCCCTCGTGGCTGCGCCTCGACAGCATCGTCCTCTCGTGGATCATCGGGACGATCTCCCTCGACCTCCACGACCTCGTCCGCAACACAGCGGATGCTCGCCAGGCCTGGCTGGCCCTCGAGGGCCAGTTTCTGGGCAATGCCGAGGCTCGGGCTCTGAGGCTCGATGCGAGTTTCAGGACCTTCGTCCAGGGTGACCTCACTGTCGGCGACTTCTGCCGCAAGATGAAGACCATGGCAGACTCTCTCGGTGATCTTGGCTGGCCCGTGGAGGATCGCATCCTCGTCCTCAATGTCCTCCGCGGGCTCAGCGACCGCTACGCCCACCTTCGGACATGGATCACCCGTCAGCGTCCCTTCCCCACCTTCCTCCAGGTCTGTGACGATCTTGTCATGGATGAGCTTGCTCAGGGTCTCCAGCCTGGGTCCACCGCTGCCTTGGGGTCCTCGACTTCCTCGACGGCCCTTGCGGCCACTCCGCCGCGTCTGTTCGCCCCACCGCGTCCGTCCGCTACACCGCCGTCGTCCCTTCTTGGTCCCCCTCCCTCTGGGCTGAGTGGGGGTGGGGGGGTCGTGGCAGTCGTCGTCGCCGCGGCACTGGACGTGGGGGGGGCGTGGTAGGGCCAACCAGGTGGCGCCGACGCCTCCACACGGTGCATCATGGCCGTCCTTCCACAACCCGTGGTCGGGGCGCATCTCTATGTGGCCTTTTCACGCTCCTGGAGGTGCGCCACGCCCACCGGCGGCCATGTTCACTGGTGCTCCACCTCCCGGCGTCTCCACTACGTCTCCGTGGGCCACACCCTCCGGCCCCCGCCAGGGCTTGCCGGGTGGGACTAGACGGCCTTGGCTCGGTCGTTCAGCACTATGGGCCTAACACCCCCTGTCGGCCCTGAGTGGATCGCCGACTCGGGTGCCACCTACCACACCACCCCTGACCCTGGTATACTCTCTTCGGTCCATTCTCCTTCTTCCTCTCTCCCTTCGTCCATTATGGTCGTAAATGGTTCGTGTCTTCCTGTCACGTCTGTGGGTACCGCCGGTGCTCATGGCTCTTTTCGTCTTCCTGATGTTCTTGTCGCTCCTTCTATGGTTCACAACCTCCTTTCTATTCGTCGTTTTACAGCTGACAATTCTTGTTCTGTGGAATTTGACTCATCTGGTCTTACTGTAAAGGATTTGGCTTCCCGGCGTCCTCTGCTCCGATGTGACAGCACGGGGCCCCTTTACACTCTTCGCTTCCCGACGGCTACTTCATCTTCGTCGCCGTCCGTTTTGTCAGCTGCCTTCGCCGTTTCTACCTCCTCTACTACTTGGCACCGGCGCCTCGGCCATCCTGGACGTGATGCCCTGATGCAGCTTAGTCGTAGCTCCGACATTCCGTGTATTCGGGCTCATGCTGAGCATTTGTGTCATGCGTGCCAGTTGGGCCGACATGTTCGTCTTCCTTTTTCATAGTTCTTCACATGCGGCCCGCATTTTTTATCTTGTACATTGCGACCTATGGACATCTCATGATATCAGTATGTCTGGCTATAAGTACTATCTTGTGGTTGTCGACGATTTTTCACATTATTCGTGGACCTTTCCCTTGCGTGCGAAGTCTGATACGTTTTTCACGCTCCTTCACTTCTTCACCTGGGTGTCCACACAGTTTGGCCTTACCATCAAGGCCGTCCAGTGTGACAATGGTCGTGAGTTTGATAACTCCACCTCCCGGGCTTTCTTCCTCTCTCACGGTGTTCAGTTGCGCATGTCTTGCCCATATACCTCCTCACAGAATGGCAAAGCTGAACGCATGATTCGCACCACCAACGACACCGTGCGCACCCTTCTGTTTCAGGCCTCTCCCTGCTCGCTTCTGGGCTGAGGGCTTGCACACCTCCACCTATCTCCTCAACCGTCTTCCTTCCACTGCCTGTCCCGCTCCTACACCACACCTAAGGCTGGACGAAAAACTCGAAGCTCGTTAGCTCGCTCGGCTCGTGGCTGGCTCGGCTCAGCTCGGCTCGGCTCGTTAGGATAACGAGCCGAGCCGAGCCAGGATTTTAGCTCGTTAGCTATAACGAGCCAACTCGAGCTGGCTCGTGAGCCGCTCGCGAGCCAAACGAGCCGTAGTTTTAGAGAAAAAATCATCATAACTTATATTAGTTTTGTATTACTTCATGTTTTGCACTTCACAAATAGATAATATGTTAGCTCATATGAATATTTTGTTCGATTTAAAGCTATTGAATATATTATTTTTATATTATTAATATTTTTATGCTTTAGATAAATACAAATATTATATTTTGTATTTTTTTTTCCTGGCTCACGAGCCTAACGAGCCAGCTCGAGCTCGTAACGAGCCGAGCCGAGCTGGCTTTCTGGCTCGTTAAGATAACGAGCCGAGCCGAGCTGGCTCGTTATCCTAACGAGCCAGAACGAGCCGAGCCGAGCCGAGCCGAGCCAGCTCGTTTACCAGCCTTAACCACACCACGCCCTTTTCGGTACCCCTCCGCGGTACGATCACCTTCGCGTCTTTGGGTATGCGTGTTACCCCAACACCGCTGCCACTTCTTCTCACAAGCTGGACCCCCGCTCCACTCTCTGTGTCTTCCTCGGGTACTCCCCTGATCACAAGGAGTACCGGTGCTTTGACCTTACCTCCCGACGGGTACTCATCTCTCGCCATGTGGTGTTCGATGAGTCCGTCTTTCCTTTCTCCACCACTCACCACTACTCCTATCACTGATCCCCCCTCCCTCTTTCCCGCTGACACGGTGGTCCAGCCACCTTTTTCGTGGTCTCCTGCAGGTACTGTTTCGCCGCGCTCCTTGCCGGGCACCTGTCCCGGCTCCCCGGCGGGTCCGGGTCCATCGTCCTCTGGCGCGGCCCCGACCTCTCTGTCTGACGCCGATCCGGGGAACTCGCTCCCCGATACGACCCCGGGGGGGCTGTGCCGGTCGCCGTCGCCCAGTGCTGCCCCGGCACCTCCTTCGCGGTACGCAGCGCTGGTACGGGTGTACCAGCGCAGGCCGCGGCCGCTGCCACTCACGGTCCCTTCTCCGCCGGGGACACCGACACCACCACCTCAGTCCCCGCCGGCCCGTGACGCACCGCCGGTCTACCACCCGCCGCTTCTTCACCGACACCTGCGGCATGTTCACCCGATGGTGACACGGCACGCGGCTAGCACTCTGCCACCCCGGGCCCTTGCGGCATCGACCGGCGACACGCCGGTCTCCCCGGTACCCTCTTCTGTCCGTGACGCCCTGTTGGATCCTCACTGGCGTCGCGCGATGGAAGAGGAGTACGCCGCACTCCTCGCCAACCAGACGTGGGAGTTGGTGCCCCGGCCGCCGGGCTCCAACGTCGTCACCGGCAAGTGGATCTGGACCCACAAGCGTCAGGCTGATGGCACTCTCGAGCGCTACAAGGCTCGCTGGGTTCTCCGGGGCTTCACTCAGCGCCCTAGGGTCGACTATGATGAGACTTTCAGCCCGGTGGTCAAGCCTGCCACCGTCCGCACCGTGCTCTCACTGGCACTTGCTCGGTCGTGGCCCATCCATCAGCTGGACGTCAAGAATGCCTTTCTGCACGGACTTCTCACCGAGACAGTGTACTGCAGTCAGCCGGCGGGGTTTGTTGATTCCTCCCGTCCTGACATGGTTTGCCGGCCCAACAGGTCTCTCTACGGCCTCAAGCAGGCACCCCGGGCGTGGAACCATCGGTTTGCTGCTTTCCTGCTGACACTGGGGTTTGTGGAGGCCAAGTTGGATACATCTCTATTTATCTATCACCATAGAGCCGACACTGCATACCTGCTGCTCTATGTTGATGATATTGTCCTCACAGCCTCCAGTGAACCACTTCTCCGCCGGATCATCACCGCTCTTCAGCAAGAGTTTGCTATGAAGGATCTGGGTGTGCTCCACCACTTCCTCGGGGTCACTGTTGAGCCTCATCCTGCCGGGTTACTTCTTCACCAGCGGCAGTATACTCGAGATATCCTGGAGCGGACTGGGATGACTGACTGCAACCTTTGCTCTACTCCGGTTGATACTCAGGGCAAGTTGTCAGAGGCTGAGGGCCCCCCAGTGTCAGATCCTACTGCATACCGGAGCCTTGCTGGTGCTCTTCAGTACCTCACCTTCATCCGGTCGGACATCACCTATGCAGTGCAGCAGATCTGTCTTCACATGCATGATCCCCGGGAGCCTCACCTCACTGCTCTCAAGCGCCTCCTCCGCTACCTTCACGGCACGATCGACTACGGCCTCCTCCTTCACCGGTCCTCCTCGGCCGAGCTCGTCGTCTACACTGACGCCGACTGGGCAGGGTGTCCGGACACCCGGCGCTCCACCTCCGGCTATGCTGTCTTCTTGGGCGGTAACCTGGTGTCCTAGTCGTCTAAGCGCCAACCGGTGGTCTTCCGGTCCAGTGCTGAGGCGGAGTACCGCGCTGTTGCTAACGGCGTGGCTGAGGCCTCCTGGCTCCGGCAGCTCCTCGCCGAGCTCCACACTCCGCCCTCCCGGAGCACGCTGATCTACTGCGACAATGTCAGTGCGGTCTACCTCTCCACCAACCCCATCCAACACCAGCGGACGAAGCATGTGGAGATCGACCTACACTTTGTCCGGGATCGGGTGGCCCTAGGCGAGGTGCGGGTCTTCCATGTTCCGACCACCTCCCAGTTCGCGGACATCTTCACCAAAGACCTCCCGTCCACGACCTTCACGAAGTTTCGCTCCAGCCTCAACATCACCAGTGGCTAGTTGCGTCTGTGGGGGGACTTGTGTGTGTTCTTTCTTCTTTCTTGTCCAGTCTGGAACTCCGCTGCGCCGGTAGTTCAGACTGCGGGGGGGTGTTGGATTATGAGTATAGTAGGCCTATGAGGCTAGGCCCATGAGGCCCATGTATGGCTACCTATATAGCTACCCTTCTAGGGTTAGCCCAAGTCAATAGAAACACAATCTCCAGCAGCTACATCAACCTAGGTACAACAAACCCATGCCCAGATAAACATCAATGTGTTATGGCTTCTGGCCATGGTAGTTTGTTGGTTTTGTGGAAACCCAGCAGATGTGGCGCACCACAACTCAGAGGTGAAGAACTTGCAAGACCAAACTATAACTCCACATAATCACTAGTTCCTGCATGCTATGAGCTATTAACTAGTAAATAACAACAGGGCATGTGAGAATATCCTATGAATACATATAGCTTACCTAAAACGGAGTTATTTCCATACGTTTTATTGAGTTCATCAAAATTGATAAGAGCTGCTTGGCATTTTCGCATCAGGGTATCCTCATCCATAGGAGCATTCAGGACATGTTTGTAGCTAGAGACAACCTTCTCCAGCAGCTCACTGCCCATATTTTTCTGTCGATATGGAAACCATGACTGTTTACTCAACGGAGGTCAGAGGGTCATAAAATCGAAATAAATCAACTCACTTACCAACTTGTTTCTAATCTCCTTTAACCTCCTGAAAAAGTCATCTTTGAGGCTTTGTGTCTGAGTATCAAATATTTTACGGTCTTCCCATATGTCAATCTGTAATGTTGAGGGGGAAAAATGAGATGAAACAAAAAACTATCTGTCGGAAAGCGAGGTATAAACACACAGGTTATCATCCCAAGTGATTAACTTACTATGGAGCTAAGACTTACTACATGAGTATGCAACCACTTTCTGATTTTTGCACAAGGATTCACCAGGACAAGTGCAAGACAAAATAATGAAGAAACTAGGATAGGTGCTCACGTGCAAGCTAAGTTATGCTAAAGTACAAGACAAAATCATGCAGAAAGTAGAATAGGTGCTAACGTGCAAGCTAATTTATACTAGGTCGCACAAATCTATTGATGCTAGCTTGCAAGTTGCATCTCAACAATTCACTAGGGCAAATCAAACAGTGCTTTGAGGAAGCTTAACATCAGCCTTTCCAAAAGGCAGCACAGAGGGGAAGTATGGACAGAACTAAGAGCATCTCCAAGAGTACCCAAAAAATTCCTCCCAAAATCATTGAGTTTTCCAAGTCGCCAAAAAATATTGGGAGCACCAAACAAGTGTTTCTCCAACAGTTTCTAAAAAACCAATCCTAAACCATCAAAAAACCAGATCGACAGAGTCTCCAGCGCAGTCGCCGCCATCGTGCGCCAGCATGTCCGGCAGCTCTGCTCTGGTAGGATCGAGCACAGCCTTGATCCCGAGATCCAGGAGGTGACGCTTCTTGCTGTTCCCGCCGCCGCCACCACCGCACATGGCATCACTAGCACCTTGAACCCATCATGCGCTGCGATGAACTCGTCCTCGTTGCTGCGCATGAACTGGGCATCCACGGCGGTGCCGTCCAGGCGGACCGTGGTGAGTCTGGTGACCACAAGGCTTGTTCCTTGGTGCAACGATCCACGAGGGAGGATCGAGCCCACGAGCTTGTTGCCACCCAACTATTGATCCACTTCCTTGCCTCTTCGGGCTGCATGCAGAAGGAGTAACCATGTATGCATCGAGTCATCGCGCGACGAAGGGGGAGATCGCGTGGGGAAACCCTCCCGCGAGAGGATACGCGCGTGCGAGTCTGCGGATTTATCCGCTCGTGGGGGTGTATTTCTCCAAGTGCCAAAAGATTGGGAGGTGAGTTTGGGAGTTGTTGGAGATGGTTTTTTTTCTGACCTTGCCAAAAATCCTAGATTGGGAGTGTTTTGGGTACTCTTGGAGATGCTCTAAGGAACAAAAGAAGAAACTTAAATCTAAGAGGGATCGCAAAATGATGTGCAAAGGGATAGTTTCATTCCTTTTTTTAAGTGGTGCACCAGAGCACACGGCTGCCCTAGACCAGCAGTGACAAGATCAATCTGATTTTGCGGTGTACACTGGAGGGCCTTGATCTCACCCAAAGAGTTTGAGCGGATGGGCGACCCAAAGCATATATTCACATACTTGACGAAGCGCGGCCACAACACCATCCCAAAATCGTGTTCCATCTAGTAGTACCATTCTCCTGCTGCGCCGTCGAGGTGAAGAGAAGCCATCCACACCTTTTCCTCCTCCAGGGTTCGGTGACCCCGAAAGAAGTCGCGCTTGTTGAACCAAGGCAAGTGATCAGACTCGCCGCCGTTGCAGGGAAATTTGAGCTCCAGCTAGCACGGATGGCAGCCATGGCCATCGTCGTCGTAGTTGTCATGGTAATAGCAGTGACCACCGACAGACAGCGCTATCGCCGCCGCCATGACCATCGTTGCCGCCCCGAGGGAGACGTCGTGCGGACGTTGATGGAGTCCTATCGGCACCACTTTCGCCCACCTCGCAGTCGCTGCCCATCTAGAACTTTTCGATGCATGTGATCCGACGATCATGGCGGTCAAGGTGGTTGTTCATCGTGGTCAACCCCACCAGCATGCGATCCAGCTTGGCCATGACGTCATGAGGATCATGACTAGGGCGTTGTCGATGAAGAGTGTGCAAGGGAGAAAGTAGAGAGGCATGGGAATTAGGGTTGGAGTGGAGAGGATAGCAACCGAAGAGGTGCCCGTTCTCCGTGGTGATGAGTAGATGATCGGTTGACCAAAGAGAAACCCCCACCCCCCACCCTAGGAGAGCTCTTCTTTCGATAGAATCCTCCCCTAATACAATCTACCGGCCTTTATATATCAGGTCCTTTCTCAAATATGGAAATAACTCGAGTTCTAATTACTTCCTAAAAAAACCTAACTTGTCGTATTGCCCGACGAGGCTGTCGGCATCCTCTCCTTCATGCGCCTGTACGTGTGAATCACAAAGGAGTCCACGACAGGAGTGTACATATAGCATGAAAACTACTGCTCCTTGGCGAAGGGGCATAAAGGGGGAGAATCAAAGCTTTTTGGCCTGTGGAAGCTCCGCCATGTGGTGTCTAGGGCTAGTTATTACGACCGAACCGGACATTGAACCGGTTGAAGCCTCGGTTCATGGTTTGATTGATCCAACTGGTTGGACCACCAGTTTAACACGGTTCAAATAGAATGAGTCATGCAAGATTATCACAACAGATATTGTAGTGCAATGGTGGAGCTACTACTCTCCAACCCGCAGAACAAGGTTTGAATCCCCTCGCTTCCTCTTTTTACACCAATTTCCCATAGTTTCTCTCCCCTCCTACTACTTCCAGATGCCCAGAACCACGTAGTAGTGTTGGCCGCCTGGTTTGATCTCGGTTCAAAGTCTGGTTTTATACCGATTTCTACTAATAAACCACCGGTTCAACGATTCTATCCTGGTTCGATTGCTTATCTGATCTTTTAGGTGGACCGGACAGGTCAATGCTCTCGTTCCAATTTTTTCCGATCGGACCGCCGGTCTGGCCCAGTAACTGTGGTCTAGGGTTGGATAAGAGCAACCACGATATTCTAATAGCATGTTAGTAACTTAGAAAGCTTGTAATGCAATGAGTACAAAGTGGGGTTGATATGTGTAGTAATGTTTACACAAAGCACCCTACATATCTGGAAAATACAATAGGCATAGTAAACAATGTACTCTAACAAGCAAGCACTATAGCGACATGGCCAACAAGCGCAAACATGTAGAGAAAGCCATGTAAAGGGAAGGCAAATTGTTAACGGGCCTTCCAGGTCACCCTGTGAGCAACTCAAAACAAGAGTGCCCCATGCCCCTACATGCCTCCAAATGTGAGATTGGCACATGTTCCACAAATTGATATGGACACATCTTTATCTGATTTGGTGTACTTTTGTGCCACTATTTGCAGCGAAGGCAATAGAATACATCCAATGTTTTTGAGTGTTTCCTCATAAGATTTCCTAAACTAAGGCAATTAGATTGCTTGCAAGTGCTAATCAAGCGCTAAGTGCAACTCAGTTCAAGCTCAAAAAGAACCATGTTAGACAAAAGGGTGACTCAAACTTCAGCTTGAAGGCCCAAACCTAAAATTACAAGCATAGAAAAGAAAATTTAATTACAATGTACATATTTCTGTTGCCTTTGTCTATCAACGAAAAGTTTGTTCACCGTGTGATCCATTTGTCATGTTGTGGTTTGTTGCTTCCTCGTTTAGGTGCATCTATTACAAAGAAGAGGTGTGAATCCAAGAAAAAAGCCCACATTAACGTGATTCCCTCCAATACAAAAAGGATATTCTTTACTTTCTAAACCCGGGTACATGTGCAAGCAAGTTCTCCTTGTGTAGATTGTTTGTTAATGTTTTTTGCAAAACAGAAGACAAGATTATCAATAAATACATATCTTCTCAAGATTATTTGGAATATTTTTTCTATGGAAAGTTCGTATTTCTTTGGACGCCTTATAATAAAAAAACTAAAATGTTTTAAAATTTGATAGACAAATAGATAAATGCAAGCTTGTTTGAAAAAAAAATCAAGGAATGTAAGTTCAAATTAGCGTTCAAGCTTGAGACGCAAGGAACTTAGCATAATGAGCTCATGAACCATACTTTCCTTCATGTTTTCCATTTGATAGTGTGCACATGTTGCTACATACAGTGCACAAGGAAACCAGTGCAGACCATAGGATGATATATTCATTATATAGCAAAAGCTGAGAAGTTCGTTCTTGTGGGTGCTTGTCTATTGTGAGAGTGGCTGGTGAAGGTGCTCGACAGGAGGGCGATATCCTTGCCTTGCTTCCTTGGAACTAACAGAGGAAGAGCTCACAGAGATGGAAGGGGAATTAGGAATAATTATTTGCTTGCCTTATCCAATTGATAGAGCTCCTAAAGATACAAGAGCTTACAACCAAAAGTAGAATGTGTTTAAATTCCAAACAATTGTCCTAATAGAGATCAATAGCAAATGGCAAGCCTAATTACTGATGGTGCCTTCCATCTAGCGCCTGGATTAACTCCTGTGATCCTTTGATTCTCATGCTCTTTCTTCGTGCGGCAACTGTAGGTGTGACCCCACATAACATCACTCGCTCCCTACAGCAACAACTCGTCATTAGGCTAGGAGGGGTACTTCCTCTAGAAGAGCTCTAGGTCTTCCCACAACGTGGAGTCAGGTTGGTCCTAACACTTGATTAATAGTTGGCAAACACCGCGAGCCAAGCGCGTTTTCTGTGCTCGTTCATGAACAGAGAGGCCGCGCCATGGTGGAGCGGTGGTACTGCAGCGGGACTCTCCCACTGCATTAACGAGGATCACCCAAGAAATTCTTGGGCAGGCCGATGTGGAAGACATCGTGGGTGCATGCACTAGCTGGGAGCTCAAGTTTGAAAGCCACCGGGCAGATTTGAGCGTTGATCGTGTATGTGGGCCATAGAAGCAAGGCTAAATCTTCCCCTTGGAAGTCGTCCAAGGCAAGGGTGTTGTAACACCCATGGCCGCCGGCGATTTGTCATCGACGTGAGTGATTGCACCAAGGATCAGACAAAGATAATTTGGGGAGGAGGGAGTCTCCTTTAACCCGATTTGAGTTTTACTCAGTTCTAACTTGTCTTTACACTATACATGTCTCTAATAGTCTTGTCTTTTACAAGTGCCTAGCTATATTATCTGGTTTTACACTGTTCGTAGGCCCCACTTGGATACCCTCCACACGCAGGTGAACACACACACGTCTTGAATCCGTCAATTGCCTGGCACCTTCCCTTCATGCACTCTCTTGTGGTGGACGCACCGTTGTTGCCGCTACTACAGGTGCATGATGACAAAGGCGAAGCCACACCCAATCCCCGATAGCAAAGGAAGCCGCACAATGGCCACGGATGCCGCACAATGGCCACGGATGGGGTCATCGTGGATGTCGACAAGGAACTCATCACACTCTTGCATGGCATGGGGTGCCAAGACAACACATAGCTTGCTCGGTTCATAAGAGCGGACGGGCACCTAGAACATCGTCACGGAGCGCCAAGTGGTAGGAATTGTTGTAGGCGAATTGGGCCCAAGGGAGCCACTTTACCCACTATCGAGGACGGTCACCTGCCATAGATAGCAAGTACATGGCAATTGCCTTGTTAGTTGCCTCGGAGCTCATGTGAAGCTTGGAACCAGATGCATCGAACAGCACCTTTCGGAAGCTGAAGTGAAAACAAGGTCTGCCCGACACAAATGGAAGACACGATGCCATGCAAGCAGATGGCCTTGGCGAAGAACAATCAGGCCACCATCTCTAACGATCAATCACGGTTGAGGAACACTTATCTGCCATCGACCTTGGGAAGTCCTTGATCAATCACAGTTGAGGATCACTGATTTGCCATCAACCTTGGGAAGTCCCTCAATGAAGTCCATCGTGACATCAGACCACATTGATTCTAGGATTGGCAGAGGTTGCAGGTGCTCTGACTTGTGGCGTTCACATGTGAAGCACGCCCTCACGTAGCCCTGGCTTGGGCATTGGGCATGTTGAGGCCTAGGCTCAGAGCCATACCATGGCTAGCACTTGGCCCTCGACAACACCTAAGAGATCTTTCTTAGCTCTGATGGTCACCAATCCTAGCCAAATTGTCACATGGATAGGTACCATGACAGCTCGAGCATCTCAATCGACAATGAACGAGAAAGAACGAGAAAATTGCACATAGTAGACAACATATTACTCTGAGTGTAGGAGTATGGTTCCTTTAAAGGGTGTGCAAAACAATTAATTGTTTGAAGAATGGCCAAGTTGCGCCACTTGAAATCCAGTTATAGCAATCCATGAGAGCCTACCTATTAGTTGCTAGGTCAATACAAGGTCAAAATGGAAATCCAAACTGCCATTTATAGTATGTTGTGTGGCACATGAATCAAATTTTATTTGGACAACAGTTTGACGATCAATCCTCAATGAGGTCCAAAAATCTAGGAGATTACATAGGGAAACATGCCTCAATTGGATTTCATCGAACAATAGCATTGCAGGCAGGCTCGTTTGCGGCTGTCCGCCAAGTGTCCGCACAAGGCGCTAGGGTCCTCACAGGATTTGCGGCAAACCCGCATGGAACCGCTAGTATTTTGCGGACTTTGTGACAGTCCGCATGGAAGTTATTCTCAGCTCACCCTGCTTGCCACCGTCGTAGTGCCCACCGAACCCGCCCACGTTGTCCACTGTGACGACATGGATGAGGAAGTCGTCAGTGTTGTGCACAGTAAAGACACAACACGTGAACTCGGTGATGGGCTTGGAGAACACCACGTGGACCTCACCTAAGCTCATCCTACCACCGTTGTCCACGATCTCCCCCGCGTAGCGCTTCACGATCTTCTTGATGCGTGCCAACTGCATCGATGGCCCCGTTGGCGTAGACACCGCGCCGCAAAAGACGCCTGACTCAATGAGTGCCTCGCTTGCCTCATGACGCCCGCCGCCGTCAGCAAGATCACAACACACTCAACAAAGCTCCGAACAAATTTTCAGCTTCCATGCTCCTGCATTGGTTTGAAGCAGCCCAACAAGCATGCTTAATATCGTGGCCGGCCAGTGTGTGTTGACCTAAGGGGATCAGAGCTAGGTAGGCGAAGCGAACATCGATGGAGGCTTTCTAATTGTTGAGAATGACCGCTTGCGGACCAAAGCAAACACTTGCGAGTTTGGTAGTTTGACCCGCAAAACAATTGTAGTTACTCCACATGAGCCACAAACGTGATTTTGCGGGGCGGGTTTAGCTGGTTGCGGTAATTACCCACCTTGCCTGAAAGCCTATCGAACAAATTAACAACCAGTCAAAATAGAAGATGTGGATCATTCCTCAAAAAAAGTTCTTGTCAAAAAAGGAGCATAGCAATAAACACTCCATCTCCTTCGCTTTCTTCCACATAAATAAGCTTGCAATCTAGCCTATGGATGTCCAACATACAAGATACCTAAGCAACACTTGAGTTTGTTGGGCTCAACGCTAGCTAATCACTAATGTGTGATGTCGACGCTAAGAACCGAGATCTCACACCGCCATAGACAATAGGATATCATGCCACTGCTACCAATCCTTCCTCCACCGAGCTCGCCTCTCCAACCTTGATCACCTCATCACCTGCATGGGAACATGCAAGCGCACCACCCTAACCAAAGTTATCCACCTAATTGGGATCTAGAGTATGAACTTGTACGGCTATATCATGGTAACATTCAAGATGTCATCCCACCTGTCGTCCCAAACATCAACCCACGTCGTCCAAGTTATGAAGACAATGAACCTAGGGCATTGAACACCAGGATGCAACGGGTTTGTCCACGAGCCCACTGATAGGCCATTGTTAAGCGAGTTCCATGGTGCAATGCCCTTCGCCCCTTCTACCTTGAAAGTCACATCTAAGTGTTAGCATAGGTGCCCTATCGAGGCTTGCTTCGTATGACCAGCTTTTCAACAACATACACCAATGAAGGAGTAAGGGATTGAGAGCGAGGAAGAGAGGGGGAGAGGACGGGAGAGAGTTATGTTGCCCAATTGCTTTAAAAGAAAGAAAGTGTTGAGAGGAGTGAAGGCAGAAACATGATTGTTTTTTTGCACCCATTCCTAGAGGCTAGAAATACTATTCATGAACCCTTGCATGCTCTATATGTCTTAGTGCCCAAAGAGTATCTTGGATAAAAATATCAAGTAGTAAGCTTAGCGGTTACCATTCCAATAACCTTGCCCCTAAAGTAAGCACATAGATATGGACATGAAGTTGTTAACACATTTGTTATGATGATAACTAAAACCACAATTTGAACGACACAAGTAATAATGCACTTAACTCCGCCTATGTTGACTGGAAGACTTTCTTAAGTCGTCTCAACATAGCCGGTCCCAAGCCCGGGTAAAGGAGGAGGGTGTGTTAAGGTCTGGCAGAACCAACAGTAAAAAAACAGCCACTCTTATGGATTTAAAATCCACAAGAGATTCGTTGGGGCGTAACCCTCTTAGCGACGCGCTACATCGGAACCCGGGTGTGGTGTTAAATGGGCAAGGGCCGGGTCGTCATCCCCTTAGTGGCGTGTCGTATCGTGACCCGGGTACGATGAAAAATAAGCAAGGGTCGGGCCGTCGCAACCTTAGTGGCGCGCTACATCTACGCCCGGGTGTAGTGAAAAATGAGCAAGGGTCTTCGCACTTCCCTCGATGGGTGCGAAGGGTAAGAAAGCTAGCCGAGCCAACTAGAATTCGTCTAGATAGCTGGAACGTAGGGTCCCTAACGGGTAAGCTAAGAGAGCTAGTCGATGCAGCAATTAGAAGACGTGTAAATATTCTATGCGTTCAGGAGACTAAATGGAAGGGCCAGAAGGCGAAGGAGGTGGAGGATACTGACTTCAAACTTTGGTACACGGGGACAACATCGGGTAGGAATGGTGTAGGCATTTTGATCGATAGGAGCCTCAAGGATGGAGTCGTTGATGTTAGGAGGCAAGACGACCGGATTATCTTGGTCAAGCTGGTAGTTGGAGATTCGGCTCTGAATGTGATCAGTGTCTATGCCCCTCAGGTAGGTCTTAGCGAGGCAACCAAGAGGCAGTTTTGGGAAGATCTTGATAGCATGATTAGTACCGTGCCTATCAGCGAGAAACTCTTTATAGGAGGAGACCTCAACAGCCATGTTGGTGCGACTAATGTAGGTTTCGAGCGGGTGCACGGGGGGTTCGGGTATGGTAGTAGGAATCAAGAGGGGGAGGATGTTTTGAACTTCGCGCTGGCCTATGACTTGTTGATAGCGAACACCCTCTTTAGGAAGAGGGAATCTCATCTAGTAACCTTTCGTAATGGACAACACTCGAGTCAGATCGACTTTATCCTTGCAAGGAGGGAGGATAGACGTGCTTGCTTTGATTGTAAGGTATTACCTGGGGAGTGTGTTGTCCCTCAACATAAGCTTGTGGTGGCGGACTTTCGCTTTCGGGTACGTGTCCACCGGGACAAACGGGCCAAGATTGCGAGAACAAAGTGGTGGAAGCTTAGAGGGGAAGCAGCGCAAACGTTTAAGGAGAGGATGCTAGACGAGGGGCCTTGGGAAGAAGGAGATGCCGACGACATGTGGCTAAAGATGGCAACATGTGTCCGGAAGGTGGCTTCGGAAGTGTTTGGCGTGAGTAGGGGAGGCAAACGGGAAGCGAAAGACACATGGTGGTGGAATGACGAGGTGCAAAGGGCTATTAGGGAGAAGGAGTGTTTCAAGCGTCTCCACTATGACAAGAGTGTAGCCAACATCGATGGCTATAAAATAGCGAAGAGGGTTGCAAAGCGAGCTGTGAGTGTAGCAAAAGGTCAGGCGTATGATGGCCTTTATCAGCGGCTAGGCACGAAGAAAGGGGAGAAGGACATTTATAGGATAGCTAGAATCCGCGAGAGGAAGACAAGGGACATCAACCAAATAAAATGCATCAAAGATGGGACAGATCGATTTCTGGTGAAGGATGAGGAGATCAAGGACAGATGGAGAGAGTACTTCGACAAACTGTTTAATGGGGAGAATGAGGGTCCTGCCCTTGAGTTGGACGACTCATTTGACGATATCAACAAACGCTTTGTGAGAAGAATTCAGGAGGCAAAGATCGAAGAGGCTTTGAAGAGGATGAAGGGGGGTAAAGCGATGGGCTCTGATGGTATCCCCATTGAGGTGTGGAGATACCTAGGCGCCAGAGCGATAGTATGGTTAACTAAGCTTTTTAACCTTATTTTTCGGTCTAACAAGATGCCTGAAGAATGGAGAAGTATATTAGTACCTATCTTGAAGAACAAGGGAGATGTTCAAAGTTGTACTAACTACCGTGGGATTAAGTTGATGAGCCATATGATGAAGCTCTGGGAGGGTTATCGAGCATCGCCTAAGGAGAGTGACACATGTGACCCAAAATCAGTTTGGGTTCATGCCTGGTAGATCGACAACGGAGGCGATTTTCTTATTACGACAATTGATGGAGAGATATAGAGAGCAGAAGAAGGACTTGCACATGGTCTTTATTGACCTCGAGAAGGCATATGACAAAGTACCGAGAAATATCATGTGGTGGACCTTGAAAAAGCACAAAGTCCCAACTAAGTACGTTACCCTCATCAAGGATATGTACAGGGATGTGGTGACGTTTGTCCGAACATGTGATGGCGACACCAGTGACTTTCCAATTAAAATAAGACTGCATCAGGGGTCAGCTTTGAGCCCTTATTTATTTGCTTTGGTGATGGATGAGGTCACAAGGGACATACAAGGTAATATCCCTTGGTGTATACTCTTTGCTGATGATGTGGTGCTAATTGATGACAGTAGGGCGGGGGTTAATAGGAAGTTAGAACTATGGAGGCACACGTTAGAGTCGAAAGGGTTCAGACTTAGTAGGACTAAGACCGAGTACATGAGGTGCGATTTCAGCGCGACTAGGCACTAGGAGGGAGACGTTAGCCTCGATGGGCAAGTGATGGCCAAGAAGGATACTTTTCGGTATTTAGGGTCGATGCTACAAAAGGATGGAGACATTGATGAAGATGTTAGGCATAGGATTTCAGCCGGCTGGTTGAAATGGCGTCAAGCTTCTGGCGTTCTCTGTGACAAAAGGGTGCCTCAGAAGTTGAAAGATAAGTTCTATAGGACAGCGATTCGTCCGGCGATGTTATACGGTGCTGAGTGTTGGCCAACAAAAAGGCGACATGTCCAGCAATTGAGTGTAGCAGAGATGCGTATGTTGCGTTGGTGTTGTGGGCACACAAGGAGAGATAGAGTCCGGAACGACGATATTCGGGATAGGGTTGGGGTGGCACCAATTGAGGAGAAATTGATTCAACATCGGTTCAGATGGTTTGGACATGTCCAACGGAGGCCTCCTGAGGCGCCGGTGCGCAGTGGAGTTCTAAAGCGGGCCGATAATGTAAAGAGCGGTAGAGGTCGACCTAAACTAACTTGGGACGAGTCCGTTAAGAGAGATCTTAAGGAGTGGAATATCTCCAAGGATTTAGCTATGGACAGGAGCGCTTGGAGATTGGCAATCAACGTGCCTGAACCGTTACCTCTTTTTGTCTTGTGCCCTTTATGTCCCTTTATGTGTCTCCCTGTTTCTCGTCTCTTTTGGGTTTCATCTCTAGCCTACCCCAACTTGTTTGGGACAAAAGGCTATGTTGTTGTTGTTGTTGAAGTAATAATACACTTGCATGGATATAAATACAGACGATATGTACAACATACCAGTCTTTTTGGGACATTCCGCCCAAAATCATCTTTGACAGTCAACACTTCATTCAAGGCAGCAGGGATGACTCTCATGAATTCAGTTATATATCCATTACCTTCTTTTCTGCTATTCTGCATAATATCATTTGCAAGGTACAGCAAAGATACCCTCCTGTCTCCAGGAGCTGCATGGAACTCGCAATCCCATGTTTCTACAACTTGTTGGCAGTAACGATGATGAAAGACACACCAATGTGATAAAGCTTTTTTTTTTTGTTAAGGATGACATTACGTGAATGGATAAAATAATGTAGCACTTGAGAAAATAATCACAGGCAGCAATAGTAGGTAGCAATCTTTGAGCAAAGGGCAGTGAATGACTAGCATAATGCTACGAACTGGTCACAATGAAGCCTGAAGCGTCATCAACTGAATGGGATTTATTGACATAGCGATCTGGAATGTTAAGACAACAGAACTACCTTTTTTCCCTGTAATCTTAAGCTATAGTTTTGCACTTTGCAAACCACACAACTATACAAGCCAATAAAATATGGAAACAACTCATATGAGAAACTAAGATAAAAAATACTTGATGCAGAAAAGAAAGCATTAATTTAATGGGGATCGAGAAACTGGCAAGAAGGATACTCTCTATGCTCTGCTGTGAGCTATTAAGCTTCGAAAGCTTCTGAGCCAATATCTGCTTGTTGAAACCCGCCGCACTCATTGTATGCACCCTGGCTTGCACACCTGCAAAACACGTAACATTGGGAAGCCAGTATTAACTACAGTCCACAAATCACTTCATGCTGAAATAATGTCCCGAATATTGGAATAATCATGGAAAAATAAAGCGGTAAAATAATTGAATATTCTTGTCTGTTGTTTCTGACATTGTAACTGCACCGAATATTCAGGTTCTCAAAAGGAAACCATTAAAAACAAGGATCAAAGGTAAACCACAGAGGCAGCTGGAAGCCAAATAAAAATCCATTCCCAACTCACCAACCAGGCAGGCATTGATAGCCGACACTAGTAGCTAGAGTCCTACTCTGGCTTTGCAAAAGATGGCAACAAAATTCAAGCCTTTTCGATAAGGCAGTAAAAGCAGCCCCAGAAAGGATGCCGAGCCAGGCAAGCCGTAATGAGAACTGCCTCTCGTTATGACAGACCTGGAGTTCTGTCCTGTAGAGTGGAGAGCATCAGAAGAAGCAGAAGCAGAGACTGTGACTAACAACCCGACTACTACCCGAGCAGCACATGGCATGACCGTCGTCGACGCCAGACCAAAACCTTGCAGCTAAGACATCGCGCAGGAGCTGAGCTTGAGCAGCAGGTGTGCGTGCACACAACATCACTCCAAGAAACCCAGAGAAAAACAAGCTGCCGCCTAATCAAACAAGTAAAAATCATTCGAGGCCCCGACCCGACTCCGGCTGAAACCATCCCAGCGCGGTACGAAACCAAACCGAATCAGGGGAAATTCCCACGCACGAGCATCCCAAAGCAGCAGCGGCGGTTCCTAAATCCCAGAGCCGGCGGCAAACTCCAAAACGAGGCGGCACGGCGAGCTCCGAGCAAGATCAAAGCCAGCGCAAGAGGAGAGGGAGCGGGGCGCGAGAGATCCCGAACCTTCCGCGGAGCCGGTGCCGAATTCGGGGGGCGCCACCTAGGAGGGGGCGCACATTGGGGGGAATTCTAGGGTTTAATTGGGGATTTGTAGAGGGGCCTGTGCACGGGGTGGAGAGGGCGGAGGAAGGAGATATATACGTCAGTTACTGGTCGGCGCCTGCCTGCGCGCGTGACCTGCGGCGAGGAAGAGAGGGGAGGGGAGCGTGGGCGTGGCGGGGCAGTGAGGTGGACGACGACGCGAGGTGAGGTGGATGGAATTGGATGGATCCTGCTGGGCTGCGCGGCGGGCCTGCCTGCGGTGCGGATCGTCTACCTCACGATCTGTATCCAACTGACTCCATCTCCAGCAGGCAGCAAACCGCGCCGCGGCGCTGACTCCTATCTTTGGGCTCCCGCCCCTTCTCTATCCCCCCGGTTCCGTTGCTTTGGGCTGCTGCTGCTGGTGGCGCCGGTGTGTGGGCCCGCGTCGGCAGTGACGTGCACTACAGCTCGTCGTCACAGCCACGGCCTGCGACGTGGAGTCTGGAGTTGTACCAAGAGCCCTCGTGGCTTGCTCGTGCTTTGCTTGCAGCTTCAGGCGGGCATGTTTGGAATTTGGTTGTGTCTGAATGTTTTCGCCGGGTGCCCTACCAATGTGCCGGCTGGCTAAGGTGCTTTCGGAATACAAGGAATTTGTTTTGAATTTCGTGTTTTTCCGGTGAAATTGAATTGATTTCTGTGAAAATTTTGTACGGTTCCTTTAATTTTTTTTTTGTTTTGAATGGCGTTAAATGTTGGTGAAAATTTTGACTTCCTCTGATCTGATTCAACTAAATTGGAACAACAAATTAGAGTAAAACTCGTGGCTCCACGTTTCAGTATGGAGAGCTCTGACTAAATTTTCCACTCCACGTTTCAATTTATTGTTCTCCAAAGACGATTATTCTCAATACATGGGTCTAACTCATTTCAATTCCTAAGGTAGACTCAATTCATGTGTGTTGGAATAGGTTTATGTGGATACATGGCCATTCAAACCAGCCCTAAAGCAGATGCATGTTTTATATAAAAACTTTTGTGGGACTTCTGTTGGTCCTGGTACTTTTAATCGTCCTTTACAAAAGTTTTTCCATGCCAGGATAGTAATTTGGGAAAGCCAACGATACACTAACTTACCATGGAGATGATGGAAGTTAGTGGACACTGCCACACTCGACACACCATCTATAGGATGTAGGTTGAGCATATAAAACACTCTAAAAATATACACTGTATGTAATTTTTTTCAAAACAGACATGTGTTTTTCTTAATACTACAAGGATACTTCGCGTGTTGCTATGGGAATCACCGATCAAATTATACTACTTATAATTAATTATATAAACGGGTAAATATCATGATGTATGTTAGTGGATGATGTAGCACTTTGACATAGACAAATAAATATATGTTAGTGAATGATGCGGTTTCTGTTAACAACCAGGTAATTGGGAAAGGGAATTTGGGGAAGAAAGCAAGGAAGAGGCTGGTTCACACGAGGTCTCTATTGGAGATAGGAGGATTCAGATTCATACACTTATTTCTTACCCCTCTTACATGATGTTCACGTGAACCCAACGGATGATGACCCAAATCCTCCAACAACAAATGAGATGCAAACCGAATGAGCTTGGGTTCAGGGAAACCACACGTACCCTTGGACCCAACGGATGATGACCCAAATCCTCCGACAACGAATGAGATGCAAACCGAATGAGCTTGGGTTCAGGGAAACCACACGTACCCTTGGTCGGGAGACGGGTTTGAAACCCAGACCCCCAGTGATGTCTGTCGACGCGATGCCCATCGGGGTCGATGACCAGGTTGCCAATAGATGCTGACGCCACGATCATCTTCGGCTTGGTGAGGAGGCCTGCCGATGAACCAGCCCTAGAATCGGGAACCACTCAGTTCATAGTCTTGCGCATCGCACCCAACTAGACGTGGAAGTCGTCGATGGTAGTGTCGGGTACCTAAAATTAGGGGTACCCACAATCAACGATTAAGAAAAACAAAACGCTACCCGTAAACGAGATGAGCCAAAATAGCGGACGAGACACCTCGACTGCGTTCCGACTCGTACGAGGCTCGCTCGACGGAACACCTCGACTGCGTTCTGACTCGTACGAGGCTCGCTCGACGGGACGCCTCGACTACGTTCCGACTCGTACGAGGCACCCTCGACGGGACGCCTCGACTGCGTTCCGACTTGCACGAGGCTCGCTCGCCAAGGCATCTCAACTATCGAGAAATCTCCGACTCGCACGACCCCGGGTCGGGCCGCTCGACCCACCTTGTTCACCAACTCTGAGACAAAAGTCAGAGCATTTAATGCGACTACCTACCACTTCCTACCATCATGGCTATAGCAGTAACCGACGTGGAAGCAGTACCGGTGTCAAGTCTTACTTTTCACTGCCCATCCCGGGATGGGAGGTGAAAACCTGTCACTGTACGCACCATACCGCACACTATTTTGCCACCGATCACCCTCGAGGGAGGATACGACAAGGACCGTACCTCACGATCTTGGGGATTCAGCCTTATCCACCCGTCCTCGACCTGGCCTCGACCCAGCCTCGACCTACCACCGGTCAGTAGGGAGAAAAGGCCAACGTGGCGTAGGACTCGGGGTCTTTTCACTGTCTCGTCCTCTACGTCACCATGGTGTCTAGGGATGGTCGGCCATTTCCGGGGCACGTCGCTACAGCCACCTCCACAGGGATCGACAAAACTTCACCTCAAAGGCACCCCCGGCGTCCCAGCCTCCTCTTACCCTATAAAAGGGCAGGCCGAGGCTCTAAAGGAGGGCAAGAAAAAAAACAAGTGAGGGCAGAAGAACAACGAACCACAGACAACAAAAAATCAATCTCCTTTGTACTCTCATTTTTCCTTTGAGACCTGGACTCAGTTTCCTCTCTCACAGCTTGTAACCTCTACGCAAGCACTTAGGTGCAAGGAAATACAATACCCTCCCCTCTCCGCTGGACGTAGGGCCTTCCTTTGCTCGAACCAGGATAAATCCCCGTGTATCCTTCTTGCATCACCATCTAGATTAGGTACACGCAGCATTTGATTCACTTGTTGGTTTAGGACCCCCGCGGGATAGAACGCCGATAGTTGGCGCGCCAGATAGGGGACGCTGCGTGCCAACCTCGTTTTCCTGCTATTTTTCTGGATGGCTGACCCCGAACGTCCGCTCCCATTGGCCACGGTGATCTGGTTTGGGAGTTTGGAGTTCATGTCGCTTGGGCACGGCTACGACATGGTCCTCCTCCCGCCCAGGCACCCGACCGACGAGGACCATGAACTCTCCCAACCTGGGGGAGCCCTGCGCCGGTATCGTCGCTCTCGTCAGACACGCACCGCCAGGCGACGGCGAGCCCAACGCAACCGTCGTCACCGCCTTACAGAGGGTGATGGTATTCCCTGATCCGGCGCCTCTCAGTCAGACGTCGACATGGATTTCCTCACTAAGGATCTGTGTAGGATGAGCTTGGCTGAGGGTAAGATACCGATAGGGAGTCCCACCACCACCCAGTTCGACTACACCAGCACGAGGAACGACGCCTTCGTCAGCATTCCTGTTTGGACTAGACCCGGTTGCCCGAGCGTATGCTTCTTCTGTAAGCACCAGTATGAGCGCTTACGAGGAACTCCCCGGACACCATCTACGCTCCACCCTCGACCTTATTGCATCCACACCAACTTCTGAGTACCTGGACTCCACGGAGACCCCAGATACGGAGCCCTGTGCGACTACTTCTCGACATTACGACCCTAGAGATAGACGACCTTACATGCACCCATTGTACTACTATTTCAGAGCGCCAGACTCTGACTCTGCCGATGACACCTACGACCTGACCCGCGAGTGCTTCAACATCGATGGAGCTAGCACGTCGGATTCGGAGGATGAGGCAGCCGTTGAAGGAAGGAACACGCCACCCCAGGTCGAGCTCCCTGTCAAGCGAGATGAGGCTCAATTCCTTGTGGATCAAGGAATACAGCTCGAGCAAATCCACAAGTTGCAGGATAGGCTCGACGAGGAACGAGAAAACCTACGTCTACTTCAGTGAACCCTCGAGCAAGAGCGCGTGGCACGCGCACATGGCGGAGGAGCTCGAGAGAGAGCTCGCGATGTTAATCGTCACATCATCGAGGATCGGGCGGTCGACCCCCCGGTTTTCGGTCGCGCCAGCCAGAACATGGTCGCAGCCGCCATGCTCCTTCGTAACATGCCCAAGCCATCGAACCTCGAGGCCCGTCGGGCCCATGATAAAATCCGAGGACTCCTCGAGACCGCTGCCATGCAGCAGGCCGAGAGTTCCGCCTCCAGGCGACGCGGGCTTGCCTCGGAGCAACCTGCGGAGCCCTCCCATCAGGAGAGAGAGGCCTTAGTTCATCCTGAGCATGCCCAACGAAACAAGGCGGCCTCTGTCCGTGAATACATCGTCGAAAACCGTGAACCTCGAGATGCCCGTGACAACATCGTCGAGCGTCGGAGGCGCAAACATGGTGACGGTGCAGCTCGAGGCTATCACGAGCACAGAGGCAGGCGCTACGACAGCTTAAAAGATCGAAGCCCTTTACCCGAGCCACCGGGTCCTCGGGTCTTTAGCAAGGCCATTCGCGAAATGATACTCCCGGCTCAATTCCACCCCCCCCATGACTCTCACCAAGTATAACGGTGAGACCAAACCCGGACTTTGGCTCGCTGATTTCCGCTTGGCTTGTCAGTTGGGTGAGGCCATCGATGACCGGATCATCATTCGACAACTCCCCTTGTTCCTGTCAGACACCGCTCGAGCCTGGCTCGAGGACCTCCCACCTCGACAAATTCACGACTAGGACGACCTCGTGAGAGTGTTCGAGGGGAACTTCAAGGGAACCTACATGCACCCTGGTAACTCGTGGGATCTCCGAAGCTGCAAGCAAAAGGCGGGTGAATCCCTCCGGGATTACATCTGGCGTTTCTCCAAGCAACATACCGAGCTCCCCAACATCACCGACTCCGATGTCATCATGGCCTTCCTCTCTGGTACCACCTGCAAAGAGTTGGTCTGAGAGTTAGGTCGCAACACTTCCATCACTACCAATGGTTTGATGGATATCATAACCAACTTCGCCGCCGATGAGGAGGCGGTTGGTGCCATCTTTGGTGGCGATCAGGACAAGGGGAAGCACAAGGAGGAGGATCCCACGGGCTCCAGCCGGAGCTCAAAGAGGAACAATAGGAAGAAGAAGAAGCACCAACAGGGCAAGCTCGAGGCCCCAACCGATGACCTTGTTGCTGCTGCTGATCGCAAGAAACCTCGAGGGCCCCTCGGCGGGGGCATTTTTGACAAAATGCTCAAAGAGTCATGTCCCTACCACAAAGGGCCCACGAACCACAACCTCGAGGACTGCCACATGCTCTGAAGATATTTTGAAAGCATAGGCGTCAAGAAAGACGACAAGAAGGAAGATCCCAAGGGAGACGACAAGGACGAGGGGTTCCCCGAGATCCACGACTGCTTCATGATATACAGAGGACCCTCGACGCGCCTCTCAACACGCCAGCGCAAGCGGGAACGTCGAGAGGTCTTCTCCGTGCAGCCTATAACCCCTCTCTTCCTTGACTGGTCCGAGGTGGCCATCACTTTCGACCGTGATGACCACCTAGACTATGTCCCCAATCCTGGGGTCTACCCGCTTGTTGTCAATCCCATTATCGCCAACACACGCCTCACCAAGGTGCTCATGGATGGTGGCAGCAGCCTCAACATCATCTATGCCCAGACCCTCGACCTCCGGGGGATCACAAGGACGTGCCTCCAACCTAGCGTCAGGGGCTTCCATGGAGTCATGCCAGGAAAGCGAGCAGAACCTATCGGGCAGGTCGACCTGCCTGTCTGTTTTGGCACTCCTGCTAACTTTAGAAAGGAAACTCTCACTTTCAAAGTGGTCAGATTCCGTGGAACATACCACGCCATCCTTGGGTGCCTATGCTACGCCCGGTTCATGGCGGTCCCCAATTACACCTACCTCAAGCTCAAAATGTCGGACCCCAATGATGTCATAACTATCGGGCCCTCCTACGAGCACGCCTATGAGTGCGATGTAGAGTGTGTCGAGCACGGAGAGGCCATCTTGGAGTCGGCGACCTTGGCGGTGGACCTCGACGGTTTGGCCAACGAGATCCCCAACCCCAAGCGCCACGTCGGCAGCTTGTAAGGTCCAAAAAGGCTAGAGGGGGGGTGAATAGCCTAATTAAAACTTCTACAAGAATTACTTAACCACAAGTTAGTATGAGAGGTGGCGAAGCAAAAGCATTAGCTCTAACTAATTAAGCAAGCCACCTACACAAGTCTAGTACAAGGCTATCCACTAAACACAACAACAACTACAAGCTATAAACAAGAAGTAATACGAGAGAAGAGCTTTGAGTGATTATACCGCCGTATAGAGATGAGAAATGTCAATCAATCAATCATACAAGAGAAATCCTCGGGAAGAGAATGACACAAGAATTTATCCCGAGGTTCACTTGCTTCCTGGCAAGCTACTCCCTGTTGTGGCGATACACCCACTTGTCGGTTCGCGAGCTAATCGACTATCAAGAGTCGAGCCCTCGGCGGGCGCCGCACAACCGCACACAAGATGGGGATCCTCCAAGCCACGAGCTCGACTAGAGTATCCAATTTGCGAACTTCTGTGGGGAAGGATCAAGAACCCCTTACAACACTTGGTGATGACTCCAATAATCTCCAATTGCGAGCTCAATCACCTCCGCTGCTCCAAGCCGTCTACCGTGTCGGGAAACACGGAAGAGTAACAAGAAATCCGCAGCAACTCAAAGATCAAGTGCCTCTAGAATGCAACTCTCAAGCAATGCACTTGAATCTCACTCAATCTCACTCAAGATGTGCAACTATGCAAAGAGATGAGTAGAGGGGTTGTTCTCTAGCTCAAAGTATGTCTCTAGTTCTCAAAATGTGCCAGAGGTACCTCAAACCCCGGCCAACCTCTATTTATAGCGTACCCCTTCAAATATAGCCATTAGGAACTTTACCCAGCCGAAGTCGCGCTGACCGGACACGCTGGTCGTACTGACCGGACGCGCCGGTCGCGCAACGGCTAATTTCTGAAACACTGACCGAACGCGCTGGTCGCACTGACCGGACGCGCCAGGTGTGATCGGACGCGCTGATCCCGCAACTGACCGGACGCGCTGGTCAGGCCTGAGTAGCGCTCAACGAAACAATGACCGGACGCGCTGTTGAACTGACCGGACGCGACAGTGCCAGCGTCCGGTTAGAGTCCAGTAAGCTCCCTGGATGACCGGACGTGTCCGGTCATCAGTGACCGAACGCGCTGCGCGTCCGATCATCAAACTGAAAACCGTGCAGACGCTGAACACTGACCGGACGCGTCCGGTCATACCGTGACAGCGTCCGGTGCAGCGTCCGGTCATCACAGTGACCTCCGTTCGCCTCCGTTTCTTTTACGACTTCCGGCGCAATAGAAAATAGGCGTTTCACTTCTCCAAAAAGCGTCGAATCCCGCCTCGCAAGCTCGGCGGGAGGGAGAGAGGAACTCAAACCCCTCTCTACCGCTTAAACTCCACCGCCTTCGCAAATGTGCTGACACTACCAAGTGTACACCATCATATGCATGTGTGTTAGCATTTCACAAACATTTCTCAAGGCGTTATGTTAGCTCTTTTACTAGATCCTAATGCATATGCTCAAGACAATGATCTAGTGGCACTTGATTTCTGAGCTAACCGTGATTGCCCCTCTTCATAGTCGGCTATGTATCCTAAACCCAGTCAATCACTTCTCTACTCATCTTAGACCGGTAAAAGGAAAACCCCTATGATTATACCTTTGCCTTGCGCTCTTAGATCCTTCTCTTTCACTTGATCATCATGTCCTTCCTTTTATGTGCATCTCCACCATGATCATCATTTCATGTCCATGCACCATCTCTTTGTGATCTTGTGGCCACCACTCCTTGCCACATTACACCTTCGTCACATGTGTTGCTTATGCTTAACTCAAAACACTTAACACATGGCATTAGCAACTTGGTGTCATTAATTACCAAAACCAAACTTGGGCTTTCAATCTCCCCCTTTTTGGTAATTGATGACAACCATCACAAAGATATGAAATGAAATCAATTTTCAATTTCGATAGTATTAGCTCCCTCTACATATGTGCTTCCATGAGTTTGGTTCAATTATGCACATATGTATGGATTTGAATTTTGGGAGAGTTACAACTATCAAATTGATGCTAAGGTATATAGAATGGACCTTTGAAGCGTGATACCAATCGGAGTTGCCTTTATATACCATCCTTAGCATCGACATAGCTAGACACCATTTGTAATACATCACTTGTAAAGATCACAAACACTAAAGTACCCCGTGAGATCAACATTATAAGCCAAGGTGTCTAGATACCACATGTAAAGCTACTCTTAACAAAACATCATTTAAGTTCTATTTCTAGCAAACACCAAACAATCATGAATATGAATTTAAGTTTACAATGCAACACATCATCATGTTAGTGCACATACAAATACAACAAATAATTCATGAGCTTGCTCCCCCTACTTATGTGCTCAAATTTAATTTCTCTCCCCCTTACTATATCTTTTCTATCTTTGTGCTTTCCTTACTATATCTTTTCTCCCCCTTACTGACTTTTCTATCTTTGTGCTTTCTCTCCCCCTTTTTATATCTTTCTTCTCTTTGCAATATCTTTGTGACTTTTCTCTCCCCCTTTGTCAACAATCACCAAAAAGGTGCCAATTTTAGTGAGAGATAAGTCAATCAATATGAGGGAGTCCAAATTATGGTTCAATCTAGATCACTTGCCTAGAATATGTAATTCGGTTTGATCCAAGCACAAGCTTCTTCACACCTCATAAAGTATAAGGGTTATCTTGAGCATGTTGAGTTACACATCGTGAGCTCATTTTCTAGATTCAACACTAGGTTTGCAAGCCCATAAACATGTCATATGCTACCACTAGATCAATCAAACATAGAAGCAATAGTGGTACCATATTGTAAGGTCCTAGATGGCTAGAGGGGGGGTGAATAGCCTATAAAAATTCTACAAGCACCACTAAGCAAACTTGTTAGAATAACAAACGGCGTAAAGCGAGTTTTGCTTAGCCAAAGGTTGTGATGCAAGCCTCCTATCCACAAGTCTAGTAGATTATGATCTCTAGTTCACACAAGTGCTAAGTCACTAACTTACACTAGTGAGCAAGCTAACAACTACTAGAAAAGGATACCACTAGAGCTACACAAGATAATCTAGTAAAAGTAAATGCGAGAGAAAGGAATGTGAATCTTATACCGACGGTGGAGTGAAGATGTTGCCAATTACCAAGATGATATACAATCAATTAATATTAACAACAACACAAAATATAGACCAATCACCGGGAGACAAGAGACACAATATTTTTGTTCACCCGGTGTTCACTTGTGCACCGACAAGCTACGTCACCGGTTGTGTCGACCAACACTTAGATGGTTCCTCGGTGTGACCCTCAAGTCACTTGCCCCTCAAGGCACGCCCCGCAAGGCACCGCAAGACACCACTCTCAAGTGAGGTAACTCAATGACACGCGCAATCCAATAGAGTTGCTTTTGGCGTCCCGCCGAGGAAAGCACAAGAACCTCTTACAAACAACCGGAGGTGGCCAAGAACAATCACCTTCTCTTGCCAACGTCTCCAACAATCTCCAAGCCGGCTAGGAGCGGTACTCTCCAAGAGTAACAAGAAATCCACCGGCTAAACCACCCACAAGTGCCACTAGATGCCCTCAAGCTATGCAATGCACTTTGGGATCACTCAATCTCACTTTTGATTTGCAATCAAGCAAGAGAGATGAGTGGGAGGAGTAGCTCTAGCTCAAAGGATGCACAAGAGTGTTAGAAATGCCAAGCCACCTCCCCAAGGGCCGGCCAACGAGTATTTATAAGCACCCCAAACAAATAGAGTCGTTGCCACTCCACTGACCGTTTTTTCGGGACGACCGGACGCGCCGATCGAAACTGACCGGACGCGCACAACCGCGTCCGGTCGCCCTGCGACGTCCACGTGTCCCTCAAAATTCAAATGCGACCGTTAGATCCTCCAACGGTCACTGCGCGCCAATGGTCAAACGCTATGACCGGACGCGCTGCTCAACCGACCGGACGCGCCGGTCGCACAGCACCGCGAGCGCGAAGCAACGACCGGACGCGCTCCTCGCAACGACCGGACGCGACAGTGCCAGCATCCGGTCGAAGTCCAGTAAGCTCCCTCGATGACCGGACGCATACGATCACGTGTGACCGGACGCGCCCCGCGTCCGATCGTCCTTGCGAACCGCAGTTCCCTCTGGGCGACTGATCGGACGCGCCGGTCCCACGAGTGACCGGACGCGCCGGTTGCAAACCCTAGCCCGCGCGCCCGATACCGCGCTGTACTGACCGGACGCGTCCGGTCACACCGTGACCGCGTCCGGTGCAGCGTCCGGTCACCTCAGTGACCCCGTTCGCCTCTGTTTCTTTTCCGACTTTCGGCGTAGTGGAAAATAGGCATTTCATTTCCCCGAAATCGCCTGAATCCCGCGCTCACACGCTCGGCGGGAGGGAGAGAGGAACCCAAACCCCTCTCTACCCGCAAACCACAGCGCGACCAACGCCACCTCTGCAAATGTGCCAACACCATCAAGTGTACATCTCCATGTGCTTGTGTGTTAGCTTTTTCTCAATCATTTTCAAAGGTTTTCCAATTAGCTCACTAGGCCCTACATGCAATGCACTTCATGAATTCACCTAGTGGCACCCGTGCATCGAATAACCGATAAGACTTCCCCTCTTAATAGTTCGGCTATCGATCCTAAACCACTCACACCCTCTATGGTGTCTTGAGTGTAAAACAAAATGGCCCTATGGTTATACCTTTGCCTTGAGCCCATTTTGTTTCTCCAAATGATATGATCCACTTCATATCATCACATGACCGTCTCGATCCATCGACCTAGACTTCACTTGCTCTTCACCGTTGCATCGGTCCGTCGGCGCTAAGTCTTGCTCAAGCTTCACCATCGCATGGTCCTTCGCTTCGAAGCCTCGACTTGCCCTTCACCTTCACAACCGGTCCATCGAGCCAAGCCTTATCTTGGTCTTCATCATCTTGGTCACATGAGTCAATGTCATGTCTCATATGCAATGACCACCTTTATCTAAATCATCCACTTAGATACAAAGGTTAGTCCTAGGTTTCATCAATTAGCCAAAACCAAACTAGGGACTTTCAATCTCCCCCTTTTTGGTAATTGATGACAACCCTCACAAAGATGATTTTGATAATAAAATTTTTGAACTTGTCATACTTGTCCAATCATTTTTCTCATAAGTAAAGTTTGGACAATTATCACAAGCTCGGTTCTAGTAGCATTAGCTCCCCCTACATATGTGTATAGAGTTTGGATTGAAAGCTTTGCACATATGCATGGATAGAAATGTTGGGAGAGTAATTCTACCAAAATGATGCTATGGTGTAAGAGATGGACCTTTGAAGCGTGATACCAATCGGAGTTGCCTTTTACACCATCCTTAGCATCATGAAGTAACTAGACATCTATCAAAACTCAAGAACCCCGTGAGATCAACATTATATGTAAAGGTTCTTGGACCACTTGTAAAGCTAACCACTTGTAAAGCTTTTGGCAAGTCCAGATACCACATGTAAACTATTCCTATGCATGCTAGTAGATCATTTCATCATCCAATTTCTATACTAGCATTGCACCACACAAGCATGTATATTGAATTTCAATACATGTGCAATGAGCAAGTCATATGAGAATGCACAAACAAATGCAACAACTTTGTTTATGAGCTTGCTCCCCCTACTTGTGTGCATCAACAAATTTTATTTACCCCTTTATCAAGTTGAATCATCTTTTTCTCTCCCCCTTTGTCAACAACTTACCCAAAAAGGGGATCAAATTGTGGAGAGAAGGAAAAGTGTTTGATGGAGTAGATTGAAATTAATTCGATACCACATGTAAGGTTAAAAAATTTATCAAATTTGGTTTAACCTAGAATACTTGCCAAAGATATTTAATTCAATTTGAACCAAAGACAAGCTCCTTCACTCCTCGAAATAAGGGTTATCTTGCCTATGTTGAATTAAACACTTATAGCAAATCTTCTAGATTCAACACTAGGTTTACAAGCTCACAAACATGTCATATGCCACCACTAGATCAAAATAAGCATAGAAGCAATAGTGGTAACATATATCCATCAAATTTATTTGATTTATCATGAATGCTTATACGTACCACTTATTATGTCTACATGCTCTATCAAGTCCTTAGCATAGGATGAAAGACATGTCAATCAATTTTACCTTGCAATGTCGAAGGAGAAGCATGTCAATAAGTGGGTGGGGTGCATTCAACTCATGTTTGAGAAATCAAGAATGTTCAATTCATTCCTTAGCTTGCAAAACCTCTTTTCATCAAGTGGCTTAGTGAGAATATCGGCAAGTTGATCATCGGTGCCAACACTTTCAATGGCAATATCTCCCTTTTGTTGATGATCTCTAATGAAATGATGTCTTATGTCAATATGCTTTGTTCTTCCATGTTGAACCGGGTTTTGTATCATCTTGATTGCACTCTCATTATCACATAGCAACGGCACATTCTTGAAGTTGAGGCCATAATCCTTCAAAGTTGATTTCATCCATAGCAATTGTGCACAACAACTCCCCGCACTCACATATTCGGCTTCGGCGGTAGAGATTGCCACACTATTTTGTTTCTTTGAGGACCATGACACAAGTGATCTTCCAAGTAATTGACATGTGCCACTTGTGCTTTTCCTATTGATCTTGCAACCCCCATAGTCGGAGTCCGAATATCCAATCAATTCAAACTTTGACCCCTTGGGATACCATAGTCCAACATTTCTTGTTTGCTTCAAGTACCTCAATATTCTTTTTGCCGCCGTGAGATGACTTTCTCTAGGTGAGGCTTGATATCTAGCACACATGCAAACACTAAACATGATATCCGGCCTTGATGCGGTGACATAGAGTAGACTTCCAATCAAAGACCGATATTCCTTTTGATTCACCATTTTGCCATCAAGATCACTATCCAAATTGCCATTAGTGACCATTGGAGTTGAAATTGGCTTTGCATCTTGCATTTCAAACTTCTTCAACATGTCCCTTATGTATTTCCCTTGACTCACAAATGTTCCATTCTTCAATTGCTTGACTTGGAGACCAAGGAAGTAGCTAAGTTCACCAATCATAGACATTTCAAACTCTTTGGCCATCATAGCACCAAATTCTTCACAATAAGCTTGATCGGTTGATCCAAAGATGATGTCATCAACATATATTTGTACTATGAATAGATCATTTCCAATCTTCTTGGTGAATAGAGTAGTATCAACCTTGCCCATTTTGAATCCCTTAGAGAGAAGGAAATCTCTTAGCCTCTCATACCATGCTCTAGGTGCTTACTTTAAGCCATATAAAGCCTTCTTCAACTTGTAGACATGGTTGGGTTTCTTGTCATCTTCAAATCCGGGCGGTTGCTCGACAAATACTAACTCATTGATGATCCCATTGAGAAATGCACTTTTGACATCCATTTGATATAGTTTGATATTGTGTGCACAAGCATAAGCCAATAGAATCCTTATTGCCTCCAATCTTGCCACGGGAGCATATGTCTCATCATAGTCAAGACCTTCAACTTGAGTGTAACCTTGAGCAACTAGTCTTGCTTTGTTTCTCACTACAATGCCATCTTGATCTTGCTTGTTTTTGAACACCCACTTGGTTCCAATCACATTGTAGTCATTTGGCCTTTCTACCAATTCCCAAACATCATTTCTTGTGAAATTGTTTAGTTCTTCTTGCATAGCCATAATCCAATCGGCATCCCTCAAAGCTTCTTCTATTTTCTTTGGTTCAATGGTTGACACAAATGACGCATGCTCACAAAACATAGCCAATCTTGATCTTGTTTGCACACCACTTCTAATATTACCAATAACACTATCAATGGGGTGATCTCTTGCAACATGTTGTGGTTGGAGTACTTGCACTTGATTGCTTGAGCTTGGTTGATCACTTGATGTATCTTGTTGAGAAGAACTAGCACCATGATCTTGCACTTGAGAGTCACTAGCTAGCTTGAATGGAGAATTGAGCACTTGATCTTTATCATCATCTTGAATGTCAATTACTTGCTTTGCTCTAATGTCCCCAATGTCCATGTTCTTCATTGCTTCCACCAATTGAGTTCCACCAACATCATCTAGATTCTCTTCTTCATCTTGTGACCCATTGGTTTCATCAAATTGCACATCATGGACTTCTTCTAGAATGCCACTTGAATTGTTCCAAACTCTATAAGCTTTGCTTGTAGTTGAATAACCAAGTAGGAACCCCTCATCACATCTCTTGTCAAACTTCCCCAATCTAGTGACCTTCTTCAAGATATAGCATTTACAACCAAACACCCTAAAGTAAGAAATATTGGGCTTTCTTCCATGAAGTAACTCATATGGGGTCTTCTCTAGCAATGGATGACAATATAGTCTATTGATGTAGTAGCAAGCGGTATTGATTGCTTCATCCCAAAATGATTGACTCACATTGTACTCATGAAGCATTGATCTAGCCATATCAAGCAATGTTCTATTCTTCCTCTCAACTAGGCCATTTGATTGTGGAGTGTACTTGGCCGAGAATTGATGTCCAATACCATAATGATCACAAAGTTCTTCAATTCTTGTATTCTTGAACTCACTTCCATTGTCACTTCTCACTTTCTTGATTCTAATCTCAAATTCATTGTGAACTCTAGTGAGAAATGTCTTGAAGGTGTCAAACACTTCACTTTTGTCACTAAGGAAGAATACCCATGTGAATCTTGTGAAGTCATCCACTATGACAAAGCCATACTTGTTACCGCCTATGCTTGTATATGTTGTTGGTCCAAATAGATCCATGTGCATCAACTCAAATGCTTTGCATGTGCTCATTGTACTCTTCTTTGGATGTGAGCTTCCAACTTGCTTTCCGGCTTGACATGCACTACAAAGCTTATTCTTCTCAAATTCAACATCTTTCAAACCATTGACAAGATTGTGAGTTGTAAGCTTCTTCAATTGTTTCATGCCAACATGACCAAGCCTTCTATGCCAAAGCCAACCCATGCTTGATTTGGAGACTAAGCAAGTTGTCAAAGAAGTTTCTCTAGCATTGAAGTCAACTAGGTAGAGATTCTCATATCTAAAGCCCTTGAATGCCACATTTGAACTATCCACACTAATAACTTCCACATCATCAACCCCAAAGATGCATTTGTAGCCTAGATCACATATTTGTGCCACGGATAGAAGATTGAAATCCAAACTTTCAACTAGCAACACATTGGAGATACTCATATCATTTGATATTGCAATCTTGCCCAAGCCAAAAACCTTGCCTTTCTTGTTATTGCCAAATGTGATAGAATCAACACCACTATCATTGTCATTGAATGAATCAAACATTCTTGATGTACCGGTTATGTGTTGAGTGCACCCACTATCAATAATCCAATGCCTTCCTCCGGCTTTGTAATTGACCTACAAGCAAATCAATGAAGCTTAGGTACCCATTTTTGCTTGGGTCCTTGTAGGTTAGTAACTAAGCTCTTTGGTACCCAAATAGCCTTCTTCTTTAGGCCCACAATTGGTGTACCAACAAACTTAGCTTGCACACCCTTCACACCCTTGGTAATCACATAGCAAGAATCAAAAGGTATAGCATTAACAAAGTTCTTGCTTTGGTTCTTTTTATTGCAATTATGCTCTAGGTGCCCAACTTACTTGCATCTATTGCAAAACCGACCATTGCTCTTCATAAAGCTAGGCTTTGGAGTTGCAAAGGCCGACTTGCCTTTCTTAGGGGTGTAGCCCAATCCCTCTTTGTTAAGAGAGAACCTTTGGCTACCCAAGCACTTAAGCAAGCGGGCCTCACCACCATAGGCCTTGCCTAGGGCATGAGTGAGCTCATCCACCTCTCTCTTGAGAGTCTCATTCTCAACCATTAGTGAGGCATCACAAGTGAAACCATCACTAGTAGTAGAGGTAGAGTTGGTGGTGGTGGATGAAGAGCTACAAGAAGGGTTAGCATTTGACATGATGATAGGTTCATTAAAGGATTCATCAATTATATCACATGTAACACCTATATCACATGATACAACAACCTCCTTCTTTTCTTGTTGCTCAAGTAGCAATGAGTGAGCCTTTTCAAGCTTGAAATGAGCCTTACCAAGATCCTCATGGTCTTCCACTAGACTCTCATGAGTGGTCTTAAGCTCACTAAGAACTTTCTCAAGTATTGCTACTTTCATTGAAAGCTTCTTACACTCTTTGTCCTTGGCAATAGCTATGTCTCTAGTTTGTTGCATCAAGTCATATAGTTGTTCTTTAGTTGGTTCATCATCATTATTTTCATTATTATTATCATTATCACTATCATGTGCATATTCCATTTCACTTTCATCATCACTCTCATCATATAATACCTTAGCTTCTTTAGCCATGAAGCATGAAGAGGATGAATCAAATAGTGATGGCTTCTTGTTGATAGCAATGGAAGCAAAAGCCTTGTTGGATGATTCTTCTTCTTCTTCATTATCATCACTTTTCCAAGTGATCACATAGGCACCATTTTTGCCTTTCTTGAATGTCATCTTGGCCTCTCTCTTCTTCTTTTCAAACTTGTCCTTTTTGTTCTTCTTCTTATCATAAGGACATTCCGCTTGAAGGTGCTCGGTGCTATCACAATTGAAGCACTTTCTTTGTTGCTCATTTCTTTTCTTAAAGCCTCTTCTCTTGATGAACATGTGACCCATCTTCTTGACTACAAGAGCAAGTGCCTCATCATCAATTTCAAATTCCCCATCTTCATTGTTGTCTTCTTCTTCTTCAATGATGGTAGCTTTGCCCTTGGAGGAGGTGGCCTTGAATGCCACGGTCTTCTTCTTCTCATCTTCCACCTTTTCCTTGTCATCAACATCTTGATCATATTTGTCATAGGTCAATACTTCACCAAGCAAATCATTAGGCTTCATTGTTTCAAGCCCATCTCTTTGCAACATCATGATCAACATCTTGAATCTTCTAGGTAAGCTCAATAAGAACTTGTGACAAAAATCTTGATCTTGAGTTTTGTGCCCTAAGCTCTTGAGATCATTGACTATCACTTGCAATCTATGAAACATCTCAATGATTGTTTCATCATCCTTTTTCTTGAAGTTCTCAAACTCACTCTTGAGCCCATATAGCTTGGCACTCTTCACAACCTTAGTGCCTTCATATGTCTCACTCAACCTTGTCCATACTTCACTAGCCAATTCCAAATCTTTGATGCCCTCAAACACTTTTGTGTCAATACCATTGTAGAGTGTATTGAGAGCCATTCTATTGCATGTTCTATTTGCTCTATCTTCATCGGTGAGATGATTGGGATCAATGATAGCAAAATCATTCTCGGTGACTTGCAATACTCTCTCATGAATAGAACCAAAGTACATTGTCATCTTTCTCTTCCAATGAGCAAAAGAACTAACACCATCAAAGAATGGTGGCTTGCCCCCAACATGATTGAACACAATTTGAGCCATTTTTCACACCGAAGGATGTTAAGCCTTGATTAAAACGGTGACCACGGCTCCGATACCACTTGTAAGGTCCTAGATGGCTAGAGGGGGGGTGAATAGCCTATAAAAATTCTACAAGCACCACTAAGCAAACTTGTTAGAATAACAAACGACGTAAAGCGAGTTTTGCTTAGCCAAAGGTTGTGATGCAAGCCTCCTATCCACAAGTCTAGTAGATTATGATCTCTAGTTCACACAAGTGCTAAGTCACTAACTTACACTAGTGAGCAAGCTAACAACTACTAGAAAAGGATACCACTAGAGCTACACAAGATAATCTAGTAAAAGTAAATGCGAGAGAAAGGAATGTGAATCTTATACCGACGGTGGAGTGAAGATGTTGCCAATTACCAAGATGATATACAATCAATTAATATTAACAACAACACAAAATGTAGACCAATCACCGGGAGACAAGAGACACAATATTTTTGTTCACCCGGTGTTCACTTGTGCACCGACAAGCTACGTCACCGGTTGTGTTGACCAACACTTAGATGGTTCCTCGGTGTGACCCTCAAGTCACTTGCCCCTCAAGGCACGCCTCGCAAGGCACCGCAAGACACCACTCTCAAGTGAGGTAACTCAATGACACGCGCAATCCAATAGAGTTGCTTTTGGCGTCCCGCCGAGGAAAGCACAAGAACCTCTTACAAACAACCGGAGGTGGCCAAGAACAATCACCTTCTCTTGCCAACGTCTCCAACAATCTCCAAGCCGGCTAGGAGCGGTACTCTCCAAGAGTAACAAGAAATCCACCGGCTAAACCACCCACAAGTGCCACTAGATGCCCTCAAGCTATGCAATGCACTTTGGGATCACTCAATCTCACTTTTGATTTGCAATCAAGCAAGAGAGATGAGTGGGAGGAGTAGCTCTAGCTCAAAGGATGCACAAGAGTGTTAGAAATGCCAAGCCACCTCCCCAAGGGCCGGCCAACGAGTATTTATAAGCACCCCAAACAAATAGAGTCGTTGCCACTCCACTGACCGTTTTTTCGGGACGACCGGACGCGCCGATCGAAACTGACCGGACGCGCACAACCGCGTCCGGTCGCCCTGCGACGTCCACGTGTCCCTCAAAATTCAAATGCGACCGTTAGATCCTCCAACGGTCACTGCGCGCCAACGGTCAAACGCTATGACCGGACGCGCTGCTCAACCGACCGGACGCGCCGGTCGCACAGCACCGCGAGCGCGAAGCAACGACCGGACGCGCTCCTCGCAACGACCGGACGCGACAGTGCCAGCATCCGGTCGAAGTCCAGTAAGCTCCCTCGATGACCGGACGCATACGATCACGTGTGACCGGACACGCCCCGCGTCCGATCGTCCTTGCGAACCGCAGTTCCCTCTGGGCGACTGATCGGACGCGCCGGTCCCACGAGTGACCGGACGCGCCGGTTGCAAACCCTAGCCCGCGCGCCCGATACCGCGCTGTACTGACCGGACGCGTCCGGTCACACCGTGACCGCGTCCGGTGCAGCGTCCGGTCACCTCAGTGACCCCGTTCGCCTCTGTTTCTTTTCCGACTTTCGGCGTAGTGGAAAATAGGCATTTCATTTCCCCGAAATCGCCTGAATCCCGCGCTCACACGCTCGGCGGGAGGGAGAGAGGAACCCAAACCCCTCTCTACCCGCAAACCACAGCGCGACCAACGCCACCTCTGCAAATGTGCCAACACCATCAAGTGTACATCTCCATGTGCTTGTGTGTTAGCTTTTTCTCAATCATTTTCAAAGGTTTTCCAATTAGCTCACTAGGCCCTACATGCAATGCACTTCATGAATTCACCTAGTGGCACCCGTGCATCGAATAACCGATAAGACTTCCCCTCTTAATAGTTCGGCTATCGATCCTAAACCACTCACACCCTCTATGGTGTCTTGAGTGTAAAACAAAATGGCCCTATGGTTATACCTTTGCCTTGAGCCCATTTTGTTTCTCCAAATGATATGATCCACTTCATATCATCACATGACCGTCTCGATCCATCGACCTAGACTTCACTTGCTCTTCACCGTTGCATCGGTCCGTCGGCGCTAAGTCTTGCTCAAGCTTCACCATCGCATGGTCCTTCGCTTCGAAGCCTCGACTTGCCCTTCACCTTCACAACCGGTCCATCGAGCCAAGCCTCATCTTGGTCACATGAGTCAATGTCATGTCTCATATGCAATGACCACCTTTATCTAAATCATCCACTTAGATACAAAGGTTAGTCCTAGGTTTCATCAATTAGCCAAAACCAAACTAGGGACTTTCACATATATACATTAAACTCATTTGATTTTCATGAATGAGCCTATTTGTCTTGCAAATATGTCTATATGTTCTAAACATGTCCTTAGCAAAGTATGGATGATATGCCAAACAACTTTGTCTTGCTATGTTGGAGGAGAGGCATGTCATATAAGAATGTGGGGGTGCACTCATTTCAAGTTGGAGAAGTCAAGTATGTTCAATTCATTCTTCAACTTGTAAAATCTCTTTTCATCAAGTGGCTTTGTGAATATGTCGGCTAGTTGATCTTCGGTACCAATGCTCTCAATGCTAATATCACCCTTTTGTTGATGGTCTCTTATGAAATGATTCCTTATGTCAATGTGCTTGGTTCTTGAATGTTGAACCGGATTTTGTGTCATCTTGATAGCACTTTCATTGTCACAAAATAATGGCACATTCTTGAATTTGATTCCAAAGTCATTCAAGGTTGCTTTCATCCAAAGCAATTGTGCACAACAACTACCGGCACTAATGTATTCGACCTCGGCGGCAGATAGTGCAACACTATTTTGTTTCTTTAATGACCATGAAACAAGAGACCTTCCAAGCAATTGACAAGTGCCACTTGTGCTCATTCTATTAATCTTGCATCTACCATAGTCGGAGTCCGAATATCCAATCAACTCAAAATTAGACCCCTTTGGAAATCATAATCCAACATCATGAGTGCCATTAAGATATCTCAATATCCTCTTGGTTGCTCTCAAGTGACTTTCTCTAGGTGAAGCTTGATATCTTGCACACTTGCATACACTAAACATCACCTCCGGCCTAGAAGCGGTGACATAGAGCAAACTTCTAATCATAGACCGGTATTGCTTTTGATCTACCATGTTTCCACTATCATCAATACCCAATTGATCATTAGTGCCCATTGGTGTGCTCATTTGCTTAGCCTCTTGCAATCCAAACTTCTTGATCATGTCCTTGATGTACTTTCCTTGACTTACAAAAGTGTCATTCTTCATTTGCTTGATTTGAAGTCCAAGGAAGTAACTAAGCTCTCCAATCATAGACATCTCAAACTCATTAGCCATCACATTTCCAAACTCTTCACAAAAGTCTTGGTTAGTTGATCCAAAGATAATGTCATCCACATATATTTGCAACACAAACAAGTCATTTCCAAGTTTCTTGGTGAAGAGAGTGGTGTCAACCTTTCCCATCTTGAACCCTTTAGAGAGAAGAAAGTCCCTCAATCTCTCATACCATGCTCTAGGTGCTTGCTTTAAACCATACAATGCCTTCTTTAGCTTGTAAACATGGTCGGACTTCTTGTCATCTTCAAAACCAGGAGGTTGCTCAACATAAACTTCTTTATTGATGTAGCCATTGAGAAATGCACTCTTGACATCCATTTAATAGAGCTTGATGTTGTGTGCACAAGCGTATGCTAATAAGATTCTAATAGCCTCCAATCTTGCAACGGGTGCATATGTCTCTCCAAAGTCAAGACCCTCAACTTGTGTGTAACCTTGTGCTACCAATCTTGCTTTGTTTCTCACAACTACACCATCTTGATCTTGCTTGTTTCTAAAGACCCACTTAGTACCAATCACATTGTAGTTCTTTGGCCTCTCAACAAGTTTCCAAACTTGATTTCTAGCAAAGTTGTTTAGTTCTTCATGCATGGCATTTACCCAATCGGAATCCTTCAAAGCATCTTCTAATTTCTTAGGTTCTTCAAGTGACACAAATGAGTAGTGCTCACAAAAGGATGCTAGTCTTGATCTAGTTTGAACACCACTTTGAATTCCACTAATGATTTGGTCCAATGGATGATCTCTTGCAATGCTAGCAGGTTGGAGTATTGGGAGTTGATTGCTTCCACTTGTTTGACCTTGAACTTGAGCTTCATCATGAGAACCACTAGAGCTTGCTTGATTTGTATCAATTTGCACACTTTGGTTGATCACATGAATATCATCATTATCAACTTGCATCGGCCTTATATCACTAATGTCCATGTTCTTCATTGCATTTGACAATTGATCTCCTCTCACATCATCAAGGTTTTGAGCTTCATTTTGAGACCCTTGGGTTTCATCAAACTCAACATCATGAACTTCTTCCAAGGTGCCATTTGTGAGATTCCAAACTCTATATGATTTGCTTGTGGTAGAATAACCAAGTAAGAACCCTTCATCACATTTCTTTTCAAACTTGCTCAATCTAGTGCCTTTCTTGAGAATATAGCATTTGCAACTAAACACTCTAAAGTATGCAATGTTGGGCTTTCTTCCATTCAATAGCTCATATGGTGTCTTTTCAAGCTTCCCATGGCAATAGAGACGGTTGCTACAATAGCAAGCCGTGTTGATAGCTTCACTCCAAAATGAATGACTAACATTGTATTCACTAAGCATTGATCTAGCCATATCAATCAAGGTTCTATTTTTCCTTTCAACTACACCATTTGATTGAGGAGTGTATGTTGGTGAGAATTGATGTCCAATACCAAAATCATCACACAAATCTGCAATTCTTGTGTTCTTGAACTCACTACCATTGTCACTTCTAATCTTCTTGATGGTAGTCTCAAACTCATTTTGCACCCTCTTGACAAAAGACTTGAATAGATCATAAACATCACTCTTGTCATGGAGAAGGAACACCCAAGTGTATCTAGTGTAGTCATCCACAATCACAAAATAATACTTGTTGCCACCAATGCTAGTGTATGTTGTTGGCCCAAACAAGTCCATGTGCAATAGCTCAAATGCTTTTGATGTGCTCATTTCACTTTTACTAGGATGTGAATTTCCAACTTGTTTGCCGGCTTGACAAGCACTACAAGGTTTATCCTTCTCAAAAGTGACATCCTTCAAGCCTCTAACTAAGTCATACCTCAAAAGTTTGTTCAATTGTTTCATTCCAACATGACCAAGCCTTCTATGACATAACCATCCCATACTAGATTTACTAAGCAAGCATGATGTTAATTGTGTCTCACTATCATTGAAGTCAACCAAGTATAAGCTATCATGTCTAAATCCTTTGAATATCAAGTTTGATCCATCAACACTTATGACTTCAACATTATCACTACCAAATATGCACTTGAAGCCAAGATCACAAAGTTGTGCCACCGACAAAAGATTGAAATCCAAGCTCTCAACTAGCAACACATTAGATATGCTTATGTCATTTGAGATAGCAATTTTACCAAGCCCCTTGACCTTGCCTTTCTTGTTGTTGCCGAAAGTGATAGCATCAAAACCACCATTTTGACTTGAATCAATTGATTTGAACATACAAGAATCCCCGGTCATATGTTGAGTGCACCCACTATCAAGCACCCAATGCCTTCCTCCGGCTTTGTAATTGACCTACAAGACAAGATCAAATCCTTTTAGGTACCCAAACTTGTTTGGGTCCTCCAAGGTTAGAGACTAAGCTCTTTGGTACCCAAATGGCTTTCTTCTTTGAGCCCATCCATGGTGCACCAATGAACTTAGCATGAACACCATTTGTACCCTTGGTAAGTATATAGAAAGAATCAAACTTGATTGAGGATATATTAGCATTTGATTTCTTGTTCATGCATTGTTGCTCTATGTAACCAACTTGCTTGCAACTTTTGCAATAGCTACCATTGTTCTTCACAAAACGAGTCTTGTGAGGAGCAAAAGCGGCCTTGCCTTTCTTGGGGTTATAGCCCAATCCCTCTTTGTAGAGAGAAGCTCTTTGGCTACCCAAGCACATAAGCAAGCGGTCCTCACCACCATAAGCCTTAGCTAATGTGTGATTGAGCTCCTTTACCTCCTTCTTGAGATTTTCATTCTCAACTATAAGTGTAGAGTCACAAGTGAAACCATCACTACTAGATGAGAATGATGTAGATGAGCTACATGAAGTGTTAGTGGGAGCAACAACAATAGGCTTAAGAAAAGTTTCATCAATTATATCACATGATATGCCTATGTTGTAAGTTTTAGATTTCTCAACATTAGTTGGCATGTTTTCACATTTTTCAACTAGAGAGGAATGATCTTCTTCAAGCTTAGTGTGAGACTTTTGAAGCTTCTTATGGTCTTCCTTTAGACTCTCATAAGATGCCCTAAGCTCATCAAGTTCTTGCATAAGGTTTTTCTTTTCCTTAAGCAAGCCCTTGCACTCCTTTCTAGATTCTTTAAAATGTTGAGTGCAATCTTCTAGCATTGTGATTAGTTCATCTTTAGTGAATTCTTCTTCATCACTATCACTATCACTAGCATTATCATGATCACTCTCATCATCGGATGATACCTTAGCGGCCTTAGCCATGAAGCATGATGGAGTGTCGAAGATGAAGACCTTCTCCTGGATGGCAATGCTAGCATGTCCCTTCTTCTTGCTCTTATTGTCACCCTCATCATCACTTGAGGAGTCATCACTATCCCATGTAGCAACATGAGAATCAATCTTCTTCTTATAAGAGCTCTCTTTCTTTTCTTGCTTCTTCCTTTGCTTCTTCCTTTCCTTCTTGATAGCATCTTCATCATCACTATCATAAGGACACTTTGCAATGAGATGGTCCTTGCTATGGCATCTAAAGCATCTCATGGTATGCTCATTCTTCTTGTAAGAGTTCTTCCTCCTTCTTGCATGAAAGCCCTTCTTCTTCATGAATTTGCCAAATTGTTTGACAAAAAGAGCCATCTTCTCATCAATGTCATCACTATCACAAGAGCTTGAGTCTTCATCACTTGATGATTCAATCTTAGATTTGCCCTTGGATGTGGTGGCTTTGAATGCCACACTCTTCTTCTTTTCATCATCTTTCTTCTTATTTTCTTTCTTCTTCTTCTTGACCAACTCATCCTTCTCATCATCTTCTCTATATGAATCATCGGTCATCACTTCTTGAAATATTTGTTAAGGAGTTGAATCCTTCAATGTAGTCCTCACTAGCACAGTGATCAATATATCAAATCTCTTGGGCAAGCTTCTCAAGAACTTCATAGAGAATTGATTGTCCTTGACCTCCTCACCAAGTGCCTTAAGCTCATTAACAATGACTTGCAACCTATGAAACATCTCCGGTACACTCTCATCATCTTGCATCTTGAAGCTTGAAAATTTTTCTTGCAAGATATATGCTTTAGCGGTCTTTGTGCCTTCGGTGCCCTCAAATGTTTCTTCTAGCTTGGCCCAAGCATCATGAGCAATCTCTATGTTCTTTACTTACTCAAATGTCTTGTCATCTAGTGCCTCATGAAGAGCACTAATGGCAATATCATTGTATTGGAGCTTTTTCTCCTCTACCGGTGTAGGTGCTTCCGGATTGGCAACCTCAAATTTTGTTTCGGTGACCTTCCACACTTCTCTATTGATTGACTTTAGGTGTGCGGTCATTTTAACCTTCCAATATGCATAATTTGTGCCATCAAAGTGAGGTGCCTTCTTGGTGTTGTTGATGTGCAAGCTTAATTGAGCCATTTCTTTTTCACCGTAGGTTGTTAAGCCTCAAATAAATGGTGCCTCGGCTCTGATACCACTTGTAAGGTCCAAAAAGGCTAGAGGGGGGTGAATAGCCTAATTAAAACTTCTACAAGAATTACTTAACCACAAGTTAGTATGAGAGGTGGCGAAGCAAAAGCATTAGCTCTAACTAATTAAGCAAGCCACCTACACAAGTCTAGTACAAGGCTATCCACTAAACACAACAATAACTACAAGCTATAAACAAGAAGTAATACGAGAGAAGAGCTTTGAGTGATTATACCGCCGTGTAGAGATGAGAAATGTCAATCAATCATACAAGAGAAATCCTCGGGAAGAGAATGACACAAGAATTTATCCCGAGGTTCACTTGCTTCCCGGCAAGCTACTCCTCGTTGTGGCGATACACCCACTTGTCGGTTCGCGAGCTAATCGACTATCAAGAGTCGAGCCCTCGGTGGGCGCCGCACAACCGCACACAAGATGGGGATCCTCCAAGCCATGAGCTCCACTAGAGTATCCAATTTGCGAACTTCCGTGGGGAAGGATCAAGAACCCCTTACAACACTTGGTGATGACTCCAACAATCTCCAATTGCGAGCTCAATCATCTCCGCTGCTCCAAGCCGTCTACCGTGTCGGGAAACATGGAAGAGTAACAAGAAATCCGCAGCAACTCGAAGATCAAGTGTCTCTAGAATGCAACTCTCAAGCAATGCACTTGAATCTCACTCAATCTCACTCAAGATGTGCAACTATGCAAAGAGATGAGTAGAGGGGTTGTTCTCTAGCTCAAAGTATGTCTCTAGTTCTTAAAATGTGCCAGAGGTACCTCAAACCCCGGCCAACCTCTATTTATAGCGTACCCCTTCAAATATAGCCGTTAGGAACTTTACCCAGCCGAAGTCACGCTGACCGGACGCGCTGGTCGTACTGACCGGACGCGCCGGTCGCGCAACGGCTAATTTTCGAAACACTGACCGGACGCGCTGGTCGCACTGACCGGACGCGCCGGGTGTGACCGGACGCGCTGATCCCGCAACTGACCGGACGCGCTGGTCAGGCCTGAGTAGCGCTCAACGAAACAATGATCGGACGCGCTGTTGAACTGACCGGACGCGATAGTGCCAGCGTCCGGTTAGAGTCCAGTAAGCTCCCTAGATGACCGGACGCGTCCGGTCATCGAACTGAAAACCGCACAGACGCTGAACACTGACCGGACGCGTCTGGTCATACCGTGACAGCGTCCGGTGCAGCGTCCGATCACCACAGTGACCTCCGTTCGCCTCTGTTTCTTTTCCGACTTCTGGCGCAATAGAAAATAGGCGTTTCACTTCTCCAAAAAGCGTCGAATCCCGCCTCGCAAGCTCGGCGGGAGGGAGAGAGGAACCCAAACCCCTCTCTACCGCTTAAACTCCACCGCCTTCGCAAATGTGCTAACACTACCAAGTGTACACCATCATGTGCATGTGTGTTAGCATTTCACAAACATTTCTCAAGGCGTTATGTTAGCTCTTTTACTAGATCATAATGCATATGCTCAAGACAATAATCTAGTGGCACTTGATTTTCGAGCTAACCGTGATTGCCCCTCTTCATAGTCGGCTATGTATCCTAAACCCGGTCAATCACTTCTCTACTCATCTTAGACCGGCAAAAGGAAAACCCCTATGATTATACCTTTGCCTTGCGCTCTTAGATCCTTCTCTTTCACTTGATCATTATGTCCTTCCTTTTATGTGCATCTCCACCATGATCATCATTTCATGTCCATGCACCATCTCTTTGTGATCTTGTGGCCACCACTCCTTGCCACATTACACCTTCATCACATGTGTTGCTTATGCTTAATTCAAAACACTTAACACATGGCATTAGCAACTTGGTGTCATTAATTACTAAACCCAAACTTGGGCTTTCACAGCTTCGAGCCCGTGGAAGACGTCAAGCTCGTGCCCCTCGACCCCACCAACCCAAAGAGAAAGGCGTTGAGCATCAACGCCACCCTCGATCCCAAATATGAAACAGTGCTCGTCGACTTTCTCCGCGCAAACATTGACATCTTTGCGTGGAGTCCCTCGGATATGCTAGGCATACCTAGGGAAGTCGCCGAGCACGCATTGGAGATCCGAGCTGGCTCCAAACCGGTGAAGCAACGCTTGCGCCGCTTCGATGAGGAAAAGCGCAAGGTCATTGGCGAGGAGATCCACAAGCTGTTGGAGGCCGGATTCATCAAGGAGGTTCATCATCCCGAGTGGCTAGCTAATCCTGTATTAGTTAAGAAAAAGAATGGGAAGTGGAGGATGTGTGTAGACTATACTAGTTTAAATAAAGTATATCCAAAAGTTTCTTTTCCTTTGCCACGCATTGATCAAATCGTTGATTCAACTGCGGGATGTGAAACTCTGTCGTTCTTAGATGCATATTCTGGTTACCACCATATCAAAATGAAGGAGTCCGACCAGCTCGTGACTTCGTTCATCATCCCATTCGGCATGTATTGCTATGTTACTATGTCCTTTGGTCTCCGGAACGCAGGGGTTACATACCAGCGGTGCATGCAACACATTTTTGGGGAACACATTGGACCAATCGTTGAGGCTTACGTCGATGATATCGTTGTCAAAACCAAAAAGGCCAGTGATCTGATAAACGACCTCGATGTTGCGTTCAAGTGCCTCCGGGCAAAGAACACTAAGCTTAACCCCGAGAAATGTGTTTTCGGCGTTCCTCGAGGCATGCTCCTAGGGTTCATCATTTCCAAACGTGGCATCGAGGCCAACCCAGAAAAAATCGCCACAATAACCAAAATGGGCCCCATCCGAGATCTTTAAGGGCGTGCAGAGGGTCACGGGCTGCCTTGCGGCCCTCAGTCGCTTCATTTCGTGCCTCAGCGAAAAAGCGCTCCCACTGTATTATCTCCTAAAGAAATCAAAACACTTCTCATGGACCCTCGAGGCTGAGGAAGCCCTTGCAAAGCTCAAAGCTATGCTCTCCAACTCACCGATCCTCGTCCCTTCGACCCTAGGGGAACCCCTCCCACTTTATGTCGCCACAACGACACAAGTAGTCAGTGCGGTCTTGGTTGTCGAGAGGGCAGAGGAAGGACATACCCTGCTCGTCCATAGACTAGTCTACTTCATCAGCGAGGTGCTCTCGGAAACCAAGGTTCGCTACCCGTAGATCCAGAAGCTGTTGTACGCCATCGTCTTAATGCGGCGTAAACTCCGTCACTATTTTGAGGGCCACTCGGTGACTGTGGTCTCTTCTTTCCCTCTAGGAGAGATAGCCCAGAACCGGGAAGTCTCGGGTAGGATAGACAAGTGGGCGGTCGATCCCATGGGTGAGACCCTCTCTTATGCGCCCGCAAAGCTATCAAATCCTAGGTACTAGCAGATTTCCTGGCAGAGTGGACCGACACTCAACTTCCTCCGGTTCAGCTCTAGGCCGAGCTTTGGACCATGTATTTTGACGGGTCGCTGATGAAAATAGGAGCAGGCGTGGGTTTGCTCTTCATCTCACCCCTCAGAGTCCACATGCGCTATATCATCCGGCTTCATTTTCCTGCCTCCAACAACGTCACCGAATACGAGGCGCTCATCATAGGCTTGCAAATCACTGTCAAACTAGGGGTCTGACACCTCGATGTTTGAGGTGACTCTCAGCTCGTAATCGACCAGGTCATGAAGAGCTCGAGCTGCCGTGATCCCAAGATGGAGGCCTACTGTGAGGAGGTACGGCGCCTTGAAGACAAGTTTTACGGCCTCGAGCTCAACCACATCGCACGTAGGTATAATGAGGCCACCGATGAACTCGCAAAAATCACGTCCAGTCGAACTACAGTTCCACCGGACGTTTTTGCGAAAGATCTCTATCAACCGTCCGTCAACTTCAGGGCAGACGGAGGGGTCGACGGGTCATCGCTCGACCCTCCACCTGAGGCGGAAGCCCCCTCGACCAGGGCTGAGGGCATGCAGGTGGAAGGCTTGACCCCACCAGCCAACCCCGAGCCTGACTGGCGTATTCCGTACCTCGACCATCTCACTCGAGGGGACCTCCCCTCGGATAAGATTGAGGCTCGACGGATCGCTCGCCGGGCCAAATCCTTTGTGATATTTGGTGACAGCAGGGAGCTATATCAACGCAGCACTACTGGCATCCTCCAACGCTGTATCACAAATGAGGAAGGCAGAAACTTGCTCGATGATCTACACTCGGGGGCTTGTGGTCATCACGCGGCGCCTCGAACCCTCGTTGGAAATGCTTTTCGACAAGGTTTCTATTGGCCGACCACAGTCTCCGACGCCATCAAGCTAGTACGCTCCTGCAAAGGCTGCCAGTACTATGCAAGACAAACCTATCTCTCGGCTCACGCCCTGCAAACTATTCCCATCACGTGGTCGTTCGCTGTTTGGGGGCTTGACTTGGTCAGACCTCTAAAAAGGACAACTGGTGGCTTCACCCACTTGCTTGTCACCATTGACAAATTTTCCAAGTGGATCGAGGCTCGTCCTATCACCAGCATCAGGTCTGAGCAAGCTGTGCTATTTTTTACCGACATCGTCCACCGCTTTGGGGTTCCTAACTGCATCATCACGGACAACGACACCCAATTCACTAGTAAAAAGTTTTTGGATTTCTGTGACAACCACCACATCCGTGTGCTCTGGTCGGCTGTAGCTCATCCTAAAATAAATGGCCAAGTAGAACGTGCCAACGGCATGGTCCTACAAGGCCTAAAACCAAGAATTTTTGACAAACTAAACAAACACGACAAAAAATAGGTCACCGAGCTTCCCTCGGTCCTGTGGAGCCGAAGAACAACGCCAAGTCGAGCCACCGGGTTCACTCCATTCTTCTTAGTCTATGGGTCCGAGGCTATGCTCCCAACCGATGTAGAATATGGATCCCTGAGGCTAAAAGCCTACAACGAGAAAAACAATGACGCCACCAGAGAGGACGCCCTCGATCAGCTCGAGGAAGGCCGCGATGTGGCTCTATTACACTCTGCCAGGTATCAGCAGAGTCTCTGACGCTACCACGACAGACACGTCCGCAGGCGGGACCTCAATGTTGGTGACCTGGTGCTGTGGCGAAGCCAGAACACCAAGGGATGACACAAGCTTACACCACCGTGGGAAGGGCCACACGTCATCGTGGAAGTGTTGAAGCCCGGCACCTACAAACTATCGAACGAGAAAGGCAAAATCTTCACCAACGCCTGGAACATTGAACAGCTACGTCGCTTTTTTCCTTAAAGCCTCGAGGCTCTGTAAATTGTTTCACTATCTCATAAATAAAGAATACAGTGGTGTTCAAAGCTTTGTTTTCATAACAACCAAGAAGTATCGACCCTGCTCCCTCATAGTTGACCCTCCCTCGAGGGCTGCAAGGGGGAACCCCCTGTCCCCAAAAAAACTCGCATTTTTTCAAAACATGCATTTTTTCGAGCTTCTTCAAAAAAGAGAACTATCACATAGGTCGACAAGGTCGCAAGAGCACCCTAAGGCTCAAGGGCCGTCGAGTCACGAGATCACTTACGCCTCCGAGGCCACGATACCTCCACTCACCCCTCACACCAAGGGGCGCAACCGCACGCTAAGTAGACCTAGTAACAGCTCACGACTTTGAAAATGCTCACATCCCTATTCGCTTCAAATCAAGCTCTTACATGATCTGCAAGGCCACAAACGCACCCTAAAGCACGAGGGCAGTCGAGCCGCGAGATCACTTACACCTCCGAGGCTACGGTACCTCCACTCGATCCCTTACGCCAAGGGGCGTAACCGCGCGCTAAGTAAATCATGCGAGAACGTGATTCAAGCGATAAATGGAAGAGAAAACTCGAACAAAACTTAACGATCAAGTACAAGTTTACATCTAAAAATGTTTCAGGGCCCCTGAGGCAATCACGACCTAAGTTACGAATACTAACTTATTACACGGGCCTTCATGCCCAGGTTTGGCTTACAGGCCCTCGTCATCAGCAGGCGAAACCACCTCGACCTCAAAGAGCTTGGCAAGGTGACTCCCAGGCTCCTCAGCGGCTTCGATTAGGGTCAAGCAGGCGACTTCGTTCTCCTCGTCCGTCCAGTCTGGATCCGTGATGAAGCCATCAGCAACGAGGTCCATGTCGTACATGAACCCAAACCGAATGACTACCAGAGCCCTCTTCATGCCGTGATGTAGCCCGCCTCGTATCCTCTCGCGGACGAGGCGGCCCAGCGCCACCATCCGATGGACGAAGGAGTTCCCCGGGGCGTCCTCCTCGGTATCGGCGTCGGGCTTGACCCCAGGCCATCACATACCGAGGTGATAGCGCCCTGGAGCAACTGAGTCCGCTCGGCCTCGGCCTCGAAGAGGTTCTGAAACGAGGTGGCCGTCGCCTGGGCCGCATGTTGCTGCTTCTCCAACTCTAAAATGTAAATATTGAGTTAGCATAAGCCAGGGACCTTGATGCCAAGGCAAGGACATAACAAGAGGCTTACCCTCATAGTGGGTATGCCAACCCATGACCTCGTCACGTAGCTCCCCGCATGTCTTCTCAGATGCTCGAAGAGCTTTGTCCCTATCGTGGAGCGCCGTCCTCAGCACCTCAACCTCCCGACCGGCACCCGAGAGAGCCTCGTCCCTCTCTCGGACCACCTCCGTCAATGTCACAACCTCATCTTCCAAGGTTCTGACATGGGTGGACGTCATCCCGACCTGGATATTGAGGACATCGCGCTAACCACCGACTAAGGCGATGTCCTCCTCGAGCTCCTTCACACGCGCCAGCAGTGGCGCGAGGTCCTCATGGGCTTTAGCCACCTCTTCCCAAGCCCTTGCCGTGTCTTCACGCACCTTGGCCTCGACCTCCCGGGCCTGCGCCGCCTCCTCCCTAACCGCCGCGTGAGCGGCGTGGAGCTCGGCCGTCTCGGTGCTCTTTTGGGATAGCTGCTTGCTAGCTTCCTCGACCAGGGCCCGTTGACGGGCAAGCGCCGCCCACACGCCACTCTCATGACGAATAAAGAGTGACTTGCGGCGGGAATGCTCCTTGAGCTCCTGACCATGGTTAAAACTTGAAAATCAGAACCAAGGAAAAGGGAAGGATAAAACGCAGGAAAAGATTAACGAACCGACTTACCTCGAAAGCCTCCGACATGCTCTGCACCAGGGTATCCGAAACCATGCGCAGGGACTACAATGAGTGCTTTCGGAGTCCCTCGAGGTACTCCTAGTGCTGCACCTCGTCCTTGTCGTCGAGCGCAAAGAAGGGCTCGGTGCTAGGGTTGGACGCGTCCCTGAATTCAAGGGTCGACCGACCCCAGCGTGGAAGCTCCTCCTCCGCCCGCACAAGCGCTAGCTCGGTGAAGTTAGGCCACCTAGCCGACGCCTCAGCCTAGTCACCCCCAAACGCCGCAGAGGTACCAGCCTGATCTGAGGCCTCGGCCATCTCGACGTCCACCTCCTGCTTTCCTTTGTTAGCAGGGGAATCGTTGACGGTGAGGTCAATCAGGGCCGGGGTCGAACCTTGCGGTGGGGCTGGCGCCTCGATTGCCGGTACCACTGCCTATACGATAGGTGGTGGCACGACCGCCCACCGTTCCACCTCGACCGCCAGCTCCGTCGGCCGGTCCTGTTGCGGCTGCGGCTGTGGCTCCTCTGGCTGTGCCGCCTCTTGCCCCGCCTCTGGCGAGGCCTCCACCACCTCCTTCAACTTTTCAGCATCTGCCCGTCCCGCGTCGTGGATGGATGTGTCGGCCTCAGTGGCCTCGACGGTCGCCTGAGTCGTCAGGGTCGACCCAGGCTCTGACCCACCAGTGCCGAGCACCTCGAGCCTGGCATCGCCCGGGACTGCCTCGGCTGGCCCTGACCCCCACGTGACGAGATAAAAGCCGGTGACCTCCTAAGCGCTCACCCCTATCTGGGTGGCCGCCTCCCGCAGCCTGAGCTGTTCCGCCACAGCCTGGTACTTGGTGACCCAGGCGGCATCATCGGCCACCGTCCGCATCATTACCGTGGTGCCCGACTTGAGCGCCTTCACGGGAGTCGGACCCGTGAGCTCCGCCTTACGCTTATGCCTGAGCGATAAACAAGCACGTCAGAACAAAAAATGGGATCACCGATGATGGGAAAATGGGGCGAAAAACTTACCCGGATAAAGGAACCAGGGGCCTAGACCCCGGCAGGCCAGAGCCACCTGGCGGCGCCTGTGACGGCCCTACCGTCGAGCCTCCTACTGGCTGGGTGCTCCTCGGAGCCCTGGCTAACTAAGCATCCAAGGTCCTTTGTGCTGCCAAGGCTAGCTGGCATCAGGTCCTCACGCCCGTCGATGGTACCCCGACTTCTAATGCCGACGCCGCTGCCCCAACCGCCGTCTGAGCCCGAGGCGCTTGGGCTCGCGGGGGCGGCACCACCAACCCCTCCTGTGGGGCCTCAGACGAGGTGGCTCCTCTCGCTGAAGGCCCCGCTCTGGCCCTTCTCTCCCCTGGCTCTCCCTCCCCCTCAACGGGCGTCGGGGCTTCCCTCGACGCCTGGGAGGTCGACCCCCTGATGGGCTCTAGAAAGGGCCACACATTGGGGAGGTGCATCAGGGAAGTCGCTGTGTCATACTGTGACCCGGCATCATCGTCATCGCTGTCATCGTCCTCCCCCGAGACCGTCTCGGAGGGAGACTCCTCGAGCAGGAGCTCATCGAGGCTCTGTTGGCGACGACGTTTCTTCAACGCCTCCTGCTCGACGGCCTTGCGGACTTGACACTTCTTGGCAGCGTCTTTCTCCTCCTTCTGGGCCGCCAAGAGGCATCAAGCCTCCCGAGCGACTCGATCTTCCAGAACCGACGGACGCATTTCCTTGACCGCCGACAGATCCTGTACACGGACCTCGACCGAGTTAGTGGAAGGAATCCAGAAGCAAAAGAACTTAAGATCATCAAAAATAACACTTACCAGGGGCTCAAATCCCTGGGTGGGGCGCATCGCGACCCTATCGATGTCCTCCTGCCGGAAACTCCCCACCATCCACCGCGCACGTCGGGCGACCTCGTCGAGGGAGAGGGACTCGTGCGACATCCTGCTCTCCTCCAACGACGCCTCCGACGTCATCTCGTCGAGCCAGAGCCGGCACTGCATCAGCGGCAGCACTCTCCAGCGGTGGAACGCTGCGGCCACCATCCCCGCCGTCAGCCCACGTTGACAAAGCCTCCTCAGCGTGTCGTGGAGAGGCTCCAGTTTCAGCTTGTCGTCTTCAACAACGTCGTACGTCCAGTTCTCCTCTCGCGCCATCAACACCCTCCCAGAGTACTTTGGTAGCTGGTCACCGTCATTGCAGAGGTAAAACCAGCCGTCGTGCCAGCCGCTGTTCGAAGAAATCAACTGCGCCGGGATGTATTGGTCACCTCGACCCGACCAGACTTGGAGGGTGCAGCTCCCCACGTGCACTGCATGCCGTACCCCTCGCTCACCTGCCTTCTTGGCGAAGTGCTTCGCCCTAAAGAGGTGGAGCCATAGATTCCACTGTGGCTCCATCCCCAGGTATCCCTCGCAGACCGCCGTGAAAATGGCAGCCTGCGAGATGGAGTTAGGGGCGAGGTGGTGCAGCTCCACCTTATAGTAGTGGATAAGCGCCCGCATGAAGGGGCTGGTCGGCACGCCGAACCCCCTCTCGTGGAAGGCCATGAAGCTCACCCGTAACCTTCTGGAGGCACCGGTTCTCGATGGTTGGACGCGGCACTCTCCACTTCGGCTGGGTCCGACTCGCCCTCGGCCATAGAAGCCCATCGCGGACCAACTCCTCCAGCTTCCTCTCAGTCACCGAGGAATGGGCCCAAGCATCCGCGAGAAGGATTTGGCTCTTGCCCGCCATTGTTGTCGGAGGAACGACGCAGGCAAAGGAACGGTGGCGGTGCTGGACGGTGGCTAAAGGGCGCAAGATGGCAAAGGGGGCGAAGAAAGGCAAGGAAGGCAAGAATGCAAAGGGCCTGTAAGGGTAAACGGAACCCCGGGCCTTGCTCTTATACCTCGATGGAAGTTCAACGGGCGGGCAAAAAGGTAGGAGCAGTTTTTACATTCAATGACCTTACCTAACCACTCCCTCAAAATCCACAGATATGGGCACGTGTCCGCTATACACGCCGTAACCGTCGCACCACACCGCCCACTACTGCGTCGATCTCGCTTCCCCTCCTGAAAAGACACGCCCGAAACGGGCAGGAGAAGGATCCACGGATGGATATTCCCAGATGCATGGGTAACGGGCTCCGAGCCCGATATAAACCTTGAGGGATCGAAAGCTGGCCCTCGACCAGGGTTCGACAGCTGCCCTCGAGTAACGGAGTCAGGGACGACTAGGGATGCGCCCATACAAGGCCAGGGCTTGAGCCACGCTCTCGAGGCACCCCAAGACGTATTCGAGGCTAAAAGAGAAGGTCGATGGAGGAATCCCCTCGGAGGGAGGCATCGAGCCCTTGAATCCCATCGCAAGGAATCGAGATCCACGAGACCACTCTTTAGCATTTTTGAGAGCGCCTCCGTGACCGCTAGCCGACTCCTATCGAATGGAGCATGGGCTCCCACTCGAATTCCTCGTTAATAGCTCACCGGAGACCGTCGGAACTCGCCCAAACGAGGGTAGTACGACGTTCCCCACCCCTCCTCCTTTTTTCTAAAAAGGGAGCATGAGGGTCGAACAATAAAAGACGACCAAGACTCTGATCGACCTCACACGCACGAGGCTCGGGGGCTTGACCGCAGAAAACCAAACCTCGAACGAAAGAAGATAGAACATGCCACGATACGAGAGCATTCCTCAGTAGAGCGTGCAAAAGACCTCGGAGGAGTCAAAACACTCCACCGAGGCCTCGAGGGCTACACCTGGCGAGTGCGCTCGTGCGCCCCCACCGGAAAAAGTTACGACGCTACGACTCCAGTTCATGAACTGCTGAGCCTCTGTGAGAGTGACCCACACTCACCCAAAGCCTCGGGGGCTACTGTAGGGTACCTAAAACTAGGGGTACCCACAATCAATGATTAAGAAAAACAAAACGCTACCCGCAAACGAGACGAGCCAAAATAGCAGACGAGACACCTCGACTGCGTTCTGACTCGTACGAGGCTTGCTCGACGGGACACCTCGACTACGTTCCGACTCGTACGAGGCTCGCTTGACGGGACGCCTCGACTACGTTCCGACTCGTACGAGGCACCCTCGACGGGACGCCTCGACTGCGTTTCGACTCGCACGAGGCTTGCTCGACAAGGCATCTCGACTATCGAGAAATCTCCGACTCGCACGACCCCGGGTCGGGCCGCTCGACCCACCTTGTTCACCAACTCTGAAACAAAAGTCAGAGCATTTAATGCGACTACCTACTACTTCCTACCATCATGGCTGCAACAGTAACCGACATAGAAGCAGTACCGGTGTCAAATCTTACTTTTCACTGCCCATCCTGGGATGGGAGGTGAAAACCTATCACTGTACGCACCATACCGCATACTATTTTGCCACCGATCACCCTCGAGGGATGATACGACAAGGACCGTACCTCACGATCTTGGGGATTCAGCCTTATCCACCCGTCCTCGACCCGTCCTCGACCTGGCCTCGACCCAGCCTTGACCTACCACCGGTCAGCAGGGAGAAAAGGCCGACGTGGCGCAGGACTCGGGGTCTTTTCACTATCTCGTCCTCTACGTCACCATGGTGTCCAAGGATGGCCGGCCATTCCCGGGACACGTCGCTACAGCCACCTCCACAGGGATCGACAAAACTTCACCTCAAAGGCACCCTCGGCGTTCCAGCCTCCTCTTACCCTATAAAAGGGCAGGTCGGGGCTCTACAAGGGGGCAAGCAAAAAAACAAGCGAGGGCAGAAGAACAACGAACCACATACAACGAAAAACCAATCTCCTTTGTACTCTTATTTTTCTTTTGAGACCTTGGCTCGGTTCCCTCTCTCACAGCTTGTAACCCCTACGCAAGCACTTAGGTCCAAGGAAATACAATACCCCCCTCCCCGCTGGACGTAGGGTCTTCCTTTGCCTGAACCAGGATAAATCCCCGTGTATCCTCCTTGCATCAGCATCCACATTAGGGACACACATCATTTGATTCACTCATTGGCTTAGGACCCCCGTGGGACCGAACGCCAACAGGTAGCATCCACTCGGAGACGCCAGTCATCGAACAACTTGTGGGCGTTCTCTAGGGTGGTGAAGCGGGCGCCGAGAGCAGCCTCTACGTTGTCGATCCTCTTTGATAGGTCCGTTTGGAAGTCCGCCATGGATGACCGCGCACCCTTGAAAAAAAAAAGATATATAGATTGTAGATATAGATATAGAGTGATTATATAGATATAGATATAAATATGAAACTAATAAAAAATATAATATAGATATAGAAAGATATAAATATAGATATAGATATAAATATGACACTAATAAAAAAAATATAGATATAGATATAGATATAGATATAGAAAGATATAGATACAAATATAGATATAGATATAAATATTACACTAATAAAAAATATGATATAGATATAGAAAGATATAGATATTGATATAAATATGACACTAGTAAAAAATAAATATATATAGATATAGATATTAATACTGATATAGATTAGTACTGGTATTAGACTCAAGACTCTCAAGTTTGTTTTTGTGATAAGATAAGATATTTAGAGTGGTGAGGTTACCACCACAAACTGTATACGGGCAGTTAGGCATTATTTTGTGAATGTTATGAGCGATACACCAAAAGTTATTCATTCCAAAACAATAGTCAACTAAGAACTAATCCACTTAGCATTACTTGTATGCATAACATACAAAAGGTACGTGCTACACTCAAGTTCTATATATAGCGAATTCACATTATTGTTACTAATCGAAGGCTTCTTTTGAAGCTTCCTTGTTAACTATCACAAAATAGACAAGTATCACAATTCATCAAAAAAATTATAAAAACATGTGGAGACTATGATCACTATTAACATTAATGCATCCAATGGATCCTATTTTTATTCATGTGTATGGTCATGTTTACCATTATGAAAATCCCTAAAATAACCGATTAAGTCTATATCTAACAAACCTAAAGTAACACAAGTCAATGTCTAAACTACTTACACGAACCAGTATATTGACAAATAATCTAAACACTCCCTTCCCCCACCACACACTCATAAGAATTTGCAACTATTAAAACTAGCAACTCCACCGTTATCAAAAAAATTCTAAAGTGCATGTGAAATTAAGAAAAACAGTAAAGTGCCCCCGAATTCGCATCTACCCATCCACCACTATCAGAAAAACAGATTTACTAAATAATAATGGAGTTATTATATTTCACATGCTTGAATTTTCACACAAAGACAACCAACTAGTAGTATAATTAAAAGGACAAATTATAGGAGATAACTTAATTTTTCTATAGTCAAACAATACAAAAAAAAACATGTTGCCTAAACAGCAACAATATCAAGCACCTAAAATATAAGAGAAGTGAATAGAATAATATAGGTTTTTTTATCCATGTTATTATAATTTTCGTACTTATATAAGATATGGCACTACTATTCTTCTATTTGGAAGCTTACCATTACAATTCAAGTATTGTTTGAACATGCCATTTTATGCGTCTCCAACAACATCGGGCCCATGTGAAGACGTATGTGTTGATATATATTTTTCGTATATAGCCTGAAACACCCTTCCTAGTCTTTCTCTTCCTCACTTACAAGTGGGCCCCATGCCTTATCCCCTTCCTCCCTCTCCGGTCCCCATCCATCTTCTCCTTCCCCTCTCTTTTCTTCGCCCTCGAGCTCCCATGGCGAGCAGGCTCCCGCGCTCGTGCCATCCTTTTCCGTACCGGATCCCAAGGCCCCATCCGCCTCCCTATGACACTCCCCCTCGCCTTCGTCCACTCCAACAACACGCGCACGTTGGCCTAATGGCCTCTGCCCCCCCCCCCCACTGGCGCTTCCAGCAGCGCCCCCTCCACTCCGGCAACCGGCGCCGTCAGCCTTCGCCCCCCACTGGTGCTTCCAGCCTAGGTCCATGACGTATTTGTCGCCCTTGGCTATGGCCGGATCCGCGCGTGAGCCGAGCTCGCCGCCATCGGCCCGATGGCAGCCAGATCCATCTCGCGGCCCACCAATGGCGGTTGTCCGCCGGGGCGCGGTGCAGGTCCAACGTGTGGCTTCGGTGAGCTCGAGATCAGGGACTCACGCAGCCGTGTAGGCGGGCGGCGGCCCGTGCAGGCGAACAGCGGTGGAAGGAGGAAGAAGAAAGGTGACAGGGGATGACGAGTGGGCCCTTTAGGGCAGTGAGTGGAGAGGAAAAAAATGACAGGGATATTTTAGGCCATATGAAAATACAGTGGCCTGCATGTGGTACTGACATGGAAGACATGGTTCCAGTCTTATTAAAGACGCAGAAAATAGCATGGGTGAGGTAGAGACAAAATTGTAATAGTAAATTTCTAAGTAGACGAATAGTAATGACATCCCAGAAGCACGGAAATTATAATTGGCATAGATCAAATAAGCCAATAATATAAGTGCCTAAATAGGGGTGGCAAACCTTGGACAAATACCAAATGGGCCCTAATATGTCTACACAGTTACATTGACAGTCTGAATTGCAATGTCCTCGCTTCATCGTATCATCATAGTCGTTCATGAGTTGAAGCAGTGTTGATAATGGGCCATCACCATTCACCAGATGGTGATGATGATCAGTATATAGTCTGGATGACGGGTACGTGCTTGACCTTGTGGTAATCCAGGCCTTCGCCCTCCTTGATCCTGTCCACGATGTCGGGCATGCTGTACAGCACCACCTCCTCCAGCTCCGTCATCCTGGCGAGCGCCTCCGGGAGCATCCGCATTTTGGCGCACCGGAACAGCGTCAGCATGGCGAGCCCTGGCATGGACTCCGGGCTCACCGTCCACCCCTCCAGCTTCGTTAGGCCGAGCTTCAGCTTGTGCAGCCTCGGGAACCCAGTCTCCACGAACGCCAGCCGATCGCCGTCATAGGCGTCGTACATCATCGTGAGCTCGGCCAGGTTCGGCAGCTCGGCCAGCATGTCCACGAACTTCTGCCCCACCTCGGTGTTCCACATCGACAGCCTGGTCAGGTTCGGCCGGATGTATCGGACGTCCTCCGCGCCTCTGGGCCCCTCCGGCGCATCCATGGCACCTATCAGCTTCAGGCTCTGCAGCCGGCGCAGGCTCGGGATAATGAACACACTCGACGGCAGCGGGTCGCCCCGCAGCTCCAGGTGCTCTAGGAGGTCGAGGTGTTAGGTTGATCTCTCCTCTAATGATCCGCGCTCTGATCGGGGGCGACCAGCTAACAATGGCTGGTGGGCCCCCGTCGCGCAGCGCTATATAAAGGAGATGGGGAGCCGGGGCTCGAGTCACGAGGTTCGTCAGAGCCGCCTTTCCCCACTTACAACCCTAACCGATCTCGAGGGTCGCGCTGTGAGCGACGGGAAGCACCGCCGCCGTCAACGATCTTCAGTGCACCGACCTTCCCTTCCCCGAACGTCGCTGCCCGTGCGCAGCCACCATCAACGTTCGTGATGGCGTCCGGATCGAACTCCACCCTTCCTACAGACGGTTTGCACCACCTCACTCCCCTTTCTCCCTCTCTCCCTCTCGGATCCGGTAGTTGTTTCACAAGAATCTTGATGTTCCTAACCGAAATACAAAGATCCACCCACTGATCTACTGCTATCCGGTTCTAGAGTATTAACAATGGTATCAGACGCCTATCTATGGTGTAGATCTAGACTTGGGGAATAGAAAAGAGAGAAAAGAACCGATTTGAAATCGGAAAAGAATTCAAAATCAAACCCTAACCCTAACCCTAATCGGGTACAAGAAAAGAGGAGGGGACAGGGGCCTACCTAGGGCTCCGACCCCGTCACGCCGCCAGCTCGTCTCCATGGCTGGCTCACCACCGGACGACAGTGGATGCCGGCGGCACCGCCACCACGCGGAAGACCACAGAGCCGTGAGGCAACAGGGCACCACCATGCGGCCCCTCGACGGCGGTGTGCTCAGCCTTGGGCGAGCACGCATGCCGGCGAGAGGGCGCGGGGCGGCGCCATATTCTTCCACCGGTGGCCGACGACGATGGCTGCGGTGAAGAGGATGAAAGGCCGCTGCGGCGGTGAAGAAAGAAAGGGAAAGTGCGCCGAAAGGGAAGGGGACCAAGATAGAAGAGGAGGAAGGGACTGGACTTGCTCCGGTGCTGTTTTTCCTCATCGGGACCGGCGGCCACCGTGGCCAGCCGGAGGAGCTGCTGGTTCCTCTCTGTGCGGTGCAAGAGAAGGACGGGGAGGAAATGGAAATGAGCTCTCTAGGGTTAGGGGCTGGCAGCCGACGCGTTTTGATCTCCCGAAATCAACTCTCGACCGTCGGATGCTCATGAACGGTTCCGATCGCGCCGGTATGAGTGGGCCAGATTGAGGCCCAGGCGGGCAAGCTCGGTAGGCCGAATTGCCGGCCCAGGCCCAGGTTGCGGCCTGGGCGCGGCTGCCTCACCGCTGAACAACCGGACTGGGCCGGATTGCGAAGCAAATGGGCCGCGAGCTGCATTTTGAGCGGCTGGGCCGAAATGTATGACTTCATTTTAATTTTTTCCAGAAGCAAACTTTGATGATTTTAAAAAGAAATTTGAATTGAATTTGATGCATATTTTCTGTACAAAATTTATCCAACGATATTTTTATTCAGTTAACAGTAAAGTTGCTTCTGGAAAATATTATTATGATAATGTTAAAAATGTTTCCGCTGCGTACTTAAAGATGTTATTTCATTATTAAATTCGAACCAACGGGAGAATTTAATTTTGAAAAATAGATAAATTTAAAATATGATCATAATATTGTTATTATTCTAACCAATGTTTATTAATATCAGTATTATGATGTTATTATGATTTTATCATGCATTAATTCTATTTCTGCCCAACGGTGATCTAGAATTAGTGTAAAAAGGATGATTTTTTGTATGTTTTAATTTTGACCAACGTTGGAATTAAAGCATGCAATTATTCATGTTATAATTATGTTCTCACTTTATATGACTTATATTTTCAGGAGGTTACTCTTTGATGGGGTTTATCAAAGATATCCCACCCCTCAAAGGTGACAACTACAACGAATAGAAAAAGAAAATTGATCTCGCCTTTGTTTTGGCTGAGGTGGACTGGGTGGTCACCACACCATGCCCCGGTGAACCTGTGGCACCGGTAAGGGAGGCCAATGAGTCTGATGCTGAATGGCAGAAAAAAGAGAGGGACCATGCTCTCATACAGATGACATATGACCTACAAAAGCAAAAGTGGGTCAATGCTAACAAAAAGTATGTTGCTGTCATAAAGAACACAATTGAGCCTACCATAATGGGCTCAATCCAAGAGTGTGACACTGTCACAGAATACTTGGAAAGGATAAAGAGTCAGTTCTATGGCTCTTCAAAGACATATGCTACTCAGCTGATAAAGCAGCTGGTAACAGAAAAATACACTGGAGGTGTACATGGCAATGACATAAGAGAGCACATATCAAAAATGAACCATTTGAACAACAAGCTAAAACCAATGGATCTGGCTCTTACGGAAGAGTTTCTTGTCCATTTGATTTTTGCTTCTTTACCAAAAGAGTTTGACACATTTGTTGTCAACTACAACATTCAGCCCGAGAAATAGGATCTAGAACGTTGTATGGCGATGTGTGCACAGGAGGAAGAGAGGATAAAAGCTGCCAATGGTGGTACTCTCAATTTTGTTAAAGACAACAAAAGAAAGAATTTCAATGCCAATGCCAACTCTCCCTCAAAACCAAAGGGCAAAGCTCCCATGCAGCATCAGCCTCAGCAGAACAAATTTACAGTGAACAAAGATCAGTGTCTTCACTGCAAGAAGACGGGACATTACAAGAAAGATTGTCCCGATTTCCTAAAGATGATCATGGCAAAGCAAGGTGAGAACATGATTACGTTTATAAATGAATCCTTGTATATACAGTATTCGAAATCTACTTGGTGGATTGACTCAGGAGCAACTGTTCATGTTGCAAATTCTTTATAGGGATTCCGTTCGACGAGAACTACGCAAAGAAGCGAAAGGCACATTAAAGTCGCAAATGGAGTCCAAGCAGACGTCGAAGCTGTTGGCGATGTCTCCTTAGAGCTTGCTGATGGATTCATTCTTTTGTTAAAAGATGTTTTATTTGTTCCGTCATTACAAAGAAACTTGATTAGTGTGTCATGTTTGGACAACGATGGATTTGATTGTCATTTTAGAGATGGCAAATGTGAAATATTATGTAATAATGAATGTGTTGGCCTTGCTTTTCAAAAGCAAGATCTTTATTTGTTATCACTTCGTGAAAATGTGAATTCCGTATGTGATGCGAATGATAACGTATTCTCGTTTGTGAACGTGAATAGAAAACGAAAGAGAACTCAAGATGCATCGTCGAAATTATGGCACTGTCGTTTAGGCCATATTTCGAGGGGGAGAATAGAGAGACTAGTTAAGAATGATATTCTTCCTCCATTAGAGTTCTCAGATTTTGAACAGTGCAGAGAATGTATTAAAGGAAAATACATAAAGCAAATTAAAAAGGATGTTAAACGAAGCACAGGAATTCTACAGATAATTCACACAGACATCTGTGGTCCTTTTCCTATGAAAAGTGTGGATGGTTTTGATTCGTTCATAACATTCACAGATGACTACTCCCGTTATGGTTACATTTATCCAATTAAAGAAAGAAATGAAGCGTTGGATAAATTTAAAATATTTAAGGCTTAAGTTAAAAATTAGCATAATTTAAAGATTAAAGTGGTCCGGTCTGATCGAGGTGGGGAGTACTACGGTCGGCATACCCCATATGGCCAAGCTCCTAGACCCTTTGCAAGGTTTCTACAGGAGAATGGCATAGTAGCCCAGTATTCTACACCGGGCGAACCTCAGCAGAACGGAGTAGCTGAAAGGCGAAACCGTACCTTAATGGATATGGTGCGTAGTATGATGAGTTACTCTGACTTGCCATTGAGTCTATGGATGGAGGCGTTAAAAACCGCCATTCATATTCTAAATAGAGTACCAAGCAAAGCGGTGCCCAAAACACCATATGAATTGTGGACAGGAAGAGAACCCTCACTAAAACACTTACGTGTGTGGGGGAGTCCTGCTGAGGCAAAAGTGTTTAACCCAAATATTGGGAAGCTAGATTCCAAAACAGTTAGCTGCCATTTTATTGGCTATCCTGAAAAGTCAAAAGGTTTTCGTTTCTACTGTTCAGATAGATACACAAAATTTGTAGAAACGAGACACGCTGTTGTCTTAGAGGATGAAATGATAAGGGGGAGCATGGTGGCTCGAAAAATTGTTCTTGAGGAGAAGCGGGTATGTGTGCCCACTCCGATGATTCAGGAACCATTCTTTGAACTACCTGTTCTAGTTGCACCAACAGTGCCAGATATTGTAGTGTCAACACCTGTTGTCAGTTCTCCTGTGGTGACAGTAAATAATGATGAGGAACCTGTCCTTCAGGAACCTATACAAACTGATGCCACAGAGGAGGGGGAGCAACAACAGCCTCAAACAGAAGGTGTGCCAAATGTGGAGGCCCCGAGAAGGTCTCAAAGAGTTAGAAGATCAGCTATACCTGATGATTATGAGGTGTATAACACTGAAGAATTTCAAATGGAGGGTGATCCCACTTCATTTGAAGAAGCCATGAGAAGCGATAATTCATCCAAGTGGCTTGAGGCCATGGAAGATGAAATAAAGTCAATGAGTACCAACAAAGTTTGGGACTTAGAGTCTATTCATAAAGGAGCCAAGACAGTAGGCTGCAAATGGGTCTACAAGACAAAACGTGACTCCCAAGGGAATATTGAAAGATTTAAAGCGCGACTTGTGGCAAAAGGTTTCACGCAAAGAGAAGGGATTGATTACAATGAGACGTTTTCTCCAGTCTCATGTAAGGATTCCTTCAGAATTATAATGGCATTAGTGGCACACTATAATTTAGAATTACATCAGATGGATGTAAAAACGGCATTCCTGAATGGGGATCTGAAGGAAAATGTTTATATGGCACAACCGAAAGGTTTTGTCGTAGAAGGAAAAGAACGAATGGGATGCCGCTTAAAGAAATCGATTTATGGGTTAAAGCAAGCTTCGAGACAGTGGTACTTGAAGTTTGACAGAACAATAAAGAATTTTGGGTTTAAAGAAAATATTGAGGATAATTGTGTTTATATAAAGTTTAAGAATGGAAGATATATCTTCCTAATCCTGTATGTAGATGATATCTTACTCGCTAGTAGTGATGTCAGTCTACTACTAGAAACAAAGAAGTTTTTATCTTCAAAATTTGATATGAAAGATCTTGGTGAAGCTTCATTTGTTTTGGGCATAGAGATTCACCGAGATAGAAGTAAAGGGGTATTAGGACTATCACAAAAGGCATACATAGAAAAAGTTTTAAAGAAATTCAGTATGCATAAATGTAGTGCCTCACCTGCACCCATGGTCAAGGGCGACAGATATGGGGATTTTCAATGCCCTAGGAACCAATACGAGCTCGATCAAATGAAAGTGGTTCCATATGCTTCTGCTGTCGGAAGCCTACAATATACTCAAGTGTGCACACGCCCTGATTTAGCTTTTGTTACCGGGTTGCTTGGCAGATTTCAAAGTAATCCAGAAATTGAACACTGGAAATTGGTAAAGAAAGTCTTGCGATATTTGCAAGGTACGAAAGGCCTCATGTTGACGTACAGAAAATCATATTCTCTCTAGATAGTGGGGTATTCAGATTCTAATTATGCGGGAGATGATAGAAAATCTACGTCAGGATATGTATTCACTCTCGCAGGAGGATCAATTTCATGGAAAAGCTCGAAACAAACCGTCACTACATCATCCACAATGTATGCCGAGTTTGTAGCGTGTTATGAGGCAACGGGGCAGGTGAACTGGCTAAAGAAGTTCATACCCGGTTTGAAGGTGGTCGACAGCATACATAAACCACTAAAGTTATACTGCGATAATGATCCAGCAGTACAGTACGCTCACAACAATAGGTCAAGTGGTGCTGCCAAACACATTGACATAAAGTATTATGTTGTGAAGGATAAAGTCCGGGATCAAGTAATAAATCTTGAGCATATAAGCACTGAAAAGATGCTCGTGGATCCGCTTACAAAAGGCTTACCACCCAACGTGTTCAGAGAACATGTAGCCGGCATGGGTTTAAGGGAAAGCCTATGACTCCTGGACTATAATAAAGGGCCCAAAAGTTAAGGTAACTGTTTCCGATCAGAGACGTGCATTGTAGCTGTCAAATCTATCGGCGATTGACCGTGACGATGAAACATGCTCTATGCACTTATTTGTGATGAAACGAGTAAAGTTAAAAGCATTGAAATTAAAGATGAAAGGTTAAAGTATAAGTGAGATCAAGGGGGAGAATGTTAGGTTGATCTCTCCTCTAATGAGCCCAACGGCCTTTGATCCGCGCCCTGATCGGGGGCGACCAGCCCAACAATGGCTGGTGGGCCCCCGTCGCGCAGCGCTATATAAAGGAGGTGGAGAGCCGGGGCTCGAGTCACGAGGTTCGTCAGAGCCGCCTTTCCCCACCTACAACCCTAACCGATCTCGAGGGTCGCGCTGTGAGCGACGGGAAGCACCGCCGCCGTCAACGATCTTCAGTGCACCGACCTTCCCTTCCCCGAACGTCGCTGCCTGTGCGCAGCCACCATCAACGTTCGTGATGGCGTCCGGATCGAACTCCACTCTTCCTACAGACGGTTTGCACCACCTCACTCCCCTTTCTTCCTCTCTCCCTCTCGGATCCGGTAGTTGTTTCACTAGAATCTTGATGTTCCTAACCCAAATACAAAGATCCATCCACTGATCTACTGCTATCCGGTTCTAGAGTATTAACACGAGGCTTTGTCGCCGTCGCAGGCGTCTTCCGTGGCCTGCTTGGACGCGGATGGGGCCCGCCGCAGCTGGTTGGTCATCTGCCGGTGGATGTCGCGGAGGACGTCGGCGGCGCGGCACTTGTGCGGGAGCACCGTCCACGTGCGGATCTCGAAGTGGTTGCGGACCTCGAGGCTCTGGTACACCTTCCGCGCGAGCGTCGTCTTGCCAATGCTGCTCTCGCCGGCGATGGCCACGAGCGCGCGCGCGGGGACGGAGTCGTCCAGGAGCTGCTCCTTGAGCATGTCGCTGTACTTGTCCAGCCCAACCGTGTACTCCTCCAAATCGTCCCTGCACAGAAATAAATCCAGTCAAATTGATCGCTTCGCTAGCACAGCAGCTTGAAAATTCAGACGAATCTTGGCGGAGAATGAAACGAGAAGGACAGCAGCACCGCATGGACAGATTTGCAGGAAGAAATCTACTCAAATTGATCGCAAACACTGCAACCACAAAGTGGAATTTCTGATTCGCAGCCATTTTTTCCCCCGAGCAAAGCAATCCCACGTACCAGGCGGCGAGGGTGGTGGCGGAGGAGGCGGCCCAGGCCGGCGCGGGCGTGTGCTCGATGTTGTAGACGGCGCGGTTCTCGGAGATCTCATCGAGCCGCTTCCTGATCTGGCGGATACGCCACGAGAGGTCGTGCCGGAGCGCGACCTGACCGGCACACCGGCCGGGCCACCACCACCCGACGGCGCACCCGGAACCCAGGGCGGCCGTCCTCCGCCTCCGGCCGGCGCGGTGGAGGAAGTCGTCGAGCGCGTCCTCGGCCTCGAAGGCGACGTCGCGGGTCTGGCGCACCCAGACGGCGACGAACTCGTCGTCGCGGAGGCGGCGGCGGCAGTCGGCGTCGCGGATGAAGGTGTGGAGCCACTCGAGCTTGTCGCGGAGGAGGCGCACGTCGTCGCCCACCTCCAGCAGCACCGCCGCCTCCCACGCCACCAGCTCCGCCACCTTGGCCAGCACCGTCGTGATCGCCGTCTCCGCCATGCTGCTGGCGCTATGTGCCCCACCCGCAGGCAGTGGTGCTGGTCAGTGCGCCGGTCCGGATCGACTTGGCGCGCCGCCGGATATGTAATAATACGTATGGCGAGGCGAAGCTCAGCAGTGGCAGTGGGCAGTGAGGCGCATCATTTGAGTGGGCGGCCACAAGTCAATGCGGCGGGCGGGGAGAAGACAACAAGCAGGTCGCGGTGGCCGTCTTCGTCGACACCAGGGCCCAGGCCACCACCCAAGTGTGAACACACACTTTTGCATCGATGCTCGCACGTGGTAAGGCCCTGTTCGGTTGCACCCAAAATGCCAAATTTTTCAAGATTTTCCGTCACATCGAATCTTTGGACGCATGCATGAAGCATTAAATATAGATAAAAAATAAAACTAATTACACAGTTTAGACGAAATGGACGAGACGAATCTTTTAAGCCTAATTAGACCATGATTGGACAATATTTGTCAAATAACAACGAAAACGCTACAGTAGCGTTTTGCCAAAAATTTTGGCATCCAAACGGTGCCTAAGCTGGAACGAACGGCCAGCGAATTCTGTGATTATTTATTCGCGGGTAGTTTTGCGCCGGCGGCCGGCTCCCGCCGCTGCAGTGCAGGCGGAAGGAAGCCGGAAGGAAGGGGATGTGGGGCTGGGACTGGGAGGTTGTGAGATAGTAGATAGTTTTGCGGTTGGCGCCACGGAGGCACGGCTTTATCGAACTACCTACAAATGATGCGTACCTGCAGCGAGGTGACTGACAAGGACTCGAACAAATGAACCCAAAAATCAAAGACTAATCCCGTTTTCAATTTGGTTCTACCCTCCTGGCTCCGGGCACAGATCCTGTGCAGTGGTTACTAAAGGATCTCAGTCTGTCATTTGCTCTTTTGTGTATGCTCGCTCTTTTGTAAATGTAATTAGAGGACATTATTTCCCAGTTTAGAGCAAAATATATGCAATATATGTTATTACTGTTAACGGGCTATCATGTGTAAATTGCATTGTTCTTGATCTCTAAATTTTGACTCAAGAAGAACCGACTCATTGCGGAGAGTGAATAGAAATGATACAAAAAAAAGAGGGAAAATGAGAGCTCTCGTCCAAGCCATTCCTTCACGTGTGCGAGGCTCAGGCGCAGCCACTGCTTCACGTGTCCCCTGGCTTCTTCCTTGTTTTTGATACAGAATCTGAACTAAAAGATTCTTTGTAGGATCATCCAAATTCGAAAAGCCTAGTGCAAGCGAACGTTAAACCAGTTGGTCTGGTTGTACGCTTTGCATACTGCCGACCAGAGTTCAAACCCCCTCGGGGGGTGGATTTGTTGACCGGAGGAGGCGTAATTTATCTATGCGTTGAAAAAATCTCCTCGTCTGCTTCACGCCAAAGCACAAGTCTAAGGTCAGCTCAGTCTCACGGGAGCTACGGTGCCGCTGTGTATGAATGTGATAGATGTTCGAGGGTTTTCTTGACCTGCGTGAGAAGGTCTTCTTCTTAAGCACAATGCCCGGGGCTGTCTTACCCCCACGGCTCAAATTTTTTTAAAGCCTAGTCGAGATTTGGGTAACGTTTGGATGGCCTAGCGATTATAGGAATGCGTATTGTATTAGGATTCTAGATAATAAAAATTCCCTGCTGTTTATTAGACCACAGATTTTAGAGAGATCTCTTTTCTTTTCCTTTTTTTGATAGAGGTAAACCCAATTTTAATAGAAAGGTAGGAGCGGCACATTACAAAGAAAGGAACCGGATGCCAAACAAGTAAATAGAAACAAGCTAAAGTCTCAAGACCACACAAGAGTTGACTCAAACTACAAAAACTAACACATTGGGCGAAAGACAAAACAGACATCCCTTAGAGAACTCCTTCAACTTCAAGGTCTTTAGTTTTCTTCCAAAAAAAATCAACAGCCAGGTTTTCATTCTTCAGATTTTATCATCCATATATCCGACATCCTGTTCTTTGAATAAGATTCACCATTTCTGCATAAACATAAAGATCTTGTAGAAAACTTCATTACAACTCCTCAGAAATTTCTTCTCAATCTCGTCTTATTTCTAACATTTCATAAAACCACACGAATAAAAACAAACGTGAACTAAATTCGCATCAATCCACGTATATTGGGGTGGGTTGGAGTGGATCTTCAATAAAATTCCACCCTAACACATGTGGATTGAAGTAAACTCGACAAAAAAATCCAAACAAGGCTTATAGTGACTTCCACCCCCGCACCAGCCTTCACTGCCCACTTCACCCCTCTCCATTGCTTTCTTCCTCGAGCATGCAACCATGTGCCGCCGCCTACCCCCTATGAGTAGGGAGGTAAGAGCATCTCCAGCATCTCCAACATCTTCCTTTTCTCATCCTCTATCCCCATAAACCTGTCATATTAGGAGAGATAAGCCAAATTTGATGCTCCAACAGCTCCCCTTTTCCATCCCCTTTTATGATGATCACCAATATCTCCTCCATCTCCCCTTAAATAAAGGGGGAGTTGTATCTCCCCCAATAGCCGGGACCCACCTCCAACTGTCACTTCTCTCTCTTGCGACGCTCGTCGGAGATGGCTTGGTGGCCGGTGGAAGACGCATTCACGAAAAGCTTTGCTCTAGTGGCCATGGTCATCGTGGACCCGAGGTGGAGGGAGGTGGGCCCCATATATTGAGGGAGATTATTGGTGATTTGTTAGAGCATCTCTCTCAATAGTCTGAAAAAACAGTATTGGTGATCACCAATATCATTCTATTGGGGATAAAATATTGGTGAGCTGTTGGAGATGCTCCAGCAGTCCCCCAATAAGCCCCCTCATCCCCATTAAACTGTCATATTAGGGGAGATGAGCTAATTTCCTTGCTCCAGCAGTCCCCTAATAAGTCCCCTTTTTTGTGGCCACCAAAAAAATATCTCATCTCCCCTCAAATAGAGGGGGAGTTGCATCTCCCCTAAAAGCTAGGGCCCACACCCAACAGTCACGGTCCTTCCTCCTCCTCCTCTCTCTCGCCTCTCTAGCCATGGCCGTTGCCGCTAGCCCTGGGTAAATTTAACCGAAAACCGAAAACCGAACCAAAAGAACCGGAACCGAAACCGAAAGAGCCGGAACCGAAAAATTCGGTTCCTTATTCGGTTCCTAATATTGGGGAACCGAAATAACCGAAGAAAATTTGGTTCCTACTATCGGTTAACCGAATTAACCGAAAGAACCGAATTACATGAATTATACTTCACTTACTTGTATTTTGTAAGATTATGTTTGATTTATGTGTATTGTTTTATATTTGAACTGCTATATATTTATGTTACTATATTGTTATTGTTTTCTTATACATTATTAATGTTAAAAATAAATATAGTGTTGCATAAATTTGCCTTAGAACACATATATTTATTGTTGTCTTGAGGTCTTCTGAAAAAATTCGGTTAGTTCGATTAGAATTGAAATCAAATCGAAATAACCGAGAACCGAAATGCTCGGTTCCTAATTTTTTTTGGAACCGATCGGTTCCCATTTTCTAGAAACTGAATTTCATCAATAACCGAGGGAATCGAACTGAAACCAAACCGAGAACCGAACGCCCACCCTGAGCTGCCGCCCCCGGCCAGTCCCGCGCGCCGCTCAACTTGGCCTGCCGTGGCCATGGCCGCCGTCGCCGCCGACCAGGCCTGCGTGTCGTCGGCCTCGGCCTGCCGCAGCGAAGGCCGCCACCGTCTGCGGCCAGGCCCGTGTGCCTCTCCGACCCACCGCGGCCATGGTCGCCACCATCTGCGCCCAGGCCCGCGTGTCGTCGGCCTCGGCCCACCGCAGCGAAGGCCGCCACCGTCTGCGGCCAGGCCCGTGTGCCTCTCCGACCCACCGCGCGCCATGGTCGCCACCATCTGCGCCCAGGCTCGCGTGCCACTCTCCACGACCCGCCATGCCCCCAATTCGCTGGAGCTGTGTCGGAGAAGGGAAGAAGGGGATCAGGAGGCGTGTTGACCCGCTGGAGCCATGCCGCACCTCGACCCGCTGGATCTAGCAGCACCGCCTCCACCTCCGCGTTGGATCTGGCGCCTGCGGGACCTCGACACCGGCAGCGGCGGCCCCTCCCACAACGGACATGGCCATGTCCTGAGTCGAGAGGAGCACAGAGGGAAGAGGAAAGGGACAAATCTGATAGGTAGGGCCCACTGTATTGGTGATGAGTATTGAGGACTGCTGGAGTAACGTCCCCAATAAAACCCAAAAGCAGTATTGGTGGCCACCAATACAACTATATTGAGAGAGATGGATTGGGGAGCTGCTGGAGATGCTCTAAGGCTAGCAGGAGTACACCGTTGCAGGTCCCTCTAGTTCCCCGATGTGATTTTAGATAAAAAGCAGATGAAATTAGATGTGCTCTAAGGACATTGGCATATGCAATGATGTTTAATTCTTGTTTTTATTGAGGTATTGGGTTGGAAACGATTAACTACTGCTTATAATTTGGAACGAAGCAAGTATATTCGACTGCTGCCAGTTGCTGGCTTGCTGCGCCGCATAGGAGGAGGGCCGCGCGCGAGGGACAATGGCTGGGCCGTGCGTCGTGCGGATCATATAATGGTCTGGGCCGTGAACGTTGCGTGCGTGATATCCGTTCCAGAGCGTTGACAAAACCTTTCACTGTCATTCCGCTGGCCGATCAGGGGTCATGTTCTCCAAGAAACACATGGAGTCGTGCTCTCAAAACACATGGAACAATAATCGATTTTACCGCCGCTGTTACTGATCCGTCCAAGAGCGATACAAGTCAGATTACTCACGATGATTATCCCAATCCGCCGCCGCTTATCTTAGATGTCTCCGGGATCCAAAAACAAGAACAAGAGCAAGCAGAGCAGGGGAGAACGTGGCGACAAATCACCAGCGGCTTCATATCCCGCAACCACCAGCAGCCGCGAGAGGGCAGGTAGCGGTGAACCCCACGCCACAGCAACCCACCACGGATGGCCGGCGGCGACCGTGACGCATCCGACGCGGTGGCGGCCGAGGCGGAGCTCCGCGCGGGGTTCGAGACCCTGGCCGTGACGCGTCCGGACCCTTCCGCGGGGGTCTACGAGGTCCGCCTCAACCGCCCGGCGCAGCGCAACGCGCTGAGCCCGGCCGCCTTCGCGGAGATCCCGCGCGCCATGTCGCTCCTGGACCGGACCCCCACCGCGCGCGCCGTGGTGCTGTCAGCCGCGGGCCCGCACTTCTGCGCGGGCATCGAGCTCGGGGGCCCCGGGAACCCGCTGGCCGCCGCCTCCGTCGCGGGCGCCGGCGACCCCGTGGCCGCAGCGGAGGCGCTCCGCCGCGCGGTCCTGGACATGCAGGCGGCGCTCACGGCCATCGAGCGGTGCCGGAAGCCCGTCGTCGCGGCGGTGCACGGCGCCTGCGTCGGCGGCGGCGTCGACGTCGTCGCGGCCTGCGACATCAGGTGCTGCTCCAGGGACGCCACGTTCGTGCTCAAGGAGGTGGACATGGCCATCGTCGCCGACCTTGGCGCTCTGCAGCGCCTCCCGCGGATCGTCGGCTACGGCAACGCTGCTGACCTCGCGCTCACCGGACGCAAGATCACCGCCATGGAGGCCAAGGAAATGGGGCTCGTTACCAGGGTCTTCGATTCCAAGAAAGACTTGGATGCTGGCGTCGCAAAGATCGCCAAAGGTATTAACATCTACTACTAGTATCTATCCTCTTACAGTATAATTAATCATGCTTCGCTGCCTTGTTTAACATGAAAATGAGATGTATAAAGCTTACTGCAATAGAGCTGAAAGCAACAAACAGTTCTTATACTCTAGTGCACCAATGACTGTCACAGCCCCTTTGACAACCCTTGTATAGTTGTACCACCAATATATCAAGTTCAAGATAACTGTTAACTAGCTTGTAGGAGTACAACGGTTCTTCCACCATGTGAGTATTATGCTCCTGAATTCATATAGATCTATCTCCAAGGGGCACCCATGTGACCTAGGCGCCTAGCAGTGGTGGTCTTGTGAGTTTTGAAAGATTGTGCCCAAAGATTATGCACTCATTCCCCTTTTATGATGAGAGTGCATAGTGTTGTACCTATTGTCGGTCCTGTATTAGTGTATTGAATTGCGTATGAGTGTTTTCTTACTTCATATCCAGATATGCTCCTTATCACAAAAAGAGTGCTGATATTCTTGACTAGTTTTGGACTGAACTTGGGTGATAATTTCAGAAATAGCTGAGAAGTCGGCATGGGCGGTGATGGGAACCAAGGCGGTTTTGCTGAGAAGCAGGGATGTGACTGTAGAACAAGGCCTGGAGCATGTAGCTACATGGAATGCGGGTATGATGAGATCGAATGATCTGAAGGAGGCCATCAGAGCCTTCCTGGAGAAGCGGAAGCCTGTGTTCTCCAAGCTGTAATGATCAGATTCAGATACCATACCTCTACTTATCTGAAAATTAAAAGGAATAAAGTGTGTTTGAATACCATCTGTGGTAGCATTTGGCGAAATATCCTTTCTTGTCAGGGAAAATGCCTGTTCTCGGTGGAGTTGTGAAGACATTTTTCCATGTCAATTGAGCTTACCAAAGTTATTTCGGTCGATATGTCAAACGAGCCCAGGGTCTTATTGTTTTGTTACCTGTTCCAGTCTGTACGCAGACTCATTTCTTCTGCACGACTCCACCATATACACGGTAGTGAATGTCCCAGTTGCCCAAACCCCCAGATGAGTTCTAGCTCCAGATGATTGTTTGGCATTGTCTCACCGCTACAAGATGAAAACCTTAACTGTTAAAAATGAATTCTAGAGCAATATGCCCCAGAAGTGTAGCACCCTACTCTTCATCATGAACTCTACATGTCAAGGAACTTTAGAGCAGGAACAATACTATAGCATATTAACCCGAGATAGCTTGGCATTCGCCAAAAAAAAACATGAAAAAAAACTCGATATGACTTAGCGTTAGATTACATTTACAAAGGAGCAAAGAAATTAATCTTAACATGGGCACTCAGATCGAGCGATGTTCATTTACTGCAATGCAAAGGTTCGACATTGTTCACAACCATTACCATCCAAATTCAAGCAACTGAAACCTATTTTAGGCTTACTGCTCCGATTATATACAGACAAAAACTGACAATGCCAAACTGGAGACGTCACAAACCAACTGCTTCAGACAATAGACATTGCAAGACATCTCAAATTAAGAGAAAGAAGAAAAGAAAGTCCAGAAACAACCGCCATACAGGTCATGAGTCTAATAACATTAGTGACCTCAAATCTCAAACAGAACAACAAATTAGCAACGAACTGGCACTAATAACCCTGAGCATCTCACTATAGCCGCTTACATGGTCAATGCCATCATCGACCTGCTTCAACTCCCCAGCTTGAACGCCCAGGGTTCATCGCTGAGGAGCCTTGCTCTTCCAAGCCTCCTCCAACTGCAAGGGCATCACGGCTGAGATCTGGAGATGCGCTACGAAACCTGCCATCCTTGTCCTCCAACAAGTTGCTCAGACCTGCTCCTAAATCACCAATCTCAGCTGCCATCCTAGGCTCATCCCAAGCCACTGGTTTTCTACCCATCTCAATGTCGCCAACAGCTCTCCCCATGTTTGGACTCATGAAACCATTTGTTGGACGAGGCCTCAGACCATGCTCCTGTTGGACCCTACCACAGAAGTTGTTCTTGGAAGGAGGGATCGTTGTAAAGAAGATCTCTTTGATGTTTTCTATGACTCCCCTGTTGTATGGGTTGGCTCGTTGATCATAGCGATACCTGAAGTTCTCATATGTTGTCTACAAAGCAGAAGTAGGGCAACTGATTAGCAATTGGCACAACATACTTCATCAGGCAAGGATATAAATACATCCTTCTTGGAATCAGTTTTTACCTGATTTGTGCTCATGAGATACAAATGGAACACAGAGAGGCCACCAACAAACCAAACCGCAATGAATGTGTAGATGATTAAAGCAATAGATGCAGGGGTCTTTGCCATTGCCTTCCAAATTGTTATCTGCTCTGCATTTCTGATCTTAACAATGAGCACCCAGCAGAACCCAAAGACATACAGGCAGAGCAGAGTTGTTGAGAATACAAACATATAGAAGAACCTGTAATTCCTCTGCACAAACATAAGAAATCTTCTAAGGTGTTTGAAGTCTTTTACAATCCATCAAATTTAAGCAGGAATCTAGGCATTCTAAAAGGATAAGATGCTCTACAATCGATGCGTTAAATGAAGAGACAACCGGGGCTGCAAGATTTAACATAAAGTGTTGGCAAAAGATTGTATATGAACAGCAAAACAGGCTTTCTGAGTCACAAGTGTTTAGTTAATAAACTTACAAGTCCAATGCATTGTCCAACCCATGGGCAGTGATGGTCAAAACGCTCCACACAGTTGTTGCAGATAGAGCAATGAGAGCAACGAGGAGGCCTGTACAACATGCAAGTGTCACAGTATTTTGTCTTCACAGTGATCCCGTTGACAACAACATCCTTCACTCGGGGCAAACGCACGGGTGGAGTCTGGTTAGCCCCAACCTCTGCATTGCCATCAAAACCTTCAGGTTCTGGAGGATGTGCATTGCGAGGTATGATCCCCGGATCTCTCCCAGAAGTTAGAAGCAGAAGACTCAGATCCTGAAAGGTGGCATGATGCTTAAACAAGTTAGAAGATATGCTCTCTTTACCAGCATGACCATGGCTAAATATAAATTTGTGTATGTACCAAATTAAAAGATAGGGTAGGAGCACCAGCAAAATATGCTTGGTGCTAGTGGACAGCAAGTTAAAAAGGCACTACAACAGGACGAATAATCCCCTTTTCTAGATAAAATCAGGAATCACTTCAATTAACACATGATGCTTAATAAAGGCAGAATATTACATTTCGATGCCATTACGAGCAATTAAATTTGACAGTTCACAGGTACTATATCATCTGGAGTGAGCCGCTTGCACAATTAGCATATAATGAATAATAAAATAATTAATGCAGAAGCGAAAGGAATAATCCCCTTTGATGACATCCAGAACTAAGTTACATTGTATAATTAGGGATCACTTAGCCATTTAACACATGACACATGATAAAAGCAGAATATCAGAGTCCCATACGGTTAGGACCAATTAAATAACAGTTCTTAAGCAGTGTATCGTCTAGGGAGTCACTTGTCCGGTTGGAATGCAATGTATTGGAAAGGCAAATGTGAAACTGCAAATTTCCAGTTTCTAATCATATATATTTTGATTGTAGTAAAACTGAACCAAGCGATCATGCCAGACACAACCAGTATAGATTCAGAATACAAGCATAGTTTGAAAAAACTGAAGCTGTCAGCTTTGTTAAAGACTCGTACTGTTCCAATAACTGCATATGTATTAAGCAGCAGTACCTGTACCGCACAGCTCAGGAAATAAATGAGTGTGGTGATTTGAAAAAGGCTAAGAACAATACTCACATATGTTGTGAATAGAACTGCTGCAATCATAACCGGCAATCCCAGACCATAAGAGAACCTATCCATCAATTCCTTCGCAACGAATGCACAGAAGATTGATGCTGGCGCGACAATAAGGAACATGGTGACAAACAAGGATCTTGCATCAGGACCAAATATGAATCTCCCCTTCAGTAAAAACACCTGCAAAACATGTAAGCTACCGTCAAACACACTTTCTAGTTCTATCACGACAGAAACAGCTTGAAAATCTCGTAGGAAACATTTCTTCTCAAGCTAGGTGGGTACCATCGTCAACTTTGTCTATGCACAACTCACTCAAAAAAGCAAAGCAGAGGGTGAAATTATTCTGAGATGTAATAGACACTCAGTCGAAGTATAATTAATGCACTAGTCCAGTCCTAAAACTCAGGTTTCTTGTCCTGACCAAGACCAGAGAGGCACTTAAACCGTCCAGCCGTCCTAGAACCTACATTCCCAGGATCCCAGTACAAAATCATAAAATAAATGGGGGAAAATCGAGTAATCAATTATTTTTGGAGCCAACAATGACCAAACGAATTTGCCAAGTTCAGCAAGGGAATCCCAACATCTGCCTACGACACCGCAGACACGAGTCAATCTAGTGCCGGTCCCTAGAAAGAAAGGAACAGTTAATTTGACTCGCGACCTCAAGGCCGCACAGATCCACACCACGCCCGCCACAAAGGAACTAGGGGAGGAAGAAAGGCGTAGAGGGGAGGAGAGAGAGGAGGGGCATTCCGCTCACATTGTTCCCTTTCCAGGCCTTGTACACCAGCGGCGCCTCCCCGCCAGCGCCGGCGCTGGCGCTCGCTCCGTTCATCGCCGCCGCACGCTCAGCCGCGAATAGCCGTCGAGGTCACCGCCCAGATCACTACATAGCCGGCGGCACAGCAACCTCCCGGGATCGCCGCGCCGCAGGTGGTGTGAGCTCGCAATGCCGTCCCCCCCACCCCAACCCCACCGCTACGCCGCCGCTGATGTCGCGGGAGGGAGAGAAGCGAGACGAGATGAGACCAAATGGAGGGGGCCTCTGCTGGGGACATGTAGTAATATCTTCTCGTGGCGGTCACTTTTGCACAAAAGCCCTCCGAGTTCTCTACATTTCTGCTCACCGCGCGGCAGCGAACAGCAAAACTCCCCCATTTGCGCTCAGATTGGGCAATCGGTTAAAACCGACGTTTCGGCTCGGTTTCTTCTATTTGCCAAAACTTCAGTTTCTAAAATTCCAAAGCCGATCGGTTACGGTCAGAATAGGAAACCGAGGAATTCGGTTTCGGTTTCCTACATCGGTTTTTCGGTTTTAAGCCGTACTAACCTTCGCTGATTCAAGCTGCTGGAGCCCGGAGCCGCTCCCTGCCGCGCCGCCGCCGCTCCATGCTTGGCGCTGCCGCTGGCGCGCACTGCTCCCGCTCGCCGCTGTCGGCCTAGCGTTGTTCCCTGTCCGCGCCGCCGCAGCAGCTACCGCGCGTGCCGCCGCAACAGCCGTCGCGCGCGCTGCCGCAGAGCCACCGCGCGCGCCGCTCCCTCCTCGCCGCTACGCACCCACGCTCCTTGCTTGTCGCCGCCACACTCACCCCTGCTCTTGCTGTCGCGCGGTCGCCACCTGCTCGCGCCGCCGCTGCAGGAGCAGGAGTTACGAAGGTAGGGTTTGGGATTGGGATGGCTGAGTGCCTGAGTGAAGGTGGGCCAGTGGGTGAAAGGAGTTGTTCGTGAGGTGGACTGGGCCGCTGCTCTGGGCTGGACGACTGGTATATGCGCTACGCGGGACGGTGGGGGCCTGGGAGGAAGGGGGTCGCGACTGGAGACTTCGGTTGTATCAGTGTTTCGGTTTGTTGGACGTGGGAACCAAAGCCGAACCTGAGGACCGAAGTTCTGCAATATAGAAACCGAAGCCGAACCAAAAAACCAAAATTTCGGTTCGGTTCTCGGTTTTTGGGTAAAATGTGCCCACCCTGAATTTGCGCAATGCACACTTGCACAGTGTAGGTAGCTTCCTCTCTTTTCTGAATGATTTTTCGATTCTGTTAATATAAAAATTTGAAAAGATTTTTGTGTCAACTTTCTGCGTCTGCAGAAAGTTGTTTGATTGGGGTCAGTGGAGCCGAAGGGCTACTTCTCCACCAAATCCTTGCTGGCATTAGAGTTTGGGGCAAGTGGGTGAACAAAGCTGGGAGGGTTTTGTTGGATTCCCAAATGCTGAACTTGAGATCTGTGACAGTTAGTTTTTTACTTACAAACAAACTGCAGTGTGCTAACTTAAGAAGGTGGTGTTTGGTTAAGTGGTTCAGCTGCAGCCGTAATGGTTTAGTTGTTGTTATGGCACGACAAAAGCCATTGTCAGGTCAAAAGAGAAACTGATGCCCCCCCCCCCCCCCCCCCCCCCTCCACAGCTGAACAACTTTTGAAGTGGAATCAGTTGGGTTTGGCCCGCACAATAATGATGGCTGGAGTTCTGACTTCTGAAGGCCGGAAACATATGATTTCATTCAAAAAAAATTAGGAGATTATAATATCTTCGTTCTTCTTCCGGTCTACCGGGAGCTCGGATACCAAAAGGCATATAGAACCCATTTCAAACGCAGGAATTTGCAGTATCACGAGAATTGGTTCATTTTCAAAGAGAAAACACAGAAAACGGGAGAAAAGAAATCTACATTACAAATGGATCACGTTCGTTCACTATATTTGGAAGCAAGTGGGAAGAGAAGACCCGTTGAGTCATCAATGAGTTGGCAAAAACAGGATATGATGTCAACTAACAGCTATGCAAGAAATAATTAATCTCTACGACTAAAAAGATCCGCGTGTTATTGTTTTCGTCTCACTAATAACACTACCCGGCGCGATTTCCTCCGCTAAACACTGTGTGGAACTGCCGCCCGCCCAGGCACGCCCACGACCACGACTACCCGCGGTCTGCCTCCAACCGGTTGGAGAGCCCTGAACCCCAGAGCTCCCTCATAGGCTCAGACCTTGCTCCCAAATCCCAAGCCTCGAGTTCCCTCCAACCAACGCTCCCCGCTCGCTGCTCCCTCCAACCCCCCTCGATCTGGAGAACACCTCCGGCTCCGCGCGCGATCCCCTTGATCCGGTGCCCTGGCCGCCGGCGCGACGCCGCCGCGGAGAGTGCCTTGACGCCCTCGCGGAGAGCGCCTCGACTCCCCCAGCGGGCTCGTCGCGCAGGTCACAACCTGCCCTCCACGGCCGCCGAGGACACCGACGTGCACGCGCTGCCCAGGTATGGCCGGTTTGTCGTGCAGCTCGAGCCGCACAGGTCACATAACATTGTTCCTACTCCCTTCTAGATCACCACACTATATTCCTACTTGCGGGTTTGTGCGATCGGGGGAGCTTTGGCTATGGGGTTCTTTTCAGATTCAGTAATTGCAGTGTGATTTGATGTGATTTCGCTAAGATCTACTGCAGTTGTTCCTGAAGTAAGGCACTTCTGTTCACTGTCATGGAAAATTTACAACCGGTAGATGATCTGTACTAGCATAGCATGAGTTTCTTTGCTATATAAAACACCCTACACTACAGTACAACTGAAACTCGCACACGGTAAAGTCCAGTAAGAATCAGGGGAAAACATATGCCTAGATCATAGATACACAAAATTTACTTGAAACTTTGCACAGGGATGGTCTTTGATATTGTTCGAGTTCTGAATCATCTCTCTAAATCTGAAACCGTGCAATGCTGACGTTGCGTTAGACCAACTGGGTAAATCATGTATACTTTCAGGTCATCCTCAACTCTAATACTCGGTGGTCTTTCATCCTTCCATACAGGAACATGGTTGAGGGGCCTAAATTTACTGAGCACTGAAAAACTCCTTTTCTTCAGTAATACACGGTGCTTTGTTGAAAGTGGTCGTTTCATAATAATTAAGTCATTTGTTTTATTGTAACCTATAGCTAGAGATGACTAGGTAGCAAGAGTTCAATCAGGCCTTGTTTAGATCCCAAATTCTCCCCCAAATTCCACTATGCAAAAAGGAGATTCCCCATCACATCAAAATGCCGGTAAATGCATGGAGTACTAAATGTAGATGAAATCAAAAACTAATTGCACAGTTTTGTTGTACTTTACGAGACGAACATTTTGAGTCTAATTAATCAATTTTTGGATAATTTTTTACACTAAAAAACAAAAGCAGTCTGTGTGTGCTCTATCAGAGGTTGTAGGCAGTAGTTCTAGATATTACTAACTCTGATAAACAGGTTAGTGTGCTATTTCATTCCAAGACTTTGTTTGCCTCATGTTTTCTACTAAAAAGCAATATGCTGATTTGGTTAATTCAATATCAGTTAATGCTGCATGAGCTATATAGCCCTGTTCACAGAAAACCAAATGTTTCCATGTGAAATGCAGAATTAGGAACCTATAGTTAACTAACGGTTAAGATAGTTAATTGTTAGCCATCCATGAGTTCTGTTCTAAGGCAATTTTCAGATTAAAATTTAGAAATTAAGAATCTCTACAGTATTGAGGAATTATTTATTTATTTTTCACTAAAAAGGCAGGAGCTTTTTCATTTTGTTAAAATGGGTGTGTTGACTGCTGAAAGGTCTTGATGGCTAGAGGAGGGGTGAATAGCCTAATAAAACTTTCTACAAAGATCACTCAAACAATTTAATTAGTAATACAAATGGCGAGATGCGAGTTTTGCCTAGCCTTATGGGGTGATGTAAACCACCTATCCAATTGACAATTCTAGTTTGGTTCACATAACCACCACAAGACAAACCGCAAGCTAGCAAAGCTACAAATCTACTACAACTAGAACTACACAAGCTAGCAACAAAAAGGAACAATAATAATCTAAACAAGAAGATACCAAAGTAAGTGCAAGAGGGGATTTGGAATGTTATACCAAGTGGCGATGATTGAGCCAACCAAAGTGAATACCAAGATAGTCAATGAAGTAACCAATTGAAAGGTCTTGATGGCTAGAGGGAGGGTGAATAACCTTTTAAAATTTTCTACAAAGACAAGCTAAACAAGTTTATCAATATAACAAGTAGCGAGATGCGAGTTTTGCTTAGCCTACGGGGTGTTTGCAAGCCACCTAACCAATTCACAATTCTAGTATATTTACACTCAACTGCACAAGTCAAAACGAGAAGGTAACTACAACTACAACTAGCAAGCTACACAAAGGAGCTACTCTAGCAAAGCTAACTAGCTAGCAAAGATAACTAAGAAGATAATGCAGAGTTGAGTTAGGAGAGTTTCACCGAGGAGCGAAGTATTGAGCCAACCAATATGATCAACAATGAATACCAAGACAACCGAATACCGGGATCAATCAATCACAATATGAAAGTGATGACACGAAGATTTATCCCGAGGTTCACGTGCTTGCCGGCACGCTAGTTCCTGTTGTGTCCCTCTTCACCACGTGGTTCAGTGGCTAATCGGTCTCACACAGAGCCTCTTAAAAGGCGCCACAAGAACCTACCAAATGACAAAATGTTGCAATGACATGAGCAATTTACTAACGTTGTCTTTAGCACTTCGCCGAGGTAGGCACAAACCCCTCACAATTACCGGAGGTGGACAAGAACAATCACCAACTCTTGCCAACGCCTCCAAGCTGCTCTAAGCCGTCTAGGTGGCGGCAACCACCAAGAAAAACAAGAATCCCACAGCAAATCAACCACCAAGTGTTAACTAGATGCAATCTCACAATGCAAATGCACTTGGATCATTCAATCTCACTTCGAATATGCAAAGAAGCAAGAGAGATAAGTGGGAGGGGAGTTGCTTAGCTCAAAGTGCTCACAAGTATGTCAAATGTTCAAGAGTTAGAGCCTGAAGCCGGCCAACGAGTATTTATGGACGTACCCCTTCAAATATAGCCGTTAGAAACTTGAAACAGCCGAAGTCGCGTTGACCGGACGTGCTGGTCAAACTGACCGGACGCGCCGATCACACAACGACTACGCTCACGAACCACCGACCGGACACGCTCCACGCAACGACCGGACGCGCAAAGCTCGACCAGATGCGCTGGTCCCATAACGGACCGGACGCGCTGGTCAAGCCTGAGCAGCGCACAACGAAACAGCGACCGGACGCGCTGCAAAACTAACCGGACGCCACAGTGCCAGCGTCCGGTTAGAGTCCAGTAAGCTCCCTGAATGACCGGACGTGTCCGGTCGACAGTGACCGGACGCGCCACCGCATCCGATTAAAAACAAAAACACGCGCGGACGCTAAACACTGACCGGACACGTTCGGTCAAACAGAGACCGCGTCCGATCCAGCGTCTAGTCACCTCTGTGACCTGCGTTCGTCTCTGTTTCTTTTCCGACTTTCGGCGTGGTGGAAAAAAGTCATTTCAACTCCTCGAAAACACCTGAATCGAGAGAGGACCCCAAACCCTCTCTATCGCTCAAATTCCACCGCCTTTGCAAATATGCTAACACCACCAAGTGATCTCGTCATGTGTGAGTGTGTTAGCATTTTCACAATCATTTTTTGAGGCGATATTAGTTCTATCCAAATGCATATGATTATGAAATGCACACATAGAGGCACTTAAGAGTTCAATAGCTATGTCATTCCCCTCTTTATAGTACGGCTATCTATCCTATAATGTAACCACACCCACTAGGTGTCTTGGTTACTAAAACACAACCCTTAAGCATATACCTTTGCCTTGATCACGTAGGGTTGCATCCAAATCCAAGTGTGGCCATCATGATCACCATGTCCATCTTGCCACCAACCTTGGAATGTACTAATCCTCATATGCTACATATAACTTAGGCATACGATTAATACTTAGGCATGGTCACTAATTACCAACACCAAACATAGGACTTTCACCAATCATCGGGATGAAATCCAATTGATCGAACATAATTGAGACACAAGATTTATCCCGGGTTCACGTGCTTGCCGGCATGCTAGTCCCCGTTGTGTCCCCCTACACCACATGGTTCGGTGGCTAATCGGTATCACACACCGAGCCTCTCAAAAGACGCCACAAGAACCTACCAAATAGTGAGAAGTTCTGACACGAGCAATCCACTAGAGTCATAATTCGGCGCTCCGCCGGGGAACCACAACAACCCCTCACAACAAGCTCATCGGAGCCAGCCACAAACAATCACCAACACGTGCCGGACCTCCTCCGCTGCTTCAAGCCGTCTAGGTGGCGGCAACCACCAAGAGAAACAAAAATCCCACAGCAAAAGAACACTTAAGTGCCAACTAGATGCAAACTCACAAGCAAATGCACTTGAGATCCCTCAATCTTACTTTGATTAGGCAATCAAGCAAGGGAGATGAGTGGGAGGAGATGTGCTCAGCTCAAGAGGATATTAGAGAGTCAAAATGTCCAAGAAAGTCCTCTAGGAGCCGGCCAACAAGTATTTATAGGAGCCCCCAAAAGAATAGAGTCATTGGCTCATGAAACAGACACACTCGGGGTGACCGGACGTGCTGGTCCGACCTGACTGGACGCGCCACAGCGTTCGATCGCTCCACCACGACCTCCCCGATGAACGCCATGTGTCTCATTTTGAATCTCGTTCGTTCGATCATAACGGTCACTTAAATGTACTCGTTTACGCACTAGAGTAACCGGACGTGCCGATCAAAATTGATCGAACGCGCCTAGGCGTTCGGTCGCCACTGATTCGTGTTGCTGACCATATGAAAGGTCTTGATGGCTAGAGGGAGGGGTGAATAGCCTTTTAAAATTTTCTACAAAGACAAGCTAAACAAGTTTATCAATATAACAAGTAGCGAGATGCGAGTTTTGCTTAGCCTACGGGGTGTTTGTGAGCCACCTAACCAATTCATAATTCTAATATATTTGCACTCAACCGCACAAGTCAAAATGAGAAGGTAACTACAACTACAACTAGCAAGCTACAAAAAGGAGCTACTCTAGCAAAGCTAATTAGCTAGCAAAGATAACTAAGAAGGTAATGCGGAGTTGAGTTAGGAGAGTTTCACCGAGGGGCGAAGTATTGAGCCAACCAATATTATCAACAATGAATACCAAGACAACCGAACACCGGGATCAATCAATCACAATATGAAAGTGATGACACAAAGATTTATCCCGAGGTTCACGTGCTTGCCGGCACGCTAGTCCCCGTTGTGTCCCTCTTCACCACGTGGTTCGGTGGCTAATCGGTCTCACACAGAGCCTCTCAAAAGGCGCCACAAGAACCTACCAAATGGCAAAATGTTGCAATGACATGAGCAATTTACTAACGTTGTCTTTAGCGCTTCGCCAAGGTAGACACAAACCCCTCACAATCACCGGAGGTGGACAAGAACAATCACCAACTCTTGCCAACGCCTCCAAGCTGCTCCAAGCCGTCTAGGTGACGGCAACCACCAAGAGAAACAATCATCCCGTAGCAAATCAACCACCAAGTGCTAACTAGATGCAATCTCACAATGCAAATACACTTGGATCATTCAATCTCACTTCGAATATGCAAAGAAGCAAGAGAGATAAGTGGGAGGGGAGTTGCTTAGCTCAAAGTGCTCACAAGTATGTCAAATGTTCAAGAGTTAGAGCCTAAAGCCAGCCAACGAGTATTTATAGACGTACCCCTTCAAATATAGCCGTTAGAAACTTGAAACAGCCGAAGTCGCGCTGACCGGACGCGCTGGTCAAACTGACCGGACGCGCCGATCACACAGCGACTACGCTCGCGAACCACTGACCGGACGCGCTCCACGCAACGACCGGACAAACGAAGCTCGACCAGACACGCTGGTCCCGTAATGGACCGGACGCGCTGGTCAAGCCTGAGCAGCGCACAACAAAATAGCGACCGGACGCGCTGCAAACTGACCGGACGCCATAGTGCCAGCGTTCGGTTAGAATCCAGTAAGCTCCCTGAACGACCGGACGCGTCCGGTCGACAGTGACCGGACACGCCACCGCGTCCGATCAAGAACAAAAACACGCGCAGACGCTGAACACTGACTGGACGCGTCCGGTCAAACAGAGACCGTGTCCGGTCCAGCGTCCGGTCACCTCTGTGACCTCCGTTCGTCTCCATTTCTTTTCCGACTTTCGGCGTAGTGGAAAAAAGTCATTTCAACTCCTCGAAAACGCCTGAATTGAGAGAGGACCCCAAACCCTCTCTACCGCTCAAATTCCACCGCCTTTGCAAATGTGCTAACACCACCAAGTGTTCTCGTCATGTGTGAGTGTGTTAGCATTTTCACAATCATTTTTCGAGGCGATATTAGTTCTATCCAAATGCATATGATTATGAAATGCACACATAGAGGCACTTAAGAGTTCAATAGCCGTGTCATTCCCATCTTTATAGTACGGCTATCTATCTTATAATGTAACCACACCCACTATGTGTCTTGGTTACTAAAACACAACCCTTAAGCATATACCTTTACCTTGATCACGTAGGGTTGCATCCAAATCCAAGTGTGTCCATCATGATCACCATGTCCATCTTGCCACCAACCTTAGAATGTACTAATCCTCATATGCTACATATAACTTAGGCATACGATTAATACTTAGGCATTGTCACTAATTACCAACACCAAACATAGGACTTTCACCAATCACCGGGATGAAATCCAATTGATCGAACATAATTGAGACACAAGATTTATCCCAAGGTTCACGTGCTTGCCGGCACACTAGTCCCCGTTATGTCCCCCTACATCACGTGGTTCGGTGGCTAATCGGTATCACACACCGAGCCTCTCAAAAGACACCACAAGAACCTACTAAATAGTGAGAAGTTCTGACACGAGCAATCCACTAGAGTTGTAATTCGGCGCTCCGTCGGGGAACCACAACAACCCCTCACAACAAGCTCATCGGAGCCGGCCACAAACAATCACCAACACGTGCCAGACCTCCTCCGCTGCTTCAAGCCGTCTAGGTGACGGCAACCACCAAGAGAAACAAAAATCCCATAGCAAAAGAACACTCAAGTGCCAACTAGATGCAAACTCATAAGCAAATGCACTTGAGATCCCTCAATCTTACTTTGATTAGGCAATCAAGCAAGGGAGATGAGTGGGAGGAGATGTGCTCAGCTCAAGAGGATATTAGAGAGTCAAAATGTCCAAGAAAGTCCTCTAGGAGCCGGCCAACAAGTATTTATAGGAGCCCCCAAAAGAATAGAGTCATTGGCTCACAAAACAGCCACACTCGGGGTGACCGGACGTGCTGGTCCGGCCTGACCGGACGCGCCACAGCGTCCGGTCGCTCCACCGTGACCTCCCGATGAACGCCACGTGTTTCATTTTGAATCTCGTTCGTTCGATCATAACAGTCACTTAAATGTACTCGTTTACGCACTAGAGTGATCGGACGCGCCGATCAAAATTGATCGAACGCGCCTAGGCGGTCACCACTGATTCGCGTTGCTGACCACGTGACCGGACGCGCCACTTGAATTGACCGGACGCCATAGTGCTAGCATCCGGTCGATTCCAGTAAGCACCCACACACGACCGGACGCGCCACCATGTCCGATCGATCCTTCGCGTTCGCTGTCCCTCTGGTGCCTGACTAAACGGCCGGTCCCGCGAGTGACCGGACGCGCCAGTGGTAAATCCCTAGTCCATGCGCCAGACTGCTGTTGTCACTGACCGGATGCGTCCGGTTATGCCGAGACCGCGTCCGGTCACCCCTGTGACCTTCGTTCGCCTCCGTTTCTATCCACGATGACTTAGAGAAAATCTTCATCTCCGGTGTAGTGGAAAATAGCCGTTTCACTTCCACAAAAAGCGCCGAATCCCGCCGAGCGCGGGAGAGAGAGGGCCCTAAACTCATCTCTACCGCTCAAACTCCACCACCTTCGCAAATGTACTAACCCCACCAAGTGTACATCACCATGTCCATATGTGTTAGCATTTTTATAATCATTTTCGAGGCGTTAAGCTAGCTCATCACTAGATCTAGATGCATATGCAAATAAATCCTCATCTAGTGGCACTTAAGTGATCAATAGCCCCGGAAATTCCCCTCTTTATAGTACGGCTATTGATCCTAAGACATCCACATCCTCTATGGTGTCTTGGATGCAAAATGAAAAACCTTATTATATACCTTTGCCTTGAGCTCTATGATTTGGCTTTGCACCTTCATCCAATTTCATCATGGCAAGCACTTGATCACATCACCATTGCTTGATCCTTGCTTCACCATGTCATTGTACCAACCACATTATAGCTACACACATGTCTTTGCTATGTAGTTAGTACTAGGTATTGTCACTAATTACCAACACCAAACATAGGACTTTCAACTACTTGGCAAGCGAAATGCACGATTGTCACACAAACATGGCAGTCATCGTTGCTTGGTTGCTAACAGGGGCAGCTAAAACAACATTTTAGTGCTTATATTGGCTAATAGTACATAGAGCTCCATATCAAGAAAACATAATTTGAATCCTTTCTAAACTGGCAGCCATGGTCTTCGATATGACAGCTTTGCAACCTGGCAGCCATAGCTTCTCCAACTTTCTGTTACTGGCATGTTAATGAGCATCAGATCTTTTTTTAGTTAAAGATGAGAATCAGATGTGCAGATAGTGTCCTTTTTAGCACTACACATGCAACCAGTATGGGCTCCCTCACTTCATAACCATCTGCAACTAAAATCATTTACAACTACAAAGCAGATTAATAATTGCTCTACATTTTTTTAATATATGGAGTAATAGCTTCAAACTGCATGTGGGTTTCTTTTGAGTCTACGGAGTTACTCCCTCCATTCCAAAGTATAAGGCATTCTAAAAATCTTGGAGAGTTAAAGCATCTTAAGTTTGATCAAAATTATAGGGAAAATTATAAAAATTTATAACATCAAATAGATATACTATGAAAATATAATTAATGAAAAATCTAATGATACTTAATTGGTGTCATAAATATTATTATCTTATCATATAAATTTGGTCAAACTTGAGATCCTTTGACTCTTCAAGATTCTTGGAATGCCTTATAATTTAGGATGGAGGGAGTCTAACACAACTCAAAACCATTTCGCAAGCTATACAATGTCGTTCATGTTTTTAATTCAGCTGTCTGTTGTTCAAACTTTCAGTCTGATATTGGCGTCCTACAACCCTGCTAAGGAGTCTGACATTGACATGCTATGACCCTCCTGGTTTCATATTGGATTGGCCATCAATCTATGATAATTCCCCCCCCCCCCCCCCCCCCCCCCCCTGTATTTCTTGTAGATTTACTTATTCTTGTATATACAGGTGTAGTTGCAGGACCTACAACGATTTCTGCATGTACTCCTGTTTAGTCACAGTGTACTGTTCAATGATGGTTTTTCAAATATATATGATATATCTATCTATACATCTCATTAGATACGTGTTGCTCACCGTCTCCAAGCTGTTGACTGGTTAAGTTGGGTTCTTTGTTTCAGGTTTTGGATTCATCAAGACAAACAAACAGAGCAAAAAGTGCCAAATCAGGTTCACACTGCTCTCCATCCATTTATAGATGTGAAGCTATAATTGTCATACCGTCGCCAAACTGTTTACTGGTTATTTAATGGTGCATCGATTGTTTCAGGTTTTGGAGTCATACATTGAAAAATTTACCAAACTTTTGTTGAGCGTGCATGACTACTCTCAGAATTTAAGTGCTAATTGCAATTTATATTAACTATTGCATTGTTAAATTTTTTTTTTGAACCGGAGAACCTTTTCTCCTCATTCCCGTGTGTACACGGAAATGATTTTCGCGCATTGTTAATATCATAGATTGATACCATGGATAATAATTTTCGCGCACCATTGGGAGAAAAAAATATTTTGGACTGCAGTGCCGTGTCTTACCGTCATAGCTAAAAATAGGGTTCGTGCTTCAACTGAATCCATATTCATGTCTGACAAAAATTTAAAAAACACGAAAAATATTGTCTACAAGGAGATCCTAACTCTATGAAAAGGTATTGTCTTCTGTTTTATACAAGTGTTATATTTCTTACATTTATGTCCTTTATTACTGACATTGTCGTATCCATTTGTTTTTCAGGTAATAGAGGAAATATGAGAAAAAAAGAGAGCGATAAGTAGCGTATGACTGTTGACATATTATTGATTGGATGTATAAATTATATATAATTTGGAACCTGTTGATTATAGTACTTCTAACATGTCTTTTTTTCTCATATGGTTAATATTATACGTATAAAAAGTTGTTAATGAGTGAGTGGCATTGGCTGCTGTCAAAAGGAAAATAGTGTACGCTAAAAATAGTGATCTCAATGATTTATCTTTGATTAACTTAGATATTGATCATGACATGTTATCTCATGAAAAAATTTTGGTTCCCGTGGCGACGCATGGGCACTCAACTAGTAACATAAAAAGGAAGCAGGAAAGCCATCGTCAAGCACAAAAAAGCAAGGTGTGAAAATTTAAAAACCAAAGCCCTGTTCGCTTGGCTGAAAAGTTATGGTTGGAAGGACTGTCCGCTGATTTATGGTAAGAGAAAAACACCGTTCGTTGGCTGAAAAAGTACGGCTTATAAGCCAAGCGAACAGGGCGCAAGTTGAAAGAAAGTGAGAAAGGATGAAAACGATTGAAAAGAGGCCTTGACCACTTTTAATTTCACAAAAATATATGAAATCGAAATCAGGAAGGCTCGACAAAAAAACAACATCAGATATCGAAAAAGAAGCATCAGTCAGGAAAAATGTTGATACAATTGAGAACCAGAAGTTCTTATCGGAAACACTAAACACAAATCATAGACCATCAACTTTAAAATAGCATAGACCATCCCACTTAATTAATTAAGTAAATTAAGAAAGGGGTTAAAATAAATGTTTTGGGTTGGCACACCCTACTTTCTGGTGGTTTCATCACATATGTGACCTAGTAGTGTCATTAGTTTGGTCATAAGGGTAGTTTGACACATAAATAAATATTTAATTTTTACATTTCTAGGTTCTCTGGACAGCTGCTAGCATTTTTAGGTTTGGGTCTCGATAAAGGTGTTTGCTGGGAAACATGTGAATACCAAAGTGGTAGTAAACTTGTTAAACTAGTTTGTGTTAAAATTTGGTGGAATTTGGCCTAGTAGTTTAGGAGTTACAGTTATTTGAAGTGACTGTCCAGGAATGACTGCTCTCTGTTTGGAGAGGACAGATTTCTGAAGATTTAGAAATTCGACTACGTAAACTTTGGAATTAAGTGTTGAGGTCTGAAAATGAATTGTAGAGTATTATATAAGCTTTCCAGATTGTCTTGTACCATGCCTTTAGGATTTGGTAATCTACAGTTGTGATGAAAATACTTAGCTGCTGTCCAGAATGTGTTGTGATATTTTGTGTTTGGTTGGTGGTAACCTAAGTAATGTTGTTCTTGTGATTGTTAGGTGTTAGGGCCTTAACTGAGGAGGAATAATTATACATTAGGTTGTGTTGACTAGGTAAGTACTTCTCTACCGAAGAAGAGATTTGCACTTATTATTGAAGTGATTTGAATAGAGCACTAGAATTTGCTGAAGTGCATTCTATTCTGAGCATGCTGTATTTCTTCTTATGCATCCATGAGATTTATTGTGCATTCATGCAATAGGTATACCGGAGGGAGTGACACTCCTCGAGTTCGAGGGAGCGATTCCGGAGGAGGATCAGGAGCAGCCGAGGGAGCCCGAGGACCCAGCCGACGAAGGAGTTCCCGTAGACGAGCTACCTGAGTGCCCAGATCATCGCCCATCCTCGTTCCTGAAAGGCAAGCCCTGATGCATGTTGACCTATTTGTTTTATATATATCAATCTTGAGTACTTTTACTTGTTTACTGCATTAAGTTGTAGGAGTTGTGTGAAACCACTGTTGCATTATACCTGTCCTTATCCAGATATCGTACTTAAACCCTAAATTAGGTTTAGGCACGTGTCAATGCTTAGCCCTGCTTAGTTCGGTAGAAGTTAGGTGATTTCTGGTCATCCGCGAGATGTAGGAATGGGTCACGAGTGGCCATGTTGGCTATCGTGGATGGAACCATGCCTTAAAATGAAATTTAGACTGGACGGGAGTTCGATAGTGCAGCCGCAAGACACTTCACGTCTTGGGTGCAGAGCTATGCCCGTCTGAGTCGTTTAAGGACCGATTCGCTGTACGTCCTTGAGTCATGTTGAACGCAGTCTAACACTTAGTTGGCCGGATAAGTCGTTCCGACCGTGAAGCCGATTAATACGGTTCAGGCCGGGAATCGAATGGTAGGTCGCATCTTGGAGGTAGTAAGGATATGCTTGAAGACATTGGCGTGAGACCAAGGGGGGTTAGAGTCCCTATCACCTGGCAGAGTGTTGCCCTTGGGGATGCAGCATCATTCGAACCCGCGACTCCTGAATTATACGAAAGGTGGCTTATGCGACCCTGGCAGGGGCCTGTGCGGTGAGTGTTAGAAATACCCCTCCAGCTGGATAGGAATTCGATTCGAATCACCGTCGCTCCCGGTTAGTGAGCACTTGACTTAAGCAGCGGCAACGTAGATCTCATTAAATTGAATAGATGATTAAGCGAATGATTTAACGTTCACGCAAATTTATACTTGCTATGGATATAATAATATTATTGTTTGATTATAATCAAGTGAATGTTTAGTACATGTGCTAAGATAGATGATAGGTTAATGCTAAAATAAATGCTAGTACAGGTTAAAAGAGTTTAAATTACTTATGCTTTTCCACAAAGATGATGTCAGTCAGCTCCACTTATGAAAGCCTTGCATGATCCTTGGTGTTTCTTATTTTCTGTTTTAATGGGTAAGTCTAGCTGAGTACATTCTAGTACTCAAGGTTTATTCCCTCCTATTGCAGATGGCATGCTTTATCAGGGCTTCTGCAAGAACTGCCTCCACCCCGTGGGTGATGAGGACTAGATCACTCGGGCGTGATCGTCTGTTAGTTTACTTTCCTAAATGCTTTTGTGGGATGTTGATCTATAAGACTGGCAGTGGCTTTTGAACTAAGTGTGAGTTTGTTATGCTTCCGCTACTTTATGAACTCGGTTTGTAATAATTTGTGACTCCGTGTGTTGTAAGTGATCTTCCAAACTACTTGTGAAATGTAACGTGTGATGTGTATGTTGAATGATGTGATCTTGGTTGTAAAAGAGTTGGTTTGAAATCCTTCGTAGTTTCGATTGACTACCGAGATTATATGGGCTCAAGTTCAAAAATTTGAGCGTTTCAGTGCTTATTTTTGTACTTGTACTCTTATAATTTGGTCGGTTCTGTTACAGCTGGTACCAAAGCGGAATTCAATATTAAACACATCACACGAGTATTTGAAAACAAAAGTGTTTATTTCTAAAAAGTGTTAAAAATCTGAAATTTATTTCTATAAGTATGCCAGTGATCACATCCTTTAGCCCAAATAAGGACTCTTAGGTGGCTTATTAAAAGACAAACTTGGGGGTCTTGTTTGTTTTTGTTTCGTCGTCCATACGTCGTGATATTGTATGGACGCCATCCATTTTGGTGGTAATGTATGGATCAAATACCTCGACGCTCTGGTAAGTGTGAGTTGTGAGAGCATGATCGTCCAATCGGTAGTCTAGGGGAGAGTAGTTGTGGTTACTTGCATACTTACATGTTCAAACCATGTAATTATGAAAGTACTTAATTGTGGGTATATCTGTCGGGTAGTTGTGATACTGAAGTATATACATCGGGGATGTGTATATGAAAAGTATTTAGTTTACTGCTTACTTGTGTGCTTATATTGGAAAACTGTTGGGTTGTAATAAGATTTTCTACAGGTACACTAACAGCGCAAACGAGTAGACCGATAGTTTCGCCTTTATGAGAGAACGTATGTATGCCACCGCCTAGCGTTAGCAGTTTATGATTATACTAGGGTGAGAAGGCGTATGGAACGTGCATGCATCATGTTTAATTCATGTCATACATTTCATGTTACTCCCTCCTTAAAAATTTCGATGGTCCCGACTAAATTAAATTCCGTATCCCCTAAATTATCCTCACTTTAAGTCATATCTTGTTGCTACAGATGGCTCGCACCAAGAGGACCGCGCGCAAGTCAACTAGAGGCAGGGCTCCTCGCCACCAGATCGCTCCACGTGAGCCCCACCCTAGGCCCACCGAGGCGGAAAGGTTAAGGGCCGAGTTGGCTGAGGTGACTGTTGCTAGAAATGTGGCTCAGCAACAGCTGGAGCAAGTGATACATGACAGAGATCAGGAGACACTTGCGGTCCAGAGGTTGACTGTGGTTAATCGCAACTGTCAGCACATGTTGGTCCACGTGATGAACCAGCGGGATGAAGCCTGGCACGAAGAGAACCTCCTGAGAGCTCGTCAGGTGGAGCTTGAGCAACAGTTGGAAGCTGCAGAAGAATACAATGAAAATCTTCATGAGGAAGTGCACTGCCTAAACAATCAGCTCAATCCTCTGCTTCCTCATGACAATGATGAGGATGAGGAGATGTGCTCTGGAGTCTTCATGGCTGAAGGTGATGACGACATGGAGGTCAATGGGCCACAGAATGCCCCACCAGAAGAAGAAGAAGAGGAACTAGAGCCTGCTGGTGACGAGGAAGGCGGGGAGATCTTTGACACTGACTCCGGGGACGATGCTTAGAGTAGTCATTGCATAGCTATGACGCTGGAGTTATCTTTTGTGCCCTCCATGTGTGAGAGTGGGGCTTTGTAATAACTTAGCTTTTGGGATGTAACATCGAACCCTATGTTATCCTGGATGTTAGTTTAAACATGTTAAATTTCGGTCACAAATGGATATCTCATTGTGTTGTGTTCGGTGATGGTGTCACGATTAGCACCCTTTGGTGCCACGATGAAATCGAGGGCCTCCTGTGGCACGCGACATAAGGCTGTGCTGCTTGGCACGTGCTAGTATCGAGGTGGCTAGTCATGATCCACCATGGAACTCTACCCACGGGATGTCTCCTTGTGGTCATTTCTTGGTTAGCCTTTCCTATTTGGCTAGAAGTTTAGTTTGAATTCGGACACCGGTTATGTAAGGTTGAAATCCAGTTGATATCACTGTCGCCTGTTCAGTCACGTTTGTGCTCCCTACATGAGAGCCTTTAATAAATTCCATCTTTTCATCAGAAGATATCTTGTTTGTTATGTCCATCGCATAATTGCATCAATTGGTGCACTTGATGAGGTTGTGTGGTTGTGATGAATTACTGTGCCTTGGTTGTTTGCGAATTCATTTCTAATGAAATCAGTTTGGCATATTTACACAATTCATCTATAAATTTCTCACATCGTCAGTGCTCATTGGCTATGCATTTTGCAGATGGCGTATAACCTCCGTCGTGGTCATGGCGTTGAGGATGAGGAACAGCCACCCCCTTCGCCACCACCCACTCCGGCGGAACTGATGCAGACGGTGGTTGAAGGTCAGTGCCTGTTAGCAGACGCTATGCGCCAGCTAGTCAACTAGGATGCTCGGCACGGTCGTCAAGGACCAGAACCAAATCAGCATAGTGACTTTAAGGATTTTCTTGACACCAAGCCCCCGCTCTTTAAGGAGGCAGAGGAACCTCTGCAAGCTAATGAGTGGTTGAATACCATTGAACATAAGTTCCATCTGCTTCGTCTGACTGAGGAGCTGAAGACCGAGTATGCTTCCCACCAACTGCATGGCCCGGCTGGTATTTGGTGGAGTCACTACCGCTCCACGTTGCCTCCTAATGTCCCGATCGCTTGGGACCAGTTTAAAATAGCTTTCCGCGGGAATTACATTCCTCCAGGTTTGATGGCTATAAAGCACACTGAGTTCATGAGATTAACCCAAGGCAATAAGAGTTTGACGGAATACCTGCAAGCCATTAACAACCTTGCAAGGTATGCAACTGAGTTTGTGGATATTGATGCTAAGAAGATTGCTAGCTTCAAGCATGGCCTCGGTCCAAAGCTGATGAAGACCATGGGCACTAGCAAATGTGCTACTTTCAATGATTTTATCAGTGATTCTCTGACCCAAGAAAACAATAATTCTATCTATGCTGCTTCCAAGAACCGTAAGAGGACTCTTGAGGCGGGTGCTTCACAGTCCAGAGCTCTAGCTGCACCGAGGGCTCCTCCTCGCCCTCTTGCCACAGATGCTAAGTTCCGTCCCCCGCAGAAGAAGGCTCTAGCTAAGACTAGGTTTTGCAAAGCATATACAGTGTCTCTACCAAAGGGTAGTTCAGGCCAAGGTAGCTCCAGTGTTCCTCCAAGCAACATGCCTTGCTGGAACTGCAACAAACTAGGTCATTAGTCTAGGAATTGTCCATATCCTAAGAAGAATACAAATCAAGGTGGCCGTTAGGGGCATGTTCATTATAATAGTATTGAAGAAATTCCATCTGGTGAGGTAGTCACTGCTGATAAGTTCCTAGTTGACCAACATTCTGTAGTGGTGCTATTTGATTCAGGTGCTTCGCATTCCTTTATCAGTCCTATGTTTGCATCGAAGTTTGCACACAAATTACATATTGTTGAAGGTGGGGGTTATTGCATTAGAGCAGCAAGTGGGAATATTTCCACAAATCAAGTAGTAAGAGATCTAGAGTTTGAAATAGAAGGGCAAAAGTACTTGGTTACCTTAGTGGTTTTGCCTGGATTAGGCATAGATATTATTTTGGGCATGAATTGGATGAGTCAGAATGGGATACTCATTGATACATCCACCCGGGTAGTTATGCTCAGAGATCCTACTGATCAAAAAGGTTTTCTAGTGCAACTTCCCAGGAAAATTGATCTTTCTAGTGAAGTTCATGCGGTACAAGCAAAGACATTAGCTGATATTCCCGTAGTGAGTGAGTTTCCTAACGTTTTTCCTGATGATTTACCGGGACTACCTCCGGATCAGGATGTGGAGTTTAAAATTGATTTGTTGCCTGGCACGGCACCCATCTCTAGTAGACCCTATAGGATGCCTCCGAATGAACTAGCTGAACTTAAGGTACAGTTAAATGAACTTTTGAAGAAGGGGCTGATTCGTCCTAGTTCGTCTCCGTGGGGATGTCCTGCTATCTTTGTAAAGAAGGACCAGTCGTTGCGGATGTGCATAGATTATAGGCCTCTGAATGCAGTCACTGTCAAAAATAAGTATCCTCTACTGCGCATTGACATCTTGTTTGATCAGTTGTCTAAAGCTAAAGTCTTTTCCAAGATCGATCTGAGGTCTGGCTACCATCAAATTAAAATCTGTCCGGAAGATGTTCTAAAAATAGCTTTTTCTACCAGATATGGTCTTTATGAGTGTCACACCCATTTAACGACCAAATGGAGTGCATACTCTTATGTGTGCCCAGAGATCAATCACACATAAGTTAACAAATTAGAAAGGATGTATCATCACCAATGTTATTACATTACGATTAATAACACATAGTCTTTACAATAATGTAGCGGAAGTAAAATATAAAACTCTCGTGGTAGCTCTAATCACAGGCACATTGACTGGTTGACTGCAAGTCTAGTAATCTTCCGGGAAGTAGAAGTAGTCACTACTTGCACCATCTGTTACCCATCCGGGATTTTTATCCAAGTAAGAGAAATAAACAACCGTAAGTACATCTCGTACTCAACATATGTAACATGGGGTTCATGAGGCTCAAAGGCATAATATAGGTTTATCAGTATGTAGCTTTTAATTAGCATTAATTCAGTATATCAATAATATCAAAGTGTCTCAATGCAACAATAAACATATGATCCATGTGAAATGATTAACGAATAGCAAAAACATATCCATTATTAATGATCCACTATTCCATAAGGGTCCAAGGCCACTCGTGACCGTGAGCACGGCTGTTATAACAGTTTTACACTCTGCAGAGGTTGTACACTTTCACTGTGAGTCATGTTGCCCATATGCCCGGGTTAACTACTCCCAAAACACTTCCAAGGTGAGCAGGCAGGGAAACACTATAAAGTCTTTCGAAGGTTCGTCTAACAAGTTAGGGCCATTAGATTTCACTCGGCAAACAGATGTAGAGCCCCCCTTCTAAATGGCACAATAACACGCAGCCTATACTCATGAGGACAGAGGCCGCACTATATCCGATTCGTAAAACCATTCTTACGCCATAAAGGAATACCACTAACAAGCTAGAAAAGGTCCTTCTATATGACTAAAGCCAGAGCCATTTTAGCCCTCACAGTTGTACTGTAAATCTTAGATTTTTGCTTACAGATAAGTCCTTATAGAGAGTAACGAGAGCACCAAATAACCCCATGCTCTAGTACCCTTTAATAGTAATAAAAGTCATCTTTTAATGTTTATTGCATATTCCATTAGTCAAATTACATGATCATAGTTCATGTTGAGCACTAGCAATACTAATCTATGCAATATAATAGGTATCAAGGAATAAGATCAACACTAAGTCATCCTTAACAAGGAATACATGCATAATGATATTATTTCCTTAATATGAATAGGACAACAAGGATAATCCCATGCTATACTTGTCTTGCTCAAACTGATCCTAGTGATCTTATTCGTAGAAAAACTCTTGATCCCCAACGAATTGCTCACCGTCTATACTCGATCAACAATAGCAACAACATTCATCCAGAACAATCATGCATAAACAAACAAGACTATAATTAGAACAGTACACCAACAGTAATAAAATAAGATAAAAAGTTTTTAAAACGAATCTACAACTTGCTAGGATCACACAGACGCAAAGATCACGAAAAACGGAGCTAAAACGACGAAGTTATGAATTTACGAAGATTTCCTATAGAAAAGTAATTACTTTAATTCAAGCTCGAAAATAAAATATCACAAACCTATTGAACAGTTCTACTAACATGTAGAGCTCTCAATTACGAACCTAACGCAATTTGAACGGGTCAAATCGGAGTTAAAACAGATAAATTATGACTAAAACAAACTCGGTGGCATAACTATAAATAGCTGAAAACATATTTTGACTTAACTGAGATCAAACTACGCTTTCAAAAGGATAATACGCGATTCTGAAATATGCTTTGGACTGCGGGTTAGACAATTGAAAAACACAGGGTCTCTTTAGCAAAATGCGTAGCCGAACCGGTATCTTTCATCTACAACCATTGGATTCAAAATAGACGACTCAGATTGGATCGGGAATAACCAGCGGCGGCGCTCGGCCGGAAAAACACTCCGGCGACCATGTCCACGGCGGCGCCATGCCGGAGTTCGCTAAAACTCGAATTCGAGCACCATTCGACGATTAGAAGGTACCGGGATAGAGTATAGGTCAAGGCGATCTCACCTCACGCAAGAACGGAGCCGAGGACGGACCAAAAGGAGGTGCGCGGCTCGGAATGGCGGACGGTCACGGCTGCGGCTCCCGAGTAGCCTTCTTGGGATGGTTTCGATGCTCCGCGTCGAGAGAAGATGGAGCGGAAGGAGGCACGGACTCGGTTTTTATAGCCCAAAGGCGATTCCAAGGAAGGAAAGGTGAGATTAGAAGGAAGGATTTGGCTTCGGTGTTTTTGGAAAGAGAATCCGTCGCCAGCTTGAGGAAGGAGGCACGCCTGATAAGTGGGCCCGCGATGTCAGCGACGCGAAGGGAAGGAAACGCGGCATCGCGCGAGCTGGGCCGACAGCACTTGCTGGGCTCGGCCCAAGCGGAACGCGGGGAGCGAGTCGCGCGCGCGGGAGGCAAGTGGGCCGCGGTGAAGAAGTGGGCTTCCGGGCCGAAAGCGAGAAGAAAGGAAATTTTCTTTTTCTTTTTTTCCTTTTCAAATATTACAAAGCATTTCCAAATGATTTTGAATCCTAATTTGAATTTGAATCAAACCACTCCAACAAAAAATTCAAATGCAACAACATGAGTGCACAAACATGTTTCTACCCTTATATTTGATTTTAAGGTAATAAAAATTATTATTACTCTAAATTTGTATGCTCACCAAATTGTATAAAAAAATCATATTTACCTTTTTTTAATATCCAAAATTTTAGAGTGTTACAATTCTACCCCCCTTAAGATGAATCTCGTCCCGAGATTCGGTTTATGCTTACTCGAACAGTTGCGGGTAGGTTTTCCTCAGATCCTCTTCTCTTTCCCAAGTGGCCTCACCCTCTGTGTACCGATTCCACTGAACCTTACACATCTTAATAGTTCGACTCCTCATGACTTTTTCAGCAGTCTCTAGAATTTTAACTAGAAACTCTTCATATGTGAGGTCCTCTTTAACAGTGAGCTCTTCTAACGAAATCTGCTCCTCTGGTACTCGCAAACATTTCTTAAGTTGAGACACGTGAAACACATCATGTACACCTGCCAAACTCTTAGGTAATTCTAACTGATATGCCACCTCACCACGTCTCTCTACAATCTTGAAAGGCCTAATATACCTCGGTGCCAATTTCCCTTTCATGTTGAACCTTTTCACACTCCTTATTGGTGATATTTTCAAGTATACATAATCTCATACTTCAAAAGTCAACTCTCTTCTCTGAGTATCAGCATAACTTTTCTGTCTGAACTAAGCTATTTTCATATTATCTCTAATCATTCTTACTTTCTTTTCAGCATCCTTGAGTACATCAGGCCCAAATACTTGACTTTCTCCTGTCTGATTCTAGAACAACAGGGTTCTACACTTTCGTCCATACAGAGCCTCAAACGGTGCCATCTGAAGACTCTTTTGATAACTATTATTATATGAGAACTCTGCATAAGACAAACTCTTATCCCAACTAGTACCATATTATAAAGCACAAGCTCTCAACATATCTTCCAATATCTGATTAATTCTCTCTGTCTATCCATCTGTCTGTGTATGGTAGGCTGTACTAAAGTTTAGCTTGGTTCCTAGTGATTCATGTATCTTTTGCCAATAATGAGATGTAAACTGGGTACCCCGATCAGATATAATTTTCTTAGGAACTCCATATAGACTCACTATTCTTTCCATATACAATTCTGTCAACCTTGCACTGCTATACGTAGTCCTAACTGACAGAAAATGAGCAACCTTTGTTAGGCGATCTACTATTACCCAAATTGAATCATACCCTTTCTGAGTACGTGGCAATCCAACTATAAAATCCATACCAACTTCTTCCCATTTCCATTCGAGTATCTGCATAGGTTGTAACAATCCTGCAGGTCTCTGGTGTTCAGCTTTCACCCTTTGACATGTGTCACACAAAGCAACATATTCAGCAACATCTCTTTTCAAACCATACCACCAATATTTCTCTCTCAGATCCAGATACATCTCTTTTCAAAATTGCCTTTCTGATAGTCTTATCCTCTAGCACACACAACCTTTTTCCAAACCATAGCGTACCCTTATCATCCTTATGGAATCCTGGTGATTTGCCCTTTACTATATTCTCCGCTATCTCTCTCAATTTTGTATCTTTCATCTGACTCTTGCGTATCTCTTGCTCCAGAGTAGGTTCTAGTACCAATTCTACTGCATTAGTGGTAAACCCTAAGTTCAGATGCTCACATTCAGCGCTCAACTCTCTTGACATAGGCATTACTTGCATTTCATTAGCGTAGCTTTTCCTACTAAGAGCATCAGCAACGACGTTAGCCTTTCCTAGGTGATAATGCACCTCTAGATCGTAATCATTTATCAACTCCAACCATCTACGCTGTCTCAAGTTTAGATCTGATTGAGTGAAAATATACTTCAGACTCTTGTGATAAATGTATATATCACTTTTATATCCAATCAAATAGTGTCTCCATATCTTTAGTGCATGAACCACTGCAGCTAATTCCAAGTCATGAGTAGGATAATTTAATTCATGCTTTCTCAACTGTCTCAATGCATATGCCACAACTCTACCTTCTTGCATAAGAACACATCCTAAACCCAAACGAGATGCATCACAGTAGATAGAGAATTGTTTACTCAGATCTGGCAAAACTAATACTGGTGCAGTGGTCAACCTTTTCTTCAATTCCTCAAAATTAGCCTGACACTTCTCAGACCACACAAACTTGGCATTCTTCTCTAATAGTGCAGTCATTGGCTTCGCAAGCTTAGAAAATCCCTCTATAAATCTCCTGTAATAGCCTGCTAATCCCAAAAAACTACGGATCTCACTTGCATTAGTTGGTGGCTTCCAGTCCAATACATCTTTTACTTTGCTAGGATCTACTGATATTCCTCCATTTGAGACAACATGACCAAGAAAGAAAACTTCCTTCAACCAAAACTCACATTTACTCTGCTTGACATATAACTGGTGTTCTCTGAGCTTTTGCAAAACCAACCTCAAATGTTCGGCATGCTCCTCCTTAGTCTTGGAGAACACTAGAATATCATCAATGAATACCACTACAAACTTATCCAGATATTCCATGAACACCTTATTCATCAGATACATAAAGTATGCAGGAGCATTAGTCAGAACAAAAGACATCACTATATACACATATAACTCATACCGTGTGGTAAAAGCTGTCTTTGGTACATCACTAGCACGAATCTTCAACTGATGATATCCAGAATGAAGATCAATCTTGGAGAATACACAAGCACCTCTTAACTGATCAAACAAGTCATCAATCCTAGGCAACGGGTACTTATTCTTGATGGTAACCTCATTGAGAGACCGATAATCCACACACATCCTATGAGTACCATCTTTCTTATCCACAAAAATCACTGGTGCTCCCCAAGGTGAAGAACTAGGACGAATGAAACCCTTATCCTGCAATTCCTTAATTTGTTTCTTAAGTTCTTCTAATTCATCTACTCCCATTCTATATAGACGCTTAGCTATGGGTGCAGTTCCAGGTAATAATTCAATAATAAATTCAATGTCACGATCTGGTGGCATACCTGGCAATTCCTCAGGAAACACATCGGAGAACTCCTCCACTACCTGGTCCTCCTTGTTGGCACCATCAGTAAGCTGGTTCACTGTAGCGGTCTCCTGTTTCTGAACTTTCACATCAACTCTGATCCTATCTCCCTTTGGTGTTGTCAGTACTACTGATTTCCCTTTGCACTGAATCTCTGTTTGTTATTGCATCATCCAATTCATTCCCAATATAAGATCAATCCTAGCTGTTCTCAATACTACAGGACTCACCTTAAACTCTACCCCCCTTAGAATGAGACTAATCGGGAGACAACGATAAGATGCTGGCATGCTTTCACCAGGTGAGTTTACTAATATAGGATTCTTCATGGCACACAAATGAATTCTATGTATTCTAACAAATGATTGTGATATGAAAGAATGTGATGCTCCAGAATAAAAAAGAACAGTGGCGGGAGTGGAATGGACATCGAACGTACCAAGCATAACTTCTGGTTCCTCCACTGTGGTTTCTTGGGACAAGTGGTTCACCCTTCCAGTATTAGATGCAGGCTTCTGGTGACTACCCTGCCTCTGTGGAGTCTGCTGCTTGATCTTCTCAGGGCAATTGTAGGACAAGTGACCCTCTTTCCCACATCGAAAACACTTGTTGGGGGTATTGGGAGCACTGGTCTTCATTGGAGTATTATTGGAAGGACCCTGATGCTGAGGCTGATTCCCACTCTGCTGCGGAGGGCGTTGGTTACCATTCTGCGGTTGGAATGGGGGACGTTGCGGAAACTGATTGCGGAAAGGGACCTAACCACGATTCCACTGACCAGAAGGAGGCCTCTATTGATTACCCTGCTAGAAACCAGTACGCGGATGAGTGTTACTACCAGAAGTCTATCCCTGAAGCCTTTTCCTCTTAGCATCCATCTCCTTGCGCTTGTTGTCCACCACGATAGCGCGGTTCACAAGCGTCTGAAAGTTGGGATAAGTATTGGACATCAGCTGCAATTGTAGTCTATCATACAATCCCTTCAAGAAGCGGCGCTACTTATCATTGTCATTAGCCACCTCATGTGGAGCATATCGTGACAACTGGGCAAACCTGTCACGATACTCAGCTATAGATAATGACCCTTGGGTCAAGTTCCGGAATTCCTCTGCCTTCAGTTCTATTATCCCTTCTGGTATATGATAAGCTCTGAAGTTCTCTCTAAACTCCTGCCAAGTGACTGCGGGAGCATTGGCGGGACGACCATACTCATATGATTCCCACCAGTCCTGAGCTTCTCCCTGGAGTTGTCCAGAAGCAAACAACACCTTCTGTCGGTCATCACAATGAGCAATGTTGAGTTGCTTTTCCACGGCACGAAGCCAATCATCTGCTTCTAAGGGATCAGTGGCGTGCGTGAACACCGGGGGATGACCCTTCAAAAACTCACCACGCTTATCACGTGGTGGTGCCCCAGCAACTGGATGATTATGCTGGTTCTGCACCAATTGTTGCATAAGTTGCATCTGCACTGCCAGAAGTTGCTCAATAGTTGGTGGCGGTGGTGGTGGTGGATTCAGGGGAACACCTCCACGACCCCTACCTCTTCCTCTTCCAGCCATCTGCCATCTATAAGAATGCAAACTTTGAGATTTCCATGTTATCAACCACTTATAAGATAAAGAATGAGATCTGAAAGTTTTCTGGGCGAATATCAATGTTAATAGTTCAGTAAATCAATCATATCTCGAACTACAGAAGTTCAATAGAGGCGTGCTTTATATGGTTGGAAAGCTTATGAAGTTCCCCACAACTTCTATTTAGACTATAAGACCAGATTCTATCGTTAAGTTAATGAGAAATAAGGCGCAACAGAAACTGTTCCAGATTCCAGACTGTGCAGAAACTTTAACTTGTGACAGTTATATCTCTCGAACCAGTTCAGATAAAAAGGTGATTCCAGTGGCATTTGAAAGATTCTTAAGCCTAGTTTCTCTCATAAAAATTTCATAAATGTTGCACGAACCGTTTTTGAACCATATCAGAAACATTGCAGACTGCTCCAGAAAACAGCAAGGACAGAAACGTGACAATACCAAACCCAACTATTATTTCCTTGACTAATAAACTTTTTATTCTTAGAAATGGAACTTATAGACATGCCTATAAGCCCCAGAACTCATAACAAAATTCCAACTCACACATAAGCATAATGATAAATCAACTATCACACCAAAGTTCAAACCACACGACAGACTCGAAGACTCAACTGACATTACTAAGAACGTTTTTATTACATAAAGGACTCCTATTTTCTACTGACGTGGCTCATGATCTAAGGTCTCATAAATCTTGGCCATGCCTTGGTTTGCGTGGAGTTCATCAATCATCGCTTGGCACCTCTTGATGGTCTTCCCCTGTGACTTTACCATCTCCTCTAACTGCAGTTTCCTCTCCATCATGTCATAGACAAAGTTCACCATCACCCGAGGAAGTGGTTCCAACTGCACTGGATCCATCATGGCCCATCCAAGGTCAGGGTGTGCACGAGGGAGGTAGCGGTGAATATCATGCTTCATGCTATCAAAGCGAAGGTAGCGAAGGCCCATACATGCTTCAAAAGCAGCGTCTTCAATACTATCCTCCATGATAGCTTGACGACCCATGTGAGCATACATCCTGTCCAGCTAGTATGCCCCTTTTTCCTCATCCTTAGGAAAAAATGCTCGCTCTTGCCTTCCAGTAAGTGTCCTCCAGCGGATGGGTGTACTCCCAACAGACGTACTCCACAGCTGGGTGCCAATCAGCGAAGTAGGCAGAGAGCATTCCCACAAGTCGATGGTGAGAGGTAGCATTTCCTCCAACCTTACGGTAGATCTTCACAGTCCAACCCATTGGAGGTGGTGGCACATCCTCTGCAGCTGCATCAGGTGGTGGAGACAGGGGTTGTTCTCCTCCATTGGCTTCCTCCTCTTCATCATCCTCAATCTCGATGATCTCAGGGTCTTCTTTAGGCTCAGGTTCTTCCTGAGGAGGTGCTGGCACTTGGATTGGTGCTTCAGGGGTCTGCTCATTCTCCTGGGGTACTTCCTCTTGTGGCTCTTTAGGTGCAAGCACAGCACGAGGTGGGTAGTGTCCTCCAGTGGTGATGCGGGCAGTCTTGCGGCCACGAACCATCTACATAGTTTTTAGATGTAATTAGAATAGAGGAAAATTTTTGTAATAGAATGAGACATAAGAAGCATAAAAATTTATCAAATAACAAGAGCAAGATAATGAGCATAAAAATAGTGAAAAGAAGGTACTAAATCGACCATTTCTAGCTAGGCTTGCGTCCTACAGTCAATAATAGCTTCGATACCAATTTGTCACACCCATTTAACGACCAAATGGAGTGCATACTCTTATGTGTGCCCAGAAATCAATCACACATAAGTTAACAAATTATAAAGGATGTATCATCACCAATGTTATTACATTACGATTAATAACACATAGTCTTTACAATAATGTAGCGGAAGTAAAATGTAAAACTCTCATGGTAGCTCCAATCACAGGCATATTGACTGGTTGACTGCAAGTCTAGTAATCTTCTGGGAAGTAGAAGTAGTCACTACTTGCACCATCTGTTACCCATCCGGGATTTTTATCCAAGTAAGAGAAATAAACAAGCGTAAGTACATCTCGTACTCAACATGTGTAACTTGAGGTTCATGAGGCTCAAAGGCATAACATAGGTTTATCAGCATGTAGCTTTTAATTAGCATTAATTCAGTATATCAATAATATCAAAGTGTCTCAATGCAACAATAAACATATGATCCATGTGAAATGATTAACGAATAGCAAAAACATATCCATTATTAATGATCCACTATTCTATAAGGGTCCAAGGCCACTCATGACCGTGAGCACGGCTGTTATAACAGTTTTACACTCTGCAGAGGTTGCACACTTTCACTGCGAGTCATGTTGCCCATATGCCCGGGTTAATTACTCCAAAAACACTTCCAAGGTGAGCAGGCAGGGAAACACTATGAAGTCTTTCGAAGGTTCGTCTAACAAGTTAGGGCCATTAGATTTCACTCGGCAAATAGATGTAGAGCCCCCCTTCCAAATGGCACAATAACACGCAGCCTATACTCATAAGGACAGAGGCCGCACTATATCCGATTCATCAAGCCATTCTTATGCCATAAAGGAATACCACTAACAAGCTAGAAAAGGTCCTTCTATATGACTAAAGCCAGAGCCATTTTAGCCCTCACAGTTGTACTGTAAATCCCGAATTTTCGCTTACAGATAAGTCCTTATGGAGAGTAACGAGAGCACCAAATAACCCCATGCTCTAGTACCCTTTAACAGTAATAAAAGTCATCTTTTAATGTTTATTGCATATTCCATTAGTCAAATTACATGATCATAGTTCATGTTGAGCACTAGCAATACTAATCCATGCAATATAATAGGTATTAAGGAATAAGATCAACACTAAGTCATCCTTAACAAGGAATACATGCATAATGATATTATTTGCTTAATATGAATAGGACAACAAGGACAATCCCATGCTATACTTGCTTTGCTCAAACTGATCCTGGTGATCTTGTTCGTAGAAAAACTCTTGATCCCCAACGAATTGCTCACCATCTATACTCGATCAACAATAGCAACAACATTCATCCAGAACAATCATGCATAAACAAACAAGACTATAATTAGAATAGTACACTAACAGTAATAAAATAATATAAAAAGTTTTTAAAATGAATCTACAACTTGCTATGATCACACAGACGCAAAGATCACGAAAAACGGAGCTAAAACGACAAAGTTATGAATTTACGAAGATTTCCTATAGAAAAGTAATTACTTTAATTCAAGCTCGAAAATAAAATATCACAAACCTACTGAACAGTTCTACTAACATGTAGAGCTCTTAATTATGAACCTAACGCAATTTGAACGGGTCAAATCGGAGTTAAAACGGATAAATTATGACTAAAACAAACTCAGTGGCATAACTGTAAATAGCTGAAAATGTATTTTGACTTAACTGAGATCAAACTACGCTTTCAAAAGGATAATACGTGATTCTGAAATACGCTTTGGACTGCGGGTTAGACAATTAAAAAACACAGGGTCTCTTTAGCAAAATGCGCAGCCGAACCGGTATCTTTCATCTACAGCCATTAGATTCAAAATAGACGACTCAGATTAGATCAGGAATAACCAGCAGCGGCGCTCGGCCGGAAAAACACTCCGGCGACCATGTTCGCGGCGGCGCCATCACCGGAGTTCGCTAAAACTTGAATCCGAGCACCATTCGACGATTAGAAGGTACCGGGATGGAGTATAGGTCAAGGCGATCCCACCTCACGCAAGAACGGAGCCGAGGACGGACCAAAAGGAGGCGCACGGCTCGGAATGGCGGACGGTTACGGCTACGGCTCCCGAGTAGCCTTCTCAGGATGGTTTCGATGCTCCGCGTCGAGAGAAGATGGAGCGGAAGGAGGCACGGGCTCGGTTTTTATAGCCCAAAGGCAATTCCAAGGAAGGGAAATGTGAGATTGGAAGGAAGGATTCAGTTTCGGTGTTTTTGGAAAGAGAATTCATCGCCGGCTTGCGGAAGGAGGCACGCCTGACAAGTGGACCCGTGATGTCAGCGACGCGCAGGGAAGGAAACGCGGCATCACGCGAGCTGGGTCGATGGCACTTGCTGGGCTCGGCCCAAGCGGAACGCGGGGAGCGAGTCGCGCGCGCGGGAGGCAAGCGGGCCGCGGTGAAGAAGTTAGGCTTCCGGGCCGAAAGCGAGAAGAAAGGAAATTTTCTTTTTCTTTTTTTTCCTTTTCAAATATTACAATGCATTTCCAAATGATTTTGAATCCTAATTTGAATTTGAATCAAACCACTCCAACCAAAAATTCAAATGCAACAGCATGAGTGCACAAACATGTTTCTACCCTTATATTTGATTTTAAGGTAATAAAAATTATTATTACTCTAAATTTATATGCTCACCAAATTGTATAAAAAATCATATTTACCTATTTTTTTAATATCCAAAATTTTAGGGTGTTACAATGAGTATCTGGTTATGTCCTTCGGCTTGACCAACGCCCTCGCACACCTCATGTACTTGATGAATTCGGTGTTTATACCCGAATTGGACAAGTTTATGGTGGTATTTATTGATGACATCTTGATATATTCTGAAAATAAGGAAGACCACGCTGAACATCTACGTATAGTTCTTATCAGACTACGTGAACATCAACTATATGCAAAATTCAGTAAATGCGAATTCTGGCTTCGTGAAGTACCTTTCCTTGGGCATGTGCTGTCCAATGGGGGAATTATGGTGGATCCCGCCAAGGTACAAGAAGTACTGAACTGAAAGGCTCCTATCTCGGTTCACGAGGTCCGGAGTTTTCTTGGATTGGCTGGCTATTATCGTCGCTTCATCTCGGATTTCTCTAAAATAGCCAAGCCAATGACTCGGCTGCTGCAAAAAGACATCAGGTTTGTCTGGACTCCTGAGTGTGATGCGGCTTTTCACAAACTGCGAACTCTCCTAACCTCGGCTCCGGTTTTGGCACAACCGGATATCAAAAAACCATTTGATGTGTATTATGATGCCTCAGGCATAGGCTTGGGAGGTGTTCTGATGCAGGAAGGCTGAGTCATTGCATATACCTCTCGACAACTTCAGAAACATGAGGTGAATTATCCAACGCATGACTTAGAACTCGCTGCAGTTGTTCATGCTTTGAAAGCTTGGCGGCACTATCTGTTGGGCAATGTTTGCAATATCTATACTGACCATAAAAGCCTCAAATATATCTTCACCCAACCCGAGTTGAATATGCGTCAAAGAAGATGACTTGAGTTGATTAAAGATTATAATCTTCAAGTGCACTATCATCCTGGCAAGGCAAATGTGGTTGCCGATGCTTTAAGCCGTAAGTCTCATTGTCACTCCTTAGTTGAAAGTGATTTTCATCTGTCTCGCCTTCTACACCTAGTAATTCTATACAACATCACTGTCAGTTGCACTCTCAAGAGCAGAATTATTAAGCTCCAAAAGACTAACACTGGTATATTCCACATCAAGCGTAAGATGAAAGAGCAAGAAACTAAACATTTCAGGGTAGATGAAGAGGGTGTACTGTGGTTCAAGGATAGGTTAGTTGTGCCTAAGGACCGAGAGCTTAGAAATCATATCATGTCTAAAGCACACTCTTCTAAGTTGTCCATCCATCCTGGTAGCAATAAGATGTATTACGATTTGAAGCCATACTATCGGTGGACCAAAATGCGAAAAGAGATAGTTGCATATGTTGCTAGGTGTGATACCTGCTGTAGGGTTAAGGTTGTGCACATAAAAGCTAGATTGCTTCAACCACTTTCTATCCTAGGTTGGAAATAGGAGGAGATAAGTATGGATTTCATTGTTGGACTTCCTCCTACTGTCAAGAATCATAACTCTATCTGGGTAATTGTAGATCGCCTAACCAAGTCGGCTCACTTCATTCCTGTTTGAGTAGACTATTATCCTACTGACTATGCCGAGTTATACTTCAATCAGATAGTCTGGCTCCATGGGGTACCTCGTACTATCGTTTCTGACCGAGGTCCACAGTTCACTGCTCATTTTTGGGAGCACTTGCATCATCTTCTGAGAACCAAGTTAGTGAGAAGCTCTGCTTACCACCCCTAGACGTCAGGTCAGACGGAACAAGTTAACCAAATCTTGGAGGATATGTTACGGGCATGTGTTATTTCATCCAAGGGTTCATGGGAGAAATGGTTGCCTCTAGCTGAGTTCTCGTATAATAATAGTTACCAAGAGAGCATTAAGATGGCCCCATTCGAAGCATTGTACGGTCATAAGTGTAGAACCCCACTAAATTGGATAGAAGCTGGCGAGAGAAGGTATTATGGTATTGATTTTGTCAAGGAGGTGGAAGAACAAGTTCATACCATCAAAATACATATGGCTACAGCTCAATCTAGACAGAAAAGTTACGCTGATCGCCGTAGAAAACCGATCGAGTTTGAAGTTGGAGACTTCGTATATCTGAAAGTTTCCCCTATGAAGAGTGTACAATGTTTTGGTGTGAAACGGAAGCTTGCACCGAGATACGTGGGTCCTTTCCAGATCATAGGAAAAAGTGGTGCTGTCGCATATAAGATCCAGTTATCTCCTAAAATGAGCGCCATTTTCAATGTTTTCACGTATCTCAGTTAAAGAAATATCTTCGGGTTCCTGAAGAAAGAGTTCCATTAGGGGATATCAGGCTAGAATCTGATTTAACTTATGAAGAAAATCTAGTCTGTGTGATTGACACTCAAGAGTGGGTAACTAGAAGTCGAGTGGTTAAGTGGTATAAAGTAATGTGGAGTAATCAGGGTAGTGAGAGTGATGCTACGTGGGAGCGAGAAGACTATTTACGTGATGATTATAAGGAATTCTATCAACAATGGTATGCTTTCCAAATCTCGGGACAAGATTTTTATAAGGAGGGAGGGCTGTAACACCTCAGGTGTTTGGCTTCCATATTTGCACTTGCATTTCATAAACTTGAGCATCATTCATTCATGCATGAGCTATAATGTGTGAAACATGCTTTTGAAACATTGTAACATATGCTTATATTTCATGTGTGTTTATGAAATGAGTAGTGTGCAACACCCAAGTGCAACATGTGTAACTTCTTTTTAGACATGTCACTCACATTAGTGAAACATGATTAGAAAGTGCTATGCAACACACTCATGAAACATGGCTTGGAAATAAAAGTAGCAATTCATTGTTTTTCCTTGTTTCAATGCATATGATGCTTAATTTTGGTGTGATCAATGTGTGGTGTGGGTAATTAGTCCCTAAAACATCTTAATTACACTTAGGATCATTAGTGGAGCAATGTTCATGTTCACCAAAATGACCAAATTGCCCTTCTAAGTGTTTTTGACTAGGTTTTGACCCCTAGAGTGCTTTGGTTTGACCGTTTAAAAAGTCTAGCTTGGAGATCTTTCATGGAGAAGCAACCTTAAGCAAAGTTGTAGAGAATTTCATAAGGAACAAAAGTTCTAATATGGCCATCTCATGAAAATGACCAGAACATGCTCAAAAGTGACCCACAAGTCAGCTTGAGGGGTGCTCAACACTTAGAAAATTTCTAAGTCTAAAATTTGGAATTTCAGTTTCAATGTACCCCACTTCAACGCCGTGTAACTCAAAAACCAGGCCGAACCAGTCCAAGCTCCAATTGACAAAGTTGTAGTACTCATGTAGCTCTACAACTTTGATGTTATCACCTCTTGCTAATTCGAGCCTGATTAGGAGTAATATGGCCTCAAAATGGCGCTGTCAGTCGCTGATGACGGCCTCGATTCAGTTCGTCAGGCCTCGGTGTGGCCGACCGGCCACAGGCCCGCGTCGACGCGTGGACGCGCGGTGGCGGCCGTACGCCAGCCGTGGCCCCACCGATCAGGTCACGGGTGTCTACAGGTCGCCACGACGTCCACAACTCGCTTCTCCCTTCATTCCTCCCTCCGAGCACGCCGAGGCGGAAAAGAGGGCCGTTGTCATTGCCGTGAGCTCCACCGCCATCGTGCAAGCTCGCCATCATGTTGCCGCCACCCAGACTCCGTCCACAGCTCTGCCAGGGACACCACCACCTCCTCCATCCCTTACTCAAGCCAATTGCGCGGAGGTAAGGGGCACATTGCCGTTTCTGCCACCGCGAGATCTCACCGGCGTTCGTCCGCACGATGGCTCACCATGGCCAGCATAGCACCGTGCACCTTCGCTTTCCCTAGCGCATGTTCCTTCTTCCCTACCATCCGTAGATGCTCTAGTGATGACGCTACCGCAAATGCCGGCCAAATCAGACCAGAACGGGGCCACGCACCGCCGCGCCATGGCCGCCGATGAGGTGCTCACGTGGACACGCTACTCCACTCCATCTCGGTCCTCTTTTGTAGCCTCGTTAGGTCTGCCAAGGCTCCAGGGAGCTGACGCATTCCTCTGCTGGCCATCTAGCGGTCAGAGCTCGCCGGCGCACCACCACGCGCCATCACCGAGCCACCGCCGCCATGGCCGAGGAAGCTAGGGTTGGGTGGAGTCCACTGTTTAGGGGTCAGGCGATGCAGAAGGTCAAGAGGAACCTAGGGGTACCCTTCCCCTCGCCGGACATGCCGCCGTCGACGAGCTGGACCTCGCCGGAGCTGCGGCTCCTCCTTCTCTGTTCCCCTCTCTCTGGCTAGCGGGTCCCGCCTGTCAGACGTAGGCGCGGGCGGGAGTCTGAGCAGGCCACGAGCTGGGCCACGCTGGCGGGTCGGGCCAGCCCAGTGGCCCTTTTTGATTTTGAAAATTTGCTTTTCTTTATTTGTTTCACAGTTTTGAATGTTGTTTGTGATTTTCATATCTAGGGTTTGGCTTATCCAAAAATTGTGATTCAAATTTTGTTGGACTCTCTATGAAGTGCAGTATTTAGGAAAAATATAAAATGAAGATGTATTATTTAAATTCTGGAAGGATTAATTAGACAATTGAAATGTGCTTTAAATGGAGTGCAAACTTGTTAATTTTACAACTTGAGTTGTAGTGTTCCAAACATTATGAAATTTGGTGGGTATGCTATTCCATGTCTATACTAGCTCTGGTAAAAATTTGGGGACTAGTGCTTGAGTACTTTTCAAGTTATGAGGTTGTCACATTATATTAGAAGATAATTGCATAAATTTTAGTAATTTTTCTATATGTGCAATGCTCATGAAATTTTATGGAGAGTGTCCTAGTACCCTAAGGTTGCTAATAAAAATATGGGTTCTGTTGTTTGACACTTTTCAATATGATTCATTAATTATACAAAAATTAGTCTTTTTGGCTTGCGAATTTTGTGTAGGGAGTTTCTTTGAATAACTTTAGTTCAAATTTTTACAGTAGCCTCCTTGTAGGGCATAGAGCCTCCTGTAATTTTTGTAGAATTTACTAAGCAGCTTTCATATAAGTTTAATTTTCCACTTAATTAATTAAGTAAATTAAGAAAGGGGTAAAAATAAATGTTTTGGGTTGGCACACCCTACTTTCTAGTGGTTTCATGACATATGTGACCTAGTAGTGTCATTAGTTTGGTCATAAGGGTAGTTTGACACATAAATAAATATTTAATTTTTATATTTCTAGGTTCTCTGGACAGCTGCTAGTATTTTTGGGTTTGGGCCTCGATAAAGGTGTTTGCTGGGAAACTTGTGAATACAAAAATGGTAGTAAACTTGTTAAAATAGTTTGTGTCAAAATTTGGTGGAATTTGTCCTAGTAGTTTAGGAGTTACAGTTGTTTGAAGTGACTGTCCAGGAATGACTGCTCTCTGTTTGGAGATGACATATTTCTGGAGATTTAGAAATTCGACTAGGTAAACTTTGGAATTAAGTGTTGAGGTCTGAAAATGAATTGTAGAGTATTGTATAAGCTTTCCAGATTGTCTTGTACCATGCCTTTAGGATTTGGAAATCTACAGTTGTGATGAAAATACTTAGCTGCTGTCCAGAATGTATTGTGATTTTTTGTGCTTGGTTGGTGGTAACCTAAGTAATGTTATTCTTATGATTGTTAGGTGTTAGGGCCTTAACTAAGGAGGAACAACTATACATTAGGTTATGTAGACTAGGTAAGTACTTCTCTACCGAAGAAGAGATTTGCACTTATTATTGAAGTGATTTGAATAGAGCACTATAATTTGCTAAAGTGCATTCTATTCCGAGCATGCTGCATTTCTTCTTATGCATCCATGAGATTTATTGTGTATTCATGTAATAGGTGTACCAGAGGGAGTGACACTCCTTGAGTTCAAGGGAGCGATTCCGGAGGAGGATCAGGAGCAGCCGAGGGAGCCCGAGGACCCAGCAGGCGAAGGAGTTCCCGTAGACGAGCTACCTAAGTGCTCGGATCATCGCCCGTCCTCGTTCCTGAAAGACAAGCCCCGGTACATGCTGACCCATTTGTTTTATATATATCAATCTTGAGTACTTTTACTTGTTTACTGTATTAAGTTGTAGGAGTTGTGTGAAACCACTATTGCATTATACCTGTTCTTGTCCAGATATCGTACTTAAACCCTAAATTAGATTTAGGCACGTGTCAATGCTTAGCCCTGCTTAGTTCGGTAGAAATCGGATGATTTCTGGTCATCCGCGAGATGTAGGAATGGGTCACGAGTGGCCATGTTGGCTATCGTGGATGGAACCATGCCTTAAAATAAAATTTAGATCGAGCGGGAGTTCGATAGTGCAGCCGTAAGACACTTCACGTCTTGGGTGCGGAGCTATGCCCGTCTGAGTCGTTTAAGGACCGATTCGTTGTACGTCCTTGAGTCATGTTGAACGCAGTCTAACACTTAGTTGACCAGATAAGTCGTTCCGACCGCGAAGCCGAGTAATACGGTTTAGGCCGAGAATCGAATGGTAAGTCGCATCTTGGAGGTAGTAAGGATGTGCTTGGGGACATTGGCGTGAGACCAAGGGGGTTAGAGTCCCTATCACCTGGCAGAGTGTTGCCCTTGGGGATGCGGCATCATTCGAACCCGCGACTCCTGAATTGTACGAAAGATGGCTTGTGCGACCCTCGCAGGGGCCTGCGCAGTGAGTGTTAGAAATACCCCTCCAGCTGGATAGGAATTCAATTCGAATCACCGTCGCTCCCGGTTAGTGAGCACTTGACTTGAGCAGCGGCAACGTAGATCTCATTAAATTGAATAGATGGTTAAGCGAATGATTTAATGTTGACGCAAATTTATACCTGCTATGGATATAATAATATTATTGTTTGATTATAATCAAGTGAATGTTAAGTACAGGTGCTAAGATAGATGATAGGTTAATGCTAAAATAAATGCTAGTACAGGTTAAAAGAGTTTAAATTACTTATGCTTTTCCGCAAAGGTGATGTCAGTCAGCTCCACTTATGAAAGCCTTGCATGATCCTTGGTGTCTCTTATTTTCTATTTCGATGGGTAAGTCTAGCTGAGTATATTCCAGTACTCAGGGTTTATTCTCTCCTGTTGCAGATGACATGCTTTATCAGGGCTTATGCAAGAACGGCCTCCACCCCGCGGGTGATGAGGACTAGATCACTTGGGCGTGATCGTCTGTTAGTTTACTTTCCTAAATGGTTTTGTGGGATGTTGATCTGTAAGACTGGCAGTGGTATTTGAACTAAGTGTGAGTGTGTTATGCTTCCGCTACTTTATGAACTCGGTTTATAATAATTTGCGACTCCATGTGTTGTAAGTGATCTTTCGAACTACTTGTGAAATGTAACGTGTGATGTGTATGTTGAATAATACGATCTTGGTTGTAAAAGAGTTGGTTTGAAATCCTTCGTGGTTTCGATTGACTACCAGGATTATATGGACTCAAGTTCGAAAATTTGAGCGTTTTGGCGCTTGTTTTGTACTTGTGCTCTTATAATTTGGTTGGTTCTGTTATAACGTTCGCCGCCGGTTCGAAGCCCTTAAGGAGGTCCTCGTATTCTTCGAGCCCCTCCCCCAACGGGAAGCCCTCGATGTCCTAGAGCTCCATGTCTGTGGCCACCTAGGCCATCATCAGGGTGACGGCCGCCCCACGACGAACGCTGCGCTTGATCGCCGCATGGATCAACGCTCACACGCTGAGAAGGCGCTCCTCCTGGCGCCCTGCCGGAGCATGAACAAAGTTCGCTAGGACGTCAGTGGCGTCGCAGAGGGACTCTATCTCCATGAGCAGTTCTGCCCAAAATGAACAACAACCATTAGACTTTAAGATTGACCAGAAAAGCAAAAAGAGGAAACGGTAAAGCACTCACCCGCGCACCGGCGGTCGGACTCCGTTCGTTGCGAATGGGCAAGCGCCTCCTCCTCCTCCAAGGACGTCACCACTACCTTCACGGTGGCCAAATCCTCTCGCGCCTCCTGCAGCGGGGTAGGAACGCCCTAGGTCATAGCATTCTGGGCCTGCCCGTACCCCGATGAGGAAGCGATGCTGGGGTTAAGGCGACGGCGGCGAGAGGGCGCCCCGTCCCCTTCTCCTGACGTGCTCACGTAGGAGCCCCTCGATGAGTCACCGTGCTCCAATGCTAAGGTGGCGAAGAGGAAAGAAGAAAGAGCAAGGGCCGAAGAAGAGAGATGCCAGGATCGGGAACCCCGACTGAGGTTATAAAGGGCCCCAGGGAGGCCTCTCAACTCCCGGGCAATCAATATGCCCAACTGCCCCGCTCGCCTCCCAAGGGAACCACGTCGGTCGCACGCCACGCCTCAAGAAGGCGAACCATCATATCATAGGCGGTTTACACCCCTCCATTCCACGGGTCAGCGATAGGCCTTAAAAAGATAACGACTGAACATAACCACCCACCTTTTCGCACACCACAACATGAAGCGTCACAACAGTAACTGCTCGGCGTGACCCTTTGTCTTCTCCAGGCGGGCCCACTCGCTCGATTATAAGCCCTTGAAGGGATCACCATCCCTCCAAGGCCTTGGGGGCTACACCCAGCGAGCGCTCGCGCGCACCCATCGGACAGTCTCCTAAAAAATCAAACAAACCACAAAAAGGCCCAAATAGGATGACAAGGGCCCACGCACGCCCCTACATTCTGCTGAAGAGCGTAAGGAAAACAACACGACAGCCGAGGGCCACCCGGTCAGTCCCTTGCAGCGCGCAGGGACTCGAGGGCCTCTTCGGTATCCTGACCTAGCGAATGGTCCCCACCAAGGCCGCAAGAGCTCCCATCCGACCCACGGTCATACTAGAAACACCACACTCGTTCGATTATAAGCCCTTGAAGGAATAACCCATCCCTCCAAGGCCTCGGGGGCTACACCCGCCGGGTGTGCTCGCGCGCACCCACCGGGCAGTCCCTCTAAAAATAAAAACAAGTCAAAAACTACCCATTGTCTCTCATTCTCAAGCCTCTGAAGGAGTGCTCCACTCTTCCACAGGCTTGGGGGCTAGTGTCAGGTATGAAAATACGCGGGGTACCCAACAAAGGGTAAAATATGGCACCCTGCACGTTTGATAAAAGCGATCCACCATAAGGGGCTCAAAAAGGCACTAACAGCATGTCAGCCGCTCAAGGCGCAAACTGCAAACTCTAGCTCGTCCGAGCCTTGCGAAGAGGCCTCAGGCACGATAGGCGTCTCGGACGACATCTCTCCAACTCGCCCGAGCCCCCGTGGTGTCATCAAAGGTGCCCGACCCCCCACGGTGCATTTCCGTCTCGCCCGAGGGGCACGTGGAACCCTCAGGCGAAACGGGGAGCCACGAGGACCCCCAGCACGATGCTCGCTCCATCGACGTGATGGACGTGACCGTGCATAGTCAACAGGGGCACCAGAGCCACGTCCTGACTCGATATGACTCCGGTCATTCTACCACGACAACATCCATACCTTCACAGCAACGGGGTAACGGCAGCTGTGCCACCTAACCCCCTCACCACGAAAATCCCGGCGCACGCATCGTCCACCTTCATGACACAGTGACGTACAAGTCATGGCCCCGACACGACGCATCAGCGAACGGAGAGGCCAAAAGATCAACGTCCCGCACGACTTCACACTACAAGGAAATTGTTCCCACCGGATAAGGAGAAGGACGACCACTCCCGAGGCCACCTTTTTTTGTCTTTCTCTTTCTTTTTTTCCGTTTTCACCCCTTTACCGTAAATGTAACCTGAGTCATCTTCTTAGAAGCTATAAAAAGGGAAAGGGAGGGGCCAGAGCGGGGAGAAAAAAAACCGAATCGAATAGCAATCGGAATCAAACCGATCGAAACCACCACCACCACTCAAGAGACTTGGGACCTGCTCCCTCTCTCGAAAGCTTGTAACCCCTACTACGAGCACCCCGGTGCAAGGCAACACGAACCACATCGAAACCTACTGGACGTAGGGCCGTTCATGCCCGAACCAGTATACATTCTTGTGTCCGTTTTGCACAATCATCAAGGTCCAGACACGCAGATACAAATTCACTAGGCGCTCTGTTTAGACACCCGGTCCTCTAGACACCGATAATGAGCGTACGGACGTCCTTGCGCTAGCAAACCCGTTCTTGTTTTCAACTCTATTTGTATGTTTGTTTTTTTTTTGTAAAAAAACTGTTATGTTTCTGTCTGCCTCTACTTTTGGATCACGTGCCCTGATGGTAAATAATGTGCCAAAAATGGTTTGAAAAAAGAATGGAGGAAAAAGATTATAATGCCCATCCGTGGCCTCCCCCTCCTGTGACCATGAGTCATGGACCCGTGCCTGCCTCTGTTCAACCGCGGCGGCGCAACGCCACGGGTCGGCGGGTGCCGCGCGGTGGCGACGCGACACTGCGGCGAGGCGGCGAACCGGGCCTGCGGCGCGGGGCAGGCGGCGTCGCGGCGGGGCGAGCCGCCGCCAAATTGAAAGCTGCCGGCCTACCGCACTGCAGCTGCAGTTGCCGATTGAGGTGGGATGCGGCAAGACGGGGAGCACGTGGCGTGGTGGTGGTAGCCGGCGGGGGCGAGCTCCAATGGCCGCCCGGCTCCGTTCATCGAGCTCGAGTGGCAGCGTGCTGGAGGACAAGAATGGATGACTGGTTTCGTCGTGCTGTGCATCTCCGGATCTCAAAGGAGTTCACTGGACGGGAACCTATAAATGTGTCCGCTTCTCTTCCCCACTCCCGGTCTTGTCGCTTTATCGCCAACCTGTGGCCATGGGCGCTCCACCACGCACCACCACCACACCGTCCCGCTCCTCCTCCTCAAACCCACCCCCTCTCGCTCGCCTCCACGCCACTCCCCTCCCGTCCCTATGGCGGCCGTCACCACAGCCACCGCCGCCGCGTCCTCCTCCTTCCTCCACCGCCGAAGCCCCGCCCACTGCCGGCGCGCCACGCTCCGCGCCGCGGCGGGGCACTGCCGCCACTCCAGCTCCAGGCTCGCCTGCCGCGCCGCCGAGGTGTCCGGGGCCGAGCCGTCCGCGCCGGCGGCGGAGGGCGCGGGAGGAAGCGGGGGCGCGTCGTGGGTGCCGGTGGTGCCGCTTGCCGCGCTGCCGCGCGGGGAGCGCCGCGTGATCGTGCAGGACGGGGAGGAGATCCTGCTGCTCTGGTACAAGGACCAGGTCTTCGCCATCGAGAACCGGTCGCCAGCGGAGGGCGCCTACACCGAGGGCCTCCTCAACGCCAAGCTCACGCAGGTGCGCCTCAAGTCTCAACTCGAGCTCATGGCAATGCCGGGCGCGCAGCTGAGTACTACTAGCTTTTTCGTGCTCGCGAGTGACAGGCGTTACCTGTTCTGGATATCGTACGAAAAAGTAGCAAACAGAAAAAGATCGACAACCAAACCCGTCGAAGTACCCTTGTTTCAAACAATTTACAAATTCCCTATTAATAAACTTCCCTAGCTGGTTCTAGAGTTTCAAAACAAGTTAAATGTTACTTCTAACTTGTGTGCTTTTCGTTGAAAAGGCAGGCCGATAAGTTCAAGCGAAGGGATGCCTGTTTTGTCTGTACCAAGATGCATCTTTAAGCCATTCTAGGAACCCATGTTTGGAGAAAATGTATCTGACTACGCGCATATCTTGACCCGCTTCATGAACTAATGAAATTACTCTTGTTTATGATTGATTAAAACAAACGCGACGTTTAGAAATGCTCAGTAAAGCTTTATTGGTTTCACAATCAAATGAGTTTGCCTATAGCACTGTCGTATATGGCTTCTGTCTGTGTACATTTTACAAAACTGAAATGTTCGTGGTAGTCTATCATTCAGCTACATGAAGCTTTTCAACTTCAAAACCCTGCCATCGAACATTCTTAAAGGTTTTGGGCAAAAGAGTAAAAAAAAACACTCAATCCTTAATTTATGCTAACATGTCTGAAGCGTCATGGGTATGGAGTAATGCCTTTCTTGTGTATTACTTAGATGAGATAATTTTGTTTTCCTTCACAAAGATGTGACCTTTCATTTTCTTTTTTTGGTGTTTCAGGATGGGTGCATTGTTTGCCCATCAACAGACAGTACATTTGACCTTCGCACTGGGGAAATAAAAGAATGGTATCCCAAAAACCCTGTCCTAAGGGCTCTTACGCCCGTTTTGAGGAAACTATTCACTTACCGTGTGAAAACAGATGAAGAAAACATATACATCAGCATCAGTGGGTCTGATAGTGTAGGATCAGCAGAGATTATATTCAGCGGGAAAGCTCAACCTGGTGTTACTGCATCAGATGTCAATGTGGAAGAGGTATCAGATTTTTCCTCTCTTATACTCTGCTTGCCACCTTCAGACATGTTTTTTTATTTATTTATTCTGTTCGATATGATTCCTGCTTTTCTAATTAACTTCAGTATACAGTTTTAGTGAAATGAGAATTTTACTCAACTTCTGTATCCAACTTATATCCCTTTACGTTTTCAGGTGAGAATGATAGTCGACGAGGATGTCGGAGGTTTCGGTTTCACCAGCGAGAATGAACTGATCAATGGAAAGGCCGCTATAATCGGCTTTCTCTTGTTGATAGATTTTGAGCTTTTAACTGGCAAGGGCCTTCTCAAGGGGACTGGTTTCTTGGACTTCATCTACGCAGTTTCGGGAGCTTTCAACTGATAAATATGTTTGTTCCTTGGTATCAGAGTGCCATCAAGGTACTTGACTACTTGACTACCCTTAGGAGCCTAGGTTTTGTCAGCGTACAGTTGAGTGCACGAGCGGTCGTGCTTGTAATTGAACACCATGCTTGCCTGTAAAGTGAGGAACACGAGAGGAGCTATTGCTGAATGTTTTTTTAAATCTTGATTCTATATAAAATGGGTTTTGTGTCAACTTTCTGTGACTGCAGAAAGTGTGTTTAATTGGGGTTAGTTAGTGACTTAGTGCGGCCGAAGGGGGCTACTTGTCCTCCAAATTGTTGCTTGCAGACAGGAGATTTTGGAGCAAGAGGGCAATCATTCATGGAGCATAGGGTGTGAAATGTAAAACCAGGCGGAAAAGCGGTGATCCGGTTGGACCGCTGCGGCCGCCGGCCGGCGCATCTCATGTCATCTCGCTTTCCCGAAAGCTTTTGGCAGCCGCTCGGATCCTTCCTCGCCCTAAACCGAGAGTTTTTCCTAATCATTGCGCTGCTCATGGATCCCTAAACTGCCGTATCAAGATGATAATGATATCAGTATCAGAGTTCCTTTTTTCTCTTTGTTTTTGCAGACCCAACCTGGACCAGGAGTTTTTTTTTTTTTTTGGAGCAAACCTGGACCAGGAGCACCATACTTAACGAGCGGAGTAACACTCACGGCGGCCCAGTGTGGAAGTAGGGCCCAGGCGCTTTCCGTGGTCCAGGAAGCATGATTGAAACCCAACACGCCGTAGTGGGAAAGGGGCCTTGGTGCGCGTCTGGGCCCAACAGGCTTCGGCTGGGCCGGCCAGTAGCTCTCGTCCTTTTTTTTCTGTGAATCACAGTAGCTCTCGTCTCAGCTCGTTCGCTTGAGCTTTCAGCCGCTTATTTTCAGCTGGCCAGCAGTGTTTTTCTCTCACATAAATCAGCCAACAGTACTTTCAGCCGCTTATTTTCAGCCCAAGCGAACAAGCTTGATCCAATCCAAGGCTGAAAAGTTGTCGTGCTCGGTGGCAGGAAAAAGTCTACTTTTGGTCCCCCAACTATCGCGAAAGTTCGTTTTTGGTCCCTGAACTTCAAAACCGGACACACAAGCCCCTCAATTTTTTAAACCACGCAGATTTAGTCACTCGGCTGTATTGTCCGGTGGTTTTGCTGCAGTAACCACGGGCTTGCTAAAGCATACCATATTTCAGCTCAATCTTTAAAAAATCATAGTAAAAACTTGGTACTAAAGCATATCATATTATATGTTCACTGTGTAGCTCTACTTATGTGGAGTCCAACAAAATTGGATTTTTCATTTTATGATTTTTTCTGTGATTTACTATGATTTTTCAAAGATTCAGCCGAAATAAATCTGTGTGGCTACTGTAGCAATCCGTATTTACTGTAGTAAACCACCAGACAAAACAGCCGAGGGACTAAATCTGCGCAGTTTCAAAAGTTGAGGGACTTGTTTGTTCAGTTTTGAAGTTGGGGGACCAAAAGCGGACTTTCGCAATAGTTGGAGGACCAAAAAGTAGAATTTTTCCTCGGTGGTACGATACTTATTTCAGGTTAGGGTGCCCTAAAAAAAATTCAGGTTAGGGACACAAAACACCCCCAAAACATTTGTCTTCTACCCTACCCAAGTGGAAAGTAAGCTAGCTTTTGAGCTCTCTTATATTTTTTTCCCCCACACACTCCCCACTCCAGGACTGACTGAAGCGGACGTGAGCGACGCACCAAACTGGTTGCAGTACTGTACGCAATATCCTTTCTGCAAGGCTCGCTGGAGTTGGCATTCCCTGCGATCCACGAAAGCCACAGCAGGGCAAACCGCCCGGACCCGAGCAGGCGCAGGGTGAGGTTGGAGGAGGCAACAAGACGTGCTCGGTGCTCTGCGTGCAAGCCGAGCAAACCGCGGCGTCCGGTCCGGTCCGGTCCGGTGCCGGGAAAAGGCGACGTGGCTCGCGCGGCCCACACGATTGTCCTGTCCTGTCCCTTGCCAGTTGCCACCCATGCTCTGTAGCTTCCGCCACCGGCCCACCGCATCGCCCCGTCCATCCAGCTGAGTGCCACCGCCGGCGACGTGTGGCCGTGGGCACTCCTGACTGGCTCCGTCTGTCAATGGGAATGGCACTTGCGGGGACGGCACCGGGGTCTCGAGTCTTGACAGGAGAGGATCCGCGGCCGCGCGCGCAGTCAATGGGAATGCACGCACGTAGCGGCCACCGCCCACGGGCAGTGCGCAGTGTGGTGCACTAGTGATGGGGCGGGCGTCCGTCCGTGAGCGCCCGCCGGCTTGCTTGCCGGGCAGGGCCAGGACGTGATGGCGTCAGTCAGTCAGGTCGTCCGTGCACGCCACGCGCCATGGCACCGTGGTGCCCGTCGCGCAGGGCACGGCCACCCTCCTGCCCTCGCTTCCGTTGCTGCCGTCCTCCTCGTCTGTCTCGCTGCAGCTGCAAATGCCAAAGCCCAAAGCCAAAAAAGGCGGACGTCTCCGAAAGGCAATGCCAACTGCAAAAGGCGTTGCCTTGCCCCCAACGCGCCCGATGCCTTGCGCTGCACCGAGTGGCATGCCACATTGACTCACGAGTCACGGCTCTGGCAAGCAAAGCAAAATCCGCCGCTGCTCGTGGCGTTTCCGCCTGACGAGCAAGGCAAGACCCACCCGTGTTGTCCTCTGAACGACACCACGCGCGAAGCGCCCGCTGCCTGCAGGTCAAAACGCGCTGACCTTTGACGGGGGACGCGCACGCACGCCACCGCTTGGCCTGCTCCCTTTTCGTAAGCGGCGTGCTAAACAAGCGGTGGCAACTGGCAAGATGGCGAGGTGAATGTGGGGATCCAATGTTGGTAGGCGACGCGTCAGGTGAGGTCGTGAGGAGGGCGGTGGCCATGGCGTGGAAGCGTCTCCTTGCGCTCCCGTTGGGCAAGGCGGCGAGCGAGCCAAGAAGAGAGACCCACGACACGACGACAAGGAATTTCGTCAGGGCGGAAAAGGCAGGCGGAGGGGAGGCGCAAGCGCAAGCAAGAGGGCACTCAACTCAACCACCGGGAGACACGAGACGTGACTCGTGAGAATTGCCTTGCCTTGTTGCCTTGTTTGCCCATGGCCATTGCTCTTTCATTTTCAGTTAAAGGTGGAGGATATATACTACACCAATGGGCAGTAGAAACTAAAATCACTGCCGGTTTATAGTGCACTCATCTCTCAAATCTCTGCAAATGCAACCTTTATTCACCGGGTTGCATTGCAGTCATGGCCGCCAATGCTCCCCATCCCCACATTGAGCAGGACTAGGACTGGAGAGGCTCCAGAGAGAGAGAGAGAGAGAGAGAGAGAGAGAGAGAGAGAGACGGGCACGGGGAGGGCAGTTGTGTTTGGACTTTGGACGGGGTTGAGTCCGGTTCACGCCACCGCCGCTACCCTATAAAACGGCGGAGCCGACGGCCCCCTCTATTACGCTCCTCCCCACGACGAGGCGAGCGCGACCGGATCCCATCCATCTTCTTCCTCATCCCCATCCCACCACGCCAAAAATCAGGTCGCCGATGCCGTCTACTATCTGACATCGATCGGCCAGGCAGGTAGATCGCGCAAGCAACCCACACAAATCCAAAATCCAATCTTGCTCCGATCCCGTCGGTCATCGGCGATGGAGGGCCGTCCGCCCGGCGCGTGGCGCCTGCAGCAGCTGCAGCAGCAGCGGGGCACCGGCGCACCCGTCGCGGGCCTGCCCATCGGCTTCCGCTTCCGCCCCACCGACGAGGAGCTGCTGCTGCACTACCTCCGCCGCAAGGCGCTCGCCTGCCCGCTCCCCGCCGGCGTCATCCCCGACGCCGACCTCGCGCGCCTCCACCCGTGGGACCTCCTCCCCGCCGCCGGACCAGGTATCACGCGTGCCTCTCCGTCGCACCCCCCCGCATTGTCGCTCGTCCACTTGCATTCGCGTCCGTTACCTGGCGAGCACGCGCGATCCAACGAACGAAACTGCAGGAGCAGCCGACGCCGACGGGGAGCGCTTCTTCTTCCACCGCCCGGCGACGCGGTGCTGGCGCAAGGGCGGCGGCGCGGCCAGGGCGGCCGGCACCGGCGTCTGGAGGCCGTCCGGGAAGGAGACCCTCGTCGTCTCGCCGCGCTGCAAGCGCCCCGTCGGCACCAAGCGGACGCTCGTCTTCTGCCCCCGCCGCGGCCGCGGCGGCGCCCGCACCGACTGGGCCATGCACGAGTACCGCCTCCTCCCCGCCGGCCTCCACCTCCACGGCTGCTCCGCCGCCGCCGCCACCAACGCGCCTCCGCCCACTAATGTAAGCGCCAATCCTGGCTGGCTTACCAGACCGTAGTTTGTGCATCCCGACGACCGTACGGCGGCTAACTTGCTATTTCATGTACCTGAATCTGTAATCCAGGTGAGCTCCCATGGCGCTGGCGCTGCGGCCGACTGGGTGGTCTGCCGCATTTTCAGGAGGACCAGGCCGGCCCACCGCGCCCGCCTTGGTGGCGGCGAAGAAGAGCATGAGGCGGAGGAGAGCCCGTCGTCCCCGTCGTCGTGCGTCACCGACGCCTCCGAGACCGTCGGCCAGGAGGATGACGGCGACGAAGGGAGCAGCAGCAGCGGCTGCAGCGTCGCCTCCTCTAATTGAGACTGAGTAGAAGAGTTGGCTAGCCCGTCGATCAAATCGCGGCCGCCATGCTCTAATTGCCGTAGAACCCTCATCAGTACCTAGTAGCGATCAATAGAGAGACAAGAAGATGGAGCTCCAACAAACCAACAACAACAACAGCCAAGAAAAAAAAAAGAAAAGCTAAGAGCTTTGGTGCTATGTTGTTGTTGGAGCTCGTCGCGAATCCAATCCAGAGTGTTAATTAGCGAGAAATTAATCAGTTTCCTTTCGGCAATTAATCACCTTTTGCTGTGTCTAATGTTCTTTTTCACAATAGTAGCTCATCTTGTCTTGTTTTGAGAAGCAAAAACAATCTCACTCACTCGTTCGCTCAACCTCTGTACTGTGGTACTGTGATGTGATGCATTTTGCTTCCCCGTTTCGATTTCTTGCTGCTGTTGTGAGACGACACCAAAACAAGCGACTGTGCCAACTGGCAGTGATAAAACCAAACCAAGCCCATGTTTAGATCACCTCAAAATTCCAAGTTTTTTCACTCTCTCTCCATCACATCAATTTTTAGCCACTTGTATGGAGTACTAAATGTAGGTAAAAAAAATATCTAATTACACAGTTTAGTTCAAAATCACGAGATGAATCTTTTGAGCCTAGTTGGTCTACGATTGGACAATATTTGTCAAATAAGACGAAAGTGATACTATTCATCAGGTTGAAAAAATCTTCAATCTAAACCAGGGCCAAACCAAGGAGAAACAGGAAGCTAAAAAGCAAGTCAGGCTCCACAAGGAAGCGATGCCCCCAACAATATGAACAGCTTCACTCTTCAGTGAGTGCAAGGAACAGCAGGAGAGGACATGCATACAAAGCAAGAATCACCAGTTACAGAAAAGGGTCGCAGAATAAAAGCTGATCCGAGGGAGGTTGAGCTGAGAGCAGTGAGCAGAGGCCAGAGGATGAGAAAGGTAAGCCAGAAAGGATGCAGAAAAGGGAGGCGACGATAAGGTTCGAGGTTCCTGATACTCTTCACTCATTGCTGCCAAGAGGGCGTAGAGCAGAGATGCCTTTCTTCTTCAGGGGCCTTTCTTTCCCACAGGAATAAAGAACCTCCGAACCTGCTGCTGCCGCCAGCCAGCAGGAGGAAGACGAAGAAGGAACAAATCTTGGCGCAATCTGTCTGGTCTCCTCCTCATCTCTCTGGTCCAACAGACGTTCGTGCGAGGCATCTCGCCTCGCCCCCGCCTTGGCTCGCTTTGAATCAAATCCCAGCGAATAATCCGTTCCAACGAGACGAAAGATTTGGGGGAATTTCACCCTCCGCGCGCGCACTGAGCCGGCACGCACTGTCACTGTCCTGTCCCTGAGTAATAGCCGGAGGCGGATGCATTCTTGCAGGGCCCTGATTCCGTTACTGCTCCATCTGCGGCGGCTAGGTCGGCAAGTCACGAGCAGGGGATCGCCATGGTGGTGTAGCTTTCAGAACCGCGGTGGTCTTGACGCACGGGTGAGATCACCGGTCCACCGTTCAGCACCACCGGCTAGTTGTGGCTGCAATTGCATTAGCTTAGGACGTACAGTAAGCAGCTGGCGTCAAACAAGACAAACACTGCTGGTTAGCAGCATCTGAAAGACTAAAAACTGTTAGCTAGCAGACAGCATTTTCTTCACTGAAAAGGAACCTCGCTCCTGAGTCCTGAGTCTTGACAGCTCAGCTCAGAGAAACAAACCGCCGTCTCTGTTGAATGCAGCACCATGGAGGAACAAGAGGAGGATCGGAGCAACTCGTTGCGACGACATGAAAGGCGACGCCTCGTGGTCGGATTGACTTGCGGGCTCCTCGTCTTTCTTCGGGGTTCAGACTGGTCTCAGAGTAGAGTTGCTGATGACAGTGACCGGACATGGTTTAGTCGCTAACAGCTGGTCAGCATCGGGGAAGCGGCGGGGTCAAGGCCGTACTGACTGATTCGACAGTAACACAGCAGGGAGAGGGAGCACCGTTCGTTGCCGCCGCCGCCTGCCGCACAGCACAGCACTGACACAGGAGGTTGCCGGTAATTCAAGGCAGCTCGATCAGCAGCAAGAAGAAGCAGGTTTTTCTTTTTCCCAAGAAGAATGCAGGGGTCGTCCGTCGTCGTCGTCGGGCGGGACGGCGACGAGGAGACAGCGGCAATCGCACTGCACTGCAGAGAGATCGCAATCCATCAATCGCTGGACGGAGCGACGGACGGACGGATTGATTCTGCACGGCTCCGGGGTTTGAATGCGGCCATGCGGGTACAGCAGCAGCCGCGGACGCAACACGCATGCCACGGCGTCGCGTCGCACGCACGAACAAGCTACAAGCATGGCAGGCGGCGGACGCAAGCAACAGGCCGGGTTGGCCCTTTGGCCGCCGGAGCAGCTGGATGAAGATGAACGGACGGACGGGCTGCCTTGCGAAGAGGAACAAGCGCGGTGCCTGCCGGCTGCCGCCACGGCCACGCCATCCGTGTCCGTGCACCGTGACCGCCTGCCCCTGGTCCTGCTCCTCCTGCTGGGAGGATGGCAACATGTTGGTGAGCCCCGCACGCAATTGTGCGACCGCCGGTGACGGCAGCACATCGCGTATGGGATGCCCGGTGGTCAGGTCATCAGTTGGTACTCCTACTGTATTTTGGGAGGATAACCAACGTCTCGGATTGCCTGGCCGGTTTCTTGCGTGCAGCGGTGCAGGTGGGTTAGCTTCGACATCACACTTGGAGCAGTACCACGACTGCATCTGCATCTGCGAGGTCGCCAAGCTGTGGATCCGAGGAGACGAGGCAGATGCATGCAGCAAGGAGTTTTATGGCTCTCTGCCAACAGTAAGTGTACAACAACGAGGTAAAAAATTTTGCATCTCTGTACTTGCACCTCGTCAGTGGCTGGCGTAACCATCTATGGATGGAAGATGGAAGCGGCACATGGACACGGCACTGTTTTAATACACTCCATGTTGGTTGTAGGCCAGACTTCACTTGTTTCTGCATGAAAAGGAAAATGTATCTGTATTGTCTGTATGATGAGTTCAGTGCCTGATGATGGCATCGACAGTGTTGTTCTACTACCATGATTACGTGAAGGAAGAATCTGGGCAACGGATACTCCTGCTGGTGATTAGTACTCGGCTTTGCCCAGTTGGCCAGTTTTCATTCGTTTCGCAAGACGCAAGCTGTGATTGGATGGCAGCAGAGCATCTGCCGGGGGTTGGGTTAGCCCTGGAACCATGATAAATCTAGCCTTGTCAGGTCATACATTGACCAAATTCGTGCAGATTCAAATAGTATACTTCTTGCGTTTGCCCTCTTCGCCCTGTTCATTTGAACTTACCGTACACTGTTCTTTTCTCACAACAAAACATTATCAACCGCACTATCAATCGTAAAAAACCCTGAGCCGAACGTAAAACAAAGTTGCCTCTATCCCCTGCCTGTGCGTGTGCCTGTGTGCTTCCTTTCATTTTCTGTGCGTGTGCCAGGGCAGGAGCTGGAGTGAGGTTGAAATCACTAATCAGGGCGCAATCGTGAGCTGAGCAAACGCAGACGAGCCTGTCCTGTCATGTCCCCATCTGTGGATCCTTGACACTTTTTAAAGTACGATCGTCCGGGAGCACATGGATTGTGAATCAATCGCAGATGCTGTTGCTCGTGGCGGTGACTTGCTCTGGGACGGAACCTTTTTTTTTTTGAGCAAAACTCTGGGACGGAACCTGGGTGCGTGGGATTGGAAGGGAGCAGGTGGCAGCAGTGCCATGGCCCATGGAGGGCCGCCCGGGAGCATCAAGCCATCAGCTCGCGAGTCTCCAATCATGACACAAGTTCATGAGTAAACATCGTGAATTTAAGGGGGTGTTTAGTTCCCCTTCCTACACTTTCGCTGTCCCATCGAATGTTTGAACACATGCATGAAATATTAAATATAGACCATTTACGAAATTAAATACACAAACTGATACTATTTTGCGAGACGAATCTTTTAAACTTAATTAGTCCATGATTTGACAATAGAATGCTACAGTAACATTGCTAATGACAGATTAATTAGACTTAATAAATTCGTCTTGCGGAGTATTGACGGATTATGTAATTTATTTTTTTATTAGTATCTGAATACCCCTACGACACCCTTTAGTCGCACTTCCTGAACTTTAGTCACTTGAACTAAACATCTCCTAACAAGCAACACACAGATTCAAAAAAAAAATCTTGTATAAAAAAAGAATCCACGCTCATGCACAAATTTGAAAACAAAACTACTGGCAGATCCTCACAGTGCGTGCCGTTTCGTTTCAGCAAATAACGATATTTTACTCTTACCGCAAATCAGCGTCAGCCTCGTTCGTTTTTCTGGTCAGCCGAACCGGACGGACGGGTGCACGTGGTTCGCACGCTGCCCCAGGACGCGCCGACCAGTGTTGCTTGCCGCCTCACCAGCCTCACGGCGGCGTCACCGGTGCGGGCGCCGTGCGGTGCGCTGCCTCTGCTGCCCGGCCGGCGGCCCTCCCCCAACCGAAAGATCTTGGGAGGTCGCTCACGGCACGCCCACGCTGTCGTCCTACAGGCCACAGCAGCCAGAGCAGGGGCCGGCCGGGTCGCCGAGACGCCACCTCGCCCCGGCCGCTCTCTTTTCCAAGGCGACGTCGGTCTGCCACTGCATGCCAGGCGCTGCATGGGTTGCTTGCGCCCTTTCCCAAGACCACGCATCCGTCCATCCCATCACCGGCTCGTCACCCGGTTCCGTCCGTCTCGTCAAATGTCAACCATGCATGGCATGGCATTGGCATGGCGTCCGCCGGTCAGTCCTTTCCCTTTCGTGCCCAGCTGAGCCAAGCCACCCAAAAAGTCCATGGATCATGGGCAGGGTCGGTCCTGGTCCTGCCTCTTCCTCCTGCTACTGCGTGGCCTAGCTGATGCCTTGCCCCAGGTACGGGTACTAGTACGCGCTTGCTTGTCTGATCGCTAACAACCACCCGCTGCACGAGCACGGCATCCATCTTCTCTCGTCTGACGAGTGATGACTCATCCACCGGGAGTACAGACCAGGAAATGGGTAGCCCTCCCGGAGACGCTACCCACGCATGGAGTAGGAGGAGGACGACGGACAGATTGAAAATTTGTTGCGTCCATCGATGGCCCAGTGATAGGATATACGTACTATAGGATATGTCATGTGTGTCGTCTGGCCTAGGGGTGGGGGGCCATTTGCTTGCTGCTTGTTAATCATCAATCAAATGATCATCAGCTGCAAAAGATACTGGTGGATATATATATGTAGTAGTATACAAGTTGGGATTACTGTCGTTTGAGTGTTCTAGCCCTATGGGGATCAACTTTGACACTTTTGTGCTATATATATACATGTATGTATTCTGCAATAGCTTGAGTGCAGGCCTAAACCCAACAAGATGCTCCAAGGGGAACTCTAGTTTGCTGGAGCTGAATGCTGCTGACCGTGCATGAGACGTCGCTCTCTTGGCACCTGCTCCATCCGCATGGGATCGGGATCACGTAGTCCAAGCACGGCACTGGTGGCACTGGCCAACAAGCGCCCATGCATGTGGTGGATCAGTGAGAACCGAGGCCAAGGACAACAAACCCCATGGCCCATTGCCCATTGGGCGACGGATGATAACATGGGGTAGTAGTATCGGAGCAGAGGAAAACAAGGTGCCGGTGGAGTGGAGGAAGAGGCTTCCTCTGCATCACCGCATCGGAGGACACCGTCGGAATAGGTAGGTTGCCTACAAGTGCAAGCAGTACCGTACCCTGCAGCAACTGAACCACTGCACTCGCTCTCCATTAATCCATCCGTTTCTTCACTTTTGGCAGCAGTAATACCGTACCGTGATAGACCAGCAGGGAAGGTGAATGACTCACAAACCAGCAGGAGATGGAAGAAGAAGAAGAAGAAGAAGAAGGAGGAGGAGGAGGGTGTGCCATTGTGTTGTGTGTGTCAGTGGCAATCGCCTAGCCCAGCATGCAAGCATCCCGATCGGTACCTAGCTTTAGGCATTGAAGGCAGCAACTGACTGGCTATACCACCAATCCACCATTAGCAACTCTGCACCACAGTGCCAGTGCGTGAGGGGGCCCATGTTGCCTTCAAATGCAACAACAGGGAGCTGCATCTGTTCCGCAATCAATTGGCCACTTGTGTTTGCTTTACCCTGTGCCTTCAGGATCCTGAGAATTTATTTGACGGGTGCCTTCTATAACGTAGTAAGCACAAGACTTGTACATGCAAATGTCTGAAGAAAAAGGACACAACAACAGACAACAGCAAATCAAGTCCTGTTCATTTCAAGATCCGTAGTCACTTTTTGGCGTGCTAGTCCTTCGCAACCGAACCTACGACTCGTCACAAATGGAGTTGCATAAATAGCCTGCTAATCTGCTACTATGCAATCAGTGGTAGGAGTAGGTTCCATTCACATGGAGTTGCATAAATAGCCTGCAGCAGTTGAGCTACCTGGTCTTAGCTCAAAATCTTTTTTTTATAGAAATGAACACCATTGTCGAAGTACTAATAAAGATGTCAAAGTGTTGAGATTGAATCTGGTGTTGCTTATGACAGGCGTCGTCGACAATTGGTCGAACAGTTTCAAGGCCCATAGAACCATAGTTTTTTTTTTCTTTTTTTGAGGAATCCATAGGACCAAAGCTGAAGTGCGCCCCATTTGCGCCTGTTCGCTGGAACTTTTCAGCGCTGTCATGCAGCCGCTGTGGCTGAAAGTTCCCTCGTACTCCGTACAAGACTGTTCAAACAACGGCAGCCGGCTGCAATTAAGCGCAAAGCCACCACAGTCCACAGCCTCCACAAAAAGGCATCCATGATTATTCACTCACGTTACTTTCTCTCTACCTCTCGTGCTGCTGGGCTTGACATGGATCTTGGGTCTTGTTCAAGGGAACGCACTGTCTTCGGATTTAATTTTTTCAGGTGCACCATATTTTATATAAACCGGTTCGTAATTTAATTTGACAAGAAAGAAAGAAACAACTTTTTACTATAGTGCCCAAAAGAGCTGGAGCTGGCAAAATCTCCACCAATCGGGCCCTAAAAAGGTGTTATGAAACGGCGTCTGTTCCCAACAGACACCTTTCTATGGTGATCTCATCCCGTCCGTACGGACGGTTTAGGATTATGATTAGCAGTTAATTATATGCTTAGACATATCAGTTAATCCCGTCACCAAAGGCCTGTCCTTTGGTGAACGGTTGTAACACTTGAAGGCACCCCTTCAGATTGTATATAACCCCTTTTTACAGATCAATAAAAGATAGTTGTTCCCAAAATCTTGTTCATTCCATTCACTTTACATCACGTCATCAGCACTTTGCTCGTGAACAGCAAAAGGAGAACGACACCGGAACTTTCCACGGTAAGCCGTGACTAAGATCAACTTACCGTCTCACGTCGCTCGTGGTTTGTTCTTTGCCCTCCGCCGCGTCGGTGGAGTTCGCCGTGGCCCGATCCGCCACCACGGCCACCATGGACAGCGCCGCAGCATCTTCGAGCGCCTTGGGCCTCGTGTTCGCCGCAACGCTACCCGTGGTCATGGCCATGGTTCCTTCGGCCGCATCTTCGACTCCGCCGTTCGCAGCCTCCGTGCAGGTCTAGTACGTGGCCGCCAGTGGAGCCCAATTCGTCGTGGCCGCCTTGCTTCTCCACGCTCTCTCCGTCTGTAGAGCCAGACACCGTCTCCTCGTCTCGGCGCGGATGGTGCTGGCCCCAGCAACGCTGCACCGAGCAATGTTGAAGCCCCAGCGCCACCAGTCGTTGAAGCCCCGGTGTCGCCTGTTGAGGAAGTCGTTGCAGAGCCCGTCGCTGTGCCCACGTACGTCCCCATGGAGCCGATGTCGCCGGCACCAGCACCGCCTCGGTATTGGTGCGACTTCTGCAAGAAGTTCAACCTGTTGCCGCACACGCTCGAGTACACCTACTTGCTGCCGACGCCCACACCACCCTCTCCGACTACAATGGCGACAGGAAATGGCGTTCCCCCGCTCGATCCGTGGTTCCTTGCCACGCAGGCTGCTCCCGCGCTCGACGCTGTGAAAGTCGAAGAAGAGGAAGTGGTTACCGGGCCCGGCATCGGCTACCTCATCAACCCAGGCGGCACGCGTGCGGCAAGGACCGACGTCTCGCCGTATTTCTTCCTCGACAGGGCCGGCTCCTCAGCTCCTCTTCCGGCGACGACCCCGCCATCAGTTGCTCCTCCGCCTGCCACACGCGCGGAGGCAGCGGCCCGCATGAAGGAGAAGGCCCTTCCTGCGATGACTCCGTCTCAAGCAGAGGGCACCACGACCACCCCACCAATGCTCCAGCGCCTCCTCGGACGCAGGGTGGCAGCGGTTGACCGGTGCCCAGGCCTCCGTCGCACCGGCGCCTAGAACCCGGCGGACCTCGGCCTCCCATCCGCGGAGGTCCTCAATATGGCGGTCGGCGGCAGCGGCTTCTACTCTCCCGACGAGGGGGAGTCCTCCAACTGAATCCGGCAAGCAGCATGGGCGCGGTGGTGAGCAGCGGTGGGGCAGTCAAGAGGTGGCGGCGGCTTCCTGGTGAGCAGCGGCGTGGGCAGTTAGGGTTGAGCCCCTGCTGCCTGCTCGATCTGGCTCTATATGCCGTGAAGATGGGCCGTGATGATGGCCCAATGGCCTGCGCCCCGATCTCCCTCCCTGCTGTTTCATTCCTCGCTCGATGTGGCCGGCTGGATAATTACCTTTTCTATTTTATTTATCTTTTAGCATTAATTCGTAAAGACTCTGTTAGTCTCTTATAATTACGTGCTGTAAAATTAAGTACTCTTATGTTTAGTCACTGACTTTCATATTTGTACCTGTGATGTTTTATATTATTGTAAAATATCAGTTTGTGATATTATTCAAAGTATTTGTCCCTGTATATATGGCAAATCCAATAAATAATATCCTTGTTATTACGACCATGATCTTGCCATTATTTATTTATTTTGCAATTGATCATTTTATTTAAGCCCATTTATGCTTTTCAACTTTAAAGCACAACGTGCTTAAATAATGGATGCGACATTTTATGTGTGTTTTTCTCTCAAATTGTATAATGCGCATGTTATATATTTGTTTTGTTGGCCATACACAAGGGAGCACCATAGTTGCTACTGCGGGATCTACACTATACTTAGTGACTATCCTCAACGTGCGTACCCAACATCACAAATTAGAACATTTGATCTACATCTTTTCACAAAGATGACTACCATTAATTCGCATTCCTGTTGGCCATACACAAGGTAGCACCATAGTTGCTACTGTGGGATCTACACTAAGTCTACAACTTAGTGACTATCCTCAACGTGCGTATCCAATTCGTTTGTGAATTAACTAAGGTCTACATCATTCTTGATGACTACCTTAAGACGCGTTCATACAACTTGCATAAATTACTTGGCATCTACTGTTAACATAGACTATGCCCAATTTAAGGTCTACACCTTCATGGTGACTACCTCCATTATTTTATTATGCACCTGAGATCTTTACACCATTAATAATACAAGATTTACCTAGTCTCTGTTTTGCATCCCATAATTACAACACACCACAACATTTTATTAACTTAAAATGTTTTCGATGGTTTGTCTCGTGTAGGATCAATGACTGTCAAAGAGTTTGATTTACTTGCTCTAGACGACCACAATTATCCCACATGGGCTGTGCACGTAAAAGTTAGTCTTGCGTCCCGTGGACTTTATCGAGCTGTGTTACCACCCGAAGAGGGTGTTGCACCACTTGATGATCAACATGTATACACGGCCCTATATCTCATTAGGAGCCATATTCATCCTGACCTTAAGGCTGAATACTTGTTGGAAGAGAACCCACGAAATTTATGGAATTCTCTTAAGCAACGCTATGAACAACAAAAGGCACTTGTTCTGCCCGCGGCCAACTATGAGTGGATGCAACTTCGCTTACAGGATTTCAAAACTGTGAGTGATTACAATCATGTTGTTCATAGGATTTGCTCCAAGTTGCAATTCTGCGAGAAAGAACCTACTGATGCGGATAAGATAGAAAAGACTCTGTCTACTATGCTTCCCTCTGAAAGGATTCTTCAACAACAATACCGTGAAAGGCGTTTTCAGGTTTATTCAGAGCTTATCCAAACTCTACTTGAGGCCGAAAAACATTCTGAACTTATGGTTTGGAATAATCAGCAGCGCCCCGTAGGGTCTGCTCCATTGCCTGAAGTACATGCATATACTCAGAATAAACCCAAATCTAATGATAGATCTGAAAAGAACTATCATCAAGGAAACTCCAAGAATGGTAAAAACAAACGCAGACGCAACAAGAAATCTTAAAATCGTGTTTCCAACAAGGGTAACAACATTTCCAAATGCAAGGATAACAAACCTGTATGTCAAAAGTGTGGTTGTTATAGCCATACCACTAAGAAATGTCGTACCCCAAGTCATCTTGTTGATCTCTACTTAAAGTCTGTGGGTCGAGGACGAGCTACACCAGGACAAAAGTATGAAGCCCACTTCAATCTTCGACCTGACACCACCAGGGAAGAGGCTGGTTGTTCGCAACAAGTTCCAATGGAACCAAGCAACAACAACATACGAGGAGGCGAGGATCTTGCTGATACAGGGAATATGATCGTGGAATATGCATCCAACGACATATTTGGAGACTTCCAATAGACTCCCAATCCCTTAGATTCTAGTGTCTTTATGTCCTAGTGATTGTAATAGTTAAAAAAATGTCCTATGTATTGTAAATATTTAATAATGTCATCACTATTTAGTTTGGATATCCAATAAATGTATTGTACACATTTGATATTCAATAAATAAAGTATGTATTCTATATATCATCAAAGAGTTTCATATTGAATTCTTTATTTATATATAGTTTCTACGGGGGTCGATCCGATGGAAGAGGAATTATGCCTAGTGGATAGCGGTACAACTAATTCTATTCTTAGGGAAACAAAATATTTCCAAACTCTTACTAAAAGACAAGGAAATCTTTTGACAATCGCTGGGCGCGATGCTACGATTGTTGGCTCTGGTCGTGCCACTATCGTACTCCCTATGGGTACCCACATTACAATTGAGGATACTTTATTGTATCCCGATTCAAAGCGTACCTTGTTAAGTTATAGAGATATCCGTCAAAATGGTTTTCACATCGAAACCAGTGATGACAATAATGAGGAAATTCTCCTTGTTACTAAAAATAACGGATATGGCAAAAGAATTATTGAAAAAATTCCCTCTTTATCGTCCGGATTGTACTACACATACATCAAACCCGTACCGCATGTTGCGTACAAGGTAATTTTCCAGAATGTTGACGCATTCAAAACTTGGCATGAACGCCTTGGCCATCCTGGTGTTGGGATGATGCGAAAAATTATCAGCAATTCGAATGGTCATGAGTTAAACACTACTAAATTCCCGAAATCTTCAGATTTTATGTGCACTTCATGTGCTACAGGGAAATTGATCATACGGCCATCGCCTGTTAAGATCCAAAATGAGCCACTTAAATTTCTTGAACGCATTCAAGAAGATATTTGTGACCCCATACAACCAATGTCTGAACCGTTCAGGTATTTCATGGTCCTAATAGATGCATCTACTAGATGGTCTCATGTGTGTCTTTTGTCCACACGTAACCATGCATTTGCAAAAATTATTGGTCAAGTTATTAGACTTAGAGCACATAATCCTGACATATCAAATTCAATCCATTCGAATGGACAATGCTGCTGAATTTTCCTCAAAGGCTTTCAACGATTATTGTATGGCTTTGGGAATTCAAGTTCAGCACTCTGTCCCATATGTCCATACACAAAATGGTTTAGCAGAATCTCTTATTAAGAGAATTAAACTCATTGCAAGACCATTATTACAAAATTACAATCTACCAACTTCATGTTGGGGTCATGCAGTCTTACACGCTGTTGACTTAATTCAATTGCGACCAACTGCATATCACGCAGTCTCCCCATTGCAATTAGTACGTGGGAATATGCCAAGTATTTCCCATCTGCGAAAATTTGGTTGCGTTGTATACGTACCGATCTCACTGCCTAAGCGTACCTCTATGGGTCCACATAGGAAACTTGGTATCTATGTGGGATATCAATCTCCATCGATTATCAAGTACCTCGAGCCTCTTACAGGGGACTTATTCATGGCCCGGTACGCTGATTGCATATTTAATGAGGATCATTTTCTGGCATTAGGGGGAGACTATAAGTACCAAAACGAATGGCAGGAAATCAACTGGAATGGCCAAGGCATTTCCCCCTCAGATCCACGTACTCTAGAGTCTGAACAACAAGTTCAGAAAATCATAAACTTGCAACATATTGCAAATAACCTGCCAGAAGCATTTACTGATTATAAGAGTGTCACAAAATCCTCTTATCCTGCTCGCAATGCGCCCGAAAGAGTGGAGGTACCAATAAAAACCATTCAACTCCCACTTCCAAAGAAGAGGGGGAGAAGTACGGCCGCTCCTAAGGATAACGCTCCAAGTAAGCGTCCAAGGAAATCGAGGACTAAATCCTCTAAATCAGTAAATCCAAGCCAACCTCAAGTTGGTAGACACCTAATAGTGGATAAAAGTCCAACACCAGGACCAAGTCCGTAACCCAGATCAACGGTGCATCCAAATTCTGATCCTGGGACATCGGAACACCCTGACTCCATAGTTTTGGGAAATATTGAGTCAAATAATAGGGTGAAAGAAATTTCCATCAATTATATCGATTCTGGAGAATCATACGATCGTAAGACTACTGTTGTCGACATGTACTTCTCCGCAGTAATTGCAGAAATCTTTCTCAATGATCCAGATCCTAAGACCATGGCAGAGTGCAAAAAGCGCTCAGACTGGATCCAATGGAAAGAAGCAATCCAAGCTGAGATAGCCTCGCTCATGAGAAGAGGGGTATTCACATCTGCAATACCCACGCCTTCCAAAGTCTTTCCTGTAGACTTTAAATGGGTTTTCGTCCGGAAACGGAATGAAAACAATGAGGTGGTGAGATATAAAGCAAGGCTAGTAGCACAAGGGTTCACACAGAGACCCGGCATTGATTACAATGAAACCTATTCTCCGGTAATGAGTGGAATTACTTTCTGATAGTTAATATCATTGGCAGTTCAAAATCATCTATCTATGCAGTTGATGGATGTGGTGACAGCATATCTATATGGGTCACTTGATTCAGACATATATATGAAGGTTCCCGATGGAATCCAAATTCCGAATCCAAATGCAAATCGCAACATGTATTGTATAAAACTACAAAAGTCATTATATGGCTTAAAGCAGTCGGGACGAATGTGGTACAACCGACTGAGTGAATTCCTTCTAAAGAAAGGATTCTCCAACAATGATGATTGTCCATGTGTTTTCATTAAGAAATCTCGAACGGGATTTTGTATTATATCCGTGTATGTTGATGATTTAAATATCATTGGCAACCCAAAGGATATAGAAGAAGCACGCAAACATCTGAAGACGGAATTCGAGATGAAGGATTTGGGTAAAACCAAGTATTGCCTAGGCTTACAATTTGAGCACCGTCCTTCAGGGATTTTAGTGCATCAGTCAGCCTATATCCAGAAAATATTGGAGAAATTCAATATGGATAAATCATACCCTATTAAAACCCCGATGGTTGTTCGTACCTTAGAAATAGGGAAAGATCTATTTAGACCACGGGATATTGGGGAAAAGATATTGGGACCAGAAATTCCATATCTCAGTGTCATTGGCGCACTTATGTATCTTGCAAATTGCACCAGGCCTGATATCGTATTTGCAGTAAACTTACTAGCTAGGCATAGTGCGGACCCAACTCGTCGTCATTGGACGGGAGCGAAGTGTATCCTCAGATACCTTAATGGCACAAAGGATCTTGGTTTATTTTTCAAGAAAAATCATGATCCCAATATGATTGGTTATACAGATGCTGGTTACTTATCTGATCCTCATAACGGAAAATCCCAAACAGGATTTGTATTCCTACATGGAGGTACAGCAATTTCATGGAAGTCTTCTAAACAGACTCTGACAGCGACCTCTACAAATCATTCTGAGATTATTGCCCTATACGAGGCATCACGAGAATGTGTATGGCTTCGCAGAATGATTAATCACGTACAACAGTCATGTGGTCTAGGTGCAATTGAATCACCTACAATTATCTATGAAGATAATTCTGCTTGTGTTACACAGATGCAAACGGGTTACATAAAGAGCAATATCACTAAGCATATTGTTCCTAAATTGTTTTATCCCCATGAACTACAAGAAAGTGGGGAAATAAACATCTTGCAAATCAAGTCATGTGATAATCTCGCTGACCTATTTACTAAGTCCTTACCAAGTTCTGTGTTTCAAAAATTGGTACATGGAATTGGTATGCGCCGACTTCGAGATTTGCCAGAATCAGGGGGAGACATCCCCTAGATGTAGACCTGTACCAGCATCATATTATACTCTTTTCTTTGACAAGTTTTACTCACGAGGTTTCTTATTAAAGTTTTTAATGAGGTAATATTAACATAAGCATGTGTCATATTTCCTATTTTCCCCACCAGGGTTTTCGTGGGAAATATCAAAGACACATATTGCCCTCATAACTCATTCATGATTTTTCCCTGAAAAGGTTTTTCATGTGAGTTATCCAAGAGGCAATACCAATAATATGTCGTCATATTTTCTCCTAATTTTCCCACTGGGTTTTACGGGAGTTTTAGCGACATATCATTTTACATTGATCCTCATATTTTTTCCTAAAAGGTTTTTGGAGGAGCAATTTATATGTCGTATCTCCAATATTTTTCCCCACTGGGGTTTTTAATGGGATATCAATGACATAGTGATTTATTTAATCACACTTACATATGTTATTTTCTCCTTATTTTCCTATAAGGTTTAAAGGAGTTTTTATGGCATATCTATACATGCATATTCCTCAGATTTTTCCCACAGGGTTTTTCGAGAAATCCAAGCTTACAGCTGCATTGATCTCAAAGAGGATTCGATCAAGGGGGAGTGTTATGAAACGGCGTCTGTTCCCAACAGACACCTTTCCATGGTGATCTCATCCCGTCCATACGGACGGTTTAGGATTATGATTAGCAGTTAATTATATGCTTAGACATATCAGTTAATCCCGTCACCAAAGGGCCTGTCCTTTGGTGAACGGTTGTAACCCTTGAAGGCACCCCTTCAGATTGTATATAACCCCTTTTTACAGATCAATGAAAGATAATTGTTCTCAAAATCTTGTTCATTCCATTCACTTTACATCAAAAGGAACTATCTCTCCGCTATGTTAAAAAAAATCACTCTCACGTAATGGAGCAGATGTAATTCGCGCCCGCTCACACTCTTATTATCCATTCATCACCCTCTCTTTTAAGCTTGCTAACCAACTGGGCCAATTATTCCAAACGCTGCGAACTGTACTACTCCCAGAATTTAAAATCCCTGATCAGCCAATCAATTTGCATGTACTCGTACTACCATCTCAATTCTCAAATAAAATCTGGGATGCCATGCACACGCAGCCTTTCCTAGTTCTCTTCTCTCCAACAGCGAGGTAAAAGATACTGAATGAGACAGGGTGAAAATTGTGCATCTTGTACTACTTGCCACCTTGTATAAACAAAAAAATTGGCTGGTGTCGTGTAACCATCCATGGATGGAAGATGAAGATGGGAAGCAGCACATGGCACTGTTTTAGTACTCGGCTTCATCATCAACCGTACCATAGCCGACCTTAGAGTACTGCTGCTGGAGACCTGGAGTATAGTCATCAAACAATAATATTTCATTCAGGAGCCATGCCTTCACCATCCTTTGAGACATCTTGATCCGAAGATACAGTGGTGTTTTCTTCACTTCTGCTGGCACCAACAGGTGCAAGTTCATCATTGCCCTCTTCCCGAGGGCCAGCATCAACAGCCATGCTGTCATCTGCTCTATCCTGACCTCCTAACTTGACTTGATTGATCTTGTCAGCCCCATCCTTCGTGGAGGTACAGTCACTGAGTGCTAGAAGTGTTCTCCTGAATTGATACTTCATCATTATCCCCTTCAGTGTTTGGTGTTGGTGGGATAGGGCCTACGACTCCACCGTCTCCATTCCCGCTGTCCACATCCATCTGATCCTCGGTGGTTCCCCTGCTTCCTGCAGCTTCTTCATCAGTAGCTCTACTTGTCTGCTGTGATTTCTCTTCAGAGCTGAGAGGCTTCCTTTCATCCTCTTCCTCAGCAGCATGATTTGGTGCCACAACTTCCTCTTCCAGAGCACGGTTTTTGGCTTCTATCGCCTCCTGTACCTTGAGTTGCTTCTTGTGCTCCTCGAGCTGTTCCTGGATCCTCTGGAAACCAGAAACCAGCTCACCATAGCGGTTCTGGAGGGTCCTTTCTAGTGCTTTCTGTTTATTCACTTCTTCAGTCAAATTTAGGATTTGATATGAAGCAGCAAGATGTTCCTGTTTCTGAAGCTCTTGGAAGCATTCGAGTTCTGTTGCAGCAGTGTCCATCTGCTTGAATGTATCTTGGACCTGTGACCACAGTTTTCCAGCCCGTACCTAATAAAAAGCAAACAGCAGGTTAGCAAAACATTAGCACTCAAATAGGATATTGTCAACCAATGTTTCAATGGATAGGGAGCAAATTCAGTCAGGCAAATAGCAAGAGCTAACAATACTAGTTTGCAGCAACCCAGTGTCTATCATATTCAAATTTTCAGGCTGGCTTCAACAGGGACCATTATTTGATTACAATCCAAAAAACGGGGCAGATGAAAGAGAAGAATACAGAAACCAAATAACGAGAACTCTAAAGAAGACATTCTATATGACATATTGCTTAAATCCAGTTAATATAGATGATCTTGATTGCAGATTGTACCATGCCAAGTTTACCTGATATCCTTGTGTCAGAAGCTTAATCTTCTGCTCAAGCCGAGAAGCCTTCTTAGCTTCATCATCCATTCGCTTCTTCACAGTTTCAAACTCATTTTGCAAAGCAGAAATCTTATCTGCATTTCCAGCAACACTAGCTAAACCGTAGCTATTGTTGGTAGGAAAAAACATAAGGTCCTCTAGGCATGCATCATGTGCTTTCACGAAGTCCTCAAATGATTCATTTTCATGACCCATGGCCACTCGAAGGTATTGAATCTCCTCTTCAACCATAGAACTAGCCTGCCAATTAAAAAAAATAAGGCTATTTAAACAACTTATTCCGTCATTATATGACTGCAATAAGCATAGAGGACTGGTCATAGAATAAGAGAAAACAATCAAAATGAAGGATCATATGAAGTCACGCACTATAAATGGTTCGATAACTACCACGCTTGTAGATTATGTATTATTGTATTGTGGTCTCTATTTCTTTTAGCCAATGAAATGTCCAATTTAGTGTTATTGACATGAATTTCAACGCAGATACATGTATGTATGTTGTAGGAGTTTCATGAAAACTAGAATGCAAAGCTCAAACTAGTTGACAACATTGTAGTGCACATATAGAGTACTCTAGTATGCAAAGTTGAATGCCATAAAAATAACACTTCTAATTCACACATCGACAATTCTAATTGTCTCCACTCGAAGAGAAGATTCTAATTGTAAAACTCATGTCTTGAAGAATGGCTGTGCTCGCTGCAGATTTTTGCAGCTGCAGCTGTGGCTGCAAACAGCAAATAGATTTCTACTGCTTCTATGTATCATGTCAGTGAGATACAGGAAGATGTGCACATGGTTCTCAAGTTACTGTTTGTCCACCTAAATAGTTCCGTGAACTGTGCATGTGGTACAACAACAACAACAACAACAACAACAACATAGCCTTTTGTCCCAAGCAAGTTGGGGTAGGCTAGAGATGAAATCCAAAAGAGACGAGAAACAGGGAGACCCAAAAAGGGACATAAAGGGCACAAGACAAAAGAGGTCACGGTTCAGGCACGTTGATTGCCAATCTCCAAGCGCTCCTGTCCATAGCTAAATCCTTGGGGATATTCCACTCCTTAAGATCTCTCTTAACGGACTCGTCCCAAGTTAGTTTAGGTCGACCTCTACCGCTCTTTACATTATCAGCCCGCTTTAGAACTCCACTACGCACCGGCGCCTCAGGAGGCCTCCGTTGGACATGTCCAAACCATCTCAACCGATGTTGAATCAATTTCTCCTCAATTGGTGCCACCCCAACCCTATCCCGAATATCGTCGTTCCGTACTCTATCCCTCCTTGTGTGCCCACAACACCAACGCAACATACGCATCTCCGCTACACTCAATTGCTGGACATGTCGTCTTTTTGTAGGCCAACACTCAGCACTGTATAACATCGCCGGACGAATCGCCGTCCTATAGAACTTACCTTTCAGCTTCTGAGGCACCCTTTTGTCACAGAGAACGCCAGAAGCTTGACGCCATTTCAACCAGCCGGCTGAAATTCTATGCCTAACATCTTCTGAACTGTGCATGTGGTAGGTCTAATTAAATAATGACGAAACTATCAGGAAAGAGGAGATACAGTTCATCATGAATATTCTAATACAAATATGGGAGAGAAAAAGAATAGCACCTCTTTTAGTTCATCTTCATCAAAATCATCAATTTCAGGGACAAGAGGTCCTCCATTTTGCTGACGCTTGCTTCCTTTCTTTTTTTCTTTGAGTTTTTTCATCAAGAGGATATTTTGCATTATCATGCTCAAGAAGCCTAAAGAGCTCCTCATTTATTAGTTCATCAGCTTGTTCAAGTGATGTAGGAGGCACAAAGGTGCTTCTGCTTCTGCTTTCTCCACTTCTAATACGAGATTGCTGCATAATCACTACTGAAGCAGCCGGTGGCCTAGGCAGACTTCTCTGCAAAACTTTGGATCTCTTTCTGAGCAATGCCTCAAGCCTAGCCTGTTCCTCAGCCCTTTCTCGTGCCAGTCTGTCTGACATGTCCTCTTCAATTTTCTCCTCAGCTTCCTCTTTCTCATCCTCCGTAATAGGTGGCATGACTATCTGGTACTCATTCTTTGGCTGTGGAATAGAAGCAAAACCAGATCGCAGGCTTTTCCTCAGTTCAGCTTGCCTACGAAGCTCAAGTTTAGTGCTGTCCTGCATTTCCACCTCTTCATTTATATGAAGTTCATCACGAAAAGGAGTTCCTCTCGGTGTTAAGCCAAAGCTGTGCCCCTCTCTGGATGGTGTCATACCAATCCTTGGAGTAATACCAGGGCCAGGGCTTGCCAAAGGTGTTGCCATTGGATTTGGAGTCTGTATCTCCTTCTTACGTGGTGTAACACCAGAGAAATCTGATGGATGGAGCTCTGGGTTGTAACCTCCTAATAGAGGTGTTTGTGATTCTCTAAGACGGGCAAGATTTTCTGCCTCCATCATAATTGCATCACCCTTCCCAGCTGGAGTTCGCTGCGGAGTTCGCAGTGGTGTCATACCAAGCCTTGGAGTCTGATAATAGCTGGCAAGCAAGGTTCTTGTGGCAGTACTTCCTTCACCAAGCTCATCAGCTAAAGCAGCATCACCAGCATTGCCCATCTTTGCTATCTCCTCTAACTCATGGTCAGAAATTTGGGGAGGCGGCAGCATTAGCTTTGACCTCTTTGTGACAGCTTCTGGGTCATTTAGTTTATTTGCTTGCATTATAGCAGCAGGGGCATCCTGTCGCTGCAGGATCTTGTTCCTGGCGATATCTTGTTTTCTTAATTGTGCCTCTATATCTGCTCTTCTCTTCCCTTCAAGCTCCTCAATGGTTGTTGGAAACTGTACATGTTCAAGTGGCCTGTCTTCACCAACACTATCATAAAAACCTGAAGGTGGTCTCTTTTCAAATGGGATCTCAGCATTGTAGTCAATCCCCTTTCTCTTTCTTTTTCTGTGGCGTGTATCAATACCAGCCGCCTTCAATTCTCTCCTTTTTGTAGTGAGGCAAGCCGTCTTGCCTCTTCAAGTTGTTTCTCCCTCGCCTTTCGTTTGGCCTTTTTACCCCTAGTGTTAGCTAAGCGGGCCCTAGCCTCAGAAAGCATTTCTTTTTCATCTTCATCCATATCAACAGGATCAGGACGTGCAGGCTTTGACTCAGGGTTTGGGTCAATCTCGCCAGGCCGCAGCTTCCTAGGATCATCATTAGCCTCATAATTTTCATCCTTCGCACATGCAGCATCAAGCAGTTTTTCATAACGTTCAAGACACTGAGATGGTGTTCGACCTACAATAGGTGCAATTGTCCTCCACTGAGTAGGCATGAGTTTAGCAAGATGAAGTAACTGTTGGAGTATGTGTTTAGGCCCATGAGGCTAAGGCCCATGTGGCCCATGTATGGAACCTATATAGCTACCCTTCTAGGGTTAGCCCGCCGGCCCAGCGCCATGGCCGGCGCTCCTCCCCCACTTCCATCTCTCTACCACTGCTTCCCTCCCCTCTCTACCACCTCCTGGGCACAGGTTGTTTCTTCTCCACCACCAGCCGCGTCTCCAGGGGGCGCGCCCGCTTCAGGCGGCGCTGCCGCGCCTCCAGGCACCGCCATGGCCGTCGGCATTCCGCCTACCGTCGGGGCACCACCTCTTCCGCCCGCTGCTGCCACAGGGCCCGGCCTTCTTCCTCCTACAGCCGCTGGCCACTTCTCCTCCTCTCCAGGCGCCGCCGCCACCTCCCAGCCGCCCGCCTGCCCACCTCTACTTGCCGATCCAGCACTCCAGAGCCGCCCGCCCTCCTCTTCTTCCCCTGATGCGGCTGCTGCTGCTGCTCACGGCTCCACAGCGCCCGTGCCCTGGCCACCTCTTCCACTCTGGGCACGGTGGGGGCCGACACCGAGGCCGTCGCGCCTGCGGGGGTGCTCCAGCCAGGGGTTGTCCAGCCGCTCCTCCACCCTGGAGACCCCGCTGGTGCCGGTGCCGCTGCCACTGCTCCTGCTGTTGACCTTCTCGGTCTCAGTGGTCCTCATCCTCTGCGCGCTCTGGGGCCAGACTCTACTCTCGCCGCCGCCCTCGTGGCTGCCCGTGCTGCTGCCGCGGAAGGCCAGGCTCGTGTGCGCGCGGCGGCTCTCGTGTGGGAGCGCGAGCGCGACGCGGCCGACGCTCTGGCTCGCCAGATCGCCGAGGCGGAGCAGCACCTCGGTCCCCCGCCTCCCGGGACGTCGGTGCCACCTCCTCTGCCTCGCCCGGGCGCCCAATCTCACACACCACCGTCCTCTGGCATGACCCGGCTGACCCGCTCGTCCTCGAGCCGGAGTCGCCCTCCTACGCCCGCTGGCGGGATCTGGTGGTTCTCACCCTTCGCCGCTACGCCCTCGACGACCACGTCCTCGTCGACGCCTCGGTCGCCGTCCAGACGCCGTCGTGGCTCCGTCTCGACAGCATCGTCCTCTCCTAGATCTTGGGGACGATCTCTCTGGACCTCCACAACCTCGTCCGCACCTCCCCTGACGCGCGTCGGGCGTGGCTTGCCCTTGAGGGCCAGTTTCTGGGCAACACCGAGGCCCGGGCTCTGCGTCTCGACGCGAGTTTCCGCACCTTCGTCCAGGGTGACCTCTCCGTCGGCGAGTTCTGTCGTCGGATGAAGACCATGGCGGACTCTCTTGGCGACCTCGGCTGGTCCGTGGAGGATCGTATCTTGGTCCTCAACGTCCTTCGCGGGCTCAGCGACCGGTATGCCCACCTCCGGACGTGGATCACCCGTCAGCGGCCATTCCCCACCTTCCTGGAGGTCCATGACGATCTCGTCATGGAGGAGCTCACACAGGGCATCCAGCCGGGGTCTTCTGTTTCTCCGGGGTCCTTGACGGCACTGGCCGCTACTACACCGCGTCCTCCTACTCCACCACGGTCGTCTGCTCCGCCACCGTCGTCACTTCTGGGCCCTCCTCCCTCCGGGCCGAGCGGAGGTGGGGGGGTCGTGGCTCTCGTCGTCGACGTGGAGGGGGCCGTGGAGGTGGCCGGGGCGGCCACCCACAAGCTCTGGCACCGGCCGGACCACACAGGGGGGCACCATGGCCTTCATTCCAGAACCCGTGGTCCGGCCGCATCTCCATGTGGCCCTACCACGCCCCCGGAGCCGACACTCGCCCACCAGTGGCCATGCTGACCGGAGCTCCTCCCGCTGGTCCTCCACCCGGCGCCATCCCTGCTACGCCGTGGGTTCCACCCTTCGGGACTACACCGGGGGTCACCGGCTGGGATCAGGCGGCCCTGGCTCGCTCGTTCAGCACCATGGGCCTGACATCTCCGGTCGGACCCGAGTGGATCGCTGATTCGGGGGCCACATACCACACTACTCCTGACCCCGGTATACTTTCGTCGGTTCACTCTCCCTCTCCCTCTCTTCCTTCGTCCATTATGGTCGCAAATGGTTCTTGTATTCCAGTCTCATCTGTGGGTACCGCCGGTGCTCATGGCTCCTTTCGTCTTCCTGATGTTCTTGTTGCTCCTTCTATGGTTCATAATCTTCTTTCTATTCGACGTTTTACAGCTGACAATTCTTGTTCTGTGGAATTTGACTCTTCTGGTCTTACTGTAAAGGATTTGGCTTCCTGGCGTCCTCTGCTCCGATGTGACAGCACCGGGCCCCTTTACTCCCTTCGCTTCCCGGCGGCTCCTTCGTCTTCTTCGCTGCCCGTTTTGTCAGCTGCCTTCGTCGCTTCTACTTCCTCTACTACCTGGCACCGGCGCCTCGGCCATCCTGGACGTGATGCCCGGATACAGCTCAGTCGCAGCTCCGGTCTTCCATGTACTCGAGCTCATGATGAGCAACTGTGTCATGCGTGCCAATTGGGCCGACATGTTCGTCTTCCTTTTTCTAGTTCTACTTCCCATGCGGCCCGTATTTTTTATCTTGTACATTGCGACCTATGGACATCTCCTATTCTAAGTATTTCTGGTTATAAGTACTATCTTGTGGTTGTTGATGATTTTTCGCACTATTCGTGGACTTTTCCTCTCCGTGCGAAGTCTGATACGTTTACCACGCTCCTCCACTTCTTCACTTGGGTGTCTACACAGTTCGGCCTCACCATCAAGGCCGTCCAGTGTGACAATGGTCGCGAGTTTGATAACTCTACCTCACGCGATTTCTTCCTCTCTCACGGTGTTCAGCTCCGCATGTCTTGTCCATACACCTCGTCGCAGAATGGCAAGGCTGAGCGGATGATTCGCACCACCAACGACACTGTGCGTACCCTTTTGTTTCAGGCCTCTCTCCCCGCTCGCTTCTGGGCTGAGGGCCTGCACACCTCCACCTACCTCCTTAACCGCCTTCCCTCAGCGGCATGTCCCGCTCCCACTCCTCACCACGCCCTCTTCGGTACCCCACCTCGGAACGATCACCTCCGCGTGTTTGGGTGTGCGTGTTACCCCAACACCGCTGCCACTTCTTCTCACAAGCTGGACCCGCGCTCCACGCTCTGTGTCTTCCTCGGGTACTCCCCGGATCACAAGGGGTACCGGTGCTATGACCTTACCTCCCGCCGGGTTCTCATCTCGCGTCATGTGGTGTTCGATGAGTCCGTCTTTCCCTTTTCCAGCACTACCACCTCTCCGGTACCTGACCCACCCTCTCTGTTTCCCACTGATCCGGTGGTCCAGTCACCTTTTCCGTGGTCTCCTGCAGGTACCGCCTCGCCGCGCTCCACGCCGGCTACCGGTCCCGGATCCCCTGCGGGTCCGGGCCCATCGTCCTCCGGCGCGGCCCCGTCTTCTCCAGTTGGTGCAGACCCGGGGCCTTCGTCCCCCGCTTCTGCCCCGGGGGGTCGTGCCGGTCGCCGACGCCGGATCCCGTCCCGGTACCTGCCCCGGCACCTCCGTCGAGGTTCGCCGCGCCGGTACGGGTGTACCAGCGCAGGCCGCGGCCGCAGCCGCTCGTGGTCCCTTCTCCACCAGGGACGCCGACACCACCGCCGCAGTCCCTGCCGGCTCGTGGTGCCCCGCCGGTCTACCACCCGCCGCTGCTTCACCGACACCCACGGCATGTTCACCCGATGGTGACCAGACACGCGGCTGGCACACTGCCGCCTCGTGTCCTCGAGGCTTCGACCGGCGACGCGGTGGTCTCTCCTGTACCCTCTTCCGTCCGCGACGCCCTGTTGAGCGATGGAAGAGGAGTACGCCGCGCTACTCGCCAACCAGACATGGGAGTTGGTGCCCCGGCCGTCGGACGCCAATGTCGTCACCGGCAAGTGGATTTGGACCCACAAGCGCCGGGCAGACGGCTCTCTCGAGCGCTACAAGGCTCGGTGGGTCCTCCGGGGTTTCACTCAGCGCCCTGGCGTCGACTACGATGAGACCTTCAGCCCGGTGGTCAAGCCGGCCACCGTCCGTACCGTGCTATCGCTGGCGCTTGCTCGGTCTTGGCCCGTCCATCAGCTGGACGTCAAGAACGCCTTCCTCCACGGCCTTCTCACCGAGACGGTGTACTGCAGTCAGCCAGCGGGGTTCGTCGACACCACCCGTCCTGACATGGTTTGCCGGCTCAACAGGTCCCTCTACGGCCTCAAGCAGGCACCTCGGGCGTGGAACCACCGGTTCGCCGCTTTCTTGCTGACCCTGGGGTTCATGGAGGCCAAGTCCGATACGTCTCTGTTCGTCTACCACCATGGAGCCGACACTGCATACTTGCTGCTCTATGTTGATGACATTGTCCTCACCGCCTCCAGTGAGCCACTTCTTCGCCGGATCATCACCGCTCTCCAGCAGGAGTTCGCGATGAAGGATCTGGGAGAGCTCCACCACTTCCTCGGTGTCACTGTTGAGCACCGTCCTACCGGGCTCCTACTTCACCAGCGACAGTACACTCGGGACATTCTGGAGCGGGCTGGGATGACTGACTGCAACCCCTGCTCCACTCCGGTCGACACTCAGGGCAAGCTGTCTGAGGCTGAGGGACCACCGGTGGCCGATCCCACTGCGTACAGGAGTCTCGCCGGGGCCCTTCAGTACCTCACCTTCACCCGGCCGGACATCACCTATGCAGTTCAGCAGGTCTGCCTCCATATGCATGACCCCCGGGAGCCTCACCTCACGGCTCTCAAGCGCCTCCTCCGCTACCTTCGGGGCACGCTCGACTACGGCCTCCTCCTCCACCGACCTCACCGTTTACACCGACGCTGACTGGGCCGGGTGCCCGGATACTCGCCGCTCCACCTCTGGCTACGCCGTCTTCCTGGGCGGCAACCTGGTGTCTTGGTCGTCCAAGCGCCAGCCGGTGGTCTCCCGGTCCAGCGCCGAGGCGGAGTACCGCGCCGTTGCTAACGGCGTGGCGGAGGCCGCCTGGCTCAGGCAGCTACTTGCGGAGTTGCACACTCCGCCCTCCCGGAGCACACTGATCTACTGCGACAACGTCAGCGCAGTCTACCTCTCCACCAACCCCATCCAGCACCAGCGAACGAAGCATGTGGAGATCAACCTCCACTTTGTCCGTGATCGGGTGGCCATGGGCGAGGTACGGGTCCTTTATGTTCCGACGACCTCCCAGTTCGCGGACATCTTCACCAAAGGCCTCCCGTCCTCGACCTTCGCCGAGTTTCGCTCCAGCCTCAACATCACCGGTGGCTAGTTGCGTCTGTGGGGGGGTTGTGTGTGTTCTTTCTTGTTCAGCCTTCAACTCCGCTGCGCCGGTAGTTCAGACTGCGGGGGGTGTTGGAGTATGTGTTTAGGCCCATGAGGCTAAGGCCCATGTGGCCCATGTATGGAACCTATATAGCTACCCTTCTAGGGTTAGCCCTAATTGATGGAGAATCATTTCCTCTAGCAGTAACTTCTCATCCTCTTCCCTTGTCCACGCAGTCTGATATTAACATAAACTAGAAAAACCAGCGCGGCTTTGCCGCGGCCAGCTTGGAGTGTGCTAGTGGATGAATGAATCACCAGCTTAGAGTGTGCCAGTGGATGAATAAATTACGTTTTGTTGGACCAGTATACCTTAATTTTCTATCACAGCAATGTTACTTTATGAGGACATATTTATAGGTCACAGTAGTACGAATTGCGTTATATCGATCAGGAAATGGTAATTATAAACCAAGTTTTTTTTTTGCCCGTTGCCTCTTGGTAGAAGTGCAGCATTTACGTCTTGTGAAGATAAAGGGAAATTATTCTCTGGTTGAGGAACCAATTTTTCTTTTGATCAAAAGTCTGTATCTTGTGAAGGTTCAGGGACCTTAAAGTTTTTGTAAAGTTTTACCCATTTTTCCCTGAAAAACAAATATTGCAGTCTATAATTTGAGTAAACACAATATGAAGGATATCTCAGACGCTCAATGTAGAAGTGCAACCAGTTATAATGTGTGTAAATCATAATGAATACACCAAATGCTTGGAAAAATATGGTATTATTGATGTTATCATTCGTTTGGTATATCAGGGGCTACACTGTATTGGATGAAGCTCGTAATCTTGGGGCTTAGAGCCAATGGAAAATATGGCAATGAATGCAGTGTCACAATGATCATATTGACTCCTATGTTCAAGACTCTGAAATTACATAAGAAAAAAAATCAGCATATAAGGTGTGTTGGTATCAGCTACTTCTTCACCTCAATATTCGAGTCCAATTATTACCCTTTTTTATGTATAGGTCCTGGGTAGCTCTGGAACTTGCTTTTTGTATTATAAAAGAAGCCGGGATTCTGCAAAGTAAAGAGGTCATTGAGTTTAATGTCTGTTAATTATTGTCCTGCTGTAGAGCGCACTGTATCAAACTTGTAGGCAGGTAAATTAGATCGTAAAACATAGAAAAGGGATGAAATGGTTCTGAAGTGCAAAATCACCTTGATGCTGGTGGAGCTGTGTGGTACGCTTCAGAAGTCCTTTTCCTCTAATAAATTGTTCTGATGCTTGCAGAGCAGCTATGGCTATCTTTCGGGATTCCTCGGTATCTCCCTCATCAAGAATCAATCTGTGGAAATAGTATGCAGCAGCCTGGTCAAGGGGGAACCACAAAATGACACTATAAAATGTACACAGTTCAAAGGATAATTATGCACTGATGAGTGATGATATGAAACAGAAATTGTGATAATGGAAAGTAAAATGAAAATTGTGATATGAAATAATAGTTTTATGAATTGCTAGAGCCAGATGAGTGGTATTAAGACTTGGAAAGACACATGTTTCCAGCATTTCATCTTCATGCAAGCTAAGCATAATTTTACTGGTAATGTTACCTTCGGTTTATCATTTACCAGTCCAAGTTGCATATCAACCCACTGGAGGTTATTAAGATAGTGGCTCTGAACCCTAAAAATCTTCTTTCAATCAAAACATTTGTGAAATTATGCAGACCACATGAGTTTTTTTTTCTGTTAAAATACATTCTGAATTCTTTTGCTTAAAGCAATCAGCTGTCTATTAAGCTTACGGGCATGTTTTGTACTTGGTACTATTGAATGTACTGCATAAAGTGGAATGGATTAATTTAGGTGGATTACAGATCTTGTGTACCAACTACCAAGTAGAAAATTTGAGCTTTGAAGGAATGAAAATAGTTTGAATATATATTTTGATGTGAAAAATAAAAAGTTTCCCATGTCTAGGATCATATACCTTTTCTTTTCAGAGCTTAGGATCATAAGCAGTTGACATTGCCTTCGGTATGACCTGTTGCTTACTTTCCTAGCAATGCCCTTTCTTATATAACTACTCACGTTGGGAAAACAACTTAATCTGACATGTAAATAAAGAGAAAAGAACCGTGAATGGTTAGATTGTTTGAAGAAGCAACCTTGCAGAAATCTGACCATAGAACCATGACCTGCAAGCAAACTCAAGAAGCAGTTATATAGATGTGGCAGCAAAATCATTTGCTGTTAGTAATAGCCTGAACTGCACAGATTTAAATTAAAATGTTGGAACATAGATATACAGGGATGTGTCTTTCCCTCCCTTTCTCAATCTTTATATTTTGCTCCTGGAGCCGACATTCACCAAAAGCATATATTTTCAGGTAAATTGGACTAAAAATCTTAAGCCAATCGCACGGCAACTTCATTAACATCCGCGGCCATGTTAACGCCAGGGCCACATGTGCAGAAACAGCCCCTGAGACTCTAAGAACAGTTGTCAGTTCCTTCTAACTGCATTGCATTTCATCAGAAGTGAGCACTGAGCAGGATGTGAGGATCAGATCGTATCAAGCTCAAGAGATCTAGTACCTTCTTGTAGCCTGCTTGTTTTGCTTTTCCTCCTCTGGCACGCGTGGCTGTCACGGTCATCGTGGCGCTCATTGGAGGAGTCGAGCAGGTCCAGTGCGTCCAGGTCCATCGCGTTGACGAGGTCGTAGAGGGCGGCGACGTCGTTGCCGTTCGATCTGCAGCCCTCGGCCGCGGACGTGACCTCGCGCTTGACCAGTGCCGGCATGGGGAGCGGCGGGCTGAGCTGCGCGAAGCCGAAGGTGATGTCGCTCCGCGAGCGGCGGTGGCCGGCGGTTGAGGATGGTGGTATTGCGGGTGCTGGCGCCCATATCGGCATAAGGCACCGGCGGCGGGAGCGAGTCGAGCAAGATGAAGAGCGGATGGAAGCCGTAGGGCGACGGGAGGCGCGCCGGCTGCCGGAGCGACAGCGAGAGGAGGCGGTACCCAGACGCGGACGTGGAGTGGGAGGCCAGGTCGAGCGGGGTCGCGCGGTCATCCGCTCTCGGGCCGCGGCGGCGTCGAAGGTGGTGGCGGAGGGGAAGGAGTCTGCGGTTCAATGTCGGACTGCGGGTTGATTTCATTAAAGTTCGAGGGCTTTTTTGCAAAATGACCGGGGCTCGCACAATCCGGGCCGTCCGCGCACTTGATCGGACGGCCGGGAAAAGCGGGCGACGTGGCCACGCTCTTTTGCCAGAGAGCCCCCTGCAGATTCGTTATTAGAAGATGAGCACAGTGAGAGAAACGATAAAACAATCATCTTTGTGATAGACATCAGTAACCAAGAAAGACCTATGCCATAATAGAGCAAATGACCAATGAAAGAACTATTTTGAAGGTTATGGGTTATTTAAACCATTCACGTCAATACATTGAAGACAATGTGAACTCAGAGAATTTCAGTAAAGTTAAAAATTAGATGATAGTGCCCGTGATATAGTAACCGGACACCTTATTACAAGTACTGGCGTACTACACATTCATTTAGATTTTAGAGCCTATATTAACAAACAAAAGACAATAATGGGTCCATTATACTTTTAACAACATGGGTCCACATTTCAATCAATGAAGAAAAGGTGTTAATTGATTAACCAATCAGATCCATAGCAACCTTCTGGGCACATAACCGAATATTCTAAGAGGAAAATGAAGGGTTTTGTCTTCTATTTTTAAGCAGCAAATTCTGAATATTGACAGGAAGAGATAAAAATATAGAGACAACAGTTCTTCTAAACGTCATTAATGCATTGCTGCTAAAAATGATTCGTAGTGGCTAGTAACATTCCAAGTTATATCAATACAATGATGAAAATGCTAACATAGGTTGTATTGATTTTATTTATCATACAAACTATCGAATGCTAAACTTACAGCGGACATTCATCTCATAAATATATTAAAGCGTGAAAATTTTAATAGCTCTAGGTTACCAAGAAACTCTTGTCGATTGAAAAATTGACATTTGCCAAAATAACTGCAGGCCAGAAGCCAGTAATAACCAATCATTTACACAGTAATAACTAGAAATCTATGAACACTAAAAATTTCCAGAAGCTAACCAGCTCCAAAACAAGAGAAGTAGGCTCTTTCATAACTGTAGTATGTTAATGTTCCATTAATTAATACTCATAGTTCACCGTGCTCTTGCAATTAAATACATCAAGACTAGAGAAGGTAAAATTAGAACTCACTTGACCAAATTAAGCGTTGAATCAGCCAGTCTAGCTTATTCATTCAAACTTAAAAGGCTATCTAGGTGCATTTTCACAGTGTGATAAAATTTTAGACAGATTACAACAGGTAGTCAGCATGGAACTGCGGCTGCTAATAAACCTATTTGGTCACTGAGAACCTAACTGCAAAAGTTCCATGCAACTGATAGCGACACAGTAGCTAGGGTTAGTTGTTCCTGGTTAAGTACACCACTTTGAATAACCAAGTCCAATTAAAAGAGCTGTCCAGCATAATTTCAGATAAAATAAAATATCTTCCCAGTGGACCAACCTTCTACAATCAAAATCAACTTTATGAAGTAGTTAACATCAGCTATAGACATAACTATCAAATTTTTACTTAAAACAGTGCAAAATTTCTCTTTTGGCAAGAAAAAAAATGATTCAGGTGCTTAGTCCAGTTATATTTAGTGACCACTAGACTGTAAAAACTTTCATTCAGTTAATATCTATGTTGAAATGTATGTTATCTAGCTAGTAGAAATAATAAATGTTATTAGCTGATGCTAAATCCATAGGATAAATTGATATAAACATGGATTCTTATCAATACAAAACCAAAAGATAATAATTTGTTATCTGGCTCCAAAAAAGCATTAGAATCAATAACCTACTAAAGGATGCCAATATTTCGTATTACCGCCAACTTGCAACTCAAGATATTCAAGCTGAAAGCTGATGCTCTTTTATCTGATTCTAAAGTTCGCCAGTTCAAATGTTTGCGAAAGGATAACACTTGAGTCATCTAATGATAGAGATTGTCATGATCCATAACGAGCATACTAATCAAGGTTCATAGAGCATAAATCTGGGTGTAGTTCCATTGCATAAATGCATAGAAAAATCTTTTTTTTTTCTTTTAGCATGCAGGGAACATTGTTACAAAGGCTGGGAGGGTGATGGTCATCCATATGGGAAAAGCAAGTTAAAAAGTAAGACTCCACTGGCTACTTTGCATCACGACAGTAAATTGCTAAGAACTAGGTCATGTATTAAGCATGCAAGATTTCAGAGGAAAGGAAATTACTTATTAACTTGTAATGCTTTCCACTTTCTCTGCAGACAACGTGCTGAGCTGCTGAATAGTTTAATTTTAAACAAACTAAACTGTGTCGTCATCGTCACAACACCACTCCAGAATCTTTAATAGTAATCACATCTCTACCGTTTAGTGAACCAGACACCATCCAGTGACAGTTACCCTCTCATTATGAGTTGCAACCTTGCCAATGCAGCTGGATAAAAAAATAAAAAAAATAAAGACAGCGTTCTAAACGAGGCTGCTAGATCCTTAGCAGAATGACACTCCAAACACAGCCAAAAATCGAGACATTAATAGGCGGAGGGACTAGTCTACCGAGAGATGAGAGACAGAACCGTGAGAGAGGCGAGTAGTCGGTTACCTTCTTGATAGACGGGTCGAGCCACTCGTACCAGCGGGCCTTGCACTGCTTGGCGGACTTGCGGACGAGCAGCGACGAGATGCGCGCCCACTGGTTCTTGCCGTACTTCATCACGGCCGCCTTGAGGATCTCGTCCTCCGTGTTCTTCCACACGCCTCCCTTGATCATGATCCTCATTGTGCCCCCCTCTGACCTGATTCGCCTCCTCCGCTAGTTTCTCCCTCCCCCGGTAAGGGAAGGGGAGGGGGGATCGCTTTCCGGGTTCCTCCGACGCTCGCCTCGGCTGCGGGGGCTCTGACGACGCCAAGGGTCCCGCCCGGAGCGGCGGACCTCCGGGGGTTTAGGGTTCGGTGAGGTGAGGTTGGCGGCGGCGGCGTACGCGCGCGGTGAGGAGGTCCGAGGGGAGCGAAAATCGCCGAGGTTTGGGTTCTGTTGCAGTTTAACAGGTATGATCGAGAATTGGTCAGTCTAACAGTTTCAAGACCCAAAGGACCATAGCTGAAGTGGGCTCCATTTACGCTCGTTCATCTCTGGACAGCCCATCAGGCCCAACGAAGCCCGTCTTAGTAGGAGTGGGGATCCCTGCCAGGTGGGACCCTGCTGGCATCATCAGCCATCAGGCCGCCAAATTTGGACCCCGCCCCGAGAAGCCCGCGCCGCCGCTGGCCGGCCGCAACGGTCGAAACCGCCCCGCGCGCGCCTCCCTACTAAGGCCGGCCGCGCGGCGCGGCATGGGACGTCATCCTTTCCGACCACCCCTTGCTCCGGCCCTCGACCGCGCTCCCGCTCACGCACGCCCTCGCTCTCACCGGCGCCCCCCTCCCCCACGCTGGCCGCGGCCGCGATGGGGTGCGCGGCGTCGACCGCCGACGGGGCCGAGCCCCGGCGGCGTGGGTGGGCGCGGGCGCGGGCGCTGGGGCACAGCGAGGCGTCCACCTCGGGTCTGCTGGCGCCGCCGCCGCAGCAGCAGGAGGCGGAGTCGTCGTCTGGGGGCAGGAGGCGAGGGTGCAAGGTGGCACCGGAGCCCAAGGAGCTGGAGGAGGGGACCGCCGCGCTCCCGCCGATGCCGGGCTCGCCGAGCTTCCGGTACTACTGCCAGAAGAAGACGGCTGCCGTCGACAAGATCGTGGCCGACACCGACAACAGCGACGGCTCTGTCAGGATCAAAGGTACTTCAACTTAATTCGCGCGCAGCTAGCTCTCCCCCTCCTTCCTTGTCGTATCGTATCGTGAGCTCCATTGACGCTGACATCTGCAGCGACGGCACGTCAGCTGAGCAACAGGAGCCAAATCTCGGCGACCAAGCCACACGATTCCAACGAGGTACATGATCCATATCATCTATTACATATTTACATCTGCTAAAATTGCTCTGCACTCGCAGCTGTCAGCTGTGGTATATAGAGATACATTACATCTGCTAATTGCTGATAAATTAATTAATATGCAGGTTTCCCAACCTAAAGAGGGAAACAGATGGCTTAGGTTCAGTGGTTTGTCGGTCGTCGCTGCTGCTTGGCACAACTTGTTCAGCCGACAAAGAAGCAAACCTTTGCCGCCTCCTGCTGCCGCTTCAGCTGCAACCTCTCAACCCTGATCAGGCAGCGCTGTATGGGATCTTCTAAATTTTACTACGTCTCAGCTTGTAAAAAAACACACGCATGACTCATTCAGTCATCGTTTATGATGCATTGATGCTAGCCTTGCATCACTTGCTGTTATTTTTCAACCTTGGTTAGTTGTCGTAAGCTAACCCCGTATTCGAGAAGCTGATTCTGTAAATGGTGCAAGGAGCATCAGCTCTGGACTGCTCCTGTTGTAGAGAAAATACAAATTAGTGTTGGGAAAGGAGGGCAATCTGGAAATCCATCCAAGCTTTGGGTAATGTGATTATCTGTACTTTTGAATTCTGCGTGCTCATGTAGCGGAAACGTTTGCGCAAGATTAAGATCATGTGCAAGTGTTTTAGCAATCCCCTTGACCCCTTCCTTTTCTTTTCCCTCTGATTTTGACGCAGAGGTTGAAGATACAAATTTGCAAGGGTGTTCTCAGATCTTGCTTTGTGTTGCAGATGAAACTTTGTGATCCATTATACAGAATAAATGCATTACACACAACTCTAGTTTATAACACTCTCTAACTATACAGGTAAAACCTATCAGCTGTGGTTGAAATTCACCGGCTACTAACTAGCATCTATAAGAGGTAAAGGGCAAAAAAATGGTAACATGATTAGGTTGTCACTTGACTGCACCTACTGCATTTCTTCCTTTGCTTCTGAATTGCTCCCTACTCTTTCTTCTCACTTCCATTGGCTGCCCAAAGGAATAAGGCCGGAATGCACCAATGAGAACAGTGGAAGGCGCCATGTTGAGGCTTGGCTTTGCCTTGTGCATGCCCTTCTTTGGGCTATTCAGGTAAGATTTCACGTGACCAACTATTAGGCTTGGCATTTTCTTTAGCTCAACGACCGATGACGAGAAGAATTCTTCTGTGGCTCCATCAGCCGATGGATCTAAACTATAACCAATCGACGCATCCAAGTGAGGCGGAGGAAATCTCTCAAATTTGGTTGTGCTCGTGCTTGTCACCAACCTTGGTACCTGAAGATTAAATTAACACATTTAACCATTTATTCGTGTTTTCTATGCCTGCATAGTTGCTTGAATATAGCTTTTTATGTAAAAATATCGATGTAAACAATGCCATGAGTGGTGGGAATTTAAGCATGATGATGTTGAGGATACAATCAAATTCTTTATAAGGAAAAGCGAAAAACATAAGCACCTTTGGATTTGCTTGCGGCTTATTATTGACATCTGGAGTAAAAACTCCGCGCCCAGGATTTTGCAATGTGTGCTGTCGGTTTCTGTGACGTTCTACTGACCCGTTAATCCTCGACTTCCTGAAAAATAAACACACGTTGAAGCTTTATATGAACAAAAGAAAATAGCTGCAATAAAGTGCAAATAGTGGCACCAAACCTTTTATGCTTCTCGTACTTCAACTTCACATCTCTTTCTTTGCATGGTGGATAGCGCGGAAGGCTCAATGGTTCACAGGCATATGGTTCTGTTCTGAAGAACTGAATCCACAGAGAATAATAAGTTGATAAGCACAGCTGAACAAAGGACCACTTATTTGTTTTCAACTAAAAAACTGATCTCTACGATACACCGAATGCAAATTACCCTAATCCGTGCAATCATGATCAGATGCGGATTATTCTTTTGCATAATGTCTGGTCATAATTTATCTTTTTTTTATTTGTTTGATGCAGCAGTTCATTTTAGGTGCCTTGAGGGTGATAGGGTAGTATTAACCTCACTGTTCAGAGCATCAGTTGCAGTGCCTCTCATATCTGGGTCAATCGATAGGAGAGTCTCGAGAAGTGATAGGGTAGATGGTGGCACATCTTTAAATTTTTCAGCTAGGCACCGTTGATATGGTTTGAATGTAGGATGAGCGAACTTCATTTTCTCCCAGTAATCCTCTGATGGTGTACCACATAACTTGAAAACCTTGTGCAATTGTTCCACCTAAACAAACCACATGTTAATAGACAAACCAAATGATACACTGCATATCCAAGACACATTTCAGCTAGACCAAACCAAGTACCTCTGTTCTTCCGGGGAATATCGGCTCGCCAAGAAGCAGTTCTGCCAATATGCAACCCACACTCCAAAGATCAACACCGACACCATAGTGAGTTGCTCCTAACAAGAGTTCAGGTGGACGATACCAAAGCGTAATCACTTGGCTAGTCATGGGCCGCACGTTCTCAGGATCATAAGAGGTGGCAAGTCCAAAGTCAGCTATTTTAAGAATTCCATCGCTGCTGACTAGTAAGTTCGAGGTCTTGATGTCACGGTGCAGAACACCATTGTTATGGCAGTGTTCAATCCCGGAAAGTAACTGTTTCATGTAGCACTTCACCTGCAAACGAGGAAATAGGCTTCATGAGTACAAACATGTAATCAAAAAATAAGGCATACATTTGTCAGTAACCATGTATAGCTGGAAAACATCTCATAGTTGGACCCTTCCTTTTCAGAAAAAGAAAGTAATTGGCAACCTTTCACAATTTCAAATCCTAGTGGGTCAATTTTTACTGAACCAGGTTGGCTCATTTCCATTTAAGTCCAAACGACAATACAGAGCTTTTTTATACAGGATAAAGAGATTCAGAGACAGATTCCAGTCAGTTAACTGCAGCCAATGTTGACGGTTGAAATGACTATATTCCGTTGAAGGGATTTCCCAGAAGCAGTATGCGCACAAAAGGCATACGGTACCTGTCTCTGTCAATTGGACTGGAGCCTGTGTTCAAACTTCAAACCTAGGAATACTCTGCTTCACTTAGTCTAAAAGATTTGCAGGTCCACATCATTGTGGTGTACCAGTCTGGTGGATTTGTTTGCTTCTTGCAAAAAGGTTAAAACAGAATTCCACTGCTAATAATCAGTCAATGATACTTCTTCCAGAACTAATGAAAGAAGTTACGTCAATTGCACAGCATTCGGTCTCCCAAATAGAAGACTTGTCTGAAAAATATATTCAGACAGCGCCACAGATGTCTCAGTTTCACTTTTTTTTCCCCTCCAACACCTGGGAGCTGCTGGTGTACCCTTTTATGCTCCGTCGAAAGAGGGGTCAAATGAAGTTTAGAATGGCGCATGTTAGGCCATTAGTAAAATAGTAACTTCACGTAGTTCACAACGTATGCAATTTAGTTTCAGCAAAGAAATTCCATGTTCAATTAGAGGCCATTCCTTTGCTGCAGTTGAATTCACAAGCACAGTAGTCCTGACCGCACTATCCTATGCAGTAAGCAATCCAACTGCAAGATGCCAATTTTTTTCATTTTGTGTTAAGTTTCCTAATCGCAGACTACCAGGAAACCAAAAGATTGTTTAAACCCTCCACATCACCCACCAATCAGAAGTCTAGAATCCTAGGTAGCCTAGTTATCAATCTTATCATGCATCACCAATGATTATAATCCGTATTGCTTGTTTCACACAGTGACCAGATTATTATAATTCAGCTCTGGAAACTACTGTGCACAAATTTCCATGCACAATGACAGTGACCATACCTGAGGCAAGGACAAGCGGCGGCCGGAGGCAGTTGCACAGGCGGTGAGGCCAGTCAGGTCATGCTCCATGTAGTCGAAGACGAGGTAGAGGGACGGCGCCGTGTTGAGGCGGGAGGTGACGAGGCCGTTGAGGCGGACGACGTTGGGGTGGTCGCCGAGGCGGCGGAGCAGGGCGATCTCCCGCGCCATGAACCTCGCGCTCTCGGCCTCGCCGACGCCATCCACCCGCACCTTCTTCAGCGCCACCACGCGGCCGCTCTCCACCTCGATCGCCTTGTACACGTTACTGTACGTGCCCGAACCAATCTGCACGCATATAGTAGCAAAAGAAAGATCGTAAATGATATATTTTATTTTTAAAATAAAAATCGACCAGTTGGGCAAGGCAAGCAATGGAATTTAGTTGATTTCTTTCTATTCACTGATCGAATCCATTGACTTGGTTCTTATAAAAAATAAAAAGAAAATAAAAATCCACAACAACTCGTTTGTTTGAAAAGACCGGAGAAGATAATTAGCAGGTACTCCAATTCAATACGAACGCATGCAAGTTGACTTTTCCATTCGTCCTTACGGATTACGAATTCCTGTGACACGGACAACATATAAAGTATGAACATAAATGATGGAGCTGTGGGGCTTTTAAAATCTCAGAAGAAAAGCTGGGGATTAGTTCATCTCTGCATTTTTAAGCACCCATTTCTAGGAATTCAAAGCTTTGTTTATGTGTTCAGATCATCATTTGCATTATTTTCTCTATTATAGATGCAAGATGCTTACGACTCATAGCAGGACATAAAAGAATCCATTGTTCTCCTCAACTCAGAGCAAGGAAAAGAAAGGAGTTCCTTTTTCTTTTCTTCCAGCGAGTAGGTGATATGATATGCTAACAACTCAATTACGACAACCAGAAAAAGCAAGAACTCAAATTACTCGCCGAATTCCGCAACCGACGATCGCGTACGACAAGCACGAAGGAAAAATCGGAGCAACGGAGAAGAAAGGCAAGCTGAAATCTTTCCCCAACAACCCCCGAATCCCATGAAAACGCCAAGCTTTCCCGTAATTAACTACTACTACTGCCAAGGAAGCAACAAGCGAGCACGGGCGGCGCGCGGCGGAAAGGATCGCCCTCTCTTACCTTCTCGAGCTTCTGGAAGGCGTCGGCACCGCGGGGCGCCCAGCCGCGGAGCGCGTCACCGGCGGCCTCGGAGAGCCAGAGCGGCCACCCAGACGCGTCCTTCTTCACCGCCGCGATGTGCTCCGGCTGCGGCGCCTGAAGCTGCACCTCCTTGTTGTCGCCTCCTCCCCCGGCGGTCGTCGCGGCGGCGGGAAAGAAGAGGGAGGACCCGGGCGCGGTGGCGAGCTTACCGAGGATGCAGCCCATCGCGGGGCCGCGTCATGTGCTGCGGGCGCGGCAGGTCGCCCACGGCGGCGGAGGCGGTTGCTGGGAAACGTAGGGAGGACGCGGGAAGGTGAGGGAGAGCGAAATGGGAGACCGTCTCAAGTCTCTGCGGCGTGCTGTGCTTTTGTGACGACGGTTTGGCACTCTGCAGTTTTTACTATCTGGCAGAATATTACAGCGCCTTTTTTTTCCCTTCAAATTACGCGGACACCTGTTTGAACGCCGATGTGCAAACCCTACTTCCTACGATCATTTTTGAAAAACTGAGCCAACAAATCATAAAAATATGTTAACAGTGATGTCACTCTCTCGCGACAGACACGTCACCTATATCACAAAAATAAAAAAAATATTAAATCTTAAAATAATTATAAGAAAACATGATGTCAAGTCGAGAACTTTTTTTAAAAACTGTCAAGTCAAGAACTTAAATTTAGATATCAACTCGATTCTCATAATATTTTTTCTTAACATTTTAGCAATAATGTAAAAGTATTGTTTTTAAAAGAATTCCTTTTTGTCCTTTAAACTACACCAAAGTTCAATTTGGCCACCAAACTAAAAAAAATAGATACTTTTGACCATCGAGTTGTTAAAAATGGACAAATTGGCTATTTAGGTGGTTTCAAATATGGTTTTTCTCTATTTATTTTTTTTCTAAAAATAAAAAAAAAACCTTATTTATTCTCTAAAAATCATGACTTATCTATTTTAAGTAAAAAATACTAAACTAGCATTGTTTTTTTTCCAAATGATATAATTTATGTATTGGTTTTTTATTTAGATTTAGTGGATCTCATTTGTTCCTTTTCTAGTATTTACCTGTCGTTATCTGTTATTTATTTAAATTATTGTTCGGTAAATGAGCCAAATCATTTTTATTTTGGTCTAGATACCACTCCATCCATTCCAAATTATAATGCGTTTTAGCTTTTTAAGATACAATTTTTATTGTGCATCTAGGTATACACTATGTCTAGATACATGGTAAAAGCAATGTGTTTAGAAAAGTGAAAATATCTTGTATTTGAAACGGAGGGAGTTAGAGTTCAAAATTTTATCCTACAGAAACAAGTAAATAAATAAAGTTCAAGTTAGACATCTATCAAGGAAATCCTTAACAAGGAAATGGTCAACTGATTTCAAGATTCCATAATAGGCGTGTACCAAGAAATGAAAAACAATTATCACCTTCTAGCTCAATACCATTTCCATTTTGGAAGCTAAACTTATATACATATTACAACGAATATAAAATTTATGAAGGGATGATTGCGCTTATCTCTTGGTACATTATTTTATTTCCCATCTGTGATAATTAAAAATATTATAACAAATGTTGACCAAGTACTACGGTGTGCGATGTTTTTTTTTGTTTTTGTTTTTTTGCGTCCTTACACAATCTTAACTAAGACCTTATACACAATTATATGAAATGACATGTCCAGGAGGATTCTTCCATGGAACTATATATTTAGGACTAACATAGTATAAAATGGCCCGCCTTCTAGAGTTAAATCATGTGCTATCCCTTTTTTTTTTTGAGAAACTGCTATCCCCAATAATTAGGATTGGAAGATTAGACAATAGAGTTGATAGATGAGGGGGGTCCACCGCCCAATCCGTTTGACAAGAAAAAAGGATCCCCCCGGAGTTAGGTTCACACTTGACACACAAAATTCAAAAGGTCCTTTTACACCAGAACAAAAAATATGTCAATTCATGTACTCCCTCCGTCCTAAAAAGAATGTAATTCTAGCACAGTGCAATGTTTTAGTATGTCAAGTTTAACTAATTATATAAAAAAAAATATATAAATAATTATGACATAAAATTAGTATCATTAGATTTGTTATGAGATATATTTTCATAATATATTTATTTGGTGTCAAAAATATTAATACTTTTATCTATATATTCGGTCAAACATTGGACACAGAAATCAAAAAATAAACTAGAATTGCATTCTTAACCGGACAGAGGTAGTACATCTACACGGGGAACGAGCCAAAGGCTCGATTGGTCAGTAGTTTGAGCCAAAGGCCAGCACTGCCACCCCGGGTTCGAACCCGCGTCCTGCAGTATTTCTATGTGCACTGTGTATAGGAATAGGGAGAAAACTCCTCGGTTATATATATATATATATAACTCGCAGGTTCATGATATTTTCTTTGCTATGGAACGGAGGGAGTACATACTCTCCCTGCCATATACCAGAAACGGTCTATTCTCCATTCCAAATAACGCCTTGTTTAGTTTGCCTCAAAGTTCTAAGTTTTTTCACTCTCTCCATCACATCAATTTTTAACCGCTTGTATGGAGTATTAAATGTAGGTAAAAAAATAACTAATTACACAGTTTAGTTGGAAATCACGAGATGAATCTTTTGAGCCTAGTTGGTCCATGATTGGACAATATTTACCAAATAAGACGAAAGTGGTACTATTTATCGGGTTGAAATTTTCTTCAATCTAAACAAGGGCTAATTTTCCAAATAGCTGCTACTTTTTTTTTCTTATGAACAACATCTGGATTCATTCTGGCTCCGGTTTTCCACGCATGCGCTAGCGCTATACCTGCACCTGCTGCATGCATGCGCTGCACAATACTAGTACCTATCAGAGAGTACTAGCAGGAAACGAAGGCTAGGAGCAGAACTCGTTTCTCTTTTAACAGTGGCTGTGTTTACTTCCTTAAAAAAAATACTGTGCAAACAAAAGATTTCCCGTCACATCAAACTTGCGATACATGTATGGAGTACTAAATGTAGATGAAATCAAAAACTAATTGTACAGCTTGTTTGTACTTTGCGAGACGAACGTTTTGAACCTAATTAGTCAACGGTTGGACACTATTTACCAAATAAAACCAAAACATGTTACAGTACTTTTTTACAACTTTTTACGGAACTAAACACAACCATTAATCCTTTTGCAGCCTTGTCCCGCACTTTCTTTCCTGCATCGATGGTCATTTTCCCCGATCCCCATCGGGCCCATGTTTAGATCACCTCAAAATTCCAAGTTTTTTCACTCTCTCTCCATCACATCAATTTTTAGCCGCTTGCATGGAGTACTAAATGTAGGTAAAAAAATATCTAATTACACAGTTTAGTTCAAAATCACGAGATGAATCTTTTGAGCCTAGTTGATCTATGATTGGACAATATTTGTCAAATAAGACGAAAGTGGTACTATTCATCAGGTTGAAAAAATCTTCAATCTAAAAAGGGCCGGGTCGGAATCGCCGAGCACAGATCTCGGGACCTGCACTTGTGTTTCGTGTCAGTGTCAGCTACTACCAGGCAGCGGCCAGCAGCCATGGCTGGATTAGCTTTAGGAAATGGTTGGATGGAGGAGCTAAAGTTTAATAAATACTGTACTATTTTTGTTTTATTTGACAAAAAGTTTTCAATCTCCGACTAATTAGGCTTAATAGATTCGTCTCGTAAATTACTCCTAATCTGTGCCGACATGTATGCAATTAGTCTATATTTAGTACCCCATGCATTTCAGGGAACATTGATGTGATGTGAGTTAAACTTTAACACATAGAAATCAAACAGGGCCTTAGCAGCATGCCCGTCTTTTTTAGCCCTTTTTTCGAAAGATTCTCTCAAATATGCCCTTGGCGAAAAGATTTCAAAAAATGGACCCTTATCTTGACGCCATAGTCGTCGGCGCCAAGATATAACGCCACCTTGCCGTCGTGGCGCAGACGTAGCAGGGAGCATGGCGTCATGGATCTTGGCGCCATGCTCCTAGTAAAAATGTATTCTTCTTCCTCTTCCTTTCTCTCTCTTTCTTCTCCGTTGCCCGCACGGTCGTCCGCCCTTTCGCCGCGCGCCCGGCCGCGTGTCCAACCGGGCCCGCGCCCGCGCCCCCGGCCGCGCGCCCCCGTGCCCGCGCCCGCGCCCTGCCGCGCGCCCCCGCGCCCCCGGCCGCCCGTCCCCGGCCACGCGCGCGCCCGCGCCGGCCCGCCCGCCGCCCGCGCGGCGCTGCCTCGGCCGCACGTTGCTGCTCGTCCCTCGCATCTCAAGCGCCGGCATCTCCGCTTCTGCACAAGGTAAAATACTTTGTTGTTCTTACTTAATAATAGTAAGTTAGTTAGTTATGAAGCTAGTTAGTTAGTGTATTATAGATTAAGATTGATGAATACTTTATATAGTTACTTAGTTATTTAGTTAGTTAAATAGTTATATAGTTAGTTACGGAGATAATTACTTGACGTAGTTAGTTAGTAGTATTGTGCTGTTAGTAGTAGTTATTAGTTATGAATACTTAGTAGTTAGTAGTATTTAGTATTTACTTTTTGTGTATATTGTAGTAAAGCAATTGTGCTTCGTTATGTTTGGGAACTAGATGGACAACCTAGTGAGCATATATCATGGAGGAACTGTGGAACGAGATCGCTATGGATATGTTGAGTTTATTGACATGCAAAGTGTGCCTATGCTATTCAATGAGAAACCATCATTTAGTGAGTTGACTGCAAGGGCTCGTGAGGAGGTACATTGCTATGGAGATGATGACATCATAGTTGAGGGTGTACTTCACCTAGGTTTCCCTTCCAACATGCTAAGGAAGATGATTCCAATAGGGTGTGCAGATCAGTGGGACAACTATGTGAGATCGGCTATGAAAAGTCAATTCCAAAGTTTGGACGTGGTTGTACATTGAGTGCTCGTTGATCACATCCCTCTTGGGTTGTCCCCGCCAATGGGTGAGCAAATATACTTTGAACCTTCCGTCCCGGAACGTGATGTGGATGTTGAGGTTCCACCTATCGTTCCCGATGCGCAATCTGTCGGTGTTCGGACCCGAGGGGGTCCTAAACCAACGAGTAAATGTTGCGTGTCTCTTTCCTAGATGGTGATGCAAGGAGAATACACGGGGGTTTATCCTGGTTCGGGCAAAAAAAAGGCCCTACGTCCAGCGGGGGGGAAGAAGTTTGTATTTCCTCGCACCGAAGTGCTCGTGTAGGGGTTACAAGCATGCGAGAGAGGGCGCCGAGCCCAAGTCTCAAAGAGAGGAAAAAAGGACAAGGGTGGTTGCTTGAGGTATCGATCTCTTATTTTTCTTCGTTGTCTGTTGTTGTGTGGTCGGGTGCTTCGTTTTTTCTCCTCTCGTAGAGCCCTGGCCTGTCCTTTTATAGGGCGAGAGGAGGCCAGGACGATAGGGAGCCTTGAGGTGATGTTTGGTCGATTCCTGTTGAGTTGACTGTAGCGACGTGCCCTGGGAATGACCGGCCATCCCTGGACACCATGGCGTCGTGGGAGACGAGACGGCGAAATGACCCGGAGCGCCGTGCCATACCGTCCTTCCCTTGCCGTTGAACTGTGCCGAGCGTCGAGGTTGGGTCGAGACCGGGTCGAGACCGGATGGATAAGGCTGAATCCCCGAGATTGCGGAGAACGGGCTTTGTCTTATCCTCCCTCGAGGGTGATCGATGGTAAACAGTGCGCGGTAAGGTGGGTATAGTGACGGGTTTCACCTCCCATCATGGGATGGGTGGTAAAACAGTGAGACCTGACACGGGCATTGTTCCCACGTCGATCCTGGTCGCAGCCATGCCGGTAGGTGATAGTAGGTAACCGCATTAAATGCTATGGCTTTTGTCCTGGGGTAGGTAAAGAGAAGGAGTCGAAGCGCTCGACCCAGGCTCACGCGAGTCGGAGTTTTTCCCAGTGGGTGGACGAGCTTCGTGCGGGTCGGAGCGCCGTCGAGGTAGCTTGCCGTACGGGATGGGGCACGGTCGAGGCGCCCCATCGAGCGGGCCTCGTACGAGTCGGAGCTGGAGCGCGGTCGAGATGCCCCGTCGAGCGGGCCTCGTACGAGGCGGACATGATGCGTGGTCGAGGCGGGCTGCCTTTTATTGCGGTTTCAGTCGTTTTAGTTTTTTACTAGCGATGGTTGTGGGTACCCCTGTACTTTTGGTACCGACAGTAGCCCCCGAGCCTTTGGGTGAGTGTGTGATCACTCTCCTAGAAGTTGGTTCAAACCGGAGTCGTAGCGTCGTGATTTTTTCCGGTGGGGGCGCGCGAGCGCACCCGCCGGGTGTAGCCCCCGAGGCCTCGGTGGACAGGGACTCCTCCGAGGTCTTGCTTTCGTTTTATTGGGGGATGATTCGTTGCGGCCGAGCCCCCGAGTCTCGTGCGCACGAGGTCGATCAGAGTCCCGACCATCTTTTGTGCGACCCTCACGCTCCTTTTCGAAAAAAGGAGGAGGGGTGGAGAACGCCGTACTACCCTCGTTTGAGCGCGAGTTCCGACGATCTCCGGTGAACTGCTAGCGGGGGAATTCGAGTGAGAGCCCGTGCCCCGTTCGTTAGGGGTCAGCTAGTGGCCCGGAGGCGCTCTCAAAGATGCCAAGGAGTGGTCATGTGGATCTCGATTCCCTACGACAGGATTCGAGGGCTCGATGCCTCCCCCGGGGGGATTCCTACGACGACCTCCTCTTTCGGCCTCGAATACGTCCTGGGGTGCCTCGAGAGCGTGGCTCGAGCCCTTGCCCATGTACGGGCGCACCCTGGGTCGTCCCTAACTCTGTTGCTCGAGGGCAGCTGTCGAACCCTGGTCGAGGGCCAGCTTTCGTTCCCTCGAGGCTTAGGTTTCTGCGGTCGAGCCCCCGAGCCTCGCGCGCACGAGGTCGATCAGAGTCCCGACCGTCTTTTGTGTGACTCTCACGCTCCTTTTCAAAAAAAAGGAGGAGGGGTGGAGAACGCCGTACTACCCTCGTTTGGGCGCGAGTTCTGATGATCTTCGGTGAGCTGCTAGCGGGGGAATTCGAGTGAGAGCTCGTGCCCCGTTCGTTAGGGGTCGGCTAGTGGCCCGGAGGCGCTCTCAAAGATGCCAAGGAGTGGTCGTGTGGATCTCGATTCCCTACGACAGGATTCGAGGGCTCGATGCCTCCCCCGGGGGGATTCCTACGACGACCTCCTCCTTCGGCCTCGAATACGTCCTGGGGTGCCTCGAGAGCGTGGCTCGAGCCCTTGGCCATGTACGGGCGCACCCTGGGTCGTCCCTAACTCTGTTGCTCGAGGGTAGCTGTCGAACCCTGGTCGAGGGCCAGCTTTCGTTCCCTCGAGGCTTAGGTTTCTGCGGTCGAGCCCCCGAGCCTCGCGCGCACGAGGTCGATCAGAGTCCTGACCATCTTTTGTGCGACCCTCACGCTCCTTTTCAAAAAAAGGAGGAGGGGTGGAGAACGCCGTACTACCCTCGTTTGGGCGCGAGTTCCGACGATCTCCGGTGAGCTGCTAGCGGGGGAATTCGAGTGAGAGCCCGTGCCCCGTTCGTTAGGGGTCGGCTAGTGGCCCGGAGGCGCTCTCAAAGATGCCAAGGAGTGGTCGTGTGGATCTTGATTCCCTGCGATAGGATTCAAGGGCTCGATGCCTCCCCCGGGGGGATTCCTACGATGACCTCCTTCTTCGGCCTCGAATACGTCCTGGGGTGCCTCGAGAGCGTGGCTCGAGCCCTTGGCCATGTACGGGCGCACCCTGGGTCGTCCCTAACTCTGTTGCTCGAGGGCAGCTATCGAACCCTGGTCGAGGGCCAGCTTTTGCCCCCTCGAGGCTTATACCGGGCTCGGGGCCCGTTTCCCAGATATCTTGGAATATCCGTCCGCGGATCCATCCCCCGCCCGTTAGCCGGGCGCGTCTTTTGGGGGAGGCGAGATCGGCGCGGTAGTGGGCGATGTGGCGTATGGTTATGACGTGGGGGATGGCCACGTGCCCGACTCCTGCGAGATGTAAGGAAACGGTTAGGTGGGCGCATTTAATACGGGAAACTGTTCCTACCTTTTTGCGCGGCTGTTGGGTTTCCGCCTGGGCATATAAAATCAAGGCCTGGGGGTCTGCGTTCCCCTCCGTTCCCTTGTGCTCCTGCATTCTTCTGCCTCAGACAACCCTTGCCTTATCGCGCTCTGCGCCCGCATCGCTGTCGCCACCGTGTCCTCTTCGTCCACCCCCCTTTCGACAACACCGATGGCAGGAAAGAGCCAGATCCTCCCCGCCGATGACTGGGCCGCCTCCTCGGTGACGGAGAGGAGGTTGGAAGAACTGGTCGAGGATGGGCTGCTGCGGCCGAGGACGAGCCGGTCGCAACCGAAGTGGATCGTGCCGCCCCCTGCCCACTGGGAGCCGGCGCCCCCGGAGGGGTACGTGGTGAGCTTCGTCTGCTTCCACGAGCGGGGGTTTGGCGTGCCGGTGTCCGTCTTCATGCGCGCGCTCCTCCACTACTACCAGGTGGAGCTTCACCACCTTTCCCCCAACACCGTCGCGCAGGCCGCCATTTTCGTGGCGGTCTGCGAGGGCTACCTTGGGGTGGAGCCGCAGTGGAACCTGTGGCTTCACCTTTTCAAGGCCGAGCTCTTCCCCAAGAAGGCGGGGGAGAAGGGCGTCTTGTGCGCGGCCCGAGTAGGGAGTTGCGTCCTACAGGTGAGGTCGAGCCGGGCAGATCTGTACATCCCGGCTCGCCTCATCTCTTCAAACAGTGGGTGGCACGAGGGTTGGTTCTACCTTCGTAATGATGAAAATCAGTTGCCGAGGTACACCAGCCGCGTGCTAACCGCTCGAGAAGATCGCTGGACATACGGAGTGCCGGAAGCCGAGAAGCCGCGCCTGGACCCGCTGCTGGCGGCGCTGCAGCAGCTTCACCTTCGGGGCTTGACGGCTGTGGCGGTGGCCACGGCCTTCCATCACCGTAGGGTGATGCCGCTGTGCCGGCGTCGTCTCCGCCTCGACCAGATGACTCCGGAGGCATCGCTGGAGGGGACCCGGATGTCCCACGAATCCCTTTCCCTCGAGGAGGTCCTCCGGCGAGCGTGTCGGATGGTCGGGAACTTCAAGGTGGAGGAGGCTAACCGGGTTCCCATGAGACCTACCGAAGGGTTCGAGCCAGTGGTACGTATCATAGGGTTAGTAGGTTTGCCAGTTTCGTTTATTTTTGGATTTCGCTGATTTGGTCGAGGCTGGTGTGTAGGATTTGTCAGCGCTGCGAGAGACGCGTCCGCCAGTCCCAGAGGACCGGCCCGCCCGGGAGGCTCGACGCCAGCATGCTTCCAAGAAGAAGCAAACCAAGGAGATGGCCAAGAAGCGGGCAATCCGCAAGGCCAAAGAGGCGGTGGCGTTGAAGAAGCTCCGGCGCCAGCAGACTATCGATGGGGTCCCCCTGGCGCCGTCGCCTTCTGAGACGATCTCGTGGGAGGACGACGACAGCAGCGGTGAGGACGATGATGCCTTGTCGTGGTATGAGACCGCGACCGGGCTGGGGGATCTTCCCGACGTTCGCCCCCTGGTGGAACCCATCAGGGGGGTGTCCTCCTCGGTCGTCATGGTCGAGGAGTCCGAGGAGGAGGAGAAAATGGAGAAGGAGACGGGCCCCTCGATGGGAGGGGCCGCTTTACCCCGGACACATCAAGAGGGGTCGACGGGGACGTCCGCACCAGCCCAGGCCCCGCAAGCTCGGGCAGGGGCTGGGACAACAGTACCGACGTCGTCATCGGCGGCGGCGTCGGCAGGCGTGAGAACCCGAGGCCAGCTGGCCTCGGAGGCACAAAAGGCGCAGGGCGGTGCGTCGGTCAGGGCGCCCAGGAGTGCCCAGCCTGCTGGGGAGGCCGCTGCGATGCCACAATCGGCCGCCCCGGGAGGCTCGGGTCGCACGGGGTCGAGGCCCTTGGTGCCAATTTCCGGGTAAGCGTCTCTGCTTGGTTGTCCTGCCTTTCTCGGGGTCTGTTGGCTGACGTTTCTTCGCTTTGCAGGTTAAAGCGGAAGGCGGAGCCAATGGGGCTTACCCCCGTGAAGTCGCTGCGGGCCAGCGCCATTGTCCTTAACCGGACGGTGGAGCAGGATGCGGCCTGGGTCCGGCAGGTCGAGGCCGCGAAGGGGCGCCTGTGACAACGGCAGGAACCAGCGGACGCCACGGTGGTTACTGGCACGGACCCTACCGTGGAGGGGTCTGAACCGGCGGAGATGGTGGCGCCCGACGCAGTCGAGGCGGGGCCCAGGTCGTCAGCGTCGGCCGAGGCTACCGTCGAGGTCGCGATGGGCGAGGCACCCGTCCGTGGCATGGAGCGAGCGGGGGCTAACGTGATCATGGAGAAGGTCGCGTTGGTGTCGGGGCAGGAGGCGGCCCTGGTGGGCGGGTCGCCATCGCAACAAGACCCGTTGGCCGAGCCAGCGGGTATGGTGGAGGGCGGGGCGGTCGAGCCCCTGACCGGAGCGTCAGAAGAAGAGGTGCCGGCTCCGGGGGTGCCTACTGTCGAGGCGCGGGTACCGGAGCTGTCTTCGGTCGAGGCGCCGGCTCCGGAGGCGCCGGCGGTTGAGGGGGCAGTTCCCCTAGGGGGGCGAGCACCCAAGGCCGTGGACCTTCCCCCCGATGACACCCCCTGGACAGAGGGAAACAAGTGATGGGGGTCGAGGGGGGCGAAGCCATGGATCAGGTCGGTGCCTCGACGACCGTCAGAGAGGCGGAAACTGCGGGCGAGGCCGGTCCTTCCGCCGGACCGGGAGACGCCCCGGCTAGGTCATTGTCGTCATGGCCCAACATCGCCGCGCTAGCGATAGCACGGGCAAAGGCGGAGATACCGAGGTGGGGGGGGGCGTCGCTCCAATTTAGGGACGCCGCGAACCCCGACGCCGAGCCTATCTTCATCCTGAACGACAAAGATGAAGTGCACCGATGGGAGTACCTCGAGGGCGTCCGCCGGCACCTTGATCGGTTGCTCCGAGTGGCGTCTGGTGCCGTGCGGAGCATGGGGGATGCCACCGAGGCACAATCGACCCGTCGGCTTTTTCTGTGGTTTTCTTGGTGTCTTTTTCCCTCGGCTTTTTAACCTTTTTGGTTTTTTTTTGGATTGCGTTCAGGAGCTGAAGGAGCACTCCCGCCGCAAGTCACTCTTCATCCGAGATGAGAGTGGCGTGTGGGGCGTGCTGTCTCAGCAACGGATCTTGGCCGAGGAGGCCCAGAAATGGCTTTCCGATCAGAACGCCGAAATGGCTGAGCTGCGCGTCGCCTACGCGGTGCTGAAAGAGGAAGCGATGCAGGCATGGGCGGCCGAGGCCGTGATGCGCACTGGCATGGACAAGGCTTGGGAGGAGGCTACCCAGGCCCGCAGGGATCTCGAGCCCCTATCGAGACGGGTGAAGGAGCTCAAGGAGAATGTCTCGCAGGTTAGTCGTCAACACGACACCCTCAACGTCGAGGTCGAGCAGGCCACCGCTCGTTCTGATGCTCTGAAGGACGAGGTCACGACGCTGAAGGGAGCCGTCCAAGAGAAGGACGCAGCTCTCGAGTATGCTCGGCAAGAGATCGAGGCGCTAAAGGCAACCATTGGTGACAAAGACAACACCTTCCTTGGGCTCGAGCGGACTTGCGGGGGGCTTCGTGACGAGGTTGTGGGCCTGCAGACCCATATCGAGGGTAAGTGTGATTGTTACGGCCACGATGCAGAGGGCCTTGCGTTGGGTATTAATCTGTTCATCGTGTTTCAGAGCTGGAGAGGGAGAACCGTGAGGCCCAATCCTCTGCCAACTCCTTCCAGAGCCTCCTCGAAGCCGAGATCCGGAGGACCCAACTGCTCCAGGGCGCGATCACCACCGTGTGTGACGGCCTAGGGGTCGAGCCCGATGCCGACACCGGGGAAGATGTTCCGGGGAACTCCTTCGTCCGTCGGATGGTGGCGCTGGGCCGCCTTGCCCGGGAGAAGATATGGGACGGCCTCCATCACGGCGTGAAGAGGGCGCTGGCCGTCGTCCGTTCAGGGTTTGTGTTCGACATGAAGCTCGTCGCTGAGGGCTTTATCACAGACCTGGACTGGACAGACGAGGAGAACGAGGATGCCTGCGTGGAGCTGATTGAAGCCGCCGAAGAGCCTGGAAGCCGTCTGGCCTCGCTTTTTGAAGCCGAGGTGGTTCCGCCTAATGACGATGAGGGCCTGTGAGCCAAATCTGGGCATGAAGGCCCATGTAATAAGTTAGCATTTCGAATTTTGATCGTGGTGGCCTCGAAGGCCTAAAAACTCGAAACATAAACCGGTTCGTGGTTGATTTAGTTTTATTCGAGCTTTTCTTCCCTTTATCGCTTGGATCGTGTTCTTGCGTGATTTACTTAGCACGCAGCTGCATCCTTTGGCGTAAGGGAGCGAGTGGAGGTACCGTAGCCTCAGGGGCATAAGTGATCTCATGGCTCGACCGCCCTCGAGCTTCAGGGTGATGTTGTGGCCTTGTAAATCGTGTGAGAGCCTGATCTAAGCGACATGGGATATGTTCTTTTTCAAAGTTAGGAACCGTTATTTAGATCTCCTTAGCGTGAAGTCACACCTCTAAAAGGCGTAAGGGGTGAGTGGAGGTACCGTAGCCTCGGAGGCGTAGGTGATACTCCTGACTCGGGAGCCCTTTCGAACCTTAGGGTGCTCTTGCAGCGAAGTCGATCTAAGAAGCGGTTCTTAATTTTAAAAAAGAGCATAAGTTTTTTTGGGGACTGGGGGGTTCCCCCCTTGTAGCCCCCGAGGGAGGGTCGATTCTGGGAGTGCAGAGTCGATCCTTCCTCACTGTAAAACGAAAGTTTGTACGTCGCTGTATTCTTTATTGACGAAAAAGAAAATACAGAGCCTCGAGGCTTTTTAAGGAAAGAAGCGACGTAGCTGTTCAATGTTCCAAGCGTTGGTGAGGATTTCGCCGTTCTCGTTGGATAGCTTGTAGGTGCCTGGCTTTAGTACTTCTACGATGATGTACGGCCCTTCCCATGGTGGCGTGAGCTTGTGCCGTCCCTTGGTGTTCTGGTTCCGCCGTAGCACCAAGTCGCCGACGTTGAGGTCACGCTTGCGGACGTGTCTGTCGTGGTAGCGTCGGAGATCCTGCTGGTATCTGGCAGAATGCAACAGAGCCACATCTCGGGCTTCCTCGAGCTGGTCGAGGGCGTCTCGTCTTGTGGCGTCGTTATTCCTTTCATTGTAGGCCTTCAACCTTGGGGATCCGTATTCTATATCAGTTGGGAGCATAGCCTTAGACCCGTAGACTAAGAAGAACGGAGTGAACCTCGTGGCTCGACTCGGCGTTGTTCTTAGGCTCCACAGGACCGAGGGTAGCTCGGCAGCCCATCTTTTGCCATGTTTATTTAGTTTGTCAAAGATTCTGGGTTTCAGGCCTTGTAGGACCATACCATTGGCACGTTCCACCTGACCGTTTGTTTTTGGATGGGCCACGGTTGACCAGAGCACTCGGATATGGTGGCTGTCGCAGAAATCCAAAAACTTTTTACCAGTGAACTGGGTGCCATTGTCTGTGATGATACAGTTAGGGACCCCAAAGCGATGAATAATGCCGGTGAAGAAGAGCACAGCTTGCTCGGACCTGATGCTGGTGATGGGGCGGGCCTCGATCCACTTGGAGAATTTGTCGATTGCGACGAGCAAGTGGGTGAAGCCGCCAGCTGCCCTTTTCAATGGTCCGACAAGGCCGAGCCCCCAAACAGCAAACGACCATGTGATGGGGATAGTTTGCAGGGCATGTGCCAGAAGATGGGTTCGTCTCGCATAGTACTGACAACCCTTGCAGGAGCGTACTAGCTTGACAGCGTTGGAGACCGCGGTCGGCCAATAGAATCCTTGTCGAAAGGCGTTTCCGACGAGGGTTCGAGGTGCTGCGTGGTGACCGCAAGCCCCCGAGTGGAGATCGCCGAGCAGGTTCCTGCCTTGCTCATTTGAGATGCATCGTTGGAGGATACCAGTAGGGCTACGGCGGTAGAGCTCTCCGCTGTCACCCATGATCACAAAGGTTTTGGCCCAGCGCGCGATCCGTCGAGCCTCGGTCTTACCCGAGGGGAGGTCCCCTCGGATAAGGTAGTCGAGGTACGGGACGCGCCAGTCAGGCTCGAGGTCAGACGGCGGGGTCGAGTTTTCCACCTGTATGGCTTTTTCCCCGGTCGAGGGGGCTTCTGCCTCAGGTGGAGGGTCGAGTGACGTCCCGCCAACCCCTCCGTCTGGCCCGAGGTCCACGGACGGCTGCTGAAGGTCTTTTGCGAAAACGTCTGGTGGGACCGTAGCTCGACTGGACGCGATTTTTGCCAGTTCATCGGCGGCCACATTGTACCTGCGCGCGATGTGGTTGAGCTCAAGGCCGTGAAACTTGTCCTCGAGGCGCCGTACTTCTTGACAGTAGGCTTCCATCTTGGGGTCACGGCAACTCGAGCTCTTCATGACCTGATCGATCACGAGTTGGGAGTCGCCTCGAACGTCAAGGTGTCGGACCCTGAGTTCGATGGCGATTCTTAATCCCGTGACGAGCGCCTCGTATTTAGCGACGTTGTTAGACACAGGAAAATGAAGCCGGATGACGTAGCGCATGTGAACCCCGAGGGGTGAGACGAAGAGCAAGCCCGCGCCTGCTCCCGTTTTCATCAGCGACCCATCGAAGTACATGGTCCACAGCTCCGCCTGAAGCTGTGCAGGGGGGAGTTGGGTGTCGGTCCACTCAGCCAGGAAATCTGCTAACACCTGTGATTTGATAGCTTTTCGCGGCGCATAGGACAAGGTCTCGCCCATGAGTCGTGGGGGAGCGAAACCGAGCCGGGAGCACCGTCTCACGGATAGCCTTACTGAAGACCTGAGGACCCGGAGGCTCGGGTGAAGGGCTTCGATCTTCCGAACTGTCATAGCGTCTGCCCCTATGGACATGGTAGCCTCGAGCCATGCCGTCACCGTGCTTGCGCGTGCGACGCTCGACGATGTTGCCACGGGTGTCTCGAGGCTCGTGGTCGTTGCTGGTGAGCTCAGGGGCCGGAGCTACCTGGTTTCGCCGGGCAGGCTCAGGGTGAACCGAGGCCTCTCTCTCCTGTCAGGAGGGCTCGATGATCCGCTCTGAGGCCGCCTCGCGTCGCCTCGAGGCGGAGCTCTCGGCCTGCTGCATGGTGGCGGTCTCTAGGAGTTCTCAGATTTCATCCCGAGTCCAACGAGCGTCGGGGTTTGACGGCTCGGGCATGTTGTGGAGAAGCATGGCAGCGGCGACGACGTTCTGGCTGGCTCGAGCAAAAACTAGGGGGTCGACCATCCAGTCTTCGTCGATGCGACGGTTGACGTCGCGAGCTCTTTCGCGAGCTCTCCCGCCAAGTGCGCGTTCCGCACGCTCGTGCTCGAGGGTTTGTTGGAGTAGGCCCAGGTTTTCTCGTTCCTCATCAAGCCTGTCCTGCAACTCGCGAATCTGCTCGAGCTGCGCTCCTTGATCCACAAGGAACTGAGGATCATCTCGCTCAGCAGGAAGCTCGACATGGGGTGGCGTGTACCTTCCTTCGATTGGCTCTTCGTCCTCTGATTTCGAAGTGCTTTCAACGTCGATGTTGAAGCATTCGCGGGTCGGATCATAGGTGTCGTCAGCCGAGTCGAAGTTAGGAGCGCCAAAGTAGTAGTATGACGGGGGAATGTGTGGTTATTGCAAATCATCACTGGGGTTGCGACGTTGAGAAGCAGTCACATGGGGCTCTGTGTCCGGTGTCTCCGTAGAGTCCAGATAATCAAAGGCCGGTGTGGATGCAACGAGGTCCAGAGTGGAGCGTAGATGGTGCCCGGGGAGTTCCTCATAAGCACTCATGCGAGTGCTCACGAAAGATGCGTACACCCAGGCAGCCGAGTCTAGCCCAAACGGGAATGGTGATGGAGATGTTGCTGTCCGTGCCGAAATGGATGCTCCGGACAGTGGTGTCTCACCGGACGGGGGAGCGGCGGGATTACCCGTTTGCATGTTACCCTCAGTCAAGCTCGTCCTTCCCAAACCTTCCACAAGGAGGTCTAGGCTGGCGCCTGGCTGGGGGTGCCGAACCGGGGGACCCCGTTGCCCTCCACAAGGTGAAGACGGTGGTTGTGCCGGGCTCGTCGTCGTCGGGCGGCCCGCGCCCGCCTAGAGCGACGGTGCCGGCGGATTGCTCCCCCGGGCTGGGAGAGCTCGTAGTCCTCGTCGGATGGGTGCCTGGGGGGAAGTAGGACCATATCGTAGCCATGGCCAAGCGACATGAACTCCAAACTCCTGAACCAGATCATCGTGGCCAATGGAATAGGGCGTTCGGGGTCAGCCATCCAGGAAAAAAGGCGAGAAAGCGACGTTTGGCATGCAGCGATCCCCTACCTGGCGCGCCAACTGTCAGTGTTCGGACCCGAGGGGGTCCTAAACCAACGAGTAAATGCTACGTGTCTCTTTCCTGGATGGTGATGTAAGGAGAATACACGGGGGTTTATCCTGGTTCGAGCAAAAAAAGGCCCTACGTCCAGCGGGGGGAAGAAGTTTGTATTTCCTCACACCGAAGTGCTTGTGTAGGGGTTACAAGCATGCGAGAGAGGGCGCCGAGCCCAAGTCTCAAAGAGAGGAAAAAAGGACAAGGGTGGTTGCTTGAGGTATCGATCTCTTGTTTTTCTTCGTTGTCTGTTGTTGTGTGGTTGGGTGCTTCGTTTTTTCTCCTCTCCCCCTGCAGAGCCCTGGTCTGCCCTTTTATAGGGCGAGAGGAGGCCAGGACGACGGGAGCCTTGAGATGATGTTTGGTCGATTCCTGTTGAGTTGACTGTAGCGACGTGCCCTGGGAATGGCCGGCCATCCCTAAACACCATGGCGTCATGGGAGACGAGACGGTGAAATGACCCGGAGCGCCGTGCCACACCGTCCTTCCCTTGCCGTGGAACTGCGCCGAGCGTCGAGGTTGGGTCGAGGCCGGGTCGAGACCGGATGGATAAGGCCGAATCCCCGAGATTGCGGAGAACGGGCCTTGTCTTATCGTCCCTCGAGGGTGATCGATGGTAAACAGTGCGTGGTAAGGTGGGTATAGTGATGGGTTTCACCTCCCATCATGGGATGGGTGGTAAAACAGTGAGACCTGACACGGGCATTGTTCCCACGTCGATCCTGGTCGCAGCCATGCCGGTAGGTGATAGTAGGTAACCGCATTAAATGCTATGGCTTTTGTCCTGGGGTAGGTAAAGAGAAGGAGTCGAGGCGCTCGACCCAGGCTCACGCGAGTCGGAGTTTTTCCCAGTGGGCGGATGAGCTTCGCGTGGGTCGGAGCGCCGTCGAGGTAGCTTGCCGTACGGGATGGGGCGCGGTCGAGGCGCCCCGTCGAGCGGGCCTCGTACGAGTCAGAGCTAGAGCGCGGTCGAGGCGCCCCGTCGAGCGGGCCTCGTACGAGGCGGACATGATGCGTGGTCGAGGCGGGCTGCCTTTTATTGTGATTTTAGTCGTTTTAGTTTTTTTACTAGCGATGGGTGTGGGTACCCCTGTACTTTTGGTACCGACACAATCTGCCCCCAATGATGTGGCACATCCTCCTTAGGAGATCCCTTTAACACAGAATCATCCGAGTAAGTGTCAATTAGGCATCGTTTTATCTTTGTAGCTTAAGTCTCTTCTTCTCATCCACTTTTCTTATCATCTCCTCTTATTTGTGGCTATGTTGTAGGAGACGTTCCCGATAATGAGGGCGCTCCTCCTGCTGATGCTCAAGTCTAAATTGGAGATGGAATCCGTGCCTCTAATAGTGTTGAAATTATGAATGGTTCAGAGCAATATGAGATCGCAAGGGCTGTTGATTCTGACGATGATCGTCCCATTGGAGAGCTCATGGAGAGTGACGTTGAGATGCTAAGGCATATTTTTCCCAGCCGCCGTGATCCTATGGTTCATGAGTTCAGTGATCTTACTCATTCAGATCAGGCGTGTGCCGAAGAACGTGAAGATGAGCTGCAGGAAACTCCAGAGGCTGGTCCTAGTATGGAGATAGAGAAGGGGAGGGTTTTCAATGACCTCCCTGCATTGAAGAGGTGGTTGCAGGCGTTTGCAGTAATACGCAAGAGACCATACAAGGTCCTGCATTCCCATGTGGAGCGGCGTTACACGGTTGTTTGTGACAAGGAACGCTGTCCATGGAGGGTTTGTGCAAGGAAGCAAAAGGTCTCCGGAAAGTGGAAGATCACAAGAGTTGTCGGGCCACACACTTGTTCTTCACATGACCTCAGCACGAAGCATCGGCAGTTGACATCTACCCTCATTGTCAAGCGGCTGATGAAAGTATTACATGGAGAGCCAAATATCTACCCTCATTGCCAAGCGGTTGATGAAAGTATTTAATACATATCGTATTTAGTGTACAATTCTTGCTTTATGTTTAAAGGCATATTTATTTTATAACTTACTGACTATATTTTTTTATATGATGGCGCAATTCCACCTTCTGGACCCGGTGTACGACGAGAGCCATCGAGGACGTCTCGTAGCGTCGGGGCAGGTAAGATTTTACACTCCCATATCACATACTTTGAATTATAAGTGCATATGTGTGTGTGTGTCAAATAACATTTGTATTTTGTTAAAATGCAGGACCTTCCGCTCATTCGTTCTAGAGTACATGGAGGGTTCTTGGAAATGCAATACGACGACAGGTACACACCTTACCTATCGAGAGCTGGCCTAGACGTCATATCTTTCCAGGTTCATCGTGGCCTGCCTTTGTTCAACTCAGCGGGCTTGACTTCGTTGGTTGACAGGTATTTTATGAACACATAGGTTGTATTAATAATCATTTGTTCACATGGTTATGTTTCTGAGGAGCATTATTGGTTTGCTAAAAATATAGGTGGCGACCTAAGACTCACAGCTTTCACATGGCGTTTGGGGAGATGACAGTCACGCTACAGGACTGTCAGAATATGCTAGGTCTGAGGATTCATGGGAGGACAGTGACAGGGCAGTGTAGGTCAGAGGGTTGGAGAGCTCGGGTGGAGGCCTTCCTTGGACGTCCGGTGGGTGAGCAAGGAGAGCGCACTTCTGGTGTTCTTCTCTCATGGCTTCGGGCTGAGTTCGCACAGTGTCCTCCAGGGGTAGACGAGCAGACAGTCCAGTACTACTGTAGGGCATGGATCCTACACTTGTTTGGCTCTGTTATCTTCCCCAATGGAACGGGAGACACTGTGTCGTGGATGTGGATCCACTGCCTCACAGACTGGGACCAGGCGGGTCACTACAACTGGGGCTCTGTAGTGTTGGCTTTCCTTTACCGTCAGCTTTGCGAGGCATGTCGGTGGTCTTCACAGTCAGCCTCTCTTGGTGGGTGTGCATACCTACTCCAGCTATGGATGTGGTCATGGCTCCTAGTTGCTCGTCCCGTGGTGCTGGCTTCTCGCGACTGGTTCCCAGTGCAGAACACACGTCTACAGCTGATGTGGACGTACCTATGGGACCAGGTGATAGTTCCTCATGCGAGGATAGAGCGGGCGTACAAAGAGTACATGGACGAGCTAGACAGACTAATGGCCTCTAGTGTAAGTATAAAGTATTATACATGTTGGTTCGAAAGGAATTATTTATTAAGCTATCTAACTTCTTGTTTGGACACGTTGCAGGTGACTTGGGAGCCATACGCGGACGAGGCTGCACTTCCTTTTCCGGTGAGCAACGTGTGTGACAGCGACAGCGAGCTCTATAGGGTGAGGTGCTCTCTTATCTGCTTCTATGCTGTCGAGTACCACCTTCCACATCGAGTTGCACGCCAGTTTGGAGCAAGGCAGCGTTGTCCACCATCTCCAGTGTCGACCGGTGTTGACTTGCATAAGTAAGTGTTCTATTCTTTGTAATTGGACATTTTTCCTGAAGTTGCACTTATATTATTACCACTTGATATATGTCGAATAAGATGGATGAAAAAATTGTTGGTATGTTTGTATGTCTATGGAATGCATATAGGTGTGGTTTGCTTCAACAAACAAAGGAAACTCTGCTGAAATTTTTAACTTTGGCATACATGCATGTTATAGTCACACGATGTTGAGTAACTTGTGTACGTGTTTTGTAGGCTCGATCGTAAGAAAAACAGGAAAATCTTTGATTGGGCCCATCACCATCGAGACTACATCGAAGAGTGGGAGATGTTCGATGAGAACGTGGACGACAACGACGAGCCATACACGAACAGAGAGTACAGGCGGTACTAAGCTTGGTACCACCAAGCGACTCGTCTGAGACTTAAGCTACAGTGGACACACGATGACTACGCTGACATTGAGTCGTCCGAGGATGAGGACACAACGTACGACCACTCTACTCATGTAGGTCATCAGGTGGGAGCAGGACCGATCTTGGACAGAGTGGTATGTCATTTGCTCTACTTTTATATATCGATTTGCGTAAAAAATGAATTACAACTTAAAACTTTGTTGTAGAGCAACTCCCTCAGGATGTCGGTCCAAGAAATAGAACGCTTTCGTCCGAGGGTGAGGGACGACGACACATGTAGCTTCCTTGACGTAAGTATCTATAAATATGCAAATATTAGATTACTAACATGTTCAATACATTTAGTTGACGCAGGACGTGCACGTGCCTTCTGCACCCAGAGGTGGCGTAGGTTCATCTAGCCACCCACCTACAGGGTCGCGAGGCATTTGCACCGACGATGACGACGAGGACGACGACCACGACCACGAGGATGAGGACCAAGGGCACGGGGAGATTGGACCGTCTTAGCTAGACGATGCTCCCTGGACTCAGCCTACGCAGCAGGTCGGTACCAGGCAACGTCGACCACCTGACCCTTACACTCCAGGCACCCACGCTCTTGGACACAAGGGCAAAGGTAGGTCTAGAAGATAGTGAGGGACTGTAGCCGACTTGTGGACTATATTGACTGTATGGACTATTATTATGGACTGTTATATCCTATTATTATGTATTGTATAAACTACTATGGAATTTATGGACTCCAGGCACCCATGATTTGAGGATACTCATATATATTGTTTAAGGTGATTGTCATATATAATTGTTGATGACATATGTTACTGTGATATTTGTGTTTGGATTGAATCAAAAACAGGGAAAACTCTGCCAAAATTTTCTACAACATGTCAAGTCGTGCAGTACACCGATAGCAAGTAGCCTTTTCAGTGATTTATCATGTCACTATCCTATCGTACATCCTCTTTTACAGATGAATTGATTAATCAAGAATCTAGCCTTTACAGATGAGTTTTCAAATAGGCTTTTTAGGGATGACATCTAGCCTTTTCAGGAGCATTAAAGCCACAATACAACAGCTCTCAACACCACTACTGGCTATATATACACCTTCCTCCATACAATGGTAGTCACTTGAAACCAGAAGTTGGTTATCTACGAGTAGTAATGTCTGGAGGGTCATCTAGAGGGAAGCGAACGGGGGGGACTAAGGGTACTCCCATTGTGTGGGAGGGGTCTCTGGGTCCGGAAGGCTTTGATGAACCACTGTATTATTTTCCTGTCGAGACCAAGAGAGATTTCACCAAAGAGTGTCCACTCCGAGGATATGATAACCGGAAAGAAGATTGGCCAAAACGTAGGCATGGTGAGGACTGCTTAGTGCAGATGTTCGTGGAGGGTTTGGATGGAGGTCGCCGATTCTTCAAATATCCACGAGCAGAGGTAATTGGTTTTAAAATTTATTACTCAATTTTTTTCTCTATTATTTTGCATCTCATAGGCGAAACTAACTGCATGTTCACTAAAATCTTTGAAATGCAGTGTTCAGAGTCCAAAGAAAACTGTGGCTTCACTAGGTGGGTCGATCCTAGACCAATCTATCCGCACACACAGTACATCTACTACTTGCAAGACCGTATCTTCGAACTAGAAAGGGAAGTTAGCAACGATTACAAGGACGACGAAGCAGACGATACCAGTAGTGGTGTCGTTTCATAGGACGGACCATGCCATGATCCATATGGCACTTGCCCTAACCACAAGAACAACGGGCCTCCGCCACCACCCCCGCCACCGTCACCATCAACAATGGGAGGGTACTGTGGAGAAAGGGGCTACACAGTTTGCTATGTGGCCGCAATACTAGATAGAACTAATCTATCATGTACACATGCTATGTAATGTGCTTGTTGTTCGCTCTAATTACCTAAGGCATGTTAGGTTTAGTCTAGGACATATGTGCCCTAGTTTGGTACAAGTTCTGACATGCCATGTCCTATGTTATGCGTGTTGAATTGTGAAATCCAGTACTTCCTTATGTTTTATGTGCACCTCGAGAACTAGTTTCAGTAACTCAGTAACATTAAACCTGATATATGACAACACTATGCAAGGTCTAAAAATTTAAAGTACATATGAAGTACATGACGGTGAAATAAATAACACAGAACATGCCCTAGGTATATGATTTACCAAAAGTACATTAGATTGAACACATTGCATACTAGATCGACCACATTGTTTATGATTAAACCATACAACTAGCATACTACTGAGTACAACGAGGCCACTTTTCCTTTTTCTGGGCATCGGGATTCTCCTCCATCGCTGCCTTCGCTCTGCGCACGTGCTCAAGCTTCTTCTCCCTCTCCTCCCTACACGCAGCAACACGCCTCCTTTCATCCTCTTCCTTGTGCTCCTTTGCTGTTGCCTCCTCTCTGCGTCTCTTCTCTAATATCTCCAGGCGCTCCGCATCCCACTCCTTCAGGCCTTGTAGAAGCCGCATGTCAGCCTCCTTGATCTTAGTGTCGATCCACTGTTCAAAATCACATAGCGGTGGAGGGGTCTGCAACAAATGCAATTGTTTCAAATCCAATTAATATGCAAAACTTCATTAGACACAAATTAATTAATAAACAAAAGCAATTTCTCACAATAAATGTACTGCGGCGCTAACACTCTGTAGGCTCCCATGTAAAATTGGAACACATCCAATATCTCTGCTTATATGTTGCCTCATCTTCAAAAATATCTACCTTGCAAGGATCGCCACAGAAGCACATGGGTATTGGCACACCGCTAGACAACGGCTTTGGGACGTACAGACTTTCGATCATCCGTCCATAGCTACAATTCAACAAGTTCTGTTCTAATATAACAAAACAAATAACAATAAACCTAAAAACTAAGGGTTTAATATATGATGAAAAAGATCTACGCATACCTTTGTTTTCTAGCTTTTTCACGCTTAGGCATCCTACGGTTGTACAATACATACGAATTTTAAAAAGCACATGAACAAATAACATGTGAAGTTCATAGGTTAAGAATATGATTTCATTTTACCAAATCGATTCGAAATAAATAACGAAGAGGGAGAGAATACCTAGCTCTCGAAGATCGACGGATAAAATCCAATTTCTCACGGTCCAATAGGTCGATTGAAGAGGTTGGCCGAAGTGTACAAAGGAAAAACCCGAAGAGTGGGAGAAAGAAAATGAGAATGACTCGGGGAGGAAGAGGGGGATGGCTAAAACGTGGGCTCTTGGCGCCAAGATCCATGGCGCCATGCTTGGCGCCAAGATCCATGGCGCCATGCTAACTGCCACGTCAGCGCCACGACGACAGGGTCATGGCGCCAGTGACCCTGGCGCCATGCCGTTATATCTTGGCGCCGACGACTATGACGCCAAGACAATGGTTCATTTTTTTGAAATCTTTCCGTCAAGGACATATTTGAGAGAATCTTTCGAAAAAGGGCTAGAAAAAAAAAACGGGCAGCATGCATGACAGTAACATCACAGTACGTAGTGTAGCCAGATGAGCCTAGTGAGAGCAGGCGGCCAAACTTGAGGTCACAGGTCAGGGTTAGTTGCATTGCATTGCCGGACGAACAACGACTCCAGTCAGGAACCAAACCAGCAGCAGTTGCTTGCTGTTGGTGTCGGTTGTGTACTGATAACACAACACAAGATGGCAATCATTATTGGGTCACACTGTATGTGGTAGTAGTGCTCTTCTCACTCACACACCAACCAGCTTACCAGCAGGCATACCAAATCATTCCACAAGCGAATTAATCAGCTTCCATGTTGGGATCTTCGTAGGTCTTAAGTAACCGCCACCGGCCTTCTCCTTGCGTCGGTTTGGCTTGGCTGAAACTACTGAAAAATATTCAGGCAGGCACTGAACACTGAAGCTATCCATCCATGATCCATGAGTTCTCTTGTGCTAACTGTCCCAAGAGTACACCTGCAAATTTAGGCAGTCGATTGGTGTGTCCATTATAGTAAAGAGTAGTTTTTATCTCTCCTCCTAAAATGAAGTAGAAACTGATGAAGACATTATTTTTTACCTCACTGACTCTGCCTTATTCGTACACCGCAGTGAGAAGCTGGAGCTGGAGCTGTTTGGAACCGTGCAAAATGGGGTCTTACATTTTCTTCCTGACGATGATGTCCCTAAGAACAGTTTAGATGCATGTAGGCTGTCGTAGATCATATCTAGCTAGCTGGTTAGGTTGTTAACGAGTTGCCTTCTATCTGTTTAGACGTCTACATGTCTAGCCCATCTTATGCTTACCATCGATCCATCATCCATCCATATAAGATTCTCCATGCATGGCCGGCCTCTCGATGGAGCAAATTGTGTTCACGAGAAAAGAAGGGGCAGAGAGTTGGATGCAGCAGGTAGCTAGTTTAGATGCATGCATGTGGTGGATAGCAACATCATCAACGCTGGTAAGGCTGTTAGTTAAGGAGTTGCCATCTGCGTGCATCCGTTCCACGGCACTGTTACTTGCAACAACAGGGACGAACAACCAGGCGCCACCTGCGTTCTGCCCTGCAGCGGCGACAACTAGCTGCAGCAGAGTGCTGTGGTACTGTGCCCCCCTGGCCCCCTCCTGCTGAACTGCAGCAGGTACTCCCTGACAGCAAGACAAAAGCAGCCTTGTTGGGAGAGTAATCGTCTGGTAATATAGGGGCTGTTTAGTTGGTAAATTTTTTGGCGAAACGCTACTGTAGCAGTTTCGTTGTTATTTGGTAAATATTATCCAATCATGGTCTAATTAGGCTTAAAATATTTGTCTCGTCCATTTCGCCTAAACTGTGTAATTAGTTTTATTTTTTATCTATATTTAATGCTTCATGCATGTGTTCAAAGATTCGATGTGACGGGGAATCTGAAAATTTTGGCAAAATTTTTGACATATAAACGGTGCCATAACCTCTGTTTCTAATTTCCCGCCTCGGTGTTGACGAACGAACACTGTCAAATCAAATCGTAATGGTTACAGTGATGTTTTTGGATCGCATGTAGGCATTGTTTAGATTCCCGAATTTACCCTAAATTCCACTGTAAAAAAGGAGATTCACCATCACATCAAAATGTCGGCAAATGTATAGAGTACTAAATGTAGATGAAATCATAAACTAATTGCATAATTTTATTGTACTTTGCGAGACGAACATTTTGAGTCTAATTAATCAATTTTTGAACAATTTTTTACACTAAAAAATAAAAAGTGCTACAGTGCTCGAATGTGGCACTGTGTAGAATTGGCCACCGCCGAGTTAGGTAACTAAACCAGGCCTATGAGAAGTCAATTTCCCTCGTACGGATTATATAAAAGGGATTGTTTTACATATGACAAAAGCCATTTCACCGAGATCTAAAAAGTCTGAGCAGTCATATTCCAGGCTCCCTCAGAAGGAGACCTGAGCAGCGGCTGAGCCCCTGAGGTGAGGCAGGCATGCAGAACACAAGGGGGTGTGTTTAGTTCCGCTAAAAGATGTAAAAAAAGTATTGTAGCACGTTTTAGCTTTATTTGGTAAATAGTATCCAACCGTTGACTAATTAGGTTCAAAACGTTCGTCTCGCAAAGTACAACCAAGCTGTACAATTAGTTTTTGATTTCATCTATATTTAGTACTCCATGCATGTATCGCAAGTTTGATGTGACGGAGAATCTTTTGTTTGCACAGTACTTTTTTTTTAAGGAAGTAAACACAGCCAAGGCAGCAGCCTCAGCCTGCACGGACGGCATGGCAGCAGCGTTGACCACCGGCCGGCATGTCACATGTGGCCAGCTTAGGTTGCTTAAGCCGCTGATTGCTTAAGAGTAAAACGAGTTTTTGGATATAGGACATGTTTTTTTTTGTTTGATTGAAACGAGATGTAGGTCATATTTGATTGACCAATAAGTTTCCCTCCATTTAAAATAGCTCTTATAGCTCATTTTTATAGTAGAAAGCAGTAAAAAATTGAGGGATATGCATGGCACCAACCCTAACCGCGTGGAGCAACTGTCTGCATTGGAGCTTCAACACATACTACACTGCTGTTCTGCACGCGCATGGGAACATCTCTATCGTCATCTGAGCCGGCCGTCTGGAAGGACGTGACGTTTCGTCACGGCGCGAGGAAAAATGTGAACATCGCCCGTTTCATCCGTACTGTACACCGTGACCCCCTGACCGTGCAAGTGCAACATCAATTTCTAGAATGGTTCTAAGTCATCAAATTGTTATGTGTTTGACTAATTTTAAAAATAATACCCTATACATATGACACAATTAAATGCACTGTAAAAATATATTTTATGGTGTCTCAGTGGTACTGATTTGAAAAAAGTCAATTTGAGATAATTACTAAATCCATTCTAAATTATAAGTCATTCCAACTTTCTTGGAAAGTCAAAATATTTTAAGTTTGACCAAATTTATGTGATAAAATAATAACATTTATGATACCAAATGAGTATCATTAGATTCTTCATTAATTATATTTTCATAATATAACTATTTGGTGTCCTAAATCTTTATAATTCTCTCTATAATTTTGGTCAAACTTATGATGCTTTGACTCTCTAAGAAAGTTGGAATGACTAGTAATTTGAAATAGATGGAGTAATTTATTTGACAAGAGAAGTAGCATATGAAAAAAGGAACATGGAGGTAGATATATATTCCCTTCCCTTCCCTGTCACGGTCTGGCAGGCCAACTACTCCCGGAAAAACGAAACTACTATGTGTGGAGCTTTGACTATTGTAGCTGTATATATATAAAGTCGCCGCTCGCCATGTGGCCATGGCCACACACAGGACACAGGACTGAGGAGTAGGACCGGAACGCCGGATAGGGATGGACTCTGGCCAAACCCAGGCCCAGTTTTGATGCAAAATTTTTTTGCAAAATAACAATAGATTCTCCGTCATATCGAATCTTTAGACATATGCATGAAATATTAAATATAAATAAAAAATAAAACTAATTACACCGTTTAGACGAAATGGACGAGACAAATCTTTTAAACCTAATTAGACTATAATTAAACACTAATTATTAAATAACAATAAAAATACTACCGTTATATTTTACCAAAAATTTTACCAGCTAAACCGGACCCAAACCACCACACCACACCACCGCCATGCAGCTGGGCGGCTCCAAACCCCCTGCACTGCACGGCTGCCTATGCAGCGGCACCGGTCACCACTCACCATGCACCCCACGACGGGAGCCCAAAGTCTGACTAGGACAAGACAACACCAGCCAACCCAGGTGTGTATTTAGTTTCGCGAAAAGGTGTAAAAAAAGTACTGTATCATATTTTGGTTTTATTTGGTAAATAGTGTCCAACCGTTGACTAATTAGGTTCAAAACGTTCGTCTCGCAAAGTACAACCAAGCTGTACAATTAGTTTTTGATTTCATCTACATTTAGTACTCCATACATATATCGCAAGTTTGATGTGACGAGGAATCTTTTGTTTGCACAGTATTTTTTTTTTTAAAGTAAACACAGCCCTGGTTGTTCGGGTTTGAAACCGCGGAGTGATCTGCCTGCCCTGCCAAATGTGCTGTGCATTGGTTTGGTCGCCCTGCCCTTGCGTGGCTTGTGGCTGCTTGCATTGGCTAGTACAGTATCAGCGTGCATGTCATCTTCACGCTCACCTTTTTAACCCAGGTGTGTTTAGTTGGTGAAAAGTGGATAAAAAGTTATTGTAGCATCTTTCGTTTTTATTTGACAAAATTTATTTAACCATAGACTAACTAGGTTTAAAAGATTCGTCTCGACATTTACAGACAAACTATGCAATTAGTTATTTTTTTACCTACATTTAATGCTTCATGCATGCGTTTAAAGATTCGATGTGATGGGTGGAAGAGGAAATATTTTGGGTATGCAGGGGAAGTGAACGGGCCCGTGCCTAAAGTTTTGGGGTGTCACATGGGCTGTTACATCGCAATGTCACATGGGAGGGTTCGGATGGTAATAATAAAACAAATTACATAAGTCCTCAGTACTCCGCGAGACGAATTTATTAGGCCAAATTAATCCATCATTAGCACATGTTTACTGTAGCACCACATTGTCAAATCATGGGCTAATTAGACTTAAAAGATTCGTCTCGCAAATTAGACACAACTTATATAATTAGTTATTTTTTAGTTTATTTTATACTCCATGCGTGTATCAAATATCGGATAGGATACGGAGTGAGCTTAGGGGTGAAACTAAACGAGGCGGCCGGTCGTAGCTGCTCTGCGAGCTGCGGCTCTCTCCATGTGTATGCGTACGCATCTCCTGCCTTTGACTCTGACTCCGGAGGTCATAAGGAAAAGTATGGAGCGATTCCTGGATGATAGTATAAATTCTTTTTATACATATCTCCTCGTGTTGCTGCTAGCTAGCACAATAAATAAATAAATAAATAAATTCGTCACACACGGATCAACGGTGCCTTGCTTTTGGGGTCAAGCAACCGGCCGGCCGGTCCTTTCGTTGCGGCTCTTGAGGAGGACGTGTGTGACTTGCTGATGTCGTTCGCGTTGGGTAATGGGCGTTGGCTGACGGACCTGCAACTGCAACGCCGTGGCCCGTGGAACCAACACTTGCGCGTGCTACATGGTCCGCACCGCTCGGTGGTGACTGGTGACACACACAGGTGTGGACGCCGTGCTAGTGCACCCCCATTTTCAGCTCCACCTTTTCCCGTCTTAGTTGCCACTCACTCCACTCCAGCCAGGGGGATGATCGCAACGGATAGCCCCTGGGATTCCCGGTATCCAATCGTGCCCCGCCCGGCCGTGACAGACACCTGCAGATGGTTTTCTAATTCCTATCCTATCCTATAGCTGTGAAATCAATTAAAGGCCGCAGGGTTCTGAATCCTTGAAAGCAGCTTCGATTCTGACGGCTGCGAAGAAGTCAGAAATCCTGGCTCTTTCTCCACCAGTACAAAAAGGCTCCGGTTCCTGAAAACCATCTGAGGGTCTGTTTAGTTCCCGAAAATTTTTAGGAAACGCTACTGTATTAATTTCGTTGTTATTTGATAAATATTATCCAATCATAGATTAACTAGGCTTAAAAGATTTGTCTCGTGAATTTCTTCTAAACTGTATAATTAGTTTTATTTTTTATCTATATTTAATGCTTTATGTATGTGTCCAAAGATTCGATGTGACGGAGAATCTGAAAAATTTTGCAAAATTTTTGGGTAACTAAACCGGGCCTGAGTTTGATACAGCTAGCTCCTACAGGGAGCAAGAGCAAGAGCCGAAGCCGACAGCACGCAGAGCCACTTGTGGTGCCATACAAAACGTCTCCTAAAGTTGTCGCTGCGTGCGTGCGTGGCTTCAGGCTCTGTCGTGTGAACGTACGCCTCCATACAACATTTGCGCCATGTTTAGATCACCTCAAAATTCCAAGTTTTTTCACTCTCTCTTCATCACATCAATTTTTAGCCGTTTGCATGGAGTACTAAATATAGGTAAAAAAAATATCTAATTACACAGTTTAGTTCAAAATCACGAGATGAATCTTTTGAGCCTAGTTGGTCTATGATTGGACAATATTTGTCAAATAAGACGAAAGTAGTACTATTCATCAGTTTGAAAAAATCTTCGATCTAAACAAGGGCTTATTCTTCGATTCAAGGTCAACGCACACCCGGCCGGAAGTGCCGCTTACGTATCGACCGAGTTCGACCAATGGACCTCTCCAGCTTGGTCAACCGTCGGAAGCTCTGTTCAACGTGTTTGACCCAACAGAACCACGAGACGATGACCCTGTACCTGCCGTCGCACTTTCTAGTGCAACATGAGATTCAACAAAGTACTTGTGCACAGTGGCGGATGCCGGATGGGAATAAGGGGGGCTAAAACAATGGAGACGTTGATTTGCACGAAGATTTAATGGTGATTTGAGATTTTTAGTACAGTATTTTTAGCGGTAAATCAAGCCATTATGGGGTTGGAGCCCCCCTAGTCCCCTTTAGATCTGCCACTGCTTGTGCAGTAGCCGCTACTTGAGGCACCTCCGTCGTAGGAAAGTTAGCCTCGCAGGAAATAAATTCCACACTTTGAGACTTCAGTAAGTAGTTATCACTGTCACCATTCCGCCCTCTTCGTTTAAACTTATCAGCAGCCCGGCTTGTCATTCATGGTACAAATCAGCATCAGCCGGCTTATCAGCCGCAGAAACCATCAGCCGAAACCATCAACCAAATCAGTCTCAGTTTTGTAAAGCATGGGGCAGCTAAGTAAAAAATAACACCATGTGAGTGCAAACGTAACCAGGCAGTTAACAGGAGACCAAAACAATGACAATGATGCACCAGTCATTGTCATCTAATCCTACTTTCGTGACAACGCAGGTTAGTAATTTATCTCGTAACCTGTACAAGAAAAAATAATGAAGCGTGGCATGGCCATGTCTTGATCCTGACCTCATTCCTCACGCGCTTTCCTGCTTTCCAGACGAACCAGCCTTTCCACCCATGTCAATATACCACGACAGCCATCTCAAACAGCAGAACGCAATCAACCACAACGCTGGAATAAGGCTGGTGGCAAACATGACCACCAGTGTGATTGGTCATCACAATAGATGAGAATCGAGACACAACATCGTTCAGTGTGACTCACACAAACGACCATCACAATAGAGAAGAATAAAATATGAGATGTTATCCGTCACATTCAGGTTGCAGGTTGCAGAGGGTTTATGTCAACCTGAATACCTTATGTTTCTTTTGCATCAGATATTACCAGGGTTCCATGGGCAAAGAGTTGATGATTCAGGCTACCAAGCACAAAAGCAAAAGTTGGGAAAAACAAAAAGAAAGGAAACGAACGAACTCTGAAGTTATCATAGGCGAATTTCACTTAAGTCCCATGGGCCTTGGCACGGCCCCTATATATATTGTCTTAATAAATGGCCACACTGAAATGGCTGAGCAGGAGCATTAGCAGGTATTGTGTTCTTATATTATAATCAATGGGGATGCAATTTACAGCTCATGTACTGGCCATAAGGATGGTTCACCCAGAGCAGAGCTTTTCGAGAGCCATGTTCTCATCGCCATCGACACTCTTCAGGGTACTTCTCACCAGATCCTCCGGGAAGCCCATCTCAACCAGCTTCTGCACCTGTACATAGGGTGCAAACAAAGGGTGACCACCGCTGACAAACACAAACATGTCTTGTATATACACAATGGGGTGTGAACACACCAATGGGATGATAAACAATGTTCACAGTACCTTCTCTTCCATGCCAGTTGACGCACTCTTTGCAAAGGCCTCTGTCCAGTAGCGAGCCGTAGCAGCAAATGTTGGATAGTCACGCAGATACTGCAGAAACAGATCGACACAGAGAAATCAATTGGGACGAGGTCTGCAATAATAATTCAGTTAAGTATCTCATAAGTTCATCTAAAGCTCTATAGGGCTGCTGTTCCCATTCATCATTGATGCGAAACTTCAGATCTTATGCTTACATCCAATATTGCAGTGAACGTTGATTCAATTAGCTATCTCAAAAGTTCATCTACAGCTCTATGTGGATGATGTTCCGTTCATTATTGCAATAAAATTTCAGATATTACACTTAAATTATGCATCACCTCACACACAGTACAAACTCCAGAAGGGAATTACTAAGGCCCATCCTGTAGTCTATATATAATGCCTGGTCTGGGACTGCCCTATTGGCCTAGTCTGGCTAGCAAAGCAATAAGCATCAAAATATCACTGGTACACTCCAACAGAAAACACCTAGCTGTGTTGCTGGATAATTGGCAGCTTTATTCACTACATTTATGTCAAATATGGGGTACTACCTTGGAATTGCCTATCCTTTAGCTCGGTCCAGGACATGCTTAATGGTGAACAATATAGTACAGAAGTGGATTTCACATACGAAAATAGCTGATTAGAAACCTCTTACACTCGATTTCCACAAAGCGATGTGGACCAAACTAAATGAATAAGAGCTTGTTGAAAACTGAATTGAACAAACTTACACCCTATCTTACAGCCTAGCATCTGCATTAACGCTACACAGAGAATATACAGAGGAGTAATTTAACAACAGGGGAAACCCGTAATAGAGAGAAAAAAGTCATCAGATGTCATAACCACTTAACCACAGACATGTTCACTGGTGTAACAGTACAATTATATAATTGCCAAGGGTGCTGCAGGCACTAGCTCATGTGGTGGATGCTACACAACTCACTTTGAATGGCCATGCCTACTTTTCTGCCATTCATCAACCAGGGCCACAATGAGACAGATGTGCATAAGTATCAGTCATTATAAATAGTCATTCCAATTAGCTTCCAACCGACTGTAGCTTCACTGGCAATATTGTAATGCACAAAAAATAAAACCAAATAGGAAATACTCAGTTCAGACCTGTTGTGCAACAACAGCATCCTGAGGATCATCAGGTGCAGGAGAAGAAAGCAGAGCTTGAAGGGAAAGTAGCGCCGTCTTCAAGGTAAGGGCTGGGCTCCACTGATCTTTCAAAATGTCCAAGCAAATTGCTCCATTTTGGCTGCTGATGTTAGGGTGCCTTCAAAATAGATTGGAGAAGTCAGAGCTGTACTAAAGAAATGGATATAAAACACCCATCACCACTAGTTGTACTTGTTCATGATCAGAGGACAACTATCAACTCAGATATGTAGGTACATTATGTAACCAGGATGATAATTCATCAATACAAATACAAATAACATAACAGGGAGTGAACTTGCATACCATACTTTGGTGACGAACTGCATCTTCGGAGGCTCAAAGGGATATCCACCTGCCAACCAAAGACCAAAGCCAATCAGGCAGTAGCACTTGCACACTGTGCTCTTTGACTTCTACTCTTGTATCCCCCAGTAATTAGCACATGACCGTACACAAGGCATTCAACTCTGGGAGTAAGTAACAAAGGAAATTATTTGCATCCCAACAGATAAACTGAAATGCACGTGTAGACTTGGAACAGACGGATACATCTGCCTGCTGAGATACGGTGCTTCACTGCACAACGATGCAAAGGCGAATTCGCATATACTGCGATGCGGCCAACGAAGGCGAACCCATACCCTAACCCGGAATCGGGACCGCCAGCCAGATAGCGCGGAGGGCGCAGACAGCAAACCCTAATCCGCCCTAAACCCCTCCTCCGAGAGAACCAATCGCGCACCACAGCAATCTACCCGCCCACGAATCGCCCCGAGGAGTGGAATGGGATCCCGCGCGCGCGAGGAGGGATATCCTGGTAGGCCAAACAAAGGACAGAGAAGGGGATCCGATGGAGGAAAGCGCTGGAGCGGAGGAATCAGGGGAGGAAAGATCGGTGGGTTGCTCACCGGGGAGGCGGATGTCGATGACGAAGGTGCCCCCCTCGTAGGGGCTGTCGGCGGGCCCGGCGATGGTGCCGGTGAGGTGGGAGATATTGGCGCCGTCGTGGAGCGCGATGGAGACACCCGACACCTCCCGGTCGCGATTACACTCGGTGAGCTCCTTCTGCACGCGTGAGATGTCCACCATCCTCGATCGACCCTTCCTTCCTCGCGGAGCCGCCGTCACCTCCTCCGGGCTCTCTCTCCTCTGGAGCGGCGCGATGGGATGGGATGCGAGGAAGGGGAGGGGGTGAAGACTGAAGAGGTTAACGGCACCTCCACCGCCACGCTACTAATAATACGACCAATAGTAATACTAATATTAATAGACTACTGTACTTAATTACTCTGGTAATAGTAATAATCATCCTCTAGTCTAGTAGATTAGTAATTTGTTTGTTGGATGAGCGGAGAATCTTTTGGATTTGGATTTTTGGTTGCTTGCCTTGCGCTGCCGGGAATTCCTAGGTCTATTCTTCTAGCGTTTGGTTCTATGAATGATTGTCACATCCCAAAATTTTATTTTGGATTGTGAATAGAAAACACTAAATAAAATAGATAATTTAATATTTTTTTAAAAAAATTATCCAAGATTTATTTTTTTGTTGACAATATAAAGTGAGAAAATATGGCTTTATAAAACTTTTATAAAGTTATTATGATTTGTTGCTTTCATGCCTTTGCATCAGTTTTGTTCTGTAAAAAAATGAATTTCTAAAACTCGATCCAACCATGAATAGGTCCTCTTCTATTTTTGTAAAATAAAGCTTCAAATTGTGTTTCAAAACAAGTTAAAAAATGAGCTCAATTTTGGTGCAAAAATTCTTTCTAAAATCCCTTTTTAAAAATAGAAAAGAGCTTTCTTTTTGTTTCTTTTTCCCTTTACTCCTTTCTGGCCCAGCAGCAAGGGCAGCCCGGGCCCGCAGCCGTTTCTCCCCTTCCCCCCTCCCGATTGGCCCGCAGCCCAGATCGGCCCAGCCGCAAGCAGCCAGCAGCAGCAGCCCAGCAGGCCTCCACAGCAGAAACCCACCCGCCTCCTCTCTGTCTCTCTCTGTGTCTCAATGACAGGTGGGGCCAGCCACTCCTCTCACCGACCAGTGGGACCCGCTCGTCATCCCTAACCTCCTGTGTCCCTCCTTCCCTTCTCTGTTGACCGAGCACGAGCTCCTTACCGACATATCGACGTTCGCAGTTACTGTAGTTTCGTGCATATATAGCAGTAAAACTGTGTCGCTATGGCAGATAAAAACCGATAGCGACACAGTTTTGTTATCTCCTCGATCTGGTCGCCACCAATAGTCCTGCTCCGTGTACATGGCAACTAGCCCACTACCATATATTACACGTGCTCATTGACATTGAAATAAATTTCTTCCAGATAATGTACTGTAGAAGCGTAGAGTGGGATGAATTTCTCTCCTAGACGTACACAACGACATAGTGTGGGATAATATATTTTTATAATAAATATATTAGGAGCTACAAATGCTGAAACTATATTTTGCTTGTCTCTGTCGTTGCTGTATCCGTCTCGTCTCCGGGCAGCACCGACGCGGCTGATGTCGATATGTCCGATCGAGCAGGGGCACGGGCACCCATCAGCTGATTCGCAACCCCAACTCCTCTTCATCATGACATCATATCGTCCTCACCTCACCTCCAGGCAAGAGTACACCGTGTGCACACGGGCATGCATATCACATCCCCTCGTGTCATTTTTGTCTGTGTGCACCCCATATCGATATTCGATCGACGACCCATCCCTTTATATCTCCAACAACCGTACCGCTTGGCGTACCGGCCGGCGGCTAGTCGGCGTGCATAGGATCCTCGCCGCCTCTGCTGCTGACGACGAAGATGGCCAGCTCCTCCGGCGACTTCACCAGGTAAATAATAATAAAACTCGAATCCGATTCCGATCTTAGCCGCCGTACGCGGTAGGCCGGCCGGCTGCCTGACTGACCGACTGAACGCCGGTGTTTGTTATTACGTCCATATGGTACACGTACAGCGCCGCCGGCGCCACGACGACGGCAACGACGACGAAGCCTCTGACCATATTCTACAACGGCGGCGTCGCCGTGTTCCATCTCCCGCAAGATAAGGTCCATGGACTATCGATGGCTTCCGTTCTCTGTGTGTATCTCGCTCGACCAGTCTCGCCTCGCTTTCTCATGCCTTCGCGTGTGCATGCATGCGGCCATGGCGACAGGCGGAGGCTCTCATGAAGATGGCGGCGGGTGATGAGGACGGTGGAGACGACGGCAGCCGCCACCGGCGGGCAAACCACGGCGAGGAGTTGCTCGCCAAGTTGAGACAAGGTAATAGCAGTACACCATTAATTGTTATTAATCAACTATCTACAAATTTCTTTGTAACCAAATAATAAACCTGCTGTCAGATTTTAAACCATCCTGTATCTTATATTTAGTGAAGATGCGTGGATTGCGATAACTACTTTTCTTTTTGTCTACTGCATGTCACTATGTCATATATAGTACATGTGCATGCTTTGGGAAATGAAAAGGGCACGGGAATAATAGCCTTTCTTGTTCTGATGCGCACGCAGAGACGATGCCCGTGGCAAGCAAGAGATCTTTGCAGCGCTTCTTCCAGAAGCGCAAGGAGAGGTACGCATGCATATGCACCTCATTTCCTGTACTATATTACATAATACTCTCTCCATTATTTTCATTTATAAGTCGTTTTGGTTTTTTTTTACACACAACCTTCATTATGTATCTAGACACATATCGTGTATTAGGTGCATAGCAAAGTTATGTATATAGAAAAGTCAAAAAAAGATGTCTAATTTGGAACTGGGGATGATATATATTTAGGTCTCATCATGAGTTTACTGTTCTAAACAAAGCTAGCTCAAACTACACTGACAAACGAGTGGTTCTTTTTTTTTTGTGAGGGAAACAAATGATAAGTTGTTATTTTGTTTTGTTGCTTCTAGTAGTGCAATTGTATACAATTAGTCAATAAGAAAGTTTAATTTAGAACAACTTTAAAGTTAGTTTTTTATTGACATATTGAGAAAGTATATAACAAACAAGTACTCCCTCATTTTCTAAATTATAAGAGTTTTAACTTTTCTAAATTCATAGCTCTTTGTTACGCTTCTAGGTAAATGTTGCGTCAGATACATAGCGAAAGTTATGAATTTAAACATGTCAAAACGTCTTATTATTTATGACAGAGGAAGTAGTTTTTTTCAAGGAAACAAACAAAGAAGTTGTTAATTATTGATTTGTCATGCATGACAACTGTAGTACATTTGTTTTGTTGCTTCCACTAGTACACAGTATACTAGCAGTGTACTCTAAGTAAGCAATGACATGAACCCAGTAGAGTGCTATATATAGGCGGCGTGAAGCACGTTTGAGTTGACCAAGCAATTGGTTTTCGCGCGCCGGAGCTGACTGCCCAACCTTGTTGATTCCACCGGCGTCCCGTGACTCGTGAGCCAATGAAAGAACAAACTGTGGGAGTTCCTTTCAGTTCGTCCTCGGATGAGGCCATGAGGGCAAAGAGTTCCGCTTGACGTGAACTTGAGATTCCTTTTCTTTTCGTTGCAGTTATCGGTTCAGCACGTACGTAGAAAGATTCAGAGCAATTCCAAGAATCTCTCTAACATTAAATTTTATTATGTTTAATTAGAGGCTCATTTTACGAATACTCTTTATCTCTCTCGTGTCTCCATGAACAGTCTCTATGCTCCGATAACTTGTCATAGTTTTTCTTGTGTGAAAAAAAGTCATGAGAGAACTAAGGACGTGTTTGGATCACCAGACTAAAGTTTAGTCTGTCATGAGATAATAGGCACATAGACTAATAAAAAAATTCTAATGAGTTCTAGTCATCAATTAGCCTCTTTTAGTTCTTATTAGTAGTCCATGATTAGTTCATACTTAGTCATTCTATTTTATCCAAAACCACAACTAAAATTTAGTTTAGGTGACCCAAATATCCCTTATAATTGGGGAACGAGCGTGTGCTCGTTTGGTCACCAGCACAAGGCCAAAGGTCGTGCGGTCGACCAGCCCGGGTTCGAACCTGGCGCCCCACCGTATTTCTGTGCGCAGGCATGGGAATGAGGAGCAAAAAGCTCCCCGGTTCAAAAAAAAAATCCCTTATAACATGTATGAACTGAGAGAGCGATGTAGCCTCTCCATTAACAGAGAGCAAGAAGGGTGGTTTTAATTTTTTTTGTTTTATTTTCTAAATTTGTTGATAAAGTGTCATGTCTCTTGAAGATGCTCTTATCATGTGCCACCACCAACAAGACGTTGCAGTGGTTTGTCGTCATCAATTCCTACTGGAGTGCTGGTACACTGTGTTCATATGTCAAGTATCAGTATAGGACAATTTTTTTTAAAAAAAATGTCAGTGTAGGAAGTCTAGGCTACCATGTATACTCCGTTATTTCTGTGAGTACACGTTGCAAAAAGATAATTTACATGTTTTGACCCCGATGCAGTTAGGGGACTCTAACTAACATGTGGTAAAACTAGTACTCCATTCGTCCCAAAATAAGCGATGTTCTAGATTTGTCTTAAGTCAAATCATTTCAAGTTTGACCATATCTATAGACAAAAACATCCATATTTATGACACCGAAGAGGTAGGATATGAAAATATACTTTATGATAAATCTAAGAATACTTATTTGGTATCATAAACATTAGTACTTTTTTTTGTATATATTTGGTTAAACTTGAAATAGTTTGACTTTAGGACAAAAACTAAAACATCACTTATTTTGAGACGGAGGGAGTATACTGTATCAATTCCTGAAAGAATGTTGTAGCCCTCAGTTAGCTTTTGGCTAACCTGTTGTAATGTTGTTTGGCTCTGTTAAGTTTTAATGCAAGCGCTGGGGAGCTCTGCTCCACAGTTAAAAATTCCTGAAAGAATATGATTTTAGTTGTGTCGCTGAACTGCTGAAGTTCATTTAAGCATGTTGTTTCGTTTCTGCAGGCTGTATGGGCCTTGATCACCAGCGGCTGATGGTAGTGGGCAGCCAGCTCAATGATGAAGGGCCTACTTTTTTTTAGTTACCACTTAGAAATGCATATGGAGGCCTGTTTGGTTTAGTTACCACTCAATAATGTATATATATGGATTCCATCTTGTTGGTCATGTATTAGTACATGTTATTCCATCCATTCACAACTTATGTCGTTTAAAATCTATCCACAAATATTAAAAGATGAGGACGCCTTTAGTGATCTAGCTCAGAGTTAGTTGAATCAATTTTCTCGCTAAACAGTACCCAAAAAAAAAGACTAGCGTGTAGCGAAGAGATAGTCTCGCACGCTTTACGATGCATATCTCTCTAATAGCATGAGGTTTAAGGCTGTGTGCTCCTCTATAGTAGCATTTTGTAACACGCTTGGTGTTACCGCGTTAAACAAGTCACTAAACATTTTATGAGCATTATGTTTAAAGTATTATTGCATGTAATCATTGGTGTAAATAAGGTCTCGCAACTTAAAGCGCTCAATAAAATGTTAAAATAAAAGCATACAATATTGCGCTTTATATCAAGTAGAGGTGTAAACCATTTTTTATTGAACGAAAATGCTAATAGAAATGATGAATGAAATCTAAAGTTTGTGAATTATTTCGGGAAGATTTGTGTGTCTGATCTTTTAATTTTGGCTTGATTGATTGTTCGGTGCGGACAGGTTTGTGGTATTGTCGTCAGTCGATACTTATATATGGTTGTATATACGTGCCTATATTGCTAGTTAATTAATTTAGTAAACGGATAAAAATATATAGGGAGAGCTATATATATATATATATATATATATATATATATATATATATATATATATATATATATATATATATATATACTCACGTAATTGTTTCGATAAGCATTCTTCTGGTATATATAAATATATATATATATATATATATATATATATATATATATATATATATATATATATATAAAAGCAATGGATATATGTATACGTGTATGTAGATTAGTAGCAAGTGGTCAACAGACCAACACACACAAGTCAGTAAGACACACGCGCGCGCACAGCACTCAAGCATGCACTACACCACACACTGATCAAGAGAGAGAGAGAGAGGACCACTGCCGTGTTTGACGAGAGTCGCGTCCTTTTTCTCGCCGAGCCGTCCACGCACGCATGCTACTAGGTTGCGCTGCTCGCTGCTCACGTCGGTGCTCGAGCGCATTGATGGCGCGTTGCCGTTGCCGTGCCGTGCTAGCCGAGCCATGCTCGTGAACCAGCTGAGCACGTTCGCTGGTAGTCTGCAAGCTCGCTTTGTCCCGTGTCCCTCTGCCAGAGTCACTGCGCCTTGCTGCTTCGCCGTGTTAGACCAAGCAGTGAGCCAGCGTGTGAAAACCCGCCCAAGGCAGCGCCCTTCATCCAACCGAGTGGCAACAACCCATCAATGCCTAGCTCACCTGCTCGCCGGCCATTATTGGTCTTGACTAAGCCAGAATAGTCGACGCCGTCTCCACCGGGTGTAGCTTCGCCTTACAAATTCGCGCAGCCCCGAGCTCCCGGTCCAATTCCGCGCAGCAGAGAGTAACTAGGAAAGCTAGCTAATCGTCTAAACCACATCAAGAACCAAACGTGCTTTGTTTTCGGCCTGTTCGACGTTTCCTCGCCACCGTTACCGAGTAGCCCTGGGCATAATTAACTAAAGACCGAAGATCGAGCCGAACTAACCGAGACCGAGACCGAAAATTTCGGTCACAAGTTCGGTCTTTAGTTTGAAGTAACCGAACTAACCGGACTTAATTCGGTCATTACCCTCAGGTAACCGAACTAACCGAATTAACCAAACATTTGAATTTTGTTGACATAATATGTAATTTAGACTATTATTAGTGATATAATATTTATTCTAGTGGGTTTATATCAACCATCACTCTTATCACTATGTTTAATCTATATTTTGTATTGTATTTTTGCCTTGAAATAGAAAAAATATTGGTAAAATTTGCTACAAATTATAATATTTAATAGTTGTTTTGTGAAGTTCGGTTAGTTCGGTCATGACCGAGACCGAACCGAACTAACCGAGACCGAACTTGCTCGGTTCTGAGTTTTGAAACTAACCGATCGGTCTCCATTTTTAGATGACCAAACTTTCGAAATGACCGAAGACCGAACGTCCAGGGCTATTACCGAGCACGTTTGGGGTAAGCCTCGCTCCTTGTTTTCGCTCCCGTTAAGTCGTACCACAGTCTTAACTTAGCACCATGACCTCTATGCGCTCGCAGTCTCGGCCGGAGACATCACTGGCGAGGGCGTGACCCTGACCTTGCCGTTGCAGAACGCCACCACCCGTCCCTGTGCGCATGGCCAGCCTGCTGTGCACCATCTTCGCCTCTACCAAGTCTACCGGAAAGCTCTGGGTGAGCCCTTAATCCTTACCCGTCCCTTGATTTTGGTCAGTAGCAAGTGCGTTCACCGGAACAGACGCGCCGTAGGCGTGAGTGCTCTGCTCCGTTTGTGAGAAAAGGAAGAGATGGTTGGTGGGTGAGAATAGAAGATAGTCCGGAGGGGTTTCCGAAAAGAACCCTCTCACATAAAATTTCTCCATAACACATTTTGTTGTGTAACGGTGGGGGTTCCTAACGCTTAAGCTACTTTTTAGCTTTTCTTTTTCTAAGATGGACCAAATTGATTCTACTCTATAAATTCTATATAAATTCAAAATGAAGTCCTAAAATCATGATTCTAGTTTTGTTAGACGCTTATAATGTGTACTTTGTGATAGAGTAGATTAAATTCCCTGGTTCTTACTATTTTTAGGTCTGCAATAAATAACTAATGTGTATATAATTATTGTGCTATTTTTAGTGACCGTATGGTAAAAATGTTTAACCTGAAATTTTTACAGTAGATTAGTACATGTGTTAGGTACCTCATGTAACTTTTGTAGCCTTTAAAAAGGTTCTGATAGTGAATTATAAACTGTTCTTTCTCTCAACTATTTATTGCATAAATATCATTTTGTAGTTTTAGAAAAGTGTTTCTTTTGTCTTGTGCTTGAAATAGTGTAAATGTTGCTACTCATCCTTGCGTACAGCCTGCTGGTTTGCTCTAGATGTATTTTAGAAGTTGTGGGTTGTCATTTTAATTATTGCATTATCCTCACATGCATGTAGAGAACGAGTTGGTGGAGTTCGTCACCGCGGGGGAGCAGGAGTACGAGGAGATCGTCGAGGAGTACGAGGAGGAGATTCTCGTACCGGAGGAGATCCCGGAGCCATCGCTGACTGACTTCACTGACACCCCGCCTGCCCAAGGCAAGCCCCGGTGCATAACCCTTATTTTGCAAATCGTTATATATATAAATGTTGTGCATTTAAGTTGCAGAAATTTTATGATACCCACATGCATATATGTATATCTACCCATGAGTCTTACTAGTACAGGATCGTGTAGCTGCTTTGCTTAGGTTTATCGGTAGCGTGAGTAACCTGTCGTTACTCACAATAGATGGTTATTATTATTATTACATTCATGATGAAATGATGGAAAAGAAAATGGTGACCGGGCAGGGATATGGTATGAGTATTGGTGGGTATAACAGGTTGTGTTCCGTGGCCACGGGGCATAGCTTGGTTGCACTATTTCCCTGTTCGTGTCGATTAAGGACCGTCCATTGTATGGACCCTGGTCAAGTCACAGATTTATTATCCCGAGCACATACTTGCTTATGGGAGCGGGAAGGCTTGTTACTCTCTTGTCATGGGCTCCGGCTCTTTCTGCACCGACTGATTGGAGGCAGGGATAGGTGGAGGTCTAGCACCACTTTGAGGCTGGGCCTCAAGTGTGGGGGCTTGGAGTCCAAGTTTGGACGGGGACCTGGAACCCGTGACAGGAGTGGAACAGGTCGGTCTCGCTCGTGCATGGGGTGCAGGCGAGGCGTGTGTTTTTCGGGGTACCCAGCTGGGCATATTGATTCACGAATCGCCGTTTCTACGTGACGGTACGGCTTGACTACGATCTGACACCGTAGTAAGAACTGACATATGAAAGATGAAAAATGATTCTGATTGCTCAACCCTTGCTTGATAATAGAACATGTGCTTACATAGAGGGTTGGATAATGAATTTAACATGGCTGCTAATAATCTAATGAAATAAGGACTCACTTTTAGTATTGTTTTCCGCAAACAAGAAACCACAAGCCATAAAGCCTTTCATAATTCTTGAGAGTCGGAAAATATATTCTCAGTCGGGTAAGTCTTGCGAGTACATTGTGTACTCAGGGTTTATTTACCCTTGTTGCAGGTGCTGCTTGAGAAGCTAGCTGTTGTATGGAGGATTCTTCTGGTGGGCATAGACAGATCCTTATACCGCTTCGCTAGATGTTATTTTATTCCGCTGTTTAAATTATCGCACTCTGAACCTTGGTACTGTAATAAAGAATTTCTAAGACTCTTTGTTGTATGAAATGGACTAAGTATTGTAAGCTTGTACTCATTATTGGACCCCGGGTGTAAAATTATGGAATGTTTCGAGTTCTCCCTTTGGGTGTGCTCGACGGAACTGCTTGACTTGGCTCACTTTTGGGGTGCTTAGTATCTAGTGGAAGACAGCGCCTCTAAAAGTGTGTTAATTCAGACGGTTCTGCCACATATTTATCATCTTAGACCTAGTGCTAGCCCATACTATTGGAGACACCTTGAGTACCCACTATTAGAGCAACTCCAGCAGGTGCCCTCAAATTATAACCACTACTTTTGATTTTGAGAGCTCCCCTCATTTTTAGCTTGATTTTCTACATTTGCTCCAGCACTAGCCCTCAAACCAGAGCCCTCAAATCCATTACAACAAACACTTGTATAAGGGACCCTCAAACCTAATGCTCAATCTTATGGTCTCTAATTCAAAACGAAGGCACACTAAAATCGCATGGCATACAACTATCTACTTCATTGAATTTGTACCTACAACAACACTTAAATCCCCATCCTCCTTGGTTAGTCTCATGAACAATGTATGGGGGTACCTTCCACCTTGAAATGGCAGATTGTTTGTGTAATGGATCATTTTTTTTTGAGATTACACAACACAACGAAGACGTTCACAATGCACGCACACTCACCCATGAAGGCACACACGTGTTAGCACTAAACTCCGTGCTTTTAGATGATAAAGCACATCATCATCAACTTCTTGGGTGCTCTTCCTTCGTTCCCCACTTTGTTCCGTGCAGACCACCAGCACCACAGTAGTAGAAAAATCCTCTGTTGATTATCACAATTCAAATCCCAAATTTTTTCTAGTATTTCTCTGATGGAGTATAAAGACAATGATGTACCCCTCACTTGATCCAAATTCTACAGCAGCCAACATAGCCTGTTGGTTCCGTGGCTAATAAAATCCGATAGCGACACAGCGACAATAGTATATCTCCTCGATCTGGTCGCCACCAATTCCTGCTCCTACCTTATTTTACACGTGCTCATTGACATTGTAATAAATTTGTTCCAAAACAATGCACTCCACTATAGAGTGGGTGAGATGAATTGTTTCCTAGACGTGCACAGCATGCCATTGCCAGCACCTCTCTAGCTGAAAAGGATTTCTCTATCTCTAGCTAGAGTATTCATTCATTCACAGCAGGCCTTGTCTCTGTCGTCTCCTCGACTCCTTCCTCTCTGTGTCGTTGTTTGTGCCTGCCATCCAACGGGCAGGGGCACCCAACTCCAACCCCTCCTCGTCCTCACCATACACACAGGCAGGCAGGCAGGCATATCACCTCCCCTATCTGATATCTCCATCAGCTCGATCGGCCGGCCGGCTCCTGTGTAGGTATAGCTGCTGCCGATTTGCCGTTCTGTGTGTCATCACGTCGGTCGGGCTCAAATTAAGCATCCTCCTCCTCATCTGATCTGATTATATATTGCTCGTCTCATTTTTTGCGTCTCTCTGCTGTAGTGCTGTGTGTGTGTGTTTGCCCATGCATATCGATCCATCCCTATACATCTCCAACCACCGTACCGCCTTGGCGTGTACCGCCGGCTAGTCGTCGCCGTCGTCGTCGTCGTGGTGGTGCGTGGGATCCGATCCTCGCCGCCGGCCGCTGCTCACGACCAAGATGGCCAGCTCCTCCGGCAACCTCACCAACAGCCGAGGCGGTGCCACCGCCAGCGCCCCGACGATGACGAAGCCTCTGACCATGTTCTACAACGGCGGCGTCGCCGTGTTCCATCTCCCGCAAGATAAGGTACGTCATGGACTACACGTCCATCCCGATGGCTTTAATTCTGTGCGTGTATCGATCGGGCGATCAGTCTCCCCTCGTTTAATTTTCTCATGCCTTCGGCGGCGTGCATGCATGCGGCCATGTACATGCATGCGGCCATCACGACAGGCGGAGGTTGTCATGAACATGGCGGCGGGTGAGGACGGCAGAGACGACGACGGCGGCCGCCACCGGCGGCCAAACCACGGCGAGGAGTTGCTCGCCAAGTTGAGACAAGGTATAGTACTAGGTCAATAATCAACTCTGTTTAGATATAACTGTCTACAGTTTTTTTGGTAACCAAATAAATCTGTCATTCTTAACCATCCTTTATTCGGTTATATATCGTGGAATATATAATCCATCTTTGCTATGTTTGCTATGTTTACATTTATCTGAAAATTGAAACAAAAAGAAACTGTGACAAGGATTGTAATAATTACTGCTATAAACAGCTAAAGTTACATCATTTTTATGTTAAGGAAACAACCAGAAACCATGTGAGGGGGGGGGGGGGGGGGGGGGGGGGGGGGGGGACAATAGCCAAGGTGCATGCACTTCACAAAGCAAAATCAGATGTCTCAAGATTCAGACTCAAAATTCGACAGATTTTGATGTACAGATTAAAATCTATGAATATATTACGTACTCCCGCAGTCCTAAACTAAATAACTTTCTAAAAAATTTCAGACATATTAAAAACTTTGGCAAAAGACGTATGTATCCACATCTCCTTTCTTTTTCCGAAGGATTTACCCTTCTAAATTTGGCAATTATCCTTTGCTGCATCCCTGATTAGGTTCTGCATTAGAAGACAATGTCTTATTTTTTTATAGATTGTTATTTTTTGGGGATAAATTTTAAACCTTATTATAAAGTTATTTATTTTGTGACGGAGGGAGTAGTATAATACACCTTATTTCTACTTTTTTTTGTGCACTATAAGTGTAGTGCATGTCACTATGTCAGTTGATGCATGCTTTGGGAAATGAAAAGGGCAATGGAATAATGGCCTTTCTTGTTCTGTTGCGCACGCAGGGATGCCCATGTCAAGCAAGAGATCTTTGCAGCGATTCTTCCAGAAGCGCAAGGAGAGGTACGCATGCATGCACCTCATTTCCTTGTACGTAGTATATAATATTAGGTTTCATCATGAGTTCATTGTTCCTAACAAAATCTAGCTAGATCAAAGCCATCAAACTATATTACCAAACGAGTACTAGCACGTACTAGTTTTGTTTCCAAGGAGGAACAAACGACGACAAGTTGTTACTAATTATTTGTTACTATGGAGTATATGTATGACAACTGTAGTATACTATTTGTTTTGTTGCTTCTAGTAGTGCAATTGTATAAATAAAATTAGTTAAATTAATAAGAAAATGCAACTCGGAACAACTAATTCTAAAAGTTGATTTATGAGGAATTGAGAGAGTATACTAACAAAGAAAGCTACTAGTATATTTTTTCAAGGAAACAAACGACAAGTTGTTATCAGTTTGTCATGCGTGTGACAACTGTAATACAATTTTTTCCCTTGCTTCTAGTAGTACAGTACCAGTAGAATACTAGAGTGCTACGTATATAGGCGGCGTGAAGCACGTTTTGATTGACCAAACGATTGGTTTTCGACCGAACCGGGAGCTGACGAACTGAGCTGCTACGTGACAGCCAACCTTGTTTATCCCATCGGCGCCCCCGTGACCTGGTCGTGACTCGTGAGCCAATGCAACCTTAAACTGTCTGTGGATCAATGCATCATGCATGCTTGCTTTTCGTCTTGTCGACCTGCCGTCCAACTGCGGCACGGCTCCGTTTCAGTTCCTCCTCGCATGAGGCCGAGAGTTCGTTGTGTTTGATGTGGACTCTTGACATTTCTTTTTCTTTTCTTTGCAGTTATCGATCGGTCCTGCACGTATATAGATAGACTTTGAGCAACTTCATGAATATTCTCTTTATTTATACTCTTTCTAGATAAATCAATTTCTATGGTGGTCTTAGGTCAAACCTTTTTAAGTTTGAACATTATATATTAGAAAAAAACATCAAGATTTATGAAACCAAATTAGTATAATATACACCATAAAAATATATTTTTTCTATAATTTGCTCATTTTGTGTCATAAATATTTGTGCTCTTTTCTATGATTCTAGTCAAACATAAAAATATTTGAACTAAGACAATTATAAGAATTGATTTATCCGGTGACTAAGGGACTAAACTCCAATTTCTTGTGTGAAAAAATTCATGAAAGAACTAACATATATTGAATTTAAAGAGTGACACCCTCTCTATTAATGGTGAGCGAGAATTGCAGTTTTGAAGAGCGGAAAAGATAGGAAATGGTTTTGAGAATCTATTTGAGCCTGATTTTTTATTTGTTTTCTAAAATTTTGTGATAAAGTGTCATGTAGAGAGTTTTTTTTTGTGATGCTCTTATCACTCGCCATAGGACGTTAGACGAACCAACCAGTTTTAAAGTCTAACTCAGGCGGTCGTATTTTCAGCTACTCGTTCTTTTTTCTATAGAGATTATATGCAATCACCACCAAAACGTTGCGGTGGTTTGCCTTCATCAATATCTGCTGGACTGCTGGTACATTGTGTTCCTAGGTCAAGTGTCAGTATATGCAAGCGTCTAAGCTAACATGTATACTCTGATCGGTTGTTTGTGCGAGAGATAATAAGTTACATGTTGCAAAAAAGATAATTTCTATGTTTTGACCAGAACGCAGTTAGGGGATTCTAATGAACATGTGTGGTAAAACTAGTATACTAACAACCTTCATTCCTGAAACAATGCGTTCTAGTTGTGTGGATTGTGTCGCTCTAAAGTTCATTTGAGAATGTTGTTTCGTTTCTGCAGGCTGTATGGGCCTTAATCATCAGACGGCTGATGGTAGTGGACAGCCAACTCATGATGAAGACGAGGAAGGGCCCACTTTGTTTCGTTACCAGTTTACCACCATTCCACTTAGAAATGTATATGGAGGCCCGCTTGGTTTAGTTACCACTAAGTAATGTACATATTATTATGGATTCCGTCTTGTTGATCTTGTATCGGTCCACAACTTTTGCCGTTTAAAATGTATCCACAAATATAAAGATCAATATTGACTATTAGACAAGTTGTTAATTAGTGGACTTAAGTTTGTGCTGTGTTTGGACCACCAACCGTGCTTTTAGGGTTGTCCCTTTAGTAGCGTATTTGGCATGCCACCCGTATGCATAAAACGGCTTCGTCTTTGGCTCCTCGATTAGGCATCCATAAGCTCTTCTCTTTGCACGCACTTGGCTCCTGTGCTGGAAGTGACACCAAATAGAGCCTTAGTATTCAATCAATACAAGATTTCCCCCATATAAGCTATCAGATTGATGATCATGTGGCCTTTCAACTTCGTCTAAACCCTAGTTGCTGGCCTTCCATGTTCGACATTCCCTCATCCCGCTGGCACCAGCACCGCTGCTGCACTCTTGAACAAGATTGTAAGAGTGACGATTGTGGTTGCCAAGGACAAGCAGGACGCCGCTAAATACACCTGCCATGAGCGCGACGTGGAGCTTGTTGTCGTTGGTGCCCACATAGAGTGCCACACAGACGTTGTTTTCTACTCTTGCATAGGTCGAGGCCACTAAGCAAGAGGTCCCCGTCTCAAGGCATTGTACATGTGCCGAAGAGCGGCTACCGCCTCCACCTGTGCCCATCATACTTGACCTCACCTTGGGCAACTACGTCCTTTGGTGCGACCTTTTCCTCCTCCCTCTTGAACGCTACTAATCTCGGACCACATCCTCAACAGTGACCCCGACCCCATGTTCCTTGATTGGGCTCTCAATCTATGGGTTCATCTCTATCGGCTTCGAGGAGACCATCATGAAGAGCCACCCCCACATTCCTTGATTGGAGAAAAGCCTCTTCCTTGACGCCAAGTTGAGCAACTTTGTAAAAAAAAGACTTTATATGTTTAGTCAAAATCAAAATGTCGTAACTATAAGCAAATTTATAGAAAATGTGCGTGTCCATATTTATGACAGTAAATTAGTAACATTTTCATTTATCATGCAATATAATTTCATAATATATCTATTTGGTGTTATAATTGTTGATATATATTTTTCTCTATAAACTCAATCATATTTACGATGATTTTACAATGAATAAAAATGTTGAAGTTATCTGAGTCTAGTTATACGTATGTGCCGCACATACACACCACAGCAACACGACACGATGCATGTACTGGGTACGGTATGTGCATATAAGGTCATTTTTTCGACTTGGGCTGTATCTAGTTTTGAGCTAAGCTCATTCGGATTTCCGACCTGATGGAGGACTTAACAACTTAACCCTACCGTAGTATCATTTATCTGTGAATTAATCCATGATGTCTGGTTAATTACTTAGCGTTCAATGCAACACACATGATGAAGTGGTTACTGGTTAGCACTTAGAAGAAGACAAAAAGAACGTGGAGGAAGATGTATTTGCACAAAGCACAGTGCCGTGTGTGACGTTGCACATGTTGTGAAAGCGTCAGTGGTATTTAAACCCAACAAGGGCGACACGCTCCTCGCGCAGGATCCCCGGCCACGTCGCCCTAATTTTTTTTGACCGTTCGATCATGCGTTCAACGGTCCAGATCCTTCGAAGCCGATTCTCGCCTGCAAGCGCTTCTCATGATTCTGGTTAGCTTCTCTCCCTTCTTCTCAGCTTCTTCGGCTTCTCTTCTGAATCTACACAGGCAAATATATATAGAAGATTCGGCTTCTCATTCGACCTTCTTTCCCATCTCTTTCTTCGTTCTCTTCTCCTACTCCCGACGCTACGGGCGACGGAACCGGGGGCGACCGGAGTGGCGGCGGCAGCGCGCGCCCTCCTCCTCCTCCGCCCTTCGTCCCTCCCTCCCTCCCCTTCCTCTCCCTCCCTCTCATTCCCTCCCGAGGTGGCGGCAGGCGCGCCGAGGCGACGACGCCCCAGGCGGGCGGCGCTCCGGCGAGGGTGGGCCACCCAGCGGGCGGCGCTCCAGCCAAGGTGGCCCTGGCGGCCCCCTCCCTCTCCTCGTCGTCTCCACGGACTTGCTTCCTCCCGTTGGGGAGCTTCTGCTCCTCTGCTCGATGAAACCCTAGGTGACTGTGCAGCGGTGGCTGCCCTCTTCATCGCTGGCGGCAGTGGCGGGATCTCACGATTTGCCTCACCTCAACATCTCAGCACATGTGGAGGTAAAAAAATGCTCTTCATTTAATTTGTTTAGTTCAGTTTCCTTTATCTCAGTGCATCGACCAAATCTGAATTTGGTTATTTTCCCCATATAAGACCGATTAGATGTGTGTGTTCTCCTTCATAATTGAGGATGTCAAATACCAAATCGCTATTTAGATGCGGCTTCTAACTTCTATGCTATAGAAAATTGCCCTTTAACTAAACCAGCAAAGGTAACTGCTGCTGCTAGGGTAATGCAGCTGCTCTTACAAGTCCATTAATGCACTGCTTGAGTACTTTTATTTTTTAATTCCAGAGCCCTGTGAACCCTAAAGCGGTGTTGTAGATTCTTTTTGTAAACTTGATATAGACTGTAGTTGCTCTTAATGGAAAAAAAAGGCCTGTACCATTTTCATATCATCTTGCTTGTAACGCCTGTGAACGTAACCAGTGTGTTCGAACAATTGCTCAGGGTCGAAGATGCAGCCGGCACCTAATCTGCAAGTTCAATCTACAAATCTTCATAGGTCTGGACAGGCAAGATCAGCAGCGACAATCGTGTTCACAGGACTCGATTACTCCGAACAGAAAGGACAAGGTAAGAACTCTGGACCATGCTGATGTGACCCAAGCTTAATCCATTTGTATTTGGGATTTGATCTAATAGCAGTGTTGTAAGATTTCTTTAGAGGGCCTACAATAGAATTAGCTAATCTGGAGCATGCTAATGTGACCCTAGCTTAATCCATTTGTACTTGGGATTTGATCTAATATGCATGTTATAAGATTTGTTTAGAGGGCCCATAATAGATTTAACTGTTGTGTTAGTAATGCCACATTTGGTCTATTTACCGGATTATCAAAAGCTGTCGGGACAATTCGCACAGGTGATCTTGAAAGGTCCTAATTTTTCAGTGATCTTGATAATTGATTCAGTCCATTTTCCAATTTGTCCTGCCTAGGACCAAGATATATGATCATGGATGTATTTTTTCTATTTTTTCCTATTGGTAGATGCTTTGCTTTTGGACATCATGATTAGTGCCTCCATCTACATCGTAGCTCCTTAGTTTTTAGTCTCCATAGAAGATACCTGCTTATTATAACACTGAATATTTGATGCCAACAATTATAATGGACCAACATCTTAGTTCTATGTACCTATGTGATTAAAAATTGATTCTGAAAGTTTCATATATTTTTTTTCCATATTAGGTTTCTAAGATTAGCAAGTTTTCCTAAAGGGGTACTGCAATGTATAGCTCAGCCTCTTAGTTATGTGTACCTATATGATTAAAATTGATTCCGAAAGTTACATATATTTTCCTGCCATGTTAGGTTTCTATGATTAGCAAATTGTCCTAAAGGGGTAGTGCAATGTATACCTGAAATTTATTCTATACACAATATGACTGCTCTCTTCTGTTTGTCACATATCAAACTTGGTCTTGGACTGTCGTGATGACTTGGGTACCAATTTGCATTCTCTAATTGAGAGTTCTTGTCTACATTTATAGTTCTCTTGGTACCATACAGATACCCAGTCAGTTGAAATTTGGAAATGGAACCCTGAGACACTATTTCCTGCTTAGTGAATCTGTTCTGTTCCACTGAGTGTTGAGAATTTGTCTGAAATTCCTTTTACTTACGTTTTTCTGTCATTTGCAGCATGCTCCAGATGGTTTATTCTCTTTGCTTCATGCATGTCCTCATATACCAACTGAGTGGGATTTAGAATTTGATAATTGGTTCTCATGCATAGTTTCTATCAGTAGAAGGTTACTTTACCTTATATGAAATAAAGTTGTGGTTATCTCACAGGAAAATAAATCCCAGCTTAAGCATGTTGAGGTTTCAGTAACTGGAAGTAGTAGTTAAATCCATTTTATAAGCTGCAAATGTGCTATCCAAACTTGGTAGCCAATGAAAAATTATGTATCCATTTTATACCATGTTGAGGTCGTCCTCATCCCGTCCTATTTTGGGCTGAAGATGATTTATTTGATTTGATGTGTGCTTACATTTTTGCAGTGTCCTATTTTTGGTTGCAGATGGTTCAGAACGCGACTTCAATGTGATTGCCTTATTCATGGTGTCAAATCCGAGTCTGCTCTCAGATTACACATGAATGTGGAAGGTCATATATCATGTTCCTGTTAAACGATGTTGGCGCGTCTAATTAGGTTGTCATTTTTTGCCTCTCTAGCTAACTACAGCTGCTCCTTTTCTGCACTGAGGATTGATCATGTGTTCCTTGCTTGGTTGTTGTTGTACATTCTTGCAGTTCATGGGCGCGGCGACGGTGGAGACTGTGTGCTGTGGTCTGTGTGCGGATACCGTGTGCCGGTGGATACTCACTCCTGCATTGAGCATGGTTGCTATTTTGTTCCTTTCTTTCTCATATTTCTTCTATCATTGTGCTGTTTTTCTATATATATAGAACCTTGGTTTCCCAGTTTGCTACAGTTCGAATCATAATTTATATCATGCTGAAGGAGCTTGCTTCATTTTACGAATTTATATTACGTTGCTCTTTTTTTTAATTATTTACTGAATGATAAGTATCCATCTAAAAAAATAAATAGGAGTTCGCTGCTCAACTGTACAGTTGCTTCCATTGAGTTTGTACCTAAATTGTTTTGGTTAATGCTTGCCTAGGTTTCTCAGAATGACTGCTATTCTTGTGCGCCAATTTTGGTTCGAGATACAACATCACCATTCCATAAGTGAATTTTGACATAGCATCATCATTTCAGTTATTTATTGTCCCCTTGCAGGTCTTGGTTCTGGGTTGCCGATAAAAGGAGAGCGGTTCAACTAATTTCAGAGATAGCATTTGGTCTGTTTTTTTTCCTCCTATGCTTGCTCGTTTGCACTTCGAAGTTTTCGCAACCCTACTATACAGAGCTACCAGTCTTCAATTTTCCATTCCCAATTAGCACTGCCTTGGTTGGCCAGCCTTTGGGTAATATCATGAACTAGAGCCATAGAGGGGTAAATTTCTATGCTAGGTTCTTACATGTAGTACCCGATAAGTCCCTTATGTTCTATGTAACTTCTAGTTAAATGATGCAGTGGCCGGTAAGTCCCTTATATCGTTCCAGTTAGATGAACAATTGTTGCCTATCCATAATTTGTTTTAGATTTAATTTACCCTCACTATTCTATAAACAAAAGAATGAATAAGACTTATGTACCCAGTGCAGCAGTTACTGCAAAATAACATTCCTCTTTCCTTCTTTTTATCGCTTCTCTATAGATAATAGCCTGAAACCAACCATTCCTCTACAAATTTTTTATTATGATCTATCATTAACATTTTTTCCCTGCCAGTGATTGATCCTTGGTGGGAGCTCAAAAAAAAATAGTCCTTTTTCTGACCTGTATGTTTTGCTCGAATGAAATTAGAATGCATGGTCACTAAGGACATGACTTTTGGAGGACGACACTCGAGTTAGTGTTTTCATGGTGCTGATGCCACATGTATGCGTTAACATCTTTTACTTATGTGCAGCTGCCATTTAGGCTATCTCAGTGAACAGCCTAGAGATCATGTTTCAGGAATGCATCTTTATGTTGCTCTCCCTTCCCTCCCCCTTCTCCTTCCTCTCTTGCAAATGTGAGTTATTACATGTGTTTCCAGTTCTCCCTGTAATATTTTGGTCAATTTAGACAGAGGTAATTAGCTTTCCCTTACTAAGTTACCGTGCCATTGTAAGCGTTAAAGATTAGTTAGCTTCAATTACTCTTATCTATTGCATAGTTTAAAGAAACTACTACTATATGTCTATGCCTACATTCGTGCATTCACAGTAAGTCCATCATGTCCTCATATTGGAGGAACATGACCTCCTACAGCCCCTATCCCAAATTGTAGAGTACTTTAATTACATCGAACAACATATTCCTAATTTTGGTAATTCCAGTCTTGATAGGATAGTTCCAACTACAGAGCTTAGTTATTGATTTGGCCCTGTTTAATTTGAGGACATTGATTGTTGCCTCTTCTTCGATCCGTCCTACGTGCTCAAACTGTCTAAACAAATGCCGATGATAAATGGGAAATTATCAATTCCATACCGATGCATGCTTGCTAATATATTTTTTACTGTTTCTCATTTATATAGATTAGTTCACTCTCATACAGCTAACCATCTCATTTTACAACTTGCAGCCTAGATCATCTTGGTTCCATACATTGTCAAAGACATCATTGCTGTCATAGGTCTTCTCACATTAACTTACTGAGTTCATACATGTTTCTATTGTGTTGTTTATGCATGATAGCAGGGTTGGTTTGCAATTTTTTTTTAATTTGGTTAACTACGTCGCATGTTCTTGATGTCACTATTTACATTTCAGGGCCTGAGAGCATGGCATTTCGAATTCTTCGTGCACTTCACTTTGGAATAGATGGTCTAAACTTACTTTATCAGGTATCGTACATAGTACAGGCCTTGTGCTTTGTAAGGAAAATGTCTCTGCTTTCTAACCTTGGCTCTGATCTTACAGAAGCATTAGAAGCAAAGAAAATTAGTTGTTTTGCTTTTTTCCCATTGCAATACCTAAACACATAACTCACTTGATTAATTCACCGATCAACTGCAAATGAAATGAACATGCAATAGGTTTCAGTTGTACCTAAAACACTTCTCTGTCTAATTTGTACAGTTTTTAATGCTTCAGTAATCTTTAGTTTATTCTGTTTAGCCTCTGTGACTACTTTGTACCATGCCTCTCATTTTACAGTAGAGTGTTCCAAGCAAACAAAACTAAGTGTTTTGCCTGTTTCTCTCATTGGGTGCAGGACCAGTCAGGCATCATATCCGTGGTGATCATAATTCAGGTGCAGATATTTTACTGTTCCTCAAACAATAGTTTGTAGACTGCCCACTGTCATAAATTTGAAGGGCCATGCTATATTCGCCCTTCTACCTTCTTTCCTTATCATGTGGAGTTCTGCTCTATAATAGCAGTGTGCCTTATAACCTGAAAGATTATACTTCATAACAAAACATTCCAATTTAGAATAGATGCTTTCATGATTGGCCAGTTTGACTGCGGATTGAAATATCACGCTTTTAAAGTTTAATTGCCATGCTACACTGACCAGAAAGGTATTTTTGTTTCTTTTTGTAATCCTATTGCTCATGTAGTTTCTTGCTTCGAAAAAATAGCCTTTTTGTAGTTCCATGAATAAATCTGCCTAAACACTCAGTTCATAAATTCCATTTTTAAATGCCACAAATATAGCTATTGTTCGGAACAGTGTTGGCAACCTTTTGGTAGTTTCATGAACAAATGTGCCTAAACACTCAGTTTATGAATTCCATTTTTCAATGCCACAAATATAGGTATTATGCAGAACGGTGTTGGCACAACTAACTTTGATATGGACTCAGTTCTGCTTAAGCCTTCTTATTTTAAAGATTTGTTGCCAACTTTCACATTGATAGAACAGTCTTTAGAATAGGAAGGGTGTATCAAAGATTGTCCTCTCAATATAAAAGACTACTTATTTTAGCGCTTGCTGTGAACTAACTTCCATACGGACTCAGCTCTGTCAAGACTGTTCCACACCAAATATCCTATTTAGACCAATACATTTTTTTCCCTTTTGGATTTTCGACCATATCTTCTCTGATTACATGTACCTAATATTGAAGATCTTTCCTATAATTGTGCTGCCTTAATCAGCATGCTCGCTAACAAAATTGAATTTGTATGATTTTCAGGACCTGAACAAATCAGGCTTTCAATTTGTCTATTATGTTCTTCTTACGTGATGCTCACTACCTCTGACACAGCTAAAGTGATTTTTCTATCGCCGCTTATACAATGAACTTGGCTATATTTTTATCAACTATAGGTACACACGCAACCACACATATACCCTTATGAATATTTATGCTCATCTTTCTTCCATTATCAAATCATGCTTTTGTAATGATTTGACTATTTTGGCAATTTTACTTCCTATTACATTTGTTCTAACTTCTAAGACAAAACATGCAACAATATGATCACAAAATGTGTCTGTGTGGATCAACATTCAGATTCTATAACTAAATTGTGTCTGTATTAATATACTAAGGTGGTCAGATCCACAACTCTGCCTCTAATGTGCTATATGCCTGCTTTATCCCAAATTCAAACACCTTAACTCATGCTACCACAAATTACACGCTCCAAGAGGTAGCCTGGTGACATTACCCGTCCTAGCTGCCACATGTGTATTGCATTCTTAGTTGGATTGCTTACATGGTTCTTTCACATGTAAGCTTCCTTTCATAATTCGCAATCTCTGAACCTTATTATTTCCTTATGCTACTGAAAATATTCAATAGAAAGAGCGAGCAAGGAGCGCTTCGAGGGCTTTATACCAAGGGTGTGGCATTCCACCTTGTTCATAGCAATTTACTACAGCAAATAGTATTGTGACAATGTCAGCCTACATAGAGGCAGCTGGTGACAACTTCTATTTCCTTCAATGATCTATAAACAACTTCGTTTACTGTACCTTCCAACTGATCTGTGAACTGAATGAAAAATCATTTAACTGTTTACAGATCAGTTCCAAAATCACCACTGTTTCTTTCAAGTTCTGACATGTTTCTTTTTGTTTATCTTTAGGCTGAAAATATTTCCATGCTACCTACATCAGCAGGTGGGTGCTTATGATAAGTATTGCTTCCTGAGCATAATAACCTCATGGAAGTACCTATGGCTCAAGCACAAAAAACGGAAGCCTATGCTACCATCGTATGTTTGACTATGCACTTTTACATTTTTATACAGATGTTAAAAGATTTTCAACATAGATACTATTTTTATGGTGTGAAACCTTCATTGTACAGATGATGTCCTCCCTTGAAACATATCTAGAGTAGGTATCACTCATCAGTTGTTAAACATTGTACCAATGTCATTTATCATCCTGTAATAAATGTGTGCTACGCTAATCGAATTCGAGTTCCACTCTTTTATCCTAGATTTATGTGAACAGTTGTATCACGCTATCTATCATTGTCACCCAACGTTTTTAGGCCAAATTAAGTCGACGTGCGCATGGGCGCGCGCTTTGTACTAGTTAGCATTACATTGTTTAGGCCATTAGGCCACGCAGCCACATGCCACTGACCATGAGTAACTGGCGTGTCGCTGTAGTCACGCTAGGTACTTTGTTTGTATATGCAGTTTTTTTTTTTTTTTGAAATTCAAGCTTGGCTTTACAGCCTCATATTAATAGACTCAGGCTCAACCATGTCGTGAGCAAACAAAGCACGTACAAATTCTGGGAGAAGGTCTGTCCAGATTACGGATTGACCCAGGTCCCAACTTAACCCTTTACTTGCAAGCTCATGCTCGTTTTTGGCACAACGAAATATATAAAAGAAAAGATACTCCGTTCACTCGATCTGTGTTAAGCTGAACTTAAAAGGTTGAAAATTAATGCCATACCAAGATATATTTCATTGACAATTTAATAACATTCATTTGATGCTTTAGATGTTATCGGATCGTTTTATAAACTTTGTTTATTAATTACAAAGCTAAATTGTCCTAAATTTAGAATGGAGGGAATATGGTGAAAAACATAATTCTAAAGTGTCTTATAATCTAGAATGAGAGAATATGGTGGAGAAAAATGGAATTCAACCGCGTTGATGCAGGGACGATACAACCCCTTTTTCATTGTGGTATCGGTGGTTCACAATTTGTTCGATGCGCACTGTCTCTATATATGTTTTCTACTCCATTTGTTTCTATAAGTCGTTTTGACTTTTCTAGATATTTAACTTTTGTTATGCATCTTAGGCATGACATGTATCTAAGTATATAGAAAAGGCAATGTACTGAAAAGCTAACACAAGTTACAGTTTAGAACGGAGCAAATGCATGGTTTAAAACTTAAATTATGTGGTTAGTGGAGAAATTGAGAGGAGAACCAGGCATATAATACTAGTGATTTCTCGTGTGAAACTCCATATCAACATGGTATAAAAGATTTTTTCGTTCCACCGTAGTACCTTTTTCAAAACATGTCAACATTTTGTACTGCCAAAATTTAGCATCTGGCGTGAGCACACAGCGACACGGCAAAGCACGGGGAGTCCGCACGCGCACCAAACCTCCCATGTCCCAAGTCCGATCCCCACCCCTTGCGCTCCGCTTCCCAGTTCCCCCACTCCCCAACTCCACCGCGCTCCAGTCTCCTTCGCGTCTCGCCGCTTTCCCCTCCGCCCGGGCGCCGCGGCCCCTCCCGTTCCCGTGGACGTCCTCGCGTCGCAGGCGGCCGGCTGCACGACAGGTGAGCTCCACCCACGCGCCCACTCTCTCTAGTCCCTGCCTATGTCAGTCGGTGCCCAGTTCTCAACCAGCCGCCGCAATCTGTCGGCGCTGCTCGCCTTCCCTTGCCCTTGCTCCCGTAGTCCCCTCCCAGCGCGCTTCTAGGACGGCGTACCGCGGTGAGAGTGGGAGTGGGAGTGTGGCCGTGTGGGACAACTCTCGGCGCTTATCAGCGCAAGATGCAGATCGGCCGCTGATGCAGCTGTGCTCGCAGGTGCCAGTGCTCTCAGCAAGTGCTTCGCGCCACTCATAGTTCCCTTGAGAAGCTGTAAGGATCTAGCGGCCTGATCTTGAGTACATGTATTCCCGGGGCAATGGCTTCATTCTCTGGCTCGCCCAAGAGAAAGGGATTGTGTACTCTATACAGAAATTAACTGTGGCATTTTGGGTTACAGTTGTGCCTCCTAGTCCTCGATCTTTCTTTCAGTTAGTATGATGCACTCATGATTCGATGCAATAGTTCAATTTCGGCTGCATAGCGCAGTTATGAGCTCTGCAGGATTACTACTTACAGACCCATTATATCGTTCTTCCCTGTAACTAGGAAGCTGAATAAGGGAAGTCTGTATGGTAATTTTGCCTCCTGATTGGTTTCGTCATCCAGACCGAGCAGTCTGCTGGTTCTGGTACTTGTAGGCGTGTCTTGCGCATGTAACTCTTCTGCTATCTTATATTAATATAAGCCAGTAACCATCCCAGATCTTTCAAAAAACAAAAAAAAGTAAGTTTTTCCCCCTCAATGCAGTAATCTAAAGGTGATTCCTTTGGTTTCGTTGACTGCAGCTTAGGGAATGTTTTACCAGTATTGTTCATGGTAAACTCAGAGTTTCCATCAACTGCCTGGAAACGTGAACTTGTTTCAGCTCCATCTTTAGTGTCAACCAATTTCTCTACAGAGGAGCAACAGGACTATTTCGAAGGTACTTCCTGAAACCTTATTTCATATTCATTTAGGTAGTCAGCATTATGATCACATCTTAGATGTGGAAGCCTACATAACTTGTTCTCTGTGATTGTTTAGTTGTATTCTGATACTTTGGATTTGTACATTTTCCAGTGAATTATGGGTGGGTTCTGCTGCTGCCTCAGTACTGAAGATATCGAGGAATATGTCTATCCAAACAACCCTATCTATAGGCAATGCATATCCTTGAGGCATTTTTTCCACAACATTTTTGGCGGGGTAATATGAACTTCTATCCATATTTTCAAGTATACTCTAGGATCTAACCAACTGATCCAAAATGTCACATGTTACATTGATTGATATGTGGATTTTGATACTTCTGACTCCATGCAACTTCTGGCATATGATTTAGTTCTAACTGGTGGGGATTTAGATATTCACCGCTTGTTTTCTTTTTTTTTCAAAATGGTACATTTTTCTCTTTTCTGTCAAGAGATATCCTTTTTGACCACATGATGTTACAAACTGAAGAGTACTATATTCCTCTTTTAGAGTATTAGATACAGCGCTAAAAGGAAACGGAGTCATAGTGAACATTCTGTAGTACTATGAAACCCAAAACAGCAAAGCTTGTTGAGACAATGTAAACATGGATGAGCAAGGGGTAGGCACATTTGACAAGGCTAGCTTGACCTGCTGGTGTTCTTTTACAAGTTCTATTGTAGAGAAATTATGTTGTGCATCTTAATGGCACTTCCATAGTATTTTCTATGTCCATTTTCATATGTAAGGTAGTATTTTCTATGTCCATTTTCATATGTAAGGTTTCTTCTAACTATAGTATTTCCTTCTATGTAGTATACTGCAACATTCCAGAGGCTTGAGTCTAGGCCAAACAACCCAGCCCAAGGGGTTGCTCCACTGGGATCCACTAATCCAAGTGTCAACATAAATGACAATTCACTCGCTGAAACTTATCACCTTGTTTCTAGACCACCTCCATATGATACTGATCCTAGATATGCCCGTGTTCAAAGAGAGGGATTAGTCTCCAGGCGTGAGAAATCCATAAATCTTGCACAAGAAGAGTCACTAGCCCTTAGACGAAATGGCAGCAGCTCTGGTATTGAGCATTTAGCTTCTCAGAAGAAACGCAGCAGCACTGAAAATGAGGGTGAATATAAGGTCCATCGTTCTGAATCAACTAAGAGTTTGTCTGCAAAAGCTTATAGTAGCAGCTATGCAGTCGTCGCTTCAGAAGATGAGGATGTCTGCCCTACTTGTCTGGAAGGTTTGTGTTCGAATAGATTTACCTAAGCAAATAGCAGTTTATCTTGATGTCTCAATATTTTTTCAACAATTCATTATGATTAATTCACTGTGCAGAATACACGCCAGACAATCCAAAAATTATAACCAAGTGCTGTCACCATTTTCATCTTGGTTGTATTTATGAATGGATGGAGAGAAGTGATACGTGCCCAATTTGTGGAAAGGTATGATACTGATGGTTCTGCACTCTTCTAGTTTTCACATCTCAGGCAGAGATCATAATCGCTAATCACATATCATCAGGTCCTAAGGTGTAATTTTATTTGTTGAGCTGACATTTTCTCCTCCAACCTGATTAAACTGCAGGAAATGGAGTTTTGCGAGAGCCCATGATATCCTTTTGATTTACATAATCTCACATCGGAGCAAGGGAAAGGGTCTACAGACTATACAGTATGGGATGCTGGAGAATTGTAAATAATAGTTATTCCTTATGCGATGTCCAAATAGATCTCTTTCTCGAGATCAGTTTCTTACATGTACTGAAATGATTATCTATCTTACTAAAATTCATGCTAGAATTTGCTTGCCCAGTCTTTGTTATATTTGCAAATGGTGGCTCAAGGATGGAAGCACAGATTTAAAATTCATGCTAGGATTTGCTTGCCCAGTCTTTGTTATATTTGCAAATGGTTACTCATGGATGGAAGCACAGATTCAACCTGATCATAGCAATTGTCTGGTGGTGCTGTAGCCGATCTCATGATGAGTCTTTTACCAAAGTGCATAGAAGTGCTATGAGCATCCTGTTGCAAGCCATCAAGAATGGATTATCGCATAGTGCATATAAATGCAATAACAAACCATGAGCTTTAGTTCAGTTCAAAGTGGCAACCATGAACCATCAAGGCCTAATCTTAGATAAAATAAAATTTACATTTCCCAGATGAACATTCCATCTAGACAAACAGGACGCATACAGACTAAAATAACTTGCTCAAAATTATTTATCGTTACAAAATGACGGCCAGGCAAGCCTAAAATACAAAGCCGATTCAGAAAATTGAGAGCAAAGGTACATCACATCGTAAAAACTAAGAGGCGAGCCAGCAAGCTAGCATTTTATTTAGTAAAATCATTCACCAGCCGGTACCCAATCATCTCAGTTTTACACACTTGCCGTCTTGAGGCTGTTGCCCTTCTCTTGCAGGCTCACAAGTAGGCTGTCAAAGCTCTTCTTAAAGGAGTCCACGCCTTCAAGCTCAAGCTGCTTTCCAACCTCGCCCCAGTCAATGCCAAGCTTCTCCAAGGCGCTGTATACACCTTCCGCCTCGGACACATTTGCATCAACTGTCCTTGAAACAGTGCCATGGTCTATGAATGCCTGCAAAGCTTGGTCGGGCATCGTGTTGACCTGAACGAGCATCACTCCAGAGTTATTTTTGTGATGATAAGAAACAATGCCAATTCAAGTGGGAATCTCGTCGTGAAAACATACCGTGTCAGGTCCAATGAGACTGTCCACATAAAGAGTGTCAGGATAAGCTGGGTTCTTGACACCGGTGGATGCCCACAACAACCTCTGTTTCTTGGCACCTTTCTTGGCCAATGCCTCCCACCTTGGGCCAGAGAATTTCTTCTGGTAGAGCTGATTTGCTAGTTTGGCCTGTGCTACGGCGGCCTGGCAGAAACAGAGGATGGTCATATTGCATACCTTTGTGAACAGTTTAAGTTCTAGCATGAAGAGGAAGTAAATTCTAGTTTTATTTACCTTTCCTCTCAAGGCAAGTGCCTCAGGTGTTCCAATCTTCTCAAGCATTTTGTCAATAAGGGTGTCGACTCGGCTGACAAAGAAGGATGCAACGCTGGTAACTCGGGATAAGCCACTCAAACCAGAAGCCTCTAGCCCATCAAGGTAAGCATCAATCACAGCCTCATATCTCGCAATAGAGAAAATAAGCTGCAGTGACAGAAATGAATTTGTGATCAATAAGCTTATCACAGCAGTTACACTATAGATTTTTATCACAATCATATGAAATCAGTGGCAAGGCAGTGCTCAGCAATTACCGTGACGTTGACGCTAATGCCATTAGCAATAACTTCCTGGATGGAAGGAACACATTCTGCAGTAGCAGGGATCTTTATGTAGACATTGGGGCGGTTGACCACTTTGTGTAACCACTTTGCCGCCTCAACAGTTCCTTGAGTGTCATTTGCCAACCTAGGAGACACCTCCACGGATACATACCCATCGGCCCCATCGGTCTCGTTGTAGATAGGCTCAAAAAGTTTGCAGGCGTCTTGAATATCCTTTATAACGAGTTCCCAGTAAGCGCTCTCCGCGTCCTTTCCATACGAAATGAGCTGCTTGAACTGATCATCATATGCGCTGGACGATGAAATAGCCTTTTCGAAAATCTGCATCGTGTTGACAACATGGTCAGGAGTGAATGCGCAACTATGCAAGTGATCAATCGATCATACAATGCAAAGCAAAAGGTGGAAATGGAGGATTACCGTAGGGTTGCTGGTGACTCCACGAACACCGCTGGCGATAAGGGGCAGCAAGTCAGTGACAGGGCGGCAGAGGTTATCGTACCAGGGGGACAGGCCCTGGAGCTCGTAGAGATCATGGAGCGCGGTCTTCTTGGTCGGAGCACCATTTCCTTCCTTGGCAGAAGCCATCGCACTGAAAATTGCAATTCACTAAGGTCATGTCCAGTGCAATTCACCAAGAAAGGTCGTGTCCACAGGTTAGCTGGACTGCAAAAGAGTGGTGTACCGTGTACATAAAGGCGTTCATGTTATCGCTCTTGAAACAAGGGTGGTGTATGCAGCTAGAGTTCTTTCGACGCTAATGGAAAGTGTTTTTTTCTCTCTCGATCAGGCGTTATGCCTGTATTTCATTAAGCAGGAAGCAATTTTTGTTGTACATAGGGTGCCGTGTGCCCTGCTGGCGAGATTCAAGCAGGAGCAGCCCGGCACGAAATGGAAAGCGTCGGTGCTTTTGGCTGCGTGTTGCCGCTGCTGGTATCAAGAGGTCTACTACAGCAGCAGCGAGTCAGCGACACGGGAGGAGGAAGCTCCGGGCACGGCAGTCACGGCAACCCCCACCTCCACACGGATCTCGCACCCGCACGGCGAGTGGTCCGAGTGGAGATGCTGGTATGCCAGAAGGCTCCAACCCGTCCATTTCCCAATCGAACGGCCGCAGAAACGTACAGGAGGATCCATCCAGGACCGGATCGCGGGGTCCGTCCCTAGCCACATCACGCCAGGCGGCGTGGTGGGCTACGCTCCAAATCGACGCGGCAGAACACCAGCCCGCAATTCTATCCTAAGATGCCATCGATCTCCACCCGAAGAATGAAGAATCCAAAGCACGCAGGGAACGAACAGCTCGAATCTAATTTATCAAACCTCGCGAGAATTTCCTCCCACTGACTCGAGCACTCGCACGGATGCGAAGGCCACTCTAGCCAACCAGACCGCGAATCCAATTCCACAGAGGAGATAGAGCGCGGGCGATGAAGAGGAAAGGGGGAAGGAGGGTGGAGTCACGCACATGATGGGGCTCCTGGCTCGCCCGGCGATGGAGACGCTGACCCGGCGCGGGGAGGGGGCGAAGGCGAGGGCGGCGGTGCGGAGGGACGCCGGCCGGAGCAGCGCCGCCGCCGGCCGGGGCGCGGCTAGCTTGGACACCGTGCCGGTCATCGCCGCTCGTCGGGGCTGTTGGTGGGAAGTGCGAGGAAGAGCAGATGGGGTTGGTCGCTCACGGGGGTTGTTGCGAGGTTCTGCTGCTCGTCAGCATCCATAAGTAGCAGACGCCTCCGTGTGTTTCCGCCCGCCGCTTTTACACGGACAACCCTGCTCGATGTTTATTTTCGTCCAAACACAAAGACGCAGCTGACTTCTATTCTCTCTAGCGAGTTACACGGCGTAGACGCTAGCTCATGTATATTTACTCTCTCTGTATATAATAGATACAAGCGGGGCGGAGCTAGAGCAAATTTGAGAAGACGTGCTTGCATAAGTACAAGGTTTTTTGACATGAAGATACAATATATAATAAAAATTTAGCTCTTATCACTGTTTTTAAATTTTTCTGTGGGTGTAGCTGCACCCAACACAATGAACATAGATCTGCTTCTGCATACAAACTCTAGCAGGCATCTTCGAAAGACTGAGCTGGCATTGATTGACGAAGTTCTCTTCTAAATTGCATAGTAATACTCATAAACACATACTTACATTTACTCTTTATGAACACACATGCCTTCCAAAGAAAAAATAACATTGATATATCACAAAAAAAAATCCAAAAAAAACGAACAACCGTTCCAAGTCGACTACTTAGAATCGAATGGGTAGAATCCACTAAAAGAAAACTAACCATCTAGACTAGATTACGCTCTTGCTTTCTCCTCCACTATCTGGCATAGTCGGCGCTTATTTAGATCATATAGGCGAACAACTCTACAAAGTTTAGCTCGAGTGCATCTAATATAAACAAAAGGGGTTAACGGTAGATTAGTCTTGGCTAGGTATTAGCAAGTAGCTAAAAAGAGCTAATAATTTATTACTACAGATGTATATGCATCTATTATTCGAGAGCTAAATATGTTGACTGTAATTTTTAGGTTCGACTAACAATTACCTTAAGCTGCCAAACAGTTGCTCGCACGTCTCCTCACATGTGAAACAACACAAGAAACTAAGATTCGACGAGTTCCATAAAATGCAATCGATGTACTCCACAAGCCATCTTCTTCCTCTTCCTTAGACGGAAAGCGACGATCCAGGTTTTTGACAATGATCGGAGAAATAGGACGTATGTAGCAAAACTGACACATCCATTCTTTTCTTCTATAAAAATGGTTGCAAAGGGAAAAGAGGAGTGGGTTGGTGGTGTAATTGATGCGTAGGGTTGTTGAAGATATTTTCGACGTTTCACACACACAAAAGTGCTTGATCTTGATGGATGTACTATGCCATGGCTTGGTTTAAGAGTTCGATATAGTTTTAATGTCATTTCACAATATATAGCATTTTATGTGTCCATCTCTTTTATGGCATATTATAGTCTGTCAAAAACACTTGTCACGTCTAATTTTGCAAGGCAGCCATGCATATCTTTCATAATTAATTTTATGTAGAATATATTCACAAAATACTGCACACTTATAAATTTTCAGCTCGCATTTTGTATAATAATTTATATGTTTTAAAACTAGACAATTTAAAATCGTTGGTGTTTGTAATTTTTAAGATTTCACTAAATTATGTCATAAGCGACATATTTTTATGACCTGAGAAGTACAAAGTACAGTAGCAGTTTTCGTACTAACTGTGTATCAGGTTTAACAAATACTCCGGCGAACAATGAAACAATAATTTATTAGGAAACACCGGTGAACAATTTAGTAATAATAAATAATAACCAAGCGAAAGTTATGGCACCAGGAAGTGTCTATTTAAAAGAGAATTTAACACTAGGGCCCTGTTTAGTTTCCCAAATTTATCCCTAAATTCTACTATGCAAAAAGAAGATTCCTCATCACATCAAAATACTGGCACATATATGGAGTACTAAATGTAGATGAAATCAAAAACTAATTGCACAGTTTTATTGTACTTTGCGAGATAAATATTTTAAGCCTAATTAATCAATGTTTGGACAATTATTACTAAATAAAAACAAAATTGCTACAGTAGTGAACAGTAAATCGGGAAAGCCCGATTCGGGCAACTAAACACGGCCTAGGGAGCTCACTAGAATCTTGCTTATTTAGCGTATGTATTTCAAATTCAATTCGTGCCCAAGGCCCCAGGGATGTATGTGTTGCATTTAGGTTCGTGGTGTTTATCGTATTCGTGCTTTAAGTCAATGGCATCGTAACGTGAAGGCAAACGTGACGCAAGCAAAAAGCAAATGGCGGCCCTTGGACCAACGAAAAGTCCAACAACCCTGATGGGCCCCCTGGCTGCTACACCGACGAGTCGCAGGCTCGCAGCCAGCCCGAGAGATGCGCACAGGGATGACAGGAGGCGGCTGCATCCGCGATGCAAAAACCGTCTAGCGCCTTGTTTAGTTTGTTTCCAAGTTTTTTTACTCTCTTTCCATCACATCAATTTTTAACTGCTTGCATGGAGTATTAAATGTAGGTAAAAAAAATAACTAATTATACAGTTTAGTTGGAAATCACGAGATGAATCTTTTGAGCCTAGTTGGTCCATGATTGGACAATATTTGCCAAATAAGACGAAAGTGGTACTATTCATCGGGTTGAAATTTTCTTCAATCTAAACAAGAGCTAGGTTCGTATGAGTTTTCCATCATAGTTTTAACCATTAGATATAGAATTATCTATATTTAAACTGTACTGCGTAGCAATACTTGCAGTGTCGTTGAATCGTGGAAATTCAACGGGAACAAACAGGGGAAAATGAAGAAAACTAGCGTTCATTAGAAAATAAGATGCATTAGGTTTGTTGGGAGGAAAGAGGAAGAGATCTTCACTTGTTCAATTTAGCCATGCTAGCACGTCGGGGATGGAGGATTCAACAGAACTCAGACTCCTTATGTGCGTAGCTGCCGAGGGTGAAGTATGGTTCCGTTGATTCTCTACTGCATGCCAAGGAGGGGCCAGGAATTTCCTATACTTGGCGTCGTATTGTAAGAGGTCTCCAAGCTTTGAAGAAGGAACTAATTTGGCGTGTAGGTGATGGAACTCAAATTAAAATTTGGGAGGATCCGTGGATATCCAACGGTGTTTCCAGAAGACCAATCACTCCTCGGGGACACAATTTATTAACAAAGGTTGTGGAGCTGATTAATCCGTCATCGGGTACATGGGATGAGGAGATGGGTCGGGATGTTTTTTGGGAAGAGGATGTACGGTATATTCTTGCAACACCAACAAATTCTGGCCATGACGATGCTGTAGCCTGGCATCTTGATCGGAGAGGGCTCTTCTCAGTTAAGAGTGCTTACCATGTGCTGAACGATGAGAAGCATCGTGTGAAGCCCCATCAGAGAGGTGAGAGCAGCAGCGGCGGTAGGCATGAAAAGCAGACTGGAGCTGTCTGGCGCAAGCTTTGGAAGATCCCATGTCCGTCGAAGGTTAGGCATTTTATATGGCGTTTGGCGCGCGATAGCTTGGCTGTGAAAATGAACATCCGCCGTCGGGGCGTGCTGCTTGACACAAGATGCTCGGTATGCTACTGTTTAGACGAGGATGGGGTCACTGTTTTCTCAAATGTAAAATGGTCAAATGCTACTGGTCTTGTCTTGATATTGAGCCGGTTAGCCAGATGCTGTTGTTGAAACGATCGGCTTGGGAGGTGATTACTGAAGTACAATACATGAAGGAGGAGACATGTATCAAGACGATGCTCTTACCCTGGAAATGAAGTGTGAGAAATAAAATGAACAAAGGAGAGAAGGGACTGTCTGGGGATGAAGTAGCAGCAGAAGTGATGAAACTTATTGGTGATCTGGGCACCAATGAAACACAGCAGCAAACTTGTCGGGAGGAAGCCACACCTAAATGGAGCGCACCGCCGCAGGAACAGCTGAAAATTAATACGGATGGTTCTTTCATTTCGAACACTTCGCAGGGCAGTTGGGGTTTCATCATCCGTGACCATGAAGGTGAAGCGATCTTGGCCGGGGTTGGACGCCTAATCGCTGTTTCAGACGCATTAACAGCCGAGACGGCGGCATGCCAAAATGCTTTGCAGGTGATCAGATCACAGTATATCTCGTATCCAATTGGAGGTAGATTCCTCTGTCCTCAAACAAGCTCTTCTGTCCCCTACTATGGATTTGGCATCGTGTGGAATGATGATTATGGACATTCAATTCTTGCTGCGGGAGCATTTTGTTTGCAGTGGCATTTCTTCTATTCCTAGAGCTTGTAATTCTGTGTCACATGAGTTAGCCAAAGTTGCTATGTGTTGGGACCCGGGTGACCTGTATGTGTGGGCAAACCCTCTCCCAGAATTTGTAAAAACTCTTGTTGCTCGCGATTTGGTCAAGCCGTTGTTTCCAATATCAAGGCCTTAGAGCCGACTTTATATAAAAAAAAAATCCAACGGGCTCACGCAGAAATGGCCTGTACTTGGGCTTCGGGGCGGGCCACTCCATCGGTGTGTAGTGTGCTGCCTGAAACTTGACCCATCCCAAGGGTCACTTGACCCTTTGAAGCATTGCCGTGACAGTCTGCCGGTGGGCCGTGCTGGGCTGAACCGCCCAGCATGAGCAGGAGTACCAACTGGTAGACGACGCCCCTACTGACGGCTGAAAGAACATCGTCCAGATCAGGGTCTCTTGTCAGTTGCAGAGCTGACCTTCCGATTGCCTTCCCTTCAAACAGTCAGCTTGTTCATTTGATCTTATCTGCCGGAATCAGTTAATCATTCAACAGTATTTTTCTCTCATAATAAATCAGCACCAGCCAAAATCAGTCAGTCAGATACCATCCGGCGAACAGGTACAGTGCAGTACAGGCGAACAAAAAAGGCTAATTCAGCTCGATTTACAAACGTGAAATCACATCACATTTGAACCATCGATGTACTCAGGGGGTGTTTGATTGGAGGAGTTAAAGATTAACAAACACTGTAGCACTTTCGTCTTATTTGACAAAAAGTTTCTAATATTGGACTAATTAGGCTTCATAGATTCGTCTCGTAAATTACTCCTAATCTATGCCGACATACATGCAATTAGTCTACATTTAGTACTTCATGCATTTAAAAAAACATTGATGTGATGGAAGTTAAACTTTAACATACTCAAACCAAACGGGGCCTTAGACATGCAGTAGCGACCACTATAGGTTAATCTGAACCACACTAATGCTGCTTCTCACATCTCCCGACGAATATACCCTCTATATTATATATTGCTGCTGCATGAAACGGGCCGTGGTACAAAAAAAACTAATGCGTGATACATCCATCCATCGATGTCAAATCAAGGAGAACAAAAGAAAGAAGGAACATGAACAGATGCGAAGTCCACGCTACCAGGGCTTGAGGTCGCTCTCGAGTCCGGCGTCCCAATCGAGCACCTTCTCCCCGGGCTGCAGGAACACGCCCTCGCCGTGCGGCAGCTTGCGCGCCAGCCCGTTGAGCACCTGGTGGAAGGCGTCCCCTGGCCTTGCGGGCTGGTGGAACAGCAGCGCCTGCTTGACGGAGTCCCGCGCCAGCAGGCGCTGCCTCCGGAGGATGTCGGCGAGCGGGATGGAGGTGAGGATGGAGTCGAGCCGCGGCACGTCGCGCTCCGCCACGAACACGCTGATGTCCTCCCAGGGGATGGCGTCGGCGAAGGGGAGCACGATGTCGTCGGCGATGATGACGGGGATGCACCCGAACACCACCGCCTCCACCAGCCGGGGGCTCCACGGCGCCCACCCCAGCGGGCACAGGCAGAAGATGGCGCGCTGCATGTCCTCGTAGTACGTGTACGGGTGCTCCGTCGAGATGTCGAACAGCGGGTTGTCCTTGAAGTTCTCCCACACCGACGCGCGCGCGCCCCGGGCGTAGTACCCTCCCTCGGGGTCGTTGCCCATGTCGTAGAAGAGGCCACGGAAGTAGACGAAGATGGAGCGCGGCGTGCCGGGGCTGATGAGGTGCGCCTGCATCTTGTGCGGGTCGGCGTACGGCGGCACGGTGATGGACCCGTCCTGCAGGCACACGTGGTTCCGCTGCCCGAACGTCTGCACCAGCGTCGCGCGCCGGAGCAGCGGCAGGATGCCCCGCTCCATGGCGCGCTCCTCCTGGTAGTGGAAGCACGCGCCGAAGTCGTGCGGGGTGAGGAAGAAGTGGTCGGCGCCGTCCGTCCGGTTCCAGAACGGCCATGTCGTCGCCACGTACCGGATGGCGCTCCGCATGATCCGCGGCGCACGGAACGGCAGCGGGAAACCCTGCGGCGTCAGGTCGCACGTCGTGTACACGGGCGTGTAGAACCAGTCGGCCTCCTCAGGGTCCAGCGTCCGCACCGCGCTCGACAGCAGGAACTGGTGCATGAAGATCTCGGCGGCGAACATGTGGTGCAGGCACCGGCTGTCCTTGTCCAGCAGCATCTTGTTGTACTTGCGCGGCGTCTCGTACACGAACACCTTCAGCTTCCCCACGGGGTCGTCGTCCAGCACGCCCACCGCGTTCCCTGACATGGCAAAGCGTCGTTCGTTTGTTTGTTCATTCATTCACATTACGAGAAATCAAATCAATTTGGGCAGGTTTGTTTTTCTCAGTTCTCTCACAAGGGGGGGAAAAAAGGACACTATTCAACCTTTATCCCTAGTCATCCAAATTTCTCTAAAGTCTGATCAAGCTTATATAACTCGAGATAAAATAAGTATACTATCAAAATATATCTTATGATGGACCTAATGATATTTATTTGATATATAAACATTCATATTTTTAAAAAGCTGATCAAAACCAAAATGGTTTGTCTTGGTTCTACATTAGAATTGCATTCTTCATCGATGCAATGCGCCTGAAATGTGCAGAAAGATGGGATCTCTGCAGAACCAGTTTCAGTACTACTACTAAACTGGAGTGCAAAAACTTCAGATTCAGAATGGATAAATAAAAGGTGGAATGTGATTATACTAGTAACCACTCCAGTACCAGTACTAGGGCATAAAAAGACATGAGTACCGCTGAGTACAACAAATCTTGGTGGAGTTGTTGCTTTCGGCAGTCCACCAACCACAAAAATTTAAACTTTAATCGATAGAATACCGATCCCTTTCAAGTGGTGTCTACTTTAATGATATACGCTATTCTATCCCCTCCTTTCTTTATCGGCACATACAAATCTGGTTGTTAGCATGTCCGGTTTTCAAGGGAAAAAAGAGAAAGAAATCGCTGAAGGCGCTAGTGGTCAGTTCAGTTGAGCGAGTGGACGGCCACCGCTCAATCTAGCTGCCACTTATCCTTTGTTTATGGTTGTATCACACCAGTTCCAGCTCTTGCATTGCAAATTGGCAATGCCCTCAAAAAAAAAAAAAAAAAAAAGCTCTTGCATTGCAGGCACTGGAATGCAAATCACAAGTTAGGCGCCACACTACAGCAGTTGTCCCCACAGGAGTCGCCAATTCTGGAAGCTGTTGCTCGTTCGGAAAACGAATTCTGGAAGGTGCTGCTTCACCCTAGCTTGAAGCAGCGCTATGGATGCGTGGCTGGGAAGACGATGGTACAGTGCTACAGATCTGAACCTTGATGCACACTGATAATCGGGGCACACTACATACTGCTCGTACCACAAGCAACTACTTTTAATGAGCAAGCATGATGCAACGCAATGTAGGATGAAGGGAAGCTACTGTTCCTGCTAGTGTACAACTTGGCTTCACCTACCATCCCATCTCTTGTGCAAAACTTCGCTTCACCTACCAACCGATCTCTTCCGCAAAGCAACAAGCATGCATTGCTTGATGCAGCTGGAGACGGGAGTATTTACTCCTACTGAGTACGTACAGAGAGTATAGCGGCTACTGGCTGTACGATTTGCAGGTACAGGCGTACAGCTGGGTACACTGTACAGTTGGTGCCAGGCAGCGGCCACACGGTGGGTCACAGGGCGCGAGCCGCACACACACGAGTACCGTTAGAGACAGCCACAGCAACCACGGCTGCTCGATCCCAGAAGGAGAGGCTGCCAATTCCAATTCCCAAGCTGCGTGCTGCGTGCAGACCAGGCGGAACGGGGCGCGGCGCGGCAGCGAGCACGAGACCCGGGGCGGGGCCATGAGCTGTCGGGCGGCGGCGGCACGAGGCAAGGCACCGGCAGGCAGCGCGATCAATTCGGGCGCGGATCGCGCCGGCATTGCGGTCGGGAGGAGCTCGCGCGGCCAAATCTGAATCTCAAGGAGGGCCGTAGGGGGGATGGCTAGCTGGTACGAGTTCCGGCGGCGAGCGTTGCGATTTCGCTGACGAATTGACTATTCAGAGTCGACGAGGACTAGAGGAAGGGGAGGAGGCAGGGCAGGGCACGAACCTGGGATCCTGCCGGGCTTGTGATGTTGCTGCTGAAGCGGCGCCGCCGCCACGACGCAGGTGGCGACGCGCAGAATAGCGACCACGGCGGCGGCGTGCGGCCCCATTGCTGCAGGCGCCCGAGCGTAGCAGGGAGAGCGGCCTGATCCGACCCCCTGTCGCTGCTGCTGGCTACTCGCTCGCTTGATAGCTTGCTTGAGCGGCCCTCCTCTGCTCTCCTCCTGCCCTGTCTGTGTTTGTTTCTCCGCTGCGGCTGCGTGGGCGGTAGGCTGTCGCCGTCAGGACCTGATGACCCCGGGAGGGAGTTTAGGGATGAGGTGAGGCGAGCTAGTCAAGGGCGCGGCGGTGGCGAGCCAATGGGGGAGAATTGGGGCGCGGAATCTGGTGCTGCTGATGCGCATGCGCATGCGCTCCGCTCCGCTCGCACGCAGCACTGACGGCGGACAGCAGGGCGGGGGAAGGAGAGGGAGGAAGAAAAGAAAGAAAAAGGAGAGGGCGGACGGCGCGGGTGCCTGTACTGTACTGTACTGCTGCAACATGGCCTGCGCTGCACGCGGCGGGTGGCGTGACGCAGAAACAAGACAGGTCCAATTGCTTGCTCGCACATGCGTGCTTGGTTTGTGGAGACTACTCGTCTCAGCTCTTCTTCGCGTATAATTACGGGGTAATTACGGAATTACTTACCCAACTTGTAGCACTAATCATGTGCCTAGTGCTGTGCCATTGAGTAGCTAAGGCAGCCTATACATGGCTGCAATAATAGTGCGTTATTGCCACTGTCTTTTTTTTTATGAGGTTTATGGAATAACAGAAACAAGATGAGCATAGAGAAGAGATTCCCGGAATCTTCTATTGACATCATGTACAAAATTCTCAATTTGCTACGGAGACGGCGGCGTGCGCTGCTCAAGGAAGGCGACAGAAGGATCTTGGACAGCAAGTCTTCCATGGTGAAAACCTGGTTAGAGGGTTTCTCGAAGGGAATTAATTAACTATAAACACCTGGACGTGGAGTACGTTTCGTAGCTGAGCCTGCACGTCTCCTGTGTTGGCGTTTCCGTTTAGTTATGTAGGCGTTTGTGTTCGTTTTGTTGCTGCTTGGCAGTGTGCCCATATTGTAAGTTGGTAATCCCAGCGTAAGTGTGTAGATTGGTTCTAAACACGTTCTGTTGCTTTCTTAAAAAGCAGGGTTTTACCTCCGTCAAAAAAATAGTGCGTTGTTACTGTAGCTTATAACGACTCAGCCTTCTGTTTTAGGTTTCGTTTGGCATTGGTCCACCTTGTTAATAAAGCTTTTTTTTTGTTTTGTTTTCGCTCCACGAGTAGCTCTATTGTTAAAGCTGGAGCTATTTTTTCGCGTTTAGCTCGACAAGTATCTTTACCCGTGAAGTTGTTTTGGCGAACCATTTGACAAAATAATTCTACATGTAAGAGCACGTTCTAAGGACCTTCTTACACAGAGCTATTTATTTTGCCTCGTTTTACACAAAACAACTCCTAACAGCTCCTACATTTGATGGAGGAGTTGTGCTAAATGGAGCCTTATCGTGCTAGTAACAGACACGGTAGCTTTTTATCAAAAAAAAAAATCGCTTCTGTAAGTAAATAAAATTTAGTAATAAACACAATAAAGGAACTCCACCTATTCTATAATTAGGGCGACTCTCCGGTGCCTTTAATATACTATTACGTACGTTCTCACATCTATTTCTCGTGAAATGAGTCATATTTATAGCTATCTATACCTAATATTAAAATGTTTCTCTTCTCTTCCATCTCTTGCACCCTTCTTGTCCCATTGCTCGTACATACGCCACCCACTCGATTTCCGTCTCACACACTTCTCGTTCTTCGTCGGTCCGTTCCTCATCAGCTCCTCTTCACCTCTCAAACACTTCTTGTTTATCGGTCCATCCGTCACTCACTTCTCATATGTCCCTCACGACTCTTCTATCTGTTTTAGTCTCTTTTTGCTTTGAGTTTGAGGCTGCAAAACCTTCACTGACATCGCACCACTCATCTATTGGCCTCGCCTCTTGGGTCCATTCGTGCTACGACGCACGCATGGACATGTGGCTCGCCTACTTTTCTTAGACTCACAACAGGTACACACAATAGCTAACTATTTGAGTTGAGTCAATCTCCTGTTAATTTGACATAGAATCAATCATTTATAATAGTAGCATTTAGTATGTGCTTTGTAATTCATTTGATTTAAGGTTTGACCAAACCTAATGACAAAATTAAACGAAAATAGCCAATTCATTGTTATTGGCAAAAGCACGGTGTATCCTTCACAAGGACATGTTTGCTAATATATACTTGTGTTAGAGGGCTAAAGGCCGTACCAACGTCCTAACCCTAATGGACTCCTAACTATGATTTGGAAGCGGCGGGGAAAGTTTTTGTGGATGAAATACCAGAGATATCATGCTATTAATAACTTACACTATGTTTATATCCGTCCGACCAGCTAACCAACTATTAGTTGTGTTGGCTAGAAGAACTCAACTAATAGCTAATTGTTAGCTGAATGTTAGGTAAGACATTAGCTGAACTTATTATTAGCTAAGGATCTCAATAGATCACCGGCTAATTTTTAGCAGCCAACTGTCCTAGATTTGTAGAGATCCAAACTGAGCTTTATTATACTCCTGTATTGCCCAAAAGGTTGGCAGCACGTGTGGGGAACAACCCCTTTTATTTGAAAATGTATCGATGATTGATTCGATTGATTACGTTATTGTTGGCGTCCTTGAATCACGCAGGCACGGCGCGGAGGCGTGCCAATGCGGGTCTCACCTGCTCCCTCCTCTCCCTCTCTCACGTACAGCGCCTAGCTGTAAAGATGCCACGGAAGAGAAGGCCAGGCAAGGCACCGAGCAGAGCACGAGCTCGCCACCAGATGAAAGGGAGTGCAGCGCCTTGTTGGCCCGCCGTGCCATTAGGAGGGTGGCTCGTGGCTCCATCGGCAGCTGGGGGTGGTTGGTCTGCTCATCACTGCTCCATCTAATAAGCTGCTGCCAGCACCACCGCCCTGGTGACGGGGTTTGGTTACTTAGGCCCTATCTGAGGGAACGTTTGGTTCGTGTCCAAAGAATGCCAAAACGTGCCATAACTTCGGCGTTGTAGTTGTGCATGGCGTTTGGTTGGCTGCCCTATTTGCGGCATGTCGCAGTCCTGCCGTGGACTTCTAGTGCATTTTAGGTGCCAAAACGTGCCGGAAGTGCAGTGGCCGTTTTCTGCGCCGCATGTTTGGACTCTGGCGCGGCATCTCGTGGTCATAATCCAAACGAGCCTTCAAGGTCTAAAATTTAGCCATTAAACTTTAGATCACTTTATCTCACGAGGCTCAAATCAAATGGGCTACCCGTCTTTTGTGTCGTGCCAGTTCAAATACGATCGAGGCTATGACAGTAGAGCTGAGGAATGCTTCTCTTCACCCGCCCACGGTGCGGTCTGCGGTCCTCTTTTTTTTTTAGATTGTCTGCGGTGCCATTTAAACACCCACGCATCATTGCATCATCGTGTCGGTACGTCCGGGCTCTCGCCATTAACCAACACCCATGTGCTAATGCCTACTCCCCGTACAGCATGCACGACACTTATCATAATAAAACCCAACCGCAAAAGAGAAACTTCCTCGTGTTCCACCATTCATTTTCCTAGTCACGTGTAGTGTAGGAGTATATATCCTTTCAGCTCAAAGCTTTACTTTTGTGTCATGTTTCTACTACGTACCTTTTTCTTTTTATATAAAAAACCGTCTGCTCACTTTCCGTCAGCTGAAAACGTCTCGTCATTAGGTCGTTCAAAGCTACATTTACAACGGCTTAAAAGTAGCAGCGCGCGTCAATACAGTCGTAACCAAATGGCGAAATAGCAGTGGAATTTTCCATGTGAAGATAAAACCAGTTCTTATAAAATTTCCATATGATTTTCACAAAATTCTTGTGTTCAAAGGAGACCTAGATGCATGCTCCTTTTCCTCAGTGAATAATCGGACATTGCCCTACGTTTTGTTGTGTTGGCGTTGGCGTAAGCACACACAAGGGCGGTCAAGCGCTGATGGGGATATATCTCAGTGCGTCAGCATTCAGCAACAGTGTAAATTACATATGGGCATATATATGGCATAAATAAAGTATGATGAATTTTGGGGAAATTAGGTTAAGGCTGATGAACGCAGAGAACGACGCGATGACATGAACATCTCCGCAGTCTCTGCATGCGCAACGTCGCAACGAGAAAATTAAATACAGCAGGCTACAAAAATGTCCATCACAGTAGATGGAGAGGTCAGAGGTGACAATTCTTCGTTTTTCTTCTAGTGCGCTTATGCCAGTTTCAATGGTGAGTTTCGTTACGTTGTTTCCCAGACTGCTATATCATCTGAAATGAAATAAAACTTAGATGAAACATCCACTCTCAATGGAGAGTTTCATTCCATGGTTTCGTAGGCATTTAAGTCCAAGACTCATAGAGAATTGTAATCGTGCCAAGAGAGTTTCATTTAGATGAAACACATGTCTTCTCTTTCTTCTTAAATACACTGTCATGTCATCAAAAGTGTTTATGTGGCAACCTATTTAATACAAATGACTCCCACTGAGACTAGCCTAATTAACGGCGTTTTAGAACCCGTCAAGATTGTGACCAGACAACAATCACAGGTACGATCGCCATGGAGTCAAGAACCTGACGCAAGTAAATGGACTTTGGAATAGCATGACTTCCGCAAGTCGAGAACAGTAGAATAGATTGGTCCACATTAGTGCAGTTTATTACAGTAGTAGAAAAAAAATTAAAACACATACTCCATTTCACAAGGCTACCTTTTGTCTACCTGTATTCCTTTATATTTTAGGACAGATATTTGACTTCAGCAATGGTGAGCGACAAAGCCTAACAATATTTTTATTTAAATATTCAGTTAATCATAGCGACAAAGGCTAATGCTTGGATCTCATGATCTAAAGTTTAGTTAGTTAAAGTTACTCCCCCATCCCAAATTATAAGACGTTTGACTTTTTTGACACCAAGTTTGATCACTCGTCTTATTCAAAAATTTGTGCAAAATATCATTTCTTTTGTCGTGGCTTGGTTTATTAATAAAAGTTCTTCAAAAATGACTTAAATTTGACTATGTTTGCACAAATTTTTTGAATAAGACGAGTGGTCAAACTTAGGGTCAAAAAAGTCAAACGTCTTATAATTTGAGATAGAGGGAGTAAGAGCTAAACTTTAGACCATTTTAGCTTATTTGAATGGTCTAATGAACTAACGACCCTTTTTTTGTGGGATTGGCTAAATTTAGACCGTGATCCAAACATAGCCATAGTATCAATAGATTTGCCGTCAGCAAGTACTTTGAGCACATCAAAAGTATGCTAAACATGTCACTTATTCGTAGCCCTTTGTATAAATGTTCACAGAATAGGTGAACGGTTAAGCATCGAGCAGTAAAGTCAAAGCCATGAATTATTCTAAAACTGGTGCCATTACTTAGATATTTCTTTTCTCGCACATGACTACATGATTCTCCGGCTCTATGTTTAGTTGAGAAGGCGTGGGAGGGCATTAAATATCTCGGTGCATGTCAAAAATAGAAAGGAGCATCTCTAAGAATACCAAGAATCCTCCCCAATCCATGATTTTTGCAAAAATAAAAAAAAATCATCTCCAACAACTCCTAAACTCACTTCCTAATTTTTTTGGCACTTGGAAAAAAAAACCCCTCCTTACACGTAAAGTTGCGCGGACTCCAAATAACCAGTTCTACAAACTATTCCAACAAAATTTGGCAATGGTGAGCGAACACCGGCAAGCAATCGCAGGTAAGTCTTTTTGTGATATCCAAGGGTGTGCATTTGTTAGGATATAAACTTGAAGTTCAAAATTTAAACTGCCCTCGAGTGAATGTGTTAGGATAACAGTAATGCTGGGTACAGGACGTCCGTCCGTCCGGACGATGCCAATGGTAGGCCGCAACGCAGCCCAACAACCGCATCTTATCTGCTCATCCACTCGCCTCTAATCGTTCTAAAAAAAGAAAAACTCACCTCACCGCAGCGCCGCGATAGCTCTCCGTGACCACGCTCCGCAGCGCACCTCGGCGACGACGCTCTCCACCACGCTTCCCTCTCTATCATGCCTCCGCTCCGTCGTTCGACATCTCCGCGCCAGAGCACGGTAGCCCGTCTTCCTCCCTCTCCACCACGCCTCCCGCCCACCGCAGGCTTCTCCAACGCACGGACATGTTGCAGTCTTCTCCAGGGTACATGCCGTGCCCTTCTCCACCGGAGCAGCAAGCTCTACACTAGTGAGCTCCACGTGCCAACGAGCCTCCATTCCCAGACAGCAAGGAGATGTTGCGCTGAAAGCGCATGTTGCAAACGTAGGTTTCAAGTGTTTTAGGTGTTCCAGAGGTATGTTGCTGAAAGCCCAAGTTTGGTTTTGGTAATTAATGACACCAAGTTGCTAATGCTATTGTATCAAGTGGAATGAGTTAGGCATAAGCAACACACGTGATGAAGGAGCATGTGGCATGAAGTGATGGCCACAAGATCACAAGAGGTGGAGATGCACATAAAATGATAATCAAAGTGATCAAGCATGTGGAGATGGACATGAAACAAAGTGATCAAGGCAAAGGTATAATCGTAGGGTTCACTTTTGCCGGTCTAAGATGAGTAGAGAAGTGATTGACCGGGTTTATGATTGATAGCCGACTATCAAGAGAGACAATCACGGTTAGCTCGTGAATCAAGTGCTACTAGGTTATCATCTTTAGCATATGCATTAGGATCTAGTAAAGAGAGCTAACATAACTCCTTCGAGAAAATGATTGTGAAAATGCTAACACACATGCACATGGTGATATACACATGATGGTGTTGACACATTAGCGAAGGCGGCGGAGTTTGAGCGGTAGAGAGGGGTTTGAGGTTCTCTTTCCCTCCCGCCAAGCTTGCGAGTGCGGGATTCAGGCATTTTTGGGAAAATGAAATGCCTATTTCCATTGCGCTGGATGCGAGAACCGGAGACAAAGTCGCAGTGGTGGTCGTCGTTGTTTTACAAGCGATAGACGTTGTCCTCGGGAGCAACAGACGCTGCCCTCAGCGTCTGTCGGCTTACCCTGGCGATGGCCTGCTGTGGTGACGCGACAGACACGATGGTGGCCGTGCGATGGACACACGATGTCAGCGTCCGTCGACAGCAGCGTCAGCCGAGCGCAGGAGCGAGCGGAGGCGAGCTGTGCGCGACAGACGATGGCCGGGTCTGGTGTTGGCGCGTCGGACGCGTCTGTTGAGTCACGCACATTGCAGGGCTCTCTGGACCGCGTGTGTCGATGTGACAGACGCTGGGTCTCGGGCGCGGTGGACGCGTCTATCGAAGGCAAATTCGACCGTTGGCTTTGAGCGCGCGGGGACACGTGGCGCACAGAGGTGCGACGGACGTGGCACTACAGTGTCTGTCACCTTGGCGTGGTCGCGTCTGTCGCCCTCGACAAGGGTATAACGGCTAGTGGTTTTTCCATTCGCTATAAATAAGAGGTGGCCGGCCCTTGGGGGCTCTCTCTTGTACATTTGAGATATTGAGGCACACTTTGAGCTAGAAAATTTTCCCTTCACTCATCTCCTTGCTTAGTTGCATACTCTAGAGAGATTGAGTGAGATTCAAGTGCATTGCATTGAGAGTTGCATCTAGTGGCACTTGATTCTTGAGTTTGCTGTGGATTGTTTGTTACTCTTGGGTGTTTCCCGACACCCTAGATGACTTGGAGCAGCGGTGGTGTTGAGCTCGTAATTGGAGATTGTTTCGAGCCTCACCAAACGATTGTGAGGGGTTCTTGAGCCTTCCCCACGGGAGTTTGCGAATTGGCTACTCTAATAGAGCTCGTGGCTTGGAGGATCCCCATCTTGTGAGTGGATGTGCGGCACCCGCTGAGGGTTCAACTCTTGATAGTTGATTAGCTCGTGATCCATCAAGTGGGTGCATCGCCACAACGAGGAGTAGCTTGCCAGGAAGCAAGTGAACCTCGGTAAAAAAATCTTGTGTCATCTTATTGCCGAGGATTTCCTTTAATTTATGTGATCACATTGATTGATTGGTGTATTGGACATATCTCTTCTCATCAACGTTGGTATATCTATTCAAGCTATCTTCTTTACTTATTGTTCTTTGTCTTATTTAGCTTGAGTAGAATAGCTTATCTCATAGGAGTAATTAGCCTAGTAACTTAGGTTGTTGGTGTGAGCTAAAGATTATAGCCTTGTTGTTGACTAGTATTGTGTAGGCGGCTTGCATAGATTAGTTGTGCTAGTGCTAGAAGAGCTTCGCCATCTTTATTTACTAACTTGTTGTTTAGTAAAGCTTGTAGAAAATTTAAATAGGCTATTCACCCCCCTTCTAGCCATTTGGATCTTACAGTTGTAAGTGTTTTATATGGATGGTGCAAAAGTAGATCGGAATGTTGCATATGCTGCAAGTGTTTCAAAGGTAGTTGCAAGCGTTTTGTTCAAAGTGTTTCACTATTTCAGACGTATATTGCAAGCGTTTTGATCTGGATGTTGCATATATTTCACACATGTGTTACAAGAGTATGTTCCAAATGATTCAGTTGTTTCATTCTTATGTTGCAATAAGTATTTTCATGTTGCAGTATTTTATTTGGATGTTGCATATGTTGCAAGTGTATGTTCCAAATGTTTCATATGCTTCGCACTTATGTTGCATTTAAGCGTTTTATATTGCAAATGTTTCATGTTTCAGAGGTATGTTCACTTGTTCAGAGAGTCATAGGAGCACAGCCCGGACATTAGGGGAAAGGGCGCGACAAGCCGGGGGCTGGCAGATGGGGCGCAAAGGCGCGCCTAGGGTCCTGCGGATGGGGCGTGCTCGTTCTCATCCAAGCTCCTGAGTCCCGCCCGCGTCGAGAGAGGAGGAGGTCAGGGGGAAGGAGTGGCAGGCACATTCGGGGTGCGCGTGCAAGACAGGGCGATGCAGATGGGAGCGGGGTATGCGTGTGGGGCAGAGCGAGACAAACGGGGGACGAACGTGCGCGTGCAGTAGCGATACGGCGTAGCAACAAGCGTGGGCGGCGGGCTAGGTAGCAGCATACGCGGGGCGTCCGGACACTTTCATCTGCTCCGGACCTCCGGGCGCTGTTAAGTCCTTAGGATAAGATTGCTCGGCAGTGGTACCATGCTTTAATATAATAACGAATTGCATAAATATAAATAATTCATCATTACCATAAAGTATTACTAGGCCCAATGTCCACTGATCACAATTACTCCTCGGTAGCGTAGTACTGCGGGGCGAGCTCAGCCAGCCACAAGGGATCAATACGGGTCAGGTTCTTGACATAATTCTGTGTCGTCCGAACTAGCTCGTTGAAGATGACACAGTCGGGCTTGGTCCTGAAAAGCACGGATGAAGGGTGGATCTGCACGCTCTGGCCAGTTGCAAGGGCCCTGCCAAACAACAGCTTAAACATTAAAGATGGGGAGAATCATAGTCATCATCACATTCTTAACATGCAGCATTCTTCAAGTTTTGGTTGGTGTAATCTAAGTCCCAGATTAGTTTAGGACATTATCTTTGTTCAAGATGCAGGCAAAAGATATCCATGAGACCATGATGGGCATTCAGATTGAAAAAAAAACATATAACATGGAATGATACCTGTATGATCCATCTGGCTGTCGCATCGCTGCATTCAAAAAGAAGGCGGACGTAAGGCATCTCCGAAACAGAACCATGTCATCTCCACATGATGATAAGTTCAGTCCCATTTGTTGGGCATGGCCCTGAATTTGACTGCAAAGAACAGAAAATTGCTATGTCAAATTGCAGCATAAATGGTATTTAAAAACCGTACAGTCTGATTTTCATTTTTTTTTTACAGTCATAAAAGTCTAAAACAGTCCTAAGAGTCTAAAACGTAGAGTCTTCCGTTTCATTTTTTACATAAATGATATTCAAATCTGATTTTCATAGCTCAATACCTCCAACCATAAAAAAACCAAACTACCCTCCCCTTGTTTTGCAATTTGATGTTTCATGTGTGCAGCCAGGTTGAGCATAGGCTCACGTACACCACATCTGACTTAAAACAAAAGTGCACTTTGTGTATTTCTTAAATTTATGGAAAGACATGCATATATGTAGATCATGTATAATTAATGTTGACACAAAATTTCATGCCAAAATTGACCATATGCCTTCTGTGGAAAAAAGTGGTCTTTTTGTGCAGCTCACATATTATCAAGTTTATCATTTTTTTTGTCAAGAAAAATGATAAGCAATTTGCCTTTTTTTTGTGTAGCTCACATATGATCAAGTTTTTCCACCAAAACTGTCAACGGTGTCCACGACCTAAAGAACATATTTTTCACTAATTTGAAAATTTACAGTTCTGTATTGAAAATGGGGTGCATGTACACACACACAAAAAAAAGACAATACTTATCTTTACCCCTCTTTCGCAATGCTTTGCCTACTTCATTAGGACATTGGCGGGTGTGCTTAACTACTTATTATGACATTTTAACTCCCTACACCTACAATAGTGTTTCTGTACAAGTACTGTGAAAAAGATGGGGCAGAAACTAGAAACTAACCTGTGAACATCACGAGCATGTCTTAGAGAGCGGTAGTTGATAAAGTTTTCCCTGCACCACCTGTTCAATGCCTTTTCCATTGTTTTTTCTTTGGCATTTGCATTTCTGCTCTTCTCCAAGCATTCTGCAGCTGCTCGATAGACATTCACCAATGTGATATGGTCTCCTTCAGAGCATTCGAAGCCCTTCCTGGCAGCTCTTGCCTATAGAACAATAAAGTAAATGGCTCAATTATCGCACTAATATAAGCGGGTAACACATGTGTTACTCATCACAAAACACATTGAGTTTCTTTGTCTTGTGTCCAACAGGGAAAGGGTAGCACAAAGGAAATGTGAGCAAAAACAGATTGAAGCATATGCTTATTTATCATTAAGCAAATGGTAAATCATGATTTAGGTCTAGAGGTACTTTTTTAGCCTAATAACAAAGACCATCAATGTTCATGTACGTCTTGTAATAAATATGATGGTACTAATTTTTTCACATGGCTAATCTAAATGGCTGCAGTCACAGTTAAGTTTGACCACTCAAATTCTAGAATGTTATATATCATATATATTTCTGAATGGAGTACATTTTTTCTTATATAGTTTGCCTACTGGCTCTTATCTCCCAGTTCCCATTACCAACAAAGCTACTAACAGGAGCATTTGACAAGAAGTGTGCCCCGAAACTAGAAAACAACACCTGTTTGCAAAGCAAACTCAACCCCCTAAAATAAGTGAACCAGAGGGAATAACACCACAATATCAGATAAGAACCCAATTGTGACATACATTTTACAACCTGCCAGTAATTCAAATGGATACCTCTTCTAACTTCTCACGCATGGAGAAGAAAATTGATTCCACTGAAAGCATAGATACAACAATGAGCATTTCTTCCAAGCACTTGAATTTGCTTGATACTATTAATGCCTTGGAGTACATTGGATCCAAAGGTAGCCTAGCCATCTGATGACCAACAGGATCTGAGAGCTTATAATCATCAGTCAGAGCCCCTAGTAAGATCAACTGCTCCAGTGATTTCAAAATAGCAGTCCTGTAGTAGATTGGACACCAAAAGCGAAATCTCAGCACTGATATAAAGCAACAAGCTATTTAACTTATAATTGCTGAGAAGCCTCTAGGTAAAAACTTCAGCTTGTTTGTTTCTATTAGGTGTTACCACTGCAGGAGTGCAGATCATAAGGTTCACAAAGAAGTCTAGGTAAGGGGTTTTCTTTACCTATAAAGTTAAAGCTGGGGTACATGTGTCAAGCAATAAAATACATCAAATATAATAACATGAAATGCATCCTCTCATCAATGATATTGAGTTTCCCGGGGACAGTAATAGTCCAACGCAAAATTCAGGCACAAAAGCACACAGAATAAAAATGATTCTGAGCATTTTCTTTTACGTAGAAGCAGACTTAAAAAATTACCTTGATGGTTTCTCCATAAAATCAAAACCAATGATGTCATCAATTCCAAGAGCCTTGAGTTGCAGAACAACATTTGAGAGGTTACACCGCTTGATCTCAGGTACAGTAGAATCCACCAGTTTATCAAACTCACTTTCTTGGAACAATCGGAAGCACTTCCCTGGTCCCTCGCGTCCAGCACGACCACTGAGGGTAGAATGAGGATGTTAGAAAGGCATGCGAATAAAAAGGGACAAGTATTGATTTATTTGGTTGAATATCTGCAAAGTGCCCATATGACTTATTGGCAGAACCATATGCGACAGGTATAAGAAATAAGATACTCCCTCCGTTCCAAATTATAAGTCACTTTGACTTTTTTGGTTCATCCATTTTGCTATGTATCTAGACATACATTATATCTAGACGCATAGCAAAATGGATGTACCAAAAAAGTCAAAGTGACTTATAATTTGGAACGGAGGGAGTACATAACACTCAGTCATCACATGGAGATTCGTTCTACCACTACCATGCTAGCATGCTGACAACCGCTCCTTAATAGACTTCATGAACTCTTTTTGACCTCATATTTAGGCATGAAAAAATAAAAAAGCAAGATACATATACCTCCTTTGAAGAGCCTGCGCTTTAGAGACTGGGATGATGATTAATGATTCCATTCCAGTCACAGGATTGTAAGCACGAGCTTTTACCGTCCCAGGATCTATAACATATTTGATGCCAGGTATTGTTACTGAAGTCTCAGCAATATTTGTAGCTAGAACTACCTAGCAGAGGCAAATCAGCAAAAAGTCAAACTTGCTTAACAGACTGTGGTGCGGGACTTCAAACTTAAGTGAAGCACTGAAAATGATTACAAGTAAAACAAATTACTAAATGAACCTTGGAGAAGATTGAATCTGCTTGGGAAGAACAATAGAACATGAAAACAGAAGGATTGTTTTTATTAAAAGTATAATTCTAGTCACAAACACCATATCCAAGAACAGTAGCCTAGAACAAAGGTCAAAATTTTCATCTGCACCTAATATTGTGGCCTTCGTGAAAGCTAATAGAATGATCAGAATGATTTCCTCATTGCTATATGGCTGTTCTTATACAACGGTGAGTGTACATGTAAGGAAAAGAATTAAAATGGTCTAATGTCCTCTAATCTAGCCTATAATGACTGAGATAAGAGAACTAGTAATGGCTAGGATATTGCCATTCTAACACTTTGGTTCATAGTGACCTTAAAGTGTGCTCTTTTCACATTTATTAGGGGCAAGCAAAATGTTCAAATGACAGTAAACACAGTTTTCCTTACAGTTGATCTTGATTACAACAATGTTTACCCAGAGGACCAACAATAGCAAGATGAATTCTGTATTTCACTTTATAACGGCAAAATCAATCCTGTACTTGAGGTTTTCCTACCCCTTCCTATTCTTTTTTAATACAGAGATACGCAGTTTAGTAGTATCGTGTTAACACTAAAGGAACCTGCAGACATTTTTGGAATTATATGAAACACGTCAGAGCTTTGTTTAAAGCCTGCAAAGGATTTTCAGACATACTATCAATATATGGACATTACTTCATCCTTTTCATTATAAAGGGGCATGATTTTTTCACATATATAGATGACAGCTAATTAACAACAGAAAGATGAAATAATTGACCTTAACCTCCATGTAACAAGAAGGTTTCATCAACTAGGAAAACAAACCACACTAAAAGCATGTACACAATAAATTATAGGCCATTTTAGACTTGCGAATAAAGATTTAAGCAAGTGGATCAAACAACCTTGGTGACCTTCATTTATACTGCATTGGGAAGATGGCTTATTCATTTGTGAGAGGTAGTGACATTTATTAAACAGGGGAAAGGAGGGAAGCAAAAGGTAAAAGGTGTAAATTAGTTCTAGGATGACTTCTATTTAGAGAATACTTGAGAAGGCTAAAATGACCTACATTTGGAATCTGAGGTAAAAAGAGAATTCTTTTAAGAAGGATCTTATTAAAACATGATGAATTCAGTCCCATCAGTACCTTGCGGGTTCCAGCTGGTGCTGACTTAAAAGCATTCATTTGCTGTTCTGATGGGAGAGATGAATAGATAGGTGTAACCCATATCTTACTACTTTCTGGCGGAAATAAACGAGCACGCTCATGAATAAGTCTCTCCAGTGATTCAATCTCCTCTTGACCGGTTAGAAATGCGAGAATGTCTCCAGGCCCTTCCTCCAAATGGATCTATCAAATCGAACATCTAAGAGTGAAGTTTATACAGAAAAAGAAGGATGCGTTGAATCACAGTTGGATAGTAGGTTATGCAAGAAATTAGTCATCATTCACTCATCATGTTTTCTGAAGCATTTTTTCCATTTCTTTCTGAAGTCCCATTTTTGTAGACTTTTATTTTCTTTCTTCATCTGTAAGCCAACTACAGATTTCATGGAGCAAAGGGATGGTGCTCACCTGAAAGATAGTAACTAGTGTGGCATCCATATAATCCGACTCAGGCTGGTAAGTATATAGTATGTCAACCGGATATTGCCGACCTTGAATATGTACAGCTTTAGCACCACCAAAATAATCTGAAAAACACTTAGCATCCAAACTAGAAGACATAATTATCAGCTTTAGAGGAGCACATCTTATTCCCTGACATTCCTTAAGAGTTAAATTTTGAGAATGGCCCTGTACATCAGGCAAAGTCTTCCCATTTTTATTGGCATCAGCTCGGGAATGTTGCACTTTTTTCAACAAACCCAACAAGACATCAGTATGAACAGTTCTTTCATGAGCCTCATCAACAATTATAACACTGTACTTAGACAAGAGTGGATCCAAAAGTGCTTCCCTGAAAATTCAAAGTAATCTTCCAATTAGAAAAAGGAACTTCGTGCATCAAACAGAAGAAATAAATGTAGATTTACCCATCCCGGGCTATTGCCACAGATATATCAGTATGTAAAATGATATGGTAATGGTATAATTGAATGGAAAATTCACTTTAGAAGGTTTAAACAAACTCAGAAAAAAAATCCACATTGTGCTAGGTGTATGGACAGCTACCATGGCAAAACGCTAAAATATAAGAGTTGCTTGAAAGTACAAAATAAAAGGAACATTATGAGAGAGAAAAATGGTATTGTGTATCAATGCCTTCTGAACAACTATATATGGGATTGTACATTTTAAAAAGGAGACCTGCAGGCTGCAGTGCATATCATGTGTACACCTTCCAAAAACATACCTATCGTTCTTGGAACTTAAATTATTGGGATGGGTTGGTGGGGTTTGACAGTTGAGACAAGAAACCTGAACCTTTTGGTTATCAAATTGCTTACTAAAAAAGCAATTACCACATCAAAGAGGATCAAAAGACTAATGCACATGCCAACAAAAAATGGTTATCAAACAAGCAACAAAGCAGTAATGCATCATTACCTCAGAAGCAAACCATCAGTCATGTACTTGATCCTTGTTGCATTGGATGTGGAATCATCAAATCTGATGGAGTATCCAACCTTTTTGCCAAGCTGGTCGTTGCATTCCTCCGCTACACGCTTTGCTACTGTAACAGCTGCAACTCTCCGAGGCTGAGTGATGCCAATGACTTTACCATCCTGACAAAACCCACCATCGTACAAAAATTGTGGAAGCTCTGCATGACCAAATTAAAGAAAGTGTTGCTTTTTCAAAGAATCAAAGTAGGAAAAAAAAAGATAGGAGAAAATTTAAAAAATACTAGTCATGTATGTTTCTGCAATTACAGATGAATATGTAAACAAACTGATTTTGTAACATGTAGTTTTTGTCAAACAATCTATACAAAACCTAAGAATAACTTTCCTAAGCAAGCAATACCACATTCCCACTTGGAATGACATTACAATGAGATTACAGTGGGAAGAATCCATTCCACTTCAACTGCAATCCACAAATGTGACTGAATACAAATGTTTCCAAAGTCCAAACCCACAAACACAAACAATCCACTGCACCATTTTCACTAATTTATGCACAAAAGGCCAAAACAGATCCATCTGAGTCAGTTCAGAGCCTAGTCACACTACCAACCAAAAGTTTCAGAAAGTGGCATGCTTCTATCAATTACTTCATCCAAGCAACAGCTGTGAAAAGGGGAACACAGAAACAGACTTACGAGTAGTTTTGCCACTCCCAGTCTCGCCAACGATGATCAGTGTGTCGTTCTTCCTCACCTCCTCAACTAGCCTTTTCTCCACTGAACCAACAACAAACAAAAAATTTCAGCTCCCAGAGCTAACACCCCCAAAAATATCTTACAGCGAACAGACATCTAAAAGCTCTGCAGGCAAACCTGACGCAATGGGGAGCGACTTTCGCTGTTGCCGAATTAGCTGTCTCCATCTGCAGCAAGTCAACCAACACAAAAGGCTCAATCCCCAGGCCAACGAATGAAACAATAGGAAGAAAACAGCGTCGACGAGATAAGAGTTGGCACTTCGCGAACTGCTGCTGCTTCTGCGGTGATGCACCGGCGGAGAAGGACGGCATCTCGGACGACGCCGCCGAATCCCGCCCCCTGAACCTTGCCACGGCGGCGGCACGATTAGCCAGAACCCGCGAGCCCGCGTCGGAGTGTGGGGAAGTGGGGGGAGACGGAGGCGGGAGGGTTTAGAGTTGGTGGTAGGGTTTTTGGTGCTGCGTGGGAGACGGGTTCGCTGCCACAACAAGCTCGGATGAGCTGCCGAGCACGAGGCGTAGGGCGGCGGCGGCGGCGGTCACCAGTAGCGCCACAAGAGCGGGTGCGCGCTCGCAGAGTCGCAGGGCGGACGCAGGTTGGAAAGAAAAGGCAGGTGGTGAATGCGGAAGGGGAACGGGGGTTTTTTTTTCTCTCTAAACGGAAACACAGTTCCATTTAACATTGACCATCAGGCGATGATGCAGCCATAAACCAGAATCATCAGCACCTATTGATATACCAGACGCAGCAATACAATCGGCTACAAGATTACAAGACCTATGGCATTTAGAAATATTACAACAATTAAAATCAAAAGCCATTTAGTCTTTATCTCTCTGAAGATGACTCCTAACTCAGCTCGATCAAAGTCATTTGATTTTAGCGCCCTTTTTAGATTTTGTGCATTAGTTTCAACAGTTACCTCATTCAGTCCAAGATAAGCTACCCGTTCCAAGCCTTTTATAGACATGCAACTGCTTCAGCATGGAGAACACTTGACATATTTTGCAATGAACCTGCAGCAGCTGCTATAAAAACACCTTGGTAATTCCGAATAGTACAACCCCAGCTACCTCTTCTATCATTTTGGAAAAAGGGACCGTCACAATTTATTTTATAAACTCCCTTCGGTGGCGTCTTCTATTTCTCTTTCTATATAATTGTTCTACACTTAGCTGGTGGCTTGAGTTTCTGCATTGCAATCCAGACCCACTCTGCCGAGGAATGGTCCCACCTACATAGCAATCCGCTTGAGCTTTCGTCCTCGCTTCACTCAAAACAGTTAACCGAAGATTACTACGTGTCCCCGGCCCTGGTATTTAAGCTGGTCAGGCGATCCTCAGACTCACGGTCTACTAAACTTTTTTGTCGCACAGTGTTTCGTGATGCTACAGTACCCGATCTGCAGTATACCGAATTTGGCCCGGCCCAATTCGGTGAACAGTAATATACTGCTGCATTGTTCGCGCTACAGTACCAGACGATGCGGTACCCTGGAGCCCGGATGCACGGTGACCCCCCATCTACAGTACCCCAACCCACTGCCCCCCGTCTACAGTAGTTTCGGCCTATTCCACGGTTTGGGCCCACTTGGCCCATTTTAGGCTGTTACACGTAGTTGAGAGTGAATATTGATTCCATCACATCTTGGGCTGATCTTCGACTGGCGAGGGAGACTTTGACCTCCTCTAAATTAAGCCCACTCCACATGTTTAACAGATTTGCATTTTAAAAATAGATGACCAGAATCTTCATCCAAACGTCCACACAACGGGCATAACTGATGTATACTGGCCCGATCTTCCGAGAGGTAACCGATAAGTTCGACTTGTGGAGATCTCGACGTTGGCGATCCGGCTTCAAATCAGACACGATTCGAACCCTGCAACCGTTACACCACTGCTCCGTTGGTTATCAACCAAGCACAACTTGATTGACCTCGCTAAGAAGGCTTTTCCTGCAAGCGAATCGAAGAGCACAAGCAAGAAGGTAAAAACACGCAATCTGAAATTGCAAATATGAATGATGCGATTATCAATATAGGGTTCAAGAACTCGGTTCCAAAGGACTAATCGACACAGTGGAGGAGATCAAGAACAGGGGCCCTGGATCACTGTAAAAGGATTTGTCACCACAGTTATAATGAACGATTCAATTTCTCGATGGAAAACTAAACTCTAAACAAAACCCAATTTGTCTAACAGCGGCGACGACTGTATTTATAGTCTAAGACTCGACCTAGGGTTGGGAACGGCCAGGGGTTGGACGTCCACAACTTGGGCTTAAGGCCCGACATGATACATGGCCAAGTTGGCCCAAATAGGTGACGCAGCACCTTGACGTGGTCACACAGAATGATCCATGGACCTTCTGGAGCTAGAACCAGATCCAAAACGACGGCGTCGTCGTCCCCTTTCCAACGCATCCAAGAACGCCCCGTTTTGATGTCGTATGAAAGAGTTATGACCAAAACAGTGATGACGTGTCTGCTGAATCCGAGGGTGGCGTGTTAGCTGAGTTGGGGACAAATTGCAACTTGGGAAAGACCATAACATCGGTGTGTCCAGCGTGGCGATGTCCTCATCATCCTCCCCTTCTTGAATTGGAGTCGTCCTCAACTCCATCTTGGCGATGTCCTCATCAATAACATATCCAACTTAATTCCTTTTCTTGCTATACTTGCTCTAATAGGGTGGCTGTTGTGGGCCAATCTCCACATAAACATCTTGATTTTATTGGGCACAGTTAGACCCCAAAATTTCTTTCATAACGTTGATGGAGGATTGAAAAATACTCTCGGTTCCAAATTAAAGTCATTCCAACTTTCAACGAGAGTCGAAGTATCTTGAATTTTTGACTAAAATTATATAGATAATTACAAAGATTTATGACATCAAATAGATATACTATGAAAAATATAATTAATGAAGAATCTAATGATATTTATTTGGTATAGCAAATATTATTGTTTTATTGTATAAATTTAGTCAAACTTCAGATGTTTTGACTCTCCAAGAAAGTTAGAATGACTTATAATTTGAGATGGAGGGAGTATACAGTAGGCTAGTAGCACACTACTACCTCCTTCCAGACTGTAAACCTTTTTAGCTTTTCTACATATATTAATTTTATTATGTATTTTGTTATGTATCTAGATATAAGATGTATTTAAGAGCATAAAAAAAGTTGTATATTAAAAAGAGTTAAAACGTCTTGTATAATTTATAATGAAGGGAGTGGTTATTTTTTTCCATATTCCCTGTTGGGCAATATTGGATGTGGATCAAGGATTAATGGGTAGTAGATTAAAATGCCCATGTAACGTGTGTAGGGACAATTTAGTAATTTCTCAAGTCATAACCTATTTTACACCCATACCCAACCACCTAGGTGGGATATGAAGTTATCATATCCATATCTAAAACTATGAAAAACATGCATGCTACTATTCTGTACGTACATAGCAATCTATTTTAAATTTGAATGTATATTATCCCTAAGATAATAGCATATAGTAGTAGTAATATAATGATAGAATGAACAGTCAAACTTATTCTTGATCGAATCATACTTTTTTTTGTTCCTAATCTTGCCATAGTTTTTCATTCTAATCGGATCTTACAAGACCTTATATTCAGATCAATCATAACTTTACTTTTACATCTTGAATCGTCCATGAGTACTGGTCTAGGCATTCAAACGCTCTGGTCCAACAATTGTCCCAATGTGGGGAATTTCATCCAACAAAAGCAAGTAGATGATGATGAGTTTGCTCCTGGCACTGGATATAATTTCGGTAGTGATTCTTCGTCTGATACTACACCAATCCATGATTTTGTTCTTATAGAACTCAAGAGATGCAAACAAAAGGAGAGTGCATCTGGAGAAGAAAGCCGCGCAACGAGAACGAGGTGTACGTGCATTGCGCGCCATGATAGGAGTACGCATGTTGTGTTGTGCTCTACCAAGAAAAAAAAAAAGAGTCTCGATGGCGTTTCCAAAACTCTACAAAATTATGGTATAAAACACTGCAATTTTAAAAACTCCAAAATTTATTCTATTCAAACAAACCCTTAGACTCTATTTGACAATCCCTAGTTTAACAAGTAATTTCAACTCACAAACAGTATGCTAAACATGTCATTTATTCCTAGCCATCTGTATAAATTAGGCAAGGGTGAACAAACATCGTAGCAATTGACGAGTTGCACAAACTATTCCAACATGATCCTTTTTGTCATAGGTCACACTTCATTGATTTCGTCGAGACTAGAACTTGGATTAGTCAAGAACATAACATGAGAGGCTTTGCAAGTCTTCAACTGATTTAGAATCAATTGGCCTTAGATTCGTCTAGCATTGTTACAACCAAAAACACAAGCTAAAGGAAATGGCACAGACAAGAGCACTGAAAGACAATAAAATGGGTGAATGAGAAAAAAAAATGGCACAAAAAAGAGTGCACGTACTCAAAGACAAAATGAGTGCACTGAAAGACAATAAAATGGGTGAACGAGAAGAAAAAAAGATGGCACAAAAAGAGTGCACGTAGTACTGAAAGACAGAATGGGTAAATAAAAAAGAAATGGGTGAATGAGAGGAAAAAAAGATGGCACAAAAAAGAGTGCACGTACTGAAAGACAAAAAGGGTAAATAAAAAAAACCATTTGCGGTGAGCGTGGATAGAACACGCGACCTTCAGATCTTCAGTCTGACGCTCTCCCAACTGAGCTATCCCCGCTTTTGTTGCACTGCTTTCATTTAGTCTTACTTCACTGTATTCCGTCCTTCTCCCATACCCCATCTTGACAAGCTGTGGATGGCGAGAGGGCTTCTTGCTTCCTCACTACTCCTATAACGAGAAAATGGAAGTACCAGGGGGCGAATCTAGAGGAAAAAAATGATTAGAACCACACTGAATATAATTATCAAGTCCAAATTGTGTTTGATGATATGTGAGGACCTCATGATTCATTTGTGTAAAAGAATTGGAATAGATCACTGCTAGTAAATTTTGAGTGGTGGCATGTGCCATCACTCGACATAACCTAGGTCCGCCCCTCGGCCTTCATACCATGGCCGTTTTAGAACTTTGCACTAGGAGAATTGAATCCCCGCAGTAGTGGTTATAGTTATAGACGATGGCCTACTTTGAAAACAAGGGAGAGCAAAACCCAAGGGTGAAAAGCCCCTTACGAAGAACTAACATGTTAACTCTATGGATTACCCCCGAGAAAAAGTCCACGATCTCGGAGGGATTAGAGTTCCAAATTTGGCCGAAGTGGTTATAAGCCAAAATTCGTCAAGATGAAAACCTTGGACGATGGCCCTGTTGCTTGACTCCTTCTCACTCTCACTACAATCCTCCAGAGAATCGTGCATGTTCATGCCACTTTTGCCCAAACATCTATCTATTGGATTTAGATCTATGGAGGATTGGTAGGAGACTTTATTTATGCTCATTTCTCTTAACAATCCCAAACATCTCGGCGAAATCCTTTGCTTGCTACCACACCAAGAACAGACAAGGTACAATTTTCATTTAACATTCAGGACTGAAACACGTCACCATTAGCAGTTACATGGATTGGAGTCAAGTTAGCCTTATTTTCTCCCCCCATCAACTGTATATAACTTAATATAATACAACAGCCATACATTACATGATCTGCAATCTGTAAATAAGCTAACGCTAAAATAAAGGTCAAAACAGACACTCACACAGGGAAAGCAGACGCATCGCCTCAAAAAGAAGCAAAGGTCCTGGTGGGCCGGAAGATGCTTTACATTTACATCATCTGGTTGTGCTGCGCCGTGCACACAAGAACAGCAGCCATGCTGACGGTGCCATGCCATGCCACTACACCTACCACGGCTTCAGGTCGCCACGGGGGCCCTCAGTCCAGTTGAGCACCTTCTGCCCGGGCTTCAGGAACACGCCCTCGCCGTGCGGCAGCTTCCGCGCCAGCCCGTTCAGGATCTGGTGGAAGGCGTCCCCAGGCTGGGCGGGCTGCGGGAACAGCATGGCCTGCTTCATGGATGGATTCGCGAGGAGCCTCTGCTTACGGAGGATCACCTCCATCGGTATGGATGTCAGGATGGTGTCCAGCTTCGGGACGTCGTCCTCAGCCACAAAGACACCAATCTCCTCCCACGGGATTGCATCCGCAAAGGGAAGGACGATGTCGTCGGCGATGATCACCGGGATGCAGCCGAACACCACTGCCTCCACCAAACGGGGGCTCCATGGGGCCCAGCCTAGTGGGCACAGGCAGAAGACGGCACGCTGCATGTCCTCATAGTAGGTTGGTGGGTGGTCTGTTGAGATGTCGAATAGCGGGTTGTTTTTGAAGTTCTCCCATACTGATGCACGGGCGCCCCTGCATTGTAGACATAGGTACAGCAGGACTCTTGATTCAATGGTTCATTAAGGCTTCTTGTTAGGGCGTGTAATTAAGGTGCGTACCTTGCATAGTAACCACCCTCGGGATCATTTGCAGTGTCATAGAATAAACCACGGAAATAGACAAAAATTGACCTAGGGGTCCCTGGGGGAACAAGGTGAGTTTTCATCTTCTGAGGAGGAGCATATGGTGGGATGGTGATGGAGCCTTCCTTTAGGCAGACATGATCTTTCTGCCCAAAAGTCTGGACCAGTGTAGCACGGCGAAGCAATGGAAGAACTCCTCGCTCGATAGCCTTCTCTTCCTGAACAAAGTGTATTTTGAGTGACATTAGATGAGTGGTCCTATGAGCAAATATGAATAGAAGGATAGAAATATTATGCATTGGAAATGAGTGGTCTCAAATTCCATTTTATGAGTTTCCAGGCTAGGTTCATTTCACATTGCATTGGCAATACATCTGAGAATTCATGGTTTATTATGGTTCTACAACTCACCTGGTAATGGAAGCATGCACCAAAGTCATGAGGCACAACAAAGAAGTGATCTGCTCCCTCTGTCCTGTTCCAGTATGGCCAACGATTGGAAATGAACTGAATCGCGCTCCTCATTATTCGTGGAGACTTGAATGGCAAGGGATGACCCCATGGCGTGAGATCACATGTGGTGTATACTGGAGTATAGAACCAATCAGCTTCTTCTGGATTTAAAGTCCGTATCGCACTAGACAACAGGAAGCGGTGCATGAAGATCTCTGCAGCAAACATGTGGCTGAGACACCTAGAATCTTTAGCCACCATCTTCTTGTTGTACTTGGTCGGCAACTCGTAGACATACACCTTGAGCCTCCCAACGGGATCATCTTCGAGCACATCACCAGCACTTCCTGAAATTTAATCACGACCGCAAGCGCAAAGAAAATGTGATAAATCTGAACTGTAACACCACAATCCTAATTTCAAAGCCATTACACTTTCACTGCAATGCATAGTTGAAGCTATACTAACCAGTAGCGACAGCATGCAATTTACTATGAATTTCGATGAGCCTTACAATCCAAAGTTTACTACTGGTAAACAGAATTAATTTTAGTAGGATGTAGATATATTGGGTCAAGGTCAGTATTTTTAATTAGTGAACTCCAACCCAAAAGGATAGATAACCCATATTGTAGTACCTCCGGTCAACTAAAGTTGAGGTTCCAGACATGATTTTTGACTTGCTTGTATATCAGTTCTGCTGTCTGAAACGTCATCTTTTGCTGACCGGAGGGAGTAGCTATTAAACATTCAGTTAAGTTTGCTAATCTGTACTAGTTTCTACTGCTTGAGGTGCCCTTGCTTATTTAGTAAAAAACTTGCTACTTGACATGGCCTTGGGTTTGGCCATATATACTTGGGAAAGAATCAAAATACACTTGTGCAGTGAAGTTTCAGCCGCTGTGGCAGCATAGGCAAGGCAGGATTTATATTACCCATTGCTCAGGGTGTGTTTAGATCCATTGAAATATGCACTATGCAAAAAAAGATTCTCCGTCACATCAAACTTGTGATACATGCATGGAGTACTAAATGTGGATAAAATCAAAAACTAATTGTACAGTTTGGTTGTACTTTGCGAGACGAATGTTTTGAGCCTAATTAGTCAATGATTGGACAATTATTACCAAATACAAACGAAATGCTACAGTGTATTTTGGTACACCAAAGTTTGGATCTAAACACTGCCTCAGATGCACATGATTTGAGAGCACGCAACACAATGCAGTATGCAAAGAAGACACATGCAATTGTCAATTGTGTCAACTTCCCAGCCGGGGGGTGGGATTTCATCGCGCACACAGTAAGCAGAACTGACAACTGAGTGCGACCGCTAGTTCCTCGGAATCGTGGACTAGGTAAAGGAAAGCGTAGAACCGCCTGAGCGAGGAGCTGATCCAACGGCAGATCTGTGCTCGCCCGCTCGTGTGGCCATGACTGCTGCTTCATAGGGTTCCAGTTCCAATCGCAGCAGCAGCGGCGGCGGCAGATCCATTACCAACCACCGGGGCGCGTGGCGTGGAGAGGCAGGAGGGGCAGAGAGGCAATGAGTAATCGGAGCGTGGCGCAAGCAAGAGGAAAGGGGAAGGAGAGCGAGCGAGGCCCGGGCGGCGTACCTTCGATCCGCTCGGTGTCCTGCGCCCTGGCGACAGCGACGGCGCCAGAGCAGGCGAGAAGCAAGACGGCGAGCGCGGCGGCCATCGCCCGCACGCTCCCCGCCCCCGTCCCCATTTAGTCGCCCGCCACCCTCCGTCGGCACACGAGGAACGGGGAGATCGAGGCGACGCTGGCTCCGGAGAATGGGGGCAACCGACCGGGGAAGCAGCAGGAAGCTCGTGGGGTTGATTGATGCTGCTATGAAGGCAGGGACAGGGACACCCGGACAGTGAGGTGGTGACGAGAGGGAGGCCGAGGAGGAGTCAAAAGGGTTGGGATGGCACTGGCATAGGGCCTGGTTTACCCAAAAGCTGAATTTTTTCACTCTCTTCGTCACATTAATTTTTAGTCGTTTATATAGAGTATTAAATATATGTAAAAAAAAATAATTAATTACACAGTTTAGTTAAAAATAACGAGATGAATCTTTTAAGTCTAGTTGGTTCACGATCGAATAATATTTGTCAAATAAAATGAAATTGATATTATTTATCGGATTAAAATTTTTTGCAATCTAAAGGTTGCCCAGGTGTGGGAGCGAGCGGCGGAGTGGCAAGTGACGATGATGGCGGTGGCTTGCGGGCCGTCGCCGTCAGCGACGAGCTGTCGGTGGAGTGGAGTGGGCAGAGCGGAGAGGACAGCAGGCAGCAGAGGACGAGGGCGGGTGACAGGTTGCCCTCAGGTACCCGTACTTATGGACCTCTATATTCATCCTCTATACGTCTTAGTCAGTAAGATTCTCTCCTCTATACTCAATTTTTCCGCACTCATTCATTCTCTATATCATCCTCTATCCACTCTATCCACTATGGGACCCACTTGTCACTTTATCTAAATATATCCATATGTGATCTAGTTTTGAAGGATTTATTGAGACGAATTTAATGGTGCAATCAAAATTTAATTTGGATTTTTGGTTTGTGAGTTATATCATTTTTTTTTCTTTGTTTAGCTAGTGGGGTCCGCCACTACCAAGTATAGAGTAAGCACAGTACTACTCTAAATATAGAGTGAGAAAAAGAATAGAGTATCGTTTTAGAGTACCCAGTACAGCAGTTTTTACTCTATATTCATACTCTAAAGCTTTAGAGTATCGTTTTAGAGCACCCACTGCGGGCAGTCTCATCGAGTACACGCTACTGCTACGCGCCATTTTGACATGTCACTGCTGCCTGTCAGTGTTCAGATGTCGTCTAATATCCATGGCCCGTGTTTAGTTCCCGAATCCGGGCATCCGTGTACTGTAAAAATTGTCTAAACTTTGACTAATTAAGCTTAAAATGTTCATCTCGTAAAGTACAATAAAACTGTGTAATTAGTTTTTAATTTCATCTACATTTAGTACTCCATGCATATGCCGTCATTTCGATGTGATGAGAATCTTCTTTTGCATAGTGAAATTTGGAGGTAGAAATTGAGAACTAAGGTCGTGTTTAGATGCCGATTTGGGTGCCAAATTCGGCACTACGCGCTACAGGGTTCCTGTCACAACACTGTAGCGCGTTTTGTTTTTTATGCAAAAAATTATCCAAATATTAATTAATTAGACTCAAAATGTTCGTCTCTCAAAGTACAACAAAACTGTGCAATTAGTTTTTGATTTCATCTATATTTAGTACTTCATGTATTTGCCGGCATTTTAATATGACGAGGAATCTCCTTTTTATATAGTGGAATTTGGGAAAGAATTTAGGAACTAAACAAGACCTAAATAAGAGCATGGAGTTCATGGAATTTTGAGGGTGTTTTTTTTCTTTTGTTTTTGTCAGAGCTGTCTGATCAGCGTTATTACTCGTCCTATTCTTCAGTTCATTTAAGGGCGTGTTTGGTTTCACTCGTTAAAGTTTAACTCTCATCACATTAATGTTCTCTTAAATACATAGAGTACTAAATATAGACTAGTTATATGTATGTCAGCACAAATTAGGAGTAATTTACGAGACGAATCTATTAAGCCTAATTAATCCAAGATTAAAAACTTTTTATCAAATAAGACGAAAGTGCTACAGTGTTTGTTAAATTTTAACTCCTCAACCCAATCACCGCCTGAATAGTACTCTGCAGCGATCAACCTGTGTTTTTCACTCAAATAAATCAACGTAAGCGTATCGTTTCAGAAAGAGAAAGGCTTCATCGTTATCGAACTGCTACAGATTATATATGGCTGGATCTTGATGAACTACGTACATACAAGGTGAATCTCTAGTTGAGGGCTTGTTTGGTTTCATTTTATTAAAGTTTAACTTCCATCATATTAATGTTCTCTCAAATATATGGAGTACTAAATATAGACTAATTGCATGTATGTCGGTACAGATTAGGAGTAATTTAAGCCTAATTAGTCCAAGATTGAAAACTTTTTGTCAAATAAGACAAAAGTGCTACAGTGTTAGTTAAACTTTAACTCTTAAACCAAACACCCCTAAAAGCTGGTGGCACCCGTATGAATAAGATGGCGTCCAAGCAATTATTTTGCCGGTGGGTGAATGAGGTTAGCGAGCTGATGAAACGGAGCGATCGTCGTCGTCGATCAGGAACGGGGATTATTATCATATCACTAGCTAGCTGCTGCTGCTTTTCTATGCTTATGGTAATCCAAATATGAGAAAATTATCTGTATGGCTCTGCGAAACTCAGTTTTAAGTTTCTTGGCCCTGAAAACTTCAGAATTGCCTGTATGGCCCTGGGTTCCAATTTTATTGCCCTCAATGACACTACCGTTAGATTTGGGTACTAACACCGTTAAGTGCTATGTGAATTGACCATAATACCCCTGTGGTGGAAACTATGCTGATTCCTTGTATGGCCCCTGTTTCATCTACCTAACGCAGTATTTGTATGTTTTATTTTGACATTATAATTCTTCCACATTATATTCAAATTAGCAAATAAATTTGTTATGCTATATACATTATCTAAGCATTGTAATTCATCCATAATATAGTATTGTGGTTAAATTTCTAAAAAATAAATGAGATTTATTGCCGGACTCCATTATTTGAGCAATACAATTCATCCACAATTTATAGATAAACACTAATGAGATCTCAATATAAATTGGTTCAAACAGTTCACTGCATTTAGCTAGTACAAATGGTCCATAGCTGCATTTAGCCAATACAAATGGTCCATAACTGCGTACATTAAGGTTCACTTACATATAGAGATCTCTTACATATATGGTCAAACATTACATCAAGTCCACATGCATACATATCATAAGTTTTTAGAGAATCACAAGCTAAGTCTCCTTTTACTTCTAGCGCTTATGGCAGAACTTGCTAGATTGGTTTTCTTGCTTCTGGTGCTCAAGGCCGGGCTGTCTGATGACACCATATGAATGACTGGAATCTTTTTAGCAATTTGTTTCGTTTTCCCTTTACCATTTTTCTTCACAGGTGCAGCTGTTTGCTCACCGGCCAAAGGGATTTCAATGGAGTTCGACTCCGGCTGATTGGAGCCACGTCTTGATCTGCACCTGTACATCTCAAACAGCAATAATTTTAAATTTTGGATGATACTGTATAAACTAAAACAACAACAATGCTTGGAATGTAGGGAATTGACAGCTCATGTACATACAGGGATTGAGAGGATTACCTTTTCAATGGTTCAGAATTTGAGTCAGCATGTTTTCTCTTATTATTAGTAGTTGTAGTTTCTAAGCTTGGACCGTAGGGAAAAGCAATCAATTTAGATTTTTCCTATATATTTCATGTATCATAAATATATATTTCAGGATTAAGGTATTACTTATTGAATGTCCAGAGAAAGACATATCACGTTTTCCCTTCTTACTACTTGTAGATGGAGAAGCTTCTGTACATGTGAACCTGTGCAAGACTACTAGACCTTATTATTTTTAGGTGAGTCAAGGGCAGCACTCCACATACCCTACCACTCACTAATTGTTGTTGTACCAACCATTGACAAAAAAAAACACAAGAAGACAGAGAGCAGTGCTTACAGATGGATCAGCGACCTTCAGGTGAAGAAACTCTATTTCAATCACAAACCTCCTTGTGACTGTGTTATCGATTGCCCACACAAAACCGTCGTGTTTCAGCTGGTTGTCAAAAATTCCTGCATATGTGTAAATCGCCTGTTAGATAGAAATAACTAAAATTTGGTGTCATCAGTCACTCACTCCCACTTGCTCTGTGCACAATAGAACGAAGAACTCGGCTGGAAATAACAATAGCTGCCAATTTCAAACTCACTGAGTCACTGGTCATTCATATATTCAGAAATCTCTTAATGCGTTTCTTCCCAGAGGTTGGCATCTGATTTCTTGTACCATTACATATTTGTTACTGTCGGGAGGGTTGAGTCAAGCACTGACCTGATTGAGTAGAAAATTTAGTTTGTTAATGATGGGGAGAAAAGAGGCTTCCTGATAGATCTTTAGCAGAAGCAATCTGTTGGTATGGCCAATAGCAAGGTAGCTTTTCTCATGTTGGATTTAAACAGAATGGCTTGGCACTTCTAATGTTAATTTGCATGTTTTTCTAGCTGCAGCAACCCCTAACATTGGTCTTTGTGGAGACGAAGTAGGAAGCTGATTCACTGCAGCATTGTTTACAGACAAAAGGTTTCCCTGCCACAGCGATACATGGTGACAGAACACAACAGGTGAATACATTTCTCACTAGTAATTATCTAGCTGGTTCGAACATTACGAACCTAGAAACATGACATCAATTTTAGTCAGAAATATATGCAGTGGATCTGAGAATGTACCCAGTGCCTGGTGCCCTGCGCCCTGCCCACGGCGCTCGCTGGTCAGCGCGGCAGCGGCTGCCACCACCGGCCAGGCCCTAGGCGTGGCCCTACCCTGGCCTGGCAGCAGATCGCCCCTGGCCTGGCGCCGAGGAGGAGGCCGCGCGCCTGCGCCCTGGCCACGCACTCTGGAGGCGGCCGCGCACCCCCGGCCTGGCGCCTAGGAGGAGGCCACACGCCCTGCGCCCTGGCCACGCGCCCTGGAGGCGGCCGCGCGCCCCCGCCTCACGCTTGCGCTGGGCGCCGCCCTGCCCGCGACGAGCGCCCCTGCCGGCGACGAGCACCCTGGAGCGCCCAGGCCACGAGCCCAGCCCCTCGCGACGCCCCTCCCTGCGCCCCTCGCCGCCGCCCGCCGCCGGCGTTCGTGGCTCCTCGATCTAGGGTTCAGAGTGGAGTCCAGAGGAGGGAGCGGAGGCCAGGGGAGTCGGTCTTTTGTTTTCTACGAGAAACATACCGATGTTGCTCAGGAGATAGAGGGAGTGGAGGCCAAGGGCATTTCTGTCTCATCCAACACAATATGACAAGTGTGACCTAGTTTTTAACAGAGAAATCCAACAGAATGAACGGTGGTGTCATTGAGGGCAATGAAATTAGAACCCAGGGCCATACAGGCAATTCCGAAGTTTTCAGGGCCAAAAAAAACTTAAAACTGAGTTTCGCAGGGCCATACAAATAATTTTCTCTCCAAATATCCAACCGCACACATCCCTTTCTTCTTCCTTTCGTTTCCTGTCCTTTTAATTTGTTTGGTACCAGTACCAATAACTACTCGTAGTAGCTGCCTCGTGCACTGTTAAGTGGTAAGACACTGTCGGTGCAGCACTGCAGTTCATCATCTGGCCCTACTAGCACGATACGCATGCATGCTGCCGCCTGCCGCTGCTGCGTCTTCACCTTATTTTCTTTGCGTGTTGCTTCGGCACAACATTATAATTCATGCATCGTCATCGTCTGGCCCTGTTTGTTCTTCAGTCCAGGAACTAGAGACTAAAGTGGGATTAAACTTTAGTCTTCTATTCTGTTTGGTTTCAGAGACTAGAAGAGACTAAAGGGCTTTAAAGCTGCTGAATAAAGACTAAAATATCTTAGGTGGAGAGGGTCTCGATGCAATAAAGAGGAGAAATAGAGGGACATGGAGTGTCAAGTTAGGCTATTAGTCCCGAACAGCCACCCCTTAGGAGACTGCCCAAACCCACTTGAGTCCCTTATTTGGCAAAGTAGAGACCATTTGAGACTAAAATGGGCTCACTGGTCTCCGGTCTCATCTGACCACTGGTCATCTTCCAATTCTCCTTCTCCTTCTCCTTCTCCTTCTCCTTCTCCCGTGTGGCCCTGTGGCCTAGTCTGGCCTGCTTGACCCCGCCATTTCGCCGCCTCGTCCGCCCAGTGCCGTCGTTCAGGTTAGGTGCTCCGGTCCATCTCGTCTTCTTCTCCAATTGCTGATTGTTGATCTTGCTATAATCATTCATCACGGCCTGCCGCATTGTTTTTGTCGCCGGCTCGCCGCCCTGTGCCATTGTGCCTGAAAAGCATTTTCTGCGTAGTGTCCTGCGCAGACCGAGTCAAGATTGAACTTTATGGGTTGCGGTTACAAACAATGGCCCTAAACCGAATAGACAAACCATGCATGCATGTTTACGATTTCTCCACCATGATTTCTGTTTCGTTCGCAGACATCCCAACTTGCATGCAGTCGGAGGGTACAAACAATGGCTAATGGCTCAATAATTCTAGCTACTCTTTTTCTTTTCACAACAACTAGTATTAGGGTCAAGTTTTGTAAGGCCGGTCTCAGAGTTTCATTACATCGTTTCTAAGACTGTCATGTCATCTAGAATGAAATAAAACTTAAACGAAACACCCACTCTCAATGCAAAGTTTAATTCCATGATTTCATAGACATTTAATTCTAAGACTTATAGAGATTTGATAATCGTGCCAAGATAGTTTCATCCCCATGAAACTCACTTCCTTTCTCTCTTTATTAAAACATTGTCATGTCATAAAAATGCATATGTGGCAGGCTATTAAATACAAATGAAACTCTAATGAAACTTCCACTGAACTAACTATTAGGTTCTATAGACTAGAATTAGTTATTAGCTCCTGGTATAGTTGGGTTCTACGGACTAGTGAACTAATAACTAGTTGGGGCATTTGCTAAACTTTAGCCCACCCATTAATCCTCCTGTTTAGATCCTTAAGGGCTAAAGTTTAGCCAACTAGTTGTTAGTCAAGAGATCAAGCAAGGTCTTAACAAGTCCTGTCAAACTATATGCATCAAAGTTGTACCAGTATATTCATATTTCAGACATATTTTGATAGTACAGTATTAGAGTTTCAGCAAACCAACTGATAATACTTAACTGTAGGATAAATTATTTGGTCATTTGGTCAAGGTACCATGTCAGGAACCTTCCGAAATCATAGTACAACCTATACAAGTTAAGAAAAGGACTAGCTCATACACCTCATCGGCGGAAAAAAAGGAAACGTGCTGATGTTGACTCCAATTCTAACCCTTCTAGCACCCACCGCTTATATTATACTAGTAGGAAGCCCCGCGCACCTGCGCGGGCTAGCAACCATCTACATGTGTTGCATAAGAAGGCACCAACAGTCCCTCAAAAAAAAAAGAAGGCACCAACAGGACACATTGAAAAATAAGCACTGAGTAGAAAAGATGCGAGATAAGGAAAGAATTGCCAATCAAAAGAAGCAAAAAAAAAAGTCTTGTATCTATAAGATGTTTACCATGAATTGACTACATACAAAAGAAAAATGAAAGAAAAATGAGAAGGCAACAGTAAACATTGTGCATTCCGAAATTGAAGATATGGAGTCGCATCTTGCAACCGCACACCTGAAGAGGGCAACAATCAAAATTATTGTAGTAATAAAGTATGTACAGTTGCGCATAAAAAAATCAATTGAAGGGATCAGACATAAAGGAAACACTTTTTTTTTCCTTGGAATGGTTGTAGAATGGTCAACTAAATGTAGAAAGGCAATATGTCAACATATGGTAATATCTGATGCAGCAACAGGAACAGTTAAGTGCGGAATATGAGAATTTTTTTTTGGAACATATCCATGCCTAGTAGCAGCTAAAAACATAGGAAAAACTAAACAGAATGGCTCCCTCTATGAAGAACAATAGGTATAACACGTAGCAGCACATTAACATGTGTTGTACATTTTAAGCAGTGTCTATATGAACTTACTTATGCAAAGCTTAGTCCTGCATTCACCAATAGAGGAAGAGACTATAGGTAAGTTCACAGCTTGAGGCTCGCCATTCAGCATAGAAGGAGAACATTCACAGAAATAAGTGGCAATAGCAGGTACAGTTGGTGCCTACCAAAAAAGATTACTTCAGTTAAAGAAAGAACACTAATTTTATGGTTTGACATAAGAAAGCAAAGCAAACAATTTATGGAGATCTCAGGCAGGGTGCAGGCCATTGCATAGAGACCACTGCGAATGCTTAAGTAAAAAAACAGGGCTCATATTCATACAAACGGCGATAGATTAACAGTAAGCATTTTACCAGAGAAAGGAAGTCTTGCTGGCGCTGTAAATTGTAGAAGGACCCAGTGAGAAACCTAATACATGAAGCATTAGTTAAAACTTGAAGTATGCAGTGCACAATCATGACAATAAATTAAATGTGTGTAAATTAGGAGTTGTCAGTGAAATCTAAGGCTGCATAAACTTCTTATAACCCATATCACAGTAAGCATTATGTAAAAGCTTAAAAAGTGCAGTTGAAAGGCCTAGATGAGATTATTCTTGAAGAAAATCTAAGCCTGCATAAACAGCTGTACCTCATGTTGTCCCTAGATCACAGCACTGTAGTTATTCTGCATTAGAAAATGAATCTCATGATAAATAATGCTACATAAAGCAGATAACATATTTTGCAGGAGGCTTAAAACTCCAATCACCAGCACAACAGGAAAAATGAAGCAATTGACTTTTTTCTTAGTTTATGATGCACACAATATCGAGCAGACACTTTTGCAATGGAAGGACCTCGCTAGAGAAGAATTAACTTTTGTATAGCCATGGAATGATAAATAATGAGCATGACTAATAACACAAATATACAACTATGACATGCTTATCATCTAGCATTTGGCAACCGGTTGAAATGTAGGAAAATCTGTAGCAACCATTTGCAACCTCTTCCAGATGTACAATTTATAGGCTTGAAGATTCAGGTGTCGTATGAGTCATGTGAAAAGTGATAAAAGAATTTTAAAAAAAGTTTAACAGAAAACTGGAAAAGAATCTCAAAACTATTAACATTCATTCACCTTGAAACTGAGGAAGGCAATTAGTAAAAAGAATGCACTCCATGTTATATTGTACGATTATATTAGATGAACTTCCAAAGCAAGAAAACAACGACCTTTGTTGTGTTTCTTCTTCAGGCATGCAGGCATTCCACCTGAGGTCACAAAACAACAGTGCACATAATTTAATTGTACCGAGAACTCAAAGGAGCAGAAAAAAAAAGGCTTGGCAATGTAATTATTGGGAATAGGGCATGTGCTCAGAATCAACGGTATAAAAATTGACGTCAGAAAGCAACGATCACAAACAATGATCACAAGGCTACAAAGAACAAGAATATATCTATCAGTTCACAGGCAGTAAACACAAGCTCAGATTGCACAATCGTGTGTATTGACATCACAGGCAACGATCATAAGCAAGCACGAAAGGCAATCATCAGAGTGCACAAAGGAGGAAATCATCACAGGCAGTGTCATCAGAGACCGATCTCATAACAAAGAGAAAGTCGCAGCCGCATAGTCCACGACTAAATAGGCAATAAATATTACCCCTCATTGGTGTCACCAAACCACACAAATTAGAACAGGTAGCAAGAGATGCATTAAAAATCAGGAACAACCAATTGACAATCGCCTAAATTGGCACGGAACAGGCACAAAGAGATGGCAGAAAATAGAACTTAACAGCCTATGATCATTTCCTCAGTAATGGACATAGTAGAGAGATGTCAAACGAAGGAAGAATCATCATAGCTCATGAGTATTGCCTCATTAGTCATGAGAAAGAAGGAAGAGATGTAGACAAGGAAAGATAGCTCATGATCATTGCACCAAACACTATAATAATCATCACCGCACTAGCCCATTCCCTCAGAGTAAAATGTAACAGCAAGAGAAAAGTTTATTCATCATTGCAGGTGACCAAAAATGCAGACAACAAACCAGAAACCATCAGGACTGCAGTGTAGAAGGTCACATGCTCAGATCCATGGCACAATAATTGTGTGCTCTCAAGATCCAACCAAACCGAGCAGGACACAACCTACAAAACGCAAAACAATTCTTAGTAGTATGGAAATTGGTAAGACAAGGGGATAAAAATAGATCTAGGTCCAAACTGAACTGCCCTTGTTGATTTGCCTCGTGTGACCAAGATTCCCCCTCCAAATCTGACATGCAGTGAAAAATCATGCAAGGGAAGGAGAGCTCTTCTCCGCCGGCGCCGTGCCGGACCGGGCGCTCTCGCGTTGGCGTGCCGCGCAGGGTACCGCCGCCTACATGGCCGTACGCAGCGGGGATCCGCCGGCGCTCGCGGCCCAAGGGGGGGAGGCGGCTGCGGCCACCGCCGGGGCGTGACCACGCCAGCGCGCCGGAGGCTAGCCACCACGGGGGCCCGAGTGGTGCGGCCGCAGATCTGGAGAGAGGGAGAAGGGGACAGAGAGAGAGGCGCCGCTGGCCGGCCGGTGCGCCGCCGCCTCGCTCTATCCGCCTGGATGCACCGCCGCATGGGGAGAGAGAGGCAGAGAGAGGGAGGAAGGAGGCGGAGTGGGAGGGGGCGGCCGGTGTGGCACCCGCAAGGGAGGAAGGAGCCGGAGGGGGAGGGGGAGGGGCCCGCCGACGTGGCACCCGCGAGGGCGGCCGTCGCCGCGCCGAGGTCCGGGCACCGTCGAGGTGCGCTCGCGCCGCCGCCCTGTCCGTTTCGGGAGAGATCGGGAGGAAGAGGGAGGGAGAGGAAGAGAAGTGACGAGGGGGGGAGAGAGGAGGAGGAGGAGATATTTTTACCGGAGTACTGTAGATGACGGGGAAGTGATTCTGAAGCGTCGATTACGGGATCGAGCGGCCGAAAGATTTCGGGGTGACGTGGCGGGGCTCCCCATCCGGGAAGGCCCCGCGGTTTATCAGAGTGAAACTAACAACCAACAATCTTTGTTTAGGTTATTGTGCTCACGTCGCAACTTCCTTGAGAACTCAGCAACATTCAGACAATGACTGCAGCGACATGCTGCCCTGATAAGTCATCAGCCATCAGCAAATCAGACAGGCTTCCCAATGATCTTGCTTCAAAAAGTAGTTTCACCTTTGCATTAGATGATGAAAGGGAAGCAAAGGAAACGAAATCTTGCAGCACAAACACGTTGTCGGTCCATGTGCAGTATATATGGCAATTGTCAGCTCGATCAGGGGGATAATGAGAATGAGTTCAGACATTCAGAGTGAGTAAAATGTTGTAGATTTCGACTATGGTATCCACATGATTCACAAGGCTGACATTCTCATCACCTAGTGAAAGGGGCAAAAAAAAAAGAGAGAGAGAGAGAAATGAAGATATATGGTATGGAGGTATAGTAGCTATAGGGAAAGAAGAAAGAACATACAAAAATGTACATTTGGCTTGTGGTCAGCACTATGCAGCCATGGTAACTTAAAGGCGCACGTATGTATATCACCATGTCCTCAATTTTTTCCCAAAAAGTTCTAGTAATATTGCAGATGCTACCAAGGCTTCAGGTCGCCTGGCGGTCCGGCGGTCCAGTTCAGGACCCTCTCCCCGGGCTTCAATAAGACGTTGTCACCGTGCGGGAGCTTGCGCGCGAGCCCGTTTAGGATCTGGTGGAATGCATCTCCCGCCTGAGCAGGCTGGGGGAACAGCATGGCCTGCTTCATCGACGGGTTCGCGAGGAGACGCTGCTTCCTCAGTATAACATCTGTTGGAATGGACGTCAGGATGCTGTCCAGCTTGGGGACATCCTCCTCGGCGACAAACACACCTATCTCCTCCCACGGAATGGCGTCCGCGAAGGGAAGGACAATGTCATCGGCGATGATCACCGGGATGCAGCCAAAAACCACGGCTTCCACCAGCCTGGGGCTCCATGGAGCCCAGCCCAATGGGCACAAGCAGAACACTGAACGCTGCATGTCTTCGTAGTAAGTCGGTGGGTGATCGGTCGAGATGTCAAAGAGCGGGTTGTTCTTGAAGTTCTCCCAGACTGATGCACGAGCACCTCTGTAGTAGAACATGCAGAATGATCAGAGATCAGACCCAGGACGCAGTATTGCAATGACTGACTGGGGAAGAAAGAGGCAGACACTGAGGGAAGCTGCATCACTTGCAGACAGATAGATGATTTACCTCGCATAGTAACCACCCTCAGGATCGTTGCTGGTGTCATAGAACAGACCACGGAAGTACACGAAGATGGACCGAGGTGTGTCTGTGGGAATAAGGTGAGCCTGCATTTTCTGGGGAGGTGCAAATGGTGGGATTGTGATGGACCCGTCCTTCAGGCAGACATGGTTCTTCTGTCCAAAGGTCTGAACCAGTGTAGCACGCTGAAGCAAGGGAAGGATTCCCCGTCCGATTGCTTTCTCTTCCTGAAAAAATCGAACGCTTGTTGTTACAGAAATATAGAGATGTTGGAACAGCCTGTAGCTAAAGGTGCCAACAGGAAGTTTAACAAGTTGTCATTTCTATTAGGCAGTTAGTTAATAACCATGAATCTGGATATCAGTATTACAACTAACAAAATTTCCAACCTGAGGAATGTTTCTTCTACAAGGGATGAAGAACATGTGGAGCCTGAATTAGTTTAGTCAGAGTAGTTCATTCATAGTGAAACAAGAATCTTGATGCCCACAATGCCCCATGTTCTGTGACACAATTAGATATGTCCCACTTGTTTCAAATGCTGATATTCAGTACTTATCTATTATTGCTTAACATCTAACCTATATTAGTGGAAGCATAAATAAATGCACGCTACAGCTACTTCATGTACTGGTGGTGTTTGTACCTGATAATGGAAGCAAGCACCAAAGTCATGTGGTGTGACAAAGAAATGATCTGCACCCTCTGATCTGTTCCAGTAAGGCCAGTTGGTGGCAATCAGCTCAATCGCGCTGCGCATCATGCGAGGAGATTTGAAGGGAAGGGGAAGACCCGAAGGAGTCAGATCGCATGTGGTGTACACGGGCGTGTAGAACCAATCCGCTTCTTCTGGATTAAAAGTTCGGACAGCGCTCGACAACAGGAACCGGTGCATGAAGATCTCCGCAGCAAACATGTGGTTGAGGCACCTAGGATCCTTCTTCAGCAGCTTCTTGTTGTATTTACTGGGGAGATCATAGACGTAAACCTTGAGCCTCCCAACAGGGTTATCTTCTAACACGTCACCAGCACTCCCTGCATTTTTATTGCCCACAGCATTAGGCTTTGCACAAAGGTAGGGAAAAGAATATACTTGGTCGTAGAACCATGCTAGGGATCACAGGATCATAAAAGTACAATGAAATGATCGAAGGAAAGTACGCTAGGTACTAGTAAGCCATATATAGGTCTAAACTCAAAAGTGAATTTTTGCACCTACGCTAAGCTGAATAAATGATAACTGTCATCGTGAGTCAGTTATTGCTCAGTGATTGAGTACGATTCTATTTGTCCAAGCCTGACGAACTACCAACAGAAGAGGTATAGAAATTGTAGGTGTGGATGATAGAACGTAGGAAATAAGTATCATATTGCATTCTACATTTTCCACGATAAAATAGTGCATCAGTCAGTCAGCCACAAAAATAAAAAGCATGTCTGTGAGCAGGAGCAGCATGTCAAAAAAGTGTCTTTTTGGTGCTAAATTTCGCGAGCGCCGGATCAAATAGCTATGAATAGAACAGCAAAGGATACACCTGCATTCAGTTTATCTGTAACTTATTAGCATACGAAATCAGGATCGAACTTCTATGAATTTAGGATTCAGAGGCCTGACAGGTCAACTGCCACACTAATCGTAATCGCCGCAAAAAAAATTCTTGCTTCACCAAATTACTAGCAAATGCACAACAAACACCAACTAGACAGACCAAGCAGCTTGAGTTCTACAAAGTACAAACTGACAAGGATGTGCCTATCAAGATCAGAAGCAAGATGGAAACAAACGCAAGGAAAAGAGAGGTCCATCATCTCTCACCTGAGATCCTCTCTGTCTGGTGGCCCTGCTGGACCGCCTGGGCCTCGGCCCCAATGAAGAGCGCCGCCGCCGAGGCAGCGGCAAGAATGGCGATGGTCAAGACCCACCGCCTCATCTTCTTCTGGATCATTCCCCTCCCCACGAGACTCTTCCTCCTCTTCCCAGCGAGCACCCGATGTCTCTCTGTGTCTCTACTCTCCTCCCCCAACCCTCTCTCTGTCTCCCTGTCTGGTCTGGTCTAATGAGCCAGGCAATCCCCAGGGGGTAATTAAAGAAAAAGAGATCCCGGCCAACGGGAAGCTTTTCGGCCAATTCTTCTCCTCCTACCAACGGCGTTTGGTGGGGAGCGAGAAGGTGAGCGGTGGCTTTCCTAGGCTTCCTTCCTCCTTCCTCCAACGCGCGCGCACACACGCACAGCACAGCAGAGCTTCAGGAGGACGGAGAAATAGGGGTCATGTTCTAATACCACTTGGAACGAAGAAAGGGATGAGCGAGAAAGGAGGGTTAGGAAGGCTGTCAGCGGCTGATTCTTCTTTTTCTGGAGTACTGTACGATATTGCTATATAGGAGTACGTATGCATCTCCCCTTTTCCTCCTGCTTTCCTAATCTTTTTCCACACACCAATGATGAGCTGTAGTCCTCCCCTAATAGGCTAATAACTAATGTAATTGTGCTCCATGAATGGAGGTTTGGTGAGGGGCTTGCCTCCGCATCAGATGTCAGGTTTCTTTCCTTTTCCTCCCTCCCTCCCTCCCTCTCCCTACCGTCCTCATTTCACCAAACTTGGACTGGACCTCTCACTTGTCTTATGCCTTAATTAACAAAAACGTCTGGCAGACCTTGATTTCTTCATTTCGTCAACAGAGAATTGCATTGCTATTGCTATTGCACCACTGGCCCCTGAATTTTTGTTCCTGTCAAAACTCACCTCCTCCCTGCATCCCTGTCGCCATGGTGTTTAACACTCCTGCTGCATCTGCAGTCATTTTCGGTTCCTTTTCACCACTGCTCCAACTTCCAAGCAATGGCTGTGTTTTAATTTTTTTTTTCTCTTGAAAGAAATGTGAACAATGCTGACTGCGACTGTTCCCTTGCACATGGGGCATGCATGCATGCATGCATGATGGAGCACTGTGATGGGCTCATTGGCTCAGCATGACTCGTGAGAGGGTTTCCTTTTTCTTCGGTGATGATAGTTGCAGCCAAAGCAGAATGCCGCTTAATGCTCTCCTTGTTTTCGTTTAATTAACAAAACAAATAACTTGTTTGTTTCCAAAAATTATTGAACTGACAACAAAAGCAAGAAAAAGAACATTGGGTGCTTGTGGAACGAACGTTGATGGCATAGCGGATTTGCTTTTTTTTTGTTTTTTGAGCAACTCATAGCGGACTTGTTGAAAGGGATTAGCAAGCTGCTGCTACGACTATCCGGGCCATGGGTTTGGTACACGTTTATCATAGTGTACTAGGGTTCGATTATTTTATTATTCGGAAACCGGAAGCAGGATGAAACCGGGCCCCAGCAGGCCGGTCCAGAAAATCGTACTGCAACTGCAAGCAATCCGTGGCAGTGGCAGTGGCAGTGGCAGCATTGCTGTTGCACGGCGTTGGAGGCTGGACTGGCTTCGTCTACAGTAGCAGCTTTTGTTTTGTGTGTCTGATCTCTGATGACAAAATTAGGACGCGACAGCAGGAAGTAAACCTGTGCAGTTGTAACCTTTGCAAGCTTCCGCATGGTTGGGCCGGCTCGGTTGACTGACTTATTATTTGGGCCCGGTCCAACAGGCCGTCGGTGGCGTGCGAAGGGAAGACGGAAGAGGGCAGGCGTGGTTGCCACTGCAATGCAATTGGCGCGCGTGTATGTATGTGGTGCGGTGCCGGTCTACCGGAGGCCGGAACAAGCCCTAGTTAGGGACAGGGTTAGGCAATAATCGTCCAGGAGTCAGGACAGGACAGGACTACTTGCTGCCGACTCCAAGTGCGTAGCTCGGGTGGTGAGCGCTCCCGGAGCGGAGGCCACCGGTCACGGGTTCGAGCTCGCTCGGCCGCGGGAACAGTAGTTCCCAAATAAATTTTGTTGCCTCGCACGGATGTGGTACCACTGTCATATCTATCAGCCGTGTACTTCTAGCCTTAGATATAAGTTGTAGGTCTAGCTTACGCAGTAGGGGTGTGAGTGTGTGCGTGTGGTGTGAGTTAGTGCGTGAGTTCAGATGCTACAGCTTGTAATCAAAGGGTGAGGCAATCCAAAAAAAAAAAAAAAGTGGTTGGTCAACCGCGTCTGTCTAGTTCCACGCATGAGGTTCAGGCGGCCAGCTAGCAGCGTCGCCGTCCCCAGCTATTTCTAATTTCAGACGAGCGCCTGCCAGTGCCAGGTACTGACGTTTCTTTAACTTGGTGGACGGGGAAGAAGGCGAGGAAAGGTACGTGCCTGGTGACCCTCGTCCCTCGTTGCAAACCGAGACCAATGGCAACCTCGCCTTCGAGGGTCCTGCGTGCGTGTCCAAAACTTTAAAGTCAATGCGCCCGATGACTTTTTTTATACTTACGCCTTGTTTAGTTTGCCTCAAAGTTCCAAGTTTTTTCACTCTCTCTCCATCACATCAATTTTTAACCGCTTGCATGGAGTATTAAATGTAGGTAAAAAAAATAACTAATTACACAGTTTAGTTGGAAATCACGAGATGAATCTTTTGAGCCTAGTTGGTCCATGATTGGACAATATTTGCCAAATAAGACGAAAGTGATACTATTCATCGGGTTCAAATTTTCTTCAATCTAAACAAGGGCTTAGATAGACAGAATCGAGAATTGCATCTTTTTCACGGGAATTAATTAATTATAGTTTGGCAACGTCCGCGTAGATCAGATGGGCCTCTCAACTCTCAATACGGGCCACGGCGGGCGATGGACCCAACCCATCGGTCAAATTTCGTGCCTTTCGCTGCTGGCCTGTTAATACACTGGGCCTTCGGGCTTGGCGGCCGGGGCTCCATTTGTTCTCGTCGCCTCACCGTCAACCGAGATGGATGAGCCTCGCCATCCGCTGGCTGCCGTACTCAGGTGTCATGTCACCATCATCTATCCCTCTCAAAAAGGACTGCAAATATCACTTGTGAAGAATGACTAGAAAAGTTACCAAATATCACTTGTGAAGAGAGTAATAATAGTATAATATGTATAAGTTTAATAATAAATTAATTTTAAAACGTATATCACCAAATATTAAAGAGACAAACTTTGTCTCCACCTATTTTTTTTGTTTCTTTCATCCTGCTTTTTTTTACATCTCACAAATTGCGCTCGGTACGGTGAGTGAACCACACCTACCACCATTTCACTTACGCTTTCATCATCGCTTCATGTAAAAGGATTATCCCGATAATTATGGGATAAACTCTAAAAGTCTTATATATTGATCTAACCCACTCTAAATAACAAAGTTATGACCAACCCTCTAATATCTCAATAACATGTAGATAAACCACTATGAGCTAAATTTCAAATTAGGCCAAATATGACGTGCGTTCACGTCCTCCGTGTCTCCTATTATGTCACCCTAACTTTTAACACATACCCAACTCGCGTCAAATTCTTAGTACGTCATTCCTTCGAAATATCTGCTTTGCAAACATGCCCTGAAACCAAGGGGAGGTACAGATACAGCTGCGCGTCATTTATTCACGCACATCAATCAGTCAGTCCGTCGTCGTTGTCGCTTCATCCGTCCCTGCGTGCATCGAGTTAGGGGCTGTTTAGTTGGTAAATTTTTTGGCGAAACGCTACTGTAGCAATTCTGTTGTTATTTGGTAAATAATATTTAATCATGGTCTAATTAGACTTAAAAGATTTGTCTCGTCTATTTCGTCTAAACTGTGTAATTAGTTTTATTTTTTATCTATATTTAATGCTTCGTGCATGTGTTCAAAGATTCGATGTGACGGAGAATCTGAAAATTTTAGCAAAATTTTTGGCATCTAAACGGTGCCTTGGTTCCTCGTTGGAAAAGCAAGGAATGGAAATATCCCTTGTGAATAATGAGTCAAATTATTTCAAATCTATTTAAACATATAAAAAATTAATATTATAATAATCCAGGTTCCACAAACATTGCCATTCTCGTTTTCTAAAAAATCAAAGTTTTTTTTAACTTTGACCAAATATACATAAGAAAATATTAATAAGTATGGTACATAATTGATATCATTGAATAGATCGTCAAATATATTTTCATAATAAATGTATTTAAAAAATACAAATATAGCTAATATTTTCTATAAATTTCTATGGCATTCTAACGAAATCCATGCGTTGCAAACTAAGGAGAGGTGCAGATACAGCGGCAAGTTGTGACCACTCTAAATAACCCACTCTAAAAGCCTTATATATTGATCTAACCTACTCTAAATAACAAAGTTGTGACCAACCCTCTAATATCTCAATAACATGTACATAAACCACTATGAGCTAAATTTCAAATTAGGCCAAATATGACGTGCGTTCACGCCCTCCGTGTCTCGTATGGTATGTCACCCTAACTTTTAACACATACCCAACTGGCGTCAAATTCTTACGTCATTCCTTCCAAATATCTGCTTTGCAAACATGCTCTGAAACCGAGGGGAGGTACAGATACAGCGGCTCGTGATTTATTCACGCACATCAATCAGCCAGTCAATCATCGTCGTTGTCGGTTGATCCGTCGTCCGATTCAGGCCTTCTCTTCCCCCATCTCAACCCAAAATATTTCCTCTTACACCCATCACATCAAATCTTTCGACGTATGCATGGAGCATTAAATGTAGGTAAAAAAGATAACTAATTGCATAGTTTGTCTGTAAATATCGGGATGAATCTTTTGAGCCTAGTTAATCCATGATTAGACAAATTTTGCCAAATAACAACGAAAGATGCTACAGTAACTTTTCATCCACTTTTCGCGAACCCTCGTGCGAAATCGCGAGGAGAGGTACAGATACAGCGGCGCGTGATTTATTCACGCACATCAATCAGCCAGTCAATCATCGTCGTTGTCGGTTGATCCGTCGTCCGATTCATGCGAAATCGCGAGGAGAGGTACAGATACAGCGGCGCGTCATTTATTCACGCACATCAATCAGCCAGTCAATCATCGTCGTTGTCGCTTGATTCGTCGTTGGTTGCTCGTTGGTAAAGCAATACAGTACGTACTAGAAAGAAGACGTGGCCTGTTCCGGCCGCGCGAGCCGTGCCGCTGCGAAGCACGGGAGTGTGTCACCGTGCGGTGCGGTGGGGTGCTGGCACTGAGCACAGCAACAGCAGGCGACACGGCACCGCAGTCCAGACTCCACACTCCCGGACTCCCGGTCCCGTGGGCCGTGCTCTAGTGACTCCACACTCCAGATGATGGGAAACAAGACGACGACGACGACGCAGCGCTCGCGTACGTCGTCGTCGTCTCGGCTCGGTGCTCACACAAGGGGCCAGGCCAAGGAGAAAACGGGGGCGTCAGGACAAGCAGGGCGCCCGTAGCAGCATTATTGGTGCTGGTGCATAGTACAGTATCATCGCCAGGCTCGCTCGCGCCGGCCAGTCCGCCCAATCCCCCAGGCCCCACTCCACAGCTGACTGACGACGACTGGTTGGGCTTGGGCCACCTCGCCGTCGGTCGCTGTAGCAGCCTGCTAGCCATTCCTCGTCTGCTGCGATGCGACCTCTTCACTTGAGCCGAGAGCCTCGCTCGCTCACTGTGGCTGCTAGATCCATCCAGGTAACAGGAGGGCCGGAGATGGCGAACGCTGGCGGCGGGGCGGCCGGGGAAGGGGCTGTTGCTGCTAGATCCATCCAGGTCGGAGCTGAGGAGATGGCCGGGGAAGGGGAGTGGCTCAAGGTCGCCCAGCTCAGGGCCCTCGTCCAGGCGCAGGACCCCCGCGCCAAGGTCAGTCAGTCGCCCACTCGCCTCGCTCGCCCCCTCTTCTATCTTCTTGCTCGTGCCGTACGTACGTCCTCCGCGCACTAGTGACATCAAGCCTCTTGAATCATCCATATATGATTCCATGCTCTTCGTCAGCTTGTTTATCCTTGAGCACAGTGCGTGTACATATACATACATACATACATACATACAGAAAGACAATTTTGAGTTGGCATCAGGAGGAGTACCGTACGTGTGCCATGCATATATGTATAATCGATCGTTTCGTATCAGTATCACGGTGCGTTCGTTAACTCCTTCAGTTCTACAAAGAATGGAAGAAGATGCAATTCCAGAATAGTGTTGATGTTATGAAGTTTGACTTCGTTCATTCATATATGATACAAAATTTATCATACTACAAGTCATACATATCAGTACTATGTATTTCCTAAACTTAAGATAGTTATACTTAACACGATCTCCCTGTTCACTTGTAAGCCGTATTTTTTCAGCGAGCAAACAATATTTTTCTCTCACAACAAATCAGCGAACAGTCATGCTTATCAGCCCAGCGAACGTACCGCTAGAATTGTATCAATTTCGTTACGAAGATACTAGTATACTATGGCGATTTTGCAAGTAGAGAAAGACCAGAGATCTCATCGAGGGTGGGTGTCCTGTCGCTATTTACAACGATACCAGTCGTCCAGTACCGGTAACTAAAGCACATCTTCATTTATTTGTATTAGTTGGATGTTGCATGACAGCTGCTTTAGATACCATGCAATTCGTGCTGCCACTAACAATACACAGTCTTTCTCTGTTTAGTGTTTACAATCCTATTAGTAGAAGCTAATAGCTAGTTGAGCTTCGTTCGTGTATCAGTATTAGTTTATTACTGGCAGTACGAAAGAATGTGTGTGTACTAGTTTCGTTAGTTTCGTGTACACACAGCACACACACATTCTGATGAAGCCAGTAATATAACTGACCCGCCAATGCAAATTGAAGTGAATTCATATATACCTCTAAATTTTTTTAAAAAAAACATGGACGGATGGATGGGCATGCAGGAGGTGGACAACCTGACGCTGCGTCGGTTCCTGCGCGCGCGCGACCACAACGTGGACAAGGCCGGCGCCATGTTGCTCAAGTTCCTCAGGTGGCGGGCGGAGGCGGCGCCCGGCGGCTCCGTGCCGGAGGACCAGGTGCGCGGGGAGCTGGAGCAGGACAAGGTGTACATGGGCGGCGTCGACAGGACTGGCCGCCCCATCATCGTCGGCTTCCTCGCCAAGCACTACTCCGCCAACCGCGACATGGCAGAGTTCAAGAGTACGTCGTCACCATCTCCTCTGCAGTCTGCCCTGCACTACTTGGACTTGCTTCTTCACCAAAATGCATGCAACTTCTTCTTCTTCTGCAGGTTTTGTGGTCTACTTCTTCGACAAGATCTGTGCCAGGTAACTCTCCTTGTGCCCGGCCGGCTGCATGCTCTGAGCTTCTGATTGTACGTGTAAACGCAGTGTATATACCTCTGTGTCGATCCAGCAATAATGGAGATTTAACTGAAACGCATGCAGGATCCCCAGAGGCCAGGAGAAGTTCCTGGCCATCATGGATCTCAAGGGCTGGGGCTACGCAAACTGCGACGTCCGGGCCTACATCGCTGCCATTGAGATCATGCAGGTCCGTCCGTTAATTGCTTCTGCTTTCACACAACGCCCACACACACGCGTACGCAAGCAACGCAACAATGGGCTGCTTGCGCACCATCAGACGACGGCGACGATCGGCAGCTGCCTGATGATTGATCGATGACGACCCTGCTTCGTTCTGCTGTGCAGAACTACTACCCGGAGCGGCTGGGCAAGGCGCTGATGATCAACGTGCCCTACATCTTCCTCAAGGTGTGGAAGACCATGATCTACCCCTTCATCGACGCCAACACCAGGGACAAGGTGATGATCAGCTGCCATGCCGCCATCGATCCATGCATGCATCCATCGATGTCGCTAGAGCTAGCTGCTGCTTCTCTCTGAAAGAAGAAGAGGAAGAAGCTGTATCTGTATGTAGGAGCTCATTTGCCTAATAGCTGCCCCGTTGCATGCATTTGCAGTTCGTGTTCGTGGAGGACAAGAGCCTGCGGGAGACGCTGCGGCGGGAGATCGACGAGACCCAGCTCCCGGAGTTCCTCGGCGGGAAGATGCCTCTCGTCTCCCTCAAGGACTACGCCCACCAGCAGCCTCAGCCCGTTTGCGAATGAGTCTGTCTGTTAGCAATGGCCGGCCGGTGTCATGAGCGAGCCAAAGCCCAAAGCTGATTCGATCTTGACTAGCTACATACAGCCTACAAGAGGGAGGAAGATAGGCCCTCTCTAGCTACTGATAGCCTACTAGTCCTGCAAGTCTGCAACGGTGGTGTAACTGTAAGCCATCGTTTAGTTCCCCAATTCTCCCCAAATTCCACTATGCAAAAAGAAGATTTCTCGTCACATCAAAATGTCGGCAAATGCATGGAGTACTAAATGTTGATAAAATCAAAAACTAATTACACAGTTTTGTTGTACTTTGCGAGACGAACATTTTAAGCCTAGTTAGTTAAAATTTGGATAATTTTTACTAAATACAAACGAAATGCTACAAGAATTCTGATACAGTGTTTTTCTTCCCAATTCTCTCATCTAAACGAGGCCTAACTGTGAAATGCAGCTCCATCTGCTCTGCTCTGCCTGCTCGCCTGCATTCTCCGCTGGCCGCCGAGGTCAGTGTGTGACAGTGATCATCTGCAGGTGATCGAACAAGCGTGTTAGTACCCTGACACTGGGTTGAATAGAAATGCCAACATGAGCCTTGTTTAGTTTGCCTCAAAGTTCCAAGTTTTTTCACTCTCTCTCCATCACATCAATTTTTAACCGCTTGCATGGAGTATTAAATGTAGGTAAAAAAATAACTAATTACACAGTTTAGTTGGAAATCACGAGATGAATCTTTTGAGCCTAGTTGGTCCATGATTGGACAATATTTGCCAAATAAGACGAAAGTGGTACTATTCATCGGGTTGAAATTTTCTTCAATCTAAACAAGGGCATGAATGGGATGCATGGAACTTTGAACATGTCTAAGCGAGCGACGTAGTAAAGGATTAACGCCATTAGTTCTTGCAATGCAGCATCAGTTCTCCGATTTTTTAGTAAGCAGCCAGAGTCACTCGACGCCAAACGCGCGGAATAATGGACTTGCTTTCCAGGGTCCAAAGCTGATCTCTCTTCAAGATGAACCATAACCAGCACTTGCACCAGTCATAGACAAAGTTCGATTTCAATATTTATTGAAGAGATGATGCAAACCGTACATTCATTTGCAACATATGGGTATGTCTGCTAGTAAACAACAAAACGAGCATGCAGATATTCCCTGAATACGATGAAAATTATAACAAATATAAGAAACAAGATTAGTGTGTTAAAAGGAAAATAACGCAATTAGCAACACCTTAGGGTTTTTTTTGGCTATACACTAAAAAAGATAGAAGCCATACCATCTTCTTACAAGAGTGATCTTTTTGAAATATGAAATATACTACCATTAAAAATATATATGAAGTATAGTGTATACTGCCGATGTCTTGGAGTAAGTGTGTGTAGGAGGATTCTTTTTGGGCAGCACTAGCGCCCAGAGGTTCGGACGTCCGCGGCTGCTCGCACCAGCTCCGTTTTCTGCTCGGATTCACGCGCCGCTTGCACCAGCTCCGTTTTCCGCGCTCGCATCCGAACCGTCCGCTTTGAATCTGCTGCCCACGCTGCTTGGATGACTCGCCCTCGTCTCTTCCACACCGGCGCGCCGCCCGCCTCTTCTAGGATGCTCGGAATACTCGCCCTCGCCTCTTCCACAACAACACCGCGCAGCCTGTGCCTCCTCCCCACACCGCCACCAGCAACCTATGCCTCCTCCACGCGTCGGTGGCCGCGGCTTGGCTCTGCCACCCTCATGGACACCAACGTCGGCGGTCTGCACTTGCAACATAAAACACTCGAATGTAATACACATTTGAAACAGATGAAATATTTAGGACATACGCTTGCAACATGAGGGTGAAACATATGCAACATCCAGATAAAACAATTGCAACATCTAAAAACACTTACTGCAACATAAGACTGAAACAGCTGAAATATTTGGAACATACTGTTGCAACATATATGTGAAAACATAACCGACATCAGATAAAAAATGATTGAAACATACGCCTGGAAACAGATGAAACATTTTGAACCATAACTTTTGCAATATACTTCTGAAACACTTGCAACATGTGCAACATCCCCCGTTCTACTTTTGCAACATCCATAAGAAACAACTGCAATATACATATGAAACGACTGAAACACCATAAACATACATTTGCAACAAGGGGAGGAAAAGCCTGGGATGGTCGATTCCAGCCGTCGGGGTCGGAGCCGGTGGTGAGCCGCGGTGCATGTGCACCACCTGCCACCAGTACCGAGCTTGGCTCGGCGGCAACGGTGGGGGATGGGGGCGGCGAGCGCCATGGCCGCCAAGGTGGGGGGCTCGGTCACCGAGGTGAGAGACGGCGCCGCCGGGGGTGGAGGAGAGCCGCCCACTCCCTGCAACACCACCGCGCCACCTCCATGGATCTTGCTCGAGGCAAGTAGATCTCGCTCCTACACCATGGATCTCGACGGGGTGGGGGAGATGGACGCCGGATCTGCGGGCATTGGGGGCTCCCGGTGGGGGAGGACGCACGGTGTTGGTGCGCTGCGGCAGGGATGAGGAGCGCGGAAGGGGTAAGGGTGGGAGCAGAGCGAGACATGCGGGAGTTGATTTTGTTTTTTTAGGCGAGCGCTGCATGCGGTAGTGAGTGGAGCGAGACGTCCGACCTTCCGGATGTCTTAACGGTAGCATTATTGTTCCTTTTTCTCCCCAACTCCTATTGTCCAAGCCTGGTCAAATTACACTATCAGCCATGGAACCCCGCAGCCGCCATTGTCGCATCAGTACTAGTCATTCATTATTACTAACCTCCTCCCTCTACAAAAGAACACAACTTTAATAATATAATACTGAAAACAATATTAAATTTTCTAAAGTTTATAAAAATATTAATATTCATGATACCAAATAAATGTTATTATTAAATAAAGTATAGTTTATAATCTACTTACTTTATATCATAACTACTAATTTTTTTAAAAAAATAATGAAACTTTCATAGTTTAGTTATAGGTTCACAAATCTCGCAGAAAGCTACACATTCAATTGACATAAAATCTGTCGAGCATGTAGGAAGTCACGGAGAACCCTCCACTAAAACACCCTCACCTTGGGGGAACCTCCAACTTCCACACTTCCTTCCATGGTCCTTGACCGGATGAGCTCGGTTGCTAAGCGAGCACTCCCTCAAACTTCCTGCTATGCAAAAGTTTGTATGCCGATTTCACGGTGTACACTCCGAATTTCTCCGGATCCCAAGCCCAAAAGTCTTGGTCCCCTCTAAAGGGTTGAGATGGCGGACTAGAGGGGGGGTGAATAGTCCTTTCTAAAACTTAATCGTGCCGGCTAACCGAAACAAATGCGGAATTAAACTTATCGGTCTAGCCAAGACTACACCCCTCTATCCATAACTTTAGCACCTTATAAAAGATCCTAATTAAACAACTAAGATGCCAAGCAAATCAAGAGCTCACCTAATCAATTCTAGAGCAAGGTCACACAAACCTATTGAAAGTCCCTAGTTTGGTTTTGGCTAATTGATGAAACCTAGGACTAACCTTTGTATCTAAGTGGATGATTTAGATAAAGGTGGTCATTGAATATGAGACATGACATTGACTCATGTGACCAAGATGATAAAGACCGAGATGATGCTTGGCTCGATGGACCGGTTGTGAACGTGAAGGGCAAGTCGAGGCTTCGAAGCGAAGGACCATGCGATGGTGAAGCTTGAGCAAGACTTGGCACCGACGGACCGATGTAACGGTGAAGAGCAAGTGAAGTCAAGGTCAATGGATCGAGACGGTCATGTGATGATATAAAGTGGATCATATCTTTTGGAAAAACAAAATGAGCTCAAGGCAAAGGTATAACCATACGGCCATTTTGTTTTGCACTCAAGACAACATAGAGGGTGTGAGTGGTTTAGGATCGATAGCCGAACTATTAAGAGGGGAAGTCTTATCAGTTATTCGACGCACAGGTGCCATTAGGTGAATTCATGAAGTGCATTGCATGTAGGGCCTAGTGAGCTAACTGGAAAACCTTCAAAAATGATTTATGAAAATGCTAACATACGTGCATAAGGTGGTGATCACTTGTTGATGTTGGCACATTTACGAAGGCGTTGAAGTTTGAGCGGTAGAGAGGGTTTGGGTCCCTCTCTCCCTCCCACCGAGCTTGCGAGGCAGGATTCAGGCATTTTCGAGGAGTTGAAATGCCTATTTTCCACTACGCTGGAAGTCGGAGAAGAAACGGAGGCGAACGGAGGTCATAGAGGTGACCGGATGCTGCACCGGACACGATTCCGGTTTGACCGGATGTGTCCGGTTAGTTCAACGCAACAGTCAGGCGCGCGGGTGTTAGGGTTTCGCACCGGCGCGTCCGGTCACTCGCGGGACCGGCGCGTCTGGTCGGGCACCCAGAAGTGTAGTGCGTGGCATAAAGCTGATCGGACACACGGCGCATTCGGTCACACGTGATCGAACGCGTCCGGTCGTTGAGGGAGCTTACTGGACTCCAACCGGACGCTGGCACTATCGCGTCCGGTCATTGTCTGGAGCGCGTCCGGTCGATGCTTCATAGGCGCGCGGCGCTGTGCACTCGGCGCGTCCGATCGGTTGAGCGGCGCGTCCGGTCGTTGCGTTTGACCATTGGCGCACAGTGACCGTTGGAGGATCGGGCGACCGCGTTTGAATCTAGAGAGAACACATGGACGGTGCAGGGCGATCAGACGCGGTTGAGCATGTCTGGTCAGTTTCGACCGGCGCGTCCGGTCGTCCCGAAAAGCACCCAGTGATGGGGTACAATGACTCTATTTGTTTGGGATGCTTATAAATACTTGTTGGCCGGCCCTTGGGGAGATCTCTCATGATTTCTAACACTCTTATTCATCCTTTGAGCTAGAGCTTCTCCCTCCCACTCTTCTCTCTTGCTTGATTGCAAATCAAAAGTGAGATTGAGTGATCCCAAAGTGCATTGCATAGCTTGAGGTCATCTAGTGACACTTGTGGATGGTTTAGCCGGTGGATTTCTTGTTACTCTTGGAGAGTACCGCTCCTAGCCGGCTTGGAGATTGTTGGAGGCGTTGGCAAGAGAAGGAGATTGTTCTTGGCCACCTCCGGTTGATTGTAAGAGGTTCTTGTGCTTTCCTCGGTGGAGCGCCAAAAGCAACTCTAGTGGATTGCACGTGTCATTGAGTTACCTCACTTGAGAGTGGTGTCTTGCGGTGCCTTGCGGGGCATGCCTTGAGGGGCAAGTGACTTGAGGGTCACACCGAGAAACCATCTAAGTGTTGGTCGACACAACCGGTAATGTAGCTTGTCGGTGCACAAGTGAACCCCAGGTGAACAAAAATATTATGTCTCTTGTCTCCCGGTGATTGGTCTTCATATTGTGTTGTTGTCAATATTGATTAATTGTATATCATCTTGGTGATTGGCAACATCTTCACTCCACCATCGGTATAAGATTCATAATCCTCTCTCTTGATTTACATTTACTAGATTATCTTGTGTAGCTCTAGTAGTAGCCTTTGCTAGTAGTTGTTAGCTTGCTCACTAGTGTAAGTTTAGTGACATAGCCCTTGTGTGAACTAGAGATCATAATCTACTAGACTTGTGGATAGGAGGCTTGCATCACAACCATAGGCTAAGCAAAACTCGCTTTACGCCGTTTGTTATTCTAACAAGTTTGCTTAGTGGCTTGTGTTGGATTTTTTATAGGCTATTCACCCCCTCTAGCCATCTAGGACCTTACACCTATGCACTAGTACTTTGCCAGCCGAGGGAGCTCCTACACAACTAGTGAAGCAAAAGCACAAAGCCCCTAAGCTCACTAGCAATGCTCAATAACAAGGCAACCAATGCCAAATTAGAGAGCGCAAATTACTTAGCTACACAAACTAAGCAATGTGACTAACAAGATTACACAAACTAAATTAGCCATGCAAAGGGGATACTTCTAGCTACACAAGCAAGAAGGTAACTAGCTAGCTACACAAGCAAACTAGTTACAAGAGCAACTACACAAGCACTTAATTATGTAAAGTAAATACAAGATTGCGTAGAGAGGATGCAAACCAAAGTGAAGAAATACATAAATTTGTCACGATGATTTTTCACCGAGGTTCACTTGGTTGCCAACAAGCTAGTCCCCGTTGTGTCGACCAACACCTCATGGTTCGGCGGCTAATCGGTATCCACAACCGAGCCTCCCAAAGGCGCTGCAAGAACCTATCGCAAGTGTGGTAGCTCAATGACACGCTCTACTAGAGTTGCTCTTCGCGATCTCCGCGGGGTGAGCACAATCCCCCTCACAAAGCTTCTCCGGAGCCTTGCATAATCTTCTTGCGAGATTCGACGGAGCCTCAAGCCACCAAGTCGTCTAGGAGGTGGCAACCTCCAAGAGTAACAAGCACCACCGGCTTACAACACGAACACCTAGTGCCACTCGATGCAACCTTATGATGCAATCGCACTAGAATCACTCACTCACTTGATCTAATGAACACTATCAAGCAAGAGTGAGTTAGAGGGCTCCCAAGCACTACCACATAAGCCACAAAGGATATAGTGTGCTCAGCACCCGGCCAAGGTTGTAACAAAACCGATCAATTATATGAAATTAAGTAAGAAAATCGCCCGCCGAGGCAGACAATTTAACAAACTTAAGCCCGTATAACCCGGTAGTCCATGAAACCACGAAGGATTTCAAACCAACCAACATACAAACCAAGATCGTACGAGTTTAGCAGCCACAATCACATATTACATAAAGTTCACAACGATAGTTGAATACATCGGAATTTAGAACATAAAGTTATTACAAACCAAGTTCAAAATAGAATAGCGAAAGCAAATAGTTTCATAAAACACACACACCCTTAATTCAAATACAGTGCCAGAAGATAGTCACTTTCCACAAAAGCAAGAGATAAGACATACGGAGTGACCATTGCCCTTAGTCCTAATTGTCACCCATCGCCGGATACAGACAGTTGACGCAATAGCCATAGTACATCTGACCATCTACAACAACAATGGGAATAACGCCCTGAGTACGAGAAAGTACTCAGCTAGACTTACCCGTCTTAAACCAAAATAAAGTGACACCAAGGATTATGCAAAGCTTTCTTTTAGTGGGCTAGCTGACTCATTTGCGAAAAGCATGAGCTATCGTGACTAAACTATTTTAAGTAATTTGCCTTAGGTTTATTATACTTATCTATCTAGATAAGCACCTATACTATAGCAATCACTTGATTAACCAAAAATCCAGTTACCACTTGAATTTAGCATTTTCAACATCATCCATATAACCATAAGTGTTCCATCATCATTACTACGATGTCATAGCTCAAGTCAAGTGCTCGCTGTAACAGAACCGACCAAATTATAAGAGCACAAGTACAAAAACAAGCACCGAAGCGCTCAAATTTTCGAACTTGAGCTCATATAATCCCGGTAGTCAATCGAAACCACGAAGGATTTCAAACCAACTTGCTTACAACCAAGATCGCATCATTCAACATACAACATCATACGTTACATTTCGCAAGTAGTTCCGAAATAAGTTTACACACACGGAGTCGCAATTATTACAAACCAAGTTTATAA